>OX101816.2:52331506-55281506 GCA_944452925.2 Chrysolina oricalcia | reverse complement strand
CATTCATTCATTCATTCATTCATTCATTCATTCATTCATTCATTCATTCATTCATTCATTCATTCATTCATTCATTCATTCATTCATTCATTCATTCATTCATTCATTCATTCATTCATTCATTCATTCATTCATTCATTCATTCATTCATTCATTCATTCATTCATTCATTCATTCATTCATTCATTCATTCATTCATTCATTCATTCATTCATTCATTCATTCATTCATTCATTCATTCATTCATTCATTCATTCATTCATTCATTCATTCATTCATTCATTCATTCATTCATTCATTCATTCATTCATTCATTCATTCATTCATTCATTCATTCATTCATTCATTCATTCATTCATTCATTCATTCATTCATTCATTCATTCATTCATTCATTCATTCATTCATTCATTCATTCATTCATTCATTCATTCATTCATTCATTCATTCATTCATTCATTCATTCATTCATTCATTCATTCATTCATTCATTCATTCATTCATTCATTCATTCATTCATTCATTCATTCATTCATTCATTCATTCATTCATTCATTCATTCATTCATTCATTCATTCATTCATTCATTCATTCATTCATTCATTCATTCATTCATTCATTCATTCATTCATTCATTCATTCATTCATTCATTCATTCATTCATTCATTCATTCATTCATTCATTCATTCATTCATTCATTCATTCATTCATTCATTCATTCATTCATTCATTCATTCATTCATTCATTCATTCATTCATTCATTCATTCATTCATTCATTCATTCATTCATTCATTCATTCATTCATTCATTCATTCATTCATTCATTCATTCATTCATTCATTCATTCATTCATTCATTCATTCATTCATTCATTCATTCATTCATTCATTCATTCATTCATTCATTCATTCATTCATTCATTCATTCATTCATTCATTCATTCATTCATTCATTCATTCATTCATTCATTCATTCATTCATTCATTCATTCATTCATTCATTCATTCATTCATTCATTCATTCATTCATTCATTCATTCATTCATTCATTCATTCATTCATTCATTCATTCATTCATTCATTCATTCATTCATTCATTCATTCATTCATTCATTCATTCATTCATTCATTCATTCATTCATTCATTCATTCATTCATTCATTCATTCATTCATTCATTCATTCATTCATTCATTCATTCATTCATTCATTCATTCATTCATTCATTCATTCATTCATTCATTCATTCATTCATTCATTCATTCATTCATTCATTCATTCATTCATTCATTCATTCATTCATTCATTCATTCATTCATTCATTCATTCATTCATTCATTCATTCATTCATTCATTCATTCATTCATTCATTCATTCATTCATTCATTCATTCATTCATTCATTCATTCATTCATTCATTCATTCATTCATTCATTCATTCATTCATTCATTCATTCATTCATTCATTCATTCATTCATTCATTCATTCATTCATTCATTCATTCATTCATTCATTCATTCATTCATTCATTCATTCATTCATTCATTCATTCATTCATTCATTCATTCATTCATTCATTCATTCATTCATTCATTCATTCATTCATTCATTCATTCATTCATTCATTCATTCATTCATTCATTCATTCATTCATTCATTCATTCATTCATTCATTCATTCATTCATTCATTCATTCATTCATTCATTCATTCATTCATTCATTCATTCATTCATTCATTCATTCATTCATTCATTCATTCATTCATTCATTCATTCATTCATTCATTCATTCATTCATTCATTCATTCATTCATTCATTCATTCATTCATTCATTCATTCATTCATTCATTCATTCATTCATTCATTCATTCATTCATTCATTCATTCATTCATTCATTCATTCATTCATTCATTCATTCATTCATTCATTCATTCATTCATTCATTCATTCATTCATTCATTCATTCATTCATTCATTCATTCATTCATTCATTCATTCATTCATTCATTCATTCATTCATTCATTCATTCATTCATTCATTCATTCATTCATTCATTCATTCATTCATTCATTCATTCATTCATTCATTCATTCATTCATTCATTCATTCATTCATTCATTCATTCATTCATTCATTCATTCATTCATTCATTCATTCATTCATTCATTCATTCATTCATTCATTCATTCATTCATTCATTCATTCATTCATTCATTCATTCATTCATTCATTCATTCATTCATTCATTCATTCATTCATTCATTCATTCATTCATTCATTCATTCATTCATTCATTCATTCATTCATTCATTCATTCATTCATTCATTCATTCATTCATTCATTCATTCATTCATTCATTCATTCATTCATTCATTCATTCATTCATTCATTCATTCATTCATTCATTCATTCATTCATTCATTCATTCATTCATTCATTCATTCATTCATTCATTCATTCATTCATTCATTCATTCATTCATTCATTCATTCATTCATTCATTCATTCATTCATTCATTCATTCATTCATTCATTCATTCATTCATTCATTCATTCATTCATTCATTCATTCATTCATTCATTCATTCATTCATTCATTCATTCATTCATTCATTCATTCATTCATTCATTCATTCATTCATTCATTCATTCATTCATTCATTCATTCATTCATTCATTCATTCATTCATTCATTCATTCATTCATTCATTCATTCATTCATTCATTCATTCATTCATTCATTCATTCATTCATTCATTCATTCATTCATTCATTCATTCATTCATTCATTCATTCATTCATTCATTCATTCATTCATTCATTCATTCATTCATTCATTCATTCATTCATTCATTCATTCATTCATTCATTCATTCATTCATTCATTCATTCATTCATTCATTCATTCATTCATTCATTCATTCATTCATTCATTCATTCATTCATTCATTCATTCATTCATTCATTCATTCATTCATTCATTCATTCATTCATTCATTCATTCATTCATTCATTCATTCATTCATTCATTCATTCATTCATTCATTCATTCATTCATTCATTCATTCATTCATTCATTCATTCATTCATTCATTCATTCATTCATTCATTCATTCATTCATTCATTCATTCATTCATTCATTCATTCATTCATTCATTCATTCATTCATTCATTCATTCATTCATTCATTCATTCATTCATTCATTCATTCATTCATTCATTCATTCATTCATTCATTCATTCATTCATTCATTCATTAATTTATTTATTCATTTATTTATTTATTTATTTATTTATTTATTTATTTATTTATTTATTTATTTATTTATTCATTTATTTATTTATTTATTTATTTATTTATTTATTTATTTATTTATTTATTTATTTATTTATTTATTTATTTATTTATTTATTTATTTATTTATTTATTTATTTATTTATTTATTTATTTATTTATTTATTTATTTATTTATTTATTTATTTATTTATTTATTTATTTATTTATTTATTCATTATTAATAATATAATATCGATATATAATATAAAGAAATAAATTTCTCATGAAAACATGATCAAATAAGTGAAAAACTTGTCCATGATCATGTAAAATCAATTATGAAATAATCCATATCAAAATACACATGATAAATATCCATAATATATACATATAAACAAAGAAAAAAATAGCAAAATGTACTTGACTGTATGCCTAAATAACATCTGTCACATTTTGTATAAATGAAAATAATAACAAAAAACTAAGTTGGTACTAATTAAAACATCAAAAATCGAAATTATTTTACATTTTTCTGAATTCTCAATCAACCAGAATTTGATTTTATTTCTGAATCCCCAAAAACTAGCTTTTTTTAAAGAAACTGGCAAATTTTTATAAATCTTTTTACCTATATAAATGGCATGTTGTTGCATCAAAGTTGTAGAGAACTTTTCAGTTGATATCCAACCATCCATTTTATTCTATGTTTCATATTTATGTTGAATACGATTATCAATTTGTAGATTTTTTCTTATGTAAACTGTCGATGCTTTATAAAAAATTTGTTCGACAGATAATATTTTATATTGTTCAAAGAGAATTTTAGACGTATAATCAAAAGGTTTTTTAAAAATAATTTTCAAGGTATACTTTTGAATTGAAGTAAGTGGTTTTGAAACTTGTTTATAAATGCTTTCCCAACCTATTATACCATATTTTTTTAAATTGATAAAACAAATTCAGCATTTGATACTGTTTCTTCCCAGGTATTCCCACTTCCTATTTAAACTGTATCATCAGCATAAGAAAACAACATTCCTTTAATTTTCGTATTTAACAGATCATTGATATAAATCAAAAATAAAATAGGTACTAGAACTGATCATTGGGGAACACCACATTTTACTTTTCTAGAATTACTTTTGATATGATCAATCTGAATAGTTTGTTTCCTTCAAAATAAATAGCTTTCAAATAGTTTCAGGCAAATTCCTCTTATGCCAAACCGTTCTAATTTCGATAATAATTTTGTATGTGAAACTGTGTCAAACGCTTTCTTCAAATCTAAAAATATTCCAAGGGTTTTCTTTTGTAAATCTAACGATTTATAAATAGTTTCCATTACATAAAATATTGCATTCCATGTTCCCTTTTTTTCTCTGAATCCAAACTGGTTAAAAAATAATAAATTATGTTTTTTGAGAAAATCTGTCAATCTAATTTTAATATATTTCTCTAAAATTTTGGCAATGTTATCAATTAAAGAAATAGGTCGATAATTATCACAATATCTATTATTTTCTCTTTTATATATTGGAGTAACAAATGATTTTTTTGGAGATAATGGGAAAATACCTGTGGCTAAACATAAATTGAAAATATGTTCAAGGATATTTGAAGTGTATTTCACTATAATCTTCAATAAATTATTATTAATTCTATTTCTATATCTTTTTATAATTTTGAAGAGTTTCATGATTTTTCAAAACTCTCTTTTTTAATTTATTTCTATGTTTGATAGATTTGATCAAACCATTTGTGATTCATGCTATGATTTTTTCGTATTTCTTGGATGAATTTTTCATTTCGCAATATTCCTTAATTTGATTATTTCTCCTTGATATAAAATTATTGTATGCTATATTGGGATCAGAATCTTTCAGAATATCATCCCACTTTTCATTTTCTAACAATCTTTTAAATTTATCAAAAATCATTAATTTTATATTAGTAGAGTTTTCTTCATAGGCTTCAGAATCGAGTGATATGTGACAAGAAATTGAAATATGGTCTGTAATATAGGTTTCAAAAACATAAAAATTTATTTCATATATATTATTGTTCATCTTAACAAAGAAGTGGTCAATACAGGTTGAGGAGTTCCTGAAGATTCTTGTTGGTTTAATCACATATTTGTCAAAAGAATAAGAATAAAGTATATTTAAATATTGGTTTGTCTTTATTATACCAATCTAAAATACTGATGTTGATATCTCCCAAAAAAATGTCTATTCCTTCGTTGCACTGATCAAAAACAAAATTCAAACTTGAAAGAAAATCTTCGAAATTGTAGATTGTAGTAATTCCAAATGAATAATTACCCTTATTGCCAATGACCCTTATGAATTGGAAATTGTTAAGTTCAATAATAACACTATTCGCATTCATATCATTTTTGATGTAAATCAAAAGTCCTTCATTTAGGCAATAAGTAGAACATTGGGAAATATATCATAGCCTTCTATATTGAAACAATCTAGATTAATCATTTCCCAAGTTTCAGAAAGTATAAGAATATCAAAAATTTTACATTGTTTTTTGAAATCATCCAAAAAAATTAAAAAATTGATTGAAATTCTTATTAATCCTTCTGATTTTGGAATGAAGTAGATTGAGATTCAGAAATTTACAAAGATGAAGGTTACTTTCCCAGTTTTGAAGAAAATTTGTATGATCATTATTTTCTTCAACACTATTTTCCATCAGTCTTCTCCATAATAAATAGGTAATGGATATCCACGAATCGTTGACATGGAGTCTTATTTGACATTTCATATGATAAAACTGAAAACTTGACTTCGTTACCTAGCAACAACTTTCCCATCACGGAGTGTTTCAATATTGAAGTGCATTTGATAATGATTATGATGCAGGATTTTGCTCTGACCTACCAAGCGTTAGATGGTGGGTTCAAATCCACAGTTGAGAATATCTGTCTCTATTTCCAATTCATCAGAATATTGCAGTGTCATGGCCTGGATGGTTGAACAGTTGACAGATAAAATGTGAGATATCTCGTGACAGTTTGGCGCGCTTTAATTGGTGGATGGTGGGAGGAAATGTTGTTAAAAATGGAACTGGAGGGGTAGGTTTCAAGAGACCATATATCTACTCATTTTGAAAACTATCAAGATAAACCATCTGTGCTGATACGTACATGGTTGAGAATTAAATGAGTTTGAAATACCTTGTACCTCTTCTGGATAATTTGTTGAAATTTTAACAGCATGTTCTATGTTAGAAGTTTGCTTCGCACTGAGAGTTGTATCGAGCGAATTAGAATCTTTGGTTTTCTAACCAAAGTACTTATCATTCTCATATTGAGTCACATCTGCGATATGACATAGTATTTTCAATTTTGGGAAGTTTGCTATAGTCATCGTTTACAGAATGTCTTAATTTTACAGACTCGTTTTCTGCAATATTTATGCCCTGAGCTATCAGGCAGGAGTGGCAGGGATGAAGGGGTCCTTGGTGTGATAATAATAAATAATAATAAACTTTAATAATATTTTTCGATCACGTAGTATGATATAAGACAGATCAGGTCAGTAGAAATAAGAGAAAAGTATTGAAAGAGGGACATAACTCCAACATATAAATTCAGTGGAAATGTTATGCACACATCTCTCCACTGAATTTTTTCTTGAAAAGATTGAATTCCTTTATGTTTTTCATTTATGGTGGGAAATGATTGAAGAATCTTATACCATTGTAAAGTGGGCTACGCTTATAGAGAGCTGTTGAGAGATTTGGTTCACAAAATTTATCGCCATATCTTGTAGTGTAGGCATGGAAATAACTGGTTGTTTGGAAATTTGGAGGAATTATTTCTGGTATAAAATACATTTCGCAGATGTCAAAAGTGACACAACTCGAATTAGTTCATTTTCAGAAACCGCAGAAAACTGATGTCTCTAATGATAATGATTTCACATATTTTAGAGTATTGACGATAACTTTAAATTATAAAAAGTTCTCCACGAAGGTAATTTGATACACTATTGAGGCATGGGTGGAAGAGTGTTCATCAGAAATTTTCATTATATTAACTCAAAATATCAGTTTTTTTTACTTGTGTCACTTTCAAAGAATATGTGCGATTTGAAGATGGATACTGAGGGGAGTATTAAGATTTGATGATTTTTGGAACGGTTTCCACATGTTCGTTTGAAATTCAAGTTGAAAATCAGTCTATAACGGGTGCGCATGTGTTTGTGTTTTTTGGTACTGTCGTCAGAGTCAAAATATACTTTAATATCAGAAGTTTTTGAACGTATTGACAAAACTTTCCAACTATGAATGAAAATATAAATTGAAATGGTTAAGTATTATATACAATAATGGTGATAGTCTCCCCGATCTAACATAAGTCCAGACGATACAGAGTACCACAACCATATGCGCTCCGGGACGACTTACCCTCATTCTTACATCAAGGACTATCTGGTGGTACTATGGGTCTTTTCAGATTTACCCCACTTATTTTGGGCCCCTTGTTTGTCATTGTAATTTGTTCACTAAACTTATGGCAATTTCTATAAATTATTTTTTGCGAGAGTTATAAAATCAAAATATTAATAATAACCAGGAAAAGGTTTATGGAAATGCTGCGATATATTCTTATTACTTTAAGTTCTCTAGAGAATATTTATTCACCTATTCAAGTGCATAATTCCTTTATAGTATTCCGGAAAAAGCATCTACTTCCTAAGTGATATACCCCGGTCATACTTATTTGGGTATATCGTAATTGTGAAAACTGGACATGGATCTAGTGCAGGAACAACTTCAAACGTAGTTATTAAATTATACGGGAAGAGTTCAGAAAGTAAGGTAAGGTTTGATTTCTGTCTACCATCTATGAACTGTTGGGTGATATGTGAAAATTCTAGTGTGTTTTCTGTTTTCAGGAACATGTTCTGAACTTTCCCGATCCAGAAAAAAAGATTCTACAGAGGAATCAAGAGGACTGGTTTTTCCTAGCGACGAAACATCACTTGGGGGAAATCGAGAAAATGGAAATTTGGTTCGACTCTCTAGGTTTCAAGCCCTCGTGGTGAGTCCCAGAAAATAATGTCCACACTGACAATTTTTAGATTAGCTCTATTGTTTTCTTGAAATAAATAAAAATTGTTACATTACAAATGATAAAACATTATATTCAAAGTAGAGCCTGTATTATTAATTGTTTTAATATAGACATGTATGTTTTTTAGGTACTGCTCAGAAGTCGAAGTTTTGGATCTACAAAAAGACAGTTATTGGTGGTTCAACATAAAATTTTGTTTTGAAATATGTGAAAAGGAGAATTATTTTTTCACCGCTGTTCCAGAAGGACAAACTGAAGTAATGGGAAAAAAGAGATTGTGGCTAAAGAAACTCTCAATGCACGGATGTCACATGTGGAATATATTCAAGTAAATTTCCCTTCAAATGGATATCACGGAACACATTTGTTCTGTCCGTCATCCGATTTCACCCGTTAGAAGGGTTCAGGAGGCTGGGGTTGACAACTGGTTTTCGAGTAACAAATTCATTGACTTTTTCTTCAATTTTTTTTCCAATATTTTTATAGAAATTGAACGTTTTGGAAACGGAAAAATGATAAGGAAAAATTGGTTGAATACATAAAAAATTGAAACGAAAAGGAGCTCTCAGCGTTTGATGTAGTATTTTTCATGACAAAATTGTTGGCCTAATATTGGATACGGGCTGTTTCAAAATTCAGTACAAATATTCTAAGGGAGTCAAACCAGTCCACAAAAAAAGGGAAAAACCCCTACCTAGTACCTATAGATCTATCGTATTGTTCTGTTATCTCGAAAGTCATGGAAAATGCCACCAACATCAAGATAATGAAATATCTAGAATGATTGGGAATTGTGAATGATCGACAATATGGTTTCCGTCATCAAAGATCAACTGGTGACTTGCTTGCTCATGTCTCTCATTTATTTTGGTCTTGATGAAAAGAAAAAAAATGTTGTTTGTTTTAAGAAACGAATGTCATCTTTACTGCTCATGGATGGTATTATATCTACAAAAAAACTTACCTACTTAAAAAGTGAAAATTATATATGGAAGTATTATTGGCCGATGTTTCTGTGAAACACAGGAATTCCAGACTTCCAAAATTACTAATATCCTTAAAAATTTTGCTAACTTTCGGAAAACTCAAACACTATGAAAGAAATAAACATGGCTTGAAATAATCGTTGCCAATAATTTCTAATTCTGAGTGCGTTTTTCTAAAAAACGTTTCACACAGACATTGCTTGGCCACTTTTTAGGGTCCATCGCGTCTTTGAAATGTTTTTGAGTTATTGTTACTTTGGAGGAAGAATATGCTTCAGGAAATTTTGGATTAAGAGATTCACATCTTTTTTCAGTTCAATCAATATACCGTGTGACACAGACTCATGGTACACACCCTTTTCTGGAGGTATATTTCTGAAATTTGGAACATTGAATATGCTCACTATAGGGCGCTTTTTGACATATATTTGGAAAAAACTCCAACTTCTGGTTTCTCCGGAAATGACGTAAACTTTCGATTTTCAAATTAGAAACCCTATATATTATTACATTTTTAAATCTGTATAATTTTTTAATTCAATGATACTTCATAGTTGATATTTCATTCGTCAGAACACCCATTTAATTTTTTGATCTAAAGAGCCATGAACTCCCTAAAATTATTCCAAATAATCAAAATAATGCTACACTATCGTAATTTCGATTTAAAAAGTATCGTGCTTAGTATGGAGTTTAGACAAGTTTAAGGATCTTCTCGGTTCAATAACAATAATTCAACAAGGTGGCTATGGAGCACAAATAACAATTTGAAGTTTCGATAATCTGTAATTGTCAGTTAGTCACTGAATACATTATTGAATTGATCAGATTGGTGATAGAAATAAGTTGAGAATGCCACCAGTTTATAACAGAAACGAAAAAGTGAATATGCTATTAGTGTATGGGTAATGTCGGCAAATTCCAGTTGTTGCTCAACAGCTGTACTCGGAAAGTTCCCCCGAATGACAATGTCCGGCTCGAAATTATTTCATGCGTCTTGAAGAGCAGTTCAGAAGAGGGCCTGATGTTGGTACTGGGCATAATATTGTTTCTGAAGACATGGAGATAAATGTTCTCATGAGAGTGGAAATCGACAAAACAGTATCTATTAGGGAGATCGCTTCCGAGTTGGATACCAGTCGTGAAAGTGTCAGACGAATTTTGAAAAAGCAAGTATCGATCGAATTAATATCAAATACATCAACAGTTGTACGAAGATGATAGTATAAGAAGGATGGAATATATTGGGTACTACGCAATAATGTACAGCAAAATAATGAGTTCCTGAAAACAATTGTATTCTCCAATGAGTCAAGATTCACCAATTTTGGTTCATTTAACAAACAAAATACTCGATATTGGATGCAAGAGAATCAGCATTAATGTAGGCAGGGGAATTTCCAAGAACGTTTTGGATTTAATGTATGGCTGGGAGTAGTTGGAGATCGAATAATTGGTCCCATAATCATTGATGGACCTTTGAATGGTGGTAGATACCTAAGTTTCCTCAGAAATGAAATTAAAGATTATTTAGGAGATTTACCGCTAAATCGGCTGTTTTTTCAGCAGATTGGTCCCCCTCCGCAGGATCGTGACGGATTACCTTCGTAACCGATTTAAGGAAAAGTGGATCGGAACACATGGTCCTGTTAGGTGGCCTGCAAGATCACCTGACTTAACCCCTTTAGATTATTTCATTTGGATCACTTGAAAAACATCGTACACAAAACCTACCCAACGACCAAGGATTACGAGTTAGAGAAGACAAATGAGGTCAAAAATGTTTGGATGTTGGTGGTGGACATTTCGAACAGCTATTATAAGATTTATCATTTTTATTTCGTTTCGTTAATAATTAAATTGTGAGAGAAAACCTAACTGTTATTACTTTCTCAAATTTGAACCAAGGCTTTGAGCCTCCGAGATTTAGGAGCTCTATCGGTGGCATGAAATATTGACTAAATCTCCATGAAAGTCGAAATGTCAAATTGTTGTTAATGTTCCATAGCCACCTTGATAAAGTATTGTTATTGAACCAAGAAGATACCTAAACTTGTCTAAACTCCATTAACGTGCTCGTATTGCTTATACAGAAAAAAAGTTAATATGGATGGATACCCCATCGATGGTATTTTCGACTGACGTCAGAGTATCATAATAGTTCGATTTGAAAAAATGAAGTGAAAAGAGGTTATGGATTACTTTTTTGGCACGTATTTCGAACCACGATACATTTTAAATCGAAATTACGATAGTGTAGCATTATTTTGATTATTTGGAATAATTTTAGGGAGTTCATGGCTATCTAGATCGAAAAATAAAATGGGTGTTCTGACGAATGAAATATCAACTATGAGGTATCATTGGATTTAGAAAATTATGCATGCGGTGCCATCAATTTAATTTTTATCTCTCGGTAGATTTTAGGATGGTTTGTTAGATTTTGAAATTTTGGATTTGAAGGATAGTTTTCTTGATGTTTTTCGGTAACAGTTTTCACTTAAATTTTGAGAATATGAATTGTTGAAAAAAAAGGTAATAAAACATTTCATTCAATATATTTGATTGAATCGTATGAACCTATAAACCAAAATCCATAATTGGTGACCCCGAAGGGAGTAATGTGGTGCCATCAATTTAATTTTTATCTCTCGGTAGATTTTAGGATAGTTGTTAGATTTTGACATTTTAGATTTGAAGGATAGTTTTTATCTTGATGTTTTGCGGTAACAGTTTTTACTTCAATTTTGAGAATATGAATTGTTGAAAAGTTAATAAAACATTTCATTCAATATATTTGATTGAATCATAAGAACCTATAAACCAAAACCCATAATGCAGATTTCAAAAATGTTATAATATACAGGGTGTCCCGTTTGAAAATCGAAAGTTGATGTCATTTCCGGAAAAACCAGAAGTTGGACTTTTTTTCAAATATGCCAAAAAGTGCCCTATAGTGAGCATATTCAATGTTCCAAATTTCAGAAATATAGCTACACGGTAGCTACACGGTATTGTTTTTACTTACAGTTTGTTGTATGTTTTGGTTTTGATTATTTGATGAAGAGAGGTTTTACTCCAAATTAATATTTTGTGTTCCCACTGATATTTTCCCTGTTTTAGATTTTTAAACCCTTCGGTTCACAACACAAAAGTGTAAGGGCATTTAGGATCCGTATTGTATATGCCTAGTATAATAATGAACACTCTGCACCTTATGAATGCAGCTGCAATACATGCTCTTAGAAACAATGCATTTCATGAGATGACTTATTGGCTGATTTACTTTAATTTAAAGGGATGAAGAAATTTCAAGAACCAAGAGACTAACAATCATGCTGTCAATCTGCATGACCACATGCACCATAATTTTGTTATTCTACGGCTGTCCGATCTTGCGGGATAGTGACAGTTTGGCGCAGTATTCAGAGTACGGTTTTCACGGCCAGCTAGTGTGGGTTACTATTTGCGGTTTTACGTTGACGTTTCTCATTCATATGCCCATTGTATATTTCTTCAGGTAAGAAATCAAGAAAAATTAGTTAATCGATGGAGTACTAATATCAACTCAATGAAAATACATACTATAAATAGCTTCGAAAACGTCCGTCCACCACATGTTCATAAGAACTACATTTCATAATGAATTTTTTAACTCTATACATAGCAATTCTACGAAGGCGTAGAAGGGCCACGAGCAATTTTTTTTGTATCTCGACTTTAATCTCGGACCCTCTACTTCAATCTCGGGGGTCCGAATTTAATCTCGGACCCCCGACTTTAATCTCGGGGGCCCGACTTTGACTTTAATCTCGGGGGTCGTTTACAAAATTTGAATACGACGATTTCCCTTAAATCGGCGTATATTGCAAGATGTGCCCTCAAATTGTTTCTAACGCGATTGTGCAAAAACTACACATCGGACAGAAAACGTCTTGCGTAAAGTTGAACCACATATTATTATCTATCAGTTTCCCCAATACTGTATGCCCAGCTTCAGATTTATAAAAATTACAGAATTTGGAAAATGGTCTATATTTCGAGGTTTTCCCGGATTTTCTCAGTGGAAAATGCACCGATCCCGTTGTATGAGAATCCATTTTGTAGATTTTATAAATCTCTACAAAGGTTCCATCAACTGTAAAACGATTTCTTGAATAATATTTGATATATTTCCAAAAAAAAACAAAAAAGTTGTAATTTTTTTCAATATTTCTTGTTTAAAAAATTCCACAAACCGATTTTTCTATGGCGAAAACTGGGGTTTTCAGTAACGAACTGTGAAAATTAGGATATGCCATTTGCGTCTCATTTTCTACCCTCTATAGCTTGGTCTAATGTATTTCCAATCAAATATGAATAATGATGTTTCATTTCAGGCGTTACCACGCCGGAGACAGAAACACAGTGGATAAGAAAAATCGACTTGCAAAATATGCTCCTCAGATTAATCTGATTTGTTGGTAAGTAAAACCCTCAGAAATTCTATAACCGCAAAGTAGTGGAATGATTTACTGAACATTGAACAATTTCATGTCCCATTTGTTTACTTGACATAGAAATCAACAATATTTTGCTATGACAAAACTCTAATTGTTGGAAGCAGTGATACACCAAAACGGTTATGAGTTGTATTATCAGTAGTAATAACATGAGAGCATCGAAAATAATCAATTATACATCCGAGTCAAAGAATTCAGTAGGTAGAAAATAATTAAAAATTGAGCAATCCAGGAATATTTGAATATGATGTTCCTCAGGTTACAGTATTAGGTCCACTTTTGTTAAATAATTATCTTGAATGACCTATTAAATATTGAAAGTAGGTGTAGGACAGATCATACCGTTATTATATGTGAGGCTTCAACTTGGAATGAACTTCAAGAAATAGTTGAGAGAGACACCAAAATTATTAAAAATTGGTTTGATGGTGATATAATATCAATAAATTTTGAAAAAACTAAATAATAATAATAATAATAAACGTCTTTATTACCTTTGACTAGCATCATTATATACATTTGGACAACAGTACATTAAATTCAAAAGTTAAAGGGCGAAGTTCAGTTCAGTTTCAGGATGAATCCGTCCACTGAATTGCTCTTCCACTTAACCCTAAACATACCTCTACACTTAAATCTATCTATAATGAAAGATGATGCATTTTGATGCATACTGATAAGAAGCCTGAAAGCTGAAATACTTGAGCTATTGATGTGAGTGGAGCAGAAAAGAATACAAATTTGATTTGAATTGCTGAAAACTTACTAGTTTCAGTTCACGGGGCAGATTATTATAAACATGGCATATTTGATAACTGAAGCATCTTCGGAAATATTCAGTTCTGAAAGGAGGAGGTGTCAATGTTCCCCTAAATCTGATATTTACATTGTGAATATCTGTACGGAAGACAATTTTCCTATGCAGGTATGATGGTTTCTTAATTACTATAATTCTGTGAAAGAGGTTAGCAGCCTGACTGAGTCTCCTTTCCTCCATATTTAACCAACAGATATCCTTCAACTTATGTGTGATTCTTTGACCCCTTCTGATTCCATAAATGAGTCTCAAACATGAATTCTGTAATTTTTGTATTTTATGATTGTATCTTTGTGTTAAATGTGGACCGTACACACAATTTGCATAATTGAAATGCGATAAAACTAGGGTTTCACATAGAGTTGGCTTCAATTTCAATGGAAGGTAATGCCTGACACCATAAATAAATTTGAGGGAAGCATATGCTCGTTGTAATAAGTTATCTACGTGTTTTTCAAACCTCAAAGTGTGATCGAAGATGACCCCAAGATTTTTAGCTTGTTCTACCACGTCAATTGTTTCACCATTGATTGTGATATTCACGGCAGCTTCGATATCAAGTCGCTTGATTTTGGGTCCAAATAAGAGAACATCAGATTTACGACAGTTAAGAAGTAAACAGTGATCTGTTGCAGCTTTGACAAAGCCATTCAAATCATCATTAATTAATTCATACGAATCTTCAGCATTCACAAGCGAAAAGCTATGGTATACTTGGGTGTCGTCAGCGTAGAAATGCACCTTGCATTGATTCAAGTTACTAATAAGGTTTGAGGAATAAAGCGAGAAAAGAATTGGCCCCCAAATTGAACCTTGTGGAACTCCACGCTGAAGAGATAGTGAAGATGAGAGTTCTTCACCGATTGCAACCCTTTGGTTCCTCTTGATGAGATAATTTTCAAGCAAAGTTACAGCCGGGGCCGATAGACCAACGTAGTGTAGTATGGCTATCAACAACTCGTGATTTATTGTATCGAAAGCTCTACTGAAATCGAGTAATACCAGAATAGTACAAAGTCCTTTATCTGTTGCTCTGACAATGTCATCAACAACATGCAGCAATACTGTTGTGCAGCTGAAGCCTTTTCTAAACAGAAGGTAAAATATTTAACTGTGTAACGTGATCTAGAAGTTGAATCTCAATAGCCCTCTCTAGAATTTTTTACATTGTTGGAAGTATACTTATGGGGCGAAGATCCTTATACTCAGTGGGATTCTTTTTTTTTTCGGCAGTACATTCACAACAGCACTGCCCCATGCTTCTGGAAAGACATTTTCTGTAAGACAGAAATTAATTATGTGGGTGATGTATTCTACAATATATGGACAACAGAGCTTAATAAGAGTAACATTCAAATTGTCACAACCCATGGCATTTGTTTTGATCTGACATATCGATTCATATACAGATATATCATTGACCTAATGGAAACGAAGTTTCGAATCAGTTAAACAGTTATTTTTATAAAATTCCAGCAGATTAATCGACGGTTCCAGAATTGGTATAGAATTGACAAAGAAATCATTGATATCATTAACATTATTCAGTTCCTGAGGAATACTTATTTCCTTACTTGAGGTGACCTTATTTTCTTTGAGGATACGCTACATTTTTTTGGGATTATTCTGCTGGAACTGAAATGTGAAAAATGCTCTTTTCTCCCTTTTTATTGCTTTATTAATAATATTTCGCATATCCCTATAGAAGCGCAGATCCACTTCTGACTTGGTTTTATTATATTTCATCTGAGCCTTTTCTCTTGTTTTCATCATTTCCCTTATTGTATCTGTCAGCCAGGGTGCCCTAGGCTTGGTTACTCTTGACCTGATAGTGGGAGCATGTCTGTCAATTAAATTGGTCAAGTTATTGACTAAAAATGAAACCTTCTCATCAATACCTTCCTGATCAAAGATTCTAAAGAAGGGAATATTGTAAAGGTCTCTCTTGAAATCATTTTCATTAAAATGCCTAAAACTACGATATTCAACAAATTTAGAACTATTTTCTAGTCCTGACGTTAGGTCACAACTCACAAGTGAATGATACGATATTCCTGCACTATCAATAACATATTTTGCCCTAACTAGTTCCTCCCGGATGATCATCAGATCTAACAGGGTGGAGCTTTTTCCAGTTATTCTTGTGGGGGTTTCGATAACTTGACTTAAACCAAATGAGTTCAAAATAGCAGTAAGTTTTTTTACGTTACTAGTATCATATTCCAACATATTAATATTGAAATCTCCAGAACATATTAATTCGTCTACGGTCGGGTAAATGATACTCAAACAATCCTCAAATTCATTTAAAAAATTATTGATATTGTGATCGGGAGGGTTATAAATGACACCAAAAGCATAAGTTTTGGACTTGATCTTTACTTCAATCCATAGTTGTTCGAAAGATTGGCCATTATTATCAATTTTTTTACTATGAAGTTTTTCGGTGATATAAATCAACAAGCCTCCTCCTCTAGAGTGGCGGTCCGCCCTGTATGATAGAAAACCATCTAATTTGATTATTTCGTCAGGTATCCTATCATTCAACCATGTCTCGCAAATAACAAAAACATCAATACAATAACTTTTTATAAGAAGCTTCACATCTAGCAATGAGGGAATTAGAGATCTTGCGTTCAGGCTTCCTATTCGTAAATTGGTACACATCGAAAATAAGAAGGAAAAAAGTGTATGAAATGTAAAAAAGGAGAAAAGTTAATCGCTACTAGCAGAAAAAGTGAAAAATAAAAAATACTACCTACCTAGATACTGTTTCAGATAAATGAGACGGTGAGATGTGAACTGCACCAGATGCCGAAAATTTTATTTAATATTGAAATAATAAACACATTCTACATTAATGCATGTTTTTTGGAACAGATAGAATGGATAAAGAAATATGATTTGTGAAACTATGTTATAGTATATTATTAGATATTTGAAATATTCAAAGATTTCTGACGTCCTCCATGGATTTCATGTGGGATATTTTGTTTTCTCCATTAATCTTGACAAGGATTTTTCCCTGGTTAGTCCATACTATTGCATTGGAACCAATTCTACCAAGGGTAACTTTCAATAAGTTGTGTTGCGATAATACCTTCCATTCACTTCTTACAGAAATGCACTAATAAATTTAGAACATCTCAATATTGATAAAAATGTGTCAAATATTTGGGATTGACAGACATTTAAGATAGTATTCACAAATTGACTATGTAATGAAAAAATGAGATATGTCCTAAGTTTTGAATTTCCATAATCTAGAAATATTATGTTATTCACTTGTTCAATCACAATTGAATTATGGAATTTTGGGATCGGGTGGAGTTATTGAAAACCTTCTGAAAAATTTAGAAACTCTTCAGAAATGGATTATGAAAATAATCAAAAAGAAATTATCTCACCTGACGACTCATTCCAATAAGCACGAAAATGGATATAAGACAATTATTTTGTTATTATTTGACATATTTATAAAAAGAAAAAAGGTATTCATTTCAACCCACATACTCATAACTCACGAAACAAAAATACAACTACTTTAAAAAAGCAAGTTCACAAAACAATAGGTCAAAAAAATTTTACTTTTAAAATTCCTCATTTGTATGACTCATTGCCAAATGAAATAATACTACGATTATTCATTCATGTTGCAACAATTACGACCGATCAGTGTATTGCCAACTTTATCGAAGATTTTAGAGAAAACTATTAATATTCAACCACAGAGTCATTTGAATAGAAATTACATAATAACTTCATCATGGTCTGGATTCAAAACTGGCCACAGTTCTACATCAGCACTATTAAAAGTCTCTGATGATATTTTGGCAGCTCTTGATAAGCGTAAATTAACTGTGTTGATTTTATTTGACTACTCGAATGCATTTGACACTCTTAATAATAATCTACTTTTTGCGATCTTATCATATAGTGGTTTGGATATTAAAGCTGTAGATTCATTTAAATCTTATCTATCTTAGAGAAGTTAAGCTGTGAAATATCAAGAAAGTGTATCAAGTTTTTCATCTGTGAGTACGGGAGTGCCCCAAAGATCAATATTGGGCCCTATACTCGTCTCTATTTATACATCGAATTTTCCAGATATTTTCTTTTCATGTCTACAACATTACTATGCTGACGATACTCTGTTATACATATATTTTTCCTTGGATGAAGCGAACCAAACGGTAACTGCTATTAATTATGACTTAAACAATCTTTATACATTTTCGATTAATCATTGTTTACAACTAAATGCATCGAAAACTAATGCAATTATTTTTGGAAATAAAGTTGATACGCAGGTGTTTAAACAGGAATACTCCTCAAAGATTTTAATTAATTGTCATACCATACAATTTAACGAGAAAATAAAAACCTGGGGGTGTGGTTTGATGAAAACTTAAGATTTTCGCACCATATAAGTTTCTGTTTACAAAAGGCCTATGCAGCTCTAAAACTTATATTTCAATTGTGTCATGTGTTAGATAGATCGGTTAAAATACCACTATGTGAGTCATTAATATTATCTAAATTAAATTTCTGAGACATTCTATTTAATTCTTATTCCAATTCATTTGATATGAATTGAATTCAAAAATTGCAAAATTTTTGGCTTTCGCAAATTTGAGCACATTAGGCACACATTCAAAATAACTAAATGGTTACGCATGAAAAATCGTCGTTAAATGCATTCTATCGTGTTCTATGTTAAGCTACTAAAAGAAAACTCTCCACCATATATCTTTGTCATAGAATAGAATACAGAACTGATGTACATTCTCTTAACCTAAGACATAGAAACACTCTTACTGTACCTCGTCACCATACTGAGTTTTTCAAACGATCATTTTCTTATTGTATTGTAAACCGTCTCAATAACTTACCTCGCGATTTTAGTTACTTATCACTACATAAACTTAAACGAGTTCTATTTGATTTTTATTTTTCTCAACAAAAAATGCGTTATTCGGATTAAAATATCTTCCCTTGGCCAACTAATCGCTAAACCTTCATTCCATCTTCATTAATTTAATTTAATTATTTATCATTCAATTTGCTGTCTTTGACTTCTTTTTTGCGGTTAGATGGAAGAGAAGATGTATGTTAACTGCTGAATTTATGTTTGAAATTGTACTTTATACATTCTTTTTTACATGCAAACTGAATCTAGCCCTAACTGGATAAACAAGATGAAACTTCATTTCTATTAATTATTGGTAATAAAGACATTTATTATTATTATTATTCCTTGTCATATTTTATGAAGAATATTTCATATGTGTGTCCTAACTTGCTTCGTTTCCGAAATACAGGGTGTCGAAGTTTCATTTAAACATCGCCATTTGATCAATTACTCGAAAGTCATTTTGACGATTTTGATGAAACCTGGTGTGGTTATAAGCAGTAACAAGCGGCTTCTTGTCATGATATTATATTTTAAATTATAAGTGGCAGATGGTTACCTGATTGATATTTATAGTAAAAGTCATTGAACGCCACTGTTTTTTCCCAAGTTTAATATTTTTTCAAAAAAAAAATAATCAAAAATATAACTTTCTTATGATGCTGTGGATAGTCATTGGCGTAGAAATGGTGGTTACGCACAAAATTGAGAAATTTATGTGAATGATATTTTTTCCAGTAACTCCATATTTCCTTTAAATTTCTATTTAATTGTATGCACAAATGTATTTTTAAGTTTTGATAGAAACAGTTGACAATAATGGGCCCAGGAACACAACAAACAACCAGTCCATCACCGACGAAACCAATACAAGAGTTCAGGTAGAAATAAATTACTTAATTAAAGAAATCTATAGATTGATAAAGTGTTGCCATTTCAAATTCACGGCATCATCAGAGAGTTGTATTTTTAAATGTTCAATTTGATGAAAATTTGAAATTTAGGGAAAAACAGTGGCGTACAAGGATTTTTACCATATTTATCCATCAGGTGACCCTTTGCTGCTTATAATTTGAGATCTGACCTCATGAAAACAATCCCCTTGTAACTGCCAATATGCAAACCAGGTTTCATGAAAATCGGCGAAAATGCTTTTGAGTAATTAATAAGTAACCGATTTTTCATTAAAACTTCGACACTCCGTCACTTGATGACAAAGCAAGTTAGGACATACGTTTATATGAACTTCATAAAATATGACAAGGAATCACCACCTGAAATTAATGACATCATTTAGTTAACACCATATTAGTCGTAGATAAAGAACATTAAATCACTCTTTCTTTAAAAACAAAACAAAAGAATGGATATTGAATAAAGAAAGACAATTTTTCCCCAATATTTGTTACAAAATATAAATCACAAATTGTCCATATTTGTTTTGTCACTATTATATTCTGTTATTACATAAATAACATTAATGACATTATATCATTTATTTTAATTCAGTCCTTACAGGTGAAGAAACTTCGTGAGGCTTTTCCGGTTTATTTGCATCAGACAATTGATTGTGAATATTATTCTGTAGTTATTCATATATTATTGCAAATAACCTAAACATTATTATTAGTCACGAGTTAGGGGGCGAGTATGATGGATAATTTTTATTGGTTCGAATGGTATTTGTTACGATTATACAATGAAACTTGATGATTCATTCTTTTTTGAGGTTCATTACCAAACACCCATTTGAGCAGATTATTTTTCAGTCTGCCCCCGTTTGAACAATATCATGTATTTTGATTTCGAATGTGGTTTTTCAGTTGTACGCTAGTATTCCTGATCATTGCTACGATGGCAACGTTACTTATTTTTGGATTTTGGGTGCCGCGCATAACAGCGTTGCTATGGTTAACATCAACTGGAATAAGCCTGCTGATTTACATTTTTTTAATCGAAAATTGTGTGAAACTTTTTCACAATTTCATCATAAACAGAACGAAAAGGGTAAGTAATTGTGATGAACCGATTAATCAATTATTCAATTAATCAATCAATCAAGCATACAATCAATCAATTATTCAAATAATCAATCTTTCAATTGATTCAATAATCAAATAATCGATCAATCAAATCAATCAATTAATCAATCAATCAATTAATCAATTAGGTAATTAATTAATTAATCAATTATTGATTAATTAATTAATGGATGGAGGAATGAATTGATGAAGTGAAGAATTAATGAAGTAGTGAAATGATGAATTATTTAATTAATGAAATGATGAATTAACGAATTGAGGAATGAATTATTGAATGAATGAAATAATGAATCACTTATTCAATGGATTAATGAATTGATGAATTAATGATTCATTGATTTAATGAATCAACGAATTAATGAATTGATGAATTAATGAATCAATGAATCAATGAATCAATGAATCAATGAATCAATGAATTAATGAATCAATGAATTATGGAATTAATGAGTTATTGAATTATTGAATTATTGAATTATTGAATTATTGAATTATTGAATTATTGAATTATTGAATTATTGAATTATTGAATTATTGAATTATTGAATTATTGAATTATTGAATTATTGAATTATTGAATTATTGAATTATTTTATTATTGAATTATTGAATTAATGAATTATTGAATTAGTGAATTAATGAATTAATGAATTAATGAAATAATGAATTAATGAATTGATGAATTAATGAATTATTGAATTATTGAATTAATGAATTAATGAATTGATGAATTAATGAATTATTGAATTATTGAATTAATGAATTAATGAATTAATGAATTAATGAATTAATCAATTAATCAATTAATGAATTAATGAATTAATGAATTAATGAATTAATGAATTAATGAATTAATGAATTAATGAATTAATGAATTAATGAATTAATGAATTAATGAATTAATGAATTAATGAATTAATGAATTAATGAATTAATGAATTAATGAATTAATGAATTAATGAATTAATGAATTAATGAATTAATGAATTAATGAATTAATGAATTAATGAATTAATGAATTAGTGAATTAATGAATTAATGAATTAATGAATTAATGAATCAATGAAATAATGAATTGAAGAATTAATGAATTAATGAATTGATGAATTAATGAATTATTGAATTAATGAATTATTGAAATAATGAATTAATGAATTAAAGAATTAATGAATGAATGAATTAATGAATTAATGAATTAATGAATTAATGAAATAATGAATTAATGAATTGATGATTTAATGAATTAATGAATTAATGAATTAATGAATTAATGAATTAATGAATTAATGAATTAATGAATTAATGAATTAATGAATTAATGAATTAATGAATTAATGAATTAATGAATTAATGTATTATTGAATTAATGAATTGATGATTTAATGTATTAATGAATTAATGAATTAATGAATTAATGATTTAATGAATTAATGAATTAATGATTTAATGAATTAATGAATTAATGAATTAATGAATTAATGAATTAATGAATTAATGAATTAATGAATCAATGAATTAATGAATTGATGAATTAATGAATTAATGAATTAATGAATTAATGAATTAATGAATTAATGAATTAATGAATTAATGAATTAATGAATTAATGAATTAATGAATTAATGAATTAATGAATTAATGAATTAATGAATTAATGAATTAATGAATTAATGAATTAATGAATTAATGAATTAATGAATTAATGAATTAGTGAATTAATGAATTAATGAATTAATGAATTAATGAATTAATGAATTAATGAATTAATGAATTAATGAATTAATGAATTAATGAATTAATGAATTAATGAATTAATGAATTAATGAATTAATGAATTAATGGATTAATGAATTAATGAATTAATGATTTAATGATTTAATGATTTAATGATTTAATGATTTAATGATTTAATGATTTAATGAATCAATGAATCAATGAATCAATGAATTAATGAATTATTGAATTATTGAATTGAAGAATTATTATTAAATTGATAAACTAATGAATTGACGAATTAACGAATCAATGATTTGGTGCAATAGTAGATTAATTGATTAATGAAAGAGTTAATTAATGAATTGATAAATTATAAAGTCAAATATTTCGCGTTTCTGAACTGTAAGATGGCACTGACAAGATAGGTTTTTCATACCAAAGTGACAGCGATCTTTTATAATATTTCCAAATAAATTACAGTTTTCTGCTGGAATATCTATCGAATATCCAACGGTCAACCCTACTGCTAATACACTGTTGCCAAATCGCGACATTATTCGAAGTACTGCGAAATAGCTCACAGGATTATCATCTGGTATTGTGGTAATGTGGTTCAATGCATTATGTAGCTATATTACAGATAGCCGGATTACTAATAATTACTATTATTATTACATTTCTTGTTCGACTTTGTGATTTCTCTCTCTTCAATATCTACTGTATTATCTACATTAGAGATATAGAATATATATGTTATATCTCACTTTTTATTATTAATTTTTAAGAAAACTGTTGAGTGTAAGCATAGATAACCTCATTCAAAGCTAGCTTCATTTTCGATGCCGAATCGAATGAGAATATAAAATTGGGGGGTTTTAATTTAAAAAAATGGACTTACAATAATTTTTCCAACCGGATCCATATTATTTTCTGGTGAACGCCCTGTATAACTCTAGTCGAATTGATATCGAAATTCTACTGAACTGGGTCCTCTCCTACGAATAAATCGACACAATCGAAAATAAATGATCACGTCCAGAAACAAAAAAAAATATTTTTCGGTTGCAAACGCAATTTTCAACTTAAAATTTGAAATATTTCGAAAACGGTTAGACTTGGGTATAGGACATTATACATGTTCAGAATCATGCGTAAAATCTAAAACCCTGATAATATACAGGGTGTCCCATTTAAAATAACAAACTTGGAGTCCGGTACAACCGGAAGTGCCACAATCTTCAAAATATTTTAGCCGTATAGCACTTATTAACAATAGTGAACTCCCAAATTTTCAAATTTGGCCCACCTATGGTTTTCAATATCTTGATCGATGCAGTTCCCGGAGGGACCCTCTGTATATATAATATATAGTTAAGGAAAAATGCGGATGAATCTTGAGGATGTAGTCAAAATAGTGGGCTGTTCAAAAGAATAATCTTTGTTATTTGGTCGAGCTTTCGGAAATGTTCATTTTCTTTAGCAAGACACTAAACATGAGCTTTATAGTAAAAAGTCAACATTGATGAGACACATATACAAAGTCATGATTCATGATGGTGGAAAACATTCAATTCTTTTTTTAATAATTATTATAATAATTTCGGTTCAAACTTTCCTATTATATTTTTTCAAACTTGCACACATAACTCAGTACGGGGTGTTGAGTTTGAACAATGAGATCTCCATCCAAGACAAATCTGAGGTCACGCGGAACAAATTTCCTGAAATTTGTTAAAAGAACACAGCAAGGGACATTGAAACCAAATAATGAGGCCCCCGAGGTCCCCATCCTACCAAAATCGGAGGCACTGCACCTTTCACCAAAAAAGTTTCGGAAAATTTGAGGAGTCTTCAGTTTTGTAATGGGTGTACACCACACTTTTCAGAAACAGTGATGTATTTTCCTTGTCTACAAATTTCGGTTGATTTGTTGAACATCCAGGCTTACCATGGATAGACCTGCTTTTGTTCTAAAAGGGGTTATCTTGGGAATTTTTGGTATCGCCCCTTTTTTCCGGATCACCTGTATATCATTTATTGTATTCATTTCGTTTGTTTTTCTGATATTCGGGGTTGCAGTGCCCATGGGTTTGTTATAGATATAGTCAGTCCATCCTTGATCTTGCTTAGATTAGATTTGCTTTTAGCACAAACAAAAATATTGTTGGTAAAATTCAAAAAGAGCAGGTAATATGAACAACTAACTATAATTTATTTATGTCAATATTTTTCAACTTTGTGAGCTGAACTCCACCTATTATGCAGTTATTTTTTATGTATATAATATAATGTTATTCAAAAACAACTGGAATGGACAATAAATACACTATTATGATTATTATTATTATTTTTCAATTCTGTTTTGCGTCCTGTTTTATTGTTTTATTTCCAAAACTGATATTTTAAATCGCAAAACATATAACTTATTACTTTAGGCGGATTAATCTAACATCCAACTGATGAACTGACAAACTCCTGTCGACGTAACTTTAATTTTCGAAGAATTAAACAAATTACATAATTACAACGGTTACCGCTATCTAGAACTATTGGCAACGCTGTACAGTAAATATGACAGTGACAAAAATTCTGTGCAATACCTTGTGGACAGTAGCAGAACTAATTTTGTCTTTTCGTTCATGTACTACAGAGGAATCACTCACTGGAGCGATTAACCGTTTTTTGTTCGAGGTTTTGAACATCATTATTAAAAATATAAATCGTTTGATTTTATGTCTGAAAAATAGTATAAATAGTTCCTCAATGTTCAGTCTTCTGCATTTCATATATCACTTGCAGAAGCGATTCTTCTCAACTGTCTTTGATTTTATAACAAGATTTTCAGAATTTTTTTGAATTGTGAGGGAACGTTGAAGTCGAAAATTCTGAAAAAATCGTCATTATCTTTAACTTTGACATTGATATATATTTGGATCTGATGGGTTTTTCGGAAAACTTGAAAAAATCTCTAAAAATTAGGTTTTTATTTTTTCCTCAAAAACTATTCATCAAATTTTCTTCTACATCTCTCTAATTATTCAATTTGAATGCCAAAATAACTAGAATTTTTTTCAGAATTTTTAACCTTGCCGTTAATTTTTTCATGGGTTTATAGGAACCTTAAAAAAGCATTGAAATCACAACTGATTATTTCCTGAAAAAGATATGTTATTTTTTTTGTTCATATATATTCACCTATTTACAATTCGTATACTTCCAAATAGCTCTTGTAGTAACAATTTTAAACAATTTTCAAACAATTATATTATTTCCATTTTGTCCTGTCGTTGAGTAATATATTTCTTTTAGTTATATTTGAGTCTAATTTATTTATATTATCTAACATACATGTCAATTTTGGGAAGGGTGGAAGATATCTTTTGGCTAACCCATTTTCCCTTTGTTTGTAAGATGTACTTTTTATGCACAATAAACGTTATATTATTATTATGACAGTTATGAAAAATGTGACATTTAAAAACATTGAAGATGCATTTATAATTTGACATTCCACAGCTGGGTTACATGAAATTCATTTTTTATTGAAGTTATAATGAATATCTATCCATAATAAAAGTTTTGATCAGATAAGTTAGAAAAAAAATAGCTACTCAAATGATAATTTATGATTGTGATCTTGTATTTCTTGAGTCACTATGGCCAATTTTACTTCAAATAAATTATCATATATTTTGGTGAAAATTTGGTTTCTAGGTTGTCCACATTCAGAGTCGATTGAAACATGCTTTGGCTTACATAGAAGCTCAAAGAGCTCATCTATTCAAAACATTCGGTCAAAAAGGTTTGCGACCACATTTCAAACACCTCTACAAGCCTTTAGACTCCGCAAGAATCACGGTAAGTGATCAAAATATCTGTAAACAATTTGGTACTCATTGGTATGTTTGGTAATCATTTAGACAAGATCCCACTCAACTATAAGAAGGTTTGCAACTCTATTGCTGGATATTTCATGTTAAAAACGTCAATGCCAATATTCTTCTTTCTACCTCGTCTAAACAAATAAGGCCAATAATTTAGGCGGTAAATTGAAACATTCGAGGTAGAAAAATGGACATTGGCTAGCAAGGATTCATATCGAAGGACCCCGCAAACTCCTTATGGAATTTGGGTCCCGTTGGATGTTTCAAATTTTTGGTATGATGTAGTCCATGTGATTCTCAACCAATGTTACCATTGCGCCAACCCAAAAAAATTAACCCTTTTGCTGCTAGGGGGCGTTGAAATCAGCCCTTGCGCAGATTAGACTATTTATTTTTGAACCCGGTAACAATATTTTCACTTGTTTCATTGTTGCTAATGATACCCCATCGATGGTATTTTCGAATGACGTCAGAGTATCATAATGGTTCGATTTGAAAAAATGGAGGTTCGAGTGAAAAGAGGTTATGGTTTACTTTTTAGGCACGTATTTTGAACCACGATACATTTTAAATCGAAATTACTATAATGTAGCATTATTTTGATTATTTGGAATAATTTCAGGGAGTTCATGGCTATCTAGATCGAAAAATAAAATGGGTGTTCTGACGAATGAAATATCAACTATGAGGTATCATTGGATTTAGAAAATTATGCATGTGGTGCCATCAATTTAATTTTTATCACTCGGTAGATTTTAGGATGGTTGTTACATTTTGACATTTTAGATTTGAAGGATAGTTTTTATCTTGATGTTTTTGGTAACAGTTTTCACCTCAATTTTGAGAATATGAATTATTGAGAAGTTAATAAAACATTTCATTCAATATATTTGATTGAATCATATGAACCTATAAACCAAAACCCATAATGCAGACTTCAAAAATGTTATAATATTCAGGGTGTCCCATTTGAAAATCGAAAGTTGATGTCATTTCCGGAAAACCCAGCAGTTGGACTATTTTTTAAATATGCCAAAAAGTGCCCTATAGTGAGCATATTCAATGTTTCAAATTTCAGAAATATTGCTACACGGTAGCTACACGGTATTGTTTTTACTTACAGTTTGTTGTATGTTTTGGTTTTGATTATTTGATGAAGAGAGGCTTTACTCCAAATTAATATTTTGTGTTCCAACTGAGATTTTCCCTGTTTTAGATTTTTAAACCTTTCGGCTCACAACATAAAAGTGTAAGGGCATTTATGATCTGCACTGTATATGCCAAGTTTAATGATGAAAACTCTGCACCTTATAAATAAAGCTGCAATACCTGCTTTTAAGAAACAATTCATTTCATGAGATGACTTATTGGCTAATTCACTTTAATTTTAAGGGATGAAGAAATTTCAAGAACCAAGAGACACAATAATGTGATGTTTTAAAAAAAGAATTATATCCTCCTTCTTCCCCAAGCTCCTATTACGAAACACGAAAAAAAAATTCTCGAGTGCCTTTAAATGTATCGTCGAATGTTCAAATATGCCTGAATAAGGAAAACAGCATTTTTTATGATTATCTTTCCTCCCCTTAAAGGGCACAAAACGAAAAAGTGTCGGTGGATTTTTCTGTATCTTTAATATGATGCAGTTCAAGTTATTTTGAAGAAAAATAAATAGTTTTGATGCTAGGGGGCGTTGAAATAATACCTTGCTCAGAATAGACTATTCATTATTTTAAGCCGAAACAATATCTCTACGTATTTTGGTTTAGATTATGCTGAACAATTGTGTAATTTTTTGTTAAAAAAATCTAAAACCCCCCCCTTACCCCCAACCGCTATTTGAAAACACTAAAAAAATTAAATCAGGCACCAACTCGAATTCAAATTATTGTTGATGTCTAATTTTATTTATTTTCGAGATTTTCGCCCAATTAAGTGATATTCAAATAACATGAAATACTAAGAAGTCAGCTTTATCCTCCAATATTTTTTCAAAGAGAGAGAATGGTGAAATTAAACAACTGTGCTATACTCTTAATTTTTTTAAATTAATTCTTTCATTTGGAGAGTGCTCATGACTACACCTCAATTACAGCAGTATTAATCATCAAATAGGTAATTAATCGACAATATAAATAATATTACATACTGTCTGAGTATACACCAGGATGCTAAAAGAAGATAAAGAAAAAACAAAGTGGAAGAAAAAACAAAATGGAAGAGAAAACAAAATGGAAAAAAACAAATCTACGATCTACTCGTTAATTATAAATGACCGTAGTTTCAGAATATTCATGATAGAACTAACCAGTTGTTTTAGTTTTACATCTGAGTGAGAATTCAGTATACCTATCAGATCATCGACATTACGTAGTTCTACAAACGCTTCACTAAGTCGTATGCCGGTAAAAATGGGACAGTCGAATAAAATATGTTCTAAAGTCTCTCTTTGATGCAGGTTACAGACTGTACAGACTTCCTCAGTATCAATGATGTACGTGGAGCCATAGAAAGAAAATTTCAAACGTGTCTTACTGCAAGTTCGAATCTGCGCAATGATTCTGCTAGTGTGTATTGGGCTTGGAATCTTCAGATATTTCTGACAGGTGTCATAAAGCGTTAGTGACTGATAGATATGGGGATAGCTTGAGTGATTCAGCTTTTCTATGTCATTTCGGAGTAGTGTGTCTTTATAGCAGTTAATAATGTGACTGGTTATTTTCCTAGATGGATTGCTCATGAGATCGCCCCACTTATGACCCTGACCTGCAGATGTTACATACTCCTTGACTTGGAGAAGCCAGTTGTATTTTGGTTCTGCGTTATTTAAGATTGACAACCGCATTATACAGATTTTAGGTAGCCGAGTATTGTCCATCTTTTTCAGACTAGCAAGCCAAGAGAAAGCTGCTTTCATGATAATAACACTGATTTTATGTGAGCCAGTTTACAAACGGACAATATAATCAGGGGTGTTTTTTGATAGCGATAGCAGGCGTTTGAAAAACCCAACCTGGGTTCTTTCTAATAATTCCGCATACCGTAGACCCAAGACACCAATGCCATATGATAGGGACAGTATTATGGAGTTATATAATTTAATTCTTGCATCCCATGTGTTAATTTTAGAGCGGCACATTAAATTCATAACAGCACCGATTGCTTGGGTACTCTTGGCCGTAATTTCTCTAGACATTTCCAAAAACATTTCCAAAAACGAGGAAGATGAAAATACCGTGCCAAGGTAGGTGAAGTTTTTAACCACTTGTACCGGATCATTAATGAAATAGAATTTACTTTGATGGTTCGAATGATACCCACCCCTACTATATATCAATTTTTTTGTTTTAGCCGTATTCACTTTCAGTTCATTTTTTAAGGAGGATGATTCTAGGGCTCTGAGTTTTTTAGACAGATCAGTTTGCGAATCGCTCAAAATTACAATGTCATCCGCGTACATTAACATCATTACATCGTGTTCCCCATCAATATTCACCCCCGTTAGTCCTTTGGAGTGAAAGTAGTTTTCCATATCAGCAAGAAAAAGAGAAAACAATATCGGACTTAGCGATTCACCCTGTAAGACGCCTTGTGTAATATCATAAGTTTTGGTAAATTCATTTTTAACCCTAACTGACATGGTAGCCTGTTCACAAAATTATTGATTATACGTATAAATTTAGCGCCGAGTCCTAGATTATATAATTTATTCCACAAAAGGGAGTGACTAACAGAGTCAAAAGCTCTCTTGAAGTCCACAAAGGCAGCATATATTTTTCGACCACGAAGTCTGAGATGGATTTGGATAACAGAATTCACTATAAATATGTTATTGAGACATCCCCTATTGTTTCTGAAACCGGCTTGGCACTCTGGTAATATCTTGTTTTCCTCAACCCAGTATGATAATCTATTCAGTAGAATGGATGTGAAAATCTTGGTTGAACTATTAATTAATGATATGTCGTGGTAGTTGTTAGGATCACTCTTTGGTCCTTTTTTGTGAAGCATGGTCGTTATTGTAGCGTGCCAGCTACTTGGGACCTTTTCACAGTTCAAAATTTCATTATACAGGGTGAGTCAGAATAAGACCGACAAACTCCGACTACAGATTCCTTGCCTCATTTTGAGATGAAAAGTTTTTATCAAGGTATGTCCTAAAATGCATCCCCTCTGAGATACAGGGTGTCAAAAGTGCGAAAAAAATTTAGATTAATTTTTTTTTCTACAAAACTCCTGGAGAAAAAATTTTCAAACTTGGTGCACTAATCAAGGTTTATCAACGTGATAATTTGAAGTTATAATTTTCAATTTTCGTAAACCAGTGGCGTAGTTACGATGGTATGTGGTCATATTTTCCTTCATATTTTCTTTGGACAACTGAATTGACAAATGAGCGTTTGACATCAGTTAGACTCATCCATACTCAACCTAAAAGTCATGACATTCCATTTGCCTAAAAGTGAAGGTTTCTGAGATATTTGCGAAAAACTGAAGAAATGTCCTGAGAAGAGACATAACATCCTGTGTGCTATAATCGCATGATGCAACTTTATTATAACTTATAGGAATAATTGTCAACCTCCTGAACATTTTTCAATGTTGGGAGTATTCATAACATAGTACAGGTAAGTCAGAATGAGACCGACAAGCTCCGTTTTTTTGTATTCGTCATATTAGTTGAACGAATTTTCTTTGGACAACTGAAATGATAAATGATCGTTTGGCATAAGTTAGGCTCATCGATACTCAACCGAAAAGTCATAACATTCTATGTGTCTAAAAGTGAAGGTTTCTGAGATAATTGAGAAAAACTGAAGATAAGTACTCTTGATTTGTTGAATTTTATGTTGGAGTATCATTTTTAGAGCCTTTTCTAATTGGTTTATCGAGGAAAATTAATCCATGCAGCATATGATTTTGAAAAAGAACAAGAATAAAATATTTGTGTATTTTTCATGCATTGATCAATGGTATACAAACTAGTCTGGAAGATTCGACTTTGCAATTAGTTATCACGAATCGGAAGAAAATAATTTAGGAACAGTACAGTCAATTGACATAGTAAGCATCCTCAGAAGCTAAAAGCTAAAGCTAATATTGGAAGAATTGAAAAGATGGTTCGGATGAGTCTGAATTAGACAGTCATTGTATCCGGTAGAAACAAACTGATATATCGATACTTACATTAGAGCTACGTTTGAGTTGAAGCCCGATCGAGCGAGCAGGGCATTCAGTGCATTGGCGGGGCTTTTGATGCCATTGAAAACAATGGAACAGAATTTGCCCCGACTTTCAAAAGAAATGCGATAAGGTTATTGGGAGCGTGCCCGGATCGTTTAGAGCGTCAACTCGAACGCAGCATAGTAGATATGATTGACACTATTGATAGTAACCCAAACAAGTTTGTATTGTTGTCAAGTCATCTGTCATCATTTCAGTCAGTGAAGATCGTTTCAAAATGGATTAAGGACGGAGTACCGGCCCATTTTCAACGAATCGTTCGTCAATTTCTTGATGAAACAGTTCATGATCAGTGGAGAGGTAGACGTGGTCCCATACACTGGCCTGCACGTTCTTCGGATTTAACGTCACTAGACTTTTTTTGTGGGGATACCCTAAATCCCTGGTGTATTCGACACCTGTAGAATCTGTTGAAGTTTCAACGGCAAGAATTTTAGCAGCATGTACTTCAATACAGGATACACCAGGAATATTCCAAAGCGTGCGACAGTCAATGATACGGAGATGCCAATTTTGTATCGAACAAAATGGTGGTCCATTTGAATATTTACTTTGAGCCTTTTCTGTTTTTATGTTGTGTACCCTATAAACCGTTTCTATTATTTGAGTACATATACACAATAATTCTTTTTCTTCACCAAAAACATGATGATTGGAAAATGTTTTCCTAGTATGAAATGACTTCGATAATGATATTCCAACATAAAATTTAACAAATTTAAAAGTATGAATCTACAGTTTTTCGCAAATATTATTTTAGGCTTTAACTCTCCTCTAACAGGAGTATTATAATTTGAGGCTGGGTTTGTCAGTGGATCTTTCAGAATAATCATTATGCAACAATGTATGGTCACATATCGGTGAATTTACGAAATCGATTCGTTCAAATATTATGACGAATAAAAAAACGGAATTTGTCGGTCTCATTCTGACTTACCTGTACTATGTAATGAATACTCCCAACATTAAAAAACGTTCAAAAGGTTGACAATTATTCCTATAAGTTATAATAAAGTTGCATCATGCGATTATAGCACACAGGATGTTATGTCTCTTCTCAGGACATAACTTCAGTTTTTTGCAAATATCTCAGAAACCTTCACTTTTAGGCAAATGGAATGTTATGACTTTTAGGTTGAGTATGGATGAGCCTAACTGATATCAAACGTTCATTTGTCAATCCAGTTGTCCAAAGAAAATATGAAGGAAAATATGACCACATACCATCGTAACTACGCCACTGGTTTACGAAAATTGAAAATTATAACTTCAAATTATCACGTTGATAAACCTTGATTAGTGCACCAAGTTTGAAATTTTTTTCTCCGGGAGTTTTGGAGAAAAAAAAATTAATCTAATTTTTTTTCGCACTTTTGACACCCTGTATCTCAGAGGGGATGCATTTTAGGACATACCTTGATAGAAACTTTTCATCTCAAAACGAGGCAAGGAATCTGTAGTCGGAGTTTGTCGGTCTTATTCTGACCCACCCTGTATAGCGTGCACAGGTATAATTTCCAGGTCTGGGGAAGATTTTTGATGAATTCATATGTAACTCCATCCATTTCAGGGGCTTTGTCATTTTTGCAGTTCAGTAGACAGCTTTCCATCTCTTCGAGAGATATTGCTGAATCTAGAAAGTCATGACCGCATCAAAATAGGTTAGTTCAGACTCAGATAATATCCTTGGGCTGTATATGCCATCATAGAAGGTTTCCCAGTCTTCAATCGAGATAATAGTATCATTCTTAAAACATCTGAACCTTTTTAGGGTCCTCCAAAATGCACTTTGATTTTGAGTTTCACTGAGAATTCTTACAATTCTTTTTTCAAATTCGCCTTTTTTTGTTTTATTATTTTTTTGTAGTTATACTTTGACGTAGTGTAATTTGTTTTACAAGGTTCTAGAAAATTATATTTTTGCAGATTTTCAGGTGATTTGTGACGTGCCTTTTGGCAAAATTACAATCCAAATCAAACCAGGGTTTGTTTTTGAATTTATTCGAGTATACATGACGCTTTTTCAGTACATTCGTGGTAGCTGCACACTTCCATATTGTTGCACAAAGATTAGCACACGAGTCATCAATACCGCCTCTAAAACCCACACTAGCAGATAATTGCATTGCAGACTTGTACAGAAGCATATGCTCGTTTTTCCACTGTAATGTTTCAGAGGAATGCTGTGAATCAGTAGTTGCTTCGAAGAAGAAATTTGTATTCAGTTCGAGATATACCGGAAAATGATCTGAGAGAGTAACCGTATTGTCTAACACCTTTAAGTTGTTCACAATATCAAGTCTATCATTATTACAAAAAACTAGGTCGATTACACTTTCACCTTGCTTGTAAGAAAAGGTGAAATTTGCAGGACGTTCTCAGGCAATACTACCATTGATCAATGAGAAATTATTAGCAATCATGAAATTATGAAGAATTCGTCCTCTTTTGTTTATTATTTTGTCAGAGTTCTGCATGTTCGGAAACAACACTGTATTTTCCAGTAGCTGCTCTGGTATCGTCCCCAATTCACCAACCCTGCTATTGAAGTCTCCAGTTATGAGGAATCCATGATTTTGGAAATTTTTGAGGACATTATTTAGAGTAATTTGTAAAATATCAAGGGTGTCCTCGAGGTAATTTGATGGTTTAAAATATGCAAAACATATTATAAATTCCATATTTTGGTTGTTGACCAGATATATGAGCCACCACGGAGTGCAGTCTAATGATCGAAATTCGTAGTGTTTTTTGTATAAAATAGCCAGACCTCCACTGGCTCGCCCTCGAGATTTTTCTTTTATAGCGGGAGTGCAAATAATATCAAAATCAGATTTCAAAAAAGTTGGAACTAATACTTCACTAGTCAACCATGTTTCACAAAGACACAGAATATCGAATTTAATAGTCACCTCGTTAAAAAAACTGTCAAGATTACTGTAGCCCTTCATATTCTAAAGTATTATGCTTTCTCCACGGAGTTTTTTGAATTTCCACCAGCCTTGACCGTCCTGTTGATTTTTTGTGGATGTTGCGGTATGGAATCGTTCTCAGGACGGACCCTTTTATTTTTATCCTTGGTACCACTTGGGACAATCTGTGGTTTATTTTTAACGTATCTTACCACCAGCCTTTCTCCTTTCGCATTTCGTTCGTTAAGCTCATTGTAGATCACTGCAATTTCATCCAATTCCTTGGGTATCTTATCCAATTTTATTTTGACCTCAGGAAATCTTGTAGAGAGTTTATGCTTTTGTTTCATCACAGTTACCGCATCTTTCTTATTGGACAGTTTGACTTTCATAGGCCTTGGTTTGCTATCCTTCACTTTTCCTAATCTGAAATTTTCTTTGATTTGGAGTACCTCTGGGAACGTTACCTCATTCAGGATATCTCTGACACTCTTGTTTGCGTCAACATTCTCGGCCACCCCAAATATAATATTGTTTTTTTCCCGCTCTATCCGCATCTTGATTTCATTGTACATATCAGCCGGGTCTACCGACAGCATTTTATCATCAAGTTCTTTAACTTTCGAGCGCAGTTCATCTGTAACTAGTTGAAGGGAATCAACTTTTTCCAAGCAGGCGTCCAGTTTTTCATTCTGCTGAGTTAGTATCTGTCGAATCTCGTTTGTTCTCTGAGTTAATACACCTAGCTGAGATACAATCAGATGAAGTTGTAGGCCCGTTTGGTTGTCTGTACCGACCCTGTCCATTTTCAGAATTTAATCGTGTACCAAGTATTTTTCTTTTTTACGTTCGGAGAAAGATAAAACACCTACGCCACAAAAAGTCAAGGAACACTGGACACTTTTTGCTATAGGTAGTATGATGATTATCACAAACTAATAATCAGTTTTCACTAACCACGTAGCCTTTACTTTGGCGCAAAATTAACCGTCAGATTTTGGTTTTAACTTCCAAATATCCTCGATTTTGTTCAGAGCGAAGTAAACACGTGTGTACACCTCCAGCAACGTGCACCAACTCCCCCATTTATTTATCCCAAGAAACATTTCTGTTTATAGAGGGATTAAATTTAGACATAAATTGTATAACGACAAATAGGTACATTTTAGTTTTTATTGATTTTTGATTTTATTCACACTGTATATGGATTTTTGATTTGAAGTTTTTTTGACATTTTTGGGTGGAAAAAAGTTGAAGAGAGTTGTAAACAACAGGAAATATACAGACATAATTTTGAAAAAGAAAGTATTTTATTGATTAAACGAACTACAGAACAGTAGTAAAGTTTACAGTACAAATGATATTGATGAAGAAATCAAACATTGAAGAAGGAATTCAATTCTATTCAATTCTTTATTCGCCAGTTGGGTACAGAATTGTACATATGGCAAGTCATATTTTACAGTAACATTACAATAATTATATAATATAGACATACACGTATCACATCCATAATATATCAAATGTGTCCTGTTATTACAGTAATTAATACAATAATTATATAACATACATATACGTATAACACCTACAATATAGAAACGTTAATACTTACAATCATGGCAGAACCATCGACATATCTTCTGTCCAGCAACTTAAGTATCTTGGCATTTTTCTTGATAGCCATCTGAAATGGAATCATCATACAACTTATGTTACTAAAAAGCTAAGAAGTATGCTGTATAAATTTAAACACATCTCTCAAATATTAGAAATAAATCAAAAGAAAATCTTATATCACTCACTTGTGGAATCTCATATACTTTATGGAATAATAACCTGGGGCAGCACCACAGCTAATCACCTTTACAATCTACAGACAGTACAAAAATTGATCCTTAAACGAGTTTATAAACTACCTCTAACTTACCCTACTGAAAATCTATTTTTGGAGACAAAAACCTTTGACATAAGACAATTATTCTATCAAACACTCCTCGTGAGACAACATCAAAACAAACATGAATTGATTGATATTCAACATGAACACAATGCCCGCTTTCGAAACAATGCATCTGTCATTCCGAAAACAAACAAAAGCATCGCCCAAAGATGTTTCAACTACCTAGGCGTAAAAGCCTACAACCTGTTACCTGCTTCAATAAAAAGTATTAACAACATTAATCTTTTCAAAAAAAAAGTTAAAAACTGGATCGTCCTTGAAAAAAGAGAGAACATTCATAAAATTGTTGAAAATCGCCTATAACATTTAAAAAAAATTTTATCTATAAGTACCTATATAGAAACAAAAAATGTAAAACTAAGATCTATATTTATATGTAACCAAGTCTACAAACATCCACACCCACATCCGCACAAGTCATTATACACATTATGAACGTACAGGTGTACACCTTTGTTCAATGTGAGAATGACTACATCACACACTCAAACAAACCACATTTACACGTACACACATATACTTACATACTCACACATTATATTACTTTTATTTTTACTTTTAATATCCCCGCTCAAGTTTATACTTATTGGGGTTTTGTCACTATTTATTTCTTTTAAAAATTAATGATTGAATTGTACAAATTATTGCTTCTGAAATAAATATTATTATTATTATTATTATTATTATTATTATTATTATTATTATTATTATTATTATTATTATTATTATTATTATTATTATTATTATTATTATTATTATTATTATTATTATTATTATTATTATTATTATTATTATTATCATTATTATTATTATTATTATTATTATTATTATTATTATTATTATTATTATTATTATTATTATTATTATTATTATTATTATTATTATTATTCAGAAATTCTTCGCAGCTGTAATACCATTTGTCTAGTAAAAGATTTTTGACGCGCCTATAGAATAGCTTGTCTGTTTTAATTTGTGTAATAGCTGGCTGAATGATACAGATAATCTGTGAAATATAAGTAAATAAGTCATCAATCAAAAAGAAACAAAAGCAAAAACAGTCTAAGGTGAAATATTGTTATATTTTAGGAAGTCATCTGTTAGGTATACATTTTTTAAGTTTATTTTGTAATTTAGTGTTAGTCCTGATTTATTTTATTGCCTGTGGTACTTTATTATATATCTCAATTCCCTCGTAAACAATAGAAGTTTTTCCAAAGTTTGATTCGAAACGTAATGCGTTTATTTTATTTACAATTCTTGTTTTATGGTAATGGATATTCGGAATATGATCAAAAGTAAGATCCAAATGTTTTTTCCTGTATCAACATAGTGGATGAAAATTTAAATTTTAAATTCATATAATGAACGAAGATTTAGTAAGTTATTAGGTTTATATAATTTTTTTGAGGGTTCTAAAAAGGGCAATATGAATATGCATTTCATAGCATTATTTTGCAAAGTTTGTAGTGGTTTCATATTAGAAATTTTGGCTGAGCCCCATACAGAAATGAGGTATTGCAATTTTAAAAAAAATTAACCTGAAATATATGATTTTCAAATATTTTAGTGGGGTATACTGTCTTATTCGAAATAGTATTCCAATCAAAGGTGAGAGTTGTTTTCTCAGATTGTTGATAATATTGGACCAAGAGAGTGTTGTGTCGATATGTAAACCCAAACATTTTTTATTGTTGGTATACTGAATTGGTGAATTTTTTACTTTTCATTTGGGCTGATTAAAACATTTATTTTGATGAAGCATTCACAAGTAGTCGAGAATTAACTTTTTTCGTGTTTTAAAATAGAACTTGGGGGTAAGGAGGAGTTTTCATATATTTTTTATGAAAAATTACACAATTGTTCAGCATAATCTAAACTAAAGTACGTATAGATATTGTTTCCGCCTATAATAATGAATAGTCAATTCTGAGCAAGGTATGATTTCAACGCCTCCTAACATCAAAACTATTAATTTTTGGGGTTTGTCGCCCAATTGATTCCTATTCAAAATAGCTTGATAACAGATGACTTCCTATAATATAACAATGTTTCACCTTTTTTTTGCTTTTGTTTCTTTTTGATTGATATGACTTATTTACTCATATTTCACAGATTATCTTTATTAATAATGGTTCGATTTCTTCATCAATTTCATATGTACCTATTTGTCGTTAGGTATACAATTTATGTTAAAATTTACTCCTTCCATAAACAGAAATGTTGGGATAAATAATTTTTTTTTTTTAATTTCTCCGTTCCCTCTCTTTAAAAAAATATTGAAGGATTTAGCTGACTTCTCAGTAGGGCGTATTCCATGTTATTTGAATATCACTTAATTGGGCGCAAATCTCTAAAATGAATGAAAATAAGACATCAACAATTTTAATTCGAGTTGGTACCTGTATTAAATTTTTTCGTGTTTTCAAATAGGGGTTGGGGGTAAGGTGATGGTTTTAGATTTTTTAATAAAAAATTACACAATAGTTCATCATAATCTAAACCAAAATGAGTGGAGATATTGTTTCGGCTTATAATAATGGATAGTCTATTCTGAGCAAGGTATTATTTCAACGCCCCCTAGCATCAAAACTATTTATTTTTCTTCAAAATAACTTGAAATGCATCAAATTAAAAACTCAGAAAAATCCACCGAATTTTTTTCGTTTTGTGCTCCCCGGGGGGAGGGGAAATAATCACAAAAAACTGCAACCTCCCTTAGTCAGGCATGATTGAACATTCGACGAAACATTTAAAGGCACTAGAGAAATATTATTTTTGTGTTTCGTAATAGGAGTTAGGAGGAAGAAGGAGAAGTAAGATTTAAAAAAAAAACATCCCAATATTGTGCAACATTAGCAACAATGAAACAAGTGAAAATATTGTTACCGGATTCAAAAATAAATAGTCTAATCTGCGCAAGGGGTGATTTCAACACCCCCTAGGAGCAAAACTGTTCTTTTTTCAGGTTGGCGCAATGGTACCATTGGTTGTGGATTACATGACCTACATCATACCAAAAATTCAAAAAATCCACCAGAATCCAAATTCCATGAGGAGTTTGCGGGGTCTTTTGCGTCTTGGTGGAATATAAACACCATAGTGATTACACCATCTTGGTCATCTAACTATTTTGGTCGTATGCGCAACAATTTTCGTTACCTGACCAAGTTTACTTTATACACTATGATGGCGAACAGTTTTTGGTTAAAATAAAGTCATAAGTCAGCTTACCAAGAGACGGTATAAACGTGACCTCTGTTTGGTTCTACTTCATGGAAGAGCACTTGTGCCCACAGGTGATTTGGACTCTGATTTTTGACAAAATTCTACAAATCTTCATTCATCCTGTGGTTCATGATAGTTTGAACAAGAACATTTGTCAATAAGAGCATTTATTATTATTATCATTATTATTATATAAATTATTAGCCATATTCCATTCCAGGAACAGAAACATTGGGCTCGAATCAAGCAAAAGACTCTGGAAATGCTTGAAGACCTGGTCATGATATCTGTTTACGTTATGTTATTGTACATAGTGATTTTGAAGGATAAGGATCCAATGACTCACTGGAGCAATAAAGAAGTTAAAGATCTACTTGTTGGCATCCATTCTAGAACGAAGCCCAGGAGAGACCCGATTTCTAGCAGAAAAGAGTGAGCTAGCTAATTATGAATTGGTTTCATTTGGTGCATCAGACTTATATTATTTTTTTGGATTTCTATTGAGTTCGTGGTTCATTAACTACTAAAGCTACTTTTTTGCGTGTTTTCTTACATAATACGATTACTATGTGCTGTTTTTTGAATATATACATATAAACTCATTATCAAAATTGAGTATTAATGTTTGTTCTTTGTTCCCTGATGACACCACGATTATTCATTTTTCCAGTAATCATAGTGAAATAACAAATAAAATAAAAATTGATATTGGTTACATTTTAATTTGGTTACAAAAACACAAATTGACACTCAATTTCGATAAATCTCCCTTCTTGAATATTTCAAAAAAGGTGATAGGTACATCAACTCTTCCAATCAATTCAAACGATAAAATTATAAATTATCATCAAACAATAAGATTTTCAGGCTTATGTATCGAAGAAAGACTATCATGGAATAGACATTGATAAAATAAAATTTGCGCACTATTCGGTATTCTTTTCAAAATACGAGGATGTATTGATATCTAGTTAGCCTAGACCAGTTACCTGCATAAACAAAATATTTCGTTACCATAGCAATGAACAATAACTTATTATAAGTATCAGTGTAAAGTTTGACGTCAAAAAAGTAAACCAGAGTTACGTAATAAATTAAAAGAAAAAATATGTCCACCGGAATTGTGAAAATCGAAAACTTGGAGTATCGAGCCATCATCAAGTACCTGTATTTAAAAGGGTTTAGAGGTAAGCAGATTTACGAAGATATGCTTAATACCCTTGGTGATCAATGTCCTTCGTATACCGTGAAAAATTGGACTGCAAGCTTCAAAATAGGTAAATTTTCCATTGAAGATGATGACCGATCGGGAAGGCCAGTTTCTGTGTCAGTCCCCGAAAATATCGATGTAGTTCATGACATGATTTTAACAGACCGTCGAATTGGGCTAAAACGGATATCTGAAGCACTGAATATTTCATACGAACGCGTTCATCAAATAGTTATCGTCAATTTGGACATGAGAATAATTGCTGCGAAATGAATCCCCAAATGTTTGAATGTTGACTAAAAGCGTGCAAGGGTAGTAGCATCACGTTCGATATGTGTTCAATTTGAAAACTTGGGTACATTTCTACGATCCAGAAACAAAGCAACAATCGATGGAATGGCGAAACTCCGGTTCTCCAAGACCTAAGAAGTTTCGTGTCCAAAAATCTGCTGGAAAAGTTCTTGCTTCAGTTTTTTGGGATTACCATGGAGTAATCATGATTAATTTTTTGGATAAGGGTAGATCAATAACTGGAGTTTACTATTCGACATCTAAAGGTGTTTTGTTTTCGCAGGATAACGCCCCTGCACACAAATATCATGCTGCCATGCAAAAAATTCGCGATTTAGGGTTTGAATTACTAGAATACCCCCCTTATTCACCAGATTTGGCTCCGTCCGACTCTCATCTCTTTCTTCAACTGAAAAAAAGTTTAAAAGGTAAATTTTCTTCCAACGAGGAGGTAATAAAAGCTGTGGAGGTATGGTTTGCAGAGCAAGAAGAAACATTTTTTTTTTGAAAGGCCTAGAGACGTTGCAGGTTCGCTGTTATGAATGAATCCAATTAAGAGGAGAATATGTTGAGTAATAAAATATTTTGACATTGAAATTTTGTTTGGTTCTATAGTAGGCTAAGGATTTTTCAATATATCCTCGTAAGAAACAACATACCTTTGAAATTTCACCAAAATATCTATTTTTCTCTTATTCATTCACATTTACAATACCTACTCAGTTTCTATATGCAGTACTGCAAGTCATTATTTTTTTAATTCTTTGAGAATGCTTTGTCTATAAGTTGAAAAACTTCTGATGTTAAAGTATATTTTGACTTTGACTTTAACTACGGAATATGTATTCATGAATTGAATTATAGCTTGATCTGAATTATCTTTATAAGCCTATATTTTGTTGTTTCATCAACTCAATTAGAAAAAAAGTGAAACCTTCGAATTTAGTTTTTAATGAAGTGATCATTCACAATCTTAATACCAAACAAAATTATTAGCTGCAAATTTTGGGAAAAAATCTGTTTATTATAACAGCACAGTAACATACTATTTCATATCTAATAATAATAATAATAATAATAATAATAATAATAATAATAATAATAATAATAATAATAATAATAATAATAATAATAATAATAATAATAATAATAATGATAATAATAATAATGATAATAATAATAATAATAATAATAATAATAATAATAATAATAATAATAATAATAATAATAATAATAATAATAATAATAATAATAATAATAATAATAATAATAATAATAATAATAATAGGCAGGGGGGTCAACCAACACCTAAGGCCCTGGTGAGTAGCGACACCACCTACCCGAGCAAAGGATGCAAAATCGGACCGGCAGCTCATGCGCATCCGGGAGGGAAAAAGCATCTTTCCCTCCGGTGTCGGCCGTGGGTTTACTGGGTTAACCCCCCAGTAAACTCTACTACTCGGTTCCAAACGATCGAGGAAGAGGCCCCCACAACCGACCCCCTCGGATTAGGGGTCATAGGCAAGGTGGTGGGGCCAACGACGATTTGCCAAACGATGACGACCGCGATAACAACGGACGCTTTGAGTGGACGGACGAATTAAGGGACGGACTTCTGCATTGCTACGAGAGCAGTGAGCCCGCCCGGAGAGGATACATGGCGAGAATGCATGCTCTGTGGTGTGAGAGACACCCAGAGCATGCAGCGTTTTCCGCACAAAATCTCAGGGATTATGTATCCCATCTTCGGGCTCGAGGCTACGTTAGAGCTCCTCCTCAGCCAGTTATCGAAGTGGCAGATATGCCACGTGTCGGTTTGGCTGTGGAGGAGAATACACTGCTCTCCAATTTGAAAATAATACCTGCTTGCCGTAATATGGCAGAAATCTTAGCATCAAGAATGCAGAAGGCCGTTATACTTGGTTCGCTTCGTCTACTCAGGGCACACGATTCTCGGACCCAATAATCACTCACCCTACGGATGTAGGGAGTGGTTATTGGGGTTAACGACACCAGCGCGCCCTCCGGATGGGTCGGAGCACCGGAGACAGGGCCTGACTGGTACACTCCTAAGGAGAAAAAATAATAATAATAATAATAATAATAATAATAATAATAATAATGATAATAATAATAATGATAATAATAATAATAATAATAATAATAATAATAATAATAATAATAATAATAATAATAATAATAATAATAATAATAATAATAATAATTAATAATATTAATAATAATAATAATAATAATAATAATAATACAAGCCAATAAGCCTGATGTTGTCCTCCTCGACCACCAAAGTAGAACGATATTCGTCATGGAGTTTTCCGCTCCAGGCGAAATGAATATCGTTCGAAAAGAGGATAAAAAACAGACTAAATATCGAGATCTTCTCTTTGAACTCCGCAGGTTATATCTGGACCATTCTGTCAAAATGGTGGTTCTGATCATAGGAATCCTTGGTGGAATGATGAACACACTGCTCTCCAACTTGAAGATAATACCTGCTTGCCGTAATATGGCAGAAATCTTAGCAGCGCGAATGCAGAAGGCCGTCATCCTTGGTTCGCTCCGTCTACTCAGGGCACATGATTCTCGGACCCAATAGTCACTCACCCTACGGACGTAGGGAGTGGTTATTGGGGTTAACGACACCAGTGCGCCCTCCGGATGTATCGGAGCACCGGAGACAGGGCCTGACTAGTACATTCCCAACGGGAAAAAATAATAATAATAATAATAATAATAATAATAATAATAATAATAATAATAATAATAATAATAATAATAATAATAATAATAATAATAATAATAATAATAATAATAATAATAATAATAATAATAATAAAGGCAGGGAGGTCAACCAACACCTAAGGCCCTGGTGAGTTGCGACACCACCTACCCGAGCAAAGGATGCAAAATCGGACCGGCAGCTCATGCGCATCCGGGAGGGAAAAGGCATCTTTCCCTCCGGTGTCGGCCGTGGGTTTACTGGGTTAACCCCCCAGTAAACCCTAATACTCGGTTCCAAACAATCGGGGAAGAGGCCCCCACAACCGACCCCCTCGGATTAGGGGTCAAAGGCAAGGTGGTGGGGCCAACAACGATGATTTGCCAAATGACAACCGCAATGACAACGGACGCTTTGAGTGGACGAACGAATTGAGAGACGGACTTCTGTATATCTACGAGAGCAGTGATCCCGCCCAGAGCATGCCACCGTTTCCGCCCAAAATCTCAGGGATTATGTTTCCTATCTCCGGGCTCGAGGCTATGTTAGAGCTCCTCCTCAGCCGATTAACGAAGTGGCAGAAGTGGCAGATATGCCACGTGTCGGTCTGGCTGTAGAGGAGGCTCGCATCATACCACCAATGGAGGACATCAGAATCCGCAGGGCGCTTCACAAAATGAAGCCCTTGAAGCCGCAAGAACTGGCACGAGTGGATGCAGAGATTGGCGATGTTCTTTCAGAAGAGGCTACCATCTGGCAGATCAATTCTGTCGTGTACGACGCCGCTCGTGCTCTATCCCAGACGGAGAGGAGGGAAACCACCGCTCTTGTTGGGAGGCATGAGCGACGCGTTCACAAGATGGAAGCTAAGATCAAGTCGGCGAGACAACACGCGTCTCGTATCCAGTGTGTGGTGGACTACATGTCGGCCAATAGGCCTTTCACGCCGGCAGTGCGGCGAATTACTGCAAAGCTAAGACGAGCTCACCACACATTGAATCAAGGCGTGCTGTTCACCATAAAACAGCACTGTCTTGATAGGATACGAATGCTAGTGGCTGCAAAGAAGTCACTAGTGAGGCGGGCGAGAAGTATCGCGGAAAACATAAAGTTCCGCGATAAACCTTCTCGCTTATTCCAAGAGCCTCCACGTGTTGTCGATAACCCGCCGGCTGCTGATCGGGTAGAAACCTTCTGGAAGAACATCTATGAGTTTCCGCAACCACTCAATGTAGACACTCCAGCCCTAGCGCAGTTCGAAGCTTACTGCAGGACGCTTCGGCAGCCTGAGCACAATGATCTGCGCAATCCGATAACCACGGAAGAAGTTCGAGGGGCCCTCAAAGGCTCAAAGAACTTTGCTGCTCCAGGCCCTGATGGGTTGAATAATTATTGGTGGAAAAAGTTTCCAACAACCCAACGCCATCTGGCAAGAGTTTTTAACTCATGGCTAGATGGGGAGCAGCAGATTCTGGAGTGGTTTGTCGAGGGGCGAACCGTGCTCATCATCAAGAACGGAGATTTGTCTGATAACATGCTTGAATGCGTGCTATAAGTTGTTTACGCGCATCTTATACACGCGGATTCTCTCCGCAGTTGATCCGGTGTATGAACGGATATATGCGCAAAGAGGGTCAAAGAAAGGGGTCGCCGGCTGCAAGGAGAACCTGCTCATCGATAGATGTATCACACAGGACTCCGTGCAGTATAAGCGTAACCTTTCGATGGCCTGGATTGATTACCGCAAGGCATTTGATACAACATCGCATGAGTTAATCATGCATTTGCTCAGATGTCTTGAGGTGCCCAATCAAATAGTGGGATGCATTGGACAACTGATGCCACTCTGGAGGACTCGCTTCACCATAAGATCTGGTAGAGACATAGTCCAAACAGAGCAGGTCATCATTAGAAGAGGCGTGTTTCAGGGAGACTCCCTCAGCCCTCTTCTCTTCTGCATCTCACTATTGCCATAGTCCGTTGTACTCAGGAATACCCGTGGGTACAACTGCGGCACCCCCAGCAACCGGAGGCATAAAGTCACCCATCTGTTTTACATGGATGACCTCAAATTATATGCCTCTGGAGAAAGGGACCTACATCAGTCCCTTAGGGTGGTGGAAGAGTACACGCATGCTATCGGAATGGAATTTGGGATCGACAAATGTGCCACGGTTCATCTCAAAAGAGGACGATGCGAGGAATACGGAGAGGATGTCCAGCTCGTAGACGGAAGCATCCTACATCATCTCTCCGCGGCAAGTATCAGCATAAACTCCGACAGATCTGGTCATCAGAACTGTCGGGGAAGAACAAAGTTGCTGCAACCAATATGCTTGCCGTTCCGATCCTTCTCTACTCTTTCGGAGTAATGAAGTGGACTAAGGAAGAGCTGCGACAACTCGACGTTAAAACTCGCAAAGTGATGCATCTCAATAGGTGCTTGCATCCTAAATCGTCCGTTCCACGGTTATACTTTCCCAGACAACGGGGAGGCCGTGGACTTTTGAGTTTGGAGTGTAAAGTCATCAGGAGTTCAGATCCCCTTCTCTGCATGGTCCGCGACCATGAAAAAGCAGGGATTGGAGCATTTCTTTTTAAGGCAGCAACCCGTGCGGCCGATGAACTTGGTCTCGTATTCGACACTGAACGGGCTAACCCAAACTCTGTCACCGAGTTGGGACCCGTTCAGCAAAAAGCTCACATCAAAGCTGCGGAGACAGAGGTCCTGCTACAGCTACATATGGATAAGCCAATGCATGGTGTCTTCTTTCACAACATCGAAGACCTTGGCTTATCCAAAAGCTTGACCTTTGCCTTCCTCAGGTCGAGTGAGCTAAAGTCGGAGACCGAGGGATTCATAATGGCCTGCCAGGATGGTGTCTTCAACACCCTCGTCTACCGTAGTCGCGTGATGGGTATAGACGTCCCTGACAACCGATGCATGGCATGTCGTGGGGCACCTGAGACCGTAATGCATTTGCTATCAGCATGCCCATCTTATGCGGTCTCAGCCTATATCCACAGGCATAACGCGGCGCTACGAGTGTTATACTACCATCTACGACACTCGTACGGTATAGACGAGACACCGGTGTTGCCTTATGTTCCGGGGGATATTGAGTCCGTGGTGGAGAATGAGAGGTGCCGGATCTATTGGAACTACTCATTCCCCACCCTCAGGCAAATACAAGCCAATAAGCCTGATGTTGTCCTCCTCGACCACCAATGTAGAACGATATTCGTCATGGAGTTTTCCGCTCCAGGCGAAATGAATATCGTTCGAAAAGAGGAGGAAAAACGGACTAAATATCGAGATCTTCTCTTTGAACTCCGCAGGTTATATCCGGACCATTCTGTCAAAATGGTGGTTCTGATCATAGGAGTCCTTGGTGGAATGATGGACACACTGCTCTCCAACTTGAAGATAATACCTGCTTGCCGTAATATGGCAGAAATCTTAGCAGCGCGAATGCAGAAGGCCGTCATCCTTGGTTCGCTCCGTCTACTCAGGGCACATGATTCTCGGACCCAATAGTCACTCACCCTACAGACGTAGGGAGTGGTTATTGGGGTTAACGACAACAGCGCGCCCTCCGGATGTATCGGAACACCGGAGACAGGGCCTGACTGGTACATTTCCAACGGGAAAAAATAATAATAATAATAATAATGATAATAATAATAATAATAATAATAATAATAATAATAATAATAATAATAATAATAATAATAATAATAATAATAATAATAATAATAATAATAATAATAATAATAATAATAATAATAATAATAATAATAATAATAATAATAATAATAATAATAATAATAATAATAATAATAATAATAATAATAATAATAATAATAATAATAATAATAATAATAATAATAATAATAATAATAATAATAATAATAATAATAATAATAATAATAATAATAATAATAATAATAATAATAATAATAATAATAATAAAAATAATAATAATAATAATAATAATAATAATAATAATAATAGGCAGGGGGGTCAACCAACACCTAAGGCCCTGGTGAGTAGCGACACCACCTACCCGAGCAAAGGATGCAAAATCGGACCGGCAGCTCATGCGCATCCGGGAGGGAAAAAGCATCTTTCCCTCCGGTGTCGGCCGTGGGTTTACTGGGTTAACCCCCCAGTAAACTCTACTACTCGGTTCCGAACGATCGAGGAAGAGGCCCCCACAACCGACCCCCTCGGATTAGGGGTCATAGGCAAGGTGGTGGGGCCAACGACGATTTGCCAAACGATGACGACCGCAATAACAACGGACGCTTTGAGTGGACGGACGAATTAAGAGACGGACTTCTGCATTGCTACGAGAGCAGTGAGCCCGCCCGGAGAGGATACATGGCGAGAATGCATGCTCTGTGGTGTGAGAGACACCCAGAGCATGCAGCGTTTTCCGCACAAAATCTCAGGGATTATGTATCCCATCTTCGGGCTCGAGGCTACGTTAGAGCTCCTCCTCAGCCAGTTATCGAAGTGGCAGATATGCCACGTGTCGGTTTGGCTGTGGAGGAGAATCGCATTGTTCCACTGATAGAGGATATCAGAACCCGCAGGGCGCTTCACAATATGAAGCCCCTGAAGCCGCAAGAACTGGCACGGGTGGATGCGGAGATTGGCGATGTTCTTCCAGAAGAGGCTGACATCTGGCAGATCAATTCTGTCGTGTACGACGCCGCTCATGCTCTATCCCAAACGGAGAGGAGGGACACCACCGCTCTGTTGGGGAGGCATGAACGACGTGTACACAAGATGGAAGCCAAGATCAAGTCGGCGAGACAACACGCGTCTCGTATCCAGTGTGTGGTGGACTTCGTGGCGGCCAATAGGCCTTTCACGCCCGCAGTGCGGCGAATTGCCGCAAAACTGAGACGAGCTCACCACACATTAAATCAAGGTGTGCTGTTCACCATCAAACAGCACTGCCTTGATAGGATACGAATGCTAGTGGCTGCAAAGAAGTCACTAGTGAGGCGGGCGAGAGGTATCGCGGAAAACATAAAGTTCCGCGATAAACCTTCTCGCTTATTCCAAGAGCCTCCACGTGTTGTCGATAACCCGCCGGCTGCAGATCGAGTGGAAACATTCTGGAAGAATATCTATGAGTATCCGCAACCACTCAATGTAGATACTCCAGCCCTAGCGCAGTTCGAAGCATTTTGCAGGAGGCTTCGGCAGCCTGAGCTCAATGATCTGCGCATTCCGATAACCACGGAAGAAGTACGAGGGGCCCTAAAAGGCTCTAAGAATTTCGCTGCTCCAGGCCCTGATGGGTTGAATAACTATTGGTGGAAAAAGTTTCCAACAACCCACCGCCATCTGGCCAGAGTTTTCAACTCATGGCTAGATGGGGAGCAGCAGATTCCAGAGTGGTTTGTCGAGGGGCGAACCGTGCTCATCCCCAAAAACGGAGACTTGTCTGATCCAAAGAATTACAGGCCGATAACATGCTTGAATGCGTGTTATAAGGTGTTTACGCGCATCTTATACACGCGCATTCTCTCCGCAGTTGATCCGGTGTATGAACGGATAAATGAGCAAAGAGGGTCAAAGAAAGGGGTCGCCGGGTGCAAGGAGAACCTGCTCATCGATAGATGTATCACGCAGGACTCCGTGCAGTATAAGCGTAACCTTTCGATGGCCTGGATCGATTACCGCAAGGCATTTGATACAACATCACATGAGTTAATCATGCATTTGCTCAGATGCCTTGAGGTACCCGGTCAAATAGTGGGATGCATTGGACAACTGATGCCGCTCTGGAGGACTCGCTTCACCATAAGATCTGGTAGAGACATAGTCCAAACAGAGCAGGTCATCATTAGAAGAGGTGTGTTTCAGGGAGACTCCCTTAGCCCTCTTCTCTTCTGCATCTCACTATTGCCATTGTCCGTTGCGCTCAGGAATACCCGTGGGTACAACTGCGGCACCCCCAGCAACCGGAGGCATAATGTCACCCATCTATTTTACATGGATGACCTCAAATTGTATGCCTCTGGAGAAAGGGACCTACATCAGTCCCTTAGGGTGGTGGAAGAATATACGCATGCTATCGGTATGGAATTTGGGATCGACAAATGTGCCACGGTTCATCTCAAAAGAGGACGATGCGAGGAATACGGAGAGGATGTCCAGCTCGTAGACGGAAGCATCCTACATCATCTGGATGCCGGAGAGACTTATACCTACCTTGGGGTGGAACAACGCCGCTCCCAAGAGGTATTTGCAGTTAAAAACTCTCTCCGCGGCAAGTATCAGCATAAACTCCGACAGATCTGGTCATCAGAACTGTCGGGGAAGAACAAAGTTGCTGCAACTAATATGCTTGCCGTTCCGATCCTTCTTTACTCTTTCGGAGTGATGAAGTGGACTAAGGAAGAGCTGCGACAACTTGACGTTAAGACTCGCAAAATGATGCATCTCAATAGGAGCTTGCATCATAAATCGTCCGTTCCACGGTTATACTTTCCCAGACAACGGGGAGGCCGTGGACTTTTGAGTTTGGAGTGTCTGCATAACAGAATGGTTCTGGATGGGGCCTGTAAAGTCATCAGGAGTTCAGATCCCCTTCTCTGCATGGTCCGCGACCATGAGAAAGCAGGGATTGGAGCATTCCTTTTTAAGGCAGCTACCCGTGCGGCCGATGAACTCGGTCTCGTTTTCGACACTGAACGGGCTAACCCAAACTCTGTCACCGAGTTGGGACCCGTTCAGCAAAAAGCTCAGATAAAAGCTGCGGAGACAGAGGTCCTGCTACAGCTACATATGGATAAGCCAATGCATGGTGTCTTCTTTCATAACATCGAAGACCTTGGCTTATCCAAAAGCTTGACCTTTGCCTTCCTCAGGTCGAGTGAGCTAAAGTCGGAGACCGAGGGATTCATAATGGCCTGCCAGGATGGTGTCTTCAACACCCTTGTCTACCGTAGTCGCGTGATGGGTATAGACGTCCCTGACACCCGATGCAGGGCATGTCGTGGGGCACCTGAGACCGTAATGCATTTGCTATCAGCATGCCCATCTTATGCGGTCTCAGCCTATATCCACAGGCATAACGCGGCGCTACGAGTGTTGTACTACCACCTACGACACTCGTACGGTATAGACGAGACACCGGTGTTGCCTTATGCTCCGGGGGATATTGAGTCCGTGGTGGAGAATGAGAGATGCCGAATCTATTGGAACTACTCATTCCCCACCCTCAGGCAAATACAAGCCAATAAGCCTGATGTTGTCCTCCTCGACCACCAAAGTAGAACGATATTCGTCATGGAGTTTTCCGCTCCAGGCGAAATTAATATCGTTCGAAAAGAGGAGGAAAAACGGACTAAATATCGAGATCTTCTCTTTGAACTCCGCAGGTTATATCCGGACCATTCTGTCAAAATGGTGGTTCTGATCATAGGAGTCCTTGGTGGAATGATGGACACACTGCTCTCCAATTTGAAAATACTACCTGCTTGCCGTAATATGGCAGAAATCTTAGCAGCAAGAATGCAGAAGGCCGTTATACTTGGTTCGCTTCGTCTACTCAGGGCACACGATTCTCGGACCCAATAATCACTCACCCTACGGATGTAGGGAGTGGTTATTGGGGTTAACGACACCAGCGCGCCCTCCGGATGGGTCGGAGCACCGGAGACAGGGCCTGACTGGTACACTCCTAAGGAGAAAAATAATAATAATAATAATAATAATAATAATAATAATAATAATAATAATAATAATAATAATAATAATAATAATAATAATAATAATAATATGCTTGCCGTTCCGATCCTTCTCTACTCCTTCGGAGTGATGAAGTGGACTTAGGAAGAGCTGCGACAACTCGACGTAAAAACTCGCAAAATGATGCATCTCAATAGGAGCTTGCATCCTAAATCGTCTGTTCCACGGTTATACTTTCCCAGACAACGGGGAGGCCGTGGACTTTTGAGTTTGGAGTGTCTGCATAACAGAATGGTTCTGGATGGGGCCTGTAAAGTCATCAGGAGTTCAGATCCCCTTCTCTGCATGGTCCGCGACCATGAAAAAGCAGGTATTGGAGCATTTCTCTTTAAGGCAGCAACCCGTGCAGCCGATGATCATGGTCTCGTATTCGACACTGAACGGGCTAACCCAAACTCTGTCACCGAGTTGGGACCCGTTTAGCTAAAATGTCACATTAAAGCTGCGGAGACAGAGGTCCTCCTACAGCTGCATATGGATAAGTCAATGCATGGTGTTTTCTTCAACAACATCGAAGACCTTGGCTTATCCAAAAGCTTGACTTTTGCCTTCCTCAGTTCGAGTGAGCTAAAGTCGGAGACCGAGGGATTCATAATAGCCTGCCAGGATGGTGTCTTCAACACCCTCGTCTACCGTAGTCGCGTGATGGGTATAGACGTCCCTGACACCCGATGCAGAGAATGTCGTGGGGCACCTGAGACCGTAATGCATTTGCTATCAGCATGTCCAGCTTATGCGGTCTCAGCCTATATCCACAGGCATAACGCGGCGCTACGAGTGTTGTACTACCATCTAAGACACTCGTACGGTATAGACGAGACACCGGTGTTGCCTTATGTTCCGGGGGATATTGAGTCCGTGGTGGAGAATGAGAGGTGCCGAATCTATTGGAACTACTCATTCCCCACCCTCAGGCAAATACAAGCCAATAAGCCTGATGTTGTCCTCCTCGAACGTCAAAGTAAAACGATGTTCGTCGTGGAGTTTCCGCTCCAGGCGAGATGAATATCGTTCGGAAAGAGGAGGAAAAACGGACTAAATATCGAGATCTTCTCTTTGAACTCCGCAGGTTGTATCCGGACCATTCTGTCAAAATGGTGGTTCTGATTATAGGAGTCCTTGGTGGAATGATGGACACACTGCTCTCTAATTTGAAGTTGATACCGGCCTGCCGTAATATGGCACAAATCCTAGCCGCTCGAATGCAGAAGGCCGTCATCCTTGGTTCCCTTCGTCTGCTCAGAACACATGACTCTCGGACCCAATAATCACTCACCCTACGGACGTAGGGAGTGGTTATTGAGGTAAACGACACCAGCGCGTCCTCCGGATGGGTCGGAGCACCGGAGACAGGACCTGACTGGTACACTCTTAAAGGAAAAATGGTAATAATAATAATAATAATAATAATAATAATAATAATAATAATAATAATAATAATAATAATAATAATAATAATAATAATAATAATAATAATAATAATAATAATAATAATAATAATAATAATAATAATAATAATAATAATAATAATAATAATAATAATAATAATAATAATAATAATAATAATAATAATAATAATAATAATAATAATAATAATAATAATAATAACAATAATAATAATAATAAAGATGAAACGAAAACTTAAAAATGTTGTACACCTGAAGAGGCTAATTCCGATATATTTTTCTTATTTTTGACAACGTGAAAGTTTGATGAAAAGTTGTTATCTCAAATCAAAAACAGTGAGAATTTGGTATTGAAATACTTACTTTTTCAGAAGGAATCAAAAACAGCAAGAAATTACACGGTATTCCATTTAACGTCAATATGTCACGCACCTTTCAAAAACATGAATAACATTATTTTCAAGTTAAGTCCAAATCGACATACACATACTCAGCCAAACCGATTTCTGAGAAAAATATCATTTGGTCACAAATGTCGGAGGCGTTCAGATTGACTCACCCTATACAGAATAATGCGAAATTGTCGATAATTGGGACACTGACATTCTAATTTCGAATCATGAAGAGAAAATTTATTATCCTATGATTTTTGCTCGAACGGGGATATACTTATGTATACTACGTTTTCTTCCAGAATTGAAAAGTATATCACAAATACCGCCATTTTCTCCATGCAGTCCCTCCAGTGGTACGGAAAATTCGTGATCGATGACCCCGGTATGACCATCGACAACAACAATAAATATATTGGCATTGCTCGTCTTCGGCAACTCAGATCAAATAATATCAGGTGATTTCATTTACTTTATTTTACATTATTTTTTCAACGTGAAAAAATTTATTAAACAGAATACCGCTTTTTCACCTCTACATTTGGTAACATTTTCTTTTGAGACTATCGGTTTTCGTTTCACAATGGTATATCGTTTACCGAGCAGGATAAGCCTGACATTCCTTGGCGACTGTAAAGATTGCTAAGACGAGGCGCAAGCCTAGACTTAGCAACACAGGAGTCCAGGAATGTGGCTTTTTCTACGAGGTAAACATACTATTTTTCCGAAAATCGCTAGGAAATTACAGTTATTAATTAATTTTGAAAAAATCGCGAATAATTGTGTTCACAAATAAATGCTGCTTTGAAATTTGTAATAAAATCACTTGTGTTTCGATGGAAACGTATTAAGGTTAAATTGTCAAACTTGATGCATAAAAATGTAATTGCTGGTATTCTCGAAAATAAAATGATAAGTGGTGAAATTTCCATTCCTGGGACTCCTCCAGAGTAGGTTGAGGCAGTGAATACTACTTCTTTAGAATTATTGCCAAAGAAATCAAGAGAAAAGTAGGAAAATGCATATGAACGTTTTGTGGATTATCGCAAGAGTAAAAACACGAGTTCTCTCTCAGAAAATGTTGTAATGGCATACTTCCTAGACCTTTGTTTAAATATTGAATCTTCTACATCATGAGCCAATTATTCAAGTCAACCCTTGCAATTAAACACAATGTAGATACATCTACATATTCAAAACTTCGTTCTTTATTGAAGGTTATAGGGCAAAGAAATCTAAGATTTTACAAAAGGAAGATATTGAAATATTTATCCAGGAAGCTTCAGATAAAGAAAATTTAATGATTAAGTTAATATACAAGTTTTTAATTTCTATTTAGATTACACGTTTATTTATTTTTTAGGTTGCTTTAATATTTGGTATTTCTGGGGTCTGTAGAATGGATTACTGAATTTTTTGAGGTCACAAATATTGTAAAAATTATATCGACGAATCGCTTAACAATGAGGTGAAGGTGGCAAATAAAATTTTCACATTAAGTAAAAAATATTCACTTATAATATCACAAGAGCTTAAACTATTTCCGGAAATTTTTTTGAAGGCACGAAAATTTTGAAAATTATCCCGAGTCGCGAGATAGACCTGATAGCAGGGTGCAGAAAAGTTCTATACAGAACTACCTGCACTTCAACCACTGGCTAGCCCCGCCATCTAATAATAATAAAAACTATGTGAAGCGTATGGATGTCTGCAGTAATCTGTGTAGTGACCGCTATGAAAGGACCGATGACCATGCGGGGATTTCAACCCTTGACCCTACGCTTGGGAGGCGAACGCTCTACCAGCACGACCGTCACGACCCATTGGATAATGCATATAGACTGTAGTTAGTCCAAGAGCTGGCTACGAGGGGTACGAGTGACCCGGTGCAGAGTAAATTTCAGCATTTACAGGTTCGGTTGTTACCTACGTAACGTGAGACGGGCCTCCAGAAGGCAACCCAGAAGAACGCGAGGGTGGAGGGTTGAATATGAATTTTTACGGTAACTAAGTGATAAGGTGCACGACTGAAAATTTGCAGAATAATCAGAGGTTATACAAATAAGTAGAAAAAAAATTGCCAGAAGACTAGGTGGAAGATGAAAACCCGCCAGAAGGCGTTAATGTTGTGAAAAATTTAGCAATAATTATGTGACTCGGTGCACTTCTGGCAATTTCTATACTTACTCTGTGACTCAAAACTGGATTGCCTGCAAAATGCCAGAAGGCTGAGTGGAAGAATTACAAAGATATTGGCGATACTATGAGCGTCATAGGCCACTCTATGGATCAATTTGTTTTATATTTCATATTTTATCTCATAAGGTGCACTTCTGGCGATTTGTCAACATAATTAACAATACTTCAATATACTAATTGCTCAACTGTCAGAAGTACATTCGGAAGACATTGATTGTTTTTATACAATAACATGAAAATGATTTTTATTTATACGTCTAATACAATACATAGACAAAACTAGAGTCCCTATATGCAATTTGACATTAGATCGTATTTGAGACACTCTTTGACAGGACATCGAAAAAACGCGTTTTAGGTTATATCTCCGAAAATTATAGTAAAATCAAATATTACTTAAATGGAGAATTCTACCAGTCAAACAAGAACAGAAAATATATCTATACCGTTGATGTGATAACGGTCGAACGATAGTTTGACAGTAAAAGATATATTTCCCTCTCTGTCGACAGTGGCGTTTCGTAAAAAAGGGTGAGAACAATCTTATTGATCAAAATACGCAAGCAGAAAATCTGCACTACGAAGGCGTAGAATCGCCAGATGTAGTGATTTTTTCTAATTTCCAGATAAATCTGTCTATTAGACAGTTATTATAATTAGACAGTTATTAGACAGATAAAAGTGTCCAATAGACAGATTTATCTGGGAATTATACTAATTACTAGATATAAGTGTCTAATAGAGAGATATAATCTGTCTAGAAGACTGATATTAGATGTCTATTAGACTGGTATTATCATTCTAATAGACTGGTATCATGTGTCTAATAATAAATCTGTATATTAGACACTTATATCTGTCAATTATAATAACTGTCTAATAGACTTACATTATCTGTCTATTACACAGATATTATCTGTCTATTAGACACTTGATTGGTGATTTTGATAAAATCTAAATGGTTTACATCGGGTGGTCGATAAATGATACCAATTTTAGGTTTTGGATTCAAAGAAACTATTCCAATGAAATAAAAACTTACCATTCGTTGAACACATGAAGTATATCATACAATTCTTATCAATCTCTTTACATGTCATAATGACAAAAAAACACCCTACTCGAGTATACAAACTATGCACATGGAAACATCAAGATATAGACTCTAGTCAGACACATATAACAGTGTTGAAATACCATCTTGATAAATATTATTTTCATTATAATTTGTGTTGATTTTACAGTTGTACGGTAGTTTCACCGATGGAATTCCTCTCGAAAGAATGTATACACGAATTTTCTTCCGGCCCAGAATACGGCGATTTTAGTGAGGGGTGGCATAATGACGTCATGTCCGATACATTTGCAAGAATGGACTCCGTGTGGAACTACAAGCCAGCCCATATAACTGGCAGCTTCGGCTATGTTGGTAAATAGCAGAACTAGATTAAAAAGTCTAAGGGCCAGTTTCATAATCAGACTTTAAAAGTAAAAGTCGACTTTAGAAAATGTTGGTGTTTCATAATACTTTAAAATGAATTTAGAACCACTTAAAGTTAAAGGAACGATATCCAGACTTAAATCAACTTAAAGTGCGATCTAACCTCAAACGTTGACGCACTATCATCAATTTCTCAATATTTTGTTCTGTCAGTTATAAATTTCAAATAACTTTCCACGTTATGAACCTCTACCAAGGAATATCATCTTCAAGTTCAAGTTCATCTGAAGAAAATCCGTGAATATTTTTAAGGAAAAGAAAGCTCTATAGAAAAAGAGAAAACAGATGCGAAGATTATGATGATGTTGACTTTTTCGACAGATTTCGTCTAAAAAAAACACCGCTTCATTCCTTTTTCAATCAATCTCGAACATATGATTAAATTGCCATCAAATAGGTAAGAACGATAATATATTTTTTTTTAATAAGTTGGTCAGCAAAGATTTTTCAGCGGTGGAAGTGTTTCCCCAATAGTCCAGTTTCTTCTTTCTCTACGCTACTACGCAACGGGTAGTTTCTTAATTGCAATGGGAGATTTTATGGGGGTATCAAAAAGTTCAGCAAGTCGAATAGTTAGGAAGGTATCGGAAGCAATTGCTACTCTAAGACCACGGTTCATTAGAATGTATGAAGATAACCGGGAAATGGCAAGAAGTGCTGCTGAGTTCTACCAATTAGCAAGTTTCCCGAGAGTGATTGGAGCAATAGACTGCACATTAGTAAGAATAGAATCACCAGGTTGAGATGACGTGGAAATATTCAGAAGCAGAAAAGGATTTTTTGCACTGAACGTGCAAACAATATCAGATGCTAGTCTGAAAATTCGAAACATTGTTGCTCGCTGGCCAGGTTCCACACATGACCAGACAATATTTAACAATTCACGGGTGAAAAGGGACTTTCAAAATGGAAGATATGGAAGATACACATTGATAGGAGATAGCGGATACTCCATTCAATCATACCTAATGACCAAACTCCAAGAAGTAAACACACCCGCTGAAAATTTGTATAATGAAAGCATAATACGTTCAAGAAATGTTATCGAAAGACAATATGGTGTTTGGAAACGTCGATGTCCAGTGTTATCAACAGAAATAAGATTGAAATTAGAAACAGTTATGTCGGTGATTGTGGCAACTGCGGTTATTCACAATATAGCAGTCGAAATGAATGATGATTTCCCAGATGACTGGTTTGATGATCCGATTGTGGAAGATGGAGACGCACATTTTGTAGGGGAACTTGATGAAAATTCTGTACATCCTGGTGCAAACATGGGAAGACATGTTAGACAACTCATTATAAATGAACATTTTACTAGATTATAATATAAATAAAATGCTAATGTACTGTCAAATGTACTTTATTACGAAATGATATTAATTTATATTTTCTTCAAACACAGTGCTTTCATATTCTATAATAAAATTATTTATTGCATTAATACAAGTAGCGGTAGGTATAATATTATACATTCCTGAATTTATTTAGTAACTATCTAAACTATTTTGGGCTTTTCTGATTTGCAAATCCAATAACGTCATTCTTTTTGCATGCTCTTCTTGTTCCCTTGCTTCTCTATTGATGGCAATAATATGATTTTCTTCAAATCTTCTTGTCTCTTCATTTGCTTTCCGCTGAATATCTTCAATGATCACTTCCGTCAGCTCTGATTTTTTTTGTAGTATTCCTCTTCAGCTGTAAAAATTGGATTGGGGACTTTTGGTCGGAGCCTTTTATTCACAGGTTCTTTTAACATTTTTGCCGTATAATTATTCCACTACTAAGACAAAATATGGGTGTTACCACTCAATTATAAATCAGTTGACAGTAACACTCTTACCTGTAAATTTTTTTCCTTCGGGTTGGTGGATGGCTGAATTTGTTTACTCACAGCTTGTTTAACTTTTTTCGATATTTGCACAGGATCTGAAAGTTCGACATCCTGCAAATATTGCATTCATTAATAACAATAATAATAATATAGTATGCTCCTACCTCATAATAAATAATATTTTCATTTACCTCCGCGGATGTTACATCGAAGGATGTTGGTGGCACACTACCATAACTTTGTTGTACACAATCGATCTCATTTTGTGTTGTGACTGAAGTGTCCTAAAACAGAAAATTATACACAGACAAATGATGATCCTCAAATATAACCTGCTTGCTTATCCATACCTCTACATCATCATCGCATCTTGGATCCAGACCACCAACAGTTTTATAATTAATAATATTTATAACAGCTTCCAAAACAGGATCAGATTGTAAATTTGTTCCTGGTCCACCTCCAGTGCCTTTAAAATCAAATTTTTTATCTGCTGCCCACTTTCGAGCTTTGGTCTTAAGATTGTCATACTTCGATTTCAGCTGACCCAATGTCCTCGGGTATAAGTTATTTATTTGAATTAAATCCAGTTAATACTCTTTTCCAAGCCTCGTTCTAGAAATACGTAATCATATTATGGTGCTCATCAAACCTATTTGTCAAGTGGAGATACGATACCTTTTCATTGCAAGAAATATTGTTGTTTTTTTTGTTTTCCAATATTTTCTGATTTTTTCCAATTTCATCCAACAAAAGAAGTTCCTCCTCTGTGGAGAAATTATTACCTCTTTTTGATTTACTGGCCATAGCGAAACCGGAAGGAAATGAAATGACACCACTACCACAAAAAGATAGTAACAACATACAGCTAACCTAAAAATTGTGTAATTTAGTTCTGTCAATTTTCGGCTGTTTATCGAACACAAATCGAACTATCGACTGGCTTTAGTTGAAAGTTCGGATGGATATTTTTAGGAAACACCTCACCTTTAGCTCTCTTTAAAGTGGACTTGAAGTAAAACTTTATCTTTAGTTAAAGTAGATTTTAAAGTTTGATTATGAAACTGGCTGTTAATTTATGATTATTATCAACACCTTGACTGCCAAGTAATGGTGCCACAGAAAATGGGTACCGTGTAACAATAGAGATTTCAAACTTGAAGTAGTGGTATAGGATTGAAATATATGAAATTTTATTGAAACGTTCCTGACATAATCCTACAGGACGAGTCAGAAGTGCTGACAACTTTTTTATAGAAAATTGCACCTTGTCTATTTTCATCAACTCAACAATTTTCTCAGAATACTCATCACAAAAATGTATGGTTTGTTACGATTCGTCCACAAGATGGAGCTGAAATCGAAAAAGTTTGATATACGAATAAAACAATTCGAGTGTAGTGAGTAAGGTGTAGGGATGGATTCATACACATATTCCTGTCTTTTCAGTCCAAAATAATAATAATAATAATAATAGTTACAAAACAATATTTATTTACTGCCAAATATGAAGAATAATAGTTCAAAAAAACAATAAAATTCAAAACGTAAATAAATTGTTACCCGGTAATTCCGAACTGTCTTCTAATGATAAAATGATGAATTCTAGTAAATTTTATGGACGAATAGACCAAGCCACATGAACACTTTTGAACATATTGAAAGTTTGATTTTATGGAGGACATTTGTCTCCTGAAATGTATTTTGTGGGTTTGTAACCTTCCACAGTCTAAAAAATTAGTTAATGTGAGATCAAGATAATCTTTAAAAGTGTTAAAGGGCAAATGAGTAAACTGTATATTGTGCAACTGGAAGTTATCCTACTTTGAAGTAAACTTTACAAACTGGAAGTTTATGAAATAGAATATGCAAATTGGCTCTTCATGTGGCGGTAGTGATCAAGTCAGCGGTTGCTATTGTTTTTAAGTAGAATGTTGCTATTAGTCAAAAAAGTAAATTCACTCTCATTTACTGCTCATTCATAAGACTGTTAAATCAAGTAAGCGTCATTCATATTACGAAGAAGTACTGATTTTACATAATCTAAAGATTTTTGAGAATACTTAGTTTATTTATCAACTGAAATATCAACTGAAAGGAAGACGTTCCGGTACGCCCAATAAATATCTAAAAACATTAAAAAAAGGTGAAAAAACTGAAAAAATTTCATGGGCTTCTACAACTGAATAATCCAAAAGAGATACAAAATGATGATAAATGATGAACCAGAAAATTAAGAAGATCTGGTCTATTTTTAAAATGAAATAACGGACAAAGTTTAAAAACGAAAAATCTGAATAGCCAAATTCTGTTTGGTTACTGCAGAGAAACACCCTTGTGATTTTTTCTGTATATCATTCAAATTTGGTCGAATAACAATGATACTTCTACTTAGTCAAGGCTGCATGGCCAGCCGATATATCCTTTCGGAACCTGTTCGCTCCACAAATCATAACAAAGAGGATTCCAATACTTCTTGAGAGTGTGTAATTTTTCATTTTCACTAGCACTTTCCATAAAATGAGGTTCCTAACTTTAGAAACATTATGTATCAATAAATTGCCAGTTCCATTCATTGGACGGTTGATTATGAAGCAATATTTCCCAGAAAAGGCTATCAAGTATGGAATGAAACTATTCAACCTCTGTTGTGGAAATGAATATACCTACCTACTTGAAATTTGAAAATATATTATGTAGAAGAACGTGTTTCTGACACATCAGTCGCAACAAGCAATGTGTTGTTTTCGTCTGATGAACTTCTATATTCCAGAAGAAGACCCATTGCTGATAATTTTGATAGTAGTGTATCGCTGGCTACCAAACTTGGTAAAAGAACTCACTATATCATAATTTTTCGGGCACTTAGAAAAAGTACTTATAACTGACGAAATCAAAAACAAAGGTTTGCGAAAAGATGATATTTGTTCAATACATAACGATCTCGTGATTTGTGTCATTTAGTGGAAGGTTAAATTGGATATATTCGGTCTCAGTAAATACCGCCAAACACGGTATCCGAAATTCCCAACTTTATGAAAGCGATATGGAAATCAAATATATTAACAAATTTAGATGTGCAATCAATAACTAGAAGAAAAATTATACAGCCTAATAAAAGAAAAGCTTCTGTAGATGTATCTGGCTATAATTGCTACTTCGAAAATCACTAAATTTGTGAAAAATATTAGCACTAGAACTCATTTTCGATATTACGCTAGTTCACCACAATAGATTTATTCTAAAATTAAAGAGCCCATCAAACAATCACAACTCCTACGTGTGACCCAAGAACAAGATAAACTTCAGTTATAAAAGATCTTTGAATAAAGTCCATCGTCTGCTCTAACAGAAAGATATGCCGTGAGAGTCAAAAAACATTTTAACCCAATTGTTCGTAGTAAAATGTACCTGCTTATATATTTTTCTGAAAAATTCATTTTATTTCGAACATTATCTATAGTAACAGACTGTAGGCCCACCTCTTATCCCAGTCTGCTTTCGGTGCGCTAAAATATTCTTGCATGTTTTGAGGTGAATCAATACCATTACCTCTCCACCTCTACTATTAATTGTGTTGGGATGTTTATTTATACAGTGTTTGTACTATTTGATCAGAAAGATAGAGAATCGAAACAAAATGGACTTGAAATGGGAACAGATTTTCACAATAACTTAAAATTTTAAAAGTGGCCAAAGGACCCCGCAAACTCCTTATGGAATTTGGGTCCAGGTGGATTTTTTTGAATTTTTGGTATGATGTAGTCCATGTAATTCTTAACCAATGTTACCATTGCGCCAACCCAAAAAAATGAGCAGTTTTGCAGCTAGGGGGCGTTGAAATCACCTCTTGCGCAGATTAGACTATTTATTTTTGAGCCCGGTAACAATATTTTCACTTATTTCATTATTGCTAATGTTGCACAATATTGTGCTGTTTTATAAAAAAAATTCTTACCTCCTCCCCTTTTTTTCCCAACTCCTATCACGGAACGCAAAAAAAATATTTCTCGAGTTCCTTCAAATGTATCGTCGAATGTTTAAATATGCCTAAATAAGGATAATAGCAGTTTTTTTATGATTATCCCCCCACCCCCCAAATGACACAAAACGAAAAAAGTTCGGTGGATTTTTCTGAATTTTTGATATGATGCAGTTCAAGTTACTTTGAATAGAAATAAATCGGGTGACAAATCCCAAAAATGAACAGTTTTGATGCTACGGGGTGTTGAAATCATACCTTGCTCAGAATAGACTATTCATTATTATAGGCGGAAACAATATCTCTACGTATTTTTGTTTTATTTTATGCCAAACAATTGTGTAAACTTTCTTAAATTTAAAATCTAAAACCTCCCCCTTACCCCCAACCCCTATTTAAAAACACGAAAAAAAATAATTCATGCACCACCTCAAATTCAAATTGTGGATGTCTAATTTTTATTTATTTTCAAGATATTCGCCCAATTGATTGATATTCAAACATCATGAACTACGCCCTACTAAGAAGTCAGCAAACTCTATCAATATTTTTCTGAAGGAAGGGAAAGGTGATATTAAACAACTGTACGATTTCCTCAATTTGAGCTGATTAAAACATTCATTTTGATAAAGCATTTACAAGTAGTCGGGAATACATTTTTTCGTGTTTTAAATTAAGGGTAGGGGGTAAGGGGGAGGTTTTAGATTTTCATTTCATGAAAAATTACAAAATTGATCAGCATAATCTAAACTAAAATACGTAGAGCTATTATTTCCGCCTATAATAATGAATAGTCCATTCTGAGCAAGGTATGATTTCAACGCCCCCTAGCATTAAAACTATTCATTTTTGAAATTTGTCACCCAATTTATTTCTATTCTAAATAACTTGAACTGCATCATATCAAAAATTCAGAAAAATCCACCGAAATTTTTTTGTTTTGTATCATTTGGGGGGTGGGGGGATAATCATAAAAAACTGCTATTTCCCGTATTTAGGCATATTTAAACATTCGACGATACATTTGAAGGCACTCGAGAAATATTTTTTTGCGTTCCGTAATAGGAGTTGGGGGGAAAGAGGAGGGGGTAAGAATTTTTTTATAAAACAGTACAATATTGTGCAACATTAGCAACAATGGAAAAAGTGAAAATATTGTTACCGGGTTCAAAAATAAATAGTCTAATCTGCGCAAGGGGTGATTTCAACGCCCCCTAGCAGCAAAACTGTTCATTTTTTTGGGTTGGCGCAATGGTAACATTGGTTGAGAATTACATGGACTACATCATACCAAAAATTCAAAAAAATCCACCGGGACCCAAATTCCATAAGGAGTTTGCGGGGTCCTTTGCGTGCAACGTAATCAACTTCCAATTTAAGCTTTTTTAGTCGATGATGTTCCATTCGGAGCATATAAAAGATCAATACCGTTGTCTTTCTAACCATATTCACAAACGATTCATGTATTGATTTATCCTGATTCATCACATACTATCTGACCTATAGTATATATCACGCAGTAAAATGACAGAGTTTTAAGAAGTACCAGTCTAAGATTAAATGTATTCAAATAGATTACCACGGCTACACGGAAGTAAAAGTGTTTGAAGCAGCCGTAGTAGAGGTACAAAATCGGCGGTCATTATGACCGCTATGGCACTCAAGGTGTTTAGTAACAGCACAATGTATGTATCTGAAATTATAGGGAAAATATTGTTTCTTCAACTCATCCAATAATTTGTATTATATTTCTATCTAAGTTGTATTGAACATGGCGGATAATGAGATGTCGGGTATTGGGCTCTCTGATAATAATGCTATTAACTCATTCGAATGTTGCAAAAAAAAGTCAAACTCAATGTATTATGTGTGTACGCGATATATTGGTGTCTTCCATAGAAGTTGCTATGAAAAAACAAAATCAGGACAACGCTTGAACGGTTATAAAATTCTGTGTAGGAAATGTGAAACTAGTGGAATTGATAACCGTGATGAGGACGAGCTGAGTGATAATCTTACAATAATCGAATCATTAAAGGAGGACAACCATCAACAGTACGAGCATATTCAGAAGCTGAAAAATGGAAGTAAGCTTTTTTATGACGAATCTTCAAAAATGGAACAAGAATTATAAGGTACAATTTCGGAACAAAAACAAATCATCGCAGAGTTAAAGGAATGCATACTAAAAATGGACTACAAAGAAGTTATCTCTGTGGGCACTCAAACAGATAAAAAAACAACAATAGAAAATAAAACCTATCTAAACAAAACAACAATGACTAATTCTCATACCTCATCTCATCGAGATCCGACAGTGTTGTCAAATCTATTTCAAGAGATAATTACCTCCTCTCTGCTAAATAATGCTCACTGTCGAAAAAGTAAGGAAATATCTGTATTCCACTACAAAAAAATTACAGCTCACTTGAAATATAATAAGTTATATTACCAGCAAATTTCGTGAAAAAAATTGATTTTCAAGCGAGAAAAAAAAAGCGAGATGGAAATGTGAACGTTCCAGATCCAAATTCAATTGAACTATCGAGATTTAGTTTGTTAAACAAAATTTTTGGAGTTCTTTCCAAAGCACTCTTCGCAAAAACGATTTTTTCCTAATTTTGATCAGCATGTAGGTAAGATTCGATCATATTGTGTGATACATCGTTGTAATCAGAAAAAAAAAATACTTTTTAGAAATGCAAAAATCCGATATGGCGCTCATAAGAAAAACCAAACTTGATTGTTGTAACTCTGGCACCAAGAACGCCTTGGAAAAAACGATGATAGATTCAGATTCCGTGTAAAAAAGTGCCTCAAGAATGTTCTAGTTCTTTTGGTTTTCACTTGAAAAAATATAAACGAAAATTACAAATTTCCGTTTTTTTTCAATAATTTAAAAACTTGAATTGACACATCAAATTTTCTTTCTGATAATAATTGTTCAGCATGAAAACGTCCAACTTTGCCCTAATTTAACCGACCTCGTATCTCTTTTATTAACTGAGATCCCCATGGTGGAGCTCGAAATACGGGCACCCGGTATATGATAGCCATATTCAAGTATCTAAAATAATTTCTCTCATTGAAGCTCCTTGAAATACTGTACTTTTCCTCTTTTTTATAACTTGGAAGTGATTCAAGTTTTTTTTAATATAATATACCATCAAAATCATTTGATTTTCTACATAAAAAAGTAGAAAATTTGATATTGAATTGTTTATGAATAGAATTCTGCCAAATTTTCAAAAATGAAAAGGATATCAATTTTGGAGATCATCTTTAAGAGACGAGGTATAAAAGGTCACAATTTAAAACTAGATTTAATAAAGAAATAGGCACAAGAAATTTCAGTAACATTGTCCCAAAATTGTTAAACATTCTACCAGATATTATTAAAATAACTAAATCTATGTATTCTTACAATAATAAAGTATCACCCAAAGACATATTTTCCATAATATGATGAATATTGATCAATGGTTAAATTTATGTTGTTTCAATATACAAAACTTTGAAATATTCAGATCAGAAATAAGATTGGAAATGAAAAACAAAAATTATTGTCAGTTTAAAAATAGTTCTTCAGTTAAATAGTTCACCTTACAACAAGGTAACTTGGTGAGGTGTCTTTTGAGTTTATTCAATTGTTTATTGTGCACTTCCATAGTTGTGTATTCATTTATTAATAAATAAACTTATATTATTGTTATTTTTGAAAGGGCGTTAATAACACTTGTTATATCAAAATATCATAGCAGTATGTTTTGTATACATTTCGTTTGTTTGAAACGTATTTATATCAACATTGAATATGCTACAAACTTTACAAACTTTTCTCATTGAATGAAAAATATTTCGTTTTGTAGCTTTTTGTTGTAGAACTATTTTGATTATATAAATTAACATCTAGAGCCTTATGATATGGATATGGATAAAAAAAATACTCAGAAAATAATAATGAAAAATGGCATCAATGTTTGCGAAGAAAGTTTCTGACTTTGGAGTGAACATTTTATCATCATTTGCTTTTTCATTTCAGGTAAATTCGCCACATACCCCGGTGGCGGTTACGTATCAAATTTGGGTCGCACACTGAAAAACTCTTTGATCAACACCGACTATATTTTCAAAAATAACTGGTTCGACAAATTCACTCGATGTCTTTTCATAGAATTCCTCATGTATAATTCCAATAGCAATCTTTTCCAATCGGTATTGGTGAAATTCGAAATGAGCACAACTGGATTCGTCAGATTGGAATACGATGTAAGTGAAAATTGATGAATGGGCCATTCTCATGGCAGAACTATTTCACTGTCTTCCATCTTTTTTTAACTTCAACCCCCTGTATTTGGAATAATAATCAGGTTGAACCCCTCATTCCTTATATCATTTTGTCCAATTTTACTGGAGCCGACGTAAGTGTCATTTGAAAACACCCTATATATATAACGCACATATTTTCTATCAAATCAGATATATTATAAATTTAATTTACTAATTAATTTAAAAAAGGAAATATAAAATGTTTATACAGGGACAAAGAATATAAATATACATAAGAACCACACAAAAAAACAATATTAGGTATAGTTGATAGGTAACAAATAAATATAAAAATAATATTTAAATCAGTATTGAGCAGAAATTGGTCAGACACATTATACTCTTTCATATTCAGTAGAAATGATAATTTTTTTCAATTCCTTTTTGAATTTTGTGAGGTAATTAATAGACCTTATTCGTTTCGGCATGCTATTATAAGCTAAAATACCGCGATAATATAATGAATTTTTGCCAAAGTTTAAATTTGGATAGTTTTTAGGGTATCAGATTGCATGGTAAGATGACTATGGCCATCAGAAGCAACAACATGGATAGATTGGAATGTTTTTTCCTATTTTTTGTTAGTTGAATAAACGTGCAAATTTTCATTCCGTATAATGAATCATTATCTAGAAGATTTCTTGGTTTGTATAATTTTGAAGTAGGTTCCAAGAAGGATAATTTGAAAATACATTTCATAATCTTATTCTGTAAGGTTTTCAAAGGTTTCAAAATTGATTTTGTTGCAGTTTCCCAAATTGAAATTAAATACTGAAGCTTTGAATATATCAAATTGAAGGAAATATTTTTGAGATGTAAATATTCCAATAATAGGGATTTTTTTCTCAGATCCAGAAGAAGCGTAGACCAAGAGAGTTTGATCAATGGTTGAATATAGAAATTTGAAGAATTTTTCGTATCGTATACTAGAATCATACTACTCGGATTTTGAACTACTTTCACTCGGACAATTCAGTGCACTCCATTTGAAACGAGCTACCCTGAATAACTTTCGAAACAATGATTCACAGGAAAAATTAAAAGACACATCAACAGTAGTGTACACAGGGACACATTTTGATATATTCAAATTTGATGTAACTTGCCCTATCGCACCCAGAGATCATGTCACCAAGTTTTTTTAAATGTATCACCTTATAGTTTTTGCATTATCAGATGCTCCATGATTTCATCAAAGTATAATACATATGGTCTGGAGCTTATAATAGTACGGGAGCTACAAATTATTTTAGTTGAAAACGAGCCACCCTTAATGAACTTCTGTACCATCTGTTAGCTAGATTTTATGGGTGTTTTTTGAAGTACACTTCAAATTAGTTTTATTTCACTAGTTGAGTTTGGATTCGATATTATCTTCATTTTGTATTTTTCTCATTCTACAATTACTATAACCTACCAGGTAAAGCTACAGAATGACCACCATTCATTTGTGTCAATACCTTCCAGTCAAAACAAGTTCTGGTATAAAGAAGTTGTACAAATATAAAATTAACAAAAATGAATAACAATTTCAACAAATCTTTCATAAATCACTGATAAAAAGTAATTAAAAGGATTAAAATATTCAATATAGATAAAATCATAATCAATATATATATATATATATATATATATATATATATATATATATATATATATATATATATAAGGATGGATTTAGCGAGGGGCAATATATGAAAATATAAGTGAAAAAGTTATTGGGTATAACCCTCAAAATGTTGTGCAACCGTAGACACGTGTTTCGAGCTTAAGCTCTCTTCAGTACGGTAAAATCAAGTGCGAAGATGTACAACACTTGGATGTAAAAATAGAAACAAAGGAAGTCAACAACAGGAAGCCAACCACACATTTGTGGCATCGGTTAGGAGACCTTGTACTCACAAGGCAACAACTAACGTCGCCACGGAGGTAGCTATAGCTACCAGCGTGACAATCCTACCCAGGAAGATACAAATAAGGATGGATTTAGCGAGGGGCAATATATGAAAATATAAGTGAAAAAGTTATTGGGTATAACCCTCAAAATGTTGTGCAACCGTAGACACGTGTTTCGAGCTTAAGCTCTCTTCAGTACGGTAAAATCAAGTGCGAAGATGTACAACACTTGGATGTGAAAATAGTTGGCTTCCTGTTGTTGACTTCCTTTGTTTCTATTTTTACATCCAAGTGTTGTACATCTTCGCACTTGATTTTACCGTACTGAAGAGAGCTTAAGCTCGAAACACGTGTCTACGGTTGCACAACATTTTGAGGGTTATACCCAATAACTTTTTCACTTATATTTTCATATATTGCCCCTCGCTAAATCCATCCTTATTTGTATCTTCCTGGGTAGCTATAGCTACCTCCGTGGCGACGTTAGTTGTTGCCTTGTGAGTACAAGGTCTCCTAACCGATGCCACAAATGTGTGGTTGGCTTCCTGTTGTTGACTTCCTATATATATATATATATATATATATATATATATATATATATATATATATATATATACAGGGTGTTAATTAAGTACGTTGACAAACTTCGGGAGGTGATTCTTTGAAGGTTTTCAGGACGAAAAGTTCATATAAACATATGTCCCAAACGGCTTGGTTTTCGAGATACAGGGCGATAAAAATACATTTTTTTCAAGATTTTTTAGAGTTAACTTCGACATTTTCTACAATAATCAGTTCAAATTAGGCAAGTACAATCCATTCAATAGTACGCACGATACAAAATAATGCATTTCTCAAATAATTCACAGGGTCCTCCTTTTTTCAAAGTCAAGCTTTGTTCAACCCTTCAGAATTTTTTTTTCCGCCGCCACTGACATATTATGAGAAAGGAATAATGAATGTTGTTTCATTTAACATCTTTTTGCTCTTCTGATGTTTTTCATTTACTTGTACGGTTCAGGAGTTACAATGAAAATATTAACGCAAACATTTTCCAGTAACGCATAACATAAAGAAATTTGAGAAGCAAATAGTCTAACAAACTTGAAGGGTGATTCTTTGAAAGGTTTCAAGATGAAAAGTTCATATAAACATGTCCCAAGCGGCCTGGTTTTCGAAGTACAGGGTGATCAAAATACATTTTTTAGGAGTTTTTGGAGTTTACTTCGAAATTTTCGACAATAATTGATCCAAATTAGTTCAAATTGGACAAGTACAATCCATTAAATAGTGCGCATGATATAAAATAATTCATTTCTCGAAGTGTCATTGCAACTCTCCAAAGATTAGCGCGTGACGCAATACGTCATTTTGTTCTCATTACACAAATAGCTATTTTCTGCTCGTGTAGAGAAAATGTAATGTTATGGAGCTCCCATACATTTTTTACCATAACTCAGGTTGAATATGTATTGCACAAAGTTAATTATGGCAAAATAATTTTGGACATTTTCAATAGTGAATAACTTTATTATCAAATACTAGAGCAAAGTAACATAAATTCCCTAGGAATAAAATTAAGTTCAGAAAAGGACCATTATTGAAATTGATATGTCAGAGCAGCTGCTGGAAATGGCCACCGCCAACTTCAATGCATGCGTTTATGCGCCTAACCATAGACTGGCGGACACGCTCAAAAATACCAGGAGTGTTTCTTATAATTCCGCATGACTCCTGTATGCGATTCCTCAGGTCTTCTTCACTTTGAACTGGAGTTCGGTACACTAATGATTTAAGGTGCTCCCAGAGGAAAAAATCAAGTGGATTCATATCGGGTGACCTTGGTGGCCAAAGTTTATTTATTATGAGAAAAGAATAATCAATGTTGTTTCATTTAACATCTTTTTGATTTCTTGCATTTTTTCATTTACTTGTACGGTTCAGGGGCTATAATGAAAATATTAATTTAAACATTTTCCAGTGTGGCATAACATTAGAAAATTTGAAAATTTTCAATTATTGTAAATTGATGGAAATATTTTTTTCAGAATTAGAAAAATCTACGATGAATAAAAATTATACAATAAAAAATATAAAGACAAGCTTTTATACAAATGCACTGAAAATGAAAAAATAATTTGTTTCATTTTTTGTAGGTTATTCTGTGAGTATCAAAATCTTTCTGTACAAGATTACCTAGATCAAACAATGAAATGAATTATTTTTTCCTTTTCAGTGTATTGTACGAGGGCTGACAATAAAGTAAGGTCTCCAATTTTTTTTTTCATAGAAAATGACATTTATTTACAAAAAGCGATACACCGTTGGAAAGGCCAAGGTCTTGGCTACTTTTCTACATAATCGCCATTTTTTTCCAACACCTTGCGCATCCGCACGATGAACTTGTCTATGCCGGCAGAATACCACTCTCCGTCCGCCTCGCGCAGCCAGGTGTTGACCTCTTTCTGAACCTCCGCGTCACTATCAAACTTCTTCCCTCCGAGATGTTTTTTCAGGGCGGGGAACATGTGGTAGTCACTGGGGGCCACGTCGGGACTATAGGGAGGGTGATCGATGATTTCCCAGCCAAATGTCTTGAGCAGGTCAAGGGTAACGTTGGCTGTGTGCGGGCGCGCGTTGTCGTGATGAAATTTCACTCCTTTGCTCAGCAATCCCGGGCGTTTGTTTTTTATGGCACGACGAAGCTTTTCCAGGGTCTCACAGTACCTTGCTGCATTGATAGTGGTTCCCCTTGGCATGAAATCCACCAACAATACCCCGTGGCGATCCCAAAACACCGTAGCCATCACCTTGCCGGCTGACAGTGTCGCCTTAAACTTTTTGGGTTTCGGAGAATCGCTATGGCGCCATTGTTTGGACGACTCCTTTGTTTCGGGTGTGTAGTGATGAGCCCACGTTTCATCCCCCGTAACAAACCCTTCCAAAAAATCATCGCCTTCCTCTTCAAAACGGGCCACAACTTTGGTCGCACATTCCACGCGCCGCTTCATGTGGTCTTCGGTCAGCTGTTTCGGCACCCATCGGGCAGAAACTTTGTGGTACTGCAACTTGTTCACAAGGATATGACGGATTGTTTCGCTGCTACACACCTCCAAGCTTCTCTTACAAGTCCCTAATTGTCGCACGGCGGTTTTTGAGCATTGCTGCCTCCACTGCTTGAACAATCGCATCCGAGACCGACGGTCGGCCACTTCTCTCCTCGTCGTGAACATTAGTGCGCCCGGAATTGAATCGCGGCTCCACTTACGCACGTTTTTTATGTCCATACACTTTTCCCCGTAAACTTCAACTAGTTGACGATGGATATCAATAGGTGTCACCTTTTTCGCACTCAAAAAACGTATTACAGAACGCAATTCGCACTTGGACGCTGACGCGAGTGGTACCTCCATCGTTGACGGCTGCTCAGCCAAGACTGAGCGGTCGGGGAAGCCTCACCCAGCAGCAAAGTGGTAGTGGGGGAACCAAGGAACACGGCGGTGTTGCCAGATTTCGCCTAGCGCGTGATCCGGCGAAGTTGCAGCGTTGGAGACCTTACTTTATTGTCAGCCCTCGTATAAAAACTTTAAAATGTTTTCTTTTTATAATTTTCATTTTTAACATTTAAGTTTATTTTTTATGTGAAACTGAAAATCTCCAACCCAAAAACCATCACATACCAATTTTGAACAGAATCGGATCATAATCACCAAACTCGTCCGCCATATTGGAGCTGCCATTTTGTTTTTTAACAAACATTTTTTTAATGCATTGTCACCGGAATTACGGAAACCTGCCAAATTTCAAATTATTCGGAGTATTAGAAGTGGGTCAAATTCAACTTTTATTAAATTGTTAGTTAGTTACAAGTGAAGCTAAATAAAAGCTTGTTATTGTAAAGATGTGATTTCTTTTTGTGATATCTAACAGAAAACTACTATCTCCCCGTCACTGCGGTACGCTGGATATTAAACTAGATCTGACAGATATTGGAAAAACCTTAACTTTCAACCTGAAGATTCTGATGGTAAAAATGTGCATTTCCATTGAGATATTTGATTGAAAATGTTTTTACCCATCAGTCTTGATAGAGAACTCATACAAATTTTTTGTTATTTTAAAAAAAGATATTTTTTAGTTTTCAATTGAACGTTTCCTTTTCAACATAAAAAACTTCCGAAAGGTAATCCTGTAATGGAAGATAGTTAATAGGGTTTATCTAATAGTCGCAGATCATTACACATTTGATTTTCATTTATGAATCTCTGGTCATAACTCCGAAAAACTATATCAAACAAATTTTTGTTTCCGTACGGAGTACATTATTTCATCAGAAATTTCGGTTTGTTTTTTCTTCTGCAGTAACGCAGAAATTTTGTAATCAATTTGAATTCATAAAAATAGCAAAGTGGGCTTTGATATTAATTCATTTATTTAAATATCAACAACTTGACAGTTATCGAAAGTTGAGAAACTGTCTCATTGTTAATTCTTCATTAGTGCAAGCTATAAACCAGATTCATTCAATATTCCTTTGGATAAAATGGTTGAATATACAAATTCAGAAATGGCAGACATGCACTTAATGTATGGAATGGCTGATGGTAACGCTCGTGCCGCCAGACGAATGTATCTAGAAAGATTTCCACAACGTCATATTCCCAGCACACAAATGTTCATGAATATTCACTCCCGTCTTCGTGAAACGGGTACTTTCAAGAGGTCTGCTGTTCTCATAGGAAGACCCAGGAGAGTTAGAACAGTTCAGATAGAAGAAGCAGTACTTAACGAAATTGAGCAGCATCCAGACACCAGTACAAGACAAATTGAGGCACAGTTTAACGTAACCCATGTATTGGTATGGCAAATTTTAAAAGAGCAACAACTTTATCCCTATCACATACAGCGTGTTCAAGCTCTTCTGCCAAGGGATTTTCCAAAGAGATTAACTTTTTGCACTTGGATTCGAAATAAATTGTTGGAAAATCCATGGTTTTTATCTCAAGTGTTATTCACCGATGAGGCATGCTTTTCCCGTAAAGCCATTATTAATTTTCAAAACAATCATATGTGGGCTGATGAAAACCCACACGCCGTGATTGAAAACCATTTTCAAGAGACGTTTTCTGTGAATGTTTGGGTTGGAATTGTAGGGAATTTCCTTATCGGGCCACATTTTCTGCCTCATAGACTCAATGGTGACCATTATCGACATTTCCTTGAATTCATCTTACCTGGACTCCTAGAAGAGATCCCACTGAGGGAAAGAATTGGAATTTGGTTTATGCATGATGGTGCTCCAGTACACTTCAGATTGGTTGCACGCCAATATTTAGAAGAGAATTATTCTGATCGCTGGATTGGGCGTGGTGGGCCACAACTTTGGCCACCAAGGTCACCCGATATGAATCCACTTGATTTTTTCCTCTGGGGGCACCTTAAATCATTAGTGTACCGAACTCCAGTTCCAAGTGAAGAAGACCTGAGGAATCGCATACAGGAGTCATGCGGAATTATAAGAAACACTCCTGGTATTTTTGAGCGTGTCCGCCAGTCTATGGTTAGGCGCATAAACGCATGCATTGAAGTTGGCGGTGGCCATTTCCAGCAGCTGCTCTGACATATCAATTTCAATAATGGTCCTTTTCTGAACTTAATTTTATTCTTAGGGAATTTATGTTACTTTGCTCTAGTATTTGATAATAAAGTTATTCACTATTGAAAATGTCCAAAATTATTTTGCCATAATTAACTTTGTGCAATACATATTCAACCTGAGTTATGGTAAAAAATGTATGGGAGCTCCATAACATTACATTTTCTCTACACGAGCAGAAAATAGCTATTTGTGTAATGAGAACAAAATGACGTATTGCGTCACGCGCTAATCTTTGGAGAGTGGCAATGACACTTCGAGAAATGAATTATTTTATATCATGCGCACTATTTAATGGATTGTACTTGTCCAATTTGAACTAATTTGGATCGATTATTGTCGAAAATTTCGAAGTAAACTCCAAAAACTCCTAAAAAATGTATTTTGATCACCCTGTACTTCGAAAACCAGGCCGCTTGGGACATGTTTATATGAACTTTTCATCTTGAAACCTTTCAAAGAATCACCCTTCAAGTTTGTTAGACTATTTGCTTCTCAAATTTATTTATGTTATGCGTTACTGGAAAATGTTTGCGTTAATATTTTCATTGTAACTCCTGAACCGTACAAGTAAATGAAAAACATCAAAAGAGCAAAAAGATGTTAAATGAAACAACATTCATTATTCCTTTCTCATAATATGTCAGTGGCGGCGGAAAAAAAAATTCTGAAGGGTTGAACAAAGCTTGACTCTGAAAAAAGGAGGACCCTGTGAATTATTTGAGAAATGCATTATTTTGTATCGTGCGTACTATTGAATGGATTGTACTTGCCTAATTTGAACTGATTATTGTAGAAAATGTCGAAGTTAACTCTAAAAAATCTTGAAAAAAATGTATTTTTATCACCCTGTATCTCGAAAACCAAGCCGTTTGGGACATTTGTTTATATGAACATTTCGTCCTGAAAACCTTCAAAGAATCACCTCCCAAAGTTTGTCAACGTACTCAATTAACACCCTGTATATAGAAAGGGTTGTCGTTGCTGACTAGTTAAGAATAAAACCAGTTAATATTGGGGATTGCTGCAAAGTCAAAAGTGTACTCTTTTATAGAGATTATTCCAAACTTTCGTAAATTTTATTTATATATATATATATATATATATATATATTTATATAAAAAAAACTGAGTTTTGGAAAGTATCATAAGTAGAAATTTTTCCTTGAGGTTGCAGTTAATTGGGAACGGCCAGTGGATAGAGAAACTCTTTGTTAAATCGTCTAGCTTTCGAAAATTTTATTTTCTTTATCAAGACATCTGTAAAACACAAAAAAGTCCAATTTGTAAAAAATGTGACTTTAAGTTATAAAAAACAACTTACTTTTTTATAACTTAAAGTCACATTTTATATATATATATATATATATATATATATATATATAAGGATGGATTTAGCGAGGGGCAATATATGAAAATATAAGTAGAAAAGTTATTGGGTATAACCCTCAAAATGTTCTGCAACCGTAGACACGTGTTTCGAGCTTAAGCTCTCATCAGTACGGTAAAATCAAGTGTATTTTCCTGGGTAGGATTGTCACGCTGGCGCTGGTAGCTATAGCTGCCTCCGTGGCGACGTTACTTGTTGCCTTGTGAGCACAAGGTCTTCTAACCGAAGCCACAAATGTGTGGTTGGCTTCCTGTTGTTGACTTCCTTTGTTTCTATTTTTACATCCAAGTGTTGTACATCTTCGCACTTGATTTTACCGTACTGATGAGAGCTTAAGCTCGAAACACGTGTCTACGGTTGCAGAACATTTTGAGGGTTATACCCAATAACTTTTCTATATATTCTATATATATATATATATATATATATATATAAGGGGTTATATTCGTGACTGATTCGATAAATAATGTTCAAATTAGTGGGAAGCAGTCAATTGTAGACCATTAATACGATTTCTTCGTTTTTTCGTCAAGCTTTCGAAAATTTTTATTTTCTTCTTCAAGACTTAACTAAAATTAGTTGAATATAAAAATGACATAGTGTTACAAATAGAGAATACTTACTAACATGAAATTCAGAGTAAATTGGGGACAAAAAGAAACATGGGTGTCAAAAATTTGAAAGGGCGGGATGACAACAAATTATGATTACTTAATCATATTATCGGAATTCCAAAGAGAGAGATACAGAGTGAGAAAATAAAAATGTATAATAGTAGGTATAAATATATATATTTATATATAAATCACTTCAAGGAGGACGAGGTGAGAAATTTTCTTTATGTTTTTTAATAGATACGTATATATGGAACTGAGGTCATTGATATCTGTTCTTTTATTCATTGTTTTTTCTGTGTTATTTATATGAACCATTTCAAGAAAGAGACGCTTGTTAAGATTTTGTTCACTATTGAGAATTTTGGCATTATCGTAGTCAATTATATGGTCTTTATCTATTGCATGTTCAACAAGGCTACAAGATCTCACATTCCTTCTGCAGTCGCTTTTATGTGACGTTATTCTGTCTTTGAGCATTCTACATGTCTGACCAATGTATATTTCATCACAACTTCCACACGGAATTTCATAAATTATGTTGGATCTATTTTTTATTGGTACAGGAGTTTTCAATTTTGAATGTACTTGTGATAACGATTTCAAACTGGTTTTAGCTATTTTAATATTGTCTACATTTCTGAATAAATTAATCAATTTTGGAGTCAAATCATCTATGTGAGGTAAAGATTTGTAAATTGCAATTTGATTGGTTCTTGGTGAGTGGTTGCTTGAATCCAAATTGGAATCAGAATTAGAGGAGCTGAATAAAATTTTATTAACTAATGATTTTGGATATGAATTTTCTAAAAGAATGTTTTGAAGTTCTTTCAGACAATCATTCCTCAAAGATGGATGAGTGACCTTAAAAACTCTGGTTTTGAGGTTTTTAATTAAGTTGAGTTTCATTTTCATGGGATGGTGGGAGTGGAAATTGAGAAAACGGTTACTATTTATTGGTTTTCTGTACCATCTAGTAATAATTTTGTTGTTGGATGTTCTGATTAGTTTCATATCCAGGAATGGAACTGAACTAGCGGTTTCTTTTTCTACAGTGAACTGGATATTGGGATCAAAACTGTTGAAAATGTTCAGGGTTTCGTCAATACAATTTTCTGGTACAGATAGAATGAGGTCATCTACATATCTTTTCAGGAAAGGAATGTTAAAAGTAATTTTATCGGTGCAAAATTCTAGGAGTTCATCTAAAACGTAACTTGAAATTATTGGAGAGATGTTAGATCCCATAGGAGTACCAAAAATTTGTTTGTAGAATTTATCATTGAAGACAAGACAAGTAGAGTCAAAAATAAAATCGATTATCTTCATAAACATTTGTTTACCAATGTTGCATACATTGTTTATTTTATCCCATTTTTTATCGATGCAGAGTTTAACTAACTCTAAAGGTAAGTTAGTGAATAGAGAAATGACATCTAAACTTATCAGAACATAATGTGGTGCTAACTGAAAATCGTTAATGAATTCACTAAAGGAGAAAGAGTCAGAAACATGATATATGTTATCATTGTCATATGAGTTGGTCAATATTTCAGTAATGAATTTCGTGATTTTGCTGTTCGGTGAGTCTATAGATGAAACAATTGGCCTCATAGACAAAATAGGTTTATGAATTTTTGGTAGAGTATAAAAACGTGGTGTAATGGAGTTATAGATAGTTAACTTTTTTGCAGTTACTTCATCAATCATTGCTCTCTTCTTTAGTTCAGAAACAAGTTTGTTAGATTTTTGTTGTAGAGTACAAGATGGATCTGCTCTGATAGGTTTATAATATTTGGTGTCATTGAGAATCATCTGGCTCTTGTTGATGTAGTCGTCCATGTACATAGCAACCGTAACGTTACCTTTATCATATAAATAACACAGAAAAAAACAATGAATAAAAGAACAGATATCAATGACCTCAATTCCATATATACGTATCTATTAAAAAAACATAAAGAAAATTTCTCACCTCGTCCTCCTTGAAGTGATTTATATATATTTATACCTACTATTATACATTTTTATTTTCTCACTCTGTATCTCTTTCTTTGGAATTCCGATAATATGATTAAGTAATCATAATTTGTTGTCATCCTGCCCTTTCAAATTTTTGACACCCATGTTTCTTTTTGTCCCCAATTTACTCTGAATTTCATGTTAGTAAGTATTCTCTATTTGTAACACTATGTCATTTTTATATACAACTAATTTTAGTTAAGTCTTGAAGAAGAAAATAAAAATTTTCGAAAGCTTGACGAAAAAACGAAGAAATCGTTTTAATGGTCTACAATTGACTGCTTCCCACTAATTTGAACATTATATATATATATATATATATATATATATATATATATATATATATATATATATATATATATATATATATATATATATAAAATCATAAGTTAGTGAACAAAGATCTACTCCGTAAGGACAAAATGTGTTTCTTTACAGAAATTTTGAATTTTGAAAAATTTTTGCAGTTTTTTATATTACTAGGTAAATTGTTAAATTCACTTAAAGCAGCGTGAGTGAATCTTTTTTGACCAACTGAAGAGGCAGCAGAATCGAGGTGAAACAAGTTACTTTGTCTAGTGTGATGACTATGAATTTCAGAGTTTCTTATCAAAATGAAATTTGATTTTAATTTTTGAAATTTTATTTTATACAATTCATCTAAAGAAAATTTGTCTGTAATTGCATATAGTTCATTAGTTGGTATATCAAATGGGAGAGGATACAGTACTTTCAAGGATTTCCTATATAAAACAGATAATAATTTATTAAAATTTTTTTTTGAACAAGCTTCCCAAATGTTTATTAAATAAGTAATGCGACTGAGAATGTGATAATGTAGAATCATATTTATAATTGTTTTATCAAGTTTAGGACATCTTCTCAAAGCACCAATGATTGGACATATTTTTTTTATTAAGACCTCAATATGTTTGTCCCATTTCAGTTCTTCATCAATCCAAATCCCAAGATACTTCACTTCTTCAGTTCGTTTCAATACTTTATTTCTGATATTGAGGTTGAGGGAAATATTCTCACTTCTGTAGATTTCTTTCTATGGAGTCATTTGAAGTCTAAAGTGTATGAGATAGAATCAACACCAGAAGATTTGAAAGAGAATATCCTGAGGCATTGCATAGAAATAACTCCCGATATTTTCAATTACGTAAGGGCGCCAATTGAAGCTCGTTGGTACCATTGTATGGAAATTGGCGGAAAAGTTTTTGAACATATTCTAAAGATTTTTTTTCCCATTGTCAAGTTATCAGATTTCGAATCAATAATTTAATAAAAAAAATCTATTTTCCTTGTTGATTGCTTTCATATTTATCTCTAGAACGAATATGTCAAAATGTGCCCTCCTGTATATGACTTGTCGTATGTGTTATTGCTTCAGAAGTTTAACAAGGTGGCTCGTTTTCAACTCAAATAATTTGTAACTCCAGAACTATAAGATTCAGAACAAAATATGTATGATTTGAAAGTGGTTGACAATGTATTAGTGTCAGTAGAATTCTTCTGGACTTTCATTGTCTAGAAACAAAGAAAATAAATTCTTTGCATGTGTTTGAGTCACGACGATTCAACAGTTAACATCTACTGTCGTTATCAAGTGTGTGTATGTGACAAGATATTTCATATACTTATTATTTAGCCTGCAACTGATGTACCTGCTATAACGGTAATTATGATCTTCTTGGGGTCTCTTTCAGGACATCAATGTTAATTAATGTGTTACAAAGACCTTTTTATGGTGAGTGCTGTTATTGATGACCGATTTGACAGGTCTCGACACAGAGTTTTTATTGAAATCTCAATCGATAAGTGGCTTCTACACATTCCGAATCTCTATGTTCGGCTGACTGAACACGTCATTATTCTGAATATGAGCCGACTCTATAAAACTTTCTCTTATACCAATGCTGTTCTTTGTGGATAACTTCGGCTTCCGACCATGCGATGCTGTGCTGATTAGTCCATACGTGATCTGCTATTCCCGACTTCGCTGTCTCTCCTCGCTGAGTATTTCTCTTGTGTTCACCGATTTTCACATTTAGTGGCCTCTTAGTTTCTCCAACATAATCCATCCCACATTCACATGGAACACGGTAAATGCAGTTTTTGGAGTCGCTATTCTCGTTGTGTCTTGTTTTTGTTAGTTGGCTACGGATGTATTACTTGATCGAAAGCATGTTCGGATGTTGTACCTTGATCCAATTCGCCTTCTTATCCGATAAACCTCTCACATAGGGAAGACATAGGGTAGGCTGTGTTGGTTCATCTGATTTCTCGGTGTTGCCTCTTCTGCGGTTAAGGACCGCTGTTATATGTTTCTCAGAGTACCCATTCCGTCCCAGATCTTTTTTGATGATGTTCAATTCGTTGGTCAGACTCTCATCGGTGTTACAGAGGCTGTAGGCCCGGTCAACCAACGAGCGGATAATTCCTCTCTTCGTCGCTCCATGATGGTTCGACTCAAAATTCAGGTATTGTCCTGGGTTTCCTTTTCCATTGTGAACTTTATGGACGGTCTAGTGTTGTTTAGGAGCCGATGATACCTTTGTCATATGGAACCATGGAGACGAAGAACTCGAGGCCTTTCTGCGGCTCCTAAACAACATTAGAACGTCCATAAAGTTCACAATGGAAAAGGAGACCCAGGAGGGGTTACCCTTTCTTGATGTGAAAGTCCAAAGAACGAATGGCAAATTTCAAACATCAGTGTACATGAAACCAACTCACACCGGACAATACCTGAACTTTGAGTCGTACCATCATGGAGCGACGAAGAGAGGAATTATCCGCTCGTTGGTTGACCGGGCCTTCAGCCCCTGTAACATCGATGAGAGTCTGACCAACGAATTGAACATCATCAGGAAAGATCTGGGACGGAATGGGTACTCCGACAAACATAAAACAGCGGTCCTTAACCGCAGAAGAGGCAACACCGAGAAATCAGATGAACCAACACAGCCTACCCTATGTCTTCCCTATGTGAGAGGTTTATCGGATAGGATAAGGCAAATTGGAGCAAGGTACAACATCCGAACATGCTTCCGATCATGTAATACCATCCGTAGCCAACTAACAAAAACGAGACCACCCAACGAGAATAGTGACTCCAAAAACTGCATTTACTGTGTTCCGTGTGAATGTGGGATGGATTATGTTGGAGAAACTAAGAGGCCACTAAATGTGAGAATCGGTGAACACAAGAGAAATACTCAGCGAGGGGAAACAGCAAAGTCGGGAATAGCAGATCACGTATGGACTAATCAGCACAGCATCGCATGGTCGGAAGCCAAAGTTATCCACAAAGAACAGCATTGGTTTAAGGAAAAGTTTATAGAGTCGGCTTATATTCAGAATAATGACGTGTTCAGTCAGCCGAGCATAGAGATTAGGAATGTGTGGAAGCCACTTATCACTCAGCTAGATCGATTGAGATTTCAATAAAAACTCTGTGTCAAGACCTGTCAAGATCGGTCATCAATAATAACACTCACCAAAAAAGGTCTTTGTAACACATTAATTAACATTGATGACCTGAGAGAGACCCCAAGAAAATCATAATTACCGTTATAGCAGGTACATCAGTTGCAGGCTATATAATAAGTATCCGAGATATCTTGTCGCATTCACACACTTGATAACGACAGTAGATGTTAACTGTTGAAACGTCGTGACTCAAACACATGCAAAGAATTTATTTTCTTTGATTCTAGACAATGGAAGTCCAGAAGAATTCTACTAATAATAAGTATTAGTCTTTGTTGAAATCTGCTCATCATGGAGCATCTGATAATTTAAAAAATGTTGGTGCGATAGGGAAAGTTACATCATATGTAAATGTGTCAAAATGTCTTCCTCTGTATACTATTGTTGACATGTTTTTTATTCTTCCAGAAAATCATTGTTCCAAAAGTTATTCAGGGTGGCTCGTTTTGAAAGGACTGCATTCTTTCCAACAAATGAAAAGCAAATCCAATTTTCAGTTCGATAGAAACATTAAATAAATTACCAGAACAAATAAAAACTTCAAAAACTATAATTCGAAAGAAATTCTACCATTGAAAAGATGTTCATAAAAGTTATTATTCGACTCTGTTTGCTGTATTTAAAAAAGTCAGAAGTTTTTCAACTTATCGACAAAGCTTTCAATTATAAATAAAGTTAATTGAAATAGTTATGTATTTATAAACTAGTCAACTAACTGAAATCAGATAGTGACAAATTCATCACCACAAGGACAAAAAGATCTTGATGGAATTATACGATTTGATCTGAAAACAGTGAAAGATTGGTGTGATTCTAATTTACTGTCATTTAACATAAAGAAAACTAACATGATTTCCTTCAGATGTCATCTTGAAGATATACCGTTGGAATAGCGAAGTGGTCGAGGTGTTAGAGCGTTTGGCTTCCACCCAGACGGTCCGGGTTCGATCCCCGGTCGTGTATCACTGAGCTGAAGTGGTTCGGATTCCACTTTTATTTAAACTGTAGGTCCCGAATCTCCCTTGCTCGCACAAGCTCTGCTTTTGAGGGGTTTTCTCCGAAAACCTGGGAGTTTCGTAAAAACAAATTTTACAAATTTTTACAATAACATTGTTGAAAATTAATTAAGTTTGAAGTACCTAGGTCTATATATTGATAGTTCATCGAAATTTGAGCAGCACACCGAAATTCTATGTAAAAGGTTGTTATGCATTGAGAATTGATTCTAAAGAATTGGAATTTTCAGCTTCCAAACCGGTGTATCATTTCTTATTGTTATAAAATGCCATTTTGGGGAGTTTGGAGCGGTTATCGATTTCAGAATGTTCTAATTTTACGGAAGCGTGATGTAGGATATTTATGCAAAGCAAAGTATCGGGATTCATGTCGATCTCTGTTTTTAAAACACATATTAACAGTTGTTGCAATTTTAATACTTGAAACTGTGTGTTTGATATTCAAGCATAAAAGAAAATTTACTATTGGTAGCTCTTCTTATCATATAACAAGACAAAATAATGAATTGCAATTGTCAATCCCAAAAAGTCCTCTGATCAAAAATTCAATAGTTTATAATAGATGTCAGATGTTTAATCACTTTCCGTCAAACATTAAAAGTAACAAATCACTTTTTCAGTTTAGAAAGTACGTAAAGCGTTTGTTGTCTGAAAGAGTGTTTTACAATTTTCAAGAGTTCTATAATGATGCGTTCTGAAACGCATAATTCAAGCATGAATCGAACATAGTTGAATTCAAATATCTTTTTTGTTTCCATCTGAACACTTTTTGAGTAATTTTTTTTGTATGATTTCATATACATTTTCGACATTGATGGACTGAAACGTTTTCACCAAGTGTTGCGGCTGGACTGGCAGAAGATGACAAAAATTAAGGAATCATTGATGTGATTATGAGCGTTAATGTTGTATTTTTATTCACATTCAGTTACATGCGCTCATTCTCGCCTCCGTGACTCCTCGCGTGGAACTGCAGGTTTTTCCGGGTTTTTCATGCAGTTGAAATAGCAAATGCGCCACCCTTTTTTGTTAAGTCACCCCGGAGCGCATATGGTGGTGGTACTCTCTTTCGTCTGCACTTATGTTCAGATCGGGAAGATTATCACCATTATAGTCTATATAATACATACCTATTTCAATTATGCTTGTATATCGAACACACAGTTTCAAGTATTAAAATTGCAACAACTGTTAAAATTTTGTGTTCAAAAACAGAGGTCACATGAATCCCGATACTTTGCTTTGTATAAATATCGCAGAGCACGATTCTGTTAAATTAGAACATCCTGAAATCGATAACCGCAGCAAACTCTCCAAGATGATATTCCATACCGCAGATATGATTCAATAAGGGAATGGCACACAGGTTTGGAAGCTGAAAATCCTAATTCATTCGATACAACTCTTAATGTTTTGACTGAAAGTTATTTCTACATTAAATAAATTGATAGATGGATACAATCATAATTAGATCCTGTTCCATAATCTTGACGAGAGTAATTTTCAAATATACGGGAAAAATAGAAATGGCCCGTTTTCTCGCCTCTGCGCCAACGGCTGTCTTTGTAAGAATATGGAAACGTGTTTCAGGAACTTTCATTTTTGTTTCATATTTGCTTTGATTTTCTATACTTCGTAGGGCCACAATCAACTGCATTATATTCTTTTCAAAATCCATTCCAAAATAGTTTTTTCCAGGTTAAGTCTGCTCACCTACTATTCGTCAAAGAAAAAGCAGGACTACTGCTATATGCAGTGATGGCCTCCTTCGTCTTCATGGTCCTAGTCCTGATAGTGAAACTACTGCTGAAAATAGTACGGAAGAAGAAAATGGTATTCAGAGACCTGTGGCACATAGTCGATATCATCATCATAACAATAAGCATGGCGTGTTTATTTCTATATATGCAGAGGACCACGTTGGTGGGAAGATTTCTCAACAGAATCGAGCACGCCAAACACAACGAATTCGTCAGCTACTCCGAGCTCTTCTTCACAGAAACAATTCTCACTTCGTTAGCAGCTCTTCTGGTTTTCTTAGCCACCTTGAGACTCTGGACGTTGCTGAAATTCTTGCTGATCATCAAGATTGCAGAAAAAACGCTGGCTCTATCTGCTGCGCCCCTTGCCTGCACACTGCTCAACCAAATGCTCACGATTTTCCTGTTTACTCTTGTAGGCCTTTTATTTTTTGGAGATCAGGCTCTCGATTTCAAAGACATACTTGATGCAGTAATGACTCTTACACTCCTGTCGTTGTGTTTGCACCAACAGTTCTATTTCGCAGCTCTCACAGCTCCTTTGCATTATGTATACTATGCGCTTCATATGATCATATCGTTATATTTCCTCACCGTTTATATAACCATCATCACAATAAGTTATGATGAAGCGCAGTTATATTATTCTAACGAAAGAGGATATGGCGTTGTTGACTATTTGCAAGAGCAGTATCGGTACTATAGGGGTGTTGCTAAAATCAAACTAAAACACCTCAGTCGTATAAGAGGGGGTGAGGACAGCACTCCTGCGGAAGGAAAACCGGTTTTCCCAAAAGCCGACGAATTCAGATATGCAAAATGTTTGACGATGTTGAAGAATAAAATGAATGCCATGTTATACGTCACCCGCGGTATCTTGAGGAATATGAAGAAGAGACATCGCAGGCTAACTGATGATGATGAGAATTTGATCAAGCTGATTATTGCTAATTTCTTCAGGAAAGATACAGACGAGAACGACTTTTTTTTCATCAGCAACGCTCATAAGCAAAAAGCAAGATTGGTGGATGATCTGGTATTACAGAAGATGGAAAAAATGTTGATGATTCTACTCACACAAACGAACAAGCGGAAAGAAGAGCTGTACGAAGGGTTGTTGGAGAATAATAACAAAAACATTGAGAGAATGTCGAATAATTTATCAGTTGTATTGAATTCTTTACGCAGAATTACAATTGTAACTGAGAAATAAAGTAACAGTTCTGAAATTTTTTGCATTTCTTCCTTTTGATTCACTACCACAACGTATTTATTTGAAACATAATTTATTGTTTAAGTCCTTTATATGAAAAAACAGATCACTATGGTTCGATCAAATCTATCAAACATTGAGATAAATCAAAAAATTATGTTTCGAAAGATCACGAAACTCTTCAAAATTATAAATAATCATAATACTTCATTGATCCCAAGAAACATTTCTGCTTATAGAGGGATATAAAAAAAAAGTATACACTGAATAATACAATTCTTATGAAACACAAATTAAAGAAGATATTAAACAATTGATGGAAATTAACGAGATATATCTCAAAGTTTCAAAACTGAAAATGAAGGAATCAGAAGAGATTTATTATTTGTTCTAAACTAAACTTATTAAGTATTTTTTTAAATTAATTTTGAATCGGATTTTACCATAATTTTTCAATTCATTCGGTAATTCATTGTAAAATTTTATTCCCTTACATAGTATTTATTTTTGACCGAAATTTGTCTTACTTTTATTCATTGTTATATTGTTGGAATATCTGGTTGAATAATTATGATGATCACTATTGATTTTGAATATTAAATTAGAATGTTTCTTATTATTTTTAACTAAATTAATGAAGGTACACAATTTCATTTCATATAATGAATGAATATCCAGAACCTTTTTTGGTTTATCCAAATCAGCAGTTGACTCATAATATTCAAGTTTGAATATACATTTGATGATTTTATTCTGTGGCGTCTTGAGTGGCCTGAGCAATGGATTTGTTGCTGCACCCCAAATAGAAATCATGTATTGCAATTTTGAATAAACTAAGGAAGAATAAATGCTCTTGAGATGTTTAAGGGGTAAAATATTTCTTATTTTGAAAACAATTCCGATACATTTTCATCTACATAAAGTCCCAGAAATTTTAATGTGGGAGAGTATTGTATACTTTCATTTCTTAATCTGATGGGATCTCCCAAGATTTTTTTTGCGATGAACAAACGATTATTTTTCAAAATTCAATGTTACTTTATGTTATATAAGCCATGATGATCGCTTGTCATATTACTTTTGAGTTCACTCAAATATTCTTCACTGTATATCATTGTTATGTTATCCTCAAACATTTTGCTTTTTCCCGTCAAATCCAAATCAGCTGGGAAATTTATATAATACATATATGGAAAAGAATAGGTCCCAAAATTGATCCCTGTGAAACTCCACATAGAACAGTCTTTTGTGAAGTACTCTTTCCCTCTAAATAAACAAACTGTTTCCTTCCAGTCAGGTAATTTGTAAACCACAAATGTATACTTCCTCTGATACCTATTTTATATAAAATTGACAAAAAAAATTTGTGATCCACTGTATCAAAAGCTATCCGAAGATCAAGTGACAATATACCACACTTTTTGTCAGAATCTAAATCTAGTTGACTCATCCCTCCCAGGAGCTGTCGCCAATATACCAAATTATGTAGTCTCGATATCTCGGCCGCATTTATGTCTGACAAGCAACTCCTGGTGTATTGAGGTAAATATGCCTGACGTATTCTTTCTTAAATTTTTTTTAGAAACTTTTTTTTCATTGTATTCTCACGTACAAGAAGATTGATCAATTTCAAATAAGTTTCAAAAATTGTCTCTGTTTTAATACTCGAATAATTTCCTACTTCCAGTTACCAATTTATTTCAATTAGATATAGGGATTATCGTAACGGTTTTCAGTCAGTTTTATGACTACACCTTTTTCAATTGTAATTCAGAAAGTATAAGATGTATTTCAGAAAGTATAATTTGTAATTTAGAATGATAAATTGTAATTCAGAAACCGTAACGTGTAATTCAGATTAGTAAATTGTATTTCAGAAACCGTAACATGTAATTCAGATTAGTTAAATGTATTTCAGAAAGTGTAAAATGTAACTCAAAAAGCGTTAGTTGTTATTCAGAAAGTATCAACTGTAATTCAGAAACCAAGAACAACCCGCATGTACATATTTTCTGGATGGAACTGAGGCAAGTCTTCTTCGTTTGAGACCACACCCCCCCAATGTTGAACCCAGTCGAACCAATATCGTCGAAAATAAACTCCTATGTAAAAGAGAATCTTCGAGTTCCCCAAGTTCTAGGTCTGGGTGTTGGAGAACAGCGGCTTGTGTATCTTGAGCAAATCATTGACCTGGCAAATTATACTATAGTTGAAGGCGATTGTGGTAGGGCTGCACAACACACCATGCTACAGCTTTAGCATTTCCAGACATGCCCGATTGGCGATAAATATTATTATTCATAATAATGTTCACTAATAAATAATTCGTTGTTCTCATATTCCCTACTCTTACTAATCAAGTCCTTGGTGGTTTCTGAATTACAAGTGATAGTTTCTGAATTACAATTGACGCTTTCTGAAATACAATTCACTAATCTGAGTTATATGTTACCGTTTCTGAAATACAATTAATTGATCTGAATTACATGTTACGGTTTCTGAATTACAGTTAACAATTCTGAATAACAAGTTACAGTTTCTGATTTACATGTTACTAATCTGAATTTCAAGTTACACGATTTGAATTACAATTGAAATATTTGTAGTAATCACATTTGCCTGTTGTATCCCAAACATAAATAAATTAATAAATAAATTCCGATATAATAGACTGATTCTTCCGGGTGTATGATGCTTTTCACATATAGAAAAAATTAAAATGACTTTTGACAACTTCATCGTGTATGTGATCCTGTTCACTAACTATCCTGGTATATGATGCTGTTCATATTCTGAAAAAACACAAATGGAAAATTGACGGTTCACTAGATTTATCTTGTATTTTATCCTTCTCACTTACTATCCAGGTATATGATGCTGTTCATATTCTGAAACAATACAAATAAAAATGGACAATTCATGCCATTTATATTGTATTTTATCCTGCTAAATGACCAGGTATATATTGTTCTTCAAATACAAATATAATACAAATGAAAAGTGGATTTTCATGCTCTTTATCTTGTATTTTACCTGATCACTTAATATCCAGGTATATGATATGCTGAAGAAGACAGAAATCTTTGGGAGATCGTTTGCTAACGAGCAGTCGTTACCGATCGATGATGAACCCTTTACTCCCATAAACACCTAACTATGTAGGCTTATTATGGCAAGAACCTGTCAGAAAACAACTACTCCCCTGGCTAAGACCACGACGGGTATTGAATTAAATCTAACAGCTACTTGTGCAACGTTCCTCAAAACATCAGAGGACGCAATTGCAAGTGCCCTCTATGACCAACCAGCAGAATCAAATCACAACATAATTCTGCTGGTTGGTCATAGAGGGCTCTTGCAATTGCGTCCTCTGATGTTTTGAGGAACGTTGCACAAGTAGCTGTTAGATTTAATTCAATACCCGTCGTGGTCTTAGCCAGGGGAGTAGTTGTTTTCTGACAGGTTCTTGCCATAATAAGCCTACATAGTTAGGTGTTTATGGGAGTAAAGGGTTCATCATCGGTCGGTAACGACTGTTCGTTAATATGATATGCTGTTCATATACTGAAACAAAACAAATAAAAATAGGCGGTTCACAGTACTTATCTTATAATTTTTTGCTGCTCACTTAATATCCAGGTATATAGTTCTGAAATTTATAATGAAATCTAAAATATCAATATAGTATTATAACCGGACAATACAAAATTTCTAAAATTTTCTGTGGCAAAATAAACTCCGGTTTGATGCCAAGGGGGGTGGGTATAAAAAAAAAAAAAAAAAAAAAAAAGAGTGCCCATAATTTTTGCTATTCATCTTTTATTTTGTCCTGCTCACTCAATATCCAGGTATATGATGTTGTTCATATACTGAAAAAAAAATGAAAATGCTATTTATCTTACATTTTATCCTACTCACTTAATATTCAATATTCAGGTTCATATATTGAAAAATACAAATGAATAATGCACAGTTCACGCTATTTATCTTGAAATTCATCCTGCTCACCTGATATCAAGGTGTTCATACACTGAAAAAATACAATTAAAAAATGCACAGTTCAGGCTATTCATGTTGTATTTTATCCTCCTCACCCAATATCGAGGTATATGATGTTGAGATATACTGAAATATACTGAAGTTATACTGAAAAATTACAAATAAAAAAATGGACAGTTCACGCTATTTATCTTGTATTTTATCCAGCAGTTATATGATGCTGTGCATGTACTGAAAAAATAAAATTAAATATGGATAGCTGATGCTATATGCCATGTATTTCATCGTATTGAAAAAGTACTAATATAAAATACACAGTTAACGCTTTTTTTATCTTGTATTCCATCCTGCTCACTCACTATCAATGAATATGATGCTGTTCATATACTGAAAAATGGACATGCTCTCTTTATGATATATTGGTCATATACCACATTATCACTCAGAAACTTTCCAGAAAATACTAGGGTTTACAAAAAATTTCATTTTATTTTTGTTCCTATAAGAAAGTCGTGGTCGACTTTTCCCACATGAAACCACGTCAGGTACCCTTACGAGGGGAGTGTACCGACTTTGGAGTCTGTTATGGAGGTTGTCACCATAAAAAATTCAGATATAAGCAGTGTTTTTCGTCAAGGGGAAATTGTTACCTAAAGGTTATCAAAGAACAGTTTTTGCTCTATCTGGTTGTTTGTATGTCGGACCTGTCTAACAATTTGTTTACAAACTATGATACAACGCTTATCGAATATTTTTCGAGCGCGTTCTTTCAAATTGTCGTGTTAAAAAAAACGTAAACTTCAAGTATGAAACCTGTGACCTAACATATATGTGATCTTGCTCAATAACTATCCAAGTGTATGATGCTGTTCATATACTGAATATTTGACAATTTACGCTATCTAACTTGCTCACTCAATATGCAGGTGTATGATGCTGTTCATATACTGAAAAAATACGAATGAATAATTTATTTTTCATGCTCTTCATCTTGTATTTTACCTGATCACTTAATATCCAGGTATATGATATGTTGTGCATATACTAAAACAAAACAAATAAAAATAGACAGTTCACAGTATTCGTCTTATAATATTTTCCTGCTCATTTAATATCCAGGTGTATGATGCTGTTCATGTTCTGAAAAAATTATAAAAATGAAAAATTTGCAGTTCACGCTATTCATCTTCTATTTCATCCTGCTAACTAACTAATCATGTGTATGATGCTGTTCATATACTGAAGGAAAAAAAATGAAAATGGACATTTCACCCTATTTATCTTGTATTTTACCTGCTCATCCAGGTATATGATGCTGTTCATATAATGAAAAAATACAAATGAAAAGTGCCCATAATTTTTGCTATTCATCTTTTATTTTGTCCTGCTCACTCAATATCCAGGTATATGATGTTGTTCATATACTGAAAAAAAAAAAATGAAAATGCTATTTATCTTACATTTTATCCTACTCACATAATATTCAATATTCAGGTTCATATACTGAAAACATAATACAAATAAAAGTGAACATTTCACGGTTTTCTCTTGTATTATATCCTGCCAACTAACAAACTGTTCATTAACTGAAAATATACAAATTAAAATAAACATTTCATGCTTTTTTTCTTGTATTTTACCTGCTCATACAGGTGTATGATGGATGCTGTTCATGTACTGAAAAAATAAATAAATGGATAATTATTGCTATTCGTATTGTATTTTGTCCTGCCCACTTAATATCCATATACTTATTGAGTCAATAGGTAAACATATAAAAATAGACAGTTCATGCTATTTATCATATAGTTTATCATGCTCACCTAATATCCAGGTATATGACGCTATTAATATACTGGAAACTAAAACATTGATGGTCAAAGCTATTTATCTTGTATTTTATCTTGCTAACTTGATACCCAGGTGAATGATATGCTGTTCACATGCTGAAAAAACACAAATAAAAATGCACAGGTAACGTTATTGGTCTTGTATCTCAGGTATATGATGCTGTTCATATACTGATACTGTTCATATACTGGAAAAATACAAAAACAAAATGCAGAGTTCAGGCTATTCCTCTTGTATTTTATCTAGGTAACGTTATCCGTCTCGTATTTCAGGTATATGATGCTGTTCATGTACTGATACTTATATACTGGCAAAATACAAAAAGAAAATGCACAGTTCGGGCTATTCATTCAGGTATATGATGCTGTTCATATAATGAAAAAGTACAAAGGATAAATATGGATAGTTCCTGCTCACTCAATATCCAGGTATATCATAATAGGCTATTCATGTATCGAATGAATACAAATGAAAAATGCATTGTTCTCGCTATTTATCCTGCTCACCTAATATCCAGATATACGATGCTGCTCATACACTGAAAATATACAAATTTGGGAGCTATCTAACTCGTATTTCATCCTGCACAGTTAATATCCAGGTGTATGATATGCTGTTCTTACATTGAGAAAATACAAATAAAAATGCACAGTTAAAGTTATTTTTCTTGTATTTCATCCTGCTCACTTACTATCTAGGTATATGATGCTGTTTATATTCTGAAAAAATACAAATAAAAAATGGATGTCTCACAAAATTATCTTGTATTTTATCCTGCTCATTTAATATCCAGGTATATGATGCTGTTTTTGAGGTTCCGTCAAACCAAAGCGGGAACGTGGGAGCGGGAGCGGAACTTTGGAACCGTGCGAATTGCTAGAAAAACAGTTCACGTAGCTGCGTTGATTGCGCTTTTAAATATCAATCTTTTTTGGAACGTAAAGAACGTCTATTTTGGTCATATTTTTGAGTGAATTGACTTTTATATTTTCTATCTTTTTTGGATCGTGTGAAACGTATATTTTGGCCCGCATTTTTTTTGCGTGTTTTGACTTTTATATTTTCTATCTTTCATTTTTGGAGCGTGAAAATCATCTATCTTGGTGGCAGTTTGTGCGTGTTTCAACGCTTCTGAATTCACCTTTTTGGAACGTAAAAACGTCTATTTTAAAAATGTTTGGAGTGTCCAATCTATTTAAAAATGTATTTTGTATGCCATAATTTTGGTCATATTTTTGAACGCGAAAACGATTATATTGTACGGACTTTTGCGTGAATTGACGTTTCTCTTTATTCATCTTTTTTCTGGAACGAGTAAAACATATATTTCGGTCGCATTTTTAGCGATGGTCACTTGATACAAAGATTACTCAACACATACACTATTGAGAAAAAATGGTCGACTTTTCCCACACGAAAACACGTCAGGTACCCTTACGAGGGGAGTGTACCGACTTTGTAGTCTGTTATCCCTCTCTGCAACGGAGGTTGTCGCCATCAAAAAGTCAGGTATAAGCAGTGTTTTTCGTTCAGGGGAAATTGTTACCTGAAGGTTATCAAAGAACTTTTCTCTAGTTGTCTGTTTATTTGTATTTCGGATCTAACTAACTATCCAGTTATATGATGCTGTTCATATACTGAAAATATACAGAAGAAAAATTGACGCTATTTATCTTGCTCACTCAATATCCAGGTGTGTGATGCTGTTCATATACTGAAAAAATTCGAATCAAAAATGCACAATACACTCTATTTATATTGTATTTTATCCTGTATATGATGCTATTCATATACTGAAGAAATACAAATGAAAAATGGATTTTTATGCTCTTTATCTTGTATTTTACCTAATCTTTCAATATCCAGGTATATGATATGCTGTTCATATACTCAAACAAAAAAAATAAAAATAGACAGTTTACAGTATTCATCTCATAATTTTTTTCTGCCCACTCAATATCCAGGTATATGATGCTGTTCATATACTGAAAAAAGAATAGAAATGAAAATGAACAGTTCGTGCTATTTCTCTTGTATTATATCCTGCCAACTAAATAACTGTTCATTTACTGAAAAAATATAAATTAAAATGGACGTTTATGCTATTTATCTTGTATTTCACCTGCTCGTACAGGTATATGATGCTGTTCATGTGGTGAAAAAAGTAATGAAGAAATGGATAATTGATGCTATTTATCTTGCATTTTGTCCTGCCCACTTGATATCCATATACTTATTGAATCAATTTATAAACAAATGAAAATAGACAGTTCATGCCATGTATCATGTAGTTTATCTTTCCTAATATTCAGGTGACGCTGTTCTTATACTGGAAAATGAAAAATTGACAGTCAAAGCTGTTTATTTTATATTTCATCCTGCTAACTTAATATTCAGGTGACTGATATGCTTTTCACATATTTAAAAAAACAAATAAAAATTCACAGGTAACGTAATTCATCTTGTATTTCACACTGCTCAATTATTACTATATGCCTGATATGATGCTGTTCATATTCTGGAAAAATACTGAATTAAAATGGACAGTACATGCTATCTATGTTGTATTTTATCCTGCACACTCAATATCCGAGTATATGATGCTGTTCATATAGTGAAAAAAACGTATAAAATATGAACTATTCACGATATTGATCTTGTTTTCATCCTGCCAACTCACCAATCAGATATATGATTGTTTCTGTCCATATACTGCAAAAATTCAAAAAGAAAATGCAAAGTTCACGCATTTATCTTGAATTTTACTCTGCTCACTCACTATCCAGGTCTGTGATGCTGTTCATATACGTACTGAAGAAATACAAATATAAAATACACAGTTAACGCTATTCATCTTGTATTTCATACTGCTCACTTTCTATCAATGTATATGATGCTGTTCATATACTGAAAAAAATACACTCTGGTGTGCAGTGGATAAAAACCGTGCTGTTTACCATAAGGGCCGACCCATCGCTCCCAGGAGCTGTCGCCAATATACCAAATTATGTGGTCTCAATATCTACTCGGTCGATTTTATGTCTGACAAGCAACTCCAAGTGTATTGAGGTATATATGTCGATATCCAATTTTTTTTAGAACATTTTTTTCCATTGTACGCTCACGTACAAGAAGATTGACCACTTCCAAATAAGTTCTAAAAATTGTCTCTGTTATAATATTCAAACTCATTTTAATTTATTCCAGGCAGCTTCATGACTAGTAACCACATTCCGATGTAATAGACTGATTCTTCCGGGTATATGATGCTTTCCACATATAGAAAAATGAAAATAACTACTGACAACTTCATCGTGTATGTGATCTTGCTCAATAACTATCCAGGTATATGATGTTGTTCATATACTGATAAAATACAAATGAAAAATTGACAGTTTACTAGATTTATCTTGTATTTTATCCTTCTTACTTACCATCCAGGTATATGATGCTATTCATATTCTGAAACAATACAAATAAAAAATGGACAATTCACGCTATTTATCTTGCTCACTCAATATCCAAGTATATGATGCTGTTCATATAATGAAAAATACAGACGAAAAATGATCATTTCATGCTATTTATCTTGTTTTTTATCCGGCTCACTCAATAAACAGACATAAGAAGCTGTTCTTATAATGAAAGAATACTAATGAAAAATGGCAGTCCACGCTATTTATCTTGTATTTCATCCTGCTCACTTAATATCCCGGTATATGATGCTGTTCGTATACTGAAAAAATACAAACAAAAAATTAATAGTAAAGGCTATTTATCTTGTTTTTGTTTTTGGCCCGCAGTTTTTTGCGTGTTTTGACTTTTACATTTTCTATCTTTCATTTTTGGAGCGTGAAAAAATCTATTTTGGTCGCAGTTTGTGCGTGTTTCAACGCTTTCGCATTCACCTTTTTGGAACGTGAAAAATGTCTATTTAAAAAATGTTTGGAATGTCCAATCTGTTTAAATGTGTATTTTGTATGCCATAATTTTGGTCATATATTTGAACGCGAAAACGATTATATGGTACGGATTTTTGCGTGAATTGACGTTTCTACTTTTTTATATTACTTCTGGAGCCTATAAAACATATATTCGGTAGCATTTTTTGCGATGACGCTTTTGAATTAACTTTTTTTTGGAGCTTGAAAAACGTCTATTTTGGTCGCAATTTTCGTGTGTATTGCCGTTTCCATCAATTTCTCTACAAACAAAGGATACGAAGATTACTGAACACATACACTATTGAGAAAAAATGGTCGACTTTTCCCACACGAAACCACGTCAGGTACCCTTACGAGGGGAGTGTACCTGTTCAATATTTCCTGGACTATTACGAACATAAGTAGGTGAGGTTTCCATGTGTAATTCAGTTGTTATTATTGATTGTCAATCAAGCCGAGAAAAAGGCGAATTTAGAAAATATAAAAATATAATATAAAGGTCCTTCGAGTATATCCGTTTCAAACGGTTTATTGTGTACATATTATGTGAATAAAGATGTAAATATGTTCTTGATGTGTATTACTGCACATCAAATTGGTTCTTCGAGCCGGATATGGAAAATGATGCTTTTCAAGAACCTCGCAGAAGGGTTGCTGTCATGAGATGGGTTGCTGTCATGAGATGAGTTGCTTCCATGAGATGACTTCAGTGACGTCGTTTGTAAACCTTTCCTTCACCCGTTTATCACCACTAGATTGGCACCTGCGGTATTGAGGAAGTGTTTTCGGATTCCAACTTCAACCTGACATTTTGTCATGTCACTTCTGTCAAGGAAAGTACCCGTTTAAGGTGCATTCAGTCAACATCATTTTAAAATTGTGCTTAAATATATGTCAAAAACGAAAGTTGAATCTGTTATATCAAATGGAGCCATTTATACAACAATGTTGAGATTATGCTAAAAACCTTTGATGTTACCGCTATGTTTATGATAATGCTTGTGCTAAAGTTGACTAAATCTACCCTTAGCCGATGAATTCAGGTTTTCAATATTTGCTAAGTGCTTTTCATTGCAAATTTTGCTAGCATTTTGATAATTATAAGGTGTTCTACTTGAGCAAAATGCCTCCCAAAGTAGAAGAACAGCAAGTTCTTGCCTTAAAAGGTAAAATCAAGGCTGCAAAATCTTCCATGACGAGGATAAACAGATTCTTGGTGGAACATGAGAAAGATGATTATTCAGAAAAACTTATTGATCAGTTATCAACCCTAAAAGACGCATTGGTAGATGTTTATAGACAGTTTCAGCAGTCTCAAATAGAACTTTTTTCCGTTGATGAAACTGAAGAGGATCAGTTTGAAGCCATCGAAAACTTATATTTTGAAACTCTTTCACAGATCAAAAGGCTTATATTAAAGCTTACTGATCAAAATCAATCAAAAAGTCGAAATATTGGTGATGTAAATAATCAAAATATACCCATTGTAAAATAACCAGATATAAATATACCATATTTGATGGTAACAATTTGAATGAATATCAACCATTCGTTGACATGTTCAAAGCTGTCATTCATAAAAATACTCAAATGCATGACGTTGAGAAACTGTTTCATTTGCGGAGTCATTTGAAAGGGGAAGCTTTGTCTTCGATATCAAATTTGCCTTTGAAGAATAAATCATATCAACTAGCATTGAATTTTTTGAAAGAACAATATGAAGACGAGGCCATGCTCATAAATGCACATCAGATTGGTCAAATTTGTCAAAAAGGTCACAATTCACTACTGCATTTGGAAAAATCTCAAGGAGAGCATTCTGATCAGCCAACAACTGACAGTTCAGCCCAACTTTTATTTGGAAGATGCCCCAAGTCACCTACAGATGTGTTGTTGCCTACTGTGAAGGTAAGATTGGTGAGAAAATTAGGAAATGCCATCTTAGCTTGTGGTCTGCTTGATTCAGGATCACAAATTTCATTGATAACAAAAAAAGTTATGAATTATTTGCAATTAAAGAAACTCAACACCTCTCTGAGTATTTCTGGAATTTCTGAAATTGAAATCAAAGCCAACGAATCAGTAAATGTCGAAGTTCAGTAACTTTTCAATGAATTCACCTTGTTTGTGAAATGTTCTGTGGTTGTACATATAACTAGCTTATTGCCAACAAATTGTATTGACGTAGCAGGATTGAAAATACCTCAAAATATTCAACTTTCCAATGAAAATTTTCACTCACCCACTGAAATAGATATTTTATTCAGCGCAGATGTCTTCTTCAAAGTTCTTTTATGCCAAAAAATGAATATAAGTGGTTTTATACTCCAAAACACCAAGTTTGGATATATTGTCAGCGGTTTTGGATCCAGCAATAAAAGTCAGATCTGCAAAGTCGTTTCAATGCATTCTACTGTCAAATTAGAGAATCTTATTTCTCAATTTTGGGAAACTGAGAAAGTTCCACAAACATTTACCGAATACTCTTCGGAGCAGGCTGCTTGTGAAGATATTTTCAAGTCTAGCATAAGCATTAAAAATGGCAGATTCCAGGTTTCTCTACATTTAAAATGTCCATTAGATGAATTGAATTTAGGTGATTCTTACTCTGTAGCTCATAAAAGATTGGTGAATTTAGAAAAGCGTTTCAAAAGTAATGCAGATTTATTTTTGAAATACAATAACTTTATTGATGAGTATATTCAACTTGGACATGCAAAAGTTTTCGATCTATCAGATTTTAACTTTAAAGCTCATCAAGTTTATTTTATGGCACATCATCCTGTAATTAGGGAGGATAAACTAAGTTACGTTTTTGATGGTAGCATAAAAACCTATGATAATAAGAAATCTATAAACGATTTGTTATATAATGGAGCTGTTGTGCAAAATGAACTATTTGATATTTTAATTATTTTCAGAACATATCAGTTCGTACTATTAACAGATATAAAAAAAATGTACAGAATGATTCTTGTTTCCCCTGAGCATCGCTGTCTACAGAACATCCTGTGGCGCAGTGATCCATCTCTTCCTATTCAAGTGTTACAGTTACAAACTGTTACATATGGGCTGAAAAGTTCAGCTTTCCTAGCAACGCGATGTTTAGTGGAGTTGGCAAATGAAAACAGGATTGATTTTCCTCTCGCTTCTAAAGCATTACTCACTAATACTTACGTGGATGATATTTTATCAGGTGGAAACTCTATCGAAGAAACAATAAAATTGAAAAATGAATTGATTCATCTCTTGAAAACTAGAGGTTTTGAACTCCACAAATGGAGCTCCGACAATGACATGATTTTGAACAATATATCTTTTTCTCAAAAAGAAATAGAAGAAATAAAATTAGATAAAAATAATGCTTTTGTGAAAACCTTACAACACAGCTACTGACAGTTTTAAAATATCAGCCCCAGTAATTAGCTACGAGGACTGCATCAGTAAAAGGCAAGTTCTCAGCTTCATTTCAAAGTTTTATGATCCTTTGGGTTTTGTAGGTCCTGTCATAGTGAAGGCAAAAATATTTATGCAAAGTTTGTGGTTGTTGAAGATTGACTGGGATGAAACATTGCCTGATAAAGAATTACGATTGTGGTGTGAATTTGCATCAAAATTAATTGAAATAGTACCTCGTAATTTCAGTTTTACTTCATCTAAAAGGATCGAACTCATAGGATATTGTGATAGTTCAATCATAGCTTATGGTGCTGTTTTGTACGTTAGGGTTATTTGCAATGATCAAGTTCATGTCAATTTAATTTGCTCAAAATCACGAATTGCACCACTTGCTGAAGAATTATCAATTCCTAGATTAGAGCTTAATGATGCATTACTTCTTTCAAAACTAGTTGAAAAAGTTTATGCTATTTTGAAAAATAATATTAACGAAGTATACCTATACTCCGATTCAACAATAGTTTTGTCATGGCTAAAGGTTGAACCGATGAAATTGAACCCCTACGTAGCTAACAGGGTCCTCAAAATAAAAGAATCAACAATAAAATTTAATTGGCTTTACATAGACTCCAAATCGAATCCAGCTGATTGTTTATCTAGAGGACTCGATCCTCAATTATTGAACGATAACAAACTCTGTTTTTTGGACCTGAAGAATTGAAATCTATCGATTTTATACATAAAAAAAACGATGTTCGTATTGTCAAGTCCTCTTCCAGAGCAGAAAGTTCAACATTTTAGTATAGTGGTAGAACCAAAAAACTCATTTTTTGAAAGTTATTCAAACCTTTCACATTTGCAAAGGATTGTGGCTTATATTTTGAGGTTCCACCACAATTGCAAAGATATCAACAACAAAATATCAGGATATTTGAAAATACACGAAATTGAGAATGCCCTGAAAGTCATAATTAAATTTGAACAAAATTTTTCTTTTGAGGAAGAAATAAGACGTTTGGTTCACAAAGAGCCAATTAAAAGTAATTTATGCTCTTTGAATCCATTTTTGGATGGTGAAGGCCTCCTTCGAGTTGGAGGAAGGTTACAAAATGCTAATGTCACTTATGCACAAAAACACCCAATAATTTTGCCCAAAAACAATCACATTACTGATCTCATTATTGTTCAGGAACACTTGAGGCTGTTGCATGCTGGATAGAAACAAGTTTTGAGTAGTCTCAACATGAGTTATTGGATATTAAGTGGCACTAGAGAAGTAAAAAAGAACCTTCATAAATGTATCACATGTTTCAAACAAAAAGCGCAATGTGCGCAACAGCTTATGGATTCCTTAAGGTGGGATTTCCTAGCGACGTCCAGCGTTCGCGTCCGGCCGCGACGTCTGGCCGTTGTTGACACATACAATGAATTTTCAATGCAACTGTTTTGTTTGAAGCGCGATTCAGCGTCTCAGCGGCCGGCCGTCGTCGGCCTCGTCCCGACTGCTCAAAAACATGTCAAGACGCGAACGCCGACACCAGGTACCCAATTTTTGAATTGCCGTAATTGATTCTCAGGAGAAATATGACATCATTTTCTCTCATATACCTACCTACCTACCCATTGCTCGAAATTGAGAGAAAATGACGTCATATTTCTCTAGAGAATCAATTCCGACAATTCAAAAATTGGGCCCCAGCAGTAACATTATTTCAATGTGAAATGAGCGTGGTGGATATTAATACAACGTGTCACAGAAATGTACCAATACAGACGACGAAATTTTGATTAATCAAGTATGTGAATATCCCTGCCTTCAAGACCATTCACACAAAGACTTCAAAGATTTTCAAATTCGGGAAAAAATGTGGAACGAAATTTGCAGTTTTATCCATGGGCTGCGAGTATTAAATAAAAAGTTTTTTTTTACTTATGGTTCAGAAAAGATCATTTATAGATTTGAGTTTTGTGAATAGTAGGGAGTCATGAAGTCAATTAGTTTCTTTGTTTTCCCCAATAATTTTATCGATAAGTTAGATAATTGTCAGTTTATTCAGATAATTATTGTCGGTTCAGTATAGTCGTCATCATTATCATCTCTCAGTAAGTCTCGTTCATGTCCTCGCAAATTTCGCAATTTTTTTTGCGAATAAAATGGCTATGGACATGGTTCTGCATCAACGATTGGTCCAGTATGACTGGCAGCCGTTTTATTCGCAGAAAAATTGCGAAATTTGCGAAGGTATACAATACTGTAACGTTAATGCTGCTAGAATATTCCCATTCATTATGACAATTTTATGGCAATTTTCGATTTTAAACTGCAGTCAACCAGAACACAAAACGCACTGGGGCTATAATATCATTACAAAAACGCGGGCGCCAGACGCTTCAAGCAAATCCAACAATCGTCGCGGCCAGCCGTTACTGCTGAACGTCGATGCGTGCCGCGAACGCTAGACGTCGCTAGGAAATCCCACCTTTACCTGAAAAAAGAGTTACAGCTTCTCGCCCTTTTTCGCATGTTGGGATAGATTTTTGTGGGCCGTTTTATATCAAACAGTCAAGAATAAGGAAAACAATTACAACCAAAGCATATGTTTCTTTGTTTGTTTGTTTTGCTGTGAAGGCCATTCACATTGAGCTTTTGTCTGATATGACTACAGAATGTTTTTTGGCTGCTCTTAAAAGATTCATTGCTAGGAGAGCCAAGCCGTCTCACATATTCTGTGATAATGGTGCCACCTTCAAAGGTGCTAATAATGTTCTGAAAGAACTACATAATAAAACAAATAAAGAAAAATATTTCAATTTCTGTTTAGATGAAAGAATCAAATTCAACTTCATTCCTAGTTATTCCCCTGTCTTTGGTGGACTCTGGGAAGCTGGAGTGAAAAGCACAAAATACCACATAAAGCGAGTGGTTGGAGTTACTAATCTTACTTATGAAGAGTTCAATACAGTATTCATACAAATAGAAAGTATTTTATATTCAAGGTCAATAACGCCTAAGTCGAATGATCCTTTAGATCTCTCTTACCTAACTCCAGGACATTTTCTGACTGGTGCTCCGATTTCTTGCTTCCCAGAACCTAATTTAACAGAAATTCCAGAAAATAGGTTGAAACATTGGCAACTTACTACTCATGCAACAATAGTTTTGGAAAGGGTGGTACAAAGACTACTTAGCACAATTACAAAGCAGACCTAAGTGGAGACAGGATTACCCGAATCTGAAAGAGGGTGCACTGGTCCTCTTGAAGGAAGATAATCTTCCATCTTTCAAATGGCGTTTGGCACGAATCTCAAAAATTATCCCTGGAAAGGATAATAAGGTACGTGTTGTTGAAGTGAGAACAAATTTCGGCACCTACCTCCGTTATGTAACTAAAATAGCTATTTTACCAATTACAGAATGACAAACTTATAACATTTATTTATGCATACAAAATGCATGTCTACAATCTTAACATGTAAATAGTTTGATTTTTCTTTTTAGTCATTGTTGAAAGTTTGCAGTTTGACACTCGTAATTATGATTTGATGAAATAATGCAGCAGTTGTTAGTATACGTTTCAGTAATTCATTATTTCAATTTCTTTTTCAACAATAATTGAAGCCTTTCGCAGGTTATCAGCTCTTGAAGCTCAATGCTTTCATAGCAAATACTATATAGCTTTCGAAGCTTTCATCTCAACTTTAGACTTTCGTAGTAAAAAAAAAAAAAAAGGTTTCGTAGCTTATAGAAATATACAAACCTTTCATAAACAGAATGTTTATTTATATGTAGTGCTTTCGAAGCCTACATATACAAATATCAATAATAAAAAGCTTTCATAGCTACTTGATAATTTAATATTTCACTATATATCATATGACATGACTTTTGCAGTCCACTCATTGATTAAGTCTGTAAATATGTGAATATGTAAATTTGTGTACATGTCTATTTTTAGGAAACATTGTTTTATGTTCTATTTTGTTTCGATTGTAAAGTTGATGCTAATTTTGTGCAGTGTTTTTTACCTAAAACTTCCGCCCCCCCCCCCCCCAGCTATGTTCAATATTTCCTGGACTATTACGAACATAAGTAGTTAAGGTTTCCATGTGTAATTCAGTTGTTATTATTGATTGTCAATCAAGCCGAGAAAAAGGCGAATTTAGAAAATATAAAAATATAATATAATGGTCCTTCGAGTATATCCGTTTCAAACGGTTTATTGTGTACATATTCTGTGAATAAAGATGTAAATATGTTCTTGATGTGTATTACTGCACAGTACCGACTTTGGAGTCTGTTATCCCTCTCTGCAACGGAGGTTGTCACCATCAAAAAGACAGGTATAAGCAGTGTTTTTCGTTCAGGGGAAATTGTTACCTAAAGGTTATCAAATAACGGTTTTTTCTCTAGTTGTCTGTTTGTTTGTATGTCGGATATTACTTACAATTTGTTTACAAACTATGATACGACGCTTATCGAATATTTTTCTAGCGCGTTTCTTCAAATTGTCATAATAAAAAAAAACGTGAACTTCAAGTATGAAACCTCCGACCTAACATGTATGTGATCTTGCTCACTAACTATCCAGGTATATGATGCTGTTCATATACTGGAAAAATACAGATGAAAAATCGACAGTTTACGCTATTTATCTTGCTCACTCGATATCCAGGTGTATGATGCTGTGCATATACTGAAAAAATCCAAATAGGAAATATACAATTCACGCTATTTATCTTGTATTTTATTCTGCTCATATGCTGTTCATATACTGAAAAACTACAAATGAAAGATGGATTTTCATGCTCTTCATCTTGTATTTTACCTGATCACTCAATATCAAGGTATATGATATGCTGTCCATAAACTGAAATAAAACAAATAAAAATAGACAGTTCACAGTATTCATCTCATAATTTTTCCCTGCTCACTCAATATTTAGGTGTGTGATGCTGTTCATATTCTGTAGCGGAGTGCCTAGCTAAATGCCGCCATTGGTCGGGTATGCGGGTAAAGGAAAAAATACTAGGACGGCGATTCGTTATGAAAGTGAGTTTATTTATCGTATTCTTCACAAACCTTTCAAAGAAAATAGTATTGGTTGATGCACAATCAAACAATAGTGACTGCATTCGCAGTCACGAACAAAAAATAGATTTAAATGGAATTCGTACAGAAAAATCAATTTATCTCGTAAAAGTACCAAAACCGCAAAAGTTTATAGATGAACAAATATAACAGCTTACCTTTAAGATGGGTACAACACCTAATGAGACAAACCCTCAAGTCCCTCAGGATTGAGAAAGAGACACTCTAAATAAAACACGTTCTTGAATCGTACGAATTGTGAAATTTTATTCTAATATCGTTCGGCGGTCGCCCAGCCAAGCCATCGTTTTTATCAGGCAGCGGACAAAAAGAGTAAATAGGTATTCGACCAGATAGGAAAAGTATACGTATACCGGGTGTTCCGCTGCACCTGCCCCCGAAGTCCTACGATTGACACTAGATTTCGAGAGGAGGACTTAAATTAAAAGGACGGAGGTCATGTCATGAGATAAGTTACGCCACCTACTGACGAAGGCAAAGGTCCATAAAGGTCCAAAGCTAGGAGATCATTGGGTCCTTCCGGAATAATGGCCTTTTGAGGGCGATCTGGCAGGGATCAGTGTTTGGTGACCTGGCAGATCTCGCATAGCTTGATCTCTCGTTTTATGAGACGGTGCATTTTCTTGAAATGAGCACCAAGTTTTATATACTCCGAAATGCCCAATAGCTTCGTGAAAGATACGAATAACTTGAGGTACTAAACATTTGGGTATGCACAAAAGGGCTGATTCAGATTGCGATCTACGTGCATAAAGTAGCCCATTATAGATAACGAAGCGACAATGGCCTGGATGATCCCGGGTTGACAAATCCAAAATAATGCTTGGTCCTCTGATTGCTGTACCGGAAGTTCCTTCAAGATATTCCGTAGTCGGCTGGTCGCTTCGGACGTAACGTCCTTGTTTGTGCTACAAGCGAGTACCCTGAAGCACTTGTCACACGGGGTTGGAGGTCGAAAAGGTGGGTTCCTAGATAGTATCGTCATCGGGGACAACGTTCTCCTTGCCAGATATGTACTCCACAGTATAATCATACTCTTGAAGCGCCAGAACCCACCGCGTAATGCGGCCTGACAGAAGCCTACATATTTGGAGATACGAGAGTGCTCGATGATCAGAGAGCACAACGAAGGGCCTGCCCAGCAGAAAAACCCTCCATCTCTGTAAAGCCCAAACAATTGCCAAAGTTCTCTTTTCAGGAATACTATAATTTCTCTCCCGGTCTAGGAGAAGCCTACTAGCAAAACCAACTACGCATTTTGTCCAGATATTTTCTGGTATAATTGAGCGCTAATACCGAAATCACTCGAATCGGTTTGTACATAGAAATTGTGAGAGTAGTCTGGATGGTACAGCAGAACTTCACGTGATATGGTTTTCTTGAGTTCCTGAAATGCGTTCTCCTGAGAACCTTCCCACTTCCACTTATTCTTCTTCCGTAGTAATGAGTCCAATGGCTCAGAAATGGCTGCAAAGTTGGGACAAAAAGCCCGATCATAGTTGCAATGGCCTATGAACCCCTGCAACTGCTTGACAGACTTCGGAGTAGGAAAATCGACAATAGCTTGTACAAGTTCAGGGTCACTTTGTAAACCAGACGGAGAGATTATGTAACCCACGAATTTGATTTCCTCCTGGAAAAATTTGCGTGTTTTCAGGCAAACCTTGAAACCAATTTCACGCAATATAGTAAAGACCTTAGTCAAATAGTCAATGTGTTCCTCAAATGAAACCGATTTGATTAAAATGTCATCAATATATGCTGTCACAGATGGCCTGAATTATGGCCCTAGAAGGCTATCTATACATCGACTGAAAGATGAAACGGCTGTTTTGAGTCCAAAAGGGAGTACGTTAAACTGGTAACAACGGGTGCCCACAACAAACCCGGTATATTTTTTTGCCTCATCTCTATGTGGTATTTGCCAGTACGAATGAGTGAGGTCTATAGACGACATAAACTTAGCTTCGCCCAAGCTTCTTACCATTTCATCAATTTTATTTGGTAATTCGGAGTCTGATACCATAACCCGATTCAGTCGGCGAGCGTCCAAACACACCCGTACACTCCCATCTCTTTTCACACTGGTGACTAAAGGGCTGCAGAATGGAGTTGACGCCCTCTCAATAACCCCCCACTTTTCCATACGATCCAGTTCTTCCTGGACCGCTTTTCGGTGAGCCACTGGTACCGGGTAAGGTTTCACTTGAAAACTTGAAAAGGGGTATAATCATTTAATTGAATATCATGCTGGTATCCGGATATGCGGCCCGGAACATTCGAAAATACATCTGCCTGTTTCTTCAATAGTTTAATCAGATTGACTTTCTGAGTATTGTTTATATTACAATCACTTGAAAATATTCAAAAGACCACAATCTGTGCTATTCACAGTGGATTCCACTTCTAATGGGGACTTGTTGATAGCTAGAAGGCGTAGGCTCAGAGGAGGAGGGGGAAGGAAGTCATGGTCCAGAATAATTTCTGGTACTGATGCATTACAGACACCAATATGTAATTGCCTCAGGTGCAGTTCGAGCTAGGCCTGCGAGGTCCTCAGCCAATCAGCCCCTATTATAACGGGGTAGATCAAATCAGTGATAACGAGGAACTCATGTTGGAACTGATACTTGGAGATAGCAAATTCCAATAGCACTTGTTGGCTCATCACACGCTGTTTTCCCCGAACACTAGTAACGGGAAAGATAGGAATTTTTGGGTCCAAGTGAAGGACTTGGTCCCAAACCGCCCCTGAGATACAACAAATATTACTTCCTGTGTCCAAGATGGCTGGAAAACCACAGCCTAAGATAAATATTGATACTGCTGGACACCGGCAGTCCAGGAAGTGGTCAAGTTGACAAGAAATATCTGTATCACTCAGTAGTTCCTCACTTGGATTCGAGTTTTGCAGATTGACTTGCATTTGTTTTGTGAATATCCCCTTATTTTCAGGAAAGACCTTTTGGTGGTGATCATCCCTGGTGGTTGTATCCCGACTAGTCAACACCCTCACTCTTGGGCTGTTCGAGTGAGGGCTCTCTCTTTTTCCGCCCCATATTGACTTTCGTCTTTGAACGTCACCCTGGAGCATCCTGGGCTCGAGAATCGGCTTCTATGAGCAAACTGGAAGTCATTCCGGTAGTTCTGATATTCTGGTCGCGAGTTTTTTCTTGACAGTGCACAGCTTACAAAGTCAGCCTGTCTGAGGCGCTCTAACGCATCCGATTGGTCATTGCGCCGATGAGTGAGACTGCAATTTCAGTGGGGTAACCACGGCTCAGGATTGCGACTAAAACGTGTCCAGGGTAGGTGGGCTCTATGTACTTAGCTTTTGTCACTAGTTTCAGAAAATGATCAACGTAATTGCTTCTGCATGAATTGTACCTACTAGTTTCTAATTCTGAACGATTTAGGGCCTGCCTCAAAGGGCCCCAAAATTGTTGGAGGAAAGACTGTACAAAACTATTAAAGTTTGAGAATTGATTCAATGAAGCACTTGCCCAAACTTGCTTTTCCGGAAAAACGATCATATAACATCAATTTCACGTAACTAAAAGGTGTATTGATAACATCAATCACGGTTTCAAACTGTGTTAAAAAATCACTTGGATGCATAGCATATTCGCTACCACTAAATTTAGGTAATAGTTTCTCCACATTTGACAAATTCAGAACACTGTTTGAGTTATTGAAAGGAATGGAATAATTACTCGCCATAAACTGATTTGCAAAAGTATTTCCAGAGTTATGTAACCCTTGACAAATAACTGGCATATTGTTATTTTGCGACCCCAAAGCATTTGCTCCACTCTGTAAGCCTTGTGTTTCTAAAGTTGATTGTATTGAATTGTTAGCACCCTGTATATATTTAGGTGGTGGAAAATATTGTACATTTGAATTTTGTCTCATATCATGAGAAGGTAAAATGCTATGTGATCGCAGTGGCATATTTTGAAGTCGATTATTTTTTCCCATAGGTAGGTCACCCAGTAAGCTTTGGGTTACGAAAGAATCTATATAACTGTTTTGTGAAATATTATTTTGCCTACTGGATGGGGAAAAAATCGTGTTGAAAGTACCACCCTGTATCGGTTGATTATTGTTTTTGAAAAATTCGCAGCGGTTTCATTGACAAAATTATCTGGTTGCGAAATTTCCTAGAACACCTCAATTTCGATTTTCTCCTGTGCTTTTCACATGTACAGGATTATTTTGCATATTCAAATGTTCAAAATCTAGAGATCTACTCATTAAATTATTGGTTCTGCTACCAAAATGCTGAAAAATCACTCACTTTGTTCTTTGAGAATACCTGAGTTTCTTGTCGATACGGCGGAGGAGGAGTTGGCGCTTGCGAAGCTTGTAATTGAGGAAAAGGATGGATGCCATTTGCTTCTGAAGTAAGTTGAGGCTGATCGTTGCTCCATATTCCTTCGCGCGTCCTTGGAATTGCCCCCGTCGCTCCAGCTGGAGTGGAAAACTCCGTAGTTCCCGTTGCGTTATTATGAAGACCCCTACTGCGGGTCATTAGTCGTGAATTTTTGTTCAAAACATTCTCATTTGGTGATCTTCTCAGAACCATTTTTCATCACGCCCTGTATATTTCCTTGCCACGAGTTGGGTTTCAAGATGTAGCGGAGCGCCCGGCTAAACGCCGCCACTGGTCGGGTGTGCGGGTGAAGGAAAAAATACTAGGACGGCGATTCGTTATGAAAGTGAATTTATTTATCGTCTTCTTCACAAAACCTTCAAAGGAAATAGTATTGGTTGATGCACAATCAAACAATAGTGATTGCACCTCGATTCTGCTGCCTCTTCAGTTGGTCAGAAAAGATTCACTCACGCTGCTCTAAGTGAATTTAACAATTTACCTAGTGATATAAAAAACTGCAAAAAATTTTCAAAATTCAAAATTTCTGTATTGAAACACATTTTGTCCTTACGGAGTAGATCTTTGTTCACTATCTTATGATTTTATATATATATATATATATATATATATATATATATATATATATATATATATATATATATATATATATATATATATATATATATATATATATATATATATATATATATATATATATATATATATATATATATATATATATATATATATACAGGGTGTTAATTAAGTACGTTGACAAACTTCGGGAGGTGATTCTTTGAAGGTTTTCAGGACGAAATGTTCATATAAACATTTGTCCCAAACGGCTTGGTTTTCGAGATACAGGGTGATAAAAATACATTTTTTTCAAGATTTTTTAGAGTTAACTTCGACATTTTCTACAATAATCAGTTCAAATTAGGCAAGTACAATCCATTCAATAGTACGCACGATATAAAATAATGCATTTCTCAAATAATTCACAGGGTCCTCCTTTTTTCAGAGTCAAGCTTTGTTCAACCCTTCAGAATTTTTTTTTCCGCCGACACTGACATATTATGAGTAAGGAATAATGAATGTTGTTTCATTTAACATCTTTTTGCTCTTTTGATGTTTTTCATTTACTTGTACGGTTCAGGAGTTACAATGAAAATATTAACGCAAACATTTTCCAGTAACGCATAACATAAAGAAATTTGAGAAGCAAATAGTCTAACAAACTTGAACGGTGATTCTTTGAAAGGTTTCAAGATGAAAAGTTCATATAAATATGTCCCAAGCGGCTTGGTTTTCGAAGTACAGGGTGATCAAAATACATTTTTTAGGAGTTTTTGGAGTTTACTTCGAAATTTTCGACAATAATCGATCCAAATTAGTTCAAATTGGACAAGTACAATCCATTCAATAGTGCGCATGATATAAAATAATTCATTTCTCGAAGTGTCATTGCCACTCTCCAAAGATTAGCGCGTGACGCAATACGTCATTTTGTTCTCATTACACAAATAGCTATTTTCTGCTCGTGTAGAGAAAATGTAATGTTTTGGAGCACCCATACATTTTTTACCATAACTCAGGTTGAATATGTATTGCACAAAGTTAATTATGGCAAAATAATTTTGGACATTTTCAATAGTGAATAACTTTATTATCAAATACTAGAGCAAAGTAACATAAATTCCCTAAGAATAAAATTAAGTTCAGAAAAGGACCATTATTGAAATTGATATGTCAGAGCAGCTGCTGGAAATGGCCACTTCAATGCATGCGTTTATGCGCCTAACCATAGACTGGCGGACACGCTCAAAAATACCAGGAGTGTTTCTTATAATTCCGCATGACTCCTGTATGCGATTCCTCAGGTCTTCTTCACTTTGAACTGGAGTTCGGTACACTAATGATTTGAGGTGCCCCCAGAGAAAAAAATCAAGTGGATTCATATCGGGTGACCTTGGTGGCCAAAGTTGTGGCCCACCACGCCCAATCCAGCGATCAGAATAATTCTCATCTAAATATTGACGTGCAACCAATCTGAAGTGTACTGGAGCACCATCATGCATAAACCAAATTCCAATTATTTCCCTCAGTGGGATCTCTTCTAGGAGTCCAGGTAAGATGAATTCAAGAAAATGTCGATAATGGTCACCATTGAGTCTATGAGGCAGAAAATGTGGCCCGATAAGGAAATTCCCTACAATTCCAACCCAAACATTCACAGAAAACGTCTCTTGAAAATGGTTTTCAATCACGGCGTGTGGATTTTCATCAGCCCACATATGATTGTTGTGAAAATTAATAATGGCTTTACGGGAAAAGCATGCCTCATCGGTGAATAACACTTGAGATAAAAACCATGGATTTTCCAACAATTTATTTCGAATCCAAGTGCAAAAAGTTAATCTCTTTAGAACATCCCTTGGCAGAAGAGCTTGAACACGCTGTATGTGATAGGGATAAAGTTGTTGCTCTTTTAAAATTTGCCATACCAATACATGGGTTACGTTAAACTGTGCCGCAATTTGTCTTGTACTGGTGTCTGGATGCTGCTCAATTTCGTTAAGTACAGCTTCTTCTATCTGAACTGTTCTAACTCTTCTGGGTCTTCCTATGAGAACAGCAGACCTCTTGAAAGTACCCGTTTCACGAAGACGGGAGTGAATATTGATGAACATTTGTGTGCTGGGAATATGACATTGTGGAAATCTTTCTAGATACATTCGTCTGGCGGCACAAGCGTTACCATCAGCCATTCCATACATTAAGTGCATGTCTGCCATTTCTGAATTTGTATATTCAACCATTTTATCCAAAGGAATATTGAATGAATCTGCTTTATAGCTTGCACTAATGAAGAATTAACAATGAGACAGTTTCTCAACTTTCGATAACTGTCAAGTTGTTGATATTTAAATAAATGAATTAATATCAAAGCCCACTTTGCTATTTTTATGAATTCAAATTGATTACAAAATTTCTGTGTTACTGCAGAAGAAAAAACAAACCGAAATTTCTGATAAAATAATGTACTCCGTACGGAAACAAAAATTTGTTTGATTTAGTTTTTCGGAGTTATGACCAGAGATTCATAAATGAAAATGAAATGTGTAATGATCTGCGACTATTAGATAAACCCTATTAACTATCTTCCATTACAGGATTACCTTTCGGAAGTTTTTTATGTTGAAAAGTAAACGTTCAATTGAAAACTAAAAAATATCTTTTTTTAAAATAACAAAAAATTTGTATGAGTTCTCTATCAAGACTGATGGGTAAAAACATTTTTAATCAAATATCTCAATGAAAATGCACATTTTTACCATCAGAATCTTCAGGTTGAAAGTTAAGGTTTTCCCAATATCTGTCAGATCTAGTTTAATATCCAGCGTACCGCAGTGACGGGGACTGGCTCTCTCTAAGACCTTAGAGAGAGCCAGTTACGAGACTTGGGGAGTAGGCAGATTGAGACCCCGACGTCAAGTCACAAAATCCTAACGCGATAATACCTGAGGAGTAGGCAGACTGAGACCACAGTGTAGAATCACGCTTCCTCACTATACCTATCCTTCTTATTCTTGAAAATGGCTCCAAAATCGGAGCCGAAACGTCGAATTTCAACAAATTCCAGACGCGGTTCAACCCGAACTTCTAGTTTTCATATATATATATATATATATATATATATATATATATATATATATATATATATATATATAAATATGTTCGGAAAGGTTTCCGCGGTCAGAAATATGTACATTACTAAGTTCATGGGTTGAACCGCGTTGAGAGTTTATAACTCTCAACGCGGTTCAACCCATGAACTTAGTAATGTACATATATATATATATATATATATATATATATATATATATATATATATATATAAGGATGGATTTAGCGAGGGGCAATATATGAAAATATAAGTAGAAAAGTTATTGGGTATAACCCTCAAATGTTCTGCAACCGTAGACACGTGTTTCGAGCTTAAGCTCTCATCAGTACGGTAAAATCAAGTGCGAAGATGTACAACACTTGGATGTAAAAATAGAAACAAAGGAAGTCAACAACAGGAAGCCAACCACACATTTGTGGCTTCGGTTAGAAGACCTTGTGCTTACAAGGCAACAACTAACGTCGCCACGGAGGCAGCTATAGCTACCAGCGTGACAATCCTACCCAGGAAAATACAAATAAGGATGGATTTAGCGAGGGGCAATATATGAAAATATAAGTAGAAAAGTTATTGGGTATAACCCTCAAATGTTCTGCAACCGTAGACACGTGTTTCGAGCTTAAGCTCTCATCAGTACGGTAAAATCAAGTGCGAAGATGTACAACACTTGGATGTAAAAATAGAAACAAAGGAAGTCAACAACAGGAAGCCAACCACACATTTGTGGCTTCGGTTAGAAGACCTTGTGCTTACAAGGCAACAACTAACGTCGCCCCTCGCTAAATCCATCCTTATTTGTATTTTCCTGGGTAGGATTGTCACGCTGGTAGCTATAGCTGCCTCCGTGGCGACGTTAGTTGTTGCCTTGTAAGCACAAGGTCTTCTAACCGAAGCCACAAATGTGTGGTTGGCTTCCTGTTGTTGACTTCCTTTGTTTCTATTTTTACATCCAAGTGTTGTACATCTTCGCACTTGATTTTACCGTACTGATGAGAGCTTAAGCTCGAAACACGTGTCTACGGTTGCAGAACATTTGAGGGTTATACCCAATAACTTTTCTACTTATATTTTCATATATTGCCCCTCGCTAAATCCATCCTTATTTGTATTTTCCTGGGTAGGATTGTCACGCTGGTAGCTATAGCTGCCTCCGTGGCGACGTTAGTTGTTGCCTTGTAAGCACAAGGTCTTGTAACCGAAGCCACAAATGTGTGGTTGGCTTCCTGTTGTTGACTTCCTTTGTTTCTATTTTTACATCCAAGTGTTGTACATCTTCGCACTTGATTTTACCGTACTGATGAGAGCTTAAGCTCGAAACACGTGTCTACGGTTGCAGAACATTTGAGGGTTATACCCAATAACTTTTCTATATATATATATATATATATATATATATATATATATATATATATATATATATATATATATATATATAACAGGAAGTTATGCAATGACATCTACAGTCACTAGTTGAAACTTAATTTGACGCGAACCAAGGAATCCAAAAGTAGAGGTTTGTCCACAAATTGACAGGCAGCCAACAATTCGTTGTTCTGACCAACCCAAGGTTCAATCAAGTTTCTAATACGTTATGAGGAACGCAAGCAGAATCTAAGTGAAAATAGAGTATATTTCGTTTTAATTCCGAGAGTTCTAACCTTTGACAGCTGTTTCGTGCTAACGCACTCATCAGAAAGGATTTATGGAGCTCTCGAAATCAAAACGAATCCACTCAAGAATTAATACCGTGAGGCAAGACAGAATATAACAGGAAGTTATTCAATGACATCTACAGTCACTAGTTGAAACTTAATTTGACGCGAACCAAGGAATCCAAAAGTAGAGGTTTGTCCACAAATTGACAGGCAGCCAACAATTCGTTGTTCTGACCAACCCAAGGTTCAATCAAGTTTCTAATACGTTATGAGGAACGCAAGCAAACCTCTACTTTTGGATTCCTTGGTTCGCGTCAAATTAAGTTTCAACTAGTGACTGTAGATGTCATTGAATAACTTCCTGTTATATTCTGTCTTGCCTCACGGTATTAATTCTTGAGTGGATTCGTTTTGATTTCGAGAGCTCCATAAATCCTTTCTGATGAGTGCGTTAGCACGAAACAGCTGTCAAAGGTTAGAACTCTCGGAATTAAAACGAAATATACTCTATTTTCACTTAGATTCTGCTTGCGTTCCTCATAACGTATTAGAAACTTGATTGAACCTTGGGTTGGTCAGAACAACGAATTGTTGGCTGCCTGTCAATTTGTGGACAAACCTCTACTTTTGGATTCCTTGGTTCGCGTCAAATTAAGTTTCAACTAGTGACTGTAGATGTCATTGAATAACTTCCTGTTATATTCTGTCTTGCCTCACGGTATTAATTCTTGAGTGGATTCGTTTTGATTTCGAGAGCTCCATAAATCCTTTCTGATGAGTGCGTTAGCACGAAACAGCTGTCAAAGGTTAGAACTCTCGGAATTAAAACGAAATATACTCTATTTTCACTTATATATATATATATATATATATATATATATATATATATTGATTATGATTTTATCCATATTGAATATGTTAATCCTTTTTATTATTTTTTATCAGTGATTTATGAAAGATTTGTTGAAATTGTTATTCACTTTTGTTAATTTTATATTTGCACAACTTCCTTATACCAGAACTTGTTCTGACTGGAAGGTATTTACACAAATAAATAAATATATAATTCGCAGTCACGAACAAAAAACAGATTTAAATGCAATTCGTACAGAAAAATCAATTTATCTCGTAAAAGTACCTAAACCGCAAAAGTTTATAGATGAACAAATATAACAGCTAACCTTCAAGACGGGTACAACACCTCATGAGACAAACCCTCACGTCCCTCAGGATTGAGAAAGAGACACTCTAAATAAAACACGTTCTTGAATCGTACGAAGTGTGAAATTTTATTCTAATATCGTTCGGCGGTCGCCCGGTCACGCCAGGCAGCGGACAAAAAGGGTAAAAAGGTATTCGACCAGATAGGAAGAGTATACGTATACCGGGTGTTCCGCTGCAATACTAAAAAATATTTCAAATGAAATCGTTATTTATCGTGTATTTCATCCCGCTCACTTACTATCCAGGTATATGTGACTGTTCATATTCTGAAAAAAACAAATAAAAAATGGACAGATCACAATACATATTGTCGCAACTCAGAACTCGCTTGGCTTTTCGAGAGGATTTTTAAGCTGTTTCCACCCAACCCACATTCATCCAAACAATGAAAGAACTCATTTTTTAAAACAAAGTGATATTTATTGAAACAATAAAATTGAAATGAAAGAATGAAGCTGCTACACTAGCAGAAAAAAACTGAACAAAATGAATTATCAAAGTATAGATATAAAAATAACTTACAATATGATGCCAACCAGCAGAGCCACAGATGGGGAGATGTAAGACGTCATTATAAATAACAATTAATTTTCGAGCTGTCTTCAACTCAGTTGACGAGTGACGAGTGATAAGAATGAAATCATGAATTATTCTTGACCTGCCCAAATGGTGTATTTATAGAGAAACAATTTGATGAGCTTGCATTTTTCATCAGGTCGCTGCAAGGCATAAAACTGCTTATCTTCTCTGTGCAAGTCTGTGAATTTCGAGCTAGTTTATATTTCTGTATCTGGCAATTGTATCCATTTTGATGTCTATGAACTTGAAGAATTAAACTATGGAATTATGAATACAGAGTGTTTTGATTTTAAAATTTAGAAGTTGAGGTTGAGGGATCTTGAAACTTTGAATTTGCTTGAATAGATTTGGCTTATTTTATGACTCTTTTATATACTTGACAATATCTTGAATTTCAGCCTGCTCACTTAATGTCCAGGTATATGATATGCTGTTCATGTATGGAAAAAATACAAATGAAAAAAGCACATTTTACGCTATTCATCTAGTATTTTATCCTGCTCACCTACTATCCAGGTATATGATGCTGCTCATTTACTGAATTAAAACGGACAATACACGCTTTCTATGTTGAATTTTATCCTGCATACTCAATATCCGGGTATATGATGCTGGTCACATAGTGAAAAATTACAAATGAAAAATGGATTGTTCACGATATTGATCTTGTTTTTATCCTGCCAATTCACCATTCAGATATATGATGATGTCGATATTATTATTATTATTTATTATTTATTATTTATTATTTATTATTTATTATTTATTATTTATTATTTATTATTTATTATTTATTATTTATTATTTATTATTTATTATTTATTATTTATTATTTATTATTTATTATTTATTATTTATTATTTATTATTTATTATTTATTATTTATTATTTATTATTTATTATTTATTATTTATTATTTATTATTTATTATTTATTATTTATTATTTATTATTTATTATTTATTATTTATTATTTATTATTTATTATTTATTATTTATTATTTATTATTTATTATTTATTATTTATTATTTATTATTTATTATTTATTATTTATTATTTATTATTTATTATTTATTATTTATTATTTATTATTTATTATTTATTATTTATTATTTATTATTTATTATTTATTATTTATTATTTATTATTTATTATTTATTATTTATTATTTATTATTTATTATTTATTATTTATTATTTATTATTTATTATTTATTATTTATTATTTATTATTTATTATTTATTATTTATTATTTATTATTTATTATTTATTATTTATTATTTATTATTTATTATTTATTATTTATTATTTATTATTTATTATTTATTATTTATTATTTATTATTTATTATTTATTATTTATTATTTATTATTTATTATTTATTATTTATTATTTATTATTTATTATTTATTATTTATTATTTATTATTTATTATTTATTATTTATTATTTATTATTTATTATTTATTATTTATTATTTATTATTTATTATTTATTATTTATTATTTATTATTTATTATTTATTATTTATTATTTATTATTTATTATTTATTATTTATTATTTATTATTTATTATTTATCATTTATTATTTATTATTTATTATTTATTATTTATTATTTATTATTTATTAATTATTATTTATTTATTTATTTATTCATTGTTAATAATACAATATTTATCTATAATATAAAGAATAAGAATAAGAAACATGATCAAATAAGTGAAAAACTTGTCCATGATCATGTAAAATTGATTATGAAATAATCCACATCAAAATACACATGATAATATCCATAATATATACATATAAAGAAAGAAAATAAATCAACTTGAATGTATGCTTAAATAACATTGGTCACATTTTGTATAAATAAAAACAATAACAAAAAACTATGTTGGTACTGCAACAATTCAAATAGAAAATGCGCAGTTCACGCATTTATCTTGAATTTTCTCCTGCTCACTTTATACTTCCAAAATATGGTATTGGTCACCGTCGCTCAGAAACATTCCAGAAAATACTTTTCTCGTTGTATTTGTATCGCGTTTTTTGTTCTGTCAAATTCAAGTATTTCCTATTACAGAAATATTGAGTTTCACGAAAAAATCTCATTTTATTTTTTGTTCCTATAAGAAAGTCGTGAATTTTTTCTCAAGTCCAGCGTAAATGCTCATGCAACAGCAAGGATAACTTGCGACCTCAGACGTATTTAGGGTCAGTAAAGCACCTCGCCACCAAAGGGCCGACCCACCCCTCCCAGGAGCTGTCGCCAATATACCAAATTATGTGGTCGCGATATCTACTCGGTCGCATTCATGTCGAAGTATTACTGTCGAAGTATTAGAATGAGGGTGAATGGTTTGATTATTAGTTTTAATTATAAGCCGATTCTATTCAAAATTGGAAGCTGAGGAATTTCGGGGTCGGGGATCATGATTCTTTTGTCACCATTAAAAAACTCAAGATGACGGCCCAAATGACGGTCGAGTTTTGCGATTATGGTCTAATTCTATTCAAAATTGGTATCTGGGGGTTTTCGGGGTCGGATATTATGATTATTTTGTCAATTTTCAAAAATTCACGATGGCGTCTCCAAAATGGCGAAAGAGATTGTTGTCATTCAAAATTGGTATCTAGGGGTTTTGGGAGCTGGCGATTTTTTGTCAAAATTCAAAAATTCAAGATGGCGGCTTCAATACGGCGGATTCGTTTTGTGATAATGTTAGAATTGAGAAATTCAAGATGGTGGCTCCAAAATGGAAGACAAGTTTTGGGATTATTGGCCAATTCTATTCAAAATTGTTATCTGAGGATATTTGGGTCGGGGATTATGATTATTTGGTCAAAAAATTGAAAAATTTAAGATGGCGACTCCAAAATAGCGAAAGAGTTTTGCGATTATGGTCCGTTTGTATTTAAAATTGGTATCTGGGAGTTTTCGGGTCGGAGATTATGATTCTTTTGTTGAAATTCAAAAATTCAATATGGCGGCTACAAAATGGCGGACGAGATTTGTGATTGTGTTCCAATTCTAGTCAAAATTGGTATCTGGAGGTTTTCCGGGTAGGAGATTATGATTTACTGTCAATATTCAAAAATTCACGATGGCGGCTCCAAATGACGGACGAGTTTTGCGATTATGGTCTGATTCTACTCGGAATTGATATCTGAGGGTTTTCGGGGTCAGAGATTATAATTTTTTTGTTAAAATTCAAAAATTCAAGATGGCGTCTCCAAAATGGCAGACGAGATTTGAGATTGTTGTCCGATTCAATTCAAAATTGGTATCTAGGGGTTTTGGGAGATTATAATTTTTTGTTAAAATTCAAAAATTCAAGATGGCGGATTCAATACTCGAAATTGGTATCTGGGGGTTTTCAAGGTCGGAGATTATGATTTTATTGTTAGAATTGAGAAATTCAAGATGGTGGCTCCAAAATGGAAGACAAGTTTTGGAATTATGGGCCAATTCTATTCAAAATTGTTATCTGAGGATATTTGGGTCGGGGATTATGATTCTTTTGTCAAAATTGAAAAATTCAAGATGGCGACTCCAAAATGGAGAAAGAGTTTTGCGATTATGGTCCGTTTATATTCAAAATTGGTATCTGGTGGTTTTCCGGGTGGGAGATTATGATTTGTTGTCAATATTCAAAAATTTACGATGGCGGCTCCAAATGACGGACGAGTTTTGCGATTATGGTCTGATTCTATTCGAAAGTGATATCTGGGGGTTTTCGGGGTCAGAGATTATAATTTTTTTGTTAAAATTCAAAAATTCGATATGGCGTCTCCAAAATGGCGGACGAGAATTGAGATTATTGTCCGATTCAATTCAAAATTGGTATCTTGGTTTTGGGAGATTATACTTTTTTTATCAAAATCAAAAAATTCAAGATGGCGGCTTTAATATGGCGGACCCGTTTTGTGATAATGGTCCGATTCGACTCGAAATTGGTATCTGGGGGTTTTCAAGGTCGGAGATTGTGATTTTATTGATAGAATTGAGAAATTCAAGATAGTAGCTCCAAAATGGAAGACAAGTTTTGGGCTTATGGGCCAATTCTATTCAAAATTGTCATCTGAGGATATTTGGGTCGGGATTATGATAATTTTGTCAAAATTGAAAAATTCAAGTTGGCGACTCCAAAATGAGTTTTGCGATAATGGTCCGTTTATATTCAAAATTGGTATCTGGGAGTTTTCGGGGTTCGAAATTATGATTCTTTTGTCAGAATTCAAAAATTCAAGATGGCGGACCCGTTTTGTGATCATAGATAGATAGATAGATATATTTTCACCATTTTACATATAGCAATACAATTATGGCATGTCAATAAATAATAAAAGTATACAATGCATAAAACAATACAACATACAAAATTTTTAAAACTGTTACATTCATGAGTAAAACATTAACAAACATAATTAACATAACAAAATGGTAAATTCAGAGAAGCAATGTGTTGAGTGTATGATTCAGTTGCTTTGTTGTGTGAAGGAACTCGTCAGTGGAGTAAAAGCAGTGTTCAAGAATATAATTTTTTATGCGTTTTTTAAATTGATGAAAGGTTAGTGTTTTGATTATCTTTGGCAGGCAGTTGTAGAAATTAAAATTCAGAGAATTTTTCTGAGATTTGGTTAATCTATACCTTGGGGTTTTTATCAACTTAGAATACCTTGTACTATGCTCGTGTATATCTGATTGGGTTTGTAGTTGGTTGGCATTTCTATGTATTTCTAACAAGGAATTGTAGATATACATTGAAGGTAATGGCATGATGCCGTACTTTATAAAATGTGGATGACAATGTTCCTTATATCCAGCTCCAGCAAGGATTCTAAGTGCCTTTTTCTGTTGTCGAAAAATGGTTATTGCATGGGAGGCATTTCCCCATAAAATTATTCCATAGTTTATCTGCGAATGGAATAGAGAAAAATATGTCATTCTCAGAATATCAGGTTGAATTGTTTTCTTTAGCTGCCTCAACAAAAATAGAGTACTTGATAATTTGTTACTGAGCTGTTCTATGTGATTGGTCCATGTGAGTTTGTCATCGATAACTATTCCAAGTAGCTTGACAGTGTTTCCCATTTGTGAGTTTATATTAGAGGAGAAAGTTATTTTTTGTGATTTGCTTGCGTTCAACTTCAGTTTGTTTGCAGTAAACCAGTTTTCAGCACGTTTTTCAATATTATTAGACGAAGAAGTCACTTCCCCATGGTTTTTACCAGTAGTCATCAACGTTGTGTCGTCGGCATATAGAACGCTTTTATGGGGTAACAGGAAGTTGCATAGATCGTTTATGTAAATGACAAACAAAAATGGTCCGAGCACAGATCCCTGCGGGACACCATGTTTTATAGGTAGAAAGTCAGAGTTGGTTCGGTTCACAGTGACACATTGGTTTCTATTTTCTAAGTATGAACTAATTAACTTCAAAGCTACCCCTCTAATACCGTAGTAGTTTAACTTCCATATGAGTATCTCATGAGAAACACAGTCAAAGGCCTTTGACAGGTCACAGAGTGTAACAGCCGTGAGTAAACCTTGTTCCAGACCCTCAACTATGCCTCCCACTATATTAAGAATTGCAAGAGTTGTGGAGCGATTTTCTCGAAAACCATACTGTGCATTATTCAAAAATTGGTTCGCTTCAAAATATTTCATTAGTCTATTTTTCAGAATGATTTCAATAATTTTAGCAAATATCGAAATAATGGATATTGGCCTATAATTGTCAATTTCTGTAACATCTCCCTTTTTATGTATGGGAACAACTCTGGTAAATTTGAAACTATCTGGGAAAACGCCTTCACTGAAAATCAAATTGATCAGTGATGTTAAAGGTTTGAGAATTATATCTGAAGTTTGTTTTATGATAAAGCAATTTAAATCATGTGTGTCTACAGACTTGGAATTTTTTAATGTATTAATTGCATCAAGAACCTCATAGGTTGTGACTCCCAGTAAGAAAAAAGAGTTGCAAGGTGCAGGAAAATGTTTGTATTGCATCAAGTCATTGTCTGGTATATTAGGTAACTGCTTTATTATATTTTCAGCAACGCTCGTGAAGTGAGCATTGAAGGTAGTTTCACTTATTGCAGTTTCAGGATTACTTTTGGTTTTTCTATTTAACTCGTAGTTTATAATTTGCCAACTAGCTTTTGATTTGTTTACTGATTTACTAATATAGTGTCCATATTTATTTCTTTTTGCTTCTTTCAATTCCTTTCGGTAGCTTTTCTTAAGTGATTTGTATACCACCTTATCAGTAGGATCTTTATTTGTATCACAAATACATTTAACTGTTGAAAGTGTATCCCGCTTTGCTTTTAGAGAATCATTGTACCATACAACTGGTGGTTTTTCTCCTATTTTAAACTTTTTATATGGAAAGTGGACTGTCACATAATCGGCATAAATATTAACTAAGAAGTTTGCTAGAAAGTTTGTACCTAAATTTGGATTTTCAAAAATACTCCAGTGTATGCTTTCAAGGGATTCTCTAAATTTTTCCATCGTAGAGTGTGTTATGGACCTTCTTATAATCGTGTCTGGTTTACATTCAGTGATTTTGTTTATGATGATATACTGTCCACTATGGTCAGATAGACATGGATCTAATACATCTGCAGTCATGTTCTGATTCTCTACATTTGTCAGTACATTATCAATGCAGCTGGATGAATATGTTGTTATCCTGGTATAGTCAGTTATGATAATAGCTAGACCAAAAGAATTTAGTAAGCTTTTCATCTCTGATAATACAGTTGAGTTCGATTTAAAATTAATATTAAAATCACCTAGAATAATGACTTTCTTTTTACCTGTTAGGTACTTATTTAATAAATTTTCAAAGTTTAGCAAGAAAATTTCAGCGTTTCCCAAGCAGGATCTATAGAGTGTAATTATTAAAACTTGGTTTGATAGTTCTAAACCACAAAATTCAGAATTTATCTCATCATTAAAAACATCTAGTTGTAATTGTTTGGACTTTATATTATTTTTTGTAAACATTGCCACTCCCCCATGTTTATTGTGTTTTCTGCAGAATTCTGCTGCCAAGGAGAATCCTGAAATGTTAATGCTTTCAAGATTATTTTTTTCTTGCCAATGTTCTGATAGACATATTATATCAAAATTGAATTTGTTCAGAAACAGTTCAATTTCTTCAAGTTTATTTGATAGACATTGTATATTTATATGAAATACACTCACCACATCGACCCTCTTTAATTCCTTAAACAAGATATTGTTTTTTGGTGCATTATCTGCTTCTATATGTGACAATGAGACTGGTGGGGTTTCCCCCTTTATATAGTTTGACACTTTTTTATATTTTCCCGAGTCTACCGATACGGACGATTTCTCATAACAATTTAGTTGAAGTCTTTCTTCCCCCCTTCTAAAAAAGAGGCTGGACCCACTGCAAGCCCGTCTGTTCTGAAGTCATATCTGCGATATCCTACACCTCGAGGCCAAAAGGATGGTTTGTAAAAATCTTCCTTAAATTTAAAATCTGCAGATACCATGAAACACTTGAATCCATTTTGTTCTTTTAGGAAAGTGACGGTAACATCCTGTATGCTTTGATTAGTCTTTTCATGTAGGTATTCCTGGATGTCTTTTTCTTCAACGTCTTGATTAACTCTGTATAAAAACATCCATACTCTTGGTTGCCGTCCTTTGAATTTTCCACTTCCATCCTCTGCTGCTCCAATGTTTTTTCTATAATATTTTTTAGGTTTTCTTTCCACTGTTTTCCACTCTCTGTGTTCTTCTGTCTCATTCTGATTTGGCTCTTCTGGATGATCTAAAGTGATGATGTCATTCATTAATTTGATCTGTTCCTTTTCAATATTTGATAGCTTATCATTTTGCTTTGTGTTAGATTTGGAAATTCCATCATTTTCGCCATTTCCTTTATTTACACTGTGGGATCTGTTTTTCTGAACCTCCTTTATATCGGATTTCGGAATGGATGATTCATTTTGTTGTTTAGAACCACTCGGTTTTTCAATACTAATTACATTTTTTTTGACTAAGGGAATGCCTGTTCTTATCTCAGAAAGAGCAGTGTTTTGTTTTTGCACGTTTATCATTTTTTCTTGAATTAGCTCCTTACTTTATTTCAATAATTCGTTATTTTCAGACAATAGTTTGTTATTGTCTTCCAATTGCTTGATAATTTTTCTTTGCATGATTACTTCCATTTTGAGTTTTTCATATTCAATTTTCTCAGCTGTTGTGAGTGCATCTGTGAAATATGTGCCAGTGGCATCCCATGGATGTACCGGGCTATTGACTAGAAGTTGACCTTTGGATTGTCTTGTTATATGTTCTTCACTTTCCTGCTTACAGCAGTTTTTCCTCTCCAGGCAACTTTTATGGTATGTTTTCCTGCAGTTTTGGCACAATACTGGATTTTTTATCACACTTTTTTTGCAATATTCACACTCTAGATTTAACACAAGATCTTTACTTTCCGCCATCTTTAGATTCGGTCCAAATTGTTAAGTGGGTGTTTCGCCTAAGCTTGAAATTTTGAACATGTATAAAAACTAAAAAAAGTTAAAATAAAATTCTAGTTCAAAAAACTAAAGAAGACACTTCACTCCTAACATTGACTGAAAAGTAGAAAATAAATTTTAATAATTTCTGAAATGTAAAAAATGCTTGGGTGCTCTCTACGTATATAGTTCTTGAACGCAAAATAATAATAATATAAGAATATAGGTGAAGAACACCCAAGATTTTTTACATTTTAGTTATTATTATATTATAAATTATTTTCTACTTTTCAATGTTAGGAGTAAAGCGTGTTCTTTAGTTTTTAAGAACGTGGTTTATTTAATTTCTTTATTTAAGCAATTATTTGAAAATATATTACGAAACCGTTGAATGCTAATGCAGAAAACATAAATTTGTGTTGGGTAGTAATGAATGAAATTAATAAAATGTGTTCGATTTTCGCAAGAAGAAAATATTTAGTTTTATAAACTAAGTATTTTCAAAGAAACTTTAACTTCGTCGTTTTGAACATCTTCATGCGTAAAAATCCATATCTTTCGATTCTTATTTTACAGGAGGAAATAATTCTTGAAAAATACAAATACAAAATAAAAATTTTGTAATTAGATGGAATGTATTGAATGAAACTATTCCCAATGAAAAAGTTCTGATGCTGTTTTGTCTGATACCAAATTCCTCATTTAGGTACTACTTGAGTTTTGTGCTGAAGGAAGAAATAAAAATTGGTTTTGTAATAGACCTCTGTCACCCGTTAAAGACGGAATCAAAACTGTTGTGGCAGATGAAAAAGAAAACAAAATGATAATTATAAAAATAAGAGAAAGAGGAGTCAAATTAGCTCCGAGAGAAAAGTGAGTTTTGATTATTCATTTATTCCTAACGGCACATTTTCATTTTCAGTCATTGTTACTATTCTCTCTTATGATGAATATTCGTTATCGTGATTTTTTAGAAATTTGTTCCATCTATCGAAGTATTATGGCATTCTGAGCACGAATACTAAAGTATTGGTTCTTCAGTATTCAAGGAAGGCAAATGTTCCAAGTCGTTTTCATACAATAGAATACACAAGACATTCGATGCATTTTCTGAGTATCTAAGATTTTGCAAGTACTTATAGCAAAAACATTTTTTTATTTGTGGGGAGTCACTTAAACAGGAAAGGTATCCCCCATTGAATTCCTTTACAGAAAATGAATTTCGAACAACTCATTACTCAACTCGATTATTTATTCTCCTACCTACCTTATACAAGGTAGCCACTTTTTTAATGGGATTGTATTGGTTACTTCCAAACCATACTGGTTCAATAGAGAAAAAGTTGATGCGTATCTGGAAGCATAATCTAGCGGTAAAAACTAATTGAAAATAACAGGGCCGGTTCTTGAGATATAACAAAAAAACAAAATTCGATTATTTCGGTTTTTTGGTTATTTATTTTCGGAACTACCAATAAATATTTTGGAGGCTTTCCTTTTGATAGTATTGGCTTTCTTTCGATAGTATTGACTTCGACTCAGATGTGGTTTTGATTCATGTGTGGCATCCAACGTGTCGTAATCTCCGGACCACCCTCAACTTTTTTTTAAATACGGACCTGGATATTTTATGAAACTATTCGAAATAACTTTTGATCCTGAATCCAACGGTGTATCAAACAATGCCATTCAAATGCGGTTTTCAGGTAATATGGACCGTATCCAGATTTGATCAAATTAACGAGTTAGTTTCTGCCATTTTCAGTTGAATCAACAAAGTCAGTCAATTCTCCCGAAACTTATGTAATTCTCTGAAAATTAAACACAATTCATCAACAAGAACAATAGTAATGTAGATATTTCACCTCGAAATTATTCGAAAAAAATGTGAATTTGCATTGAAACCTCGTTTGGAACCACAAGACCGTTACACTAGTGAAAGAAAAGCAGTTGAAATTGCATAATTGAACAAAGTAGTAGAAGTTTTGAGCCATTATTTTTCGATCACTTATTAATTATTTATCTTAAAAAAAGATTGTCTGAAATTGCCCCATAATTGGATGATTATTGATTGTCATTTATGTTTTCCTAGTTAATCACTTTATGCTCGAAGTATTCTACACTTTATTGAAATAAACACTGATTATAAATTCAATACAGATACAGATTACCCGAAACCTGTCTTTGAAAGGCATTGTAAGATACACCGCTGGATTCAGGATGGAAACTCATTTCGAATAGTGTCATAAAATATCCAGTTCCGTTTTAAAAAAAATAAGTTGTGGGTGGTCCAGAGAATACGAAACGTTGGATGCTTAGTCTGAAAACGTCAAATCCAAGACCATTAAAACTTCCAAAATATTTTTTGGTAGTTCTGAAAATAAATGAAAATAAATGAATAATAAATGATATTTTAGATTAATTTTCACTGCTAGATACATGAGTAATTATACAGCAGACAACGTAGCCCCCTGTCGTTATATAGTCTATATGCATTGTCTAATCATTGTGGGACTTTCAATAGCGGACACTACACAGCCTACTGTAGACATCCTTTTGCAGGCACGTGGCATGAGTATAATGATTCAAAAGTGTCCCCAATTTCATCTGTTAAAATATCCCACTGGCTACATTCCCTGACTGATACAATTTTTGAACAAATTAAGCAATAGGTAAGTGAATTACAGCGGTGGACACAAAAATACGAAACATACTGTACCTATCGAGATAGTAAAAGTAATATTAGTACTACTAAAATGAGAGAAAACCAGGCTTTCTGTCGATACTAAAAATATGACATAAGGTTCCATTTCATTCTCCACCGATGGCACATCTAAAAAATATCATAATCCATAGAAAGGTGCAGAGCGAAATACCTCTCAACTTTCATCCGAACTTAACTGAGAAAAATGGGCGATTTGACAATAAGTGTTTTATTAACTAGTAATTATTAAACTTTTCAAATGTTGAGTGTTCAAGTGAAAACATTCATTTTCCTACGACAGTGCGTATACTAAGATTTCACACACCTTCCACAGGGCGTAAAGTTATATTTTTTCGCAGAAGTGCGTACAAAATCACTTATGCGTAAGTACATCAACAGTGCATGAAGAGATTTTTTACACACTATTCATATATTATTCAATTTTTGAAAAAAAGATTTTGCATACAATTTACTCGGAAGTGATTTGATAACATGAAGAAAATTCAAAACTTCAGATTGAACATTCAAATTAATGATATAATCGCTGCAATTTGCCTATACAATAGCCGTCGTAGAAAACACATTTAACGATACATTTTTGTAAACAACTCTTTGCACTCGCGTGCTTTGTTGAACTCCGGCTCTGCCTCATTCAACAAAATTCACTTTCATACAAAAAAGTCCTACTTCATGATCTTGTATGGTAAATATCTATTTTACACTTTCTGTGTTCTAGATAACTATTAAAAAAAAATCAGTAACAACTGTACATGTTTTTTATATGTATTAATAAAATTAAAATGGAAGTTAATTTTTAATGAATGACCCTGTACGTGTACGGTATCTTCATAAATGCTCGAAAAAAAAATTCTTCAACATCCATAATATGCAGGCTTTATTTTCATTCTATTGTGAATTCCCAACTTCCCCGCGTAAAGAAGTCATACCTGCTTTGAACTGTCCAAGAATGAGATTAGTAATAATCGTTGCCATGTTGCCATATCAGTTCGCAACATTACTGAAACAGATGAAATATATTCCGTAGGTATATGACGTGTACGCCACACGTGGTAGAATGCTGAACTAATATATACAAGTTTCATCATAGTTCTAACATTACCGCCTCATGCAAACTCTTCTTCTTCTTCAGATTTCTACTTTACCTCAAACAATGTACAGATTTCTGACAAACCAATATGTTCAACTCGCATCAGAGGCTTCTAGTGTTGGAAATTGGTAATAAAAAAGTGTTCAGTAGAGGCAAAAATTCAGGATGACATTGTGGCGTCAGTATACTGAGGTTGTAATTCGCCTGAGTCTTTAATGTATGGTGGATGCATGTTTCCTGAGTTGCTAAATATAGTAGTATGTATATATATATATATATATGGTGGTTCGAAACGTCGGATAGTCATTTCATATAAATAGGGTGAGTAAAAAGATACAGTCCAAGTTTCTTGCAAAAATGCGGTTTTTTCAATGAATACCCTGTATTTCGAAAAAGAATCGGTTAATTTTCTTGAATTTTCGATATAATGTTTGATTTGAGGAGTCCGAGATATTGTCATCAATATTAGCATAGGTCTCCGGGCTCGTTTGTCGGCTATATACTTTTGAATGTAAAGATTTTATTGATACCCGATATGCTCCATAGGAGACCGAAATGGGCTATTTTCCAACAATTCTTCTTGAAAAATATTCGGGCTAGATTAGTGCGGTACCTATTCCAAAAATGCAATACCTTATATACATGGTGAATGAAATGTTTTTCACTTGAAAGCCCTGTTTCCGAAGAAACTAGAGAAAATTGAAATGTACCAGAAGCAATAATCCTCTCAAGGTTAGGACTAATTCTACAGTATTTCAGTATTTCAATTCAGATGGAGAAATATTTTATATGATTTCTGTGAAATGTGGAGTTTATACAAAAACGGGATATTTTTCAATCAACCCGACGAAAACTTAGTAATGGGATATTTGGCATACAATCAACAAATTTTACAAGAAGATCCGCGAAAGTAAATATTTCCTTTTTTTGGACGTTTATTCAATGACCTAATTTTGAAATGTATTTGAATATATTTCACACAAAAAATATGAATAAATATAATTAAAGAATCTTTCTGAAGACAAGCTTTTATTGAATTGCACTGAAAACGAAAAAATAATATTTCTTTAGGGGTGCACGTTATTCGTTGACTGACAGATTCAGGAACTTGTCGCTCAAAAAATTCAAACTGAAAACATTGCATATGTTACTCTCAGAATAGCGTGACACCACTGAAGAATTTTTTTCCTTTTCAGTGCAATTCAATAAAATCTTAAAAAATTTCTTCATTTATATTTATTCATCTTTTTCGCGTAAAAAATTATTCAAATACATTTCAAAATAGGTTCAAAGAAGAGTGACCACAAAACGTCAATATTTCTTTTCGCGGACTTGTAGAATTTTGGGAAGTATAATACCTTTACCATTCATTTGTTCATTGTGTACCAAATATCCCAATTTTGTAGAAACCGCACATTTCACAGAAATCGTATAAAATATTTCTCCATCTGAATTGAAATAGCTTTCAAATACTGTATAATTAGTCCCAACCATGAGAGGGTTATTGCTTCTGGTTCATTTCAATTTTCTCTAGTTCCTTCGGAAACAGGGCTTTCAAATGAAAAACATTTCATTCACCATGTATATAAGGTATTGCATTTTTGGAATAGGAACCGCATAATCTAGACCGAAAATTTTTCTACAGGAATTGTTGGAAAATAGCCAATTTCGGTCTCCAATGGAGTATATCTGGTATCAATAAAATCCGTACATTCAAAAGTGTATAGCCGACAAACGAGTCTGGAGACCTATGCTAATATTAATGACAATATCTCGGACTCCTCAAATCAAACATAATGTCAAAAATTCAAGAAAATGAACCTATTCTTTTTCGAAATACAGGGTATTAATTGAAAAAAACCTCATTTTTGTCAGAAACTTGGACTGTATCTTTTTACTCACCCTATATATATGAAATGACTATGAGACGTTCTTATCATTAAATAATATATATATATATATATATATATATATATATATATATCGAGAAGGGTAGTCTCTTGACTGGACTAGTTGAAAAAAGCCAGTTAAACTCAGATATTCTCAACCTAGGTGAAAGAATATCCTTGGGGATGCAGTCAGAAAAAAAGGCCTTGGTAGGAAAACTCTTTGCGAAATCAAGCTTTCGAAAAACTTTATTTTCATTCTCACGACATCTGAAAAATTATTAATGATGTAAACATAACACTAATAAATGAGAAAAACAACTTACTAACGTGAGGATAGTTTGAAGAAAATAGCTAATGCTTTTTCATCGGTCATTATGTAGACACAAGTTTTTTTAAACAGAGATGACGAAATACGAACATATTGAAACACTGTAAAAACAGCATGTTATCTCGGTAGAGACAACTGCAGTAAATTATTAAAAAAGTAAATTATTTCTAAGGATTCAGATTAACAATATTCGAAACATTTTAAATTCTAACTGAAAATGTGTCAACCATTTTACGCATTTTGTTGCAGAGCACAAAACAAGAGAGAAAAGAAGGAAAGTGTTACTGGTCAGCTGTCAAATAACTTGTCAATGAGATTTGTGCCACCACGAAACTTGTTTATGATTATTGCAGAACGCCATCTATGGGGGAAAAAATGAATTGGAGGAAAGCGTAATATTTGAATTTCGAAAGTTGTCAGACTCTAATTTAAGGATATAATTATAGATTAAGCTAAGGTTAGCAACATCAGACCTTTTATTCATACTGTTAGGTTCATTATGGATATAAACCAATTCTAAAAAGTTTCTTTTAAGACAATTGTCCTCCTTTGCTAAAATTGTGGGTTCATTGAAATTGATATGGTGAAAAGTATTGATACTGTGTTCAGCAAGTGCACAGCTGTTCTTTTTGAGATTGCAATCGCTCTTGTGTGACGTGATGCGTCCTGCCAAGTTGCGACCTGTTTGTCCAATGTAGACTTTCTCACAATTAGAACATGGTAATTTGTAAATGACATTAGTATTTTCTAATTTTGAAAGAGGAGTTTTTGTTTTGGTATAGAGATTGTTAACTATTTTGAGATTCTTTTTGGCAATGCGCAATTCCTGGGATTTGAATATATTGGAGAGTTCAGAAGTTAAATCTTGGACATATGGTAAGGTTCTATGTTTATATATAATAGCTGGCTGAGGAGGATTATTACTATTATTGGAATTCGAAATATTCAAAGATAAAGATAAAAGTGTTGGAAAGAAATGTATTGATGGTGCTTACAGGATAGGAGTTTTCTCTAAGGATTTGTCTCAACTCCTTTAGACCCTCCTGTTGATGATTTGGATTTGACAGACTTATTACTCTATTTTTTATTGCTGTGATCAGGTTGTATTTCATACTCTTATGGTGGTATGAATGAAAATTTAGAAAACGGTTGGAACACATTGGTTTCCTATACCATTTTTTGCGAAGAACGTTGTTTTCATCTCTACATACTCTCATATCGAGGAATGGGATACTATGGTTCTCCTCTACCTCTGAGGTAAACTGAAGATGAATGTCAAAACTATTAAAGTAGAAAAGAGTTTCTTCTACTTTCCCTGATGGCACTGATAATAGTAAATCATCCACATACCTCTTCACAAACGGAATGTCATAAGGAATCAGAGTCAGAACATCCTTAATGAGTTCATCTAATACAAAATTAACAAGAATAGAGGAAATCGTTGAACCCATGGGGGTACCAAAAATTTGTTTATAATATGTGTTATCAAAGAGAAGTACAACAATTTTCAATAATATCCCACTTGGTGGACAAAATGGATCTGACCACATCAAAGGGGAGGTTTGTAAACAAAGATACTACATCAAAACTCACCACTACATAATTGTCAGGAATTTTGAAATTATTAATAAATTTACTAAACGAAAAAGAATCCTTGATATAGTAATCACTCTCTGTATCATATGCTTTAGTCAGGATACCGGTAATGTATTTTGCCAAATTCCCATTAGAGGCGTTGACAGAAGACACTATAGGCCTCATGGCTAATGTAGGTTTATGTATTTTTGGAAGAGAATAGAAACGTGGTGCAATTGCATTATAAGTTTTAAGAATTTTAGCAATGGTTGGATCAATTAACTTATCATTTTCAAATCTAGAAATAAGCTCATTCGCTTTTTGTTGTATTGCAAAAGCAGGATTAAGTGAGATTTTTTTGTAATATTTTTCGTCGTCAAGTAATTGTCGACTTTTTTCTAGATAATCCTGTACATTACTACAGTTACATTCCCTTCATCACTTTTAACAATATACAGATTTGGGTTATCTTTATGAAATTTTTGAGTTTTAGTGAAAATATTTTGGAGATGTGATGGAGATGAAGAATTTTTATGAAATTTTTAAATCTTTGCTCGTAGGGCAAATACTGAATTTAGGTCCTAAGGACAATAAACGTTTAACATCTAACGGAATCTCTACATCTGTTAGATTTTTTATCCATTTTTCTTGGAATTCAATTGTAGTGAAAGCATTAATTTTTAAATTATTTAATTTATTTTTTTGTCTGTTGAGAATATTATGAAAAACTATGTTGTAATGTGATTTTTGTCTTCTATTAAATTCTGAAAAAATGTCAAAAGGAATCAATTTACGGAGTTTTAATTTTATGCTAACCAATTCTTTTTTGAAATGATTTATGTCACTAAACGTTGATTGAATCTCTAAATTTAATATAGATTTTTTCAACCTGTTATTAAATCCTTGAATTTTCGCTCCAACTCGTCCACTACGGAGGTGTGGAAGTGTGTTGACATTGCAGATACCATTGGTGATGTGATTCGGGAAAAGATCCAGATTTCTACATCTTGTTAAAAAAACTTTCTTATTTGAAGCAGCAGCTATTTTGATGTTAATCGTGGCCCATCGTTTCAGTAACGTCACGCTCATAAGTCCGTACTGTCGATGAATGTTGTTGTAGAACCCCATATCTGTAATTTATCGAGAAGGGTAGTCTCTTGACTGGACTAGTTAAAAAAAGCCAGTTAAACTGGTGGACGAGTTGGAGCGAAAATTCAAGGATTTAATAACAGGTTGAAAAAATCTATATTAAATTTAGAGATTCAATCAACGTTTAGTGACATAAATCATTTCAAAAAAGAATTGCTTAGCATAAAATTAAAACTCCGTAAATTGATTCCTTTTAACATTTTTTCAGAATTTAATAGAAGACAAAAATTACATTACAACATAGTTTTTCATAATATTCTCAACAGACAAAAAAATAAATTAAATAATTTAAAAATTAATGCTTTCACTACAATTAAATTCCAAAAAAAATGGATAAAAAATCTAACAGATGTAGAGATTCCGTTAGATGTTAAACGTTTATTGTCCTTAGGACCTAAATTCAGTATTTGCCCTACAAGCAAAGATATAAAAATTTCATCATTACTTGCTGACATTGAATCCATTATTACTATTTTTCCTAAACATGAACAAGGTCTGCATAGATCCCAGTGCACTAATGTGATAACAAATTATTTACATAAAAATTCTTCATCTCCATCACATCTCCAAAATATTTTCACTAAAACTCAAAAATGTCTTAAAGATAACCCAAATCTGTATATTGTTAAAAGTTATAAAGGGAATGTAACTGTAATAATGTACAAACAGGATTATCTAGAAAAAAGTCGACAGTTACTTGACGACGAAAAATATTACAAAAAAATCTCACTTAATCCTGCTTCTGCAATACAACAAAAAGCGAATAAGCTTATTTCTAGATTTGAAAATGATAAGTTAATTGATCCAACCATTGCTAAAAATCTTAAAACTTATAATGCAATTGCACCACGTTTCTATTCTCTTCCAAAAATACATAAACCTACATTAGCCGTGAGGCCTATAGTGTCTTCTGTCAACGCCCCTAATGGGAATTTGGCAAAATACATTACCGGTATCCTGACTAAAGCATATGATACAGAGAGTGATTACTATATCAAGGATTCTTTTTCGTTTAGTAAATTTATTAATAATTTCAAAATTCCTGACAATTATGTAGTGGTGAGTTTTGATGTAGTATCTTTGTTTACAAACCTCCCCTTTGATGTGGTCAGATCCATTTTGTCCACCAAGTGGGATACTATTAAAAATTGTTGTACTTTAACTTGGAGTGCTTTCATAGACACACTTGAATTTATATTTGAATCAAATTTTCTTCTCTTTGATAACACATATTATATACAAATCTTTGGTACCCCCATGGGTTCAACGATTTCCCCTATTCTTGTTAATTTTGTATTAGATGAACTCATTAAGGATGTTCTGACTCTGATTCCTTATGACATTCCGTTTGTGAAGAGGTATGTGGATGATTTACTATTATCAGTGCCATCAGGGAAAGTAGAAGAAATTCTTTTCTACTTTATTAGTTTTGACATTCATCTTCAGTTTACCTCAGAGGTAGAGGAGAACCATAGTATCCCATTCCTCGATATGAGAGTATGTAGAGATGAAAACAACGTTCTTCGCACAAAATGGTATAGGAAACCAATGTGTTCCAAGCGTTTTCTGAATTTTCATTCATACCACCATAAGAGTATGAAGTACAACCTGATCACAGCATTGGAAAATAGAGTAATAAGTCTGTCCCATCCAAATCATCAACAGGAGGGTCTAAAGGAGTTGAGACAAATCCTTAGAGAAAACTCTTATCCTGTAAGCATCATCAATAAATTTCTTTCCAACACTGGTCTTAACCAGAGATCTTTTTCACAAAATTTATCTTTAAATATTTTGAATTCCAATAATAATAATAATCCTCCTCAGCCAGCTATTATATATAAATATAGCACCTTACCATATGTCCAAGATTTAACTTCTAAACTCTCCAATATATTCAAATCCCAGGAATTGCGCATTGCTAAAAAGAATCTCAAAATAGTTAACAATCTCTATACCAAAATAAAAACTCCTCTTTCAAAATTAGAAAATACTAATGTCATTTACAAATTACCATGTTCTAATTGTGAGAAAGTCTACATTGGACAAACAGGTCGCAACTTGGCAGGACGCATCACGTCACACAAGAGCGATTGCAATCTCAAAAAGAACAGCTGTGCACTTGCTGAACACAGTATCAATACTTTTCACCATATCAATTTTAATGAACCTACAATTTTAGCAAAGGAGGACAATTGTCTTAAAAGAAATTTTTTAGAAATGGTCTATATCCATAATGAACCTAACAGTATGAATAAAAGGTCTGATGTTGCTAACCTTAGCTTAATCTATAATTATATCCTTAAATAAGAGTCTGACAACTTTCGAAATTCAAATATTACTCTTTCCTCCAATTCATTTAATCCCCCATAGATGGCGTTCTGCAATAATCATAAACAAGTTTCGTGGTGGCACAAATCTCATTGACAAGTTATTTGACAGCTGACAAGTAACACTTTCCTTGTTTTCTCTCTTGTTTTGTGCTCTGCAACGAAATGCGTAAAATGGTTGACACATTTTCAGTTAGAATTTAAAATGTTTCGAATATTGTTAATCTAAGTGAATCCTTAGAAATAATTTACTTTTTTAATCATTCACTGCAGTTGTCTCTACCGAGATAGCATGCTGTTTTTACAGTGTTTTAATATGTTCGTATTTCGTCATCTCTGTTTAAAAAAACTTGTGTATACATAATGACCGATGAAAAAGCATTAGCTATTTTCTTCAAACTACCCTCACGTTAGTAAGTTGTTTTTCCCATTTATTAGTGTTATGTTTACATCATTAATAATTTTTCAGATGTCTTGAGAATAAAAATAAAGTTTTTCGAAAGCTTGAAAAAAAAAGACAATTTAGCAAAGAGTTTTCCTACCAAGGCCTTTTTTTCTGACTGCATCCCCAAGGATATTCTTTCACCTAGGTTGAGAATATCTGAGTTTAACTGGCGTTTATATATATATATATATATATATATATATATATATATATATATATATATATATATATATATATATATATATATATATATATATATATATGTGAAAATAGAGTATTTTTCGTTTTAATTCCGAGAGCTCTAACCTTTGACAGCTGTTTCGTGCTAACGCACTCATCAGAAAGGATTTATGGAGCTCTCGAAATCAAAACGAAAAATACTCTATTTTCACTTAGATTCTGCTTGCGTTCCTCTTAACGTACGAGAAACTTGATTGAACCTTGGGTTGGTCAGAACAACGAATTGTTGGCTGCCTGTCAATGAGTAGATAAACATCTAACTCTGGATTCCATGGTTCGCGTCAAATTAAATTTCAACTAGTGACTGTAGATGTCATAAGTAACTTTCTGTTATATCTGTCTTGCCTTCACGGTATTAATTCTTGAGTGGATTCGTTTTGATTTCGAGAGCTCCATAAATCCTTTCTGATGAGTGCGTTAGCACGAAACAGCTGTCAAAGGTTAGAGCTCTCGGAATTAAAACGAAAAATACTCTATTTTCACTTAGATTCTGCTTGCGTTCCTCTTAACGTACGAGAAACTTGATTGAACCTTGGGTTGGTCAGAACAACGAATTGTTGGCTGCCTGTCAATGAGTAGATAAACATCTAACTTTGGATTCCATGGTTCGCGTCAAATTAAGTTTCAACTAGTGACTGTAGATGTCATAAGTATCTTTCTGTTATATATATATATATATATATACATATATATATATATATATATATATATATATATATTTATGTACATTACTAAGTTCATGGGTTGAACCGCGTTGAGAGTTTATAACTCGACGTTTCGGCTCCTGCTTTGGAGCCATTTTCAAGAGTGTGACTGCCAGGCCTCTATCTGCCTACTCCTCGAGTCGTGGTCTTGAGAGATATCAAGGTCTCAACCTGCCTACTCCTTGATCTCATAGGCAGGTTGAGACCTTGATATCTCTCAAGACCACGACTCGAGGAGTAGGCAGATAGAGGCCTCGCAGTCACACTCTTGAAAATGGCTCCAAAGCAGGAGCCGAAACGTCGAGTTATAAACTCTCAACGCGGTTCAACCCATGAACTTAACCCATGAACCTTTCCGAACATACATATATATATATATATATATATATATATAAATTTAATTTCCTAGCTGATTTGGATTTGACGGGAAAAATCAAAATGTTTGAGGATGACATAACAATGATATACAGTGAAAAAAAAATTGAGTGAACTAAAAAGTAATCATGTCACGATCGGGTTTGAAGAACCCCTGGCCCCCTAGGTGTCTAGGGTGCCCAATTACCTATTTGCTTGGCTTGCGAGAGGTTAAATCATTGACCAACTATATTGTGACCACCCTGGTATAGTGAATAAAACAGTGAAGTGAAATTAGTTATTCATTTAAAATCTAGTTAGAGCCATGTGAACAAATATCACCCTGTGCTACAGAACACAAGTGAAGTGAACCAGTAAAAATTTAGTGATCAATAAAAAGGGTATGTACAAATAAATTTACTTACCTTACAAAAACCACCAAGGGGATGAAATGTGTCAAGCTGCCCATGATGCCTGAAACTTGCAAAATAAAAAACTCTTTGACGGTCTGTCTTATCACCCAGACCTCTCAAAATGAAAAAAGCCTCAATCAAAGGAAACATTCGAATTTATGTGTAAATTATCGCTGACTATTGCGTAATCAGCATTCAAGCCATCGAGTGTTGTTGCACCGGAATGTAACCCAATACCTGATGCTGGTTTATGACTCTCATTGAACTTTGAATTTGCAGGAAATACTTTATTTCAATAACTGTAACCATAGATTATAAGATTCTAATAAATGAATATGAAATATGGGACTTTTTACTCTAGGCTAAATAATATGAATTAATTTTGAATTTTGAAAAATGATTAGGTTATGTGCTATTTCTCATACTTGACAATATGACAAGCGATCTTGAAAAAATAACATCATGACTTATGTCACATAAACTAGCATTGAATTTTGAAAAATCATTGTTTATGTTCATTGCAAAAAAATCTTCTAGTATCGACTTGGAAGATCCCATCAGATTAAGAAATGAAAGTATACAATACTCTCCCACATTAAAATTTCTGGGACTTTATGTAGATGAAAATGTATCGGAATTCTTTTCAAAATAAGAAATATTTTACCCCTTAAACATCTCAAGAGCATTTACTCTTCCTTAGTTTATTCAAAATTGCAATACATGATTTCTATTTGGGGTGCAGCAACAAAGTCATTGCTCAGGCCACTCAAGACGCCACAGAATAAAATCATCATAAACCAAAAAAAGCTTCTTGATATTCAATCATTATATGAAATGAAATTGAGTACCTTCATTAATTTAGTTAAAAATAATAAGAATCATTCTAATTTAATATTCAAAATCAATAGTGATCATCATAATTATTCAACCAGATATTCCAACAATATAACAATGAATAAAGGTAAGACAAATTTTGGTCAAAAATAAATACTATGTAACGGAATAAAATTTTACAATGAATTACCGAATGAATTGAAAAATTATGGTAAAATCCGATTCAAAATTAATTTAAAAAAATACTTAATGAGTTGAGTTTAGAACAGATAATAAATCTCTTCTGATTCCATCATTTTCTGTTTTGAAACTTTGAGATATATCTTGTTAATTTCCATCAATTGTTTAATATCTTCTTTAATTTGTGTTACATAAGAATTGTATTATTCAGTGTATACTTTTTTTTTTATCCCTCTATAAGCAGAAATGTTTCTTGGGATCAATGAAGTATTATTATTATTTATAATTTTGAAGAGTTTCGTGATCTTTCAAAACATAATTTTTTGATTTATCTCAATGTTTGATAGATTTGATAAAACCATAGTGATCCGTTTTTTTACATAAAGGACTTAAATAATAAATTATGTTTCAAATAAATACGTTGTGGTAGTAAATCAAAAGGAAGAAATGCAAAAAAATTTCAGAACTATTACTTTATTTCTCAGTTGCAATTGTAATTCTGCGTAAAGAATTCAATACAACTGATAAATTATTCGACATTCTCTCAATGTTTTTGTTATTATTCTCCAACAACCCTTCGTTCAGCTCTTCTTTCTGCTTGTTCGTTTGTGTGAGTAGAATCATCAACATTTTTTCCATCTTCTGTAATACCAGATCATCCACCAATCTTGCTTTTTGCTTATGAGCGTTGCTGATGAAAAAAAAGTCGTTCTCGTCTGTATCTTTCCTGAAGAAATTAGCAATAATCAGCTTGATCAAATTCTCATCATCATCAGTTAGCCTGCGATGTCTCTTCTTCATATTCCTCAAGATACCGCGTGTGACGTATAACATGGCATTCATTTTATTCTTCGACATCGTCAAACATTTTGCATATCTGAATTCGTCGGCTTTTGGGAAAACCGGTTTTCCTTCCGCAGGAGTGCTGTCCTCACCCCCTCTCATACGACTGAGGTGTTTTAGTTTGATTTTAGCAACACCCCTATAGTACCGATACTGCTCTTGCAAATAGTCAACAACGCCATAGCCTCTTTCGTTAGAATAGTATAACTGCGCTTCATCATAACTTATTGTTATGATGGTTATATAAACGGTGAGGAAGTATAACGATATGATCATATGAAGCGCATAGTATACATAATGCAAAGGAGCTGTGAGAGCTGCGAAATAGAACTTTTGGTGCAAACACAACGACAGGAGTGTAAGAGTCATTACTGCATCAAGTATGTCTTTGAAATCGAGAGCCTGATCTCCGAAAAATAAAAGGCCTACAAGAGTAAACAGGAAAATCGTGAGCATTTGGTTGAGCAGTGTGCAGGCAAGGGGCGCAGCAGATAGAGCCAGCGTTTTTTCTGCAATCTTGATGATCAGCAAGAATTTCAGCAACGTCCAGAGTCTCAAGGTGGCTAAGAAAACCAGAAGAGCTGCTAACGAAGTGAGAATTGTTTCTGCGAAGAAGAGCTCGGAGTAGCTGACGAATTCGTTGTGTTTGGCGTGCTCGATTCTGTTGAGAAATCTTCCCACCAATATGGTCCTCTGCATATATAGAAATAAACACGCCATGCTTATTGTTATGATGATGATATCGACTATGTGCCACAGGTCTCTGAATACCATTTTCTTCTTCCGCACTATTTTCAGCAGTAGTTTCACTATCAGGACTAGGACCATGAAGACGAAGGAGGCCATCACTAAATATAGCAGTAGTCCTGCTTTTTCTTTGACGAATAGTAGGTGAGCAGACTTAACCTGGAAAAAACTATTTTGGAATGGATTTTTTAAAGAACATAATGCAGTTGATTGTGGCCCTACGAAGTATAGAAAATCGAAGCAAATATGAAACAAAAATGAAAGTTCCTGAAACACGTTTCCATATTCTTACAAAGACAGCCGCTGGCGCAGAGGAGAGGAAACGTGCCATTTCTATTTTCCCCGTATATTTTAAAATCACTTTCGTCAAGATTATGGAACAGGATCTAATTATGATAATATCCATCTATCAATTTATTTAATGTAGAAATAACTTCTAGTCAAAACATTGAGAGTTGTATCGAATGAATTTTCAGCTTCCAAACCTGTGTGCCATTCCCTTATTGAATCATATCTGCGTTATGGAATATCATTTTGGGGAGTTGCTGCGGTTATCGATTTCAGGATGTTCTAATTTAACAGAATCGTGCTCTGCGATATTTATACAAAGTATCGGGATTCACGTGATCTCTGTTTTTGATCACAAAATTTTAACAGTTGTTGCAATTTTAATACTTGAAACTGTGTGTTTGATATACAAGCATAATTGAAATAGGTATGTATTATATTGACTATAATGGTGATAATTTCCCGATCTGAACATAAGTGCAGACGAAAGAGAGTATCACCACCATATGCGCTCCGGGGCGACTTAACAAAAAAAGGTGGCGCATTTGCTATTTCAACTGCAGGAAAAACTCGAAAAAACCTGCAGTACCACGCGAGGAGTCACTGAGGCGAGAATGAGCGCATGTAACTGAATGAGAATAAAAATACAACATTAACGCTCATACTTTGTAAAATTTGTGAAACTCCCAGGTTTTCGGAGAAAACCCCTCAAAAGCAGAGCTTGTGCGAGCAAGGGAGATCCGGGACCTACAGTTTAAATAAAAGTGGAATCCGAACCACTTCAGCTCAGTGACACACGACCGGGGATCGAACCCGGACCGTCTGGGTGGAAGCCAAACGCTCTAACAACTCGACCACTTCGCTGTATAATCACATCAATAATTCCTTCATTTCTGTCATCTTCTGCCAGTCCAGCCGCAACACTTGGTGAAAACGTTTCAGTCCATCAATGTCGAAAATGTATATGAAATCATACAAAAAAAATTACTCAAAAAGTGTTCAGATGGAAACAATAAAAGATATTTGAATTCAACTATGTTCGACTCATGCTTGAAATATGCGTTTCAGAACCCATCATTATAGAACTCTTGCAAACTGTAAAACACTCTTTCAGACAACAAACACTTTACGTACTTTCTGAACTAAAAAAGTGATTTGTTACTTTCAATGTTTGGCGGAAGGTGATTAAACATCTTACATCTATTATAAACTATTGAATTTTTGATCAGAGGACTTTTTGTGATTGGCAATTTCAATTCATTATTTTGTCTTGTTATATGATAAGAAGAGCTACCAATAGTAAATTTTGTTTCATGCTTGTATATCAAACACACAGTTCCAAGTATGAAAATTGCAACAACTGTAAATATGTGTTTTAAAAACAGAGGTCGACATGAATCCCGATACTTTGCTTTGCATAAATATCCTACAGCACGCTTCCGTAAAATTAGAACATTCTGGAATCGATAACCGCACCAAACTCCCCAAAATGGCATTTTATAACAATAAGAGAATGATACACAGGTTTGGAAGCTGAAAATTCCTATTCTTTCGATACAACTCTCGATGCATAACAACCTTTTACATAGAATTTCGATGTGCTGCTCAAATTTCGATGAACTATCAATATATAGGCCTAGGTCCTTCAAACTTAACTTATTTTCAACAATGTTATTGTCCAACGATATATCTTCAAGATGACATCTGAAGGAAATCATGTTAGTTTTTTCATGTTAAATGACTGTAATGAATCTTATAATAGATAAAGACTCAAATCTAATTAAATAAAGACCTTTTTTGGTAAACTTTTATATTTGACGAACAGTGACAATACTTGACATCAATCTGTTTTTAAAACTCAACTCACAACTTGATTTCTGTATATGTATACAGCAGGTTCAAATATCTTCAACATTAACATTCTCCCCCTCGGTGCTAACTTCTTTGTTAGCACAGTTGACATTCAGACGATGAAGTTTTCTAACTGGTCTTTTTAGAATTCCATTTGATACTCTAACATCTGCTACTCTTACAATACCATCTGAGCCCTCGTAGACTTTGGCAATGGTCCCTAATGGCCAATTGCCTCTTGGCAGGTGAGTATCGTTAATGATTACCAAATCACCAACTTGAATATTTGGATCATCTTTCTTCCACTTTTTTCTTTCAACTAGGGTAGGTATATACTCGCAAAGAAAACGTTTCCAGAACATGTCCACCAAATACTGCGATGTTCGCCATTGTTTTCTTAACAGCAGATCCTTTTCTGTAAATTTCCCTGGTGTGGTGATAGTAGTTGATCTTCCAATTAAAATGTCATTCGGACATATGCTCACCAGATCAGCAGGATTATCGGATACTTGGGTAAGAGGTCTACTGTTTATTATGTATTCAGCTTCTGCAAAAAGAGTTTGAAGTACTTCCTCCGTTTGGTGTCTATCCTTCATAATCCCCGCCAAAGCTCTCTTGAAGCATCCTATCAGACGCTCCCAGCTACCACCCATAAATGGAGCAAGGGGTGGAATGAATTTCCATTGGATGCCCCAATTAGTCATGTTTTCCATAATAGTGCCAACTTCTAGTTCATCAAGTGCCTCCAAAAGTTCTCGGTTCGCGCCATGAAAGTTTGTACCATTATCAGACCAGATCACTCGTACTGCTCCTCGTCTAGCCAAAAATCTTCGTATAGCCATGATACATGCATCCGTATTGAGAGAATGAGCTATCTCTACATGAATTGCTCTAATGGTTAAGCACGTGAAGAGTACGCCATACCTCTTTTCTACTCTTCGGCCAATTTTTACGTAGAAAGGGCCAAAATAGTCAATACCACTTGAGGAGAATGGTTTTTCATACACTTGTAATCTCTCCTGGGGTAGTAGTCCCATTTTCGATTCAACTTGAGGTGCCTTTTGTCTTCTACATTGCACACATTGTCGAATCGTTTTCTTTACTGTCGTATTTAAATGTGGAATACAAAACTTTCGACGTAATTCGTTTATTACCGTATAAGTTCCTTGGTGTCCATATTTACTATGGAAATGAAGTATAATTTTTTTGGTGAATAGGTGATCACCATCCAGGACTATGGGTTCCTTCTCGATTTCCTCAAAACACCCGATTTTCACAATTCTACGTTATTCTGAGAATATCTTCTGGATCCAAAACAAGTGACAATTTGCATAGTCTTCCATTTTTGTTTTCAATTTTATGTTTCAAATTTTCGAAGTCTTTAGGAAAACAAGTCCACTGAATTTCTTTCCACCATTGTTTTTGACTCCAATTTAATTCTTCAGTCGTTAATGGTCCAGATTCTTTGTTCTGTCCTATATGTTTCAAATTTCAACAACTTTATCCAAGAGTAGTGTGATTTTATTTCTGGTAAAGATTCAGAGAGATTAACTGCCATCGTTACGATGTGGATATGCTCTATTTGAAATGTGTTATCTGAATGATCTTCATTTAATCTATGTGGAATAGTTGGCCAATCTTCTTCATTCTTATAAAGGAACTGCGGACCCTTGAACCATCTACATTCTGATGTCAAAGTTTTTGGAGTGTCTCTAGTGCAATCATCTGCAACATTATCCAAGGTTGGTACCCATCTCCATTCACTGAGCTCACTGAGTTCTAGTATCTCTCCAACTCTAGATGCTACATAAGTTGGAAGTTTTTTCTCACTTTGTAGCCAATGTATGACTGTGCGGGAATCTGACCAGAATAATTTTGAATGTATTTTTATTTTCAAGTGTTTCATTACTTCTCTGCATAATCGAACACCCAGCACAGCTACTAATAATTCCATTCTCGGAATTGTCAATGTCTTTAATGGGGCAACCCGTGCTCTCGATGCAACAAGAACAGTCTGTATGCAATCTTTGGATATTATTCGTAAGTATACTGCCGAAGCATAAGCACATTCACTGGCATCTGCGAATGTATGGAGCTGTAGATTTGTGGCTTGCTTCAAATTTTCTGAGTAACAGCGTGGTATTTCCAAATTCATAGACTCCTTCAATTCATTCAGCCACATCAACCATTTCTTGAACATATTGTCTGTTATTGAGTCGTCCCACCCAATACCGGAACGCCAAATTGTTCGCAATAAAATTCTTGATGTGATTGTGATAGGAGTCAACAAACCAATAGGATCATATACAGACATCGTGGTCTTTAACACTTCCCTTTTTGTTGGAATTTTGGAGCCATTCATTATTTTTAGAGGAACTTTATGGAATTTCAGTCTGAAATTGAAGCAATCTCTTTCAGAATTCCATGACATACCAAGAATTCTGTCTTCAACGATTTGTCTATCCAATTCAGATGTTTTTTGTTGATTTACTAGATGTTGCGGTATATTTCTCAAGACTTCTGACGAGTTGCAAATAAAATTTCGAATCTCGAATCCTCCTTTGCTGTGCACCAGAATAACCTCATTGATCAACTGGATAGCTTCTTCTGCCGTCTCTGTGCCATCAAGAAAATCATCAACGTAATGGTTTTCTACGATTGCTTCTACCACTCTTTCGTTCGTAGTAAACCTTGAATTGTAATTCTTCACAAATTGGGCCAAGAATGGTGAAGACGTTATTCCAAATAGCATTGCGGTCATTCTGTAAACTTGTGCTGTAGCTTTCATGTTGAGATTTCTCCATAGGAAACATTGCGAAAACGTATCTTCATAGCAAATATTCACCCTGTTAAACATTTCTCTTATGTCTCCTGCGAATGCAATTTTATTTATTCGAAATCTTAGTAGGATTCCAAAGAGAGATTTCAAATAATCTGGGCAAACTAGCAAGAAATCGTTCAAGGAAAATCCGTTCGATTTGGCTGTAGCGTCGAATACCACTCTGACCTTTCCTGGTTTGTTTGGGTTTCTTACTGGAAAATGTGGTAAGAACCAAATACGTTCAGCTTCGGTCAATTCTCGGTCATTAACTGGGACAGCATATTTCTTTTCGAATAACTTTTCGATTTCTTCACAGTAAGCCTTAGCAAACAGTCTGTATATGCACAATTTCTTCTCAAGACATATTAGTCTCTGCATAGCCATAACTTTGGAAGAAGGAAATGTCATATTATCTTCTTTCCATGGTAATTTTACTTCATATTGAGAATCTACCAGACGAATTGAAGTCTCCGAAATAGCGATGGCTCTTTCTTCTTCTTTGGTCTTCTTTTTGTCCACTTTTGGAATTGCCAATCCAAAATTTTCGACTCTCATGAATTCCTTAACTAATTCATGAAGGTTTTCATCAGCAGTTTCACAGCATATGAAGGATATTTCTGTTTTGTTCTTTGTTTGTGATGAGAACTCAACATTACCGTGGATTGTCCAGCCTATTCGAGTTTTTGATAGAATTGGTGAATGAAGGGTTGGCTGGATAACTTGTCTTGATACTATTAAATTTGCGTTATTCTGTCCAATAAGCAAACAAGGCTTTTCAATTTCTTCAAAATTAGCAGAAACTTGCTCTATGAATGGAAATTTTATAATCATTTCTTCTAAATTATAATTTTGCCGTGGCAGGTTGAGATTATCTACTGTTCTAATATTATTTAACTTGTAGAATACAGCAGAACATTGTCCTGCAATTTCGGCTTCAACAACTTGAGAGTTGTAATCGTATCTGTAAATTTCCCCAGTCCATTTACAGCACAGAGGGGATACAGGTCCAGATAAACCTAATTTGTTAGCTACTGTTGAATCTATCAGAGTTGTAGTGCTTCCTTCATCTAACAATGCAAGTATGTGAAAAATACCATTCGGACCTTTAATTTGGACAGGTATGATTTTCAACAGGGTATTATTGTTACAATCGGAAAGGTGGGTTGTGATTTCAGGTTGTCTAGGTATAAATTCTGAATTTTTGTGTAATAAATTGTGGTGGAATCTATCGCAGTTATTCACACCACATATCTTTCTTCTCCTACATTTGCCACTATGCAATTTCAAACAGCAGTAACAAAGATTTTTCATCTGGACCATCTTCCATCGCTGAGTCACAGCTGCAGACTTGAATTCACTACAATGTTCAACAGAGTGTTCCCCTTTCTTACAGATTTTGCATAATTTCTTGGTGCCATCAATCGAGGAACTATTGTGCTGATCTTTTTCCATTTCCTTCTCATTTGAAGTGTGATTTGACTCAAGATTTCTTCCGGAATTCTTGGAAATGAATGTGATTCTGGATACGACCTGAGACATTTCTTGAACCCATAAAGAAAAATCTTTCAACGATTCATGATTACTCATGATATTTTTCTGCATTAAATAACTACCCCATTGGGTAAGTAGGTGAGGTGGTAACTTGGTTACTAAATTAGCTAGCAGTCTACTTTGGTTGATCGTTTTTGCCATTTCTCCCTCTAATACTGCGGATATGTTTCTTACTGAAGTGCTATAATCTATAAATGATTCCAAACTGTCCACAGATGGTAAATAACGTATTTTTTCATTCATCGACTATCAGCTCTGAACGGCCATATTTCTTCTGTGGGATGTCTAGAATTTCATCTGGCTTTTGTGCAGTAACCAAAAGCATTTCTACCGTTTTTCTTGCGTCACCTGTTAGATTTTTGTTCAATCTGAGAACATTTTCCTTTGGCGAAAACATGCAAGTTTCGTTAGAAAGTTTGTATTCTGAATAGAAAATAGGCCACTTTAGGCAGGAGGATCCATCAAATGGAATCAATTGACTTCCAATAGTTTGTCTAGCTAACATACTAGAAATGGATCTTGCAAGATCACTTATTTGGTTTTGTGATACATCTTTTGATATATTCTGTTGATGATTAGGTTCATTCAATGTATTTGTCCAATCTTGAACATCTTGAAGTTTTTGATTTCTCGCAATGTCACTTCTAACGTCATCTTGATGTGAAATATTTTCCCTAGAACTGGAATCAGAATCCATTTGAAAATATTCTTCATATTTTTGTATTGACTTTTCTTTTGAAGAAAGACGATTTTCATAAATTTTGATGAGCTTTCTTCTTTGTTCAATGTCACTTTGTAAGGAATTTATATCTTGTGTAGAAGCTTTTTCAGCACTATTCAGTTTGGATAATTCTGCTTCTAAACACAATAGTTCTTCCTGTTTTAAAAACAAATTGTCTTGAAGAATTGAAATTTGATCTTGAATTTCTAGTAGTTTCGATTTTCTTTTGAAACCTCTAAACGTACTTGTTGAAATAGGTATTGAGCCGTTGACACAACTTTTTGTTTAAGCACAAGTTTGAATTTGATCCATATTTGTGAGTTCATCGGTTGTATTCAACTTATCCATAAAAGTTTTCATGAATATTTTTGTTAGCTCCGTGGTATCAGCTGAATCTGAACAGTGGGTTTCAAAAAGTTCACATAATTGTTGTAAACTAATGATACTTAATGATTTTCCAACTAACTTAACATGTTATCTATATTCTTCTGAGTTTATGTGGAAACTTAATCCATGAAAGGATAATATATTGTTTTTCGTCATTTTATTTGTAGCATTACTTCCATATAGAGCAAAATGTAGATCTTCTAACGTTTTCTTGTTTGTGATTTTCAATCTCGGCTGGAGACCAGGTACACTTTTAAGAACCATTTTTGAAGGCGTTGCAGATGGATCTGTTTGCATAGTGCTGTTTCTAAAGGTTTGAAGGACCACTTGTAATGAATCTTATAATAGATAAAGACTCAAATCTAATTAAATAAATACCTTTTTTGGTAAACTTTTATATTTGACGAACAGTGACAATACTTGACATCAATCTGTTTTTAAAACTCAACTCACAACTTGATTTCTGTATATGTATACAGCAGGTTCAAATATCTTCAACATTAACAATGACAGTAAATTAGAATGACACCAATCTTTCACTGTTTTCAGATCAAATCGTATAATTCCATCAAGATCTTTTTTGTCCTTGTGGTGATGAACTTGTCACTATCTGAATTCGGTTAGTTGAATAGTTTATAAATACATAACTGTTTCAATTTACATCTTTATTTATAATTGAAAGCTTTGTCGATAAGTTGAAAAACTTCTGACTTTTTGAAATACAGCAAACAGAGTCGAATAATAACTTTTATGAACATCTATTCAATAGTAGAATTTCTTTCGAATTATAGTTTTTGAAGTTTGTTGTGGTAATTTATTTAATGTTTCTAACGAGCTGAAAATTAAATTTGCTTTTCCTTTGTTGGAATGAATGCAGTGCATTCCTTTCAAAACGAGCCACCCTGAATAACTTTTGGAACAATGATTTTCTGGAAGAATAAAAAACACGTCAACAATAGTATACAGAGAAAGAAATTTTGACACATTGACATTTGATGTAACTTTCCCTATCGCACCTCCAGAGGATGCCACCAACTTTTTTTAAATTATCAGATGCTCCATGATGAGCAGATTTCAACAAAGACTAATACTTATTATTAGTAGAATTCTTCTGGACTTCCATTGTCTAGAATCAAAGAAAATAAATTCTTTGCATGTGTTTGAGTCACGACGTTTCCACAGTTAACATCTACTGTCGTTATCAAGTGTGTGAATGCGACAAGATATTTCGGATACTTATTATACAGATCTTTCTTGATGATGTTCAATTCATTGGTCAGACTCTCATCGGTGTTACAGAGGCTGTAGGTCCGGTCAACCAACGAGCGGATAATTCCTCTCTTCGTCGCTCCATGATGGTTCGACTCAAAGTTCAGGTATTGTCCGGTGTGAGTTGGTTTCCTGTACACTAATGTTTGAAACTTGCCATTCGTTCTTTGGACTTTCACATCAAGAAAGAGTAACCCCTCCTGGATCTTCTTTTCAATTGTGAACTTTATGGACGGTCTAATGTTGTTTAGGAGCCGCAGGAAGGCCTCGAGTTCTTCGTCTCCATGGCTCCATATGGCAAAGGTATCATCGGCTCCTAAACAATACCAGACCGTCCATAAAGTTCAAAATGGAAAAGGAAACCCAAGAGGGGTTACCCTTTCTTGATGTGAAAGTCCAAAGAACGAATGGCAAGTTTCAAACATCAGTGTACAGGAAACCAACTCACACCGAACAATACTTTTAGCAGGTTCGAAATCTGATAACTTGACAACGGGAAGAGAAAAAATCTATAGAATATGTTCAAAAACTTTTCCGCCAATTTTCATACAATGGTACCAACGAGCTTCCACTGGCGCCCTTACGTGGTTGAAAATATCGGGGGTTATTTCTATGCAATGCCTCAGGATATTCTCTCTCAAATCTTCTGGTGTTGATTCTATCTCATACACTTCAGAGTTCAAATGACTCCATAGAAAGAAATCTACAGAAGTGAGATCCGGAGACCATGGAAATAGGACAATCAGTACCAAATGCAATAACGCTGAGTTTGTTAGACTACCAATAAATAAGGGCGTTCCACAAGGATCTGTTTTGGGACCCATCTTGTATTTATTGTGTATTCAAAATATCTCTAAAATTGGTTTAGCAGGTAGTTATACCATATATTCAGACGATACAGTACTTTTATATGAACACAAAAACTCACTCATTCTAGAAAACACTATTAATGAAGACTTGAAAAAATTGGAAAAATGGCTTTATTGTAACCTTTTTTCAATTAATACTGATAAAACTGAGTATTTCATTTTCCAGCAAAAAAATAAACAAAATATTTCCCTTAACCTCAATATCAGAAATGAAGTATTGAAACGAACTGAACAAGTGAAGTATCTTGGGATTTGGATTGATAAAAAACTGAAATGGGACAAACATATTGAGGTCTTAATAAAAAAATATCTGCAATCATTGGTGCTTTGAGAAGATGTCCTAAACTTGATAAAAGAATTATAAATATGATTCTACATTCCCACATTCTCAGTCGCATTACTTATTTAATAAACATTTGGGGAGCTTGTTCAAAAAATAATTTTAATAAATTATCTGCTTTATATAAGAAATCCTTGAAAGTACTGTATCGTCTCCCATTTGATATACCAACTAATGAACTATATGCAATTACAGACAAATTTTCTTTAGAATAATTGTATGAAATTAATACCCTAAAAATTTCATTCAAAATTATAAATAAAAAATTAAAATCAAATTTCATTTTGATAAGAAACTCTGAAATTCATAGTCATCACACTAGACAAAGTAACTTGTTTAACCTCGATTCTGCTGCCTCTTCAGTTGGTCAAAAAAGATTCACTCACGCTGCTCTAAGTGAATTTACCTAGTAATATAAAAAACTGCAAAAAATTTTCAAAATTCAAAATTTCTGTAAAGAAACACATTTTGTCCTTACGGAGTAGATCTTTGTTCACTAACTTATGATTTTATATATATATATATATATATATATATATATATATATATATATATATATATATATATATATATATATATATATATTGATTATGATTATGATTTTATCTATATTGATTATGATTTTTTATCTCTATTGATTAAGATTTTTATATATATTGATTATGATTTTATCTATATTGAATATGTTAATCCTTTTTATTATTTTTTATCTGTGATTTATGAAAGATTTGTTGAAATTGTTAGGAATTGTTGGAATTGTTATATTTGTACAACTTCCTTATACCTTAACTTGTTCTAACTGGAAGGTATTTACACAAATAAATGGTGGTCATTCTGTAGCTTCACCTTGTAGGTAATAGTAATTGTAGAATGAGAAAAATACAAAATGAAGATAATATCGAATCCAAACTCAACTAGTAAAATAAGACTTTTTTGAAGTGTACTTCAAAAAACACCCATAAAATCTAGCTAACAGATTGTACAGAAGTTCATTAAGGATGGCTCGTTTTCAACTAAAATTATTTGTAGTACTATTATAAGCTCCAGTCCATATGTATTATACTTTGATGAAATCATGGGGCATCTGATAATGCAAAAGCTATAAGGTGATCCATTGAAAAAAACTTGGTGATATGATCTGGGGGTGTGATAGGGCAAGTTACATCAAATTTGAAAATATCAAAATGTGTCCCCGTGTACACTACTGTTGATGTGTCCTTTAATTTTTCCTGTGAATCACTGTTTCGAAAGTTATTCAGGATAGCTCGTTTCAAATGGAATGCACTGAATTATCCGAGTGAAAGTAGTTCAAAATCCGAGTAGTATGATTCTAGTATACGATACAAAAAATTCTTCAAATTTCTATATTCAACCATTGATCAAACTCTCTCTTGGTCTACGCTTGTTCTAGATATGAGGGGAAAAAATCCCCTATTATTGGCAATTTTACATCTCAAAAATATTTACTTCAATTTGATATATCCAAAGCATCAGTATTTAATTTCAATTTGGGGAACTGCAACAAAATCAATTTTGAAACCTTTAAAAACCTTACAGAATAAGATTATGAAATGTATTTTCAAATTATCCTTCTTGGAACCTACTTCAACCTACAAACCTACAAACCAAGAAATCTTCTAGATGATCCATTATTCGGAATGAAAATTTGCACGTTCATTCAACTAACAAAAAATAGAAAAAAACATTCCAAACTCTCCTATGTTGTTGCTTCTGATGGTCATAGTCATCTAACCAGGCAATCTGATACCCTAAAAACTATCCAAATTTAAACTCAGTTTGGCAAAAATTCATTATATTATCGCGGTATTTTAGCTTATAATAGTATGCCGAAACGAATAAGGTCTAGTAATAACCTCATAAAATTCAAAAAGGAATTGAATAAAAATATCATTTCTAGTGAAGATGAAGTATTATAATGTCTCTGACCAATTTCTGCTCAATACTGATTTGAATATTATTTTTATATTTATTTGTTACGTATCAACTATACCTAATATTGTTGTTTTATGTGTTTCTTATGTATATTTATATTCGTTGTCCCTGTATAAACATTTTATGTTTCTTGGGATTGATTTAATTAATAAATTAAATTTATACTATATCTGTTTTGATAGAAAATATGTGCGTTATATGTCGGGTGTTTCCAAATGACACTTACGTCGGTCTTTAGATACCTCCAGTGAAATTGGAAAAAATGATATAAGGAATGAGGGGTTCAACCTGATTATTGTTCCAAATACAGGGGGTTGAAGTTAAAAAAAGGTTTTATTTGATGGCTTCAAAACAAATCAATATATTAACTTGAAAATTCAGCAAGACGTTTTTAAAATAATGTTAAAAGACAAATTTTAGTAAACAATCATCAGATTGGGTGTACTATCACCATAAAAGTTTATAATACATTACAATTTCAATTTTATTTATATTTGAAAAGCTTTGTCGATGAGTTGAAAAACTTTTGACAATCAAGTATCTTTTTTGATTTCGACTTTTCTTTTTTTCCTCAAAAGTTTTCGGGAGACTCGTGCGAGCTATGGAAGACAGTGAAATAGTTCTGCCATGAGAATGGCCCATTCATCAATTTTTACTTACATCGTATTCCAATCTGACGAATCCAGTTGTGCTCATTTCGAATTTCACCAATACCGATTGGAAAAGATTGCTATTGGAATTATACATGAGGAATTCTATGAAAAGACATCGAGTGAATTTGTCGAACCAGTTGTTTTTGAAAATATAGTCGGTGTTGATCAAAGAGTTTTTCAGTGTGCGACCCAAAGTTGATACGTAACCGCCACCGGGGTATGTGGCGAATTTACCTGAAATGAAAAAGCAAATGATGATAAAATGTTCACTCCAAAGTCAGAAACTTTCTTCGCAAACATTGATGCCATTTTTCATTATTATTTTATGAGTATTTTTTTATCAATATCCATATCATAAGGCTCTAGGAGTTAATTTATATAATCAAAATAGTTATACAACTAAAAGCTACAAAACGAAATATTTTCCATTCAATGAGAAAAGTTTGCAAAGTTTGTAGCATATTCAATTTTGATATAAATACGTTTCAAACAAACGAAATGTATACAAAACATACTGCTATGATATTTTGATATAATAGTATATAAGTTAACAAGTGTTATTAACGCCCTTTTAAAAATAACAGTAATATAAGTTTATTTATAAATAAATGAATACACAACTATAGAAGTGCACAAAAAACGAGTTAATAAACTCAAAAGACACATCACTAAGTTACCTTGTTGTAAGGTGAACTATTTAACCAAAGAACTATTTCAAAACTGACAATAAATTTTGTTTTTCATTTCCAATCTGAATATTTCAAATTTTTGTATATTGAAACAACATAATTTTAACCATTGATTAATATTCATCAAATTATAAAATATTTCTTTAGGTGGTACTTTATTATTGTAAGAATACATAGATTTAGTTATTTTAATAATATCTGGTAGAATGTTTAACAATTTTGGGATGATGTGACTGAAATTCCTTGTGCCTACTTCTTTACTAAATCTAGTTTTAAATTGTGACCTTTCATACCTCGTCTCAAAAAGATGATCTTCAAAATTGATATCCTTTTCATTTTTGAAAATTTGGCAGAATTCTATTCATAAACGTAATTCAATATCAAAATTTCTACTTTTTTCATTTAGAAGATCAAATGATGTTGATGGTATATTATTTAAAAAAAATTCACTTCCAAATTAAAAAGAGGAAGAGTACAGTATTTCAAGGTGCTTCAATGAGAGAAATTATTTTAGAAACTTGAATTTGTCTATCATATACCGGGTGCCCGTATTTCGAGCTCCACCATCGGGATCTCAGTTATTATAAGAAATACGAGGTCGGTTAAATTAGGGTAAAGTTGGGCGTTTTCATGCTAAACAATTATCTGAAAATTTGATGTGTCAATTTTAGTTTTTAATGGACCCCGCACTTCTCTTATGGAAAATGGCCTTCGGTTAAATTCCTTGGAATTTCAGTATGTTGTAGTATTCGATCACCTTCTAAAAAGTGTCCATTGACTCAACACGATTCAATGACTAGTTTTCGAGATATGGGGTGTTGAAGTTTAAAGTGGTCCTTTTTATTTCACTATTTTGTACGTCATTAGAAGATTCAATAACTTTTATTCCGACAGTCACCAATCATTCAATCCCAAACAGTGTTATGATGCTTGAATGAGACCTATTTTTCAATTATATACAGGGTAATCTCCAAAGTAAAATAAGCCTAATCGATTACCAATTATTTTTATGCCATCAGTAATATTTTTCAGTGAAACATATATCAGAATATAATGAACTGACCTTCATCGAAAATAATTCACGAGTTGTAGTCTCATACTGGACGATTAAAAAATGTTGACCATAAATTGCTCAATATTTTTGAGTCATACTGTATATTCCGAAATTAGTACGATTTCTATGGTGGAGCAATTCGTTGTTCTGACCAACCCAAGGTTCAATCAGAACAACGAATTGTTGGCTGCCTGTCAATTTGTGGACAAACCTCTACTTTTGGATTCCTTGGTTCGTGTCAAATTAAGTTTCAACTAGTGACTGTAGATGTCATGAATAACTTACTGTTATATTATGTGTTGCCTCACAGTATTAATTCTTGAGTGGATTCGTTTTGATTTCGAGAGCTCCATAAATTCTTTCTGATGAGTGCGTTAGCACGAAACAGCTGTCAAAGGTTAGAACTCTCGGAATTAAAACGAAATACACTCTATTGTCACTTATATATATATATATATATATATATATATATATATATATATATATGTGATTTTCGAAATAAATATTATTATTATTATTATTAAACAATGACGCTTCAATTTTGAGTTTTGAACTTGAAAATAACGTCAATGATATAAGAACTTGGTTTCAAGAAGGAGATATAATGATAGTGGATAGAGGGTACCGAGACTCGATACCTCTTTTAGAACAACTTGGTATCAACTATTTTATGCCGCCCCCTCTCAACCGTGGCCAACGTCAACTAACAACGATTGACGCAAATAGAGCACGTTTGATAACAAGGACTAGGTGGATTGTGGAGTCCAGAAATGGTCATCTGAAGACAATTTTAAAATATTTTGAAGGGATAGTGTCAACGATACATGTTCATAATTCAGGAGACTTTCCGCGCATTGCTGGTGGTTTGATCAACCGATTTCATCCTCCAATAGACATGTCAGGAACTGTTGAGTTGGCCAGAGAAATACTGGAAAAATCACAGCAGGTGAATATAGTTCATGCCCGTGTGGAAGTTGAAAATCTTTATTTGAGACCTGGTCGGTGGGTTCTTCTGAATCATCTGCATGTCCCTGAATTTCCTCACTTGAGTTTAAAACAATTGAAAGAGTTGACAGGAATTTATCATGTTCATTTGTCAGCGGCATATATTCAAGATAAGTTACAGAGGGAAGAATTGAATATATTGGAATTTGATTAATTGAATGAATGAAGATTTGGGAGGAAAACTTAAATATTTGTTGTGGGTAGTGTATAACGATGAAGGAGATATAAAAGAACCCGCAGTAAGTGGGTATTACTGTACTTGTAAGTCCGGATCAAGAACGTTAGGCTCTTGCGCCCATGTAGCAAGTGTTCTATGGTTTCTTGGATACGCAAGACATGAACGAAATATTTGATATCCATCAACGACACTGTTAGATTCTCTTGTTGGTACTGAGAATCGATTTCCGCCAGAAAATTTTGTCCATGTTCCTGAAATAGTCGACCACTGATAAGTCAAGAAAGAAGATATTTTTCAGTCCCTTTGTAGAAGATGGAATTTTGCCCTTCTGCTACCGTCAATACCAGTACTACCTCAAATCATTTTAAGTTGTAGAACATGTACATATTGCACATTTTTAGATTTTTCTCGATATTTTAATTGTTTTGCTGAATTTGTTAAAATAATTTTGTTTAGTAGACTTTCTTCTGGAATGCTTTCTTGTCACAATCCGTGGTAACTTTGTCGACTAATGATTCTAAAAGTAGCCATAGAAGGTGAATAAAATGGATATTGTCCATTGGAATATCATCACTGGATAAGCTGATGTAAAATCAAAGAATTTAACAGATGAAATTTTAAAATATAGGGTGATTTCAATAAAAAAACATTTTTTGGTATTTTATTTTGCTTATTTCTTTCGAATCACTTGGTGATTTTTTTCAAATTCATATGAATTCAGAATTGCTCCACCATAGAAATCGTACTCATTTCGGAATATACAGTATGACTCAAAAATATTGAGCCATTTATGGTCAACATTTTTTAATCACCCAGTATGAGACTACAAGTTGTGAATAATTTTCGATGAAGGTCAGTTCATCATATTCTGATATATGTTTCACTTAAAAATATTATTGATTGCCTAAAAATAATTGGTAATTGATTAGGCTTATTTTACTTTGAAGATCACCCTGTAGATAATTGAAAAATAGGTCTCATACAAGCATCAGAATGATTGAATGATTGGTTACTGCCGGAAAAAAAATTATTGAATCTTCTAATGACGTACAAAATATTGAAATAAAAATAGCCACTTTAAACTTCAACACCCCATATCTCAAAAACTGGCCATAGAATCGTGTTGAGTCAATGCTTTTTAGAAGGTGATCGAATACTACAACATACTAAAATTTCAAAGAAATTAACCGAAGGCCATTTTCCATAAGAGAAGTGCGGGGTCCTTTGTAATTTTTGTTTTTATTTTTTCAAGTGAAAACCAAAAGAACTAGACGTTTTTAACTAGAACGTTCTTGAGGCACTTTTTTACAAGGAATCTACATCTATCATCGTATTTTCCAAGGCGTTCTTGATGCCAGAGTTACAACAATCAACTTTGGTTCTTCTTATGAGCTCCATATTGGATTTTTGCCTTTCTAAAAAGTTTTTTTTTTTCTGATTACAACGATGTATCACACAATATGATCGAATCTTACATGCTGATCAAAATTAGGAAAAAATCGTTTTTGCGAAGAGTGCTTTGGAAAGAACGCCAACAATTTTGTTTAAAAAACTAAATCTTGATAGTTCAATTGAATTTGGATCTGGAACGTTCACATTTCCATCTCGCTTTTTTTTCTCGCTTGAAAATCAATTTTTTTTCACGTAATTTGGTGTAAATATAACTTATTATGTTTCAAGTGAGCTGTAATTTTTTTGTGGCGGAAATAGATAGAAGTATAATACAAATTATTGGATGAGTTGAAGAAACAATATGTCCCCTGTAATTTCAGATACATACATTGTGCTGTTACTAAACATCTTGAGCGGTCATAATGACCGCCGATTTTGCACCTCTACTACGTCTGCTTCAAAGTTATAACCTGTCATAGTGAAATACTCAAATAGATAACCTTATTTTACTTGGAAGAAGACCACAGAAATAGTGTATTTGTCGTTTTTCGTTTGCTTGGAGTTGTTTTGGATTGTTATACGATATTGGTTCCATCAGACTGGAGAGTATTCACTATTTACAACATTTTCAAATTCTGGCAGTTCTGGCAGTTCTACAATTTTGAGAAACGTCACATGAAAATATTCTTCTGAACGTATACAGGATGGTTCAAAAATAAAAAAAAAGATGACCAAGAAAAAAGAAAGAATGACTGAAAATTCCATAACTTTTAATAACGATGGTGATTGCCAACTTTCCCAAAAAGATCCTTATTTCATAAAAGTAGTTTATGATAAAGAAAAGGATGACCATGATAAAGATCTGAAGAAAGAAAATATTCTATTGAAAAAAATTATAGAAGTGAAAGAAAAATTTATTGAAAATCTTTTAAATGAGAACAAAATGCTTCAGGAAAACTATGATTTGATTGTTTCTAATATTGTTGAAAAGGAAACTATCATGGAAAGTTTGGAAAAAAATCATAAAAAATTGAAGACGTGGAGAAGAAATGCGAAAAACAAAGACCGACATATTCTCAAGTGACACAGTATAATAATAGTAATGAAAAAGGCACTCACAACGTAGAAATGTCGAATTATTTTAAATCAAGTGTTGTAATCAAGCCAATAGATAATCAGAGTCATGAAGTGTCGAAAAGAAGTCTTGGAAGTGAAATTGATCCAGTTAAATTGAAGATTAAAATTAACAAAGTGGATAATCTACCAGGAGGAGCAATAAAAATTCAGTGTGATTCAAAGAGTGATTCAAACAAATTGAAAGAAGAAATTTCCATTAAATTGAAGACTCAATTCGTCGTACAAGAAAATAAACTGAAGCAACCAAAAATTAAAATTACTGGAATCAAATTGGGGAAGCAGTTTTCAAATGATGAACTTCAACAATGTTTCTATAAACAAAATGATATTATCAATGAAAGTGATCATTTTGAAATAGAGCATATCAAATATTTTGCCTACAAAAACACTTACACGGCGTTCGCAAAAGTAAATGGAAATCTATTTGAAAAAATTATCAATTCAGGCAATAAGCTATTTATTGGTTGGCAGTCTTGTATCGTTTATGATAATAATGTGTTAACTCGATGTTTCAAATGTAGTGGATTCAACCATACATCTAAAAATTGTAAAAACCAGTTAATGTGCCTTTTTTGTGCTGGAGAACATATATTAGATCAATGTGAAGAGCAGGAAAATGATAGAAAATGTGGAAACTGTTAGCAAACCAGAAATTTCAAAAAAAAATATAAAATAGACCATTCAGCAGATGATATTGATCATTGTGAAAGTTTTAAGCATTATGATATGTTGAACAAATCAAAAATTGCTTTCCATGAGTAACAACTGTACTCACACTTTCGTTAATATGAATACCAACATCACCCGAAACTTTCAGTCTTTTAGGCACCAACACAAAAAACAACTTCAGAGAAACAGTAAAATTATGGAAGATATTAGTGATTTAGCGTCTGGAAAAAGTTGCTCTACATTTAGATTGAACCAGTTCATATTTTATTCGCACATCAATTATCACAAGCAAGACAAAAAAAACATCAAAATTTGTGAATTATCATCAATTCGAGACTATCACTGTCATGAAGAGAAATACTTCGGGATTTTATACCTAAACTCTAGATCAATAAAAAATAAGATGGATGATTTAGAAATAATAACTCAGTACCTGAAAGCAGATATTATTGTGATCACAGAAACTTGGTTGAGCAAAGAAGAAAAATACTACTATTTTGATTCTTTTTCGTCAGTATACGCCAGCAGAAAAGAACGAGGAGGAGGTGTAGGAATTTTCATCAGGGATAGGATTGAATTCGAAGTTAAAACAAGAGTAGAAGATCAGCTAACATTTATTGCCGTAAAACTTAAAAGCCCCGATTTTATGATTTGTAGTTTATATCGTCCTCCTAAAATGAATACGCAAAAATTTCTGGATTTCATGGATAAAACACTTGAGAGTCTTAACGAATGCAACTGTGAAATTTTCTTCTTTGGCGACATGAATATCAATATTTTATCCGATAGTAAGGAGAAAAAACAATTGATGGACATATATAGATCAAATAATCTATTGTTAGCTAATGAAACCTTTCCTACCAGGGAAGTAAGTGGTACTTCTTCTTTAATTGATCATTTTATTACGAACACTTAAAAAAAATTTAAATTTCAATCACAAACACTTCTTTGAGTGATCACAAAATGTATGTAACATGCATAATTGAAGAAAAAACAATTCAAAATACTTTGATAATTCTTTCACTGAAATTAAAATATTCAATTGTGATGAACTTAAAGAGGAATTAGTTGAACTGAATAATATAATTCAACTTTACCAAGATCCAGATTTGGCTTATGAGGAATTAATAAATACATTTGACTCCTGTTCATTTATGAAGAAAATTGAATGTAGATAAAATCTAAACCTTGGTTTGATAACCACATAGCATTTTTGATAAAAAAAAGATAAAAAAAAGAAAATCCCTAGTCAGAATATTTTTTGGAGCAATATTCTCAATTCAATAAATTAGTTAAAAAAACTATTAGAAAAAAAATACAAATTTTATAAAGAACAATTCACTGATGCTAGTCCCAAGGTGGTTTGGAATGGAATCAAATCATTACTGCATATCAAAACTAGCTCTCACGCAGTAAATATAAAAGCCATTGAGGTGAATGATACCAAAATTGAATATCCAGTTGAAATATGTGAGGCTGTGAATAATCATTTTGTAAGTATTGGAAAGACTTTATCCTCTGCTATTTTAAATACTTCAGAATCATTCGAAGACCAATCAAATGTTTTGTCTATGTTTTTAGAACCGACAAATTTAACTGAAATAGAAAATATTATAGATCAGTTAGATTCTAAAAAGGCATCTGGTTTTGATGGGATTAGTGTAAAGATCATAAAAGTTGTTCAATTTCGAAATTTCACCTATTTTATTGTTCATTATATCTCGATCGTTAGAAACAGGTGTTATACCCAAAAAAATGAAAATTGCAAAAGTATCTCCCAACAACTATCGACCCATTTCTATACTTCCAATTATTTAAAAAAAATTTGAAAAATCAATTTTAGACTTTTCGATTTTCTTGAAAAAATAACAGATCTAAAGACACTGAGGCAGCAGTGAAGGACGTTGTTTCGAATATTCAAATTCAACTTGATAAAGATCAGTGTAAAAGTACTTCTGTACTATTCAATATTTTAGTAAAAATCAAAGTCTTAAACAGAATTCTGGCCGTTTATTCTTCGTGACTTTACAATACTTTTTTCTGACCTTTTGTCACTGTCATATCTTCAATCTTTTTCCTAATAAGTGTATCAAAATCAGTTCATAACATCAAAAAACATCAAAATAAAACAAATCTTCCTCAACATTCTGCCCCTGGTGAAGCTCTCTTCACAAATTCATCCGTGCGTTTACATCCAGTTTGCAGAGTTTGGCAACAGGGCGTCGATAGGTTCCATACAAATTTGGAAGCTACTATCAAAAATCATCAACTCATTATTGATGGTAAAGCATATTCTATAGAACATCTGAAGGAGCTTGAGAATAAAGCAACCTTGGTTCCTGACCAGACAGAAATTTTCGATCAAGCTAGTGGCTTCTCTCTCGAATTTGGAAATAGAAGCGTTGAAGGAAAACGAAAGCGGAAGAAGATTAATTTCAGCCCTGAAGCAGCTACCAGTGGCGGAAGCGTTACCACCCGTAGTCAAACAAGAAACGAATAATTTCAGCAGCTGATAACTCACCGACCGACAAATAAAGTGTTTAGGTTATTCTTTTTGTATATCTATTTTCAATAAAGATTATTTTGGACTAATATTAAAAAAAAAAAAAAAATCTAAGAATGCATCATAACAATAAACTTTCTTTAGCTCAACTGAACGTGTGTTCGTTAGTTCCTAGTATTGCCAATGTGAGAAATCTAATTGATCATTATCACTTTGAAATTTTAGCAATAACAGAATCGTGGCTGCACCCAAATATCTCGGATAATTTAATTGAAATTGGAGGATATAATCTCCTAAGAAGAGATAGATCTACGAGAGGGGGTGGAGTTGCACTCTATATTCATAATTCTTTTGATTTCTCACCTATTCACGTAGATTATGACATCGAACAACTGTGGATAAAATTAACGTGCGAGAGGAAAAACATTGCGATTGGTGTTGTCTATAATCCACCAAAAAATAATGTAAACAATTTTCTACACACATTGGAAGAAACGATTACTGAACTCATTCCAGCGTATGATGATATCATAATTTTAGGAGATTTCAATGTAGACCTCCTCAAGGATTCCTCATGTGCATCACAAATGAACTCGCTTTTAGAAACATATAGCCTCAGACAAATTATAAACGGACCAACACGAATCACCCCTAGAAGCTCGACTCTCATTGATTACATAATAATTCCTGACATAGATGGCTTATTATCCATGAATGAAGTCATCTCTGTGAATCATATATCAGATCATGAATTGATAAGATGTGAGTTAAATTTCGAAATAAAATCCAATACTCCTATTTTTAAAACAATTAGAAATTTCAAAAACTTTGATTACGATGAATTCTCAAGGAACTTGGAAAACCTTCCTCTTGAATCTATATTAGATATTCTTGATGTTGATGAAAAAATTGCATATTTTAATGAGCTTGTACTGAACTTACTCGATCATCATGTCCCTTTGAAAAAAATAAAAATAACTAGGAAGTATAACCCATGGATGACAGATAACTTGAAATTATTAATGACTTTGAGGGATAAAGCTTATAAAAAATGGAAAAAGACTAGAAATCCATCTAAATTGGACTATTATAAAATGCTTCGAAACTATACAAATTTGGCATGCAAAAACGAAAAAAAAGCTTTTCTAGAACATAAATTAAAATACGAAGGTACGAAAACAGTATGGACTGAGTTGAGAAAAATGAATATTGTGCAAGAGAGGTCCAATAAAATACCTATACATTTACGGGACGTGAGTAAATTGAATGATTACTACATTAATTCTATCCCTAAGAACAATCCTGACGTTGAAACTATGAATTTTTATCAAAATAATATGAAAACTCAGGAAAGGTTCCATTTCAAACCTGTCTCGGAAACTGAAATTTCAAGTATTATTAACTCCATCAAAACAAATGCATTAGGTCATGACGGACTGAATTTGAAAGTAATTTTGATGTGTTGTCCTTGAATGATTCCATTTATCACGAACATAATAAATACATGTCTGAATCGCGGAGTTTTTCCGAAACTCTGGAAGGATGCCATAGTTTTACCTGTCCCAAAAATTAGCAATCCCTCAGAGATGAAAGATCTGAGACCGGTTAGTATATTGCCCACAATGTCTAAGGTACTCGAAAGAGCGGTAGAGAAGCAAGTTCGTGAATTTTTGCAACTGAATAATATTCTTCCTGAGCAACAATCAGGGTTTAGGCCAATGTATAGCTGTGAAACTGCACTTCTTTCTGTCACAGATGATATGCTAAGAGCTTCTGATGCTAATGAGATAACGATACTCACCCTATTAGATTACTCGAAGGCATTTGACACGCTGAATCATCAAATGTTATTGTGTATTCTTCATTATATTGGCTTGGGTGAGAATGCAATGAGTTTTTTCAAAAACTATATTTCAAATCGACGTCAGCGTGTTCGAATTGCAGATAGTATGTCGGAACCTCTTTCTTTGTCATGTGGGATAGCACAGGGTTCAATTCTAGGACCACTGCTATACACAATATATACCTCAGATTTTGCCAATGTTGTGAAAAGTTGCAAAATTCACTTTTATGCTGACGATACTCAGCTCTACCACTCTTTCAAAGTGATCGATTTGGGGACTGCAATTGATGAAATTAATTATGATATATCTCGTATTGTAGAGCAGTCTAAAAAACATTCATTGACAATCAACGGAAATAAAACAACAGTTATGTGTTTTGGAAGCAGACAGAACCTTTCCAAGACAATAAGCGACATTGAAGTTACTGTGGATGGCTATGGAATTAAATCAACAGATTGCGCGAAAAATCTAGGTATTGTCTTGGACAGTTCTCTCCGCTTCAAAAAATACATAACTAATTGCATCAGAGCAGGTTACGCTAATCTTAAAGTTATTTTTGGAAATCGTCAGGTACTGAACAAAAAAATAAAGACCATTCTCTGTGACTCACTAGTTCTTTCGAAACTAAATTATTGTGATTCTGTCTACGGACCTTGCATTGATACGATTGATCAGCGTAGAATACAGGTGCTCCAAAACTCTTGTTTGAGGCTCATATGTGGAATTCGTCGGCGTCAAAATATATCCCATAAACTTAAAGAAATATCATGGATTAATATGGCCAATCGTAGAAAAATGCATTCCCTCAATTTATTCCACAAAATAATTACTACTCAGAACCCATCTTACCTATACAACAAAATTCTGTTCCGTCATAACATTCATAACCTCAATACAAGACAACGGTTCAGACTGAATATACCAAAACACAGAAAAGAAATGTTCAAACGATCTTTCAGCTACCAAGTGGCTCATCTCTATAACTCATTGACGGACTCCTTAAAACATCTGTCCTTATATGCATTCAAAAGAAAAATACGTCAAATGATGCTATCTGGGACAATGTGATCATATTCTGTTTTTTTTTCTTCTCTCCATTAATACGCAATGTTTTTTTTCCTCTCCTTCGTTCGAAACAATTATATAATTAATTTTGTTGAAGGAGGAACTATTTAGAAATGTATAGGTTAATTAGTATGGTTTTGTTGAATGTTAGATATATACTATATATTACTGTATTAGTTTTATATATATATATATATTTTTTTTTAAGGTTAGGTTGAAAAACAGAGGAAGCGGTGTGTACCTACCTACACATCGCAACCAGCTAACACCTCGCCTTTTTCCATTATATAATTTTTATACTCCAAAATTGTTATGTTTACCCAGATGGAAATAAAGACCTATTATTATTATTATCATTATACTGGGTTTTTACGTCTACAACTCTCACAATACCGTCACGTCCAGGATAGGTGTTGGTAATTTTTCCGAGAGGCCATGTATTTCGGGGCAAAGAATCATCTACGATGAGAACAACATCGCCTTCTTTGAGTTGATTGACTCTCTTGAACCATTTCGTGCGCTTATTCAGTTCGGGCTTATATTCCTTTACCCATCTCTTCCAAAAATGATCTGCAAGAACTTGAACTGATTTCCATTGTTTCCGAATGTCAAAATCGGGATCCTCCATCGTATCTGGAAAGTCGCCTTTCGATGAACCAATGAGAAAGTGGTTGGGGGTCAAGCTTTCTGGAGCATTAGGATCATCCGTTGTGTAGGTCAGAGGTCTTGCATTAATCATATGTTCAATTTCTACCAGAGCGGTCTGTAATACTTCGTCACGTGGATATTTGTCTTTCATGATAACCTGCAGGCTTCTCCGGACTGATCGGATTAAACGTTCCCAACAACCACCCATATGGGATGCCGAAGGGGGATTAAAGTGCCAGTTTATCCTTCTTAAAGACATTTCATTTTCTATTGCACGTTTATCAAAATCTTCAACAATTTTTCTTAGCTCCTTTTCAGCTCCATGGAAGTTGGTTCCATTATCAGAATAGATATCTTTTACTGATCCTCTTCTTCCAATCAGTCTTTGACGGCCATTATAACAGAGGCTGTGGTCAAAGACCAGGTAATTTCTATGTGTACGGCTCTTGTTGTCATACAAGTAAAAATCGCACCATATCTTTTCTCGTGTTTTCTGCCAACTGTTACGTACAGCGGGCCAAAATAATCCAAACCAGTCTTAGTGAAAGGTTTGACAAATGCAGCCAATCTTGCCTCGGGTATCAGCCCCATTTCTGGAATTACAGGTTGTGCTCGTCTATTTCTGCAGAACTGACAATTTTTCCATATTTTCTTCACGGAGTTTCTCAATCTGGGCATCCAAAACTTTTGTCGAATTTCATTTATGACATATTCATATCCACTGTGCCTCGATTTTCGATGGTAGTCGTCGATCAGTAGTTTTGTGAATATGTGTCTGGCATCTAAAATGATGAGATTTATTTCGAAATCTTGATATCTATTTTGCTCTGATTTATTCACATCTTCAATACCTGGTTTCTATATGGGGTACTGCAAGTAATTGCTTTTTAAATTGTTTTAGGAAACTTCAAAATAAAACAATCAAATGTATCTTTACATTGAATTATATGGAACCAACAATTAATTTATACAAACCAAATGGTTTGCTAGATCTGAACTCCCTTTAGAAGCTGAAAATTTGTAGTTTCATCCACTCAATTAGAAAAAAAGTTAAAACCTCAAATTTAGTTTTTACTGAAGTGAATACTATTCACATTCATAATACTAGACAAACAAAATTGTTAGCTGCTAGTAATTTTAGAACAGATTTTGGGAAAAAATCTGTTTTTCATTATGGAATAGTAAATTACAATTCAATACCTGATGAAATAAAATCTTATAATTCGTTAAAGAAATTCAAAATCAAATTGAAAAAAGAAATTTTGAGGCGATTTATTCAATGAATTTGACCACTAGAACTTTGAATATATATATATATATATATATATATATATATATATATATATATATATATATATATATATATATATATGCTGAATGTCTCTGAGAGCTCTTGCAAAGTTGTTCCTTCAAAGTAAGGATCTTTGCACATATGTCTGACTGATATAATTCAATATCTGTAGAGGTATTAGCCAGAAAAGTAGTTGTTTTCTGTCGGACATATGCCATACAATCTATACAAAGGTATAGTGAGTTCCTAAAGGATTGTTTTCGACTGTTTTACAGTCACTGGAACATTTATTGCTCCTTGAAACAAGTATTCAGCATATACCATTTCGCATCCGAAATGTCCTTCTGGAGCGCTCTCTAAGCTGTTGCCGTGGTGGATCCTGTAAGCGATTGCAGTGTTCATCCCGGCGAACGATGACGTGCACCGGGCCCCCGCGTGTATAAAACCGTGATAACCAGGACTGCACTGATGAGGGACTTCATCCCGAAACCGGTCTGCAGTTGGTTCCTTGTTTGGATCAGGCGGTGTCCTGCTGTCTGTCTCTGAGAGCTCTTGCAAAGTTGTTCCTTCAAAGTAAGGATCTTTGCACATATGTCTGACTGATATAATTCAATATCTGTCGAGGTATTAGCCAGAAAAGTAGTTGTTTTCTGTCGGACATATGCCATACAATCTATACAAAGGTATAGTGAGTTCCTAAAGGATTGTTTTCGACTGTTTTACAGTCACTGGAACATTTATTGCTCCTTGAAACAAGTATTCAGCATATACCATTTCGCATCCGAAATGTCCTTCTGGAGCGCTCTCTAATCTGTTGCCGTGGTGGATCCTGTAAGCGATTGCAGTGTTCATACCGGCGAACGATGACGGGCACCGGGCCCCCGCGTGTTTGCAACCGTGATAACCAGGACTGCACTGATGAGGGACTTCATCCCGAAACCGGTCTGCAGTTGGTTCCTTGTTTGGATGTTTGGATCAGGCGGTGTCCTGCTGTCTGTCTCTGAGAGCTCTTGCAAAGTTGTTCCTTCAAAGTAAGGATCTTTGCACATATGTCTGACTGATATAATTCAATATCTGTCGAGGTATTAGCCAGAGAAGTAGTTGTTTTCTGTCGGATATATGCCATACAATCTATACAAAGGTATAGTGAGTTCCTAAAGGATTGTTTTCGACTGTTTTACAGTCACTGGAACATATATATATATATATATATATATATATATATATATATATATATATATATATATATATATATATATATATATATATATATATATATATATATATATATATATATATATAGAATTGAAAATATCTTGAGGTTGCAGTCTGATATTGTTTATTTCCTTCCTCAGGACATCTACAAAAGGACAATTTAATAAATGGAGAAAAAATATTGAATCTACTTACATAACTTGAGTAAAAATAGAAATTACCATCAAAAAAAGAATGTTGTATATAAAAATATTAGACAGATAAAATTTTAAATGAATGTCAATCAACTTCAAAAATGATGAGAAACAATCAAGTAACTCTACTGGGTATATCAGCATTACTATAATTTTTCAACTTATCTCTGTTCAGTTTTAAAATATAAGTGTAAATTTTACTCAAATTATTGAGATCAGTTTTTTTATTTAGGCTGTTACTCTCTTCATTAATTTGCAACATTTCTAAAAATGTCCTGTTAAAAATGTTGTTTTCTATTCCAAGTACACTAACATCATCAAAACTCATTCGATGGTCAAATTGATTAACATGTTGAGCCAATGCACATGAATTCATATTTCTTTTACAATCACTTTTATGTGATGTTATTCTACCTTTCAAGAGTCTAGATGTTTGTCCAATGTATACTTTATTACAATCGTTACAAGGAATTTTATAAACAACATTATAATTTTGGGTTGTTTCTAGAGGTGTTTTCAATTTTGAAAAAAGTTTGCTAATAGTCTTAATGTTTTTTTGTCCAATTTTGATATTAGTTTCTTTAATAACATTAATCAATTTAGATGTTAATTCTCTAATGTGTGGTAATGATCGGTATTTTGTAATTGATTGAGGATATTCTGGAGAAACATCTAATGTTGCCTGAGATGTACTTCTCTCATTGAAAAGTAATTTGTTTACCAAATTTTTTGGATATGAATTTTCAATGAGAATATCTCTCAGTTCTTTCAGACACTCAACTTTCATTGAGGGATGGGTAACTTTTACAACTCGCAGTTTCATGTTATTAATCATGTTAAATTTCATTTTAGTAGGGTGATAAGAATAATAATTGATAAATCTATTACTACAAATTGATTTTCTGTACCACCTAGTGATAATGTTATTATCTGTTGTTCTGATAAGTGTCATATCTAAAAATGGAACACAATTGTTGGATTCTTCTTCTACTGTAAATTGTATATTCTGATCATAACTGTTAAAAATTCTCAGTATTTCTTGTGTACCATTTTTAGGAACAGAGAGAATCAAGTCATCAACATATCGTTTGATAAATGGTAATTCGAAACTAAGTTTAGGAACAGAAATTTCTAATAGTTGGTCAAGTACGTAACTGGATAAAATTGGTGAAATACTCGAACCCATTGGTGTCCCGAAAATTTGTTTATAATATTTTCCTTGAAAATTAAAATAATTTGAGTCAAAAATAAAATCCAGAATTTCAAAAAAAAGTATTTTCATCCAGTTTACAGTATTCTGAAATATCATTCCATTTTTCGTGCAAACTTCTTTTAACTAACTCTTTAGGCAGGTTGGTGAAAAGTGAGACTACGTCAAGACTGATTATAACATAATTTGGTGGGAGATTTCTTTCATTAATGAATTCACTGAATGAAAAAGAATCCTTTACAAAAAAAGGATTATCAGTTTTATATGCATTGGTGAGAATTTCTGTCAAAAAATCACAAAGTTTTGTGTTGGGAGAGTTTATAGAAGAAATAATGGGCCGCATCGAGAGAATAGGTTTATGGATTTTTGGAATTGAATAAAATCTAGGTGAAATAGAATTGTACTTGTTAAATATTTTAGAATTTTCTAAATATTTCTTATTAACAAGTTTTTTCACTAGTTTATTTGCTTTTTGTTCCAGTATATATGTATATATATATATATATATATATATATATATATATATATATATATATATATATATATATATATATAGTTTATTTGCTTTCTGTTCCAGTATATATATATATATATATATATATATATATATATATATATATATATATATATATATATATATATAAATAAAGTTGATTGAAATACTTTTTCTACAGTGTAGCCGTGGTAATCTATTTGAATACTTTTAACCTCAGATTGGTACTTCTTAAAACTCTGTCATCGTACTGCGTGATATAGAATAGAGGTCAGATTGTATGTGATGAATCAGGATAAATCAATACATGAATCGTTTGTGAATATGGTTAGAAAGAGAACGGTATTGATCTTTCATATGCTCCGAATGGAACATCATCGATTTAAAAAGCTTAAATTGGAAGTTGATTACGTTGAACGCAAATTTGGCCACTTTTAAATTTTCAAGTTATTGTGAAAATCTGTTCCATTTCAACTCCATTTTGTTTCGATTCTCTATCTTTCTTGATCAAATAGTACAAAGGGGGTTCTGTCGAACACTGTATAAATAAACTTCAGAACATAATTAATAGTAGAGGTGAAGAGGTAATGGTATTTATTCACCTCAAAACATGCAAGAATATTTTACCGCACCGAGAGCAGACTAGGATAAGAGGTAGGCCTACAGTCTGTTACTATAGATAATGTTCGAAATAAAATGGATTTTTCAGAAAAATATATAAGCAGGTACATTTTACTACTGAAAAATTGGGTTACAATGTTTTTTGGCTCTCACGGCATTTCTTTCTGTCAGAGCAGACGATGGACTTTATTCAAAGATCTTTTATAACTGAAGTTTATCTTGTTCTTGGGTCAGATCTTTTATAACTGAAGTTTATCTTGTTCTTGGGTCACACGCAGGAGTTGTGATTGTTTGATGGGCACTTTTATTTTAGAATAAATCTATTGTGGTGAACTAGCGTTATATCGAAAATGAGTTCTAGTGCATAGACGAAAACAACACATTGCTTGTTGCGACTGATGTATCAGAAACACGTTCTTTCACAAAATATATTTTCAAATTTCAAGTAGATAGGTATATTCATTTCCACAACAAAGGTTGAATAGTTTCATTCCATACTTGATAGCCTTTTCTGGGAAATATTGCTTCATAATCAACCGTCCTGAATGGAACTGGCAGTTTATTGATACATAATGTTACTAAAGCTAGGAATCTCATTTTATGGAAAGTGCTAGTGAAAATGAAAAATTACACACTCTCAAGAAGTATTGGAATCCTCTTTGTTATGATTTGTGGAGCGAACAGGTTCCGAAAGGACATATCGGCTGGCCATGAAGCCTTGACTGAGTAGAAGTACCATTGTTATTCGACCAAATTTGAATGATATACAGAAAAAATCACAAGGGTGTTTCTCTGCAGTAACCAAACAGAATTCAGCTATTCAGATTTTTCGTTTTTAAACTGAAAAATTTCATTATTTTCATTATCGGCAATGTCTTCAGATTCGTCCGTTATTTCATTTTAAAAATTGAACATATCTTCCTAATTTTCTAGTTCATCATTCATCATCATTTTGTATCTCTTTTGGATTTTTCAGATGTCGAAGCCCACGAATTTTTTCAGTTTTTTTTTACCTTTTTTAATGTTTTTGGATATTCATTGGGCGTACCGGAACGTCTTCCTTTCAGTCGATAAATAAACTAAGTCTTCCCAAAAATCTTTAGATTATGTAAAATCATACTTCTTCGTAATATGAATGACACTTACATGTGTTATATTTGAATTTTCAAATATATCTTTTTAAAAAACACAAATACTTTCAAAACTTTATTACAAAATAATCACAACTACTTGGTTGGAATATCAAAATCAACTAACTACATTTGACCTCGCAGGGTCTATTTATATATTCCAAGTAGCTTCATCAGCAGCAGACTTAAAATAACAAAGAGTATCTCTTCTGCTGATTCTACGTCTTGGATTCAAGGGAAGCCGTTATCTCAAGGTGACCCGATAAGGGACTGCGTAGATTGAGGCATAATTACAATATAACAACTCCCCTTTTCAAAGAAAAGTTGGTGCTTTGCAGCAACTTTTATCAAGCAATAGATTTATCAAAACTAGAGGTTAATTCGACATCTTCTTCAAGTGGTTCTTCCATTCGGACGCTGGGTCTTCTTCTAGGGATGAATCTTGAAAGGGTTCTGAGGGATGTTCTTGGTGGTCTTGGTGGAGGATCGTCGGTTGACGAGGTGATTCCATTTCTAATTCCATTCCTTCGGCGACATTTAATGGAGGTATAAAAAATAATCACTAAGACAATAAGGGCGATCGTGAAATACGTAAACCAGGAAATATATTTGTTTACGAAAGGTTCATTGATCAATTTTTCCAAATCGTCAGAGTATGTTCAGCAATACTAAGGTCCTCGGTATTTAGTTTACTGAGTTTAAGCGGCTTGAGTTCCGGGAGTTTTGATTTCTCCGGTAGGTGCTCACAACACTGATATGGAATTTGAACTGCATGATTTTTGTACGTGATGTTTTTGAGTTCGTCGAAAAAGTATTTCGAATAAACTCTGGTATTTCCAATATAAGCATTGCACTCAGGCTGAAGTTTCAGGAGAGAGTTGGATTCTATGATTTTTGTAATCACTTCTCTGTTGACACATTTGATCGTGACTGGTAGCGGATCAGATATAGAAATCAACCATAAATTTTGGGAGAGTTCCTGAACATTGTAGTCCTTTGCATAAATCAATGTTGATTGACAGAATTCTGGTATTTTCAAAACATGTTTGAGGAGTTGGGCTTCACAAATGGCGTTATTGTCGATTGGGTACGGAAGCACTTCGGAACAGATTCGCTCGTCGCGTTGGATCACTTTACAATTCTCTGAATTCTGAAGGGAAATGTACAACATTGAATCATCGTCACGCGCAATGAATTTTTGAAAAGCTAATAAAATATGATGAAGTCCTGTTCGAGTATCCAAAATCGGTATTGGGTACAAGTGATATGTTTCATGTTCCACGAGTGGAATTTTCAAAACAAATACTGCTTTATGATCTATTTGAAATGCCTGCAATTCAATAAGTTCAAAATATTGAGCAATATATCCAAGATTTGTTGGTAAAGGCAATTTGTTTTTGCTGGGTGTTTGCGATATTTCCCGAAGGGAAAAGGCCAAGTCTCTTGAGGTTATAATTGAATTATGAATAATTTTTAGACGAGCGAAAGTGATCGCATTTGTAATATCATCAATGGCATTTTCAAGGAACAAATAACTTTCCATGAGTGATTCACATATTTCGAGGGCTTTTACTTGTGCTTCATAGAATGCCAAGGTATCTGACATATCCATTAGGGTTTTTTCAATTTCTTTGATATCCTGGTTGAATGTTTCTTCATCAACCTGTAGTTTTTGAATAGTTGAGTTGAAACTCTTGATAACGGAGGTGGTAACCGTAATTTGGTTTTTCAAAAGGTTTTCAATTTGATGTTCGTCTTGACTGATTTTATTTATGCAATCTGTGAAGTATTCACCATCAGATGAATCAAGATTTCCTGTGATGGCTTTCCAAAATGTGCCTACACCATTTACCACGTTTGGTCCTTTTCTGGAAACTTCTAGTATCAGCGAAGATTTCTCTATATTTTAGTCGTAATGAATCTGATATTTGACTAAGGAGGCTGATATGTGTCTTTACTTGAGCTTTAAATAATATTATACTGGGTTCATCTTTTTCGAGAAAATATATCAAATTTTCTAAAATTTTATCGTTATTATCTAAAGCTTCTTTGATAGATGATAAGTCTTTGTAGACCAGAAGGGTCCATTTTTCGTTGGATATTTTGAGGGTTCCTTCTTCATGGAAGAACACTCCTATTGAGCTATTAACTTGTTCAATGGTGTATTGGGAATTGGCTGTTGATGACAGCAGGAGTGTCCTGAAAGAAATTAATCTTCGTGAAAGGGTTTCAGTCTATCAAAATTGACTTTAGTTTTATTTCTAGTCATCCAATTTACTAACATTGCGGAATTTTGGTACATTTCTATAATTTCGAAAGGTCCATTAAATTTGTTTTCAAGTTTATTTGAAATTTGGGACTCTTTTACATAAACTTTGTCTCCTACTTTGTAATCGGGGACAGTTTCGGAAACCGTTCGTTCAAATCTAATTTTTGCTTTTTCTTTCTGTCTGTCTTGGCTCTAGCAGCTTTATAATAGAATGAAATTTTATTATTTAGGTCCCTAACATATTTTGAGATGAGTTCTTTTTGATTGTAGACCGTCTCTGCAGGTCTGCTAACTCTTGAGGGGTAAAACCGTGTGTTTTATTTTTTGTATTATTATAACATATGACAGCATAAGGTGAAACATTCAGTGTACTTAGGTTTTTTCGGCAAATTTTGACTTTTTGACAAATTTCGCATTTCTAAACGAAATTTTCAACGTCTTTCATAAGTCCTTGCCAATTATATTTTTCTCTAACTCGTCTAACCGTTTCATTGATGCCACGGTGTAAGTTAGTTTTTCCTAGATGACTCTGATCTAAAATTATAGGGATCTGGTCTGCATCAGGGGTTGTTGTTATGTTTTGACAGACTTTCAACTTTTTGTCTTTATCTGCAAATATAAATGAGAATATTTCCAATATAGGTAATTCCAGACTATTCTCAATTGAATATACTTCTTGGGAATTGAATTCATCTTGGGATGAATGAATGATGTAAAATAAAGTTTGTACGACAGTTGTAGAGTCATACGGAAGAGGGACGATGAAGTATTTCCTATTTTTGACCAATTTAATGGCAAGTATATTAACTTTATCATGATGAAAATCGGGATATTCTCCGAAAAAATCTTCAATGATTTCATAATGCATTGCGTCTAGTTTATTTTGCCAAAAAAACTAACAATATTTTTATGATGTTTATCAAGTAGTTGAGAATTGTCGAATTCTACTTTGGAATAATCGATCAACGATTTAGTTTTATAAATTTTCATGAAGTTTCTGTATTCTTCTTGAATAGTTTCCACGGGGATTTCAGGTTTTTCTACAGGGTTTTCTCCTTCATTTTCTTCTTGACTTTCGTCTTGTTTTTCTTCAAGTTCGCTTTCAGTTTCTTCAGGGTTATCTAGTTTCTCACTTTCGTCAGTGTTGGATGTGAGAATAGAAATTTTCTTTTGAAAATTTGCACACTCCTTGAAGTAGTTGACTTTAATGCGGGATAGAGCATCGGCATTTTTATTTATTTTGCCGGGTTTGTATTCTATCTCGTAATCATATTCTTCAAGTTTAAGTCGCCAACGTGCCAATCTACTTCCGGGGTCTTTTATTGAAAAGAGCCAGGTGAGAGGTCTATGGTCAGTGACAAGTTTAAACTTTCTTCCAAAGAGGTAAGGGCGAAAATGTTTCACTGCCCAAACAATGGCAAGAAGTTCTCTTTCAATTGTAGAGTACTTCGACTCAGCGTTACAGAGGGTTCTGGACGCATAGGCTATTGGGAGATCTTTGCCAATGGGCCCTTGAGACCAAATTCCTCCAATGGCAAAGGCACTCGCGTCAGTTGTCAATAAAAATGGTTCTTTGAAGTTCGGATAGATGAGAATTGGGCTAGATGTAAGCGCATTCCTTAATTCATCAAATGATCGTTTGCATTCAGTGTCAAAATTGAAAGGGGTGTCTTTTTGTAATAATCGTGTCAGGGGTTTTGAAGTTTTGGCAAAGTTGTATATGAACCGTCGGTAATAACCGGCTAAACATAAAAACGATTTAATTTTATTTTGGTTTTTTGGTTCGGGAATATTTTTAATGCATTCTTATCTTTGAAGGGTTTGGTCTAACTCCGTCCTGGGTGATCACATGTCCAAGATAGGCAGCTTCTTTTCTCAAGAACTCGCACTTATCTGGCTGAATCTTTAAATTGGCTTTTTGAAGTCTTTTAAACACTTCGGTGCTCATGGATGGTAGGGGAATAAACAATGATGTCGTCCATGTAGACGAGACATCGTTCGTTTTGTATGCCCAGGAGAATGTTGTCCATTACTCGCTGGAAAGTAGAGGGAGCATTCTTCAGACCAAATGGCATACGAACAAATTCATAGTGGCCATTGTCAACAGAAAATGCTGTTTTTTGAATGTCATTTGTTTGAATTTCGATTTGATGAAATCCTGAAGCCAAATCGAGCGTGGTAAAGTACTGGCACTTTCCAAGCTGATCTAAAAGGTCAGAGATATTTGACAATGGATACTTATCATCTACAGTCAACTCGTTGAGTTTTTTGTAGTCGATGACCACTCTCCACTTTTGTTTTCCCGAGGCGTCTAGCTTTTTGGGTACAACCCAGACAGGTGACGACCAAGGCGAAATCGATGGTTGAATAATGCCTTGATTTAGCATTTTGGAGATTTGGGTTTTTACTTCCTCTTTGTGTACCTGTGGGTACCTGTAGGATTTAGTAAAAACCGGTCTAGCATCCTTTGTTTCTATACCGTGTTTTATCTCGTTGGTATATGAGAGATTGTCTCCTTCTAAATAAAAAATATCTTCGTACTGAAGACATAAATCAGTTATCAATAATTGAATCTCTTCTTCATTCAAGTCTTCAGTTCTCAGTTGATTTTTAATTTCTTGGATTCGATTTACTGGGTCGTGTTTTGAGGATATGTTAGGTTCATATTCAAAATTACTTCTTCGGTTGGAAGGGGTTCTAATTTTATTTCCGAAAAATCGATTATTTTGGGTATGGCGTTCGTATTTATTATGGAAGTATAGAATGTACCATTTCCGTCGATTTTTACTAAGGCGTTAGGAAGTCTAACTTTTTCTTTTTCTTCCGCTAGCAGTATAGCGTCGGTATTCTTAAGGTAACAACTTAATTTAAAAATTCGTTCCATGCGAGGTTCAATTTTAATTTGGTTTGGTTCTTCAATATGATTGGGATCTAGTTGATTTTCTTCTGGAACTTTGAATAATGGAACTGCCTTGAAATTTGTTACTAATTGTTTGTTTTTCAAATCTATTATGCAGTTATGATGTTCTATAAAATCAGATCCGGGTAGGCCATCAAAGTAAATATCTAAATTATAAATATATACCTTGTGTAGGTCTTTTGGTTTAAAATCATTCAAAGTGGATTCATTGACAGTTATTTTCTGATCAGTAATGCCTTGTATAGTGACATTCTCAGGGAATCTATAGGAATATTTTTCACATGTTTTGGGTTTAAAAATGGATATACCTGCACCAGTATCGATGAGAATTCCAAAAGTATTCGAAGCATCTTTGATGTAGTAAAGGTTCTTCGAATTCATGGAAAATAATGAACTCATATGAAACTCTGTTCCGGGAAGTTCAGATCCGGGTGATAATCTTGAATGTTCAATGACTGAATTTGGGTTTGGATTTCGTACATGGGATCGACTGATTGGTTGTTGCTCATTTGGAATTGATTTGGTGGGTGGTTTGTGGAGTGAGAGAAAATCGTGGTATGTAGAAGGGTCTTCTGGAGGTTGTGATTGTTCCAGTGTGTCATTTTGATAATATTGATTACTATCAGTATATCTAGTAATCATAATCGTTGTTACTAGGATAATAATCATCGGTTTGAGGATAATTAGCAGAATAATTATATTGATTATCACCTGTATGATAATCCTGATTTTCGTATGTCATAAAGAGAGCTCTTTGTTGGTTAGGACGTTCTGAAACGTTTGGATTTCTTTGGATCACAGGTGGTCGATATTGGTTTTGGTTATTTTGGGATTGGGGTCGAAATTGGAGTTGAAACTAGGGTTGATTCGTTTGAGGTTTATTGTATTGTTGGTTAGGTTGAGGATTCTGTTGTCTCGAAAAGTTCTGGTTACACTGGGGATTTGGTTGTCTTGAAAAATTCTGATTAAAATTTTGAGGAGGATTTTGGGGTGGAATTCTTTGCTGTCTTACTCGACATTCAGTGGAAATATGACCTATACGACCGCAAGAGTGACAAGTTCTTTGAAATGCCGGTGGTTGATTCCTCCTAACCATTTGTTTAGAACGTGGCTGATTTGGTCTTTCGGATTTTTTATTTTCGAAATAAGAAAGTTGCATTTCTCTCCTAATTCTGATATGGGCTTCAAGTAGGTCTCCAGGGTTGGAAGCACGGATTATTTGACCTATTCGAGGTTCAAGACCGGTTAAAAGCGTGTTTAACGCCATAGTCTCTATAAGACCACATTGAGCGGTTTTCTGTTCTACAGTAAGACCAGATTTTTGAATGCAGAAGTGCATTTTGGCATTGTGGACTTGCAGACGATTGAAAAATGTTATAGGTGATTCATTAGGTAGTTGTTTATTACGTTGGAGATCGTGAATTAATGAATGAGATCACGAGCGTCACCAAAATATAATGTTAAAAGATGTCTAATTTCGTGGTAGGTTACAGGGTTCCTAGAACTTATTAGTTGTGCAGCTCTACCTCTAAGTTTATTTTTTATGTGGTTCACTAATAGAACTCGTTGGTCCACTGTGGCCATGCGATATGCACAGTCACATGAATTCAAAAAGGTGTTCAAAAAAATTTGGTCTCCTTCAAACTCAGACACTTCAGATAATTTATACGGCTCAATTGCATCGCCTTCATGTTCAGGTCTAGGCTGATTATATCTATCTTGGTTATTTTCCGCCATATTAAATAAAACTTATTGGATACAGGTAAATCAAACTTTGAAATAGTCGAACAGTACGGCTTTTCCAACACGGTAATTGGCTGTACAATTACCAATATTGTTTAACTAGAAATAATCAATCGGTATGATTATTGGTTAATTGCAAACAAAATATAATCGAGTTGATTCAAAATTGTCTTACAATAGTATGATGTTCATTCTGATTCGTCTTGTTCTCGAAGTCGTTCAGCTAGGGGCTTCACCAGGTGTTGCTTCCGCTGCTCTTCGAGTGATGACTCCTCTGGGGTTTTCGATTCATCTTCTGTTGAGGGATAGGGATCCGCCGCTACTAGTTGGTGTGTCTCCGTGTTCTAGTAACGTTTTTCAGATCCTACCGACTGCGCCAATTGTTATATTTGAACTTTCAAATATATCTTTTTAAAAAACACAAATACTTTCAAAACTTTATTACAAAATAATCACAACTACTTGGTTGGAATATCAAAATCAACTAACTACATTTGACCTCGCAGGGTCTATTTATATATTCCAAGTAGCTTCATCAGCAGCAGACTCAAAATAACAAAGAGTATCTGTTCTGCTGATTCTACGTCTTGGATTCATGGGAAGCCGTTATCTCAAGGTGACCCGATAAGGGACTGCGTAGATTGAGGCATAATTACAATATTACACATGTTTTTACAATCTTATGAATGAGCAGTGAATCAAAGTGAATTTACTTTTTTGACTAATAGCAACATTCTACTTAAAAACAATTGCAACCGCTGACCTGATCACTACCGCCACATGAAGAGCCAATTTGGATATTAGATTTCATAAACTTCCAGTTTGTAAAATTTACTTCAAGGTAGGATATCTTCCAGTTGCATAATATACAGTTTACTCATTTGCCCTTTCACACTTTTAAAGATTATTTTGATCTCACATTAACTCATTTTTCAGACTGTGGAAGGTTACAAACCCACAAAATACATTTCAGGAGACGAATGTCCGCCATAAAATCAAACTTTCAATGTGTTCAAAAGTGTTCATGTGGTCTATTCGTCCATAAAATTTACTAGAATTCATCATTTTATCATTAGAAGTCAGTTCTGAATTACCGGGTAACAATTTATTTACGTTTTGAATTTTACTGTTTTTGTGAACTATTATTCTTCATATTTGGCAGTAAATAAATATTATTTTGTAACTACTACTATTATTATTATTATTATTATTATTATTATTATTATTATTATTATTATTATTATTATTATTATTATTATTATTATTATTATTATTATTATTATTATTATTATTATTATTATTATTATTATTATTATTATTATTATTATTATTATTATTTTTTTTTCCGTTAGGAATGTACCAGTCAGGCCCTGTCTCCGGTGCTCCGATACATCCGGAGGGCGCGCTGGTGTCGTTAACCCCAATAACCACTCCCTACGTCCGTAGGGTGAGTGATTATTGGGTCCGAGAATCATGTGCCCTGAGTAGACGGAGTGAACCAAGGATAACGGCCTTCTGCATTCGCGCTGCTAAGATTTCTGCCATATTACGGCAAGCAGGTATTATCCTCAAGTTGGAGAGCAGTGTGTCCATCATTCCACCAAGGACTCCTATGATCAGAACCACCATTTTGACAGAATGGTCCGGATATAACCTGCGGAGTTCAAAGAGAAGATCTCGATATTTAGTCCGTTTTTCCTCCTCTTTTCGAACGATATTCATTTCGCCTGGAGCGGAAAACTCCATGACGAATATCGTTCTACTTTGGTGGTCGAGGAGGACAACATCAGGCTTATTGGCTTGTATTTGCCTGAGGGTGGGGAATGAGTAGTTCCAATAGATCCGGCACCTCTCATTCTCCACCACGGACTCAATATCCCCCGGAACATAAGGCAACACCGGTGTCTCGTCTATACCGTACGAGTGTCGTAGATGGTAGTATAACACTCGTAGCGCCGCGTTATGCCTGTGGATATAGGCTGAGACCGCATAAGATGGGCATGCTGATAGCAAATGCATTACGGTCTCAGGTGCCCCACGACATGCCCTGCATCGGGTGTCAGGGACGTCTATACCCATCACGCGACTACGGTAGACGAGGGTGTTGAAGACACCATCCTGGCAGGCCATTATGAATCCCTCGGTCTCCGACTTTAGCTCACTCGACCTGAGGAAGGCAAAGGTCAAGCTTTTGGATAAGCCAAGGTCTTCGATGTTGTGAAAGAAGACGCCATGCATTGGCTTATCCATATGTAGCTGTAGCAGGACCTCTGTCTCCGCAGCTTTGATGTGAGCTTTTTGCTGAACGGGTCCCAACTCGGTGACAGAGTTTGGGTTAGCCCGTTCAGTGTCGAATTAATTATTATTATTATTATTATTATTATTATTATTATTATTATTATTATTATTATTATTATTATTATTATTATTATTATTATTATTATTATTATTATTATTATTATTATTATTTTTTTTTTTTTTTTTTTCCTTGGTGTTTTGGCATCGACTATTATTATTATTATTATTATTATTATTATTATTATTATTATTATTATTATTATTATTATTATTATTTTGGACTGAAAAGACAGGAATATGTATATGAATCCATTCGTACACCCTACTCACTACACTCGAATTGTTTTATTCGTATATCAAACTTTTTCGATTTCAGCTCCATCTAGTGGACGAATCGTAACAAACCATACATTTTTGTGATGAGTATTCTGAGAAAATTGTTGAGTTGATAAAAATAGACAAGGTGCAATTTTCTATAAAAAAGTTTTCAGCACTTCTGACTCGTCCTGTAGGATTATGCCAGGAACGTTTCAATAAAATTTCATATATTTCAATCCAATACCACTACTTTAAATTTGAAATCTCTATTGTTACACGGTACCCGTTTTCTGTGGCACCATGGGTAAGTATAAATTACTTGGCAGTCAAGGTGTTAATAATAATCATGAATTTAGACTTTTTAATCAAGTTCTGCTATTTACCAACATAGCCGAAGCTGCCAGTTATTTGGGCTGGCTTGTAGTTCCACACGGAGTCCATTCTTGCAAATGTATCGGACATGACGTCATTATGCCACCCTTCACTAAAATCGCCGTATTCTGGGCCAGAAGAAAATTCGTGTATACATTCTTTCGAGAGGAATTCCATCGGTGAAACTACCGTACAACTGTAAAATCAACACAAATTATAATGAAAATAATATTTATCAAGATGGTATTTCAACAGTGTTATAATATATGTATCTCACTAGAGTCTATATCTTGATGTTTCCATATGCATAGTTTGTATAATCGAGTAGGGTGTTTTTTGTCATTATGACATGTAAAGAGATTGATAAGAATTGTATGATATACTTCATGTGTTCAACGAATGGTAAGTTTTTATTTCATTGGAATAGTTTCTTTGAATCCAAAACCTAAAATTGGTATCATTTATCGACCACCCGATGTAAACTATTTAGATTTTATCAAAATCATCAATCAAGTGTCTAATAGACAGATAATATCTGTGTGATAGACAAATAATATAAGTCTATTAGACAGATAATACCAGTTTATTAGACAGTTATTATAATTGACAGATAATTGACAGATAAGTGTCTAATAGCCAATAATATCAAATAGACAGATAACATCAGTCTATTAGACACATGATACCAGTCTAATAGACATCTAATATCAGTCTTCTAGACAGATTATATCTCTCTATTAGACACTTATATCTAATAATTAGTATAATTCCCAGATAAATCTGTCTATTGGACACTTTTATCTGTCTAATAACTGTCTAATTATAATAACTGTCTAATAGACAGATTTATCTGGAAATTAGAAAAAATCACTACATCTGGCGCTTCTACGCCTTCGTAGTGCAGATATTCTGCTTGCATGTTTTGATCAATAAGATTTATCTCACCCTTTTTACGAAACGCCACTGTTGACAGAGAGGGAAATATATTTTTTACTGTCAATACTATCGTTCGACTGTTGTCACATCTACGGTATAGATATATTTTCTGTTCTTGTTTGACTGATAGAATTCTCCATTTAAGTAATATTTGATTTTACCATAATTTTTGAGATAAAACCTAAAACGCGTTTTTTCGATGTCCTGTCAAAGAGTGTCTCGACTCTAAAAGGGTGGATTGAGTCAACTTTAGCACAGGCGTTATCATAAACATAACGGTAACATCAAAGGTTTTTTAGCATAAACTTAACATTTTTGTATAAATGGCGCCATTTGATATAACAGATTCAAATTTTGTTTTTTAACATATATTTAAGCACAATTTTAAAATGATGTTGACTAAATGCACCTTTATAAACGATCTAATCTCAAATTGCATATAGGGACTCTAGTTTTGTCTATGTATTGTATTAGACGTATAAATAAAAATCAATTTCACGTTATTGTATAAAAACAATCCATGTCTTCCGAATGACAGTTGGGCAATTAGTATATTAAAATATTGTTAATTATGTTGACAAATCGTCAGAAGTGCACCTTCTGAGATAAAAGATGAAATATGAAACATATTGATCCATAGTATTGCTGTGATACCTGCATCCAAATGTCGTACTGACACCGAATATGGTGACGAACGGCAAATGTCGTGGCTAGTTCGATCTTAATCGAAAATAACTCTATTCACATCAAAATAAGGATACAGTGCGAGCGGCTGCACCATACCCTGTCGGTACTTGAAAACACGTATTACTTAATCAAATGAGGGACGAGTGTAGAAAGAGAAACAAACGAATTTGGTTATAAAATTCTATTAAAAATTATAGATTCAATGAGATTAAATAATGCATGAACGATTCTGGATATACGTTCACATCACATACACTTAAACATACAATATAATTATAATTACAATAACCTCAAGCATAGCCAACTTTATATACCTCTGTTTTACGCATTACAACCAATAAACCACACATATTAAGCGAAAAATATCAATATGCATAACAATGCACCATGCAAAACGTGTACACAATTCAAGTATTGTACAAGTAAATTCATAACTCAAGTGTTCGATATTCATAGCACCAGACAGTACAAACCTTCATAAAAACAATCAAGCATATTACAAGCGCAAATATACATTATATTTGCGATATTCAAACTATCGATTCACAAATCAAAATGAACACTAGTATATGCTGACACTGTATATATTTATCAGACATGGTTAAAAATGTAATAATATCTTCATTGCTACATAAATAACATCTGTTCATTCAAATGTTTCCTGGATTCACACTTTAAGTCAAAGGGTATATTTTACAACGTAACATTCTTTTATTATTATATGAGATACTCCCTAATCTTCGCGTTCAGAATCAGTACAAGTTTACGACCTATGCTACGCTTTTTCAGTGGAAACATGTGTTTTCGAAGGACAAGACAGCTTTAAAGGCACCGAAGACATTTCCGATATATGGGTCAATAGTACAAGATTTATTCGGAGAAAGAGTTTTATCTTTTATTTTCTACGAGTCAAATTATCATTTCGAGCAGTGTTTTAAAACTATTGGTTTTTTATTTTACCAGTGTTTGCACAATCGACTCAACTTACAAGAGTACAACATTATTCCGGTTCAGGCACAAACTTCGGTAATAAAACTCCGGACACTGTACTTGTTACTTAGATAACTTGTTAGAGCACCATACTAGTCAGGAAAAACTGTCCTCGTTACGTTTTGAAATCGAGCTTTTATTGTCCATAGGGGACACGTCATGAATTTCGTGACCCTCTCGAAAACAAGCATTCAGCCAGATTATTGATGGGCTGACAATTTTTACAACGAAAACCACTTAGTTGTACACATTCCACATCATCTTCGCGACTTAATTATTGTTTCTCCTGGAGATTCCAGAGGGCAAGTATCATTGACCTCCCTTCAGGCGCGTGTCGCGCTTATAGTTTCATTTTTATACTTGGTTTTGGAATTTTATCGTATTTGCTTTTCGGATGTCAAGTTCAATGACACAGAACTTTAGGGTCCACGAGCCACACCTAATATTATAGTAGACGTGGGTTACCACATTGCGAATATCTTTGTAATTCTTCCACTCAGCTTTCTGGCATTTTGCAGGCAATCCAGTTTTTAGTCAGAGTAAGTATAGAAATTGCCAGAAGTGCACCAAGTCACATAATTATTGTTAAAGTTTTCAAAATATCAGCGCCTTCTGACTGGTCTTCATCTTCCACCTGGTCTTTTGGCAATTTTTTCTCTACTCATTTGTATAACCTCCGATTATTCTGCAAATTTTCAGTCGTGCACCTTATCACTTAGTTACCGTAAAAAAATGCATATTCAACCCTCTACCCTCTCGTTATTTTTCTGGGTTGCCTTCTGGAGGCCCGTCTCACGCTACGTAGGTAACAACCGAACCTGTAAATGCTAAAATTTACGCTGCACCGAGTCACTCGTACCCCTCTTGGACTAACTACAGTCTATATACATTATCCAATGGGTCGTGACGGTCGTGCTGGTAGAGCGTTCGCCTCCCAAGCGTAGGGTCGAGGGTTGAAATCCCCGCATGGTCATCGGTCCTTTCATAGCGGTCACTACACAGATTACTGCAGACATCCATACGCTGTCACATGGTTTTTATTATTATTATTATTAGATGGCGGGGCTAGCCAGTGGCTGAAGTGCAGGTAGTTCTGTATAGAACCTTTCTGCACCCCGCTATAAGGTCTATCTCGTCATGAACTCCTGGAGATTCTTCACAAGGTTTTCCTGCGGGATGGTATCTTCTGCAACGCAGTGTCCGAAGATATCCATCCTCATACGAGCCAGAGCATCGCATTCAAACATTATGTGGGAGGCTGTTTCGTCCTCATCATCACATAATCTGCATTGTGTGGACTCTTGATGTATCCCCAGGTATTTTCTCAGGTGGCAGTGGCCTGTCATCAGTCCTACAACCTTCCTGAGAGAGTCTCGGCTTAGTTCAAGAAGGTGTCTTGATAGCCGGTCGCTTGACCCCATCATCATCTTTTTTCCGTGAGTATTGCCTGAGGCACTCTCCCAGAGAGATTGATGATGGGTTTTAACCCATTTCTTTGTGTCCTGCTTGATATCCCCAAACGGGATTCCGCAAGCTGGTTCTGGTCCAGTGAGAGTTGTTGCTGCCCCGGTTTTACTAGGGCATCTGCGCTCTAATTTCCCTATATGCCCTTATGACCTGGTACCAGACAAGTTTTACCCTGTTCTGTGCTCCCAGGTCGTTAAGGTTTTGGTGTGCCTCCCAAACCAGTTTCGAAGTGAACCTGCATGAACGCAGGGCTTTAATCGCCGCCTGACTGTCGGAGAAAATTGCTATGGGTTGGTTTCTAGGACCCCTCCTTAGAATCTCTCTCGTGCAGACGGTTATTGCCGTTACCTCAGCTTGGAATACAGAGGCTTGAGTCTGACTGACTGATGTCTTGCCTCGGTCTCTCCCCGTATATTCCAGTACATTCCTGTCACATGGTAAGAGTACAATGATTCTCTGGTGATACTATTATCGCCTAAAATCAACTGTGAGTGGGAAGGTATATGTTCTCTTCTACGAGCTGGAGAACTCTAAATTGCAACTTATTTTCTGTTTCCTAAATATTTACATATGAACCTTATTGTATTTCAGTTTGATGTGATGATTAAATATTATAGTCGAACTGAATGAAAATATCATTTTTCCGCAAATCGCTGAAATTTTTTAAATTTCTGACAAAATTTCTTAAAGAAAAAGTCAATACAATGATATTTCCTTACCTTGTTAGTGTTCTACATAAATTATTGAAAATACATTCTTTATAAGGTATTAATTTATATTTCGAAAACATCAATTCATTGCAGAACACATTTTAACATTAATTTGCTATATTTACAGTTATTTGACAGTTAGTACAATTATTGAACATTTTAGGAACATTATTAGAACTATGAGAAACATTTTGGACAACATGCGCGGTGGTAGGGTTATTTTGTTGAAAATTTCACACCTCTACTTTGTAACCAATAAGATTAGATAGATAGATAGATTTTGACTAGTTACCATGGCAACTAAAAAAATTCCGGAAATTTTTTCGTGTCGCCACGATATTTAAGTGGAAATGTTTTGACAGTTGAAAAGGTGAACTTATGATCTACAACCATTAAATATTGTAGATATACCTGTGAATAATTCGAAATTTCTATAAGAATTGACATTATTATTCGCTATAAAGTTTCATTAAACAGAAAATACAAATTTGTTTAATTATTATGCATTAACAATTTATAATCCAAAAACGTAGGATCTACAAACATTGTAAGATTTAAATGTTGTTTGAATTCTAACCCATCCTCTCTTCTTAATGGTGAATAGGAAAGTGACGAATTAATTAGATGTCTGTGTTTTAAGACATATATGTAACATTTTGAAAGCATTTTGTTCAAATCTCTTTTACGCAAAAGGCCATATTTGACATCTGCAGCAGACTTTTTTGGATTTTCGTAAACAAACCATTCGACTCTAACGCTTCCTGGTCGCAATCTTCCATTAAATTCGTTAAATATAGTTATTTTGGATGACATATTTGCACTTGACCAAACTCTTTGCAGTATTTACATAAATTATACTTTTCAAAGCATTTAATTTTTCTCAAATTGTTTAATGCAAATGCTTACAAGAAATGTATACTATACAGTAACTCAATGTAATTCACCAATATAAACCTCATCTGTCAAAAGCATGGCCGCCTATATCACGGCCACCTACTGCAACAAACCATGTTATTATTATATTTTTTTACATTAGAAGTGTTATGGATTACTTTAACAAAATTTACATTTCTACCACCTTTAGTAACCCAAAAATTATGAAAAGGCGATAGACTGATCTAATACCCATCTGAGTTTTAGCATTTGGTGTAACTAAAGTTGGTAATATTTTTTATTTAACGAAACATGGTGGGCTTGACAAGCAGTGAAATTAATTTAAAATGTCATATTGGGTAAACAATTTTTTTCCAAAATATGGTGTGAAATTTTCTCACCGAATACCACGCAAGCTTAAATTATTCCTGGAAATTTTCTTTCGGGCACGAATATTTTAAGAAAGTTATCCCTCGTCGCTTCGTGACTCGGGATAATTTTCAAAATATTCGAGCCCTCAAAAAAAATTCCGGAAATAATTTAAGCTCTTGTGATATTATAAGTGAATGTTTTGTACTTAATGTGAAAATTTTATTTGCCACCTCCACCTTATTGTTGAGCGATTCTTCGATATACCCTTCAGCAACGTTTGATGACTTCCATCTGCCATGCCTCTTGAAACTAGTTATGTCGGCACCAGAGTCAACCAATATTGTCCCAGAAGACCGACGGAAGCAGTGACCAGTATATTCTGTCAGATTTATCAATCAATCAACTTTATTTCCCCAAGAAACATTACATGTTTTTGGAAGGGATTTTACCAAGTTCAAATAAGTAGCAACTATTTTAGGGATTTTTCTAAATTGATGAATTCCTACCATTTGTCTTCAACCCTTTCCGATTTGATATTTAAAGAAAAATCGGTCACTGTTCATATTTTCTGGTCTTAACGAAACATGCTTTCGATAAACCTTCAAGTACATCTGATTAATTACAAATGATCTTGGTTTGTTGGTCTTCGAATCAGGTATGCTAATTAAATAAAAGCTTAGATTCCTGGTTTTCTATTTCGTGTAGTCATTCGGACTCACTAATCCATTCTACAGATCCCAGAATTACCAAATATTAAAGCCACCTAAAAAAATAAATAAACGTGTAATCTAAATAGAAATTAAAACCTTGTAAATAACCTTAATCATTAAATTTTCTTTATCTGAAGCTTCCTGGATGGATTTTTCAATTTCTTCCTTTGGTAAAATCTTAGATTTCTTTGCCTTATAACCTTGAGCTTGCCATTTCAATAAAGAACGAAGTTTTGAATATGGAGATAAATCTACATTGTGTTTAATTGCAAGGGTTGACTTGAATAATTGGCCCATGATGTTGAAGATTTAATCTTCAAACAAAGGTCTATGACACAAATTAGAAAACATACAGATGGGAAGGTTAGACAAAGCAAACAAAATTAGAGAGAGATGGATTTGCATACCAATTTAAAGCCCACTTTGAAGGCTGTCACTGCTATCAGATTAATAAGGTTAGATTTATTCGATTTGTGAGTATTTAGATTTTTGGATTTTGTTGTAATTAGTTGAGCTGACAATAGTGACAATGCATAAATAAAAAAGAAGCGGATTTCATTGCATGTACAAAAACTGCGGATGACGTTCATCTTCTGATACAACAGAAATATTAAAATTTCGTAAGGTTCCTAAAGATGAAACGATGTAAGTATTCATTCTATTAGTAGGTGATATCTATTCTATAAATTAATGAAATTGATCAAATAGTTGAGCTTTAGCAGGAAAATGTATAGAAGAATTGATTACTGCATTGTGATGAAAACTTGTCAGTTTTCCATATTAAATAATGGTATTGTTACATTTCAAGTGCACCCTTCAGGTACAAGCTTGTTTACAAAAAGAAAAGAAATTTTGAAAATTATATGTGTAATAATCCTTCTGAAATGTCACGTTTACTTCCTGATACAGTGCCTATCGATTATGAAGCATGTCAAGTACAATGTGGGTACCTACTTATTTTCTTTTATTTCATTGAAAACTATTTTAATATAAACAGTAGAAACATTGTTTTGGTATTGTAATTACATACTAAACTTTTTTACAGCTTCTACTGATGTTGCAAGTGGAAGTGGAGAAGAGGAGAGAAATTTTGAAAGTCCTGTACCATCCAAGAAGATAAAAGTATTGCAGGTTATCACAATTCTTTCCATCTGTGATACTGGCACACTTTCAACAGTAGAATGCTTTGATGTGCAGCAGCCAGTCGAAACACAAAGAACTAAAGTTTCCAGCCATACCCCCAGAATGGGGAAACTCAAGCTGAAAAATGAAAGCTCTTCAAACCGAAAATAAGAATTTGAAAAAAGAATTTAGACCAAGTTGTAGAGCCATCTGAAGAAAACTTTCTTCAACTTGGGGATATGTATTTGAATCCTGAGAAATTTAAACAAAACCAATAAATTTGGCAGGCGATATACAGATGAATTCAAACGATTCGCCCATACTATTTATTTTTTGGGCCCTTGTCATAAATATTTGCCAGAATATATTTTTGATGCCTTCTACAGGATCCCTTTTGTTATTTGTATAAAAAGTGAAGTTTTCTGCTGGATACAACGAAGTTTTGTTTGATATATTAAAACTAAAGGTAAAACAAATGCATTAACAGGGTACCTTTTACCTGTATGAATCGATGAAATGTCCTTCAAGACAAATTTGAAAAATTGAAAAATTTATAACAAATAGTCGGGCCAATCAAATAGGTATGTAATATTTATGAGTCTCTCAAAATTCAACCACCCCTGTAAAAACTTTCCCTATATTTATTTCATAAAACTATTTTTTTCACTAAGAATATTATGTAATGAAAAATAGCAATGCTAGGTTCAGAACTGTGCCTAAATAAATACAAAATGTACTGTTTTAATGGATTTGTAATAGGAACCCTGGTATAAAATTGTGATTGATTTTGAAATAATAAAGAAATTATTTTTGTCAATATTTTTTTTGTTACTACATAAAAAATGGTCCCCAAATTGTAGAAAACTGCTTTTCTTCAGATTTAGTTTTTGTAAGTCATTCAATGATATCTGAAGTCTGTGCACTTTGATGAGTACCAATCGTTTTTATTTTTTGAATGATTCCGATGAAATCAGATAGCTAAATTTTGAAGACCTACAAATGCGTTCACTCGAAAAACAAATGCAATGCTTTCCTTACTTTTTTGTTTCACAAACTTTTGACTGATTCATAAAATCTTCGTATTTTTTGTTTTAACAGTTTACTATAATAAAACTAATAATTTTACTAGTTCTGTCAATACAGAAGAGAAACATTAACTGAAATGAAGCTCCAAATAATTTCTCAATACAAATCTACCACTACACTGCTTATTGTAGACATCTTTACGTTGGCTCATGGTTCTCTTACATTGATTCTCTACTGAAACCATTATCATCTGAATCCCTTGTGAGTGGAAAGGTATATGTTCTTTTCTACGAAATGGAGTGCTCGAACTTTCATCTTTGCAGGGTTACATATTTTTATTTTGTTTTACTCTTTCTTCTACATATTTACATTTAAACATTATTGTATTTTAGTTCGAATCAAGAAATTATTTGGATATTAATAACCTATCCTGTAAAAATTTACTCTTGAAATTTTCTAATTTTATAAAAGGGTTACCCAAATGTTGGAACACACTGCATTTTAGATTAGCAATATTAGCACAACATTTGAATCATTTTAAGCTAACTAATGTTAATTTCTGCAAAAAATATCTGTCAGATTCTCTCATTCTTGACAGTAATGATAAATGACAAATCAAATGTATACGTTCCATGCAATGGCAACACTGTGCCCGGGATGTTCGTTATAGATCTGGCAACATTGGTGCACACCAATTTAAAGGGTCAAGGTCATAGTAGCTTCCTATCTGTATGTTTTCCAATCTGTGTCTAGGAAGTATGCCATTACAATATTTTTTGAGAGAGGACTCGTGTTTTTACTCTTGCGATAATCCATAAAAGGTTCATATGCATTTTTGAACTTTTCTCTTGATTTCTTTGGCAATAAATCTAATGAAACAGTATTCACTGCCTCAACCAGCTCTGGAGGAGTCCCAGGAATGGAAATTTAATCACTTGTCCTTTTATTTTCTAGAGAACACCAGCAATTACATTTTTAAGTATCAAGTTTGACAATTTAACCTTAATACGTTTCCATAGAAACACAAGTAATTTTTTTACGAATTTCAAAGCACCATTTATTTGTGAACACAATTATTCGCGATTTTTTCAAAATTAATTAATAACTGTCGAATTTCCTAGCGATTTGCGGAAAAATAGTATGTTTACCTCGTAGGAAAAGCCACATTCCTGGACTCCTGTGTTGCTAAGTCTAAGCTTGCGCCTCGTCTTAGGAATCTTCACAGTCGCCAAGGAATGTCAGGCTTATCCTGCTCGGTAAACGATATACTATTGTGAAACGAAAACCGATATTCTCAAAAGAAAATGTTTCCAAATGTAGAGGTGGAGAAGCGGTATTCTGTTTAATAGATTTTTTCACGTTGAAAAAATAATGTAAAATAAAGTAAATGAAATCACCTGATATTATTTGATCTGAGTTGCCGAAGACGAGCAATGCCAATATATTTATTGTTGTTGTCGATGGTCATACCAGGGTCATCGATCACGAATTTTCCGTACCACTGGAGGGACTGCAAGGAGAAAATGGCGGTTTTTGTGATATACTTTTCAATTCTGGAAGAAAACGTAGTATACATAAGTATATCCCCTTTCGAGCAAAAATCATCACATAATAAGTTTTCTCTTTATGAATCGAAATTAGAATGTCAGTGTCCCAATTATAGACAATTTCGCATTATTCTGTATAGGGTGAGTCAATCTGAACGCCTCCGACCTTTGTGACCAAATGATATTTTTTTTCAGAAATCGGTTTGGGTGAGTATGTGTATGTCGATTTGGACTTCATTTGAAAATAATGATATTCATGTTTTTGAAAGGTGCGTGACATATTGAAGTTAAATGGAATACCGTGTAATTTCTTGCCGTTTTTGATTCAATCAGAAAAAGTAAGTATTTCAATACTAAATTCTCACTGTTTTTGATTTGACATTTCAACTTTTCATCAAACTTTCACGTTGTTAAAAATAAAATAAAAAATATCGGAAATAGCCTCTTCAGGTGTACAAAATTTTTACCTATCGCTCAAATCTCTGTCAACTATCCCTATCAACAGTTTCAAAAACTTTTTAGATCTAACCGTGGAGAATAACTTTTATCATTAACACTTTTTTCCGACAGTTGGAAGAATACAATTAACTTTATTACCCCAAGAAACATTACATGTTTATAAAAGGGAAAAAAAACTCAGATCTGATATGAATGAATGAACAGAGAACGTTATCAATGAATGATAAGAAAATTATTCTGACATTCAAAACTGAATACATTTGCGTACAAAATACCAAATATTTCAAAATACATTCTGGTATATATAAAGGTAATAATATGTATATGAAAAAACAGATAATCATCCATTTTCAGCCTTTATCGGATTTTTTTTTGATTGACGTGACCGTTATTTGATGAAAATTCAATAAATTAGAATGTATTACATTCGCTTGAGAAAGATACTGTGTATCGAATCATGTCGCGAAGACAATAAATCTGTCGAAATTTATTCGTGTTTTACCTTAGTGTCATAAACTTTATCGAAACTCTTTGAAAACGCAATTGGCGTTTTGATAAAGTTTATTGTAAATAAATCATCTCAAATTTTTTTTTCAATTTGTTTTCAAAGTTCTTTAACGAATGGTACGTTTTCATTTCAACTTTATTATTATTATTATTTTTTCTCCTTAGGAGTGTACCAGTCAGGCCCTGTCTCCGGTGCTCCGACCCATCCGGAGGGCGCGCTGGTGTCGTTAACCCCAATAACCACTCCCTACGTCCGTAGGGTGAGTGACTGTTAGGTCCGAGAATCATGTGCCCTGAGTAGACGGAGCGAACCAAGGATGACGGCCTTCTGCATTCGCGCTGCTAAGATTTCTGCCATATTACGGCAAGCAGGTATTATCTTCAAGTTGGAGAGCAGTATGTCCATCATTCCACCAAGGACTCCTATGATCAGAACCACCATTTTGACAGAATGGTCCGGATATAACCTGCGGAGTTCAAAGAGAAGATCTCGATATTTAGTCCGTTTTTCCTCCTCTTTTCGAACGATATTCATTTCGCCTGGAGCGGAAAACTCCATGACGAACATCGTTCTACTTTGGTGGTCGAGGAGGACAACATCAGGCTTATTGGCTTGTATTTGCCTGAGGGTGGGGAATGAGTAGTTCCAATAGATCCGGCACCATTCATTCTCCACCATGGACTCAATATCCCCCGGAACATAAGGCAACACCGGTGTCTCGTCTATACCGTACGAGTGTCGTAGATGGTAGTACAACACTCGTAGCGCCGCATTATGCCTGTGGATATAGGCTGAGACCGCATAAGATGGAAATGCTGATAGCAAATGCATTACGGTCTCAGGTGCCCCACGACATGCCCTGCATCGGGTGTCAGGGACGTCTATACCCATCACGCGACTGCGGTAGACAATGGTGTTGAAGACATCATCCTGGCAGGCCATTATGAATCCCTAGGTCTCCGACTTTAGCTCACTCGATCTGAGGAAAGCAAAGGTCAAGCTTTTGGATAAGCCAAGGTCTTCGATGTTGTGAAAGAAAACACCATGTATTGGCTTATCCATATGTTGCTGTAGCAGGACCTCTGTCTCCGCAGTTTTGATGTGAGCTTTTTGCTGAACGGGTATCAACTCGGTGACAGAGTTTGGGTTAGCCCGTTCAATGTTGAATACCGAGTTCATCGGCCGCACGGGTTGCTGCCTTAAAAAGAAATGCTCCAATCCCTGCTTTTTCATGGTCGCGGACCATGCAGAGAAGGGGATCTGAACTCCTGATGACTTCACAGGCCCCATCCAGAACCATTCTGTTATGCAGACACTCCAAACTCAAAAGTCTACGGCCTCCCTGTTGTCTGGGAAAGTATAACCGTGGAACGGACGATTTAGGATGCAAGCTCCGCTATCTTCGTAAATCTGCTTACCTCCTAACCCTTTTAAATACAGGTACTTGATGATGGCTCGATACTCCAATTTTTCGATTTTCACAATTTCGATGGACATATTTTTTCTTTTATTTTATTTTTACTTTTTTGACGTCAAACTTTACACTGACACTTATAATAAGATTTTGTTCATTGCTATGGTAACGCAATATTTTGTTTATGCAGGTAACTGGTCTAGGCTAACTAGATATCAATGATAGTCTTTCTTCGATACATAAGCCTGAAAATCTTATTGGTTGATGATAATTTATAATTTTATCGTTTGAATTGATTGGAAGAGTTGATGTATCTATCACCTTTTTTGAAATATTCAAGAAGGGATATTTTTTTAAATTGAGTGTCAATTCGTGTTTTTGTAACCAAATTAAAATGTAACCAATATCAATTTTTATTTTATTTGTTATTTCGTTATGATTACTGGAAAAATGAATAATCGTGGTGTCATCAGCGAACAAAGAACAAACATTAATACTTAATTTTGATAATGAGTTATATATATATATATATATATATATATATATATATATATATATATATATATATTCAAAAAACAGCATATAGTAATCGTATTATGTAAGAAAACACGCAAAAAAGTAGCTGTAGTAGTTAATGAACCACGAACTCAATAGAAATCCAAAAAAATAATATAAGTCTGATGTACCAAATGAAACAAATTCATAATTAGCTAGCTCACTCTTTTCTGCTAGAAATCGGGTCTCTCCTGGGCTTCGTTCTAGAATGGATGCCAACAAGTAGATCTTTAACTTCTTTATTGCTCCAGTGAGTCATTGGATCCTTATCCTTCAAAATCACTATGTACAATAACATAACGTAAACAGATATCATGACCAGGTCTTCAAGCATTTCCAGAGTCTTTTGCTTGATTCGAGCCCAATGTTTCTGCTCCTGGAATGGAATATGGCTTATAATTGATGAAATAATAATGATAATAATAATAAATGCTTTTATTGACAAATGTTCTTGTTCAAACTATCATGAACCACAGGATGAATGAAGATTTGTAGAATTTTGTCAAAAATCAGAGATGAAATCACCTGTGGGCACAAGTGTTTGCTCTTCCACTCAACCATATGCATAGCATGAAGTAGAACCAAACAGAGGTCACGTTTATACCGTCTCTTGGTGAGCTGACTTATGACTTTATTTTAACCAAATACAGTTGGCCATTTTGGTGTATAAAGTACACTTGGTCAGGTAACGAAAATTGTTGCGTATACGACCATAATAGTTAGATGACCAAGATGGTGTAAACACTATGATGTTGATATTCCACCAAGATGCAAAAGACCCCGCAAACTCCTCATGGAATTTGGATTCTGGTGGATTTTTTGAATTTTTGGTATGACGTAGTTCATGTAATTCACAAACAATGATACCATAGCGCCAACCTAAAAAAATTAACAGTTTTGCTCCTAGGGGGTGTTGAAATCACCCCTTGCGCAGATTAGACTATTTATTTTTGAATCCGGTAATAATATTTTCACTTGTTTCATTGTTGCTAATGTTGCACATTAATGTGATATTTTTATTTTTAAAATCTCACGTCCCGTTCTTCCTCCTAACTCCTATTACGAAACACAAAAAATAATATTTCTCGAGTGCCTTTAAATGCATCGTCGAATGTTCAAACATTCCTGACTGAGGGAGGTGGCAGTTTTTTGTGATTATTCCCCCCCCCCCCCCGGGGAGCACAAAACGAAAACAATTCGGTGGATTTTTCAGAATTTTTAATTTGATGCAGTTCAAGTTATTTTGAAGGAAAATAAATAGTTTTGATGCTAGGGGGCGTTGATATCATACCTTGCTCAGAATAGACTATCCATTATTATAAGCCGAAACAATATCTCTACGTATTTTGGTTTAGATTATGCTGAACTATTGTGTAATTTTTAATAAAAAAAATCTAAAACCTCCTCCTTACCCCCAACCACTAAATGAAAACACGATAAAAATTAATTCAGGTACCAACTCGAATTCAAATTGTTGATGTCTAATTTTCATTCATTTTAAAGATTTTCGCCCAATTAGGCGATATTCAAATAACATTGAATACGCCCTACTGACAAGTCAGCTGAATCCTCCAATATTTTTTTAATGAGAGGGAATGGTGATTTTTTTTTTTAATTTACATGTTTATCCCAGGAAACATTTCTGTTTATGGAAGGAGTAAATTTTAACATAAATTGTATACCTAACGACAAATAGGTACATATGAAATTGATGAAGAAATCGAACAATTACTAAAAAAGGAATGATACAGATAATCTGTGAAATATGAGTAAATAAGTCAATTTCTTTGAAGCCAGTATCAGATGAAGAAATTATTAAAATAATTATGATTCTCAAATCGCATACAGCACCTGGTGAAGATCAAATTACTTCAAACAATTTAAGAAATATTGTTGATCTATTAAGCTTACCTTCATCCTTAATTAGGTATTAATAATTGTATAGAAAATCCAGACTATTTGAAGAGAGAAATTTTGAAACCCATTTATAAAGGAGGTGACAGAAAAAACATTTCAAATTATATAAAAAGTGTTGAAAATCCAATTAGTTGATTTCATCAATGTTAATTAATATTGGTTTTGATAAATTTCAATATGCATTCCAACAACATTCCAATACCCAAGCAGTAGTTATTGACTTTATGAGTAGTATTCATGAAACTTTAGATTAAAGTAATTATGGTGTTGCAATATTCATTGATCTTAAAAAAGCTTTTGGCACTGTCAATCATACAATTCTATTAGACATCTTAAATAACCTGGGTGTAAGGGGACATGCATTAAGTATATTTCAAAATTATTTCCGAAATCGTGTATAATATGCACTTATTGACCAATGTGAAAGTTACGAAAAAGTATCAACATTTGGAGTTCCGCAGGGATCTGTTTTGGCACCAATTCTTTATTTGATTTATGTTAATAGCATTATGAATATCAACCTAATTGGTAAGCGTTTTTCTTTTGCTGATGATACTGTACTCTATCACAAAACTAAAAATGTTCAAACCTTAAAAATAAATTTTGAAAAAGAAATGAAAACAATTGAAACATGGTTGAATGAACTTAATTTAACTATTAATTCCGAAAAAACTATCTATATGATATTAAAACAAAAGAATATGGAAACCATTAAATTAAACATTATAATTAAAAACAGAACTATTGCTGAAGTTGAGAAACACAAGTATTTGTGTCATATAGAGAAAATAAAAAATTCTATCATTCTTCAATTTATAAGAAAAAATATTCAATTGTTAATATATAACGCACATATTATCTCTCGAATCAGATATATGATCACCGTGTGGTCATCATGCAGTCAAAAACAAAAAGAAATTATTTACAGATTGATGAATAAAGCAATAAAAGTAATATTTGGTAAACCTTGGGATACACCATCTTCAGATTTGTACAAAAACACCAATAATATGACATTGAACCAACTTATTAAATTTGAAAAAGATAAATTTGCATTCAAATTAACCAAAAATATTCAAAAAAGTTGTTCAAGCTTGAACTTGTCGATGGGTGGATGTTACTCCAAATAAACTCGGACTTGTAAATATTATTTATTCGATGAAAAACGACAAATGCGTTTCTACTCTATTTGACTTTTTCTTGACAGTGACAGTTACCACGAGAGTATTTTTAATATTGTTTGGTTTTTCTCTTCCTTCGACACGCGCGCACTTCGACGTGGGAAAATGAAGTTTTTTCTTTCGAACACAAATGGCGCGGATAATTAAACAGTTTTCGTTTTGTCACAAACAAAAGTAATACAACAATTCAGAAAAATTCCAAATTACACAGTCATAATACTCGGATTTTGAACCACTTTCACTTGGACAATATCTATTCCAACAAAAGAAAGGTAAATCCAATGTTCAGCTCTATAGAAACATTTAATAAATTACCAGAACAAATAAAAAATTCAAAAACAATAATTTCATTTTCCAAAAATTTTAAAGAAATGTTACTATTGAAATGATGTTCATAAGAATACTACAAAACTTTATGAATTATTTGTATTATTTAATAATGTATTAGAATAAGATTACTTTATTTTATCATAGATGTACATTCAAACTTCCTTATACCAGAACTTGTTCTGACTGGAAGTTATTTATGCAATAAAAAAAAGACATATCAATCAAAAAGAAACAAAAGCAAAAACTGTCAAAGGTGAAACATTGTTATATTATAGGAAGTCATCTGTTATCAAGTTATTTTAAATAGAAATTAATTGGGCGACACCCCAAAAATTAATAGTTTTGATGCTAGGAGGCGTTGAAATCATACCTTGCTCAGAATAGACTATTCATTATTATAGGCGGAAACAATATCTATACGTACTTTAGTTCAGATTATGCTGAACAATTGTGTAATTTTTCATTAAAAAAATATATAAAACCTCCTCCTTACCCCCCTATTTTAAAACACGGAAAAAGTTAATTCTCGACTACTTGTGAATGCTTCATCAAAATAAATGTTTTAATCAGCTCAAATGAGAATTAAAAAATTCACCAATTCAGTACACCAACAATATAAAATTTTTGGGTTTACATATCGACACAACACTCTCTTGGCCCAATTTTATCAACAATCTGAGAAAACAACTCTCACCTTTGATTGGAATACTATTTCGAATAAGACAGTATACCCCACGAAAATATTTGAAAATCATATATTTCAGTTCAATTTTTTCAAAATTGCAATACCTCATTTCTGTATGGGGCAAAATTTCTAATACGAAACCACTACAAACTTTTCAAAACAATGATATGAAATGCATATACAAATTGCTTCGTTCATTATGTGAATTTAAAATTTCAATTTTCATCCACTATGTTGAACAGAAAAAACATTCGGATCTTACTTTTGATCATATTCCGAATATCCATCACACAATACAATACAAGAAATGTAAATAAAATAAACGCATTACGTTTCAAATCAAACTTTGGATAAACTTGTTTAAGCATGTTTAAGCATGATTCTGACGTCGGAATAAGAAAAAAGTTCCCATAAACATATGTCCGCAAGTTATTCTTTTCTATGATACAGAGTGTCAAAGTTTAATTCTTATACTTATTTGTTTTTTGTGAATAAATTCCAAAATATTCGTGATATTCGAGTAAAGTTTGGTATCTGGGACGATATTTCAATGGCAAAATCAAATTTTATGTCAATTGTGAAAAAACTAATTTCTAATTGAATTTATTTAAATTTAAAAATCTTGTCATTCAGAATCACTTGCATCGATTATTTCAAATCTCAATAGCTCAAAAACAGTTGCTCGCAGTGTCCTCTACCAAGAATATATTTTTACAGAAACTGAATAATAAATATTCCCATATATCAAAATTATTTTGGAATTATTCACAAAAAATTAAAATAAGAATTCAACTTTGACACTCTGTATCTCAGAAACGAATAACTTGCGGACATATGTTTATGGAAACTTTTCTTCTTATTTTGATGTCAGCAACACGCTCCTAAATTTTCTACACGTACTTAAGAAACACCCTGTACAATAAAATACCACAGGCAATGAAATAAATCAGGACTAAATTAATAAATGAACTTAAAAAATGTATACTTAACAGATGACTTACTAAAATATAACAATATAACCTTAGACTGTTTTTGCTTTTGTTTCTTTTTGATTGATGACTTATTTACTTATATTTCACAGATTATCTGTATCATTCCTTTTTCATTGTTTGATTTCTTCCTTAATTACATTTCTACTGTGAACTTTACTACTGTTCTGTAGTTCGTTTTATCAATAAAATACTTTCTTTTTCAGAATTATGTCTGTATATTTCCTGTTGTTTACAACTCTCTTCAACTTTTTTCCTCCAAAAAATGTCATAAAAAACTTCAAATCAAAAATCCATATAGAGGGTGAATAAAAGCAAAAATCAATAAAAACTAAAATCTTCCTTAACATGTACCTATTTGTCGTTATACAACTTATGTCAAAATTCAATCCCTCTATAAACAGAAATGTTTCTTGGGATAAATAAATGAATAAATTAATTTAAAAAAATTAAGAATATATAGTACAGTTGTTTAATTTCACCATTCTCTCTCTTTGTAAAAATATTGGAGGATGAAGCTGACTTCTTAGTAGGGCGTAGTTATTTGAATCAATCAATTGGGCGAAAATCTCGAAAATAAATAAAACTAGACATCAACAATAATTTGAATTCGAGTTGGTGCCTGATTTAATTTCGTGTTTTCAAATAGGGGTTGGGGGTAAGGGGGAGGTTTTCGAATTTTTTAACAAAAAATTACACAATTGTTCCTAATCTAAACCAAAATACGTAGAGATATTGTTTCGGCTTATAATAATGAAAAGTCTATTCTGAGCAAGGTATGATTTCAACGCCCCCTAGCATCAAAACTATTTATTTTTCTTCGAAATAACTTGAACTGCATCATATTAAAGATCCACCAACACTTTTTCGTTTTGTGTCCTTTAGTGGAAGGGGAGATAATATATATTTGAACATTCGACGATACATTTAAAGGCACTCGAGAATTTTTTTTTTCGCCTTACCTAATACGAGTTTGGGGAAGAAGGGGGGATAATTCTTTTTATAAAACAGCACAATATTGTGCAACATTAGCAACAATGAAACAAGTGAAAATATTGTTACCGGATTCAAAAATTAATAGTCTAATCTGCGCAAGGGGTGATTTCAACGCCCCCTAGCAGCAAAAATGTTGATTTTTTTGAGTTGGCGCAATGGTAACATTGGTTGAGAATCACATGGACTACATCATACCAAAAATTCAAAAAATCCAACGGGACCCAAATTCCATAAGGAGATTGCGTGGTCCTTTGATTTGAATCCTTGCTAGCCAATGTCCATTTTTCTACCTCGAATGTTTCAATTTACCGCCTAAATTATTTGCATTATTTGTTTAGAGAAAGGAGAAAGAAGAATATTGGCATTGACGTTTTTGACATGAAATATCCAGTAATAGAGTTGCAAACCTTCTCATAGTTGAGTGGGATCTTGTCTAAATGATTACCAAACATACCAGTGAGTAATAAAATGTTAACAGATATTTCGATCACTTACCTTGATTCTGGCGGAGTCTAAAGGCTTGTAGAGGTGTTTGAAATGTGGTCGCAAACCTTTTTGACCGAATGTTGTGAATAGATGAGCTCTTTGAGCTTCTATGTAAGCCAAAGCATGTTTCAATCGACTCTGAATGTGGACAACCTAAAAACCAAATTTTCACCAAAATATATGATAATTTATTTGAGGTAAAATTGGCCATAGTGACTCAAGAAATACAAAATCACAATCATAAATTATCATTTGAGTAGCTATTTTTTTTTATAACTTATCTGATAAAAACTTTTATTATGGATAGATATTCATTATTACTTAAAAACAAAAATTATATCATGTATCCCAGCTGTGGAATATCAAATTATGAATGCATCTTTGATGTTTTTAAATGTCACATTTTTCATAACTGTCATAATAATAATATAACGTTTATTGTGCATAAAAAGTACATCTTACACACAAAGGGAAAATTGGTTAGCCAAAAAGCTATCTTCCACCCTTCCCAAAATCGACATGTATGTTAGATAAAATAAATAAAAAAGAAATAACTTACTCAACAACAGGACAAAATGGAAATGATATAATTGTTTGAAAATTGTTTAAAATTGTAACTACAAGAGCTATTTGGAAGTATACGAATTATAAATAGGTGAATATATGTGAACAAAAAAAAATATCTTATTCAGGAAATAATCAGTTGAGATTTTAATGCTTCTTTAGGGTTCCTATAAACCCATGAAAAAATTGACGGCAAGGTTGAAAATTCTGAAAAAAAATCTAGTCACTTTGTCATTCAAATTGAATAATTAGAGAGATGTAGAAGAAAATCTGGTGAATAGTTTTTGAGGAAAAAAATAAAAACCTAATTTTTAGAGTTTTCCCAAAAACCCATCAGACTCCATTCCAAATATCATGATATATCAATGTCAAAGTTAAAGATAATGACGATTTTTTTCAGAATTTTCGACTTCAACGTTCCCTCACAATTTAAAAAAATTCGGAAAATCCTGTTATAAAATCAAAGACAGTTGAGAAGAATCGCTTTTGCAAGTGATATTTATATGAAATGCAGAAGACTGAACATTGAGGAACTATTCATACTATTTTTCAGACATAAAATCAAACGATTTATATTTTTAACCCCAAGTTTGTTATTTTAAATGGGACACCCTGTATATCATCAGGGTTTTAGATTTTACGCATGATTCTGAACATGTATAATGTCCTATACCCAAGTCTAACCGTTTTCGAAATATTTCAAATTTTAAGTTGAAAATTGCGTTTGCAGTCCGGAAAATATTTTTTTTGTGTCTGGAAGTGATTATTTATTTTCGATTGTGTATCGATTTATTCGTAGGAGAGGACCAAGTTCAGTAGAATTTCGATATCAATTCGACTAGAGTTATACAGGGCGTTCACCATAAAATGATATAGATCCGGTTGAAAAAATTATTGTAAGTCCATTTTTTCAAATGGAAACCCCCCAATTTTATATTCTCATTCGATTCGGCATCGAAGATGAAGCTAACTTTGAATGAGGTTATCTATGCCTACACTCAACAGTTTTCGCAATATTGGCGAATTAACATGTCTCGTATTCTTGAGTTTACTTATTCTTAGTTGGCCATGGCGCCCGCAGTTACGTTGGAATCAATCAACTGCCACGGAAATGTCATTGTAATCAATCTTGCCGGCTCGTTTCAATTATTCGAATGAAGATTACTTAAATCTATTTATTATTTATGGCGAATGTAATAGGGTTATCTCAAGAACATGTGATATTTTTGCTATTCGGTATCCGCAGAAGCAGAAGCCCTCACAAAATACTGTTAAACATAATTCAATGACATCTACAGTCACTAGTTGAAACTTAATTTGACACGAACCATAAATCCTTTCTGATGAGTGCGTTAGCACGAAACAGCTGTCAAAGGTTAGAACTCTCGGAATTAAAACGAAATATACTCTATTTTCACTTATATATATATATATATATATATATATATATATATATATATATATATATATATATATATATATATATATATATATATATATATATATATATATATATATATATATATATATTATTCTATATCTCCAATGTAGATAATACAGTAGATAAATAATTCATTATTGAAGAGAAAGAAATCACAAAATCATCTCCACAACGAACAAGAAATATAATAATAATTATTATTATTAGTAATCCGGATATCTGTAATATCGCTACATAATGCACTGAACCACATTACCACAATACCAGATGATAATCCTGTAAGCTATTTTGCAGTACTCCGAATAATGTCGAGATTTGGCAACAATGCATTCAATGCATTAGCAGTAGGGTTGACCGTTGGATATTCGGTAGATATTCCAGCAGAAAACTATAATTTATTTGGAAATATTATAAAAGATCGCTGTCACTTTGGTATGAAAAACCTATCTTGTCAGTTCCATCTTACAGTTCAGAAACGCGAAATATTTGACCTTATAATTCATCAATTCATTAATTAACTCATGCATTAATCAATTAATTTACTAATTCATCAAATCATTGATTCGTTAATTCATCAATTTATTACTTCATCAATTTAATAATTCTTTAATTCATTCATTCATTAATTCAATAGTTCAATAATTCATTAATTCATTAATTCATTAATTCATTAATTCATTAATTCATTAATTCATCAATTCATTAATTCATTAATTCATTAACTCAATAATTCAATAATTCATTAATTCATTAATTCATTAATTCATTAATTCATTAATTCATTAATTCATTAATTCATTAATTCATTAATGCATTAATTCATTAATTCATTAATTCAATAATTCATTAATTCATTAATTCATTAATTCATTAACTCATTAATTCACTAATTCATTAATTCATTAATTCATTAATTCATTAATTCATTAACTCATTAATTCAATAATTCATTAATTCATTAAATCATTAATTCATTAATTCATTAATTCATTAATTCATTAATTCATTAATTCATTAATTCATTAATTCATTAATTCATTAATTCATTAATTCATTAATTCATTAATTCATTAATTCATTAATTCATTAATTCATTAATTCATTAATTCATTAATTCATTAATTCATTAATTCATTAATTCATTAATTCATTAATTCATTAATTCATTAATTCATTAATTCATTAATTCATTAATTCATTGATTCATTAATTCATTAATTCATTAATTCATTAATTCATTAATTCATTAATTCATTAATTCATTAATTCATTAATTCATTAATTCATTATTTCATTAATTCATTATTTCATTCATTCATTAATTCATTCATTCAGTAATTCAATAATTCATTATTTCAATAATTCATTATTAATTTATTAATTCATCAATTCAATATTTCATCTGTTCACTACTTCATTTATTCTTCACTTCATTAATGCATTCCTCCATCCATTAATTATTTAACCAATAATTGATTAATTGCCTAATTGATTAATTGATTGATTGATTAATTGATTGATTGATTATTTGATTATTGAATCAACTGAAAGAATGATTATTTGAATAACTGATTGATTGAATACTTGATTGATTGATTAATTGAATAATTGATTTATTGATTAATCGGTTCATCACAATTACTTACCCTATTCGTTCTTTTTATGGTGAAATTGTGAAAAAGTTTCACACAATTTTCGATTATAAAAATGTAAATCAGCAGGCTTATTCCAGTTGATGTTAACCATAGCAAAGCTGTTATGCGCGGCAACCAAAATCCAAAAATAAGTAACGTTGCCATCGTAGCAATGATCAGGAATACTAGCGTACAACTGAAAAACCACATTCGAAATCAAAATACATGATATTTTTCAAACGGGGGCAGACAGAAAAATAATCTGCTCAAATGGGGGTTTGGAAATGAACCTCAAAAAGAATGAATCATCAAGGTTCGTTGTATAATCGTAACGAATACCATTCGAGCAAATAAAATTTATCCATTATACTCGCCCTCTAACTCGTTACTAATAATAATGATTAGTTTATTTGCAATAATATATGAATAACCACTTATAGTATAATATTCACAATCAATTGTCTGATGCAAATAAACCGGAAAAAGCCTCACGAAGTTTCTTCACCTGTAAGGACTGAACTAAAATAAATGATATAATGTCATAAATAACATTATTTATGTAATAACAAAATATAATAGTTACAAAACAAATATGGACAGTTTGTGATTTCTATTTTATTAACAAATATTGGGGAAGAATCGTTTTTCTTTATTCAATATCCATTCTTTTGTTTTGTTTTTAAAGGTAAAGAGTGATTTAATGTTCTTTCTCTACGACTAATATGCAAGGTGTGAACTAAATGATGTCATTAATTTCAGGTGGTGATTCCTAGACATATTTTATGAAAGAAAGTTCATATAAACGTATGTCCTAACTTGCTTTGTTTTCAGGTAACGGAGTGTCATAGTTTCAATGAAAAATAGGTTATTTATTAATTACTCAGAAGTCTTTTCGCCGATTTTCATGAAACCTGGTGTGTATATTGGCAGTTGCAAGGGGCTTGTTTTCATGAGGTCAGATCTCAAATTATAAACAGCAAAGAGTCACGAGATTGATAAATATTGTAAAATTATTGTAAACCAATGTTTTTCTCTAAATTTCAAATTTTCATCAAATTGATCATTTAGAAACACAACTCTCTTATAATGCCGTGGATTTGAAATGGCAATACTTTATCAATCGATAGATTTCCTTATTTAAGTAATTTATTTCTACCTGAACTCTTTTATTGGATTCGTCGTTGATGGACTGCTTGTTTGTTGTGTTCCTGAGCCTATTATTGTCAACTGTTTCTATCAAAACTTAACAATACATTTGTGCATAAAATTAAATAGAATTTCAAGGAAATATGGAGTAACTGAAAAAAGATCATTCACATAACTTTCTTAATTTTGATGGTGCATAAACACCATTTCTACGCGAATGACTTTGATCTGAAATCCACAGCATTATAAGAAAGTTGTATTTTTAATTATTTTTTCTAAAAAAATATGAAACTTAGGGAAAAACAGTGGCGTACAATGACTTTACTATAAATATCAATCAGGTAAGCATCTGCCACTTATAATTTGAAATATAATTTCATGACAAGAAGCCGCTTGCTATACTGCTAATAACCACACCAGGTTTCATCAAAATCGTTAAAATGACTTTCGAGTAATTGATCAAATGGCGATTTTTAAATGAAACTTCGAAACCCTGTATTTCGGAAACGAAGCAAGTTAGGGCACACATATGAAATTGTCTTCATAAAATATGACAAGGAATAAATGTCTTTATTACCAATAATTAATAGAAATGAAGTTACATTTTGTTTATCCAGTTAGGGCGAGATTCAGTTTGCATGTGAAAAAGAATGTATAAAGTACAATTTCAAACATAAATTCAGCAGTTAACATACATCTGGTCTTCCATCTTACCCCAAAAAAAAGTCAAAGACAGCAAATAGAATAATAAATAATTAAATTAAATTAACCTTCATAGGACTGGCCGGGGTCCGTTTGTACCCCATGAAGTATGTTTTTGCTGTATCTTTGAAAACGCAAATTTTTAAACATTTACCTTTCATCTAGCTTCAGTTTATGAATTATTTTGATAAAATATGATGTATTTAGTAGTTTTTATTGGCTGGTATAAACAAAAAATAGTTTTATATTCCAGGGGTCTCTTCAGACCCCGGTCAGCCTTTTACATCCGATAAAATAATCCCGGTAACTGTTAGTAAAATCGGGGAATCCCATACATTTAACGTTTGTTTACTCACAGGGAATTTACCCATATAATTGTGAAATGTAAATTACCAGTTCAAATGGGGGATTCCCCGTACTGCGATATAATTTTTAGACCTGAATATTCGGGTTAGTCTCTTGTGATATTGCGAGTAGGGTACATCGTTTTGAAAATGAGTCAGTTTTTATTTACAAAGAATGAATGGCAAGGGGCTCACTGACGATGAGATGTTACGTATACTTGAAAATGATCCAGAGTTTGATAGTTTTATCAATGAGGAAACATCGAGTGACTTAGAAGATGAAGACATTGTCACAGAAGTAGAGGAAGAAAATGATGTAATAGTTGATGATCAAAGTATAGAGAAAACGAACCCAGAGGAACCAACAGTTGGTAACAGCCAGGGCATTCCAGTATATAAATCTAAAGATGGAACTGAGTGGTTGAAAATTCCAGGAAACACAAAAGTTAGAAGTTCAAAAGCTAATATTCGGAGACATGCTCTAGGCCTTACAAATTACAGTTCTGATATCTCAAGTATAAAAGGCGCTTTTCTTCTTTTCCTATCTCCGGATATTCTGAACGTAATAGTAACCGAAACAAACAGAAAGGCACAAACATATTATGATAAATGGAATATAGAAAATCCGAATAAAATTAAAGTTTTTGTACCTGTTGATTCTACAGAGATTGAAGCTTATATTGGACTGTTGCTTATTCTTGGCGCACTTCACGGATCGAAAGAGGCTATCGATATGCTCTGGTGTCAAGATATTTCTTACTGTCGTCCTATAATTTCTGCTGCAATGTCAAGAGACAGATTCAAACAAATTACTTCATTTTTACGCTTTGATGATTTTCAAACAAGACAAGAACGAAAATTAGTAGATAAGCTAGCTCCGATAAGAGATATATTCGATATTTTCACTTCTAATTGTAAAAAATCATCCTGGCGACCATCTATGTGTAGATGAGCAGCTTGTACCATTTAGGGGTAAGGCACCGTTCCGAGTCTATATGAAGAGTAAACCTGATAAGTATGGAATCAAAATATGGGCTCTTGTGGACTGCACCACTTCTTATATTGCAAACATGCAAGTTTATTTGGGTAAGTTACTTGAAAAGCAATATAGGCAAACTTTATATTGCTATGTATCTATTAATTTTTAGGAAAACAAGGTAGCAAAGCGGAAACGGGTCAAGGTCAAAGGATTGTCCTAGATTTGACAGACCATTTGGAAGGCGGATTTGGAATAACTACCGATAACTTTTTTACAAGTTTAGAACTTGCTGACAAGTTGTGGAAAAAAAATATTACTTTATGTGGAACCCTCCGGAAAAATAAAACATTTATTCCCAGGGAACTTCTACCGGCATCGTACAAGAAAGAGTTTTCAAGTATGTTTGCGTTTAGAAATCAAAGAACGCTAGTATCCTATGTTCCATAACAAAAACATGCTGTCATCTTACTTTCAAGTGAGCTTACTGATAGTAAAGTAGCTGGAGAAAAACAGCGCTATAAACCAGAAATTATTCTTCATTACAACAAAATGAAAGGTGCTGTCGACACTTCAGATAAGTTGGCCAAAGAATATACAGTGCAGAGAAAGTCAAACCGCTGGCCAATGGCAATATTTTCACATCTTATAGATATCGCTGGAATAAATGCTTATAAATTGTGGTTACTGCAAAACCTGGATTGGCGAAAAAACAGTTTGGATAAACGTAAAATGTATATTTTGGAACTAGGAAAAGAACCCATAAAAAAAAACGTTTTCCGGCGATATAATAATAAATACATTCAGACGAATAGAAAACGGCATATGACAGACGTTTTTCCCGAACTACTGGATGCAACAGAACATAGAGTTGAACAACAAAACATTACCAGGGGGCGCTGCCATATGTGTCAAAGAGGAAAAGACAGAAACCCAGGAAAATATGTATTAGATGTAATAACTTTGTGTGCCTAGAACATTCAAAATCGGAGAGTTTGCAAAAAATGTTAAAATGATATGTAGCTAGTAGTATTAGTGATTAGGGTATTTTATATTTTTTCGTGATGATTTTTGAATAATAAATGGTTAATAGTAAAACTTTAATAAAACTTCCTTTCTATATATTTAATTCAAAGAAAAATACAGCATTTCTGCAATTTTACGCATGGGGTCTTCTCGGACCCCAGTTAGTCCTTTTCGTAAAATTATGATGTCCGTCCCATGAAGGTTAATAAAGAATCATTGAAGGTTTAGCGATTAGTTGGCCAAGGGAAGATATTTTAATCCGAATAACGCATTTATTGTTGAGAAAAATAAAAATCAAAAAGAACTCGTTTGAGTTCATGTAGTGATAAGTAACTAAAATCGTGAGGTAAGTTATTGAGACGGTTTACAATACAATAAGAAAATGACCATTTGAAAAACTCAGTATGGTGACGAGGTACAGTAAGAGTATTTCTATGTCTTAGGTTAAGAGAATGTACATCAGTTCTGTTTTCCCTTTTATGACACAGATATGGTGGAGAGTTTTCTTTTAGTAGCTTAACATAAAACATGATAGAATGCATTCCACGACGATTTTTCATGCGTAACCATTTAGTTATTTTGAATGTGTGCCTAATGTGCTCAAATTTGCGAATACCAAAAATGAGTCGTGGGCATGAATTTTGCAATTTTTGTATTCTATTTATATCAAACGAATTTGAATAAGAATTATATAAAATGTATCAGAAATTTAATTTAGATAATACTAATAACTTGCATAGTGGGATTTTAACCGATCTATCCAACACCTGACGAGATTGAAATATAAGTTTTAGAGCTGCATAGGCTTTTTGTAAACAGGAACTAATATGGTGCAAAAATCTTGAGTTTTCATCAAACCACACCCCCATGTTTTTTACTTTCTCGTTAAATTGTATGGTATGACAATTAATTAAAATCTTTGAGCATTATTCTTGTTTGAACACCTGCGAATCAACGTTATTTCCAAAAATAATTGCATTAGTCTTCGATGCATTTAGTTGTGAACAATAATTAATCGAAAACGTATAAATATTGTTTAACTCATAATTAATAGCAGTTACCGCTTGGTTCGCTTCATCCAAGGAAAAAGACATGTATAACTGAGTATCGTCAGCATAGTAATGTTGTAGACATGAAAAGAAAATATCTGGAAAATTCGATGTATATGTAGAGAAGAGTATAGGGCCAATATTGATCCATGGGGCACTCCGGTACTCACAGATAAAAAACTTTATACACTTTCTTGATATTTCACAGCTTAAATTCTCTTAGATAGATAAGATTTAAATGAATCTACAGCTTTAACCCTTTCACTCATGAATTTTTGTATTTTGAAATAAAAAAATTTGAATTTTGCAAATATAATAAATGAATTTTTCTAAGATTTTTGAGCCTATAGAAAATTTATTGCGACAGCCAATTTTTGTGATATGGGTTGTGCTAAATTTAGTACACCATGAGCAAACGGTATATGTGATATTATAATATGAGAACAAAAATTTTGTGATAGTCATTGCAATTCAGTAAAAATGTTTCGTGCAAATCAAAAAATATCCGAAAACGAAAGTAGAAATGTCGCAGCATACTCTGTAATATTCCAAGACTATTTTTATATATCAAAATGTAGGTAGGTAATTCAGTTGATTCTGGTAAGTTTTTGTGCTAATGTAACTACCCGTTTTCTTGTTGTTCCTCTGAACCTATGTCCAAGTAAAAAAACGAGCATTCTGAATCAATCTCGTACTCATGAAATTTACCCCCAGAAGCTTCCAAATTAGTGCCCTAACTCAAGTCACTTTCGATTCCATTGACATTCTATCAGATAAATTATTTTCTATTATTGATAATAGCTTCTGATTACTTGAGGCCCTTTCAATAACCATGTCAATCAATGGTACTGTGAAAATAACAAAAAATACATTTTTAATGATATAAAGTGAGGTTATGTCTACCACATATGCAATGCCACTAGCTCACAGTGTACTAAATTTAGCACACCGAAATTCATGTTCAAAACTTCCAAATAGTGATAAAATGTTTAAATATTTTGAATCGAGTACCTAAAACACTCTAATGTGAACACACAGTATTTTTTTCGATGAATAAATTCCACACTGAGAAACTCAAAAATGACATACACCAAACTGGTGACCCAGATGATTGGATTCGTCCATTCTCGTCAGCTGAAGTTTTCCAAAATACTTCCTGAAGAATCTGATAGATGACAGATAAAATTACAGTTGGCAACTAAAATAACAACTTATAAAACCATGGCAACAATACTTGGATTAAACAGTTTCCTGCACACAAAAAAAAACAAGAAAGTTGTGTACTAAATTTAGGACACCATGAGCGAAAGGGTTAATATTCAAACCACTATATGATAAGATCGCAAAGAGTAGATTATGATTAAGAGTGTCAAATGCATTCGAGTAGTCAAATAATTTACGCTTATCAAGAGCTACCAAAATATCATCAAAGACTTTTAATAGTGCTGATGTACAACTTTGGCCAGTTTTAAATCCAGACTGTGATGAAGGTATTATGTAATTTCTATTCAAATGACTCTGTAGTTGAATATTAATAGTTTTCTCTAAAATCTTCGATAAAGTTGGCAATACACTGATCGGTCGCAATTGTTGCAACATGAATAAATAATCGTACTATTATTTCATTTGGCAATGAGTCATACAAATGAGGAATTTTAAAAGTAATATTTTTTTGACCTATTGTTTTGTGAACTTGATTTTTTAAAGTAGTTGTATTTTTGTTTCGTGTGTTATAAGTATGTGGGTTGAAATGAATACCTTCTTTCTTTTTATAAATATGTAAAATAATTGTCTTATATCTATTTTCTTGCTTATTTGAATGAGTCGTCAGATGAGATAATTTCTTTTTGGTTATTTTTATAATTCATTTCTGAAGAGTTTCTAAATTTTTCAGAAGGTTTTCATCAACTCCACCCCATCCCAAAATTCCATGATTCAATTGTGATTGAACAAGTGAATAATATAATATTTCCAGATAATGGAAATTCAAAACTTAGAAGATATCTCATTTTTTCATTACACAGTCAATTTGTGAATACTATCTTAAATGTCTGTCAATCCCAAATATTTTACACAGTTTCATCAATATTGAGATGTCCTAAATTTGTTAGTGCATTTCTGTAAGAAGTGAATGGAAGGTATATAGTTTTTTCAAAATTTATTGATATTATATCATCATCAAACCGATTTTTAATAATTTTGATGTCTTCCTCAACTATTTCTTGAAGTTCATTCCAAGTTGAAGCCTCACATATAATAACGGTATGATCTGCAAAACAATGAATTTTACCTTCACCTACATTCAAGATTTGATAGGTCATTCAAGATAAATATTGAATAGAAGTGGACCTAATACTGTAACCTGAGGTACACCATATTCAAACATTCCTGGATTTTTCAATTTTTAATTAATTTCTACCTACTGAATTCTTTGGGTATGATTAAAAAGAGTATTTGCTTGCACTTCAAGTAAGAGCTTTTACTTCCTAGTATTTTGTGGAGTATAATGTTTTACATAAAGTAAATTCTTCGATGGGAAGTGTTGACATAGGTTAGAATTATAAACTACTAGTAAATACTAGGAGGTGATTAACCTCAAATTGGTTCAATTGTAGTTAGAAGATTGTGAAATACTTTCTGACAAACGGCAAACCCCAGCAATCAAAGCAGAAAAAGAGAAAGCAGCTGAATCACTGGCTGAAGCGTATACCAAGAATACCCAAGAAAATACCTCAATTTTCGTTAAATTTGATAAAGCTGCTTCCCTCGTTTCAATATGATTTCCTAAGAACTCTCTAGCTATCCGTTCAACATTGTTTTTATCGAACCTGAAAGTACAGAGTTTAATAGTAGCAATCTAGCTAAAATAATTGACTTACCGAAATAATTTTCTATATTGTACCTCCCCATACGTTCTACGTTCACACATTTTCCTCCTTTTTCTACCATAATTCATAAAAAAGCCATAACACCTTTTCAATTATAGATATGAAGCTAGTCTATGAGTAGCTTCTTAAAAACTACACCAAACACCCCCAAATGGAGGAAATACTTGACAACATTAGTAATTACTGCAGTATTAACTTCTGTATATCGAAGTAAATAAAGCAAAGTATAGAGTAAGTGCTACTAGTACTTACTTAAGTGTTACTTCAAGAATTATGTGGAGTAAATACTTTGATTTTTTGTAGTAAAAACTACAACATGGAACATTAACTTGAAGTAAAAGCAAATACTCTTTTCAACCATACCACCCAAGACTCAATCGATTATTTTCGATGCTCTCTTGATATTACTATTGATATTAGTAACTCATAACCGTTTTGGTGTATCACTACTTCCAACAATTAGAGTTTTGTCATGGCAAAATATTGTTGATTTCCATGTCAAGTAAACAAATGGGACATGAAATTGTTCAATGTTCAATAAATCATTCCACTACTCTGCGGTTATAGAATTTCTGAGGGTTTTACTTACCAACAAATCAGATTAATCTGTGGAGCATATTTTGCAAGTCGATTTTTCTTATCCACTGTGTTTCTGTCTCCGGCGTGGTAACGCCTGAAATGAAACATCGTTATTCATATTTGATTGGAAATACATTAGACCAAGCCATAGAGGGTAGAAAATGAGACGCAAATGGCCTATCCCAATTTTCATAAGACAGTTCGTTAATGAAAACCTCAGTTTTGGCCGTAGCAAAATCGGTTTGTGGAATTTTTTAAACAAGAAATAGTGAAAAAAATTACAACTTTTTTGTTTTTTTGGAAATATCTCAAAATTATTCAAGGAATCGTTTAACAGTCGATGGAACTTTTGTAGAGATTTATAAAATCTACAAAATGGATTCTCATACAACGGGATCGGTGCATTTTCCACTGAGAGAATCCGGGAAAACCTCGAAAAATAGACCATTTTTCTATTCTATTCTATGATTTTTATAAATCTGAAGCTGGGCATACAGTATTGCAGAAACTGATAGATAATAATATGTGGTTCAACTGTGCGCAAGATGGTTTTTGTCCGATGTGTAGTTTTTGCACAATCGCGTTATAAACAATTTGAGGGCACATCTTGCAATATACGCCGATTTAAGGGAAATCGTCGTAATCAAATTTTGTAAACGACATCTGGAAGTGGAGATCATTATCCACAATATGTATATTTTGGATTTTCACCTCAGAGTTGGGAAATGTGTTGGAAATGTCACTGAAAGTTGATCAAAACGCTTCAAAGTGCGTCCGAAGTCACCCCAAGTCACCCGGAGTCGAACTGACGTTAATACGTGTTCAGTTCGGGCGACTTTGGGTGCACTTTGAAGCATTAAGAGTAACTTTCAGTGACATTTTCAACATATTTCCCACCACTCAGGTGAAAATCCAAAATACACAAATTGTAGATATTGTTTTTTACATCCGTTCACAGAATTTCAATAAGATGATTTCCCTTAAATTTCCCCTCAAATTGCTTATTGATCTCTTTCACTTCATGTACCCTGATAAATGCATTGCTTACGCCGATGACACGACATCAATACACTCTTCCACTCATGCAGATAGTCTTTTAAACACTAAGGCTGATTCTTTGAATAGGGCACAGAACTGGTTTAATGCAAATAACCTCAAATTACGAAAATAAAACTCAAAAACTGATTTTCAATAAAAGCATTGCGGGCAATGAAAAGAGTATCAAAATTCTCGGAGGACTTATCGATGATAGACTATCATGGTCATCACATATAGAACAGTTATGTCATAAATTATTAAGTTCGATGTTTCTTTTGCGCAGTTTGATAAATCAACTCTGCGACAACACTGTACGGTCGTGTTATTTCTCTTTCTTTCATACACATATTAATTACGGAATACTGTTATGGGGAAACTCTGTTCACTCGTGTAAAGTCTTTAAAATGCAGAAAAGAGCAATAAGAATCATTGCTGGTGCTGGTTACAGGGACCATTGTCAACAAATTCACAAAGATCTCGCTATTATGCCTGTTCCTTCCTTATTCATTTATAATAATCTTCTAGAAATTCACAGAAATGAAATAATTTTTGTTCCAATTCTGACTTTCACGATTATCAAACTCGTGGAGCGAACGACATAAGACCATAAATCTCAGATGAATTCTCTGAATGTTAGACTCTACAATTTTTTGCCTCAAGAGTTCAAGATGCTCAATTACAATTGTTTCAAATTAAAACTAAAACGACACTTACTGTTCCACTGAATTTACTCCATCGACGAATATCAGAGAGCGCCCCCACTTCTCAATCTTGTGTCGTGACTCTAATTTCGACAATAAGTCATGTTCTTGTTTCGATTTTAAATATTGTTATGTCTGTTTGTGATATTTTAGGTGTATTTTTAAATGACTTTTAATTAACGTTTTGTACCTGATTGACTTGCCAAAAACATAATTGTAACTTGGTCAAATAAATTCTATTCTATTCTATAACGCGATTGTGCAAAAACTACATATCGAACAGAAACCATCCTGCGCACAGTTCAACCACATGTTATTATTCATCAGTTTTCACAATATTGTTTGTTCACCTTCAGATTTATAAAAATTGTGATGTTTTGAAAAATGATCTCTTTTTCGAGGTTTTTCCCGGATTTTCTTTGTGAAATATGCACCTATCTGGGCGTATAATAAACCGTTTTGTAGGTTTTATAAAACCCTACAAAAGTTCCATTGACTGTAAAACGATTCCTTGAATAATCTTTTTGATATTTCTAAAAAACCAAAAAAGTTTAAATTTATTTCACTATTTCTTGTTTAAAAAATTCCACAAAGCGATTTTGCTACATTAGTATGAAAAAGAAGAACTAAATTCAAACAAGTGATTTATTTTTTTGGTTACTTTCTGAACGTTTTATCCATATAATATAGTACGTAGATGTATCAAAACGGGGTGTTTGAATGCAGAAGGTTGGGTAGTAGCGATTTTTTGGAATGTTGTTGGGCTTTGGGCTCTAATGAAAAATCCAAGTTTTCGATCTCGAGGTGCACGTGTGTAACGAAACATTTCCTTATTTTGAAAGTTTGTTTATTGAAGTTCCGAGTAAGCTTAAGTTATATTGCATATGAATAGTTGATTCGAAATTCCCGAACCGCGATTAGTTTATTTATTTAGAGACCGCAATTCACCAACCACCTACGTGATTATCAAAGTACCACGTTATCTATCCCAGAAGGTTAGGTCTTACAGCTGGAAGGGGTAATTGCGTTTAAATTCAGGTACCAGAACGTTACAGTTAAATTACTGATTCCAAAAGGGTCTGGCAGATACGACCTTTTGGAATTTAGTTTGTGTATTAGAAGCGAACAAGTTGTTGATGTGGAAAATTGAATTACGAGTCGAGTCAACCGAATAAAGCCCGTTCAGTAAAAGTTTCGAGCACCTTGGATACCCTCTATCCCAGTCAATATAGTGCCACGTCATACAGTTATCCACAAATGTGCTTCCACAGGAGTGGAGATTGTCTCGTTTGAAATCAGACACAGGAAACCGTTTGTTGAAGTTCCTATACGTATCCGAAAAGTACAGCCTTTCTGTTTATCGGAACTAGCTGAACTCAACGAACATATTTGTTGGAGGAGGCGTATTCAAGTTTTTGTCCTTCAGACATCCGGTATCGCGTATCCACTCTCCTGTATCTCTACCCAAGACTTATTGCGCAGCCTCTCCCGAAAGGAACGGTGTTACGACCAGAAGGGACAGATTTCGTTTACAACGAGTACGTAGATCTCGATAATTAAATTACGTATTCCGAAGGGACTGGCCGATACGTCTCTCCGGAATTCGTTTAGCATTTTTATTCGATAAATAATAGTCGGTGAGACAGGAGTGGATAAAATTGATATCGCGAAATCCTAGTTCCCTGAAAGCTGTTCTCAGTAATTCAGGACTAGCCGTTAAGATTGGTATACTGCGTCTACCTAAGTTTCAAAGCGCGACAGTTATACAGGGAAACCAATTCACCTCCAACGATTCCGTAAAATCAGTTCTCAGTGGCCGTATATACATTAGATTCAATTCATTCCCCTGTGTACTGATACGATTGCTTTCTCGTACGCCTGTCAAGTTTAACTTTCTTCAGTGTACCGAGTGCTCATTATTTTGGGAATAAATTAATTCTATACTATTAATCACCATACTTTCATTCCCGGTATAGGGGAAAGTAGGGTAATACTCTGAAAACCTTTCATAGAAGGGTGAGAAGGTACAACCGGTATTCTGACAGTGGTGAGGGCAATTAAAGCATGCCACTTGCCATAATACGAAACGTGATTGTAACAGCTGACCCCTGCAAGTAATATTCATATGAAATTTAGAAGACTGAACATTGAGGAACTATTCCTACTATTTTTCAGACATAAAATAAAATGATTTATATTTTTAATAATGATTTTCAAAACCTCGGACAAAAAACGGCAAGTCGCTACAGTAAGTGATTCCTCTGTTAGTACATGTGGAATACCGTTTCTTCACTGTAGCTGTCCTGGGCCTCCCATAAGTGTCATCTGGGAGAAAGTGGGGCATACCACTATAATCTTACTGGCGCCCGATAATAGTATTGAGTGTTAAAGCGAGTGTACCGTTGTCTGATACACCCAGTACCCGTAAGCGTCATTGTAATGTCCGAATAGGGGAGAAAAATACGAGTCGTCATCTTGGATTTTAGGAAAAAAACATTTTTTTTTGATAATTACTCAAAAACGGTGGCTTTCACGACATAAGTTGAAGAAGACATAATTTTCTACATTTTTTGTGTACACATTTTTTTTGTAGCACACATATGTTGGGAGTTGCAGCTCCGTGAGCCCTATTTGAAAGGAAAAGTATTATAATTTGTTACTTGGCTGTTAATAACTAAAAGAAACAATTCAAACAAATGCAAATCATTTTGAAATAATTTTTTAAGAGACTCTACGTTGATTTTATATTAATAGGTTGCCCTAAACCTGAATGGATAGACAGGTAGCAAGAGTACAGCTGCTATCTAGTAAGTATTGAGGTTACGCTGTTATAATGGAAAATCCCCAAGTTGATTTGTGCTTTATTTGTGAGAAAACTTCAAGTGGAAGTGATGAAACCAAGTTATCTTTATATTCCGTATTCACACCGCATTCCGATTAATTTCAATTCGGAGATTACCAAATAAGTGTGGTGGATTGGGGATATTGTCAAGTATGAGAAATAGCACCTAACCTAATCATTTTTCAAAATTCAAAATTAATTCATATTATTTAGCCTAGAGTAAAAAGTCCCATATTTCATATTCATTTATTAGAATCTTATAATCTATGATTACAGTTATTCAAATAAAGTATTTCCTGCAAATTCAAAGTTCAATGAAAGTCATTAACCAGCATCAGGTATTGGGTTACATTCCGGTGCAACAACAGTCGATGGCTTGAATGCTGATTATGCAATAGTCAGCGATAATTTCCACATAAATTCGAATGTTTCCTTTAATTGAGGCTTTTTTTCATTTTGAGAGGTCTGGGTGATAAGACGTCAAAGAGTTTTTTTTAATTTTCCAAGTTTCAAGCATCATGGGCAGCTTGACACATTTCATCCCCTTGGTGGTATTCTTAATGTAAGTAAATTTATTTGTACATACCATTTTTATTGTTCACTATATTTTTACTGGTTCACTTCACTTGTGTTCTGTAGCACAGGGTGATATTTGTTCACATGGCTCTAACTAGGTTTTAAATAAATAACTAATTTCACTTCACTGTTTTATTCACTATACCAGGGTGGTCACAATATAGTTGGTCAATGATTTAACCTCTCGCAAGTCAAGCAAATAGGTAATTGGGCACCCTAGACACCTAGGTGGCCAGGGGTCCTTCAAACCCGATCGTGACAATATTATGGGTGATTTTGAAAATTGGTGAAATATATGGCCCGTTCTATCGTACATATCCTGTATATTCAAGTGAATTATTATCCTCCGGAAAAAGCTGATACCGTATAAAGATGATTCCGTTGGTATATATAGGGTCATCATGAAAATTTTCGATGATAAAAATGACAAAATATCAACGTTTCAGAAATCACCCTGTAATTCACGATTGACTTGGTGAAATTCCTTTATAATTATTTAATTTATTTATCATTCTCTCCTTAACACTATGACTAGTCTCATAGTTATTAATTGAGAAACGTATTACCATTTGCATGACGAGTTGAAGGAACTTGTTCACACGTACATTCTACCAGTGGCCACGATTTTTCACAAATAGTGAAATGTGAGAATGTGGGGATCAAAATAAATGTAAAAGAAGTTGAAGATTAGAGATAACAATCACATCAGATATATATGAATTTAATAATGTAAGGTACAGATAGATAAGTGAATTTTGTTGATTAAAGGTTTGTCGGAATAAAAAACAAGTGAGAAGTGAAAATGATGGATAGAACTCTTTTATTTCTAATAGGAGAATTTGAATCTGGGCAGCGACGTTTTTTTTCCAATGTGTGATCCACTCGGATAGAGGTTTCCATGATTTTTATATTTGCTGGCTATCAATAGAAACATATAGACATCTATTATATTTCATCAATATAGGTAATTCAATACGTAAGGTAATAATAATTATCACTGATGGAACTAATTGATTTTTCTTTTTCATTCACTTTCTATCAACGACAGAATCAAAATGTACTCGATAGCCGATACGGTTTTCTTGTTGTATGAGGACCGTAGCGCTGCTACGGAGGAGGTGGATTCGGTTAAGGCTGCTCCTTGTCACCTTCAGTGATGAGTGATTTCACGATTAGGCTAGTCAAACTATCCAAGCATTAGGAATTTTATCTGGCTCATGCCACATTTTCACATTTCACTATTTGTGAAAAATCTTGGCCACTAGTAGAATGTACGCGAGAACAAGTTCCTTCAACTCGTCATGCAAATGGTAATAAGTTTCTCAATTTATAACTATGAAACTAGTCATAGTAGGAAACTGAATTTTTGGTACAGTTTTGAGGAGAGAATATATTAAATATAATGAAGGAATTTCACCGAGTCAATCGTGAATTACAGGGTTATTTCTGAAACGTTGATATTTTGTCATTTTTATCATCAAAAATTTTCATGATCACCCTATATATCCTAACGAAATTATGTTTATTCACTATCAGCTATCTTCGGAGGATGATAATTCACTTGAATATACAGGATATGTACGAAAGAATCGGCCATATATTTTACCAATTTTTCAAATCACCCTATACGAAATGTGTGAATTGTGTTTAATGATAAAATGAGAATAGTGTATTGCATGCCAAAATAATTTTATCAATATTTCATTATTACATCGAATTTTCAGACATTACTAAAATGTTTTTATTTTTCACTCTGTACACAATGATATAATCTGCACCATCTGAATGATTTTCAGTAATATGAAGGTACGTTGATGATAAGAACGGAAAAAATGGAGTTGACACTTTCGAATCCCGAGAAAATGATTAAATAAAAATTACTGATTTTTAACTTGAACGCCTTGCCTTATTGTATTCCAAAATCTATCCATCAACGAACTTCGCGATTCTGCACGTTCAATTAGTACATCGAATACTACACTATACTAAAAATTCAGACAATTTCACCGTGAACCATTTTACCTATAAAAAGTGCGGGGTCCTTTGAGCTGGCTGCATTTACAGTTAAACAAGATGATGCCGATGTGCTAATTGTGATTATTTCACTTATGCTAAAATAGCGTGTAATGATTGGTTGAAATTTTTGTGTTGATAAATGAAAACATCATGTTTTCGATTTTGTAGTTCGGCTCTTGATTGGCTACTGGATATGTATATGATGTGTTTTCGATTTTGTAGTTCGATTCCTGATTGGTTATTATCAAAACACAAACTTACCACTAGCAAGCTGCCATAATGACACAACACCAAACTTTGACCAAAACTAAATAAGAACTCACTATTAATTCATATCAACTTCACAATTTTCGACAAATTTTGAATACTCGTAGATTAATCAAATCACTAAATCAAAATGTTATCAAAACATAACCTCGAGCGAGAAGCAGTAGACTAGACATGCAATGATGAAACTACGAATGACGCGCTCTGTCATTGGTAACTGAAATAGAGGGATGTTTGAAATATCAAGTAAATGATTTGTTAGTTGCATAATTTCAGAACTAAATGCGGGATTAATGTTCCTAGTTAAATTGAATGGTAAATAAATAAAAATGGTTTCGATTTTATTCATGAAATAATCTTAACAAATACAACTCGTGTTATCGGCGATTATCGTTAATTCCTTCTCGGTTTCGAATCAAATTATGTTGCTTTAGGCAACCACACTCGCGCAAGCGCTCGTGTGGTTGCCAAGCAATATAATTTGATTCTCAAATTCAAAGGAATTGCTATTTCGATAATCACCGATACACTTGTGGTATTACCTACGAAAACCGCAATTTCAGTAAGCAGTGAATCGATATTTGATGCTGTTTTTGTGGTCGGGGAAGAGGTTGACCTTTCAGTACTTATGACAGCCAGCACAACCGAAAGTTCTATCATATTTCGTAAAACTGGAAGAGGAAAAACTGCTGAGAGGATATATTCAGCAAGTAGCCTCAAATACGAAGAAGCAACCAAGTACATTCAGTTCTTGCATGCCTTCAGTGGTTGGGACACTACGCCATCCCTATCAGGGAAAAACCAAATTTTGTACGCTGATAGAAAGGAACAGAGCGGTTTATGATGTAATTGAAATTTTCAACTGACAAGATGCCACGCCAGAGGAGATTGCCGAGGCCGGAGTACGCTTTCTTGAAGCTTTATAAGGTGGCAACATGGATGAAAAGAGATTGGAAGAGATTCGTTTCCAACGTTTCGCCAAATCTGCTGCTGAAAAGCAAATTTAATATTGCCTTTGTGCCACCTACAAAAGACTGGGGTTTGAAGCATGTCGCTTACGGGCTCACTCCCATAACAATGGCGGAAAAACCAGTTTCCGATTTCTTATTGGCTGAAAATAATCCTTCACGATTCACTGTTGCGTTAAAAATTAACAGAGCTGCTCCTAAAGTAGCATATGGAGTTAGTAACAAGGCCTATCCAGAACACATGGCTAATGACCATAGCAGTCGATGCCAAAACAAAAACAAAATAAGAGATATGGGTAGGCTAATGAGATCAACCATATCTTTGAAATTTTTTGAAGTTATTAGATCTTTACCTGGAGCAATGTTGGATTTGTATGATATTATAATATTTATATCCCCCCTTGTACGTAACTTTTCGCCCACCAACGCAAAACTGTTACATATTTCTCCATGGTGGACATCCTTATATTGGAAATGGCATGTTTTGAAATTTGTGAATTGCTATGTATAGAGTTAAAAAAATCATCATGAAATGTAATTCTTATGAACATGTGGTGGACATACGTTTTCCAAGCTATTTATTGTATGTATTTTCGTTGAGTTGATATTAATACCCCATCTATTGACGAATTATTCTGGATTTCTTACCTGAAGAAATATACAATGGGCATATGAATGAGAAACGTCAACGTAAAACCGCAAATGGTAACCCACACTAGCTGGCCGTGAAAACCGTACTCTGAATACTGCGCCAAACTGTCACTATCCCGCAAGATCGGACAGCCGTAGAATAACAAAATTATGGTGCATGTGGTCATACAGATTGACAGCATGATTGTTAGTCTCTTGGTTCTTGAAATTTCTTCATCCCTTAAAATTAAAGTTAATCAACCAATAGGTCATCTCATGAAATGCATTGTATCTAAGAGCATGTATTGCAGCTCCATTTATGAGGTGCAGAGTGTTCATCATCATACTAGGCATATACAGTGCAGATCATAAATGCCCTTACACTTTTATGTTGTTTGAAAATCTAAAACAGGAAAAATATCAGTGGGAACACAAAATATTAATTTGGAGTAAAACCTCTCTTCATCAAATAATCAAAACCAAAACATACAACAAACTGTAAGTAAAAACAATACCGTGTGACACAAACTTATGATAACGCCCGTTTTTCCTTTATTTCTGTAGCTATATTTCTGAAATTTGGATCATTCAATATGCTCACTGTAGGGCATATTTTGGCATATTTGAAAAAAAATCCAATAACTGGTTTTTCGGAAATGACATCAACTTTCAATTTCACAATACAATCTTTTATTTCCTGAGACTTACAAGCATGGAAATCGACAAATACAAAAGGTTAAGAAATAAAATGGCAGTCTAAAATCATTTCAAGAAATTAAATTAAATCAACATATAAGAATACAACACAATAGAGTTTTTGTAATTATTGAAATTAGAGTTTTTTTTAATGGATATAGGAAGTTTATTATAAAGTCTTATAGATATGATATGAGGTCCGTTAGATCACATGTTAATTTGTGATTGGGAACATTGAAATTAGAATTTTGTCTTAGAGTGTAGCCTGAGGCAAGACGGGTGGTGTCTCTTTCCTGAAACAAGTGGCAGTGTTGTTTTATATAAGTAACACAATTCAAAATATACATGGATATCACAGTTAGAATTCTCAATTCAATAAATAAGTGCTTACAAGAATCGCCATATTTTTTTAAACACATAGTCCTCAATATCTTTTTTTGGAAAATCAACAAATCATTCAATCTACCGCAATTACCGTAGCAAAGTAAGCAATAATTGAGACTTGAGTGTACATAGGCATGGTAATAGCTTAATAAAATGTTAATAGGGACAAAATTCCTGAGATTCTAGATAACAAAACAATGTTTTGATAATTTTTTTGAATATGGTCAATCCAGGATAATTGTGAGTCTATGATCAACCCTAGGAAGTAAACTGATATTTTCTGTACAATCAATTTTGAATTTGCTCTTACCAATATACTGCAATCCAACTCTCTAAGAGAAAAAACAAGAAAAAACAATGATATTCGTTTTATTCTTATTTAATACAATGCCGTTTCTGGAGCAATAGTTTAGCATATTAGCAACTGCATTTTCTGCCTGATCAGACAACCCTTTACATGAAGCAGAACTGAATATGGAGGAAGTGTCATCCATAAACTGTTATTCACAAATAAAGGGAAGAGGGTAGGACTCAGGATACTACCTTGCGGGACTCCTGTTATGATATTACGATTTTCAGAATAATAAGTTCCCGACTCGAGCCTAACCTTAACTGATTGAGTTCTGACAGTCAATTAAGTTAAATAAATTTTCAAACGGGACACCCTATATATTATAACATTTTTGAAATCTGCATAATTTTCTAAATCCAATGATACCTCATAGTTGATATTTCATTCGTCAGAATACCCATTTTATTTTTCGGTCTAGAGAGCCATGAACTCCCTAAAATTATTCCAAATAATCGTGGTTCGAAATACGTGCCAAAAAAGTAAACCATAACCTCTTTTCACTCGAAACTCCGTTTTTTCAAATCGAACCATAATGGTACTCTGACGTCATTCGAAAGTACCATCCATCCATATTAACTTTTTTTCTGTATAAGCAATACAAACACGATAATAGAGTTTAGACAAGTTTAGGTATCTTCTTGGTTCAATAACAATACTTTATCAAGGTGGCTATGGAACACAAACAACAATTTGACATTTCGACTTTCATGGAGATTTAGTCAATATTTCATGCCACCGATACAGCTCCTAAATCTCGGAGGCTCAAAGCCTTGGTTCAAATGTAAGAAAGTAATAACAGTTAGGTATTCTCTCAGAATTAGATTATTAACGAAACAAAATAAAAAGGATAAATCTTATAATAAATCCAAACATTTTCGAACTCGTTTGGTTTTACTAACTCGTAATTATAGGTCATCACGGGTCGTTGGGTAGGTTTTGTAAACTATGTTTTTATGTTTTTCAAGTAATCCCAAATAAAAAATCTAAAGGGGTTAACTCAGGTGATCTTGCAGGCCACCTAACAGGACCATGTGTTCCGATCCACTTTTCCCTAAATCGGTTACGATCCTGCGGAGGGGCACCATCCTGCTGAAAAAACAGCCGAGTTAGCGGTAAATCTCCTAAATAATATTCAATTTCATCTCTGAGAAAACTTAGGTATCTACCACCATTCAAAGGTCCATCAAATATTATGGGCCCAATTATTCGATCTCCAACTACTCCCAGCCATACATTAAATCCAAAACGTTCCTGCGTAAATAAATGCTGATTCTCTTGCATCCAATATCAAGTATTTTGTTTGTTAAATAAGCCAAGATTGGTGAATCTTGACTCATTGGAGAATACAATTGTTTTCAGGAACTCATTATTTTGCTGTACATTATTGCGTAGTACCCAATATATTCCATCCTTCTTATATTATCATCTTCGTACAAATGTTGATGTATTTGATACTTATTCGATCGATACTTGTTTTTTCAAAATTCGTCTGACACTCTCACGACTGGTATCAAACTCGGAAGCGATCTCCCTAAGAGATATTGTTTTGTCGATTTCCACTCTCATTAGAACATTTATCTCCATGTCTTCAGAAACAATATTATGCTCGGTACCAAAATCAGGTTCTCTTCTGAACTGCTCTTCAAGACGCTTGAAATAATTTCGAGCTGGACATTGTCATTCGGGGGAACTTTCCGAGTACAGCTGTTGAGCATTAACTGGAATTTGCAATCTGATCTATTCAATAAAGTATTCAGTGACTAACTGACAATTACAGATTATCGAAACTTCAAATTGTTATTTGTGTTCCATAGCAACCTTGATGAATTATTGTTATTGAATTAAAAAAATTATGCAGATTTAAAAATGTAATAATATATAGGGCGTCTCGTTAGAAAATCGAATGTTGACGTCATTTTTGGAAAAACCAGAAATACGAGTTTTTTCCAAATATGTCAAAAACTGCCCTATAGTGAATACATTCAATGTTCCAAATTTCAGATGTATAGCTACAGAAACAAAGGAGAAAAGGGTGTGTTCCATGAGTCTGTGTCACACGGTATATTGATTGAACTGAAAAAAGGTGAGAATCTCTGAATCCAAAATTTCCTGAAGCATACTCTTCCTCCAAAGTAACGATAACATTTCAACCCTAAAAAGTGGCCAAACAATGTCTGTGTGAAACATTTTTTAGAGAAACGCACTCAGAATTAGGAATTATTGGCAACGATTTTTTCAAGCCATGTTTATTTCTATTATAGTGTTTGAGTTTTCCGAAAGTTTGCGAAAATTTTAAGGATGTTAGAAATTTTAGAAGCCTGGATTTCTTGTGTTTCACAGAAACATCGGCCAATACTACTTCCATATATAATTTTCACTTTTTAAGTTGGTAAGTTTTTTTGAAAATATAACAACATCCATAAGCAGTGAAGATGACATTCGTTTCTTAAAACAAACCACATTTGTTTCTTTTCATTAAGACCGAAATGAATGAGAGACATTAGCAAGCAAGTCACCAGTTGATCTCTGATGACGGAAACCATATTGTCGATCATTCACAATTCCCAATCATTCTATATATTTCATTATCTTGATGTTGGTGGCATTTTTCATGACTTTCGATATAATAAATAGCAATACGATAGATCTGTAGTTACAAGGTAGGGTTTTTTCCCTTTTTTGTTGACTGGTTTGACTCCCTTAGAATATTTGTTCTGAATTTTGAAACAGCCCGTATCCAATATTAGGCCAACAATTTTGTCATGAAAAATACTACACCAAACGCCGACAGTTCCTTTTCGTTTTAATTTTGTATTTATTCAACCAACTTTTCCTTATCATTTTTCCGTTTCCAAAACCTTCAATTTCAATAAAAATATTGGAAAAAAATTTGAAAAAAAAGTTAATGAATTTATTACTCGAGAACCAGTTGGATCGGAATTTAATACGGAAATGTAAAATAAATGTGATCGTCTGTTAAAAAATAAGACCCTAGTCAACCCTAGTCTCCTGAACCCTTCTAACGGGTGAAATCGGATGACGGACAGAACAAATGTGTTCCGTGATATATCCATTGGAAGATAAATTTACTTGAATATATTCCACATGTGACATCCGTGCATTGAGAGTTTCTTTAGCCACAATCTCTTTTTTCCCATTACTTCTGTTTGTCCTTCTGGAACAGCGGTGAAAAAATAATTCTCCTTTTCACATATTTCAAAACAAAATTTTATGTTGAACCACCAATAACTGTCTTTTTGTAGATCCAAAACTTCGACTTCTGAGCAGTACCTAAAAAACATACATGTCTATATTGAAACAATTAATAATATAGGCTCTACTTTGAATATTATGTTCTATCATTGGTAAAGGAAGATTTTTTATTTTTTTCAAGAAAACAATAGAGCTATTCTGAAAATTGTCAGTGTTGACATTATTTTCTGAGACTCACCACGAGGGCTTGAAACCTAGAGAGTCGAACCAAATTTCCATTTTCTCGATTTCCCCCAAGTGATATTTCGTCGCTAGGAAGAACCAGTCCTCTTGATTCCTCTGTAGAATCTTTTTTTCTGGATCGGGAAAGTTCAGAACATGTTCCTGAAAACAGAAAACACTAGAATTTTTACACATCATCCAACAGTTTATAGATGGTAGACAAAAATCAAACCTTACCTTACTTTCTGAACTCTTCCCGTATAATTTAATAACTACGTTTGAAGTTGTTCCTGCACTAGATCCATGTCCAGTTTTCACAATTACGATATACCCAAATAAGTATGACCGGGGTATATCACTTAGGAAGTAGATGCTTTTTCCGGAATACTATAAAGGAATTAGGCACTTGAATACATGAATAAATAGTCTCTTGAGAACTTAAAGGAATAAGAATATATCGCAGCATTTCCATAAACCTTTTCCTGGTTATTATGAATATTTTGATTTTATAACTCTCGCAAAAAATAATTTATAGAAATTGCCACAAGTTTAGTGAACAAATTACAATGACAAACAATGGGCCCAAAATAAGTGGGAAAAATCTGAAAAGACCCATAGTACCACCAGATAGTCCTTGATGTAAGAATGAGGGTAAGTCGCCCCGGAGCGCATACCCATTTCAACCATTTCAACCATTTCAACCATTTCAATTTATATTTTCATTCATAGTTGGAAAGCTTTGTCAATACGTTCAAAAACTTCTGACATTAAAGTATATTTTGACTTTGACGACAGTACCACGATAAAACACAAACACATGCGCACCCGTTATGGACCGATTTTCAAATTAAATTTCAAACGAATATGTAGAAACTGTTCCAAAAATCATCAAATCTCAATACTCCCCTCAATATCCATCTTCAAATCGCACATGTTCTTTGAAAGTGACACAAGTAAAAAAAACTGAGATTTTGAGTTAATATAATGAAAATTTCTGATGAACACTCTTCCACCCATGTCTCAATAGTGTATCAAATTACCTTCGAAGAGAACTTTTTATAATTAAAAGTTATCGTCAGTACTCTAAAATCTGTGAAATCATTATCATTAGAGACATCAGTTTTCTGCGGTTTCTAAAAATGAACTAATTTGAGTTGTGTCACTTTTGACATGTGCGAAATGTATTTTATATACCAGAAATAATTCCTCCAAATTTCCGAACAACCACTTATTTCCATGCCTACTCTACAGATATGGCGATACATTTTGTGAACCAAATCTCTCAACAGCTCTCTATGAGCGTAGCCCATTTTACAATGGTATGAGATTCTTTAATCATTTCCCACCATCCATGAAAAACATAAAGGAATTCAATCTTTTCAAAAAAAATTTCAGTGGAGAGATGTGTGCATAACATTTCCACTGAATTTATGTGTTGGAGTTATGTCCCTCTTTCAATACTTGTCTCTTATTTCTACTGACCTGATCTGTCTTATATCATACTATGTGATCGAAAAATATTATTAAAGTTCATTATTATTATTTATTATTATCACACCAAGGACCCCTTCATCCCTGCCACTCCAGCCTGATAGCTCAGGGCATAAATATTGCAGAAAACGCGTCTGTAAAATTAGGACAGTCTGTAAACGATGACTATAGCAAACTTACCAAAATAAAATACTATGTCATATCGCAGATATGACTCAATATGAGAATGATAAGTACTTTGGTTAGAAAACCAAAGATTCTAATTCGCTCGATACAACTCTGTGTAAGTGCGAAGCAAACTTCTAACATAGAAAATGCTGTTAAAATTTCAACAAATTATCCAGAAGAGGTTCAATGTATTTCAAACTCATTTGATTTTCAACCATGTACGTATCAGCACAGATGATTTGTCTTGATAGTTTTCAAAATGAGTAGATATAGGGTCTCTTGAAACCTACCCCTCCAGTTCCATTTTTACCAACACTTCCTCCCACCATCCACCAATTAGAGCGCGCCAAACTTTCACGAGATATCCCACATTTTATCTGTCAACTGTTCAACCATCCAGGCCATGACACTGCAATATTCTGATGAATTGGAAATAGAGACAGAGATTCTCATCTGTGGATTTGAACCCACCATCTAACGCTTGGTAGGTCAGAGCAAAAACCTGCATCATAATCATTATCAAATGCACTTCAATATTGAAACACTCCGTGATGGGAAGGTTGTTGCTAGGTAACAAAGTCAAGTTCTCAGTTTTACCATATGAAACGTCAAATAAGACTCCATGTCAAGGATTCGTGGATATCCATTACCTATTTATTATGGAGAAGACTGATGGAAAATAGTGTAGAAGAAAATGATAATCATACAATTTTTTTTCAAAACTGGGAAAGTAACCTTCATCTCTGTAAATTTCTGAATCTCAATCTACTTCATTTCAATATTAGAAGTATTAATAAGAATTTCGATCAATTTTTGATTTTTTTTTATGATTTCAAAAAACAATGTAAAATTTTTGATATTCTTATACTTTCTGAAACTTGGGAAATGATTAATCTAGATTGTTTCAGTATAGATGGCTATGAAATATTTCACAATCGTTCTACTTATTGCCAAAATGAAGGACTTTTGATTTACATCAAAAATGATATGAATGCGAATAGTGTTATTATTGAACATAACAATTTCCAATTCATAAGGGTCATTGGCAATAAGGGTAATTATTCATTTGGAATTACTACAATCTACCTTCTACCAATTTCGAAGATTTTATTTCAAGTTTGAATTATGTTTTTGATCAGTGCAACGAAGGAATAGACACTGAGGAAAACGCTTTATAAATTTAGATTGTTGAGAAACATTGTCAGTCGAATAATAATTATAAGTTTTTATTATAGTCTCTTTCAGTCTATCTTGGCCTATGGTATAATAGGTTGGGGAAGCATTTATAAACAAGTTTCAAAACCACTTACTTCAATTCAAAAGTATACCTTGAAAATTATTTTTAAAAAACCCTTTGATTATACTTCTAAAATTCTCTTTAAACAATATAAAATTTTATCTGTCGAACAATTTTTTTTATAAAGCATTGACAGTTAACATAAGAAAAAATCTACAAATTGATAATCGTATAAAACATAAATATGAAACAAAGAATAAAATGGATGGTTGGATATCAACTGAAAAGTTCTCTACAACTTTGATGCAACAACATGCCATTTATATAGGTAAAAAGATTCATAAAAATTTGCCAGATTCTTAAAAAAAAGCTAGTTTTTGGGGATTCAGGAATAAAATCAAATTCTGGTTGATTGAGAATTCAGAAAAATTGGAAAATTATTTGTATGTGAAATAATTTCGAATTTTGATGTTTTAATTAGTACCAACTTAGTATTTTGTTATTATTTTTATTTATACAAAATGTGACCGATGTTATTTAGGCATATATTCAAGTTCATTTTGCTATTTTTTTCTTTCTTTATATGTATATATTATGGGTATTCATCATGTGTACAAAATAACTGACTCCTGAAGTGGTAGATACTGACAGAGATGAAGGGATCCTTTGTATGTTGGTGGGTTTGCATGTGCATGTGTTTCATCGTAGTACTGATTTTGTAAAATTTTTGTAAAATTTGTTCTTACGAAACTCCCAGGTTTTCGTAGAAAACCCCTCAAAATCAGAGCTTGTACGAGGAAGGGAGATCCGGGACATACAGTTTGAATGAAAGTGGAATCCGAACAACTTCAGCTGCGTGACAGGCGCATCCCCTCAATCCTGCATCAAGGAATTTCTGGTCCATTATAGTTTGAAAAGTATAACGCAATTTCAAATAATTTAAATAAATATTCAGTTGATAAAGCTTTGCCCATCACTTGTTTACTTTGACTTTTTGCTGAAAAATATGTTTGTTATTGTGCCCACCGAAACTAGATGATTTATGATCATCATTTATGATAACAGATATTATTGAAAAGTTTAAAGTGTTGATATCTACCTTTTTTGACAATACACTGATGTAGATCAGGAGTACGCAATATAGAAAGAACGCTACTGCTACAAAAATAAAAATGATGAAGTTTGCTTGCACTTCCATTTCATGCATGATGAATAAGGTTGATTTTTCCTCTCTGACATTGTTTTTCCTCAGTCTACCAGAAATGATTGAGGATTGGTAACACAGACAATCGAAACGTTCCAAGGTTGAGGTAGCTGCTGCCTAAATATAATTAGGTAAAATCGAATCAGATTGTTGTGATTATTCGTAGTTTTGCTCAGTAATCTATTCTTGTTTCTTTATATTTCCATAATTCAAAAAATGTTACAAAGTCTCATTTGGGTTGTGCGGTTAGTAGCCGAATGTGCTTCAAATGTTGGCTGGATGAATGGAAATAGAAGTCAAGAACAACTGGTGTCAGCAGTGGGATATTTGATATTCGGAAACAAAAAAGTTCTTCACTTGTATCTTGAAGTCAGAAGAATACTGCTAATATAGGAGGAATAATAATGAAAATGAATTTTATATTAATTTATTTTCACATACGTGGGGCGCGCTGATGTCATTCACTCAAACAACCACATGTTCATTGAAACCGAGAAATCTCGTGCCCTGAGCAGATGAATTGGACCTAGGATGTCGGCTTTGTGTATTCGCCCAGCTAAGATTTCTGCCAGCCAGTATAATTTTCAGAGAGAAATGTGCATTATTCCACCAAGGTTCTCTATGATCATAATATTATAATATAATGGTTTGGGTAAAGCCTGCGGAGTTCAATTAAGTACTCTTCCACCAGCCTCAAGGACTATGTAGATTATTTTCTCTAGAGGCATTAAATTCGAGGTCATCCATATAAAATGAATGGGTGATCATATTCCTCCTGTTTCTAGGGGTGCCGCAGTTGTATTCACGGGTTTCGAGTTTCGAGGGCGTAGGTACGTACCCAAAGAGGGGTGGGAATCCTCCCCCCTCAAGAAAGGATTACCCAACCAGATCGAGTGTATTAGAAGATGTAACTCCAAAGAGCAGTCATATTTAAGGTCCCCTTCCTCAAAAAAAGAAAGTCTGGCTTTGCCTCTGCGTTTCCTGATTGCAACGGAAAATGAATATACTTGAACTCTGACCAGACCAGATCTTATGGTGGAGAGAGTGTTGCAGAATAACGGCATCAGTTGTCCAATGCAACAATGAGAAAAGAAATTGAAAAGTCAGATGATAAATAATATTTATTTAAAACAATTCTAATTTCTAACATAGCAGATGAAAAACCATGCATCAGGAAATCGAAACTAAGGAAAGTAATTCTTTCTTGATGCTTTAATTTTTTATCTTCAGGTGAAATAAGGGAAAAACTCCATCATTTTTTGAGAGGATATCATGAGAAAAATGAAGAACGAAGTGGAAAGTGATGTATTTTTTAAGGTTGGAAGTGGGTTGTAAGAAGGCTGCGTCATCCCCAGCTCGCACAAGTCTCTCGAAGACTTCTGAGGGTCACCTCCCGAATCATTGCCTATAAAGAGCTGAAAGGACTGAACCCATTTTGTAAATTTTAATGGAAATTCTAAGAGTGAATAATTCCATTTATTAAAATCCAATAAATTCCATAATTTTTCTTACCCCGCAAGAAAATTCCCAATTTCTGACTGTGGCTTGCCAGTGAAAACACGTCAAGGTGTACACTCTGAACTTAAATATTGAAGTCAAGGTACCCTGTAATATAAAAATTTTCATGGAAAATTAAATCAACTACACAAAATTCCATACCATAGTTTCATCAGGCAAAACGCATAGATAGTGCCAACTGTCATAATTGTTTTCATACGGAATGAAAAGCGTGCTCCTGTTCTGATTGATTTTCCTTGATTTATCTCTGAATTCTTTTGGTGTGGGTTTAATAAAATCTGAAACATAAACCTGAACAACAAAATCAGGAAAAAGTAAATAATCGCCGATTAAAATTCGTATTGTTGATCGTTTTTAAATCCTTAGCGTTCTTTATACGTGGTAAGTTCTATGAAATTTTCGAATATTGGATTTCGCTGCAAAGTTGATATTCTGTTCAAAAATTATTTGGAGAAAAGAACTCAATATGTTTAAATTCATGAAGCTAGAGCAGAACAGAAATCTTTCGATTTTATGTACCACAGGAGACCGTTTTGAGTCTACATCTATCTACATCAACAACCTTTTTATAATGATACTTTAGCTGAAATTTATATTGCAGTTGATGCTATTAAATGAATAAAAAACTGGATTGAATTACAAAGTGAGTGGTTTTAAAATTATTTTAAAATTGGTCTCATTATAATTAATTTACAATCAACTCCAAAAAACGAAATATTCGCCATTCATGTCGTATAATAATATCCTACCAGACTGAGGATCACTGAAACTCTCAATTTTTTTTATTTTTCATTCACACAATTTCATATGAATCTTGGGATTCTGGCTTGGGGAAGAATCGTGACATTTCACCCAGATCTCTTGACGTTCTTCAGAAATAGATTTTAAATTCATATATAGTGTTATGTAGGTCTAAGAGAAAATCTGGAGAAAAAAACAGACAAAATTGACAAGACAATCATTTGGATACAACATAATATCCATAAACATTCATAATAACATGAATAAGAGTGAAAAACTACATCAGGTCTGTCTGAATGTTTAGACAGACATGATGCAGTATCCCATATCTGAATCCAGAATAACTCTTGATTAGGATGAAAATTGTTCAATTTTAAATATGTTATGTATTATGTAAAATTTTAAATTTCACTTTGGTCCATGGACTTGATACGTTATACGGCTTCTTGTACACCTTACGAGTACGCACTGATGATGACTTAACAGTCGAAAGCACTTTGTTACGATTTTTAAAATAAAAATATTTTGCATGAAATACAAAGTTTCGTTCTTCATGTTTATTTTTATTATTTGTGATCTTCAGGATGAAAAATTGCTAAACAAGATTTTTGAATGAGGAAAAATATTTTCAATCAAAGATTTTTTTCTCAAAAGCCTACTTACTTCAAGATTGTCACTTGGTGCCAAATCTATAAACTCAATCACATAGCCTTGTTTCCTAAACACTTCTATACGAAACATTGTTATTCTTTCGAACTCAAAAATTTCTGGATTCTCTGTGACAGTTCGTTGTCTTGGAGTTTTGGCTGTATGTACTACAATTGAAGAAAAATTGCTTTCTCTGTTCTTGAAGGATATCAAAAATGGGTACGAGAAATTTGTAATAACTTTTCCCTCCATGGTGAATGATAACATCGCCACGCTAGTAGTGACGTTTTCTCCTTGTATCCACCAGAAAGGGTCTCTCGTGGTGGTACACATCTGCAAAAGTTAGGAGAATTTTAAATGGTTATTCATGCTGAGTAAAAATATTTGTTCGGTTGAATCAACTCAAATATTTGAAACAAATTAATTGATTTGTTAGATAATTCAGACACTTCAAAGGGGACAAACCATGGCAATTTGAAAAACATAGCAACATTCAAAGAATGCCATAAAATATCTGTCAATACTTTGGCATCACTTGAATCTTTCATGAGAACAATGTCGATACTACTTGACGGAAGACAATCAAATAACTGAAAATGGATAACATAATCCACTCTTCCGCTTTAATCTATACAATAGGTGTATTCGTCGGCAAGTCTCTTACAGAAAACAGCTACTGCCCCTACTCTAATAGCACACCATGTCCAGCGAACGTCCCAATCAGTGAATTTTAGAAAATGTTCCTGCGAGTACTTCCTTGGGATGTCCTGGATGGAACATTTTTCGGAATGTTTCCTAGATGCATCCATCCAAAGATGAAGGATGGATGATCATAAAAAATACCTAGTACTCGTGTATCCATCCCAGCTACCCACAACCCATCTGAAATAAATCCCTTTTAACTATCAATAAGGTTATCAGGGGCCATATTCTCGAGTTTGTTCGTATGCCAATTCGGTTCACTGTTTCACAACAATGAACATGAAAAATGTGTTTGTCTCTCTTGTTTGTATACGACTTGAAACCGAACAATTCTTCTATGTATGGATTCCGTGCATAGAGTTGTTTTCTGTGTTTTGTGTTCTGTGTTCAGTGTTCAAGTGAAGTGTTGACAAATTGACAGACAATTGAAGAGTATTAATTTTTACCAGCTATGGCGGCTTTTCTATAATCTTTTGTGATTAGTTAGTTTAGTGACTGTTGTGGAAGTTATTTTGTGTTCATTTCAGTATAGTTATATCTTTAAATGAAAACACAAGTTTTTTCTACTATCCAATAGTTATTTCTAACCTATTCAACACTGTTTTGAAAAAGCTGTTTCCGTAAGTAGAGTTGTGTGTATCTTTTAAACATGAACAAAGGAATACGAAATATATCAAAACGCCAGCGCAATAGAATCGCTAAACGATTGTCAGACGCTTTAAAAAGAGAAGCCTCGACTGATTCAGATGTATCCTGATGTTTCCAAATCCGAATTGAATGACTCTGAGAGAGTGCTGAGCTTAGAGTAGGTGCATCTGGTTCCATCCAAATTTGTATCTCCAGGAATCCACAACAATATCATAATCTCAGCCCTGAGAGAGATGTACGAACAAACACATCTGATAATTCTGCACATCCTAAGGACGTCCCAGATGTACTTTCGATTGATGTAATTCGGGGACGTCCCAGGTCGATGTCGATTGAATATCCTTATAGAACGTCAAATTTTGGTGAGAAGTTGAAACATTGGTACTTCTCACGGACGTCCAATGGACGTCCGCGGTATCAATACTGCTCGTCCTAAGGACGTCCCAAATGTACTTTTGATTGATGTAATACGGGGACTTCCAATTAACATCCCAGGTGGATGTCCACTAGACATCCTTATAGAACGTCCAATTTTGGTGAGGAGCCGAGACATTGGTGCTTCCCACGGATGTCCAATGGACGTCCGCGGTATCAATTCTGCACGTCCTAAGGTTGTTCCGAACGTCCTGAGGGGATATCCTATGGATTACCATCGGACTTCATGGTGCTATCAGGGTACGACCGTTGAATTATATCTTTTAGATTCTTGGCAACGTTTTCTACAAGAACTACTTTGCAGTGCTCCTTAATTACCATAGCTGAAATAATTTTTCAATTCAATTGAGGGAACACCTCCGTATTGGTTTCATAGGTCTTGCCAATCATCAGCGGAGGCTAGTTCTCCCAATTAAACCGAAAGACCACTTCAGCATTTGTTGGGAGTTCCTGAGATAAACACTGAAGGATGTATCAAGCGCCATCTCTAGCTTTCAGAGAGCTCTCCGACTATAACATCTATTTCTTCCGAAGCAAAAGTTTCATTAGAGCAATGTCGATACTACTTGACCGAAGACAATTTATCAAATGATTGAAAATTGATTACAAGGTTTCTTTACAAATCAGACCATAATATTATTCACCTGCACTTTAAAGAAAGATAATTTTTGTTTCAATCATCTCAACAATCTGAGAAAACAACTGTCATCTTTCATTGAAATACTATTCAGAATAATAGTTATTTAATCAACTAGTGTATTAATGAAGGCGATGATTGATCGAATAGTTTTACGCATGAGCGAAGCGAGCGCGTTAATGTTCGAGATCATTAATCGCATTTTAATATAAGAGTTGATTACAATGTTTTTCCGTCTACCTCACTGTTTTTGAAATAAAGGAGTTCTGATTTTTTTCTGGCAAAAAACTTAAAGATGCTACTTTAGCAGTTTCTGCAACATCCAGCGACATAAATTTATCGTCAATATTCATTTTAGCGTCCATAACATCTGAAATCGTTTAGTCAAAGTCAAAATATACTTCAATGTCAGAAGTTTCTCAACTTATCGACATAGATTTCAAGTGTAAATTAAAATGTAAATTGAAATAGGTATGTATTATATGGACTATAATGTTGATAATTTCACTCGTCGTATGAAACCCTCCTTCCCTGCAATATTAGGGCCAATAAGGGACGTATGCCACGATAATACGCAGTTCCTAGCTTTTGAGCCGGTAATACCACTTTGGCATGGCAACCACTTATTGAAACAACAACGGAGAAAATGATAACATCTTGCTACTAGTATGAATGTCAGTCTGACAGACTTCATATCTATCAGGCGTTATCTATAACTATTGAAAAATTCACGACAATGGAACTTTTTTTACATTGTTGGTTCGTGAAATTATCTCAATAAATACTACTCGTGCTCACAATACTATCGATAATTCTGTCAGAAATCTTAAAATCGATCAAATTGCTTTGAGGTAACACCACTCGTCCTAAATTGTTATAAAAAAACTGTTGTCTCCCAAATTTCCAGAGGAAACTCTTATTAAAGAAGTGGGGAAATACGTCATTAATGCTACAGTACTATTAAACGACTGCAAGTTTATAATCCAAATGCATATGGTCCCTGATGATGCAATCCCTTGTGATGCAATAACTGGTTTAGATTTCTTGAGCATTCCTGTAATGATGCTGAAATATAATTGAAACATTCCCACTATCAAATTTTGTTTTCCTGATTCAGACAAAGAAATGAAATACCGTCCTTATCGACTTTCAATTGCTGAAAGGGAAATAATGCACAATATCATTGATGACTTGATAGAAAATTATATAAGACCGTCACAATCTCCTTATGATAGTCAAGCCTTTCTTGTCGAAAAAAAATGCGGTGAATATCGCTTAGTATGTGACTTCAGGGCTTTGAGTCGTATAACGGTCAGAGATCGCTTTCCGCTTCCCTTGATTGATGACCAGATCGACCATTCGAGTACTAGTAAATATTTTACCACCCTTGAGCCGTTTTTTGTCGTTGAACCGTATTCAATAACGTTTTAAAAACTTTTTCAATTTCACGTCATAGATTTGACTGTGGCTTCAAAATGGTGATTTCGTTTAAGAACATTCTGTCTATGACGTCATTGTTTCAACGCTAAAATGAACAGTTTTTAAAACAGCACAAATAATTTTTTAAAAATTATACGACAAAACACAGTTTTGATATGGCTGCTGGATTTCACCAAATAATAGTGCATCCCGAATCAGTAGAAAAACTGGCTTTTGTCACACCAGAGGGCCAGTACGAATATTTACGTATGCCATTTGGCGTGACAAATGCGCCCGCTATCTTTCAACGTGCGATTAATATTGCTTTGCGTGATGAAATCCAGATGGGCATTGCACTGGTGTACATGGACTATATACTTTCACCGTCATTGACAAAACAAGAAGGTCTCAAAAACTTAATGTTAGTGTTAAAACTTTGAGGTATCACGGGTTTTTCATGAATATCAATAAATGTGCCTTTCAACGGAAACAAGTGGAATATTTGGGACAAGTCATATCCAATGGCCAAGTGGAGAGAACATGAGTTTTCTTGCGAATGTATCACGCGTACAAGCTAACGTAACAGAAGAATGGAGCTCCATGGTATCCCGTATTCAGCTCATAGTCAATTCAACGGTTCATAAAACAACAAAAAAAAACACCTCTACATTGTTTGGTTGTGATGATCGATTGCCGAAGATAAAACGTATTATTGACAATACTTCAGAAGACAAACTTCTCTTGGCTGATGCTCTCCACGAAAAATGGAGACAATTCGTGAATACACGCATACAAAAAAATGCAGTTTCCCAAGAAGCTCATGCTAAGAAGCTTTCAGCAGTACCGAAATCTTTCAACGTCGATGACTACGTATTGATTTCAAGAGATTCTCTGAAACCAAAGAAATTAGAATCGGGCTGGACACCTTGGCCTTTTGGCAAGGTGGTTTGGCACCTCGGCCTTTCTGGCAAGGTGGGTTTACACCTCGGCCTTCTGGCAAGGTGTGTTTACACCTTGGTCTTCTGGAAAGGTGGGTGGACACCTCGGCCTACTGGCAAGGTGGTTTGGCACCTCGGCCTTTCTGGCAAGGTGAGTTTACACCTCGGCCTTCTGGCAAGGTGAGTTTACACCTCGGCCTTCTGGCAAGGTGGGTTCACACCTTGGCCTTCTGGCAAGGTGGTTTGACACCTCGGCCTTTCTGGCAAGGTGGGTTTACACCTCGGCCTTTCTGGCAAGGTGGGTTCACACCTTGGCTTTCTGGCAAGGTGGGTTTACACCTCGGCCTTCTGGCAAGGTGGTTTGACACCTCGGACTTTCTGGCAAGGTGGGTTTACACTTCGGCCTTCTGGCAAGGTGGGTTTACACCTCGGCCTTCTGGCAAGGTGGGTTCACACCTTGGCCTTTTGGCAAGGTGGTTTGGCACCTCGGCCTTTCTGGCAAGGTGGGTTCACACCTTGGCCGTTTGGCAAGGTGGTTTGGCATCTTGGCCTTTCTGGCAAGGTGGATTTACACCTCGGTCTTCTGGCAAGGTGGGTTGACACTTCGGCCTTCTGGCAAGGTGGTTTGACACCTCGGCCTTTCTGGCAAGGTGGGTTTACACCTCGGTATTCTGGTAAGGTGGGTATACACTTTGAACTTCTGGCAAGGTGGGTTCACACCTCGGCTCTCTGGCAAGGTGGTTTCACAGCTCGGCCTTTCTGGCAAGGTGGATTTACATCTCGGCCTTCTGGCAAGTTGGTTTGACACCTCGGCATTTTTGGCAAGGTTTGACACCTTGGCCTATCTGGCAAGTTGGGTTTGCACTTCGGCCTTCTGGCAAGGTGGGATCACACCTAGGCCATCTAGCCTAGGTGAGTTGACACCTAGATATTCTGGCAAGGTGGGTTGACACCTAACCGTTCTAGCAAGGTAGGATGACACCTAGGCCTTCTGGCAAGGTGGGCTGACACTCAGGCCTTTAGGGCAAGGCTAGCTGACATCTGAATTGCATGATATGTTTGCGTTGGGATTTCAAATATAAAATTTACCTCTTTGGAGAATGACGAAGTCTTGAGTAACAATGAGTAAAAGTCAGGATAAAAACGAGCTTGTTGGGCCGAGAGCGTCCCAATCTCAGGATGGCCGTATTGGCATCTAGCCCTTTGAGATCTCCGCCACTGACTAGGAGACCTGTCAAGCGACTACATGTTTTGGTGTTTGTACCTTTATACCTTTGAGTAAATTGTTTATTTATGTGATGGTGCTCGTAATAATTTCATTTGGTATATAATCCAACAAAATCATACAAAAAAAATAACTCAAAAAATATTCAGATGGAAACAATAAAAGATATTCGAATTCAACTATGTTCGATTCATGCTTGAATTATGCTTTTCAGAACCCATCATTATAAAACTCTTGCAAACTGTAATACACTCTTTCAGACAACAAACACTTTACGTCCTTTCTAAACCGAAATAGTGATTTGATACTTCTAATGTTTGATGGAAGGTGATTAAACATCTTACATCCATTACAAATTATAGAATTTCTGATCAGAGTACTTTTAGTGATTGGCAATTTCAATTCATTATTTTGACTTGTAATATGACAAGAAGAGCTACCAATCGTAAATTTTATTTTATGCTTGTATATCAAACACAGTTCCAAGTATGAAAATTGCAACAACTGTTGATATTTTGTGTTTTAAAAACAGAGGTCGACATGAATCATGATACTTTGCTTTGCATTAATATCGTAGAGCACGCTTCTGTAAAATTAGAACATTCTGAAATCGATAACCGCAGCAAACTCCCCAAAAAGTTTGGTTGCCTATGCAACAATCATGCATTCATAGAGAAATCGACAATTAATGACAAATCGTTTATTAATGGACGATTTTTCGAAATCATGCATTAATAACAAATCGTTCATTAATGACCCCTATTAATGAACGATTTCATTTGCATTGAAGAACATTAAACAGTCATGTTAATACGAGGTAAGCGAAAAAAGAAATTAGACTGAAATAAGTTCAAAATAGAAATTAGGTACAGATAATTTTTCAACTCCTATAAAATTTCTACTTTGATTGTCTTTGTTTTTTTCTTTGAAATTACTCATTTACTTGTATTTCCAGGTTATTCCTATAAATCTTTTTTCTATAAATTGATTGATTTCTCCATTGATTGGTGTTTCATATGTATTGCCATTATCCAATTTTGTAAAAAAAGTGAATCCCCCTATGAGTAGAAATGTTTCTTGGGATCAATAAATAAAGTTACTCATGTCATTTCCCCGGAAGGAAAAAAAATTAATTAGAGAAAATAATGATTTTGTAATATATGATTATGAATAAACAAGATGTCCTGACAGGACAGCTCATTGCATTTTGGGTAGAAAATCCATCAAAAAACGACTACTTTCCTTGCTAATACCACGACAAATGTTGAATTACTTCTGGTGAATTACCTACAAGGCTTTCTCTGCAATTGCTTGTTGCATGGAAATGTTCTTCGAAACATTTGGATCACCTATAGATCGACTTAGGGGTGATGCCCCTTATCAGTATAGGGTAGGTATGTAGACAACTGATGTCTGCAAAAAATAATTCGGTGACATACCCATATCAAGACAAAAGCTGTCAGGGCATCTTGTTTATTCATTTTAATGCCCATTGTGATCAAATACAGATTCCTTCATTTGATATATGACTATGTGAGACTCTTCAGAAATTGCCGGGCCACTCTATTGGCTGGGCGAAAATAGCTCCTGGTTGGATCAAAGGCGCCATCTCGTACAATAAACAAAGTAGGAGTGGGTTGAACCAAGAATTGTTTAAAATGTTTTTAGAAGAACAACTGGCAAAAGATTCATTAATCCATAATAGGCTGGTGCCAAAACGAATTCTAAACGCTCAAATGAGGAAAAAAGTAACAGGCAAGGACCAGGTGGAGAAGGTTGATGAGGTTCCAACTTTGTGGAAAAAACAAAATTAAGGTTCATATAAAGTCAAATATTTCGCGTTTCTGAACTGTAACATGGCACTGACAAGATATATTTTTCATACCATAGTGACAGCAATCTTTTATAATATTTCCAAGTAAATCATAGTTTTCTGCTGGAATATCTACCAAATATCCAACGGTCAACCCTACTGCGAATGCACTGTTGCCAAATCTCAACATTATTCGGAGTACTGTGAAATAGCTCACAGGATTATTAATTATTATCTGGTATTAATTGTGGTAATATGGTTCAATGCATTATGTAGCTATATTGTCAAGAGGGTTGTGAGAGAAAATGTATTCTTGTCTCTTCTGTTATTTCTTTACATTTATGAAAAATTAATTGCAAAACTCTTTTAAATCGATAGATTCTAGTCTGAAACGTCCATTTAACAAAGAGTTCCACAAAATTTTTTTCATTTTGAAAGAATATCCCATTTGAAGGTGTGCCTCTGACGTCACGTTCATCGGAAACAATCCCCACCATAATCCATGTTCCGAAACATTCAATACCGTTCTCTTCAAAAATATAGATTCTAGCTTGGTATAAGCCATTGAGAAACAATTGAAACTTCGTTACTTGATCATCTCATAGAAAAAAATCCACATATTAGCTACTTCCTATTGTATTTGTAACTTTCAAATTTCCTGAACGGACCATCCTTCCGATGAAGAACGAGCATTGACAACACCGCAAATCATTATGACAGTTCTCATGCAACAAACGTGATCTCGAGATTTGAGGTTAATGTTTGTTTTTTTTTACATTCGACATTTAACTGATACCTTCATTAATACTGTAGCGAGGTGTTATTTATGATCGATCTGGTGTGAATTTATTTGTCTTGATTTGTGTATTAAATGGACGGTGTTATGCTGCAATGAGTCAAGCCACATTTTTTTTTAAAATTGAGCTATCACAGTCATTGGAATCGCCAAAGTGTTAGTCTACAATAAGCAAAAATGATTCAACCCGCAATTGTAAGGAGGCTCCATCCACTAACGAAAGTATTGAGCCACATTCCATCATTCCATGATCTGCTAAACTATTTTGATATTTTTTACGAAACTAGCTGACTGTGGCTTAACCCATTAATGCCGAACTTATGGAAAGGCTTTGTGAAGGGAAGGTCGGATAATTTACCGAGGGTGGATTATGAGATGATCGACTCTGTCTATTTAACAAATATGAAACTTATTTTTTGCAATGACTAAAATTTCAAATCGTTCCTTGAACGCTGTTTGAATACAGTAATATTCAGTTGGAAATGTTCTTCACAAAAACAATTATATTTCCGCTTTTTACACAAGGTTTATTTTATTCATTGCTTCGAACCACATTTTACAATGCGCTTCATATGTATTTGGGAGCATAGAAAATTGTTTATTAGAATTTTTACTGGTGTTCAGACAACCAGGTACGAAGCACCTTTTCGACTTGTTCACAGTTATTGCAGGGATACAGATACAGGAATTAGGAAAAAAAATAGAGCACCAACAACAAAAACATTTCAAAACTTTGAAAACAGCAATAACCTCAAAAAAGAAATCAAGTACCTAGGGCATGTTCGTTTGCAGCATACATATATCATGGAACTGCTCTACTTGTATTAAATTTTAAAGTAGGCAAACGAGTTAAACAGAGACAAACGATTCTTATTGATGCTCCGTGACACAGACGAACGAACCCATCTGGTATCAAATGACAACTGTCATACGACACACTATATTCAAATGAGAATTTGAGATTCCACGATGCACAACTATTACAACGTTGCCAAGTCTAGTTTTGATGAACGTGACGTCACAAAACCACTTTTCTTCTGATTATAGAGAGCAGTCAGAAAAAATAAATAAAAATTCCTGAGTGATATTAGCGTATACACTCTCTAATTACAGTGTTCTCTCATACGTCGTAGAAAGGTCCATTGTGTCCATACCTTCTCTACCGTTTGAAATTTGTTGGCTTATTTCATTGTTTTTCAGAATAAGGAGTTTATTGTTATGTTTTTGGGCCACGTTTTCAAGGTTCTTTTTTTTTTCTTCTCTTTTCCAGCTCTTCGTATAGGCTTATTTTTCAGTGGTCTACAAAATATTTCAGTTTTGCAGTATCTCCGTTTTTTCGTAAATGTAGACTTCGCGGGCCTCATTACTGTTGATTACGACCTCTACAGAGCCTTGTCAGTGAATTTAGTGAAACTAACAGGGCTTCTAGTTTTTTGTTGGGTGGAAACCTCGGGGAAATAATTTTTCGAGATCAGTTGAGTCCTGTCTGTGAATTTAGTGGAATTCATAGTGCCTCCATAATTTTGTTGGGTGGAGACCTCGGGGACCTCGTTTTCTGAATACATTGGCCTCTGCTGATTCCTGTCTACGAATTTGGTTGAATTTGTAGTGTCTTCGCTCTTTTGTTGGCAAATCGCAAAACATAAAACTCATTACTTACATACTTCTTCAATTGTGTCCAAGGACTCCAAGGCTTTGGTGGACCAATCCAACATTCAACTCATGAACTGACAAACCCCTATCGACCTAACTTTCATTTTCGAAAAATTAAACAAATTACATCGGTTGTACCGCTGTCTAGAACCTTTGGCAACGCTGTACAGTAAATATGACAGTGACAATAACTCTGTGCAATACCTTGTGGACAGTAGCAGAACTTTGTTTTTTCGTTCATGTTCTACAGAGGAATCACTTACTGGAGCGATTCACCGTTTTTTGTCCGTTGATTTGAAAATCATTGTTAAAAATATAAATCGTTTGATTTTATGTCTGAAAAATAGTATGAATAGTTCGTCAATGTTGTCTTCTAAATTCCATATAAATATCACCTGCAAAAGCGATTTTTCTCAACTGTCTTTGACATTATAATAGGATTCTCAGGATTTTTTTAAATTGTGAGGAACGTTGAAGTTGAAAATTCTGAAGAAACTCGTGATCATCTTCCACTTTGACATTGATAAGTCATGATATTTGAAATGGAATCTGATAATGGTTTTTGGGAAAACCTAAAAAAATCTCTAAAAATTATGTTTTTATTTTTTTCCTCGAAAATAGTTTATCAGATTTTCTTCTCCTTCTCTCTACTTATTCTATTTGAATGCCAAAATGACTCGGATTTTTTTCAGAATTTTTAACTTTGCCGTTAATTTTTTCATGGGTTATATGAACCTTAAACACGAAAACACTCAAAATGGTAAAATGGGAATGCAGTTTAGGGGTTGAAAACGTTTTTTGGGGATTTTCGGTGAAATATGACCATTTAGCAGATAATGTCCAATGAAAAATTTGTAAATAATAAAATTATCAAAATCTTTTATTTCAACACATTTTGGCATAACCTCAAAATATCTGTCAAAACGGCAAAAAAACGATTTTCCATTATTTAATGCTTTTCTCTCGAATGAATGATTTAATTTACATGAACATTTGTAAGAATATGCCATTTTTGGTGTCCAATGAGCATGATTCTTTCGCAATTCAGAAAACACCTAGTTTTTGAGTTATATAAATTTTTCGAAAAAAAATACCCTTATCTTCCTTCCTTATCTGGTGTTTTTTTGTATCCCAAAGGTCTACAAGTGACCATTTTAATTGTTGAAATGTCTACTTTCTCGAAAACTAGTCGTCTTCTGAATTACGAAAGAATGCTCATTTGACATCAAAAAAAGATATAATTCTACAAATTTCCATCTGAATTAAATCATATGCGAGAAAAAAAATGGAATAATGAAAAATTGGTTTTTTGCCATTTTGACAGTTAATTTAAGGCTGTGTCGAAAAGTATTGAAGGTATAAGTTTTCGATTTTTTTATTATCTACTTACAACTATTTTTTCCAACATTTTCCGGATAGAGGTCACGTTTCGCCGCAAATCGCAAAAAAATACGTTTTCAACCCCTGAACTGCATCCTCATTTCACCATTTTGAGTGTTTTCGTGGTTAATTTTGTTTTTTACTCAAAGTTGGAACCTCTACAACTTTTTCCACCAGGTCCTTGCCTGTTACTTTTTTCTTTTTCACAAAAATTATAGGCATCAGTCCATACAGAATTGAGTCGTTATATGATATGAGTATTGAACTGAAAATCGGAAAAAGTTAAGATCATTAAAATACCCTCAATTAAATTCAATAGTGGAATGGAGAAATTGTCGAAAATCTTTGAAAGAAAGAGAACTCACCAAAATATTCACTTCCTTGTCATGGTATTGGATAAAATCTTTCGATGCAGACACCTCTACATTCTGAGACGATACTTTGACAAAAGGGATGACTGATCCATATTTTGTTGTAGCCGTGATATGGAAACTATCAGTACCAATAATCGTGGTGTTATCATACGACGTTAAGGATAGCGCTATCGTATTCGAATTCAAAAAACATTGAGTAATCAAATTATTGGTAGAAGTTTCATACTGAAAAAGTAATGGGTTAAAATCAGTAGTAAATATGATTCCAGAGAGATACTGATAAATTTTTCTAAGTGGTTTTTGAACTTGCATGTTATCCAAATCATACAGAATCCATTATTAAGACATAATTTTTTTTGTGTAAAAATGATGATAAATTCATCAGATCCTTCATTACCATAAAAATGATATAATATACCTCAGACAAAAATACCTAGATACGTAACGTCTACATTCATACATAATAATATAACACTTCCACAAAATATGTATATATTAATGTAATTTTTTTTGTTTGAATTCACTGTTTTGTAATTTCATTTCTGTAATTCCTTATGAGTAAAAATTTTGATTTTATATCCCAAATGTTTCCTGCTCGAATAGACTCTTTTCTCAGGAACAGGAGCAGGAGTTTCATAAGATTGGCCTAGTTATGTAGTTTGTGAATTTATTTTATAAAAATAAAATTTCAAGACCATCGTATGACAATATTCAATTTAACACCCAAATAAATGGGTTTTACATATATGGTTAACTTTGGAACAATAAAAAAATTACAACTATTTGTTCTAATTAATCTTAGATCATATTTTCATTTGAGTACCATTTAACTATTTAAAATTTCTAATATTTGCATTTGTTATTCAATTACCTATCTTCAATCTGATATTTCTAATTCATGACTGCCATCTATTTTCAAATGGGCTAAAGTCATCTCTCTATCGATCATGGAAACTCAATTCCAAATTTCTGCGCTGATTCGACAACAGAATCCTTATCAACAGAATTTCTGTCTTTCTGCGCTGCCCATGAGATGGCGCATACGCATGTTTCGTGAAGTTTGCTAGATTGATGAATATTGAACTTAATCTATATATTCTTAATTTGTTAAGCTACTAATAATACTAATTGTCTTCATGTAATTCCAAATTTGGAAAGTTAATATCACTTAGGATCTTTGCGCAGGTAGTGCGCATCAGTTCCTTTTTTGAAGAAAATTTCCGCAATGTTCAGGCATTTTGTAATGGAAAAACGGTGAAATGTTCGCTTTCTCACAATGTAGGATGGTATAACTAACTATCGGCTTCTCTCCATGTTCTTGCTCTCTTTTTATTTATTTCAACAAGTTTTCTAGCAACTAGTCTCCTTTATTTTGTTGTTGTATTGCAATTGTTTAAGTGAGTAACAGGTATTTTTGTATTCTACTTGGTAATTGTATTATTTTTGCTTTTTCTTTAAATTTTTGTTACTGTGTGCTTCCAAATGAATTACTAGGTATTTTGTCAATAAAAAATTCCAACGATTTCAAAGTTTTTGCTGTGGTGTTTATTTCTATTTTTGTGTATATGGAAACGTTCGAAATTTACATTATTTATCAAAATTTTATAAAAATCATAACAATAAGTACATATCATTGATTGAAATACTCTTCCATACAATAAAAACAATCGTTAATCAAAAATTGTTTGAGCTTGGTATTGAACAGATTTTTCCCTGTCATCAGATTTTAAGTTATAGCGATTCCAATCTTTTTACAGATTATGCTATCATCGTTTCAACTCATAGACAAATGTATAGCGCAATGAAAGGTATTTTCCGTGTCATTCAAGGGCTTACTTAATCTTTCTCTATGCCAAATTCCATACGAATCAAGAATGCCATTTCAAATATGTTCTCTTCTGTTCTCATTCATTAAGGTTTTTTCGAGCAGGAGGTGTGAGATGAGTGAAATTATCATTATTATTAAATTAATTAGTAAAAGCTATGATATAGATTTTCATAACGATACAGATTTTTAATCAATATAAAATGCACAATTCAAAACATTGGTATTAATAATTCTGGGTAATTTAGGGAAGCGAATAGCACCATATTCAAATCTGCCTGATCCGAAATTATATGCAGGACAATGTTTTCGAAGAACATCTGCAACCGTATTAGTTGATGCCGGTGGTGATATTACTGCATTGAAACGTCATGGTGGTTGGAAATCCAATGGACCTTTCCACGAGATATGAGAAAACACTGTAATGAGAAAGTATATACGCTTATATCACTAGGGATTTTTTTCTGACCTCTAGTTTCTCTATAATCAGAAGAAAAGTGATTCGTGACGTCACGTTCATCAAAACTAGACTTGGTAACGTTATGAAAGTTGTGCACCATGATATTTCGAATTCTCAATAAAAAATAATGTGTCGTATGACAGTTGTCATTTGATACCAGATGGGTTTGTTTATCTGTTTCATGGAGCAAAACAACAAGAATCGTTTGTCTCTGTTTAACTCTTTTGCTTACATTGGAATTAGATGGAAGTAAAGCAGTTCCATCAAATATCTATGCTGCACACGAACAGTCCCTACGTGATTTATTATTTAAGATTATGAGGTTTTCAGAGTTTTGAAAGTTTATATTGTTTGTATTCTACATTTTTTTTTAAATTCCTGTATCTGTATCCCTGCTAAGTGCTTTGTATCCGGTTGTCTGAATACCAGTGAAAATTCTAATAAATAATTTTTTTATGAAGCGCGTTGTAAAATCTGTTTCGAAGTAGTGAATAAACCCTGTGTAAAAAGCGGAAATATATGTTATCGTGAAGAACATTTCCAAGTGAGTACTCTATATGTTATGTTATTATTGTATTCAAAGCAAAGTTCACAGAAAGATTTGAAATTTCAGTAATTTCAAAAAAGACCTTGAACTATCAAAAATTTTTAGGTACTAGAGAAAAATATACGTGAAAAATCAAATTCAAAGAGATGAAAGTCACAATGAAATCCTAAATTTCGCTTTATCTGATTTGATTTACCCCGATGAATAGTGAGCACGTTATTACGATTTGCGGTATTGCCAATGCTCGTTTTTCATCAAATTGAAGTTAGTTCGGAAAATTTGAAAGCTATAAATACAATAAAAATAGGTAATAGGTGGATTTTTTTCTCTGAGTTAATCAGTGACAAAGTTTCAATTATTTCTCAATGTATATCAAGCAAGAAGCTATATTTTTGAGGAGAACAGTATTGCCTGTTTCGGAGTATGAAATAAAATCAGAATTTCCAATATCAAGATTGCAATTATTATCCCTGAATGTTTGTAACAAAATAATCGCCACATTATTGATTTTTTAAAGGCAAGTAACAACGCTGCCTCTTCATGTTTGACACCCCGTATCTCAAAAACTGTCCATTCGATCTTGTTGTGCCCATGGAGCCATTTGATCAGGACATCATAAACTACATTATACTAAATTTTCAGCCAATTCGACTGGGACCAATTTTCGATAAGAACCGTGCGGGGTCCTTTCAAAAGTTTCCATATTCACAAAAATAGAAATAAACGTCTCAGCAAACAACAAACTTAGGAATCGTTGAAATTTCCTATTGACAAATCACCTAGTAATTCATTTGGAAGCACACAGTAACAAAAATTTAAAGAAAAAGCGAATGCCTTCTGCAAAAATAATAAAATCACTCAGTAGAACACAAAAATACCCGTTACTCACTTAAACAATTGCAAAACAATAACAAAATAAAGGAGACTAGTTGCTAGAAAACTTGTTGAAATGAATAAAAGAGAGCTAGAACATGGAGAGAAGCCGATAGTTACTTATACCATCTTACATTGTGAGAAAGCGAGCATTTCACCGTTTTTCCATTACAAATGGCCTGAACATTGCGGAAATTTTCTTCAAAAAAGGAACTGATGCCCACTACCTGCGCAAAAATCCTAAGTGATATAATCTTTCCAAATTTGGAATTACATGAAGATAATTATAGTACATGATTCCAGGGCCACCAGATGTCACTTATTTTCTGACGAAAGAAATGTGTACGATTGAGTAGTGTTACTATGTACTATGATCGCATGTCTACCTGCTAGCTTGGCCAGACTGCCATTTTCCAGATATCAGGTGATCAAGGTATGTAAAAATATTACTAACCTCACTTAAATTCTCCCGGCTGATTTTAACGTATGTGTTAGACAATTTCGTGAATTCTTGAATACTCCCAGACACTTTCCGTCGGCGGTTTTGCTTTGCAGACGCTTTAAAGCTCTCAAAATAATTATTGAATCTCACGTAAATTCTGAAGCTCTATTTTTATATATATTAGCCAGACAACAATTTCGAAACGTTTCATAAGAAGGCAAACCGATCCAAGGGGCCAATCATCCCCTAAACCCAATTTCAATGCCCCTGTGAATAGGAGCACAAGGGATTATCCAACGCGCATGAGAGTGAATGAGACTGGTATCAATATTATATTAACCTCTATTTCTCTCACAGTTCACTTATATCAATTAATCATTAATAGTTCAATACAAAAATCAGCTGAAAATGGGAAAAATCAGGAAAATAATTACAGATCAACTTAAAAAAATCAAGCTGTTTCAATAACCTCAAGTAAACTTCAATTTTTCTTTAATAAAAGGTCAAAAGCTCTACAAAGCATCAACAAATTAATTAAATAATAGTATTTTCTTCTATTAATTATTTTTTAGACAATTCATCATCGAGCCGCTCTTGATATTGAATAAATATATCGTCGTCCTGATCATCAACATTATATGTATGTTCTTCTTCTGTAAAAAACAAGTCAAACAATCAAGATCTGAAAACTAAAGAGACATGACAATTTTTAGAAACGAAAATAAATTACCTGATTGTTCATCTAGTGACTCACTGACCAAATCCGGTAATTGATCTCCATCGAACCAATGAAAATCATATTTACCATCTTCCAATTTCCAGCAATTGTTTTCGGGACTGAAAATATTTATCATCTTCGTACTTGCGTTGTTCCAAAGACTAGCAATACAGTTAGCCCGTCGGAACTGTTGCCAAACCTCACTCTTACAAGGTGGTAAATTGGTAGCATCGAAATTTTTCACATTCTTCCGATTGAATTCTTCATTAACATCAGATCCCATATATGTATTAATGAACAGTTGGAGTCTGGCAGCATCTATATCAGTTAGTCCAGGAACGTTGTAAACATCACAGATAAATTTTTGAATTTTGTTGAATACACGTTTTTCTTCGTCTAGATCACTAACAAAATTCAACTTGCCAAAACTGTGAAATGCTTGTTGGTACTCTTCATTTTACTTTGAGATATTAAACGGCCTTTGTTTGCACTTTTTGAAAATTACTGGATTATTAGAAGGTCATTTTCCATCAATTTTCAAAGAAGGTATTGTACAACCTCTATTTAAAAAAGGTTGCAAAAATAGCCCTAGTAACTATCGCCCAATTTCTCTCATAAGTAATTTAGCGAAAATACTGGAAAAAGCAATACAATCTAGAATGATAAAGTATATAGAAAAATATAATTTGATTTCAAATAGGCAATTCGGGTTTCGAGATGGTAAATCTACAGAAGATGCAATTCACTCACTTACAACAAAACTCTATGAGGATTTGGACAGAGGCCGACCTTCCTTATGTGTTTTCTTAGATCTTGCAAAAGCCTTCGACACTGTTAATCACGCACAGTTGTTAGAGGTATTGCAAGATCTGGGATTCAGAGGAAATGCCTTTGAATTGTTGAAAACTCACCTTCTGAGTAGAACACAATGTGTAAAAATTGAAGAAACACTGAGCAAACAATTGAAAATAAAATGTGGAGTCCCACAAGGAACCGTACTGGGTCCAATACTTTTTATAATTTATATAAACTCAATACTCACTTATAATGGCTCCGGTACGGTTTCCAGTTTCGCAGATGATACTATAGTTCTATACGAGAACGATACTTGGGACGGATTGAAAGAAAGAGCAGAAAGAGATATGGGAAATTTAATTAATTGTTTTGGACAAAAAGTACTCTCGATAAATTATGAAAAAACCTGTTTCGTTCCGTTTTCTTGTTACGTCAGTGGCATCCCTGACTATGACACGTTACAAATTGAGTTACGATATGACGAAACTATTACTATAAAAAGAGCCAGTAACGCTAAATATTTGGGTATAATAGTGGATTGTCATCTTCGGTGGGATAAACATCTGGTACAAGTCTGCAAAACTCTTCGTTCGCTCCTCTATAAGTTCAGATACTTTCAGCAAATACTAGATTTCAAATATCTTAAAATCCTCTATCAATCATTGGTAGAAACGAGATTTACATACGGTATTCTGGCTTGGGGGGCAGCAACAGATACACATTTGCAGAATCTCGAAGTTTTACAAAGAAGATTTTTGAAAATTATATCATCCAAACCAATCAGGTATTCATCTGACCTAATATTTACAGAGACGGAAGTCCTAGATATACGTCAGCATTATTACTATGAAATTGTAATTAGACAATTCAAAAACAGATTTAATCTACCACTTATCAGCCATAACTACCAAACACGTCTGAAATCAAATAACGCTCTAGAAATGGTTACATCCAGAACAAGAATAGGACAGAGAAATCATACATTTTTGGTCAGTAGATTTTATAATTTTCTCCCGACTGAAATCAAAGGAGTATCAAATGTATATTCTTTCAAAAAAAGGACCAAATATCATCTTCTTCGATTAGAACGTATGGTTATCCATTCACTGTTTAGATTTTAAATATTTTATAATATCTCGTTTATTGTTATTATTATTATTGCTACTGGTTGGTACACTCTTTGTGATATTTATGATTTATATTTATGTTTATAATTCAATATGTATATGTATGTACCTTTTATCTTTATCTTTATTTTATTATATTCCCTACAATTTCAATTTTGATGATTTGATTATTTCACCGATGACACAAAAATTTTAAAAATATTTTTCATATAACATCTCTATTCAACTTGATTTTAAAGTGTGTTGTACTGTCAATATCTTATGTTATGAAATATTGTTTCGAATTTATGTCAATGTTTCAATATTTATCAATATTTATATATATATATATATATATATGTATATATATATATAGGAAGTTATTCATGACATCTACAGTCACTAGTTGAAACTTAATTTGACACGAACCAAGGAATCCAAAAGTAGAGGTTTGTCCACAAATTGACAGGCAGCCAACAATTCGTTGTTCTGGCCAACCCAAGGTTCAATCAAGTTTCTAATACGTTATGAGGAACGCAAGCAGAATCTAAGTGAAAATAGAGTATATTTCGTTTTAATTCCGAGAGTTCTAACCTTTGACAGCTGTTTCGTGCTAACGCACTCATCAGAAAGGATTTATGGAGTTCTCGAAATCAAAACGAATCCACTCAAGAATTAATACCATGAGGCAAGACAGAATATAACAGGAAGTTATTCATGACATCTACAGTCACTAGTTGAAACTTAATTTGACACGAATCAAGGAATCCAAAAGTAGAGGTTTGTCCACAAATTGACAGGCAGCCAACAATTCGATGTTCTGGCCAATCCAAGGTTCAATCAATGATTTTTCAAAAGGTGCATACTTCCCAGCATTATCGCTGCAGTATCAGTATTTGAACACAATATCACAAAATTAGCCTGGGCATCGATGTTGCAAACATAGTATACATAGTATCAGCTTCCTCATGCTCGGAAAACGATACATTTTCATGGATTTCAGACATAATTCATTGTTAATCACGGTGAAAGAGTGGCATTGCCGAAAATGAATAAAAACTCGATTGTTGCCAATGAATGGAATCATCTCATCGGTAGCCCAGTGAAGTATAAAAAAGTCAACGAGAGACAGTTTAAAATGCACATTTCTCAACTCTTTCGGGAAATCTGATGGACGAAATTGTTCTGGTCCAGTAATGTTGAATTCTAGTCGTGATGATTCATGTCGGCGAGATCTTTCATATTCTTCTATGGAAGGGGAAATGAGATTATTCCATTCATTGGCATAAATCGAGATTTTATTAATTTTCGACAATACCACTCTTTCACCGTGATTAACAATATAGTTATGTCTGAAATCCATGAAAATGTATCGTGTTCCGAGCATGAGGAAGCTGATACAAAAATTGGATACCATGCTTAGATACTGATATTGCAGCGATAATGCTGGGCAATATGCACCATTTGAAAAATGAAGATTTCCACGTTTGGATATTGACCGGCACTGGCAACAAGCGGAGATATGTTGAATGCTATCTACGAACAATTAGGACCGTCGTTGTGTCGAAGCCTGCCAGGGTTCCATGCTATTACTGGATGCCATTATAATCCAGCATTTTTCAAAAAGGGCAAACAAAGGCCGTTTTATATCTTAAAGAAAAATCAAGAGTAGCAACAAGCATTTCACAGCTTTGGCATGTTGAATTTTGTTGGTGATCTAGACGAAGAAAAACGTGTATTCAACACAATTCAAAATTTAACATCAGATCCCATATATGTATTGATAAACAGTTGGAGTCTGGTGGGTCGATGAAGAAATGTCAAATTTCAACAACGATGACAATGGAGATAGGAAGCCAAACTACTCAGAAATTATTGAGAAATCCATATTTTTCTATTCTCAAGAAATTATTCATAGAAAAAAAATGATGTTATTTAATCAATTTGTTGATGCTTTGTAGAGCTTTTGCCATTTTATTGAAAAAAAAATTGAAGTTTACTTGAGGTTATTGAAACAGCTTGATTTTTTTAGTTGATCTGTAATTATTTTTCTGATATTTTCCATTTTCAGCTGATTTTTGTTTTGAACTATCAATAATTAATTGATATCAGTGAACTGTGACAGAAATAGAGGTCAATATAATATTGATACTCGTCTCACTCACTCTCATGCGCGTGGATAATCCCTTGTGCTCCGACTCACAGGGGCATTGAAATTGGGTTTAGGGGATGATTGGCCCCTTGGATTGGTCTGCCTTCTTATAAAACGATTTGAAATAGTTGTCTGGCTAACATATATAAAAATAGCGCTTCAGAATTTACGTGAGATTGAATAATTATTTTGAGAGCTTCAAAGCATCTGCAAAGCAATACCGCAGACGGAAAGTGTCTGAGAGTATTCAAGACTTATTTTCAACGATATTATCTAACACATACGTGAAAATCAGCCGGGAGAATTTAAGTGAGGTTAGTAATGTTTTTACTTACCTTGATCACCTGAAAATGGCCGTCTGGCCAAGCTAGCAGGTAGACATGGGATCACAGTACATACAAAGACTACTCAATCGTACACATTTTGTCCGTCAGAAAATAAGTGACCCTGGTGGCCCTGGTGGCCCTGGGATCTTGCTCTATTAGTATTATTAGTAGCTCAACAAATTACATAGATTAAGATCAATATTCATCAATCTAGCAAACTTCACGAAACATGCGTATGAACCATCTCATGGGCAGCGCAGAAAGGCAGAAATTCTGTTAAAAAGGATTCTGTGATCGAATCAGCGCAGAAAAATCGAAATCTGGAAATGAGATTCCATGATCGATAGAGAGATGACTTTGACCCATTTGTAAATAGATGGCGTCCATGAATTAGAAATATCAGATTGAATGTTTTTTAATACAGTCTCATAAATCATATGAAACTCGCCTTCGGCTCGTTTTGGCTCGTTTCGTTAATGCTCGTGAATTAATAACCATCATTAAATGATCGTTGCATAATATACTATTACGAATTCATTAATGTCTTATTTGTTTGAACGGACAATCGCCACTGTAAAACGTATTCAAAATTATCATACTTTAGTTAATATCTTCGAAACATTCTGGTCATCGATGTAATCTGGATATTCTTCTGTGATCATCGGCAAATCCAACAGAGGAAACGGAGTAGTCGGCACGACAACGTTGTCTTCTGTTTCAAGTATTTCGTAATTTGGACCCGATATCGCCATTGAACACCCAGAAATGATCCTGAAATTTAATCGACGATTTATTGAGGTGGAGGATCTCATTTTTAAAAATTGTATAATAGCTGTCATTGTTGTCTCAAAATCATTCAAAACGAGTGGAAATACACGAGTTCAATACTAAAGAAGATGATCCAAATACTTGGATCATGGACCTATAATATCGTATAAATACAGATGGCTCAGCATTGCCATACCTACAACACGGATTGTTTTGAAGTCGCTCTTATTGTAGACGCTCGGGTTGCGGGGAAATAGTCCAAGCATTAGGGAAAAGTGCGTGCAAAAATTAATATCCGAAATTGAAATTCAGCATGAGTTTCTATTTCATGCGACTCGATCGTGATTACCGAACATAACCTAAAAAATTGGCAAAGTTGCGAAAAGCGGTTTTTTGTTGATAACTAAAAATCTACAGCTCCGATCGAAAAAAGTCAAATCAGGATATTGTAGGTATTGGAATGATCTATCAATTAAATGGATTATAATTTTTCGATATCATTGGTACTTTTCGAGTTATATCGGAAAAACCATGAAAATTCTGGGTTTCTATAACTCGTTAACTGTGAGGTATTGAAACTTGTTACTTACCGTTATGTGAAGCCTATGAAAAGTCAAAGAAGTAATTTTTTTTAATTGATAAATACTGATTTTCTTTCAAAATATATGGAGTTTTCTCAAAAAAGATGCACTCTCAAAATGGCTACTCTTGCTCGGGAAATGATGCCACAGTAACGATTCATGGCTAATTTTTTTTCTGTAAGAGTTGTTCTTTCATATTATCGAATAAGTATATTGATTTTTTTAAATTTGATGAATAAAAAATTACTTTAAAAAAATTGCAGAATTTTATTACATGTTTTTTCTAAATACATTGCTCAATTTTGTTTTTATATAAATGACTTTTATGAAAATAGATTCCTAGCATGATGTCACGGATTAAAAAAAAAATTGAATTCCTACGATCACTATAAGTGCTGAGATAATTTTTTTATTTCGAAAGGAACTGGAATACGCAATAATCATCGTACAGCAGTCACCTTCATGGATATTAAGGTTGAATACCTATATTTTCCATAAAAAAAATACTAGGATATGTCTAGTTAATTTGCAGTATTATTAATTGATGAATACAGTCAGGCGTGCAGACGCGGATCGCTATAGCTGTAGCGGTTGGCGGAGTGGGGAAAGCACTGAAAACTTATTCTGTGCGTTCTAAGTTGCTTGCTACGAAAGCGTAAAAGTGCAAGTCGGAATTCCGACTTGCAAGTCGGAATTCCGACTTGCAACTCGGAATTCCGACTTGCAACTCGGAATTCTGACTTGAAACTCGGAATTCCGACTTGCAACTCAGAATTCCGACTTGCATCTCGGAATTTGGATTCATATACAACTTTCTCTTTCGAATTGAATCTATTGTTTCAAATATGTTGATATAATACCAATATAATATACAGGGTGTCCCACGAAGATTATGACAGGAAATATCTCGGAACTCGAAAGTAGTGGAGAATTGTAATTTTGGGGTTCTGAATTAAAGCAATTGGTGCAGTTTTTTTGATATTATGGTACCCAATGAGCTTTTTGCTTTCGGTCACGTGACATCAGATTCAAAATTAATAATGCGACAACCTGTATATTTTGGCATTTTTATGTTCCTCCTGATAAAACAATTTGAACGAATTGTCATACTTGTAGTCTGAAACGATTTTTCCAAGAAATACAGGTACTTTAATATCCTTTGTTATAATAATTTGAATAATATAATATACCGGGTGTACCAGAGCTTTCAAACCAGCAAATATTTCAGTTATTTACAGAAAATAAAAATTTAAAAACCTTTTGTTGTACGAGATCATAATCTCTTTCGTGCAGGATAGCAAAAACCACCCACTGCCAAACAATATATATCATAGAAGCTGGAATGGCATACAGAATTATGGGAATTGAAAAGACACATATGAAACATTAATTTATAAACTCATCTGCGTTTTGAACAGCACTTGTCATAAATGCTTCAAGTCGCCGAATCAGTGCGGGAGTACAGGAAGCTATAATCATTTTCTGTATCAAATATTCAACATTTATTGTTGGAGTTTCGAGTACCACTCATTTCAAATATCCCTGTAGGAAAAAGTCCACTGGCGTGAGATCTGGAGAACATACAGCCCATCGAATAGGGCCACTATTTTCATTCCAACGGTCTTGAAAGATATTATTGAGGAAAGTAGTACCTATATTATGGTCATGTGCAGGAGCATCCATCATCTTGTTGCCACATTTGTTGTATTTCTTCGATTGAAGTATCTTTTAACAGTACAGGAATACAATTTTCCGAAAAAAATGCAGATCTATATGGCTGATGGGGACCGATGAGTAAACTGATTCCTCTTATCCAGTGAGAGTTGTCTTGTGACCATGTCGTTTAACAGTGCCATTAAAAAAAAAATGTTAAAATTGTTATTTCCGTCAACCGATTGCACCCCTACGCGCAACCCTATTAAATAGAGATGTGATCAAATCAAGTAACACACTGAAATATCCATTGTTTGAATATGTCAAAATCGAAAAATTTAAATTTTGTACTGGGTGAGTCAAAAAGTCACAATTTTTTTGATGACATTTGGTATATTTTTATTTCATATTTTGAGCTCTAGGGATACTTGACTACAAACCATTCAATATACCGCTTGTCCAAAATTGATATATAGTGTGACACAAACGCTAGTTGATGACAAAACTTTCGAAAAGGTGTTTAGTTCATAATTCACCCTGTAATTAAAATTTTGTAATTTTTCGTCATCAGTCTTAGTAATAGTACAATATTATAATGACGAACAGTATTGGCTTTACTATGACCAGTTTTTGAGATACACGGGGTAATATATTGAGAAGGCCTCTTTTTCACATGGTTTCCCCAGTAGACCCAATCCATAGTACACAGGACATTAAAACAAACATCAGTCTAAAATCAGTCTATTATTTCTGGACCATAATCATTATTATCTGGTGGTAATCTCTCAGCAGCATCGGTAATGTCATTTGACAAAATGGATATCTCACGGTTTCTTCTTATCGCCCACATCCTAGAAACTACACACAATTCCCACATGGGCGCATGTGCCCAAAGTTCGAGACCCGTATTTCAATCAACTTTATTTCCCCAAGAAACATTACATGTTTATGGAAGGGTTTAAAAAAAATCTTAAAAATAACATGAATAAATAAGCATACAAAGATGTGATCAATAAAAATAAAAAATTTTAATAATAATCTGACAATACATTTGCTCAAAATACAATGTGGTGAATATAAACAAAATAATAAATATTGAAATATAAATTAATTCAACAGTTTTCAACTTATATTGAAACTATTTCAAAGTTCTAGTGGTCAAATTCATTAAATAAATTACCTCAAAATTTCTTTTTTCAATTTGATTTTGATTTTCTTTAACGAATTATAAGATTTTATTTCATCAGGTATCGAATTGTAATTTACTATACCATAATTTCCATCAATTGTTTAATTTATTCTTTAGTTTGTGTTTCATAAGTATTGTATTATTCAGTGTATAATTTTTACATATCCCTCTATAAGCAGAAATGTTTCTTGGGATCAATAAAGTATTATTATTATAATGAAAAACAGATTCTAAAATTGTTCTGAAATTACCAGCAGCTAACAATTTTGTTTGTCTAGTAATATGAATGTGAATAGTATTCACTTCAGTAAAAACTAAATTTGAGGTTTTCACTTTTTTTTTGAGTGGATGAAACTACAAATTTCCAGCTTGTAAAGGAAGTTCAGATCTAGCAAACCATTTGGTTTGTATAAATTAATTGTTGGTTCCATATAATTCAATTTAAAGATACATTTGATTGTTTTATTTTGAAGTTTCCTCAAACAATTTAAAAAGCAATTACTTGCAGTACCCCATATAGAAACCAGGTATTGAAAATGTGAATAAATCAGAGCAAAATAGATATTTTTAAGAAATTTCAACGGAATGTAGTTTCTAATTTTAAAAAGAATTCCGATCAGTGGTGCTATTTTATTTCTGATTTTATCAATATGCTTATTCCATGAGTCTTTCATCTATATACAAGCCCAAAATTTTTATTGTTTGCTGATAATTTATAGTTTTACCATTTAAATTAATTGGAGGAGTTGGAATATTCACCACCTTTTTTGAAATATTCATGAAAGAAGATTTGCTAAAATTTAGTGTCAATTTATGTTTTTGTTACCAAATTAAAACATTACCAATATAATTTTTTATTTTATTTGTTATTTCATTATGATTACTGGAAAAATAAATAATCGTTGTGTCATCTGCAAACAACGAAAGTACTCCATTAAGAGTCAATTTTGATAATGAGTTAATATATATTAAAAATAAAACCGGGCCAAGAATAGAACCTTGTGGAACACCACAATTTATATCTTTCAAAGAACTTCGATTATTTCCTAAGTAAACATACTGTTTTCTATCACATAAATAGTTTTGAAACCATTTATGTAGACTCCCTCTAACACCAATACTATATAATTTTTTGAGTAATATATCGTGATCAACTGTGTCAAATGCCTTGCACAAATCCAAAGACAAAATGGTACATTTCTGATCTTGCATGATGGTTCTTCAGGTTGTAAGGCCGACTTATGTTCTGAGAAGGTCTCGACGTTTCGCCAACACGAGTGGTTAGCATTTTCAAAATAACTCTTGAAAATGCTAACCACTCGTGTTGGCGAAACGTCGAGACCTTCTCAAAACATACGTCGGCCTTACAACCCGAAGAACCATCATGTAAGTGACGATGGCCGCGAAAGCCTATCACAATTTATTTCTGATCTTTATCAAGTTGAATTTGAATATTCGAAACAACGTCCATCACTGCTGCCTCAGTGTCTTTAGATATGCGGAAACCATATTGTCCACTATATAGTTATTTTTTTCAAGAAAATCGAAAAGTCTGAAATTGATTAATTTTTCTAAAATTTTGGAAATAATTGGCTGTCTAGAAATGGGTCGATAGTTGTTCAAATCTGTTTTTTGCCATTTTTATAGATGAGAGATACTTTTGCAATTTTCATTTTTTGGGTATAATACCTGTTTCTAACGATCGAGATGTAATGAACAATAAAAAAGGTGAAATTTCGAATTTGACAACTTTTATAATATTTACACTAATCCCATCAAAACCAGATGCCTTTTTAGAATCTAACTGATCTATAATATTTTCTATTTCAGTTAAATTTGTGGGTTCTAAAAACATAGACAAAACATTTGATTGGTCTTCGAATGATTCTGAAGTATTTAAAACAGCAGAGGATAAGTCTTTCCAATACTTACAAAATGATTATTCACAGCCTCACATATTTCAACGTACAATAATAGTGAAGGTCCAGTGCATGTACTATATCGTCTGACACGTGAAATCTTACCTACAACATATGTTTGCACTTATATGAAATACACTCGAAACCTTGAAATACTTGCTTCCTCCAGTTCATCAAATTGAAGCACATTAGTTTCTTCCCTTTGAATTTCATCCTGTTTACAACTTTTTGACAATTTTATGTGATAATTACTTGTTAGTTGGTATAAATATCCCAAATCCAAACGAGGAAAGTTAGGAGCTGGTAAATGATTCAGTAAGTCACCTAATATTACCCTTTGTATCTCAAAAACTGATCATAGTAAAGCCAAAATGTTTGTCATTATAATAGTGTACTCAAACTAAAAGTAATGACGAAAAATTAGAAAATTCCAAGGACGAAATATTTAATTACTGGGTGAATTATGAACTAAACGCCTTTTCGCAAGATTTGTCATCACCTAGCGTTTGTGCCTCACTAAATATCAATTTTGGACGAGCAGTATACTGAATTTTGACATATTCAAACGATGGTTATTTCAGTGTGTTACCTACTTTATTTTATCACATCTTCATTTCATAGGGTTGAATAGGAATTTCATTTTGAATATTGCTTGACTCACCCCGTATCAAATAATACTTCTTCATTAAAAACTAGTCTGAAATTATTGCTCATGGGTAATCAATATTTGTCGCGAAAAATTCTTTCATTCGAGATGTTTTCCAACGAGCAATGTTACTTTAAAGAAATGGCCATTTTCCACCTTCAACACCCTGCATCTCGAAAACTAATGTGTGCCTTCCTGTGGGAATCGCTGAACCAAGCATTGCCGCCCATGCAGACTTCCAGGAACCCGCCGAGACGGTGTTGGATTCAACATCGGTTCATGGACTTTCATTTTCAGTCAGAATAGAAATAGACTTCGTGTTAGAAACATCTCTTTGTATTTTTATATTTCTCAATTAAAATTTTTCAAAAACTAAGTTCCGTTATTGGAAAACAAAGTGGCGCAGTCGTTGTAGGATTTTGAACGGATTTTCATCGTGAATAATCCGTCAGTTCCAACTGTTAATTCAAGAGAACCTCCGTTTCTGGTAGCAGATAATGAAGAAGCTGGAGAAGAATGAGAACAGTCATCTTCATGGTACTAATGTAATTTTATTTTCCTTATATCTTGTCTATGTCATTCTCCTCGAGTCCTGATTTATCTCCCGAAAATAGTGATTGCGAGTTGAAGTGAACAAAATTCGCCGATACCTAATTCGATGTTCATAAATAGTTCTCGCGAATCAATAGAAATAGAAGCATTCCTTTCTAAACTATCAATCAATAAAGTTAACCTTCCAATCAATGAAGATAATCTATCAATCAATAAAGGTAACAAAATGCCTGCTCCAAAATTTGAGTCAAAACTTTTGGGATATTGTCCTAAAATTTGACGGCAATGCTCTTGAACTTTCATCATGTTTAGATACAATCAATTCTATAATAGCTACCCAACACCTGAAAATATTAGTTGTGTTCAAAATATTACAATAATTTATTGAATATAAAAAAAATATATATATACTCGTGAAGTTTATAGCATTTGTATCGATAAAAATTGGCAATGAGTCAAAAATGCCCTAATTGCGCATTTTGGCGACCAAAGAGACGAAAATAGATTGTTGTTTGATTTACATTAATCAAGACAAAATATCAATGAACCATCACTACAATTTTACACTAGGGTTAAGTCGAATTCAAGTGCTCTCCATAACTATGTAGATACTCATGAAAATACAGTTGCAACAAAAACTGCTGAGAAAACTTTTTATAACACTCATGCTCTCAAAATATTCTTAGCTGGCTTGAAAGAACCTTTAGGTTCGACTATTCGTGCTATGCAACCTCCAACTTTGGCAGAAGCTAGGCAATATATTATTTCCGAAAATAATATTCGACATCTACAAAAACCGAATAATAGTTAGTGATCAATGAAAAAATAAGCCTCCCAAGAGAGCCCATCACCAAAATCAACGGTCCCATTTTCGTCAATATTCAACTCCTAACCCCAATTTTCGGAATTTCAATTCCCAAATGCACACCCCCTCATTACCTCGTGGCCCAATAAATGTCCAGCCGAGACTGGACGAACCCCAAAAATTCTTTACTAACCGGCAAGTTTTTGACAACCCAAGAGGTTCAACCAATGTTTGGACACCAATCAAAATTATTTCAATCGCCCCAGACCGACACCAATAAGTGGCATTTCACAGGCCATCACTTCTCGTCAAGCCAGTACGATTAGACCATATCAGAACCCCAATAGACCAAATTTCATTGCAGAAGAATTATACAATTTTGACAACCCTCATTATCAAGAAGAAACAATACCCTTCCAAAGTGAGGATGACTTCCAAAATGTTATCAAATGTTATCAAAATCAAGCATATTCCTCCAATGAATTTGATTTTTACGGCAATATATCTTTTTGCTAACAACCAATCAGTCTATTTCAAATTTTGAAATTCAGCCTATAGAATCGGAAATACAGTGAAAATATAGCTTGTCGCTGTATTTTCACGGTGGTAAACCTGCTTAGTTTTTGTTTTACTAGCTGTCAAGTGAAAATAATGATTTGAATTATAAACGTCAAATCTTTGTGTTTTGACTAGTTATATTTCTTAATCAATATGAGCGATCGTTGGGGACAAATGGCTATTGGTATCATAGATGAAGCAGTGGAAAAGAGTATTACCAGGCAATTCAACAACTTTTGCACAAACAGGGGTTATATTGTCAATGCGAATACCACAATTGTGGAGCTGGCTGATATTTTGAAATTATGCCTGTAATATGACCCCAATTTTTCTCTTTAGTGTTCACGTTGTTAGATTTTGATTTCTGTGAATTACTTCAAATTAAAACGGTGACACGATTTTTCTTTATTTCAAATCGATATATTGTCATCCTAAATATAATTCGTGGTATGATTAATACCCAATAATTTTTTGGAATATCAATTCATTGGCAATACCAATGCAAGAAAATACAACTCGTCCTGCGGTCTCGTTGTATTTTCAGCTTTGGGATTGCAATTCATTAATAGTTCAAAAAATCATCGGTAATAATCATACCACTAATTATATTACCCCTGAAAATACAAACTACGAACGAGTTCAACCCGAATTTGTCGATAATTAATATTCAATCGATACCCAAATCGATCAAACTCCCTCTCACGATCAAAATTTTCTCTCATGAAAAAACTTTATAGAAATACTTTCAATTTACGATCGGAAGTACCTTCCCTATATCAAAATTTCAAATCCACCATTGAAGCTTTTAATTTTTTTTTCAACCCCGAAATTACCCAAAACTATTTCCCTAATTTTATTAAAAAAGAGCCATTCACGATCAGTTCAATATTTCAAACCACTTCAAAAGATTTTTGAGATAAAATACCAGCTTTTCAGGAATTCCACACTGAGAAAACTATAAAATTTTACTTATTTATATTTCACCATTTTTTTGACGGATTGATTGGATATGAATGTTTTTTTTTGTTGAAATTGTTATTTCCGTCAACCGATTGCACCCCTACGCGCAACCCTCGGAAGTCTTCGAGAGACTTGTGTGAGCTAGGGAAGACGCAGCCCTTACCTTTTAACGTGTGATGTCATGCACGAGACCGGTGGATCGGTGGATCAGACCCACGACCCCACGCTTACGAGGCGTACGCTTTTACCAGCCGACCACCACGGCCCCTAATATATTGAAAAACTTGAATGTTCAGTTAGATTTTGAAAATTCAAGTCTTAAAACACCTGATGTAGAGCTTCCTCTCACGCACTATGAAATCAAAAAGAAACTACTATTTTATGCATAGAACATTTCACAATTGAATCAATCAAAATTCCTGTATCAATACCCAATGGTGACATCACAATTATCGAAACCCAATTATTCGAATGCCGAATTCACGAAGGTTTGACGACCTTCCAAAACGGCTATGCCCCTGTCTAAATTCGAAATAATTCAGGTGAAATACAAGAGATCTATCTTTATGAACCTGTTCCTGTAAAATTCTTCTAACCTGACGAATTCGAATTGTACCCAAGCTTCAGTTGATCACAATATCCCATCAAATATTTTCAAATCAGATATCACTCAACTCTTACGAACTCATCACATGAACTCTGAAGGAAGATATCAAATTGAGAAACTGTGCTTATCATTATCAGAAAGTTTTCAACTTGAAAATTCAGAGTCAACCTTCACCAACCAGGTGAAACTCAAAAATAGGACCACCGATGAGGTTCCAGTTTTCACTAAATCATATCGATATCCATTAATTCATAAACCGGAAGTCGAAAAACAAATTAGTGATATGCTCGTCAAGGTATTATTCGACTTAGCGATTCTCCTTGATCCTCGTCAATTTGAATAGTTCCAAAAAAGGCGGATGCCTCTGGAAAAAACAAATGGCGTAGTGTAGTGGACCACAGAAAAATCAATGAAAAAACGATAGACGACCGATACCCAATCCCCAATATATCATATATACTTGATAAATTGGGTAGATGCATGTTCTTTTCTACACTTGATCTTGCAAGTGGTTTTCATCAGATTGAAATGTACCCTGATGATGTGAAAAAACCCGCTCTCAATGTAGAGAACGGTCATTATGAGTATCTGCGTATGCCGCTCCGGTTGAAAGGGGCTCCAGCTACCTTTCAGAGGGTGATGGACAACGTCCTGAAAGATGTACAAAACAAAATCTGTTTAGCTAACATGGACGACTTTATCGTTTTCAACGTCGCTCCAAGAGCACATCATGAACCTCAAAAAAGTATTCCAAAAATTGCGCAAAAGCAACCTGAAAGTCCAACTTGACAAATTAGAATTCCTGAAAAAGGACGTCTCCTTTTTCGGACATCTGATCCCCACCGAGGAAATAAAACCTAACCCTGACAAAGTTAAAGCAATAATGAATTATCCAATACCCAAGACGACTAAAGAGAAAAAGGCTTTCTTGGTCTCCTGGGCTATTATAGGAAATTTATCAATAATTTTGCCAAAATTACCAAACCCTCCACAAGTTGCCTGAAAAAAGGTGCCAAAATTGTCATCAATAACCCCACCTGCATCAAGACATTCAAAGATTGCAAAACATTATTATCAAATGACCCCATATTGCAGTATCCTGTCTCAACTTGACCACAGATGCCAGCAACGTAGCGCTGGGTGCCATCTTATCACAAGGCCCCGTTGGACATGATAAACCAATCGCGTACGCATCACGATCCGTCTCCGAACCCGAACAAAATTATTCGACCATCGGGAAGGAGCTATTTGCAATTATTTGGGCAACCAAATACTTTAGGCCCTATCTTTTCGGTCGAAAATTCTAAATTTTCACGGATCACAAACCTCTTCAATGGTTGATGTCTTTGAAAGAACCCAATTCCCGATTGGTTCGTTGGACAAACTTGAGGAATTTGACTATCAAATCATTTATAAAAAAGGGAAAATCAATACGAACGCCGAAGACCTTTCTAGAATCGAACTCTATCCAAACTAAACTGTCGAATAGACTGCCGAACTTCTCATACTAAGACACATGCAGAAATTCAACGAGAATCCTGTCTTAGACGACGAAAGACCATCCACAAGTGGAAACCCCGAAAATAACAGACCGATAATCAATCAAAATCCGGATAACGAATTGAATGTAGGACAAATCAACCCTATTGACAACGATGACAATGAAACTGTTCACACGGATGCAGAAGACCCAATACTGAACATACACATCACAGATAAACCAATCAATAATTTCTTATGCTAAATAATGATGATCAAAGTTGACCGAAACCCCCGAATGGAAACCAAAAAATTACTCAGAGACTGTCTGTCGAACCCGATGGTACAGTTGCAGACAAAAAAAATGGGACAGTTGTTGTTGTCTAGTGTGATTATTACACCTTTTTTCACTGCATTTATATGCGGCTGATTACTTTCTAATTTGGAATTGTTAGACAGACCTCAAATATTCAATGTTGCCATATGACATATTCATAACACAAATTCAAGCAGCTAGAATAAACAAAATCAGCTATAAGAGTTGTCCCATTTTTTATTGGCCGCAACTGCACCTATCTGTAACCGATGACTCATTTCAGGCCCAAATTACTAAATATCTGGAAGAATTTGGTGTACCAAAACGCACATACGTCTTCCACTTCCAAAATGACCCCGAAGACGTACTTTATAAAGATATGTGTTTATTCATACCACAAACATTCAAAAATTCCTCTTTCAAGCTTTTAAAATTCAATAAACTTCTTTTCGATGTAAAATCTCAACCATCTGTAACCATCCATCGAGGAATTCACGAAACTATTGCTGAACTCAAAACCAAGTATCATTGGCCCAAAATACACGAAGACGTAAGAACATTTATTAATAATTGTCCAATATGTCAACAATCCAAATATGAACGTCACCCAAATCACAGTTAACGGCCACTCCCAAAAAAACATTTGAAACAATACTCATTGATACCTTTAAATTTGGCAGTACCATATCTCTATCTGTGACCGCTTTTCCCGATTCGGACAAGCCTACATCATCCCTAGTCTTTCCGCACTTCACGTATATCAATCACTTTTACAGTTCATCTCCACTTTCAAAATTCCCGAAAACATCGTTTCTGATACTGGCACCGAATTCTCTCAGAATATTTTAAAAGAATTCGCAAAACTGCACAGAATTAATTGGCATTTTACACTTCCATATAACCCAAATTCCAATGCAATCGTGGAAAGGTTCCACTCCACCATCATAGAACACATGAGAACATTGAACCTTTCGAAACCAAACCTGAACCCCTTTGAAAAATTGACATTCGCTGTTCTTGCATACAATGATAGTTTTCATTCAACAACAAAACAAAAACTAATAAATCTATTGTTTGGACACTTGGAACTGAAAGATCTGATCGATATTGATTTCGAATTACAACCAATCAATACCAAATTGAACGAACACAAAGAATCAGTAGCCCAATCTTCACGAAGACACTTCAAAACAGAAAACTGAAATAATATCAAAACGTAATGAAAATTGAGTAGACCCTCCAAATTTCGAACCTGGAATCATTGGATACATGAAAACTCCTGAAAGACAATAAAAAACGGCTTCCCTCTACAAACCCAAACAGATTCTAAAAAGTACTGACATTACTGTGACAACCCCTCAGGACACATATCACAAACATTCCTTTAAGCCACCTAGGAAATGACAGACCAAAATCTGTTACAGGTCGATGACACTTCATCAGACAATGACTCAGAAAGTTCGAATCCAAAACTTCCAGACGAATCCAAGGATCCTCCCATTTAAAATAGGAACCGCACGAATTAAAGTAGGTTCCCATACCTTCCTACATTACATTCAACTCACTCCCATAGAAAACCAAATCAAATCGATAACCAATCAATACAAGCTACTGCAACCCACAATTAGTAATTTCAATGGACTTGGCTCATTCAACGAATACAAAAATCTTGAATACGAATTCAAGAATGTAAATCATAAGTTCAGATCTTTGTTTCCCCAAAAAACTCGCGAAAAGATCCCTCGATGCTCCTCTCGGCTCCCTCGTAAAGAACTAGTAATAGGATTGAGTTGGGCCCATGGACACTCTTGTTCAGAAAGTCATATTCTACAACATACCAAAAATTCAAAAAAATTAACCGGTGAAAATTTTTCCATATGGCTGCTGCCTGGTCCTTTAAGAACATTCCATCACAGGGGTGATGAAGGGAGGGACTTTGTACTAATTATTTGATGAATGTATATTGTCTTTGATTGTGTCAAATGTTCAAGATAGTCATTCATATATTCTGCTATGGTAATTGCAAACATAAGCAAACAAAAAAATTAAAAAAAGAGAAATAATTCACCCCGCTAATAACCTCAATGGTTGATGTGGATGAAATTGAGCTATAAAAAAAACTTCTTTATTAACTGTAAAGTTTATTACAGAACTTACTTTGTCATCCTTGAAATTTCTTCTGCGTGCATGTTGGGGTATTTTTGTTGCTTGATATAATCTAGATAGTTGTTAGATGCATCTTTGCATATGTCCGTGATTAGTTCGGCCATGTATGGATCGGACTTTTCCTCATAATGCGCGGCTATTTTGCTGGTTAGAAAAGCAATTTGCTTGGCCGTTTCCTTGCTGGATGGTGTCACCTAGCAATATTTCATTAGTAAGTTTGTTGATCATTCCTTCATGTATTCTCTCAATTTATTCATTTATTTATTGAGTGGATACCTTCCAGACAGAATAAGTTATGGTATGAGGAAGTTGTACATATAATGATAATAAAAATGATTAACAATTGTAATTCAAACAAACATATCATAAATGACTGATAAACAGAGTAAACATATACAATAATGATGATACCATAATAAAATCATAAATTAGTGAACAAAAATTGATAGAGGAATGACAATTCCGTAAGGAAATTATGTGTTTTTTTATAAATATTTTGAATTTGGAAAAACTTCTGCTATTTGTTATATTATAAAGTAATTTGTTAAATTCATCTAAAGCAGCGTGAGTGAATTTTTTTGACCAACTGTAGAGGTAGCAGAATCGAGGTGAAACAAGTTGTATTGTCTAGTGAGATGACTATGAATTTCAGAGTTTTTTTTTTCAAAATTAAATTTTATTTCAATTTTTTATTCATTACATTGAAAAACACCGAAATCGATCTATAGGTGGTCTAAATGTTTCAATTAACATTTCCATGCAACTAGCAATTGCAGAGATAGCCTTGTAGGAACTCTTCACGGAAATTCATTGGATGTAATTCAACGTTCGTCGTGGTATTAGCCAGGAACGTAGTTGTTTTCAGATGGATTGATAGATTTTTGATCCAATTTTTTCCTATTGCATCTTATCCGTCTCAATGGAAAGTGGCAATTATTACACAGTTATACGAAAGTGGTCACACAATTGGTAAAAAACTATAGACCAATTAGAAAATTATGTATTTTTTCAAAACTATTCGAGAAGATCGTTCATGAAGAGATATTAGCATCCGTGAGAAACGTAATTGTGGAGGAGCACCACGGTTTCTTTCCCAAAAAAAGTATCGAGACGAATTTATTATGTTTTTCTGAGTTTATTTCTGATGCTCTAGATAAAAAACTCAAGTAGACACTGTGTACACCGACTTCAGCAAAGCATTCGATAAGATAAACCATTCTATTCTTGGAGAAAGGCTGGCAGACGTCGGTGTGCACAGATCGCTGTTGAAATTGATCTCGTCCTACTCAACTAATAGGGAGATGATGGTGTCAGTGAATGGATTCAATTCACATACCTTCAAAGCAGTTTCCGGTGTCCCGCAGGGTAGCCACCTTGGTCTATTATTTTTTATCATCTACACAAATAATATAAAAAACTGTTTTGAACATTGTCGAATACTACTATATGTTGATGACTTGAAAATATTTTCCCCGGTAAAAGATTTCGACGACTGTTTGAAAATTCAGAGTGACCTTAACAGACTTGCTGAATATTGCGAAAATAATAGTATATTTTTGAACCCAACCAAATGTTTTGCCATAACATATTCCAGAAATAGAAATCTCATCCAGCACACCTACAAAATTAACAATTCCAACCTTGAATATAACAGTGAAATTAAAGATCTAGGCGTCACACTGGACACAAAATGGACTTTTAACAATCATATACACAAATTGATCAACGGGACAAACAGGATGGTTGGGTTCATTAACAGAAACAGAAAATGGTTTCATAATTCTGACACTATCATCTCTGTATATTATGCATTCGCCAACAGCAAACTTTCTTTTGCGTCAGCAATTTGAAACCCTCAATATGCAGTACCCTCAAGAAGGATAGAAAGTGTTCGAAATAAATTGGTAAGATTCCTATCCTTTCAAAACAAGATTCGCTTTCAGGACCACAATTATCAGCCGATTCGAAAACAGTTTGAAATTATGCCTATTGTAACAGAACGTATTTTATGACCGGACATAATAATTTAGCCAACCCCTAGTTAATCCTCTCAGGTCAAGAAACCGTCGAACACTTCTGTAGAAATAACGTTATCCTAACAAAGATTCTCAGAAATACATTGGTTACGAAGGAACAGCTTTAAAACTAGTGTACCGTATTGCTGTTAAGAGTCTTGTTAGAATATTTCCAAGTGGGACATTTCAGAGTACCACGGAGCTTTTCAATATTCAAATAGTTCGCATATGTTGTTTTTGTTGAGAGGCACAAATTTTCATGACACTCCGATAGGCCACCCAGAAAGCACTTTGCAGAGAGAGTAGATTATCCAACTATGAAATTGGACACAATTTCGAAAGTTATCGCGCAGTTATTTTATTCATTAGTTTGCTCAAAATTTTGTAATTTCATAATTCAACTCTGTTCAACACAATATTAAATTTGGGTACTATCGTTAATTTTCATTCTTTGAATAAATATAAAGTCGATCTTTTCCACCTGTCTCTAAAAAGTTGATTCTTCTAATCAACTCTTAGTATTAGTTGTATTTGAATTATTTTGAATCTTTTGCGTTTTATCTTGTTATATTTTCGGTTTAAATTATATTATCAGTTAAAATCAGAAGTTGCTGCATCAAATAATTTGAGATGTCCCAAACATCTTTTGTTGTTATTCCTTATTGTTTTGTTCAATAGATATAAGTGTTTTGAATCATGGTTTTTATTCTCAAAAGTTCACATTCCAGTTTACGAAAATTATTTTAATTAGTAGAGTTGAACAGAGTAAGTAAATTTGAGTGCTAAAATGAGTTCCGCATCGAGTTCTCAATCCATCATCAGAAAGAAATTATACTCCTTTCAATATCCCTCCCTTACTGTAGAACCAATCTGGGATAAAACTCTGCACTAGTTCTTATGCAAAAAGCATTCAACACACACTGTCACGATCCCAATTCATCTCTAGACATTTTCTCGATGTCTTTGCCTCGAATAATTTTTTTTTTGAAAAATATGTTCCCAATTATGATCAATAGGTATGTTTCCTTATTCCTTGTACTTGTTCTTTTATGATCTATGCTGTTCTATTATTTTTGACTATAGTATTAATTTAAAAACATTTCACACCATATTTTTAACTCACGTATTTGTATTACTGCCTGATAGTTTTATACCGATAAGTAAAGTTTATGCATAATTTTGGAAATAGCTTATAGACTGGGAGATGGTGACAGATTTCAGGTGACGATTTTCTCGTTTATGCCTCTGAGACCAGTGAAAGATATGAAAGTTCTGACAAGAATGATGAAAAATTTGAGCGGTCGTCGCGTGGCTTTCATATAAAAAATTCGATTTTCATTAAAAAATATATGCCATGTACACCAACGGTTTGTCAAGATAGACAATAGCAGCGAAAAACTTATAAAGGTCACACGTGGCAAAAGGTTACCAATAATGGCGTAAACTTGTGAAAAAAAAATTTAGACAATTTTTTCAGTGCTGTCAATTGAAGTAATAGAAGTTTCCATCATGAATGACCCATAAAAAAAGTGGCATAAGGTTTGCTGATGTCGAAGTGAGGTTAAATGCCGGAATAAAATTTTTTATATCAAGACCACGCGGCAACTGCTCAAATTTTTCATGATTTTGGTCAGAATTTCCATATCTTCCAACTGGTCTCAAAAGCATAAACGAGAAATTCGTCACCTGAAATCTGTCACCATCTTCCAGTCTATTAGAATAATTCTTATATAGTGGATGCTTTGTTCTGTTAGCAACCTAAAATGGCAAATAAATGAATAAATAAATAAATAAGACAAGGAAGGAAAAAAATCAAGCAAGTTTTTATTTTTGATAACATTTTTTCAGTAATCTTCCTTGTTCGGAAAGTCCTAAACTTACAACTTCTGCTCGTCCACTCATTATAAAAGTTGATAACACTAAATTCAGAAAACTTATTGCTGATGATTTAGAGAGAAATCAATGTGAAAATTTTGAAGATTTATTGAAATTACTTAAAGAAGCTAAAGATCAATCTATTATTGAAACATATTATAGAACTCGTGAAAATAATGATTGGATCACCAGCTCTATTATTCATGAAATTGAAATCAGGAATAAAAAATTCGAAATTATGAAACAAAATATTAATGATCAAGAACTTTTCGTAGAATACAAAATTCAAAGAAATAAGGTAAATGCAATGAATAGAAGAGCAAAATCTAGATATGTCAATAAACAGTTTGAAGAATCACAAGGCAGCCCAAAGAAAATGTGGGATATATTGAATTATTGTATGAGAAAAAAATCAAAATTTGATCAAAATAGGGATACTGAATCATTACAATTGAATGGCATTATTATCACCAATAACGTGGAAATAGCAGATTTAATGAATTTACACTTTTCCCACATTGGTGAAAATATAGCAAATGACTTAAAAATGTTCTATAACAACATGCCTACTGAAAATAGTTTTCCTCTTCATACAATTCCTCAATGCTTCTATTTCCAACCGACGAAACTGAAATATTAGAAATATTAAGAACTCTTAAAAGAACATGCCCTGATCCTGTTAATTTTATTACTAGGGATATTTTTGAATTGAAAGACATTTTGGTAGGACCTGTCACTAAATTAATTAATAAATATTTCACAAAAGGGGTTTTTCCAGACGAACTGAAACATACATCAGTTAGACCTATTTATAAAAGTGGGGATGCTCAAGATCCTGAAAATTACAGACCCATAGCATTATTGAGTATTTTTTCAAAAATTTTCGAAAAAATTTTGAAAACTAGAATTGTTGATTTTATCAATAAATTATATCAATTTGATCTGAATCAATTTGGTTTTCAAGAAAATAGTGGATCGCAAGCAGCTGTTTTAGAAGTTATTGATTTGATTCAAGAAAATCTTGATAAAGGTAATTATGTGGTAGCTGTATTCATGGACCTTAAAAAAGCCTTTGATACAGTTGACCACTCAATACTTCTAAAGAACTTAGAGTCGATTGGTATCAGAGGAATTGTAAATGATCTTTTAAAATCCTATTTTGAAAAAAGAACTATAAGGACATACACTAATAACGTGGAAACTGATAGATTGAATATTAACAAAGGTGTTCCCCAAGGGTCGGTTTTAGGTCCAATTTTATACTTATTATATATATAAAATTTATCCCAAATCAACTCATCATGTCATTACACCATATACGCGGACGATACAGTGCTTTTATATGCAAATGAAAACCCTTTAATTCTAGAAAATACGATAAATGAAGACTTACAAAAATTTGAAAAATGGCTTTATTCCAATCTTCTCTGTGTTAATTCAAGAAAAACTGAATATATTATTTTTCAACAAAGAAATAAACAAAATATTAAATTAAATATAAAAATAAAAAATGAACAATTGAAACAAACTTCTCTGATGAAGTATCTTGGCATTTGGATTGATGATAGGTTAAGGTGGGAGAAACGTATTGATAATCTGATTAAAAAAAATATCTTCCATTATTGGAGCCCTGCGAAGATGTCCCAAATTGAATCCCAAAATAGCTAATATATTTTTATATTCACATATTCTCAGTAGAATCAAATATTTAATTAATATATGGGGAATAATTTCAATAAAATATCCGCTGTATACAGGAAAGCTTTAAAAGTACTGTATCGTCTACCATTTGACACTCCAACAAATCAACTTTATTCAATGACGAACACATTTTCTTTGGAGGAGCATTATGCAATGGACACTCTCAAAGCATCTTACCTTATTATCAATAAAATGATCAAATCTAATTTTGTATTAATTAGAAATTCAGAAATTCTCAATTACCATACACGACAACATAACTTGTTCCATCTAGATTCTGCAAATTCTGTAATTGGCCAGAAAAGATTCACGCATGAAGGTCTTTCAAAATTCAGTGAAATACCCGAAGACTTAAAAAATTGTAGAAATATCACTGAATTTAAAATCAAAATAAAAAAATATTTTCTCGAAAAAAGAAATGGACTTCATTAGGATTCCTTCTTTGTTTTGGTGTTTTTTGTTTTCTTTCTAGTTCATTTAAAAAAAAAATGTAAATACAAATACAAATACATGATCAGTCTCATACCAGTTTGAAACTGTTTGACTGATCATGCTATTCCATCATAGATTAATAATTGACTAAATACCCTTTCATAATTTCACAGTTGTTTCTTAAAATTAAGAAATGGGTATACCTTTATTTTATACATGTAGCATTGAATTATGAATAAACGTTATTATTATAAAAGACTCATTCAATACTTCAAATTTTCATAATTTTTACATTTCAATTTCCTTACACCATCAAGACACGATACATTAATGACCTGAGTACCTGCGTTTTTTTATTTAGTATAATTTCTCATCAATTGAAAATTCGAAACAATATTAAATCAAAATAACAAAAGCCTCATTAATAATAATAATAATAATAATAATAATAATAATAATAATAATAATAATAATAATAATAATAATAATAATAATAATAATAATAATAATAATAATAATAATAATAATAATAATAATAATAATAGTAATAATAATAATAATAATAATAATAATAATAATAATAATAATAATATTTATTTTACCAATAGCAAAAATACATAATGGTATTTTACAGAATCAGATGCCAGACTGGCAAAATAAATAGTAGAAACCCACAAAGGCTGGGCCTGTACGTGGGTATTAGTTATTTATATAGGTAATAATAGGATGTCGGGGCGTGGCGCAGTGGTTAAAGCGTCCGACTCTGATTCGAAAGGTCCGGAGTTCGAACCCTGGTCGGGCTGGGATTTTTTAATTTAATTTAACCGATTAAATTATTAAAATCTCGTGGCTAGACTAGGGTGAGTCCTGCACGATTCGCTGTTGCGTTCCAATTAACAGTGCTGCTCCTAAGGTGGCGTATGGAGTTAGTAACAAGGCCTATAAAGAACACATGGCTAATGACCATAGCAGTCGATGCCAAAACACCAAAGAAAAAAAAAAAGGGTAATAATAGGATAATACTAACAGTATGTAATAAGTTAAATACTCAACAAATCATGACGTGCATCAGCGAAGGTGGGCTTCGCATAATTATTCACAAATAATCAAGAACCACAAAGTCAAAGACTGTCCGAGGTACGAGTTTATGTGAATTAATTATATATATATATATATATATATATATATATATATATATATATCCTATAACGACATTTTTAGAGAATATAAAAAGAATTCAGTTGAAATTGTCGAGGTGATGACATTGTACAGTTATGAGATTTGTTAGATAATAATTTAGCAACAATAATAATAAAATAATAATAGTAGAAGATTGATTTACGAGTAATGAAGCATGTGTCTGACTGTAACGAATATTTACCTCTTCCATTTCTCAACTTATTATCAACTTTTTAGTTCTATTAAATTTCTAACCTTCTTTCTGTCATTTGACAATAAGAATTTCTTCAAGGCATTTTTGAATTTATAGGGGGAGGTGTTCGTTCGAATATCATGGGGTATAAAATTATATACTCTTGGAGCTAGAAACATGTGACATTTTTGTCCAACAGTTTTAATTGATGCTGGAATGATGAGGTCATTGTTGATGTTACTTCGAGTTTGGTACTGGTGTGATATGTGAGCGAATTCATGTTTTCTTTTAAAGTATAACAATGCAATTTTGTTGAAGGATAATTGTCGCGTGTCCAACACTCCTATTTCATTGTATAGGAGATCGCTGGAGTAGTTCTTATCCTTTCTGTAAATTATTTTCAGAATGAGTTTTTGTATTACTTCCAGCTTATCTAGGTGAGTATTTGTGACTCCTCCCCATCCTATGATACCATACGAGATACGCGATTCAACAAGCGCATGGTAGATCATTTTTAGGTGGACTAAATCTAGCACTTTTGCAAGTTATTTGAACCTATGTAGCATTGTCCTAATGGTATTATTAACTTTTTTGATATGGCAATCCCAACGCAAGTGATTATCAATAGTAATGTTTAAGTATTTGGCCTGGTTTGTCGACTTGACTGTTGCATTTTTTTCTTGGTTATTAATTTGTAGGTGAGTGGAATTTATTTTTGTAATTGGCCAATGGAAGGAACATCGTTTTTTGTACATTCACAGTCAATAACTCATTGTTATACCAGTCGAATATCTTGCAAAAATCAGTTTCAACTATTTGTTTAATGTTTACCCAGGAATTGGAGGAGTAGATAATTGCGGTATCATCGGCAAAGCTGTATATTTCCCCACTGGTGTTAATTTTCAACAAGTTATTGATGTAAATGATAAAAAGAATCGGACCCAAAACGGTTCCTTGTGGTACCCCACATTTAATGATCCTTTTTTCGCTATATTGATTGTTGATTTTAACAATTTGATTCCTATTTATTAAATAACTCTGTAAGAGGGTAAATACTGTTCCCCTGAACCCCATGTCTCGTAGAGTTTCCAATAACTGTACGTGGTCAACCGTATCAAAGGCCTTGGCAAGATCAACAAATACACATAAAGATGGTTCACTTTTGTCTAAGGTGTCGTACATTTTTGTTGTGACAGCGGATATTGCATCTTCGGTGGAACGACCTGATTGAAACCCGAATTGGTTTTTTGACAGCAAATTATATTTGTTCATGAAGGATTCGATACGTTTTTTTAGAATTTTTTCAAATACTTTCGCCAAATTATTTATGATTGATATGGGTCTGTAATTAGATGTGATTTTTTTGTTACCACTTTTGTGCAATGGTTTAATAATGGCAATTTTGAATTCAGGAGGACATACTCCATTTTCGAAAAGTTTGTTTATGAGGAATGTCAGTGGTGATGCTATTTCTGTAGAAATTTTTTTCAGTGTCTCAGACGTGATACCATCGATACCTGGTGCCTTATTATTTTTTAATGTTTTTATTGTATCAATTATTTCGTACTCATTAGTAGGTTGAAGAAAGCAAGACTGTTCGTTGATTTTTCTTCTTGGGGTGTTTGCTGGTTTGACAATTTTACTGGAAAGGTTTGGACCGACCTCCGTGAAGAACTCGACAAATGCTTCAGCTGTTTCAAAGTCATTTTCCGTTAGTCTATTGTCATGGTTCAGTATTTTGGTTATAATTTCCGGCCCTTGTTTACCTCCACACATATTACTAATAGTCTTCCATAGATTTTTCGCATTATTTTTATTTTTTTCTATAATTTGAAATTAATTCAAAGTATCAGTTTCCACCTCCAAAAATAACCCAACAGATTCAGACAATGTTGGACTCTTGTTTAAGCATTCTCACCCAGCCAAAGCCACGAGAAATGTACCAGTACCTCAAATCAAACTGGCCAACATTCACCAATTTGATGTTACACAATTATGAAATAATTTTCAATTTCTTTTCATTTGACTTTATTATACACAGTTGTATATTTATAGCACGTTACAAAAAAATTGTTATTCAGAATGCTGTCCAAATTTATCGTAATAGAAGTATAATTTATAATATATCTAAATGCCTCATTCACTGGTGCCTATAATTTTTGTGAAAAATAGAAAAGTAACAGGCAAGGAACAACAGGAAAATTTTGTTGAGTTTCCAACTTTGTGGAAAAAAATTTAAACACGAAAACACTCAAAATGGTGAAATGGGATGTTGTTTAGGGGTTTTTGCAATTTGCGGAAAATGTTCGACGAAAAAGTTGTAGATAATATAAAAATCAAAAACTTTTGTATCCAACTCTTTTCGACATAACCTCGAATTAATTGTCAGAATGTCGCAAAACCGATTTTTTTCTCGAGAGTAAATGATTTAATTCAGATGAAAATCTGTCAAAAGTCAAATTCAAAATATACTTTATTGTCGGAAGTTAATGATAAATTTATTGACAAAGCTTCATTGTATTGAAGATAATGTTGGAAAATGTATGGAAATTGATTTAATTCTCGAAAAGTATAATGGTGATACGATATCCCCTAACATCATTCCTGATGAGAGGGAACACCACCCCATATGCGCTCCGGGGCGACTTAACAAATAAAAAAGAAAAATGGGGGGTGCATTTGCTATTTCAACTGCAGGGAAAAACCCTGAAAAAACCTACAGTACCACCATATGGTCCTTGGTGAATGAGGGAATGGAACAATAGAACAATTAAACATAATACATGCTCATTCACCAAGGACTTCTCCATCTCTGCCATTCCAGCACCATTTCTTCATCAGATGAGGAGTATGCACATGAAATCAGAAGAAAAAAAAATGTTAATCGTAGTGTGAATGACATAAAAATGTTAAAACTCTAAGCTCGATGCATGATCCAAAATGATGATTTTTATAAACTATCATCATAAAACTCTTGCAGACTATAATATACTCTCTCTGATAACAAACTTTTCACATCTTTTCTGAAACGAAGAAGTGATGTGATACTTTTAATATTTATTGGAAGGTGATTAAACATCTTTCATCCATTATGAAATATCGAGTTTTTGATATGTGCAGTTTTTGGAATTGGAAGTTTCAAATAATTACTCTGTCTGGTACTACGATCAGAAGAACTGTTTCCAATAGAGAACTCTGTTTTGTAATTGTGAATCAAACAAACAGTTCCAAGTATAAAAATAGAAATAACTGTAAGAATTTTATGTCTAAGAAAGAGAGGTCGGCATAAATCCCTATATTTTACTTTGCATAAATACCGCAAAGCACGCTTTTGCAAAATTTGGACAGTCTGTAAACGATGACTACAGCAAACTCCCCAAAATGCAATACCATATCTTAGATGCGATTCAATAAGAGAATGATAAACTGGTTTTGAAACTGAAAATCCTAATTCATTCGAGACAACTCTCAATGCGTAGCAACCCGAAGAGAGCTTTATACACAGAAAGAAAATACCAGGTAAATATAAAAAAAATGCTTTGAATATTAAAAAAACTTCTTTCGCTATAGCGCCAATAAAAATTTCTGTTAATGCTATAAATCATTTCTTTCAATTGCCTAAGTGATATTCTTTAACTTGAAGAGACATCTTGGTACTTCTACAGAACGTTTATTTCATTGTGAAACAATTTGTTTATTATCTCAACAGATAGTTCTCTACACTGGAAAGTATAATTTGATAAAATTCTGTAACATCACAGAACATTTTAATTGTGATAAAAGATATTTCTTTGGGTATCACAGGATGTGGTTCTCATATTGAAGAATAGTTATTTATATGTGAAAGAATACTTCTGTTAAATTTTTTAACAATAGGAAGTGTATCAAAATTGGAACAGAATATTTCTTTCGATGGACAGACAATATTGATAATCACAAAAGATATTTCTGTACAGGTGAAATAATAGTTCTATTGAAATACCAAAAACGTAGGCTTTCACAGAATGTTTCGATTAATAGTATAGAATTTGTTTTTTGCTATAACAGCAATTTCTGTATAACTGATTTGTTATATTAATCCAATAGATTATTACCGTCAACTGACTGTCTGGGTTGTCCGTTAACTGCTTCCCAGGGCATACTATGATTTTTTTTTCTTGTTGAAAATTGCGAAATATCGTTGAGATTTTTTTTCATGAAATTTAGACTCCATCACTGGATTCAGCATTTAGGTAAATCCCAAAATTTCATTGGAAAATTTATTTAATTGGAAAATTTTAATTGGCAACAAAATTATAACAACATTCTTTTGATAAAATACCATTTTTATGAATATTTCAGACAAAATCTGAAAATTGGAACATTGTCAACACGGATGTAGGGAATAGTTGTGGTTGTAACGATCCTTTTGTGACACCGATTATATAATTGACATATACTCCTTACTCAGTAATCTGTCCCCAACTGGTTCGTTTACAAAGGTTTGTCTCGGGGATCGACGCTCAAAAATCCCTGCATGCTCGCGGCTACGCTCGAAGTGGAGATGGTCGTGGGTAAAACTACAGGTGAGCGTTTAGGTGACTAATAGAAAAACACATTCACCCTACCTGTAAAAAAAATAATTGTGGGCACCACCTAGTTCCCTCCTACAGCAGGTTCGAAACTGGCTTCCTCCTAAAGAACTAGGAAATCGGAAAAAGGAAAGACCAATTCCCAAAACTATAACCCTGTATATTTAAAATTTGGAACAAAACACACCCTGTACATTTATGGAAAGTTATATGGTTCAAAAAAAATGTTGTGCCAACGTTAATGTATATGATGAATTAAATTGACAATGTTTGTGTTTGGCAATTACGATAAATTCATGTATTATTATTATTTTCGGTATCCAAGGTATAACTATGAACCGGAATGCTTAAATTAGTTTCATAAACACAAAAATAGATTCCTAGTGAGCGAGTAAATATTTATACCGTACGGAAAGTGTACCCTCTGAAGATTACCAAATTATAAAGGGACATCAGCGAATGGATCCATTGGCAGAGGTTTATTATGTGCAAATCGTGAGCTTATATATGATGTTATGGGCTTTCCGCAGATATTTTACAACAAAAAGTACCTATGAATACCAGTATGTTATTTACCTTTTTAAAATATAACTTTACGAAAGTTCTAAGGGTTTCAACACTTCAAAATAATATTTGACTAGTAAATAAAATAAAAAAGATATTTCACACAGTTTTTAACCACTTATCTGTTGGTATATGGACGTTATTCATCCGACAGGACTCTGGAACAGGAATTCTCTGGACTTGCAGTCTCTAACAGCTACTTACAGCTTCCAGATGAGTCTGATAGGACTCCAAAATAGTTTCTCAACGTACTACCGGTTCAACAAGAATATGAGCCTCTATCTCGACATGTAGGCATCCCATAAGAAAACTTGGCCTCGAACAGAAACGTAGAACTCCAGCAGCAACGTAGGACTCCAACAAAAACGTAGGACTCCAACAAACACTTTGGCCTCGAACAAAAACTTGGCCTCGGACAAGAACTCGGCCTCGGACAAGAACCCTAGGGAACAAGAATACCAGCATTACTCTAACGAATAGCTTTGTAGATATAAATGTTTCCGATTACCCCCAGTCCTCTACGTAATTTTATGACTTCACGATGAAAATTGTATGTTGAACAAATAAGCAATCGAACTGCGATAAAGTATGTTAATAATCATTCAAAACTCCCCGTATAAATTCGACAATTGACTCGAAATAGTGAATAATTATTATTTCAAAAATAAAAGGAACAAAATGGCTGTGTGTCGAACAGCGCCCTTATTGAAATTACATTTAACACATAAAAAAAATGAAATAAAACATGTAAAGAATTATTTACCTTGTTAACAAGGGTTCCACACAAAATACAACAGTTGTAGGACAACGAGATGAGTTATGTGATGGTGATCCCCTCAAGGGGTTTGAGAAGGTTATCTTCAAAAAAACCAGCAAGGTTCCAGAACAGCGCTCCAAATCCAACAACGCTTCCAAAAACCACAACGCTTCCCAAAACTACCATACAGCAACAAGATCAAGGATCCCGACATGGGATGACACAAAGGTCACTAGATATCCTCAGATATTTTACTTGAATGCTAGAACCTACGGCTCTTCACAATAACTTTTTCATCCAGTTCCTACTAACACGACAGCTTCAGATAGACTGCTCTAACACGGAAGTCCCACTACCAATTCCATTGGTGACTTCAAAATACAGTGTAGCCAACGTACCGACTCTAAACACTCTACCGAAGTACGTTTTAGTACGTTTTACTACACTTACTCTGTGGACCCTGTAACAATTAAATTCGACGACAGACAATACTAAATTACACAAAACAGATCTAAAACAATACCAGAACCAACTAAGTCAAGCGATGTGATAGTTATCATAACAACAGATAACTCACGGATAATAGTCCGCCACTCGTAACCTTGACGGTGTAGGATGGTGTTAGTAAGAATTCTTCGACAGCGAAAACTACCCAGGTACGTCACGTCCGTTGTGAAGCGGGCTCCGAGAAATTGACCTGCGCGTCTACAGCTAAATCTATATAGGAGTGAGCGGGGCAGAGCTAGAAATTAGATGTAAATTCGTAACGGTGAAAATGAAACGTTACATGGTTTCTGGTAGTCATGCGAATTCACACATTTAGAATACCGTTTTGGAATGAAGTAATGAAGTCGAAAAAACTTAGTGAACCAACAATGTTTAACTTTGTTGTCAATGAATATTTTTTAATGAAATTTCGGGAGTAACCTGATTGAAGGATGCTGAATCCAGTGGTAGAGTCGAAATTTCATGGATGAAATCGCTAATGATATTTCGCAATTTTTTACATGAAAAAAATGATAGTATGCCCTGAAAATTGGAATAAAATTTTGCAAATTTGTGTAAATGTATAAACATATTTTAATAGTCTTTCTGTTGAAACAAAAAAATATTTAGTCAGTTGACTGTAAGATGTAACTGTAGATTTTATAACAGTGCTCCGGTCTGTAGTGGGTCACACTGTATAAAGAAATGAGTAATTCGTGTGACATTTAAATTTTTCTGCCAATAAAAGTGTTGCATTGTCTTCGCAACTATATACATACCCAGCCATGTTTCAACTAATACGGTTAACAGCCCAAAATTGCCCTGTAGGATTTGTAGCATTTGACGAATTGAAAATCTATTAAGGAAAATATCAAATCTTTTATTCATCAAGTAGGTATATACAAATGCATAAGTACAAGAGTAATATGACAATCAAGTTAAAATGCATTCAGTAATGAATAATAATTCAATAATAAAACTCATACTGTCAATGAATTGAAATAACAACAAAACATTGCTAATTCTAAATCAAATTACAATTTGGATGAATGAAACCAATGAACTATCAAGAGTTTTCTGGAATATTGTTATGACAGGAAAAACTTTGTTGTGTTTGGTATTTATGTAAAAATAATGATTTTGATTGAACTGCCATACAATTGCACTAGCTTCAGGATACTCGAGGTTGAATTTAAAAATTTTTTAAGCAAATATCTATTGCTTTTAGAATGCTGAAAAATTTGTATTCAATTGTATCCCAATAAACAATTATTATTTCACGAGGTTCTTCGATGCTCCCGACTAGCAAAATGAGTGGTTGGATTTTCTGGCCTTTTTGTTTCATGCCTCCTATGGTTGATAGTACTCCTGCCAAAGTAGGAAAAATGAACTTTGTGAGTCCATTATGGTGTACTTCAAGACATTCTTCTTTCCTGTCGCATCTTTGGTCGTTTTTTTCCCTGTCAGCTTGAGGTAGGCATGTAAGAACCAAAGTATCACTGCAATTATTCCTTCTGAATATAAGTCTATTTATTATATTTCTTGCTGAAGGGGGAAGGCCGAAACCTATTGACATGATAGATACTTGCCTTCTGACTTAACTTCATCGATTTCGAAGGTTCCTCTGAATTTTTCTGTAAATATTTTTCGTGTTTTCTTGAAGAAATACTATAAATATTCACAAAAAGTTAATAAGAACTTCTTTATACTCTTACCCCTCCTTGACTTCAGAAACATGAAATTTTCACACAATAGCACAACACTATACGTACCTAGATAGGTACACTCAATACCCAAATCTCATTTGGGTGTATTATAAAGTAAAAGAAGTAAATAGGTATTCAAACCACCTATGAAAAATATCGTTTTTCGCTAAACTATCAACAACTGATCATTTTAATTGTGGAAATGTCTACTTTCAAATGGCCTATGTAACTTGGTGGTTTATTGATCCTTAAAATTTATGGAAAGTTTTGAAATTTACTTTATTCATCATTTTATAAAAATCATCACAGTTTATGGGTTTGTATCTTATTGCAAATTATCTGTAATATGAATATACATATTCGGACATTTTCAAACGAGATATGGGGAACTTCCCTGTAAAAACATTTAATGTTTCTTGGGTGAATAAATGAATAATAAACTGCCATAAGTAGACAAGAACTCCGGTTCCTTCCGAGGTACTGAGATAAACAAAGAAACATTTAGCCACGCCCAATTCTCATCCATTGATTGCGATCCCTATCTGTATCCAATTCCTAGTTCCTTTTCCGACTTATATGAAGGGAATGGAATGGAATGGAAGAGCAGTTTTCGATATCCCCGGATACTGGCGACTGAATTCCGCCCTATCATACTGTAGACGTATATATTGATTTATTTTCCCATTGTGAAAAATGCAGTATGAATAAAGACATATTATTATTATTATATAAAGTGTATTTTCCACTTGGAACTGCCAGAATCCTGATATGGATCCACATACACGCACACACACATTCAAGCGAGGTTAATGAACTCTGTAAAAAAGAAAATTCATATCAAATATACCCACGTTCTTCAGAATATCCAACACTTTCTTTTCATACTGTTTAACAACGGCTTCGGTTTCGTTATGTTTTGGCTTGTCCACAACTTCTTCTGTTAACACATTGAGTACTTGCAGCAGCGCATAAGTATCATTTCCTTTCAATAAATTAGGTATAGAATTACTTATATCTTTATTAAAATATTTTTCTTCCCAGTCTTTCACCAAATCATCCGAATGGGGGAGTGGAAGCACCTGAAATTTCAAAAGGAAATGAAAATTAAATGAGCCTCTAAATATCCATAGGTCTGAATACCAAAACGAACCAATGAACATCTTGGTTAATGGTTCAAGATGATTATCAACGAAAAATTCATCAGATAACAGTGTTGAATAATTTTGAAACGTTCCTAATAGTACAGGAGCCAAAGAGAGTGCTGGATGAAATATATTCTTTATGAAATGTCTTGCCTATCAAAGTTTGGTCATGGCTATCTTTAATATAATTAATTTCAATTTACTTTTTCTGTGCTGTACCCATTTCTAAATCAAACTAATTTTGTTATAACGGATAGTTCATAATATAAAGAATATTCCTAGATAGTATTGCCTACTCATTTTGGATCAAGACTACCTGGCAAACAGGTGTGTTCCTGTTATTTTTATTATACTCACCGTGTATGACTGATTTACTTTTGTTATTTTTATTGACTAAAAAATTGAATTTTGACAAAACTTTGTATTTTGAAGTTGAATTAAAAAAGTCGTTAAAAGGGTAAATTTTCTCAGTTTATTCGACTTTAAACTAGAGAAAACAATCCCATTAGGACTGACTAGTCCGTACAATGGTCCTTCGAGCAAAAACGTTGGTAAAAGCATGTCCATCCCAAGAAGGAGTGAACGAAAAACCAAAGGAATTCCCCCCGAAAGATATAACTCATACGAAAACATGAAACAGAGCATAGGATTACAAGGATCCGCTGATTCATCTAAACTGGAAAAAGCCAACACGAGAATTGAATCCAAATTGACAAAATCGTCGAATTCAAGAAGAAAACTTTTAGAAATAGAATTGAACGAAGCAAGAAACCTGGCTGAATTAGAAAGAAGAAAGGTCGAAATAGAAGCTGAAATAATAAGAAAGGAAGCCCAATTGCAACATGAATTGGTTCAGGAAGGTTCATCTAAAATGTCCACGATCTCGGGCGCAGCCAGTATCTTCAACTTGAAAGAAATGACCATTCAAGAAAAAGTGGATAACTGGAAAACCGAAGATACAGAAAATATCTTTGTACCGCCAACAACAAATAATTTTCTGACAATGACTGCTGAAAATCTAAATCAGATTTGTGAAGCTTTGAAAGTGAACTCTGAGAACGTGAAACAGACTGACAAAACTGATAGTTTCGAATATAAACTACCAATTTTTGATGGATATCCAGAAGACTGGCCAATATTTCAAAGTCAATTTGAACGTTCTACAAACACGTTTAATATCTGTGAAGAAGAGAATACAATACGTCTTCAAAAGTGTTTGAAAGGAAGAGCAAGGGATATAGTACAACCGCTTCTTGTTGCGCCAGAGAATGTGAAAAACATCATGGAAACCCTGAATATCACATTTGGACGACCTGAATTCATAATTTCGAATTTAGTAGATAAAGTTTGTCGAGCCCCTCCTCCAAAAAAAGGAAGATTTGAAACATATCTACCTTTTTCTAATGTAATCGAAAATTTGATGACGACTATGGAACTTTTCAATAATACGGGACATGTGACTAACCCAACCATATTGAATGAAATTGTGATTAAGTTACCACCTTTTTTACATCTGAAATGGGCCGAAGAAATTCCCCTTGGAGAAATCGTTACCTTGAAAACATTTTCCATTTGGATGAGGAAAATCGCCTTGGCTGCCTCAAGTTGCGCGGACTTCACGAACTTCAATTTTCCTGAGAAGAGAGTATATGAAACCGATAAACTCCAAGCCAGAAAGAATGTGCATGTTTTTTCCACTAGGAAATTCGATAAATGTCCATGCTGTCAGAGAAATCATCTTTTGATAGATTATCAAAATTTCAAGAAAATTGATATAAATGAAAAGTGAAAAATAGTAACTTCCAAGAAGCTGTGTTTCCACTGTTTAAAGCCATCTCATAATGTATACTCATGTCGAGTAAAGCAGAAGTGTGGAATAGATAAATGCCAGAAATTCCACAACAACATTTTGCACAACCTGGACTTCAGAAACCAAGATGATCAAATGGAAAATTCTCAAATCGCCGATTGTAAACACGAAGATCAAGTAGAGAGAGTCAATTTGTTCCAAGAAGAAAACCCAACAATCCTACTTAGAATAATCCCAGTCAGACTGAGAGGAAAAATTAAAGAAATCTCGACTTTTGCCCTGCTGGATGAAGCTGCAACAACTTCAATGATTGATAGCAAAATCGCTCAAGAAATAGGTCTTGATGGTCCCGTGGAACCTCTTCGTCACCAGTGGCTCAATAATGTAACAAAAAATGAAGGAAATTCAATAAAAGTGTCTTTAGAAATAGCCGGAGTAGAGGAAAATTCTAAAATGTATACAATGAATAGTGCCAGGACTGTAACTGGCCTATCACTACCCCGACAAAGTTTAGATGTGGAAAAAATTAGTAAAACTTACCCATACATGAAAGAAACACCTGTATATTCTTTTTATGATGCTCAACCAACAATTCTCATCGGCCAAGATCAATGTGCTTTGACTATTGCAAGAAACATTTTTCAAAGTTTTTGGAATGCACCTTTCGTATCCAAAACTCTACTGGGTTGGGTTGTGCATGGAAGATATCCTCAAGGAAGGGAAGTTTCTGAAAATTCTTTGATATTTCACGTTTGTTGTAAATCCCAAGATGAAATTCATGAAGATATCAACAAACTAGTGGAAGATTCTTTCAAAATTGAAAATTTCGGAATAAAATGTTTGGAAGAAAATGGCAGGTCAAAAGAAGACAATAAAGCAATTGAAATTATGGAAAATACTATCAAACGAGTAGGAAATTATTTTGAAATAGGCCTCTTATGGAAAGACGAAAATGTTACATTGCCGGATAGTAAAGCTGTTGCACTAACTCGTCTCAAATGTATGGAAAGGAAAATGGACAAGAATAAGGACTTTGCAGAAGATTATTGCAAAAAAATCGAAGAATATCTGACGAAAGGATACATAAGAAAGCTAAGTTCAAGTGAAGCAGAACAAAAAGGTCCAAAAACTTGGTTTTCACCTCATTTTGGTGTGGTTAATCCAAATAAACCAGGCAAGCTTAGATTGGTGTTCGATGCAGCAGCCAAGTTGAACGGAATTAGCCTGAACGATCAACTCTTACAAGGTCCAGACTTGTTACAAAATTTAACATCAATATTATGGAAATTTCACCAGAAGGAAGTAGCATTTTGCTCAGACGTTCGGGAAATGTTCCATCAGGTCTTGATTCGGGACGAAGATTGCTCAGCACAACGTTTCTTTTGGCGTGGTATGGATAGATCTAAAGAACCAGATGTATTCGAGATGAAAGCTATGACTTTTGGGGCAACATCTTCACCTTCAATGGCCCAATTTGTCAAGAATAGAAACGCCGAAGAAAACTATCGAGAATTCCCCGAAGCAGCCAGGGCAATCATTGAAAAGCATTATGTTGATGACTATCTGGATAGCACAGAGACAGAAATGCAAGCCATTCAACTCATTTTGGATGTAATAGAAATCCACAGGAAGGCAGGTTTTGAAATCCGTAACTGGATAAGCAATTCACGAAACGTTATCGACAAAATTCCTGAACACCTCATATCGCAAAATCAGAAAAATTTTAACTCTTTTCTTCACCAACCTGCTGAAAGAGTGTTAGGACTATGGTGGAATCCTGAGAGAGACAGTTTCACTCAATCATCAGAAAATAGATTCAAATATAGTAAGAAGAACGAAAATACCAACAAAAATTCTTAGAGTCGTCATGTCTGTCTTTGACCCTCTAGGCTTCTTGTCCCCACTGATTGTGAAATTCTAAATTTGTATGCAACATTTATGGAAACATGAAATCGATTGAGATGACCAGATATCTGAAGATATGAACACGAAATGGACACAACTATCAGAAGAACTGAAGAAAATTGACAAAATACACATACCCAGATGTTATGGTTCACAACTATATAAGAGCAGAATAGTTGAACTTCATGGTTTCTGCGACAGTAGCGAAAGAGCATTTTCAGCAATTGTCTACCTTAGATTCGCTTCTCAAGATATATTTTAAATATCCTTTGTTAGTGCAAAAATACGTGTGGCACCTATGAAACCAATCACTATTCCCAGATTAGAACTGCAGGCCGCAGTTATGTTGAGCAGACTTGTGAAAACGATAAAAGAAAACCTTGAAATCGAGATCAGCAAAATTTATCTTTGGACGGACTCAAAAATTGTTTTACATTGGATTCGATCTGATACAAAAAGGTTCAAAACCTTTGTTTCTGTGAGAGTTGGGGAAATTACAGAAATTACAGACGTTTATGATTGGCATTGGGTTCCTGGAAAACAGAACGTTGCAGACGAAAGCACAAGAGAAGTGAATACATCAGGTAGAAAGGAATGGCTGACAGGACCGAACTTCCTGAAATTCCCTGAAGACGACCGGCCAAAGGAAATGGAAGAAAAAGTTGAAGAATTCGAATTGGAAACGAAAAGACAAAACATTTTGATGATTTCAATTGAAAAAAATTATTTGCCCAATACTGAGAGGTTTTCGAAGTACATAAAATTGGTGATAGCCACTGCCTGGATGTTACGATTCATAGCCAATTGCAGAAAGGGAGGAAGAACCACAAGAAATTTAGAGGTGTCTGAGTTAGATGAAGCAGAATAAATTTTGATCAAATATCATCAGAGCATCAGCTTTCCTCAAGAAATTTCAGATTTGATGAACCAGAAATCTTTACAAAAATCAAGTAGACTTTAAACATTAATACCGTTTCTTGATAAACGCGGTATTCTCAGAATCAACTTGAACAATCTGTAGACCTGAATTTTTATCAAAAACATCCTGCTATTCTAGATCCAAAACAACGATTCACGAAACTGTTGATTGAAAATTATCATGCTAGATTTGGACATCAGGGTCAAGAACTCATTATGAACGAGATTCGCCAACAATTTTGGATTATGAAATCGAGAAACGCCTTTCGAAAATGTAGAAATGAATGCTTCTTCTGTAAAAAAAGGAATTCCCAACCACTTGTTCCGGAAATGGGACAGCTTCCAGAGAGTGGACTCCAGAGCTTTGTGAGACCATTTACTGTGACCGGAATGGATTATTTTGGACCTGTATCATTAACAATTGGCAGACGTCATGAAAAACGCTATATCGTTTTGTTTACTTGCATGAGTGTGAGAGCCATCCATTTAGAAATAGCAAATTCACTCAATACCGACTCTGCTATCATGGCGATAAGAAGATTTGTGAGTCGTCGAGGATGTCCTAGGGAGATACATTCCGATAACGGAACAAATTTGCACTCTGCTGATCGTGAATTGAGGAAAGCCGCCCAGAGAAAATTTTTGAATTTCTGTCCCTCAAAGGCATACAGTGGAGATTCATTCCACCAGCCTCCCCGCATATGGGAATGAGTTGGGAGAAGTTGGTAAAATCGGTAAAAAAATTTTTGAAAGTGACTTTGAGAGAAAGACATCCAAGAGAAGAAGTATTGAAAACACTAATAGCTGAAGCAGAAAATATGGTAAATAGTAGACTACTCCCGTACGTATCCAGCGATTCTACAGATCCTGAAAGTCTCACACCCAATCATTTCTTACTGAACTGTTCCAATGGAGCTGTACCACCTACAGGAAAGTTCGAAGAATCTGAAGTGAACTTGAGGAATCAATGGAGGGCATCACAGGCTTTAGCAGACATTTTTTGGAGACGACGGAAAAAAGAATATTTACTCAACCTGAACAGACAAACGAAATGGTATGCTGATAGAGACTGTATCTCTGTGAATGACATTGTACTTGTTATGGATGACACACTTCAAAGGAACATGTGGCCTCTTGGGAAGATACAAAAGGTAAACATGGGGAAAGATAAAAATGTCGAGTTGTTGAGGTGAAGACAAAATCAGTAGTATACAAACGTCCAGTCGCCAAAATTTGTAAGTTACTCAGCAGCAACGGAACCTGAAAAAAAAAGAAGAAGAAGAGTCTTGTTGTGATGTCATCACGAGAGGGATAATGTTCTTTTTATTTTTATTATACTCACCATGTATGAATGATTTACTTTTGTTATTTTTATTGACTAAAAAATTGATTTTTGACAAAACTTTGTATTTTGAAGTTGAATTAAAAAAGTCTTTAAGAAGGTAATTTTTCTCAGTTTATTCGACTTTAAACTAGAGAAAACAATCCCACTAGGACTGACTAGTCCGTACAAGGTGTGAACAGGTAAGTTTTTTTTTATTGAAAAATACATCTTCCAAACAGAACAAGTTCTGGTGTAAGGAAGATAATAATACATTATATATAATTACAAGTGTCAATAATTTTAAAATCAATTAAATATAACAATTATAACAAATTTGCATAATAGTTTGATGAACATCAGTATGATAACAAATTTTGTTTGAGTTTTTTCGAAAAAATGTTTATTGATTTTGATTTTTTTATATCATCTGAAAGTTTATTGTACGTTTCTATAGAGCTAGATACTGGATTGTTTTTGCCTTTATTTGAATGTATGTTATTCAAATGGAAGTGATTTGCATTTCTGTTATTATGGTCATGTAATTTTGATTTTTTAAATGACCATCACTTTTTTGTAACTTATTTGTTACTTTGTGAGCAAATTTTGCTCTTTCAAATTTTATTAGTTTATCTAATGTGAAATTTGTGGTATCTTCGTACAATTTTAAAGAAGGAAATTAGGTTTTTATCTTTCTCCTCGAAAACTGTTCATCAGATTTTCTTTTACATCTCTCTAATTATTCAATCTGAATGCCAAAATAACTCAAATTTTTTTAAAAATTTTCAACTTTGCCGTTGATTTTTTCATGGGTTTATTTATATGAACCTTAACAGGACCACATGAAGGTGTAACTATTATTTTGTAGGTTACTCTGTCATCTCTTTGGCATTTTGACCTAATATCATTTATATTCAATCATACCCAATCACGGCAAGCAACTGACTCTATGGCTTCAGAATCAGGACATGAGACAGAAGACACCTAGGATGTTTCGATTACACAGGGACAGGAATTTTCAAATGATGATGAAATGGTGGGTACTTCTATTTTGCACATAAAATGCACCATTATATGTATAAATGGATAAATGATTTTAGGGCCAGTCTGATGAAGAATATTACGTTGAAAGTCTCACTGAGGTATATGATGGAATTGTGAATTCAGATGGGTCAGTTTCATTAGAATCTCAAGTAGAAGTAGTTGCTTCCAGCAGTGTTCCTCAAACTGAAAATAACATTAACAAAACGTCTTTCTCATTCACCAGAAATAAATGGGAAAAACAAAAAATTGATGATGCACAATTATTGCAGACTATATCCGGAAGTCTCAAAAGTATTTCTGCAAATTTATTTAAATCAGCTGAAATCGAAATTTTGAGAATTCTCAACAATGCAAAGAAAAAACTTTCAATGTTCTCCCTGGCAAATTTGCTGGTTCAGGTATATTCAAAGTTTTTTCAACAAGGGCTTTTCACAAATTGCTTGTTTCAAAAACACCACCATCAGACCATCAGAGATTCGTCCATTTATACCAACATTAACATACATAAATCTGTAATTTGTATCAACGAGACCCAACAGTACAATGCCTTTTTTGCCTTTATCCAATGCACCCAAGCAGTGAGGAGAATTCCATTTACTGTTGAAATCATCTACTACCTTCAACCATTCTTGCGTAGATGATGGAATCTAATAAAAAATACTGAAAAAAAATACTTAACAAGGTAAAATATGAACCCACCTTGATATATTTTTTTTTCAAAAGATTATACATTTCAAAGCGAACCCCTGGCACTATTTTCGAAATGGTACTTTCATGAACTCTCACACTGTGCATAAGAGATCGATGAGTTTCACCTGTAGCCAGGAAACGACGAGTAATGGTGGTGTCTTGAAAGAAAACAGAATTATCAGAAAAAGGTTGTCACACACTTCTTGTTTCAACTCCCACCTATGTGTAGCACTTGAATCCCGGAAAAAAGCGCACAGGAAAGGAGCACACAGGAAATAAGCAAACGGAAAAAAGCGCACAGACATATAAGCGCACATGAAATAACCGCACTCGGAAAAATGCGCACATCGTAAAAAGCGCACTTGAAAAAAACCACACGTACATTAATGAGCACATTGAAAAATGCGCACACGCAATAGTTTCTCTACCTAACTTCGGAGAAATTATCCCGTCCAATTATTAGTCTAATCTAACCTAAACAAACTAACCTAGCTCGAAAGTTGGGAGCTTGGAAGTTGAAGAAAAATTCATTTTGAGGGTAGTATTTCATTAGTCTGGTCTAACCTGAACGAACTAACCTAGCTCGCAACTTATAGAAATATAGAAAACTTTACGCGATTGTAGCCAATTCAGTGGAAAAGTATAATACCTTTTCAACTTTGCTTATATCGCCCTTGCATGTGCGCATTCTTCAATGTGCGCATTAATCTACGTGCGGTTTTTTTCAAGTGCGCTTTTTACGATGTGCGCAGTTTTCCGAGTGCGGTTATTTCATGTGCGCTTATATGTCTGTGCGCTTTCTTCCGTGCGTATATTTCCTGTGCGCTTTTTTCTTTTGCGCTTATTTCCGGTCACCGTAGCACTTACATAATCTCTCGTGTAACTGCCCTGATTTGTGATACCATCCTTGATTTCATTCAACAGTTTGGCAAACTGGTAATCATTCTGAGAAAATTTCTATATGCTTCAGGATCTTTATCTCATTATTTACCTTCATTCCTCCTTTGCATCCACGTTTTACACCAAAGCGAACGCTTTCTTGCTTTGAATCCTTTCTGAACATTTTCGTTTTCGGCATTATCAATTCGTAGATTTAGAAGTTCAGTCATTAATAATGATCTAATGACAGTTATTACATCGTAACATATTGAGAGTCTGACATTTTAAATTCCACCAGCAAAATAGGAGTAATACGCATGTGCAAGAAAGAAAATCCGCCATAATTTCCTTGTTGTATAAAACATGAATTTTTTAATTGTCATTGTTGAAATTATCAGAGAAATTTTCGATTTTATTTCCTTTAGAATTTTCGGAGTAATTTTTTGAGTGTGAAACGGCTTTTTTTCAGTGAATTATCAAAACTTTACATTTTCAAAATCAATTTTCCCAGTTATGATTGTACCAAATATGAAAAACTCAAAATTGCTGAACAGAGAATGGAAATCCCTTTCGAATGGGGTGTCACACGACCCACCTTCTTATTTAAAAATTTTGAGGGGGTTGTCTTGTCCATGCGCTCTTGTGTGTGTCCGTTTATGTTCAGTATTATTAATCCATTTATCAACATTTTTAAACAAATCAATTTTCACATTAATTTAAATATAATGGGTATTCATCGGCAATTATAGTTTATTTGCTCCCCGGGTATAATCATTTAGCCTACCAAAAAACACCTCAAGCTCCTCATCTCGTTCCTCCCATCTCAACTATGCCGTGCTATACACTCGACCCATATACTTTATGCTAAAAACCATCTTAGCAGTGATCAGAATATTACCTAATTCATGGTGATTCTACGCTACTCACATAAAATTAGCAGAAGCATTGACCACTAGAGATCTCTAGGAGAAAACCGCTGAAGAAAGAACTTCTCGCTTCCCATACTTACAAGTACAGGTAAGATATTGAGGTCTCAGTTCTTTTTTATTCTGATAATTTTTCAAACGGCATACTTTTATATCGTCTCTTCTCAACCGCATAAAATAAATTACAATCCAATTTGCACGCAAACTAAACAAGGATGCTCATAATTCAGAGTGGGTACAAGGAGGGGTAATATTTTCATAATGTAAATTGTCAAATTGAGGAAAGAAATCGACCTGTTTCAGGTTATTTTCAGACGAATACAGATCAACGCTAAAAATTCATTTATGGGCCGCACTAAATAACTTACGGTAACGTCTATCAACTGCTCATCTGAAAACTCATATTTGTCGAATATTCTGACTCTCACTTGATTACAATTCTCGTCCAGCACAATTTCCAGTGAAGTCAGAGGAGCCCCTGTAGTCAGTAGGAATTCTGAAAAAGGAGATGATTTATAAGAATAATGTCAAGTTAGATTTAAATCATTCACCACTTCTTAATCTCTTTAATAACTAAATGCGTCTTTGTGATAATACCCTGAATTAATTTCCGATACCAAGCAACCTACCTGTTTATCATTCACCCACCTGGGCCCCGATTCTCGACTTTAGTTGAATTCGTTCCAATTGGTTAGGATTCCCATGCTCGTATTCCCGTGGGAATCATGATGAGAATTCTCGACCACACTAGGAATGCTATTTCCTAGTGGAATCGAAAACACGGTATGTCGTTGATAGTTTCTTTGCTCAACCAATCAAATATCGGTATTTTCTAGGAATATTCTGTATATATCCAAAGAGTTGGGTTGGTAGTGGTATGGTGAAGTTTTAGGTTGACGTTTAAAAACAAAATTTTAATACAAAAATTAAAACCTGATGGTTGGGGGCTTCGCAAAACATTATTTACCATAAGAAAACCAATTATTCTCATCATGGAAGATAAAAAGAATAGCGGGCATATGTCTGAGAAGCAAAAGAAACTATTAATTTCGTATATGGAAAAGGAACATGATCTTAGATATATATATATATATATATATATATATATATATATATATATATATATATATATATATATCGCGAAAATATATATATATAAATCGCGAAAAACAAATGGATAAGCATTACCAATGAGCTGAATAGTATACCAGGAACCCAGAAAGAATGGACCTCATGGAGAAGGGTCAGCATCTATTATCATATTATAGTGAATTTGAAATAATCATCACTCTTGCAGACTTGGCAGGATCTCAAGAAAAATACTAAGAAGAAAACTAGTGAGATGAGGAAGTATGCACGAGGTACTGGTGGTGGTCCTTTTGTTCCACCTGTAAAGATTTTCACTGAAGATGATGAGAACATCTTGAAATTGCTGGAACCAACAGCTGTAGATGGGGATCCTTTAGTACAAGAAACTGTTGTTATATTTGTGAGTGTTTCTGTATAATAACTGATGTTTTGGAAATATTATTAATGACAATAATTTTCACTTTCAATTTCAGGATCATGATTATGATTACAACATCAATAAAGGTGATATGGTAACCGACGTGGTTACTGATATTACAGAAAAAGTAGTAACCACAGAAAATGTGGTTCTGCAGGATAAAGCAAATTTTAATTCTCAAACTTCTAATGCAAAAGAAAATAAAAAGCGTACAAGAGTGGTTGCAGCCAAGAGACTCTCACAGCCGTATGCATAGTCAATCGCCAGCGACTCGCCAGAGTTTCGCCGCTCGCTACACAAGAATTATAATGCACAGTCGAGCTCCAAAAAAGTGACAACTACGCGATAAGTCACATTTTTGGCGAAACGCTGGCGATGTGACGGAAGCGGTCAGAAGCATCTCCGTCAAATTTCCAAACCTTACATTCTTAGACAAAAGTCTGTTTATTGAATCAATTAAGGTGTTTCAGTCATGGATCGTGATTTATATATATTGCATAATGCGAATAGAGATATTTGGGATTTAGAAATACACATACCTCGTCGGTGAGTAACCTGAATGATAACGTAGGTATGTCAATTAGAAATAATAATGAATTTAATGTAGGTATATTCGTGATATGGAAAATCCCATGGACAAATACAACGAAATGGAATTCAAAGCAAGATACCGATTTCGAAAAGATGTGGTACAAAATATCATATTACCAATGTTCGTGAATGGAGAACCAATGACTAACAGAGGGTTACCTGTTCCTATACTAATAGGTGTCCTGTTGACATTGCGATTTTATGCAACTGGCAGTTTTCAAGTGAGCAATCTCAAATTACACCCTAGACAATATTTACTATAATTTCTTTGCAGATAGTTTGTGGAGACCTGAGGGGATTGCATCAATCGACGATTAGCCGTGTAATAAAAAGAATTACTCGACGGATTGCCTCAAATAGCAGAACTTATATAAAATTTCCAGAAACTTTCGAAAATGTACAGGAAAGTCAAAGGCATTTTCGGAGAATTGCTAATTTTCCCAATGTTATGGGGTGCATCGACTGCACCCATATACCTATCACTAGCCCGGGAGGTCCTCGCGCAGAACTTTTTAGGAACAGGAAAAGAACATTTTCAATTAATGTACAAGTAGTAGGTGGACCTAATTTGGAAATATTTGATATTGTGGCACGATATCCAGGAAGTTATCATGATAATAACATTTTCAATAGAAGTTCAGTGAAACGAAAATTTGAAAGAAGAGAACTTGCTGGTTATTTACTTGGAGATGCCGGATATTCCTGCTTGCCATACCTGTTGACGCCATTTCGGCAAACGCATACTCCAGGTCAAATCAGATATAACCGAGCACAGATACGAACAAGAAATACTGTGGAACGACTTTTCGGAGTTCTGAAGCGGTTATTTCCCTGTTTAGCGCGTGTCCTTGCCACGGAAGTATCTACCTCATGCTCCATAATTGTCGCTTGTGCAGTTCTTTACAATATTGCAATTACTAAGCAGCGCGAATTCGTAGACATAAGTGAACCAGGTAATGATAACATTGATATTGATATACCTGGAGGCAACGGAGGTTTGGGTACATTGATTAGACAAACTGTAGTTGACAACTATTTTAATTAAAGCAAACGGAAACAATGAATCATATGTAGTATGTTTGTATGAATTTCTATCAATACGCCTGTAACATTAATCTAAAAACTGAAAATAAATAACTTCAATGTTCATTCATTTGTTTCAATTTTGCCTCTTCCTGAAGCATGCGAATTCTTGCAGCCTCTCTTGCGAAATGTGCCTCCTCGATCCTTATTGCATGCAGTTCCTCGATGTGCTCTCTTTCCCGCTGAATTAACTGCAACCTTGCATTTGTGATTGCATCCAAATGACTGTGTTGTCGTTTTTTGGCCTTTTTCGAAGTGGCAATAGTTGGTATAGCTGAATACATAAAAAAAATATTTTTTCTACGGCAGTGCGTAAATTAAGCTTTTACGCACTGCTGACATTGCGTAAAATAATAATTTTTCGCACAAGTGCGTAAAAAAATCACCTGTGCCTAAAATCATCAACTGTGCGTAAAGTAACTTTTTACACACTGTTCATACATTCATGCATTTTTGAAAAATACAGTATTTTGAGTCAAAGATAACTCGGAAGTTTTTATTTGATAATACGACGACAATTCATATCATTAAACATTCAAATTAATGATATAATTGCTACAATTTGGGAATATAATAACTGCCGAAGAAAAAAACTTTGTATGAAACACTTTCGTAAAGAGCTTTTTTGTACCCGCGTGTCTGTTGAACTCGGCTACGCTTCATTCAACAAACTTCACGCTCATACAGAAAAGTCATAAAAGTACGAAAATGAAAAGTTTTGGTACATATAATGTTTAATTTTGATACGATGTTGGACAATTGATACAGTATTGCAAGAGCAAAAAGACTTTCGTACTTGTTGTCTAGATGTCGTTATCAGGCAAGTGTTTGACATGTTTATGAAAGAAAAATACACAATGTAACATGTGCAAATTTCTTTCTATTTTTGAAAAGAGTAATAAAAATGTAAGTTTCAAACCAGTATTATGAGATGAGTGAAAAATTGAATGGACACCTATTACTGGAAGTACGTCTTCAGTTACTAGCTGTTCAGTACTCGTTGTTGCAGTTGATGTGTCTGAAAGAAATAAAAACCATTTATTGATAACTGCTATTGCAATAACTGAAAAGCCATGTATATGTTTCATAACATTGCTCTACCCATCCCAACACCATGAGCAACTAAATCGTACCCAAACATAGCTTCATCAATAATACAACACAATGGTACAAAAAATTCGAAAGAGACGGGAGTGTTTCCAAGAGAAGTGAGACACACTGTGTCAGTCAATAGCTACTTTCGTAGCACAATCAAATTACCTTTTTCTACATTCACTTCTTGTCTTGCGTTTTGTTCTTCGCCGATTTTTTCAACTGAAACTAAAAAGTTCATTCAATAGTATAGTAAAGACAGACTTTAATATTTATTAATTATTATTACATTGTCTAGTAGGTACCTACCTCCCATATTTCTACTTAGAATTATACCATCGGAATCATCCACATTCTGAATTTCATAATTCAGATTTGGCAAAAGGTCGTCAATTTCAGGTTGTGGTGGAGGTATCGGTGGTGGTGGTCCACCACCGGTAGCCATCAACTCCCGTCTTTCATCAGCTAGTATGCTTTTTCTGTTTCGCTTCATTTTATCCCACAATGTTTTTAACTGAATCACTGTCCTCTACAATATATATATCAACCAATAACATTTGGTAAGTATAATTTCTTATTTCATCAACACAATATTATTATACCTGTTCATTTGCTGCAATATTGAATTCAGCTACAATGTTTCCCCATGCTTTCTTTTTTTTCTCGATACTGTAGGCATCCGTTTGTTTATTTTCAATTATTGGAAATTTCGCAAGTATCTGTAGAAAAAGTTCTTTATCGCCAGCTGTATATTTCACTGCCATTTTATCTTATATATAGTGAAGTTTTAGAAGATTTGGTAACTTTCAAATATTACAATTCAATGCTACAATGCACCCTGTTTTCAAATCATTCACCTGTCATCCTATATGATGACAGCGCATGATTAATCGGTTCGGCCAGCGACACGCCAGAGAGGAGAACGGCGAGAGCTCCACTATGCAAAGCAAAACATGCTCCGTTCGTTCGCCGGCGGCTCGCCGGAGAGATCGCCGGGAATAATCTCCATGGAATCGCTGGCGATTGACTATGCATACGGCTGTCAGAATCACTGAAAACTAGCCAGAATATTTCATGGATTCTGGAGACAAAAGTTTCTTCCAAAGATAAGTACTATTCTCAAAAAATAGACCTCTACAAAAGAGATGTGGAGGCTAAAGAAAGAAGAGCCAAGGCTCTAGAGATCATTGCAGAAAAAATTTTCAATGTGTTTTAATTTAAATGCGATAGGGAATTTTGATAATGCATCGTTTTTTATGTTATTTTTTGTTGGCTGGATGTGTTTTGACTGCCTTTACGTATAGTTGACAAAATGTCTATTTTGTACCTGAATAAACAGTTAATTCTTTTTGAGTTTTGTTACTATCAGTTATAAAATACTAAATCGCCTGTCCTACTATAAGTAGAACTGTAGGTTTTCCAAGTTACTGAGAAAAAAATCAGGCACGAACATGTAGCCTAATGTGTAGAAGGCTGCTTATCTATGAATTGGTTAACATTGTATTTGAAAATCCTATATAATGAGATCTACATTCAAAAACAGCACAATAAGTATCAATTAATTTATTTCCATAACAAACAAAATTCAACCAAAATAATTCCTAATTATTTGACGTTGCAACCTCCTCCCTTCTTGTAAATCAGCATTTCGATTAACTAATTCATCATCCTCATCAACTTGCTCTCCAAAATCCATTTCCAAGTCAAGTTCCTCATCACCTGGTTCTGGTTCTGGTACAGGGATGTTATTTTTTATACACATATTGTGTAGAACAACACATGCATTGATTATTTTAGATGCTACAGTTGGGGAATAATGCAAAACTCTATCTTTGAGTAAGCATCGGAATCTTGTTTTCAATGAACCATTGCATCTCTCTATAGTGCATCTGGCTTTACGGAATTGACGATTATACTCTATCACCTTTCGTGTACATAAAATATATTAAAATAGTTGTTATGATAAACTTGTTAAAAAAGCAACTCACCAATTAAGAAGTAATTATTGTCACCTCTATTCAACTGCTGGATGTGTTGATTAATATTTGAATTGTTCCAAATATAGGCATCGTGAGTGCTTCCAGGATACCTAGCATTTACATTTATTATTTTCATATCTATATCACAAATCTAAAAATTATAAGTCTTGTGAAATTTGCTCAGAGTTCATCAATATATTTTACCAATTGTGTATTGATTGAATGATAGTTTTTCCTGTTCACATATATGTGTTCAGGATAATCGTCTCCACTACGTGAATGTATGGCAACATGTGTACAGTCAATGACACCAACTATTCCAGGAATACCATATGCTTCATAAAACCTGCAAAATAAGAATAAATATTATTGCAATAATTAAAGAACATACCTACATGTATTAAAGTTCTACTCACTTTCTTCTATTATGCCCCAGTTCTTGGAAATTTCTTGGAAAATACACCCATTGATTGAAAATTTCATTACTGTTTAATGCACTAGTGACTTCTGCAACACATCTGCTAACAGAAGATTGGCTAGCCCCAAAATATTTATTTGTCCCAATATTATTTTGATAGCTCCCTTCAGCATAAAAATTCAGAGCAATGAGAACCTGAAAATGTATAGGTAGGTTCTTAGGTATTCAAATGTTATGATGTATTTGTAGTGGAAACTGATATTTTCAAATGTACTCAGTTCCATACTGAATTTTCATAATTTGAAGAAATACTGATTATCCATAATGATCAATCAATTCAATAGGTTCCACTTACTTTAATTTTTTTTGGCAGTGCTGATTCTCTGGTAGGAGGTACTAGAAAATTATCCAAGTCTTGGATGAGATCCAGTGCCAGAGGTTTAGATAATCTAAAGAGCTTCAAAAATTTTTTATCTGATAACAAATCAAATGGATCTCCCTTTTGCCAAGTTGTCCAGAAATCTCTTTCTGCATTTCCGGCCATTTCCTCGGCCATTTCAACAATTTCTTGTTGAACCAGAAGTATCAGCTCGTCCATGTTCAGATATATCAGCTGCTGGTGATTTTATAATAATAAGAATGCTGATTACACTGATTGTTTATTATATATATATATATATAAGTAATTCTGAGCACAGCAATGTCACAATGACAAATCCAACATTTCCAACCTCAAACTGGCCTTCAGATGACTAATTGTCTAAGAGCCAGCGTTCCGCAGACTTACGGTATAGTAGCAAAGTCCATATTAATGCTAGGTATGCTATTTCACCTGTCGTAGGTGAAGTGGGGATTCACTATTCCCATCATGGGTTCCTTGGGGCGTGCCCAGAAGTCGGAAAGCATCAAAACTGACTCCGAAAACGTGATCGCAGATTGTCTGCTCTTTTAACATGTTGAATAAAATATTTTACTTTTATTGAAATATACAATGGCAGACACCTATTCCGGTTCCTTCTATAATTTATATAATTTCAAAGGTGCGAAAATTTTATACATATTTACGTTATTTTAGCAAAGCTGAAAATGATATATGTTATTCATATTATCATTACATACACATATTTGAAAGAGCAGACAGATAGATCGGTTCTAACATGCAGGCAGACCACATAATACTTTCGCAGTCGTACTAATGAAGGCGTACGATTTTGACTCTCTCACTCTACATCAAAGGGAACAATTCATTGCGGAGTGTGTAATCGATATCAGCAGATTCGAGAGAGCCATTAAAAAAACACCATTCCATAATTTTTCTAAAGAATTAGAAAAGAAAACAAGTATTAAAGTCGGTGGAAAAATCGAAGAAATCCGACTACAACGTGATTTATTTGGACGTATGTTAGGGATTTCTATGGATCATAATGTAGATGTCATGAAAATTTTATCATATCCAATTACTCCTGTACCATTATCATTATGCCATCTTGATGGTGCAATATGTAAAACAAATAAATCAGTACTAACTAAATGTCTGGAAACTGACATGAACCATGAGCCACCTCGTTATACTGATGTATTTGTAATAGACGGATTTTACCTACTTCACACCATGAAAGAGATACCAAAAACATTTGGCAATATTTCGAAGAAGATTTTACAAATGGTAACGAAACTTCCAGCACGAAGAATCGATGTTATATTTGATCAATATTTTCATCCTTCGATCAAAGACAATGAGAGGTCTCTAGCCATGAATCACAGCACGCAGAATTTAATATCTCTGGAGCAGATCAAACACGACCAGCTGATTTTGCAAAAGAAATGAAGAACATAAAATTCAAGGAAGCGCTAATAGACTTCTTTTGTCTTCATTGGGCATGTGATGATAATGCACCATTCCTGAACAACAAAACAGTACATCTTAATTTCCGACAATGTTATTCATATGTTGGCAATGGGAATGAGGTCGAATCCAAGATTGTAGAGGATTTATGTTGTGAGTTGCATGAAGAAGCTGATAGTAAAATTATTTATCATGCATGTAGCATCAGTGATGAAGCCAATATCGTTATCAGAGGCTCTGATACCGATATACTAGTGATGATGCTTGGTAATTTGCATAAGTTGAAAAATACCTCTTCGCATGTGTGGATGCAGATGGGAACAGGTAATAATGAACGAATTATAGATATCACAAGAATTCACGAACATCTAGGTGAATTAAATTGTAGAAGCTTACTTCGCTTTCATGCTTTCACCGGCTGCGATTACAATCCTTCATTTTATAATAAAGGAAAGAAGAGACTTTTTTCATTATTGAGGAAAAATATTAGTTACCAAGAAGCTTTTGCAGCTCTTGGGGATGATAATTTAACACAGAATAGATTGAATGAAATCTTTCATATCATCCAGAAATTTACATGTGAAATGTACAATTTGAAAAAGTGCATCGACGTAAATGATGCTAGATTTCAGCTGTTCGTTAAAACATATAAGGCTGCTGATATCAACGAACAATTTAATATTGAAGTCCGCAATTTTGATGGAAGCAGTTTGCCACCGTGCAAGAGCGAGCTGTGGCAACAGTTCTTACGAACAATATATATTTCGAATATTTGGAATAATGCTGATAAACGCTGCCCTTCAACATTACAGCCGGAAGATTATGGGTGGATTAAGAATGAAGACTCATATTTCTTCAAATGATTTGATGGAGATCAGCTGCCAGGTTTTGTAGCTGATTCGGTCCAATGTCCATCAGGTGATTTCTATGAAACATAATAAAATATCTTGTTGCTATTAATGGAGTCACACTTGACAAAATGTCTAATGAAATTTTTTTTTTTACAGAATGTAGTGTCTCTGATGACGAGAGCGATGAAAATCTCCAAGACTTTGAAGATTCTGAGGGTTGCATTGAATCAACGGATTTCTGCAGTTCTGACGAAGAACAATAAATCATCTCGACTTTTTTTATGTTCAATTTATGTACTCTGTGCTACCGTTTTAAGTTGTACGTTTGGTTGAAACAAAATAATTAACAAAATCGTCATTATTTCTTCATAAGAAATTCATCTATATGACTTAAAACGAAGATGATAACTAGTAACATTTGAAAAAATAATTAATATAATATATATATTGATATTGATTTGCTCTCATTCCCAGAAAGAATAAGAGAGTAAAAATCGTAAGCCTTATTAGTACGACTGCGAAAGTATTATGTGGTCTGCCTGCATGTTAGAACCGATCTATCTGTCTGCTCTTTCAAATATGTGTATGTAATGATAATATGAATAACATATATAATTTTCAGCTTTGCTAAAATAACGTAAATTTGTATAAAATTTTCGCACCTTTGAAATTATATAAATTATAGAAGGAACCGGAATAGGTGTCTGCCATTGTAATAATAATAATAATAATAATAATAAATTGCTTTTATTGATAGTAGGACAGGTTACAGAGACTATCAAAAGGCAGAGTTAGCGCTTCACCCGTCTAGGACAGGTTGGTACTCTCTTACACTCAACCGTACAGAAGAAAAAGAAAGTAAATTAAACGTATAAAGGACAAAATATCATTGAGAGCTATCCTAAAAATACAAATAAAAAAAATAGAATATAATTGTATCTCGATGCATAACCATCTCATGTTATTCGATATGAAAATATGGAATATGAAAAAAAAATAAAAGTATGAATAAATAAAAAACTAAAAAAAAAAAAAACTAATTAAAGAACATTTCTTCATTGAACAGAAGCTTCTGTATCTTTTTTTTAAATAAATGAATAGGTAGGGTCTTGATTTCGTCGGGAACCGTGTTGTATAGCCGGGTTATCTGGTAAGAGAAAGATGATCGGAATTGAGCTGTTTTATGTAGAGGTGGGGTTAGTCTTGTCTTGAAACGGACATTGAGATGGTGCACATCAGTGCGAAATGTTATGGTCCTATAGAGATATGGAGGTTTATGTGATTGTATTATTTTGTGAAATAATGTGCAAGCGTGTAATATTTGTCTATTTTCAATATTCAGCCAACCAACGTCTTTTAAATGATTAGAAATGTGGTGACGTCTGGTCAGTCCACAAATCAGACGTATGCATGAATTCTGTATAAGCTGTAGACGCCGTTTGTCGGAATTGCACGAAGCAGGACCATACACTACATCAGCGTAGTTCAGGTGTGACAGAACTAATGCTTCACATAGAGTTATTTTACTTTTTCTATCCAAAATTCCTCGGTTGGAATATATGAGTTTTAAATTACAAAATGCTCTTTTAGTTATCAAGTTGACATGTAGTGTATAACGAAGCGAAGAATCCATAATCAACCCCAAGTTTTTTTAACTATCTGTGATTTCGAGTGTTTCATTATTTATTTTGACTGACAATTCATCAGCGCATCGATTTCGAGCTTTTTTGCTGCCGAACAGAATAACTTTGGATTTCATGGGGTTAATAGACAGGCAGAATTTGTTTGACACTTCGACCAAAGCATCAAGGTCGGTATTGAGTCGGTTCGTGGCAGTTATAAGATCATTCTCAGGGAAAGAAATGTATATCTGAGTGTCATCTGCGTAAAAATGGCAATCAGTGAACTGTAAATATTTATGAAACTCGTGGGTGTAGATAATAAAAAGTGTGGGCCCTAAGATGGATCCCTGGGGAACTCCATTTTCCACTGCCATATAATCGGAAGTAATATCACCCAGAGTCACCGCCTGTAGTCTATTAAGGAGATAAGCTTCCATCAGAGAAATGGATTCTTTTGAAAATCCAATATAATGCAGGATGGCTAGCAGCAAGTCATGTTTAATTGTGTCGAAAGCCTTAGAGTAGTCGAGTAAGACCAGAAGAGTTAGTTGTTTCTTGTCCAAGGCTGAATATATATCGTTGCTTACTTTCAAAAGTGCCGTGATGCAACTGTGATCGGTTCTGAAGCCGGACTGTTGGGGTGGAAGAATGCTTTGAGTTTCTAAGTGAAGCTTCATTTGGGTAGAAATAATTTTCTCAAATGCTTTAGAAAGCGTGCAAAGAATGCTAATCGGGCGTAGAAATTTAATGTAATCTGGATTAGGTACCTTAGGTAGAGGTATAATGAAAGATTGTTTCCAGATTGATGGATATACACTATTTTCGATGCAAAAATTAAAAATATGGGTGATTATGGCAAGCAGTTTGTCTACTCCAACAGCTTTTGATTTTATTGTCAAGAGTGTTTTGTATATTTCAGACTCATTAGTTGCGGAAAATTTGAAAGTATTCACATTTGGCCGGATATTGCTCAGATAATGAGTAGTAGTTTCTCTGTCGGGCAGAAGATTAGATTTGGAAGAATCAATGAAGAAGTTATTGATTTTTGTAACGTCAGTGAGATGTTCTGGAATTGCGTTGTGGATTTTTTTTGAATGGACATTCAGGTTTTTCAATTCTTTCCAGAATGTCTTGTTGTTTTTGCTAGTTCTGAGTTTGAAAGCAAAATAAGCTTTTTTTTCACGTTCTATTGCGTATTTAGTTTGATTTCTAAGTTCTTTATAGAAGTTCCAATGCCTTTCCAATCTATTTTTTTTGTATCTGATGAGAGCTTTATCTCTAGTGGATATCATCAATTTTACATTGTACGTTAGCCAAGGTGCTTGGGGACGACTTATTTTCACAGTCTTAATGGGTGCATGTAGATCGAAGATCTCAGTTAGTGATTGATTTAGTGAATTTACTTTGTCATTTATATTGTGAAGTTCAAGAATATTGGCGAAATCAATTGCTTCTAAGTCATCAACAAAATTATTTTGATTAAAATTTTTATAATCTCGAAAAGTGTATAAAAAAGGTTTGGTTGATATAGGTGAAAAATCGAGTGCACATGTAACCAAGCAGTGATCGGAAATACTAGAAGCATCTTCAACTTTCGAACTTTTAACAGGTAACGTTTCAGACAGCATTATTAAGTCAATTACTTTGACACTTGTTGGGCCGTACCTAGTAGGCTCGGATATCGTTTGGAGCAGTCCGAAGGTGTTGAGTATATTCAGTAGGCGTTTGGTGGAGTAATCTTCCAAATCCAATATATCTATGTTCAAATCACCCATACAGATAATTTCATCGAAACTTGGAGCAATTGTACTCAGAGTTAACTCGAGTTCATTCAGAAATTCATCAGCTGGTTGGCTAGGAGGTCTGTAACAAACTCCCATAGCAATATTTTTATTATCATGTTTGAAAGAAAGCCAGAGTTGTTCTATATTATTTTGCGTGACGTTAGTTAAGACTTTTATTTTAAGTTTGTTTGTGATGTAGAGAGCTATACCACCACCCCTACCAATGGCTCGATCTTTTCGATATAAATTATACCCATCGAGTGAGATCGAGTCATTCAATATGTTCCTTGTTAGCCATGTTTCAGAAACAGCGATAATTTCAAATTTATTGTGTACCAAGGTACTGGAAATCTTGTTAAAAGAGCAGACAATCTGCGATCACGTTTTCGGATTCAATTTTGATGCTTTTCGACTTCTGGGCACGCCCCAAGGAACCCATGATGGAAATAGTGAATCCCCACTTCACCTACGACAGGTGAAATAGCATACCTAGCATTAATATGGACTTTGCTACTATACCGTAAGTCTGCGGAACGCTGGCTCTCAGTCTATAATAATAAATAAGAAAACCCATTGGAATTTGAAATCGTATGGAAAAAGACAAGGTGAAAATATACCACTGAAATTCATGGGACCACTTTCTAGTGAAACATGTCGAGAATACTAGAGAATTTAATAAATTTTCCCGTGAGAAAAATGTCGAGAATCGAGGCCCTGGATATGATTATATCACCTTCCTTCTAGTAGCTAATTTCAAATAACTATAAATATATCTGTACATTTACTGAATTCCATTTTATGCTTTGAAAAAAAAATGTAGTCCGCAATCCCTCGTACAACATCTTGCGGTTCATATAAACCCATGAAAAAATAAACGGCAAAGTTAAAAATTCTGAAAAACATTCGAGTTATTTTGGCATTCAAATTGAATAATTAAAGAGATGTAGGAGAAAATCTGATGAACAGTTTTCGAGGAAAAAAATTAAAACCTAATTTTTAGAGGTTTTTTAGGTTTTCCCAACCACCATTCATCAGATTCCATTTCAAATATCATTTTAAACTTCAACAATTAAAAAAAAATCTGAAAATCTTGTTATAAAATCAAAGACAGTTTAGAAGAAACGCTTTTGCAAGTGATATTTAAATTAAATTTAGAAGACTGAACATTGAGGTACTATTCATACTATTTTTCAGGCATAAAATCAAACGATTTATATTTTTAACAATGATTTTAAAAACCTCGGACAAAAAATGGTAGATCGCTCCAGTAAGTGATTCCTCTGTAGTACATGAACGAAAAGACAAAAATAGTTCTGCTACTGTCCACAAGGTATTGCACAGAATTTTTGTCACTGTCATATTTACTGTACAGTATCGCCAATAGTTCTAGACAGCGGAATCCGATGTAATTTGTTTAATTTTTCGAAAATTAAAGTTACGTCGATAGGGGTTTGTCAGTTCATCAGTAGGATGTTAGATTGGTCCGCCTAAAGCCTTGAAGTCCTTGAACACAATCGAAGAAGTATGTAAGTAATGAGTTTTATGTTTTGCGATATAAAATATCAGTTTTGGAAATAAAACAGGACGAAAAACAGAATTGAAAAATAACAATTATTATTATAATAGCGTCTTTATTGTCCATTCCAGTTGTTTTTAAACATTATATTAAATACATAAAAAATAACGGCATAATAGGCGGAGTTCAGCTTACAAAGTGGAAAAATATTGATCAAAATAAATTATAGTGAGTTGTTCATATTAGCTGCTAGTTTTCAATTTCACCAACAATATTGTTGTTTGTGCTAGAAGCAAATCTAATCTAAGCAAGATCACGGACCGACTTACTATATCTACAGAGGGTGTTATGTAATAAGTGTCCGATATTTAACAGGACGATTCCTCAGTTATTTATAAGGTAAAAAGTTCATTTAAACATGGGTCCGCAAGGCCTTCAGTTTTGAGATAGAGGGTGTTGAAAATTTATTTTTATTTTGTTTTTTCGTGAATAAATTTTGAAATAATGTCTACATTTAAACAAAAATTGGTATTTGTGGACTTTTCAATATGAGAAATTCAAACTTGATCTCTGTTTGGCACTTCATTGTAGGGGGCGCCACCTACAGGTCTTTGTCTCTTTTGGGGAATCACAAGTTTTTCGTGCATGTATGTATCACATTTTCTAGAAAAAAAAAACATATTCCACTATCATTTTTACGTGAAAAAGGAATACATGTCAAAAGTCGCTACAAGCAGCCGTATTCGAGATATTTTAATTCAAATTAACCGATGCATCCAATTGCCTTCTCATTGATTCGCGAACTCTTTGAAAATTAAATAATGAAGTAGGCTAGTAAGTTTATTCCAATGTTTTTTTGTGCTGTCATTTCAAAAATTATATCTTGACGCATAGTTAAATAGTTTTATTTGTTACTAGTATGATTATTTTATTGAAAATGGTAAACTTCACCAATGCAGAGTATTCTGAAATACATTTTACATACGGACTCGCTAACGGAAATGCATATGAGGCTAGACGTTTATATCAGGAGTGTTATCCGAACCGCACAACTCCTACTTCAAAAAAGTTTTCAAGAATTCACACTCGGTTAAGGGAAACAGGAAGTTTTGAGAAAGCTAGTCATCTGTCGGGTGCACATCGGACGGTAAGAACCCCAGCAACCGAGGAAGCAGTTCTTAATCTGGTAGGAGAACACCCGGAAACAAGCTCCAGGAAAATAGCGCTGACGTTGAACATTTCTCATGTTCTGGTATGGAAAATTTTAATTGATAATTTGTTATATCCCTACCATATTCAGAGAGTTCAGGCACTCCTCCCTCCTGACTTTCCGTTACGTATCAACTTCTGTCGTTGGTTTCCCATGGGCACAAACCCATGGGCACTGCAATCCCGAATATCAGTAAAACAAACGAAATGAATACAATAAATAATATACAGGTGAACCGGAAAAAAGATTCCAAAAGATTCCCAAAATCTCCTCCCACAGAAAAACCGACAGCACAGGCATTATCAATAAACCAAAATCTAAGGAGAAGAATGAACCAGCTTTGACGAAAATGGTCCCCCACTAAAAACGATTGAAAATATAACCTTCTTTAGAACAAAAGGAGGTCTCTATCCATGGTGAGCATGGATGTTTTTCACATCAATCGAAATTCGCAGACAAGGAAAATACATCACTGTTTCTGAAATATGTGATGTACACCCATTACAAAACTGAGGATTCCGCAAAATTTCCGAAACTTGCAGACATGATTTGGCACGGGGGTTAAGTTCGAAAAACGAGGTCACCAGCCAATACAAATCTGAGGGCAAAATTCCTAAAATTTTCAGACAGGACACAACAAGGAACACTGAATTCGAATAATGAAGTCACCGAGGTCTCCACCCAACAATATTATGGAGGCACTGTAAATTCAACCAAATTCACATACACGACTCACCAGAGGCCACTGAGAGGCCACCCGAGGCCACAAATTCAACCAAATTCGTAGACAGCAGGACTCAGAAGAGGCCCACAGTATTCGAAAAACGAGGTACCCGAGGTCTCCACCCAACAAAATTATGGAGGCACTGTGAATTCCACCAAATTCACAGACATGACTCAACTGATCTCGACAAATTATTTCCCCGAGGTTTACACCCAACAAAAAAATAGAGGCCCTGTTAGTTTCACTAAATTCACTGACCCGCGAAGTCTACATCCACAAAAAAAAGGAGATACTGCAAAACTGAAATATTTTATACACCACTGAACAATAAGCCTATACAAAGAGCTGGAAAAGAGAAGAAAAGAAAGGAAGAACCTCAAAAACGAATTCAATTGCGTCTGAAAAGTATTGTCCGTGAATTTGGTGAAAGGTGCAGTGCTTCCGGTTTTGGTTGGATGGAGACCTCGGGGGTCACTTTAATCGGTTTCAGGAAATTTGTTGCGCGTGCACTTAGATTTGTCTTGGATGGAGACCTCATTGTTCAAACTCAACACCCCGTACTGAGTTATGTGTGCAAGTTTCAGAAAATATAATAGGAAAGTTTGAACTGAAATTATTATAATAATTATTAAAAAAGGAATTGGATGTTTTCCACCGTCATAAATCATGACTTTGTATGTGTTTCATCAATGTTGACTTTTTACTACTAACATTATGCTCAATGTCTTGATAAAGAAAATAAACATTTCCTATAGCTATAGGCCAAATAACAAAGAGCCCAGTATTTTGACTGCATCTTCAAGATCCATCTGCATTCTTCCTTAACTAGTCAGTCAAGACTACCCTTCGCCTTATACATAACATATATATTCCATATCTCTAATTAGACCAAGCCATAGGGTTTTTTCCCACACAAAATGAGAGACGCAAACGGCCTATACTACTTTTTATAGGATATTTCGTTGATGAAAACTCCGGTTTTGGCGCCAGCAAAATCGCTTTGTGGAATTTTTTAAACAAGAAATAGTGAAAAAAATTAAAACTTTTTTGGTTTTTTGAAAATATCTCAAAGATTATTCAAGGAATCGTTTTACAGTCGATTAAACTTTTTGTAGAGTTTTATAAAACCTACAAAACGGTTTTTCAGACGCCCAGATCGGTGTATTTTTCACTGAGAAAATCCGGAAAAACCTCCAAAAAGAGACCATTTTTCAAAAATTCATAATTTTTATAAATCTGACGATGGATAAACAATATTGCAGAAACTGATAGATAAAAACTTGTGGTTCAACTGTGCGCAGGATGGTTTCTGTCCGATATGTAGTTTTTACACAATCGCGTTATAAACAATTCGAGGGCAAATCTTTATAGATGCGCCGATTTAAGAGAAATCATCTTATTCAAATTCTGTAAACGGCATATAGAAGTAGAGATCAATATCTACAATTTGTATATTTCGGATTTTCACCTGCAAGGTGGGAAATGTGTTGAAAATGTCACTGAAATTTACTCTAAATGCATCAAAGTGCACCCGAAGTCGCCCGAACTCAACTCTTATTAACTTCAGATCGACTTCGGGTGACTTCGGACGCACTTTGAAGCGTTTTGATCAACTTTCTGTGATATTTTCAACACATTTCCCATCTCTCAGGTGAAAATCCAAAATATACAAATTGTAGATATTGATCTCTACTCCCAGATGCCGTTTACAGAATTTGAATACGACGATTTTCCTTAAATCGGCGCATCTTGCAAGATGTGCCCTTAAATTGTTTATAACGCGATTGTGCAAAAACTACACATCGGACAGAAAACATCTTGCGCACAGTTGAACCACATATTATCATCTATCAGTTTCTGCAATATCGTTTGTCCAGCTTCAGATTTATAAAAATTATGAATTTTTGAAAAATGGTCTCTTTTTCGAGGTTTTTCCGGATTTTCTCAGTGAAAGAGGCACCGATCCGGTCGTATGAAAAACCATTTTGTAGGTTTTATAATTCTCTATTGATTGTAAAACGATTCCTCCAATACTTTTTGCGATATTTGCAAAAAAACAAAAAAGTTGTAATTTTTTTCACTATTTCTTTTTTAAAAAATTCCACACAGCGATTTTGCTGGCGCGAAAACCGGGGTTTTCATTATCGAACCATCCTATAAAAAGTAGTATAGGCCGTTTGCGTCTTTTATTTTGTGTGAAAAGAGCCTCTTATTTTATCTACAGCTTGGCCTAAATGTAGATAATACAGTAGATACATAATTCATTATTGAAGAGAAAAAAATCACAAAATCATATCCACATCGAATAGGAAATGTAATAATAATTATTATTATTAGTAATCCGGCTATCCGAAATATAGCTACATAATGCATTGAACCACATTACCACAATTGATACCAGATAATAATTAATAATCCTATGTGAGCTATATCGCAGTACTTCGAATAATGTTGAGATTTGGCAAAAATGCATTAGCAGTAGGGTTGGATATTCTTGGGGCTCAGCTTCAATCCAGAGTTTCTCAGTCGCAGAAATACCACCTCCAGATTTTTTTACGTGGTCTACGAATGATTTGCCAACTACAATAATATCATCGAGATATACCAGACACCTCCTACATGAAAGTCTTTTCAGAAACGTCTCCATTATTCTCTCGAATGTGGCTGGAGCACTACAGAGCCCGAATGGCATAACGGAGAAATACCACAGTCTTGAGCCGATGGTGAAGGCTGTCTTTTCCCTATCTTCTGGGGCCAGTTCTACCTGCCAGTATTCATGGGCCGTGGTGGTCGGCTGGTAGTGCGTTCGCCTCGCATGCGTGGGGTCGTGGGTTCGATCCACCGATTCACCGGTCTCGTGTATGGCATCACACGTTAAAAGGTAAGTGCTGCGTCTTCCCTAGCTCACAAAGTCTCTCGAAGACTTCTGAGGGTTGCGCGTAGGGGTGCAATCGGTTGACGGAATTAACAATTTTAACAACAATATCCACTCTTTAGATCAAGGGTCGAAAAAATCGTGGAGCCGGCCAACGTGTTCAGGGTGTCATCTATTCTCGAAAGAGGGTAACTGTTGACGATAGTCTACGCAAAAGCGTGTTGATCCATCTTTCTTCTTCACCAGCACGACTGAAGAGGACCATGGACTGTCGGATGGTTCAATAACTACATCTTTCCCCATATCACTGACTATTTTGTCCGCCTCTTCCATTTTGGCAAGAGGAAGTCTTCTAGCTGATTGTCGGATCGGTCGGGCATCCCCAGTATCAATTTTATGTTGAACTACATTCGTTCGACCCCCTTCTTCTTGTCTAGTATCGAAGATGACTTGGTACTTCTTGACTAATTCTCTCAATCTGGGCTGTTGAGCTGGTTCAATGCCCTTGGAAGAGATGGTGCCCCAAAACAGTTCCTTTCTTCAAGGTTCAAATTTATCAGCACGCAACAAAGTCTTGTCTAGAGCAATCCCTCGTCCAATATTCTCATCATTTTCGAGATCAGTTGAATCCAGTTTGTGAATTTGGTGGAATTCACAGTGCCTCCATAATTTTGTTGGGTGGAGACCTCGTGGACCTCGTTTCACGAATACTGTGGGCATCTACTGAGTCCTGTCTACGAATTTGGTTGAATGTGTAGTGTCTCCGCTCTTTTGTTGGCTGGATACCTCGGTGACCTCTTTATTCGAATTCAGTGGCCTCTGCTGAGTGCTGTCTGTGAATTTGGTGGATTTACAGTGCCTCTGAATTGAAAAATCATTTCTAGATCTTGTATCATAAATATGCACTTCATATTTGTAATTAACAATATCTTGGAGATATGGAGGAGCATAGCCAGATTTTATTTTGAAAATGAATATTAGAGTTTGATATTGCCAAAATACTCTAAGTGATAACCAGTTCAATGTAATCAACATATTTCTTATTGGAGTCTGCTTGGGACATTTTGAAATTATGCGCATTGCACGATTTTGCAATTTGCAGGTTCAACGAGAATAAAATTGTTGCACAATAATTAAAATGTGGTAGGATCTAGCACATCAATATAGGTAATTGATTTTGAATGATATAATTCTAATAACATTATTTGCACGTTCCTTGAACTTCAGATTCCGGTCAATAATAACACTTAAATATTTGCTCAATTCTTTCAATGATATTCTTGCCAATCCTAATTTCATTGTTGTTATCAGAAATTTCACAGAAATTTTTGTAATCTTGTAAACTACTTATAATCATATATTTGTTTTTTTTTAATGTTCATTACAAAAAAATCGTCAAACGATAATTTGAAAGATCCGATCAAATTCAATAATGAATACTTAAATTATCATTCCAAACAAAAATTCTTAGGACTCTTTATAGATGAGAATTTGTCATGGTCAAGACATATATATTTTTAAAATTCGAAATTTGCTTCCTCTCAAATATCTAAAGTCCATATATTTTTCGTTGGCTTACTCTAAATTTCAATATTTGATTTCAGTTTGGGGCACTGTTTCGACCTATTTGCTTAACCCTTCGAAATCATTACAAAATAAAATTATTAAATATATTTTTACACTTGATTACCAAGAACCAACTGTAAACTTGTACAAACCAAGAAAGCTACTGGATATAAATTCCCTATACAAATTGAAAATTTGCACGTTCATTCATCTTGTTGAGAATAACATGAAACATTCCACTTTAATTTTCAAAATTAATAATGATCAACACAATCACCTGACCCGACAAGCCCAAAATTTATATGTCAACAAAATTAAAACAAATATTGAAAAGAAATCAATTTATTTTGATGGTGTGAAATTTTACAATTAACTTCCAAATTGTTTAAAAACGTATGGTAAATTGCGATTTAAAAATAATTTAAAGAAGTACTTTTCTACTAATTCTGATTTCGTGATTTTTATTAATTAATTTATTTTTACTGTTGTATTTACCTTCATGTTATTTGCATTATGTGATATTTTTCCCTCTTATAAACTGTATGTTTCTTGGGAAAATAAATTGAATTGAAAAATTGAATATTTACTTTCAGGAAATTTGAGCAACACCACCGATAAATATTCTCTAAGGTTTCACTCAGTATCTTGATGAGTCTATAACTGTTATCACATGAATAATATAAGAAGGTGTCATCTGCAAAGAGATGCATTCCACACTCTCAAATTTCGGTTGATTTGCAGAACTTACAGGCTTACAATGGATGGAGACCTCGTTTTGTTCTAAAAGGGGTTATCTTTTCAATCGTTTTTAGTGTTTCCATAGGTGGGGACCATTTTCTTCAAAACTAGTTCATTCTTATTCTTAGATTTTGGTTTATTGATGATGCCTGTGCCGTCGGTTTCCAGTGGGAGGAGATCTTGGGAATCTTTGGTACTGCCCCTTTTTTCCGGTTCACCTGTATATTATTTAATGTATTCATTCCGTTTGTTTTTCTGATATTCGGGGTTGCAGTGCCCATGGGTTTGTTATAGATATAGTCAGTCCGTCCTTGATCTTGCTTAGATTAGATTTGCTTTTAGCATAAACAACAATATTGTTGGTAAAATTCAATTAGAGCAGCTAATATGAAAAACTAACTATAATTTATTTTTATCAATATTTTTCAACCTTGTAAGCTGAACTCCGCCTATTATGTCGTTATTTTTTATGTATATAATAAATTGTTATTTAAAAACAGCTGGAATGGACAATAAAGACGCTATTATAATTATTATTATTCAATTCTGTTTTTCGTCCTGTTTTATTTACAAAACTGATATTTCAAATCCCAAAACATAAAACTCATTACTTATATTCTTCTTCAATTGTTGCCAAGGACTCCAAGGCTTTAGGCGGACCAATCTAATCCTACTGATGAACTGACAAACCCCTATCGACGTAACTTTCATTTTCGAAAAATTAAACAAATTACATCGGTTACCGCTGTCCAGAACTATTGGCAACAATGTAAGTAAATATGACAGTGACAATAATTCTGTGCAATAACTTGTAGACAGTAGCAGAACTATTTTTGTCTTTTCGTTCATGTACTACAGAGGAATCACTTACTGGAGCGATTTTCCGTTTTTTGTCCGTGGTTTTGAAAATCATTATTAAAAATATAAATCGTTTGATTTTATGTCTGAAAAATAGTATGATAGTTCCTAAAAATTCTAAATACTAAATTTCATATAAATATCACTTGCAAAAGCGATTCTTCTCAACTGTCTTTGATTTTATGTCAAGATTTTCAGAATTTTTTTAAATTGTTAGGGAAAGTTGAAGTTGAAAATTCTGAAACAAATCGTGATTATCTTTTACTATGACATTGATATGTCATGATATTTGAAATAGAATCTGATGGATGGTTTTTGGGAAACCTTAAAAAAACCTCTAAAAATTAGGTTTTTATTTTTTTCTTGAAAACTGTTTATCAGATTTCGTTCTACATCTCCCTAATCATTCAATATGAATGCCAAAATAACTCGATTTTTTTTCAGAATTTTTTACCTTGCCGTTAATTTTTTCATGGGTTTATATGAACCACAGAGTACCCCAACTAACAAGCGGTGAAAGCTTTGTCGGAACCTTTGATGATGAGTACACACGATTTTGAGCGGAAATACGTCACAACATTGAAAGATAAACTACCTGATACACTGAGAAAAGTACCACAAGTAGTGATTAAAATTCTTACAAAACCGAACTACGCTAAGAAAAACAATACTGTTGATAAACATAATTTTTGTGACAATACATTTACTAGAATTGACGGAATGAGTTAATGTAAATGTATTACAGCAAACTTATATAAACCTAAGAGTTTACTAAATTTGAATTCCCTTTATAAAGTAAAAATTTGTTCATTTATTCACTTTATTCGATTGAAACAGAAAGTTTCTAATTTAAATTTCATCGAAATCAATAACATACATGATCACAAAACAAGACAAGCAAACTGTTTAGCCTCAGCAATTTCAGAAGTAATTTTGGAAAAAAATCGATATACCATGATGGTAGATATCTACAATTCAGTACCAAATGAAATAAAAAAAATTACATAAGTGGCGATTTTTAAAAATAGAATAAAAACCCATTTTCTTCGTCAATTAGTCTAAAATGATTTTTTCCATAATATATTTTATTTTTCCGTCCAACTATTTTGAATTGACATAGATAACTTTTCCTTTTTTTAAAGTTCTTTTTATGAATTGTATTTATATCAATTGTATATTATTTTTTCTGTACCTTTGTAAGGCATTGTTATTATCATTATTTTGAATCCCTACCATAAACAAACCTGTTTCTTGGGATACTATGAATAAATTATTATTATTATTATTATTAAATTCGCTAATATTTTCAAAGAATTTGCACTCTGATATAAAATCGTGATTTCCATATACATGAAAATTACCTAAAGAAGTATCTAAATCATACCACCAATGGAATTGATACAGACACGAACATTTCTCTTAAGTTATGAATGTAGTGTTTCCATCAGATTTCTTGAAACCACATCAAATTGAAGTGGCTACATTTTGGAGCTATAATATATTTGATTAAATAATAAACATTAATTAACGCAAAAACACTGCTTGATTTTACTCTTTCAAGCAACATAAGTAATTTGTGTTGTTTAATTACTATTGCCAAATGAACTAGAGATGAAATCATCATTTGGTAATTGTCAATTGACACTAATGAAAGAAGCTGTTGAAATTCTGGCAATTTGTTAAATAATTGTAAACACAACAACAAAATAAATAAATAACCTTTATTTTTCTTTTGACAATTACATTTGGTATTATACGAATCGTCGATATTGACCTACAAACTGAATGGACATATATTCCTCTAGACTATATAAACAATCACATAGGTGGAAGTATTTTAATCTATTCTTAGAAATATCCAATGTTTTACAATTCTTTATAGTAACTGGCAGCAAGTTGTACATTCTTGTAGTCATGAGGTTGGAGGAATTGTAGGCCAGCTTACCTTCACCAATAGGGTAACGTTAAAATGTTATAACTAATATATGCGTTTCTGCAAGATTCATTCATAGGAATACCTATCATTGCTCGTAATGACCTTTTTTGAGCAATGAAGACTTCTCTCCAGTGAGAAGATAAGCTCCATAAACACAGACCATACCAAAGTCTGGTGTCAATCTGAGCATAATACAATGTAATGATAATATTTATTCATTCCCAAGAAACAACCTGTGTTTATAACAGGAAACAAGAAGTTTTTTTTTTAATTATTTAGAATCTAGAAGCCAACGTATGTATTATCTTATAAATATATGGAATGTAAAGTCAAATTTGTATCTAGTAAGCTTGTTCTTAAATTTCAGAATTGTCCTACAACTTTTTAGTTCTGTAGGCAACGAGTAGGCAACGAGAAATTGATAGTTTTCCATAATTTGTTTTTATTCTTGTCGAACATAATGTCAGCAATTGATCACAGTCCAAAACAGGTTTCAAGTTCCTGATCTGATAAGATATTGTATTCAGTTTTCTTATCAAGAGTCCATAGTGATTATGCCACCCTAATCATTGATCAATGGAGAGTCCCAAAAATTTGGTGCCTTTGATATCTGCGATGACAAGATCGGAGTTTTCGTTTACTTGCAAACTTATGGTGTCTCAACTTCTCTGACGATTGTGAAACCGAAATAAAACCGTTTTGCTTACATTCAAGTAAAGATAATTCGAAGCAAACCACCTATTTGAATCCAGTAAAAACGTTATTGCATTTGTTCTTAAGGTTCGAATAATTCTTGTCGGAGACAATAATTCAGGTATCATTTGCATATAGGGTTATGGATGTTTTGATTGATTTATCCAGATCGTTGAACATAAAATTGGAATAATATTGGATCTGAAGTGGATACTTGTGAGAAAGATGTAAAAACACAGTAGGATATGGTTCCTGGACTAGAGTTTTTTCAATTCCACTACTACAAATACACTTTTCTTCAAAATGAAGCTCGCACAATTTGTAATTTTTGTGTAAAGCCTCGATATTTTTCTCAATAAGATCTAGCCTATCGCAATTTTCTAACCAAATTTCAGCCCTAAAAAATAAAAATAAATGAGTTTTCAGTAAATATCAACAATTTTTCTACATACCTAACAAGATCATTAGGTATTGTGAAAAAGCTTAAACCTCCGCCTGTACTGGAGTTACAACTGCGGCAAATACAAAAAATCCACCATTGCGAGAACTTATTGTTATTTAACCACAATCCAATTCATTCAAATACACAAAAGAATGTTAACTGATAAACTATGAACTTCAATAAACTACAAATTCACTATAAAAACAATGTAAATGATAATCTAATCTTTGACAATGTTTATTTCTGTATGAATAGACAGTGTTGCCTACAGGTCAATATGAAATTACTGGAGAGACTTGAAGTCGATTGTATGCATAATTTTAGGATAGCGTTTCCTGCAATGTCTAGGATTTCATTATATTGGTATGTACCTATAACATTTTCGTTTTTTATTTCATGGATCTTAGCTCAGATATTTCTTCTTAGTATTACGGTAAATACCAGTAATTACTCAAAAACTATCAACACTGCAACACAATTATGAGACCGGATGTGGCTAGTTGACACTGACAGTTAAACTAATTGAATCGCGAATGCGCTCTCAAATTTGTGATCACGAAAACCAATTTAGTTCACCTCTTGTTAGTTGTTGATACGAACCTTAATAATTTTTTTTCAATGATAAACAGCGTCACTGCGCGTCGTATCTACCATACACGTTCGGCGATGCCGTCCATGCACCCATACTTTTTTTTCAATAATAGTTGCGACATACTCCGAACAGTAAGTAATGATTCGAGACCACCGGTTTTATCTCTCTCTCCCTCTTGATTTCTTGTCCGTCAGCTTCCATCCGGCGCTATATGGACATGACCCGCTGCGAGAAACCGTTCCCATCCGGCCTTTAACCAGCATAGACAGCGAGGCTGTATCGGGGTTATGCAGTTATCATTTACACTTTTTAATATTTGCTGGCACGTTTTAACCACAAACTATACGTTATGGTTTTACGGCGAACTTCACAAACACTAAACTCTTGGGTCGTAGCACGTTTTTGAACGACGGACATTACATCACATTAACCTGACTTCCAACACGAGGTCGCCGACTGACCTCTACCGCTGCCGGAAGTCGAATGAGCCCCGGTTTTTTATACACATTCACCCTCGCGCCCCCCACCCTTTGGTCCACGTTTTTTTTTTCGGTGACCTCAGATCCGGGTAGTCGAAGGTGTAATTGAAGAGGTTCTTATTCTGCTGAGTGTGAACAAATGAGACAGAAAAAACACGTTATGGCCTCCCGGTCTATGATTTCCACATTTATTGTGGATATTAAAAAACAGGTGCTTTTTATTTAATTCCGAGTAACAAAATACTACTCAACAAGGGCTTGTTCCGCACCAAATTTCTCCCATGTAGAATAACTAACTTGCATTGCTCGTTATGTAAGAGGCGGAGAGCCCTTTGACAGATTTTCCCAATTTATGCCTATATAGGAACGCATTTCATTGGGAAATTGATCTTCATGTTTGATAAACTAAATTACCAAAAATGGGATAAACAAATTCAGGAGTAAAAACTATCTTGCAGTGTTTGTGAAGTGGTTCTAGTTACCTGAATCTTCTGAAACACTGTATAATCTGAAGGTGTAATTTCCTTCGTTGATATTACAGGAGACATGAAATCTAGTTGTCCAGGAATTCCCAGTTTTGGGATTTATTTCACACAACTTCAGCTTTGGTCCAATATGTGTTTCAATTTGTCCATTGATTACCAAACCTCCTGAAAAGGTTGACAAATAAGTGATAACGAAAGTGAATAGTATATTCCATTAGTAGTCAAGAAATAGTTATTTTCCTAGTGCGCAAAGTGTTAATTTTCCGCACGCAAATACAGTTACGCGAACGACGCGAAGCGGAGTTCGTATAAGTATTTGCGTGTGGAAAAAGCACTTTGCGCACGTGTTAGGATCAACATTTTTTCCTACGAGCTTCATATCAGATAGCAACGAATATAAAAAATCATAACTCATTAAATAATTTTTCTTTAAACTTGATAGAAAGGACCATATAACAACAATTACATAACAGTAAAAAATCAAATAATTTTTTAGTAATATTTATAATGAAAGAACAATTATTCACATTTTGCAAATTTATTGCAGATCCAGTCAGTTCAATTAATGGGTGACTTGTGGTACGGCTTGATGAAAACTGACTTAGCGTATAAGGGCAGTTAATAATATGGCTTGATGAAGGTTGATTTACCTCAGAACCGTTGTTCAAATAGGTCAATGAAATTTGAAAAATATTTTGTTTTCGTTTTAAGCTGAATACAAATATCGGGAAATACAATTGAAAGGTAAAGGGGAATACACTTGCGACGGCTTCTCATGTTGCATAAAATAGTCTACAGCAACTAAAATAAATATAAATTTTCTATATCAGTGAGATTTTTGACTAGGTTTACTTTTCCGCACTCAGTGCGGAAAAAAATCTTATCCGCACGGGGTGCGGAAAAGTGTAACTTTACGCACGCAAATGAGTGCGGAGAAGTACTACTTTACGCACGCTCGTCGGAAAAAAGCTTTTATGGACGTGTGATGAATGATATTTTTCATTATATCTATCCGAAAGCCCCAGATTGGTCAGAAACATTTATAGATGAACTAACAAAAACAGAATTCTTTATTTTTAACAATTGAAATATTAATGGTACAATGTGTGTTGTAGTAAATAGCTAATCGTTTAGAATCTACTTCATTTTCGATAACTATAGTTGATAAAGTCGAAGGTGTTACTATATTGGTAGAAGTACCCCTTCAGTTTATGATTTTCCATCACTGCATTGCATTCAGATGTTGGCGTTGTTTTTTCTGTTCTTGAATGGCTGAACAATTTACGAGAAACTTCAATCTTGCTGCTCACCGATTCTTCGATGTAGCTTTCAGCCACAGTCGTGGAACGCCAACCTCCATACAATTTTAAAGTAAGCAAAGGACCCCGCACTTTCCTTAAGGAAAATGGCTTTCTGTTAAATAAGCTGAAAAAGTGTCCGTGGGCACAAAAAATCGGTCGACTAGATTTCGAGATACAGGGTGTTGAAGATGAAAAGTAAAGCTATCTGTTCAGAATTTTTACCAATTCCGAGAATTGACAAAACGCCTATATATTCTAAGAATCACATGCCTCAATAATGGTGCAATATCACCTTGATCTCGTTTTAATTTCACCTTTTCATTCAGTGCTCTACGACAGGGTGAACAAAAAAGTTTCAATTCGATTTATTTTTAACCAACCAGTGTGAGTTATCTGATGAAAATCAAAGATTTGATTCAGCCTGAATGAACTTCCTAAATCTCGGTCGAAGTTAACTGGCATTATTATTTTATATACAAGGTGGTTCGAAAATAAGGGTACGTCAACCCCTCGTTTTTTAGTTTGGATAGGGAAAAGCATGTATTATATATACCAAATACTCTTCAATGTTGCGAACGTCGCACAGTTATTTCATGAATACCGGGTGAGTGAAAAGAAACGGTCCAAGTTTCTTAGAAAAATGCTGTTTTTTTCAACAATTTCGAAAAGCAATCGGTTGATTTTCATGAAATTTTGATATAATGTACGGTTTGAGGAGTCCGAGATATTGTCAATATCAGAGCATAGGTCTCCGGATAAGTTTGTCGTCTATATAATTTTGAACGAACGGATTTTATTGATACTTCATCTGAGACCGCATGGGCTATTTTCGAGCAATTCTTCTTGTTGAAAGATATTCTGAATAGATGGTGCAGTAGGTACTTATTCTAATCATGCAATACCTTATATACATGGTGAATAAAGTGTTTTTCATTTGAAAGCCCTTTTTTCGAAGGAACTAGAGAAAATTGATATTCTAAAAAATTATGTACTGTGCTCTTTTGCTGCAACACGACTTTGTGCAAGAGGTAGCCACCATCCAAAACGACGTGAGTTCTGGCTTCTTTCAGCCGTTTTTAAGAGAACCGCTGTTCCTACAGCTACCAGTCTTTTCTCAAATGGTATCTTATTAAATTCAGTACAACTTCATTCCATTCAATATTGGACGTGTATATTAGAAGATATTTGACAAACTAATAGACTATTTCGAAAAAAAAATCACTTTTTGGAAAAAATGGCATATTTTCGAAGAATCAATGACCCTGGTCCCAAATTGTAGGAAATTTAGTATAATTTAAAATTATTTAGAATGATTATACTTACAGATCGACAAGCTTAAGGATGCCTCTGAGATGCGCAAACGATAGAAAGCGTGAGTAGATGTGCGACAAAGATCGACTACTGTTTAATAAGGTAGAGCGATTGATCTCCTGCTCCACTCCAGGGTTTTGTCTACTGCGCAACCAATTCTCGGAGGCATCCTTACGCTTGTCGATCAGTACAAGTTCATTGAGACAATTAGTAAAAACTGAAATAAGTAAGGTCAACTCGGGGAAGTGCGTAAGTCGGGTAAGTGCGTTAGTGAGCCTGTAGTTTTTCTATTTATGAATGAATAAATGTGGCGACTTGCACAATAGATCTTTTCAACATAGTTCAACTACCCATAAATAGGTGGCAGTAGACGACGCGATTTTGAGGCAACGGAATATCATTTTTCATGAGCGTGCAAAATAAACAGGTGGTCGTAATTGGTATCGTAGTTATGCATCTGCAATCATCGTGAAATATTTGTGTATTTTGGTAAGTATAAATGTGAATTCTCATGTAGTAATAATTGAAGTAACTAACAATAGTTTTATGTTTTTATTTCAACTTCATGATTAGGAAAAAAACATGACGTACGCACTTAACCTACAAAAATGTTAGAACGGGGAAGTGCGTACCGGTCAACTTTTTACTAGTACGCACTTCCCCGACAATTTTTTTGAAAATATAACAATAAATAACACTTATATTTATCTCTTGCAGATCACAATGCCTAACAAATATGTGCGAAAAACTGATAAAGGTGGTAAATACCATATAGAGCTAGTAAAAATTATAATATTCCGCTGACAACCATAATTGATCACATTAAAGGAAGACGTGGAAAGAAGTCTCACTCTTTTGGTAGATCGACAGCTCTACCCTTACAAGATGAAAAAACACTAGTGGCAGGTCTGACTTATATGGAAAGATACGGCTACGGATTGTCACGAAAAGAAGTTTTAGACATAGTAGGGACATATGTAAAGGAGAAAGGATTAAAAACTCCATTTAAAGATGGTGTACCTTCGAAAGATTGGTTCATTGCATTTAAACAGAGACATAACCTTTCTTTGAGAAAACCACAGAGTGTTGAGTATGCTCGGAAAAAAGCTTGCGATCCATTCATTATCAAACATTATTTTAACATCTTAAAAAGTACGATCGGTGAATTAAATTTAAGCGACAAGCCACATCTGATTTGGAACTTTGATGAAACCAGCTTTTGTAAGGATCCATCTAAAACTAAGGTTATTGGTCCAAAAGGGAGTACAGCAACTCGCACAACAAGTTCGCCGGGAAAGGAAAACATCTCCGTGCTACTAGGATGTAGTGCTGCCGGAGCCAAAGCCCCTCCACTCATAATATTCAAGGGCAAGAATATATGGGACCAATTTATGGCTCCACAAAATACAGGATTCCCTGGAACAACATACGCTGCCACAACAAATGGATGGATGGAAACTTCAGTGTTCGAAAATTATTTTAAAAACAGCTTTTTCAACAATCTGGGATCAGAAAGACCGGTCTTGATCATATATGATGGCCATTCCACCCATGTTGGAATTACCTTAATAGAAATGATGAGGGCCAACAACATTGTAATATTGAAACTTCCTCCACATTCGAGCCATCTCCTACAACCGCTAGATTTGAGTACCATGAAGTCATTAAAGAGCCGTTGGGATGCTAAATTAATAACATGGCAAAGACATCATATAGGCATGAAACTACCAAAGAGAGAATTTTCAAAAATGATTGGAGATATATGGTCGGAAACAAGTGAAGATGTGATTAAAAATGGGTTAATGAAAGGTGGAATAGTCCCATTTAATGACAAGATTATTCCAGACGAACGTTATGACCCTACAGCATTGCAGCGGTGGAAACAGCACAATGCTGTGCAGAAGACTTACGACAATCCGGTGCAGAGCACCGACGACAACAATTTACCACAGTGTGCTGTTATTCTTGATACAGTAACTGAACTTCCAGTAATAAACTCTGCACCTTCCTGTTCTACTGCACATATAGATGCAGAATCGAGTGCCAACCTTAGTTTTGAAACATTGCTCCTGGGTACTATAAAAAGTCATGTTTCTCACGAAAAAGTGAAGAAAACGAGGGTATGTCCTGGTGCGGAGGTCATTACGACGGATGAAGCCTTACAAAAACTTAAAGAAAAGGAAGCAGAGAAAGATAAACCCAAACAAATTACGAAGAAGAAAAATATCAATAAGATTACTGAGACTGAGGGTTCTGAGGAAAAGGAAAATGAGGCAAATAAACCAAAACAAATTACGGCGAAGAAAAAAGTCCAGACGATTCCCGTGAACGATAGTTCTGAGGATGAACTAAATTCCGACAACTTCAGTCTGCATTCATCTTCGAGCGAAGGCTCTATATCAGATCTTTTAATGGAAATCGAAGAACATCGAGAGGAGGAACAAGCTTTTAAACCTTTGACAGAAAAGGAAGCAGGAGACTGGGCAATAGTCAAGTTCTGTTTGAAGAAGACAGTAAAATATTACGTGGGTCGTGTTATATCAATTCATGAGGGAGAAACTCTTTTTACTTTTGTAAGAAAAGCTTCAGAACGTGATGGCAAAACTACTTTTCGCTATCCACCTACAACAGATGTTTCCGCTGTGGTTAATGATAATATAATATCCATTTTGCCACAACCAGTCATTGGACGTCGAGGAGAAGTGATATTTTCAGTGGGCTTTTCTTCCTACAATATTCAGTAGTGTTTACATATTGATTGACTGATGTTGTGTTTTAGTTTTTCTTTAGTTCATATTTTATTTCTTTTGTGAAAATTTCATAAATAAATATTTTTCATTTCTGCAACCACACATTGTCAATACTTTATTCGAATTATACGCACTTACCTTTCCGACTGTACTGCACATTCTATAAGAAAATTATGGACTTGTTACGCACATACCCTTCATGAGAGTGAAAGTGCGCACTAGTGACACTAACCTGAAAAATCACCCACCAAACAAATATGGCCTACTTAAATAAGAACAAAAATCGTTGCCTACAACCGTTAATACCTAACAATTACTATATAATATTTGCTACAAATATTTTTACAGTTGGTAGAAAAAATTGGACCACAAAGTCAAACTTTGCAAAAAGTAGTACGCACTTACCCGAGTTGACCTTACGAAAATTTCATGTTTTTTTGGGTATACCGCTGCTCGCACAGCAATTTGGAAATTGCAAATCTGATATTTTGATACTGGTTTATGTCCTAACAGCATGTAAAAAATTCAGAATGACCGGACCTACATCTTGATTGGATTATAAGAAACTGTTACCTTGTTGAAAAAATATACTGTTTCGTATAAAGATATTTCGTTGGGATATATTGGGTAATCATGAAGGTTTTCGATGATTTAAAATTACAAAATATCAACGTTACATAAATCACCCTGTAACTCACAATTAACTCGGTGAAATTCCATTTTTATAATTTAATATATTTATCATTCTCTCCTCGACACTGTCCCAGAAGTTCAGTTTTATTATATGAGTAGTATCATAGTTATCAATTGAGAAAATTATTTTCATTTTCATGACGAGTTGAAGGAACTTGTTCATACGTACATTCCACTAGTGGCCAAGATTTTTCATAAATAGTGAAACGTGAGAATGTGGAGATCAAAATAAATATAACATTATATGCAGGGTGATATGACGGACCATCCAATTCCATCTACCATTTAGGAACTGACTGAATATACGACACATCAGTTACAACTTATACAACTCAGGCATGAGTCAGATAAAATTCCTAATGCTTGGATAGTTTGACTCGCCCAATCGTGTATGAGGCCCTGGTACGGGACATCACTTATCACTGAAGGTGACAAGGAACAGCCTTAACCAAATCCACGTCCCCCGCAGCAGCGCTACGGTCCACATACAACAACAAAACCCAGTGGCTATCGGGTACATTTTGATTCTGTCGTTGACGGAAAGTGAATGAAAATGAAAAATCAATTAGTTCCATCAGTAATGATTATTATTACCTTTACGTATTGAATTACCTACATTGATGAAATATAGTAGATATCTATATGTTTCTATTGATAGCCAGCAAATATAAAAATCATGGAAACCTCTATCCGAGTAGAACACGCATTGGAAAAAAAAACCGTCGCTGCCCAGATTCAAATTCTCCTATTAGAAATAAAAGCGTTCTATCAATCATTTTCACTTTTCCCACATAGTTCGTTATTTATTCCGACAAAGCTTAAACCAACAAAATTCATTTAACTATCTGTACCTTACATTATTAAATTCATGTATCTGATGTGATTGTTATCTCTAATCTTCACCCTCTTTTACATTTATTTTGATCTCCACATTCTCATGTTTCACTATTTGTGAAAAATCTTGGCCGCTAGTAGAATGTACGCGTGAACAAGTTCCTTCAACTCGTCATGCAAATGGTAATAAGTTTCTCAATTAATAACTATGAAACTAGTCATAGTAGGAAACTGAATTTTTGGGAAAGTGTTGACGAGAGAATGATGAATATATTAAATAATAATAAAGGAATTTCAACGAGTTAATCGTGAATTACAGGGTGATTTCTGAAACGTTGATATTTTGTCATTTTTATCATCGAAAGTGTTCATGATCACCCTATATATCGCAACGAAATCATGTTTATACGGTATATACGGTATCAGCTATCTTCATAGGATGATAATTCACTTGAATGAAGAGGATATGTACGAAAGAACCGGCAGACATTACTAAATTTTTTTTATTTTTCACTCTGTACATAATGATATAATCTGAACCATTTGAATGATATTTAGTAATATGAAGGTACTTTGATGATAAGAACGAGAAAAAAATGCAGTTGGCACCCTCAAATCCCGAGAAAATAATTAAATAAAAATTACTGATTTTTTACTTGAACGCCCTGTATTTCAAAATCTATCAATCAATGAGATTTGCGATTCTGCTCGTTCAATCAGTACATTGAATACTACAATATAATGAAAATTCAGACAATTTCACCAAGAATCATTTTACCTATAAAAAGTGCTGGGTCCTTTGAAACCTTTATATTCAAATTCATAGATAAATTGGGGACGGGGTGCCTCACCTTGTAGTCACCCCGTATATGAGCAAAAATACGAATATGGTGTAATGGGAAACATGAAAACTGATAACGAGAATGATAGCAGAAAATAGATGACTGAATCACACTAATTTTACTTAATTATTTTTTTCTGTAGATCTCCTGGCCTCCCTCACTTGCACGACTATTTTGTGTTCTCTGTAGCGAAAAAAAAAACATCTTACCAGAGGAGGTAGCGGTAAAGTTGTACACCATACCAGCTTTCAACACATTCTCTTTGATCCAAAAAGCGGCATTCACTTGTCCAAATTCGGTGTCCCGAGTGTAACTGAACCCTGGGGCATCTATTGTCCACGTATATTGCGTAATCCTGTTCATTTCGCAGTTTTTGACACATTCTATCGTGTACCCAATTTCTTGTTCTACATCTGATATTGGAGTTTCCGGTGGACAGTTTACCAAGCAACTGTGGAAATAAATGTTCTGCAATGAGATGATTAGCGTTTGTTTGAAACTGGTCGACAATGTTTCAGTTTCAGTGAAATGGTTCATAATCAGATACATGTATCCGTATCGTGGAATAATATCGTATGGTCCGAAAGTTTTGGGAAAAAATCAGATGCTGATAACTCCTATAAATATTTATTTAATAATTTATTTATTGAAAATACATTTTCCATACAGAACAAGTTCTGGTATAAGGAAGATAATACATTGAATACTACTACTAATGAATATAAATGAGTTTCAGAATTTTCTAAACTACTGAAAAAATAACAAATTTAACAATTTTGGATATTTATATATTGATGAACATCAGTATGATAGCAGATTTTGTTTGAGTTTTTTCAAGAAAATATTTATACACTTTGATTTTTTTTTAATTATCTGATAATTTGTTGTAAGTTTCTATAGATTTAGATATATGATTGTTCTTGCCTTTATTTGAATGAATGTTATGTAAATGGAAGTTATTTGCATTTCTGATTTTATAATCATGTAATTTAGTTTTTTTTTGAAATGTCTGTTACTTTTTTGTATATTATTTTTTAGTTTATATGCAAATTTTGCTCTTTAGAATTTTATTAGTTTATCAAATGTAAAAGTTTTAATATCGTTGTATAATTCTGAAGAAGGTGTATCCCAAGGTTTTTTAAAAATCACTTTTAGTGCTTTATTCATCAAACCATAAATTATACATTTTTGGTTTTTGCTACAAGATGACCATATTGTTATTAGATATCTAATATGCGAGACAATATGGTCATTATAAATGAGATTTTGTATTTTAATGTTTAGGAAATCAATTCTTCTTATTGCTCCAATTAAAGGAACAATTGATTTCCTAATTTTTTTCACGTGACATTCAAAATTTAAATTCTTATCAATCATCAGGCCTAAATATTTATGTTCTTCAACTTCATTTAATATTTTATTCTTTATTTTTGTCTAAATTGATAGTTAGATTCATCTCATCAATCCACTTTTCAAACAATTGAATATCTTTTTCAATATTACTTTCTAAAATAATAAAGTACAGTATCATCTGCAAAAGAAAAATAATAATATTCTTACAATATCTCTCAACTATTCTTAACACTACCTAAAGTTCAAATAATCGACAAGGGACCGTTATCTTCAATCTGCCTAAGTTTTCCCCTGACGCGTTGCGTCATTCTTTGGACGACTTCATCAGCGTTGATTTCTCTAATTTTTCCCGATATACGACGTCGGAGTTGTTCTTGATTTTGTGCTTCCCATCCGTTATTTTACACTTTCCGGCTCAATATCGCCCAGAGGTCTTTAATTGGGCGTGCCTGAGGTAGGTTGGGGGGGATTGTCCACTTTCGGTACAAAGTTGATGTTGTTAGCCCCATACCAATCCCTTGTGATTGTTGCATAATGGCATGAAGCAAGATCTGGTCAGAACATAATTTCGTCATTTGCATGATTTGTATTCAAAAACTAAAGCAGTTTAGAAATATATCTGTCAATATATCGCTCTCCATTTAAGGCCTAACCACGAACAACACCACGAATGGCTGTGAAATGAAAAAGCCTCAGAAATGGCACATCATACCAAAATTTTGTCATCAAACTTCATTTTGCTCTTGAATCTTACATCGTCTGGAACATTTTGCGTAATCGTCCATGCAGAAACAATCATTGCCCTTCATGTCAGAGTTGGCCAAAGTGAAATATTTTTCGTCGTCCATCACGATCAACTTGTTGGCAAAATGCTCTCGCCTCAACGCGCGGCAACATCTCGGAATTCTTTGTAACTGAGCCTCTGTGTATACTGGAGCTTTTCTTCTTTTCCGGAACAAAACATTGTGTCTTGATAGGGTCTTAAACACCGTAGTCTTTCCAATATGGAAACTGACCAGAACAGTTTTCGCTGTGAGATCACAATTCTGTGTTTAGCTGCTTGAATGAGGATCCCCTCTCTCAATGGTAATGGTGATAGTAAGTGTGGATGGTAACTGAAGCGCTGCGACCTGATTAAATCTATTTTGCCCCATTTTATTCTGCTATCTCAAGGTGTTCTCGTTTACAGCAGCCCCTTAAGCCTCAATTCCTTGAGGAATTCAAAGATTTTGAGGGGGTTTATTCGTGGTATTTCTCCCACCGTCAGCTGGTGTCATCCCTGTATATTCAATATCTTGTGATGAACAGCATAACACTCCATTAATATATGGTGGGGTGTTTCTGGATGTTCCCCACAGAATCTGCAGGTGCTGTCCTCCTCTAAGCCTAGCTTCCTTAGGTGTTCTTTGAGTCTGCGATGCCCTGTCAGAAATCCCGTGATTGTCTTTAGACTAGTTTTGCTGAGGTTAATCAGTGTCTTCGATCTTGCTCGGTTGAAATTGCCGAGGAAATCTTTGGCCTGCCTTAGTCCTGGAGGTCCTTGCCAGTATGTTGCTCTCATTGCTTCTTCAGTTTTATTGAGTTCTCCTTGGAAGTAAGATTTTCCAAGTCCGCAGAATGGTTCTGGGCCGATCAGTGGCGTTGATGCCCCTTTTCGTGCCAGGGTGTCTGCTTGTTCATTGCCCTCCACACCAACGTGCCCTGGCACCCAGAGGAGAATCACCTTGTTGTCCCTGCTTAGATCATCGAGTTTGTCTAGGCATTTCCAGACCATCTTCGTGTTGATGTTATATGAGCTCTACGCTTTGATTGCTGCTTGACTATCGGAGAGGATTGCGATTTCCTTGTTCCGGTATTTCCTGTCGAGGTTGAACTGAATGCACCTTTCTATGGCGTGAATTTCCGCTTTAGAATGCTGGGGAACTGGCCCATGGTTTCGGAGTATTTGGTGCGAGGCCCAAAGACTCCCACTCCAGTTCCGTCGGAAGTTTTGGACCAATCCGTGTACCATGTTATGGTAGTTCTCGAATGGATTCTGTGCTCCATTCTTTCTTGGCATTTGATACCGTTCGATATAATTTCTCGAAACTAAAATTCCTGCTAATTTCGTTAGTTTGGATATCGGTAAGGTGTGCACTTTCGGTGGGGGTTGAGGTCCTCATACTGTGTGCTGCCCCTTTGAGTCCGACTTTAGCCAACCTGAGATCGCAGAGGGTTCCTTCGAATTTGCTTTTGGTCATAATGACTATGTCGTCAGCATATCCAAGGCAAATGACTCCGTACCGGTAAGTGTTCCGAGTAGTTCGTCTACTACGAGACTCCACATCAGAGGTGATAGCACCCCTCCTTGTGGGCACCCCCTGTTTGTGCTGATTCGAAAGCAGATATCGCCCACTTTCGTTTCAGCAGTTCTTGGCACATCCACCTGGATGTGGTTCTGTCCACTCCCTTGTTCGTTAGGGCCCTAAATATTGCTTCGTGAGAGGTGTTGCCCCCTCTATATCTAAGGAGGCGCATATGGCCATTTCCTTATGGTCGAGTGATCTCTTGATGCTTTCGGTAAGCACGTACAGATCAATTTAATACGACATTTTGGTAAGCGCAAACCAACAACTTTTGCATTGCTTATATGAAAATACGGGTGACATTTAATTTTCACGATCTGCTTGATTATATGCATTTTGTTACTCAATTAATCCAGGTGAATTTTTTCCCAAAACGTTCGGACCATACATTATTAGACCAAGCTACAGAAGTTTTTCCCCACAAAATAAAACACGCAAATGGCTCATACTAATTTTTATGAGATAGTTCGTTAATGAATATCCCAGTTTTCGCCCAGCAAAATCGCATTCTGGAATTGTTCAAACAAGCAATGGTAAAAAAATTACAACTTTTTAATCTGATTTTTACGAATTTCATACTTATAAAACTCATTTAACTATTGGAAATAGGACAAAGACAAGGTCTTTTTTGTTCTCCTTTTAATAATAAACAAAGTAGCTTTTGATAATGGGTAGTACAACTTTTAGTACAGCTTTGGTTGAAAGCTGTACTCCTATTCTAAAAAGACCTGAAGTGTCTTTGTCCTATCTCCATTTGTTTATGAGTTATTTCAATAACAATGATTGAGAGCTACGAGGAAACGCCAAACGTAAGAATTGAAAAATATTTAAAATTATGTAGAAAATAGAACAATTTTTTTTTACACAACAAATGACACATGGTTGTTTTTGTTATTTTTTGCAGTATTTAAAAATGATGTGAAAATTCCTTTGATTATAACAAATTGTTTATTAAATAAACAAAGAAAATATGAATAAATGTTTTTTTTAGAATATCGAAGAGCAATGGACATTATATTTAAAAAAAATGGTTCCTTAATATTAATATTTGGTTACAAAAATATTGTTAATCAACGAATGCGTTTTTAAGCAATAAATATTATTTTTTAAGAAATGATTTTGTTCTCAAAGATCATAATATTTATTGCTGATTAAAATTCCAAAAACAAATATTTGAATATAATATAAACAATGCATTTGTTTATATTAATTATTTAAACAATCAGAGAAAGAAATTAATAAAAAAACATTTTTATGTAACTTTAAATAGTTAAAATACGAACAAATTGGAATATTGAGAAAACAAATAATTTTTCATAGTTTTATTTGCATTTTCCATTTTTTAATCTCCTAATCTCTTGTTAATAACACAGTGAAAAATCAACATTTTTTTTATTTTTTCAATCTTTTTTTAAAGCCTTTCAAGAATAGCTTTAAGAAGTGAAACAAATTTGAGGTTTTTAGTTTAAAAATTATCAGGGTTTGTATGTAAATTTGAAACTTGTAAAAATTTGTTAATCAACAAAAGCATATGTAATAAAATAATTACGAGAAATTTCTTTTCCATGGATTTTCGTTTATTCACGTGTCTAAAAAGTAAGTGAATTTTTTCATCTCCTAGTATTGATATTTAATGGGTTAAAATTATTTTTATTGTTCAAGGGTCCGTATCAGTCAGCGCACGCGTTACTCGCATCACCCGCTTTAAGCGCTATTTTCGCCACTAATTTGTCCTAAATATTGGTGGTAGAGTTCTGGAAAGTGGGACTTATTTTACGAATATTCCTCCTCTTTTAGACTCTTTCTTCAAATTTTGGATATCTCCAACAGTTTCCGAGAAATTTGCAAAAAACCAAACCCCCTTCTTATTTACTAAATTGTTTATAACTTTTGCAATTTTTGCAGGCGCACCTTTAATTTTTCAAAAAGTTTCTGGGGATCATTTCGAATCGAATGAGCCCTGGATCATAATTTTTGGTGCCCTTGAGAAATCCACCACAATAGTTCTTGTAGACTAGACTATGAATAGAGGACATAACAGCAGCTGCGCGTGACATATCAGTTAAATGTCAGATATCTATTATATTCGGTATCTGATAGAATAATTTTTTGTAAAATGGCCAACATGAATCAAATCTATAATTTTTTACAATAATATGTTTAGAAGTACTCACACTGCCTTATATTCCGGTTGATTGTCTACATCAACAGTTTTGAGTTGAAAGAATTGGCTTGGTGATTGCCAATTTGACTCTTCTTTTTTGGGAGATAATTTAAAATTATCGCCAAGGAACACTGGAACGGTTGAAAGAGTATCTGAAATGAGATGACGATCGTTCAGATTTTCATTTCGTGGTAGTTTCCGATCTATGAAAAGTCAATATAAGTTATTCGACAACACAAGCAAAGTGGTGCTTGACAATATGAAATTCCAGCCAGAGTTGAAGTTTCAGGTCATTTAAAAAATTTCGAAACCAGCTGCTTGCAGGTTGTTATTTGTTATAATTGTGAGTGATTTGGGCAAATCATATAGGGTGTTTATTAATTCATGTGAAACAGGAGGAGGAGATTCACCGTCATATAGACTGGGAGAAGGTGACAGATTTCAGGTGACGACATTCTCGTTTATGCCTTTGAGACCAGTTAAAGATATGAAAATTCTGACGAGAATGATGAAAAATTTGAGCGGTCGCCGCGTGGCCTTCATATAAAAAATTCAATAGCGGCACTTAACCTCACTTCGACATCCACAAACCTTATGCCACTTTTATTACGGGACATTCATGATGGAAACTTCCATTATTTCAATTGGCAGCAAAGAGAAAATCGTCTAAATTTTTTAAAACATTCACATGTTCACGCCATCATTGGTACCCATTGGCCACGTGCAACACTTATGCCTATTATTTTTGTCGCTGCTATTGTCTGACTTAACATGCCGTTGGTGTACATGATAGCGGCGATAAAATCGTCCCAAAACACATATAATTTTCAATACAAATCGAATTTTTTATATGAAAGCCAAGCGGCGATCGCTCAAATTTTTCATCATTCTTGTCAGAATTCTGGTCTAAGAGGCATAAACGAGAAAATCGTCACCTGAAATCTGTCACCATCTCCCAGTCTGATAAATGTAACCAGGTACATTTATGAAAATGTATAATATTGGGAAATTGATAATTCCTTACCATTACCCAGATTTCCACCGAAAAACGGTATTTTTTTTGTAACATTGTAGTTCCATTTGTAGGGTAGTGTTTTATTGTAAGTAAGCGGAATATTTGGGTCAATTGATCTCCTACCATGAGGTGTGAAATTTTGCCCTCCATTCATTGTAACATTTGAACCACCAGCTATTTTTGGTACGGGCAGTTCTCCTCTGATTTGGAAAATACACTGAAAAAAACATACATTTTGAGAAACTGTACGATTACTGTTAATTTTTCTTTGATCAGAATGTATCGAAATTGCAACATTCCTTCATCCTTTACAAAGAACGCATGTTGAGAAAAATAATAACTTTTTCTACCACAACCTCGATAAATGTTCATTTTATAAGCGTAACTTCAATCATAAACAAGCATATTTTGTACAGAATTTAATTTTTGCATCGGTTGCTAGGCAAATTGCTGAGCAACAAATGTGAAATGGAATATTTCGTGTTAGGTCTAGATTCACTCTGAAATCACGACTACCACGGCTTGTCAAATTATGACGTCCAGCGACAAATTGTTGAAATGTCAGCAGATCGTTTCTGTCAAAGTTTTAGCAAGTAACGAGTAATTTCATAGTTTTTTTCTATAAAAACCATTGATTAAAATGGAAACTGATAGTGAAGTCGACTCAGATTTGAAACTTCCGAACCAAATAGAGGCAGCAAAGATAACAACACTGAATTTATTACAGGAAACGTAGAAGAGTATGTATCAACGCGCTTAAAACCTTTTTTGGAATGGAAGGTAGATCAAAAGACAAAATCGTTTTCCGAGAACGTTTTAATGACTTATTTTGGAGACTTGTTATGGCCTCGAAATCGTACGGAGCACTGCTGTGGTGGCCAAAGGTAGAACAAGTGACAACCAGGGGGAAGCTGGCTAGTTTACAAAGACTGGCCATGCTCGGTGTCACTGGTGTTATGTCCAGCACATCGACAATTAGCTTGGAGGTAATCCTAAACCTCCCTACCCTGCATTTGCATATTGGGGCAGAGAGGCGAGAATAGAAGCATCCAGGCTAAAATGTCTGGGCCAATGGAGGGGCAATAACCAAGGCCACTCCAGCATACAAGAGGTCATAAGAATCGACACTTCTGGGATGCCGTCAGACAAAATGACTCCAACATACTCCTTGGATTGGACACACACCATCATCATAGAAGAAGGGAAAGTTACATCAAGGGCCATACCAATGCTGTCAAGAGGTCAAATCTGGTACACGGATGGCTCAAAGACCAGCAAAGGAGTAGGGACTGGAATATACGGGAAGAGACCGATGCAAGACATTAGTCTAAGCCACGGTACTCGAGCCTCTATATTCCAAACCGAGGTAACGGCAATCTCCGTCTGCACGAGAGATATTTTAAGGAGGGGTCCTAGAAACCAACCCATTGCGATTCTCTCCGAAAGCCATGCGGTGATTAAAGCCCTGCGTTCATGCAGGTTCACTTCCAAACTGGTTTGGGAGGCACACCAAAACCTTAACGACCTGGGAGCACAGAACAGTGTGAAACTTGTCTGGAGGGTACCAGGTCATAAGGGCATCCAGGGAAATGAGAGCGCAGATGCCCTAGCAAGAGCGGGGCAGCAACAACTCTCATTGGACCAGAACCAGCCTGCGAAATCCCGTTTGGGGATATTAAGCAGGACACAGAGAAATGGGTCAAAAACCATCATCAATTAATCTCTCTGGGAGAGTGCCTCGGGCAATACTCACGAAAAAATGATGATGACCGGGCCAACAGACCGGCTATCAAGACACCTTCTTGAACTAAGCCGATCTCTCAAAAAGGAGGTAGGACTGATGACAGGCCACTGCCACATGAAAAAACACCTGCAACTGTTGGGGATACATCAAGAGTCCACACAATACAGATTTTGTGATGAGGAGGACGAAACAGCCTCCCACATAATGTTTGAATGCGATGCTCTGGTTCGCATGAGGGTGGTCATCTTCGGACACTGCGGTGCAGAAGATATCATCCCGCAGGAAAACCTTGTGAGGAATCTCCAGTAGTTCATTAAAACATCCGGAGTACTCACCAGATAGACCTGATAGCGGGGTGCAGAAAGTTTCTATACAGAACTACCTGCATTTCAGCCACTGGCTAGCCCCACCATCAGTTTAGTCAATTTTAATTAATTCTACCCTTCGCGCGGGTAGCACGAACCCAACATCCCTTTCGGATAAGCTAAAAATGAGTAGAGCCATAAAAAAGATTACGTTGGTATCTCCAGGCTGTCAAATATTTAATACCTTACTCCTTACCCCAGAAGTGGTGACAGAAGCCTTATTGGGTTCTATTTCGGGGTCTAGTACGACCAAGAACCGGTTTCAGGGACGTCATCCCTTGAAACAGTAGAGTCAGTGAGTGTATCCCCTAGACGAGGAAGCAGCGGGAAAGTAGTCAGGTAAAACCGAGTTTGAACAACACTTGAGGGGCACTCAATAAGAGTTTAGGGGGTAGTTTTTATGTTTTTGTGTGTGCTGAAATAAGTAGTTCGATTCTAAAGTGATGACAGCTATTGAAGTGGTGACTGCGGCAAGGAATAATACCTTGAAGTATTAAACCAGATTTTCAGAATTACATCAATATAAATGGTCTTGAGTTAAATATTTTGCTGGCCTGAAATAGCAGTAGTAGTAATAATTGCATGGAAGTTACTACCGCAGTCAGGCAAGTGTGTCCCCATGAGCCCTTTTTGCCATCTACATTACTTTTCCTAATCTTTCTTTTGCAACCTACATAACCTAATGAAGGTCAGTATGTCCGTCCACTTGTCCACAACTCGTCCACAACAAATATTTTAAATCATAACCAAGGAGTGAGACGAAATTTCTTCTTAGTCTTCATATTTGCGGCAAGTGGGTCAGGCTGTCTCCTATGCCTGTTAGTGATACGTGTCTGCCTAATTTGTTACGTTGTCTGATTTCCTATGCTTGTTGGTTTAAAAGTTGGAATTAAATCCTGAAACTTATGAAGGTATCTACTGATTTTATTACTGACGGTGCAAGAAAGGAGTTTTTTAGGGGCAATGTTATATTTTGATAAAGTCAGTTCTGAAAATAATGAAAGTATGCAATAGTATTTTATACCTGTTCCGAAAGTACATTTTCACTACCATCATCGTAGTATTCTTTCAAATACAAAACTATCTGATAATATCCTGGTTGCAGTAAATATGGTTCTATCACGAAGGTATCCACATTATGGAAATCTTGCAAATTCTGTACTGTTTTATCTGAAAATACAAGACAATTCATTGAATAATGTTTATCATTCCTATGATGAAAAGCATCTGATGATAGAGATGATGATTATAATGATTAACAGTTTTTGGCTTTTTCCTGGGATCTGCTGGAGTTCCTAAAATTTGCTTCTGCCTAATATGCCTTAAGGGTAAAACGCCCCTGTAAGGATTTGATTCCATTACAACAGATCATTCATTTTGAAATTTTTGTTACGATACTACAGAATGAGATTTTTTTTAACTGGAAGGTTTGTCTTAGTGTAAAAAATTCGAATTTAACAGTCGTATATAGGTGTTAGATTTTTTACTAACTTCAATCCTATCAGCTGAATTGATGTGATTCATCAGGTTTTAATTTCTTAGTTCAACACCATTTTTTTCAAATTGAAGCCTTCTGAGATGTATTTTGTGAGCAAACATTTCTAATATGCAAATAGTTTCAGTGATTCGTTTCTATAATATTCAACAAAAGTGTATCGTCTAAAGATTTTCCAAATTTATTGCTATAACTTGTTCAAGCCACTTGACTGAAACTTCCTAGTCGAAATATTTCCTTAAAATATTATTTTGGTTTACCGCTACCGAACGTTTCCTCACAAAACTTTGATTACATGCCAAACTTACAAAAAATATTAATGATAGGGCCTTTTTATTATTTATCAAAGGTTCAATAGATGCAACAAATTTTCTTTTTGGCTATGATACTCCTACTGTCAAAATTGACTAGCTAGTTTTGTAAATCAACCTAGAACCTAATAATCAATAAGAAGAATATTACAGTGTTTTTTTTAGACATTAGTAAAGCATATGATAACATCGGACATTATCATCTTAATAAAACTCTAGTCTCATCTTCATTACCTGAAAAATAACAAAAAGTTTTGATAAACTTCCAGTATGGAAATTCAACTCAGGTTGAAACATCCAAAGGGAAAACCAAACGAATCTTCTTGAGAAGGGGAGTAATGCAAGGAGCACCGCTTTCACCTGCCTTATACAACTTAGCCACAGATTTCATCATGGACGAATTGTCTGAACTTTCAACTGCGAACACTTTCGGCTACTGTATGCATGAAGACTTCCCACCAGCAACAGTTTTAGGATTCGCTGATGATACTGTCATAATTGGTAAAGATGAAAAAAGTGCCCTATCTCTTCTAGAACTGGCAAAGGCAAAATTTTTAGAAATAGGTCTCAAAATAAATCCAAAACAAACAAAAATTATAAATGTTAAGAACGGGCAACTCAATCCTGTTGCACTGTTTTGTTCTGAATCCATTCAATCCATATCGGAAAATGAAAAGATAAAATATTTTGGAGTGTCTTTCAGAGATGAGATAACTTTGGATTCTAAGAAAGTTATTGATGATTTGAAAACAAATTTAGAAAAATTAATCAAATCTCCTTTATTAAAATGCCAACAAAAATTTAAAGTGCTCTACTTTTCCATATGGCCCCCATTAGTGTACTCCTTTCAATCTACTCCTCTTGACAAATTACCAGTGAAATTCCTAACAGACATTGATAAATTAATAAAATCGTCCCTCAAGGAAATTTTGGATTTACCATCCGATATTCCAGATAGTATGCTATATTCCTCTCCGAAAGTTAAAGGTCTTGGTTTTTTTCGTGCTTCATGGGATGCTTTTTTACAAAGTTTCAACATTTGTAAAAAGCTGAGAATACAGGAAAATATTTATTTGGAGAGAGTGAGGTCTTTTGAGGAAGAAGCTGATTTTTGCATACAAAAATTAAAAATTGTTTTGAAAGATGACAAGTAGACTTACTCTTGTCGTAAGTTACGAGAAATACTGAGGGAAGAGAAATACTCCAAATGGAAGAGTTTGAATCGCAAGGGAAGAGGAGCAGAACTTTATAATCAATACACACCTGCAAATTCATGGACCAGAACACAAAAAGGTTTGACAACATCTGAGTGGAAAGAAGCCATTAAAATGACAGGATACGTGGTCAACTTGAGAGGTGTACCACGCAGATCTCATGACGGAAACCAGTGCAGACACTGTACTGAGATTGAAACCCTTCCTCACGTCTTGGGATCTTGTCAACATGGTAATCTCTTGACAAATACAAGACACAACACAATTCGCCATTTAATAGCAGCTGAACTCTCCAAATATTTTGAAGTTCATGAAGAAATCAAATGTACAGCTACCAAAGACAGTCTTCGAAGGATTGATATCATAGCCATCGACAGGAAGAAAAACGTTGCTTACATATTGGACCCAACAATAAGATGCGAATCAGATGAATACCAACCATTTGATGTTGATATGGAGAAAAGGCATATTTATGAACCCACGATCCCTTTCTTCAAGGAAAGATATAAAATAGCTGGTGAATTAAAAATTATTGGTTTATTCATTGGTGCTCGAGGAACCATCACTAAATTCTTTGTAGGTTTTGCTAAAAAATTCAATTTACCCATGAAAATTGTTAAATTTATAGCACTTGAAGTTCTGAAATTTTCCATAAGAATAGTGAGAGCACATATTTATTTTCAATGACAGAAAACATCTCTTCAAATAGTCTTTAGATATTTTGAATTTATTATTTATTGTATTCTTATACGTTTTCATAGTATTCCTTGTTATTTATACAGACCACATATGTTGGTAAGATGTTATTATTTTTTATAATAAATATATATTTATATACAGATAATACTTACTTTCAGAGATCAAAACCCAATCCAAAGAGGTAGTCTTAATGTTACAGTCTGGTCCAGGTTTATATCGAGAACTGATATTGTTAACATTGGATCTGGAAAACGACATTGGTCCCGAGTAGCCACTGAAAAATCATATGAAATAAACCAGCTGCTAATTTTGGAAATTCCATTGTAGAGCCTCGTGTCCTTCCTGGAGATTCAACAGGAAATATGTACCTGGATTTACTACAAAATGCCATCGACTCAGCTCTAACAAATATCATAAAGAACGAACCTGCATACAATGCACAGGAACTGATTTTCCAACAAGACGGAGCTCTTCCGCATTGCTCTCTAAATGTGCGCAATTACTCAAGTGACACGTGTCTAGGACGCTGGATAGGACGAAATTAAGTAGAAACTCGTTCACTGGACTTAAGTACTTTGGATTTTTTGTGCGGGCACATAAAAACTATAATTTACAGCACCCCAACTGACACATTGGAAGATCTGCGAGGACGAATCATTCACGTATTTCGCGAAGTGACACCACAAGTGTTCCAAACTTGACGTGTTTTTGGGTTTTGTGGAAATTTTTTTTCACATCCTGTAATGCCTTGCGGTACGCTTTCGATGGGCCACCCTGTATAATACAATATACCTGATTTTGGATGGATTGAACTGGTTTTAAAATAAATCAATTCGAGATGCATAAACAGCTTTGTAAATCAAAAGACCTGCATTTTATGTTAAGAAATATAGTTCGCTTTCATACTGTTCTGTGTGACACCACATTATCTTTTGTTTCATCTCCTTGGCGCCACGAAAAGAAAAATCCTGTATTATTCAAAGCACATCGTGAAAACCAAGAGAAGAAAGGTAGTAATTGGTGATTTTCATGATTTTCTTAATGCCTTAATCCTTCCATGAAAATATTTATAAAATAGAGACAGACGGACATCCGAAGAGTAAGTGAGTTTGTGAGCGAGGTATCACCTACGAGACGAATTGCCATTTTTTGTCATTATCTAAAACACGTTGTCTTTGAATGACCGAGTTCGAATGGGAAAGGACAAGGATGGAAAGGGAAACAGGAGTCCCGATACCACCGGAGAATATAATAGGTAGGATGGTGGAAAATGAAGTGAAGTAAGAAATTAGTATATTGTACAATGAGCATGAAATGACATACATTTCCAACGAGTAGGTATATGAAATTTTGTACGAGCGTAGCAAGTACTACAAAATTTCATATACCTACTCGTGGGAAATGTATGTCATTTCATGCTCATTGTACACTATACTTTTTATACGACCATCTGAATCATTAACAAATCTGTAGTACTTTTAATAATCCTTTTTATCATAAAGTCTCCTGTCGTCATTTTTACATGGTTTAGATAATTTTTTCTTTCTTCGCCCGTTGAATGAAACATCTATTTTTTCTTTTTGTACACGTACACGTCGTGAAACAGCTTACGGTACAATTGCAGTTTAGGGTAGTAACCCCGATTTTGACGAAATTTTTTTTTGGGGGTTATTTCGAGTTCCCTGAACACAAATCTGAAGTCAAAACTCCTCGCTCTCACTTATTTTTTGATTTCTGGCCCAACAAATGTTGGATAATAGTATATTCTTAAACGAGCGTATAAAGGTTTCCAAAAATCAACGCGGGAACGCGGGACGGGAGCGGGAGCGGGATGAATGCGAGACTAACTCAATAGTGGGATATGTAAAAATACATACCGGAGTGATTATTCGTATTTCAAAATGCAGGCTTTTCTACTACTATTTTTTTTCCAAAATATCCGGGGTGTCGCCAGACAATAGTTCTTTTTTATTGTGCTATGTCAAATCTTTTATTTTCAATAAAGAATTCAAAATAATATACAAAACGAACCGAAAATGCTTGAATAAGAGTATGTAGGTTGTGCTGATATGAAAGAAATCACCAAGTGGTTGATTTTTGTGGAAGAAATTTGATTTTGAAAATATCCTTTCTCTAATTGTATTCTACGTTCATAACATATTGATTTTTAATTGAAGAATAAAGATGATTCCAAGACACCGTGGATCGTAACTCATTATTCAACGGCACTCGGCCAATCACAGGTTCAGAATTTCCAGAATCCACGGGAACTGAGAGGTTTAACAAACAAATTTCTCAAAAAGGCTTTGCTTGATTGAGCTTTTGTCACAGCTTGGCATCCGCGAATGTCAGATTGACTATTTTCTTAGTTTTAACTTTGATCTGTGTGACAAGTACCTAATATAAAAATGAATAGAGCGGATTTATCAATGAAGCTCCTGATGAAATCTATCTTGCAACAAAGGTATGTCAAACAATTTTTAGTTGAACGTTCCAGTTCTTGGTCAGAGTTCCTCTAGTAGGTATTTCATTCACAAAATTTTGAGTTCCTGTTATAGCTCAGTTGGTAGAAGCGTGTACATGAAGTAAATGTATAACAAATATAGGCGTGAGTTCAAATCCCACTCTTTTTAAAATTTATTTTCATTTAAGGCATTTATTCATTCATGAATGAACACCGATTATTCATGTATAATTGTTATTATCAAATAAATCTGAAATCCAAAATGAATGAATGAATGAAGTATCTATTATTTTCATAAATAATATTGAGATTTCATCAAAACTCTTACTATCGTATAGTCGTAGATATAGTATAGTCTTCTACTCGCGTATAATAGATATTATTTTATCGGAAAATTCCAAAACTCGCCTTTAGCTCGTTTCGGAATTTTTATCCTCGAGATAATAATAATAGCTATCATTAAGGTTCCGTCAAACCAAAGCGGGAACGCGGGAGCGGGAGCGGGAGCGGGAGCGGGAGCGGGAGCGGGAGCGGGAGCGGGAATGGTACACGGGAACCGTGCGAATTGCTAGGAAAACAGTAAATGTAGAAAACAATATAAATTTCTCTGCTTGCCTGCATTTTGGAATACGAATAATCACTCCGGTATGTATTTTTACATATCCCACTATTGAATTAGTCTCGCATTCATCCCGCTCCCGCTCCCGTCCCGCGTTCCCGCGTTGATTTTTGGAAACCTTTATACGCTCGTTTAAGAATATACTATTATCCAACATTTGTTGGGCCAGAAATCAAAAAATAAGTGAGAGCGAGGAGTTTTGACTTCAGATTTGTGTTCAGGGAACTCGAAATAACCCCCAAAAAAAAATTTCGTCAAAATCGGGATTACTACCCTAAACTGCAATTGTACCAGATTGGATTTCCCCTCAACACAAAAAAAGGAAAGGTGTAAGACTACTTCATGGAAGACAATCACCACAAGAAAAGTAAGTATGGTAGTCTTTGGAATAAGCAAACTCAGATTTCCAATACTCATTTTATTGGTCTAGTGGCTCATATCTGAGGATATATCAACTGGCTTAATACTTGGGTGTTGTTTGCGTAGAAGGTAAAATTCTGTTAACCGGGCGCTACAAGATACAAAAAATTTTTTTTTGGGACTTATGTAGTTTGACCTAGTGAACAAAAAATCCAAATGAAATTTTTTTGAATGAAAATTGGCATTTTGTGGTACACGTTTCTTCTTCGAAAAACACACTCAAATGCCTCCTTATTTTCACCAGCACAATATACACACCCTATTTCACCAGTTTCACACTTTTTTTTTTCATTGAAAACTGTTCTTTATCAACAAATTGTAGCTTTTTCTAGCAAATACAAAATCAACAAATTCATGTTTTTTTTACTGAATATATGTCATTTCAGTTGTCAGGTTGGAAACAATGGAATTGACGGAAAGCTGATTTTAATTTTGCGACATTGCCAATGTGACTCCAGAAAAATTCAATTCACGTATCACATAGAATATTTTAGTGAATGAGTATGAAAAATGAGTTGACATAACCACAACATTTTCCCATCAACACTCTGCCTGCACATTTCTGATTTCTGATTTCTACCCGACATTTCGCATTTTGCGAAATGTCGGGCGAGCGCGCACATTCCCATCACTACTTTGTCAATTTTTAGTCAACTTTGAAGAGAATGCGCGCGCTAGCTTCGCTAGCGTATTTCTGGTCTTGTGCACTAACAAATAACGGACGAAAATTTCTACTCAAAGTTGATAGAAATCGACAAAGTAGTGATGGGAATGCGCGCGCTCGCCCGACATTTCGCAAATCCGCACGCGCGAATTTGCGAAATGTTGGGCGAGCGCGCACGTTTTGCTCGCGTTTTTCTGGTCTTGTTCAGTAACGAATAAGGGATGAAAATTTCTACTCAAAGTCGTCAGAAATCGATAAAGTAATGACGAGAATGCGCGCGTTCGCTTCGCACGCGTCTTTCTCGCAGATTTCTTCACCAAGAGAAGAAGAAGATAAGTTACATAAGTTACAAAAGTGGTAATAGGAATGCACGTGCTCGCTTTGCTTGCATATTTCTTGCTCAATATCTTCACTAAGAATGGTTCAGTCTTCGAGTGTTTATTAGGAATTATTATTATTATTATTGATGAAAAAATTGCCATTCTCTAGAGCGCCAATACTTCCGAAAACTATTCACTACAAACATTTCATATACATGAGTATTCAATATGCAGGAGTTTTAGGGAATCTGACAACGTCGCATGGTACTCTTATAAAGTTATTAAGACTCATTGTTGTTGTTGACTCAGTAAAAGACATTGATACTGGCTACTTTGTTATGAAAGAAGCCATTTCGTTGTCTGATAACTGGATTGAAGAAAAAAAAATCTTGGTATTAATATTTTAAATGCACAAAGGATATTTTTAAATAGATAGAGCATTTTTGCGAACAGATAATTACCTAAATAAACGTGTCGGATCACAAATATTCATTTTTGGTATATGCTTATGCGCAAACAGATAGAAAAGACGCAACCTATCCGTATCATAGATAGATAGATAGATAGATATATTTTCACCATTTTACATATAGCAATACAATTATGGCATGTCAATAAATAATAAAAGTATACAATGCATAAAACAATACAACATACAAAATTTTTAAAACTGTTACATTCATGAGTAAAACATTAACAAACATAATTTACATAACAAAATGGTAAATTCAGAGAAGCAATGTGTTGAGTGTATGATTCAGTTGCTTTGTTGTGTGAAGGAACTCGTCAGTGGAGTAAAAGCAGTGTTCAAGAATATAATTTTTTACGTGTTTTTAAAATTGATGAAAGGTTAGTGTTTTGATTATCTTTGGCAGGCAGTTGTAGAAATTAAAATTCAGAGAATTCTTCTGACATTTGGTTAATCTATACCTTGGAGTTTTTATCGACTTAGAATACCTTGTACTATGCTCGCGTATATCTGATTGGGTTTGTAGTTGGTTGGCATTTCTATGTATTTCTAACAAGGAATTGTAGATATACATTGAAGGTAATGGCATGATGCCGTACTTTATAAAATGTGGATGACAATGCTCCTTATATCCAGCTCCAGCAAGGATTCTAAGTGCCTTTTTGTGTTGTCGAAAAATGGTTATTGCATGGGAGGCATTTCCCCATAAAATTATTCCATAGTTTATCTGCGAATGGAATAGAGAAAAATATGTCATTCTCAGAATATCAGGTTGAATTGTTTTCTTTAGCTGCCTCAACAAAAATAGAGTACTTGATAATTTGTTACTGAGCTGTTCTATGTGATTGGTCCATGTGAGTTTGTCATCGATAACTATTCCAAGTAGCTTGACAGTGTTTCCCATTTGTGAGTTTATATTAGAGGAGAAAGTTATTTTTTGTGATTTGCTTGCGTTCAACTTCAGTTTGTTTGCAGTAAACCAGTTTTCAGCACGTTTTTCAATATTATTAGACGAAGAAGTCACTTCCCCATGGTTTTTACCAGTAGTCATCAACGTTGTGTCGTCGGCATATAGAACGCTTTTATGGGGTAACAGGAAGTTGCATAGATCGTTTATGTAAATGACAAACAAAAATGGTCCGAGCACAGATCCCTGCGGGACACCATGTTTTATAGGTAGAAAGTTGTTCGGTTCACAGTGACACATTGGTTTCTATTTTCTAAGTATGAACTAATTAACTTCAAAGCTACCCCTCTAATACCGTAGTAGTTTAACTTCCATATGAGTATCTCATGAGAAACACTGTCAAAGGCCTTTGACAGGTCACAGAGTGTAACAGCCATGAGTAAACCTTGTTCCAGACCCTCAACTATGCCTCCCACTATATTAAGAATTGCAAGAGTTGTGGAGCGATTTTCTCGAAAACCATACTGTGCATTATTCAAAAATTGGTTCGCTTCAAAATATTTCATTAGTCTATTTTTCAGAATGATTTCAATAATTTTAGCAAATATCGAAATGATGGATATTGGCCTATAATTGTCAATTTCTGTAACATCTCCCTTTTTATGTATGGGAACAACTCTGGTAAATTTGAAACTATCTGGGAAAACGCCTTCACTGAAAATCAAATTGATCAGTGATGTTAAAGGTTTGAGAATTATATCTGAAGTTTTTTTATGATAAAGCAATTTAAATCATGTGTGTCTACAGACTTGGAATTTTTTAATGTATTAATTGCATCAAGAACCTCATAGGTTGTGACTCCCAGTAAGAAAAAAGAGTTGCAAGGTGCAGGAAAATGTTTGTATTGGATCAAGTCATTGTCTGGTATATAAGGTAACTGCTTTATTATATTTTCAGCAACGCTCGTGAAGTGAGCATTGGAGGTAGTTTCACTTATTGCAGTTTCAGGATTACTTTTGGTTTTTCTATTTAACTCGTAGTTTATAATTTGCCAACTAGCTTTTGATTTGTTTACTGATTTACTAATATAGTGTCCATATTTGTTTCTTTTTGCTTCTTTCAATTCCTTTCGGTAGCTTTTCTTAAGTGATTTGTATACCACCTTATCAGTAGGATCTTTATTTGTATCACAAATACATTTAACTGTTGAAAGTGTATCCCGCTTTGCTTTTAGAAAATCATTGTACCATACAACTGGTGGTTTTTCTCCTATTTTAAACTTTTTATATGGAAAGTGGACTGTCACATAATCGGCATAAATATTAACTAAGAAGTTTGCTAGGAAGTTTGTACCTAAATTTGTTTTTTCAAAAATACTCCAGTGTATGCTTTCAAGGGATTCTCTAAATTTTTCCATCGTAGAGTGTGTTATGGACCTTCTTATAATCGTGTCTGGTTTACATTCAGTGATTTTGTTTATGATGATATACTGTCCACTATGGTCAGATAGACATGGATCTAATACATCTGCAGTCATGTTCTGATTCTCTACATTTGTCAGTACATTATCAATGCAGCTGGATGAATATGCTGTTATCCTGGTATAGTCAGTTATGATAATAGCTAGACCAAAAGAATTTATATATAGTCGAGTAAGCTCGGTTAGGTTTGAATAAGATCGGGTCTGTCGGGTTGATTTATAGTCATTAAAGTAGGTTATTTTATGTGAAAAGCGTTCTTAATTTTTTTGTGCGCATGCATATTCATATTTGTTTGCGTACATTTCTGTGATCTGTCTCGTTCTTTTGAATTTTGCTAGTCATGTAGAAACAGTATGAGTACCATTGTTTCCAATGTGCAGTCAGAGTGTTGATGGGAAAATGTTGTGGTTATGTCAACTCATTTTTCATACTCATTCACTAAAATATTCTATGTGATATGTGAATTGAATTTTTCTGGAATAACATTGGCAATGTCGCAAAATTAGAATCACTTTTCCGTCAATTCCATTGTTTCCAACCTGACAACTGAAATGACAGATATTCAGTAAACAAAACAGCACGAATTTGTTGATTTTATATTTGCCACAAAAAGCTAAAATTTGTTGATAAAAATCTGTTTCAATGAAAAAAAAGTGTAAAACTGGTGAGTTAGGGTGTGTATATTATGCTGGTGAAAATAAGGAGGCAATTGAGTGTGTTTTTCGAAGAAGAAACGTGTACCAGAAAATGCCAATTTTCATTCAAAAAAAGGCCCGTATCTCCGAAATTACTCTAGACCGCCAAAAATTTCAATTGGATTTTTTGTTCAGGATGTCAAACTACGTAGGTCCAAAAAAAAAAATTTTTTCGGCAACCATCCGGGAAGTGTTCACTTCCCGGACACTTTTTCTTTAGGAAAGTAGACCTTCCCGGCCTAGTCCAGGAAGTACTTCCCGGACTAGGCAGGGAAGTGCTCGAATTTTAATACAAATATTAATATAAATAAGAATTGGAATATTTCTGTTGGTTCTTCTGTTCGAATTTAAATATATAATACAAATAAGAACTGAAATGTTCGAAATATTCAAATTTGGAATCGTTTCATCCGGTTAACAGATGGATGAAAGTCAACCTCTCTTCGTCTCTTAGACTAAATGCGTCTCATTGATTTGTTATTCTACATGACTGCCGAAAAAATAGTGTACGCAAAACGTCCGAAAACAGTTTTTTTGGACTCGTAGAATTCCAGGACTCGCTAACGCTCGTCCTAGAATTTGGTCTACTCGTCCAAAAAAACAGTATTTTCCGGACTTGTTACATGAATTACTATTGTAGCTAGTAGCGCCTGGTTAACGGAATTTTACCGCGTAAAATTTTACCTAGTTATTGGACCCCCAATCTGGAATTGAATGACCGAAATTCAAACAAAAATTTTCAATACTGGGTTGTTTAATTTTAACTTCAGCAATTTTTATTTCTAAACCTTCTATTTCGTTCAGAAATGAGTAATTTTTCATGGCAGGATAGCAGGCTACAGGATAACGATATTGCATTATAATTCAGTTAAAGTAAAATTTGTTGTGGATATTAGTATTAAAATTAAATACAAACCAGTTCAAAAGGGTTAGTTTACTCTCACATGTCGAATATCTGGTATTCCTCTCAACTAGTAGAACTGAATGATTGTTTTTGGTCTCTTTCGGTTCACCCCGTTTCTTAATAGCTGACGACGCTACAATTATGGTGGATTGTGTTCCACTGAGGGAAAGTACTGAATAGAAAGCAGCTGCAAAGAATATACTGATGAACCAGTTGAAAATACAATAAAACGGCTCACCTAAAAGAGATAAATATTTCAGAATTACTTTCCTTCTCTGCGGTGACATTTCGATAACTGGTGCAGATGTCAATTTGACGTTTCAAGGTGATGTCGAGACAAAACCATAGAAATATATATTATATACATACTCCATAGAAATATAATATTATACACTTACTCTAGACTGCTAATCCCCATGTCAAAAGTGTTGTAAAAAGTTCAGGCTAGTCCGCTAGTAACAGGCCCGGTTTAAGTAAAATATTATGGTACTTGTGAAGTATTGTACTTGTGAAGATTAACAAACGTTAATTCTGAATCTCGGAGAATAAGGTTAGAAACCTCATTGTACTTATATCTGTTATTTGTATTTAGCCGATTTGAATACATATTTTCACATATTTACGATCCCAAATATTCAGTAAAGGCCATCAGAAAAAAGAGTACGGTTATTATTATTATCTATCGCTCTGAAGCGACTGATTTTTGGTATCACATTCACTTTTCAGCTGTAGTTAATCAACAAAAGCCTACGGAACCACCCCAAATCGTCGGTGCGAATTTCAAGGAAGCACTGGATTGGAAAATAAATTAAAAGTACAAAAAACTATGAAAATTTATTTCAGCTAATATCATGAATAATTTCAACTCAAATTGGATTTATAAAATTGGATGCTTGGAAGCTCGAGGTTTTTTTTCTAGAACGATTCATGTCAAAATATGCAACTGCATTTAACTTAAATCATTTGAAAAGATTAACATGCTATTTCTACGAGTATTTCTGGTTGTATTGCCTTAGTGCAATTTCCACACTGGGAGTGCATGAAAAAGTGAGGCCAGAAGCATTTTCCTTGCCATCAAAGAAAAGCACTTCCATATTAGCAAATAATTTCTGAGGTGATTCTGTTTATGTTTAGTACTTTTTGTATTTGTAGGAATCTAGAACTCATAATATAAGCATTGTGACAGAAAGTTGTATCACTCGCCATGCTAGCTTACGCAGACACAGTATTGGTACTGCACTAGGTTTCAAATTATTCTGTTGTCGTTTTCACATGAATTTTCATGAAGAAAATGTATGCCACAAATTACAATTTTCTCACTCAAATGTTCTGCTGGGGTCTCTTCTTAAAAACAATAACCAATAATCATGCCTTTTTTGTCAAGCTAAAATAATATTCAAGCTATTTTGAGCAAAGCATATAGGTACATATAAAATTTCATTATCTACCAAAAATTATTCATTTCAGGTATTTTTCCATTACACAACACTAAACAATTCATTGTTTATTTGTAGGAAGAAACGGCTTTATTAGAAATTGTCTTTAATGGAACAAGATTAATGCAAATTCACGAATGATGAAAGAATAACCAACGACAACAAACACCACAAAAAACAAGAGAAAATTTTAAATTCTAAAAACGGTCTAAAAACCGACAAGTCTTCCTGTTGATGAAAAAGCACTGTTGCGCGATTATTATAATTACAGTAGCATAGGGTACATTATTGTTTTAAATAAGTTTCTTTCGCGCCTAAAATTCGCAGTAATCTTTCTCCAAAAGGTTCTTTTCAGTTTTAAAAAGTCCTAAATGCAGTGTCAAATTTCTCTCTGTTTTATTGCCTCATAACAAAAAACTCTGAATTGGAACATCAAATTATTTTCAAACTTGGCAACGATCTACCCAAACTACACTGATGACGAGCATGCGCACATCGTAAACGGGTCGCATACGCGGCATGCTTTTCGCCGTGAAAATTGGCGGGATTAGCATTCTAGAGTAAGTCATAGAAATATATATATATATATATATATATATATATATATATATATATATATATATATATATATATATTAGAAGATTTGTACTGTTGAAGAGGAGAAATAATGTTGAATTTTTCACATTGAACCTCTTTCATAGTTACACGGTATTTTGAATGTACCTACCTCTACAATAATTCATTAATAATAATAATAAACGGCTTTTTTATTTCCGTAATATAATATAGCATACATTCGGAAGTTATTATAAATATCATTGGTATTATAAACCTGAAAATGAAAGGGAAGATCACTAAAACTATAATATTTTATCAAAACCGACGTAAAATGATCCTGTCGAAAAACAAACAACAACACTATAACGTACAAAATGAATCGGGAGATAGCAGTCGAGTCTAAAAATATTATACATCAATTCGTGATACTTGAATCGCCCTCTATATAAACAGGTTGACAAAAACAAATGGTCTGTATACATGATATTTCCATTATACGTCACTGAAGCCGAACTAAATTTACGGCAATATTCTAATGAATTCAAGAGTGCCATGACAGTTCTAGAAATAGTTTTTTCATTATACCTATCTGAAAACACTATATTTACATGCTTATTTAGCATACCGAAAATGCGTTTTTCCGTGCGCCTGCACGGAAAATGTTTTCGTGAGCTGGTGTTATTATAGTTTCCCATTTAATACTATGTTGTTGACAGTTCTCTAGAAATCGCAAGTTGTTTGAATATTTCCTTACCAACATGGTAAATAACGCTTGTTTTGTGGCAATTTTTGGATATTTGTGTACCATAAATATTTCAATTAATAATACATGTTTTTGTTCCTTCATCATTAAAAATAAATGTTTCTTAACAATCTGTGGTTTTCAGGTAGATATAAAGAAAAATATCGTTCATTACTCGTCCATAAATGCTTTTTTCTACGACCGTGCGTTTTTACCCACTTTCCCGCACTCATTTTAGTTTAGAAAGTGTCACTTTCCCGCACTAGTGCGGGAAAACTCGCTTTCCCGCACTAGTGCGGGAAAGTAGAATATGTCAATTTATCGTTATTAAATGTACATTTCATTGTTGACGAGAGTTATTTGGAGGACTCCGTAGAACAGAAGAAAACCATCTCGAATAAAATTCTTTAATGTACTGGCAACTTGCAACCAATGCCGTCTCCGTCATCTTCATGCACTTTGCAATCTACGAGTGTTACTCTTAACAACCAGTTACCACCAACTAACTACTCTGGACCGGCTATTCTGACGCATTTGCAGAATGCAACAAATTGTGTTTTCAACATTAATATTAATAATAATTAGTGGATTTTCATGGAATGTTTTGTATGTTCAAATAAAATATATATTTTCAATGTGCTTTTTGAATATTTATGCGGTCGTAACAAAATTATGTTCCTAATTCATGCGTAAAGTGTCTTTCCCGCCCTTGACTGCTTGCCCGAACTCCGCTTCGCGTCGTTCGGGTCAACGGCAGTCGCGTGCGGGAAAGTTTCACTTTCCGCACTTGTTAGGAAAATAACTATTTCCGTGCTTGCACGACTTCCCGTGCTCGGCTTCGCCTCCCACGGGAACATGTCGCGCACCCACGGAAAAAGCCTATTTTCTGAACTGTTATTATCTAGAATTCTGTGCACTGAAGAATATTGGTTCTGGAGTAAGAAAGAGGCCTTACTGAAGGGTACATAATTCAAAAATGAAACAACTTTCAATGATGGTTCCAAAACTAGAGATTTTTGTAACGAGAGAATTTCTTCGCCTCAAGATATTTAGTCAGTATGAATTCAAGTACCGTCAAACGGGGTAATTTCGATCATGCGAGGAAAAGTCGATCAAGCACGCCCCTGTGAAGAAATTGGCGCGTAAAATGGAACAGTTGCGTATTTTATGTAGTCAACAGTTGACAAACGGTTCAGTAAGAGTGTAGCCGTGCTCGAGTGAAGAGTGTTTACTGATACATGAGGTTAGTACGTGAAGAAAAGAGTTGATAATTGGCTGAAATTGAAACATGCGAAAACAATTGATTCCGCAGCTCACAACTTGCTTGAAGTAAAATAACTGGTGAATGTACGGTAAAACATAGTTATTTGTGAATGTGAATAGAGAAAAATAATACTATAATACATTTTTTAAGGCTCTTCTGGAGATTTAAAAAAAAAAACATTGTTGAGAGGTAATTTCGATCACTTTCAGTATTACGAATATGTTTATACTTTTTGATTTCACAAGTAATATGTTAGGCTACGTTCATTTGTTTAGTGAACTCACGTACAGTAAACGACCTCTACAGAGTTGCCAAGCATATGGCGATTTCCTGTTTAGTGAGAAAGTAATTTAATGTCTATATTAATTCTGTTCATTTGTCTTCAGATGCCTCGGCACTATCAAAAAAAGTTTGGACCTCGGGGGAAGAAGAATTATGATGAGAAATTCCTTCAGAGGGTGGTGGTGAAACAAAAAAAGATGTTGATGAGGGCTGCCTCTGAACGATTTCCCATCCCTTACTCGACCATCAATGATCATTATCACGGACGACATCAGCTCAAGTATGGAAGACCATCCGCTCTAGATGAAAATGAAGAGAAAATGTTATCTGAAGGCTTGCAACTTTGCGCCAATTGTGGTTTTCCCTTAAAGCCGATCGACATCAAACATATTGCCAGACAGTATTTGACAAAGCGTGGGGTGACAGAACCAAGGTTCGTAGATAACTTACCTGGAACAGACTGGTTCAATGGTTTCATGAAGCGAAATAGCAGTCTCACCATAAAACTGGCAGAAAATACGAAACGAGTTCGAGCAGCGTTAAGCTACGAGTTAGTGTCAGATTATTTTGGAAATTTAAAAAGTGTCGTGAAGGATATTCCATGTTCAAACATTATGAATTATGATGAAACAAATTTCGTAGATGACCCGGGTGCTGTGAAAGTTGTCTTAAAAAAAGGCACCAAACATGCACATAGGGCCATAGATAGCACGAAAACTAGCACCACGGTGATGCTTGCGATAGCAGGAGACGGCACGATGCTTCCACCATACATTGTCTATAAGGCAAAACATTCGTATGTGGGATGGACTGAAGGGGGTATAGTAGGAGCCAGATACAATCGCACTCTCAGCGGGTGGTTGATTCCACCATCTTTGAAGACTGGTTCTTTTCTATTATTTTGCCGCATTTTAAGAAGTTAGATGGAAATAAAGTTCTAGTTGGAGATAATTTAAGTAGCCACGTCACTTTGAGCGTTATACAGGAATGCGAAAATAACAATATCAGGTTTGTCCTGCTGCCACCTAACTCGACACACCTGCTACAACCTTTGGATGTAGCTTACTACCGACCTCTTAAGGCGGCATGGAGAAAAGCATTAGAAACATGAAAGTTGAGAACTAGAGGAGTGCTTCCCAAAACTTTATTGCGGTTCGGATAACGCTCCTGATATAAACGTCTAGCCTCATATGCATTTCCGATAGCGAGTCCGTATGTAAAATATATGTAAGCATACTCTGCATTGGTGAAGTTTACCATTTTCAATAAAATAATCACACTAGTAACAAATAAAACTATTTAACTATGCGTCAAGATATAATTTTTGAAATGACAGCACAAAAAAACATTGGAATAAACTTAATAGCCTACTTGATTATTTGATTTTCAAAGAGTTCGCGAATCAATGAGAAGGCGATTGGATGCATCGGTTAATTTAAATTAAAATATCTCGAAAACGGCTGCTTGTAGCGACTTTTGACAAGTATTCCTTTTTCACGTAAGAATGATAGTGGAATATGGTTTTTTTCTAGAAAATGTGATACATACATGCACGAAAAAGTTGTGACTCCCCAAAAGAGACAAAGACCTGTAGGTGGCGCCCCCTACAATAAAGTACCAAACAGAGATCAAATTTGAATTTCTCATACTGAAAAGTTCCCAAATACCAATTTTTGTTCAAATATAGACATTATTTCAAAATTTATTCACGAAAAACCAAAATAAAAATAAATTTTCAACACCCTCTATCTCAAAACTGAAGGCCTTGCGGACCCATGTTTACATGAACTTTTTACCTTATAAATATCTGAGGAATCGTCCTGTTAAATATCGGACACTTATTACATAACACCCTGTATAGGCAGCTCTCTACCAATTGTTTTTGTCCATAGAAATATATTATATCCTTACTCTATAATGCTAATCCCCATGTAAAAAGTGTTGTAAAAAGTTCAGGCTAGTCAGCAATACGCATGCGCGTCATTAGTGATTTTTGTAACATTCCCGGTTTTAGTAAAATATTATAGTACTTGTTAAGATTAACAAACGTTAATTCTGTATCTCGGAGAATAAGGTTGGAAACCTCATTGTGCCTATACCTGTTATTTGTATTTAGCCGATTTGAATACATATTTTCACATATTTATGATCCCGAATATTCAGCAAAGGCCATCAGAAAGTAGAGTACGGTTATAATTATTATTTACCGCTCTGAAGCGACTGATTTTTGCTATCACATTCACTTTTCAGCTGTAGTTAACCAACAAAAACCTACGGAACCACCCCAAATCGTCGGTGCGAATTTCAATGAAGCACTGAATTGTAAAATAAATTGAAAGTACAAAAAACTAATAAAATTTATTTCAGCTAATATCATGAATAATTTCAACTCAATTTGGATTTATAAAATTGGATGCTTGGAAGCTCCAGTTTTTTTTTTCTAGAACGATTCATGTCAAAATACGCAACTGCATTTAATTTAAATCATTTGAAGAGATTAACATGCTATTTCTACGAGTATTTCCGGTTGTATTACCTTAGTGCAATTTCCACAATGGGGGTGCATGAAAAAGTGAGGCCAGAAGCATTTTCCTTACCATAAATAATAAAAAGCACTTTCATATTGACATTAATTTTCTGAGGCGATTCTGTGTATGTTAGTTTTTGTACTTTTTGTAGGAATTTAGAACTCAATATAAGCGGTGTGCGGGTGTGGTAGAAAGTTGTATCAGTCGTCATGCATGCTTACGCAGACACAGTATTGGTACTGCACTAGGTTTTAAATCATTCTATTGTCGTTTTCACACGAATCTTCATGAGGACAATGTCTGCCACAAATTACAATTTTCTCACTCAAATGTTCTGCTGGGGTCTCTTCTTAAAAACAATTACCAAAAATCATGCCTTTTTTGTCAAGATAAAATAATGGTTGGGATATTTTGAACAAAGCATATAGGTACATAAAAAAAATCATTATCCACCAAAAATGATTTATTTCAGGTAATTTTCCTTTACACAACACTAAACAGTTCATTGTTTATTGTTTTAAATAAATTTCTTTCGCGCCTAAAATGTTCTATTCAGTTTTAAAAAGTCCTAAATGCTCTGTCAAATTTCTCTCTTTCAAATGGCATGTGTTTTATTGCCTCATAACAAAAAACTCTGAATTGTAACACCAAATTATTTTCAAACTTGGCAACGATCTACCCAAACTACACTGATGACGCGCATGCGCACACGGTAAACGGGTCGCATACGCGGCGTGTATATAATATACAGGGTGTTTCTTAAGGACAAGTAGAAGATTTAGGAGCATATTGCTGACATCAAAATAAGAAGGAAAGTTCCTATAAACATATGTCCACAAGTTATTCGTTTCTGAGATACAGAGTGTCAAAGATGAATTCTTATTATTATTTTTTGTGAATAATTTCAAAATAGTTTTGATATTTGGGTAAAGTTTGGTATCTGGGAATATTTATTATTTAGTTTTTGTAACAAATATGTTCTTGGTAGAGGTCACTGTTTTCGAATTATTGAGATTTGATGACAAGATTTTTTAATACAAAATAAATTCAATTAGAAATTAGTTTTTTCACAATTAACACAAAATTTGATTTTGTCATTGAAAAATCATCCCAGACTCGAATATCACAAATATTTAGGCATATATTCACAAAAAAACAAATTTAATAATTAAACTTTGACACTCTGTATCTTAAAAACGAATAACATGCGGACATGTGTTTTTTTCGTATTTCGACGTTAGCAACATGCTCTTGAAGTTTCTACACGTACTTAAGAAGCACCCTGTATATTTCAATGGTCTTGTCTCGACTTCACCTTGAAACGTCAAATTGACATCTGCACCAGTTATCGAAATGTCACCGCAAAAGAGAAAAGTAATTCTGAAATATTTATCTCTTTTAGGTGAGTTTTTTTTTGTATTATTAAATAGTTCATTAATATTATTCTTTGCAGCTGCTTTTTATTCAGTACTTTCCCTCAGTGGAACACAATCCACTAAAATTGTAGCGTCGTCAGCTATTAAGACGCGGGGTGAACCGGAAGAGATCAAAAACAATCATTCAGTTCTACAAGTTGAGAGGACTAGCAGATATTCGACATGTGAAAGTAAACTAAGCCTTTTGAACTGGTTTGTATTTAATTAGAAAATATGTTTGGTATTCACATAAACTCGAGTAAGTCACGCCAAAACATTTGGAAATATGTTTTCTCTACGACTTTCTTAAAAAATATCATTTTCCGTCTTGTTTATTCAATTCGAGAAGGGGTGTTTTCCTACCCTGCGAGTAGGTAAAAAATACTGTCTTGCTAGAAATCTTTTTACACTCGGCATGATGAGTCAAAAAATCGAAATCACCACCAACTGAAGTCACAGAATTACAGCACAATATTGTCATCCTGTAGCCTGATATGCAACCGTTAAAAATAGAAGTTTTGCGAAAGTTGCGAAACTAAAAATTAGATAAAGGTAAGTTTATCGGGCTGTTTCTTGAAAAACAAACAGAAAAGCGGGGTAAAAGTTAAGAAAACGGTAACCTCACCGATTTTGATGAAACTTTCACAGTGAGTCAAAATACAATAAAAACACGATGGCAAACGAAATTTTGATGCGGAAATTGTAACTTTGGAAGATATGTGTGACCTTTTCGAATACCAAAAAAGGAGTTGACTGGTAATTTCACTCTAGGATAGTTAAATGACTAAAAATTTCGTAAATCTCTCAGCAACACACTAACTACACATTTATCCAGCTATTATTGTCACTATTTTTCTCAAATAACATTTAAAAATTCAAAAAAGGCACAAATATTTTTTATTACGAATTTTTCTATACGCACAAATGTCAAACTTTACTCATGAAACATCGTAGGTGGTTGAGATATATGTGCTTGAGTACTTCTACAGCGTTGCCAAATGACCTGAGATTGTTACGAATTTATCAAACGTTAGTTTAGAAAATATGAGTGAGTGTGACATTTCGCAACAGACTTGGGCTTCCTTCATGAAGATCTATGGAATCTTGGCCTACATTGGCAAAATTTCGGAAATGCGCGCGCTACGCGTGCTCTCATTTACCAACTGTTGGCCAAGTGCAAAGCGTTTGCACATTTTTTGAGAAACCACAAGCGACTTAAGCTTCCTACATGAAGATCAAAAAAATGGACAAAATGCGCATATTTGCGAAATGTCAGCCGAGCGGGCGCTACGCGCGCGCTTCTCTGCCAAGACCAAAGCCTTTGCAGTTTCTTATAAGTAATCGCAACAGACTCAGTCTTCCTACATGACGATCAAGAAAATGTACATAAAAAAGGTAATGCGCATGCGAAATGTCGGCCGAGAGCGGGCTACGCGCGCGCTTCTCTCCCAAGGTAAAAGCTTTTGCAGTTATTATATTATGTAATTGCAACAGACTTAGTCTTCCTACATGACGATCGAGAAAATGTACATAAAAAAGGAAATCCGCATGCGATAGGCCGACATTTCGCAAATCCTCGCGCGCGGACTTGTGAAATGTCATCCGAACGCGCGCTACGCGCTTGCTTTTCTGCCCAAATCAAAGCCTTTGCAATTTTTATATGTAATCGGAACAGACTAACAGCCGTATGCATAGTCAATCGCAAGCGACTCGCCAGAGTTTCGCCGTTCGCTACACAAGGATTATAATGCACAGTCGAGCTACAAAAAAATGACAACTACGCGATAAGTCACATTTTGGCGAAACGCTGGCGATGTAACACTTTTTTGGAGCTCGACTGTGCATTATAGTTCTTGTGTAGCGAGCGGCGAAACTCTGGCGAGTCGCTGGAATTGACTATGCATACGGCAGTTAGTCTTCCTACATGAAGATCAAGAAAATGTACATGAAAGAGGAAATGCGCATGTGCTCGGTCGACATTTCGCAAATCCGTGCACGCAGACATGCAGTTGGCCATGTCATCAAATTGCAAACTCAAGTGAATGAAGAAAATAACTGCAATTCAGTTTTGACAGTTCGTCTCATTCAAACAGGATTTGATTACGGAATTAAGAAGCTGGCAACTTGTATCAAAAGAAGGGGAATATTTTTGTCCCAAATGTGGTGGACTTTTCACACTTGTTGACGATTCATCAAGGTATGAATTATTTGCTCTCTGTAAGCAGATCTTTTTTATACTTCTCCATACAATTTGTTCACATTTTCACGTACAACGATCATATTATTTTCCACTTAAATTCGAATAGATTCACTTTTCAGAATTCAAATTTTTGGTAGTCTCATTTAGATACTAATTTTGGTTTTCTACAATATAGTTATCAACTATAATAGCGTCAAAACTCATAGAAAAGGAATTTTCTAATAATTTTCGACAAATCAGTACTTCATCGCAAAATTCTTTCTCGTCTATATTTGACAGTTGACAATATTATTTTGGTCAGAATTCAATAATTTTTTAAGTAAAATCACCAATGATTTAAAGAGTATTCTGTATATTTTGGGTGTGCCAATCGGTTTTGTATGGCTTAAAATTATATTTTCTGTCATCCAATGTGTTGCTGATTAAAATGTAGGTAAAAAGTTGGATCAAAGTGCATGTGTTTGTGCACTTTTACATACCACTATTCAACATTTATTGCGAAAATAAATGTCTTTCAGGCATTTCCACAAAAAAAATTGGTTTTTTATCGTTTTTAATGTACTCTGAATCATCAGAAAACATTTCATCAAAATCTGAGAGATAACCGTTTTCTTTACTTTTTCCGAAAAGCGGTGTTACTTACGTAGTTTTATCTCCTGAACACGAATCCGAAAGAATTTCGTGCAGGTCTCGAATACTTTTCGTGTTATGGCCTTTTCAATCTTGAAAATTGGTAATTTTCAAATACGAATTTTTAGTCTAAAACTGCAGAGTTGCCCGGTAAAACCATTCTCGGATTTCGTTAGACAGCATTGAAGCTTGTCTTCTAGTTTTGTCTATTCCATTCTTCTTCGTTTCTTGCCATAATCTTGCCATAATCTTCCTGATCGGTTATATAATTTTTTCGTACTTCACTTCATCTTCCATCATCTTACCTATTATATTCTCTGGTGGTATCGGGACTCCTGTTTCCCTTTCCACCCTTGTCCCTTCCTCTTCGAACTCGGGCATTCAAAGACAACGTGTTTTAGAATATGACCAAAAAAATGGCAATTCGTCTCGTAGGTGATGCCTTGCTCACAAACTCAATTACCCTTCGGGTTGCCAAAGAAGGTTTACGGAATTCAAAATTCCAAGAAAATCACCAATTCCTACCTTCCTTTCCTTGGTTTTCACGATGTGCTTTGTATAATACATAATTTTTCTTTTCGTGGAGCCAAAGCGATAAAAAAAAAGATAATCTGGTGTCACACAGAACAGTATGAAAGCCGAACGATATTTCTCAACATCAAATGCAGGTCTATTGATTTACAAAGCTGTTTATGCATCTCGAATTGATTTATTTCAAAACCGGTTCCATCTATCCAAAAACAGGTATATTTTATTATACAGGGTGGCCCATCGAAAACGTACCACTAGGCATAACAGACGAAAAAAAAAAACACGTCAAGTTTGGAGCACTTGTGGTGTCACTTCGTGAATGATTCTACCTCGCAGATCTTCCAATGAGTCAGTAAGAGTGCTGTTAATTATAGTTTTTATGTGCCCCCACAAAAAAAATCCAAAGTACTTAAGTTGGGTGAACGAGGGGGTCACTCAATGGAGCTTTCCACGAAATATGAGAGAATACTGTAATTAGAAAGTGTATACTCGGGAATTTTTATTTATTTTTTCTGATTTCTAGTTTCTCTATAGTCAGCAGAAAAGTGGTTTCGTGACGTCACGTTCATCAAAACTAGACTTGGCAACGTTGTAAAAATCGTGCACCGTGTAATCTCAAATTCTCATTTGAATATAATGTGTCGTATGACAGTTGTCATTTGATACCAGATGGGTTCGTTCATCTGTTTCACGGAGCATCAATAAGAATAGTTTGTCTCTGTTTAACTTGTTTGCCTACTTTAATATTTAATACAAGTAGAGCAGTTCCATCAAATATGTATGCTGCAAACGAACAGGCCCTACTTGATTCCTTTTTTGAGGTTAATGCGGTTTTCAAAGTTTTCAAATTTTTTTTGTTGTTTGTGCTCTACATTTTTTCCTAATTCCTGTATCTATATCTGTGAACATGTCGAAAAGGTGCTTCGTACCTGGTTGTCTGAACACCAGTGAATATTCTAATAAACAATTTTTTATGCTCCTATATACCTATGAAGAGCATTGTAAAATGTGGTTCGAAGCAATAAATAACCCTTGCGTAAGAAGCGGAAATATAATTATGTTTTTGTGAAGAACATTTCCAAGTGAATTTTACACTGTATTCAAGCAGCGTTCAAGGAACGATTTTAAATTTTAGTTATTGCAAACAATAAATTCATATTTGTTAAATAGAAAGAGTCAATCATCTCATAATCTACCCTCGGTAAATTATCCGAACTTCCCTTCACGAAGCCATTCCATATTTTGATAATGTTATGCAATAATGGTTCAAGCCACAGTCAGCTAGTTCCGTAAAAAATATCAAAATGGTTCAGCAGATCATGGAATGATGGAATGTGGCTTAATATTACTGTCAGTGGATGGAGCCCCTTACAATTGCGGGTTGAATCATTTTTGCCTATTGTAGACTAACACTTTGGCGATTCCAATGACTGTGATAGCTCAATTATTAAAAAATGTGGCTTGTCTCATTGTTGCATAATACCATCAATTCAATACACAAGTAAATTCACACCAAATCGGTCATAATAACACATCGCTACAGTATTAATGAAATATATCAGTTGAATGTCGAATGTAAAAAAACCAACAATAACCTCAAATCTCGAGATCACTTTTGTTGCATGAGAACTGTCATAATGATTTGCAGTTTTGTCAATGTTCGTTCTTCATCGAAAAGATGGTCCATTCAGGAAATTTGAAAGTTACAAATACCTACAATAAAAAGTAGCTAATATGCGGACTTTTTTCTATGAGTTGATCAAGTGACGAAGTTTCAATTATTTCTCAATGGCTTATACCAAGCTAGAATCTATATTTTTGAGGAGAACGGTATTGAATGTTTCCGAACATGGATTATGATGGGGGTTCTTTTCGATGAACGTGACGTCAGCGGCACACTTTCAAATGAGATATTCTTACAAAATGAAAAAAATATAGTGGAACTCTTTGTTAAATGGACGTTTCAGACTAAAATCTATCTAATTTATTTTTCATAAATGTAAAGTTCCATTGCACCTCTTCGTCCTATCCAATGACATATTACCGTTAGACTCAGTTACTTACAATTCTAGCTGCGGTCAACACAGAGTCATATTCTAAGCACAATTTTTACTGCCGCTTATTTCGCGAAAATGATCTTCTTATATACATTGTATATGAGCAGACAATTCAGCAGAAACTTAGCTTTGCCGACTTTTGGGTTGACTGGCAACTATTTTGCGCGAAACAAGCGGCAATAAAAATTGTGTTTAGAATGTGACCGCAGATCGAAAATAACGAAGTCTATCCGTAATACAGGGTCGCTGATATGTATGGAAACAGTCAATTATCTCTTAAAGTAAGATAGCTAGCAAAAAATGTTGGGATACAATAGTTCTAGGGTTTTTCAAAATCCATCATAATAACGAATAATTAGGTATACAGGGTCAGTCAAAAAGTCAGGACGAAACAAAGTTGCTTTTTCTCTAATGGGACACCCTGTATATTATTCCATATTTCAATTTTGCTCAAAATTCTGAACAAAATTAATACAGCACATCATCTCGAAATATCGAATTTTGAAAATAACTTGTTACTACTCTCATATTTATTAAAGAAAAAGCACGAAATAATGGATATTTATTATGAAAGTCACACAAGGTGGAGTATGTGGATATGATTACAATTTAATCATAATTTTTTTACAGAAAATAAAAAAAGCGTATTTGTTCAGGGTTGATAAAAATGCATGAAACGATAAAATGTATTTTTTAATGAATGTCTGGGAAATTTGAAATTTTATAAAACAATAGTTATGCCAGGAGAAAAAGAGAGAAAACAAGTTTTGATAAACAACAATTTTTTCTTTGGACTTCTATTTAATAAGATGCTCAAAGTGTTTACCATTTACCTCCTGACAGTAATGAACTCGCTGAACAAAATTTTGTAGTGAATCTAAAACCATGTGAGAAGGAATAGTAGAAATTTCATGCCTTATTCTTTCTTGCAACTCTTCGATATTTGACGGTCTATTTTTGTAGACTACATTTTTCATCTGACCCCATAAAAAAGTCAAAAGGGGTCATATCGGGAGACCTAGCTGGCCATTCAATTGCTCCCCTGCGCCCAATCCATTTATCAGGAAAAGTTTCATCTAGATATGCCCGTACCACACGTCCAAAATGTGGAGGAGCCCCATCTTGTTGAAACCATATTTGTTCTGCCAGCAAATTGGGATTGTTATCATTCGGGAATAATCGTCTAAGCTCTGGAATAATATGCTGTTGTAAAAGTGACAATTATCGAGGTCAAATTTCCGTTAATAAAATAAGGTCCTTTGACGTGTCCACCAATAACGTCACATCAGACATTTACTTTTTGTGTCCGTTGAGTGTGAACTTCCTCAATCCAATGTGGATTTTGGTCTGACCAATACCTACAGTTGTGTCGATTCACGTGCCCGTTTAAACAAAATGTAGATTCATCAGAAAACAATATGTTGTTGACACAGTTGACATTTTCATTTAATGTATCCATAATAACTTCACAGAACTCGATTCTACGATCAAAATCGTATTCACTCAATTCTTGTACCAAATGAATTATACATATATGGATGGAATTTTTGCAGTTTGCAAATTTTTTGAATGGAATATCGACTCATGTTATGATTCAAAGCCCTCTGTTGTGCTGAATTTATTGGATTTTCCACCACAATCTAACATGACACTCGAATAATTTTCTTCATTTGTAACGCTTACTGGTCTTCCACTTTTTGTCCGATCTTTGACACCTCCAGTTTCATGAAAACGCTGCAATGTTTTTGAAAAGGTTGATTTAGAAACGTGCCATTTTTGCGCGAAAATTATTTATACCAAATTTATTTTTGACATCAGTTGTCAAGATCATCACTGTTAGACAAAAGAACGACGCGGCGTTGTTATGGAGCTAGAAACTTTCAAAGGTAACTTGATGGACTATGAACTTAATGGATTAAAACATTTTTGGATACTTTATTAGAAACTTATTTTCAAAACTGTTGAATTTAGGAAATGATGTGCTGAATAAATTTTGTTCAGAATTTTGAGAAAAATTGAAATGTGAAATAATATGCAGGGTGTCCCGTTACAGAAAAGGCAACTTTGTTTCGTCCTGACTTTTTGACTGACCCTGTATGCTTAATTTTCCGTTAATATGATGGATTTTGAAAAACCCTAGAACTTTTGTATCTCAACATTTTTCGCTAGCTATCTTACTTTAGGAAATAATCGACCGTTTCCATACATATCAGCGACCCTGTATGTCATTGGTCATATCCAGCATCATGGACACGTGTCATTTGAATAATCGCGCACATTTAGAGAGCAATGCGGAAGAGCTCCGTCTTATTGGAAAATCAGTTCCCGTGCATTGTATGTAGGTTTGTTGTTTATCCAGGTACACATTTCCTGTTGAATCTCCAGGAAGGAAACAAGGATTTACAATGGAATTTCCAAAAATACCAGCTGGTTCATTTCATATATTTTTTCAGTGGCTACTCGGAACCAATGTTGTTTGCCAGATCCAATATCAACAATATCAGTTCTCGATATGAACCTGGACCAGACTGTAACATCAGGACTATCTGTTTGGATTGGGTGTTAATTTCAGAAAGTAAGTATTATCTGCACTATCTGTAGGTTCTAAGTTGATTGACATAACTGACGATTCAATTACTTACAGAACAAAAAGAAAATTTGCTACACCTATTGAACCTTTGATGAATAATCAATTTGGAAATTCTCCAGGAGATCCACTTGTTGAATATTGTGGAACCGCATATTAGAAGTATCACTGAAACTAATTGCATATCAAAAATATTTGCTCACAAAATACACCTCAGAAAGCTTCAATTAAAAAAAAAAATAATTACTTAATTGGGAAAAGAAAACCTGATATCACACAAGTTCAGTTGTTAGGATTGAAATAAGTAAAAAACCGAACACCTATATCCAATTGTTTTGTTGTAACAAAAATTTCAGAATGAACGATCTGTTGTAATGGAATCAAATCCCTACAGAAGCGTTTCACCCATAAGGCTGATTAGACGAAAGCAGATCCAGCAGATCCTAGGAAATTATAATTATCGTCATCATTTTATTATATGATTTTAATCATGGGTATGATGAACATTATTCAATGAGTTGTGTTGTATTTTCAGATAAAACAGTACAGAATTTGCAAGATTTCCATAATTTGGATACCTTCGTGATAGAACCATATTCACTGCAACCAGGATATTATCAGATACTTTTGTATTTGAAAGAATACTACGATGATGGTAGTGAAAATGTACTTTCGGAACAGGTATAAAATACTATTGCACACTTTCATTATTTTCAGAACTGACTTTATCAAAATATAACAATGCTCCAAAAAAATTCTTTCTTGCACCGTCAGTAATAAAATCAGTAGGTACCTTCCTGATTTTCAGAATAAAATTCCCACTTTTAAACCAACAAGCCTCCTCATAGAAAATCAGACAACATAACAAATTAGGCAGACACGTATCACTAACAGGCATAGAAGACAGCCTGACTCACTCAGAAATTTCTTTGGTTATGATTTATAATATTTGTTGTGGACTAGTTGTGGAAGAGTTGTGGACAAATGGGCGGAAATACTGACCTTCATTGGGTCATGTAGGTTCCAAAAGAAAGATTAGAAAAAGTAATGTAGATGCTAAAAGGGCCCATGAGGGCACACTTGTCTGACTGTGGTAGTAACTTCCCCGCAATTATTAATACTACTGCTATTTTAGGCCAGCAAAATATTTAACTTCAGATCATTCATACTAATGTAGATTCTAAAAATCTGGTTTAACACTTCAAGATATTATACCTTGCTGCAGTCACCACTTCAATAGCTGTCATCACTTTAGAATCGAACTACTTATTTCAGCACACACAAAAACATAAAAAATACCCTCTTAACTCTTAGTGAGTGCCCCTCAAGTGTAGGTTGAACTCGGTTTTACCTGATTATTATTCAGCTGCTTCCTCGTCCAGGGGATACACTCACTGACTACTGTTTCAAGGGATAACGTCCCTGAAACCGGTTCTTGGTCAACCCCTAAATAGAACCCAATAAGGCTTCTGTCACCACTTCTGGGGTAAGGAGTAAGGTATTAAATATTTGCCAGCCAGGAAATACCAACGTAATCTTTTTTGTGGCTCTACTCATTTACAGCTTATCCGAAAGGGGTGTTGGGTTGGTGCTACCCGCGCGAAGGGTAGACTTGAGTAAAATTGATGAAATTTATGGTGTATTATTATTATTATTACATGGCGGGGCTAGCCAGTGGCTGAAATGCAGGTGGTTCTGTATAGAACCTTTCTGCACCCCGCTATCAGGTCTATCTCGTGAGTACTCCGGATGTTTTAACGAACTCCTGGAGATTCCTCACAAGGTTTTTCTGCGGGATGATATATTCTGCACCGCAGTATCCACCCTCATGCGAGCCAGAGCATCGCATTCAAATATTATATGGGAGGCTGTTTCGTCCTCCTCATCACAAAATCTGCATTGTGTGGACTCTTGATGTATCCCCAACAGTTGCAGGTGTTTTCTCAGGTGGCAGTGGCCTGTCATCAGTCCTACCACCTTCCTGAGAGAGACTCGGCTTAGTTCAAGAAGGTGTCTTGATAGCCGGTCATCATCATTTTTCCTTGAGTATTGCCTGAGGCACTCTCCCAGAGAGATTGATGATGGTTTTTGACCCATTTCTTTATGCCCTGTTTAATATCCCCAAACGGAATTCCGCAGGCTGGTTCTGGTCCAACGAGAGTTGTTGCTGCCCCCGCTCTTGTTAGGGCATCTGCGCTCTCATTTCCCTGGATGCCCTTATGACCTGGTACCCAGACAAGTTTTACCCTGTTCTTTGGTCCCAGATCGTAAGTGTTTTGGTGTGCCTCCCAAACCAGTTTGAAAGTGAACCTGCATGAACGCAGGGCTTTAATCGCCGCCTGACTGTCGAAGAGAATCGCTATGGGTTGGTTTCTAGGACCCCTCCCTATAATCTCTCTCGTGCAGGCAGAGATTGCCGATACCTCGGCTTGGAATATAGAGGCTTGAGTACCGAGGCTTAGACTAATGTCTTGCCTCGGTCTCTCTCCGTATATTCCAGTCCCTAATCCTTTCCTAGTCTTTGAGCCATCCGTGTACCAGATTTGACCTCTTGCCAGCATTGGTATGGCCCTTTCCCATCTTCTATGATGGTGGTGTATGTCCAATCAAAGGAGTATGTTAGAGTCATTTCGTCTGCCGGCATCTCAGACGTGTCGATTCTTATGACCTCCAGTATGCTAGAGTGGCCTTGGTTATTGCCCCTCCATTAGCCCAGACATTTTAGCCTGGATGCTTCTATCCTCGCCTCTGCTGCAATATGCATATGCAGAGGAGGGAGTTTTAGGATTACCTCCAAGCTAATTGTCGATGTGCTGGACATAGTACCAGTGACTCCGAGCATGGTCAGTCTTTGTAAACTGGCCAGCTTCCCCCTGGTTGTCACTTGTTCTACCTTTGGCCACCACAGCAGGGCTCCGTACGATATCGAGGGCCTAACAATTACTGTGTATAGCCAGAGAGACTGTTTGGGGCCAAGTCCCCATGTTTTGTCAAAGGAGCGTATGGCCATCATTAATGATGTCCATGCTCCTATCAGCACTTTTTCTAGATGTTTGTTCCAATTTATGGTGTAAGTGGAATGCCCAAATCCAATACAGACGTTGAACAAATATTCTATCTATTGAATAAAAAGTAATAAAATTTGGAATGTAACAACAACGAAGAGGTTATAAAAGATACTTATTTTCTAAGTAGTTAAGAAAATGTTTGCAAATAAATCAAAAATAATTACTGAATCAATAATTTGACCATTTACTAAAACAGTGAAAAAAAAACCAACCCAAGGGGAAACTTACGTCATTCAACTACAACAAAAATGCGTGTCTTCAGGGTGTCTCCCTATAAACCTCTGAACCAGTTTAGGGGTTTCCCTAACTTATTATACTACTGAAGCCAATATCTAAATAATACCCACTTGGAGCCTCGTTCTGGGAATGTTTCGATAAAATAAAATAAAAAAATTGATATGACTGATATCTTTAAGGAAACGAATGAATGATTTTCACTACAAAAGGTTCACAAAAAGAAGATAATCTGATCTGAAGGTCACCAGATCTAAACCCGCTTGACTTTCATTTTAGGTGACATTGGAAGTCACTAGTTTATAAAACTACTTTAGCGAATGAGGAAGATATAAGAAACCGAATAGTAGACGCCTGTGAAACAATAAATGAAATGTTGATATTTCTTTCAAATTTTATTAAAACAAATACTGATTTTGCACCCTTGTTACAAAAAATAACTAAGTATTTCGCTTAAGGAAGTACACAAAAGTAATGACCTCTTCAAACGAGTAAAAAGTAATAGACTAGGTGGCGCCTCCTACAAAAAAAAACAAAACTACTTACTTAACGTCAAATTAATTTCCTAGGCAATCTTGTGAAAAAAGCAAAATAATGGTAATAACTTCAACATGCATCGATTATCAAATAATCGACTTGAAATTTTCAAGTACAAATATCTAGAAAACGGTTGCTCATAGCGAATTCTAACACAAGTAGCTTTTTACGTAGATATGATAGAAAAATCGATTTTTTTACTGAAAATGTGCTAGAAGTACGCTCAAAAAAGTTATGAACCTTCAAAAAGAAGACTTGTGGTGGCGCCCCCTACGAGTAAGAGCAATAATAACATCAGGTTCGAATTCGACACCTCAAAAAACCTCTCAATATCAATTTTCCTTCAATTAAGGTCAGTATTTCGAAAGTTATTAAAAAAAGATAAAACTTTAACACCCTGTATCTTGGAAACGAAGCTTTTCCGGACATATGTTCATTAGGACAATTCATCTTAGAATATTGTGAGGAATCACCTCTTGAAGTTTGTCAAAGTACTTTTGAATCACCCTGTGTATTTAATGTTGAATGTTAAAATTGAATAATTAATATTACTTGTGCATACATTCCTACTCAATCAAAATTAATTCAGAGTTTTTTACATTATGGACATAGATAGAGCTTAAAATTACCTTTCCAAAAATATAGCACACTTGATATTTTGCTAGTGTCATCTTTGAAATAAATAGTTTTTAGATTTCTTCATCTAGATACATTTTGAACAAGTAGGCTTTGGACGACGTGGCGATAAAACAAAAAGCAATTGTTTACTGGTAGCTGTCAAATTTTGATTTGAGCAGTAAAGACGTTCCTCAATTCGTGGTTTTTGTTCAATTTTCAAACACATTCGGAATGAAGTACGAGAATTATGAAAAATGGGATATGATAGTCTGTTTTATACAAACCGGGGGAAATGCAGAAGCAGAAAGCAATTTGTACTACGAGAGGTCTCCAGAGAGAAGACAACCTTTTAGAGACTTTTCTACACAATTTGAAGAGAAAAGACCAAAATTATATGCATCAAATAGGGATACGGAGTTGAAAGAAATAGTCGTTTTAGATGTTGAAAATAATCCCAAAATGTCAACGCTAAATTTGAAAATATCAACAGGTGTACCAAGAACTAACGTTAGGCGGAATTTGAGAAACCACAAATTCAAGCCATATAGGACCTGAAAAGTTCACAAACTCAGACCAGGTGATTTAGAACGTCGAATTGATTTTTGCCAATGGTTCCTGGAAAATTTTAACCAAGAGCATGATTTTTCGTTAAATTGTATTTGGACAGACGAAGCTCATGTAAGCAATGCCGCTACAATTTTTATACTTTGGCAAAACAAAATCCTCATTCAATTGTGGAGCAGTGAAGTTAAGGAATATTTTGATTTAGTGTGTTAGCAGGTGTTTTCAAGGGTAGAATTATCGTCCCGTTCATTTATAATGGCAATCTCACATCTCAGAGGTATTTAGAAATTTCAAGGCAAAATATTGAACCCCTTGTTGATGAATTGCCACTAATGGAGCTCAGAAAAATATATTTTCAACAAGACGAAGCTTCGCCTCACAACACTGCAATTGTCAAAAAATTTTTGGATGCAAATTTTGGTAATAATTGGATAGCCAACCAAGGACCCAACCGTTGGCCGGCCAGGTCACCGGACCTAACGCCTATGGACTTTCACCTCTGGGGAAGGTTGAAAGATCTTATTTCTAAATTGCCGACCAACTCTAGATACGAATTGGAAGCGGCAGTGATGCAAAGTTTTGCTTGTCTCACTCCTATTGAACTAATAAATTCGGCAAAAAGCGTTCAGAAAAGGTGTCGCAAGTGTATTTAATTCTGACAAAGTTGTCAAATATATATGTTTCAAATTCGAAAGCAAATAGTAGAAATTAATAAATAATGAGGGTATGGAGTGAACACTGGCAAATAATACTCGATATAAGTGAAAAGAACCCGAATTTATAATAAGTAATTTCAATGGAATAGAGGGCAAAGCACAAGGTCACGCTCTGTGGCAAAATGTTAGCTTCAAGCTTAACAGCTTATGGTTTTTAGGTTTTGAAGAAAAGTACAGTAATAGTGCAGAGCCTTAATCAATTAACCATAGTATTCATTTATACTAACTTCTCTATTCAAATTTAGGTACCTATTATAGTGGTAGACTGAAAGTCAAAAACTGAGACGAAAGCTGCAAAATTGCAGGAAGATCAGGAGGTGGAAAGCTTACCCTCTGTTCTGACAAAGTATTTACAATAGCAATGGTTACCTCTTCTATGGCCCTCAATACATATTGCTGAGCTATAAAAAGAGCATGGCTTCTACCTATTACTATTTGATATGTTCCCGTTAGGACATTAAAAAATTAAATTTTGGGGGGTGTAGCCATAGGGATATTGAAGATTTATCCGAGGCAGGATACTGAGCCATATATTGAGCCATATTCTTATTTACTCTAAACGCGTTCTTTAGGAGACCATGAGCGCGATCATATTTGGGTCGCTTTTTAGGGTAAAAGAGTCAATTAATGACTCGAAACAGGATTCTAGAGGACGTTCGATTCTAGGTACATGTGTTGTGATGGAAATCGAAATTTCAATCCACTTTTTCACAAATTTTTTTTCAAAAATGTCCCAAAAATGCAGTTATTTTGAAGCAATTTTTTAGGTAGATGAACAAATAATAAAAAAAAACATTACAGCACATACATAGATCAACGTTTTACCTTTATTTTGATACCAAATTCATTCCGATTGGATGAAGATTGCTTCAAATTTTGATGGAAGAGAAATACCATTACAGCCACCACGATTATCTGTGAAAAGCATCGTGAGGAGCTGCCGCAGGCGTAGGTAAATGGAATCGAACGTCCTCTAGAAGCCTGTCCTTGTTTGAAATAGATACGACGAACCGTTTTCGAGTTATCGACTCTTTTACCAAAAAAAACCGTCCCAAATATGATCGCGCTCATGGCCTCTTAAACCTCGTATCTTCTATTAAAAATGGATCTGATGCTTCTCTCATGAGTCTTTTCACATTATTTTCTTTTTCCATCAGAGCTAATAAAATCAATCCGTTCAAGGCAACAACAATATGACAATTAATTCAAAATGAATCAAAAAGCACATGAAATTACCAGTTGTTGAAAATAAAAATGCTTGACAATGACAGTAATTTTGGACAGAAGAATATGAAATGTCAATGAAATATCACCAAATTTTGGCAAATGATTTCAAATCGGATAGTACGTTGCCGAATAAACCCGATGTGCAGGCGACTGAAGCACAGAATGCCAAATAATGTGACTGTCGCTTGCGATAGTAGTAATCGACTGTAGAAAACGAGGGGTAGATTTCTTTATGACACAGAGTCCCACTGCTGAAGGGCAAACTGAAATTAGCGAAATTTTGAGGGAAGAGAACACAATGGCGAAAGAAGAAACACAATGTTCAAAGAAGGAAGTTGAAATGAATTTGAGAAATAATTTAAAAAAAATCACAGTTGAGTCCGTGAAGTAAAAATTTCTTCTTAAAAAATGCGACTTCTTTCAGCTTTCTGAAAAAATCAGGGACTGTGAGTGGGATGACGTCGTGTGAGAAAAAATCCGAATGCATTACTCGAAATGTTCTGTAACCGTAGACACGTGTTTCGAGCTTAAGCTTTCATCAGAACGGTAAAATCAAGTGCGAAGATGTACAACACTTGGATCTAAAAATAGAACCAAAGGAAGTCAACAACTGAAAGTCAACCACACATTTGTGGCTTCGTTGTTGACTTCCTTTGTTTCTATTTTTACATCCAAGTGTTGGACATCTTCGCACTTGATTTTACCGTACTGATGAGAGCTTAAGCTCGAAACACGTGTCTACGGTTACAGAACATTTTGAGGGTTATACCCAATAACTTTTCTACTTATATTTTCATATGTTGCCCCTCGCTAAATCCATCCTTATTTGTAGTTTCCTGGGTAGGATTGTCACGCTGGTAGCTATAGCTGCCTCCGTGGCGACGTTAGTTGTTGCCTTGTAAGCACAAGGTCTTCTAACCGAAGCCACAAATGTGTGGTTGGCTTCCTGTTGTTGACTTCCTTTGTTTCTATTTTTACATTCAAGTGTTGTACATCTTCGCACTTGATTTTACCGTACTGATGAGAGCTTAAGCTCGAAACACGTGTCTACGGTTACAGAACATTTTGAGGGTTATACCCAATAACTTTTCTACTTATATTTTCTTTATTGCTATTTCTAATAGGTACACAGAAATAGAAGCCTATAAATGTTTGTATGTATCTAATTGAAGTTGAGTGTCCAATTATTGAATATCATATTTGGAGAACTTGATTGCTGAATACTTAATTCTTTTCGAAATTGATTATTTGTCGACGTTGAAGTAGACGGCTTCTCGCAATTTTCCATTTCTAAATTCGTTGGTCTGCCTGGTTGCTGTCAAGCTTACTTTTCTTCGATTCATCAATATATCCCTCAGCGCTGTAGTAGATTTCCAGCCACCGCGTGGCGTTTTAACGTGGTTATGTCACCTCCAGCATCAACAAGAATTGTTGCAGATGATCGGCGAAAGCAGTGCCCAGTATATAATTCGTAATTTGGCAATTTTAAATACTTGGCAATGTCTTTTCCCATAGCTCCAAACTTATTCAGACCTTTTCTCTGAATGGTACACTTTCCTTTTTGATAATTAATGAAAAACCATAGACCATTAGCATTTTGAAGGCGAAGATTTGCGTATTTTCTATAAATTTCGTAGAATTTGCCAGTTACAGTAAAATTTCGTAATATTTTGGTTTTACTGTCTGGTATTGTTACTAAAACAGCTGAACCAAGATCATTGAAATGACTAATTTTCATTTGATGTAATTCATGTCTTCTACATGTACCCATTACTCCCTTAACTAATGCAACCTACAATGTAAATTACTTCACTTAAACATATTTTTCATCGAATGGAAATATGAAACTTACTTTGTTGCCAAATATATTTCATCTGGAGCCTGTTCAATGAAATTATCGATGTCATTTGCAGTAAAGATCTTAGACTTTTTGGGTTTGTAGCTGTTAGACTGCCGCAAATATTTGGCAATATCTATATCATTATAGATACTAAGAGTCGTTCGCAGCATTGAGAAGTGTGACCACAAAGTGGAACTTTTAAATTTTTTGGCTAAGTCGCCAAAATAAGCCGCTAATGGCTTATTTTCTCGGAAAACGATTTTGTCTTTTGTTCTACCTTCCATTCCAAAAAAGGTTATAAGCGAGTTGATACATACTCTTCGACGTTTCCGGTAATAAATTCAGTGTTGTTACCTTCGCTGCTTCTATTATGTTCGGAGGTGTCAAATCTAAGTCGATATCACTATCGGTTTCCATTTTAATCAAGAGTTTTCATAGAAAACAACTATGAAATTACTCGTTACTTTCTAAAACTTTGACAGAAACGATCTGCTGACATTTCATCAATTTGTCGCTGGACGTCATAATTTGACAAGCCGTAATCGTCGTGATTTTAGAGTGAACCTAGACCTAAAGCCTTGTACATACTTATGCGAATTCGTAAAAATTTTGGCGAATAAAATGGCGGTTGACAGATTCGCAATAAAGTTCAAATATTTGAACTTTATTGCGATTTCGTAGAAAATAGTGATACAGAGAATCCACGAAAAATGATGAACATTTGTTTCATTTGAAAGGATAACCTCAAAGGCTGGTGATTTATATTATATTTTTAGTTCAAATCATGAGTGATATTTTGAATAAATTAATTCCTATTATATAATATTTGGAAATATCACAAAACTTTAAGAAGGAAACAAAGAAGTTGTAGTGTTTGAAAAAATTTCAAGAACCGCAAACTTCAAGGAGACTATCATAACCTCGTTCGAGAAATGCGAATGAACGATTGTTACTCATTCACCACACAAAATTACTTATCTATGATTTTTTCTTTTCCCTGCTTGGTTTTTGAACAAATTTCAAATTTATAATAGGTTATGTGTCTAAGGAACATCACAAAACAGTAAATGAGATCATTTCTGAATGACAGTGAGCACAGAACACAAACAAATTAGTGAGTTCTGTGACAGCGACCAATAAATTATTCCGCAAGTATGAACGCCCATTTCCGTCAATAATTTGCTACTTTGCGATTTGCAAATTTTTTTGCGAATTCGCATAAGTATGTACAAGGCTTAACACGAAATATTCCATTTCGCATATATTGCTCAGCAACTTGCCTTGCAACCGATGCAAAAATGAAATTCTGTGCAAAATGTGCTTGTTTATGATTGAAGTTACGCTTATAAAATGAACATTTATCGAGGTTGTAGAAAAAGTTATTATTTTCCTCAACATGCGTTCTTTGTAAAGGATGAAGGAATGTTGAAATTTCGATACATTCTGATCAAAGAAAAATTAACAGTTATCGTACAGTTTCTCAAAATTTATGTTTTTTTTTCAGTGTATTTTCCAAATCAGAGAAGAACTGCCCGTACCAAAAATAGCTGGTGGTTCAAATCTTACAATGAATGAAGGGCGAAATTTCACACCTCATGGTAGGAGATCAATTGACCAAAATATTCCGCCTAGTTACAATGTTACACAAAAAAATCAGTTTTTCGGTGGAAATCTGGGTAATGGTAAGGAATTATCAATTTCCCAATATTATTCATTTTCATAAATGTACCTGGTTACATTTATCAGACTGGGAGATGATGACAGATTTCAGGAGAAGATTTTCTCGTTTATGCCTCTGAGACCAGTGAAACATATGAGAATTCTGACAAAAATTAAGAAAAATTTGAGCGGTCGCCGCTTGGCTTTCATATAAAAAATTGGATTTGCATTGAAAAATATATGTTTTGTGACGATTTTATCGCCGCTGTCATGTACACCAACGGCATGTTAAGATAGACAATAGCAGCGAAAACATTATAGGCATAAGGGTTGCACGTGGCCAAAGGGTACCAATAATGGCGTAAAATTGTGAATTTTTTAAAAATTTTATACGATTTTCTCTTTGATGCCAATTGAAGTAATGGAAGTTTCCATCATGAATCTCCCATAAAAAAAAGTGGCATAAGGTTTGCGGATGTCGAAGTGAGGTTAAGACGGTTAAGTGCCGCAATTGAATTTTTTACATGAATGCCACGCGGTGACCGCTTAAATTTTTCATCATTCTTGTCAGAATTTTCATATCTTTAACTGGTCTCAAAGGCATAAATGAGAAAATCGTTACCTGAAATCTGTCACCATCTTCCAGTCTATATGACGATGAATCTCCTCCTCCTGTTTCACATTAAGAAACACCCTATATGATTTGTCCAAATCACTCACAATTATAACAAATAACAACCTGCAAGCAGCTGGTTTCGAACATTTTTAAATGACCTGAAGCTTCAACTCTGGCTGGAATTTCATATTGTCAAGCCCCACTTTGCTTATGTTGTCGAATAACTTATTATGACTTTTCATAGATCGAAAACTACCACGAAATGAAAATCTAAACTATTGTCATCTCATTTCAGATACTTTTTCAACCGTTTCAGTGGTCCTTGGCGATAATTTCAAATTATCTCTCAAAAAGGAAGAGTCAAATTGGCAATCTCCAAGCCAATTCTTTCAACTCAGAATTGTTGATGTAGACAATCAACCGCAATATAAGGCATAGTGAGTACTCCTAAACATATTATTATAAAAAATTATAGATTTGATTCATGTTGGCCTTTTTAAAAAATATTCTATAAGATACCGAATATAATAGATTTAACTGATATGTTACGCGCAGCTGCTATGTTATTCTATTCATAGTCTAGTCTACAAGAACTATTGAGGTGAATTTCTCTTTAAGGCACCGAAAATTATGATCCAGGGCTCAGTCAATTTGAAATGACCTCCAAAAACTTTTTGAAAAATTTGAAGGTGCGCCGGCAAAAATTGCAAAAGTTATAAACAATTTAGTGAAAAAGACGAGGGGGTTTGGTTTTTGCAAATATATCAGAAACCATTGGAGATATCCAAAATTTGAAGAAATATCCTGAAAGAGGAGGAAATTTCATAAAAAAAGTCCCACTTCCCGGAACTCTACCACCAATATTTAGGACAAATTAGTGGCGAAAATAGCGGGTGATGCGAGTCCCGCGTGCGCTGTCTGATACGGACCCTTGAACAATAAAAATTATTTTTTCTACATTCATGCAAAAAGCAAAACTTTATTGAACTATATTCAGTGGAAAAAGAAGTTCTTTATTGCACTAGTGCAATAAAGTTTTTATTGCACTCATCTGTCATTCTACTTCAACGTGCTGTCATCATGACAAACATAAACATTTAAACCTACTACATATTTAGCAGATATTCTGTGAGATTGGCAATAGGTACTTCACTACGAAATATTCATATTAAAAATTGCACCAATTGTTCATTCACTTTCAACATTGAGGGTAAAAATAAAGTTTGAGTTAAATTGTTCTTAGCGTATTAGTTCCTGTTTCAATGCAAATCGATATTAATAATAAAGTATTCAAGTTGCGCTTTTCATTTTCCTACACCTAGTGCCGCACCTCAATAAATAATTTTTTGCTTTTTGCATGAACGTAGAAAAAATGTTGTATGCAACTCGTGCAAAAATTTTGTATTGCACTCGACGAGTTGTCCAACTTGGCCTAACGGCCTCGTCGGACAATTTCAAGTCGAGTGCAATAAACATTCACTTTTTGCACTTGTTGTATAAATAACTATTAACCAGTCATATATCAATACTAAGGGATGAAAAAATTCACTTACCTTTTAGACACTTGAATAAACGAAAATCCATGGAAAGAAAAATTCTCGTAATTATTTTATTACATGTGCTTTTGTTGATTAACTAATTTTTACAAGTTTTAAATTTACATACAAATCCTGATAGTTGTTAGACTAAAAACCTCAACTTTGTTTCACTTCTTAGAGCTATTCTTGAAAGGCTTTAAAAAAGATCCCAATGAAAAAATAAAAAACTGTTGTTTTTCCACTGTGTTATTAACAATCTAAGAGAATAAAAAATGGAAAATGCAAATAAATCTATGAAAAATTATTTACATGGTGGTTCTTCGGGTTGTAAGGCCGACGTGTGTTCAGAGAAGAACTCGACGTTTCGCCAACACGAGTGGTTAGCATTTTCAAGAGTTATTTTAAAAAATTTCGCTTTCTGTAGTCGCTGTCAAATGCTTTAAAACTTGACTCGTGTTGGCGAAACGTCGAGTTCTTCTCTGAACACTCGTCGGCCTTACAACCCGAAGAACCACCATGTAAGTGATGATGGCCGCGAAAGCCTTTCACGAAAAATTATTTGTTTTTTCAATATTCCAAGTTCGTATTTTAACTATTAAAAGTTACATAAAAATGATTTTTTGAAATTTCTTACTCTGATTGTTTAAATAATTAATTAATATAAACAAATGCATTGTTTATGGGATATTTGAATTGTTATTTTTGGAATTTTAATCAGCAATAAATATTATGATCTTTGAGAACAAAATCGTTTCTTAAAAAATAATTTTTATTGCTTAAAAACGCATTTGTTGATTAACTATTTTTTTTTGTACCAAATATCAATATTAAGGAACCATTTTTTTTAAATCATATTGTTCATTGCTCTTCGATTTCTAAAAAAAACATTTATTCATATTTTCTTTGTTTATTTAATAAACAATTTGTTATAAACGAAGGAATTTTCACGATACATTTTTTTTAATACTGCAAAAAATAACAAAAACAACCATGTTTTAACCATATTTTAACGTTTGGCGTTTCCTCGTAGCTCTCAATCAATGTTATTAAAATAACTCATAAACAAATGGAGATAGGACAAAGAAACTTCAGGTCTTTTTAGGATAGGAGTACAGCTTTCAACCAAAGCTGTACAAAAAGCTGTACTCCTACATTATTAAAAGGTACTTCGTTTTTCATTAAAAGGATAACAAATAAGACCTTGTCTTTGTCCTATTTCAAATATTTAATGAGTTTTATAAGTATGAAATTCGTAAAAATCAGATTTTGGGGGTATTTTCATAAACAATTGGTAAAGAAGTTGATAAATGATAGGAGTACAGCTTTGGTTGAAATCTGTACTCCTATCCTGAAAAGACCTGAAGTGTATTCGTCCTATATCCATTTGTTTATGAGTTATTTTAATAAAAATGATTGAGAACTAAGGTGAAACGCCAAACGTAAAAGTAGAAAAATATTTAAAATTATATAGAAAATAGAACAGATTTTTTTTCACAACAAACGACACATGGTTGTTTTTATTATTTTTTGCATTATTTAAAATAATTGTATCGTGAAAATGCATTTGTTTGTAACAAATTGTTTATTAAATCAACAAAGAAAATATAAATAAATATTTTTTTTAGCAATGGAAATGGACTTTTTTGAAATGTACTCCTCTTTCGGGATCTTTTTTAAAATTTTGGATATCTTTAATAGTTGCAAAAAACCAACCTCCCCCCTTTTTTTACTAAATTGTTTATAACATTTGTAATTTTTGCCGGCGCACCTTCAAATTCTTCCGAAAGTTTCTAGAGGTCATTCCGAATTGAATGAGCCCTGGCACATAATTTTCAGTGCCCTTGAAGAGAAATTCACCAAAATAGTTCTTGTCAAAGATCATTCTTGAAAAGATGTCGTCATTGCGTACGAGTGGATGAAAAATAACATTTTTGTAATATTATTCAGTGCAATGTTGAATAATCGTTATTGTGGTTTATAATGTATGTTGATTCAAAAAGACGTTGAATCAGTATTCACTTTCTCACATCTCATCGAATGCTTCCAAGCAGTTGATTCGTTATTACTCATAATTATTTAATCATTTTGTCATGATAGGATAAAAATAAAAGACAATACTGACAAAGTCTAATGGAGTTGATTTTAGCTCGAAATAACATCACACTCTAATATAATCGAAATTCTACTCCTTCCAAGAATAATTATAGTATGTTTTATACAATGATGGAGTCTGGGCAAAATGGGCATTCTTTTGTTATGAATATACACTTCCACTTGGTGATGTTTTTTTCAAACAATAATGTCAAACTGTTGATAAAAAAATTGGTGAAACTCAAATCTGGCATATTACCCTCATTTCTTTAAAAATTGTATCGTTTTCTGAAAAACTGTCTTATACGTCTGAAAGCATCACTCATCAGTAATCTTCAGCTGCAAAGTTATTTGAATTGGTCCCAATTTGTAGACATGGCACTCAAAAATACAAGATGAGGTAGTGATTTTCCCGAAATTTAAAAAATGCTCATTATTTCGAAAACGGTGAGATTTTTATCAAGGTGAAATTCCGATATTTTGAACAGTCATGACCTGGTCTACCACCAGTTTCAATATTGAACAAGGTTTACCGGACACCATGTATATTTCGATTGGTTAATAGATCAGCTAAAATTCCTATATTTACTCAACTGTTCATACCTGCTTGCCAGGTTGTCATGATCAGAATTGAGTAGACAATACTACCTAGGCATATTGTTTGTATTATAAACTATCGGTTGAAACAAAATTTGTGTGGTTGACAAATGGGGGCAGCACAGAACAAAAATCAGAATTATGACAACATTTCGATTGGCAACGAATTTTAGGCGTACCTATTTGTCTATTTATAAAATTACATAATAAACGCCAAATTTCATCAATCATAAGTAAAGCCAAAGTAAAATATTATAAAGCTCAAATAGAAAACCCACTTTGGGTAGTTTCTATTTCTTGTATTATTATCATGCATTGTGAAATAAACGATATTATTATTCATTTTTGATCTTATTTTTTACTCTTAGTTATCTTTAATTTTTCTGAATTAGCTTGTTTAGTGAAGATGGATTTAAAAGTAAATCATTTCTACAATCTCATTTGTTTGGTAGTGTTCGAGTAAAACTTGTATTGAAGTAAATGATCATATGTTAAAACTGACATGAACTGAACTGAATTTAACATTTTAATGAAAATAGGCCACTTTATTTCCGCCGCCCCAAGTACCTTTCTAAAATACTAATTTTCTGTTTCTGACACCCCTGAGCCGCAGCCTATACGGCCTATTGATAAATTCAGGACTGAGAAAAACTTATGAATTCAACAGGAGATGAGATTTATGGTACAATATAAAAAAATTGTGCAATGAATAAGAAACTTCCAGATCTATCATTGAAATAGAAATGGCTGATGTTAATATCAACTGATCCAAAAATGATGTCAAAGGAATTTAAAGAGTACTTTTCTCAAGTTGGAAGCAATGTACCAAAAAATATAAATATTAGAAAATGTTCAACACTATCGACGAGATGCTTGAACTCCTATTACATTTGAGAAACCACTCAAAGTGAAATTGAAGATACCATAAGGTCCTTGAAAACAAACAAATCCCCTCGAATTGATAAAATTACTAGTGACGTTTCAAAAACGATCACTGAAATAATATCTGAACCTCTAGCATACCTAATAAATTTAATTTTCACAACAAGTTTTTCCAAAAGCTTCCAAATTAGTCATCATTAAACCAATTCATAAAAGTGGTAATAAATCCTGTGTAAAAAATTATGCATCAATTTCATTAATATCCAGCTTATCCAAAATATTTGAAATTGTGTTATAAAAAATTTGAGGGCAACTCTGTCTGAATGCGCCGATTTGGGGGAAACCGTCTTATTTGTCTTATTTGTATATTTCGGATGTTTACCTGCAAGGTGGGAAATGTGTTGAAAATGTCACTGAAAGTTACTGTTAATGCTTCAAAGTGCATTCGAAGTCGCCCGAACTCAACTGGAGTTACTTCGGGCGCACTTTGAATCGTTTTGATCAACTTTCAGTGACATTGTCAACATATTTCCCACCTCTCAGGCGAAAATCCAAAATATACAAAATATACTTCCAGATGTCGTTTACAGAATTTGAATAAATCGATTTTCCTCAAATCAGCGCATCTTGCAAGATCTGCCCTTAAATTGTTTATAACGCAATTGTGAAAAAAAACATCTTGCGCACAGTTCAACCACATAATATTATTATCTATCAGTTTTTGCAATATTGTTTGTCCAGATTCAGATTTATCAAAATCATAAAAAATTTAAAAATGGTCTCTTTTTCGAGGTTTTCCCAGATGTTCTCAGTGGAAAATCCACCGATCCAGTCGTATGAAAATCCAATTTGTAGGTTTCATAAATATCTACGAAAGTTCCATTGACTGTAAAACGATTCCTCGAATAATCTAATAAGTTTTAATTTTTTTTACTATTGCTTGTTTAGAAAATTCCAGAGAGCGATTTTGCTGGGCGAAAACTGGGATATTCATTAACGAACTATCTTATAAAAATTAGTATGGGCCTTTTGCGTGTTTTATTTTGTGGGGGAAAAAGCTCTATAGCTTGGTCTAATAAGGTATGGTCCGAAAGTCTTGGGAAAAAATTCACCTGGTTTGATTGAGTGACAAAATGCATATAATCAAGCAGATCGTGAATATCAAATGTCACCCGTCATGTCATATTATAAGCAATGCAAAAATTGTTGGTTTGCGCTTACCAAAATGTCGTATAAAATTGATCTGTACGTGCTTACCGAAAGCACCAAGAGATCACTCGAGCATAAGGAAATGGCCATATGCGCCTCCTTAGATATAGAGGGGACAACACCTCTCACGAAGCAATATACAGGGCAATTCAAATTCGACCCCCCATCATTGGGATCTCCTAAACTACAGGAGATACGTCGAAGCCCTAAATTGGGGATAAGTTGCGTATTCTGGTGCTTAACAAAATACTGTTTTAAAACTTGGAAAATTCCGAGTATTTCCGGAAATATCGGGAAAAAACTGAAAATCGCAATTTTCGTTTTTATTTTTTTCTATCGTTATTTGACAACATAGCTCAAAACCAAAAGTACAGTTTCATTGATACTTTTTTCAGCTACACGTTTTCATGTTCAGATTTACTATCCGACGTTTCGTCTTCTGGCATTCATCATCAACTTTTTTTCTGTTATGGGCGCCATATTGTTTTTTATACAGAAAATTAGTGATTTTCATTCTGATTTCATTGATGTATAATTTGTTATGATTTGCACTCCTGAAACCACAGATATTAAAAAAAAAACAACTTCATCTGAGATGGTCATGACTCCATCGAAAAATTTTGTTTAATAAACACTAGTTGTCAGAACTCATTAAACATCATAAGTTTGCACAAATACTTCAGTCGAAATGTCCTCATTCTCAAATGAAGAAAACCGAGATATGTTGAAACTTTATTATAAATTTGATATGAATAGTACGATAACAACACTAATTTATTTTGAATTATATCCGGAAAGACAACAGCCGGATAGAACATTATTCGGAATTTTGGGCAAACACTTGGCTGAGTACGGTGCGTTTCAAAAAAACAAGAATGAAATCATGAGCTTGTAAAAAATGCACAAAAGTATTACAACAAGTGTTCGAAATGATGGCCTCCCTCTTGAATACATAACCGAGCTCGTCGTCTCAAATTAAGAACAGCCCTAACAATATCCCTTCTTCTGATAGACCTGAATTGCGTGATGATATTGTCTCTAAGTTAATCTACTGTGTCATATTCTTGCTTTCCATAGATTCTGTTCTTTAAAGTGCCCACAAGAAAGTATCCAAAACTGTAAGGCCACCTCACTGGTCCAGAATTTCCTAACCACCTATTAGGAAATCTTTGATGTAAATATTCGCAAACTGCTCTTTTATTGTGTGGAGGAGCCCCGTCATGCTGAAACCAGCAGCTGTTATAATTAACAAGGGGAAACGTATCCATATATTCTTCGAATTCGTTTCTTAAGAACCGAAGTATTAGAGAAGAAATAAGGTCCAAGTATTCGGTCGTCATAAATTCCAGCCCACACATTCAAACGAAACCGAACTTGTGGTCTGACTTCTCTCAAGTGTCGTGGATTATTTTCACTCCAAATGTGCTCATTATTTCTATTAAAAACACCACAGTTCTAATAAGTAATTTCGTAGGTCCAAATAATGTTTTTCAAGAAGTTTGTAGGGTCTACCCTATTCGAGAGCCAGCTACAAAATTCCATCCTTCTCTCAGGATCACCTGGATGTAATTTTTGTGAAATATGTATCATATAACATTTCAAACCACTTTTTTTGATTTCCCTCCAAACGCTCGTCTGTGGCGCATTCATTTCTGCCGAGACTTGATGTGTTGATTTGGAAGGATCTGCATTTATCTAAAGATGTACCAAAAATAATTATACCTCTTCGAATATGGAATGAACAATTATTTTACCTCGGCTTATAAGTTACGTCTAATATTTTGTTCCATTCTGCTTCCATATTTCATTCTTGGTTTTTGAAACGCACCGTACTCAGCCAAGTGTTTGTCCAAAATTCCGAATAATGTTCTATCCGGCTGTTGTCTTTCCGGATATAATTCAAAATAAATTTGTGCTGTTTTCGTACTATTCCTATCAAATTCATAATAAAGTTTCAACATAATATATCTCGTTTTTCTTCATTTGAGAATGAGGACATTTCGACTGAAGTATTTGTGCAAACTTATGATGTTCAATGAGTTCTGACAACTGCACCTTTTCAAGATGTAAATCAGAATGTGTAAACTGAAATTCAGAATAGTGAATTGAATTTCAGAATGTGTTTGTTGTAATTCAGGAAAGTGAACTGAATTTTAGAATTTGTAAATTGAAATTCAGAATTGTGAATTGAATTTCAGAATGTGTTTATTGTAATTCAGAAAGGTGAATTGAATTTCAGAATTTGTATATTGAAATTCAGAATAGTGATTTGAATTTCAGAATGCGTGAATTGTAATTCAGAAAAGAATATTGAATTTCAGAATGTGTAGATTGAAATTCAGAACTGTGAATTGAAATTCAGAATATGTGAATAATATCTAATAAATACACTGTATAAGAACATGTACATAATATACGAAATACAATATAAAAACAATAAAAATACAAATGAAACATAAAAATAAAACTAAGTACGATCTGAAAGCAGCGATTAAGAGCTTTCCCTTTCATAGAAGAGAACATAGGCATCTCCGCTCACCAGGGATCTAGATGAAATTGGGGTCACATGTGAATCATTGAATTCATGCCACGTGCTCTCATAAGGATGTCTACAGTAGGCTGTGTAGTGACCGCTATAGGTAGTCCCACTATGATTAGATACTGCATATAGACTATATCGACAAGGGGTTACGTTTTCTGCTGCATAATTACTCATATCCAATCCCTCTAAAGGAAAATCAATGGTAACATCCAATTTTCGTCGGAAACAAATGAATTACTAAAATTTCCGGGAATTTATGAATTGATATGGTTTTCGTGCATTTTTTTCGTCCTTTGCACTTCGCACATGTCGGCTTCTCGTCACCATCCAAAGTTTCTTCCCTTTGGAATGAATCCAAACAATCTGAAAGTTTCAGTTGGCCTGCTCTTCGTGGTATTGAGAGGGATAAATCCCAAAATGGATCGAAAGAGACTGAACAGTGACCACAATAATTACATTTCAATGTAGATTTAAACTGGCCAACGAAGTTGTCTACAAATTTAGAATTGTCTGTCCTTAAGTATCTTGACCATGATTCTTGAGCCTTCTCACTGTCACTCAATTTCTCATCTCTGTCTCTCATAATGTGTATCGGCTTTTCCGTTACTCTATTGACGTCTTCATGTAGACCCTCTAACAGTAATCGTAAGAATTCTTGAGCATCTTCCTGGGCAAAACCGATGAAACGAGGAGCGATTCTTTGGATTTGACATTTCTTGGCGACTGTATTTACAACTTTACCAGACGAAGCATCTGACCAAAGTTCCTTGATCACCTGGGTGAATGCTTTGATTAAAGCTCCCTCCCTAGATATGTTAGTGTTTACATCCCTCTCGTGGGCGTCTCTCTTCAAATACTCCAATAACCATCTTGTGTTCGATAAACACTGGATGATACTGTTCATAAAGCATGTTTTACCAATATTTTTCAACCCATTAAGACCTAGAGTTCTGCCAGTACTACGTCTTATGAGCAAGTTGGTGTTGAAGCTGTTTGTGCTGCGTTCGCCACTGCTATCGTCTTCAGAATAGTCAATAATGTGCTGATTGCCCTTGTCACTAGATCGGTGTGATGAGTTATCAGAGTTAAGACTGTTGGAAATTGAATTGGATTGGGAAATGATAGATCGTCTGAGCTTTGGAGCTTTGGAGATTACATCATTAAATCTGCTTTTCCTTTTTGTTGGATTGATGAAAAATTCATCCAGTTGATGACCGACAGGAATGGTTCCCAACACTGATGCTGCATTTCCTCTTTGAATGGCGATACTGATTCGTTGAATGAGAAAGCTGGTGGATCTTTTATCATTCGTCACTTGATAAATCTTCTTACCAATTTCTCTAATGAAAAACATTGCACTAGAACCAAAAACTCCATAAGATTCTATAGCTACGGGATAGAAGAGGTAGTTATTTTTCAAATTCTCGTATTTTCTGTTCTTTGACTTTTCCCCAATTTCTGCTGCTGCTCCCTGACGTTCAGAAGTAGAGGCTCTGTGCGAAGGAGCCATGTATCAATGCAGGTGAAATCCCATATGATTTTCAGAAAGCGTAACTTGTGAATCAGATGTGGCAATCTGTGAATTATGTACACAAAACAATTCATCAACATGGTGAATAGTGCCAATCGAATTATGCCCATCCACACATCAAACTTCGTTATTATCGATATATATATGGATTCATTTACAATGTTAAATTCTTTTGAATTGTTGTCAAATGTTACGTGGTTTCGTATGCCTAACTTTTATTTATTGAAGTAATAGAATAGTTGGAGGGGATTGCGCAAGGGTTGCACACAACATTTCATACGGCTGCTATTATATCATTGCACGATATGAAAGTAGGAATTTTTCACAATTATATTTTTGTAAGGAGGAACAAATTGAAATATTCATATACATTAAATAAAGTTCTTTACTTGATGGAGGGTTCTTTCTATGTTCCTATGGAAAATCTGCTGTGAAAAACTTTCTACTGAAAGATATCTTCGTCATGTGTTATACAAATGCATGGTCGTGTATTATAACTTTTCATATCTTGATGGTTATTTCTCTACATACATATAAAGTATTATCAAATCATACATTTTTGGAATTCAAATGATGTTTTCTGATTTACAAATTACTGTTTCTGAATTACAAATTGCCTTTTCTAAATTTGAATTTACACATTCTGAAAGTCAATTCACTATTCTGAATTTCCATTTATACAGTCTGAAATTCAATTGACCATTCTGAATTGCAGTTTACGCATTCTGAAATTTACTCTACTATTCTGAATTTCAATTAATACTTTCTGAAATACAAATCACCAATCTGAATTTCAATTTACGCTTTCCGAAATTAACATTACCGTTTCTAATTTACTGCTTGAAAAGGTGTAGTGTTTATTAAACAAAATTTTTCGATGGAGTCATATGAAGTTGTTTTTTTTAATATCTGTGGTTTCAGAAGTGCAAATCATAACAAATTATACATCAATGAAATCAGAATGAGATTCACTATTTTTCTGTATAAAAGAACAATATGGCGCCCATAACAGAAAAACAAAGTTGATGATGAACGCCAGAAAACGAAACGTCGAATAGTAAATCTGAACATGGAAACGTGTTGCTGAAAAAAAGTATCGATGAAAATGTACTTATGGTTTTGAGCTATGTTGTCAAATAACGATAGAAAAAAATAAAAACGAAAATTTCGATTTTCAGTTTCTTCCCGATATTTCCAGAAATACTCGGAATTTTCCAAGTTTCAAAACAGTATTTTCTTAAGCACCAGAATACGCAACTTTGTCCCAATTTAAGCTTCGACGTATCTCCTGTAGTTTAGGAGATCCCAATGGTGGGGGTTGAAATTGAATTGCCCTGTATAGGGCCCTAACGAACAAGGGAGTGGACAGAACCACATCCAGGTGGATGTGCCAAATTCTGGCTACAAGAACTGCTGAAACAAAAGTGGGCGATATCTGCACAAACAGGGGATGCCCACAAGGAGGGGTGCTATCACCTCTGTGGAGTGGATTCACTTGCCTTGGATATGCTGACGACATAGTCATGATGACCAAAGGCAAATTCGAAAGGTCTCATAGAAAGGGAGCCAGAGACTAACAGAAGATGGTGCCTCTCTGTGGGGTTGAGAATCAACCACAGTGGTACCATTCACTAGAACAAAGTTTCAGCACCTAAGGACTGCTCGCCTCGACGGAGCAGATTTAGAATGGCAGCAAGAGGTGAAGTATCTAGGGCTTACACTAGACTCAAAACTACTCTGGAACAGACACGTAGAAAAGATTACTAACAAGGCAAAATTATCAGTGATGGTGTACAGGAACATTGCAGGAAAAACGTGGGGCTGTAACTCAGCAATACTGCGATGGATGTACACCATGATAGTGAGACCTATGATCACCTACAGAGCAGTAGTGTGGCACAACAGAACCGAACTCGCCACAACAAAGAAAATACTGGAGAAAGTGCAAAGACTAGCATGTCTTTGTATAACAGGAGCAATGAGGTCGACTCCAACAGCAGCTGTAGAGGTCATTCTGGACCTCACTCCTCTCCATATCATGGTGAGGAGAACTGCTTGGGGAGCAAACCTCAGGTTGGCTAAAGTCGGACTCAAAGGGACAGCACACAGTATAAGGGGCTCAACCCCCACCGAAAGTGCACACCTTACCGATCTCCCAACTGACGAAATTACCAGGAAATTCAGTTCTTAGAAATTTTATTGAACGGTATGAAATGCCAAGAAAGACTGGAGCACAGAATCCATTCGAGCACTGGGAAGGAATACCATAACATGGTACACGTACGGGTCCAAAACTTTCGACAGAACTGGAGTAGCAGTCTTTGGGACTCGCACCAAATATTCCGAACCCATGGGCCAGTTTCCCATGCATTCTTTAAGCGGAAATTCACTCCATAGAAAGGTGCATTCAGTTCAACCTCGACAGGAAATACCTGAACAAGGAAATCGCAATCCTCTCCGATAGTCAGGCAGGAACAACAAGATGATCCTCCTCTGGGTGCCGGGGCACGATGGAGTGGAGGGCAATGAACAAGCAGACACCCTGGCACGGAAAGGGGCATCAACGCCACTGATCAGCCCAGAACCATTCTGGGAACATGGAAAATCTTACTTCCAAGGAGAACTCAAGGAAATGAGGCTTGAGGGGCTGCTGTAAACGAGAACACCTTGAGATAGCAGAAGAAGATGGGGCAAAATATATCTAATCAGGCCGCAGCGCTTCAGTTACCATCCACACTTACCATTATCATTACCATTAAGAGAGGGGAGAATCATTCAAGCAGCTAAACACAGAATTGTGATCTCACAGCGAAAACCGACCAGAAGATTTCATATTAGAAAGACTACTAAACTCCCTATCAAAATACAATGTTTTGTTCCGGAAAAGAGAAAAAGCTCCAATATACACAGAAGCTCAGTTACAAAGAATTCCGAGATGTTGCCGCGCTTTGAGGCGAGTGCATTTTGCCAACAAGTTGATCGTGATGGACGACGAAATATATTTCACTTTGGCCAACTCTGACATGAAGGGCAATGATTGTTTCTGCAGGGACGATTACTCAAAATATTCCAGAGGATGTGAGATTCAAGAGCAAAAAGAAGTTTGAGGACAAAATTTTGGTATGGTGTGCCATTTCTGAGGCTGGTTTCATTTCACAGCCCTACTAGACTACAAGCCTATATAACAATTTGGGGGGGTCATTTGACCCAGGATGAAACATATTCAGAACGATGCTGCTATATGAAAAAATAATTTAAGGCACTATGCCGTCAATTCTTGGTGATGCAAATGACTGTAATAATAATAATAATCATTTTTCATCCGAAGATGTGCTTTTCCGACAAAATATTCAAGTACGGCATTCCTCACGTCGGAAGATTATGAAATAATAATCTCCTAGAACCTACTGCCGTACAAAAATAATGGGACCGGAAGCCAGAAAAAAAATTCAATTTCCGAAAATTTAAAAAAAAATCCGGTCCCATTATTTTTGTACGGCAGTAGGTTCTAGGAGATTATTATCTCATAATCTACCAACGTGAGGAATGCCGTACAAGAACATTTTGTCGGAAGAGCACATCTTCAGATGAAAAATAATAATTATTATTATTACAGTCCTTTGCATCAGGTTATTTCTTCATATAGCAGCATCGTTCTGAATATGTTTCATCCTGGGTCAAATGACCTCCCCAAATTGTTATATGGGCTTGTAGTCTATACATTGGTGTTGTTCGTGGTGAGGCCATAAATGCAGAGCGATATATTGACAGATGTATTTCTAAATTGTTTCAGTTTTTGAATACAAATCATGCGAATGACGAAATTATATTTTCACCAGATCTTGCTTTATGCCATCATGCGACAATCAGAAGAGATTGGTATGGGGCTAACAACATCAACTTTGTACCGAAAGTGGACAATCCCCCCAACCTACCTCAGGCACGCCAAATTGAAGACTTCTGGGCGATATTGAGCCGGAAAGTGTAAAATAACGGATGGGAAGCACCAAATCAAGAACAACTCCGACGTCGCATATCGGGAAAAATTAGAGAATTCAACGCTGATGGGGTCGTCCAAAGAATGATGCAACGCGTCAGGGAAAAACTTAGGCAGATCGAAGATAACGGTCCCTTGTCGATTATTTGAACTTTAGGTAGTGTTAAGAATAGTTGAGAGAAATTGTAAGATTAGTTGTTAAGATTATGAAAATAAATGTATAAGAGTTGTCAGCATCTGATTTTTTCCCAAAACTTTCGGACCATACGTTATTATTCCACGATACGGATACATGTATCTGATTATGCATTCATTCATACACCATTAAACCATTTCACTGAAACTGAAACATTGTCGACCAGTTTAAAACAAACGCTAATCATCTCATCGCAGAACCTTTTTTTTCCACAGTTGCGTTATGAACTGTCCCCCGGAAACTCCAGTATCAAATGTAGAACAACAAATTGCGTACACGGCAACGTGTTTCAAAAACTGCGATGGAAGCCTGTTTACGGAATATACGTGGACAATAGATGCCCCAGGGTTCAATTACAATCGGGACACCCTGTATGGACAAGTGAATACCGCATTTTGTATCAAGGAGAATGTGTTGAAAGCTGGTATGCTGTACAACTTTACTGTTACCCCCTCTGGTAAGATGTTTTTTTTCACTACAGAGAACACAAAATATTCGTGCAAGTGAGGGAGGTCAGGAGATCTACAGAAAAAATTAATTAAGTAAAATTAGTGAGATTCAGTCATCTTTTTTCTGCTATGATTCTCGTTGTGAGTTACAAATTTTCATGTTTCCCATTACACCATATTCGTATTTTTTTCATATACTACAAGGTGAGTGAATTTGAAGATAAAGGTTTCAAAGGACCCTGCACTTTTTATAGGTAAAATGGTTCTCGGTGAAATTGTAGTATATTGTAGTAAAAAAAAAACTATATTCAGTATTGATATCATTTACTTTTAAGATTCATGATGTACCAAATTCTTACTTTTTATATGGCTATATGTTTTATATGTATTCGTAAATTTATATTGTAATATGTGTTACATTTTTTTGTTATATTTTTTAACTTATGCAAATAAATATTGTCATTATAATATTATTATTATTATTATTCAATGTACTGATTGAACGAGCTGAATCGCAAAGTTCGTTGATGAATAGATTTTGAAATACAGGGCGTTAGAGTAAAAAATCAGTAATTTTTATTTAAATATTTTCTCGGGATTTGAGGGTGCCAACTGTATTTTTTCCGTTCTTATCATGAAAGTACCTTCTTATTAATAAATATCATTCAAATGGTGCAGATTATATCATTATGTACAGAGTGAAAAATAAAAACATTTTAGTAACGTCTGTCGGTTCTTTCGCACATATCCTCTATATTCAAGTGAATTATCATCCTCCGAAGATAGCTGATGCCGTATAAACATGATTTCGTTGCGATATACACTATATATCGCAACGAAATCATGAAAATTTTCGATGATAAAAATGACAAAATATAAACGTTTCAGAAATCACCCTGTAATTCACGATTAACTAGGTGAAATTCCTTTATTATTATTAAATATATTCATCATTCTCTCTTCAACACTGTCCTAAAACTTCAGTTTCCTACTATGACTGGTTTCATAGTTATTATTAATTGAGAAACTTATTAGCATTTGCATGACGAGTTGAAGGAACTTGTTCACGCGTACATTCTACTAGTGGCCAAGATTTTTCACAAATAGTGAAACGTGAGAATGTGGAGATCAAAATAAATTTAAAAGAGGGTGAAGATTAGAGATAACAATTACATCAGATACATGAATTTAATAATGTAAGGTACAGATAGTTAAGTGAATTTTGTTGGTTTAAGCTTTGTCGGAATAAAAATCGAACTATCTGGGAAAAGTGAAAATGATTGATAGAACGCTTTTATTTCTGATAGGAGAATTTGAATCTGGGCAGCGACGGTTTTTTTCTAATGCGTGTTCCACTCGGATAGAGGTTTCCATGATTTTATATCAATGGAAACATATAGATATCTATTATATTTCATAAATGTAGGTAATTCAATAAGTAAAGGTAATAATCATTACTGATGGAACTAATTGATTTTTCATTTTCGTTCACTTTCCGTCAACGACAGAATCAAAATGTACCCGATAGCCACTGGGTTTTCTTGTTGTATGAGGACCGTAGCGCTGCTGCGGGGGAGGTGGATTCGGTTAGGACTATTCTCCAGGCACTTTGTAGAGATCCTGGAAGAGGTCAGAGTAGCATCAGGAGACCAATTCGTCAGTTTTGACGTGGAAAGTCTCTACACCAACGTCCCGGTAGAAGAGGCCTTGCAAATTATTCGGAAAAATCTGCAAGAAGACACAAAGCTGAAGAACAGGACGAACCTACCAGTACGTGGCATTATGGACCTGCTAGAATGTTGCCTGCGAAATTGTTATTTTCAAGAAAAAGACCGCTTTTTCTCCCAGGAAGACGGACTACCGATGGGATCCCCATTATCACACAGCCCATAAGAAACCTCAGATGTGGTTGAGATATGTTGACGACACGTTTGTCATATGGAACCACGGAGACGAGGACCTTGACGTCTTTTTGGAACATCTGAATAACATCAGAAAGTCCATAAACTTCACGATGGAAAAGGAGACGCAAGACGGTTTACCTTTTCTAGACGTGAAAGTTCAAAGGAACAATGATAAGTGCCAAACATCAGTATACAGAAAGCCGACTCATACCGGACAATACCTGAACTTCGAATCGAACCATCATGGTGCTACAAAGAGAGGGGTTGTTCGATCGCTGGTGGACCGTGCCTACAACCTATGTAACACAGATAAAAGTATTACCATCGAATTGGACAATATCAAGCATGATCTGCGACGAAATGGGTACCCCAAAAAACATATAGAAGAGGTTCTAGCTCGCAGGGGGGATAAGAACAAGAAACCAGATGATCCGACACAAACCACCCTGTGCGTTCCGTATGTTAGAGGTCTATCGGAAAGAATAAAGCGAATTGGGTCGAAATACAAAATACGGACATGTTTCAAGGCAGGTAACACTATTCGCAGCCATCTCACAAAGACCAGACCACGTAACGCTGACATTGACTCCAAAAACTGCATCTACCGCATCCCTTGTGAATGCGGCGAAGCTTATCTTGGAGAAACTAAGAGACCACTTAGCGTTAGACTCGCTGAACACAAGAGAAACACTCAACGAGGAGAAACATCAAAGTCAGGAATAGCGGATCATGTCTGGACGACCCAACACAACATAAAATGGACTGAAGCCGAAGTCATCCATAAAGAAGAGGGATGGTATAGAAGGAAGTTTAAAGAGAGTGCATATATTATGAACAACAAAGTCTTTAGTCAGGCCAGCATAGAAATCCGTAATGTGTGGAAACCCTTAATTAGTGGCATGGATCAATTGAAATTGCGATAAGAATTAACAATGCTGTACCGGAGGGACCTGGCACAGTAATTAACAAGCTTACCTGAATACCGCCAAATTACCCCTAGGCTAATAACACAAAATTATCCACAGCATATATAAGAAGTATCCTTGAGATTGTCGCATTATACACTTGATAACGACTGTAGATTTCAACAGTTGAAACGTCGTGATTAAAAATTGCAGAGAATTGAATTTTTCTTTGTTCTTTTTTAGACAATGAAAGTCCAGAATAACCTTACTCAGGACTATTCCTTGTCACCTTCAGTAATAAGTGATGTCCCGTACCAGGGCCTCATACACGATTGGGTGAGTCAAACTATCCAAGCAATAGGAATTTTATCTGACTCATGCCTGAGTTGTAAGTAACTGATGTGTCGTATATTCAGTATGTTCCTAAATGGCAGATGGAATTGGATGGCATATAATGTTACATTTATTTTGATCTCCACAATCTCACGTTTCACTATTTGTGAAAAATCTTGGCCACTAGTGGAATGTACGCATGAACAAGTTCCTTCAACTCGTCATGAAAATGGAAATAAGTTTCTCAATTGATAACTATGAAACTAGTCATATTAGGAAACTGAAGTTCTGGGACAGTTGTGAGGAGAGAATGATAAATATATTAAATAATAAAAAGGAATTTCACCGAGTTAATCGTGAATTACAGGGTGATTTCTGAAACGCTGATATTTTGTAATTTTAATCATCGAAAACTTTCATGATCACCCAATATATCCCAACGAAATCACGTTTATACAAAACAGTATAATTTTTCAACAAAGTAACAGTTTTTTATAATCCAGTCAAGATGTAGATCCGTGCTTGCAAAAGGTCCTGTCATTCTGACTTTTTTACATGTTGTTAGGACATAAATCATGTTTAGATTCAAGATATACATTTTATACTTACTCTTTTCGATTGTTCACTAAAACTTCTCTCGAAACAAGCGTTTTACACTTATCGAGTACTTACTTTATTCACACTTAATCTTCATTGTGTATAAGTGTTTATCGTGTATGACCATTATTTACCACATGTATCTTTCTTATATACTCAGTGAATAAAGTTTTTTTTTTTTTTTAGTTGGTGTTTTGGCATCAACTGCTATGGTCATTAGCCATATGTTCTTTATAGGCCTTGTTACTAACTCCATACGCCACCTTAGGAGCAGCACTGTTAATTGGAACGTAACAGTGAATCGTGCAGGACTCACCCTAGTCAAGCCACGAGATTTTAATAATTTAATCAGTTAAATTAAATTAAAAAATCCCAGCTCAACCAGGGTTCGAACTCCGGACCTTTCGACTCTTATTATTATTATTATTATATAAACCAGTATCATAATATCCGATTTGCAATTTCCAAAGTGCTGTGAGAGCAGCGGTATACCCAAAAAAACATAAAATTTTCATACTTTTTTCAGTCTTTGCTCATTGTCTCAATGAACTTGTAGGTAATTTTAAATTATATTACATTTCCTACAATTTGGGGCCAGGACCATTGATTCTTCGAAAATAGGCCATTTTTTCCAAAAAGTGATTTTTTTACGAAATGTTCAATCATTTTGTCAAATATCTTCTATGTAACCAATATTGAATGGAATGAAGTTGTACTGAATTTAATTAGATTCCATTTGAGATAAGACTGGTAGCTGTAGGCCCAGCGGTTCTCTCAAATACGGCTGAAAGATGCCAGAACTCACGTCGTTTTGGATGGTGGCTACCTCTTGCACAAAGTCGTGTGGCAGCGAAAGAGCACAGTATATAATTTTTTGTAATTTCATTTTCCTCTAGTTTCTTCGCATTCCACTCACCATGTATATAAGGTATTGCATGATTAGAATAAGTACTGCACCATCCATTCAGAATATCTTTCAACAAGAAGAATTGCTCGAAAATAGCCCATGCGATCTCAGATGAAGTATCAATAAAATCCGTACGTTCAAAATTATATAGCCGACAAACTTATCCGGAGACCTATGCTCTGATATTGATGACAATATCTCGGACTCCTCAAACCGTACATTAAATCAAAATTTTATGAAAATTAACCGATTGTTTTTCGAAATTATTGAAAAAAACAGCATTTTTCTAAGAAACTTGGACCGTTTCTTTTTACTCACCAGGTATTCATGAAATAACTGTGCGACGTTCGCTGAAGAGTATTTAGTATATATAATACATGCTTTTCCCTATCCAAAGTGAAAAACGAGGGGTTAACGTACCCCTATTTTCGAACCACCTTGTATATAAAATAATAATGCCAGTTAACTTCGACTGAGAGTTAAGAATTTGATTCAAGCTGAATTAAATCTTTTATTTTCATCAGAGAACTCACACTGGTTGGTTAAAAGTAAATCGAATTGAAACTTTTTGTTCACCCTGACGTAGAGCACAGAACGAAAAGGTGAAATGAAAACGAGATCAAAGGTGACATTGTACCATTATTGAGGCATGTGATTCCCAGAATAAATAGGCGTTTTTTCAATTCTCGGAACTGTTAAAAATTCTGAACAGAAAGCTTCACTTTTCATCTTCAACACCCTGTATCTCGAAAACTAGTCGACCGATTTTTTTGTGCCATGGACTCATTTGCCGGGGAAGTAAAAATCTACAACATACTAAGAATTCAGCTAATTTAACAGAAAGCCATTTTACTTAAGGAAAGTGCGGGGTCCTTTGCTTACTTTAAAATTGCATGGAAGTTGGCGTTCCACGACTGTGGCTGAAAGCTACATCGAAGAATCGGTGAGCAGCAAGATTGAAGTTTCTCGTGTATTGTTCAGCCATTCAAGAACAGAAAAAACAACGCCAACATCTGAATGCAATGCAGTGATGGAAAATCATAAACTGAATGGGAACTTCTACCAATATAGTACTTTATCAACTTTAGTTAACGAAAATGAAGTAACTTCTAAACGACTAGCTATTTACAACAACACACATTGTACCATTAATATTTCAATTGTTAAAAATAAAGAATTCTGTTTTTGTTTGTTCATCTATAAATGTTTCTAAACAATCTGGGGCTTTCAGGTAGATATAATGAAAAATATCATTCATTACATGTCCATAAATGCTTTTATCCGACGAGAAGTGAACTGTGGTATATTTTTCTTGTTTTCTATAAATGTAATACCTATATATTGTTGGTCACCATGTCATTACGTAAATGTGTTTCGTCTTTTATATTATTATTTTATTTATTCGAAATTTTTTTTTTTACAGCAGGTATTTATATTGTTGTGTGGACTTCTATTTTGACTTTGTCGACAAAATGTAATCATTTTAGAAAATAAAGCATATTTGATTGATTGATTGAGCGTGCGTAAAGTAGTACTTTTCCACACTCATTTGCGTGCGTGCACCCCGTGCGGATAAGATTTTTTTCCGTACAGAGTGCGGAAAAGTAAAGCTACTTAAAAATCTCACTGGTATGGTAAATTTATATTTATTTTAGTTGCTGTAGACTATTTTATGCAATCTGAGAAGCCGTTGCAAGTGTATTCCACTTTACCTTTCAATTGTAATTACCGATATTTGAACACCTGCCCTGAGGTAAATCAACCTTCATCAAGCCATATTATTAACTGCCCTTCTGCGCTAAGTCAGTATTCATCAAGTCACCCATTAAATGAACTGACCGGATCTGCAATGAATTTGCAAACTGTCAATAATTGTTCTTTCATTATAATTACTGAAAATTTGTTTGATTTTTTACTGTTATGTAATTGTTTGTCATATGGTTCTTTCTATCAAGTTTGAAGAAAAATTATTTAATTTGTTATGATTTTTTTTATTCGTTGCTCTCTGATATGAAGCTGGTAGGAAAAATTTTGTTCCTAACACGTGCGCAAAGTGCCTTTCCCGCACGCAAAAACTTATACGAACTCCGCTTCGCGTCGTTCGCGTAACTGTATTTGCGTGCGGAAAAGTAAAACTTTACGCCCTTGTTAGGAAAAGAACTAATTCTTGACTACTAATGAAATATACTATTCACTTTCGTTATCACTTAGTTGTCAACCTTTTCAGGAAGTTCGGTGCTTAGTGGACAAATTATAACACATATTGGACCAAAGCTGAAGTTGTGTGAAATAAATCCCAAAACTGGGGATTCCTGGAAAACTATATTTCATGTCTCCTGTAATATCAACGAAGGAAATTACACCTTCAAATTATACAGTGTTTCGAAAGATTCAGGTAATTAAAACCACTTCACAAACACTGCAAGATAGTTTTTGCCCCTGAATTTATTTTTCCCATTTTTTGTAATTTAGTTTAACAAGCATAAAATCCAATTTCCCAATAAAATGCGTTCCTATATAGGCATAAATTGGGAAAATCTGTCAATGGGCTCTCCGCTTCTAACATAACGAGCAATGCAAGTTAGTTGGTCTACATGGGAGAAATTTGGTGTTGAACAAACCCTTGTTGAGTAGTATTTTGTTACTCGGACTTAAATAAAAAGCACCTGTTTTTTAATATCCACAATTAGTAGAAATCATAGACCGGGAGGCCATAACGTGTTTTTTCTGTCTCATTTGTTCACACTGAGCAGAATAAGAACCTCTTCAATTACACCTTCCATTACCCGGATATGACGTCACCGAAAAAATATCAAGGACCAAAGAGTGGGGGGGCGAAGGTGATAGTGTATCAAAAAACCGGGGCTCATTTGACTTCCGGCAGTGGTAGAGGTCAGACGGCGACCTCGTGTTGGAAGTTAGGTTAATGTGATGTAATGTCCGCCGTTTAAAAACGTGCAACGACCCAAGAGTTTAGTGTTTGTGAAGTCCGCCGTTAAACCATAACGTATAGTTTGTGGTTAAAACGTGCCAGCAAATATTAAAAAGTGTAAATGATATGGGATGCAGAATTGCCTAGAGCAAGACAACTGCATCCCCCCGATACAGCCTCGCTGTCTACGCTGGTTAGAGGCCGGATGGGAACGGATGTCTCGCAGCGGGTCATGTCCATATAGCGCCGAATGGAAGCTGGCGGAGAAGAAATAACGGGGGTCTCGAATCATTACTTACTGTTCGGCGTATGTCACAAGTTAGTTATTGAAAAAAAAGTATGGGTGCATGGACGGCATCGTCGAAAGTGTATGGTGGATACGATGCACAGTGGCGCTGTTTATCATTGTAAAAGAAAATTTATTGAGGTTCATATCAAAGAGTACACCAACTAGCAAGAGGCGAATTAAAGCGGTTTCGTTATTACAAATTTGAGAACGCATGCGCGTTTTAATTAGTTTAACTGTCAGTGTCAACCAGCCACTTCCGGTCTCATAATTGTGTCGCAGTGTTGCCGGTTTTTGAGTAATTACTGGTATATACCGTTATACTAATAGGAAATATCTGAGCTAAGATCCTTGAAATAAAAAACGGAAATGTTATAGGTACATACCAATATAATAAAGTCATCAAAATCCTAGACATTGCAGGAAATGCTATCCTAAAATTATGCATACAATCAACTTCAAGTTTCTCCAGTAATTTCATATTGACCTGTAGGCAACACTGTCTATTCATACAAAAATAAACATTGTCAAAGATTAGATTATCATTAACATTGTTTTTATATTGAATTTGTAGTTTGTTGAAGTTCATAGTTTATCAGGTAACATTCTTTTGTTTATTTGAATAATTTGGATTGTGGTTAAATAACAATAAGTTCTCGCAAAGGTGGATTTTTTGTATATGCCACTGCTGTAACTCCAGAACAGTTGGAGGTTTAAGCTTTTTTACAATACCCAATGATCGTGTTAGGTATGTAGAAAAATTGTTGATATTTACTGAAAACTCATTTATTTTTATTTTTCTGTTGCTAAAGTTTGGTTGAAAAATTGCAATAGGCTAGAACTTATTGAGAAAAACATCGAAGCTTTACACAAAAATTTCACGAGCTTCATTTTGAAGAAAAGTGTATTTGTAGTCGTGGAATTAGAAGAACTCTAGTCCATATCCTACTGTGTTTTTACATCTTTCTCACAAGTGTCCACTTTAGATCCTATATTATTCCATTTTTATGTTAACGATATGGATAAATCAATCAAAACATCCATAACCCTATATACAGATGATACCTGAATTATTGTCTCCGACAGGAATTATTCGGACCTTAAGAACAAATGCAATAACATTCTACTGGATTCAAATAGGTGGTTTGCTTCGAATTACCTTTACTTGAATGTAAGCAAAACGGTTTCATTTCGGTTTCACAATGAGCAACTTGTATATCTTCCGAAAAAAATATATATTAGTCTACATCTTGAATCATTCATGTCTGTACAATTGTGGAAGTATATTTCGAATATTTCACCCAGTAATAAATTAAAACATGAACTAGGATTCAAATTTACACGAAAACGCGCGCGATTATCGGCGGCCATCTTGTGACGTCAGATGGTTCATTTGTGTTATTGTTGTCAATAGAGTCATTAGGAATTTTAGAGATTAAAGTACCAGGCTCGTTTATATTGGTCTAAACGTTCTGAAATTTAATTTGCTTGTTCTTGCTGGATGCTGGATAACTACATGTAGTGATAGAATGGAAGACAAAAGCAAAGGATTTCTAAAATATTGTATTGTTCCAATGTGTACTAATACGTCGGTCTGTAAAACTTGCGAATTAGATCTGTCTTATCAGTAAGATCGGGACGTAAATGGGGAGATCGGAGCGAGCATAATGACGTTGAGCACAGTGACGTTTTAAGCGCCAAAAAGTAATGAGATCGTGAAAAACTTCTGTAGCTGAACTCTCACTACCGATTTTCATGAAATTTGCAGAGATTGTATAAAACATGATAAAATTACTTTACCAATCGAAATTTTTCCGCGGAAATGTCTGTGAGAACCTTTTTTTTGGCGAAAATCCTTCATAGTGGTCACTTCACAAATACTCCCTAGTCCAAGACAATTCACATAATATCCAATCCAAATAAGTGGTCATTAACTATAAACATCAACTCTCAGAAGTATAAAGAAGATCTATTGACTGAATGAAGCTCAAGAAATTACGGAGTTCAAATTTTAAACTCGATTTTCAAAAGTGTTTGACAAATTCGATGACAGCTCTCATGAACATGATCGGATCGGGTGGATACATTCAAATGCAACGTTGCCAACTTTCACTTCTTTAGCGTGCGTCCACCTCCTAAAGGCTCGTTCATATCCTTGCGAATTTCCGCAATTTTCCTCCGATTCGACGTACACGGCGAAAAAATTGCGCTGAATGATGAATGATAACATGTAATTTTTCAGTCTGGAGTTAGATAATACTACACAGCAATTATTTTTTCGCCGTATGAGTCAAATCACAAAAAAATTGCGAATATTTCCAAGGGTTCCAATTTAGGTTAGGTGATTTTCCCTTCTTTTGCGTTAAAATATGGAATCTGTGAGCAGTTATCGAGGCAGAATATGAGCGAGCGAAGCGAGCATAATGACGGCGAGTGCAGCGAGCATCTATTTTCATTTAGGGTTTCAACGCTAAAAAGTGATCGGATCGTAAGCAAGTTCTGTAACAAAAGTGCCAAAGTTAGGTTAGGTGGTTTTTCCTTCTTTTACGTTAGGAAATGGAATCTGTGTGCAGTTGTCGGGGCGGAACAGGGGCGAGCGAAGCGAGCATAGTGACGGCGAGCGCAGCAAGCAACTGTTTTTGTTTACGTTTTCAACGTTGAAAAGTGATTGAATAGTCAGCAAATTCTGTAACGAAAGTGCCAAAGTTAGGTTAGGTGGTTTTCCCTTCTTTTTCGTCATGTGTGCAGTTGTCGGGGCGGAGGGGTGAGCGAAGCGAGCAACTATTTTTGTTAACGTTTTCAACGCTAAAAAGTCATCGAACCGTAAACAACTGCAGAAAAAATTACGAAGTTAGGTTAGGTGATTTTCCCTTCTTTTACGTTAAAATATTAAATGTGTGTGCAGTCGTCGTTGCCCAATAGGGGCGAGCGAAGCGAGCATAATGTCTCAATTTACTGTTTCAAAGCTAAAAAGTAAAGGGATCGAAAGCAACGTCTGTAACAAAACTGCCAAAGTTAGGTCAGGTTGTTCTCTCTTCTTTTACATTGAAAGATTAGATCTGTCTTATCAGTAAGATCGGGACGTAAATGGGGAGATCGGAGCGAGCATAATGACGTTGAGCACAGTGACGTTTTAAGCGCCAAAAAGTAATGAGATCGTGAAAAACTTCTGTAGCTGAACTCTCACTACCTCCTTACACTTCAAAAGATTGGATCTGCGTGCAGAGTCGCAAGAAATGCCGAAGTTGAGCTCGGTAAATATGACGTAAGCGGGTTCATTCCTTCAGAAAAATGCCATTCCAAAGAAAATAAAAACCGATGTTTCCGCATACGTTCTCCAGTCAACCTCTCAAGATCCCTCCGTCATTTCATCAACACAAAATACAGCCTCAAATTCAACAATTTTTTAGTTCTTTTCAACATAATTTCAAAAACGTTCAAACTGATCCCGGTTTACAGGAATTAAAATAAAACTGGCAACGTCGCTTTGTTCTCTTTGCAGACTTCACCGTGTTTGACATTTGACAATTTAATTAATATCAATGTTATGGATTTCAATTTCAAATGAATTGAAACTAATGATAATTTAAAACCGTTCCCAGTATGAATCGTTTCTTGTATGGCTTGAAGTTAGCATTTTATAGTTACTGGTATTTGTTGGAAGTGAATAGACAGCACAGAAGCAGACAGTTGGTTCAATAAACTAGTTATAATTTGTATACTTATAGGGTATGTACTGCCACACATTTTATCGAAAAAATCCAAAAAACGTGCTTTCCGCAAAAAAAAACTCTCATCAATTATTCGCTGTTTTAAGGCATCTGTGAAAATTTCGTTAAAATCGGTAAAGTGTCCATATTCGCCAGTTTTTCCCGTCGGTCAATAGTCCAAGTAAATTGTTTTTTTCTGTGCCTGGACACGACAAAAACGCAAGAAATAATGAAAATATAAATAATGAAAAGGGAACCTTATAATATGAATTGGTATTTCATGCACAAATCTTTTCTTCATTATGAAATATCTAACCTCGCATTTCAAGTTTTCTTGGGAAGATCGAGAGATAACTCTTCGATTCTGCTAGGCATGAAAACACTTACCTTAAAGCTTTTATTCCTCTCATTTCGGCAATTATGAAGTCCGGATTACGTCCAAAAAACAGAGCCATCATAATAGAGTCGATTTTTGGTAGATTATCACTGTCTGCCTTTTGAAATCCGGGTTCCATGGTAAACCAAACCCAAGATGACAATAAAACAATGAATGAATGCAATAAATATCTTTCAACAACGACCGTAATTGAATTATACTAACTGAATACAAAGTTAACGACACTAAACACACAACTTTACTGATCTGAAAACAGTGAAAACTGACAGTAATCAAAATAAAAACATAACCTTCAAACTTCAAGCATGACAGCCTCGACCATTTGACGTCACACCAATAGTAGGCGCGTTTGCTGTCACGTGATGACATCGGCAAATTAGGAAAATTTTAATAGTGGATTTTACAATATTTATGAATTATATGAAACTAATTGTTCCACTAAAGACTCATTTGCTTCTTGGTTATTCATAATGAGAGCATAATTTGGAAATTGACTTTTATTGCAAATTGTCCATTCGTCAGAGAAGTTGAGACACCATTAGTTTTCAAGCGAACGAAAACTCCGATCTTGTCATCTCAGATATCGAAGGCACCACATTTTTGGGACTCTCCATTGATCAATGATTAGGGTGGCATAATCACTGTGGACTGATGATAAGAAAACTGAATACAATATTTATCAGATCAGGAACTTGAAACATGTTTTGGACTGTGATCGAAATTGGGAAAAAAGTTATAAAAAAAATTCAAAAATATTTAGATGGTTGTAAAGAGAATTTAATTATCTTTTCAACTATGTGACATTTGACCCCACATGCCATTTAAAAATTTTGAGTTGATGGGCCCTCCTGCGCCCCCTATCGTGCAATTACTATTTTTTTTATTTCAAAAAGTAGTATTGGTGAAACCCTCGAAACGGTTTTTTTTTCATGTTTCTACTTCGAACCGTTCAAAAGTTAACAGGGGGGGGGGGGATATTAAAAGCCGCACTGTATATATGAATATAAAAACATTAAATTGAACAATTTCTTCACGAGTGAGAAATATACATATATTATATATGAATACAAAAACATTAAATTATACAATTTCTTCAAATAAAATTATTGAAATGAAATTATTTAGTTGAAAGATTCATACATTTATCATGTTGTGAAAAAAATTACGATCTTTTTTGAATATCCAATCCTTCACTTTAATTTTGTATGAATAAAACGATTTTGTTTTTATAATCTCTTCTGGAACTATATCGAAAACTTTTCCTATAATATTTGTATAATTTCTAGTGGATTTATTTTTATTGAGTTTATTTTTTAAAGTTATATCATTTTTATATCTAGTGTTATATGAATGATAACTAAAATTGATGCATTTTTTGTTTTTGAAGATATAAATCAACATTCTATATACAAATAACTTAACAATATCAAATTTTCTACTTATTTTATAAAGAACATCAGAAGAAAACATAAAATTTCGATTATAAATTATTTTTAAAATGTGTCTTTGTATCACTTCCAAATTATACATTAAATTTTGTTTTACTCCACCCCATCCAAGAATGCCATAGGTCAATTGAGACTGTATCAATGAAAAGTATAACATCTCAAGATGTTTCATTGCAAGATATTTTTTTAAAAACTTGAATTTGGAAAGAAGACATCTCAATTTTTTCACAAGAAAGGGAATTTGATGGTCCCATCTCAAATTTCTGTCAAATTTGATTCCTAGATATTTTATACATTCAGTTTCATGAATTTTAAAGTTACTGTCAACTTCAAGTGGGCCTAAATTTGGTAAAGAATTTTCAAAACAGGTGAATGGGAGATAATAAGTTTTATCAAAATTTATTGTAAGTACATTTTTGTCAAACCAGCATTTAATTATTTTTAAATCATCTTGTACAGTTTGTTTCAATGCAGTCCAGGTAGAATCATTACAAAAAATAACAGTATCATCCGCAAATGCATGAATTTTTCCATTACACTTTAATTTAAAAAGATCATTGAGAAAGATATTGAATAGTAATGGACCTAAAACACTGCCTTGCGGTACTCCATAACAAAAAGCCATTGGATCACTAACAGTTTTGTTAATTTTTACATGTTGTATTCTATTGCAAATATAACTCTTCATTCATTTGTAAGCTATTCCACGGAAACCAATAAGTTCCAGTTTTTTCAGCAGTATTTCATGACTTACAGAGTCGAATGCTTTCTTTAGGTCAAGAAATATACTGAGATTTGGTGTGTTATTATCCAATGAGTTATAGCATTGTTTATATAGAACATAGTTAGTCAACCTTATGGGATTATAATTGGATCAAAACGGATGCGACATGTAGATGGCGATAGTGAGCTCGCATCCAAGTCATGTCGTAACTTCAGTGATCTGGCCTCCAAGTCATGTCGTAACTTGATTGAAACAATGGGGCAACAATAAAATCAGGGTTTATTGAAGGAACCTGCATTAAAATGACGTCAAATATTCATGTTTGTAACTAATCACGCTAGATGACACTCGCGTTTGCGTCCAACACCAATTACACAGGCATACTTCTATATAAACAATGGTTGTTGATATGAGAAGTGAGGTGACAAATTGCATGTTCAGTGGAATAATTTTGCCGAAATCCGAACTGATTTAGAGACAAAAAATTTATATGATTTAGATATTTTTCAATTCTCACCTTTAATATTTTTTCAAAAATTTTTGCTATGCTTGAAATCAAAGTGATTGGCCTATAATTTTCCATTTTATTTTTATTACCACTTTTATATATTGGTTTTATAATACCCATTTTGAAAGAACTGGGACATACTCCAGATATGAAAATAACATTTAAAAGATGTACTAAAGGATCAGAAATTAAATCAATTAATGTTTGCAAAACTTCAGTTGTAATACCGTCCGCACCTGGAGATTTCTTTTTTTTCAGTTTTTATTGCATTTTCAAGTTCAGTTCGGTTTGTTTCCTCAATGTATATGGTTTTTAGGCAACTTGTTGATGTTTTTGATTCATTATTATTGTTCACTATTTGTTCAGCTAAATTTTTACCAACACCACTATAATAGTTTATAAATTCATTAGCTATTTCTTTTTCATCAGTTATTGTCTGATTTTTCAACTCAATTGACTTTATACCATATGAAACAGGTTTTTGTGTTTCATTGCATAATTTGTTAATATTGTCCCATAACTTTTTAGAAGAATGACAGTTTTTTTCTATTTCTTGTTTACAAAATTTTATGTTGGCTTCATTTATAATTTGAGTTAATTTATTTTTATAATTTTTATATTCAATTCCAAATTTTCGAAAGATGGAGTTATTGAACCATCCGACAGTCCATGGTCCTCTTCAGTCGTGCTGGTGAAGAAGAAAGATGGATCAACACGCTTTTGCGTAGACTATCGTCAACTGAACAACGTGACGAAGGACAGTTAACCTCCTCCAAAAATAGATGACACCCTGAACATGTTGGCCGGCTCCACGATTTTCTCGACCCTTGATGTAAAGAGTGAATATTGTTGTTAAAATTATTAATTCCGTCAAACGATTACACCCCTACGCGCAACCCTCAGAAGTCTTCGAGAGACTTGTATGAGATAGGGAGACGCAGCACTTACCTTTTAACGTGTGATGCCAGGCACGAGACCGGTGAATCAGTGGATCGAACCCACGACCCCACGCATGCGAGGCGAACTCACGGCGACCACCACGGCCCATGAATACTGGCAGGTAGAACTGGCCCCAGAAGATAGCGAAAAGACAGCTTTCACCAGTGTTATGATATATTATCATCCTGTATCTGGTAATGTAGTAAAGCAATAATCTAGCTAGTTCAGGTTATGGTAATATAGGAGATAAAAACATGATAGAGAAAAACAATTCAAGATTGTCAAAGAAATTTCAATTAATCTATAAATTGTTAAAATCGATTATTTCATTATTTATTTTATATCATACTGATATAAACACAACAACCAGGACTGTGGAATTTCACCGTTATGCCATTCGGGCTTTGTAATGCTCTAGCCACATTCGAGAGATTAATGGAGACGGTTCTGAGAGGACTTCCATGTAGGAGGTGTCTGGTATATCCCGAAGACATTATTGTAGTTGGAAAATCATTCGAAGACCATGTAAAAAACCTGGAGGAGGTATTCCTGCGACTGAGAAACTCTGGATTGGAGCTGAGCCCCCACCTGTCCCAAAAAGAAGTATGCTACCTTTTCCATGTTGTCTCTGGGCACGGAGTAGCAGTGGATGACGAGAAGATCAAAGTACTGAAGGAGTGGCCTATTTCGAAAGACATACACCAACTGCGTAGTTTGTGCACATACTATCGCCGATATGTGCTGGGGTTCGCCAACATCGCTAAACCACTGACCAGGCTCACGGAAGGACAAACAAAGTTTCTGTGGTCCGAAGAATGCCAAGACTCGTTCAGGAAGCACCAATTCTAAGTTATCCTCTTCCGAGTGGAAAATTCAGTTTGGACACGGACGCCAGCAACGTGGGACTTGAAGCTGTCTCGTCCCAGATCCAGGATATGCAAGAGAAGGTCATCGGATACTCTATAAACCGGAGCGTTACTACTGTGTCACCAGACGAGAACTGTTGGCTGTTGTCAAGGGAGTAGAACACTTTTATAAATACGTGTACGGAAGAAGATTCCTGTTAAGGACCGACCAAGCAGCCCTTAAATGGCTTCTACAGTTCAAAAACCCCGAGGGACAAGTAGCACGTTGGATCGAAAGACTCCAAGAATTCGACTTCGAAATCGAACATCGAGCAGGAAGTGGCCACAAGAACGCAGATGCCCTGTCAAGGAGACCATGCTCAGACGACTGCTCATACAGCCGACGAGCAGAAGATATGGAAGCAGCGATTTGTAGAACCACGGCAGTTGACAACAACTGGAATGACAACGAGGTCCAGAAAGACCAAGAAAGAGATCCAGATCTTGGTTTGGTCATCGGTTGGAAAAAGAGTAATCAAAGACCGACATGGCAGGAAATATTCCCCAGCAGTCAAATTCTACTGGGGTCCTGAAACGTGTATTGGAGTCTGAAGATGGTGGGGAGGACAGACGTCAGATAGTGGTACCCAAGAACAGAAGACAGGAAGTACTCCGAGAGATCCATGATGGAGTTGCTGGAGGACATCGGGGTGTGACGAAGACCCTGCAGAAAGTAAAGCAACGGTTTTACTGGGTCAATTGTCAAGTTGATGTCAATGACTGTTGCAGGAAGTGTGCTGCCAGCAATGGACCTCGGACACGACCCAAGGCTCCGATGCGTCAGTATAACGTAGGTAGTCCATTCAAGAGAATCGCTATTGACATCGCCGGCCCGTTCCCCGTATCAGATCACGAAAATAAATACATCCTTGTGGCAATGGACTATTTCAGCAAGTGGGCCGAAGCCAATGCTCTGTCTAACCAGGAAACCATCATCGTCGCAGATGGCTTGGTGAAAGAGTAGATATCTCGATGCGGTGTCCACTTGGAGCTGCACTCGGACCAAGGCAGAAATTTCGAATTCAACCTGTTCCAAGAAATGTGCCAACTGCTGAAAATCTGCAAGAAGAGAACCACAGCTCTACATCTACAGTCCGATGGAAAGGTTGAGCGGATGAACAGGACTATCAATCGCCTCTTGTTCAAGGTAGTCTCTGACCATCAAAGAGACTGGGACCAGTATCTCCATTTGTTCCTGATGGCCTACCGTTTCGCAGTACACGAGTCGACCGGCCAAACTCCTGCTAGAAGCATAATGGGCCGAGAGCTGCGACTTCCCTGCGACCTAAAGTTTGGGACGCCACCAGGACAGGATACCGCGGGAGAGGATTACATCAGCAAATTCCGGCAGCGAATGGAGGACATCGTGCTATGAAGATGTCTGGAGGAGCTTCACCCAACTGAGAGATACGATGGTGGACCAGAATCTGGTGGACTTGGCAATCCCAAAATTACTCTGTGGAATTGATGGGTTGGATTGGAGAGTTATAAGAAGTATGTTGGAGACGATATTCCGATCCAGCGGCGTCCAGATTTTGGTTTGCTGTAATCCTATTCCACGACCTAACATGGAGACTGTGAAGTGTTATTTCCATCGAACTTCACTGTGCAGATATGGGGAATCTTGCAAATATCGACACACTCTAAGGATGACATTTCAGGACGAAATATCTCTAAGAAGGGGACAATTTGGAGAAGCTGCGGGCGATGCCGGACCTGAAAGATCACGCGACAGCATATAACTTTCGAGGCGCTATGCACCGAGAAGAAACTGGTCGAATCGAAGAACGTTTCTAAGGCTTACACAGCAGAGTTAGGCAGTCAGTGGAGCTGAAGTCGAACATAAATAGTCCAGTGATTGTGAGATAAATTGTTGAATCTTTGTGTTTCGTCAAATTAATTATTTAAGAGTAAATTAGACTTCAAATATACTACAATACTATTTAATATTATAAACGAAAATTGGATTTTTGGTCTACCATGGTCAATATTCAATTAATTTGTTTGGCATATATTTTTTATACTTCCATTTCCATTTCATAAAAGATATAAAATCAATGCCGAATATGCATACTCTCCCTTACGACAAATGTACGCGATTGTGGTTGGCCACTGATCTAACCAAAATGTTCGGAAATCATATTAGCTTGAGTTTTAATGAATGAATAGTTGAATCAACATTAACAAATGAATTTTGTTTACAACAATAAACAGCTCCACTGCGCGTCGTATCCACCATACACGTTCGGCGATGCCACCCAAGGATTATATTCTACGAAAGGATGGCTTATTTCCTATGCTCATACATTGGTCACATTTCCACTGCACATGCGCGAAAAATTACGTCACCACTGAGCCAGGACGGTTTGTGCGCCATTAGAGTCCATGTATTTTTCTATAATTTCAAACATGTATGTTTTTCGAGCAGTTTTATAATTTTTTGCTGTGTTCTTTTAGTGCGTTTGAATAGTGTGTTGTTCAACTTTGGTTTTGAAGGATTTTTAGTCAGTTTTAATGTAAATTGGGAATTTTGAAAGGACTGTTTGTGCATTCTAAACTCCATTGTTATTGTGCCCTTTCTTATAGACCCTTTTTTCACTCTTGGAAATACCTGAGGTAAGTAGGGCTCTACAGAGAACTCCGAATTGTTGAAGATTTTTTTACGTTACTGTTATTCTAAGATGTTGATTTTTCAGATCATGCCAGAACGTATTTGTGCTGTGGCTTCTTGCAGGAATAATAACAAAACTCTAAGTATTCACAGTTTCCCAACAGGAAGATATTTAGTATCTTCCACTATAAGAAAGGAGTGGGAGCATCGGTGCAAAAAAGCAGATTCTTTCAATATTAATTCGTCAACCATTTGTTCCGATCATTTTACAAATAATGATTATGAAAGAGATTTACAGAATGAACTATTAGGTGAGTTATGGGAGTTAAATCCAATTGTCTTTAATCATATGTTTATCTACTAGGCCTTCCCATACGAATTTTTTTCAAAAAACTGCATTATACACAGTAGACTTGGGTAACAAAAATAATGAAGAAAAGATAAAGGAAACGGCTATTGAAAAAAGAACTATAAAGATAAACCAAAATGATGAAATTTCCATCTTGAATCCTCTCAGGATTTGCAAGAAGTTAGGACTGTTGAAGAAACTACACAATACCATACAATTCATGTTGACCGTAATGAAGAGACACCTGCTCAAACTGAATTTTACAAAAAGAAATACGAAACATTGCTGCAGAAATACAACCAGTAGAAAACAACGCCTAGCAAAAAAATTAAAGGTTTAATTACAATGCTAAAATATTGCAAAAAGAAATTTTATACGCCACTAACTACAACAGTCAAGTCGCCTAAAGCTGAACAATTCCTGGAGAAAGTTTCAACACGAAACCTAATAAAGTTGCTAGCTCATTATAGAAAAATGTATCACTGGACTCGTCAAGATACGAGGGTTACTATTTATGTATTGAGAATTGGCAACACTGGTGTTGCTAGGCGCGATCCAACAGCGCTATCGCAAAGTTTGACATTTTTGACAGTATACGTATTCAGAACTTTTTGTCATACATACGCTATTTGTATTGTTAATAGATGGAACTAAATCGTGAACATTTTCGTGCCATGATTTTTTACGATTTTCGACCTGGATTACCTCAGCAGCAGTGTGCTGATCAACCCACTGCGATTTTTGCTGATGAAGCACCATCCAAAGCCACAGTATATCGATGGTTTAGTGAATTCAAACGTATAGCCGTACTTTGCTGGCGGACGAAGTTAAAGATGGACGTCCAAAATGGGTTGTGGTGCGAGAAAACATTGATGCTGTTTCCGAACTGATAATGCAGGATCGTCATATGACATATCGCGAGATCGAAGCATCCCTGGGCATTAGTATACGTAAGATATTGCATGAACATTTCGCAGTCAGAAAGATTTGTTTTCGTTCGATTCCGCACAATTTGACAATCGATCAAAAAAAGACTCGTGAAAATTGGTGCAATGAAATGATTACAAAATATGACCACGGTGCATCAAATGCAGTTTATAACATATTCACAGGTGACGAATCTTGGATCTATTGTTATGAGCCCGAAACTTAACAGCAGTCGACTGTATGGGTCTTTCAAAATGAACCATATCCAACAAAAGTTGTTCGTGCTCGCAGCACTTTGAAGCAAACGGTGGCCTGTTTCTTCAGTATTAACGGTCATGTGGCGACCGTGCCTTTAAAGCAAACGTAGAACGGTAAACTCTGAATGGTACACTACTATCTGTTTGCCAGAAGTCATCAATAAAATAATGAAAACGAACCGTCGACGAAGAATAATTCTCTATCATGACAATGCGAGCTCACACACATCGGCTCAAACAACCCGCTATTTGAGCACTCAAAACGATGAATTGATGAGTCATCCGCCGTACAGCCCTGATTCAGCACCTAATGATTTCCATTTGATTCCTCAAGTGAAGAACAAATTACGTGGTTAACGCTTTTCGACGCCACAAGACGCTGTTTATGCATTCAATATCCATGTTTTGGAGATACCTACTTCGGAGTTGAAAAACTGCTTTGCCAATTGGTTTAATCGAATGCAAAAATGTGTAGATTTTGAAGAACAATAAAGAAGTTTCTACACCCCAGTTATTGTTCTAGTTCTTCATTCTCATTACATAAATAGCAACCCTCGTATATCTGTTGCATTTACTGTAAGGTGCCATAGCAAAAAATGCTATGTGTATCTTCGAAAAAATTTGAATAATCCCTTACTTTCATTGTCAAGTTTGAAGCGTTGGGCATCTCGACTAGATATTGGTCCAAGATTACTCAAAGATGTTTTGTTGATGATGAAACTAGCTGGGGAAGATTTTACCGAGTGTGAGAGAACTGTTGTCCTACAGTTTGATGAAGTGAAAATGAAATCTATTCAAGAATATGACGTTTGATGTTTTTTTCTTAAACACAACGAACAATGTCAGAATGTCGTATCTTCAATCTGAATACGTGAAATTAGCACACACTAATTGTTCTATCTCGAGAATATCAGGCGTTTACTAAATCAAAGTGTCGTATCCTCAAATAACTCGAAACTCTTGCAAAAATGGCTTTGACTTCTTGTCTTAGCACGGCAGTAAGTATTATTCTACGATAAATTATATAGTGCCCAAGCTTTTTCAACAATATTCTGTTTTCTGCATATTTATTATTGTTATTATTATTGAGTAATTTATTATTGATAACATAATAACTCTTCCATTTTCAATTAAAACGGAAGAACTAGGAAATTGAATTTGTTTTATTGATATTGAAAATATGTTATCATACCTCAATATAAAGGACTAAACTCTTTTGTTTATACCTGACGATTTTACTTATCCTATCCAAATTGAATATTTATTAATGTATTATTTTAAGAGTACCTGTGAAAACTATGACTATAGGTTGCTAACTGCTTTTGTACTATTGTACACAGCAAATTTCAATTTTCTGAGATGGTAAAATTTGATTTTTCAAGCTCATACATCACATTAAATGTTGTAAATAAAAGAATAGTTTACTTCATTTTAAATTCATCACAACATATTTTTGGATAAATTATTGGCCAACACTAAATGCGCCGATTTAAGGGACATCATCTTATTCAAATTCTGTGAACGGCATATGGAAGTAGAGCTCAATATCTACAATTTGTATATTTTGGATTTTCACCTGAGAGGTGGGAAATGTGTTGGAAATATCACTGAAAGTTGATCAAAACGCTTCAAAGTGCGTCGGAAGTCATCCGAAGTCACCCGAAGTCGAACTGAAATTAATCCAATATTGTTAGATTCCCCGAAATTTGCCTGGCAAATACCCAAAATCCTCAATGAAAGATTTAAAAATCCTCACATAATCCTCACACCCAAAAACTATGGAAAATAATTGAGCATGACAATGTGATTCAATGTATTTTCTCTCACTTCAGTTGAATTAAGTTTGGCTAGAACGAAATAAAAACCCTTTTAAAGCAGAAAACTGAAAACTTTTTGTGTAATGTCGGCGAAACCTAGGCTGTTTTTGTCGTATCACTTTTTAAAATTATTTAGGCCGTTTTAAAAACTTTTCATTTTAGCGTTGAAACAGTGACGTCATAGACAGAATGTTTTAAAACGAAATGCACCATTTTGAAGCCATAGTCAAATCTATGACGTTGAATTTAAAAAAATTTTAAAACATTATTGAATACAGTTCAACAACAAAAAACAGCTCTAACAATTTGCTATATTCGTTTTAGTTGTCAAAAGTCAAACGAAACAGTAATTAACAAATGAATGCATGGAATTGAAGAACAGAAATCAACCTTCAACCATTGTCCTTCAACCTTCTAAACCCACTCTTGTTTTGTGATTTAAAATTAATTCAAAATGTTCCGAAACAAAAACCTAAAGCTCCCTTTAGGTTTTGTTTTCACGATTCGTTTTCTGATTGGTGAAGCAATGTGAAAATACATCTTTTTGTTTCAGGTGAATTAAAAATTCTGCTTCACTAATCAGTATACGAAACGTAAAAAGTTTGTTTATGAACCCCCACATGATATGTCAGATTAGTTTGAAACGCAGTCAGCTGCCACATGTCATTTCACACATAGAACCACCGTTACAGAACGATAAACCATAGAACACTTTTGTTCTTTAACATCCAAGAGCAAGAACCGTTATATTTACCGTTTATTGAATTTATCGTCCACTGATTATTCTCAAAATTGTAAGATGCCAATTTTTGTGGTATAATATCAAATTCGAAATCCTCACAAAATCCTCACATTTTTTCAATCCCCAATGAATTCCCCAGCACCATACCAAATCCTCACAAATTGGGGAATTCCTCACACATTGGTAACACTGGTTAAGGTTCATATGAAGTCAAATATTTCACGTTTCTGAACTATAAGATGGCACTGACAAAATATGTTTTGCATACGATAGTGACAGCGATCTTTTATAATATTTCCAAATAAATTACAGTTTTCTGCTGGAATATCTACCGAATATCCAATGGTAAACCCTACTGCTAATGCATTGTTGCCAAATCTCAACATTGTTCGAAGTACTGCGAAATAGCTCACAGGATTATTAATTATTATCTGGTATCAATTATTGTGGTGTAGTGGTGCGGCCCTATTTTTAAGTACGCCTCTGACTATAAGTGCGTGGAGAGGGGCGAAACTGAACAGAGTGCGCGGGGGCAGTGACGAGCGAGCCTTCGAGGCGGAACGACGTATCTGGCTCTGCTTACAATAAATACTTTCTGTATTGCTTTTTCGTACTTTTGTATTTAATAGAAAATAATACAAGGTGTGATCCACTTATTTAAATTCACTTCCTACCCGAGAACCCACTTCCGTGATACCTACTTGAGTCTCAGGCTGAGCTAGCTGTACCTATTCAGTGGTGATGTGGTTAAATGCATTATGTAGCTACATTTCGGATAGATGGATTACTAATAATAATTATTATTATTACATTTCCTGTTCGATGTGAAAATGATTTTGTGATTTCTTTCTCTTCAATAATGAATATCATCTACATTGGAGATATTGAATATATACATATTATGTATAAGGCGAAGGGTAGTCTTGACTGACTAGTTAAGGAAAAATGCAGATGGATCTTGAAGATGCTGTCAAAATACTAAGCTCTTTGTTATTTGGACTAGCTTTAGGAAATGTTTATTTTCTTTATCAAGACATTGAACATGATGTTAGTAGTAAAAAGTCAACAAAATTTCAATAAAGAAGAACAACGCATTTTGAAAAATAATGTGGAAATCAAAGGAATACCCAAGCATGAAAATATTAATGATAATACAATAGTTGAAAAATTATTAGCCAAAATCGAAGTTAAGGAAGAAAAGGAAAACATCCTGAAGGTTGAAAGAGTTCCTGATACAAAAGAAAAAAAGAAGAATTCAGTGAAGATCACCATGAAGAATGAGGAATCTAAATAAAATATTGTTGCTGCAGCAAAGCAATATTTCCAAGTTAATGGAAAATTCACCACCCAGAACATCAATTTACCCGGCCTTTCTACTACTACCTACGTGAATGATGACCTTTCTAATCGTAACAAATTTTTATTTGCTAAAGCCAAAGAATTGAAAAAACAAGGTTTCAAATATATCTGGTACGAAAATAACAAAATATATGTGAGGAAAGGTGAAAAAGATAGTTCTTTCATCATCAGCTCGGAGGCTGATATTACACATCTAAAAAATGAATTTTGATTTATTTTTCAGGTTCATTTTTTTAGATTTTTTATTTCATATCACTTATACATATTTTATTCTCTTCTATGGATCAGTTTTTTAATGTAGTAGAAGATTGTATTGAGACTAATGTCGTGAAAGATTTAAATGAGTACAAAAATGTAAGTTTTAATACTGGTTTAAAAATTGTGCATGCAAACATTAGAAGCATGGCAAAGAATTTTGATGAGGCTAAATTATTCATCCATCAGTTAAATGAATCTATCGACATGATACTTTTTTCTGAGACTTGGCAATTGTTTAATCCAAAATTATTTGAAATTCATGGATACAACCAAATTTATAATTATGGAAACATTGATCAAAATGATGGAATGATCTTATATATTATAAAATTTAAATATTCTTTCAAATATGAAATTATAGAACTGGATAATATCAAAGTAATCTATACCAAAATTGCAGTAGATAAATCAAAAATTATTAATTTAATAATGAAGACCTCCTTCAACTTCACCTTATACTTTTAACGATAACTTACAAGTTTTTCTAAATGCACACCGGAATGATATCAATAAGAATGATACATTTTTTATAGGAGACATAAACATAAATATTTTGTCAAATTTCAAATTTGTTCATGAGTATCTAAAAATACTGAACGAATTTGGCTTTGTTTCCTACATTAATGGGCATACTAGATTGAGAAACAACATAAAATCTTGCATAGATCATATTTTCGTAAAGAGTAATCCAAATAAAAATGTATTCAGATCCATGATATACGAGTATGAAATCACTGATCATTATCCGATATTTCTTCATTATAATTTGTACATTCCAAACAGAAATTATGAAATTTTTTTTTTATAAAAATGTGATTGACTATAAAACACTACATGAGAAGTTTGAAAATGAAAACTAGAACAAATTTTATAAAATGAACAATTCCGATGACTTGGCAGAATATTTGATAAAAATAATTCAAATAATAACTGGTGAATGTACTAAGAAAGTCAGGATAACAAATAAATTGAGAAAAAGAAAAGAGTGGATGACTTCAGCATTATTAATATCTGTAGATAAAAAAAATGGATTGTATAAACAACTGAAAGAGAATCCCAATAATGCAGTAGTGAAACTAGATTATAATACTTAAACATATAAAAACAGGCTAACCTGCCTTATTAAAGAAGCTAAAAGACAGTATTACCAAAAACAGATAACAGATAGTAGTGATTCACTTTGAAATTTACGGAAATGTATAAAAAATATCTGTAATGAACATAAAACCGTTGAAGGAATAAAATCGATGAAATTGAGTGATAATTCAATAACAGACAATAAATAGATTATTTCAGACCATCTCATCAATTATTACTCGGGAGTAGCAGAAAAAATTAATAAAAAAATTATTCGGTCTAAAAAAACACCCATATTTGAACCACCCAGAACACTGAAAACATTTTATCTAGAAGACACAAACCCGATTGAAATAGAACAAATAATAAAATCGTTGAAATTGAAAAAATCTCCAGGTATTGATAAACTCACTTCAGAAATACTAATATTCTTAAGTAAAATCATTTCAGATCCATTGACTCATCTGATGAATTTTATCTTGAATTCAGGTCAAATTCCAAAGTCTTTCAAAGTTGGCATTATCAAACCAATATATAAATGTGGTGATAGATTTGAAGCTAAAAATTATAGGCCTATTTCACTAATTTCAAGTTTAGCAAAAGTTTTTGATAAAATTTTGAAATATAGAATGGAAACATTTTTGGAAATAAATCATCTAATTTCAGAAAAACAATTCGGATTTAGAAAAAACGTTTCAACCCAGGATGCTATCTGTCATCTGACTAATAATATACATCAACATCTTGATAATCAAAATTCAACTATGGCTATTTTTTTGGACGTAGCTAATGCTTTTGATACAGTTGACCAGAAACGACTATTAATGAAATTAGAGAATATTGGATTTCTCGGAAAAGTTTATTATCTTGTCAAAAATTACTTAGAAAATAGAACTCACTATGTTGAAATTGATGAAGCTAGGAGTGAACAAAAAATCTTTCAATTTGGTGTGCCACAGGGGACAGTTTTGCGACCACTGCTATTTTCTATCTATCTCAATGATCTTTTTTATATTATTACTATAGGTGAAATTCATAGTTTTGCAGATGATACAGTTATATTATATGGAGGAAAAAACTGAACTGAATTACAGACTGAACCTTCAATAGATTTTGGAAAGATTAAAAATTGGTTTGATTATAACCTACTCGCAATAAACTTTGAAAAAACGAAATATATGCCATTCACATTTTATAATAATACTCTTCCAGGCATGGGGCCACTAATAATTGATAATAATACTAGAATAGAAGAAACAGATAGTATCAAGTACTTAGGGATTATGCTTGACAGGCATCTTAAATGGGACAAACAAATAGAATTTATTTTGAGGAAATGGCCAAGTTTATTATCAAAATTCAAGTATCTCAAAACATTCATGGACATAAAAACTCTTGACATTCTTAATTTTTCATTAATACACTCGCAATTGAATTATGGGATTTTGGCTTGGGGAGGAGTCATGAAATCCCACCATAGAAATCTTGATGTTCTTCAGAAATGGTTTTTAAAAATCATATATAGAAAAAACTATTCATATCCAAGTGATAAACTGTACAAAGAATCAAAGAAAATGGATATAAGACAACTATTTGGATACAACATAATGATTAATATCTACAAACATAAAACGAATATAAACTTCAATAATCATATTTATAATACAAGGAATAAAAATAGTGTCACAGTGAAATATAAAGTTGAAAAAACAAGGTCTCAGAAAATGTTCAAATATTTATTGCTATTTTACTATGATTTAATTCCAAATCATATAAAAGGGATCAAGTCATTATTCTCATTCAAAAAAGAATTGAAGAAATGGATTCAAGAGTCTCATCGAAATTTATTTCATGAAATCTTTCACTTCAATTAACTCAGGTAGCTTATTTTTATTATCATTTTATTGAATTTTAAAAGTTTACAAAACATATACTTACCTATATGTAATTCTCACCTAAAATTTCTCGCTACAAGTTTTTAACTTCGCGGGTATAATTGAACCGTTTATTCACCTTTTTATACAAATTGATGTAATGCTTTTTAATTGAATTTTGAATAAACTTTATTATTATTATTATTATTATTATTATTATTATTATGAGACACATACAAAGTCATGACACATGATTGTGGAAAACATCCAATTCCTTTTTCAATAATTATTATAATAATTTCGGTTCAAACTTTCCTATCATATTTTTTTAAACTTGCACACATAACTCAATACGGGGTGTTGACAATGAGGTCTCCATCCAAGACAAACCTAAGGGCACGCGCAATAAATTTCCTGAAATTTGTTAACAGAACAGAGCAAGGGACATTGAAACCGCATAATGAGCCCCCCGAGGTCTCCATCCAACCAAAACCGGAAGCACTGCACCTTTCACCAAATTCACGGACAATACTTTTCAGAGGCAATTGAATTCGTTTTTAATGTTCTTTTTTTCTTTTCTCCTCTTTTCCAGCTCTTAGTATAGGCTTATTGTTCAGTGGTCTACAAAATATTTCAGTTTTGCAGTATCTCCTTTTTTTGTGGATGTAGACTTCGCGGGCCTCATTACTGTTGATAAGTTACCTCTATAGAGCCTTGTCAGTTAATTTAATGAAACTAACAGTGCCTCTAGTTTTTTTGTTGGGTGGAAACCTCGGGGAAATAATTTGTCGAGATCAGTTGAGTCCTGTCTGTGAATTTTGTGGAATTCACAGTGCCTCCATGATTTTGTTGGGAGAAGACCTCTAGGACTTCGTTTTTAGAATACTGTGGGCCTCTGCTGAGTACTGCCTACGAATTTGCTGGAATTCGTAGTGTCTTCGCTCTTTTGTTGGCTAGAGAACTCGGTGACCTCGTTATTCGAATTCAGTGGCCTCTACTGAGTACTATCTGTGAATTTGGTGGAATTAACAGTGCCTCCATAATTTTGTTGGGTGGGGACCTCGGTGACATCGTTATTCGAATTCAGTGGCCTCTGCTGAGTCCGTGAATTTGGTGAGAGTTGCAGTGCCGTTAGTTTTCAATGGGTGGAGACCTCGGAGACTTTATTACTCAAATTCAGTGTTCCTTGCTGTGTCCTGTCTGAAAATTTCAGGAATTTTGCAGCGCCCTCAGATTTGTATTGGGTGGAGACCTCGATTTTCAAGCTCAACCCCTGTGCCGAATCATGTCTGCAGGTTTCGGAAAATTTGCGGAGTCGTCAGTTTTGTAATGGGTGTACACCACATTTTTCAGAAACAGTTATGTATTTTATTTGTCTGCAAATTTCGGTTGATTCGCAGAACATCCAAGCTTACCATGGATAGAGACCTCCTTTTGTTCTAAAATGGGTTATCTTTTCAATCGTCTTTAGTGTTTCCAAAGGTGGGACCATTTTCTTCAAAGCTGGTTCATTCGTTTACTAAGATTTTGACTTTCAAAACTGATATTTTATATCGGAAAACATAAAACTTGTTACTTACATACTTCTTCAATTATGTCCAAAGACTGCAAGGCTTAAGGCGGACCAATCCAACATCGAACTGATGAACTGACAAACCCCTATCGACATAACTTTCATTTTCGAAAAACAAATTACATCGGTTACCGTTGTCCAGAACTATTGGCAACACTGTACAGTAAATATGACAGTGACAAAAATTCTGAGCAATACCTTGTGGACAGTAACAGAACTATTTATGTCTTTTCGTTCATGTACTACAGAGGAATCACTAACTGGAGCGATTTGCCGTTTTTTGTCCGAGGTTTTGAAAATCATTATTAAAAATATAAATCGTTTGATTTTATGTCTGAAAAATAGTATGAATAGTTCCTCAATGTTCAGTCTTCTAAATTTCATATGAATATCACTTGCAAAAGCGTTTCTTCTAAACTGTCTTTGATTTTTAATAAGATTTTCAGATTTTTTTAAATTGTGAGGGAATGTTGAAGTTTAAAATTTTGAAAAAAATCGTGATTATTTTTTACTTTGACATTGATATGTCATGATATTTGAAATGGAGTCTGATGAATGGTTTTTGGGAAAACCTTAAAAACCTCTAAAAATTAGGTTTTTATTTTTTCCTCGAAAACATCTCTCTATTTATTCAATTTGAATGCCAAAATAACTCGAATTTTTTTCAGAATTTTTAACTTTGCCGTTAATTTTTTCATGGGTTTATATGAACCTCAAGATGTTGTACGAGGGCTTGCGGACTACATTTTTTTTTTCAAGCATAAAGTGGAATTCAGTAAATGTCCAGACATATTTATAGTTATTTGAAATTAGCTAATAGAAGGAAGGTGATATAATCATACCCAGGTGGCTGAATGATAAACAGGTACCATGCTTAGTATCGGAAATTATTTCAGGGTATTATTATAAAGACGCATTTAGTTATTAAAGAGATTGAGAAGTGGTGAATGACTTAAATCTAACTTGACATTATACTTATAAATCATCTCCTCTTTCAGAATTTCTACTGATTACAGGAGCTCCTCTGCCTTCACTGGACTTTATGCTGGACGAGAATTGTCATCAAGTGAAAGTCATAATATACGACAAATATGAATTTTCAGATGAGCAGATGATAGACGTTACTGTAAGTTATTTATTGCGGTCCATAAATTAATTTTTAGCGTTGATATGTATTCGTCTGAAAAAACCTGTCGATTTCCTTCCTCAATTTGACAATTTACATTATGAAAATATTACCCCTTCTTGTACCCACTCTGAATTATGAACACCCCTGTTTAGTTTGCGTGCAAATTTCACAAGAAACTCACAAACTCAAGAGATTAATGGACTGAAATTTGTTTTACTTCTGAAAAATGATCAGAATAAAAAAAGAACTGAGACCTCAAGATCTTACCTGTACTCGTAAGTCTGGGCAGCGAGACGTTCTTTCTTCAGCGGTTTTCTCCTAGAGAACTCTAGTGGTCAATGCTTCTGCTGATTTTATGTGAGTAGCGTAGAGTCACTATGAGTTAGGTAATGTTCTGATCACTGCTAAGATGGTTTTTAACATAAAGTATATGGGTCGAGTGTATATATAGCACGGCGAAAACAGAAGTGAGTTCGAAAAATGGTTTTCTTCTGTCTTTCTTCATAGTTGAGATGGGAGAGACGAGGCGAGGATCTTGAGGTGTTTTTTGGTAACTGATCTGATTTGGTAGGCTGAATGATTATACCCGGGGAGCAAATAAACTATAGTTGCCGATGAATACCCATTATATTTAAATTAATGTGAAAATTGGTTTATTTATAAATGTTGATAAATGAATTAATAATATTGAACATAAACGGACACACACAAGAGCGCATGGACACGACAACACCCTCAAAAATTTTTAATAAGAAGGGGGGTCGTGTGACACCTTGTTCGAAAGGGACTCCCATTCTCTGTTAAGCAATTTTGAGTTTTTCAAATTTGGTGCAATAGTAAGTAGGAAAATTTACTTTGAATATGTACAGTGTTGATAATTCACTGAAAAAAAGAGCCGTTTTACACTTCAAAAATTACTCCGAAAATTCTAACGGAAATAATATCGAAAATTTCTCTGATAATTTCAAGAATGACTAATAAACAATTCATGTTTTATACAACAAGGAAATTATGGCGGATTTTCTTTCTTGCGCATGCGTATTATTCCGATTTTGCTGGTGGAATTTGAAATGTCATACAGATTCTCAATATGTAATGATGTAATTACTGTCATTAGATCATTATTTATAACTAAACTTCTAAATCTACGAATTGATGAATGATAATGCCGAAAACAAAAGAAATGTGTGTTGCTACAATTATTTCCTCACATGTTTCATTGATATATGTAATAAAAAAAAAGGATTCAAGCAAGAAAGTGTTCGCTTTGGTATAAAACGTGAATGCAAAGGAGTAATGAAGGTAGAGGTATAGGTACTTTCTCTTCTCAATAATGAGTTAATGATCCCGAAGCATATAGAAATTTTCTCAGAATAAATGATCACCAGTTTGCCAAACTGTTGAATTAAATCAAGGATGGTATCACAAAGCAGGATACTTACACGAGAGATTCTATAAGTGCTACACATAGGTGGGTGTTGAAACAAGAAGTGTATGACAACCATTTACTGATAATTCTGTTTTATTTCTAGACACCACCATTACTCGTCGTTTCCTGGCTACTGGTGAAACTATTCGATTTCTTATGTACAGTGTGAGAGTTCATGAAAGTACCATTTCGAAAATAGTGCCAGAGGTATGCTTGAAAATGTATCATCGTTTGAAACAAAGATATATCAAGGTGGGTTCATACTTTACCTTGTTATTTCTTTTTTTAGTATTTTTTTTAGATTCCATCATCTACGCAAGAATGGTTGAAGGTAGAAGCTGATTTCAACAGTAAACGAAATTTTCCTCACTGCTTGGGTGCATTGGATAAAGGCAAAAATAGCATTGTACTGTTGGATCCCGTTGATGCAAATTACAGATTTATGTATGTTAATGTTAGTATAAATGGACGAATATCTGATGGTGGTGTTTTTGAAACAAGCAATTTGTCATAAGCCCTTCTTGAACATACTTTGAATATACCTGAACCAGCAAATTTACCAGTGAGAACATTGAAAGTTTTTTCTTTGCATTGTTGAGAATTCTCAAAATTTCGATTTCAGCTGATCTAAATAAAATTGCAGAAATAGTTTTGCAGATACAGTCTGCAATAACTGTGCTTCATTAATTTTTTGTGTTTCTCATTTCTTTCTGGTGAATGAGATAGACGTTTTGATAATGTTCTTTTCAGTTTGAGGAACACTGCCGGAAGCAACTACTTCTACTTGAGATTCCAATGAAACTGACCCATCTGAATTTACAATTCCATCATATTCCTCAGTGTGTCTTTCAACGTGATCTTCTTCATCAGGCTGGCCCTAAAATCATTTACCCATTTATACATATAATGGTGCATTTTATGTGCAAAATAGAATTACCCACCATTTCATCATCATTTGAAATTTCCTGTCCCTGTGTAATCGTATCATCCTAGGTGTCTTCTGTCTCATGTCCTGATTCTGAAGACCTAGAGTCAGTTGCTTGCCGTGATAGGGTATAATATAATAATAATAATTACTATTATTATTCATTTCAATTCCAATTAAATATATAAAGTGTGCATAAATATCAGATAGTTCAAAATGGCCGGTCGATTTTTTTTGTTGATACTAATTCTGTCATTTTTAGGTTCACTTTAGCCAATAGCTAGACTGTGATTCTAAACGTGAGAACTCATGTCACCACCCCATGCGATTATGCCATAGTTTAGGAGTGATTGGACCAAACTGAAATACATGATTTTAAGTTTTTTTTCATCTAGGTAGTATGAGGGTCATTTGTTTGAAAAGATACAATAAAGATCTTATTTTTTGGTCAAATTCTGGAGTTGAAGATCCCATTTCAGGTTGTTATCAATAATGATGCCTAGGTATTTTGTGCTGGTTGTAGTCTGGATCTGATATGTATTATTTCTAAAAGGTCTAATTGAACGGTATTCGGAATTCCATTTTTATAATTTGCAAAAGGTAGGTAAACAATTTTATTTATATTGATGGTGAGAAGATTTTCATCGAACCATTTTATCATTATTTCCAAGTCTTGTTTCAGCTTGGTTTCTACTTCCTCCCATGAGTTACCATCTAAAAAAAGCACGGTATCGTCGGCAAATGAAATGATCGTTCCATGGCAATTCAACGTTAATAGTTCATTCATATAAATTAGAAATAATATGGGGCCTAATACTGTTCCCTGTGAAATTCCAAAAGTTACCTCTCTCTGATTACCAATCGTGTTATCAATTTTTATTAGTTGTTTTCTTATTTTCAGATAGCTTTAGAGAAGTGTGAGAGTGGGGCCTCGAACACCTATATCATTAAGTTTCGGTAATAGTCTGCTGTGACTTACGGTATCGAAGGCTTTTGCTAGATCGATAAATATCCCAGCACATGGCCTGCTGCTATCCAAACTTGTGCAAATTTTATTCACAAGTAAAGCAATAGCTTCACTGGTAGATTTTCCATTTCTAAATCCGAATTGGAATTTGGACAAAAGTTTATTATTTTCCAGAAAGTTTACCAATCGTTGTTTAAGAGCCTTTTCAATAATTTTACTCATAATAGATATGACACTGATAGGGCGATAGTTTCTTGGATCGTTTCGATTTCCATTTTTAAATATTGGTGTTATTACAGCGATTTTGAACTGAGTTGGGCATTCTCCTTTACTGAACATGAGATTCATCAAGTGGCATAACGGTTTAGTAATGAATTCACTTATTTCTTTTAGGGCTATAGTTGTGATATTGTCAAAACCCGATTTCGAGTTATTTTTCAAAGAATGAATGATATCTCTTATTTCAGTTTCCGAAACGGGCTGCAGAAAAATCGAATTCAATGTAGTGCGGGTTGTTTTTTTAGAATGTGTATTATCTGTATTTTTGCAAGCTTGATATCGTTTGCCATTTTCTCTCCCACAGTCGCGTAATGTTTGTTGAATATTTCTACGATATTGGTAAGTTAATTTTCGATTCATTCAGAATTTCAGTTATATCATTCTCTACTTTTCTTCATGATCGAATATAAATGATATTAGGTCGAAATACCAAAGAGATGGCAGAGTAACCTGCAAAATAATAGTTACACCTTCATGTGTTCGTGTTAAGGTTCATATAAACCCATGAAAAAATTAACCGCAAGGTTAAACTTTTTGAAAAACAATCCGAGTTATTTTGGCATTCAAATTGAATAATTAGAGAGAGGTAAAAGAAAATCTGATGAACAGTTTTCGAGGAGATAAATTAAAAGCTAAATCTTATAGTTTTTTTTAAGTTTTCCCAAAAACCATTGATCAGATTCCATTTCAAATATCATGACATATCAATGTCAAAGTAAAAGATAATCACAATTTTCGACTTCAACGTTCCCTCACAATTTGAAAAAAATCTGAAAATCTTGTTATAAAATCAAAGACAGTTGAGAAGAATCGCTTTTGCAAGTGATATTTAAATGAAATTTAGAAGACTGAACATTGAGGAACTATTCATATAATTTTTCAAACATAAAATCAAACAATTTATATGTTTAATAATGATTTTCAAAACTTCGGGCAAAAAACGGTAAATCGCTCCAGTAGGTGATTCCTCTGTAGTAAATGAACGGAAAGACAAAAATAGTTCTACTACTGTCCACAAGGTATAGCACAGAATTATTGTCACTGTCATATTTACTGTACAGTGTTGCCAATAGTTCTAAACAGCGTTAATCGATATAATTTGTTTAATTTTTCGAAAATGAAAGTTACGTCGATAGGGGTTTGTCAGTTCATCATTAGGATGTTGGATTGGTCCGCCTAAAGTCTTGGAGTCCTTGGACTGAGTAGAAGAATTATGTAAGTAATAAGTTTCAAGTTTTGCGATATAAAATATCAGTTTTGGAAATAAAACAGGACGAAATCAGAATTGAAAAATAATAATAATTATTATAATAGCGTCTTTATTGTCCATTCCAGTTGCTTTTAAATAACATTGAATTATATACATAAAAAATAACGGCAAAATAGGCGGAGTTCAGCTTTCAAATTTGAAAAATATTGATAAAAATGAATTATAGTGAGACATTCATATTAGCTGATCTTTTCAAATTTTACCAACAATATTGTTGTTTGTGCTAAAAGCAAATCTAATCTAAGCAATATCAAGGATGGACTGACTATATCTGTAATAAACCCATATGGGCACTGCAACCCCGAATATGAGAAAAACAAACGAAATTAATACAATAAATAATATACAGGTGAACCGGAAAAAAGGGGAAAAACCAAAGATTCCCAAAATCTCCTCCCACAAGAAATCCGACGGCACAGGCATTATCAATAAACCAAAATCTGAAAAAAAGAATAAACCAGCTTCAAAGAAAATGGTTCCCACCTTTGGAAACACTAAAAACGATTGAAAAGATAACCCCTTTTAGAACAAAAGGAGGTCTCAATCCTTGGTAAGCCTGGATGTTCTGCAAATCAACCGAAATTTGCAGACAAGGAAAATACATCACTGTTTCTGAAAAATGTGGTGCACACTCATTACAAAACTGAAACTGCAAATTTTCCGAAACTTGCAGACATGATTCGGCTCGGGGGTTGAGTTCGAAAAACGAGGTCTCCACCCAATACAAATCTGAAGGCGCTGCAAATTTCTTGAAATTTTCAGACAGGACACAGCAGAGAGAACTCTGATTTCGAATAAGTTTCCGAGGTCTCCACCCAACAAAAACCAGAGGCACTGCAACTCTCACCAAATTCACGGACTCAGCCACTGAATTCGAATAACGTGGTCATCGAGGTCTCCAGCCAACAAAAGAGCGAAGACACTACAAATTCAACCAAATTCGTTGACAGGACTCAGCAGAGGCCCACAGTATTCGAAAAACGAAGTCCCCGAGGTCTCCACCCTACAAAATTATGGAGGCACTGTGAATTCCACCAAATTCACAGACAAGGCTCTATAGAGGTAACTTATCAACAGTAATCTACAACCACAAAAAAAGGAGATACTGCAAAACTGAAATATTTTGTAGACCACTGAACAATAAGCCTATACGAAGAGCTGGAAAAGAGAAGAAAAGAAATGAAGAACCTTAAAAACGAAAACGAACAAAACAACGGAGAAACCGCAAAACTGAAATATTTTGTAGACCACCGAACAATAAGCCTATGCGAAGAACTGGAAAAGAGAAGAAAAGAAAAGAAAAGAAAAGAAAAGAAAAGAAAAGAAAAGAAAAGAAAAGAAAAGAAAAGAAAAGAAAAGAAAAGAAAAGAAAAGAAAAGAAAAGAAAAGAAAAGAAAAGAAAAGAAAAGAAAAGAAAAGAAAAGAAAAGAAAAGAAAAGAAAAGAAAAGAAAAGAAAAGAAAAGAAAAGAAAGAAAGATCTTTGAAAACGAGCCCAAAAACAGAACAATAAACTCATAATTCCAGAAAGCAATGAAATAAACCACCACATTACATACATATATATATATATATATATATATATATATATATATATATATATATATATATATATATATATATATATATACATATCTTGTCAGTGCCATCTAACAGTTCAGAAACGCGAAATATTTGACTTTATATGAACCTTAAAAGAATCATACATACCTCATCTGCACCTGCACCACTTTTCAAAGAAATTTTAGATTTCTTATATTCTTTAGTTGCATTTTGTTTCAATGACAGAAATTTACTCTGCATTTCAACCACTGTGACATTTGGTTTCAAATCTTTCAAAGCTGCTCTAATTGATTCTAGAGCGGTTATACTCCTTTTCCTATTTTCATAATCAGGCGACTTTACGACACAGGCGTTACTCCTCTATTGAAACAGTCACTTTATTTCCCGACCAAGACATTTTAATCTTCTATTTTATAACATAAAGCAGCACCCAATACACTATAACACCCAAATGTCAATCGCACAGATCATCGAAATAAGTTTATGTGATCTGTGATCAAACCATTCCTGTGTCTTTGCGCAATTCCTAGCGCATATTACTCCCAAACTTTATAAAAATATAGAACATGCCCTATATTCGTCGCAAAATATTCACGCTTTTCACTATAATTTTCACTGTTTTTTGGAACCAATTTTCGGAGTAATTTCTGATGTGTAAAACGGAAATAATGTAACCATTGACTATACCATCGCATTCATTATTGAATTGTCTATCTTCTGATTTATGTTTCGATTGGTTAACAGATCAGTTAAGTTGCCCATATTAACTTACCTGTTCATACCTGTTTGCCAGGTAGTCTTTTAAAAATGAGTAGGATATACTATCTAGGAATATTCTTTATATTATAAAGTATCCGTTAAAACAAAATTTGTTTGGTTTAGAAATGGGTACAGCATAGAAAAAAATAATTAAAATTAATTAAATTAAAGATAGCCATGACCACACTTTGATAGGAAAGACATTTTAGGGTTATTCGTCTATTCATGAAACTTAATAAAATAGTATATTATGCAATGAGCACAGAATGATGCCCATTCTGCACGAGTATGAAATTTGCAGCACGAGCCGAAGGCAAGTGCTGCAATTCATACGGGTGCAAAATGGCCATTTTCTTTCCAGTTGCAAACTATACTTTTTCTATGACAACATATCGATCACCTTTAATACATGCATACATTGCAAAAACTTTGAAAGAAATAAACTGATGATATTTCATTACTCCGAATTCGCCGCTAATGGGCTTTCTATCAGAATTAAAATATAAATTGAAGAAATTTCTAAATATTTTCTTTATTGCTATTTCTGATTGGTACACAGAAATAGAAGCCTATAAATGTTTGTATGTATCTAATTGAAGTTGAATGTGCAATTATTGAATATCATATTTGGAGATCTTGATTGCTGAATACTTAATTCTTTTCGAAATTGATAATTTGTCGACGTTGAAGTATACATCTTCTCGCGATTTTCCATTTCTAAATTCGTTGGTATGCCTGATGGTATGTTCTGTATTGCATTTGCAATTTCATTTGCTTACTTTTCTTCGATTCATCAATATATCCCTCAGCAACTGTAGTAGATTTCCAGCCACCGTGGCGTTTTAACGTGGTTATGTCACCTCTCAGCATCAAGAATTTTTGCGGAGGATCGGCGAAAGCAGTGCCCAGTGTATAATTCGTAATTTGGCAATTTTAAATGTCTTTTCCCATAGCTCCAAACTTATTCAGACCTATCCTCTGAATGGTACACTTTCCTTTTTGATAATGAATGAAAAACCATAGACCATTAGCATTTTGAGGGGAAGATTTGCGTATTTTTTATAAATTTCGTAAAATTTGTCAGTCACAGTAAAATTTCGTACCATTTTGGTTTTACTGTCTGGTATTGTAGCTAGAACAGCTGAACCACGATCATTGAAATGAGTAATTTTCATATGATGTAATTCATGTCTTCTACATGCACCCATTACTCCCATAACTAATGCAACCTACTATGTAAATTAGTTTACTTAAACATATTTTTCATAAAATGGAAGTATTAAACCTAGTTTTGTTGCCAAATATATTTCCTCTGGAGCCTGTTCAATGAAATTATCGATCTTATTTGCTGTAAAGATCAATGACTTTTTGGGTTTGTATCCGTTAGACTGTGGCTTGAGAAATGCTTTCAGTTTCAAATATTTGGCAATATTTATATCGTTATATACAGGGTGTCAATTTGAAAACTTCCCACCCTTAATATCTTCCTTCCAGTAAACAATATGAGTAATCGAAAAAACAGGTCAATTTTATTGTCAAGGGGGACACTTTCACGGACTATTTGTAGCCCTCGTGGTTCAACCCCCTAGGAGGGGTAGATGTTACCCTTAGAATTTTAAATGGGAAGGGGGGTCAAGTGGCACATCATTTTGATGGGCGTTCAATTCTTGTTCCAATGGTACCCTGACTTATCATTTTGTGATGAGCATATTCCGAAAAATTGCGTTCTAAACTAACAGAAGTAACTATTAGAACGCATATACTGAGATGCATTATTGTATTGACTCCCTTTAATAAAAATGGTTAGAAGAGTAGGTGGCACCGCTCCAACCCTTGAATGACAGGAATAAATTTATTACGCATGGGATTTTTTATTTGGTGGTTATTTTCCTTCTACACAATAAAATTTAATTTGCGAGAAAGACATTTCCAACATAAAATCTACTTACGCTTATCTTATTAGCTGTTCGAAATGTTGTCCATTTTGCTCTAAACAGTAATACAGTCTGTTTTCGAACTCCCCTCTAACATTACGGAAAACTTCACTAGGAATTGACCGGCATGCTGCTGTAATTCGTCTTTTAAGTTCGTCAATATCAGAAGGTTGTGTTTTATAAACAACGGTTTTGAGATGCTCCCAAAGAAAGAAATCTAAGGGTGTTAAATCCGGTGATCTCGGAGGCCATTCAACTGCTCCCCTTCTGCCAATCCATCTACCCGGAAATCTCTCGTTTAACCACTGTCGGACGGGAAGAAAATAATGAGGTGGAGCACCGTCCTGCTGGAAATGTAACAGATCCTCCTGCAAAAGTTCATTACCTTCTGCATCAATTTGAGATTCTAGCTCGTGAGTTATAAGAGGATCGATAGTCTCTTCAAGCATATCAAGGTACAGATTGCCAGTCAAGTTTTCTTCCAGAAATAAAGGAACAAGAATGGCATTTCCAAGAATACCAGCCCAAACATTAACTTTTTGTGGGTGTTGTGTATGCCCTTCCCGAAAAATATGTGGGTTTTCGTCACTCCAATCGCGACAATTTTGTCTATTAACATTGCCATTCAGAAAAAATGAACACTCATCGCTGAAACAGATGTTTAACAGAAGATTAGGGATGGTATTGACTCGATGAGACATGATTTCACAAAACTCTATTCTTCTATCATAATCATCCTCGTGGAGCTCTTGAAGAATCTGCATTTTATATGGATGAAATTTATGCATTTTCAATGCTTTTCTTATAGTCTCGCGTGACATTCCCGTCTGTTCTGATACTGATCGTAAGGAGCTCGTGGGCTCTGCAGCAAATGTTCCCAAAACTTCAATTTGAGCTGCTTCATTTAGTACTCTGGGGTTATTTCTTTTTTTATTTGTCACTGAACCAGTTTCGTAAAACTTATTCACCAAATCAAGCACATACCGGTGACTTACATTACAATTTGGATGTCTTTCGTTAAAAAGACATGCCGCCCTTCGTGCGCACTTTCCAACTTCGCCATAAATTACAATCATTTCAATTCTGTCTTGAAGAATGTAAACCATTTTTACACTTTTATACACTTATTAAAGTAATTCCTAAACAGCCCAACAGGTACAACGGTATTCACAATACTACCACATAGTTCAAATTTGCCAACCAATTTTTTGCCGGAAAACAGAAACTTTTTACAGCAGACGTAACAAAAAAGGAAGGCATCTGTACAATTTCTGCGATGACACTTAAAAATTCAGCATTTAATAAACACAACTTTACTACCATCTACGTTTTACTATTAGACTACTTTTTTATGTAAAGTGTTTGGAGCTAATGGCTAATGTTACCCCTAATAAAGGGTTGGAACGGTACCACGTAATATTCTAACCAGTTCTGGCCAAACCATGCATCTCAGTATAGGTTTTCTAATAATTACTTCTGTTAGTTTAGAACGCAATTTTTCGGAAAATACTCATCAAAAAATAATAAGTCAGGGTACCATTGGAACAAGAATTGAACGCCCATCAAAATGATGTGCCACTTGACCCCCCTTCCCATTTAAAATTCTAATGGTAACATCTACCCCTCCTAGGGGGTTGAACCACGAGGGCTACAAATAGTCCTTGAAAGTGTCCCCCTTGACAATAAAATTGACCTGTTTTTTCGATTACTCATATTGTTTACTGGAAGGAAGATATTAAGGGTGGGAAGTTTTCAAATTGACACCCTGTATACCAAATGTCGATTCATAAACTTTCCATTCCGTTTGCCGTTACCGTTGCCGTCTGCGTTCGCCGTTCCGTTACCAGTTCAGTACATTGAAATGCATAAGATCATTCATAAACTCCGTTGACCGATGCCGTCCACCGCTCGCATGAGTTTATGAATGATCTTATGCATTTCAATGTACTGATCTGGCAACGGAACGGCGAACGCAGACGGCAACGGTAACAGTGAACGGAACGGAAAGTTTATGAATCGAGCTTAAGAGTCGTTCTCAGCATTGAGAAGTGTTACCACGAAGTGGAACTTGTAAAGTCGCCAAAATAAGCCATCAATACGTTCTCGGAAAACAATTTTGTCTTTTGATCTGAACGATCTGCTGACATTTCATCAATTTGTCGCTGGACGTCATAATTTGACAAGCCGTAGTCGAGTAAACCTAGACCTAACACGAAATATTCCATTTCGCATTTGTTGCTTAGCAACTTGCCTAGCAACCGATGCAAAAATGAAATTCTGTACAATATGTGCTTGTTTATGATTGAAGTTACGGTTATAAAATGAACATTTATCGAGGTTTTCGTAGAAAAAATATATTTCATCCTACTACTAGGTACGTTTGAAAATTATTCAACACTCAAACTCAAAAAAAATTTGTTATTATACTGATGTTCATCAAACTATTATGCAGAGTTGTTATAATTGTTATATTTAATTGATTTTAAAATTATTGACACTTGTAATTATATATAATGTATTATTATTTTCCTTACACCAGAACTTGTTCTGTTTGGAAGATGTATTTTTCAATAAATAAAAAAAAAACTTACCTGTTCACACCTGTTTGCCAGGTAGTCTTGATCCAAAATGAGTAGGCAATACTATCTAGGAATATTCTTTATATTATGAACTATCCGTTATAACAAAATTCGTTTGATTTAGAAATAGGTACAGCATAGAAAAAATGAATTGAAATTAATTATATTAAAGATAGCCATGACCAAACTTTGATAGGCAAGACATTTCATAAAGAATATATTTCATCCAGCACTCTCTTTGGCTCCTGTACTATTAGGTACGTTTAAAAATTATTCAACACTGTTATCTGATGAATTTTTCGTTGATAATCATCTTGAACCATTAACCAAGATGTTCATTGGTTCGTTTTGGTATTCAGTCCTATGGATATTTAGAGGCTCATTTAAAATTCATTTCCTTTTGAAATTTCAGGTGCTTCCAGTGCCCCATTCGGATGATTTGGCGAAACAATGGGAAGAAACATATTTCAATAAGGATTTAAATAATTCTATACCTTATTTATTGAAAGGAAATGATTCTGATGAGCTGCTGCAAGTGCTCAATGTGTTAACCGAAGAAATTTCGGACGTGCCAAAACATAAGAAAACCGAAGACGCTGTTAAACAGTATCAAAAGAAAGTGTTAGATATTCTGAAGAACGTGGGTATATTTGTTATGGATCTTTTTTTCACAGAGTTCATTAACCTCGCTTGAATGTGTGTGCGCGTGTATGTGGGTCCATATCCAGATGACAGTTTCAGTTTATATAAGTCGGAAATGGAACTAGGAATTGGATACAGATAGGGATCGCAATCAATGGATGAGAAGTGGGCGTTGCTAAATGTCTCTTCGTTTATCTCAGTACCTCGGAAGGAACCGGAGTTCTTGTCTACTTATGGCAGTTCCCCATATCCCGTTTGAAAATGTCCGAATCTGTATATTCATATTACAGATAATTTGCAATGAGATACAAACCCATAAACTGTAATGATTTTTGATGAATGAAGTAAATTTCAAAACTTTCCATAAATTTTAAGCGGTTTAACGATCAATAAACCAGTATTTTTTTCGAAAAATGTAACTAACTCGAAAACTAGTTCTTTTCTGAATCGTGAAAAAATCATGTTTATTTTACACAAAAAAGACATATTTCTACAGATTTCCATCTAAATTGAATCAAATTGAATGAAAAAAATTAAATGCTGAAAAATCGGTTTTTTGCCATTCTGACAGTTAATTCGAGGTTATGTCGAAAAGAGTTAAATACAAAAGTTTGTGATTCTTATATTATCCACACCTTTTCAATCCAACATTTTCCGCTGAGATGTCACGATTCACGGCAAATTGCAAAAAAAAACGTTTTCAACCCCTAAACAACATCATTGGTGTGAAGTTACCCACAGATTTTCGGCCACACTTGCAGACGTAGAGCAAATCGAATGATTTTTGGTTGAGTATTTCAGTTTTAAGTAACCGTACTAAAATCTGTGGCTGGGTCTATACGATCGTATGAAATTCAATGACTCGGCAAGAAAGTACAGAAGAGATTCGTGACACACAAATCCAATGAAAATTATTCGGAATAAGTTAAAAACTTAAATGAATTTGAGGTTATCAAAGGATCATCATCTAGAGAGAGATAGTGGTTGATGTAGAATCAAAACCGTTTCTTTGTCACCTACCCTGATACATGAAAATGTGCAAAAATCTGTCCTATTTTCAAAAGTGGGAGTAAAAATAATATTATTAACTACCGTCCGGTGTCGCTATTATGTGTTCCTAGTAAACTCTTCGAGTCAATTCTATATGAAAAAATATATCACCACGTTTCTCCGTTCATTAGGGACGAACAGCATGTTTTTATGACCGCAAAATCTACAGTGACAAACCTTATGGTGTTTTCGCAAGCAGTTACAGCCTTTGACAGGGTAGACCATGATGTGCTACTGAGTAAACTCAACAATTTAGGTTTTTCTTCTAATCTACTGACACTTTGCGCATCATACCTGGGAAATAGGAAACAGTACGTAGTCTACAAGGGGGTATTGTCAAATAAATTTACTTCTTTATCAGGTTTGTGTAATTGATGACTTGTTTATTTTGTGGAAACTCATGATCACTATAATGAAACGAAATAAACACAATTTTGTCTTATTTCCACTAGTTTTTTATATTTACGACCGGTTTCGGGCTTTATCCCATAATCAAGTATAAAAACTAACTAATACAATTGTACTCTTAAACCTAGTTATATAGGGAGTTTGCAGGTAAACTGGATGGAGAGGTAATTAAATGAAAATAAATGAAATCAAATGAACATGGGTGAAACGATATAAATTCAATACTGGAGGTTATGGAAATTACCTGGGTTGTCAATATCACAAATTCAAAAGTGGAGACCTACATAAATCGAGTTGCTCGTTGAGGATTCTATATTTCGGGTTTTTAATTGATTTATTGATTTCCATGGCTTCCAACAGATTCATTTTCTTTCCTTTATTACATGTGTGTAGGATTTTGAGATTATCTTTATTTAACTTGTGTTTGGATTCTTGCAGATGTTCGTACATTGTGGATTTTTTGTCGAAATAGACGTGTTCACGGAACCTTACGTCAAAATTTCTACCGGTCTGGCCTGTATATACTGCAGAGCATTCCCCACATTCTAATCTGTATATCCCTGATTTTTTCATTCTATCTCGTTTAGGTTTTGCATTGAACAGAATTCTGCCTAAATTATTATTACTTATGAAAGCTGTTGTTATTTTGAATTTAGAAAAATAATTTTGAATGTTTTCTGAAATTTTTCCTGAGTAATTAATGCTACCATATTTACGTGTATTGTGTGCTTCGATATTTGGGTATAGTTCACTCATAACCGTTTTATGAGTTTTACCTGATATTAATTTATCTATTAAAGAAACTGGTACTCGATTGTTTACCGCAATTTGTTTAATGATGTTTAGTTCATCCTGGAAATTCTTATCAGGTAAAGGGATTGCGAAAGCTCTGTGTATCATTGATCTAAAGGCGGATAATTTATGTGACATCGGACTGAAAGAATCAAAGGGAATTGTACAGTCTGTGAAGGTGTTTTTCCGGTAGATATTACATTGAAAACTATTACTAACACTTGAAATACTTATATCTAAGAAGTTAAGCTTCCTGTTTTGTTCAATTTCTACTGTGAATTCAACTTTGTTATGTAGATTATTTAGGAAGTTCAAAAATTGATCAATTTGTCTGTTGGAACCATCAAAACCCACTAGTACGTCATCAACGTATCTGAACTAAAACACAATATGTTTTTTAGAAAGGGGGTTCTTAAGGATGAGGGTATTTTCTAGGTTGTCCATGAAAATATCTGCCAGAATGGGACTCAATGGTGAGCCCATTGGGAGACCAGAGTTTTGTATATAGAATAATGCAAGCGAATGCTCACTTGTAAGATGAGTATTAGGTGAATAATTGTAACCTGTATTTGAATTTTTTTCTGTTGGTTACTCAATAAAATAAAATACACAGATTTAGAGTTAACGATTTTCACTCATTGAAAAATTCAATTCAATTCAACTCAACTTCATTTCATCCATTGAGCTATGAAGCTATCAGACAAGTCAGGTAAAACAAATTATGTATGAGACTTAAAAACATAAAAAATATATACAATTGTGAACAAACGAAATTCGAGTTCATCGAATGTTGTCAAAAAACTCATTTAAGTTATAGGGACAGATGTCGAGGAGTAGTAATTTTGTTCTTTTTTTAAAGTTATGTAGGCTATCCAACAATTTAATGTGTTCGGGAAGAGCATTGTATAGTCTGAGTCCTAATATATCGCATGAATTTTGAGATACAGTTAAATGCACGTTAGGTAAGTGGAAACTGTTTTTCGATATGGTATGATGATCGTGAAATGTCTTCAAGACATTACACAGCATAAGATTATGACCTGATCGTCTATATCTCATATGATTTCCATGAACGCACATCATCGAGTTAAAACTCTTATACCGTGTGATGCCTTGAAAACCTTTCTGAATTAAAGAAAATAGTTTACTCCAAATTTGTATAGGTGACAAAAGAAACGGTTTTCACCATTGTGATGTGCTCAAAATGTTCTAAATCTCATATGATTTTCATGAACACACATTATCGGATTACAACTCTTATTATACCGTGTGATGCCTTGAAGACTTTTCTGAATGAGAGAAAATCGTTAACTCCAAACTTTGTATGAATGACAGGGAAACGGTTTCCATCATGTTAATCCACTCGAAATCTTCTATATTTCGTGTGATTTTCATTACATCATCGGGTTACAATTCTTTTATAGTGTGATGCCTTGAAGACTTTTCTCAATGAAAGAAAATTATTCACTCCAAATCTGTATGGGTGACAGAGAATCTGTTTTCAATATGGTAATCTGCATGAGAACCTCTATATCGCATGTTATTTTCATGAATGCACATCATTGAGATACAATTTTCATAACCTGTGATGCCTTGAATACATTTCTCAAATACAGAAAATTATTTACTCCAAATCTGTATGGGTGACAGAGGAACGGATTTTACCATGGTATTATACCTGAAATCTTCTATATCTCATGTGAATTTCATGAAAGCATATCATCGGCTTACAACTTTCATACAGTGTGATGCCTTGAAGACATTTCTCAATCTAAGAAAATCATCTATTCCAAATCTGTTTGGGCGACATAGAAACAGTGTCCACCATGGTGATCCACATGAGAACCTCTATATTTTATGTGATTTCCATAAACGCATATCATCGCGATACAATTTTCAAACCCTGTGATGCCTTGAGAAAATTTCTCAATGAAAGACAATAGTTTACTTCATATTTATATGGGAATCAGAGAAACGGTTCTCACCAGGGTAATCTACATGAGATCCTCTACATCTCATGTGATTTTCATGAACGCATATCATCGAGTTACAACTGTTATACAGTTTGATGCTTTGAAAACCTTTCTGAATGAAAGAAAATTGTTTACTCCAAATCTTTATGGGTGACAGAAAAACGGTTTCCACCATTGTAATCTACACAAAATCTTCGATATCCCGTGTGATTTTCATGAACGCACATCATCAATTTACAACTCTTATACAGTGTGATGCCTTGAAGTTATTTCTAAAAAGAAGAAAATCATTTACTCCAAATTTGTATGTGTGACAGAGGAACGATTTTCACCATAGTAATCTACATGAAAACCTCCATATCTCATATGATTTTCATGAACGCATATCATCGGGTTACAATTTTCATACCCTGTGATACCTTGAACATATTTCTCACTGGAAGAAAACAATTTACTCCAAATCCATATGGGTTACACAAAAACGGTTTTCAACAGGGTAATCAACATGGAATCTTTCATCTCATGTGATTTTCATGAACGCACATCATCGGGATACAATTTTCGTAACCTTAGATTACCATGGTGTCAATCTACTCAAAATCCTCTATATCTCGTGTGATTTTCATGAACGCACATCACTGGTTAGAACTCTTATATAGTGTGATGCCTTGAAGACATTCCTCAATGAAAGAAAATGATTTACTTCAAATCTGTATGGGTGACAGAGAACCTATTTTCAACATGGAAATCTATATGAGAACCTCTATATCTCATGTTATTTTCATGAACGCTCATCATCGGGATACAATTTTCATAACCTGTGATGCCTTGAAGATATTTCTCAATGAAAGAAAATCATTTACTCCAAATCTGGTGATCATGGTGATCTACATAAGGAACTCTAAATCTCATGTGATTTTCATGAACACACATTGTCGGGTTACAAATCTCATACCGTGTGATGACATCAACCGATGTCTCTCAATCGACAATGATACTTTGATAACCTCAAACTCGTATAAGGTGTTCACTTATCCCGAATATGCTGCATTGGATTTGTGTGTGGCGAATGTTTTCTGTACTTTCTTGCCAAGTCATTAAATTATATACGATCGTATGAACCCAGCCACAGATTTTAATCCGGTTACTTACAACTGTACCATTTATCCACAAATCGTTCGATTTCCTCTACGTCAGTATGTATGGCCGGAAATCTGTGGGTAACATCACGCCAATAACAACATCCAATTTCACTATTTTGAGTGTTTTCGTGTTTAGATATTTTTTTCCTTGAATTAGGAAAGTCAACAACATTTCCACCTGTTCCTTGGCTGACACTTCTTTATTTCTCACAAAAATTATAGGCACCAGTCTACAGTGAATAAGGCAATTAGATATATTATAAATAATAGCAAATTCCATTGTAAAACTGGTGCGCACCGAGTGCATTTTTGTATTCCATTGGTGAAACTGGTGTAGAGTTTTGTATTCCATCGGGAATCTGGTGCACCGTGTTTTGAACTCAGTGCAATACTTTCAGCACGAGCTCTTTGAGGTCGTGCGAAGTCAGTGCATTTGTGAAAATGGCGGAAAGCTGAAAAATTCAAAAAGACGCTGCTACTTCTTGTAGTAATTTTGTTAACATCGTCGTCAAGCAGAGATGAAGACATTTACGAAGTTATAAAGGATAGGATACCACGTTCTGAAATTAACAATTTTGTAGAAAACGTCGGTAATTTCAGTGATAAAGAGGTGGAGAAAAATATATTTTTTTGGCAACCATCCGGGAAGTGTTCACTTGCCTGACACTTTTTCTTTGGGAAAGTAGCACTTCCCGTCCTAGTCCGGGAACTACGTACTTCACGAACTAGGCCGGGAAGTGCTCGAATTTTAATACAAATTTTAATATAAATAAGAATTAGAATGTTTCTGTAGGTACCTATCTTCTGTTCGAATTTCAATATATGATACAAATTAGAACTGAAATGTTCGAAGTATTCAAATTTGGAATAATTTCATCCGGTTAACAGATGGGTGAGAGTCGACCTCTCTTCGTCTCTTAGACTAAATGCGTCTCATTGATTTGTTATTCTACATGGTTGCCGAAAAAATAGTGTACGCAACACGTCCGAAAACAGTTTTTTTGGACTCGAAGACTTCCAGGACTCGCTAACGCTCGTCCTAGAATTTGGTCTACGCGTCAAAAAAACAGTATTTTCCGGACTTGTTACGTAAATTACTATTTTCGGCAACCATCCGGGAAGTGATCACTTCCCGGACACTTTTTCTTTGGGAAAATAGCACGTCCCGGCCTAGTCCGGGAAGTAAGTACTTCCCGGACTAGGCCGGGAAGTGCTCGAATTTTAATACAAATATTAGTATAAATAAGAATTAGAATGTTTCTGTTGGTACCTATCTTCTGTTTGAATTTCAATATATAATACAAATAAGAATTAAAATGTTCGTAATATCCAAATTTGGAATCGTTTCATCCGGTTAACAGATGGGTGAAAGTCAACCTCTCTTCGTCTCTTAGACTAAATGCGTCTCATTGATTTGTTATTCTACACGGTTGCCGAAAAAATAGTGTACACAACATGTCCGAAAACAGTTTTTTTTTTGGACTCGCAGACTTCCAGGACTCGCTAACGCTCGTCCTAGAATTGGTCTACTCGTCCAGAAAAACAGTATTTTCCGGACTTGTTACGTAATAGTAATTTACATAACAAATGTCAAGCATTTGACAGCGACATAAAAAACCAGAAACTTTCTCTTGAAAATGCTAACCACTCGTGTAGGCGAAACGTCGAGATCTTCTCTCAACATACGTCGGCCTTACTACCCGAAGAACCACCATGTAAGTGACGATGGCCGTGAAAGCCTTTCACAATTTCAGTTGTTATTTGTATTATATCTTGAAATTCGAATAGAAGATAGGTACCAACAGAAACATTCTAATTCTTATTTATAATAATATTTGTATTAAAATTCGAGCACTTCCCGGCCTAGTCCGGGAAGTACGTACTTCCCGGGCTAGGCCGGGAAGTGCTACTTTCCCAAAGAAAAAGTGTCCGAGAAGTGAACACTTCCCGGATGGTTGCCGAAAAATTACTATTTAATTGTGGTTTTCCATGCTCTATATTTTTGCAGTTCCGTTAAAAACTTTAGGATGCGCAGAGATACTGCTTATAAAATAATGAATTACTTCAGACATCACAGTTTTATTCAACAAACACAAATGCCATGGGGGCTAAAATCATATACCTGCAGAGACTCATCAAAGTGGATTTTGGTGTAATAGAAGAAGAGAATCATTCGAACTGATTAGTGAAATAAATGGAGAATATTGTCCTTCAGGTTGACCTCTCAAGAACTTTTTTTGAGGTAGTATTGATGAAGAATTGATGAGCGATTCCAACCTGATGAACTCACTTCCATTTAGTTACTGCATGTAAAATATATTTGTTGGATTTTCAAATTTGAACTTCTCATTGTATAAGCTATGGGCGTCAAATCCACCATATTAAACTTTTTCATTATTATAGGTATAGGTACGCAGGAAATATATCATTTAAAAGAGATGTGTCTCAAAGGTTTGGCTTATGTCTCGTGCACTCATCGGCCCTTTTCCGGAATATGGCACGAATATGAAGTATTATTTATTTCCAACACAATTTATTAGTAACACCTCTCTATATTATGATATGATTATGATGGTTGTGAAAACTAAAACTGAGAAGTTTCACTTGTCTGTCGAATATTTCGTATTCCATTGAGAATGAACTAGTTCATATTTTGGAGAAAACCAGGACAGTGTCGATGCAACACTGGTGCAAAACTAGTGCAACACTAGTTTTACCAATGGAATTCGCTATTATACTTCTATATAAATTTGGACAGCATTCTGAATGACAATTTTTTCAGACCTGCTATTAATATGCAACTGTGTATAATATAGTCAAATAAAAATATTCGATTCCATTCGAATGAAAAAAAGTATATTAGTGAATATCTAGACCGAAACTGTACAGTATTAATAAATTGACAGAATACGATTCCATCTAAATACGTAGCTTTCTAACACAATGGGAAGGAAGAAAAACGTCTTTTGTACGAATAGGCATTTTATCTATTCCGTACTTCACCATACGTTCATAATGTATAATCAATGTTTATATAGATAGTCAACCTTATGGGATTATAATTGGATCAAAATGGATGCGACATGTAGATTGCGATAGTGAGCTCGCATCCAAGTCATGTCGTAACTTCAGTGATTTGGCCTCCAAGTCATGTCGTTACTTGATTGTAACAATGGGACAGCATTAAAATCAGGGTTTTTTGAAGAAACCTGCATTAAAATGACGTCAAATATTCCTGTTTGTAACTAATCACGCTAGAAGACACTCGCGTTTGTGTCCACTACCTTTTCCACAGGCATTGACTATGTTCTATTTAAACAATGGTATAATCCAAGATCATGCGCTGTCAGCTGTAACACAAAATGTATTCTGGGACTTGCGGTACCAATTCCTTGAAGAGATTGAAAATTATGTCATAATTGTGTAACATCAAGTTAGTGAATGTTTGCAATATTGATTCGAAATACTGGCACATTTTTCATTACTTTGGCTTGGTGAGAATGGTTAAAGTGGTGCTATGTTATGATATCGTTTTTTTTGTTGGTTATTTTTGGAGGTAGAATCTGATACTTTGAAACAATTTTTAAAAAATGAGACTTTTCTTATTTCGATTTTCTATTGTTCGGAATTTTCAAATGAGAAATTATACTAAATAATAAACCACATGTAGGTTATTAATAGACCAGGATCCCACGCCTATTTTCAAAAAAGATTAATAATAGGCTGAATCTTCCTAAGTAGCTTAATTTTGCCGAGACGCCCAACTTTTTCCTTTACGAAAATTCTCGATAGTGGTAGCTAATGAAATGCGCAGGCGTCAATCATGTCGATTTGGTGAGTGAAAAAAATTCATTAATAACAGTTAGTTTTTCAGTCGAACCTCGAGATAATTCGATGAAGTACTCGAAAAAACTTTTGTCCTACAAAATGGATGGTAGGACTGAAGAATCCCCCACTCCCAACATGTGTCAATGACGTGGTAATAAGAAATAATTAGTAACCAGCGGATTTTCTTACCGTTGCTTGGTTGATATTTGTATAATTGAATGGTAATATTGTCCTACAAATCGAATGGTAGGTGTTCCCAGTCCTGCGCTCCGCAATTGTCAATTCCATGTTAAAAAAATATTAGTAACTGTAGGATAATGATAACACATGAAAGGTAAGTGTACTCTTCACCTAAATAATACAGTGTCCTACAATAAAACGGGTACGTATGCTGTTCCTACAAAAATTATTCAAAATAACGAATAATTTTGAAATTGTAGTTAAGCTAATTTAATACACTTTTATTCGTAAAGCAATGTTACTTTCAATTTATAATTGTTTGTTCAATTCAAAAATATCATAATTTACGTGGAAAGTTTATGAAAAAAGTGGGAAATTTTGTTTAGTGTTCATAATTTTTATAAACATTTCGAAAACAACAATAACATAGTCGGAGCGTGGCACAGTGGTTAGAGCATCCGACTCTGAGTCGAAAGGTCCGGAGTTCGAACCCTGGTAGGGCTGGGAGTTTTTAATTTAATTTAATGGCGCATTCGCTTTCACAGATGCAGAGGCCTCAAAAAGTCCAGTTCGAAAGAAGATATTATATTTCACGATGGTCAAGTGGCCAAGTGGTTGAAGTACTGATCTTTTATCCTCTCTGGTCGCCGGTTGTGGGTTCGAAGCCCAGCGACTGCAGATATTTCTCTGATGGCCCGAGAAAGTGGAATAGCACGTGAAAAGTAAGAATTATTTAATCCTTGGCTCGCGGAAAAATCAATTTCAAACAACAATTCATGCAACTATCATCAAGGGACCCTGCACACATTTGATGAAAAAAAGTCTCTTGGTGAAAATTGCTGAATTTTTTATATGCTGTAGCTGAAGCTATTCCGAGTAAAAGTCTCCAATGGCCCTACTCGATCGTATGACCAGCTTCGGCGCTAGAGGGCGACACAATGAATTTTGAAATTTTTGATAAAATTTGACTGTATAAAAAAGTATCAATATACCATTCAAATCCAATATCAAACTAGTGAGCGACTGGGCATTACTGACATTCGTGAGAAATATGTTTCATAATACAGAAAAAACGAAACTGTTTTTCCACAAGGTAGTCAATAATATAATCAATTCTCCTGTGTATGAATTCGGCTATGAGTGTATAACATGATGAAGCACCCTGTATACTACGGCTTTTGCACGTATGACTGGGAAAAACCTACCTAGGACAATGTGACCATTTAATTATACAAATTGAACAAATAAATATAAATTGAAAGTAACATTGCTTTACGAATAAAAGTATATTGAATTAGCTGAACCACAATTTCAAAATAATAATAATAATAATAAATTTTATTCAAAATTCAATTAAAAAGCATTACATCAATTTGTATAAAATGGTGAATAAACGGTTAATTATACCCGCGAAGTTAAAAACTTGTAGCGAGAAATTTTAGGTAAAAATTACATGTAGGTATATGTTTTGTAAACTTTTAAAATTCAACAAAATGATAATAAAAAAATTCGCTCAGTATATTGAGATACTCATGAACAAATTTGAAATTTGACAAAATATTTATGTTTATGTCTCCTATAAAAAATGTATCATTCTTATTGATATCATTTCGGTGTGCATTTAGAAAAACTTGTAAGTTATCGTTAAAAGTATAAGGTGAAGTTGAAGGAGGTCTGTATAATGTTATTGAATTAATAATTTTTGATTTATCTACTGCAATTTTCGTGTAGATTAATTTGATATTATCCAGTTATATAATTTCGTACTTAAAAGAATATTTATTTTTTATATATAAGATCATTCCATCATTTTGGTTAATGTTTCCATAATTATAAATTTGGTTATATCCATGAATTTCAAATAATTTTGGATTAGACAATTGCCAAGTCTCAGAAAAAATTATCATGTCAATAGATTCATTTAACTGATGGATGAATAATTTAGCCTCATCAAAATTCTTTGCCATGCTTCTGATGTTTGCATGCACAATTTTTAAACCAGTATTAAAACTTACATTTTTGTACTCGTTTAAATCTTTCACGACATTAGTCTCAACACAATCTTCTACAACATTAATAAACTGATCCATAAAAGAGAATAAAACATGTATAAGTGATATGAAATAAAAAATCTAAAAAATTAACCTGAAAAATAAATTAAAATTCATTTTTCAGATGTATAATATCAGCCTCCGAGCTGATGATGAAAGAACTATCTTTTTCACCTTTCCTCACATTTATTTTGTTATTTTTGTACCAGATAAATTTGAAACCTTGTTTTTTCAATTCTTTGGCTTTAGCAAATGAAAATTTGTTACGATTAGAAAGGTCTTCATTCACGTAGATAGTAGTAGAAATGCCGGGTAAATTGATGTTCTGGGTGGTGAATTTTCCATTAACTCGAAAATATTGCTTTGCTGCAGCAACAATATTTTGTTTGGATTCCTCATTCTTCATGGTGATCTTTACTGTGTTCTTCTTTTTGTCTTTTGTAACTTCGATTTTGGCTAATATTTTTTCAATTACTGTATTATCATTAATATATTCATGCTTGGGTATTCCTTTGATTTCCACATTGTTTTTCAAAATGCGTTGTTCTTCTTTATTGAAATTTTGTTTGAGGAGTCTATTTCTTGTTAAGTTTCTTACTTCTGTTTTTAAATTCAAGTTATCTGCCGCTAACTGGTTTCTTTCGTTCTTTATCTCTTTAAGCAGTTTCGTGATTTCTTTATTTTCTTGTTTCAATTCGTCATACTTATGAAACATGAAACTGATAGAATTTTGAATTTCCAAAACAACTTTACCTAAAATTTCTAACTGAATATTTTCTGATAATGCTGGATTTACCATTGGCAGCATTTATTGTGATGTGAATGATGAACAGTTTAGACAATACCACTTTTTTCCTTTTCGTTTCTTAAGTTCTTCACAGAAGAATTTGAAATCTTTATTAGTCAAACCGGAACACTTCAAACGGTACCACTTCTCACACGTACTTCTACATAATATAGCAGTCTGACTGGCAGCAATGTTTTGGCAACATTCATCACATGGATATTCGGAGGGCCCAGCAGTTTTTTCATCTTGGGTGCTTATTTGGAAATTGTCGATCTTCTTTCTAATTTGCGAGTTTCCACTGATTGGGTACTTCAAAGGAAGGTAATCTTTTTCTTCATCTGATGTATTGTTTCTTTCCAGCTCTTTGGTATGAGAAATTGAATTTTTTCTTGTATTTTAAGATTTCATTCAATTGTCAAAGTGAAAGTTTTCTTTGTCAAAAATTTTGGTTTTCCTCAAAAACTGAATTCAAGGAACGATTCTTGGTATTCACTATCTTCAAATTTCTTACTTGTATTTCTACCCACTCCCAATGCCAAACGATTTTTCAACAGTAGTATTATTCTACAAATGGATATTAGATGGTATAAATGACGTTTTCGGTTGGTGACTTGCTGTAACTTTTTAAAAATAAATAATTCGTTATTTTGAATAATTTTTGTAGGACTAGCGATACTTACCCGTTTTATTGTAGGAAACTGTATTATTTAGGTGAAGAGTACACTAACCTTTCATGTGTTATCATTGTCCTACAGTTACTAATATTTTTTTCAACATGAAATATACAATTGCGGAGCGCAGGACTGGGAACACCTACCATTCGGTAAGTAGGGCAATATGACCATTCAATTAAACAAATATTAACCAAGAAAATCCGCTGGTTACTAATGATTTCGTATGACCACGTCATTGGTACATGTTGGGAGTGGGGGACTCTACAGTCCTACCATCCATTTTGTAGGACAAAAGTTTTTTCGAGTACTTAATAGAATTATCTCGAGGTTCAACTGGAAAACTAAATTAAATACTTTTGTGAACTCACCAAATCTACACAATGGCCGCCTGCGCATTTCATTAGCTACCACTATCGAGAATTTTCGTAAAGGGAAAAGTTGGGTGTCTCATCAAAAAGAAGATACTCACGAAGATTCAGACTGCTACTAATATTTTTTTACCATGGAATTGACATTTTCGGAGCGTAGGACTGGAAACACCTACCATTCAATTTGTAGGACAATATGACCATTCAATTATCTAAATATTAACCAAGCAACGGTAATAAAACCGATGGTTACTAATGATTTCTTATGACCACGTCATTGGTACATGTAGGGATTGGAGGACTCTTCAGTTCTACCATCCATTTTGTAAGACAAAAGTTTTTTCGAGTACTTTATCGATTTATCTCGAGGTTCAACTCAAAAACTAATTGTTATTAATGATTTGTTTGCACTCACCAAATCGACATGATTGACGCCTGCGCAGTTTATTGGCTACCACCATCAAGAATTTTTGAAAAGGAAATAGTTATGCGTCTCGGCAAAATGAAGCTACTCAGGAAGATTCAGCCTGTTATTAATTATTTTTGAAAATAGGCGTCGGATCCTGGTCTATAATGTGTCGTGTCTTGATGGTATAGTCTTTCCAATATCAATTGCAACAACTCGTATAGGTTCAAACGAAACGCCGTGGTCCACGTGACCTTAATTGACGTGCGGCAAAATTCAAAATATTTGGCTAGAGAGCGAGATTTTATGATCTGCAATTGATATTGGAAAGACTATATAAGGAAATTGAAAGGTAAAAATCATAAAAATTTGAAGTATTGAATGAGTAAACATTCCTAATGAGTAGACGAACAGAAGTTGTAAGTTTAGGAATTTTAGAACATGGAAGATTACTGAAAAAATATTTTCAAGAATAAAATCTTGCTGATTTTTTTCCTCCCTTAGATACGCCCTTGCCTAAAACTATAATATGTTTTATTCACAATCAAGTCTATGAACAAATTTTACTGAGTGAATGAAAGATTGAGAATATAAATGAAGGAATGATCAACAAACTTACTCATGAAATATTGCTAGTTGACACCGCTCTGCAAGGAAATGGCCGAGCAAATTGCTTCTATATCCAGCAAAATAGCCGCGCAGTATGAGGAAAAGTCCGATCCTTACATGGCCGAACTAATCACGGACATATGCAAAAATGCAGCTGAAAACTATCTAGGTTATATCAAGAAAGAAATATACCCCAACATGCCAGCAGATGAAATTTCAAGGGCGACAAAGTAAGTTCTGTAATAAACTTTACAATTAATGAAGAAGTTTTTTTATAACTCAATTTCATCCACATCAGCCATTGAGGTTAGTAGCGGGGTGAATTATTTCTCTTTTCTACTGTTTTTGTTCACTTATTTTTGCAATAGCAGAATATATGAATGGCTATCTTGATTATTTGACACAATCAAAGACAATATACATTCATCAAATAATTAGTACAAAGTCCCTCCCTTCAAAAGTCATCGCCCCTGTGATGGAATGTTCTTAAAAGACCAGGCAGCAGCCTTATGGAAAAATTGTCACCGGTTAATTTTTCTGAATTTTTGGTATGTAGCAGAATATGACTTCCTGAACAAGAGTGTCCATGGGCCCAACTCAATCCTATCACTAATTCTTTACGAGGGAGCCGAGTGGAGCATCGAAGGCTCTTTTCGCGAGTTTTTTGGGGAAACAAAGATCTGAACTTATGATTTACATTCTTGATTTCGTATTCAAGATTTTTGTATTCGTTGAATAAGCCAAGTCCATTGAAATTACTAATTGTGGGTTGCAGTAGCTTGTATTGATTGGTTATCGATTTGATTTGGTTTTCTATGGGAGTGAGTTGAATATAATGTAGGAAGGTATGGGAACCTACTTTAATTCGTGCGGTTCATATTTTAAAGGGGAGGATCCTTGAATTCGTCTGGAGGTTCTGGATTCGAACTTTCTGAGTCATTGTCTAATGAAGTGTCATCGATCTGTAACAGATTTTGGTCTGTCATTTTCCTAGGTGGTTTAAAGGAATGTTTGTGATATGTGTCCTGAGGGGTTGTCACAATAATGTCAGTACTTTTTAGAATCTGTTTGGGTTTGTAGAGGGGAGCCGTTTTTTATTGTCTTTCAGGAGTTTTCATGTATCCAATGATTTCAGGTTCGACATTTGGATGGTCACAAGATTTTCATTACGTTCTGATATTATTTTAGTTTTCTGTTTTGAAGTGTCTTCGTGAAGTTTGGGCCACATATTCTTTGTGTTCGTTCAATTTGGTATTGATTGGTTGGAATTCGGAATCAATATCGATCGGATCTTTTAGTTCCAAGTGTCCAAACTAACAAGAGGCGAATTAAAGCGGTTTTCGTGATCACAAATTTGAGAGCGCATGCGCGATCTAATTAGTTCAACTCTCAGTGTCAATCAGACACTTTTGGTCTCATAATTGTGTCGCAGTGTTGCCGGTTTTTGAGTAATTACTGGTATTTACCGTTATACTAAGAGTTATAGAAAACCTGAATTTTCAAGGTTTTTCCGATATAAGTCGAAAAGTATCAATGATATCGAAAAATTATAATCCATTTAGTTGATAAATCTTTCCAGTACCTACAATATCCTAATTTGACTTTTATCGATCGAGTCGCATGAAAAAGAAACTCATGCTGAATTTCAATTTCTTATACACTCATATTTTTTATTTTCGGATATTAATTTTTGCACGCACTCTTCCCTATTGCTTGGACTACTTCCCCGCAACCCGCGCGCCTACAATAAGAGCGACTTCAAAACAATGCGTGTTGTAAGTATTTATACGATATTATAGGTCCATGATCCAAGTATTTGGATCATCTTCTTTAGTATTGAACTCGTGTATTTCCACTCGTTTTGAATGATTTTGAGACATCAATGACAGCTATTGTACAATTTTTAAAAATGAGATCCTCAACCTCAATAAATCGTCGATTATATTTTAGGATCTTTTCTGGGTGTTCAAAGGCGATATCGGGTCCAAATTACGAAATACTTGAAACAGAAGACAACGTTGTCGTGCCGACTACTCCGTTTCCTCTGTTGGATTTGCCGATGATCACAGAAGAATATCCAGATTACATCGATGACCAGAATGTTTCGAAGTTATTAACTAAAGTATGATAATTTTGAAAACATTTTACAATAATGAATTCGTAATAGTATATTATGCAACGATCATTGAATGATGGTTATTAATACAAGAGCATTAACGAAACGATCCAAAACGAGCCGAAGCCGAGTTTCCTAAGATTTATGCGAGTGTATTAATAAACATTCAATCTGATATATCTAATTCATGGCCGCCATCTATTTTCAAATGAGTCAAAGTCATCTCTCTATCGATCATGGAATCTCACTTCCAGATTTCGAATTTTCTGCACTGATTCGATCACAGAATCCTTATTAACAGAATTTCTGTTTTTCTGCGCTGCCCATGAGATGGCGCATACGCATGTTTCGTGAAGTTTGCTAGATTGATGAATATTGATCTAAATCTATGTATTCTTAATTTGTAAAGCTACTGATAATACTAATTATCTTTATGTAATTCCAAATTGGGAAAGTTTATATCACTTAGGATTTTTGCACAGGTAGTGCGCATCAGTTCCAATTTTGAAGAAAATTTCCACTGTATTCAGGCAATTTGTAATGGAAAAACGGTGAAATGTTCGCTTTCTCACAATGTAGGATGGTATAAGTAACTATCGGCGTCTCTCCATGTTCTAGCTCTCTTTTATTCATTTCAACAAATTTTCAAGCAACTAGTCTCCTTCATTTTGTTATTGTATTGCAATTGTTCAAGCGAGACAGGTATTTCTGTATTCTACTGGGTGATTTTATTATTTTTGCAGAAGGTATTCGCTTTTTCTTTAAATTTTTGTTACTGTGTGCATCCAAATGAATTACTAGGTGTTTTGTCAATAGGAAATTTCAACGATTTCAAAGTTTGTTGTTTGCTGAGGTGTTTATTTCTATTTTTGTGTATATGGAAACTTTTGAAATCTACATTATTTATCAAAAATTTATAAAAATCATAACAATAAGTACATATCATTGATTGAAATACTCTTCAATACAATAAAAACAACCGTTAATCAAAAATTGTTTGTGCTTGGTTTTGAAAAGATTTTTTATTAATCAGATTTTAAGTTATAACGATTCTAATCTTTTTACAGATTATGCTATCATCGTTTCAACTCATGGAAAAATGTATATCGCAATGAAAGGTATTTTCCGTGTCATTCAAGGGCATAATCTACCTCTATGCCAAATTCCATACAAATCGAGAATTTTTTATTTCAAATTTTTTTTTCTATTCTCATTCATTGAGGTTTTTTCGAGCAGGAGGTGTGAGATGAGTGAAATTATCATTATTATTAAATTAATTAGTAAAAGCTACGCGCGGGATTCCCAGAGACGTAATTGAACTTAGACCAAACCAAGGTCTAGTAATGACTTAGTAAATAATTTGGTTGCCACTTAGATATTTTCCATAAATATTTTTTCTACACCATAATATAATAATTCACTTATATGCCCATGATCCGTTTCATAATGAGATCCATTATGATACAGATTTTTCATAACGATACAGATTTTTAATCAATAGAAAATGCACAATTCAAAACAATGGTATTAATAATTTTGGTAATGTAGGGAAGCGAATATCACCATATTCAAATCTGCCAGATCTGAATTGATATACACGGCATTGTTTTCGAAGAACATCTGCAACCGTATTAGTTGATGCCGGTGGTGATATTACTGCATGAAAACGTCATGGTGGTTGGAAATCCAATTCAGTTGCGGAAGGCTTCATTGAAAATTCGGTTCAGAATAAAATCAGCATTTCCAATACAATATTGAACTCTATTGAGACCAGCAATAATGAAATAAATGTAAATATTCCTTCCGCATCCAGATCAGTGGGACCTGGAATAAACTTTTCAAACTGCACAATGAATAATCCTATAATATTTTTAAGAAATCGGATTTATTACAATCATTATGTTCAATATGAGTATTTGAAAATTGTTTAGAATTATTATTTCCGTCAACCAGCTGTCGTCCCCTTACGAACGGCAGCCCTCAGATGTCGAAACTTCGCAAAAATTGACAAATCAACTCCTGTATAGAATGTGTCATTTAAAGATTGTCATTTTGACAGCGATAAAAAAGGTGCATCGTTTTTTATCACCGATTCAAACGCCTGTTCCTCTTTAGCGTCTACATCTAGTATGCTTACGTCACTTTAATGTCTGCCCTGTCAGTTATTTAAGTTTTGTTGATAGTTGAAACTGAAACATTACAACATGAGTCGTTTTGGGGAAGTTTCGACTTAACAAATAACAAAAAATATAGAAAAAGCAATACCGCAATCTACAAAAAATACTAAGGGCCGGTTGTCAGTCCATGGTAAAATCCAAAGATTTATCAAACTTGGTTTGGAGTAGAATCCTAGATTACCGTCAAATGTATTGTTCAATAGAAATTCGACCATGAATAGTGAAAACCAAGATTTTGTAGTTCATCTGAACTATTTCATGAAAAGTCAAAGTAGAAGTCAAAATATACTTTAATGTCAGAAGTTTTTCGACTTATCGACAAAGCTTTTCAAGTATGAATAAAAATATAAATCGAAATATTTATGTATTATAGACTATAATGGTGATGGTCTCCCCGATCTGAACATAAGTGCAGATGAAGGAGAGTACCACCACCAAGTGCGCTCCGGAGCTACTCAACAAAAAGAAGGTGGCGTATTTTCTATTCCAACTGCAGATAAAACTCGGAAAACCCCACAGTAACACCTGAAGAGACGAGGAGACACTGATACGAGAACGAGCGCATGTACCTCGATGAGAATGATAATTCAACACTTACGCTCATCATCACATCAATGAAGAATAATAATAATAATAAATGTTGATTATTGAATCAGAATTACATTCAATTCAAATTTTAGTAATTCATGTCAAATGTAACCAAACTCTTTCCACTCGTAGTTTCTTACTCTCCTGTGTTTTTTTGGAAAGCTTGGTAGAAAACGGAATCATTGAAGGCGCTTTAAACAATAAAATAGATTCAAATTCATGAGCAAACCATCCTATGTGATGGATCTTTCAAGGTAGATATAATGATTCGATCAAGATAGATATGTAAATATGTCCTTGCTGGTTCCCACGGAAAGTAAAATCCTGTAATAGGATGTGCCATTGTAATCTCTGGTGGATGTAATGTCTACCAGAACAATATTTTTCAGTAATGGAATCATCACAAAAATACCTAATTGTATCAAATTACATAATGCACTTACCAATTATTTTTATTAGCGATTTCATGAGAAATCATTTCACAATAATACTCACAATATATTTTGATATTCTAAACCTTAATACAAATTCTTCATGTGGCCATTTCTCGAAATAATTTTCAATAACTACTCCATGACTACGTTTATCTGGACGATCTCTATCCGCTTCAAATTCAATAGCATTGAGTCGAGTGAAACCACCCTTTAGTTTTATATCGCAATATTTAAGTGGATCGAAGAATCATATTTTTCAATCCGATTGAAAAAAGGTAACTTCACAGCAAACTGTCGAATTTCGTAACCTCAAATTTCTTGTTTCTGCGAATTAAATCACGAATCGTTGTTCTGTGGATCTTCTCTCTTCTTTGGACCTTACGTTTCTTTTCTTAATTATTATTTTGCTCTCCATTTTGAGAAAAAATGTCAATATAAACACTAATCTGAATTTGGCTACTTTTACCTGTCATTTGTCAATTTCAAACTCGTTTATCTCGTAATTTCATTTCTCTTCAAGGCGATCGGTTGGGTCCAATCCTATATTTTATGGAATTGACTTGAGTGATTCAATCCAATCCGAACACTGTATATATCGATTAGGTGTATCGGATCCAGTCAAGTCAAACCTATTTTGAGCGGATCCAAAGTCGTTAGATAAATGTAGTCCATAAGTACGAGGTGCCCTAATAGAAGCTAGGATATTCACCAATTCAATAATACCTTGATCAGTTATGTTATATCATAAGCATTTTTGTTAAAGTGATTTCCGATTATTTTTCCATTCTATTTCATATTACAGTTCTAATGATATGTTGGTCAGTAAAGTCAAATTGAGTGCTTAATACATCGATTTTGATGGTTTAGCGAAACCTGGAATCAAACCAGGATTGAAGTTCTAACTATGCACTGAACAACTCGATAAACCAAGGTTCGCATGAAACTGCAGATTATCTCTGACTGAACAACCGGCCCTAAAGCGTCAATTTAAGGATAAATTTCTTTTTGACTCAAAATTTTTCCATCGGTAATTTAGCTCGAAAAACTGACATTTGAAAAAATCGCTCGACCTTCGGTCTCGCGATTTTGTCATGTCAGTTTTTCTCGTAAAATTACTGATTGGCAAAATTATTTCGTTACAAAAAGAAATTTATCCGATAAAAGAAAGCTCTTGTGTTTTTACTGTTGACCTAGTAATTCATTTGGAAGCACACAGTAACACAAATTTAAAGAAAAAGCGAATGCCTTCTGCAAAAATAATAACACCACCCAGTAGAATACAAAAATACCTGTTACTCACTTGAACAATTGCAATACAATAACAACATAAAGGAGACTAGTTGCTCGAAAACTTGTTGAAATGAATAAAAGAGAGCTAGAACATGGAGAGAAGCCGATAGTTACTTATATCATCCTACATTGTGAGAAAGCGAACATTTCACCGTTTTTCCATTACAAATTGCCTGAACATTTTCTTCAAAAAAGGAACTGATGCGCACTACCTGTGCAAAAATCCTAAGTGATATAAACTTTCCAAAGTACCCCGCACTTTCCTTATGGAAAATGGCTTTTGGTTAAATGCACTGAATTTTTGGTATGTTGTAGATTTCGACTTCCTCGGCAAAAGTGTCCACAGGCACACAAAAATCGGCCGACTAGTTTTCGAGATACAGGGTGTCAAAGATGAAAAGTGAAGCTTTCTGCTCAGAATTTTTAACAACTCCGAGAATTGACAAAACGCCCATTTATGCTTGGAATAACATGCCTGAACGATCGTACAATATCATCTGGATCTCGTATCCATTATATTTTTACGTTTAGTGCTCTACAACTGGGTGAACAAAGAAAAATCCAATTCGAATAATTTTAAACCAACCAGTGTTAGTTCGTTCATGAGAATTAAAGAACCACTTGAGCCTAGATAAACTTCCTCAATCTCGATCGGAGTTTACTGACATTTTTTTATATACAGGGTGGTTCGAAATTAGGGGTACGTCAATCCCTAGTTTTTTTAATCGAATAGGGGAGAGCATGTCATATATATATATATATATATATATATATATATATATATATATATATATATATATATATATATATTTATATATGTTCGGAAAGGTTTCCGCGGTCAGAAATATGTACATTACTAAGTTCATGGGTTGAACCGCGTTGAGAGTTTATAACTCGACGTTTCGGCTCCTGCTTTGGAGCCATTTTCAAGAGTGTGACTGCGAGGCCTCTATCTGCCTACTCCTCGAGTCGTGGTCTTGAGAGATATCAAGGTCTCAACCTACTAGATGCCATCCTGAAAGATGTGCATTAAGTGAACACTGGTCATAACATGAACTATGGTAATACAAAAATTTTGACTAAAGAAAATAATACCACTAAAAGTCTTTTCATGGAAATGGCTTTCATCTCTCAATCAGATTCTTGCTTAAATAAAAAAACTGACGTTAATCACTTAAGTGAAATTTATTCATATTTACTCCTCATCGACAATAATATTACACATAACTTAAATAATTCTCCCTTAGGGAACACTTCATCTCTTTTGAGTTGGGACAATTGGTTAATTTTACCCACTAGCAGCGGCCAATTCGTGATTTCGTGTCACACTTCAAAAGTGTCTGACATCTAATGTCAATAATGTCAACTGTCTGTTGTCTAATAATCCTAACCAAATTTCTTACATTACATTTGAATCTCTCCACGTGTGGAGATAATTCAAATAAATGTTTAAACAAAATTTTATAACAATGACTTAATATTTTTATTGCTTGACGTATTTTAATGTGTTTTGTTCATCTTTGTCACATGTGACTTACATGACATGTTGTTTATAATTTTAAATATTACATCCATAGCAATCATTCTCATCAACACAGTAAGTGGTTCTTCTTCAAAGTTTTCTTTCCATTAATCGTACAATTTTGCTTGTTACTTGTAGCTTCCCTGAAGATGACAGTATTCACTGTTGAAAAGTCGGAAGTATAGTGTTGAAAGAGTACACGTTTTGCTTCCTGCTATACCCAAATAAATTTCCTGTTTCGTATTATATATATATATATATATATATATATATATATATATATATATATATATATATATATATATATATATATATATATATATATATATACATATAAAGCTAGGGAACTTGTTGGGTGAGCAGCATGCAGGAAGTATACTCTTATAACACTTTATTCCAATATTTCGACAAGTATTATTGTCATCATCAGGGAAAGCTACAATAATGTTTTAACTATAGTGAAAACAATTGACAAAAGTGGATTCTAAACTACTTACGTGTAGATGAGATTGGTTGCAATAGATGATATAAAAAGACGTGTACAGTAATTGAACATATTAAAAAACAAGTTTTCATCACACATTATTACCAACTCAGTTGTGTATAAAATCTAATTCTATTGAAATTTATTAAAATGGATATCATACCGATGAATTTGACAGATTAAGCAAATTTCACATTTCAGTACAGTTCCATGCAGGAACGTACCTAAACAAACTTCACATTGTATACATAACCTCAAATAAATTTGCTGTCTTTTTCACGCCTGCCTCTCAACCGGTGTGACATCGGTATGATATCCATTTTAATAAATTTCAATAGAATTAGATTTTATACACAACTGAGTTGGTAATAATGTGTGATGAATACCTTTAAGATTATCTCACAACTTGTTTTTTAATATGTTCAATTACTGTACACGTCTTTTTATATCATCTATTGCAACCAATCTCATCTACACGTAAGTAGTTTAGAATCCACTTTTGTCAATTGTTTTCACTATGTTAAAACATTATTGTAGCTTTCCCTGATGATGACAATAATACTTGTCGAAATATTGGAATAAAGTGTTATAAGAGTATACTTCCTGCATGCTGCTCACCCAACAAGTTCCCTAGCTTGATCTTAACTAGTCAGCAAAGACTACCTCTCTCCTATATATATATATATATATATATATATATATATGCTGAATACTTGTTTCAAGGAGCAATAAATGTTCCAGTGACTGTAAAACAGTCGAAAACAATCCTTTAGGGACTCACTATACCTTTGTATAGATTGTATGCCATATGTCCGACAGAAAACAACTACTTCTCTGGCTACTACCTCGACAGATATTGAATTATATCTGTCAGACATATGTGCAAAGATCCTTACTTTGAAGGAACAACTTTGCAAGAGCTCTCAGAGACAGACAGCAGGACACCGCCTGATCCAAACAAGGAACCAACTGCAGACCGGTTTCGGCATGAAGTCCCTCATCAGTGCAGTCGAGGTTATCACGGTTGTATACACGCGGGGGCCCGGTGACCGTCATCGTTCGCCGGGATGAACACTGCAATCGCTTACAGGATCCACCACGGCAACAGATTAGAGAGCGCTCCAGAAGGACATTTCGAATACGAAATGGTATATGCTGAATACTTGTTTCAAAGAGCAATAAATGTTCCAGTGACTGTAAAACAGTCGAAAACAATCCTTTAGGAATTCACTATACCTTTGTATAGATTGTATGGCATATGTCCGACAGAAAACAACTACTTCTCTGGCTAATACCTGCAGTGTTCATACCGGCCAACGATGACGGGCACCGGGCCCCCGCGTGTATACAACCGTGATAACCTCGACTGCACTGATGAGGGATTTCATCCCGAAACCGGTCTGCAGTTGGTTCCTTGTTTGGATCAGGCGGTGTCCTGCTGTCTGTCTCTGAGAGCTCTTTCAAAGTTGTTCCTTCAAAGTAAGGATCTTTGCACATATGTCTGACAGATATAATTCAATATCTGTCGAGGTATTAGCCAGAGAAGGAGTTGTTTTCTGTCGGACATATGCCATACAATCTATACAAAGGTATAGTGAGTTCCTAAAGGATTGTTTTCGACTGTTTTACAGTCACTGGAATATATATATATATATATATATATATATTCCAGTGACTGTAAAACAGTCGAAAACAATCCTTTAGGAACTCACTATACCTTTGTATAGATTGTATGGCATATGTCCGACAGAAAACAACTCCTTCTCTGGCTAATACCTCGACAGATATTGAATTATATCTGTCAGACATATGTGCAAAGATCCTTACTTTGAAGGAACAACTTTGAAAGAGCTCTCAGAGACAGACAGCAGGACACCGCCTGATCCAAACAAGGAACCAACTGCAGACCGGTTTCGGGATGAAATCCCTCATCAGTGCAGTCGAGGTTATCACGGTTGTATACACGCGGGGGCCCGGTGCCCGTCATCGTTGGCCGGTATGAACACTGCAGGTATTAGCCAGAGAAGTAGTTGTTTTCTGTCGGACATATGCCATACAATCTATACAAAGGTATAGTGAATTCCTAAAGGATTGTTTTCGACTGTTTTACAGTCACTGGAACATTTATTGCTCTTTGAAACAAGTATTCAGCATATACCATTTCGTATTCGAAATGTCCTTCTGGAGCGCTCTCTAATCTGTTGCCGTGGTGGATCCTGTAAGCGATTGCAGTGTTCATCCCGGCGAACGATGACGGTCACCGGGCCCCCGCGTGTATACAACCGTGATAACCTCGACTGCACTGATGAGGGACTTCATGCCGAAACCGGTCTGCAGTTGGTTCCTTGTTTGGATCAGGCGGTGTCCTGCTGTCTGTCTCTGAGAGCTCTTGCAAAGTTGTTCCTTCAAAGTAAGGATCTTTGCACATATGTCTGACAGATATAATTCAATATCTGTCGAGGTAGTAGCCAGAGAAGTAGTTGTTTTCTGTCGGACATATGGCATACAATCTATACAAAGGTATAGTGAGTCCCTAAAGGATTGTTTTCGACTGTTTTACAGTCACTGGAACATTTATTGCTCCTTGAAACAAGTATTCAGCATATATATATATATATATATATATATATAGGAGAGAGGTAGTCTTTGCTGACTAGTTAAGATCAAGCTAGGGAACTTGTTGGGTGAGCAGCATGCAGGAAGTATACTCTTATAACACTTTATTCCAATATTTCGACAAGTATTATTGTCATCATCAGGGAAAGCTACAATAATGTTTTAACATAGTGAAAACAATTGACAAAAGTGGATTCTAAACTACTTACGTGTAGATGAGATTGGTTGCAATAGATGATATAAAAAGACGTGTACAGTAATTGAACATATTAAAAAACAAGTTGTGAGATAATCTTAAAGGTATTCATCACACATTATTACCAACTCAGTTGTGTATAAAATCTAATTCTATTGAAATTTATTAAAATGGATATCATACCGATGTCACACCGGTTGAGAGGCAGGCGTGAAAAAGACAGCAAATTTATTTGAGGTTATGTATACAATGTGAAGTTTGTTTAGGTACGTTCCTGCATGGAACTGTACTGAAATGTGAAATTTGCTTAATCTGTCAAATTCATCGGTATGATATCCATTTTAATAAATTTCAATAGAATTAGATTTTATACACAACTGAGTTGGTAATAATGTGTGATGAAAACTTGTTTTTTAATATGTTCAATTACTGTACACGTCTTTTTATATCATCTATTGCAACCAATCTCATCTACACGTAAGTAGTTTAGAATCCACTTTTGTCAATTGTTTTCACTATAGTTAAAACATTATTGTAGCTTTCCCTGATGATGACAATAATACTTGTCGAAATATTGGAATAAAGTGTTATAAGAGTATACTTCCTGCATGCTGCTCACCCAACAAGTTCCCTAGCTTTATATGTATATATATATATATATATATATATATATATATATATATATATATATATATATATATATATATATATATATATAATACGAAACAGGAAATTTATTTGGGTATAGCAGGAAGCAAAACGTGTACTCTTTCAACACTATACTTCCGACTTTTCAACAGTGAATACTGTCATCTTCAGGGAAGCTACAAGTAACAAGCAAAATTGTACGATTAATGGAAAGAAAACTTTGAAGAAGAACCACTTACTGTGTTGATGAGAATGATTGCTATGGATGTAATATTTAAAATTATAAACAACATGTCATGTAAGTCACATGTGACAAAGATGAACAAAACACATTAAAATACGTCAAGCAATAAAAATATTAAGTCATTGTTATAAAATTTTGTTTAAACATTTATTTGAATTATCTCCACACGTGGAGAGATTCAAATGTAATGTAAGAAATTTGGTTAGGATTATTAGACAACAGACAGTTGACATTATTGACATTAGATGTCAGACACTTTTGAAGTGTGACACGAAATCACGAATTGGCCGCTGCTAGTGGGTAAAATTAACCAATTGTCCCAACTCAAAAGAGATGAAGTGTTCCCTAAGGGAGAATTATTTAAGTTATGTGTAATATTATTGTCGATGAGGAGTAAATATGAATAAATTTCACTTAAGTGATTAACGTCAGTTTTTTTATTTAAGCAAGAATCTGATTGAGAGATGAAAGCCATTTCCATGAAAAGACTTTTAGTGGTATTATTTTCTTTAGTCAAAATTTTTGTATTACCATAGTTCATGTTATGACCAGTGTTCACTTAATGCACATCTTTCAGGATGGCATCTAGTAGGTTGAGACCTTGATATCTCTCAAGACCACGACTCGAGGAGTAGGCAGATAGAGGCCTCGCAGTCACACTCTTGAAAATGGCTCCAAAGCAGGAGCCGAAACGTCGAGTTATAAACTCTCAACGCGGTTCAACCCATGAACTTAGTAATGTACATATGTCTGACAGATATAATTCAATATCTGTCGAGGTATTAGCCAGAGAAGGAGTTGTTTTCTGTCGGACATATGCCATACAATCTATACAAAGGTATAGTGAGTTCCTAAAGGATTGTTTTCGACTGTTTTACAGTCACTGGAATATATATATATATATATATATATATATATATATATATATATATATATGTACATTACTAAGTTCATGGGTTGAACCGCGTTGAGAGTTTATAACTCGACGTTTCGGCTCCTGCTTTGGAGCCATTTTCAAGAGTGTGACTGCGAGGCCTCTATCTGCCTACTCCTCGAGTCGTGGTCTTGAGAGATATCAAGGTCTCAACCTGCCTACTCCTTGATCTCAAAAGACGATCCGATGTTGGTTGCACTGTAGTATTTATAGGTGGTTGGCTACCTGGAGGTGGGCGGGTCTTACGGGTTTTCTCGTTTGTCTTGTCTGCTGGTGCCTGCTGTGTAGTTGGAGTTAATGGGATAATAATTGATTGCGGATAAGTTTCACGTGGCCTGGTAATTACGGTTGGAAGAAGGGGCTTCCAAATGGGGTTCAATTTACGGCTATCATCTTTAATGTTCAGGCAATCAGGCCGTTTTTCGATTTCGATGGCTTTTCTGATAAAACGAGAAGTTCTTGAACGTACTGGGGCGATGGTTTTCGTTTTCTCGAAATCTATGGGGTGACCCGTTTGGATGAAATGAAGAGCTAATGCGGAGCTGGTGTCTCGATTTCTAACTGAAAGGGAGTGTTGATAGGATCGAAAATGGATCTGTTTCGAAGTTTCTCCTATATAAGAGTGGGGGCAGATAGAACAGGGAATTTCGTAAATACCATGGTCTTCGTTGGGAATTTTGTCTTTTGTTGGTCTGATGAGGTGTGATAGTTTTTGTTCTGTGGTAAAGATGGTTTTGATATTTGATTTTCTGAAAAGTCGACTGATTTTGTCCGTCACCCCTTTGATGTAAGGGAAGAAGACTTTGGATGGACGGTCTTCAACTTGTGGTTCGTTTTTGGTTACTAATGGTTTCTGAAGCTGTTTTTGGATGTTTCTGCCTATGTGGTCTGGTCTGGTCTGTATCCGTTTTGTAGGAGAGCTTGTTTTACGTTGTGAAGTTCGGATTGTCTGTTGTGGTCGTCGGTTAGTCGGATGGAGCGAGATATCAGCGTATTTACGACTGAGTTGAGTTGTGAGGGATGATGGTGGGACTTGGAGTTGAGATATCGGTTGGTGTGGGTGGGTTTTCTATAAACCGTGTACGAGAAACCTTGTTGAGGATTTTTAGTGATTTGTACATCTAAGAATGGCAGAGTTGAATTGCTTTCTATCTCCATCGTGAAGCGAATGTAAGGGTGTACTTCGTTCAGATGGGTCAGGAAAGAATCCAGGGTATCTCTTCCGTGGGGCCAGATGACAAAAGTGTCATCAACGTATCGTAACCAGCAGGAAGGTTGAAGAGTGGCTGATGAAAGGGCTTTGGTTTCGAAATCTTCCATGAATATATTGGCAATCGCAGGTGAGAGAGGGGATCCCATAGGGGCACCTTTGATTTGACTATAAAAAGTGTTTTGGAAGGTGAAGTATGTGTTGGACATACAATGTTTGATTAGAGTGAGGATGTCTTGTGATATGTCGTGCTTGTTTTGTAATATGGTGAGGGTCTCGTCAATAGGGATGTTGGTGAAAAGAGAGACGATGTCGAAGCTGACTAGGATGTCGGAGTTAGATATGTTGAATTCCTTAATTCGATTGATGAAGTGGTAGGAGTTTTTCACGTGGGATTCGGATATTTCAACTATAGGTTGAAGAATGTTAGAAAGATGTTTCGCTAAGCGTTGGGTTGGGCAGTTGAATGCACTGACAATGGGTCTGAGAGGGGTTCCGATTTTGTGAATTTTAGGAAGGCCATATATTTTTGGGATTCGAGAGGATCTCTCCTTCGGTATTAATAGGGACTTGACGTCGGATGGAAGGTTTGATTTATTGATCTGGGCTTTTGTTGTTTTTTCCAGGAATGGATCCATTCCTTTAACATTCATTCAACAATATGGGACACTTCCGATCGCATCGACTCATCGAAGTCCAGAACCCAAATCCGCCCACCCACTCGGATATTCAAGTCGTCAAGAACGTATCTGATTTTCCCATTTCTGATGCTGCACACTCAGCTCTTGCCAAAGGATTCAATTTTGCCGTCACCCCCAAAACCATTCCGGTAGAAAAGATCATTACCCAAACCGAAGAAGCCCTATTCAATCTACCAAGAAACGACGCCGAAAACATCAGGCGCGAAGTGGCCAAAATCTTATCTTCAGCCAAACCCCCTTCCACAAACCTTCGATCCGCTGAAAGACACGCCCTCAAAGAATTAAATCAAAATCCCGACATAGTCATTCTTCCAGCCGACAAAGGAAATACAACCGTCATCCTAAATTCGTCGGATTATTTCGACAAAATGAACTCCCTTATCAGTACAGATGAATACAAGAAAGTCCCCAATGATCCCACCACATACCTGGAAAAAACAACAAAAGCCCAGATCAATAAATCAAACCTTCCATCCGACGTCAAGTCCCTATTAATACCGAAGGAGAGATCCTCTCGAATCCCAAAAATATATGGCCTTCCTAAAATTCACAAAATCGGAACCCCTCTCAGACCCATTGTCAGTGCATTCAACTGCCCAACCCAACGCTTAGCGAAACATCTTTCTAACATTCTTCAACCTATAGTTGAAATATCCGAATCCCACGTGAAAAACTCCTACCACTTCATCAATCGAATTAAGGAATTCAACATATCTAACTCCGACATCCTAGTCAGCTTCGACATCGTCTCTCTTTTCACCAACATCCCTATTGACGAGACCCTCACCATATTACAAAACAAGCACGACATATCACAAGACATCCTCACTCTAATCAAACATTGTATGTCCAACACATACTTCACCTTCCAAAACTCTTTTTATAGGCAAATCAAAGGTGCCCCTATGGGATCCCCTCTCTCACCTGCGATTGCCAATATATTCATGGAAGATTTCGAAACCAAAGCCCTTTCATCAGCCACTCTTCAACCTTCCTGCTGGTTACGATACGTTGATGACACTTTTGTCATCTGGCCCCACGGGAGAGATACCCTGGATTCTTTCCTGACCCATCTGAACGAAGTACACCCTTACATTCGCTTCACGATGGAGATAGAAAGCAATTCAACTCTGCCATTCTTAGATGTACAAATCACTAAAAATCCTCAACAAGGTTTCTCGTACACGGTTTATAGAAAACCCACCCACACCAACCGATATCTCAACTCCAAGTCCCACCATCATCCCTCACAACTCAACTCAGTCGTAAATACGCTGATATCTCGCTCCATCCGACTAACCGACGACCACAACAGACAATCCGAACTTCACAACGTAAAACAAGCTCTCCTACAAAACGGATACAGACCAGACCACATAGACAGAAACATCCAAAAACAGCTTCAGAAACCATTAGTAACCAAAAACGAACCACAAGTTGAAGACCGTCCATCCAAAGTCTTCTTCCCTTACATCAAAGGGGTGACGGACAAAATCAGTCGACTTTTCAGAAAATCAAATATCAAAACCATCTTTACCACAGAACAAAAACTATCACACCTCATCAGACCAACAAAAGACAAAATTCCCAACGAAGACCATGGTATTTACGAAATTCCCTGTTCTATCTGCCCTCACTCTTATATAGGAGAAACTTCGAAACAGATCCATTTTCGATCCTATCAACACTCCCTTTCAGTTAGAAATCGAGACACCAGCTCCGCATTAGCTCTTCATTTCATCCAAACGGGTCACCCCATAGATTTCGAGAAAACGAAAACCATCGCCCCAGTACGTTCAAGAACTTCTCGTTTTATCAGAGAAGCCATCGAAATCGAAAAATGGCCTGATTACCTGAACATTAAAGATGATAGCCGTAAATTGAACCCCATTTGGAAGCCCCTTCTTCCAACCGTAATTACGAGGCCACGTGAAACTTATCCGGAATCAATTATTATCCCATTAACTCCAACTACACAGCAGGCACCAGCAGACAAGACAAACGAGAAAACCCGTAAGACCCGCCCACCTCCAGGTAGCCAACCACCTATAAATACTACAGTGCAACCAACATCGGATCGTCTTTTGAGATCAAGGAGTAGGCAGGTTGAGACCTTGATATCTCTCAAGACCACGACTCGAGGAGTAGGCAGATAGAGGCCTCGCAGTCACACTCTTGAAAATGGCTCCAAAGCAGGAGCCGAAACGTCGAGTTATAAACTCTCAACGCGGTTCAACCCATGAACTTAGTAATGTACATATTTCTGACCGCGGAAACCTTTCCGAACATATATATATATATATATATATATATATATATATATATATATATATATATATATATATATGACTTGCTCTCCACTATCCGATTAAAAAACTAGGGTTTGACGTACACCTACTTTCGAACCACCCTGTATTCATAAAAAGAGTCAGTAAATTTCGATCGAGATTGAGGAAGATCATCCAGGCTCAATTGGATCTATAATTTCAATGAACGAACTTACATTGGTTGGTTTAAAAGCACGATACGTAAAAATTTAATGGATACGAGATCCAGATGACATTGTACCATCATTCAGGCATGTTATTCCATGCATAAATGGGCGTTTTGTCAATTCTCGGAGTTGTTAAAAATTCTGAGCAGAAAGCTTCACTTTTCATCTTTGACACCCTGTATCTCGAAAACTAGTCAGCCGATTTTTTTTTGTGCCTGTGGACACTTTTGCTGAAGAAGTCGAAATCTACAACATACCAAAAATTCAGAGAATTTAACCGAAAGCCATTCTCCATAAGAATAGTGCGGGGTCCTTTGGAATTACATGAAGATAATTAGTATTATTAATTAGTAGCTTTACAAATTAAGAATACATAGATTAAGATCAATTTTCATCAATCTAGCAAACTTCACGAAACATGCGTATGCGCCATCTCATGGGCAGTGCAGAAAGACAGAAATTCTGTTAAAAAGGATTCTGTGATCGAATCAGTGCAGAAAAATCGAAATCTGGACGTGAGATTCCATGATCGATAGAGAGATGACTTTGACCCATTTGAAAATAGATGGCGACCATGAATTAGACATCAGATTGAAAATAGGTAATTGAATAACAAATGCAAATATTAGAAATTTTAAATAGTTAAATAGTACTCAAATGAAAATATGAACCAAGATTAATTAGAATAAATGATTGTAATTTTTTTATTGTTCCAAAGTTATCCATATGTGTAAAACTGATTCATTTGGGTGTTTAATTGAATATTGTCATACGATGGTCTTGAAATTTTATTTTTAGAAAATAAATTCACAAACTACGTAACTAGGCCAATCTTATGAAACTCCTGTTCCTGCTCCTGAGAAAAGAGTCGAGTCGAGCAGAAACATTTGGGAACTAAAATCAAAACTTTCACTCATTATGAATTACAGAAATGAAATAACAAAACAATGAATTCAAACAAAAAAAATCATATTAATGAATACATATTTTCTGGAACTGTTATATTTTTATGTATGAATGTAGACGTTACGTATCTAGGTATTTTTGTCTGACATATTATATCATTTTGATGGTAATGAAGGATCTGACGAATTTATCATCATTTTTACACAAAAAAATTTAATTTTAAATGATGGATTCTGTATTATTCGGATAACGTCTGCTGCAGTAGAATTACCTCCAGACGATAGCCTGCAAGTTCAAAAACCACTGAGAAAAAATTATCAGTTGTGAAAGCCTACTCTCTCTGGAATCATATTTACTATTGATTTTAACCCATTATTATTTCAGTATGAAACTTCTAGCAATAATTTGATCAATCAATGTTTTTTGAATTCGAAAGTGATGGCACTATCCTTGATGTCGTATAGTAACAACACGATTGTTGGTACTGATTATTTCCAAATCACGGCGACAAAAAAACATGGATCAGTCATCCCGTTTGTCAAAGTATCGTCTCAGAATGTAGAGGTGTATGCATCAAAAGATTTTATCCAATACCATGACAAGGATGTGAATGTTTTGGTGAGTTCTTTTTCTTTCAACGATTTTCAACAATTTCTCCATTCGACTATTGAATTTAATTGATGGTATTTTAATGATCTTAACTTTTTCCGAATTTCAGTTCAATATTCATATCTTATAACGACTCAATTCTGTATAGACTGATACCATAGAAATATATATTATTTATTTACTCTAGAATGCTAATCCCGCCAATTTTCACGGCGAAAAGCATGCCGCTTATGCGACCCATTTACTATATGCGCATGCGCGTCATCAGTTTGGGTAGATAGTTGCCAAGTTTGAAAATAATTTGGTGTCCCAATTCAGAGTTTTTTGTTATGAAGCAATAAAACACATGTTATTTGAAACAGAGAAATTTGACAGCGCATTTAGGATTTTTTTAAACCGAAAAGAACCTTTCAGAGATAGATTACTACGAATTTTAGGAGCGAAAGAAACTCATTTAAAACGATTGGCGAAAGAAAATAAGATCGCAGCGCCACCTATAGCAAGAGTTTGAACTACGAATCACGGACAAAGGTTTTTGACTTTACACGTGTTTATATGGCGTTTTGACGATCTGTACACCGTTCATATTATGAGTTCTAGATTCCTACAAAAAGTACTAAACATACACAGAATCGCCTCAGAAAATTAATGTCAATATGGAAGTGCTTTTCTTTGATGGTAAGGAAAATGCTTCTGGCCTCACTTTTTCATGCACCCCTATTGTGGAAATTGCACTGAGGTAATACAACCAGAAATACTAGTAGAAATAACATGTTAATCTCTTCAAATGATTTGAATTAAATGCAGTTGCATATTTTGACATGAATCGTTCTAGAAAAAAAACCTCGAACTTCCAGGCATCCAATTTTATAAATCCAATTTGAGTTGAAATTATTCATGATATTAGCTTAAATAAATTTTTGTAGTTTTTTGTACTTTCAATTCATGTTCCAATCCAGTGCTTCCTTGAAATTCGCACCGACGATTTGGGGTGGTTCCGTAAGTTTGTGTTGGTTAACCACAGCTGAAAAGTGAATGTGATACCAAAAATCAGTCGCTTCAGAGCGATAAATAAAAATAATAACCGTACTTTACTTTCTGATGGCCTATGCTGAATATTTGGGATCATAAATATGTGAAAATATGTATTTAAATCGGCTAAATACAAATAACAGGTATAAGTATAATGAGGTTTCTAATCTTATTCTCCGAGATTCAGAATTAACGTTTGTTATTCTTCACAAGTACCATAATATTTTACTAAAACCGGGCCTGTTAAAAAAATCACTAATGACGCGCATGCGCATTGTAGACTAGCCTGAGCTTTTTACAACACTTTTGACATGGGGATTAGCATTCTAGAGTAAGTATATAATATACAGTGTGTCCAAGATAAGAATGAACAGCATGGGGATATCGGAAACGGTAAGAGATACGGGGTCGATTAAATTAGAGAAAAGTAGCGCATTTATGTGCCCAACAATATGCCATTTAGAAAGTTTTAATGTTCCGAAAGGTATTCGAGAAAAACCAAAATTTGAGAATTTCGTTTTTATTTTCTCCTAGGTTTATTTTCAAAGGAAACGTAAAACAAATAGCACTTTGTCATGACCACTTTTTAAGGACTACCTGATAACGTAAGCAGAATTTTTCTGCGACGTTTCGTTTTTTAGAAAACATCATCAACTTTTTATTTTTATATGGGCCGAAACTAAAGTATACCCTGTATACAACTCCATTTTTCATTTTGAATACAGCAACGTACCACACAGTATGATTTCAGAACCATTTCTCGCGCAAAATGAAATTTAGTGATTACTTAACCTGTTTTTCTTCAATTTTAGATAGTAGGAGCTGGAAAAAATGTCATATTTCGATACATGAAGTAAATTAATTAGTCTTATTCATACAAGTATAAATTTTAAATTACCACTTGCCGGAATTTTTGCGTTGTTGAATACAAAGATAAGTCGCAATATCAAAAGTTTAGTTTTTGAATGTAATTGTAATGTAATAACAAGGAGCTAATATGTATTACAGGAAAATAAACAGACACTTATAACAAGTGTTCAAGTAACCCGCCGATATTTTCTAAGCACAAGTACGCTCTTATCACAGACGAATTTAAAACTTGAGTTAACATATTCGGAAAAATATTGTTAAAGGATGCAGTAACCGATCTTAGCAAATCTTCATTTTGAAAGTTATGATTAGAGTAAACTTGATTCTTGATATATCCTCAAAGGAAAAAGTCTAGTGGGGTTAGGTCGGGGGACCTTGCAGGCCAGGGTGTATCACTATGAGTACCAATCCTATGTCCTGGGAAGCGACGGTTCAAATAATCACGAACAATTCTAGAGTTATGTGCTGGAGCACCATCTTGTTGATACCAGCAGCTGTGAGTAACCGCTAATGGCAAATTATCTAGAGCGTCTTCAATATCATTTACTAACAAATGTATGTACCGCTCTGCTGTTAAATTGTTTTGGTAGATAAAAGGCCCAATTACATTCGTACCGAGAATTCCAACCCACATGTTAAAACCGAAACGATGTTGATGTCTGGACACTTTGTGTACACGCGGATTTTGTTGTGACCAATAATGAACATTCCGCCTATTAAAAATACCATTGTTGGTGATTATACTTTCATCACACCCAATTATTTTAAAAAGGAAATTTTCATCGTCTTGGCATGTTCTAGTGTACCATTCACAAAAGATTATTCGCCTTGCATCGTCACCTAGTCTAAGTCCATGACAAATCCTAATTTTATATGGATGATATTTATTTTTATTAAAATGAAGTGAGCGGTGGATTTGGCTACTCCAGTATTATCTTCAATGGTGCGAGTGGATATCTCAGGATTTTCGACAACGGCCTGTACCACAACACGCTGACTTTCTTCATTAGATAGCTTTTGTCGGAAAACCACAGGTTTTTTGAATGATCCGTATTCTTTTAAATTAAAAACTAACTGTCTAAATATTGATTTACCAGGTTGTCGCCTCTCTGGATACTTATTAGAGTACGCACATTCAGCATCAACACAATTTCTTTGGCACAAAATGTAACATGACAACATATCAAATATTTCAGTATTCGAAAAGCTGCCGTTTCCATTTTTAACACAAATTAGCTAGGTAACGAGATGTAAAAGTAGGAACGGTAATATGTCAAAAATTATACCAAACTACAGTATTTTCATGACAACAGAACATTATGTGTCATTTTTTCCAGCGCCTACTATCTAAAATTGAAGAAAAACAGGTTAAGTAATCACTAAATTTCATTTTGCGCGAGAAATAGTTCTGAAATCATATTGAGTGATACGTTGCTGTATTCACAATGAAAAATGGAGACGTATACAGGGTATACTTTAGTTTCGGCCCATCTAAAAATAAAAAGTTGATGATGCTTTCTAAAAGACGAAACGTCGCAGAAAAATTCTGCTTACGTTATCAGGTAGTCCTTAAAAGTGGCCATGACAAAGTGCTATTTGTTTTACATTTCCTTCGAAAATAAACCTAGGAGAAAATAAAAACAAAATTCTCAAATTTCAGTTTTTCTCGGATATCTCCGTAACTACTCGGAATATTAATAATTTCTAAATGGAATATTGTTGGACACATAAATGCGCTACTTTTCTTTGATTTAATCGATCCCGTATCTCTTACCGTTTCCGATATCCCCATGCTGTTCATTCTTATCTTGGACACACTGTATATTTCTATGCATTATTCTCATGAAACTTTGGCTTCGGAAGAAATAGATGCTATTTTGGGAGAGCTCTCTGGAAGCTAGAGATGGCAATGTTTATCTCAGGAACTCCCAACAAATGCTGAGGTGGTCTGTCGGTTTAATTGGGAGAACTAGCCTCCACTGATGATTGACAAGAACCATGAAGCTAATACGGAGGTGTTCCCTCAATTAAATCGAAAAATTATTTCAGCTATGGTAATTAAGGAGCACTGCAAAGTAGTTCTTGTAGAAACGTTGCCAAGAATCTAACAGGTATAACTCAACGGTCGTAGGGGGCAGTAGCTGTTTTCTGTTAGAGACTTGCCAACGAATACACCTATTGTATAGGTTGAAGCGGAAGAGTGGATTATGTTATCCATTTTCAATTATTTGATTAATTGTCATCCGTCAAGTAGTATCGACATTGTTCTCATGAAAGATTCAAGTGATGCCAAAGTATCGAAAGGTATTTGATGGCATTCTTCGAATGTTGCTATGTTTTTCAAATTGCCATGGTTTGTCCCCTCTGAAGTGTCTGAATTATCTAACAAATCAATTAATTTGGTTCAAATATTTGAGTAGATTCAACCGAACTCATATTTTTACTCAGCATGAATAACAATTTAGAATTCTCCTAACTTTTTCAGATGTGTACCACCACGCGAAACCCTTTCTGGTGGATAAAAGGAGAAAACGTCACTACTAGCGTGGCGATTTTATCATTCACCATGGATGAAAAAGTTATTACAAGTTTCACGCACCCATTTTTAATATCCTTCAAGAACACAGAAAGCAATTTTTCTTCAATTGTAGTACATACAGCCACAACTCCAAGACAACAAACTGTCACAGAGAATCCAGACATTTTTGAGTTTGAAAGAATTACAATGTTTCGTATAGACGTGTTCAGGAAACAAGGCTATGTGATTGAGTTTATAGATTTGGCACCAAGTGACAATCTTAAAGTAAGTAGGCTTTTGAAAAAAAAATCTTTGGGCGAAAATATTTTTCCTCATTCAAAAATCTTTTTAGCAATCATAGCCTGCAATTTTTCATCCTGAAGATCATGAATAATAAAAATAAACTTGAAGAACGAAACTTTGTATTTCATGCTAAATATTTTTATTTTAAAAATCGTAGCAAAGCGCTTTCGGCTGTTGAGTCATCATCAGTGCGTACTCGTCAGGTGTACAAGAAGTCGTATAAAAACATCAACCCAAGTAGCACACCTATATTGGTAAAATATTGGTACAATATTGTGAAGATATTGGCGAAATATCTGAAATGCAATATTGGCGAGAACAAACATGTGAACATTCGGCGATATTGGTCCAATATTACCTGAATAATATCGGCAAAATATTCTCGAAGCAATATTGGCCTCAAAATATACGGCGATATTGGTACAATATCGCTAATACCATATTCTGACAATATTGGCAGAATATTCAAACGTTATATTGTCGAGAAGTGAAATGTGAACATTTTGCGATATTGGTCGAATATTGTTTAGACATTTCAAAAATAGTATTGGTGAAATATTCTTGAAGCAATAATGGCCTCAAAACATTCATCTATATTGGAAAAATATCATTTGGATATATTAGTGGAAGTGAATATACCTTGGTAAATAAATAAATGTCTTTTAGTTGATCAAGGTGACACCAGAGTCTGCCTTTTGATCGCCAGAACCACTGAGTAAGCTGTCTTGAAAACAAGTAATGGGAAGTATTTAATATATATATATATATATATGTAGAGCCACCTAGCGGATTTTTATCTAGGTTTATTCATGATATAATTTTAAAATGTTTCATTGAATATTCGGCCAATATTCAAAATTCAGATTAATCTAGATGTAGGAAACAATATGGAGACAATGTTGTTTTAACGATATCAGTAAATATTATTATACCAATATTGACCCAATATTAATTAATATGATTTGTTGAATATTGGCGAAATGAAATTCAACCAATGTGTAATCACACTTGGATATACAATATAGTCTTTATTTCTAGAATCGATATGAGGGAAATATTGGGATTGCAATATTTATTCTAGATGTTAAAAACAATATGAAGACAATATTGTTTTATCGATATTGGTGAATATCATTGAACCAATATTGACTCAATATGAGTTATTACAATTTGTTAAATATAGTTGAAATTATAATCAACCAATGTGCTATCAAACTTGGAAATACAATATAGTTTTTTCATCCCCAGAATCGATATGACTGGAATATTGGGATTGCAATATTTATTCTAGATGTGGTAAACAATATATGGACAATAATGTATTATCGATATTGGTAGAAATTATTCAAGCAATATTGACCCAATATTACATGTGACAATCTACATTCAAAACAGGTTCAACGAATTTTCCACCAATATTGATAATATAATATTGTTTTTTGAATATTTACTCATATTGGACCAATATTATTTTTTCATTTACAATATATCTATATTGGCCCAATATGGAACCAAGATTCAGCCGATATGATGTGCTACCTGGGAAGTCCATGGACTAAAGTGAAAGGACATGGCACTGGATACATGTATTCCTGGGGCTAGACGGATTTTTTTTTATTTTTGTGTATATTATTCTAGAGCTCAAAAGAAGCAACTTTTGTCATTAGACTTTTTTTCTGACCCTACAGGGTGAGCTAAAATATTCGGTTGAATGTCTAATGTCAATTGTGGAAAATACTGTAAGTTGATTTTTTTTTTTATTTTTGAGTATAAAATGCTGTGAAAAATATCAATTGACTTTGATTGGTGTGCATACTTACAGGATGAGGTAGAATACGCGATTTTTATAAAATCTGTTTATTAACTTCTCGCCTGGACTTTTCATTGAATTTCTCGAAACCAAGAGTTTTCCCGAGGTTGCTCGTGTTAGCATTTTTGTTACTTTACATGTATGTACCCATATACAATGTGTTTCACTTCTCATGGAAACACCCTCGATTCTTCTGTAATTTTTTAGGTAGAACCATGCAATTCGCAGGATCAATAGATACACTAGAAATGAACTCACTGCGCAAAAGGGAACATCCTACGTGATATCACGAAGGATATCACGAAGGATGATCATTTGTGTGCTGTGAGTTCATTTTTACTGCTTCTATTGATTCTGAAAATTTCATGGTTCTACGTGGAAAATTAAGGAAGATACGGGGGCGTTTCCATGATAAGTTAAACACATTATAATTTTTCAGGACTGAAAATTGTTCGGAAAACAAGTGAATCAGTGGTAATTCGGGGATCCTGAACACGAATCCGAAGAAATATCGGACCAATTTTGCCTCCTAATATAACTTTCCGGATAAATGGGTGGTTCCATCGCTGCGGGCGTGCAGTGTATATCACGGAGGATGACCCTTTTTGTGCAATGAATTCATTTCTAGTGTATATATCGATCCTGAATATTTCATAGTTCTACGTCAAAACTTACGGAAGATACGCGGGTATTTCCACAAGAAGTGAAACACACTGTATATGGGTGCAACCATGTAAAAAACAAAAATGCTAACACGACCAACTTCGGGAGAACTTTTGGCTTCGAGAAATGCAGTGAAAAGTCCACAATTGGGCGAGAAGTTAATTAATAGGATTCAGAAAAATCTCGTATTCTGCCTCATCCTGTAGTATGTACACCAATCAAATTCAATTGATATTTTTCACAGCATATTATACCCAGAAATCAAGAAAAATCAACTCAACGGCAATATTTTCCACAATTGACATTAGACATTGAACCCAATTTTATAGCTCACCCTGTAGGGCCAGAAAAAAGTCTAATGAAGAAGGTTGCTTGTTCTGACTTCTAGAATGATATATTCTAAAATAAAAAAAATCTGTTGAGTCCCAGGAATACATGTATCCAGTGCCATGTCCTTTAAAATTTTACATAATACATAACAGTTAAAATTGAACAATTTTCATCCTATTCAAGGGTTATTCTGGATTCAGATATGGAATGTTCAGACATGATGTAGTATCCCATATCTGAATCCAGAATAACCCTTGAACAGGATGAAAATTGTTCAATTTTAAATATGTTATGTATTATGTAAAATTTTAAATTTCACTTTGGTCCATGGACTTGATGTTTTTATACGGCTTCTTGTTCACCTTACGAGTACGCACTGATGATGACTTAACAGTCGAAAGTGCTTTGCTACGATTTTTAAAATAAAAATATTTTGCATGAAATACAAAGTTTCGTTTTTCAAGTATATTGAAGCATGCACACAGCTTGACAATTTCAAATAAAAATAAAGTTCATTCAAAGTTCAAATAAAGCATGTACATAATGTAGAAAAGGCGAATAATACCCACAAAGGGCGTGGATTAGCGCAGTGGTTAAGCGCCCGTCTGGTAACCGAGAGGCCCCTGGTTCGGTTCCTAGTCGATGCGAGCTTTTTTCATTTTCATATATCAATGTATATTTTTGAAATTGAACAAAATTATAATGACAAATAAAATGCCTGAGTTAAAAGTGAAAGATATGAAATAAATTTCGACGAGATACTTGATTGAATCCACTTTTAATTACTTTTTTTGAAGGAGAAAAATGACATAATGATTTTCAAACGATTTGCAATGAAATCATAAAATAATAATTCGAAATTTTTCTGAGACCATGTTACAACTTTATTTTTCAGTGTGGCATTATTCTTATTCATAATATTTATTTATATTATTATTTATTTATATTCGATACATGTTTATGTATATTATGAGATCTGGATGAGATTTCACGATTCCTCCCCAAGCCAGAATCCCATAATTCATATGAAATTATATAAATGAAAAATTAAAAAATTTGAGAGTTTCAGTGATCCTAAGTCTGGTAGGGTATTATTATACAACATGAATGGCATATATTTCGTTTTTTAAAGTTGATTGTGAATAGATAATAATCAGACCAGTTTCAAAATCATTTTAAAACCACTCAGTTTGTAATTCAATTAAGTTTTTCATTCATTTAATAGTCCAACTGCAATATGAATTTCAGCTAAAGTATCATTATATGAAGGTCGTTGAGATAGATAGTGAATAGATGTGGACTCAAAACGGACCCCTGTGGCACATAAAATCAAAAGATTTCTGTTCTGCTCTAGCTTCATCAATTTAAACATATTGAGTTCTTTTCCCCCAAATAATTTTTGGAAGATATCATGAACTTTGCAGTGAAATCCAATAATCGGAAATTTTATAGAACTTAGCACATATAAAGGACGCTTAGGATTTAAAAACGATCAACAATTCGAATTTTGATCGGCGATGATTTACTTTTTTCTGATTTTGTTGTTTAGGTTTATGTTTCAGATTTTATTAAACCCACACCAAAGGAATTCAGAGATGAATCAATGAAAATCAATCAGAACAATAGCAAGCTTTTCATTCCGTATGTAAAAATTTATGACAGTTGGCACTATCTATGCGTTTTGCCTGATGAAACTATGGTATGGAATTTTGTGTAGTTAATCTAATCTTCCATGGCAATTTTTATATTACAGGGTACCTTGACTTCAATATTCAAGTTCAGAGTGTACACCTTGACGTGTTTTCACTGGCAAGCCACAGTCAGAAATTGGGAATTTTCTTGCGGGGTAAGAAAAATTATGGAATTTATTGGATTTTAGTAAATGGAATTATTCACTCTTAGAACTTCCATTAAAATTTACAAAATGGGTTCAGTCCTTTCAGCTCTTTATAGGCAATGATTCGGGAGGTGTACTTCCGTATTTTGTTATTTCCGTCAACCGGTTTTACCCCTACGCACAACCCTCAGAAGTTTTCGAGAGACTTGTGCGAGCTAGGGATGACGCAGCCTTCTTACAACTTACTTCCAACCTTAAAAAATACATTACTTTCCACTTTGTTTTTCATTTTTCTCATAATATCCTCTCAAACAATATTGGAGTTTTTCCCTAATTTCACCCAAAGATAAAAAATAAACGCATTTAGAAAGAATTACTTCCCTCAGTTTTGAAATCCTAATGCATTGTATTTCATCTGCTATGTGAGAAATTAGAATTGTTTTAAATAAATATAATTATCTGACTTCTCAATTTCTATTCTCACTGATGCATTGGACAACTGATGCCGTTATTCTGCAACACTCTCTTCACCATAAGATCTGGTCTGGTCAGAGTTCAAGTATTCAGGTCAGATCGGGTGATTCTAAAGAGGGGCATTTTTCTGGGATACTTCCTGAGCTTTCTTCTTTACTGCGTCTTCCTATTGCCATTGTCCGTTTCACTAAGGAAACGCAGAGGCGAACCCAGTCTTTCTTTTTTGGGGAAGGGGACCTTAAATGTGACTGCTCTTTGGAGGTTCATCATCTTATACACTCAACCTGGTTGGGCAATTCTTTTTTGGGAGGGGAGAACAGGATCTCCGTCTCCCACCCTTCTTTGGGTACCTACGCCCTCAAAACTCTAAACCCGTGGATACAACTACAGCACCTCCAGAAACAGGAGGAATAGATCACCCATTTATTTCATATGGATGACCTCAAACTAAATGCCTTTACAGAAAATAACCTACATAGTCCTTGAGACTGGTGGAAGAGTACTTCATTGAACTCCGCAGGCTTTACCCAAACCATTATGGTATAATGATGGTTGTGATCATAGGGAACCTTGGTGGCATAATGCACATTTCTCTCTTAAAATTATACTGGCTTGCTGTAATACGGCAGAAATCTTAGCCGGGCGAACACACAAGGCCGACATCCTAGGTCCAATTCATCTGCTCAGGGCACGAGATTCCTCGGTTTCAAAAAGCACTTATCCCACGAACGTATGGAGTGGATGTTTGAGTGAATGACACCAGCATGGCCTCCCTATGTCAAAGTAAATTGATATGGGCCGTGGTGGTCGGCTGGTAAAAGCGTACACCTCGCAAGCGTGGGGTAGTGGGTTCGATCCACCGATTCACCGGTCTCGTGCATGGCATCACACGTTGAAAGGTAAGGGCTGCGTCTTCCCTAGCTCACACAAATCTCTCGAAGACTTCCAAGGGTTGCGCGTAGGGGTGCAATCGGTTGACGGGAATAACAATTTCAACAATTTTTTTTTAAACATAAAATTTATTTTCATTATTATTCCTCCTATATTAGCAGTATACTTCTGACTTGAAGATACAAGTGAAGAACTTTTTTGTTTTCGAATATCAAATATCCCAGTTGTTCTTGACTTCTATTTCCATTCATCCAGCCATCCTTTGAAGCACATTTGGCTACCAACCAAGCACAACCCAAATGAGACTTTGTAACATTTTTTGAATTATGGAAATATGAAGAAACAAGGATGGATTACTGAGCAAAACTACGAATAATCACAACAATCTAATTCGATTATACCTAATTATATTTAGGCGGCAGCTACCTCAACCTTGGAACGTTTCGATTGTATGTGTTACCAATCCTCGATAATTTCTGGTAGACTGAGGAAAAACAATGTCAGAGAGGAAAAATCAACCTTTTTCATCACGCATGAAATGGAAGTGCAAGCAAACTTCATCATTTTTATTTTTGTAGCAGTAGCGTTCTTCCTATATTGCGTACTCCTGATCTACATCAGCATATTGTCAAAAAAGGTAGATATCAACACTTTAAACTTTTCAATAATATCTGTTATCATCAATATTGATCACAATTCATCTAGTTTCGGCGGGCTCAATAACAAACATATTTTTCAGCAAAAAGTCAAAGTCAAAGTAAACAAGTTATGGGCAAAGCTTTATCAACTGAATATTTATTAAAATTATTTGAAATTGCGTTGTATGTTTCAAACTATAATGGACCAGAAAGTCCTTGATGCAAGATTGAGGGAAAGCACCTGTCACGGAGCTGAAGTGGTTCGGATTCCACTTTTATTCAAACTGTAGGTCCCGGATCTCCCTTGCTCGTACAAGCTCTGATTCTGAGGGGTTTTTTGCGAAAACCTGGGAGTTTCGTTAAAACAAATTTCACAAAATCAGTACAACGATGAAACACATGCACATGCAAACCCACTATCATACATACTCTGCCAGTCTCTACCACTTCAGGAGTCAGTTATTCATCAGTAAAGAATTTGCACAAAAAATCGAAGAATAATGTTACTCAAAGTGGATGATATGGAAAAGATAAATAGTAAACAAAATAAAATATATAATCGTTATTTCGTTACTATGGCTGCACAATTATTGTTCAAGATGGTTTAAATCACATTTATTTTTAACCAAAATTGCGCAACTCTCTTTTGAAATTTAGTTATAGTTTTCTGGGGAACTTATTTTGTTACTTCAATATTTCTCACTAATGACCGCTTTTTCTCCTCCTTTCAAGACTTTTAGTATTGCGAGAAACGTTCTTCCTCAACATTGATACGCAGGTATATTTGAAAAATTTGTGCGAATCTCCCAGGTTTTCGGAGAATTCAGATTTATCGGATTTCAATAGATTGCCAAATGAGATCAAAAATTCCAGAAACATCCTACAATTCGAAAATCGATTGAAAAAGTAGTTACTTACTTTCAAAAAATAAATAATATCCATTTTCAGTACGTGATATATATTCAAAGCCTCCTCTACTTTGGAATTACCATCGACTGTTCTTTGTTTATCTTTTTTCATGTTATTGATTAATCTGTTTTTAGTTTTTCCACTTTGAATTATTCAGCTTAGATTCATAGACAACAAACTATTGGAATGTTCATAAACAGTCTTCATACCAGTTTTATGTAACTGTTTAATTTAATTCTTTTTCATAACTGTTATATTTTACTTTCGAGTAATTTTTTTTATTCTTTGTATTATATAAATATTGATATATGAATATATAAATAAAATACTTGATAAAAAAGTTCACATCTTAATTGTATGCTGACTTCAAAAACAATTCTCGAAATGAATACTACAACAAGATAATACGTCCAATCAAATACGTAACGTTGACATGGAGTCTTATTTGACATTTCATATAATAAAACTGAGAACTTATTACTTTTCTCGTTGATAATAAACAACAGGGGAGTAAATTTGAAATCTGCAGTAAATTTAGAGATATTTTCCATTCTCCAAAGTGTAATAACATGGTTTCAAAATCGATACAAACGACCGAACTGATATGAGCCTTCATATAGAGGGACTCTCGAAATAAAGCTCTGAAGTTGAAGTAGATCAGCAGTCTTTTTTAGAAGTCGGTACGGTTAAAAAAGGTATGTCCTTAATTCTATTGAACATTCAGTCAGCAAGAAACAAGATAGATGAACTGATGAAAACCAAAATTTTCCCAATATAGTATTGTTAACAGAGCACTGGTTAGAAATAGATGAATAAATTTGTATACCAAACTACATTTTGATTTCAAAATACTATAAGATGAACTCCAAACATGGAAGAACCTTGATTCTCATTCATAAAGAATTTATTGATAAGTTTAATTTTACTGAATTGAAAAGTTTTGATTATATGTTGGTTGAGAAAGACTTCGAGTTTTCGGGCATATATTGTAAAAATATCTCCTTGTTCATTTTATGTGTGTACCGATCTCAATTTTTCAGTGGGAAACTATTTCTGAAAAGGTTAGAAATATTATTAGCAAATATTCCTCACAACGCTTCTTTAATACTCACTGGTGGTTTTAATATAGATTTAAGTGATAAAACTTCAAAATCCACAATTTCATAAGAGAACTTATTGAATAGCTCTAATCTAATAATGACAGTCAATTTCGCAACGCGATACTCCAAAATTTCATTTAGATGATTTTTTCAAGGCGCATGCGCTCGATTTAAGACCCAAAGGCTGATTGGATATTGCAGGAAAGTGAATAGCCATTGGTTACCTTTGAAATAACAATTTGGCATTGGCTCAGTTCAAAATTAGCGGTATTTTCACCTTCTGTCAACCGTCAACTTCATGACAACAGACAAATGCAACAATTGGCGTTCGTAATTCGAAAGTGAATACTAGTGAATGAAATACCTATACATCGACCTAGTAGCTTATTTTTATTTTTGTTTTTTCTGATTGATTCGGCCGTTACTTGATGAAGATCCATAGTAATTGTATATACTAAAGACGATTTGATCTTCCCAAACTTTTATTTCATCACATGTTTCGCTATCACAGTAGCTTCTTCAAGTAATTATGATATAATCACTTGAAGAAGCTACTGTGATAGCGAAACATGTCGTGATGAAATAAAAGTTTGTGAAGATCATATCGTCTTTAGTATATACAATTTTATTTTTGTGTGTTACATACGATTTCTTTGTGATAGTGTAATTTATTAGCTCGACTTTACTGTGAAGTGTGATAGCTACTACAATGGTATCGAAATGTTGTGCTGGTGTAGAAGAAATGGGAAAAACCATACTCGAACATTTCACAGGTTAGTTTTAGTTTACGTTGAAAATAAATTTATAAGTCAAATTGAATGGGTTCAGTGTGTCTATCTTGCAGTTATTATAATTTTATTATATATATATATATATATATATATATATCCTCGACGAATTGAAAATATTTGTTTATGAAGGTGGTAGAATTTGATGAATGAAGAAAAATAGTTTATCCTTCTACACTCGTATTGATTTTCTATATTATTTCTCACTTTTTTAGGTAGTGGAAGGTGAAAACTCTAGAAAAACTCAAAGTTTCATTAGGGTTTGTTGAAGGCTTGTAAAAGAGTGGGCTAAAGCTATAATGCTCTATCGATGTACTATAAATGTAATATTTCCTGTTGAATAATTATCCAGATAATAATTAAAGATGTCCGTTTTTTAAAAAATAGGCCTGAAATCAAACAGTAGAAAATTCCATCTTGCGAAAGAGGTTTGAACTGGAACTAGAAAAGAATGAATAAGCTGGAGAAGACATGAATAACTTTGTGGAAAGTCTGAAGCAGAGTGATAAAAAGTGTAAGTTTTATACATCTCAAACTTTTACCAGTATTCTCACATAAATTTTCATTTCTGCAACACAGTATTGGGGATGTAAAAATTCGAAGGTTAATCGACCTTTGAGAAAAAAAATACGTTTAGAAGAACTCGTTATAGTTTTGACCAGATTGAAATGGTTTATTAATTGAAGATATACATTATAGATTTCAACCGGTTTACCAGCTGGAAAAAACATATACTCAATTTACTTAAGCTTATACTAAATTTAAAGTATTGATAGGTTGTACTCCAAATAGTGCTATATCTTTTGTTGCCGATTTTTTCGAAGGTTCCATGTCAGATAAAGTATAGGTAAATAAGTGTAATTTGATAGATTTATTAGATGAAGGTGCCTTAGTTTTAGCTGACAGAGGTTTTCTCATAAAGTACTTGACAAATAGAAAAAAAATAGCATTAAATATTCCATCATTTTTGAAAGGTTGTGATAAATTGACCTGAAGAGAAAATTGAGACAAAACGAATTGCATAAAAAAGAAAATATATGGAGAACATGTAGTGGGTAGAATAATTTTTTTCAGTTTGTTGAAAAAAAATTTGCCAGTTAGTGTGAGAGGAACATTATCCCAAGTTGTATTTGTTACTGCTTGTTTGATTAATTTTCGAAAACCAAATTTGAAAGAAGAAAATACCTATTGAAAATATTGTTGAATTACTTCCATTTTTTCCAAGGAGTGACAGTTGATAATTGTAAAATGAGTCAATATTCACTGAATTTTTGCGTATTTCCATACAAATTACCACATTTTTCAGATCCTGTGATCTACCTGATAGATGATACCTACTAGATATTCTTAAACATTTATTGGTCATTGCTATGCAAGGTATATTATCCAGAAGCAGAATTGAACTATTCTCTTATTACAAACACGATACTGGGTACCACCTATTCACTAATCTGCGGGAAACTGAGGAACAAAAAAATTTTTTTAGATTTTTCGCAGATACGGGGTTATAACATTGAGCCATAGACATAAACCATTGCTTCGGAGATTATTATTGATTTCAATGGACATTTGAGGTTAGATATACATAAGTTTGAATAGAGATCATTCTTAATTCCTCAAATCAGCATTGCTCACCAACAATATACCTATGTACTTACATCAAATGAAAAAGTATTGGAAATTCGAAAATGAGGAAGCAGTAACATTTATAACGAAAAAAAAGGCTTTATAGTAAGTAAATATTACCTACTTTATACCACCACGAACATTTCATTCTTTAGATAAAATAGTACAAACGAATATTTTCTAATGGTAAGTTTTCTTCTCCATATAAATTCAAGTCAACTGACAACTATCCATGGGCAAAACTCGGAAAGATTATTTCATTTCCTTTGAAAAGAAAAAATATTCGCCGGCACTGCCATTGGGTCTGACAAGTAAACAAAGTTAGTCATTTGTCATCTAAATGAAAAGGCCTATTATTGACTATGTGTGCTCCAATATGAATAATACTGAATGTGAAGTCATAATTTCGGGTCTGTCAGACCACGAAGCTGTTTTGTGTTATGTCCCAAACAATTCAAGAACTTCTGGTAGAACAAGACATATAGGAAGAATATACAGAAAAACAAATTTCATTAAATTCCAACAATTGTACTGCTAATAACTGGAATGAGTCATTGAAATGCAATGATCCCTTAAGTAAATTTCATTCGATGCTATCGGATATTTTCAACATTGCTTTTCCTCTAAAGAACATCAAAAGTAAAACGGGAAAACCATGGATAACCAAAGGTTTGAAAGTGTCCGCAAAAAATATGAGAACCTTACATTACATTAGAAAATATGCTATGGAAAATGAAACATTCATTTCATTTTATAACAAGTACCAAAAAATTTATAGAGGAACTCTATAAGCGGCAAAGCAAGTGTATTATAGAGAAAAAATTGAAAATTCCGGTAATAAGCAAAAAGAGAGTTGGGCAATTATCAATGAGCTGAGGGGTAAAGAATTTTCTGTTCCTGTGAAAACAAATCTCGATTGTGGCGATATTAATGAATACTACCCAGGTAGCACATCATATCGGCTGAATCTTGGTTCCATATTGGGCCAATATAGATATATTGTAAATGAAAAATCAATATTGGTCCAATATGGGTGAATATTCAAAAAACAATATTATATTAATAGACCGTCAGATAGTGACAGATTTAGGTGCCCCATTTTCACATACAAGCCTCGAATAGGGTTGAAAAGTACATCAATGTTGAGTGAAATGGAGGGAAATTTACGAGTGGCTCCTGGGGAGAACATATGGAAAATTCGATTTTCCATGGAAAATTTGATTTTCCATATTTTAACGCGAGCCGTGTTCACCTAATGATTAATTAATAGAAACTGGCTTCGGAATACCAAAGGCTTGAGTGTTACAGGTGGCTAAACGGTTAAAATGAGGGCGTTATCTTGTAAGGAAAAATCGAGATTTTGACAGATTTTCCCACACAAGCCCATCGAAACTATGAAAACCTACATCGTCACCAGACCGAAAAACATAATGGCTTGAGCGGCGCGAATGGATAAGTAGATTTTATCGTCGGAAAATTGAATGGAAATTCTTTTTGATTTTTCCATATGTTCTCCCCAAGAGCCACTCTTAAATTTCCCTCCATTTTACTCAATATCGATGTACTATTCTACCCAATTCGAGGCTTGTATGTGAAAATGGGGCACCTAAATCTGTCACTCTCTGACGGTCTATAATACTATAGGTGGAATATTGGTTGAACTAGTTTTGAATGTAGATTATCACATGAAATATTGGGTCAATATTGGTTGAATAATTTCTACCAATATCGATAATACAATAGTGGTTATATATTGTTTTCCACATCTAGAATAAATATTGCAATCCAAATATTCCAGTCATATCGATTATAGGAGAAAAAAACATATTGTATTTCCAAGTTTGCTAGAATATTGGATGAATATCATTTCCACTTTATTTGACAAATTGTAATAACTCATATTGAGTCAATATTGGTTGAATGATATTTACCAATATCGATAAAACAATATTGTCTTCACATCGTTTTTAACATCTAAAATAAATATTGCAATCCCAATATTCCCCTCATATCGATTCTAGCAATAAAATCTATATTGTATCTCCAAGTGTGATTCCACATTGGTTGAATATCATTTCGCCAATATTCAACAAATCTTATTAATTAATATTGGGTCAATATTGGTTCAATAATATTTATCGATATCGTTAAAACAATATTGTCTTCATATTGTTTACTACATCTAGATTGAGATAAAATTTGAATATTGGCCGAATATTCAATGAAACATATTAAAATTATGTCATGATCAAACCTAGATAAATATCCGCTAGGTGACTCTACATATAGAACATCTTCTAAAACCTACGAAAGTATATTAAATACTTTCCATTACTTGTTTTCAAGACAGCTCACTCAGTGATTATGGCGATCAAAAGGCAGACTCTGGTGTCACCTTCATCAACTAAAATATTTAATAATTTACCAAGGTATATTGACATCCACCAATCCAACTGATATTGTACCAATATCGATAAATATTTTGAGGCCATTATTGCTTCAAGAATATTTCACCAAAACTATTTCTAAAATATTTAAACAATATTCTACCAATATCGCAAAATGTTCACATTTCACTTCTCGGCAATATAACTTTTGAATATTGTGCCAATATTGTCAGAATATTGTATCAGCGATATTGTACCAATATCGCCGAATATTTTGTGGCCAATATCGCTTCGAGAATATTGCGCCAATATTACTCAAGTAATATTAGACCAATATCGCCGAATGTTCACATTTGTTTTCTCGCCAATATTGCATTTCAAATATTTCGCAAATATGTTCACAATATTGTACCAATATTTTACCAATATAGGGTAATTGCTCAATAGCAGAAAATATCTTCAAAGTAATCCACCCCACCACAGACCCCATGAGTTATCTAGAAAAAAAATATGTTTTTCAATCTTTTTTCAACAGACAATGGAGAAATTAAGAGAACTTTTCATGAAATAAAAAATAAGAATGCATCTGGATACGACGACCTATCTACCAAAATTTTTCATTTTCAGCTAAAGTATTCCCAGCATGTCTACAAAAGGCGGTAGTGATTCCGTTACACAAAGGTGGAACTATTAAAAATCCAGCCAATTTTAGACCCATTTCATTGTTACCTTCCCTTTCTAAATTAATTGAGAAACTTGTAAAAAATAGAATGATGACTTTTTTGGAAAAGCACAACGTTATCCATTCTTTTCAATTTGGGTTCCAAAGATCGAAAGAAACAATTCCCAAGTAGCACACCTATATTGGTAAAATATTGGTACAATTTTGTGAACATAATGGCGAAATTGAAATGCAATATTGGCGAGAAAAAAAATGTGAACATTCGGCGATATTGGTACAATATTACTTGAATAATATTGGCGAAATATTCTTGAACTAATATTGGCCTCAAAATGTTCCCCGATATTGGCACAATATCGCTGATACAATATTCGGACAATATTGGTACAATATTCATAAGTTAAACTGTCGAGAAGTAAAATGTGAACATTTTACGATATTGGTCGAATATTTTTTGAATATTTTAGAAATAGTTTTGGTGAAATATTCTTGAAGCAATAATGGCCTCAAAATATTTATCAATATTGGTACAATGTCATTTGGATATATTGGTGGATGTCAATATAGTTTGGTAAATTATTAAATGTCTTTTAGTTGATGAAGGTGACACCAGTCTACCTTTTGATCGCCATAACCACTGAGTGAGCTGTCTTGAAAACAAGTTATGGGAAGTATTTAATATACTTTCGTAGGTTTTAGAAGACGTTCTATATGTAGAGCCACCTAGCGGATTTTTATCCAGGTTTGACCATGATATAATTTCAATATGTTTCATTGAATATTCGGCCAATATTCAAATTTCACCTCAATCTAGATGTAGGAAACAATATGAAGACAATATTATTTTAACGATATCGATAAATATTATTGAACCAATACTGACCCATTATTAATTAATAATATTTTTTGAATATTGTCGAAATGATATTCAACCAATGTGTACTTGGAGATACAATATAGTTTTTATTCCTAGAATCGATAATAGGGGAATATTGGGATTACGATATTTATTCTAGTTGTTAAAAATGATGTGAAGACAATATTGTTTTATCGACATTGGTAAATATCATTCAACCAATATTGATTCAATATTAGTTATTACAATTTGTCAAATATAGTGGAAATGATATTCAACCAATATTCTAACAAACTTGGAAATATAATATAGTTTTTTCCCCTATAATCGATATGACTGGAATATTTGGATTGCAATATTTAATCTAGATGTGGAAAACAATATACCGGGTGACCACGAGGTGAGGTACGCCCCCCAATTTTTCTATAGTTTTGAAGATATTGTATTTCTGGTTCCTTTCGGAATTCTTCAAATCTTTTCATTCGAGTAATCTGATAATTCATCATCTTTCAACATAACAATGTGAAAAGAGTATGTTGCTATTTGAGAAATGGCAGTTGTGAGCCTTTCTTTATGGGTACTAATCCGTTTTGAGGAAATGTTTGATAATTGATGGGAAATATGGTTGCTGCAATTACATGGGAAGCTCAATTTTCAATACCTCGAACCTTCCTCTCGTAAATGCTGACGCCGTTCGTCAGTTGTGATGATTTGAGTTTGATGTTCATGGCCAACTTTGTTCGATTGAACAATCAACTGTATCTCCGCCATTTTTCAACCGATTTTCAATTTTGGAGAACAGTGTTATCACAAATTGCGTGTTCTTCCTGATAATGAAAAAAATTGTACAGGGTGTCATTTAAAAAAAAAAGTTTGGGGTCACTTCCGGTTAAACCGGAAGTGGTGAATTTTCGGTTATGGAGTCAAAATATGCGTATTTGAGTAATATATCGACGTGCCAAATTCGAAACCTGTATCTTCAAAACTATAGAAAAATTGGGGGGCGTACCTCACCCCGTGGTCACCCGGTATAACCACTATTGTATTATCGATATTGGTAGAAATTATTCAACCAATATTGACCCAATATTTCGTGTGATAATCTACATTCAAAACTAGTTCAACCAATATTCCACCAATATTATTAATATAATGTTCTATCGTGGTGGCATTTAACATGTGTAAATTCATCATGAATGATAAATAAAGAGGAAATAATTCCTTCCAATTTACACAAAAAATATATCCTTGTAACGTGCTTACAATTGTTTCGACACACGGTGTCATCATCTGAGCGAGTTATCAACTAACAACTAACAAACTACTATTGTTTGAAATTTACTTTATGTATTTGTTTTTTGAATATATTCAGACTTTTACTTATATCAATAATTTGAAGTGTAGTAACCGCTGTACAAATTTTATGTTATGAATGACATGGTAAATGTTTAATATATTTTGAATATGTAACGAGGTATGTATGAAAAATGTGCATTTATTCAATTGTTATTGAAGTTTGTTTTCTACTGTTCTGTTTTTCACTTTGTCAATAAGAATTATCATGCTTCAGACAATAAAGTAATTTTGAGTTGATTTGAAATAGTTATGTATTACAGACTATAATGGTGATATAAACATAAGTCCAGACGATACAGAGTACCACAACCATATGCGCTCCAGGGCGACTTACCCTCATTCTTACATCAAGGACTATCTGGTGGTACTATGGGTCTTTTCAGATTTACCCCACTTATTTTGGGCCCCTTGTTTGTCATTGTAATTTGTTCACTAAACTTGTGGCAATTTCTATAAATAATTTTTTGCGAGAGTTATGAAATCAAAATATTGATAATAACCAGGAAAAGGTTTGTGGAAATGCTGCGATATATTCTTATTCGTTGAAGTTCTCAAGAGAATATTCATTCATGTATTCAATTGCATAATTCCTTTATAGTATTCCGGAAAAAGAATTTACTTACTAAGTGATATACCCAGGTCATACCAATTTGGGTATATCGTAATTGTGAAAACTGGACATGGATCTAGTGCAGGAACAACTTCAAACGTAGTTATTAAATTATACGGGAAGAGTTCAGAAAGTAAGGTAAGGTTTGATTTCTGTCTACCATCTATAAACTGTTGGTTGATATGTGGAAATTCTAGTGTTTTATGTTTTCAGGGACATGTTCTGAACTATCCCGATCCAGAAATAAGAATTCTACAGAGGAATAAAGAGGACTGGTTTTTCCTAGCGACGAAACATTACTTGGGGGAAATCGAGAAAATGGAAATTTGGTTCGACTCTCTAGGTTTCAAGCCCTCATGGTGAGTCCCAGAAAATAATGTCCACACTGACAATTTTTAGAATAGCTCTATTGTTTTCTTGAAAAAAATAAAAAATGTTCCTTTACCAATGATAAAACGTAATATTCAATTAGAGCCTGTATTATTTATTGTTTTAATATGGACATGTATGTTTTTTAGGTACTGCTCAGAAGTCGAAGTTTTGGATCTACAACAAAACAGATATTGGTGGTTCAACATAAAATTTCGTTTTGAAATATGTGAAAAGGAGAATTATTTTTTCATCGCTGCTCCAGAAGGACAAGAAGAAGTAATGGGAAAAAAGAGATTGTGGCTAAAGGAACTCTCAATGCACGGATGTCACATGTGGAATATATTCAAGTAAATTTCTCTTCCAATGAGCAGAATCACGGAATACATTTGTTCTGTGGTCATCCGATTTCACCCGTTAGAAGGGTTCAGGAGACTAGGATACACTAGGGTCTTATCTTTTACCATACGGTCACATTTATTTTACATTTCCGTATTGAATTCAAAAGTCTGATCCAACTGATTTTCGAGGAAAAATGATAAGAAAAAATTGGTTCAATAGATAAAAACTTAAAACAAAAAGGAGCTGTCGGCGTTTGGTGTAGTATTTTTCAAGACAAAATTGTTAGCCTTATATTGGATACAGGCTGTTTAAAATTTCAGTACAAATATTCTAAGGGCGTCTAACCAGTCCCCAAAATAGGGAAAAAATCTACCTAGTAACTACAGATTTATCGTATTGCTATCTGTTATCTCGAAAGTAATGGAATATGCCATCAACATCGAGACAATGAAATATCTAGAGTGATTGGGAATTGTGAATGTTCGACAATATGGTTTCCGTCATCAAAGATCAACTGGTGACCTGCTTGCTAATGTCTCTCATTTATGTTTGTCTCAAGTTATTTGGAACGGTAAAGTATGGGTCAAAACTTTTATACTATCTATATAGACAAATGTCGATCATAAAAGCAAATTTGGTGTTCCGACTGTACGATTTCTCCACCATTTCAACCATCAAATCTGGTGTCGGAGGTGCTAGGCAACACTGCTCTGTCGCTAGTGTCAGTGTCAGTATCTTTTATGGTACCGACGATCAGATTGCTTAAAGGTGATTGAAAACTGATAAATTCTTAAGGCACTGGCAGGAACCAATTTATTTCACAAGGGACAGCGATGTTGGCTGCAAAAAAAAGTTAAAAATGGAAAGTTATATGATGATCGTTCTTGATTTATGCAAACTTGCAGAACTTCAGGAAAAAAAACATGAATTCCGACGCAAATGGAATCGGACCAAACTAGACAGAGAGGTAAAATAAAATGGTTAAAAGGCTTTCGCGGCCGAAGTATTCAGTGTCACAATTTTCACTCGGGTTAGAAGGACGTCGTTTTTTGGAATTTCTTCCTAATGTTCCGCTAGCGCGAGTGGCTAGCTTCTTCGGAGGCTTATACATCATGAATAATATCAGATGACTGGAGATTCCGTCTGCGCAGATTGTATTTATTCTGATTTAGGTAATCCTGTTCGTTAATTACCGTATCTGGATTTGGTACATTCTCACTAACCATAATTGACCCCGTTCTACCTGTTGGCTTAATGTCGTTGATATCCTTTGTTCTTTCAGAATTACTTTTCCTCGTATCTGGGTTAGGCATATTTTCGATAACATTAATTGACACCTTTTTGCCTGCTGTCTTCCATATTTGGTTGAGGTTAACAGCATATTCTTTTCTGTTGAAATTCTCCGTATGTTTGAGGATCTCTATTGCCTCCCGGACAAGTCGGCTATGGTGTCCCTGGTTGGGGGCAAGAAGTTTTAGGTCCTCAAACAGAATCTTGTGGTTTCCTTCACTGGGCGCGTGTTCTGCCACTGCTGACTTGTCCGTTTGGCCTAATCTGCAGTTCCTTCAGCCTTGTTCCCATCGATATTTTTGTGGTTCCGATGTATACCATTCCGCAAGTGCATGATATGCGATATACCCCCGCTGCAGATAGTGGGTCTCTTTTGTCTTTTGCCGACATAAGGCTTTGTTATATTTTCTTGGTGGGCTGAAGACCGTTTTTATGTTGTGTTGTCCCAAGAGTTTTCCAATTGTGTCTGTGACCTTAGGAATACATGGAATATGCGCACGTGCAACTATTTGAGCCTCCTCCCTACTTTGTCTCGTGGAAGTCCTCAGTTTTATGGCCCTGTTGATTTCGGGTACACTACTTATATTCGTTCGATCTCAAGGTTGTTTGGAGATGTTCTAGTTCATCCTGTAGATGCTCAGGTTCACATATTCTCCGAGCAAGTTCTGCTAGTATGGAGATAATTCCTTGCTCCTGACTAGGATGGTGGTTTGAAAGAGCATGCAGATACCTATCCGTGTGCGTAGGTTTTCGGAATAATTTGTATGTCAGTCTCAAAGTCAAAGACTCAACAGACTTCGTTGGGAAAATTAAAGGCATAACGTTGGAGCCAAGCGATATCCTGGTCAGCTTCGATGTGGTGTCCTTGTCCTTGTTCACCAACGTCCCACTTGAAGACTCTGAGGAAGCTAACTAACATATTTCCGAATGACATCGTCGGACTCTTTAAGGCATGTCTCACGGGAAGTTACTTCCAATGGAATGAAAACTTCTATGAGCAAGTAGATGGCGTGGCGATGGGAAGTCCACTCAGCCCAGTGATAGCCAACTTCTTTGTGGAACGTTTTGAAGAGAAAGCAATTGAAGCTTTTGATTTAAAACCGACCATGTGGCTACGTTACGTGGGTGACACCTTCGTAATTTGGAGACACGGAAGAGACACACTGAACCGTTTCCTAGAACATCTGAATGCTCAACACTCCAGCATCAAGATCACCATGGAGACTGAACAAAAACAGCAGATAGCATTTCTAGATGTACTAATCGAGAGATGTGGCGCAAGACTGACACACAAAGTATTCCGAAAACCTACGCACGTGGATAGGTATCTGCATGCTCTATCAAACCACCATCCTAGTCAGAAGCGAGGAATTATCTCCACACTAGCAGGACGTGCTCGGAGAATATGTGAACCTGAGCATCTACAGGATGAACTAGAACATCTCCAAACAACCTTGAGATTAAACGGATATGGTTAAACTTTTTTTTTTTTGTGTACCCGAAATCAACATGGCCATAAAACCGAGGACTTCCACGAGACAAAGTAGGGAGGAGGCTCAAATAGTTGCACGTGCGTATCTTCCATATATTCCTAAGGTCACAGACAGAATTGGAAAACTCTTGGGGCAACACAACATAAAAACGGTCTTCAAACCCACCAAGAAAATACAACAAAGCCTTAGGTCGGCAAAAGACAAAAGAGACCCACTATCTGCAGCGGGGGTATATCGCATACCATGCAGAAAGGTATACATCGGAACCACAAAAAAATCGATGGGAACAAGGCTGAAGGAACATAAGAGGAACTGTAGATTAGGCCAAACGGACAAGATTCTGTTTGAGGGCGTAAAACTTCTTGCCCCCAACCAGGGATACCATAGCCGACTTGTACGGGAGGCAATAGAGATCCACAAACACACGGAGAATTTCAATAGAAAATAAGGAGCTGTTAACCTCAACCGAATATGGAATCCCATTCTTAGAAATTCCAGAGTAACAAAAGAAAACATTGAGACAGCAGGCAAAAAGGTGTCAATTAATGTTATCGAACATATGCTTAACCCAGATACGAGAATAAGTAATTCTGAAAGGACAAAGGATATCAACGACATTAAGCCAACAGGTAGAAAGGGGTCAATTATGGTTAGTGAGAATGTACCAAATCCATATTCGGTAATTAACGAACAGGACTACCTAAATCAAAATAAATACAATCTTCGCAGACGGAATCTCCAGTCATCTGAGATTATTCATGATCCATAAGACTCTGAAGAAGCTAGCGAAACGTTAGGAAGAAATTCCAAAAAACGACGGCCTTCAAACCCGAGTGAAAATTGTGACACAGTGGTAAAATACCGGGTGGCTACGGAAGTATTGCCTACGGAATATCTCAGTCATTGTATGAAGTAGGTTTGTGAAATTTGGAGCGTCGATATAATGACATAAGAGCTAGAATTTGAGCATATTGACATGTCGAAGTTAACTTCCGGTCTGTCCGGAAGTAACGTCAACTTTCTTATTTTGAAACCCTATTTTTTTTTCTTTTCGCTTTATTCAGCATTCAATTCCCTTTCTAATGACATATCACAAGTTGGTATCTAACCAGAAACTAGATCAGAAAAAAATTATTATTGAAATTCACCGAGTAGGCCGTGGAAGCAAAATGAAAGCCAAAAATTGAAAAGTTGGCTATGGAAACCATACGTCACTTGATAACAGTTTCTACTACTGTGATATTTTATTTTCATTCGTCGGCGTTATAAAAAGCCGCCAAAAAAAATATTGGAAAAATTGGGAAAAAAACAATACTCTGTAGGTCCATAACTTAAATAGGAACATACAACTTTTTCTTGCCTGTACTATTCAGCATAACCATTCCTTTCTAATGATATAATAGAAAATAATTTTTTGAACTGAGATACCGAAAAATCCAATTATTATTCTTCAAATGACAAAACAGATTATCGCCACACGCAAAAATAAAATTAAAAATAATGTGGAATGATAAATTATATCCTGTAGGTACTAGGTTAAATAGGAACATAAACGTACTTGGTCTGTGCCATCGTCCATAAATATTCTAATATCTACCTATGGACGATGTTTGTGCTATTCAGAATAATCATTCCATTGCAATAATCATTCGAACCAAAATATTAACAAGTAGGCTGATTAAGATGTATTTTGGAATGAAACAAAAAAGAAATGATAGCTGTCACGAACGCTGCTATCCATATTATTTTGACGTTCGAAGTAGTATTTTTGATTCTGCCATTTTAAAAGGGTTTGGAAATCGAAATCAGTTAGTGGAATATTCAAAAAATGCCCCGTTATTCACGAACCGAACAAATTGACATGCTTCTCATTTATGGTGAATGTTTAAAAAATTCTTATGCCGCTGAACGATTGTATTTAGAGCGATATTCAGGGAGGCAGCAACCGTAAAGAAGGTATTTCCAGTGGCTTGAAGAAAAATTAAGAACTGAGCCTGATGTTCACGAAGACCAAGAAGCATTTGTTATTAATGAGGAAACTGAAATTAATGTATTAGCTTTAGTACAATATGATAGCACAATTTCCTCAAGGCAGATTGGCGCCGAATTAGGAGTAAGGACTCTGCTAGGAAAATTTTGAAAAAACATCGATTGAAATCCTTCAAGTATCAGTTGCATCAACATTTGTATGAAAATGACGGTGAAAGGCGCCTGGAATATTGTAATTGGTTTCTTCGACAAAATGCTGAGAATCACCTATTTAACTATTATATCTTGTTTACGGACGAGTCAAGATTTACCAACAATGGATTATTTAACAGGAATAATACAAGGTAGGCACTGTACTTTATTTGGATTATTGTCGATAGTCGAAGTGTAAAGTGCTAAAAGTGTGAACGGTCTTTTGTTCCAGGTACTGGGCGATAGCAAACGAGCACCGGTTTCGACAAGGCGGCTTCCAGGAGAGATTTGGTGTGAATGTTTGGGCAGGAATAGTTGGAACTCATATTGTTGGCCCCATTCTTTTTCAAGGCCAACTAACCGGAGAGAAATTCTTTAATTTTTTAACGAATGAAATTTCGGAATTCATTAACATCCTACCAGCGGAAATAACTGAGAGAATGTACTTCCAGCAAGATGGCGCCCCTCCGCATAATTCAAGAATAGCGAGAAATTATCTTCAAAATCGCTTCCAAGAGAGACTTATAACAACCCATGGTCCAGTCAGGTGGCCACCAAGGTCACCTGATCTTACTCCGTGCGACTTTTTTCTATGGGGGCATCTTAAAAATAGGGTGTATTCCACACAGCCTACAACTCTACATGAGCTAGAAGTAAAAATTCGTAGAGCTTTTCAAGATATCACGCCCCAAATGTTGAGAAACGTTTTACATGAAAATATCACCAGAGTCAATAAATGTATTGACGCTGAGGGAATACATTTCGAACATTTGTTTTGAATTTATTTTATCTTTAATCCTATCAATTTGAATTTTTTTTTTCGATAAATCTGTTTTTTCGTTATTTGAAGAATAATAATTGGATTTTTTGGTATTTCATTTCAAAAAATTACTTTCTATTGTATCATGAGAAAGGAACGGTTATGCTGAATAGTGCATTTAAGTTATGGACCTACAGAGTATTGTTTTTTTCCCAATTTTTCCAACATTTTTTTTGGCGGCTTTTTATAACGCCGACGAATGAAAATAAAATATCACAGTAGTAGCAACTATTATCAAGTGACGTATGGTTTCCATAGCCAACTTTTCAATTTTTGGCTTTCATTTTGCTTCCACGGCCTACTCGGTGAATTTCAATAATAATTTTTTTCTGATCTAGTTTCTGGTTAGATTCCAACTTGTGACATGTCATTAGAAAGGGAATTGAATGCTGAAAAAAGTGAAAAGAAAAAAAATAGGGTTTCTATTCAAAATAAGAAAGTTGATGTTACTTCCGGTCAGACCGGAAGTTAACTTTGATATGTCAATATGCTCAAATTCTAGCTCTTATGTCATTATATCGACGCTCCAAATTTCACAAACCTACTCCATACAATAACTGAGATATTTCGTAGGCAATACTTCCGTAGCCACCCGGTATACTACGAAAACCAAAAAATTAATCACAAATCTTCTTCGACTAATTTATTCAGAAAATTATTCCAATTCTACGTCTAATCTTTTGGAAAATTCCCATATAATTATATTCTGACTACAAAATGGGCAGAAAGACTGCCCAATTCTCCAATTCTAGAGTTTCAATTTTCTATATTTCCTGGTCTATTCATTTCTCGTGTTCCTTGGTTGGTTGGTTGGTTAAGGTTCATGTAAACCCATGAAAAAATTAACGGCAAGTTTAAAAATTCTGAAAAAAATTCGAGTTATTTTGGCATCCAAATTGAATAATTAGAGAGATGTGGAAGAAAATCTGTTTTAAAGAAAAAAAATAAAAACCTAATTTTTAGAGGTTTCTTTAAGTTTTCTCAAAAACCATTCATCAGATTCCATTTCAAATATCATGACATATCAATGTCAAGGTAAAAGATAATCACTATTTTTTTCAGAATTTTTAACAACAACGTTCTCTCACAATTGAAAAAGATTCTGAAAATCTTGTTATAAAATCAAAGACAGTTGAGAAGAATCGCTTTTGCAAGTGATATTTATATGAAATTTAAAAGACTGAACATTGAGGAACTATTCATACTATTTTTCAGAAATAAAATCAAACGATTTATATTTTTTATAGTAATTTTTAAAATCTCGGACAAAAAACGGTAAATCGCTCCAGTAAGTGATTCCTCTATAGTACATGAACGGAAATACAAAAATAGTTCTGCTACTGTCCACAAGGTATTGCACAGAATCATTGTCACTGTCATTTTGACTCTACAGCATTGCCAATAGTGTTATACAGCGGTAACCGATGTAATTTGTTTAACTTTTCGAAAATAAAAGTTACGTCGATAGGGGTTTGTCAGTTCATCAGTTGGATGTTGGATTGGTCCGCCTAAAGCCTTGGAGTCCTTGGACACAATTGAAGAATTATATAAGTGATGAGTTTTATGTTTTGGGATTTGAAATGAAACAGGAAGCAAAACAGAATTGAAAAATAATAATATTAATCGTAATAGGGTCATTATTGTCAATTCCAGTTGTTTTTGAGTAACATTATTTTATATACATAAAAAATAACGGCATAATAGGCGGAGTTCAGCTTACAAAGATGAAAAATAATATAAAAATAAATTATAGTGAGTTGTTCATATCAGCTGCTCTTTTTGAATTTTACCAACAATATTGTTGTTTGTGCTAAAAGTAAATCTAATCTAAGCAAGATCAAGGACGGACTGCCTATATTTATAACAAACCCATGGGCACTGTAACCCAGAATATCAGAAAAACAAACGAATTGAATACAATAAATAATATACAAGTGAACCGGAAAAAAGCGGCAATACCAAAGATTCTCAAGATCTCCTCCCACAGGAAAACCGACTGCACAGACATCATCAATAAGCCAAAATCTAAGAAAAAGAATGAACCAACTTCAAAGAAAATGGTCCCCACCTTCAGAAACACTGAAATCGATTCAAAAGATAACCCCTTTTAGAACAAAAGGAGGTCTCTATCCATGGTAAGCCTGGATGTTCTTGAATTAATCGGAAATTTGCAGACAAGGAAAATACATCACTGTTTCTGAAAAGTGTGGTGTAGCACACCTATTACAAAACTGAAGACTACGCAACTTTTCCAAAACTTGCAGACATGATTAGGCACGGGGGTTGAGTTCGAAAAATGAGGCCTCCACCCAATACAAATCTGAGGGCGCTGGAAATTTCCTGAAATTTTCAAACAGCAAGGAACACTGAATTCGAATAATAAAGTCTCCGAGGTCTCCACACAACAAAAACCAGAGGTACTGCAACTCTCACCAAATTTACCAGACGGTGCGATCTTTTTTCATTTTCAGATGTGAAAGTCTGAATGCTTGAGGCTCGTGTCGGCTGGGAATAATCCTCCACGATTCACTGTTGCGTTAAAAATTAACAGTGCTTCTTCTAAAGTGGCGTATGGAGTTTGTAACAAGGCCTATCTAGAACACATGGCTAATGACCATAGCAGTCGATGCCAAAACACCAAGAAAAAAAATCCTGTGAGCTATTTCGCAGTACTCCGAATAATGTTGAGATTTGGCAATATTGCTTTAGCAGAAGGGGTTTACCGTTGCAGAAAACTGTAATTCATATGGAAATATCATAAAAGATCGCTGTAAGTATGGTATGAAAAACATATCTTGCCATCTTACAGTTCAGAAACGCGAAATATTTGACTTTATATGAACCTTAAAGGCTGACGAGCGAGATACCGGGTTTACCCTGTGGTTTCCCTTAACACTGAGACCAGCTGGGGTCTATTGTATTGTTCTGGCATCAGTGGTTCCTAGTTAAGTAGGCCTGTGTTTTTCACCAGGTTCAGTAGTCTATTTACTAGGTGTTTCGGATTTATGCCTGTATCTAGGTTGATCTGTCCGAATATTCTGTTGCACTTGTTGAGCATCGCATCGCATTCGAAGATGATGTGAGAGGCTGTTTCCTCCTCGTCACCACAGAGTCTACAGTCCACGGTTTCTCCATTTATCGTGTTCCTTACGAGCTGCAGCGCGTTGTTGCCATTGCTCTTAACGTGGTAATTTCTATGCTTTCATTGATCAAAACATTACCGACTTTGGGACCTTGTATTTCGATATTAGATGCACGAATTTTTCCAGATTTGGTTATTAGCTTTGTTATCGAGTTTATTGACATGTTTTAGTTTTCCATCATACTTGTAAGACGCGTTTCTTCTGTACAGCGTGTTATTTGAAACAATGACTGCATTTGGCCTATGGTTCTATGATTTATAAGTCTATTGAGGAGCACCTTCGAGTACAATTACCTCCGATTCTAAGTGGACAAAAATTCTCAAAAAAAATTAAGCTTATGTAGCCACTTTCGAGAAATACCATACCAAATTTCCATTGTATTTGTAAGAAAACTGCTCTAGCGTTCCAAATACCTTAAAAAAAGAAGCAGATGTAGTTTGTTCAAAAATAAACAAATGTCCTCTTTACTGCTCATAGATGATGTTAGATCTACAAAATAAAACTTTCCAACCGAACATTGGGAAAGTGAAAATATGAAAGCAGTAGTATTGGCCGATGTTTCTGTGAAACACAGGAATTCCAGACTTCTAAAATTACTAATATCCGTGAAAATTTCGCTAACTTTCGGGAAACTCAAACACTTTAATAGAAATAAATATGGCTAGAAAAAATCGTTGCCAATAATTTCTAATTCTGAGTGCGTTTCTCTAAAAAACGATTCACACAGACATTGTCCACTTTTTAGGGTCCATCGTGTCTTTGAAATGTTTTTGAGTTATCGTTACTTTGGAGGTTAGAATATGCTTCAGGAAATTTTGGAATAAGAGATTCGCACTTCTTTTCAGTTCAATTAATATACCGTGTGATACAGACTCATGGTACACACCCTTTTCTTCTTTGTTTCTTTAGCCATATTTCTGAAATATGGACCATTGTATATGCTCACTAAAGGGCAATTTTTGACATATTTGGAAAAATATCCAACTCCTGGTATTTCCAGAAATTACATCAACTTTAGATTTTCAAATGAGAGACCCTGTATAGTATTACATTTTTGAAATCTGCATAATTTTCTGAATGCATTGATACTTCATAGTTGATATTTCATTCGTCAGAACACCCATTTGTTTTTTTCGATCTAGAGCCATGAATTTCCTAGAATAATTCCAATTAATCAAAATAATGCTAAACTATCGTAATTTCGATTTAAATAGTATCGTGGTTCGAAATACGTGCCAAAAAAGTAAACCAAAACCCTATTTTACTCGAAACTCCGTTTTTTCAAATGGTACCATAATGGTACATTGACGTCATTCGAAAGTACCATCGATGGGGTATCCATCCATATTAACTTTTTTCTGTATAACCAATGCGAACATGATAATGGAGTCTAGACAAGTTTAATTATCTCCTCGGTTCAATAACAATGAATTATCAAGGTGGCTAAGGTACTCGTAAAGATACCCCAAACGACAATGTCCGGCTCGAAATTATTTCATGCGCCTTGAAGAGCAGTTCAGAAGAGAGCCTGAAGTTGGTACTGAGCATAATATTGTTTGTGAAGACATGGAGATAAATGTTCTCATGAGAGTGGAAATCGACAAAACAGTATCTCTTAGGGAGATCGCTTCCGAGTTGGATACCAGTCGTGAAAGTGTCAGACGAATTTTGAAAAAACAAGTATCGATCGTATAAATATCAAATACATCAACATTTGTACGAAGATGATAGTATAAGAAGGATGAAATATATTGGGTACTACGCAGTAATGTACAACAAAATAATGAGTTCCTGAAAACAATTGTATTCTCCGATGAGTCAAGGTTCAGCAATCTTGATTTAACAAACAAAATACTCGATATTGGACGCAAGAGAATCAGCATTCATTTACGCAGGGGAATTGCCAAGAACAATTAATAGTAGGATCGCAACGGATTACCTTCGTGACCGATTTAGGGAAAAATGGGTCGGGACACATGGTCCTGTTAGGTGGCCTGCAAGATCACCTGACTTAACCCCTTTAGATTTTTCTATTTGGGATCACTTGAAAAACATCGTTTACAAAACCTACCCAACGACCCGCGATGACCTAGAATTACAAGTTAGACAAGCCAGGCAAAGTATATCGCCTCAACAATGGACCTTTCCAAGAGATATGAGGTAGCACTGAAATTAGAAAGTAAATACGCTAATATCACTCGGGATTTTTTTTCTGACCGCTAGTTTATCTATAATCAGAAGAAAAGTGGTTTCGTGACGTCACGTTCATCAAAACTAAACTTGGCAACGTTGTTAAAGTCGTGCACCAAATTCTCATTCAAATATAATGTGTCGTATGACAGTTGTCATTTGATACCAGATGGGTTCTTTCGTCTGTTTCACGGTGCGATCAATAAGAATAGTTTGTCTCTGTCTAACTCATTTGCCTACCCATTTGATACAAGTGAAGCAGTTCTATCAGATCTAAACTTCAACGAACACTACCTCGATTTATTTTTTGAGGTTAATGCGGTTTTCTAAGTTTTGAGAGCTTTTGTTGTTTGTGTTCTAAAATTTGTTAATAATTCCTGTATCTCCAGTACCTGTATCCCTGCAATAACTGAACATGTCGAAAAGGTGCTTTGTACCTTGGTAAATTATCCGAACTTCCCTTCACGAAGCCTTGTTCCATATTTTTAATACACAATTACACAAATAAATTCACAACAAATCGTTCATGATAACACCTCACTACACTATTATCGAATTTATCAGTTGAATGTTGATTGTTGAATGTAAATAAAATAAACATTAACCTCACATCTCCATATAACTGTCATTACGATTTGCTGTGTTGTCAATGCTCGTTCTTCATCAAAAGGGTGGTCTGTTCAGAAAATTTGAAAGTTACAAATACAATAAAAAATAGCTAATATGTGGATTTTTATCTATGAGTTGATCAAATGACAATGTATTGATTATTTCTCAACGGCTTATATCATGCTGGAAGTTATATTTTTAAGGAGAACGGTATTGCCTGTTTCGGAAAGTGGATTATGGTGGGAGATAATTCCGATGAACGTCAGCGGCACACTATCAAATGTGATATTTTTTTTAAATGAAAGAAAAATAATGGAACTTTTTGTTAAATGGACTTTCCAGACTAACATCTATCGATTTAAACGAGTTTTGTAATTTATTTTCCGTAAATGTAAAGGTAAATTTGAACAATGCTATTCGAAATACCGCCAAACGAGCTCGAAAATGTTTGGATGCTGGTGGTGGACATTTCGAACAGCTATTGTAAGAATACTCTTTTTTATTTTGTTTCGTTAATAGTTGAATTGTGAGAGAAAACCTAACTGTTATTTACTCACTTACATTTGAACCAAGGCTTTGAGCCTTCGAGTGGCATGAAATATTGACTAGATCTCCGTGAAAGTCGAAATGTCAAATTGTTGTTTCTGTTCCATAGCCACCTTGATAAATTATTGTCATTGAACCGAGAAGACACTTAAACTTGTCTAAATTCCATTATCGTGTTCGTATAAGTTATACAGAAAAAAGTTAATATGGATGGATACCCCATGGATGGTACTTTCGAATGACGTCAGAGTACCATTATGGTTCGATTTGTAAAAACGGAGTTTCGATTAAAAAAAGGTTTTGGTTTACTTTTTTGGCACGTATTTCAAACCACAATACTTTTAAAATGAGGTATCACTGGATTCAGAAAATTATGCAGATTTCAAAAATGTATCCGATTCGAAAATCGAAAGTTGATGTAATTTCCGGAAAAACCAGAAGTAATATTTTCTTCCAGATATGTCAAAAAGTGCCCTATAGTGAGCATAGTCAATGTTCCAAATTTCAGAAATATAGCTACACGGTAGCTACACGGTATTGTTTTTACTTACAGTTTGTTGCATGTTTCGGTTTTGATTATTTGATGAAGAGAGGTTTTACTCCAAAGTAATATTTTGTGTTCCCTCTGATATTTTCCCTGTTTTATATTTTCAAACTCTTCGGTTCACAACATAAAAGTGTGAGGGCATTCATGATCCGCACTGTATATGCCTAGTATAATGATGAACACTCTGCACCTCATAAATAGAGCTGCAATACCTGCTTTTAAGAAACAATTCATTTCATGAGATGCCTTATTGGCTAATTCACTTTAAATTTAAGGGATGAAGAAATTTCAAGAACCAAGAGACTAACAATCATGCTATCAATCTGCTTGACCACATGCACCATAATTTTGTTATTCTACGGCTGTCCGAAGTTGCGGGATAATGACAGTTTGGCGCAGTATTCAGAGTACGGTTTTCACGCCCAGCTAGTGTGGGTTACTATTTGCGGTTTTACTTTGACGTTTCTCATTCATATTCCCATTGTATATTTCTTCAGGTAAGAAATCAAGAAAAATTAGTTAATCGATGGGGTATTAATATCAATTTATTTTTATAATAATTATTGTATTTTGGCGTTTTAATTAATTCATTTAGATGATTTCTGTATGTAGTAAATTATTCTTTCTTTAGTGCTTTACTCACATCTCGCTTGTAATTATTGTACAAAAATTCTTTGCGTTTGATTGAATTCATTAATCCTACTGTGATCCAAGATTTCCTTTTTTTGTGTTTACTATTGTATTTAATACTTGTCGTGTGTGTTTCAATCATGTTTTTTATTATATTAGTGAAATATTCGGTGGCTTCTTCTACTTCCTCAATCTCATAAAATTCTATCCAACTATACGTTAGTATTATATTCCTCAATTGCTCATAATCAATGAATTTTTTAAAGTATGTATTTTCATGTGTTTTTTCGATCAGTTTGTAGTTTATAATATTGGAATATAGTAGAGGAATGATCTGTGATAGAGTTGTCGATCACAAAAGCAGAGCACAAATCAATGGCTACCCCATTTTTAATTTTCACAAATATATGATCTAAGCAAGAGTCTTTTCTAGTGGCTACATTGATGGTGGAGGTGAAATTGAATTCGCTCATCAAATTCATATATTCATTTGTGTTTTATTGTCTAGAAGAAAATTTATGTTGATATCCATAATGATTTCGAGTTCAAAATCATCACGGCATTTTTCATTCAAGTACATTCCTAATTTTTCAACAAAATCGTCTGCACAGGTCGATGATGGGCGGTACATCGAAATTATTTTTATTTCAGTATTTTCAATTAAAATCTCAGATACAATCACGCTACATTCCGCAATTTTGACTATTTCAGAGTAATAATTTATACCTTTCTTTCTATAAACAATCACACCGTCATTCTGATTAATATCGCCATTACTATAATACTCTTCATAACTATCAATCCTGAAAAAGCCAGTTTCATTTATTATCCAAGTTTCAGTCAAAACTATAACATCAAATTCCTTGGTAAGCCGTTCTAAAACTACCATTAATTCATCAACATTTTTCGAGATACTCCTTATATTTTGATGGAAGACACAGAGCTTTTGGACTTTCTCTGTTGATATGCAGTGTGTCTCACTTCTCATGGAAACACCCCCGTTTCTTCCGTAGCAATAGAGGTAAAATGATGAAACTCTCAGGACTGATGGAAATGCTCAAAATGCACCTACCACCTGAATGGGGTTGGCCTAAGTGATATACACTGCCCGCCACTCGCGATGGAACAACCCATTTTTACGGTAAAACATACTAGGGGGCAGAATAGGCTCAAAATTCCTATAGATTCGTGATCAGGACCACCAATCCATAAAATCTTCATTCGTTTATTACTGGCTAACCGAAGGTGTTGCATTCTACAGTAAATAAGTTACAAAAAAATTACCGAGCAACATTCAAATTTACCTGAGGAATTGCAGAAGAGGGTAACAAAGCAGTTTTGTCCAAATTTCATCTGGTTTTGCTGCATTCAGAGAGTTTTTTATTCAGTTTAGAAGTTTGTGAATTGTCATTATGGCAGTTACATATATTTAAATAGTCCGGTGTGAAATGTGAAAAATATGAGAAGAAAGAAGAAGAATTAGAGTATAAGTGAGAAAGACTTTTCCAATAGTTCACAAATAACAGTGGCGGAACATTCTGAAGTCGACTTTTCGGAAAATGAATCAGAGACAAAAGCGAAACTACTTCAAGTGAATTATATTGAAAAAGCCTTAGAGCCATCATCAGATAATGAATTGGATTCAAGTATCAAGAGGAAAAGCCACAAAAATGAATTAATTGAAATCTTGAGAGAAGAAATCTTTCTGTTGAAACAAATAATTAGGGACAAGGAGGTAATAATAGAAGAAAAAGAAAAGAGCATAGAACTATTGACCAAGAAAAACGATAGCATACAGCAAAATTATGAATTCTTATTGTCAAACATAGTAGACAAAGAAAGTATAATGGACAGTTTAAATAAAATAAGTAACAAAATTAGTACATTGGAGTCATATTCAACAAATAAAAATACGAACCTTAATAAAACATATGCAGATGTAACAAAAAATGACAAATACTTGCATGAAAAACCTCTAGATCAGACAGTCACTATAAAACCAAAAATGATACAAACATCCGTAAAAACAAAAACTGACTTAGAAAATAATGTGAGAATCAGTAAATTAGGTATTGGAATAAATTCACTAAAACAAATGCATAACGGAAATGTAGTGATCAAGTGTAGAAATAAAGAAGATATACAAAAAATTCAGCAAGAAATCCAAGAAAAATTACCTAATCAATATGAAACAGAAATGAGAAAACTATTGAAACCAAGAATCAAGATCCCAAACGTAAAGTTACAAGGTGAGCTAACCAAAGCAGATGTTGAACAGAAGATCAGAGACCAGAACAACATAATTAATGATATAATAATTAATCTGTTCAATTTTTAAAACATTTTGAGGATAAAGACCGTTTAACTGTATTTGCAGAAGTGAATGGCACTTTATTAGAGAAAATAATGACGATCAATAGAGGAAAGTTATTCATTGGGTGGCAAAATCTCCAATTATACCAAAATAATAATATCACTCAGTGTGGCAAATGTTTCAATTTCAAACATACACATAAGAACTGCAGAAATGAATTTGTGTACCCACGATGTTCTGGCTCACATGAACTGATATCATGTAAAAATGCCGAAGTCGTCAAATGTAATAACTGCACTCATTCTAATACAGTTTACAAAACCAACCATCCAGTTAACCACCTAGCTTCTGATAGAAGTTGTCCGACATTTATATATTACCAAAATTAGCTAAATTTTGCCACTGACCTCAACGAGATACGTGAAAATATGGAAAGTGATCTAAATGTAATTTCAAAATGGTTACAACATTTTAAACTCACTCTGAACTTTGATAAATCAACATTTATGTTTGTCTCTAAAAAAACCACAAACAACTTCATTCATCCGCTATTATTTGGATCTAACTCTATAAAATATACTAAAGTTACTAAATTTTTAGGTCTCCTTATTGACGAAAAACTATCATGGAACAATCATATTGATAAATTGAAAAAAGAGATCAATCCAGTCATTGGTGCACTGTTCAAAATAAGAAAATTTGTGCCGATCAAATACCTTAAAAATATTTACTTTTGATTTATCTATTCTAACCTACAGTATTTGATATCAATCTGGGGATCCGCTAATAATTCAGCTTTGAAACCTCTAAAAAAATTACAAAATAAATCTTTGAAATGTATTTACAACTTACCGTTTTTAGAACCAACAGCAAACTTATATAAACCTAAGAGTTTACTGAATTTGAATTCCCTTTATAAAGTAAAAATTTGTTCATTTATTCACTTTATTCGATTGAAACAGAAAGTTTCTAATTTAAATTTCATCGAAATCAATAACATACATGATCACAAAACAAGACAAGCAAACTGTTTAAGCCTCAGCAACTTCAGAAGTAATTTTGGAAAAAAATCGATATACCATGATGGTATAGATATCTACAATTCACTACCAAATGAAATTAAAAAAATTACAAAAGTGGCGATTTTTAAAAATAGAATTAAAAACCCATTTTCTTCGTCAATTAGTCTAAAATGATTGTTTCCATAATTTATTTTATTTTTCCGTCCAACTATTTTGAATTGACATGGATAACTTTTCCTTTTTTTAAAGTTTTTTTTTATTAATTGTATTTATATCAATTGTATAATATTTTTTCTGTACCTTTGTAAGGCATTGTTATCATTATCATTATTTTGTATCCCTACCATAACAAACCTGTTTCTTGGGAATATACACTGCACGCCAGCAGCGAAGGAACCACCCATTTTTCCATCGCTGCTGGCGTGCAGTGCATATCATGTAGGATTACCCGTTTTGTGCAGTGAGTTCATTTCTAGTGTATCTATCGATGCTGCAAATTTCAGGGTTCTACGTATAAAATTGCGGAAAATACGGGGGTGTTTCCATGAGAAGTGAGACGAAGTCGGATTTTTCAGGACTGAAATTTTTTCAGAGAAAAAGTGTATCTGTAGTAAGTTGGTGGTCTTGATCACAAATCTGAAAGAATTTTTAGTCTATTTTGCCCCCTAGTATGTTTTACCGTAAAAATGTGTTGTTCCATCGCAATTGGCGGGCAGTGTATATCACGCAGGCCAACCCCATTCAGGTGGTAGGTGCATTTTGAGCATTTTCATCAGTCCTGAGAGTTTCATCATTCAATCTCAATTATAACGGAAGATACGGGGGTGTTTCCATGAGAAGTGAGACACACTGTATGCTCATTAATTTCTCCGATATCCTTCAATGTTTTTGTGGGGAATAAGGGGAACTCTTTGTAAAATGGACGTTTCAGACCAGAATCTATCGATTCAAAAGAGTTTTGCAATTTATTTTTCATAAATGTAAAGGTCCATTCTTGAAAATACACCTTTTTTGCGTTAAGGACAGTTTATTTCACCAATTTATTATAATAGTCGTATGTTTGCAAGAAATTCAATATTCCAGGATTGGTTTTCTTCTCGTAATAAAATGTGTCTCTTCGTTTAATGATTTGAGCAATTTTGCGATTGAACTATGGTTTTGAATTTGCTTTGAATTTAATATTTATGTTTCTGGATTTTTTTTCAAAGACATTGATAATTTTGTTATAAATTTCTTGGGGATCTGATACTACATATCTTGTTCCTCAGTAATATCACAAATTCCATAAAGTTTTCCAAATTCAAAATATCCTAATGGAATTGATATTCTGCCAGTAATTAATGATCATCATTATTGTATATGTTAATTTTGTTTATCGGTGGTTTATGATATATTTGTTTCAATTGCAAGATGCAATTATTGTTAATCATTTTCATTATTATTATATGTACAACTTCTTCATACCAGAACTTGTTCTGACTGAAAGGTATTCACTTAATAATTAAATAAAAAGCACCATCGGAATGTTTCACGTTACATATTGGTAGTCGGTAAAAGTTACTCACGTAACCAATTATGAAAAGACTAATTTAAGTTTTCGAAGAATATAATATGTATGAGACGTTCAGAAAGTAACTCAAAAAAATGTTTCAATTGTTTGAATGTAGTTTTTCTTTTTCATACTGACGTATTTTCATTATACCTATCTGAAAACACTATATTTACATGCTTACTTAGCATACTGAAAAAGGGTTTATTCCGTGCGCCCGCACGGAAAATTTTTCCGTGCGCTGGTAATCATTATGGTTGCATATTTACATGTCAAAATTAAATAATATGTTGCTGACAGTTCTCTAGAAATCGCAAATTGTTGGAATATTTCCTTACCAACAGGGTAAATAACGCTTGTTTTGTGGCAATTTCTGGATATTTTCGTACCATAAATATTTCAATTAATAATACATGTTTTTGTTCTTTCATCATTAAAAATAAACGTTTCTCAACAATCTGTGGTTTTCAGGTAGATACCTATAATGAAAAATATCGTTCGTTACTCGTCCATAAATGCTTTTTCCGTGCTTGCACGACTTCCCGTGTTTTGCTTCGTCTCCCACTGGAACATGTCGCGCACGCACAGAAAAAGCCTATTATCTGAACTTGTTAAGGAAGATTTTAGTTTCTTTTGAGTTTGATTTTATTCACCTTGTATATGGATTTTTGATTTGAAGTTTTTTTGACATTTTGGAGGGAGAAAAAGTTGAAGAGAGAGAGAGTTGTAAACAACGAAAAATACAGACAAAATTTTGAAAAATAAAGTATTTTATTGATAAAACCAACTACAGAACATTAGTAAAGTTTACAGAACTCGTATTAAAATATACTGTTCCAATCAAATAAATAATATCATAATAATCATTTCAGGCGTTACCACGGAGACACAAACACAGTGGATAAGAAAAATCGACTTGCAAAATATGCTCCTCAGATTAATCTGATTTGTTGGTAAGTAATGCCTACAACGGTTCGTTAGTATATAAATGAATATTCTGTAATAGAAAAGTATCTATTAGGGGTTGCCAAGGAGATGAAATAAAAATAAACAAATAGGACTTTAGTCCAAGATCCCAGAGCCGTCAGATGTTACTTATTTTTAAACGAACGAAATGTGTACGATTGAGTAGTGTTAGTATGTACTATGTTCGCATGACCATTCTTCTGATATTAGGGAATCAAGGTACGTAAAAACACTACTCACTTATTGGAATTGCCAGTCTACAGATATTTTTCTGTAACCCATGGTAGGTTCGTGGACAGAGTCACTAGCTACCACCCCTGAGCTCCGAGTTCAAATCTCGTCTCCAACATTTTTTTTTTGTTTTTAAAAACCCAGCAGACGCATCACACTAGGGTCAGCTATCTCGGTTGGAAACAAACGGCTTCGACTCTGGGAGGATTTTTGTTCAAAAAGTAATTTAAAAGAAAACAGAATTTTGGTATACAAACTTTTTTTAAGATTTTGTTAAGATTTCCTTATAAGTGAAATCCCAGGGTCTTCAGACATAACTTATTTTTGAAAAGATGAATACTTAGGTTCTGAGTGGTGTCTCATGTACTTTGAATACCTGCGTGCTCCTGGGCAGGTACCACGTGAGAAAGGTAACTAAAAATAAGAATTACTTAACTTTAATTGGTATGGCTGTTTTTTATATGTATTTTGTTGAATATCACTATGAAATAATTTCAAAAGTGTCAGAGGCTTTCCATAGACCAGAACCTTTGTCAGATTCTTTAAAGCTCCACAAATTACTTCAGAGTGATATTCTACAAAATATACATAAAAATCAGCAACTCAAATTTTAGTTAAGTAACTCGTATTTTTAGTTACCTTTCTCACCTGGTACCTGCCCAGGTATCACAGAGCGAATACCTCAAGCACGCAGGTATTAAAAGTACATGAGACACCACTCAGAGCATCTTTTCAAAAATAAGTTATATCTGAAGGCCCTGGGATTTTACTGATAAAGAAATTTTAACAAATTCTTTTATTTACCAAAATTCTGTTTTCTTTTAAATTTCTTTTTGAACAAAAATCCTCCCAGAGTCGAAGCCGTTTCCAACCGAGATTGCTGACCCTAGTGTGATGCGTCTGCCGGGTTTAAAGAAATATATATATTGTTGGAGACGAGATTTGAACTCGGAGCTCCGAGGTGGTAGCTAGTGACTCTGTCCACGAACCCACCATGGGTTACAGAAAAATATCTGTAGACTGGCAATTCAACTAAGTGAGTAGTGTTTTTACGTACCTTTATTCCCTAATATCTGAAGAATGGTCATCTGGCCAAGCTAGCAGGTAGGCATGCGTACATAGTACATACTAACACTACTCAATCATACACATTCTATTTGTTTAAAAATAAGTAATGTCTGACGGCCCTGGGATCTTTCTCTATAGAAGTCAAAACGTTTCAAAAGAAATATCCAATTTAGGATACTCCTAGTAGAAATCGATTTTTTAAAGTATTGAATGCTGAAATTTATTATTAGATTATCGATATTCGTAGCTGAAATCTGCCGAAATTTGGTACCCATAATTACTAGCAGGAAGATCACTTCATTAATGTGGGTTGATCAATATTAGATGGAATTATGGCATTGAAGATGATTCCTTCCGTACAAAAATCTGATGAAGTAGCAGAATAATTACCTTAATGGGAAAAGATCGTTCATTTAAAGGACTCTGGGTAGAATTTCTATTCGAAAAATAACTAACGCATTTATACACTATTTTGACATATGTCAGTTCGTTTGCGCTAAGAAGTCTAAAAACCGTGGTGTGTCGACTCATACCTACAAAACTGTGGAATAAAACGTGAGACAATTCTTCAGCTTGATTAAGAGAAAACAAATGAAACCGTGGTCTGTTTCCCAAATATTCTGCATTTGCATGTACCGCCACGGTCGGTTTTCTTGTTAGGATAAATTAAATAGATATTTTATACATTCAGTTTCATGAATTTTAAAGTTACTGTCAATTTTATTTCAAGTGGGCCTAAATTTGGTAAAGAATTTTCAAAGCAGGAGAATGGGAGATAATAAGTTTTATCAAAATTTATTGTAAGTAAATTTTTGTCAAACCAGCATTTAAATATTTTTAAATCTTCTTGTACAGTTTGTTTCAATGCAGTCCGGGTAGAAGCATTATAAAAAATAACAGTATCTTCCGCAAATGCATGAATTTTTCCATTACACTTCAATTTAAAAAGATCATTGAGAAAGATATTGAATAGTAATGGACCTAAAACAGTGCCTTGCGGCACTCCATAACAAAAAGCCATTGGATCACTAACAGTTTTGTTAATTTTTACATGTTGTATTCTATTGCAAATATAACTCTTCTTTAATTTGTAAGCTATTCCACGGAAACCAATGAGTTCCAGTTTTTTTAGCGGTATTTCATGACTTACAGAGTCGAATGCTTTCTTTAGTTCAAGAAATATACTGAGATTTGGTGTGTTATTATCCAATGAGTTGTAGATATGAGAAGTGAGGTGACAAATTGCATGTTCAGTGGAAACATTTTGCCGAAATCCGAACTTACAAAAAATTTATATGATATAGATATTTTTCAATTCTCACCTTTAATATTTTTTCAAAAATTTTTTCTATGCTTGAAATCAAAGCCTATAATTTTCCATTTTATTTTTATTACCACTTTTATATATTGGTTTTATAATACCAATTTTGAAAGGACATATTCCTGATTTAAAAATAACATTCAAAAGATGTACTAAGGGATCAGAAATTAAATCAATTAATGTTTGCAAGACTTCAGTTGTAATAAAGAAATTACCTAGATATCTTCTAAGTTTCGAATTTCCATTATCTAGAAATATTATATTATTCACTTGTTCAATCACAATTGAATCATGGAATTTTGGGATGGGATGGGTTAATGAAAACCTTATGAAAAATTTGAAAATAACCAAAAAGAAATTATCTCATCTGACGACTCATTCAAATAAGCAAGAAAATGGATATAAGACAATTATTTTGTTATTATTTCACATATTTATAAAAAGAAAGAAAGTATTCATTTCAACCCACATACTTATAACACACGAAACAAAAATACAACTACTTTGAAAAATCAAGTTCACAAAACAATAGGTCAAAAAAATATTACTTTTAAAATTCCTCATTTGTATCTACAAATGATATCATAGTACAATTATTCCTTCATCCGGCGAGGAAATAATGAATGACTTTATATTGTAAACGTCAGATCTATAATGCGTATATTATACAGGGTATATACTAAATGCTGTCATTAATTTCAGGTGGTTAAACATATTCGAGAAATTGGGGATCAAGAAATGATTTTATTTAATATTCTATTGAAATAGGTAATAAATGAACCTAAATACATTACCTGTAGAAATTTCAAAAATTTAAATCACAATAAGTTTAATAGTGACCTACAATCTATACCCTGGAATATTATATTTGAATTGAATGATGTAGACAGCAAATTGCAATTCTTATCGAACAATATCATTAGTAACCTAGATCTTCACGTTCTTTTACAATCCTTTAGAATTACAAAAAAATTTGCCCCATGGTTAACTGATGCAATCAAGGCTATGTCTGACAGAGATAGAGCCCTAAAAAAATTCGAGCTTACCAAAAGTAGCAACGACTGGCAATTTTATAAACAATTACGTAACTTAGTGAATGTCACAATTAAAAGAGAAAAAAAACATACATTAAACTTAAGTTGAAAAATCAATCAAAAAAAGAGAGGTGGTCTAGTCTCAAGACTATTGTGGGTTTTAAGAATAATCATAATGATATGGACTTATCAAATAAGTGGAATGTGAATGAAATCAATGAATTCTTCTTGAATGCTGTTCTAAATTGACTCCTGATCATGATACGAAACATTTCTATGAGCATAATATGAAAAAAATCGGTACAAACAACTCTCACGTTTCAGCCAGTATCTGAAATTGATATTCTCAATATAATAAAATGCATTAACAGTAAAGCTGTTGGACCAGAGGGTACCAATATTCTTACTTTAAATTTGTGCATACCATTCCTGTTATCATTTATTACTCATATATTTAACTATTGTTTATTGAATTCTGTGTTCCCGCAATATTGGAAAAAATCATTTGTTGCAACAATTACGACCGATCAGTGTATTGCCAATTTCATCGAAGATTTTAGAGAAAACTATTAATATTCAACTACAGAGTCATTTGAATAGAAATTTCATAATAACTTCATCACAGTCTGGATTTAAAACTGGCCACAGTTGTACATCAGCACTATTAAAAGTCTCTGATAAGCGTAAATTAACTGTGTTGTTCTTATTTAACGACTCGGAGGCATTTGACACTCTTAATCATAATCTACTCTTTGCGATCTTATCATATAGTGGTTTGGATATTAGCTGTAGATTCATTTAAATCTTATCTATATAAATATCCATAATAAAACTATGTTTAAAAGATTTTCACTATAAATAGATTTACAAAACTCGCGACAATTGTTTCGCTGTACAACAGCTTCTTCAAGCGGAGAAGATATACTAATTTACATGTTTGCTATGTTACCTTAAATATACATCGTAAATTCATTAGGGTGCGGTTGTATACCTGTCTCCTAATAAATTTTCAATGAGAACATTGCATTACTAATTACATTCCATCCAACCTTTCCAGAAAAACAAATTAAGTTATGGTGAGTTATTTAATTCAAGTTGGTCATTGAGGAGGTTCTCAGAATTTTTCCACTTATTGATCTCCATACTTTCCAAAAGATTAAGCTTCATACCTTTGTTCTCTACATGAAGGACTTCGAAATCATGGTCGAAAGTATGGTTTTCGGTCAATAAGTGGTTAGCATAAGTAGAGTTTGTTTTTCCGTTTACAAAGCTATTTCTGTGTTCGGTTAGGCGTTTTTTATAAGTTCTACCAGTTTGGCCAAGATAAAACTTGGGGCAACTACCACAATTTAATTTATAGACTCCACACTTATCTTGTTTTTCTACTTTATCCTTGTTATTTTCAATATGTCTGCCTAAAGTGTTGTCTGTCCTAAAAGCAATATTGAAACCTTGCTTTTTCAAGAAATTACCTATTTTAGTGCTAGGTTCACCGATATAAGTAATTGTTTTAAACTTTTGGTGGTCTTTTAAACGAGGATAAACTTTGTAACGGATCATCCTGTATGTTCATGCCGGTTTATCAGTACGTATCACTCTTGACAAAAAGTTATCTATATGCTCCATTCCACAGCGGGCTAATAGTTTTTGACCCAGTGTGGAGGTGTCGCTACGTGTCCGATTTTGAGCGGAAATTATCTACATTTGTACCTGGGCCCACGCGAATATTTTTTGCGTATAGAAAAACGAATATCAAGATTGAGAAGTTGAACTCATATTCGTTTCAGCCATTTGCTATTCAGAACCCGTTTAAGTCACTTTTCACGTTGTGCTTTTAAGTTACCAGTGCTGGGGTTTTCTGATCTGCTGAGTATTCCTCTAGCAGTGTGCCTGCCTTTTAGGTATGTACTTATTTCATTTATCTGGTACTCAGCCTCACTGAGACATTTATCAATGTGCTTAAGTAATGGTGGTTTATTTGGCCTTTCCGCTCATGTGGTAGGATTAATAATATATTTTTGTATAGTACTGCTTTATTTTCTCGTGATACATTATTTAATTATCAATTTGTGTGTCTCGTACGAATTGGAAATTATGATGTTCATAATTTTCTTATTTTGCCTTTTAGCTTGTTTTCAACGTGCGAATAACAATCGACTTATACCTTTACCGAGCCAAATATACAGTGAAACTCAGAAAAGTCCATTTTATTCGGAGATCCAAGTCATCACCCACGAAAACCCTGAGAATATCGCTACAACTTCTTGAATTGCTTTCTTATATTGCTTTTTAGACAGAAGGTTATCAATCAGAGACGATTTATAACCATTATTTACTGCAATTTGTTTGATAATATCTAATTCTTTATTAAAATTTGATGTACTGAGAGGAATACTATGTATCATACTATTGTAAGCTGCTGCTTTATGTTGATATGGGTGTGATGAACTATTGTGAATTGTTATGTCTGTATGAGATGGTTTGTGGGAAATAGAAAATTCATGTTTATTGTTTACTTTAGTTATTGTACCTGTGAAACCTACCAAAATATCATCAACATACCTATGCCAATATATGAAGTTTTTGAACATTTTATTCCCTTTTATTTGAGTTTCCAAATTATCCATAAACATTTCAGCCAACAAAGGGCTTAAGGGATTACCCATAATCAAGCCTTCATTAGATGAATAAAATTTATTGTTGAACTGAAAATAATTTTGACTTAAAGAAACACTGAGTAAACTCAATATTTCCTCTTTAATGATAGGGTTTACATGATTTATATCTAATAGTCTTTCTACTAACAATATTGTTTCCTTAGGAGGTATACTAGGAAACAAGTTTTGTACATCAAAAGAAATTTATTTGGTATTATTTGGTAAATTAATATCTTTAATTTTTTCAATAAGTTCGTATGAATTTTTCAGACTAAATTTTGCCTCGAAATGGAAAATCTTTTAAACATAGTTTTATTATGGATATTAATATGGATTTTTATCAATTATCGGCTACATCAGTTCTAAATCTTATTTGTCTAAGAGAAGTTAAGCTGTAAAATATCAAGAAAGTGTATCAAGTATTTTTTCTGTGAGTACCGGAGTGCCCCAAGGATCAATATTGGGCCCTATATACTTTTCTATTTATACATCGAATTTTCCAGATCTTTTCTTTTCATGTCTACAACATTACTATGCTGACGATACTCATTACTACATGTCTTTTTCCTTTGATGAAGCCAACCAAGCGGTAACTGCTATTAATTATGACTTGAACAATCTTTATACGTTTTCAATTAATTATTGTTTACAGCTAAATGCATCGAAGACATATGCAATTATTTTTGGAAATAAAGTTGATTCGCAGGTGTTCAAACAAGAATACTCCTCAAAGATTTTAATTATTGGTCATACCATACAATTTAACGAGAAAGTAAGAAACCTAGGGGTGTGGTTTGATAAAAACTTAAGATTTTCGCACCATATTAGTTCCTGTTTACAAAAACCAAATGCAGCTCTAAAACTTATATTTCAATCTCGTCATATGTTGGATAGATCGGTTAAAATCCTACTATGTGAGTCATTAGTATTATCTCAATTAAATTTCTGTGACATTTTAAATAAATCTTATTTAAATTCATTTGATATAATTAGACAACAAAAATTGCAAAATTCGTGCCTACGACTTATTTTTGGTATTCGCAAATTTGAGCACATTAGGCACACATTCAAAATAACTAAATGGTTACGCATGAAAAATCGTCGTTAAATGCATTCTATCGTGTTTTATGTCAAGCTTCTAAAAGAAAACTCTCCACCATATCTGTGTCATAAAATAGAATACAGAACTGATGTACATTCTCGTAACCTGAGACATAGAAACACTCTTATTGTACCTCGTCACCATACTGATTTTTTCAAACGATTATTTTCCTTATCAGTACATAAACTCAAACAAGTTCTTTTTGATTTTTATTTTTCTCAACAATAAACGCGTTATTCGGATTAAAATATCTTCCGTTGGCCAACTAATCGCTAAACCTTCATTCCATCTTCATTAATTTAATTTAATTATTTATTATTCTATTTGCTGTCATCGACTTCTTTTTTGGGGTTAGATGGAAGAGCAGATGTATGTTAACTGCTGAATTTATGTTTGAAATTGTAGTTTATACATTCTTTTTTACATGCAAACTGAATTTCGCCCTAACTGGATAAACAAAATATAACTTCATTTCTATTAATTATTGGTAATAAAGACATTTATTATTATTATTATTATCATTATTCCTTGTCATATTTTATGAAGAAAATTTCATACAGTACGGCTTTTTTTAGACCCCCCCTTGTTAACTTTTGAAACATGTATAAAAAACTGTTTGGAGGGTTTCACCGATACTACTTTTTGAAACAAAAAATATGGTGATTGCTAGACAGGGGGCGCGGGGGGGCACATCAACTCAAAAATTTTAAATAGCATGGTGGGTCAAATGTCACATCGTTGAAAAGAGAATTCAATTCTCTTTACAACCATCTAATTTTTTTTCAATTCAGTTGATATTTTTTTACAATGTAAATTCGAAGTAATAATAATGATAATAATCTCTTTATTTACTCAGATTGATCTGTACAACCACAGGAGCAGAAGTACAAATGAAAAAGAGAAAAACGTCAGTTTACAATATATATATATATATATATATATATATATATATATATATATATATATATATATATATATATATATATATATATATATATATATATATATATATATATATATATATATATATATATATATATATATATATATATATATATATATATATATATATATATATATATATATAATATAATATATATATATATATATATATATAACAAACCATACTATATTAAAATAGAAAATGTCACAAGTATTAAAATCGAGAATGTGTAGAAACATTTAACATATATAAACATAAAGAGAAGTATACACACATATATTAACACCCATACATGCATACCCACACACATACTATATAAATATAATAATAATTAATAAATATAGTTTCTTCCTATATACACATATGTATTGGATTACAGAGAAAACTCGTCTATACTGTAGCAGGTCTTTGATAAAAGGAGTTGCTTCAGTCTTGATTTGAAGATATGTACAATTCCAGAATTTCTTATGCTATCAGGGAGTTTATTGAAAAGTTTGCAGCCCAGAAACTCAAAGTTTCTTTGGTAGAGAGCAGTGCGATGTTGACCAGGTAATAATAAGTGGGCATTTCGTGTAGAATGATTATGGTAGGCTCTGTTAGCAGCTAATGTATTTCTATTTCGGTAGATATATGTGCAAGCTTCCATAATGTATACTCCTGCTATTGTTAAAATTTTCAGATTCTGAAAAGTTTGTCTACAAGAATCTCTATAGCCCAGCTTAGCAATGATCCTAATAGCAAATATAATAATAGCTAGTATCAAATATAAATGCGGATCTGAAAACTACTCACACCTCGATAAATTTGAGCGGTTTGTTGTGGAATAATGAAACCAAAAATATTTTGAAGGGTATTACCGATACCACTTTTTTTGAGAAGAAAGATTGAAATTACTCGACAGAAGGCGCTGGGGACAGGTCAACTTGAAAATTTCGAAAGGCATAAAAATCGATATTGAGAAAAGATTTCTCAACAAAATTCAAAAATATTCAGATGGTTGTGAAGAGAATTGAATTCTCTTTTCAACGATGTGAAACCCCATGCCTTTTGAAATTTTTGAGTTGGTGTGCCCCCCCGCGCCCCCTGTCTAGAAATCACCATATTTTTTGTTTCAAAAAGTAGTATCGGTGAAACCCTCCAAACGGTTTTTTATTCATGTTTCTACGACGAACCGTATAAACGTGTTTCCTAACTTGCTTCGTTTCCAAAATACAGGGTGTCAAAGTTTCATTCTGACGATTTTGATCTGGTGTGGTTATTTGCAGTAGCAAGCGGCTTCTTGTCATGAAATTATATTTTAAATTATAAGTGGCAGATGGTTACCTGTTTGATATTTATAGTAAAGGTCATTGTACGCCACTGTTTTTCCCCAAGTTTCGTATTTTTTCAGAAAAAAATTATCAAAAATACAGCTTTCTTATAATGCTGTGGATTTTAAATCAAAGTCATTGGCGTAGAAATGGTGGTTACGCACCATCAAAAACGAGAAAGTTATGTGAATGAACTTTTTTTCAGTTACTCCATATTTCCTTGAAATTCTATTTAATTGTAAGCACAAATGTATTGGTAAGTTTTGATAGAAACAGTTGACAATAATAGGCTCAGGATCACAACAAACTAATATTTGTTAACAAAATAGAAATCACAAACTGTCCATATTTGTTTTGTCACTATTATATTTTGTTATTACATAAATAAAATCATATCCTTTATTTTAATTCAGTCCTTACAGGTGAAGAAACTTCGTGAAACTTTTCCGGTTTATTTGCTTCAGACAATTGATTGTGAATATTATACTGTAGTTATTCATATATTATTGCAAGTAAACTAATCATTATTATTAGTCACGAGTTAGGGGGCGAGTATAATGGATAATTTATATTTGCTCGAGTGGTATTCGTTACGATTATTCGGGGTCACCACGGGTGGGCGACATCTACATTTCGAAATTTGTATACAAAACTCCGGTAAAACAAACATTCTGCCATAAGATTACGTGTTAATAAATTAGTGATTATTTCTTTTTCATTCCATATTTGGTTAAATTTTTTTGATTTAATGGAAGAAGCATAGCTTTGATGTGACAAGTAAGCCAAGAAAAAATTGTCCAGTGCCACAATGCAAGAATTATTCGTCTGCAAATGTTTCAATGCACTCTTTTCCCAGAAACCAGAAATTAGCTAAAACATTGGGAATTAAACTGAAAATGGGGAAACTAATTCATAAACATACGTGTGTTTGCATCCGCGAACAGTGTGAACTCTTTATTTTGAATATTTCCACATCTAGTGAGAGAATTTTGGTTCATAACTGGCGTAAATTAATCCATTTATTTTCTAGACACAGCATTAAAATAATTGATAAAAATTGTCATTCCTTCTCAAAAAATTGCAGAAACGAGTTCACTGAGGCAACGAAATAGAGGAATAAATGAAGTTATACAGGATTTTATAATTGTAATTGTGCTTTTTAACTTAAAAACTTGTCAAGATCAATCAAGGTTAGACGCTGTTGAAGTTTCAGGATCACGGGCCATTTTTCGTTCAAACACTACTAAAAAATTGCAGCCGAATGAATTTTCACAACAGGCATTTATAAAAAGCACTCCAAAGTTGAGGTAGAAGTAAAATTCGATAATTAAAAATAGTATCAATAAGTCGTCAACTGTGAAGACAAGATAATTAAATAACATTTGCTTTGTTTTCCCAGAGTTTTGGAGCACCACCTCAAGTCAATGGTGATATCGAATACAACGAAACTTGATGATTCATTCTTTTTTGAGGTTCATTACCAAACCCCCATTTGAGCAGATTATTTTTCAGTCTGCCCCCGTTTGAACAATGTCATGTATTTCGAATTTGGTTTTTCAGTTGTACGCTAGTATTCCTGATCATTGCTACGATGGCAACGTTACTTATTTTTGGATTTTGGGTGCCGCACATAACAGCGTTGCTATGGTTAACATCAACTGGAATGAGCCTGCTGATTTACAATTTTTTAATCGAAAATTGTGTGAAACTTTTTCACAATGTCACCATAAAAAGAACGAATAGGGTAAGTAATTGTAATAAACCGATTAGCCGATAAATCAATAAATCAATTATTCAATTAACCAATCATTCAATTATTTAATTAACCAATTAATCAATTATCCAATTATCCAATTAATCAATTATTCAATTATTCAATTATTCAATTAAACAATTAAACAATTAATCAATTAATCAATTAATCAATTAATCAATTAATCAATTAATCAATTAATCAATTAATCAATTAATCAATTAATCAATTAATCAATTAATCAATTAATCAATTAATCAATTAATCAATTAATCAATTAATCAATTAATCAATTAATCAATTAATCAATTAATCAATTAATCAATTAATCAATTAATCAATTAATCAATTAATCAATTAATCAATTAATCAATTAATCAATTAATCAATTAATCAATTAATCAATTAATCAATTAATCAATTAATCAATTAATCAATTAATCAATTAATCAATTAATCAATTAATCAATTAATCAATTATTCAATTGATCAATTAATCAATTAATCAATTAATCAATTATTCAATTAATCAATCAATCAATTAATCAATTAATCAATTAATCAATTAATCAATTAATCAATTAATCAATTAATCAATTAATCAATTAATCAATTAATCAATTAATCAATTAATCAATTAATCAATTAATCAATTAATCAATTAATCAATTAATCAATTAATCAATTAATCAATTAATCAATTAATCAATTAATCAATTAATCAATTAATCAATTAATCAATTAATCAATTAATCAATTAATCAATTAATCAATTAATCAATTAATCAATTAATCAATTAATCAATTAATCAATTAATCAACCTTTCATTTAATCAATTATTGGTTGATTAATTAATGGATGAAGGAATGAATTGATGAATGAATTGATGATTCAATGAAATAATGAATTAACGAATTAATGAATCAATAAATGAATGAATCAATGAATTAATGAATTAATGAATTAATAAATTAAGGAATTAATGAATTAATGAATTAATGAATTGATGAATTGATGAATTAGTGAATTAATGAATTATTGAATTAGTGAATTAATGAATTAATGAATTAATGAATTAATGAATTACTGAAATAATGAATTAATGAATTAATGAATTAATGAATTAATGAATTAATGAATTAATGAATTAATGAATTAATGAATTAATGAATTAATGAATTAATGAATTAATGAATTAATGAATTAATGAATTAATGAATTAATGAATTAATGAATTAATGAATTAATGAATTAATGAATTAATGAATTAATGAATTAATGAATTAATGAATTAATGAATTAATGAATTAATGAATTAATGAATTAATGAATTAATGAATTAATGAAATAATGAATTATTGAAATGATTAATTAATGAATTAATGAATTAATGAATTAATGAATTAATGAATTAATGAATCAATGAATTAAATTATTATTGAATTGGTGAAACTTTTGAATTGATGAATCACCGAATCAATGATTTGATGAATTGATAAATCAATAGATTAATGAAGCAATTAATTAATAAATCTTTCCATGAGATATGAGAAAACACTTCAATGAGAAAGTATATATGCCAATATCAATCGGGATTTTTTTTTTTTTTTTCTGGCTGCTACTTTCTCTATAATCAGAAGAAAAGTGATTCGTGACGTCACGTTGCTCAAAACTAGAATGGAATATCAAATTCTCATTCAAATAGAATTGTCAGATGACAGGTGTCATCTGATAGCAGATGGGTTCATTCGTCTGTTTCACGGAGCAAACTAATAAGAATCGTTTGTCTCTGTTTAACTCGTTTGCCTACATCAACATTGGAGACATGTAAAGCAGTTCCATCAAATATATATATATATATATATATATATATATACTGCATACAAACAGGCCCTACGTAATTTCTTATTTGAGTTTAATGCAGTTTTCAAAGTTTTGAAAGTTTTTGTTGTTTGTATCCCTGCAATAACTGTGAACATGTCGAAAAAGTATTTTGTACACGCTTGTCTGAACACCAGTGAAAATTCCAATGGGTAAAAAATTTTTTATGCACCTAAAGAAGAAGCGCGTCGTAAAATGTGTTTTGAAGCAGGGAATAAACCCTGTGTAAAAAGCAGATATGTATGTTATTGTGAAGAACATTTCCAAGTGAGTACTTTACGTTACATTATTATTTTATTCAAGGCAGAGTTCAAAGAAAGATTCAAAATTATAGTCATTGTAAAAAAGATCTTGAACTATCAAAAAAATTTAGGTACTAGTAAAGATTCAGAAGAATATACTTGAAAAACCTAATTCAAAGAGTCACAATGAAATCCTAGACATTGCTTTATCTGATTTGATTTCACCAGATGAATAATGAGCACGTTATTACGATTTGCAGTATTGCCACTGCTCGTTGTTCATCAAAAAGGTTCAGAAAATTTGAAAGCTATGAATACAATAAAAATAGGTAATATGTGGATTTTTTTCTCTGAGTTGATCAAGTGACAAAGTTTTAATTATTTCTTAATGGCTTGTATCAAGCTAGAAGTTATATTTTTAAGGAGAACGGTATTGCCTGTTTCGGAACGTGGGTTATGGTGGGAGGTATTTCCGATGAACGTGACGTAAGCGGCACACTTACAAATGTGATATTTTTTCAAAATGAAAAAAATATAGTGGAACTTTTTGTTAAATGGACGTTTCAGACTAGACACTATCGATTTAAACGAGTTTTGCAATTTATTTTTCGTAAATGTAAAGGTCCATTGATGAATTAGTGAATTAATGTATCAATGAATTAATGAACGAATGATTAACTAAATGAACTACAATGTAAATGTCAGTCAAACTATACTTTATCTAACCCAGATATGGAATGCCGAATTTTGAATGCATTTTTGACGTTTTGAAACATCACATTTTTCATAAGTGATAATACATTCCATTAAAATGAAAATGAAGCTACATATTTTGTTATTGTCCAAAGCAGGTCAAAGCTCTGTAATTTTGATTACTATGGATCTTCATCAAGTAACGGCCGAGTCGATCAGAAAAATCAAAGAACAGTAAATTATAACTTTCTGTCATCAACCTCTCTATAATAAAAGTTAGAAGTTCACTTTCGTAAGAATCGTAGATATTTTGGTGTGATAACCCGCAGATCATTGACATTCAATATTGAGTAGCTACTCCATATACTGTAGATGCTTTATAGTTTATCATTGTTGCAAAGTATGCTTTTGTTATAGACTTCTTCATACATGTTTCTTGACATACTTGGAATTATCGAATTCAGATACTTCATATCTACCATGGACCTATAAAGTATTGTACTGTGCCTAGCTGTTTACATCCTGGTCTAAAGTCGTGAATGATCACAATCTGTAGTCGTGATATTGAGTTGCGCGTTGTCACATCTCATAGGTGATAAATAAGTCTTTATCGTAGACAAAATTGTGTCACTATACGTATTCCATTCGATAACAATCGAAGAATGAAGGATGGTGATGGTGACATTATCATACAACTTAAACCTGTATTACTAACAAGTTTCAAAATCCAAACTATCGAAAAAAATCATAACTTGCGTCTTCAAATGATTGTGTAGAGTTTGTTGCGTCTGGTCGTTTGTCAACGCTGTTGAATATCAATGTTTATGTTTTCCACAAAGTTAACTTCTAACAGTTCTGTCATATTCTGTTATTGCTTTTTTGTGAGATTATTGTTGTAATTGTGTTTTTCAAACTCATTTGTGTTGTATAGTGCCAGTATAATAGACAGAGACTCGTAATGGTGCAATCTTGTTGGGCTTGCAGACAATCCATGAGTTCGAACCAGAATATCAGATTCCATTCGTAGGTACCATAGGCGTTACAGTGGATATCAATCTGTTTTCGTCGAACAAAATGAAATTAATACGTGTATTCAAACCTTTATATGTAGAGATATTGAAATAGACACCTCACGAAACATTTACAGCCTCATGCATAGTCAATCGCCAGCGATTCGCCAAAGTTTCGCCGTTCGCTACACAAGGATTATAATGCACAGTCAAGCTCCAAAAAAGTGACAACTACGCGATAAGTCACATTTTGGCGAAACGCTGGCGATGTACCACTTTTTTGGAGCTCGAGTGTGCATTATAGTTCTTGTGTAGCGAGCGGCGAAACTCTGGCTGGAGTCGCTGGAATTGACTATGCATACGGCTGTTACTATTTCATTCGGTCTTTGGATGTTGCAATAAAAAAAGGTTGCCAAAAAGTCCAAGAAGTCTTGCAAAATTTGGATTTATCTTTAAGTTTACAGCTGATGTCATATGAAAAGCGGCTTGGTTGAAAAAGTTGGGATGAAATGTTCAACTGAATGTGTTCCAAATTCGGTGAAAATTTATATTACTGAAAATCTGTAATGAAAAAAAATTGAACTTCGCGATTGTGAGCTCTCTGCCAATTTTTGTTTTGCGAAAATGCCCTGTTTCCGAGTTGACCGAGTGATCAAAACTTGGCAACGGCGCATTTTCGCAAAACAAAAATGATACCATTACAATTGGCTGAGGATCCACAATCGAGACACAATTGTTTTTTCTATATCAAATTTCCAGTAAACCAAAGTTGAGCCCATGTATTTATTGAATATATAAATTACCATTTTTTAGTCAATACGTTTACATTATTTTTCTTCAGTCGACTGTCTCCCTTAGTAAACCTAATTTTGTAAAGATCGATACTATCTCAGTCAATGAAGTATTGCATGACATCAGGTACCATGTCATACGAGTTTTTCTATCTCACGCAGTCTCATCGGATGTATATTCTATCACTTTCGTTGATATTTTCATCATTATTTCAAATTCAGCATTTTTTTCTTGTGATTGAACCCTATTTTCGTCAAATGCGTGCGCTCCTGTCGGTTGTGGAAAGATCATAGTCTATCGCTTCCTTCTATCTCCCCGCAGCCCGCGCGCCAACAAAATGAGCGACTACGAAACAATCCGTGTTGTAGGTACGACAATGCTCAGTCCATCTGTATCTATATTAATAAAAACGTATCTTACTAATCGTCAACAAGCAGTAATGATAAACGGTAACTTATCAAACTTTCAAACCATACAGCATGGTGTTCCGCAGGGGTCCGTTTTGGGCCCGCTCTTATTTGTTATTTATGTAAATGACTTGTGCATTAATATGATGCCGTTCTCCGCAGTGCTCTTTGCGGACGACACCACTTTTATTCTGTCGGATAAAAGTAATGATATGTTACAGTTTCAACTCAACGAGGTAACTAATAGCGCTAATGAGTGGTTTTTATCTAATAAGTTGAAACTAAATGGTGAGAAAACACAATACATCCAGATATCTGCTAATAATCAGATTTTGTCTAATTGTGAAACTAATGAAGTTAATTTACTTGGCATTACATTAGATAATAGACTCAACTGGTCTGCACATATCTCCCTACTGAAGAAAAAACTCTCAGGTTCTCTATTTGTCCTTCGCCAATTGAGGTACATCACTAACACAAATATATTAAAAACTTCATATTTTTCACTATTCCATTCCCATATTAGTTACGGTGTACAACTTTGGGGAAATTCATGTCACTCCATTCAAATATTTAGGATGCAAAAGAAGGCATTGAGAGTACTGGCTAATATTGGATACAGAGATCACTGTCAAAAAACTTTCAAAAAACTTAGAATTATGCCACTGCCAACTTTATTTTTATATTTCGTTTTGATCGAGATACATAAGAAGAAATCATCCTTGACGAAACAATCTCATATTCACGGACACAATACACGAAACTCCCATCACATTAGAATAAATCGATTTCGTCTGCACGTATCGCAAAAAAATTCACTAGATTATTCTCTGTACAATATCCTGCCTCAAGATTTCAAGGAGCTCAGTTTGAAAACTTTCAAGAGGAAATTGAAAATTTATTTGTTGAGGTATTGCTTCTATTCTGTCGATGAATTCTGAACAGATTTTTGTGGTAACACACATGTCACTGCTTCTCTTTAATTTAAGAAGAAATATAATTACAGAGTTCTTGTGTTTGTAAAGTTGTGTTGTAACGCTGTTTACTTGTTAATTTCAATTTTAATTCTGTTTTACAATTTTAAATTTTTACATTTTTATATATTTTTCATACATAAACCAAACATGACTTGCTACACACATTTTATAACATGTAACGTAGTTAAATAAAATATTCTATTCTAAAAAAATATTCTATTCTATACGATATTACGTCCATGATATCTACATCAAGATGATCCATATTGGGGTTGGTTTTCAATAATGACAGATATCATTCATTTGGTAGCCATAGCAATTCCCAAGTATTCTCAGTTAGATAAAAAACAGTTATGACAGTTGTGAAAAATGTGACATTCGAAAACATCAAAGATGCATTTATAATTTGATATTCCACAACTGGGTTACATGAAATATTTTTTTTAACTAATAACATAATAAAAGTTTTGATCAGATAAGCTAGAAAAAAATAGCTATTCAAATGATAATTTGTGATTGTGATCTTGTATTTCTTGAGTCACTATGGCCATATTCACTTCTTCAAATAAATTATCATATATTTTGGTGAAAATTTGGTTTTTAGGTTGTCCACATTCAGAGTCGAGTTAAACATGCTTTGGCTTACATAGAAGCTCAAAGAGCTCATCTATTCAAATTATTCGGTAAAAAAGGTATGCGAGCACGTTTCAAACGCCTCTACAAGCCTTTAGACCCCACCAGAATCAAGGTAAGTGAACGAAATATCTTCCAGAATTTTTTGGTTGGTGCTGTCTCTGGCCACGTTTTTTCCGAACGCGAATTTGGTATTCTGGCCAAGTTGATCATACCAAATTCAGAACAAGGGAAAAAGTTTACACCCCGTTTAATCAGTAAACAGTTTGGTACTCATTTGGTATGTTTGGTAATCATACAGAAAAAATCCCACTAAACTAGAAGAAGGTTTGCAACTCTACTACAGGATATTTCATGTTAAAAACGTCAATGTCAATATTCTTCTTTATCCTTTCTCTAAACAAATGAGGTCAATAAATTAGGCGGAATTTGGGTCCTGTTGGATTTTTGAATTCTCAACCAATGTTACCATTGCGCCAGCTCAAAAATATCAACAGTTTTGCTGCTAGGTGGCGTTGAAATCACCCCTTGCGCAGATTAGACTATTAATTTCTGAATCCGGTAACAATATTTTCACTTGTTTCATTGTTGCTAATGTTGCACAATTTTGTGCTGTTTTATAAAAATGATTATCCCCCCCTTCTTCCCCCAACTCCTATTGCGAAACGCGAAAAAAAATTCTCGAGTGCCTTTAAATGTATCGTCGAATGTTCAGATATGCCTGATTAAGGAAGACAGTAGTTTTTTATGATTATCCCCCCTCCACCTAAAGGGCACAAAACGAAAAAGTGTCGGTGGATTTTTCTGAATTTTTAATATGATGCAGCTCAAGTTATTTTGAAGAAAATTAAGTAGTTTTGATGCTAGGGGGCGTTGAAATCATACCTTGCTCAGAATAGACTATTCATTGTTATAAGCCGAAACAATATCTCTACGTATTTTGGTTTAGATTATGCTGAACAATTGTATAATTTTTTGTTAAAAAAATCTAAAACTTCCCCCTTTACCCCCAACCCCTATTTGAAACCACGAAAAAAATTAAATCAGGTACCAACTCGAATTCAAATTGTTGATGTCTAATTTTATTTATTCTCGAGATTTTCGCCCAATTAAGTGATATTCAAATAACAAAGTGATTTCATAGTGGATGAAAATGGAAATTTTAAATTCATATAATGAACGAAGATTTAGCATGTTATTAGGTTTATATAATTTTTTTGAGGGTTCTAAAATCGGCAAGTTGTATATGCATTTCATAGCTTTGTTTTGCAAAGTTTGTAGTGGTTTCATATCAGAAATTTTGGCTGAGCCCCAAACAGAAATGAGGTATTGCAATTTTGAAAAAATTAAACTGAAATATATGATTTTCAAATATTTTAGTGGGGTATACTGTTTCATTCGAAATAGTATTCCAATCAAAGGTGAGTGTTGTTTTCTCAGATTGTTGATGAGATTGGACCAAGAGAGTGTTGTGTCGATATGTAAACCCAAAAATTTAATATTGTTGGTGTACTGAATTGGTGAATTTTTTAAATTTCATTTGAGCTGATTAAAACATTTATTTTGATGAAGCATCCACAAGTAGTCGAGAATTAACTTTTTTCGTGTTTCAAAATAGGGGTCTATACTGAGCAAGGTATGATTTCAACGCCTAGCATCAAAACTATTAATTTCTGAGGTTTGTCGCCCAAGTAATTTCTATACAAAATAACTTGAATTGCATCAAATTGAAAATTCATGAAAATCCACCGAATTTTTTTCGTTTTGTGCTCCCCGGGGGGAGGGGAAATAATCATAAAAAACTGCTATTTCTCTTAGTCGGGCATGTTTGAACATTCGACGATACATTTAAAGACACTCGAGAAATATTATTTTTTGCGTTTCGTGATAGGAGTTGGGGGGAAGAAGATGAGGTAAGATCTTTAAAAAAAAAACATCACAATATTGTGTAATATTAGCAACAATGAAACAAGTGAAAATATTGTTACCGGACCCAAAAATAAATAGTCTAATCTGCGCAAGTGGTGATTTCAACACCCCCTAGCAGTAAAATTGATCATTTTTTTGTTTCTGCGGAATGATACCATTGGTTGAGAATTACATGAACTACATCATAACAAAGATTCAAAAAAATCCACCAGAACCCAAATTCCATAAGGAGTTTGCGGGGTCTTTTGCATCTTAGTGGAATATCAACACCATAGGTGTTTACACCATCTTGGTCATCTAAGTATTTGGTTGAAATAAAAAGTCATTAGTCGGCTTACCAAGACACAGTATAAAAGTAACCTCTGTTTGGTTTTACTTCATGCTCTGCATATGGTTGAGTGGAAGAGCAAACACTTGTGCACACAGGTGATTTGAACTCTGCCTTTTTACAACATTCTACAAATCTTCATTCATCCTGTAGTTCATTGTAGTTTGTACAAGAACATTTGTCAATAAAAGCATTTATTATCATTATCATTTTTATTATATCAATCATAAGCCAATTTCCATTCCAGGAGCAAAAATATTGGGCTCGAATCAAGCAAAATACTCTGGAAATACTTGAAGACCTGGTCATGACATCAGTTTACGTTATGTTATTGTACATAGTGATTTTGAAGGATAAAGATCCAATGACTTACTGGAGCAATAAAGAAGTGAAAGATCTAATTGTTGGCATACATTCTAGAACGAAGCCCAGGAGAAACCCGATTTCTAACATAAAAGAGTGAGCTAGCTAATTGTGAATTAGTTTCATTTGGTACATCAGACTTATATTATTTTTTTGGATTTCTATTGAGTTTGTGGTTCACTAACTGCTAGAGCTACTTTTTTTCTTGATTTCTTTTTCTATAATACGATTACTATATGTTGTTTTTTGAATATATACATATAAACTCATTATCAAAATTTAGTATTAATGTTTGTTCTTTGTTCGCTGATGACACCACGATTATTTATTTTTCCAGTAATCATAATGAAATAACAAAAACATAAATTGACACTCAATTTCAATAAATCTCCCTTCTTGAATATTTCAAAAAAGGTGATAGATACACCAACTCTTCCAATCAATTCAAATGATAAAACTACAAATTACCATCAAACAATAAGATTTTCAGGCTTGTATATCGATGAAAGACTATCATGGAATTGACATATTGATAAAATAAAATTAGCCGCACTAATCGGTATTCTTTTCAAAATAAGAAACTACATACCTTTGAAATTTCTCAAATATATCTATTTCTTTCTTATTCATTCACATTTACAATACCCACTCATTTTCTATATGAGGTACTGCGAGTGATTATTTTTTTAATTATTTGAAGAAACTACGGAATAAAACAATTAAATTTATTTATCCATTGTTAATAAAACAATATCAATGTACAATATATAGAATTAAATTTCTCATGTGAACATGATCAAATAATTGAAAAACTTGTCCATGATCATGTAAAATTAATTATGAAATAATCTATATCAAAATACACATGATGAATTTCCATAATATATACATGTAAAGAAAAAAATAGCAAGGTGAACTTGAATGTATGCCCAAATAACATTGGTCACATTTTTTACAAATAATAACAATAACAAAAAACTAATTTGGTACCAATTAAAACATCAAAATTCGAGATTATTTTACATACAAATAATTTTCCAATTGTTCAGAATTCTCAATCAACCAGAATTTGATTTTATTTTTAAATCCCCTAAAGCTTGTTCTTTTTTAAGAAACTGGCAAATTATTATAAATATTTTTACCTATATAAATTGTATGTTGTTGCATAGAAGTTCAACCAGTCCAACCATCCATTTTATTCTGTTTCATATTAATGTACATGATTACCTATTTTTTATTTTTTTCTTATGTAAATTGTCGATGCTTTATAAAATAATTGTTTGAATGATAAATTTTTTTATTGTTCAAATAGAATTTTAGAAGAATAATCGAAGGGTTTTTTAAAAATAATTTATATAAACCAAATGTGAATTATCTTTATCAGCTGATATTTTGTTGTTTCATCTACTCAATTAGAAAAAAAGTGAAACCTTCGAATTTAGTTTTTACTGAAGTGAACAGCATTCATAATCAAAATGCCAGACAAACAAAATTATTAGATGCAAATTTTGGGAAAAGATCTGTTTATCATAATAGCACAGTAAATTGCCATTCGTTAAAGAACTTTGAAAACAAATTGAAAGAAGAAATTTTGAGGTGATTTATTCACAATTAACTGTATCGAAACTCTTAGAAAATGCAAGTGGCCAATTGCGTTTTCAAAGAGTTTCGATAAAGTTTATGACACTTAGGTAAAACACGATTATAATGTAGTATTTACTGGCTTCGCGACATGTTTAGATACACAGTATCTCTCTCAAGCGAATGTAATACATTCTAATTTATTGAATTTTCATCAAATAACGTTCACGTCAATCAAAAAAAAAAGTTCCGATAAATGCTGAAAATTGATGGTTATCTATTATTTTATATTTACCAGAATGTATTTTGAAATATTTGGTATTTTGTACGAAAATGCATTCAGTTTCGATTGTCAGAATTATTTTCTATCATTCATTGATCACATTCTCTGTTCATTTATTCATATTATTTCTGAGTTTTTTTTCATCCCTCCTATAATCCTGTAATGTTTCTTGGGGTAATAAAGTTGATTGTATTCTTTCAACAGTTATTCTCCAGGGTTAAGATCCAAATAGCTCTTAAAACTGTTGATAGAGATAGTTGAAAGAGATTTGAGCGATAGGTAAAAATTTTGTACACCTGACGAGGCTAATTCCGATATTTTTTTATTTTTGACAACGTGAAAGTTTGATGAAAAGTTGTAATCTCAAATCAAAAACAGTGAGAATTTAGTATTTAACTTTAATATGTCACGCACCTTTCAAAAACATGAGTATCATTATTTTTAAATGAAGTCCAAATCGACATACACATACTTACCCAAACCGATTTCTGAATAAAAGTATCATTGGGTCACAAAAGTCGGAGGCGTTCAGCTTGACTCACCCTATACAGAATAATGCGAAATTGTCGATAATTGGGACAGAGATTCTAATTTCGATTCATAATGAGAAAATTCATTATCTGATGATTTTTGTTTGAAAGGGGATATATACTACATTCTCCACGTTTTCTTCCAGAATTGAAAATTATATCACAAATACCGCCATTTTCTCCATGCAGTCCCTCCAGTGGTACGGAAAATTCGTAATCGACGACCCTGGTATGACCATCGACAACAACAATAAATACATTGGCGTTGCCCGTCTTCGGCAACTCAGATCAAGTAATATCAGGTAATTTCAGTTACATTGAACTATTTTCTCAACGTGAAAGAAATTGATCAAACACCTCAACATGAACGTTCTTCGGCTGCAGTGTGGTTTAATACGATTTTCTTTTATTTTTCTCAAGTAGTCTTGTTGATGGACAAGGATTCATGCAATTTATCATGGATCATTTCTAATATTCTGATATTGAAAAACTTAACAGCAGCATGCCAGTCAATTCCTAGTGAAGTTTTTCGTAATGTTAGAGGGGACTTCGAAAACAGAGTTTATTACTGTTTAGAGCAAAATGGACGACATTTCGAACAGTTTATAACATAAACGTACGTAGATTTTATGTTTGAAATATCTTTCTTCAAATAAAATTTTATTTTGTGTAAGAAAATAACCAACAAATAAAAAATCCCACGCGTAATAAATGTATTCCTGTCATTCGAGGGTTGGAACGGTGCCACCTACTCTTCTAACCATTTTTATCAAAAGAAGTCAATATAATAATGCATCGCAGAACTGGCAAATTCTCACTGGAGGCTACACAAATACCGGGAAAGGAACAATTGAACTTTTGCTCAATACCCACTTTCCAGGATCTACCATTGTCACAAATCTCAGCATTGAAAACCCTGTCAACCTTCAACTAAGGGCGAACAGGGCTGACTGGGAGGTGGCAAAGCGGACCCGAAAGTAATATGGGTAATAAACTCTTTCAGCCCATATAAATCGCTTGGACCAGTTGGAATATTCCCTGTCCTACTACAGCAGGGAATTGAATATCTAGCACCAGAACTATGCAGACTGCACAGGATGAGTCTAGCACTTGGCTGGATACCACAAATCTGGAAATCGGCGAACGTGGTGTTCATTCCGAAACCTGGCCGGAACTCATACGACCAGGTCAAGGATTACAGACCAATATAAGCATATCATCCTTTCTCCTGAAAGGACTAGAAAAACTGATAGACAGTGACACACGGGAGGCAGTTCTAATAGACCGGCTATTACATATAAACCAGCATGCCTATCTAACAGAAAAATCGTGCGAGACGGCCTCAAAAAGAAATAGCACTATGCACTTTTCTAGACATCGAAGGAGCCTTCGACAATACATCCTTCGCAAGTATGGTTTCAGCGGCCAGGAGGAGAAGCGTTGAGGAAACCACCTGCAGGTGGATAAAATCAATGCTCCAAAATCGACAGGCCCATACCAACATATTTGAAGACTCCGCGAAGCTGGAAATTGCCAGAGGAACCCCACAGGGAGGGATACTATCCCCCTACTGTGGGACATGGTAGTAGACGAACTTCTGGAATCTTGAAACAATCAGGGATACTACTCCCAAGGTTATGCGGATGACATAGTAGTCCTCGTGCTAATGCAAAATGCACTGAGGACCGTAGAGGAATGGTGCAAAAGAGAACCACACTCATTCCTTTCACACGCAAAGGGATTCAGAGTGACTTGAAGTCACCCAAATTCTTTGGCACAACACTACAAGTTGCTGATCATGTCAAATATTTAGGGCTGTTTTCGGACAAGAAACTAACCTGGAACATGCATCTAAAACACGTAGTCAACAAAAGCAAAGCATCGTTCATGATGTGCAGAAGAGCTTTTGGAAAAACATGGGGACTGAAACCAAAAATCATGCACTGGCTTTACACCGTGATCATAAGACCCAGAATTACATATGGTTCACTTTTGTGGTGGCCCAAGATGAAACAGAGACAGTAGAAAACCAACCTTGGTAAAATACAGAGGCTCGCCTGTCTGTTATGGTATGAATAGCACTCCAACCGCTGCTATGGAAATTATCCTAAACCTCCCACCTTTAGACATCACAGTCATGGGGGAGGCGAGGATGAGTGCATACAGACTTAAACAAACAGGTAATTGGATAACCCAACCACAAACTGGGTACACCAAAATCATCCATGAAGTCAACAATACCGAACTGGAAATGATATCAGACTACATGCTACTACAATACTCGTTCGAAAAACCATTCAAAACGCAGCTCAAGTGAAACGAATGGGACTCGGGAGTAGAATCACTATCATCTGGAAACATTATCTGGTACACAGATGGTTCAAAAACAGATGAAGGAACAGGAGCAGGAATATACGGGGTGAGGCTAAAAAGGAACGTAATAGTCCCACTTAGTAACAACACCACAGTATTCCAAGCAGAGACACATGCCATAAGGACATGTATACAGATGAATGGGTGGGTATGAAAGAAAACACATCTAAATTCTGTCTGACAGTCAGAGCGCTATGAAAGCTCTGAACCCAACACAGATAAAGTCTAAGCAAGTCTGGGAATGTCTTCAGAGCCTCAATGAACAGTCGAAACGCAACAAGGTTACACTTGTGTGAGTGCCCGGATATAGGGAAATTGAAAGCAATGAAAAATCAGACGAACTTGCGAAGAAAGCATCTGAATCACCATTCACAAGTCCAGAACCAGCGTTTGGAATTAGCAAAACCCAATGCGGAAACCTAATCAATGAGTGGAAGAAATCAAAACACCAAACGTATTGGGACCAAATCGAAGGGCATCGACACAGCACAGCAATGGTGAGGCACCTGAGCCAAACACTGACGGCCGACACACTCAACCTTAACAGATCTAAGATACGCACGATCAACGGCTTACTAACCGGACACTGCGGCCTTAGGAAACACCTACACACCATGGGAATAAATAGAGAAACCGTGGACTATAGACTCTGTGGTGACGAGGAGGAAATAGCCTCTCACAGCATCTTCGAATGCGACGCGCTGCTCAACAAGCGCAACAGAATATTCGGACAGATCAACTTAGAAACAGGCATGAATCCGAAACACCTAGTAAATAGACTACTGGACCTGGTGAAAAACACAGGCCTATTCAACTAGGAACCACTGACGACAGAACAATACAATAGACCCCAGCTGCTCTCAGTGTTGAGGGAAACCTCAAGGTAAACCCGGTATCTCGCTCGTCAGCCTTTAACCAACCAACCAACCAGGGGGTTGAACCACGAGGGCTACAAATATTCCTTGAAAGTGTCCCCCTTGACAATCAAATTGACCTGTTTTTTCGATTCCTCATATTATTTACTGGAAGGAAGATATTAAGCGTGGGAAGTTTTCAAATTGACACCCTGTATATTATAACAGTGTTGACACACCATCTTGATGAATATTATTTATATTATAATTTGTGTCGATTTTACAGTTGTACGGTAGTTTCACCGATGGAATTCCTCTCGAAAGAATGTATACACGAATTTTCTTCTGGCCCAGAATACGGCGATTTTAGTGAAGGGTGGCATAATGACGTCAAATCCGATACATTTGCAAGAATGGACTCCGTGTGGAACTACAAGCCAGCCCATATAACTGGCAGCTTCAGATATGTTGGTAAATAGCAGAACTTGATTAAGTCTAAATTTATGATTATTAACAATGTATGTGTCTAAAATTGTAGGTGAAATATTGTTTCTACAACTCATCCAATAATTTGTATTGTATTTCTATCTATTTCAAGATGATATTACCTCCTCTCTGCGAAAAATATACTCATTTGTCTAGGAAGCATCGCTTTTTCCCACCTCATTTGTCATGAATATTACGAAAAAAAATCTTATAGAAGAATGAGACTCAAAAACCCAAAAATCATCTACCAACTGAACTAATTTGCAAAAAAAATTGTATATACAACCAATCATTATTCTGTGATTTGCAGTGATCTACGCTGTTATAAGTTTTGATAACATTTACAGCTGAGGATGAGAATCAAATAACTAGTAAGACTGTTCAATTGATAAGTGAGACACAATTCCCGGTTCTGTGGGAACTTAATGGAAAACTTCAATTCTATAAATGTTCAGTTGGAGTTTGTAGTGAAGGCACATCAATTTAACATCCACTAGTTTACAATGTTGTTGTTCATATTTACTTTTTTACAAATGTAATAAATATTTTGTTCACGCATGAAAAAAATAGTTTTTATATGTACTCTGTACGAACTAGATAGTTGATAGAGAATAGACATGAAAGTCTCTCAGTCATTCATAAATACTATAAACAAAACAGTACCCATCCAAGATCTTCATTCCCATGTATGCAATCTCTCCCAACTATTACCAATGTCATATCAAGGCAAACACATACTCTGAATACAAATGCGCAATGATATACATCAAAATTTTCGAAAAACTGGCACGTAAGTATACACCAGACATCTAAAGGTCACTGATGAAGTCAAAGTGGCAGGGAGAGTTCCAGAACCGTCTCAAATCTTCTACTACATATAACGCTGTGCTCGTGCTTAAAATACTTGGATAAATTGAAACAAATAATTGAAGAAGATTTGGGAAATATAAAAAATTGGTTTGTTCGAAATTTATTGACTATAACTTTTGATAAAACGAATAATCTTTCCTTCACCTGTTATCAGAATCCTTTGCCAAATTTAGGTCCACTCAAAATTCGTAGTAAGTTTAAAATTATTGATGAAACTAAAATTGTCAAATATTTAGGAATAATGACTGACAACCATTTGAGGTGGGACCATCATATTTTTTTTGTCATTAAAAAACTGAGATATATGATAGTCAAATTTAAGTTTGTAATATAATTTCTCTCATTGAAGCACCTTGAAATACTGTACTTTTCCTTAGTACAATCTCAGTTGAGCTATGGTATTCTGGGATGGGGTGGTATTGAAAAAATCTTCATATAATTTGGAAGTGATTCAAAAATAAAAAAATATATATACCATCAAAATCATTTGTTTTCTTCTGATCTTCTAAATGAAAATAAGTAGAAAATTTGATATTGTACAATTGTTTATGTATAGAATTCTCATCCACATTTTGAAAAATAAAAAGGATATCAATCTTGGAGATCATCTTCATGAGACGAGGTATAAAACTGGATTGAATAAAGAAATGGCACAATAAATTTCAGTCACATTATCCCAAAATTGTTAATCATACTACCAGATATTATTAAAATAACTAAATCTATGAATGAATGATGGTTTTTCGGGTTTTTAGGACGACGTTTATTTAGAGAAAAACTCGAGAAAAACTCGACTAAATCTATGTATTATTACAATAATGAAGTGAAAGACAGGTTTAGTAACACATAAAGACATACTTTTCATAATTTGATGTATATTAATTAATGGTTAAATTTATTTTGTTTTATTATTCAAAACTTTGAAATGTTTAGATCAGAAATAGGATTGGAAATGAAAAACAAAAATTATTGTCAGTTTTAAAATAGTTCTTTAGTTGAATAGTTCACTTTACAACAAGGTTACTTAGTAAGGTTTCTTTTCAGTTTATTCATTACAATGTATTAAACACTGCTATAGTTATGTATTCATTCATTTATAAATAATCTTATTTCGTTATTATTATTGAAAGGGCGTTTATAACACTTGTTACCTTATATACTTTTATATCAGAATATTATAGCATTATGTTTTGTATACATTTAATTTGTTTGAAACGTATTTATATCAAAATTGAATATGCAGCAAACTTTGCAAACTTTTGTCATTAAATGGAAAATACTTTGTTTTGTAGCTTTTTGTTGTAGTACTATTTTGATTATTTAAATAAACACTTGAAGCCTTATGATAAGGATACTGATTTAAAAAAATCCTCAGAAAATAATAATGAAAAACATTCGTTTTATGTCATCAATGTTTGCGAAGAAAGTATATGAGTTTGAAGTGAACATTTTATCATCATTTGCTTTTTCATTTCAGGTAAATTCGCCACATACCCCGGTGGCGGTTACGTATCAACTTTGGGTCGCACACTGAAAAACTCTTTGATCAACACCGACTATATTTTCAACAACAACTGGTTCGACAAATTCACTCGATGTCTTTTCTTGGAATTCCTGCTGTATAATTCCAATAGCAATCTTTTCCAATCGGTATTGGTGAAATTCGAAATGAGCACAACTGGATTCGTTAGATCGGTATACGATGTAAGTAAAAATTGATGAATGGGCCATTCTCATGGCAGAAATATTTCACTGTCTTCCATAGCTTGCACAAGTCTCCCGAAAACTTTTGAGGAAAAAAAAAAGTCAAAATCAAAAAATATACTTGACTGTCAAAAGCTTTTCAACTATAAATAAAATTAAAATTGTTATGTATTATAAACTAGTATGTTGATAGTCCACCCAATCTGATGATTGTTAACTAAAATGTGTCTTTTAACATTACTTCAAAAACGACCTGCTGAAATATCAAGTTAATATATTGATTTGTTTTGAAGTCATCAAATAAAACCTTTCTTTAACTTCAACCCCCTGTATTTGGAATAATAATCAGGTTGATCCCCTCATTCCTTATATAATTTAGTCCAATTTAACTGGAGGTATCTACAGGCAGACGTAAGTGTCATTTGAAAACACCCTATATATAACGCACATGTTTTTATCAAATTAGATATATTATAAATTCAATGTATTAATCAATTCAATCCCAAGAAACATAAAATATTTATACAGGGACAACGAATATAAATATACATAAGAAACACACGAAACAACAATACTAGGTATAGTTGATAGGTAACAAATAAATATAAAAATAATATTTAAATCAGTATTGAGCAGAAATTGGTCAGAGACATTATACTCTTTCATATCTTTCATATCCCTCTATAGGCAGAAATGTTTGTTGGGATCAATAAAGTATTATTATTATATTCAGGAGAAATGATAATTTTTTTCAATTCCTTTTTGAATTTTGTGAGGTAATTAATAGACCTTATTCGTTTCGGCATGCTATTATAAGCTAAAATACCGCGATAATATGAATTTTTGCCAAACTGAGTTTTAATTTGGATAGTTTTTAGGTTATCAGATTGCCAGATTAGATGACTATGGCCATCAGAAGCAACAACATAGGAGATATTGGATTGGATTTTTTGTTAGTTGAATAAACGTGCAAATTTTCATTTCGAATAATGAATCAATATCTAGAAGATTTCTTAGTTTGTATAATTTTGAAGTAGGTTCCAGGAAGAATAATTTAAAAATACATTTCATAATCTTATTTTGTAAGGTTTTCAACGGTTTCAAAATTGACTTTGTTGCAGTTCCCCAAATTGAAATTAAATATTGAAGCTTTGGATATATCAAATTGAAGTAAATATTTTTGAGATGTAGAAATGACAATAATAGGGGATTTTTTCGTCTCAGATCCAGAACAAACGTAGACCAAGAGAGAGTTTGATCAATGGTTAAACCTAGAAATTTTAAGAATTTTTTTTGTATCGTATATAAGAATTATCCACATTGAGGGGTTTAATCTGATTTTCTGGAAAAGATATTTTAGAAATATACATAAAGCAAGATTTTTCAAAATTTAAAGATAACTTATTTTCTTCGAACCATGAAGAAATCAAAGTGAGGTCACCTTCCATTTGTTCCTTTATTTCTTGAGGACTTTTTCCATAATAGTACAGGGTATTATCATCCGCAAATAATTTTGAATCGCATTTCAGATTCAGGCAAGATATCGAATTTATATAAATCAGGACCAAAACAGGCCCAAGGATAGACCCTTGGGGCATCCCACAAGTAATATCTCTCTTCGAGTAGGTTGAGCCCCTCATATAAATAAATTGCTCTCTTCCACTGAGGTAATTTTCCAATAAATCATAAACGTTGCCTCTGATGCCAATTAGTTTTAGTTTCACTAATAAAAGTGGTCATCACGCAGTCAAAAACAAAGAGAAATTATTTATAGATTGATGAATAATAATAATAATAAGTTTATTCTCAATTTTAAAAATAAATTATCACAATATAAATTTATGACATGCAAATAAACTATAAAACAATCCCACGAAGTAAACTTGTGGTGGGATATTCATTTGTTCGTTTTGAAATAATTAAAATTAATTATGAATAATGTAAATATTTTTATGGTGCTTGTTAGTTAGTATTGAAACACAAATTTAAATTTTTAGTATTTCATGAAACATTATCCTTGGACTCTCCAATATCCAAATTTTCAGATTCTTTTTATATGAGAAAATCGATGTAATGGATTTTATTTTGTCAGGAACTATATCATAAACATATGGTGCAATAATTGTATAATTTTTTTGGCCAATTGTTTTAATAATTCTGATTTTAGTTGTTATTTCGTTTTTAAATCTGGTATTATAGATGTGATTTTTGTACATTATTTTATTTTTATTTTTGAAAAGGTAGATCAATATATTATAACAGTATAATTGTCTAATGTCCATTTTTTTGCTTTCTCTGAATAAAAGATCCGATGAATATCTTATATCTTTTTTATAAATAATTTTAAGAAACCATTTCTGAAGAATTTCTAAAGGCTTTAAATTATTATCATTCACACCCCCCCCCCCCCCCATCCAAGAATGCCATATCCTAGTTGTATTTGTATAAGTGAATAATAAAGCATTTCCAATTGAGAAATGTTTAGGAATTGTTTTAGAAACTTGAATTTTGATAACAGACTTCTCAATTTTCTCGTTGTGGAATTTATTTGTAAATTCCATTTGAGATTCCTGTCAATTATTATACCTAGATATTTAATATTATTTGTTTGTTGAATCTCATTCAAATTATCAATTTTGATTGGTCTTAAATTTGAGTCTGAACATGTTTGAGAAGTAAAAGAGATGTATTTCGTTTTTTCAAAATGTATCGTTAATAAATTAGCATCAAACCATTTTTTTATTGATTGAAATTCTTCTTCAACAGATAATTTGAGTAGTTTCCAATTTTCTGCCTGGTATGTTATGAGGGTATCATCAGCATAATTTTGAATATCTCCGATAGTCTTCAAATCAAAAAGATCATTCATATATATATTGAATGAAAGTGGCCCTAAAACTGTTCCTTGGGGAACTCCATATTCAAATACTTTTGAATCGCTAATATGATTGTTGATCTTAACATGTTGGATTCTATTGTCAAGATAATTTTTTAATAATTCTAGAATTTTTCCACGAAATCCTATATTTTCTAGTTTTCTGAGTAGATTTGAATGCGAAACTGCATCAAAGGCCTTTGATAAGTCAAGAAATATAGTTAGAGTTGGTATCTTCTTATCCAGTGAATCATAAATTTTTTGAGTGAAATTACAGATGGCATCTTGTGTTGATTTATTTTTCCTGAATCCAAATTGTCTGTTTGATAAAATATTAAATTTTTCTAAAAAAGTTTCCATTCTATATTTCAATATTCTTTCGAATATTTTTGCTAAAGTTGAAATCAATGTGATTGGTCTATAATTTTGTATTTCATTTTTAGGTCCTGATTTATAAATTGGTTTAATAAGACCAATTTTGAAAGCTTTTGGGCATTTTCCTGTATTAAAAATTGAATTAATCAAGTAAGCTAAGGGTTCAGCAATGACATCATTCATTGCTATTAGAACTTCAGACGTTATAATCATCTATACCAGGACTCTTATTCAATTTCAGAGATTTAATTGTACTTTTAATTTCGCCTTCATTAGTTTCTTCTAGTAGAAAAGAATTTCGATTGATGGGTATTGGATAATCTGAGATATCAATTTTATTTGTGATTTTCCTTGCCAAATTTTCTCCGACTTTCGAATAATATTCAACAAAATGATTCACTATTAATTTTTTATCTGATATTTCATCATTATTTTTTAATTTAATAGTTTTTATCAAATCATTTGATTTGTTTTCTTTGCAAATTTTTCCACAAGCTTTTCGGAGAATAATTATTTTGTTCAATTTGGTTACTGTAATATTTAATTTTGGCTTCTTTTATTATAGACGTTAATTTATTTTTAAAGATAATATAATCAAGTTTCAACAGTAAATTGTTTTCATTCTCTTTCATTGCTTTATAAAGATTATTTTTCTTTTCTACTGAATTCATAATAGCTGCTGTTATCCACTCTTTCATTTTTTTATTTTTCATTTTGATATATGTTGTACATTTTTCAGTGATTTTGCTAATTTCATCTATTAAATAATCTACCAATGTGTCAGGATCATATAATTTATAATATTCATCCCAGTTTTCTGCAGAAACGTTTTCATTTAATTTTTTGTAATCAATAACTGTTTTATATTTCATTTCATCCTCTATTTGGATATTTTTATTCAGATGGTATTGTAGTATTATAGGATAGTGATCAGTAATTTGGTATTCGAAAATCAGAGATTTGAATAAATTCATATTTTTTCTACTTTTTATGAATATGTGATCAAGGCATGATTTCTGGTTATTCATCTCTCTAGTATTTTTATTGATAAATGACTGAAAATTATTTTCACTGAGAATATTATTATATTCTTGTGAAACTATAGAATTAGATAGTATATTTATGTTTAAGTCACCAATGATGATAGATGTTTTATCCTGTGTTAATTCGTTTCGATAATTCTTCAAAAATTCTCTTAGGTTATTATTAAATTCATAGGGACATGTAGATGGTGGCCTATATATTGCTATAATATTAACTTGCTGTGATTTACTTATGAAAATTTTCAAGAAAATGATCATAACCCTATAGCGAATAATTTTGTCTCATACAATTTCCATGTCTCAGAAAAAAACATTACATCAAACCTCTCATTGAATAGATCAAGAAATAATTTTGTTTCATCAAAGTTTTTCGAATTACTTCTAATATTCTGGTGAAAAATTGTAAAAGGATGTTCATTATCTTTGCAAATATTTTTATATTCATTTATATTTCTAACTACCTGTGTTTCAATATCAACTTCTTCAAAATCATGAATGAATGGATCCATAACTTATCTTGAGATATCGTACATAAATACTTCTTATTGTGTTAAAGATTTCAAAAGTTCTTCAATATCGGCTTCATTGTTGATTATTACAGCTTTATCGTTTTCGGTCCGCCTAACAAATATTTTTCCATTCTTCCACCATACAAATTTGAAACTTGACTTCAGAGACTTTGCTCTTACAAATAGGAACTTGTTTCTACTCGTCATTGCTTCATTGATGTAAATTACCGCAGGTATCCCTGGTAAATGGATATCGTGGGTAGTAAGTTTTCCATGCATTCTGTAATATTTCTTGCCATTTTCAATAATGTTGTTTTTTAATTTTTCGGAATACAATTCAACTATGAGACTCTTTGGGTTATCTTTATTTTTTGGTGCAACAGTTTGTAATTTCAGTATATCTTCGTTTCTTATCTCTACTCCGATTATTTTGGAAATTTCTTTAATAACACTTATATCTTCAATCTCATTTTGTTGTGGAATACCTTTTATTTCTATATGTTCCATCAATTTTATCTGTTCTTGATCGTTCAGCTTTTCTTTCAAAAATTGTACTTCTGTTTTGATGCTACTCAGTTCAGTTTGCTTCTTCTCGTTTTCTTTCTTCAAATCATCTCTTTCTTTCTTGATTTCTTTTAGCAATGCTATAAACTCTTTATTTTCCAATTTCACTTCATCATATTTGGATGATAAAAAGGTAATAGACTCTTGAATTCCTATCAGCAATTTTGTCAAGTTTTCTAAATTTAGATTTTTAGTTACCTGGCTTAACTGATTGTGAATTTCTTGTGATGATGAACTCCTAGTATTACTTGACATAATTATCTGACAGTGTTGGCATATCCATCTTCTCCCATTTGGTTTATTAGCTTCTTTCGAAAATATTTCAAAGTCCTTACTCCTTAATTTAGAACATTTCAGATGAAACCACTGTATACATATTCCTTTACATTCAATAGCAGTTTGATTCATTTTAATTTTATGATTGCATTCTCCACATGTATCTAAATCCGAAGATCCTGCATTTTTCTTGTCCTGCGTGGATATTGTGAAGTTTCTGATCTTCTCTTCAATTTGTGTATCGTTGGAGGGATATTTGGGTGGTAGCTATCTTCATAATCAGAACTGGAATCTTTCTCTGCCTTCTTCGGGGATTTTTCTATATTACTTTTTCTACTTTTTCTTGTCATTTTGTCCTCACTTTATAATATTTCTGTTGAAACTATTTTTGACTACTGCATTAAAAGCAATAATTGAAAAACCTTGGGATACACCATCCTTAGATTTGTACGAATATACCAATAATATGACTTTGAACGAAATAATCAATTTGAAAAAGCTAAATTTGAATTCAAGTGAACCAAGAATATTCAAAAGGGTAATACACCCATTCGGAAAAATTACAAAATACACAATCATACTACTCGGATTTTGAACTACTTTCACTCGGACAATTCAGTGCATTCCATTTAAAACGAGTCACCCGGAATAACTTTCGAAACAATAATTTGCAGGAAAAATTAAAATACACATCAACAGTAGTGTACACGGGGACACATTTTAATATATTCAAATTTGATGTAACTTGCACTATCGCACCCTCAGATCATGTCACCAAATTTTTTTAAATGGATCACATTATAGTTTTTGCATTATCAGATGCTCCATGACTTCATCAAAGTATAATACGGGAGCTATAAATAATTTTAGTTGAAAAAGGTGGCTCCTTAATGAACTTCTGTACAATCTGTTCCCTAGATTTTATGGATGTTTTTTGAAGTACACTTAAAAAAAGTCTTATTTTACTAGTTGAGTTTGGATTCGATATTATCTTCATTTTGTATTTTTCTTATTCTACAATTACTATTACCTACCAGGTGAAGCTACAGAATTACCACCAAGGTCTACGGATCTCATTTCTGTAGATTTCTTTCTATGGAGCCATGTGAATATTTGAGAGAGAATGTCCTGAGGCATTGCATAGAAATTACCCCCGATATTTTCAACCACGTAAGGGCGCCAATGGAAGCTGGTTGGTACCATTGTATGGAAATTGGCGGAAAAGTTTTTAAACATATTCTATAGATTTTTTATTCCCATTGTCGAGTTATCAGATTTCAAATCAAGAATTTAGGTTCATATAAACCCATGAAAACATTAACGGCAAGGCTAAATATTCTGAAAAAATTCGAGTTATTTTGGCATTTAAATTGAATAATTAGAGAGATATAGAAGAAAATCTGATGAACTGTTTTCGAGGAAAAAAATAACAAACTTTTTTTTTTTTCAAGTTTTCCCAAAATCCATTCATCAGATTCCACTTAAAATATCATGACATATCATTGTCAAAGTAAAAGACAATCACGATTTTTTTCAGAATTTTCAACTTCAACAACAATTTAAAAAAATCCTGAAGATCTTGTTATAAAATCAAAGACACTTGAGAAGAATCGCTTTTGCAAGTGATATTTATATGAAATTCAGAAGACTGAACATTGAGGAACTATTCACATTATATTTCAGACATAAAATCAAACGATTTATATTTTTAATAATGATTTTCAAAACCTCGGACAAAAAACGGTAAATCGCTCCACTAAGTGATTCCTCTGTAGAACATGAACGAAAAGACAAAAATAGTTCTGTTACAGCCCACTAGGTATTGCACAGAATTATTGTCACTGTCATATTTACTGTACAGTGTTGCCAATATTTCTGGACAGCGGTAACCGATGTAATTTGTTTAATTTTTCAAAAATGAAAGTTACGTCGATAGGGATTTGTCAGTTCATCAGTTGGATCTTGGATTGGTCCGCCTAAAGCCTTGGAGTCCTTGGACATAATTGAAGAAGAATGTAAGTAATGAGTTTTATGTTTTGCGATTTAAAATATCAGTTTTGGAAATCAAAATCTAAGAAAACGAATGAACCAGCATTAAAGAAAATGGTCCTTGAAAACACCAAAAATGATTGAAAAGATAACCCCTTTTAGAACAAAAGGAGGTCTCTATCCATGGTAAGCCTGGATGTTCTGCAAATCGACCGAAATTTGCAGACAAGGAAAATACATAACTGTTTCTGAAAAATGTGGTGTACACCCATTACAAAACTGAAGACTCCGCAGATTTTCCGAAACTTGCAGAATGATTCGGCACGGGGGTTAAGTTCGAAAAACGAGGTCTCCACCCAATACAAATCTGAAGGCGCTGCAAATTTCCTGATATTTTCAGACAGGACACAGCAAGCAACACTGAATTTGAGTAATAAAGTCTCCGAGGTCTCCACCCATTAAATTTTTTTTTAATAATTTTTTTCCTAATTATACAAAATTTATTCAAACGTTAAAACAAGTAACAAAACCAAATGTTGACTTTTCAATTGCAAAATAAAAATAAAATAAAATAACAATCATTCAGTTGAATTGTTGGAAATGTCCGCCGTTAGCTTCAATGCACCCAGCAATTTTTCGAGGAAAAAAACATTATTCAAACAACATGAAAGTTGATTTTTCTTGAAAACAGTCAACTTTAGAGCTTATGACCAGGAATACCTTTTTTGTGTAGAAAACATTGGCGGTTGGAGAAAAAAACACCCACTACCCCTTTAAAATTTTCACCAATTATGAATTTGGAAAAAATAAAAAATCCGCACAAAACATAGCTTATTATGAGTAGAAAATGCCTACGAAATCTGTTTTCTGTGCGATAAACGGTTCCAGAGATATTCGCAAAAAACGGTTATTTTTTTAAAATTTCAACACCCCGTATCTCGAAAATGGTGCATTTTAGAGGGTAAGTTAATATAAACTTTTTTTCATATTTTTGGACGAGCTATCACATCCTGAAGTCCTGCACATTTATTATGAAACACCCTGTATAAGAAGTATCCTTGAGATTGTCGCATTATACACTTGATAACGACTGTAGATTTTACCAGTTGAAACGTCGTGATTAAAAATTGCAGAGAAAAGAAATTTTCTTTGTTCTTTTTTAGACAATGAAAGTCCAGAATAACCTTACTCAAAGTGAAACATTGTCAACCACTTTCAAACATCATTTCAATAGTAACATTTCTTTAAAATTTTTGGAAAATGAAAATATCGTTTTTGAATCTTTAGAAAGGAAAAGTACAAGCCAGTTTTACTAGAGTCGATTCGCTTACAAAAGATTAGGTGGTTTGTGGTTCGTTTACATTTGATGATCAGTCGTTGCGATGAGTGGAAAGACTTACTCCAGAGCGCTACTTCAACGGTGAACGTAGGTGCCTTTAGGAGTGTCTCAAGACAATGGCTACTCTACTAGCTGGATAGGATATGTAGTCGGTATGGGATCTTTCCTGTAGCTCAGATACTTGGACGCTGAGTTATTTTTTTTGTATGATTTCATGTACATTCTTGAAATTGATGGACTGGAACGTTTTCACCAAGTGTTGCGGCTGCACTGGCAGAAGATGACAGAAATGAAGGGATCATTGATGTGATTATGAGCGTTAGTGTTGTATTTTTATTATCATTCAGTTACATGCGCTCATTCTCGCCTCAGTGACTCCTCGCGTGGTACTGTAGGTTTTCCCTGGTTTTTCCTGCAGTTGAAATAGCAAATGCGCCACCTTTTTTTGTTTAGTCGCCCCGTAGCGCATATGGTGGTGGTACTCTCTTTCGTCTGCACTTATGTTCAGATCGGGAAGATTATCACCATTATAGTATATATAATACATACCTATTACAATTATGCTTGTATATCAAACACACAGTTTCAAGAATTAAAATTGCAACAACTGTTAAAATTTTGTGTTTAAAAACAGAGATCACATGAATCCCGATAAATTGTTTTCCATAAATATCGCAGAGCACGATTCTGTTAAATTAGAACATTCTGAAATCGATAACTGCGGCAAATTCCCCGAAATGCCATTACATACAGCCTAGTTACCTTAGCAATAAAGTTCAGCAATATTTGCATTTCTTATTTTTCTTCATACGCATAGTGGAAAACAGTTTTATATTTCAGTTTGTCAATCAGAACGGATTGAGGAAAGAAACCACAAGTTCAAAATAATTTTTCCGGGTGTCCAGGGCCGGTTTCACTCCAGCAATTTTCGTCAACTTCCTTAATATGGACTCTGCCATCATCATATTCTAGTAAAGTTTTCAGGATAAGGTGCGGAAAAAAACCACATGTTCAAAATAATTTTTCCTTGCATCCAGGGCCGGTTTCACTCCAGCAATATTCCTTAACTTCCTTATTATGGACTCTGCCATCATCATATTCTGAGAAAGTTTTCAGGATAGAGTGCGAAAAAACCACACATTCAAAATAATTTTTCTGGGCGTCCAGGGCCGGTTTCACTCCAGCAATATTCCTCAACTTCCTTATTATGGACTCTGCCATCATCATATTCTAGGGAAGTTTCCAGGATAGGGTGCGGAAGAAAACCACATGTTCAAAATAATGTTTCCGGGCGTCCAGGGCCGGTTTCACTCCAGCAATTTTCGTCAACTTCCTTAATATGGACTCTGCCATCATCATAATCTAGGAAAGTTTTCAGGATAGGGTGCGGAAAAAAACCACATGTTCAAAATAATTTTTCCGAGCGTCCAGGGCAGGATTCACTCCAGCAATATTCCTTAACTTCCTTATTATGGACTCTGCCATCATCATATTCTGAGAAAGTTTTCAGGATAGAGTGCGAAAAAACCACATATTCAAAATAATTTTTCTGGGCGTCCAGGGCCGGTTTCACTCCAGCAATATTCCTCAACTTCCTTATTATGGACTCTGCCATCATCATATTCTAGGGAAGTTTCCAGGATAGGGTGCGGAAAAAAACCACATGTTCAAAATAGTTTTTCCGGGCGTCCAGAGCTGGTTTCACTCCAGCAATATTCCTCAACTTCCTTATTATGAACTCTGCCATCATCATATTCTAGTAAAGTATTCAGGATAGGGTGCGGAAAAAACCACATACTCAAAATATTTTTTCGGGCGTCCAGGGCCGGTTTCACTCCAGCAATATTCCTCAACTTCCTTATTATGGACTCTGTCATCATCGTATTCTAGGAAAGTTTTCAGGATAGGGTGCGGAAAAAACCACATATTCAAAATAATTTTTCCTGGCGTCAAGGGCCGGTTTCACTTCAGTAACATTCCTCAACTTCCTTATTATGGACTCTGCCATCATCATATTCTAAAGAAGTTTTCAGGATAGAGTGCGGAAAAACCACATATACCACATATTCAAAATAATTTTTCTGGGCGTCCAGGGCCAGTTTCACTCCAGCAATACTCTCCAACTTCCTCCAACTTCCTTATTATGGACTCTGCCATCATCATATTTTAAGGAAGTTTTCAGGATAGAGTGCGGAAAAAAACCACATATCCAAAATAATTTTTCCGGGCGTCCAAGGGCCGGTTTCACTACAGCAATATTCCTCAACTTCTTTATTATGGACTCTGCCATCATCATAATCTAGAAAAGTTTTCGAGATAGGGTGTGGAAAAAAACCGCATGTACTTAATAATTTATTTTTCCGGGCGTCCAGGGCTGGTTTCACTCCAGCAATATTCCTCAACTTCATTAATATGGACTCTGCCATCATCATAATCTAGGAAAGTTTCCAGAATAGGTTGCGGAAAAAAGCCACATAGTCATAATAATTGTATTAACTGGCCCTGGACACCCGAGAAATTCATTTTGAACAAGTGGTGTTTTTCGCACCCTATCCTGAAAACTATCCTAGAAAATGATGATGGCAGATTCCATAATGAATATTAAGGAAGTTGAGTAATATTGCTGGAGTGAAACCGGCCCTGGACGCCCGAAAAAATCATTTTGAACATGAGTTTTTTCCGCACCCTATCCTGAAAACTTTCCTAGAATATGATGATGGCAAAGTCCATAATAAAAAAGTTGAGGAATATTGCTGGAGTGAAACCGGCTCTGGACGCCTGGAAAAATCATTTTGAACATGTGATTTTTTTCCACACCCTATCCTGAAAACTTTCCTAGAATATGATGATGGCAGAGTCCATAATAAGGAATATGAGGAATATTGCTGGAGTGAAACCGGCCTTGGACGCCCGGAAAAATTATTTTGAACATGTGGTTTTTTTCCGCACCCTATCCTGAAAACTTTCCTAGAATATGATGATGGCAGAGTCCATAATAAGGAAGTTGAGGAATATTGATGGAGTGAAACCGGCCCTGGACGCCCGGAAAAATTATTTCGACCATGTGGGTTTTTCCGCACTCTATTCTGAAAACTTTTCTAGATTTTGATGATGGCAGAGTCCATAATAAGGAAGTTGAGGAATATTGCTGGAGTGAAACCGACGCTGGACGCCTGGAAACATCATTTTGAACATGTGCGTTTTTCCCGCACCCTATCCTGAAAACTTTCCTAGAATATGATGATGGCAGAGTCCATAATAAGGAAGTTGAGGAATATTGCTGGAGTGAAACCGGCCCTGGACGCCCAGAAAAATTATTTTAAATATGTGGTTCTTTTCCTAGAATATGATGATGGCAGAGTCCATAATAAGGAATTTGAGGAATATTGCTGGAGTGAAACCGGTCCTGGAAGCCCGAATTACGTTGTCAACGACCCCGTATTCCGCTGACGCTACTGATGGAATTCGTACGAAGGACGTTTCGACAGCATTACAACAATTTCTCATCGCTTCTCGGTTAACGCAATGAACTCAGTCTGATTTTATAACTTGTAATTGTTACTCGTAATTTTATCCAATTTTTGTAATCCATAAATATTTTTAAATGCTTTTCGAGTTTCCCGAAAACAAAAGTGGCGCAGTCGGTAGGATTTTGAAAGTGAAAAAGTTCATCGAGGAATCGTTCGCTTCAGTTTCAACTGTTTGTTTTTAATCGCGAACGGTACGCATCCATTGAGGAGACTACCTTCATAGAATAGTGTTAACTAAGCGGAAACCAAAAGCACATAGGATTAGCAGCCTACCCCGATTCCAGATGTTGAAAAGCATTGCGGCTTTATTGTGAGTATATCTTGTTCATATATGTCAGACTCCTCTGAAACCTCAGAGTTCCTGTGAATATCCTGTATCTTACAAGTGAAGACCGTTAATAATAATAGTAATAATATAATAGTAAATATAGCAGTTTCCAATAACAGATTTCTTAAAAGTTATTCATAATCGATTCAAAATAGATCCAATTATAGACTCACTTATTAATCAGCTCGCAAGTCTTACAACAATGCCTGAAATAATTCCAGTAATTAGTTCAGATCTTTTGAAGACAATTCCGGAGTATGACGGAAACCCAACGGGTTCAGTTCGGTTCATAAAAACAATCGAACAGCTATCGGAAGTTTATTTTGATGCGAATACACCCGAATCAACACAAAATTTAATTATTGTAAACACAATATTTGCAAAATTGACCGGTGTGGCGATAGAAGCAGTCAATATTTAGAACGCTAAAACTTGGCCCGAAATTCGTGAAACTTTACTCCAAAATTTTGGTGACCAGAGGGACCTGAGTTCCCTCACCCAAAATTTAATGCATATGAGGCAAAGTAACGAAACGCCGCAGCAATTTTATTCGAATTGTATTCATGTACTTAATACTATTTGTAACTATATTGATTTGCACACTGCCACCGAGGTTGAGAGAACTTGTGAAAGGAATTTATTCACAAACGAGTATTTTTAATTGGTTGAACCTTTCGGTACCAGAGTAAGGGCTCGTAACCCCCAAACACTTCCTCAAGCTGTATCAATATTAAATGATGAAATCAACATAACAAATTTGCAAGGATATTTCTTTCCTAAGCCTCAGATTAACCACCCTCGTCCTAATTTTTCACAAACCAGGCCATTAAGGCAAAACTACCAGCAGTCCCATCTTAACTTCAACTCTCAAAATCAATGTTTCCCACCACAAAACTATCAATTTGTGAATCAACCCAACGCACAACGTCAATCATTTCCGAGTCAACCAATACCCATAAAACCAATCAACCGCCCACCACAAAGATTCACAAATTCACAGGTATTCTGCCGACCCCAAAATGTTTGGAAAAATCCGTCCTTCCCCTATGAGCGGCATCTCTTCATGGTACCAGTCTCAGACCACAACAGCGTCCCAACTCTTTCCAAAATAACGTCCAAAACAGAAACTTCATATCTGAAGAACTTTTCTATGCTGAACAAGGTTCAGTTCCAACAAACGAATATCCCGAGACTTATGATAACCCCGAATCTGACGAAGGCGCCGTGCCAGAATCAAGACGACCAGACTTGATAATAATAGAATCAAACAATAACCAGGACAGACAACTCCCGTTTATCGAAATAAAGAACCCACCGTTAAAATTATTAGTCGATACTGGATCGACACGATCATTTGTAGACCCATCAATAGCCAATCAATACTTTAAAAACGCCATAGTAAACGAACCATTTTCGGTGTCCACTTGTTTCAAAACCTCAAATCACGATTCATTCATTATGATTCCAGCTTTTGACGAGTTTCGTACAGATAAAGAAATAAAATTTTTTCATTATAAATTTCATATTTTTGATGAATTATTAGGAATCGATAATTTGAAATTATTGAACAGTAGATTGGATCTGGTCAATAGTAAAATAATCACCCCGCAATCAATCAATATCATAAAATATTTTGTTTCAAATCCAAAACTTCTTTTTGAAAAAGTGATTCCAAAAAATTCCAAATTATTTACAAAAATCCCTATCGATTGCTCAAATAAGCACGTGATGATACCACAACAGGAAATTTTAGCATGTAAAATTCCCCCCACCTTAACACTAGCAAATAATGACGAAGCTAATGTGGAAAGTTTCAATCCAACTGACAATGACATCAAACTGACCATGCTATACCCAGTCAAGACCATTCCACTAACGATTGACGAAACATATCAATTCCAGGACTTTCCAGAAATCAGAAAATACGACCTAGAACACAATTTTGAAATTCACTTCTCAGAAAATCTACAGACTATCACCAAAAATGACATCCAAGACATAATTCGAACTGACCATCTAAATGCTGAAGAGAAACACCTCTTGAAACTCTGCAGACAATTCTCAGACATATTCTACAAGGAAGGCGAACCACTGACCTCGACAACAGAAATTAAACACGAAATCAAAACAAGAGACGAAATTCCAGTATATACAAAGTCCTACATATATCCTTTTATACACAAACAAGAAGTACAAACGCAAATAAACAAAATGATTCGACAAAATATAATTCGACCCTTGGTCATCTCCAATCTGGATTGTTCCAAAAAAAGATGGAGAATTGTTATCGATTATCGGAAGCTAAACGAGAAGAAAATCGATGACAAATATCCAATACCCAATATAACTGATGTGTTGGACAAGTTAGGTAAATGTCAGTATTTTACTACATTAGACCTGGCATCTGGTTTTCACCAGATACAAATGAATCCTTCCGATATCGAAAAAACTGCATTCAATGTCGAAGGAGGTCACTACGAGCATGTGCGCATGCCTTTTGGCCTTAAGAACAGTCCAGCTACGTTTCAGCTTTGCATGGACACCATCCTCAGTGACTACATCAACAAAATTTGCTTGGTATATCTAGATTATATCATTATTTTTTCTACCTCTCTTCAGGAACATATAGACAGCCTGACATAAGTATTCAAATGCTTGAGAAGTGCCAATCTCAAAGTGCAAATGGATAAATCTGAATTCCTCAAAAAGGAAACAGCTTATCGTGGTCACGTTATTACAACTGACGGAATTAAACCAAATCCCAGTAAAATCTCAGCAGTTCAAAAATATCCAATTCCAACCACAACAAAACAAATCAAAGGGTTTTTAGGACTCCTTGGTTACTATCGTCGATCCATAAAGGACTTCGCAAAACTGACCAAACCATTGACATTATGTCTGAAAAAGGACGCAAAAATTGTTCATGACTCTCAATTTATTCAATGTTTCGAACACTGTAAACCACTTTTGACTAATGAACCTGTACTGATATACCCAAATTTCGACCAGCCCTTTGTCTTGAGCACGGATGCCAGCAATTTTGCCATTGGGGCTATCCTCTCTCAAGGGCCTATTGATTCTGACAAACCAGTGGTGTACGCGTCGCGTACCCTAAATCAATCAGAGCAGAACTACTCAACGATAGAAAAAGAACTTCTAGCAATAGTATGGGCAACGAAATATTTCCGTCCATATCTGTATGGGCGAAAATTCAAAATTTTCACTGACCATAAACCCCTTCAGTGGCTTAAGTCTCTTAAAGAGCCAAATTCCCGCCTAGTGAGATGGCGTCTTGAACTAGAAAAAGTTGACTACGAAATTGTTTACAAAAAGGGCAAATTAAATACAATTGCCGACTCCCTATCACGAGTGGAAATTCATGTTAATGAACTCCAAAAATTCATAAACAACTTCAATGAAAATTATCGTGAAATCCTAGACATCTTCTATGACACCCTCGTTGCAAGAACCTCTGTCGACGAGTATATCATCCCACAACTTGGTGAAATCCCAAATTTGAACGAAGTTAATAGCGACGAACATTCCGGAACCAATATTAACGAATCAATTTCCGAGATTCCTGGCATCTTCATCAATGCCGATGTTGTCACCACCAACCCCACAGTGCCCAATGATGCCATCATCAATAACGAAGCCCCCGATAACACTGATGGCGAAACTGTACACTCAAATGCAGAAGACCCTGTCCTGACCTTCCCGATCTCAGAACATCCGATGAACGGTTTTGATCATCAGATCACTATAGACCTGGTATTCTTTTCTCCAGACGAGCCAAAAATCAAAGAAATATTCCTGAATAAAAGAAGAATTTTCGCACAGCTTTCTCTCCAAAATTTGGGGCATGATGTCATTAAACTCATCAAAGATTATCTTAACCCAAAATACGTCTACGCGTTATATCTTCCCAATGAAAACATGATTCCCCGATTCTGCGAAGTAGTTAAGAACACCTTCAGAACACCTTCTTTCAAGTTCATCCGCTGCAACAAAATACTAAAAGACGTCATCAGCACCGATGATCAAAAATTACAATTCAGAAATATCACGAAGGTAAAACTAACCATAGAGGCATAATCGAGACAGAAAAACGAATTAGAGATACATATTATTGGCCAAAGCTAGCTATAGATACTCGCATCTTATTAATAACTGTTCGATATGTCAACCAAATAAATACGACCGGAACCCACCTAAACAACAGCTTCAAGTTAGCCCAACACCTAACAAGCCATTGGAAACCGTCTTTATCGATACATTCCAAATAAAAAATCAAAAGTTTTTAACAATCGTCGACGCTTTCTCAAAATATGCCCAAGCTTATCCTCTACTCAACCTCAGTGCTGTAGAGGTGGCAAACAACCTATTGACCTACATTAACCACAATGGAGTCCCCAAATCACTCAACTCCGATAATGGCACCGAGCTTAAAAACGAATTAATTCAAGAATTTGCTAAAACGCACAATATCGAATTACATTTGTGGGCCGTGGTGGTCGGCTGGTAAAAGCGTACGCCTCGCAAGCGTGGGGTCGTGGGTTCGATCCACCGATTCACCGGTCTCGTGCATGGCATCACACGTTAAAAGGTAAGGGCTGCGTCTTCCCTAGCTCACACAAGTCTCTCGAAGACTTCCGAAGGTTGCGCGTAGGGGTGCAATCGGTTGACGGAAATAACAATTTTTTAACATTACGTTACCCATGATCATCCCGAATCGAAAGGAATCGTTGAACGGTTCCATTCAACCATCATCGAACATTTAAGAATACTTCAAACTACCCATGAGGAACTCGATATTATCAAACAGATGCCATATGCCATCATGGGCTATAATCACTCAATACACTCTGCCACAAATATGAAACCCATAGATGTTATCACTGGTCACCTATCCACTTCAGACCCCTTCAATGTCAACCTTGAAAACTTGGTACATAGTGCCTACATGACGGCGCATAAGACGAAAACCGCAGAATTGTACAAACATCTAAACAAAAAATTAACTCAAAATAAAGAAAAAACCATTGACAAACTCAACAAGGCACGGGAACCTCCTCTGACTTATAAGGAACGTAAACCAGCGTACAAATGTACAGACAACAGAAACAAACTCTCTCCAAAATTCCGCGCAGTAACTGTTCTCAAGAATAAAAAGACGAAATTAAAATTACCAAAGAACACCATGCATAAATCAAGTTTCAAAAGACCATTGTTTCAGGTCCATCCTGTCGCTGACGATGAGCCAAGAACTTCAAATACAGTCCCTAAATAAAAACCCAGGTATCCTTCCTTTCAAAATAGGCACAACGCGCATCAAAAGCACATACCTTACCTTCGTACACTTCTACGATCTCACCCTCATTTCTGACGAACTTCGAACAATTCAAAACAAATATTCCAGATTACTGAAAGCAGTTAATCACAGGCTATCCCGTCCATATTTTGAAGAGTTGAAAACTATCAATCAATCAATTTTCTTTCAACTAAAAGACTAAAACGAGGAATACTGAACGGTTTAGGTTCTATAATAAAAAGTATAAGTGGTAATCTAGATGCTGAAGATGCTGAAAACTATGATAAGGAAATTTCAGAACTAGAAAATAATCAAAATAGCGTAATTTCAAAAGTTAATGACCAAATAAAATTGCTTCGGACATGTCGACCTTCATTTTTAATTTCCATCACTATCTCGAAACTAAAGAGGCTTTCGATCAACTCAGCTCTATCCTTCTAATGCTGTTGCAAATATTGACTGACCTAGAAACCGCTACAATATTTGCTAAATTAGGACAAGCATATCCTAGTATATTGAAAATCAATGATATTGAATGGATGTTGTCAACCTTAGTACAACACTATACCGCTAATAATTTACTGTTTGGAAAAGGTACTTATCAGAAAAATAATAAAATAGTTTTCGTGATAAAGTTTCCACTTGTATCACCCAAAGTATTCACCCAATATCACTTATATTCCATTCCTACCCCAAACCAAACTACCATCATACCACCTGCACCCTATCTGGCATGAATCTCCACGATGTTCATTACTGCCCTTGGAACAACCTCCTTCCAGGAACCACCACCAGCGACTGTATTTTTCAAATATTGAGCATCGCAAAGGACCCCCAAAACTGTCAAGAACTACCGATCCACCTGGTATCAAACATCATCGACGCCCACTATATCAGCATTTTCGAGAAGGCTACCCGCATCCAGAACACCTTCAGTACAACAGACATTACCACCCTCACAGGATCATGCCTGATCACAGTACCACTTCGCTGCCAATTCAAAACCCCGATCGAACAATACGTCAATGATGTCACGAAAGTTGGAGAACAACCCCTGCTCCTACCGGATATCAAGTTACCACAAATAACACATGACCCAGAAATACCAGCCCTAAAACTTCAAGACATCTCCTTGGATAAACTAACCGAAATTCACAAGGAAGCCAGCCGTTTAACTCCGCTCACCAAATCGTCCCATTCGCCGAGAGCCTACGTCTGGACACTCCCTATATACAGTATAATGATAATTTGTCTAGCTGTTATCATTATATACAAATTCAAACACCTACTAGTTCGACGTCCACCTGCAACCAGCATCCAAGAAGACAACACTGAAGTCACCGAACAACCCCTACCAAAGGAACGGAAAACATTCTTCATTCCATGAAATACTGTTTTCCAACTTAGAAGGGAGGAATTACGTTGTCAACGACCCCGTATTCCGCTGACGCTACTGATGGAATTCGTACGAAGGACGCTTCGTCAGCATTACAACAATTTCTCATCGCTTCTCGGTGAACGCAATGAACTCAGTCTGATTTTATAACTTGTAATTGTTACTCGTACTTTTATTCAATTTTTGTAATCAATAAATATTTTTAAAAGCTTTTCGAGTTTCCTGAAAAATTATGTTGAACATGTGTGAAACCGGCCCTGCACGCCCGGAAAAATTATTTTGAATGTGTGTTTTTTTCCGCACCCTATCCTGAAAACTTTCCTAGAATATGATAAAGGCAGAGTCCATAATAAGGAAGTTGAGGAATATTGCTGGAGTGAAACCGGCCCTGGACGCCCGGAAAAATTATTTTGAACATGTGGTTTTTTCCGCACCCTATACTGAAAACTTTCCTAGAAAATGATTATGGCAGAGTCCATAATAAGGAAGTTGAGTAATATTGCTGGAGTGAAACCGGCCCTGGACGCCCGGAAAAATTATTTTGAATATGTGGTTTTTTCCGCACCCTATCCTGAAAACTTTCCCAGAAAATGATGATGGCAGAGTCCATAATAAGGAAGTTGAGGAATATTGCTGGAGTGAAACCGGCCCTGGACGCCCGGAAAAATTATTTTGAATATGTGGTTTTTTCCGCACCCTATCCTGAAAACTTTCCCAGAAAATGATGATGGCAGAGTCCATAATAAGGAAGTTGAGGAATATTGCTGGAGTGAAACCGGCCCTGAACGCCCGGAAAAATTATTTTGAATATGTGGTTTTTTCCGCACCCTATCCTGAAAACTTTCCCAGAAAATGATGATGGCAGAGTCCATAATAAGGAAGTTGAGGAATATTGCTGGAGTGAAACCGGCCCTGGACGCCCGGAAAAATTATTTTGAATATGTGGTTTTTTCCGCACCCTATCCTGAAAACTTTCCCAGAAAATGACGATGGCAGAGTCCATAATAAGGAAGTTGAGGAATATTGCTGGAGTGAAACCGGCCCTGGACGCCCGGAAAAATTATTTTGAATGTGTGTTTTTTTCCGCACCCTATCCTGAAAACTTTCCTAGAATATGATAAAGGCAGAGTCCATAATAAGGAAGTTGAGGAATATTGCTGGAGTGAAACCGGCCCTGGACGCCCGGAAAAATTATTTTGAACATGTGGTTTTTTCCGCACCCTATACTGAAAACTTTCCTAGAAAATGATTATGGCAGAGTCCATAATAAGGAAGTTGAGTAATATTGCTGGAGTGAAACCGGCCCTGGACGCCCGGAAAAATTATTTTGGATATGTTATTATTTTCCGCACCCTATCCTGAAAACTTTCCCAGAAAATGATGATGGCAGAGTCCATAATAAGGAAGTTGAGGAATATTGCTGGAGTGAAAACGGCCCTGGACGCCCGGAAAAATTATTTTGAATATGTGGTTTTTTCCGCACCCTATCCTGAAAACTTTCCCAGAAAATGATGATGGCAGAGTCCATAATAAGGAAGTTGAGGAATATTGCTGGAGTGAAACCGACCCTGGACGCCCGGAAAAATTATTTTGGATATGTTATTATTTTCCGCACCCTATCCTGAAAACTTTCCCAGAAAATGATGATGGCAGAGTCCATAATAAGGAAGTTGAGGAATATTGCTGGAGTGAAACCGGCCCTGGACGCCCGGAAAAATTATTTTGGATATGTTATTATTTTCCGCACCCTATCCTGAAAACTTTCCCAGAAAATGATGATGGCAGAGTTCATAATAAGGAAGTTGAGGAATATTGCTGGAGTGAAACCGGCCCTGGACGCCCGGAAAAATTATTTTGGATATGTTATTATTTTCCGCTCCCTATCCTGAAAACTTTCCTAGAAAATGATGATGGCAGAGTCCATAATAAGGAAGATGAGGAATATTGCTGGAGTGAAACCGGCCCTGGACGCCCGGAAAAATTATTTTGAACATGTTATTATTTTCCGCACCCTATCCTGAAAACTTTTCCAGAAAATGATGATGGCAGAGTGCATAATAAGGAAGTTGAGGAATATTGCTGGAGTGAAACCGACCCTGGACGCCCGGAAAAATTATTTTGAATATGTGATTTTTTCCGCACCCTATCCTGAAAACTTTCTTAGAATATGATGATGGCAGAGTCCATAATAAGGAAGTCTAGGAATATGCTGAAGTGAAACCGGCCCTGGACGCCCGAAAAAAATATTTTGAGTATGTGGTTTTTTTCTGCACCCTATCCTGAAAACTTTCCTTGAATATGATGATGGCAGAGTCCATAATAAGGAAGTTGAGGAATATTTCTGGAGTGAAACCGGCTCTGGACGCCCGGAAAATTTATTTTGAACTTGCGGTTTGTCTCCTCAATCCGTTCTGATTGACACACTGAAATATAAAACTGTTTTCTACTATTCGTATGAAGATAAAAAAGAAATGCAAATATTGCTGAACTTTATTGCTAAAGTAACTAGGCTATTACATACCGCAGATATGATTCAATAAGAGAATGGCACACAGGTTTGGAAGCTGAAAATCCTAATTCATTCGATACAACTCTCAATGTTTTGACTGGAAGTTATTTCTACATTCAATAAATTGATAAATGGATATTATCATATCTGTACCACAAGTGGCAAAACACTCCAAACAACGAGACATTGAAAAATGATTATTTAATATTGAAAAATGAAGTTGAGTATTTGATTGAAGAAGCAAAAACCAAATATTACAATAAACGCGTGGAAAATTAAAATAATATGTCTAAAAAACTTTGGAATTCATTAAATGAAATAATAAAAATCCCTGAACAGAATAAAATTAATAATATTGAGAACGAAAATGGGGATTTGGTAAATGACTCCAAAGAAATAATATTAATGCAAAGAATAAAATTTCTCTAAATTCAATTTTTCTGGAACCAACAAATGAACTTGAAGTAATGAACACGATTGCCCAACTGAAAAACAAAAAAGTTCCGGGGTATGACGGTCTGAAAGCAGAAACATTGAAAGCTATCTCAACCTATATATGTAAACTACTAACACACATAATCAACAAATGTTTCGAACTGGGTCAATTTCCGTATGTTTTCAAATTATCAGTGGTGACCCCCATATACAAAAATGGAGGAAAACAAAAAGTTACAAACTACAGACCAATCTCTCTTATAACATCTCTCAGTAAAGTAGTTGAAAAAATTCTAAAGAGTAGATTAAATAAATTCTTGAACAAATATAACCTTCTATCAGCATCCTAGTTCGGCTTTCGAGAAAATAAATCTACACAAGACGCTATACACGTTTTAACAAATGACATTTACGAATGAATGATGGTTTTTCGGGTTTTTAGGCCGACGTTTATTTAGAGAAAATCTCGACGTTTCGCCAACACGAGTGGTTGGCATTTTCAAGAGAAATGTTTACAGCTTCGATCACTGAACAAGTAGTCGGCCTAAACACCCGAAAAACCATCATTCATTCAACGATGGCCGCGAAAGCCTTTCACGACATTTTAGACAAAAACATTCCATGTTTAGGCGTATTTGTAGATTTAAGTAAGGCTTTCGACATGGTTGACCACACTATGCTTCTAGCCACACTGGATGATATAGGAATACGAGGTACAGCAAATGACTTACTCAAATATTATCTGACAAACAGAAAGTAAAAATTCGAAATGATACAAGCTTGGAAGAAATGATCACTTGTGGTGTACCTCAGGGGACAGTGTTGGGACCGATGTTGTTCACAATATACTTAAACAACTTATTTTTGCAAGAGAATTCTGGAAAAATATTAAGCTTTGCTGATGACACAGTCATTGTTTATAAAGAAAATAATTGGTATGATTTAAAGACAAAAACTTAAAATGATCTGAATAATTTAAAAGATTGGTTTGATAGCAGACTTCTCTCAATTAATTTCAGCAAAACTCACTACCTGCCATTCAGTAGTACAGAAACGTCTCTTCCAGACTTTGACTTAACCGTAACAAAATTTGCATATTAGACCTGTAAAAAAAATTAAATATATATATATATATATATATATATATATATATATATATATATATATATATATATATTTTCTTGGACCCTCACCTGAGATGGGATCAACATATTATATATCTCACTAAAAAACTACGCTGTATTCTGTATAGATTTAAGCAGGTAAAAACATCTTGATTTGAGTCTCATTTGAATTATGGGATTATAGGATGGGGAGGAGTTTCACGAACCTACTTGAATATGCTTGAAATCTCGCAAAAAAGGTTTCTAAGAATGATACTGAATCAAGACTACAGATACCCAAGTGACTCTCTATATGCTGAAACAGAAATGTTCGATATAAGACAGCTCTATTCCATTCAAGTACTGGTTATGCAACACCTGAATAAAGCACAGCTGAATGTTCATACCCACTAGTATTCTACCAGACAAAAACATAAATAACCCCATTTATGAAAAAGGCAATAGGCCAAAAAAGCTATAATTATATTGCTCCAAAGCTATACAACTTCCTACCTGACTCTCTGAAGACTGGAACTTCCTTCTTGGTATTCAAAAAGCAGTTGAAAAAATTCATAAAGGATATTGAAAGAAAGGAAATCCATAAATCAATAAAGTATTAATAAAATATCATAAAATGATTGAAGGCTAAAAAATAATAACTCAAGAAATATTTTGATGAAAAATTTCAGTTAGCATGTAAGGAAAAAACAATCGAAATTATCGAAATATACATTTTAATTTTATTTTAATTTATATTTATTATCTTTTAATCACATTAACATTATTATAAGTAACTAAAATATTTTAATACCCGTTTTTAGTACGTAGACAGTATTTATATTTTATATAGTGTTTTATACTACTTGTTTGTACTAATTTTTTATACTACTTGTTCTTTATATAGTATTTTATACTACTTGTTATATGTTTATCCAAATATTCACCCACAATAGGGCTTGCCCTCAGTGGGATACCAATTTATTCATCTAGACTTTATTGTATTTTCGTATTCATGTTCAATGTTTTGCTTTAATTATATTACTTTACCTGTATATCGTGAATCGAAATGATAAATAAATATTATTATTTTTTTTCTCCTTAGGAGTGTACCAGTCAGGCCCTGTCTCGGGTGCTCCGACCCATCCGGAGGGCGCGCTGGTGTCGTTAACCCCAACTACCACTCCCCACGTCCGTAGGGTGAGTGATTATTGGGTCCGAGATTCATGTGCCCTGAGCAGACGGAGCGAACCAAGAATAACGGCCTTCTGCATTCGTGCTGCTAAGATTTCTGCCATATTACGGCAAGCAGCTATTATCTTCAAATTGGAGAGCAGTGTGTCCATCATTCCACCAAGGACTCCTATGATCAGAACCACCATTTTGACAGAATGGTCCGGATACAACCTGCGGAGTTCAAAGAGAAGATCTCGATATTTAGTCCGTTTTTCCTCCTCTTTTCGAACGATATTCATTTCGCCTGGAGCGGAAAACTCCATGACGAATATCGTTCTACTTTGGTGGTCGAGGAGGACAACATCAGGCTTATTGGCTTGTATTTGCCTGAGGGTGGGGAATGAGTAGTTCCAATAGATGCGGCACCTCTCATTCTCCACCACGAACTCAATATCCCCCGGAACATAAGGCAACAACGGTGTGTCGTCTATACAGCACGAGTGTCGTAGATGGTAGTACAACACTCGTAGAGCCGCGTTATGCCTGTGGATATAGGCTGAGATCGCATAACATGGGCATGCTGATAGCAGATGCATTACGGTCTCAGGTGCCCCACGACATGCCCTGCATCGGGTGTCAGGGACGTCTATACCCATCACGCGACTACGGTAGACGAGGGTGTTGAAGACACCATCCTAGCAGGCCATTATGAATCCATCGGTCTCCGACTTTAGCTCACTCGACCTGAGGAAGGCAAAGGTCAACCTTTTGGATAAGCCAATGTCTTCGATGTTGTGAAAGAAGACACCATGCATTGGCTTATCCATATGTAGCTGTAGCAGGACATCTGTCTCCGCAGCTTTGATGTGAACTTTTTGCTGAACGGGTCCCAACTCGGTGACAGAGTTTGGGTTAGCCCGTTCAGTGTCGAATACGAGACCGAGTTCATCGGCCGCACGGGTTGCTGCTTTAAAAAGAAATGCTCCAATCCCTGCTTTTTCATGGTCGCGGACCATGCAGAGAAGGGGATCTGAACTCCGGATGACTTTACAGGCCCCATCCAGAACCATTCTGTTATGCAGACACTCCAAACTCAAAAGTCCACGGCCTCCCCGTTGTCTGGAAAAGTATAACCGTGGAACGGACGATTTAGGATGCAAGCTTCTATTGAGATGCATCATTTTGCGAGTTTTAACGTCGAGTTGTCGCAGCTCTTCCTTAGTCCACTTCATTACTCCGAAAGAGTAAAGATGGATCGGAACGGCAAGCATATTGGTTGCAGCAACTTTGTTCTTCCCCGATAGTTCTGATTACCAGATCTGTCGGAGTTTATGCTGATACTTGCCGCGGAGAGAGTTCTTAACTGTGAATACCTCTTGGGAGTGGCGTTGCTCCACCCCTAGGTAAGTATACGTCTCTCCGGCATCCAGATGATGTAGGATGCTTCCGTCTACGAGCTGGACATCCTCTCCGTATTCCTCGCATCGTCCTCTTTTGAGATGAACCGTGGCACATTTGTCGATCCCAAATTCCATTCCGATAGCATGCGTGTACTCTTCCACCACCCTAAGGGACTGATGTAGGTCCCTTTCTCCAGAGGAATATAATTTTAGGTCATCCATGTAAAACAGATGGGTGACCTTATGCCTCCGGTTGCTGGGTGTGCCGCAGTTGTACCCACGGGTATTCCTGAGTACAACGGACAATGGCAATAGTGAGATGCAGAAGAGAAGAGGGCTGAGGGAGTCTCCCTGAAACACGCCTCTTCTAATGATGACCTGCTTTGTTTGGATTATTATTATTATTATTATTATTATTATCCATAATCGTGACGAGAGTGATTTTCAAATATACGGGGAAAATAGAAATGGCCCGTTCTCTTTCCTTTGCGCCAGCGGCTGTCTTTGTAAGAATATGGAAACGTGTTTGAGGAACTTTCATTTTTGTTTCATATTTGCTTTGATTTTCTTTACTTCGTAGGGCCACAATCAACTGCATTATGTTCTTTTCAAAATCCATTTAAAATATTTTTTCCAGGTTAATTCTGCTCACTTACTATTCGTCAAAGAAAAAGCAGGACTCCTGCTATATATAGTGATGGCCTCCATCGTCTTCATGGTCCTAGTCCTGATAGTGGAACTACTGCTGAAAATAGTACGGAAGAAGAAAATGGTATTCAGAGACCTGTGGCACATAGTCGATATCATCATCATAACAATAAGCATTGCGTGTTTATTCCTGTATATGGAGAGGACCATGTTGGTGAGAAGTTTTCTCGACAGAATCGAGCATGCCAAACACAACGAATTCGTCAGCTACACTCAGCTCTTTTTCGCAGAAACAGCTCTCACTTCGCTAGCAGCTCTTCTGGTTTTCTTAGCCACCTTGAGACTCTGGACGTTGCTGAAATTCTTGCTGATCATCAAGATTGCAGAAAAAACGTTGGCTCTATCTGCTGCGCCCCTTGCCTGCACACTGCTCTACCAAATGCTCACGATTTTCCTGTTTACTCTTGTAGGTCTTTTATTTTTCAGAGATCAGGCTTTCGATTTCAAAGACATACTTGATGCAGTAATGACTCTTACACTCCTGTCGTTGTGTTTGCACGAAAAGTTCTATTTCGCAGCTCTCAAAGCTCCTTTGCATTATGTATACTATGCGCTTCATATGATTATATCGTTATACTTCCTCGCCGTTTATATAACAATCATCACAATAAGTTATAGAGAAGCGCAGTTACATTATTCTAACGAAAGAGGCTATGGCGTTTTTGACTATTTGCAAGAGCAGTATCGGTACTATAGGGGTGTTGCTAAAATCAAACTAAAACACCTCAGTCGTATGAGAGGGGGTGAGGACAGCACTCCTGCAGAAGGAAAACCGGTTTTCCCAAAAGCCAACGAATTCAGATATGCAAAATGTTTGACGATGTCGAAGAATAAAATGAATGCCATGTTATACGTCACCCGCGGTATCTTGAGGAATATGAAGAAGACACCTCGCAGCCTAACTGATGATGATGAGAATTTGATCAAGCTGATTATTGCTAATTTCTTCAGGAAAGATACAGACGAGAACGACTTTTTTTTCATCAGCAACGTTCATAAGCAAAAAGCAAGATTGGTGGATGATCTGGTATTACAGAAGATGGAAAAAGTGTTGATGATTCTATTCACACAAACGAACGAGCAGAAAGAAAAGCTGTACGAAGGGTTGTTGGAGAATAATAACAAAACCATTGAGAGAATGTCGAATAATTTATCAGTTGTATTGAATTCTTTACGCAGAATTAATTTGAACTGAGAAATAAAGTAATTGTTCTGAAATGTTTTGCATTTTTTCCTATCGATTTACTACCACAACGTATTTATTTGAAACAGAATTTATTGTTTGAGTCTTTTATATAAAAAAATGGATCACTACGGTTCGATCAAATCTATCAAACATTGAGATAAATAAAAAAATTATGTTTTGAAAGATCACGAAACTCTTCAAAATTATAAATAATAATAATAATACTTTATCGATCTCAAGAAACATTTCTGCTTATAGAGGGATATAAAAAAAGTATACACTGAATAATACAATTCTTATGAAACACAAATTGAAGAAGATATTAAACAATTGATGGAAATTAACAAGATATATCTCAAAGTTTCAAAACTGAAAATGATGGAATCAGAAGAGATTTATTATTTGTTCTAAACTCAACTTATCAAGTATTTGTTTAAATTAATTTTGAATCGGATTTTACCCTAATTTTTAAATTCATTCGGTAATTCATCATAAAATTTTATTCCGTTACATAGTATTGATTTTTGACCGATATTTGTCTTACTTTTATTCATTGTTATATTGTTGGAATATCTGGTTGAATAATTAAGTTGATCACTATTGATTTTGAATATTAAATTAGAATATTTCATATTATTTTTAACTGATTTGATGAAGGTACACAATTCCATATCATATAATGAATGAATATCCAGAAGCTTTTTTGGTTTATCCAAATCAGCAGTTGACTCATAATAATCAAGTTTGAATATACATTTGATGATTTTTATTCTGTGGCGTCTTTAGTGGCCTGAGCAATGAATTTGTTGCTGCACCCCAAATAGAATTCATGTATTGCAATTTTGAATAAACTAACGAGATGTTTAAGGGGTAAAATATTTCTCATTTTGAAAAGAATTACGATACATTTTCATCTACATAAAGTCCCAGAAAAATTTTAATTGTGCCATAAACAGAAAACAAGTCGCGTTTAGAGTTTTGGCGTGCCCGCAGCTAGTGATGGCTAATGGGGGGGGGGGGGTTGGAAGAATAGAGTTTAGTTAAATGGAAAATGTTCCTAAATGTATATGCCATAATTTAATGTAAGTATAGATCTTTTCAGAATAACTTATTCAATCAATAACTAGTCTAGGAGAGATTCATCAGTTATTTAATTCCTTAATTCCCTCATTACATTCAATAGTCTCAATCTCATACTTGCATAGTAAAATAAATGTTTTTATATTCTTCTAAAGTGTTTTAAATCTATAAATGATCAGTATCTTCCTAGTTCGTCGTGAATAAACCCCAATTCACGACAAGTGGTGGAGGCTGCCGTGGTTTAGTTTGTGGATTCATTCTTCAAAATGGACCAAATTTCATTTTGTGATATATTTGAATAGTGGTACAATCAACTCAATATTTTATTTTTTATATATTTATTCAATCCCAAGAAACAGGAAAAACGAATATAAATATACATATGAAACAAAAAAAATAACAACAATATTAGTTATAGTTGATAAGTAACAGTTAAATATAAATATAATTATAATAGTTAAATCAGTATTGAGCAGAAAATGACCATAGACATTATACTACTTCATCTTCTGTAGAAATGATACATTCTTTAAATTCCTTTTTGAATTTTGTGAGGTAATTGATAGACCTTATTCGTTTCGGCATGCTATTATAAGCTAAAATACCGCGATAACATAATGAATTTTTGCCAAATTGAGTTTTAATTTTGATAGTTTTTAGGTTATCAGACTATGACCATCAGAAGCAACAACATAGGAGATATTGGAATGTTTTTTCTTATTTTTTGTTAGGTGAATATAGTTGTTTACCTTGAAGTTCAGAGACTTTGAACTTGACCTAGATCTGGTACAACTAGGTAGGAATTAACCTGCGGTAGAAATCCATGGTGTCTCGAAGTGGAGTGGTGTGGAATTTACGAAGAATAAAATAAATATTCTTCGTAAATGGGTAGGAATTGCTGATGCGTATGTTTTGTTTTTGAATGAATCTCTCCCAAGTATATATGCAACAATAGTATTTCTAAATAAATATAACTCTTACGAAAGTACGCCATATCGTACAGAATAAACTCCAGAGAATGTTTATCAAGATTGAATAAATGCTACTGATGAAAAGTTCTAACGATTTATTTTCAGGAAAATTATTTGAATTTTGTTGGTTTTCCATAATTTGGACAAACTTGTGATATCTAGTGCATACGGTTTATGAGAATACAGTTTTATTAAAGAATCATAAGAGATGTGCTTCAGAGAATGCATGGACAGATGCATTATTATTTTGGCGTTTTCCCAAGAGGCGCAGTAAACGATTTGTCAGAATGATGAGAAAGGAATTTGTTGAATCCTTGGTGTTTTCTGCATACACGGTTGTGTCAGAGAATTTGACAATGAAACCGCAATTGGAAGTCGTATCGAGTTAGCTTATGAGAAAAGAATTTGTTGTATCCTTGTTGTAGGTATTCTAAATACACGGTTTTGTCGGAGAATTTGACAATAAAATCGCGATGGGAAGTCGTAGTGAGTGAGCATATTATGATGATTTATTTTATGTTGTAGGAATATCTATGATGAGAGAAGTGTGCTCACAATAGTTCTTCAGAGTGATTTGGAACTAGAAGAAAAAGAAAAGGTCGTAGGAAAACGACATAAGGGTGTAGGCAATGGCCAACATGTTAATATGAATTGAAGGGTGAAGTATGAAACTGCCTGATAAAATTTTGCACAGTGGTTTAGTGGATAATGAGTGGTATGAATGAGGTTGAAAAGAATTGAATAAATATTGTTGAATGTGAAAAGCGAGTGTAAAATTGTTTTGTAATATTCTGTATCTAATCCTAGGCAAAGAATTTCAGGGTATCGCATCACAAATTAGCCTCGTATTGTGAGAAATGGTGGTATTTTCATTTGTTGTGAAAGAGAAAGAGAATGGCAAGGATGAATTGAGAATGTGACAATTAGTACTCTTCGAAAATGAAAGAATGGTTATATTATAATTAATATATATTGATGTCGGAAAATTTGAAAAGTATTTTGAAACTGTACTGTTGGTATGTACTTGTATCATAATTTTGTAATGAGAATAAGGTTGATTGGTATTTGATATATTTTGGGGCACAGTATTTTTTAATGAATTAGATGATAGCATTACGTTTAAACTTTGTATTTTTGTATTATAGGAACTGTACCTTCTGTAAGGAACGCGGAAGAGTCTTCAACCTTGTACCACTCCAAGATAATCCCCAGGTTAATCGTGATGAAGCCACAGTTTCCATTGCCATGTCAAGTAGAGCTTTCTCACATTCAATTAGATAGAGCAGAGCCAAGTTCTACCACGTCAAGCTCCGTTGTCTAGTAAAGCTGAGCCAAAATAGAGTATGAAACCGGACCAAGCAGTGCCAATGTCCAGTAAAGCCATGTCAAGTCCCGGCAGGCAGATACATGCCAAATACAGGGAAGCAGAGCCAAAATGGTGTCCAACCGGACCAAGCCATGCCAAGTCCCGGCAGGCAAATTCATGCCAATTCCACTGAAGCCTTATCAAGTCCCGGCAGGCAGATCCGTGCCAAATACAAATTGTCCAGTATGTTCGGGTCATACCATACCTGGTCCAGCCAAGCCAACCCAAGCCTGAATAAACCAAAAGAGTAGGTCTATGCTAATCCCATTGTACCCAGGCAACGATGAATCATGGTACAAGCTATTGAATGGAAACAAATTGAGGCAATCAAAGATGGAAGAGGCAGAGCAAGGGGAAGAAGAAATCAAAAGGAGATGGTGCAAGCAGACGCCTTCTGCGCATATTTATTTGTATCTTTATATTTACGTAGTATTAATTTCATAGCTTTTGTAAACCTGTATCGAATTGTCAGTTGGTTTTAATATAATGACTCGATTTTGAATAGGGGGGGGGTATTGTCAAAAATATATGGAACATCCTGTACATTGAAATATTTTATTACCATTCAATACATGGCTAACCTTTTTACCTTTTACAATTCAGTACGTAAGCGAGTTATTTATTTTGAAACACAATTGTGCCATAAACAGAAAACAAGAGTTTTCAAAAAGGCCACTGATAGTTCGATCTAGGTGTCGAGTTTAGAGTTTTGGCGTGCCCACAGCTATTGAGGGCTATGGGGGGGGGGAGGTTGGAAGAATAAAGTTTAGTTAGATGGAAAATGTTCCTAAAATATATATGCCATAATTTATTGTATGTGTAGATCTTTTCAGAATAACTTATTCAATCAATATCAAGTCTAGGAGAGATTCATCAATTATTTAATTCATCAATTCCCTCATTATATTCTATAGTCTCAATCTCATACTTATACATAGTAAAATAAATGTAAATCGTTTCGAAACGGGAAAGTATTAAACGGTCTGGGAAAGTTCGTTGCTTAGCAACGGACTAAATTTCTGGATTAGCGTATTTTGAGGCATGCAGTTGCACCGAGAAAGTGGGCATCCTTGAACGATTTCAGAAAAAGTACTTTCCCGTACAGAAAACGATCCGAGAAAAATTTTGCCGGCTTATATTTTAGACAGTTATTGAATTCACGCAAACAATATGTAAAATTCCTTAGTTTTTGATAATGCTGATTGCGATTCCAGAAAAAATAGTATGTGTACCTCGTAATAAAAGCACATTCCCAGACTTCAATACTTGTTGGCCTCGGCTTAACGCCTCGGCCAACAATTTACATTGTCGTCCAGGAATGTATTGCTTTTACTTCTAGATACACAATATATTATTTTCTGAAATCGTTCAAGAATGCCCACTTTCTCGGAGCAACTTCAGGCCTCAAAATACGCTAATCTAGTATTTTAGTCCGTTGCTAAGCAACGAACTTTCCCGGACTATTTTCGGACCTAAACGGTACGGGAAAGTACTTTCCCGTACAGAAAACGATCCGAGAAAATTTTTTCGGCTTGTTTACATTTTAGACAGTTATTGAATTCACGCAAACAATATGTAGAATTCCTTAGTTTTTAATTATGCTGATTGCGATTTCAGAAAAAATAGTATGTGTACCTCGTAGTAAAAGCACATTCCCAGACTTCAATGTTTGTTGGCCTCGGCTTAACGCCTCGGTCAACAATTCACATTGTCGTCCGGGAATGTATTGCTTTTACTACTAGATACACAATATACTATTTTGTAAGGACGAAAGAACTGAAATATGCATGAATCCATTGAAATATCGAAATGAAGTTTAACTTGATGGAGGGTTCTATGAACCTATAGAAAATCTGCTGTGAAAAACTCTCTACTGAAAGATATCCTCGTCATGTCTTAGACAAATACATGGTCGTGTATTATAATAACTTTCCATATCTTAAAGGAATATTTCTCTACATACATATAACAGATTAGCAAATTAAATATTTTTGGAATCCAAATGATGTTTTCTGATCTACAAATTATTGTTTCTGAATTACAAATTACCTTTTCTGAATTTTAATTTACAAATTCTGGAATTCATTCGCCTTTCGGAATTACAATTCACGCATTCTGAAATTGACTTTACTTTTATGAATTTAATTTTTTTCTGAAATACAAATTACCTTTCTGAATTAAAATTCACGCATTCTGATATTTATTTTACTATTCTGGATTTAAATTAATGCTTCCTGAAATACAAATCCCCAAATCAGAATTACAATTTATGCTTTCCGAAATTAACAGAACCGTTTCTAATTTACTACTTGAAATGGTGTAGATAACACTCGGAACAAATTTTTGAGATATTTAGGTCATAAATTGAATATACCTTCGATCGAAAATTCACTGAGAGAAGTTCGCACTTCAACAGAAATAGAGAAACTAAGCAGTCGTAGAGTTTATACAGACAGTACATTTCTGCAAAAGATTTTGAACAATAATGTTGATTTTCCACGTCTCTTTTGATTAATTGGCCTACATGTTCCGGCTAAAGTAACTCAAAACACTCAGACTTTTGCAATTGATTTCTACAGATACAATTATGGAAAACACTCACTATTATCCAGAATTGCATCGAAAGATAATAATAATAATAATTTGGCTAATGACCATAGCAGTCCATGCCGAAACACCAAAGGAAAAAAATAATAATAAAGTTTATTCAAAATTCAATGAAAAAGCATTACATCAATTTGTATAAAAAGGTGAGAAGTTAAAAACTTGTTGCGTGAAATTTTGTGTGAGAATTACATGTAGGTATATGTTTTGTAAACTTTTAAAATACAACAAAATGATAATAAAAATAAACTAGTTATTTGAAGTGAAGGATATCATGAAATAAATTTCGATGAGACTGTTGAATCCATTTTATCAATTGCTTTTTGAATGAGAATAATGACTTGATCCCTTTTATATGATTTGGAATTATATCATAGTAAAATGGCAATAAATATTTGAAATTTTTCTGAGACCTTGTTTTTTAACTTTATTTTTCACTGTGGCACTATTTTTATTTCTCGTATTTTCTATTATTTTTGTATGAGCATCGGCGACTATGTACATTAGCCCAACCAATTAGTTTGATACACTTTCTGCTCCATTATTTTCGTACCAAGATTTTATATCTGATCGTAAATATCGATTTCTTTTAGAAATTGTATCAGTTTTCCTTCTGTATCTCGGTTTCCTTTGAGGCATTGTTGTATTTCTGCTGGGATTCCTATTCGTTGTCTTATCACGTCATTGAACGGGCATTGCGTGCTGTATTGTTAACCTGTGTCCACATTGTTCACATCTGGTTGTCTGACCCCCAATGAATGAATTTGTGAGGCGTGTATGGCCTATTCTTAATCTACATAAGACAACTTGATCTCTTTTATTGCCGATGCAGGGAGGTGTATTTTTCCTAATGCTTGGTTTTACTGCTTTCAATTTGGCTGGGAAGGATACTTGACGATAAACTTTCTTGGGAAGCTCATATAAAAAACCTTGTGAAAAAGTGTCAAAACGGTTTAAACTTGTTGAAAGTACTCTCGAATCATCATTGGGGAGCCGACACAAAAATACTTCTCTCACTATACAGGGCACTGATAAGGTCGAGAATAGACTATGTCTCAGTGGTGTATGCCTCAGCTAGCAAGAAACTATTGAAACATCTGGATTCCGTACACAACTCAGCTCTTCGAACGGTACTTGGAGCCCTCCGCTCCACACCTATACCTAGTATCTATTGTGAAGCCGGTGAACCCTCCCTGCATATCAGACGCCAATATCTAAGTCTGTCATTCGCCACCACCATTTCCTCCTATGAAGATCACCCAACTCACAAATATGTATTTTCTAATAGATACAAAAATTTATTCTCGAGCAGAAGTAGAATAGCCATTCCATTCTTTGAGCGACTGAATCGTAACCCACACACATCCAAAATTGACTTCCATAATATATCAAAACCATTTTTCTCAAATATACCCCCGTGGCTGATTCTCAATCCAAAATTCGACACATCTCTAAGCCTCTATCAGAAAACAGGAAAGTCTTCTGTCAAGCTAGCATAGAAATCCGTAATGTGTGGAAACCCTTAATTAGTGGCATGGATCAATTGAAATTGCGATAAGAATTATTAATGCTGTACCGGAGGGGCCTGGCACTGTAATTAACAAGCTTACCTGAATACCGTCAAATTACCCCTAGGCTAATGACACAATTATCCATAGCATATATAAGAAGTATCCTTGAGATTGTCGCATTATACACTTGATAACGACAGTAGATTTTAACAGTTGAAACGTCGTGATTAAAAATTGCAGAGAATTGAATTTTTCTTTGTTATTTTTTAGACAGTGAAAGTCCAGAATAACCTTACTCACCGACCAAACTGATCACTAAAATTTTACACCGATGCATCTAAGTCAGGAAAAAAGGTTGGAGCATCTTTCATCTGCCAAGATGAAATAAAAAAATTTTCTCTCCCACCTAACTTCACCGTATACAGTGGTGAAATTTATGCCACTCTTCAAGCCCTCAAATTTATTGCTAATAGAGGGATACATAAGTCACTCCTCATCACTGATTCACTCAGCACCATCGAGAGCACACAGCAAATCTACAATGGCAACCCGAATATCTTGGCTACGAAGGAAATAATATACAACCATACCAGCAACTCCAACAATGAAATTGTCCTTTTATGGGTGCCTTCATACATAGGTATTCCCGGAAATGAAATGGCAGACTTGGCAGCCCGAGAAGCGGTAAATTAACGGGCGGAAACTCCAAACGAGCAGATTTGGAGTAAAGACATGAAAAGCCTCATTAAGTCGTTTGTCTGGGAAGAATGGCAGAATGAGTGGCAACAAAAAAATTCCAAACTTAATGAAATCAAGAACGCTGTGAAACCATAGACGACGTTTCCTCATAAGAAAAGACATCAGGTAGTTCTTTCCCGATTGCGACTGGGCCACACAAGATACATATCTTCAAAGGGGAACCAGCGAAAACCTGTGATGACTGTCAAGTGCTACTGAGTGTTACACATTTTCTTTTAGAGTGTCCGAGGTATGAGGAAATGAGGTGGAAACCTAACTTGGAGCGAGATCTGAAATCATTACTGGGAGAACGCCACGACACCTCCATCCTCATGAACTTTCTGAACGAACTACAATAATACAATTCGTTTATATGGTGTACCAGAATGTAGGAAAGAGAACTTGATAACCAAAATCCAGAAAATATTTTCAACAAAACTTGCAATTAATAATATTCAACAATGTTATCGCATTGGAAAACGTTTAGGAACTTCTGAGTTCTGAGCCATCACATTTATTTGAAATGCATCGTGTGTGATGCATGGAGATGAATTTCTCACTGCATCTGGAACAAAAATATTATAAATAAATATATAATTAGTCAACTCAACAATTATGGTCTTATTTCAATATAGAATGTAGGTACAATTAAACTTGTCCTTGATTATGACACTATTGTGCTTACATATTTGTTTTATATTCAAATTGAACTGACTCGAATTTTAAAATTTGTTTAGATTTCAATTCTTTGATTCTGAAATTGTCTTTTTTGTTGATCCAATTGCAAAACATGGCACAATGATTTGTGAAAAAACGTTCAAGACTTGTTCCAACACAAAACTTTTCATTCAAGCTACCAATATATTGAAAAACCTGCAACTAAAATCGAGATGTAAAAGTATTCCACATCATTTACAAATGTAAAAGTACCTTTCAAATTGTCACTACTACCAGATCTATTCGCAATATAAGGAGAAAAAAACATTCCTCTAATAAACGCAGAATGAGCATACCAGACCATCCTAACCTAAAATAATATTTGACGTATCGCCTTACCTTACATGAAGATGCATTAAATTTATCAGCATTATCCATTATGCTGCTTCAACACTCAGTGAACTCTTAATCAAAAAACAAAATTGCAGAAGAATAATATGTACTTTACTTAGGTACCTAGGTTAAGAACGAATGAAAGTATCCATAACGAAACTAACGCAAAGGCACTACACACAACAACAATATAAATTACAATATCAAAATGGCGCGAGGCGCGTGCTTGTCTGGGATCTGGGTTACTGGGTCGCCCCGTTAGGTGGCATCTCATCAAGACCGGGAAATTCAAAACTGGTTGGATTCCTGATAAATGAAATATTATTTCAAGTTTCTTTATACTTACCATTTAAAATTTTCCTAGCGTATCAGTTTGTATATTTCTGCGATGATGCAATCGAAAATTGAAAGTTTATTGTGTTTTCTAAGTACTGTCAATATTGTTTGTAGTTAGCTTATTTATGGTTGTAAATATCATGGAATTTCAAACTCAGTGCAACATTGCGATTTGAACTTGTTCGATAGTTCCAAATGTAACTTGCACTCACATTGTTCGTAGATAGTTTCTGTATTGTTGCATTTACAATGAACTTTCATGGATCATGTAACATTGCACTTGAAACTCAATCAATAGCTTGCTTTATAACTTACAAACAACTTGTCTGTAGTTTATTCTGTTATGTTAAAAACTTAAATGTAGCATTGAGCTTTATGCAATATTATATTTTCATTTTACGATGGCAAGCCATACATAATATTGTGGCAATATTTTGTAACATTACATGTTTAGTGGGAAGTTCATCCGATGCCCGCAAAACTAAACTCGGAACTCTGAACGTAGTAATAAATTCATCCGAGGCCCGCAAAACTAAACTTGAAACTGGCTGTGAACGGGTCAAGCGCTCTTTTAAATGATCGCGTTCGTGACGTCATTCCTGTTTCCGAATTAAGTTGTTATTCCATATTTGTGCAGCTGTCAAATGATTCATTAGATTGAACATGTGTTCACAAAGAGACCGCTATCAGTTGTCGGTCTACTTCAACCGATTGCAATTTAGCCGTCAATTAATTGAGATGAACTTCGGCGGAGCGCGCTTTTGTTAGCGCTAATTGAATACATGGTGGCTCGCTTATTATTCGCGGAGCTGTTTCCGTTTACTGACTTAGTAACTAACTGACTTAGCGTCAGTGATATGTTTTAATTTTATTTCGCGTTCAATTTAACCAGTATGCAAATTGGGTTTGTCACACTGGAAAGTATCACGTATAATTGCGTTATCTAATTAAAATATATTCATACTGAATTACAGTGACCTCCGACCGATAAGTATAATACCATGTTCACCAAAGGTACTTGAGAATATTATGAACCATCAAATAAGATTCCATCTCGAAAAATACACAATTTTACCTGATGAACAATCAGGTTTTAGGTCTGGATATAGTTGCACAACGGCATTGCTAATCATAACGGATGATATCATCAGAGCATCAGATGTATGGAAATCAACAGTTCTTATTCTTTTAGATTATACCAAAACATTCGACACTATAAACCATGAGTTGATGGTTTCCATTCTGCACTTTCTAGGGTTTTCAAAAGATACTATAAAACTTATGAGCAATTACTTACAGAATCGATTCCAATATGTGGAAACATCTGCTGGCCAGTCATCAAGAGAAAATGTCACTTGTGGGGTGCCTCAAGGGTCCATTCTTGGACCTTCGCTATTCAGCATACACACAAATAATTTTTTATCAAGCCTAAACAACTACAGCGCACATTTCTATGCTGACGATACACAATTGTATTATTCATTTTCTATTGGAGAATGATTAAAAGCGCAGGAAGCTATCAACAATGAGTTATGCCGAAAAAACGGTGATATTCGTTTTTTCGGCACTACTCTGTATCTTGACCTCGTTCGCGGGTCAAACTTGGTGGAAGGTATGTCCAGGTCATATCTAACGAAATTTAAAACCAGCAAATGGTCACTGGTTTTCAAACAACCCCCCCTCCTTTTCTTTGGCCAGGAGAATTTCGAAAACTATATCCAGGCAGCTCTCTAACTAATATGATTTACTTACTGACAGGTGAAGAAATCGTCTCTGCAGGGTATCAAATATTATTCTTGGTGTTGCCCCAAGTCGTCTGGATACAGTTTTCGAATTTCTCCAGTTCAAGTAAAAGGAGGGGGGTGTTTGAAAGCCAGTCAAACCTTCTGCCATGTTTTGCCTGGATAAATTCGAAAGCTACATCCAGGTGACTTGGGGCAACACAAAGAATGATATCTCATGCCCAGCAGACGGTTTCTTTACCTTTAGTAGATCATACGAGGATGTATTGATATCTAGTTAGCCTATAACAGTTCCCTGCATAAAAAAACATTGCGTTACCATAGCAACGAACAATAACTTATTAGAAGTGTCCGTGTAAAGTTTGACGTCAAAAAAGTAAACCAGAGGTACGCAATAAAGTAAAAGAAAAAATATGTCCACCAAAATTGTGAAAATCGAAAAATTGGAGTATCGAGCCATCATCAAGTACCTGTATTTAAAAGGGTTGAGCGGTAAGCAGATTTACGAAGATATGCCTAATACCTTTGGTGATCAATGTCCTTCGTATGCGACCGTGAAAAATTGGACTGCAAGCTTCAAAAGAGGTACATTTTCCATTGAAAATGATGACCGATCGGTATGGCCAGTTTCTGTGTCAGTCCCCGAAAATATCGTTGCAGTTCATGACATGATTTTAACAGACCGTCGAATTGGGCTAAAACGGATATCTGAAGCACTGAATATTTCATACGAACGCGTTCATCATATAGTTCACGTCAATTTGGACATGAGAAAAATTGCTGCAAAATGGATCCCCAAATGTTTGAATGTTGACCAAAAGCGTGCAAGGGTAGTAGCATCGCGTTCGATCTGTGCTCGATTTGAAAACGATGTAGACTTCTTAAATCGGATTGTTACTATGGATAAGACTTGTGTACATTTCTACGATCCAGAAACAAACAAAAATCGATGGAATGGCGACACTCCGGTTCTCCAAGACCTAAGAGGTTTCGAGTCCAAAAATCTGCTGGAAAAGTTCTTGTATCAGTTTTTTGGGATTGCCATGGAGTATTCATGATTGATTTTTTGGATAAGGGTAGAACAATAACTGGAGGATACTATTCGACATTACTGACCACTCTACGGGAAGAAATCAAAGAGAAAAGATGCGGAAAGCTATCCAAAGGTGTTTTGTTTTTGCAGGACAACGCCCCTGTACACAAATCTCATGTTGCCATGCAAAAAATTCGTAATTTAGGGTTTGAATTACTAGAACACCTCCATTATTCACCAGATTTGGCTCCGTCCGACTATCATCTCTTTTCTCAACTGAAAAAAAGTTTAATAGGTCGTAAATTTTCTTCCAACGAGGAGGTAATAAAAGCTGTGGAAGTCTGGTTTGCAGAGCAAGAAGAAACTTTTTTTTTGAAAGGTCTAGAGACGTTGCAGGTTCGCTGTAATAAATGTATCCAATTAAGAGGAGAATATGTTGAGTTATAAAATATTTTGACATTGAAATTTTGTTTGGTTCTATAGTAGGTTAAGAATTTTTCAATATATCCTCGTATAGGCAGCTCTCTAACTATATAGGCAGCTCTCTAACAATCTGTTTTGTCTCGACTTCACCTTGAAACGTCAAATTGACGCACCAGTTATCGAAATGTCACCGCAAAAGAGGAGAGTAATTCTGAAATATTTATCTCTTTTAGGTGAGTCGTTTTATTTGTATCATTAATTAGTTCATCAATATATTCTTTGCAGCTGCTTTTTATTCAGTACTTTCCCTCAGTGAAACACAATCCACTAAAATTGTAGCGTCGTCAGCTATTAAGACACGGGGTGAATCGGAAGAGATCAAAAACAATCATTCAGTTCTACAAGTTGAGAGGACTACCGAATATTCGACATGTGAGAGTAAACTAAGCCTTTTGAACTGGTTTGTATTTAATTAGAAAATATGTTTGGTATTACATAAACCTGAGTAAGTCACATAATCGGGCACATTTAGAGAGCAATGCGGAAGAGCTCGTCTTAACGGAAAATCAGTTCCTGTGCATTGTATGCAGGTTTGTTCTTTATCCAGGTATACATTTCCTGTTGAATCTCCAGGAAGGAAACAAGGCTTTACAATGGAATTTCCAAAAATACCAGCTGGTTCATTTCATATGTTTTTTCAGTGGCTACTCGGAACCAATGTTGTTTGCCAGATCCAATATCAACAAAATCAGTTCTCGATATGAACCTGGACCAGACTGTAACATCAGGACTATCTATTTGGATTGGGTATTAATTGCAGAAAGTAAGTAATATCTGTACTATCTGTAGGTTCTAAGTTGATTGACATAACTGACGACTCAATTACTTACAGAACAAAAAGAAAATTTGCTACACCTATTGAACCTTTGATAAATAATGAATTTGGAAAATCTCCAGGAGATCCACTTGTTGAACATTGTGGAACCGCATATTAGAAGTATCACTGAAACTGATTGCATATCAAAAATATTTGCTCACAAAATGCACCTCGGAAGGCTTCAATTTTAAAAAAAAATGTATTGAATTGGGAAAAGAAAACCTGATGATATCACACAAGTTCAGTTGTTAGGATTGAAATTAGTGAAAATCTGAATACTTATATCCAATTGTTTTGTTGCACTAGGACAAACCTTCCAGTTCGAAGGTGTCAAAAATTCTCATTCTGTAGGATCGTGACAAAAATTCCAGAATGAATGATCTGTTGTAATGGAATCAAATCCCTACAGAAGCGTTTCACCCATAAGACGAAAACCTCAGCCGCTGCATATTTTAGGAACGCCAGCAGATCTTAGGAAAAAGCCTGAAATAATTATTATCATCATCATTTTACTATATGATTTTCATCATGGGTATGATAAACATTATTCAATGAATTGTCTTGTATTTTCAGATAAAACAGTACAGAATTTGCAAGATTTCCATAATGTGGATACCTTCGTGATAGAACCAAATTCACTGCAACCAGGATATTATCAGATAGTTTTGTATTTGAAAGAATACTACGATGATGGTAGTGAAAATGTACTTTCGGAACAGGTATAAAATACTATTGCACACTTTCATTATTTTCAGAACTGACTTTATCAAAATATAACAATGCTCCAAAAAAATTCTTTCTTGCACCGTCAGTAATAAAATCAGTAGGTACCTTCATGATTTTCAGAATAAAATTCCCACTTTTGAACCAACAAGCCTCCTCATAGGAAATCAGACAACATAACAAATTAGGCAAACACGTATCACTAACAGGCATATAAGACAGCCTGACCCACTCAGAAATTTCCTTGGTTATGATTTAAAATATTTGTTGTGGACTAGTTGTGGAAGAGTTGTGGAGAAATGGACGGGCATACTGACCTTCATTAGGTCATGTAGGTTCCAAAAGAAAGATTAGAAAAAGTAATGTAGATGGCTAGAAGGGCCCATGAGGGCACACTTGTCTGACTGCGGTAGTAACTTCCCCGCAATTATTACTACTACTGCTATTTTAGGCCAGCAAAATATTTAACCTCAGATCATTCATACTAATGTAGATTCTAAAAATCTGGTTTAACACTTCAAGATATTATTCCTTGCTGCAGTCACCACTTCAATAGCTGTCATCACTTTAGAATTGAACTACTTATTTCAGCACATACAAAAACATAAAAACTACCCTCTTTACTCTTAGTGAGTGCCCCCCAAGTGTAGATCAAACTCGGTTTTACCTGATTACTTTCCAGCTGCTTCCTCGTCCAGGGGATACACTCACTGACTCTACTGTTTCAAGAGATGACGTCCCTGAAACCGGTTCTTGGTCGTACTAGATCCCTAAATAGAACCCAATAAGGCTTCTGTCACCACTCAGGAGATACCAACGTAAACTTTTTTGTGGCTTTACTCATTTACAGCTTATCCGGAAGGGATTTTGGGTCCGTGCTACCCGCGCGAAGGATAGACTTGAGTAAAATTGACTCAACTGATGGTGGGGCTAGCCAGTGGCTGAAATGCAGGTAGTTCTGTATAGAAACTTTCTGCACCCCGCTATCAGGTCTATCTCGTGAGTTCTCCGGATGTTTTAATGAACTTCTGGAGATTCCTCACAAGGTTTTCCTGCGGGATTATATCTTCTGCACCGCGTGTCCGAAGATATCCACCCTCACGCGAACCAGAGCATCGCATTCAAACATTATGTGGGACGCTGTTTCGTCCTCTTCATCACAAAATCTGCATTGTGTGGACTCTTGATGTATCAACAACAGTTGCAGGTGTTTTCTCAGGTGGCAGTGGCCTGTCATCAGTCCTACAACCTTCCTGAGAGAGTCTCGGCTTAGTTTAAGAAGGTGTCTTGATAGCCGGTCTGTTGGCCCCGTCATCATCATTTTTTCGTGAGTATAGCCTGAGTCACTCTCCTAGAGAGATTGCTGATAATTTTTTAACCATTTCTTTTTGTCCTGCTTAATATCACCAAACGGGATTCCGCAGGCTGGTTCTGGTCCAATGAGACTTGTTGCTGCCCCCGCTCTAGCAAGGGCATCTGTGCTCTCTCATTTCCCTGGATGCCCTTATGACCTGGTACACAGACAAGTTTCATCCTGTTCTGTGCTCCCAGGTCGTTAAGTTTTTGGTGTGCCTCCCAAACCAGTTTGGAATTGAACCTGCATGAACGCAGGGCTATGGGTTGGTTTCTAGGACCCCTCCTTAGAATCTCTCTCGTGCAGACGGAGATTGCCTTTACCTCGGCTTGGAATATAGAGGCTTAAGTACCGAGGCTTAGACTAATGTCTTGCCTCGGTCTCTCCCCGTATATTCCAGTCCCTACTCATTGCTAGTCTTTGAGCCATCCGTGTCCCAGATTTGACCTCTTGACAGCATTGGTATGGCCCTTGATGTAACTTTCCCATCTTCTATGATGGTGGTGTATGTTCCTTCAAAGTAGTATGTTGGAGTCATTTTGTCTAACGGCATCTCAGACGTGTCGATTCTTATGACCTCCAGTATGCTGGAGTGGCCTTGGTTATTGCCCCTCCATTGGCCCAGACATTTCAGCCTGGATGCTTCTATCCTCGCCTCTGCCGCAATATGCAAATGCAGGGGAGGGAGGTTTAGGATTACCTCCAAGCTAATTGTCGATGTGCTGGACATAGCACCAGTGACACCGAGCATGGCCAGTCTTTGTTAACTAGCCAGCTTCCCCCTGGTTGTTACTTGTTCTACCTTTCGCCACCACAACAGGGTTCCGTACGATTTCGAGGCCATAACAAGTCGCCAAAATAAGCCATTAAAACGTTCTCGGGAAACGAATTTGTCTTTTGATCTACCTTCCATTCCAAAAAAGGTTATAAGTGCGTTGATACATACTCTTCGACGTTTCCGGTAATAAATTCAGTGTTGTTACCTTCGCTGCTTCTATTATGTTCGGAGGTGTCAAATCAAAGTCGATATCACTATCAATTTCCATTTTAATCAATAGTTTTTATGGAAAACAACTATGAAATTACTCGTTACCTAATAAAACTTTGACAGAAACGATCTGCTGACATTTCATCAATTTGTCGCTGGACATCATAATTTGACAAGCCGTAGTCGTCATGATTTTAGAGTGAACCTAGACCTAACACGAAATATTCCATTTCACATTTGTTGCTTAGCAACTTGCCTAGCAACCGATGCATAATTGAAATTCTGTACAAAATGTGCTTGTTTATGATTGAAGTTACGGTTATAAAATGAACATTTATCGAGGTTGTCGTAGAAAAAGTTATTATTTTCCTCAACATGCGTTCTTTCTAAAGGATGAAGGAATGTTGAAATTTCGATACATTCTGATCAAAGAAAAATGAACAGTTATCGTACAGTTTGAATGTTTTAGACGATGTAGTAACTTGATTACTTCTATTTAATGACATCATTATTCACCAGAAGACGAGTGCGGATTCAAGCAATTGAAACGTTGTGAAAAATTTGAAAGAGATAGAAATCTTTCAACCATTAAGATGATGGACGTCCGAAATATAAGTGATCAAGTTATCGTACAGTTCCTCAAATTTTTTTTTTTCAGTGTATTTTCCAAATCAGAGAAGAACCGCCCGTACCAAAAATAGCTGGTAGTTCAAATCTTACAATGGATGAAGGGGAAAATTTCACACCTCATGGTAGGAGATCAATTGACCCAAATATTCCGCCTACTTACAATGTTACAAAAAAAAATCAGATTTTTGGTGGAAATCTGGGTAATGGTAAGGAATTATCAATTTCCCAATTTTATACATTTTCATAAATGTACCTGGTTACATATATCAGACTGGGAGATGGTGACAGATTTCAGGTGACGATTTTCTCGTTTATGCCTCTGAGACCAGTGAAAGATACTGAAATTCTGACAAGAATGATGAAAAATTTGAGCGGTCGCAATATACAAAATTTGATTTTCATTAAAAAATATATGTGTTTTGGCAAGATTTTAACGTCGCTGCCATTTACACCAACGGCATGTTAAGATAGACAATAGCAGCGGAAACATTATAGGCATAAGGGTTGCACGTTGCCAAAGGGTACCAATGATGGCGTAAACTTGTGAATTTTTTTTAAATTTTAGACGATTTTCTCTTTGCTGCCAATTGAAATAATGAAAGTTTCCATCATGAATGTCTCATAAAAAAAGTGGCATAAGGTTTGCGGATGTCGAAGTGAGGTTAATACGGTTAAGAGCCGCAATTGAATTTTTTATATGAAGGCCACGCGGCGACCGCCTAAATTTTTCATCATTCTGGTCAGAATTTTCATATCTTTAACTAGTCTCAAAGGCATAAACGAAAAAGTCGTCACCTGAAATCTGTCACCATCTCCCAGTCTATATGACGATGAATCTCCTCCTCCTGTTTCAAATGAATTAAGAAACACCCTATATGATTTGTCCAAATCACTCACAATTATAACAAATAACAACCTGCAAGCAGCTGGTTTCGAAAATTTTTAAATGACCTGAAACTTCAACTCTGGCTGGAATTTCATATTGTCAAGCCCCACTTTGCTTATGTTGTCGAATAACTTATATTGACTTTTCATAGATCGAAAACTACCACGAAATGAAAATCTAAACGATTGTCATCTCATTTCAGATACTCTTTCAGCCGTTCCAGAGGTCCTTGGCGATAATTTCAAATTATCTCCCAAAAAAGAAGAGTCAAATTGGCAATCACCAAGCCAATTCTTTCAACTCAAAACTGTTGATGTAGACAATCAACCGGTATATGAGGTTATGTGAGTACTTCTAAACATATTATTATAAAAAATTATAGATTCGATTCATGTTGGCACTTTTACAAAAAATTATTCTATCAGATACCGAATATAATAGATATCTGACATTTAACTGATATGTCACGCGCAGCTGCTATGTTATGTCCTCTATTCATAGTCTAGTCTACAAAAACTATTGTGGTGGATTTCTCTTCAAAGGCACCTAAAATTATTCCAGGTCTCATTCGATTCGAAATGACCTCCAGAAACTTTTTGAAAAATTTGAAGGTCTGCCGGCAAAAATTGCAAAAGTTATAAACAATTTAGTGAAAAAGAAGGGGGGGAGGGGTTGGTTATTGCAAATATCTCGGAAACCATTGGAGATATCCAAAATTTGAAGAAAGATCCTGAAAGAGGAGGAAATTTCATACAAAAAGTCCCACTTCCCGGAACTCTACCACCAATATTTAGGACAAATTAGTGGCGAAAATAGCGCTAAAAGCGGATGATGCGAGTCCCGCATGCGCTGACTGATACGGACCCTTGAACAATAAAAATAATTTTAACCCATCAAATATCAATACTAGGAGATGAAAAAATTCAATCCATGGAAAAAAAATTCTCGTAATTATTTTATTACATATGCTTTTGTTGATTAACTAATTTTTACAAGTTTCAAATTTACATACAAACCCTGATAATTGTTAGACTAAAAACCTGAAATTTGTTTCACTCCTTAGAGCTATTCTTGAAAGGCTTTAAAAAAGATCCCCATTGAAAAAATATAAAAATGTTGATTTTCCACTGTGCTATTAACAATCTAAGAGATTAAAATATGAAAAATGCAAATAAAGCTATGAAAAATTATTTGTTTTTCATATATTCCAATTTTTTCGTATTTCAATTTGTTCGTATTTCAATTATTTGAAGTTACATAAAAATGATTTTTTTAAATTTCTTACTCTGATTGTAATTAATATAAACAAATGCATTGTTCATGAGATATTTGAATTTTTGTTTTTGGAATTTTAATCAGCAATAAATATTATGATATTTAGGAAAAACATCATTTCTTAAAAAAATATTTTTATTGCTTAAAACCGCAATTGTTGATTAACTATTTTTTTTTGCTACCAAATATCAATATTAAGGAACCATTTTTTAAAATCATATTGTTCATTGCTTTTCGATATTCTAAAAAAAACATTTATTCATATTTTCTTTGTTTATTTAATAAACAATTTGTTATAAACGAAGGAATTTTCAGGATACATTTTTATTTAAATACTGCAAAAAATAACAAAAAAAAACATGTCATTTGTTGTGTGAAAAAAATTTGTTGTTTTTTCTACTTATTTTTAAATATTTTTCTATTTTTACGTCTGGCGTTTCCTGGCAGCTCTCAATCATTGTTATTAAAATAACTCATAAACAAATGGAGATAGGACAAAGACACTTCAGGTCTTTTTAGGATACGAGTACAGCTTTCAACCAAAGCTGTACAAATAGCTGTACATCTACATTATTAAAAGCTACTTTGTTTATCATTAAAAGTATAACAAATAAGACCTTGTCTTTGTCCTATTTCAAATATTTAATGAGTTTTATAAGTATGAAATTCGAAAAAATCAGATTTTGGTGGTATTTTTATAAACAATTAGTAATAAAAGTTGATAAATGATAGGAGTACAGCTTTGGTTGAAAACTGTACTCCTATCCTGAAAAGACCTGAAGTGTATTTGTCCTATATCCATTTGTTTATGAGTTATTTTAATAAAAATTATTGAGAACTACGGGGAAACGCCAAACGTAAAAGTAGAAAAATATTTAAAATTATGTAGAAAATAGAACAACAAACGACACATGGTTGTTTTTATTATTTTTTGCAGTATTTAAAATAATTCTATCATTAAAATTAATTTGTTTATAACAAATTGTTTATTAAATCATCAGAGAAAATATAAATAAATAATTTTTTAGCAATGGAAATTATGATTTAAAAAAATGGTCCCTTGATAATAATATTTGGTAGCATAAAAAATGTATTTGTTTATTACAATTATTCAAACAATCAAAGTAAGGAATTTAACAAAAATCATTTTCATGTAACTTTAAATAAATAAAATACGAACAAATTGGAATATTAAAGAAAAAGTTTTTCATAGCTTTATTTGGATTTTTCATTTTTTAGTCTCTTAGATTCGTAATAACAAAGTGGAAAATTAACATTTTTCAATTTTTCTAATGGGGATCTCTCTTAAAGCCTTCCTAGAATAGTTCCAGAAAGTGAAACAAATTTGACGTTTTTAGTTCAACAATTATCAGGGTTTGTATGTAAATTTGATACTTGTAAAAACTAGTCAATTAACAAAAGCCTATGTAATAAAATGAAATGTAATAAAATAATTATGGGAAAAAATGTTTTCCATGGATTTTCGTATATTCAAGTGTCTTAAAGGTTAGTGATTTTTTTTTATTTCCTGATATTGATATTTAATGGGTTAAAATTATTTTTATTGTTCAAGGGTCCGTATCAGTCAGCGCACGCGGGACACGCATCACCCGCTTTTAGCGCTATTTTCGCCTCTAAATTAAAATTATAAATATTGGTGGTAGAGTTCCAGGAGGTAAAACTTTTTTTAGGAAATTTCTTCCTCTTTCAGGATCTTTTTTCAAATTTTGGATATCTTCAGTAGTTTCCGCGATATTTGCAAAAATAACAACCCCCTCCCTTTTTTTACGGCGCACCTTCAAATTCTTCAAAAAGTTTCTAGAGGTCATTCCGAATCAAATGAGCCCTGGATCATAATTTTCGGTGCCCTTGAAGAGAAATCCACCACAATAGTTCTTGTAGACTAGACTATCCTGGCAATACTATTCTATAAACCGTTTATCGCTATTACTATACCATCCCGTTCATCAATAAATTATCTATCTTCTGATATATATTTCGATTGGTTAATAGATCAGTGAAAATTCCTATAGTTACTCAACTGTTCATACCTGCTTGCCAGGTTGTCATGATCAGAATTGAGTAGGCAATACTACCTAGGCATATTGTTTGTATTATAAACTATCGGTTGAAACAAAATTTGTGTGGTTGACAAATGGGGGCAGCACAGAACAAAAATCAGAATTATGGGAACTTTTCGATTGGCAACGAATTTTAGGCGTACCCATTTGTCTATTTATGAAATTACATAATGAACACCAAATTTCATCTATCATAAATGAAGCCAAATTAAAATATTATAAAGCTCAAATAGAAAAACCACTTTGGGTAGTTTCTATTTCTTGTATTATCATCATGCATTGTGAAATAATAGTATATTGTGTATCTAGTAGTAAAAGCAATACATTTTAGGACGACAATGTACATTGTTGGCCGAAGCGTTAAGCCGAGGCCAACAAGCATTGAAGTCTGGGAATGTATTGCTTTTACTACTAGATACACAATATACTATTTTTTGAAATCGTTCAAGAATGCCCACTTTCTCGGAGCAACTTCAGGCCTCAAAATAGGCTAATCTAGTATTTTAGTCCGTTGCTAAGCAACGAACTTTCCCGGACCGTTTTCGGACCTAAACGGTACGGGAATAGTAATTTACGTAACTAGTCCGGAAAATACTGTTTTTTCGGAAGAGTAGACCAAATTCTAGGACGAGCGTTAGCGAGTCCTGGAAGTCTGCGAGTCCAAAAAAACTGTTTTCGTACGTGTTGCGTACACTATTTTTTCGGCAACCATGTAGAATAACAAATCAATGAGACGCATTTAGTCTAAGAGACGAAGAGAGGTCGACTTTCACCCATCTGTTAACCGGATGAAACGATTCCAAATTTGAATATTTCGAACATTTCAGTTTTTATTTGTATTATATATTGAAATTCGAACAGAAGATAGGTTCCAACAGAAACATTCTAATTCTTATTTATATTAATATTTGTATTAAAATTCGAGCACTTCCCGGCCTAGTCCGGGAAGTACGTACTTTCCGGACTAGGCCGGATAGTGCTACTTTCCCAAAGAAAAAGTGTCCACGAAGTGAACACTTCCCGGGTGGTTGCCGAAAAAGTACTTTCCCGTACAGAAAACGAACCGAGAAAAATTTTGCCGGCTTGTTAGATACACAATATACTATTCCCGTGCCGTTTAGGTCCAAAAACGGTCCGGGAAAGTTCGTTGCTTAGCAACGGACTAAAATACTAGATTAGCGTATTTTGAGGCCTGAAGTTGCCCCGAGAAAGTGGGCATTCTTGAACAATTTCAGAAAAACTATATTATTATTCATTATTGATCATATTTTTTACTCTTAGTTATCTTTAATTTTTCTGAATTAGCTTGTTTAGTGAAGCTAGATTTAAAAGTAAATCATTTCTACAATCTTATTTGTTTAATAGTGTTCGAGTAAAACTTGTATTGGAGTAAATGATCATATGTTAAAACTGACATGAACTGAACTGAATTTAACATTTTAATGAAAATAGGCCACTTTATTTCCGCCGCCCCAAGTACCTTTCTGAAATACTAATTTTCCGTTTCTGCCGCCTCTAGTCCGAGGCCTATACTGACGATTGATAAATCCAAGACTGAGAAAAACATATGAATTCAACATTAGATGAGATTTATAGAACAATATAAAAAAAATTATGCAATGAAAAAGAAACTTCCAGATCATTGAAATAGAAATGGCTGATGTTACTATCAACTGATCCAAAACTGATGACAAACGAATTTAAAGAGTACTTTTCTCAAGTTGGAAGCAATTTACCAAAAAATATAAATATTAGAAAATGTTCAACACTATCGACGAGATGTTTGAACTCCTTTTACATTTAAGAAACCACTCAGAGTGAAATTGAAGATACCATAACGTCCTTGAAAACAAACAAATCCCCTCGAATTGATACAATTACTAGTGGCGTTTCAAAAACGATCACTGAAATAATGTCTGAACCTCTAGCAAACCTAATAAATTTAATTTTCACAACAAGTTGGTCCAAAAACTTCCAAAAAAGTCATCATTAAACCAATTCATAAAAGTGGTAATAAATCCTGTGTAAAAAATTATGGATCAATTTCTTTAATATCCAGCTCATCCAAAATATTTGAAATTGTGTTATAAACAATTTGAGGGCAACTCTTTCTGAATACGCCGATTTGGGGTAAATCGTCTTATGCAAATTCTGTGAACGGCATTTGGAAGTAGATATCAATATCCACAATTTGTATATTTTGTATTTTCACCTGAGAGGTGGGAAATGTGTTGAAAATGTCACTGGAAGTTACTCTTAATGCTTCAAAGTGCATTCGAAGGCACCTGAACTCAACTGGAGTTACTTCGGACGCACTTTGAAGCGTTTTGATCAACTTTCAGTGACATTGTCAATATATTTCCCACCTCTCAGGCGAAAATCCAAAATATAGAAATTGTAGATATTGATCTCTACTTCCAGATGTCGTTTACAGAATTTGAATAAGTCGATTTTCCTCAAATCAGTGCATCTTGCAAGATCTGCCCTTAAATTGTTTATAACGCAATTGCGGAAAAACTAAATATCGGACAGAAACCATCTTGCGCACAGTTGAACCACATTTTCTATCAGTTTTTGCAATATTGTTTGTCCAGATTCAGATTTATCAGAATTATGAAAATTTAAAAATTGGTCTCAATTTCGAGGTTTTCCCAGTTATACTCAGTGGAAAATCCACCGATCCAGTCGTATGAAAATCCAATTTGTAGGTTTTATAAATATCTACGAAAGTTCTATTGACTGTAAAACGATTCCTCTAATAATCTAGGAGATATATCCAAAAAATCTAAGAAGTTGTAATTTTTTTTACTATTGCTTGTTTAGAAAATTCCAGAAAGCGATTTTGCTGGACGAAAACTGGGATATTCATTAACGAACTATCTCATAAAAATTAGTATGGGCCATTTGCGAATTTTTTTTTGTTGGCAAAAAACCTCTATAGCTTGGTCTAATAACGTATGATCCGAAAGTTATGGGAAAAAATTCACCTGGTTTGATTGAGTGACAAAATGCATAAAATCAAGCAGATCGTGAAAATTGAATGTCACCCGTCATGTCATATGAGCAATGCAAAAGTTGTTGGTTGGCCCTTACCAAAATGTCGTATAGAATTGATCTGTACGTGCTTACCGAAAGCATCCAGGTGGATGTGCCAAATGCTGGCTACAAGAACTGCTGAAACGAAAGTGGGCGATATCTGCTTTCGAATCAGCACGAACAGGGTATGCCTTCAAGGAGGGGTGCTATCACCTCTGATGTGGAGTCTCGTAGTAGACGAACTACTCGGAACACTCACCGGGAACGGTGTCACTTGCCTTGGATATGCTGACGACATAGTCATTATGACCAAAGGCAAATTCGAAGGAACCCTCTGCGATATCATAGAAAGGGAGCTAGAGACTATCAGAAGATGGTGCCTCTCTGTGTGGTTGAGAATTAAATCATCAAAAACCACAGTGGTACCATTCACTGGGAGAACAAAGTTTCAGCACCTAAGGACTGCTAGCCTCGACGGAGCAGACTTACAATGGCAGCAAGAAGTATCTAGGGCTTACACTAGACTCAAAACTACTCTGGAACAGACACGTAAAAAAGATCACTAACAAGGCAAAATTATCACTGAAGGTGGACAGGAACATTGCAGAAAAAACGTGGGGCTGTAACTCAGCAATACTGCGATGGATGTACACCATGATAGTGAGACCTATGATCACCTACAGATCAGTAGTTTGGCACGACAGAACCGAACTCGCCACAACAAAGAAAATCCTGGAGAAAGTGCAAAGACTAGCTTGTCTTTGTATAAGAGGAGCAATGAGGTCGACTCCAACAGTAGCAATAGAGGTCATTCTGGACCTCACTCCTCTCCATATCATGGTGAAGAGAACTGCTTGGGGAGCAAACCTCAGGTTGGCTAAAGTCGTACTCAAAGGGACAGCACACAGTATAAGGGGCTCAACCCCCACCGAAAGTGCACACCTTACCGATCTCCCAACTGACGAAATTACCAGGAAATTCAGTTTTGAAATTTTTTTTCGAACGGTATCAAATGCCAGGAAAGACTGGAGCTCAGAATCCATTCGAGCACTGGGAAGGAATACCATAACATGGTACACAGACGGGTCCAAACTTTCGACGGAACTGGAGTAGGAGTCTTTGGGCCTCGCACCAAATATTCCGAACCCATGGGCCAGTTTCCCATGCATTCTTTAAGCGGAAATTCACTCCATAGAAAGGAGCATTCAGTTCAACCTCGACAGGAAATACCGGAACAAGGAAATCGCAATCCTCTCCGATAGTCAGGCAGGAACAACAAGTTGATCCTCCTCTGGGTGCCGGGGCACGACGGAGTGGAGGGCAATGAACAAGCAGACACCCTGGTACGAAAGGGGGCATCAACGCCACTAATCGGCCCAGAACCATTCTGCGGACTTGGAAAATCTTACTTCCAAGGAGAACTCAAGGAAATGAGGAGAACACCTTGAGAGAGCAGAAGAAGATGGGGCAAAATAGATCTAATCAGGTCGCAGCGCTTCAGTTACCATCCACACTTACCATTACCATTACCATTAAGAGAGGGGAGAATCATTCAAGCAGCTAAACACAGAATTGTGATCTCACAGCGAAAACCGACCAGATGATTCCATATTAGAAAGTCTACGGTGTTTAAGACCCTATCAAAACACAATATTTTGTTCCGGAAAAGAGGAAAAGCTCCAATATACACAGAAGCTCAGTTACAAAGAATTCCGAGATGTTGCCGCGCGTTGAGGCGAGTGCATTTTGCCAACAAGTTGATCGTGATGGACGACGAAAAATATTTCACTTTGGCCAACTCTGACATGAAGGGCAATTATTGTTTCTGCAGGGAAGATTACGCAAAATGTTCCAGAGGATGTGAGATTCAAGAGCAAAACGAAGTTTGAGGACAAAATTTTGGTATGGTGTGCCATTTCTGAGGCTGGTTTCATTTCACAGCCCTACATTGGTGTTGTTCGTGGTGAGGCCTTAAATGCAGAGCGATATATTGACAGATGTATTTCTAAATTGTTTCAGTCTTCTTTTTCTAAATTTTCTAAATTGTTTCAGTTGTATTTCTAAATTGTTTCAGTTTTTGAATTCAAATCATGCGAATAACGAAATTATGTTTTGACCAGATCTTGTTTCATGCCATTATGAAAGAATCAGAAGGGATTGGTATGGGGCTAACAACATCAACTTTGTACCGAAAGTGGACAATCCCCCCAACCTACCTCAGGCACGCCCAATTGAAGACTTCTGGGCGATATTGAGCCGGAAAGTGTGAAATAACGGATGGGAAGCACAAAATTAAGAACAACTCCGACGTCGTATATCGGGAAAAATTAGAGGAATCAACGCTGATGGGGTCGTCCAAAGAATGATGCATCGCGTCAGGGAAAAACTTAGGCACATCGAAGATAACGGTCCCTTGTCGATTATTTGAACTTTAGGTAGTGTTAAGAATAGTTGAGAGATATTGTAAGATTAGTTGTTAAATTTATGAAAATAAATGTATAAAAGTTGTCAGCTTCTGATTTTTTCCCAAAACTTTCGGACCATACGTTATTATTCCACGATACGGATACATGTTTCTGATTATGCTTACATTCATACACCCATGAACCATTTCACTGAAAATGAAACATTGTCGACCAGTTTCAAACAAACGCTAATCATCTCATTGCAGAACATTTTTTTCCACAGTTGCTATATTAACTGTCCCCCGGAAACTCCAGTATCAGATGTAGAAGAACAAATCACGTACCTGATAGAATGTGTCAAAAACTGCGATGGAAGCCAGTTTACGCAATATACGTGGACAATAGATGCCCCAGGGTTCGATTACACTCGGGACACCGTGTATGGACAAGTGAATAAGTTATTAAGTATCAACGAGAATGTGTTGAAAGCTGGTATGCTGTACAACTTCACTGTTACCCCCTCTGGTAAGATGTTTTTTTTTCACTACAGAGAACACAAAATATTCGTGCAAGTGAGGGAGGTCAGGAGATCTCCAGAAAAAAATAATTAACTAAAATTAGTGTGATTCAGTCATCTTTTTTCTGCTATGATTCTCGTTGTGAGTTACAAATTTTCATGTTTCCATTACACCATATTCGTATTTTTTTTCATATACAGGGTGGGGTGACTACAAGGTGAGTGAATTTGAAGATAAAGGTTTCAAAGGACCCCGCACTTTTTATAGGTAAAATGGTTCTCGGTGAAATTGTCTGAATTTTCAGTATATTGTAGTATTCAATGTACTGATTGAACGAGCTGAATCGCAAAGTTCGTTGATGGATAGATTTTGAAATACAGTAATTTTTATTTAATTATTTTCTCGGGATTTGAGGGTTCCAACTGCATTTTTTTTCGTTCTTATCATGAAAGTACCTTCTTATCAATAAATATCATTCAAATGGTGCAGATTATATCATTATGTACAGAGTGAAAAATATAAACATTTTATTAATGTCTGCCGGTTCTTTCGTACATATTCTCTTTATTTAAGTAAATTATCATCTTCCGAAGATAGCTGATACCGTATAAACATGATTTCGTTGCGATATATAGGGTGATCAGGAAAATTTTCGATGATAAAAATGGCAAAATATCAACGTTTCAGAAATCACCCTGTAATTCACGATTAACTCAGTGAAATTCCTTTATTATTATTTAATATATTCATCATTCTCTCCTCAACACTGTCCCAAAACTTCAGTTTCCTACTATGACTAGTTTCATAGTTATTAATTGAGAAACTTATTACCATTTGCATGACGAGTTGAATGAACTTGTTCACGCGTACATTCTATAAGTGGCCAAGATTTTTCACAATGAGTGAAACGAGATAATGTGATAAAAATAAATGTGAAAGAGGGTGAAGATTAGAGAAAACAATCACATCAGATACATTAATTTAATAATGTAAGGTACAGGTAGTTAAGTGGATTTTGTTGGTTTAAGCATTGTCGGAATAAAAAACGAACTATGTGGGAAAAGTGAAAATGATTGATAGGACGCTTTTATTTCTAATAAGAGAATTTGAATCTGGGCAGCGACGGTTTTTTTCCAAAGCGTGTTCCACTCGGATAGAGGTTTCCATGATTTTTATATTTGCTGATAGGGAACAGAGAGTGGAGTTTGAAGGAACTTACAGTACAACAAGAACGGGCACCTTTGGAGTACCCCAAGGAACCGTCCTTGGCCCACTACTATTCATCATATATATGAATAGTATGCTTTTTCTTAATACTGCCGGTGAAATTATCAGTTTTGCCGACGATACCACCATATTATATACTGCGCCAACGTGGCAAAAACTGAAAGAAAAAATTGAATTTGATTTTCCAAAGATATCAAACTGGTTACAAATAAATAAACTAACACTAAACTACAGAAAAACAAACTACTTACCCTTTACATCATATACAAATGGTCTGCCCAACTTAGGACCTTTAAATGCCGGATTGAACTCCCAAATTCCCGAAGCTGAAAAAACTAAATATCTTGGTATAACGGTTGATCGTCATATGAGATGGGATCTTCAGACAAAAGAAATTGTCAGAAAGCTTAGGGGTTTTTTATCGAAATTTAAACATCTCAGAGATTTCCTGAACATTAAACATTTAAAAACTCTTTATTTTTCCCTCATAGAGACTATACTATCCTATGGGATATTAGGTTGGGGTGGTGTTAGAGACTGTTTCCTAAATGAAGTACACGTAACACACAAATGGATCTTGAAAATAATATATAATAAAAATGTAACATTTCCTACGAATTCTTTATACAACGAATCCCAAATAAAAGATGTGAGACAGATTTTCTGTCAAAAAATAATTCTTTTCGTGAAACTGGGAAAAATTGAACTCACTCCACATACACACCCCTATAATACTCGGAAGATTGATGGAATTCTACTCCCACGTAGCGAAAAAACTATCGGTCAACGAAATACCAATTATTTAGCACCCAGAATCTATGCTTTATTACCACATGACTTGAAACATATAGAAAACTACCACAGGTTCAAAAAAGAACTGAAAAAATGGATCATCAAAGATAGATTCATATTTACGGAAATTTACGGAAACCAAAGATATATCACATAACCAGTTGAGTAATTCATGATGTATATATCTATATGTATGTGGTAGATGTATTTATTTCGAAACTATGTAATAGTATCAGAAAACTATCCCGATTGTGACCTACCCTCTAATATATATGTAATTTCAATGCTAAAACTACAAACTCAATTTATGATATAATGAATTACCTGTGTCAAACTAACCAAACTATCCCCATTGTGACTTACCCTCTAATATATATGTAATCACAATGAAAAGATTACAAACTCAATTTATGATATAATGAATTACCTGAATGTGTCAAACTAACCAATTTTTTTACCGAATGTACCCATTCAATGTTTTAAATTTAGAAATCGCAAACACTACTACTACTACTTCTGTGACCCACCTGTTTATTCACAAGCACTATATTATGAATTTATATTATGTATTACTATGATGATGATGAATAAACATATATTATTATTATTATCAATAGAAACATATAGATATCTATTATATTTCTTCAATTTCATTTCTTTATTGTGTCATTACAAAAGTTAACACTCGTCAATAATTAACTATTTCAAATATAAATAAAAAATATATGACAAACACATGACTTAAAAGAGGGTATACAGTATACCTATATATAAAAAATACAAATACATATACACATATACTATAATATTAGTGTTCATGAATTCGTCAATGCTGTAAAAACATTTCTTTATTAAAAACTTTTTTATAATTTGTTTAAAACTTTTTATCTCCAAACTCTTCACGGTGGAGGGAATTTTATTGAACATTTTTGGTGCCAAGTATAAAGGTCCAGTTTGGGTTTTTTTTTAGTCTGTTGAATTGTGTCTTTATTCCGTTACAATTTCTTGTATCATAATTATGAGTTTCTTTGTGGGTAGTATAGTTTGATATGTTGTTTTTCACATATACCAGACATTGATAAATATAAAGAAGGTAACGTCAAAATATTTAGTTCAGTGAATGTTGATTTACAATCTTCATCATATTTAAGATTTCCAAGATGCAATTTTCTTACCAATTGCGTCAGTGATGGTATCACATAAGATGATACACCTAGAAATTTTACAGATTGAGTGGTATTATCTCCATATTTCGATAGAGTGAAATACATTTGTTCAGTTTTTTCCTCGTTCAAGCTTAGTTGATTAATATTGAACCATCTTGTAACATTTGCATGTGCTTCTTTCAGTGTTTCAAAAACATTAGTTATATTTTCATGATTATACAACAGATTAGTATCGTCTGCATATAGGATGAATTCTGTTGTAGGGCTGCAAACTGTAACATCATTAACGTATATTAAGAATAACACTGGTCCTTAGACAGAGACCTGAGGTACCCCTTGTTTAACAGATTGAAGTGAAGAGTATTTGCCATTTAGGAAAACACAATGTTGTCTATTTTCTAGGTATGATTTCATCAATCTCAAGCTATTGTTATCAAATTTGTAGTAAGCGAATTTATCCAAGAAAATATTAAAAGACACGCAGTCGAATGCTTTAGTAAGATCGCAGAATATACTACCAGTACATTATTTGTTATTAAATCCCTTTTCTATGTATGATATCATTTTGTTAATAGCGTCAGTAGTAGATAGAGATTTTCTGAACCCACACAGCTTTGTTCAATATATTAAAATTTTCTAAATGTTCTACCATTCTAGTTTTTAAAGCTTATTCAAAAATTTTGCTAGGTGCAGGAATTATAGTAATTGGCCTGAAGTTATTGCATATATTTCGAGAACCCTTTATATGTAAAGGAATTATTATAGATTTTTTAAATGACTTTGGGAACACACATTCTTTTAAGCACAGAAGAGTTTTAAATTACCTATGCATTTCATAATTTGTGAATTTATATTGTAAATATCACGACAATGTGAATTTTTTAAGTTGTGGATTATATCTCTAGTTTCAATGATTGAAATTTCCCTAAACGTTAGATGCTGATCGATATTGCAGGCAAAATTTTGTAGCAGATCCATATGATTCTGTTCGTTTTGTGGTATATCATTTGTGATATTTTGAGGAATAATGATGAAGTATGTATTGATTTCCTCAGGTGTTAAATTTGTTTTCAATGGGGTTCTGGAAGATGAACTGCCTTTTATTACATTCCACATTGCTTTTACTTTGTTATCAGAATTTAATATATATTTTTCATTTGCTAAGTATTTCGAATTTTTTATTGCATGTCTGTATTTTTCTCTAAATTTATTGTAATTTATTTTACATTCAGGGTGTGTTTTTGTAACATCGTATAAGAAGTTCAGGTGTTTTCTCATGCCTTTGAGGCTTTCATTAAACCATTTTATTTTGTTATCTTTTTTGTTCTGTTTCATGTATACAGGAAATGCTTCCTCAATTCCTTTTTGTATCAAAGAAATAAATATGTCTGCTTTTGTGTTTACGTCATACTCATCGTTACTCAGAAACTCATAATTTATTTCTCTGACATATATATTTAATCTGGTTAATCCTATCTTTGTAATCGGTTGAACAGTATGTGGTGTATCAGCATTAAAATTATTAAGAATATTGCTTAGTGTAACCCCCACACCAAAATGGTCAGAGTTTCATATTTGTAATAAATGGCAGATAATTTTTCTGGTTCTCGTTCATTAGTACGTTATCAAGACAGGATTTTCCGTTTCTAGTGGGTTGTGTTATTGTTGCAGTTATATTTAAGCTATTTATGAGGTCATTGAATTGTAAGTTACGTTCTTGTAGCGTATTAAAATGAACATTAAAGTCACCTACTATAACAACTGTATACTTTGATTCAGCAATGATCTCAAGCAGACTATTCATAGTTTTCATAAATACCTTGAAATCTCCTTCCGTGGACCTATATACTGTAACTACAACCAATTTCAATTGTGCAAGTTCTGTGGCACATAATTCACAGTGTACTTACTTCCTGAGATAGCGCTAATATGTCTAATCTTGGTTCACCTAACATTGCTAAATTATTTTTCAAGTAAATTGCCACCCCACCGTGAATTGTTCGTGATCTACAATAATAACTGGATAATTTATAATTATTAATTTCGATTACGTTTATTTCCTCATCACACAACCAGTGTTCACTAAAGCAGCATATATCATACGACCATTCCAAAGCATCAATTTCAAGTACTTAATTACGTGAACACTGGATGTTTAGGTGATGTATTGTTACATTCTGGTTAGAATCTTGTAGGCACTGATTATCTTTGTAGTTTTCTTCTATATCCTGTTCGAAAAATATATTTCCGAATTTCAATTCCTTTAGGCCAGTTTGATGACTCCATTAGTGTTTCTTGGAGCTTCTGATCCACCCCAACTCTGAATGTATGGTAGTTTTCATTGTACTGTATTTGCTCTATGATAAAGCTCCTATTTGGAAACTTTTTCGTCAAGTAGGTTCGCAGGTGCTCCTTTGTGTACTGAAGATTATAACGCGAGACAAAGAGCCATGTCTTTCTGGATACTGCCATGGACTCCTCTCCAGTATCGTCATCAGAACCACATCCAACTACCAGCTGATTTCTAACACCTCTGTTATTGTTAGAAGTTTTCCTCTGGGCTTGTTTCTGCTTATTTATTTTCGGTATTGCCCCGTTACTACTACTCTGCCCTACGGGTTCGACATTGTTCAATGTTTGTGCATAGGTTAGATCCTTCAGAGAAGAAGAATTCTTACTCTTCTTCTGTGATGCGGTTTCGCCGGTTTCCATAACTCCAGAATTGGCTAGGCTAGTTCCATGGCCAAGGCCTGCCTGCCTGTGCCTATCTTCACTCTGTTTACAGGTGCTGGTGCTCAATGTTTTTTGTTGCTTCATATCTTCGATGGTTTTTTCAAGACTCACCATTTTTTGTTCTAGTTGCTTGATGACATAGTTTTTATGTTTCAGCAATGATTTCAAATACCAATTTTCTTGTTTCAAGATATTGTCAGGGAAACATTCTGAAACGTCTTGAAATACCAGGTCGTCTCGGTCTTGGTCCAAAGATTTGAACATTTTCTCCTGTTTATCTGGTTGCGCTATCGTTTGTTTGACCGGTTTTGGTAACTCGCACATGCCACATGTCCATTTCATCTTTCCACTTTCTATTTCACTGAGTTTACTATCTTTAATTTTACAGCATTCCAAATGGAACCATTGTTTACATAAACCATAGCAGCCTATTTTATAACTGGTTTTGTTAATATTTTTGTTGCATTTAATGCAGAGCAGTTTCTGTGTCACTCTAGTTTCCACCATCTTGGAACACTCACTGTAGCAACACACACCAATGTAGGTAATTCAATACGTAAAGGTAATAATAATCATTACTGATGGAACTAATTGATTTTTCATTTTCATTCACTTTCCGTCAAAATGTATCCGATAGCCACTGGGTTTTCTTGTTGTATGAGGACCGTAGCGCTGCTACGGGGGAGGTGGATTCGGTTAGGACTATTTCTTGTCACCTTCAGTAATAACTGATGTCCCGTACCAGGGCCTCATACACGATTGGGCGAGTCAAACTCAATTCAGATTCAGATTTATTTTTTGAAATATTGTTACAATTTACATGTGAATTTTAAAGAACATTTCATATATTTCAATGTGTTTTATATAAATGAGTATACCATCATGCATTATACCTTTTCTTCCAATTTCAGAGAAGATGAATAAATGAACATATTCATTTATAAAGTGAAACCAAATTCAATAAATTTTTATTCATACATTTGATTGATATTGTTCTGAAATTTTTTAAATAAGTAAGTAAGTAAGTAAGTTTATTCAGATTCAGATACAAATTTAGACACATTCGTAGCACATCATTCTCATTATATACAAACACACCCACACGTGTGCATGCCACTCTAATTACATATATCATTCTCTCTTGGAAAGCTGGGGCTGCTCTAAGCAAGCTTGTATTGCAGCCACCCACCACCAAGATTAAACGAATTACAAATCAAGCAGAATCATAGACAACATTTTTGGTGATCATTTATATAGTGTGTAAGATAAAGGAAAGGAAATAAGGCCGAGAAAAGGCAGAGAACATTGCGATTGATAACGATATGGAGTTGACTGGTCATTAGTCAAAGACTGTTGTTAACACTTGGTGGTTAGTTCTGACAAATATTTTTAGATCTTTTTTGAATTTACTTCTGTTTTTAATGCATTTTATTGTCGATGGTAGCATATTATAGAGTTTTGGTCCGAGGTAAGTAATAAATTTCTGATTTAGTGTAAGTCTACAACGTGGAATATTCGTGTTTTTACTTTCACATGAACGGGTATTATATGAATTTAGAACAGTAATGACTGGAGATTTTGTGAACCATAATAGACAGTGAAATACATAAACCTGTCTTACCTTTAATAATCCACTTTCACTGTATAGGGCCTGGGTTGGATATCTTCTATTTTTTTTATACATTATTTTTATCAAAGAGTTTTGGATCACTTCCAAATTATTCAATGATGACTTGAATGTTGAACTATCCAAGCATTAGGAATTTTATCTGACTCATGCCTGAGTTGTAAGTTGTAACTGATGTATCGTATATTCAGTCAGTTCCTAAATGGTATATGGAATTGGATGGCATATAATGTTACATTTATTTTGATCTCCACACTCTCACGTTTCACTATTTATGAAAAATCTTGGCCACTAGTGGAATGTACGCATGAACAAATTCCTTCAACTCGTCATGAAAATGGAAATAAGTTTTTCAATTGATAACTATGAAACTAGTCACATTAGAAAACTGAATTTCTGGGACAGTGTTGAGAAGAGAATGATAAATATATTAAATAATAAAAAGGAATTTCACCGAGTTAATCGTGAATTACAGGGTGATTTCTGAAACGCTGATATTTTGTAATTTTAATCATCGAAAACTTTCATGATCATCCAATATATCCCAACGAAATCACGTTTATACAAAACAGTATATTTTTTCAACAAGGTAACAGTTTGTTATAATCCAGTCAAGATGTAGATCCGTGCTTGCAAAAGGTCCGGTCATTCTAATTTTTTTTACATGTTGTTATGGCATAAACCAGTATCATAATATCAGATTCGCAATTCCCATAGTGCTGTGCGAGCAGCGGTATACCCAAAAAACCATGAAATTTTCGTACGTTTTTCAGTCTTTGCTCATTGTCTCAATGAACTTGTAGGTACAGTCATTCTAAATAATTTTGAATTATACTAAATTTCCTACAATTTGGGACCAGGGTCATTGTTCTTCGAAAATAGGCCATTTTCTTCAAAAAGTGATTTTTTTTTCGAAATGGTCAATCATTTTGTCAAATATCTTCTAATATACACGTCAAATATTGAATGGAATGAAATTGTACTGAATTTAATTAGATTCCATTTGAGATAAGACTGGTAGCTATCTCAAAAACGGCTAATAGGTGCCACAACTCACGTCGTTTTGGATAGTGGCTATCTCTTGCACAAAGTCGTGTGGCACCGAAAGAGCACAGTATATAATTTTTTGGAATTTCAATTTCCTCTAGTTTCTTCGGAAAAAGGGCTTTCAAATGAAAAACATTTCATTCACCATGTATATGAGGTAATGCATGATTAGAATAAGTACTGCACCAACTATTCAGAATATCTTTCAACAAGAAGAATAGCTCGAAAATAGCCCATTCTGTCTCCGATGAAGTATCAGTAAAATCCGTACGTTCAAAATTATATAGCCGACAAACTTATCCGGAGACCTATGCTGATTTTGATGACAATATCTCGGACTCCTCAAACCGTACAGTATATCAAAATTTCATGAAAATCAACCGATTGTTTTTCTAAATTGTTGAAAAAAAACAGCATTTTTCTAAGAAACTTGGATCGTTTCTTTTTACTCATCCGGTATTCATGAAATAACTGTGCGACGTTCGCAACATTGAAGAGTATTTGGTATATACAAAACATGCTTTTCCCTATCCAAACTAAAAAACGAGGAGTTGACGTACCCCTATTTTTGAACCACCTTGTATATAAAATAATAATGCCAGTTAACATCGACCGAGATTTAGGAAGTTCATTCAAACTGAATTAAATCTTTTATTTTTATCAAAGAACTCACACTGGTTGGTTAAAAATAAATCGAATTGAAACTTTTTTGTTCATCCTGTCGTATAGCACAGAACGAAAAGGTGAAATGAAAACGAGATCAAACTTGACATTGTACAATTATTGAGGCAGAATAAATAGGCGTTTGGTCAATTCTCGGAACTGTTAAAAATTCTGAACAGAAAGCTTCACTTTTCATCTTCAACACCCTGTATCTCGAAAACTAGTAGACCGATTTTTTTGTGCCATGGACTCATTTGCCGGATAAGTCAAAATCTACAACATACTAAAAATTCAGCTATTTTAACAGAAAGCCATTTTACTTAAGCAACGTGCGGGTTCCTTTGCTTACTTTAAAATTGCATAGAGGTTGGCGTTCCACGACTGTGGCTGAAAACTACATCGAAGAATCCGTGAGCAGCCAGATTGAAGTTTCTCAAAAATTGTTCAGCCATTCAAGAACAGAAAAAACAACGCCAACATCTGAATGCAATGCAGTGATAGAAAATCATAAACTGAATGGGTACTTCTACCAATATAGTAACACCTTCGACTTTATCAACTATAGTTAACGAAAATTAAGTAGCTTCTAAACGATTAGCTATTTACAACAACACACATTGTACCATTAATAGTGCAATTGTTAAAAATAAAGAATTCTGTTTTTGTTTGTTCATCTATAAATGTTTCTAAACAATCTGATGGGGTTTTCAGGTAGATATAATGAAAAATATCATTCATTACATGTCCATAAATGCTTTTTTCCGACGAGCGTGCGTAAAGTAGTACTTTTCCACACTCATTTGCGTGCGTGCACCCCGTGCAGATAAGATTTTTTTCCGCACAGAGTGCGGAAAAGTAAAGCTACTCAAAAATCTCACTGGTATGGAAAATTTATATTTATTTTAGTTGCTGTAGACTATTTCATGCAATACGAGAAGCCGTTGCAAGTGTATTCCCCTTTACCTCTCAATTGTATTTCCCGATAATTGTATTCAGCTCAAAACAAAAAATTACATTTTTCAAATTTCATCGACCTGTATGAACAACTGTCCTGAGGTAAATCAACCTTCATCAAGCCATATTATTAACTGCCCTTCTGCGCTAAGTCAGTATTCATCAAGCCGTACCACACGTCACCCATTAAATGAACTGACCGGATCTGCAATAAATTTGCAAAATGTCAATAATTGTTCTTTCATTATAAATATTAGGAAAAAATTATTTGATTTTTTATTGTTATGTAATTGTTTGTTATATGGTTCTTTCTATCAAGTTTAAAGAAATTTTTTTTAATAAGTTATGATTTTTTTTATTCGTTGCTATCTGATATGAAGCTCGTAACACGTGCGCAAAGTGCCTTTTCCGCACCCAAAAGCATATACGAACTCTGCTTCGCGTCGTTCGCGTAACTGTATTTGCGTGCAGAAAGTAACACTTTCCTCACTTGTTAGGAAAGTAACTAATTCTTGACTACTAATGAAATATACTATTCACTTTTGTTATCACCTAGTTGTCAACCTTTTCAGGAAGTTCGGTGCTTAGTGGACAAATTATAACACATATTGGACCAAAGCTGGAGTCGTGTGAAATAAATCCTAAAACTGGGCATTCCTGGAAAACTATATTTCATGTCTCCTGTAATATCAACGAAGGAAATTACACCTTCAAATTATACAGTGTTTCGAAAGATTCAGGTAACTAAAACCACTTCACAAACACTGCAAGATAGTTTTTACTCCTGAATTTGTTTTTCCCATTTTTTGTAATTTAGTTCAACAAACATAAAGTTCAATTTCCCAATAAAATGCGTTCCTATAAAAGCATAAATTGGGAAAATTTGTCCGCCTATAACATAACGAGCAATGCAAGTTAGTTGGTCTACATGGGAGAAATTTGGTGTGGAACAAACCCTTGTTGAGTAGTATTTTGTTACTCAGACTTAAATAAAAAGAACCTGTTTTTTAAAATACACAATAAATGTACAAATCATAGACCGGGAGGCCATAACGTGTTTTTTCTGTCTCATTCGTTCACACTGAGCAGAATAAGAACCTCTTCAATTACACCATTCATTACCCGGATATGAGGTCACCGAAAAAATATCGTGGACCAAAGGGTGGGGGGGCGAATGTGAAGGTGTATCACAAAACCGGGGCTCATTTGACTTCCGGCAGCGGTAGAGGTCAGACGGCGACCTCGTGTTGGAAGTCAGGTTAATGTGATGTAATTTCCACCGTTTAAAAACGTGCAACGACCCAAGAGTTTAGTGTTTCTGAAGTCAGCCGTTAAACCATAACGTATAGTTTGTGGTTAAAACGTGCCAGCAAATATTAAAAAGTGTAAATGATATGGGATGCAGAATTGCCTAGAGCAAGACAACTGCATCTCCCTGATACAGCCTCGCTGTCTACGCTGGTTAAAGGCCGGATGGGAACGGATTTCTCGCAGTGGGTCATGTCCATATAGCGCCGAATGGAAGCTGACGGAGAAGAAATAAAGAGAGAGAGAGAGAGAACCGGGGGTTCGAATCATTACTTACTGTTCGGCGTATGTCGCAAGTTACTGTTATTGAAAAAACAGTATGGGTGCATGGACGGCATCGCCGAAAGTGTATGGCGGATACGACGCGCAGTGACGCTGTTTATCTTTGTAAAAAAAAATTATTGAGGTTCATATCAAAGAATACACCAACTAGCAATATGAGAATTAAAGCGGTTTCGTTATCACAAATTTGAGAACGCATGCGCGATTTAATCAGATTAACTGTCAGTGTCAACCACTACCGGTCTCATAATTGTGTAGCAGTGTTGCCGGTTTTTGAGTAATTACTGGTATTTACCGTTATACTAAGAGGAAATATCTGAGCTAAGATCCTTGAAATAAAAAACGGAAATGTTATAGGTACATACCAATATAATGAAGTCATCAAAATCCTAGACATTGCAGGAAATGCAATCCTAAAATTATGCATACAATCAACTTCAAGTTTCTCCAGTAATTTCATATTGACCTGTAGGCAACACTGTCTATTCATACAAAAATAAACATTGTCAAAGATTAGATTATCATTAACATTGTTTTTATGGTGAATTTGTAGTTTATTGAAGTTCATAGTTTATCAGTTAAAATTCTTTTGTGTATTTGAATAATTTGGATTGTGGTTGAATAACAATAAGTTCTCACTGTGGACTCTTGATAAGAAAACTGAATACAATATCTTCAGGAACTTGAAACATGTTTTGGACTGTGATCAGTTGCTGACATTATGTTCGACAAGAATGAAAACAAATTATGGAAAACGATCTATTTCTCGTTGCCTACAGAACTAAAAAGTTTTAGGACAATTCTGAAATTTAAGAACAAACTAACTAGATACAGATTTGACTTTCCATATATTTATAAGATAAAACATACTTTGGCCTATATATACTATATAAATGAAGAAAAAAAAGTTCTTGTTTCCTGTTATAAACACAGGTTGTTTCTTGGGAATAAATAAATATTATCATTACATTGTATTATGCTCAGGTTGACACCAGACTTAGGTATGGTCTGTGTTTATGGAGCTTATCTTCTCACTGGAGAGAAGTCTTCATTGCTCAAAAAAAGTCATTACGAGCAATGATAGGTATTCCTATGAATGAATCTTGCAGAAACGCATTTATCAATTATAACATTTTAACGTTACCCTATTGGTAAATGTAAACTGGCCTACAATATTTCCAACCTCATAACTCCCAGAATGTACAACTTGCTGCCAGTTACTTTAAAGAACTGTAAAACATTGGATATTTCTAAGAATAGATTAAAATACTTCCACCTATGTAATTGTTTTTATAGTCTAGAGGAATATATGTCCATTCAGTTTGTAAGTCAATATCGGCGATTCGTATATAATGTAGTATATTTAAACAAATTCACTCAAAAATATTTTATTTTACGAAATACAATGTCTCGATAACTTCAACACAATACTCTTATTTATATAACAATCACACTGGACTATTTATATTCGACATTCGCTTCACTGACTGTGTCAACTCTGCTGCGTGGTTCCATTTATATTCACCGTTCATTTCTCCTGAAATTTCGGGCAAGCCTTCGAATCATCCAGATTCTTCTCGGTGCATAGCGCCTCGAAAGTCATTCGCGGCCACGCGAGGACTACGTGAGCGTTCAGGCCCGGCATCGCCCGCAGCTTCGCCACAATACGAAATGTAATTGTCAAAAGGAAAATAAAGTTTATTTATTTATTTTGTTGTTGTGTTTTCAATTATCTGACAAATTACCAGAATTTCAACAGCTTCTTTCATTAGTGTTAATTGACAATTACCGAATGATGATTCCATCTCTAGATTACTTGGCAATAGTAATTAAACTACACAAATTACTTATGTTGCTTGAAGGGGTGAAATCAAGCATTGTTTTTGCGTTGATTAATGTTTATTTGTTAATCAACATGTATCTTATAGCTCCAAAATGTAGCCACTTCAATTTAGCATTTTTGATGTGGTTTCAAGAAATCTGATGGAAACACTACATTAAAACTCAAAAGAAATGTTCGTGTCTGTATCAATTTCATTGGTGGTATGATTGAGATACTTCTTTAGGTAATTATTATGTATATGAAAATCACGATTTTACATCAGAGTGCAAATTTTCTGTTGAAATATAAGCGAATTTGAATATTAATTATACATTTACGGAGTTAAGTAACAGTTCATCATTAACTCATTCCGTTAATTCTAGTAAATGTATTGTCACAAAAATTATGTTTATCAACAGTATTGTTTTTCTTACGGCGAGTTATACAAAGCAGGTTCACCATCAGTTTAACTAAGCTTGATTCAGTTGCTAGAGATTAGCCAATGAAATATCTAGTACCTTAGCAAAAGAACTCAGTTTAGTTGAACTGTTGGTGAACTTGTATTGTACAACCCGGCGTTAGTGTAGTTCGGTTTTGTAAGAATTTTAATCACTAGTTGTGGTACTTCTTTCAGTGTATCAGATAGTTCATCTTTCAATGATGTGACGTATTTCCGCTCAAAATCGTGTGTTCTCAACATCAAAGGTTCCGACAAAGCTTTCACCTCTCGTTAGTTGGGGTACTCCGTGGTTCATATAAACCCATGAAAAAATTAACGGCAAGGTAAAAAATTCTGAAAAAAAATCGACTTATTTTGGCATTCGTATTGAATAATTAGAGAGATGTAGAAGAAAATCAGTTTTCGAGAAAAAATAGAAACCTAATTTTTAGAGGTTTTTTTAAGTTTTCCCAAAAACCATCCATCAGATTCCATTTCAAATATCAAGACATATCAATGTCAAAGTAAAAGATAACGACGATTTTTGTCAGAATTTTCAACTTCAATGTTCCCTCACAATTTAAAAAAAAATCTGAAAATCACCGAGGTCTCCAGCCAACAAAAGAGCGGAGACACTACACATTCAACCAAATTCGTAGACAGGACTCAGCAGAGGCCCACAGTATTCGTAACGAGGTCCAAGAGGTCTCCACCAAACAAAATTATGAAAGCACTGTGAATTCCACCAAATTCACAAACAGGATACAACTGATTTCGAAAATGATGAGAAAATTGGACGAGGGATTGCACTAGGCAAGATTTTGTTGCGTGCTGATAAATGTGTGCCAGTAAGGGTAATGAATGTACATTATTACCCAGTGACCTTGAAGAAAGGAACTGTTTAGGGGCACTGATTGTAGACTGCTCACACTGCCGACGAGCAGAAGATAAGGAAGCAGCGATTTGTAGAACCACGGCAATTGACAACAACTGGAATGACAACGAGGTCCAGAAAGACCAAGAAAGAGATCCAGATCTTGGTTTAGTCATCGGTTGGAAAAAGAGTAATCAAAGACCGACATGGCAGGAAATCGCAAGATATTCCCCAGCAGTCAAATCCTACTGGGCCCAATGGACCTCCCTTACCCTGAAAAATAGGGTCCAGAAACGTGTATTGGAGTCTGAAGATGGTGGGGAGGATAGACGTCAGATAGTGGTACCTAAGAACAGAAGTCAGGAAGTACTCCGAGAGATCCATGATGGAGTTACTGGAGGATATCAGGGTATGACGAAGACCCTGCAGAATGTAAGGCAACGGTTTTACTGGGTCAATTGTCAAGTTGATGTCAATGACTGGTGCGTGCAGGAAGTGTGCTGTTTGCGCTGCCAGCAGTGGACCTCGAACACGACCCAACGCTCCGATGCGTCAGTATAACGTAGGTAGTACATTCGAGAGAATCGCTATTGGCATCGCCTGCCCGTTCCCCGTATCAGATCACGGAAATAAATACATCCTTGTGGCAATGGACTATTTCAGCAAGTGGGCCGAAGCCTATGCCCTGCCTAACCAGAAAACCACCATCGTCGCGGATGTCTTGGTGAACGAGTAGATATGTCGATACGGTGTCCCCTTGGAGCTGCACTCGGACCAAGGCAAAAATTTCGAATCCAACCTGTTCCAAGAAATGTGCCAACTGCTGAACATCTGCAAGAAAAGAACCACAGCTCTACATCCACAGTCCGATGGAAAGGTTGAGCGGATGAATAGGACTATCAATCGCCTCTTATTCAAGGTAGTCTCTGACCATCAAAGAGACTGGGACCAGTATCTCCATTTGTTCCTGATGGCCTACCGTTCCGCGGTACACGAGTCGACCGGCCAAACTCCTGCTAGTAGCATAATGGGCCGAGAGCTGCGACTTTGCTGCGACCTAAAGTTTGGGACGCCACCAGGACAGGATACCGCGGGAGAGGACTACAACAGCAAATTCCGGCAGCGAATGGAGGACATCCACGAACGAGTCCTTTCGAACATCCAGAGTGCCCGCGACCGAATGAGAGCGACTTATGACATCAATGCCGATGCTGGAGGATTGCAGGTTGGTGACCCAGTTTGACTGTAAGTACAGCCCGAAGCGTCTCTGGGGCCTGTCACCGAAATTACAGAATTCATGGAAAGGTCCGTACAAGATCGTCAAGAGGATGAACGAAGTATGTTGGAGACGATATTCCGATCCAGCGGCGTCCAGATTTTGGTTTGCTGTAATCCTGTTCCACGACCTAACATGAAGACTGTGAAGTGTTATTTCCATCGAACTTCACGGTGCAGATATGGGGAATCTTGCAAATATCGACACACTCCAAGGATGACATTTCAGGACGAAATATCTCTAAGAAGGGGATAATGTGGAGAAGCTGCGGGCGATGCCGGACCTGAAAGCTCACGCATATAACTTTCGAGGCGCTATGCACCGAGAAGAACGTTCCTAAGGCTTACACAGCAGAGTTAGGCAGTCAGTGAAGCTGAAGTCGAACATAAATAGTCCAGTGATTGTGAGATATTTTGTTGAATCTTTGTGTTTCGTCAAATAAACTATTTAAGGGTAAATTAGACTTCAAATATGCTACAATACTATTTAATATTATAAACGAAAATTGGATTTTTGGTCTACCAAGGTCAATAAGTTTGGCATATATTTTTTATACTTCCATTTCATTTAATGAAAGATATAAAATCAATGACGAATATTAATGTATAATATACGCATACTCTACCCCCTTACGACAAATGCACCACCAACTACAACAGTCAAGTCGCCTACAGCTGAACAATTCCTGGAGAAAGTTTCAATACGAAACCTAATAAAGTTGCTAGCTCATCATAGAAAAATGTTTCACTGGACTCATGAGGATACGAAGGTCGCTATTTATGTATTGAGAATTGGCAACACTGGTGTTGCTAGGCGCGATCCAACAGCGCTATCGCAAAGTTTGACACTTTTGACAGTATACGTAATCAGAACTTTCTGTCATACATACGCTATTTGTATTGTTAATAGATGGAGCTAAATCGTGAACATTTTCGTGCAATGATTTTTTACGATTTTCGACGTGGATTATCTCAACAGCAGTGTGCCGAACAATTTACTGCGATTCTTGCTGATGAAGCACCATCCAAGGCCACAGTATATCGATGGTTTAGTGAATTCAAACCTATAGCCGTACTTTGCAGGCGGACGAAGTTAAAGATGGACGTCCAAAATCGGTTGTTGTGCGAGAAAACATTGATGCTGTTTCCGAACTGATAATGCAGGATCGTCATGTGACATATCGCGAGATCGAAGCATCCCTTGGCATTAGTATGACAAGTATACGTAAGATATTACGTGAACATTTGGCAGTCAGAAAGATTTGTTTTTGTTGGATTCCGCACAATTTGACAATCGATCCAAAAAATACTGTAAACTGGTGCAAGGAAATGATTACAAAATATGACCGCGGTGCATCAAATGCAGTTTATAACATATACACAGGTGACGAATCTTGGATTTATTGTTATGAGCCCGAAACTAAACAGCAGTCGACTGTATGGGTCTTTCAAAATGAACCAAATCCAACAAAAGTTGTTCGTGTATTAACGGTCATGTGACAACCGTGCCTTTAGAGCAACGTAGAACGGTAAACTCTGAATGGTATACTACTATTTGTTTGCCAGAATTCATCAATAAAATAATGAAAACGAACCGTCGACGAAGAATAATTCTCTATCATGACAATGCGAGCTCACACACATCGGCTCAAACAACCCGCTATTTGAGCACTCAAAACGATGAATTGATGAGTCATCCGCCGTACAGCCCTGATTTAGCACCCAATGATTTCCATTTGTTCCCTCAAGTGAAGGACAAATTACGTGGTTAACGCTTTTCGACGTCACAAGACGCTGTTTATGCATTCAAAATCCATGTTTTGGAGATACCTACTTCGGAGTGGAAAAACTGTTTTGCCAATTGGTTTGATCGAATGCAAAAATGTGTAGATTTGAAAAAAGTATTTTGAAAAACAATAAAGAAGTTTCTACACCCCAATTATTGTTTTACTTCTTCATTCTCATTGCATAAATAGCAACCCTCTTATATCTGTTGCATTTACTGTGAGGTACTATAGCAAAAAATGATATGTGTATCCTCGAAAAAATTTGAATTATCCCATACTTTCATTGTCAAGTTTGAAGCGTTGGGCATCTCGACTAGATATTGGTCCAGGATTACTCAAAGATGTTTTGTTGATGATGAAACTAGCTGGGGAAGATTTTACTGAGTGTGAGAGAACTGTTGTCCTACAGTTTGATGAAGTGAAAGTGAAATCTATTCAAGAATATTTTTTTAAACACAACCTACCCAACGAACAATGTCAGAATGTCGTATCTTCACTCTGAATACGTGAAATTAGCACACACTAATTGTTGTATCTCGAGAATATCAGTCGTTTACTAAATCAAAGTGTCGTATCCTCAAATAACTCGAAACTCTTGCAAAACTAGATTTGACCTCTTGTCTTACCACGGCAGTAAGTACGATAAATTATATAGTGCCCAAGCTCTTTCAACAATATTCTGTTTTCTGCATATTTATTATTGTTATTATTATTAAGTAATATATTATTGATAACATAATAACTCTTCCATTTTCAATTAAAATAGAAGAAATAGGAAACTGAATTTGTTTTATTGATATTGAAAATATGTTATCATACTTCAATGTAAAGGACAAAACTCTTTTATTTATACGGTTTTACTTATCCCATCCAAATTGAATATTTATTAATGTATTATTTTAAGAGTACCTGTGAAAACTATGACTATAGGTTGCTTACTGCTTTTGTACTATTGTACACAGCAAATTTTAATTTTCTGTGATTATAAAATTTGATTTTTCAAGCTCCTACATCACATTAAGTTGTAAATAAAAGAATAGTTTACTTCATTTTAAATTCATCACAATATATTTTTGTATAAATTATTGGCCAACTTAATATCATTTGATAAATATTTGCCCTATTTTTCTAGTAATATCAAAAAACGCCCAGAAAACGTATTAATTCCTATGTATTTGTATGGGATTCCAAACGCGCGAGGCCCAGTGCTGACGTCACAGCTGTCACGTGATCGAGGCAGAAGATTTCAGTAAATTGAGCCATCCTTTTGTTGTATATAATCGTTGGATGCCATCCATACTTTTTTTTCAATAACAGTAACTTGTGACAAACGCCTTGCGGCCCCCACCCTTTGGTCCACGATTTTTAGTCGGCGACCTCATATCTAGGTAATTGAGGAGGTTCTTATTCTGCTGATTGTAAAAAATGAGACAGAAAAAATATGTTATGGCCTCCTGGTCTATAATACAGGATGTTTGTTAAGTACGTGTAGAAAATTCAGAAGCATGTTGCTGACGTCAGAATAAGAAGAAAAGTTCTTATAGACACATGTACGCAAATCATTCGTTCCCGAGATACAGAGTATCGAATGTGAAATATCGTGTTTATATTTCGCAAATGAATTCCAATATGATTTTGATATTTGAGTAAGGTTTGGTATCTCAGAGTAATTTTCAATGGTAAAAGATGTAACATCAAATGTGCTGTTCGTTTTTCTCTTCCGTGGGGGTGGCGTCACCTACATGTATTTTCAGTCATTTGCAATGTAATTTTTTAGGCGTTTTATTGTGTCCTGTCTGACCTCGTCTGACCTCGTCTGACCTCGTTATTCGAATTCAGTGGCTGAGTCCGTGAATTTGGTGAGAGTTGCAGTGCCTCTGGTTTTTGTTGGGTGGAGACCTCGGAAACATATTCGAAATCAGTGTTCCCTGCTGTGTCCTGTCTGAAAATTTCAGGAATTTTGCAGCGCCCTCAGATTAGTATTGGGTGAAGACCTCGTTTTTCGAGCTTAACCCCCGTGCCGAATCATGTCTGCAAGTTTCGGAAAATTTGCGGAGTCGTCAGTTTTGTAATGGGTGTACACCACATTTTTCAGAAACAGTTATGTATTTTACTTACCACGGATAGAGACCTACTTTTGTTCTAAAATGTTATCTTTTCAATCGTCTTTAGTGTTTCCAATGGTGGGACCATTTTCTTCAAAGCTGGTTCATTCGTTTTCTAAGACTTTGATTTCCAAAACTGATATTTTAAATCGAAAAACATAAAACTTGTTACTTACATACTTCTTCAATTATGTCCAAAGACTGCAAGGCTTAAGGCGGACCAACCAACATCTAACTGATGAACTGACAAACCGCTATCGACATAACTTTCATTTTCGAAAAATTAAACGAATTATATCGGTTACCGCTGTCCAGAACTATTGGCAATACTGTACAGTAAATATGACAGTGACATAAATTCTGAGCAATACCTTGTGGACAGTAGTAGCAGAACTATTTTTGTCTTTTCGTTCATGTACTACAGAGGAATCACTTACTGGAGCGACTTGCCGTTTTTTGCCCGAGGTTTTGAAAATCATTATTAAAAATATAAATCGTTTGATTTTATGTCTGAAAACTAGTAGGAATAGTTCCTCAATGTTCAGTCTTCTAAATTTTATATGAATATCACTTGCAAAAGCGTTTCTTCTAAACTGTCTTTGATTTTATAACAAGATTTTCAGAATTTTTTAAAATTGTGAGGGAATGTTGAAGTTTAAAATTTTGAAAAAAATCGTGATTATTTTTTACTTCGACATTGATATGTCATTATATTTGAAATGGAATCTGATGAATGGTTTTTGGGAAAATTTAAAAAACCTCTAAAAATTAGGTTTTCATTTTTTCCTCGAAAACTGTTCATCAGATTTTCTCCTACATCTCTCTAATTATTCAATTTGAATGCCAAAATAACTCTGATTTTTTTCAGAATTTTTACCTTTGCCGTTCATTTTTTCATGGGTTTATATTAACCTCAAGATGTTGTACGAGGGCTAGCGGACTACATAGCCTTTTCAAGCATAAAATGGAATTCAGTAAATGTACAGACATATTTATAGTTAAGAGGCATAAGATGTCCGGAGGACTGCTCACTGCTATAATCCTATACAATAGGAAAGTTGGGTCGAAAATCCATCAGAAAACAACTACTTTCCTGGCTAATGCCACGACGAACATTGAATTACATCTGATGAAATTTCCGTGCAGAGTACCTACAAGGTTATCTCTGCAATTGCTTGGTTGCATGGGAATGTTCATCGAAACATTCGGACCACCTATATATCGATTTCGGAGTGTCGCTCCTTATCAGTATAGGGTAGGTCTAGCAGTCAATAACTAATGACTGCAACGAATGAATCGACGACCAAACCCATTTAAAGACCGAAACTGAGATCGCGCCCGCACAGTGGATTAACTCCAAACTGCGAGCGCCATCCTAGCGCCGGAAGCCCAACCAAGAATACCCATGACCACGATCGTCAAGACCGTATATAAAACAGAAAAGAAAACTGTAGGTCACAATGAGCTTATGACAAGAGGCATAAGATGTCCGGAGGACTGCTCACTGCTAATATCCTATACAAGAGGAAAGTTGGGTCGAAAATCCATCAGAAAACAACTACTTTCCTGGCTAATGCCACGACGAATATTGAATTACATCTGATGAAATTTCCGTGCAGAGTTCCTACAAGGTTATCTCTGCAATCGCTTGGTTGCATGGGAATGTTCATCGAAACATTCGGACCACCTATATATCGATTTCGGAGTGTTGCTCCTCATCAGTATAGGGTAGGTCTAGCAGTCAATAACTAATTACTGCAACGAATGAATCGACGACCAAACCCATTTAAAGACCGAAACTGAGATCGCGCCCGCGCATCTTATGCCTCTTGTCACAAGCTCATTGTGACCTACAGTTTTCTTTTCTGTTTTATATACGGTCTTGACGATCGTGGTCATGGGTATTCTTGGTTGGGCTTCCGGCGCTGGGATGGCGCTCGCAGTTTGGAGTTAATCCACTGTGCGGGCGCGATCTCAGTTTCGGTATTTAAATGGGTTTGGTCGTCGATTCATTCGTTGCAGTCATTAGTTATTGACTGCTAGACCTACCCTATACTGATGAGGAGCAACACTCCGAAATCGATATATAGGTGGTCCGAATGTATCGATGAACATTCCCATGCAACCAAGTAATTGCAGAGATAACCTTGTAGGAACTATGCACGGAAATTTCATCAGATGTAATTCAATGTTCGTCGTGGCATTAGCCAGGAAAGTAGTTGTTTTCTGATGGATTTTCGACCCAACTTTCATATTGTATAGGATATTAGCGGTGAGCAGTCCTCCGGACATCTTATGCCTCTTGTCATAAGCTCATTGTGTCCTACAGTTTTCTTTTCTGTTTTATATACGGTCTTGACGATCGTGGTCATGGGTATTCTTGGTTGGGCTTACGGCGCTGGGATGGCGCTCGCAGTTTGGAGTTAATCCACTGTGCGGGCGCGATCTCAGTTTTGGTCTTTAAATGGGTTTGGTCGTCGATTCATTCGTTGCAGTCATTAGTTATTGACTGCTAGACCTACCCTATACTGATGAGGAGCAACACTCCGAAATCGATATATAAGGTGGTCCGAATGTTTCGATGAACATTCCCATGCAACCAAGCAATTGCAGAGATAACCTTGTAGGAACTCTGCACGGAAATTTCATCAGATGTAATTCAATGTTCGTCGTGGCATTAGCCAGGAAAGTAGTTGTTTTCTGATGGATTTTCGACTCAACTTTCCTATTGTATAGGATATTAGCAGTGAGCAGTCCTCCGGACATCTTATGCCTCTTGTCATAAGCTCATTGTGACCTACAGTTTTCTTTTCTGTTCGATATTTATAGTTATTCGAAATTAGCTAATAGAAGGAAGGTGATATGATCATACAAAGGTGGCTGAATGATAAACAGGTAGCTTGCTTAGTATCGGAAATTAATTCAGGGTATTATCACAAAGACGTATTTAGTTATTAAAGAGATTGAGAAGTAGTGAATGACTTAAATCTAACTTGGCATTATTCTTATAAATCATCTCCTTTTTCAGAATTCCTACTGATTACAGGAACTCCTCTGACTTCACTGGAACTTATGCTGGACGAGAATTGTCTTCAAGTGAAAGTCATAATATTCGACAAATATGAGTATTCAGATGAGCAGATGATAGACGTTGAGGTGAGTTATTTAGTGCGGTCCGTAAATGATTTTTTAGCGTTGATATGTATTCGTCTGAAAAAACCTGAAACAGGTCGATTTCTTTCCTCAATTTGACAATTTACATTATGAAAATATCACTTCTTTTCGTACACACTCTGAATTATGAGCACCCCTGTTTAGTTTGCGTGCAAATTTCATAAGAAACTCACAAACTCAAGAGATTGATGGACTGAAATTTATTTTATTTCTGAAAAATGATCAGAATAATAAAAGAACTGAGACCTCAAGATCTTACCTGTACTCGTAAGTCTGGGCAGCGAGACGTTCTTTCTTCAGCGATTTTCTCCTAGAGAACTCTAGTGGTCAATGCTTCTGCTGATTTTATGTGAGTAGCGTAGAGTCACTATGAGTTAGGTAATGTTCTGATCACTGCTAAGATGGTTTGTAACATAAAGTATATGAGTCGAGTGTATAGCACGGCGAAAACAGAAGTTAGTTCGAAAAATGGTTTCCTTCTGTCTTTCTTCATAGTTGAGATGGGAGAGACGATGCGAGGATTTTGAGGTGTTTTTTGGTAACTGATTTGGTAGGCTAAATGATTATACCCGGGGAGCGAATAAACTATAAGTGCCGATGAATACCCATTATATTTAAATTAATGTGAAAATTGGTTTCTTTCTAAATGTTGATAAATGAATTAATAATATTGAACATAAACGGACACACACAAGAGCGCATAGACGCGACAACCCCCTCAAAAATTTCAAATAAGAAGGGGGGTCGTGTGACACCTCGTTCGAAAGGAGATCCAATACTCTGTTCAGCAATTTTGAGTTTTTCAAATTTGGTGCAATAATAAGTAGGAAAATTTACTTTTCATCGAGGTCTCCAGCCAACAAAAGAGCGAAGACACTACAAATTCAACCAAATTCGTTGACAGGACTCAGCAGAGGCCCACAGTATTCGAAAAACGAAGTCCCCGAGGTCTCCACCCAACAAAATTATGGAGGCACTGTGAATTCCACCAAATTCACAGACAGGACTCAACTGATCTCGAAAAGTTATTTCCCCGAGGTTTACACCCAACAAAAAACTAGGGGCCCTCTTAGTTTCACTAAATTCACTGAGAAGGCTATGTAGAGGTCGCTTATCAACAGTAATGAAGCCCATTCACAAAAAAAAACGGAGATACCGCAAAACTGAAATATTTTGTAGACCACCGAACAATAAGCCTATGCGAAGAACTGGACAAGAGAAGAAAGGAAAAGAAAGAAAAAACTTTGAAAACGAGCCCAAAAACATAACAATGAACTCATAATTCCAAAAAACAATTAAATAAACCACTACATTACAAACGGTAGAGAAGGTATGGATACAATCGTTACTAGTCCCCTTCGAAATGGAAGGAATGATGAAAGAGATGGCGGCTCACCTTTTCTCTCACAACCCCCTTGACAATATAGCTACATAATGCATTGATCCACATTACCACAATTAATACCAGATAATAATTAATAATCTTGTGAGCTAGTTCGCAGTACTCCGAATAATGTTGAGAGTTGGCAACAATGCATTAGCAGTAGGATTGACAGTTGGATATTCGGTAGATATTCCAGCAGAAAACTGAAATATCGCTGTCACTATGGTATGATATACATATCTTGTCAGTGCCATCTAACAGTTCAGAAACGCGAAATATTTGACTTTATATGAACCTTAAAAGAATCATACATACCTCATCTGCACCTGCACCACTTTTCAAAGAAATTTTACATTTCTTATATTCTTTAGTTGCATTTTGTTTCAATGATAGAAATTTACTCTGCATTTCAACCACTGTGACATTTGGATTCAAATCTTTCAAAGCTGCTCTAATTGATTCTAGAGCAGTCATCCTCCTTTTCCTATTTTTATAATCAGGCGACTTTACGACATACAGATTGAACCACAGGCGGTACTCCTCTATTGAAACAGTCACTTCATTTCCCGACCAAGACATTTTGTTCTTCTATTTTATAACCATATGAACAAAAAGCAGCACCCAATACACTATAACTGCCAAACGTCAATCGCACAGATCATCGAAATAAGTTTATGTGATCTGTGATCAAACCATTCCTGTGTGTTTGCGCAATTTCTCGCGCATATTACTCCCAAACTTTATAAAAATATACTACATGCCCTATATTTTTCGTCGCAAAATATTCACGGTAAATTTCACTATAATTTTCACTGTTTTTTTGGAACCAATTTTCGGAGTAATTTCTGAAGTGTAAAACGGAAATTGACTATACCATCGCATTTATCATTGAATTGTCTATCTTCTGTTTTATATTTCGATTGGTTAACAGATCAGTTAAGTTTTTTTTTTTTTTTATTTATTTATTTATAGCATAAAACATTTCTGTTTACAGAGGGATTAAGTTTTAACATAAATTGTATAACAACAATTGGTACAATTATAAAAAAGGAATGATACAGATGATCTGTGAAATATGAGTAAATAATATCAATCAGAAAGAAACAAAAGCAAAGACAGTCAAAGGTGAAATATTGTTATATTATGGGAAATCATCTGTTGAGTATAAATTATTTAAGTTCATTTTTAAATTTAGTTTTAGTCCTTATTTCTTTTATTGCCTGTGGTATTTTATTATATATCTCAATTCCCTCGTAAAAAATAGACGTTTGTCCAAAGTTTGATTTGAAAGCCTTTATTTTATTTACATTTCTTGTTTTATGGTAATGGATATTCGAAATATGATCAAAAGTAATTCATATGATGAACGAAGATTCAGTAAGTTATTAGGCTTATATAATTTTTTTGAGGATTCTAAAAAGGGCAATTTGAATATGCATTTTATAGCTTTGTTCTGCAAAGTTTGTAGTGGTTTCATAATAGAAATTTTGGCTGAGCCCCAAACAGAAATGTGGTATTGCAATTTTGAATAAATTAAAGTGAAATATATGATAATAATAATAATAAAGTTTATTCAAAATTCAATTAAAAAGCATTAAATCAATTTGTATAAAAAGGTGAATAAACGGTTCAATTATACCCGCGAAGTTAAAAACTTGTTGCGAGAAATTTTAGGTAAGAATTACATGTAGGTATATGTTTTGTAAACTTTTAAAATTCAACAAAATGATAATAAAAATAAACTACCTGAGTTAATTGAAGTGAAAGATATCATGAAATAAATTTCGATGAGACTCTTGAATCCATTTCTTCAATTGTTTTTTGAATGAGAATAATGACTTGACCCCTTTTATATGATTGGGAATTAAATCATAGTAATATGGCAATAAATATTTGAAATTTTTCTGAGACCTTGTTTTTTTAACTTTATTTTTCACTGTGACACTATTTTTATTTCTTGTATTATAAATATGATTATTGAAGTTTATATTCGTTTTATGTTTGTAGATGTAAACCATTATGTTGTATCCAAATTGTTGTCTTATATCCATTTTCTTTGATTCTTTGTACAGTTTATCACTTGGATATAAATAGCTTTTTCTATATATGATTTTCAAAAACCATTTCTGGAGAATATCAAGATTTCTATGGTGGGATTTTATGACTCCTCCCCATAATTCAATTGAGAGTGTATTAATGAGAAATAAAGAATGTCAAGAGTTTTTATGTCCATGAATGTTTTGAGATACTTGAATTTTGATCATAAACTTCGCAATTTCCTCGAAAGGAATTCTATTTGTTTGTCCCATTCAAGATGCCTGTCAAGCATAATTCCTAAGTACTTGATACTATCTGTTTCTTCTATTCTAGTATTATCAATTATCAGTGGCCCTATGTCTGGGAGAGTATTATTATAAAATGTGAATGGCATATATTTCGTTTTTTCCAAGTTTATTGTGAGTAGGTTACAATCAAACTAATTTTTAATCTTTTCAAAATCTAATGTAGTCGCAGTCTGTAATTCAGTCCAGTTTTTTCCTCCATATAATATAACTGTATCATCTGCAAAACTATGAATTTCACCTATAGTATTAATATAAAAAAGGTCATTGAGATAGATAGAAAATAGCAGTGGTCCCAAAACTGTCCCCTGTGGCACACCAAATTGAAAGATTTTTTGTTCACTCCTAGCTTCATCAATTTCAACATATTGAGTTCTATTTTCTAAGTAATTTTTAAGAAGATCATAAACTTTTCCGCGAAATCCAATATTCTCTAATTTCATTAATAGACGTTTATGGTCAACTGTATCAAAAGCTTTAGCTACGTCCAAAAAAATAGCCATAGCTGAATTTTGATTATCAAGATGTTGATGTGTATTATTAGTCAGATGACAGATAGCATCCTGGGTTGAAACGTTTTTTCTAAATCCGATTTGTTTTTCTGAAATTAGATGATTTTTTTCCAAAAATGTTTCCATTCTATATTTCAAAATTTTCTCAAAAACTTTAGCTAAACTTGAAATTACTGAAATAGGCCTATAATTTTTAGCTTCAAATCTATCACCACATTTATATATTGGTTTGATAATGCCAACTTTGAAAGAATTCAAGATAAAATTCATCAGATGAGTCAATGGTTCTGAAATGATTTTACTTAAGAATATTAGTATTTCTGAAGTGATTTTATCAATACCTGGAGATTTTTTCAATTTCAACGATTTTATTATTTGTTTTATTTCAATCGGGTTTGTGTCTTCTAGATAAAATGTTTTCAGTGTTCTGGGTGGTTCAAATATAGGTGTTTTTTTAGACCGAATAAGTTTTTTATTCATTTTTTCTGCTACTCCCGAGTAACAATTGATGAGATGGTCTGAAATAATCTCTTTATTGTCTTTTATTGAATCATCACTCAATTTCATAGATTTTATGCCTTCAACGGTTTTATGTTCATTACAGATATTTTTTATACATTTCCATAAATTTCCAAGTGAATCACTACTATCTGTTATCTGTTTTTGATAATACTGCCTTTCATCTTCTTTAATAAGGCAGGTTAGTCTGTTTTTATAAGTATTATAATCTAGTTTCACTAGTGCATTATTGGGATTCTCTTGCAGTTGTTTATATAATGCATTTTTTCTATCTACAGATATTAATAATGCTGAAGTCATCCACTCTTTTCTTTTTCTCAATTTATTTGTTATCCTGACTTTCTTAGTACATTCACCAGTAATTATTTGAATTCTTTTTATCAAATATTCCAAGTCATCGGAATTGTTCATTTTATAAAATTCGCTCCAGTTTTCATTTTCAAACTTCTCATGTAGTGTTTTATAGTCTTTATAAAAAAATTGTCATAATTTCTGTTTGGAATGTACAAATTATAATGAAGAAATATCGGATAATGATCAGTGATTTCATACTCGTATATCATGGATCTGAATACATTTTTGTTTTGATTACTCTTTACGAAAATATGATCTATGCAAGATTTTATGTTGTTTTTTAATCAAGTATGCCCATTAATGTAGGAAACAAAGCCAAATTCGCTCAGTATATTGAGATACTCATGAACAAATTTGAAATTTGACAAAATATTGATGTTTATGTCTCCTATAAAAAATGTATCATTCTCATTGATATCATTTCGGTGTGCATTTAGAAAAACTTGTAAGTTATCGTTAAAAGTATAAGGTGAAGTCGAAGGAGGTCTGTATAATGTTATTAAATTAATAATTTTTGATTTATCTACTGCAATTTTCGTATAGATCACTTTGACATTATCCAGTTCTATAATGTCGTATTTGAAAGAATATTTATTTTTTAAATATAAGATCATTCCATCATTTTGATTAATGTTTCCATAATTATAAATTTGGTTATATCCATGAATTTCAAATAATTTTGGATTAGACAATTGCCAAGTCTCAGAAAAAATTATCATGTCAATAGATTCATTTAACTGATGGATGAATAATTCAGCCTCATCAAAATTCTTTGCCATGCTTCTGATGTTTGCATGCACAATTTTTAAACCAGTATTAAAACTTATATTTTTATACTCATTTAAATCTTTCACGACATTAGTCTCAATACAATCTTCTACCACATTAATAAACTGATCCATAAAAGAGAATAAAACATGTATACGTGATATGAAATAGAAAATATAAAAAATTAACCTGAAAAATAAATTAAAATTCATTTTTCAGATGTATAATATCAGCCTCCGAGCTGATGATGAAAGAACTATCTTTTTCACCTTTCCTCACATATATTTTGTTATTTTTGTACCAGATAAATTTGAAACCTTGTTTTTTCAATTCTTTGGCTTTAGCAAATAAAAATTTGTTACGATTAGAAAGGTCTTCATTCACGTAGATAGTAGAAGAAATGCCGGGTAAATTGATGTTCTGTGAATTTTCCATTAACTCGGAAATATTGCGTTGCTGCAGCAACAATATTTTGTTTGGATTCCTCATTCTTCATGGTGATCTTTCCTGTGTTCTTCTTTTTGTCTTTTGTATCAGGAACTCTTTCAAGCTTCAGGATATTTTCCTTTTCATCCTTAACTTCAATTTTGGCTAATATTTTTTCAATTATTGTATTATCATTAATATTTTCATGCTTGGGTATTCCTTTGATTTCCACATTGTTTTTCAAAATACGTTGTTCTTCTTTATTGAAATTTTGTTTGAGGGAGTCTATTTCTTGTTTTAAGTTTCTTACTTCTGCTTTTAAATTCAAGTTCTCTGTCGCCAACTGGTTTCTTTCGTTCTTTATCTCTTTACGCAGTTTCGTGATTTCTTTATTTTCTTGTTTCAATTCGTCATACTTATGAGACATGAAACTGATAGAATTTTGAATTTCCAAAACAACTTTACCCAAATTTTCTAACTGATTGTTTTCTGATAATGCTGGATGTACCATTGGCAGCATTTCTTGTGATGTGAATGATGAACAGTTTAGACAATACCACTTTTTTCCTTTTGGTTTCTTAAGTTCTTCATAGAAGTATTTGAAATCTTTATTAGTTAAACCGGAACACTTCAAATGGTACCACTTCTCACACGTACTTCTACATAATATAGCAGTCTGACTGGCAGTAATGTTTTGGCAACATTCACCACATGGATATTCGGAGGGCCCAGCAGTTTTTTCATCTAGGGTGCTTATTTGGAAATTGTCGATCTTCTTTCTAATTTGCGAGTTTCCACTGATTGGGTATTTCAAAGGAAGGTAATCTTTTTCTTCATCTGATGTATTGTTTCTTTCCAGCTCTTTGGTATGAGAAATTGAATTTTTTCTTTTATATTCTAGATTTCATTCCCATAATTTCAAAATGACCATTTTAATAATTTTTAAATATTTTAGTGGGGTATACTGTCTTATTCGAAATAGTATTCCAAAGGTGAGAGTTGTTTTCTCAGATTGTTGATATGATTGGACCAAGATAGTGTTGTTTCGATATGTAAACCCAAAAATTTTGTATTGTTGGTATACTGAATTGGTGAATTTGTCACTTTTATTGGTCTTAGAGAATCAGTTGTAATACTTTGTTTAGGAATAAATATAATCGATGATTTCGAAAAATTCAACAATAGTTTGTGAGCGAGTAGCCAATGAGATAGAATTTGAAGATCCTGTTCAATATTAGACAGAATTTCAAATTCATTCTCTGCAAAATATACAATAGTTGTATCATCAGCAAAAAGTTTAATTTGACCTTTCAATTTGAGTTCTGATATCGAGTATATATATATATATATATATATATATATATATTAAAAAAAGGATCGGAGCAAGTAAAGATCCCTGTGGCACCCCACAGTTTATATTTTTAATTGAGCTAAGTGTATTTTTGATATATACTAGTTGTTTTCTGTCAGCCAAATAACTTTTGAATCAAATGTAAATTTTTCCCCTTATTCCAATATCATATAATATTCTTAAACGAATGTTGTGATTAACCATATCGAAGGCTTTCCGCAAATCTAGTGATAATAACGCGCATTTTTTTGTCGAATCTAATTCCAGTTTTATTCTTGAAATCATGTCTACTGCCGCAGACTCAGTATCACTAGATTTTCGAATACCATATTGTTCTACATACAAATTTTTTGATTTTTTCAGATATTCTCTTAACCTTCTATCCATTATCTTTTCAATGATTTTTGAAAATATTGGCAGAATTGAAATTGGACGGTAATTTCCCAAGTCATTTTTTTCCACATTTAAATATTGGTTTGACTTTAGCAGTTTTTAATTCATCTGGGAATATACCTTTGTCAAAGGATGTATCAATCAATTCATTTAATAATGGTACTATTTCATCTTTGACTGCTTTGATAATTTTAACATTTATTCCATCAATTCCTGCTGCTTTCTTGTTGTCAAGCTCGTCAATTATTTCATGAATTTCCTGATACTCGGTGGGATTCAGGAACATAGAAGAGGGAGAGGAACTGATAGAAAATTTGTCTTGGGTATCTGCTACATTTCTTGATAATTCGGCTCCAATATTTACAAAATAGTCATTAAAATGCTCACATAGTTCCAATTGGTCTTCAATTCGTCTGTCATTTATGGTGATGTATTTAATATTATTTCGAGATGATTTGCCACTTGTTTTATTATATAAAAGGATATTAATAGTTTTCCAAAGAGCTTTTGGTGATGTATCCTTGAATAATTCTTGAAAATATTCCTTTTTTGCTTTAAGGACAGTTTGTTTCACCAATTTATTATAATAGTCGCATGATTGCAAGAAATCTAATACTCTAGGATTTGCTTTCTTCTTGTAATAAAATTTATCTCTTTGTTCAATGATTTGGGCAATTTTGCTATTGAACCATGGTTTTGAATTTGCTTTGAATTTGATATTTATGTTTCTGGAATTTTTTTCAAAGACATTGATGATTTTGTTATAAATTTCTTGAGGATCTTGTATACTACATATTTTGTTCATCAGTAATTTCAGTTCTGTCTTCAAATTCTTGACGTTTTCATATTCCAAGAGTTTATGTGATTTTTTACATTTGCGACTTTCATTTTCATATCTGTTATTATAAATTTGTGATAACTCAGTGACGAGTTTATAATTGATCGATTTGTCCGCTAAAGTTACTCAAAACATGATCAATCAACGAAGCACTCCCGGACGATTCTCTTGTTGGTATTACTGTGTTGCATTGAAAAAAGTTATTCGATTTATAAATGTCCACAAAAGCACTGGACTCTAAGCTGGAGTGTTTATATAAAAATCATCAAAGCAAAAACATGTTTTACCACTAATATTGAAATTCTGAAGTTTTTCATCAATAAAGTTCAAGAAATTTTCAGTATTATCTCTTGAAGAATGGTATAGTCCGCATATAATCACATTTTGCGGTTTGATTTCTACTGCTACATAGTAACAAGCAATTTCTTGTTTTTCAATTATTTCAAATACTAAATGTTTTTTTTTTAAATACCAACACCACCTCCACCTTTGAGTCTGGAAGAATAAATGGAGTTATATTTGCTCAGGTTATAATACATTTCTTCTTCTCTTCTGATCCATGTTTCGGAAATGATTAGAACATCAGGATTTACATCTCCTGATATTACTTCAAGCTGGTCTAGTTTGTTTTTCAAAGATCTTGCATTCAGGTATAATATTTTCAAATGTTCAGCAGTTGTTGATATGGATTTATAATCAATTTCCGCATTGGCGGTGACTATTATTTTCATTCGGACAATTTTGTAAATTGTGATTACCGGCACACCTTGGACATACAGAAGTATTCCTGCATCACATCAACAGCGAAGTGGTCGAGGTGTTAGAGCGTTTGGCTTCCACCCAGACGGTCCGGGTTCCAACCCCCGGTCGTGTATCACTGAGCTGAAGTGGTTCGGATTCCACTTTTATTTAAACTGTAGGTCCCGGATCTCCCTTGCTCGCACAAGCTCTGCTTTTGAGGGGTTTTCTCCGAAAACCTGGTAGTTTCGTAAACACAAATTTAAAAAAAAAAATTGTGGGCAGTATGATTGAACTGAAAACAGTTGTAGCACTGTGTTAACTTATTTCCATCAAATACTTTACAGATTTGCCAATAAAAAAATGGTCTTTGGTCAGAATCACTGAAAATCCTATGGAATGAATTCCCATTTACTTCCGCAAAAATTGTATGGGTTTTTTTGGTGTATACAAGTTTCATGTGATTTATTTTTATGTATTCTTTATCGGTAATGTTATTTTGTTCACGAATTATTTTTTCAATGTCTTCCTCCTTAACATCATTTCCGAAGCGAAGTCCAGGAATGATAATTTTGGTATTTTTCAAATTAATTATGGCGATGTTATATTGAGAATTCATATTCGATTCTATTTCTTTTCTCAATATCATAGAATGATTTTTACTTTTACATATTATTTCAATGCCACCACTTTTTAAAAACTTCATGGTTTCAACAGAAATATTCAGTTGACCGATATTTATATTATTTTTTTTGCCTATGTTAACTTACCTGTTCATACCTGTTTGCCAGGTAGTCTTTCAAAAATTAGTAGGAAATACTATCTAGGAATACTCTTTATATTATGAACTATCCGTTAAAACAAAATTCGTTTGGTTTAGAAATAGGTACAGCACAGAAAAAAATAATTAAATTAAAGATGGCCATGACCACACTTTGATAGGCAAGACATTTTAAGGTTATTCGTCTATTCATGAAACTTCATAAAATAGTATATTATGCAATGAGCACAAAATGGCCATTTTCTTACCAGTTGCATACTATACACTTTATATGACAACATATCAATCACGTTTAATTGTTGTTGTTATTTCCGTCAACCTATTGCAGCCCTACGCGCAACCCTCGTAAGTCTTCGAGAGACTTGTGTGAGCTAGGGAAGACGCAGCCCCTACCTTTTAACGTATGATGCCATGCACGAGACCGATGACCATGCCAGGCTTTGAACCCTCGACCCTTCGCTCCAAAGGCGAACGCTCTACCCGCACGGCCACCACGGCCCATACATACATTAATACATGCATACATTGCAAAAACTTTGAAAGAAATAAACTGCTCATATTTCATTACCCCGAATTCGCCGCTAATGGGCTATCAGAATTAAAATATAAATTGAAGAAATATCTAAATATTTTCTTTATTGCTATTTCTGATAGGAACACAGAAATAGAAGCCTATAAATGTTTGTATGTATCTAATTGAAGTTGAATGTGCAATTATTGAATATCATATTTGGAGAACTTGATTGCTGAATACTTAATTCTTTTCGAAATTGATAATTTATCGACGTTGAAGTAGACATCTCGCGATTTTCCATTTCTAAAATCGTTGGTATGACTGATGGTATGTTCTGTATTGCATTTGCAATTTTATTTGCTATGTCAATCAAGCTTACTTTTCTTCGATTCATTAATATATCCCTCAGCGACTGTAGTAGATTTCCAGCCACCGTGGCGTTTTAACGTGGTTATGTCACCTCTCAGCATCAACAAGAATTTTTGCGGAGGATCGGCGAAAGCAGTGCCCAGTATACAGTGCGTTCATAAAGTGTGGAAACGCTCTATTATCTTACGAGTTGATTATTTTCGGAGGAAAAGCTCGGACAGGTCGATTTTGTTATTCAGTTTTCCACCTTTTTTTGGAAAAAAAATATTTTTTTCCCCTACCACCTTTCAAGATATGACGTCATCGATATGTTTTTTAAATTGAAAGGGTATATTTTTATGTCAAAAATTGAAAACTGTATTTTTCTGAGTTCAACCATACCACATACGTCATATCTCACAGTTCGATTTACAGTATACCGAGTATAAAGGAAATCAGTGTTCATATTTTCAACATTCATTTCATAATTTATTTGCTATCAAAATATCATAGGTTAGTAGTGAAAATAAACAAATAAGAAATCTAGAGCAAATGCTCGAATTGAGCTCCTTGGGTCAGTTGACAATATCCAAGACGTCTAATGAGTTCTTGAGTTACGTTAGACTGCACCTCTGGTGTAATTAGTTGAATTTCAGTTCGAATTCTCTCCTTAAGGTCTTCCGAATTGGTGGATAGGTTTATGTACACTTTACTCTTTAAGTAACCCCAGAGAAAGAAGTCCATGGGAGTTAAATCTGGGGACCTAGCAGGCCATTCAATTTGTCCGCGTCGTCCAATCCAGCGATTGGGGAACGTTTCATTAAGAAAATCTCTAACAACTCGAGCATAATGTGGACCTGCTCCATCCTGATGGAACCAAATAGAAGAAACTATTCGATCAGGTTGGTTGATGTCTGGGAATGTCTCAGTTAAATAAGGAACCACATAAGTTTGTACCATTTCCAAATAATTTCCACTTTTCACATTACCGTCAAAAAAATATGGTCCTACAATGGTATTCCTGAGAATCCCAGCCCACACAGTTGCTTTTTGGGTATATTGGGTATGAGCTTCCATTGTCCAATTGGGATTTTCTGTTGCCCAGTACCGTTTGTAAAAAAAGTTGATTCGTCGGCAAATAAGACATTAAATTCAAACCCATTATTTTGATTGCACACTTCTTGCATAATTTCACAAAACTCCATGCGTCTATCGAAGTCGTCTTCATCAAGTTCATGTATGAGTTTAATTTTATATAGATGTAATTTAGCTTTTCTAAGAATTTTCTGTACAGCACCACGACAGATCTCATTGTTGTCAGATAAAGTTGTAATTAAACAATGAGGATTTTCTTCAATTCCAAGTAATACATTCAATTGAGTTTCTTCGGCAACGGTAGGTCTGCCACTCTTAGGCTTATCCCTAACATTGCTAATTTCATTGAATTTATGTAATATTCTGCTCACCGTCGATTTGTTTATTATTTCTCGATTAGGATATTTTTCATTGAAGATTTCGCATACTTCTGCCATACTTCTTTTAAGATCATCAGAACTTCTATACTCTGTTTTTTTGACAGCACCATCGTTATTTCAAATAATTGCTTTTAGGATAATATTTTTCAGAAAGTTATTGCAGACTTATAAATCGATATGCTACACAACAAATCAATAGAATAATGACATATGTAATGGTAACTAAGAACTTATTGTCTGGTTGCTAAGTGCTTTCATATGTTTGCTTAGCCTACTATTCAAGTGTAGCAATATACTCGTACTAACTACTGAGTAATTCTCAGGTTTACGTTGCAAAATGAATAATGAAATGAATGTTGAAAATATGAACACTGGTTTCCTTTATACTCGGTATACTGTAAATCAAACTGTGAGATATGACGTATGTGGTTTGGTTGAACTCAGAAAAATACAGGCTTTCAATTTTTGACATAAAAATATACCCATTCAATTTAAAATAAATATCGATCACGTCATATCTTGAAAGGTGGTGAGGGAAAAAATTATTTTTTTCTAAAAAAAGGTGGGAAACTGAAAAACAAAATCGAACTGTCCGAGCTTTTCCTCCGAAAATAATCAACTCGTAAGATAATAGAGCGTTTCCACACTTTATGAACGCACTGCATAATTCGTAATTTGGCAATTTTAAATGTCTTTCCCCATAGCTCCAAACTTATTCAGACCTATTCTCTGAATGGTACACTTTCCTTTTTGATAATTAATGAAAAACCATAGACCATTAGCATTTTAAGGGCGACAATTTGCGTATTTTTTATAAATTTCGTAGAATTTGCCAGTCACAGTAAAATTTCGTACCATTTTGGTTTTACTGTCTGGTATTGTTACTAAAACAGCTGAACCACGATCATTGAAAAGAGTAATTTTCATTTGATGTAATTCATGTCTTCTACATGCACCCATTACTTCCATAACTAATGCAACCTACAATGTAAATTAGTTTACTTAAATATATTTTTCATCAAATGGAAATATTAAACTTAGTTTTGTTGCCAAATATATATTTCTGAAATCGTTCGAGAATGCCCCCTTTCTCGGAGCAACTGCAGGCCTCAAAATACGCTAAACCAGTATTTTAATCCGTTGCTAAGCAACAAACTTTCCCGGACCATTTAATACTTTCCCTTATCGAAAACGATAGGGGAAAGTACTTTGCCGGCCTAGGCCGTCAAAATCGGTCTTTGGTTTATAGTTGTCACTTTGACGTTTCAGGAAAGCACGTAATTTCGAATCCCCAATTTATGATAATGCAGATTGCGATTTCAGAAAAAATAGTATGTGTACCTCGTAGTAAAAGCACATTCCCATGATAAATGAACATTTATCGAGGTTGTCGTAGAAAAAATATATTTCATCCAGCCCTCGCTTTGGCTCCTCTACTATTAGGTACGTTTAAAAATTATTCAACACTGTTATCTGATGAATTTTTCGTTGATAATCATCTTGAACCATTAACCAAGATGTTCATTGGTTCGTTTTGGTATTCAGTCCTATGGATATTTAGAGGCTCATTTAATTTCCTTTTGAAATTTCAGGTGCTTTCAGAGTCCCATTTGGATGATTTGGCGAAACAATGGGAAGAAACATATTTTAATGAAGATTTAAATAATTCTATATCTTATTTATTGAAAGGAAATGATTTTGATGAGCTGCTGCAAGTGCTCAATGTGTTAACCGAAGAAATTTCGGACGTGCCAAAACATAACAAAACCGAAGCCACTGTTAAACAGTATCAAAAGAAAGTGTTGGAAATTCTGAAGAACGTGGGTATATTTGATATGGATTTTTTTCACAGCATTAACCTCGCTTGAATGTGTGTGTGTGCGTGTATGTGGGTCCATATCCAGATTCTAACAGTTTCAAATGGAAAATACACTTTATATGAGTAGGAAAAGGAACTAGGAATTGGATACAAATAGGGATCGCAATCAATGGATGAGAAGTAGGCGTTACTAAATGTCTCTTTGCTTATCTCAGTACCTTCCGGTTCTTGTCTTCTTGTGGCAGTTCCCCTTATCCCGTTTGAAAATGTCCGAATCTGTATATTCATATTACAGATAATTTGCAATGAGATACAAACCCATAAACTGTAATGATTTTTTTAAATTTTGATGAATGAAGTAAATTTCAAAACATTCCATAAATTTTAAGCGGTTTGACGATCAATAAACCACCAAGTAACAGGCCATTTGAAAGTAGACATTTCAACAATTAAACTGATTATAGACCTTTGAAATACAAAAAAACACCAGAACAATTGTTCTTGGAAGATAGAAGTATTTTTTCGAAAAATGTACAGTTGTGTGCATAAAAAAGTCGTACACGGTACGACACTAATTGAGGCATTGCACTAATTGCACTAAGAAATGTCAAAAGCGCGTTACTGAAAAAAATAGTTTGAATTTCGACCCTACTTATCAAAGTCGATAAGGAGTTTAATAATTATGATTGACGAGCCTGGCTCACAATATTGTATAACTGCTGAACGACTTATTTATGCACACAACTGTACCTAACTCATATTCTAGTTCTTTTCTGAATTGTGAAATAATCATGCTTATTTGACAAAAAAAGACATGTTTTCTACAGATTTCCATCTAAATTGAATCAAAATTGAATGATAAAAATTAAATACTGAAAAATCGGTTTTTTGCCATTCTGGCAGTTAATTCGAGGTTATGTCGAAAAGAGTTGAATACAAGAGTTTTTGATTCTTATATTATCCACAACTTTTCAATCCAACATTTTCCGCTAAGCGTTCATGTTTCACGGCAAATTGCAAAAAACCGTTTTCAACCCCTAAACAACATCATTGGTGTGAAGTTACCTACAGATTTTCGGCCACACTTGCAGACGTAGAGCAAATCGAACGATTTTTGCTTGAGTATTTCAGTTTTAGGTAACCGTACTAAAATCTGTGGCTGGGTCTATACGATCGTATGAAATTCAATGATTCGGCAAGGACAGAAGAGATTCGTGACACACAAATCCAATGAAGATTGTTCGGAATAAGTTAAAATCCTAAATGAATTTGAGGTTATCAAAGGATCATCATCTAGAGAGAGACAGTGGTTGATGTAGAATCAAAACCGTTTCTTTGTCACCTATACAGATTTAGAGTAAACGATTTTCACTCATTGAAAAATGTCTTCAAAGACATTACACAGTATAAGGTTATGACCCGATCGTCTATATCTTATATGATTTCCATGAACGCACATCATCGGGTTACAACTCTTATACCGTGTGATGCCTTGAAAACCTTTCTGAATTAAAGAAATCTGTATAGGTAACAGAAAAATGGTTTTCACCATTGTGATGTGCTCAAAATCTTCTATATCTCATGTGATTTTCATGAACACACATTATCGGGTTACAACTATTATACCGTGTGATGCCTTGAATACTTTTCTGAATGAGAGAAAATCGTTAACTACAAAATTTGTATGAATGACAGAGAAATGGTTTCCATCATGTTAATCTACTCGAAATCTTCTATATTTCGTGTGATTTTTATTACATCATCGGGTTACAACTCTCATACATATAGTGTGATGCCTTGAAGACATTTCTCAAAGAAAGAAAATTATTCACTCTAAATCTGTATGGGTGACAGAGAAACTGTTTTCAATATAGTAATCTGCATGAGAACCTCTATATCGCATGTTATTTTCATGAATGCACATCATCGGGATACAATTTTCATAACCTGTGATGCCTTGAATACATTTCTCAAATACAGAAAATACTCCAAATCTATATGGGTGCCAGAAGAATGAATTTTACCATGGTATTCTACCTGAAATCTTCTATATCTCATGTGATTTTCATGAAAGCATATCATCGGCTTACAACTTTTATACAGTGTTATGCCTTGAAGACATTTCTCAATCTAAGAAAATCATGTACTCCATATCTGTTTGGGCAACATAGAAACAGTGTCACCATGGTGATGCACATGAGAACCTCTATATTTTATGTGATTTCCATAAACACACATCACCGAGACACAATTTTCAAACCCTGTGATGCCTTGAGAATATTTCTCAATGAAAGACAATAGTTTACTTCAAATCCATATGAGTAACAGAGAAACGGTTCTCACCAGGGTAATCTACACTAAATTATCTATATCTCATGTGATTTTCATGAACGCATATCATCGAGTTACAACTCTTATATAGTGTGATTCCTTGAAGTTATTTCTAAAAAGTAGAAAATCATTTACTCCAAATTTGTATGGGTGACAGAGGAACGATTTTCACCATAGTAATCTACATGAAAACCTCCATATCTCATATGATTTTCATGAACGCACATCATCGGGTTATAATTTCCATACCCTGTGATACCTTGAACATATTTCTCACTGGAAATCCAAATCCATTGGGTTACACAGAAACGGTTTTCACCAGGGTGATTGTAACAAATGCTGTCTTTATAATTAAATAGAGCATTATCACAACTGATTCGACCGAGCAGAGTCGTTAAAAACATAATAATAATTTGGAACGTTGGGCTCTAATTTTCTAGCAACTAGGAATCATACCTCACAGCATTTAAGATTTTTTAACTCACCTCACTTTTTCATCAGATGATCTCGACTTTCTATACTCGATGCTGGATTGAGAACTCGTTGCGAAACTCACTTTAGCACTCAAATTTACTTACTCTGTTCAACTCTAAGTAAAATAATTTTCTCTCAATTCAAAAGGATTTTTGTGAACTGGAATCTGAACTTTTGAGAATACAAACCATAATTCAAAACACTCATATCTATTAAACAAAATAATAAGGAATAACAAACAAAGGTGTTAGGGACATTTCTCAAATTATTTGATTAGGCAACTTCTGATTTTAACTAATAATCTAACGTGAATGAGGCCGGACAATTTACTAATAATTTAAGAAGATGAAAATACAAAAGACTCGAAATAATTCAAATATAACAAATACTAAAAGTTGATTAGAAGAATCAACTTTATCAAGAGAGGTTGAGAAGATCGACTGTATATATATATATATATATATATATATATATATATATGCAGGAAGTATACTGCTCACCCAACAAGTTACCTAGCTTGATCTTAACTAGTCAGCAAAGACTACCTCTCTCCTAACTATATATATATATATATATATATATATATATATATATATATATATATATATATATATGTATATGTATATATACATCCAGCTATCTTCCAGGCGTCCTTTCACAACTCTTTCTCTGAGCGTCCGTCAAGTGGATATCATAAATCTCTTGTTGTACATATGAATATTTTCGAAATTTGAACATCAAGGGTCATAAAGGAGTGCTGAAGCTTTCCTTTTCGACGATAAAAATTTGAAAGTTTCATTATACCTATTTTGTGGCGTCCTTTCATGTACCCGTCTCTGAGCGTCCAATAAATTCACGAATTCACGCTACTTAGCGTCCGGTTTGTATAGTATACTTTCATACTGTAGATTTGTGAGCGTCCAGCAATGATGCCAGATTCAACCATCGCCTTTAGTGGCGGTAATCGAATTAGGGCAACGACACTGTGTATTTTCCGGATGCCACTCATGAGTTGGATTTCACATAGTATCTGATTAGAGCTTATGCGGTATCACGTCTCAGCCTATATCCGCAGGCATAACGCGGCGCTACGAGTGTTGTGTTGTATTATCTACGACGTTCGTACGGTATAGACGAGACACCAGTGTTACCTTATGCTCCGGGGGATATTGAGTCTGTCAAGGAGAATGAGAGATGCTGAATCTATTGAAACTACCCAATCGCCACCCTCAGGAAATTAGGAGCCATTAAGCCAGATATGTTTTTCTCTTCGACCACCAAAGTAAAATGATTTTCGTCACAGAGTTTTCCACTCCAGGTGAAATAAATATTGTTCGAAGAGAGGAAGACACAGACTGAATATCGGGATCTTCTCTTTTAACTCCGCAGGTTGTATCCAAACATTTCTGTCAAAATGGTGGTTCTGATCATTGGAGTCCTTGGTGGAATGATGGACACACTTCTCTCAAATTTAAAGGTAATACCGGCTTGCCGTAATATGGTAGAAATCTTAGCAGCACGAATGCTGAAGGCCGTCACTTCTTCTGCTCAGAACACATGATTCTCGGACTCAATAGTCACGTACCCTACGGACGTAGGGAGTTGTTATTGGGGATGGGTCAGAGATCAGGAGACAGGGCCTGACTGGTACATTCCTAAAATAATAATAATAATGATAATTATTATGATTATTGGGGTAAACGACACCAGCTCGCCCTCCAGATGGGTCGGAGCTCTGGAGACAGGACCTGACTGGCACACTCACAATGGAAAAATGATATTAATAATAATAGGTCCTTATTTTCCAAATATACGTACAACATAAGAGGAAAAACTCCGAAGATGGTGACATGCATTGTTATACGTGTTACCTCTGTTATTATTCTTAAGCGTAACTGAAAAAATACAACATACAACAAAAATGACTGTGTTTATAATTTTTCTGCCGGGTTCCTTAAATCTATATATACCTGTGAATAGCCACAAGAAAAGAAAAACTATTCTATAGACTCATGCATTGGTTCCGTGATGAGATATTTTATCATGAGTTTTTTAAATGAATTTATCTTCAATTTCTTCATATTTGTTGGAACATAGTGATAAATGAGTGAGATCTGGTAAGATTAAGACCGCCTGAAGGTTTCAGTTCTATGAATCGGTGGAGTAATGGAGTATGAGGGTGTTAGAGTAGTGACTACTTTATGGAAAAGCCAAGTCGCATGGAGAAGTTGTCTACGTTGGTCATTGAGCCATCCTATCTCACTCAATTGATGGGAGCTGTAGCCTACCGATCCCAAATATCAATTTCAGGCATGAGTTTTGCCTCTTGTCCTCATGATCCATACATCGACTATAAACTGAGTCACGGCAGTTGAATCTGCAGAGTACTAGTGGGTCACAGAGCACGGCCTTAACCTTCTGATTCAAGTGCCTCTTGTTGCTATAAATGAGTTTCAGATTCCTGAATTCCAGGCCACGAATATTTCGTATGTGCGATTTGAACCTCAGATCATCATCGAATGATAAAACCAGATTCTTCATGATTTTGACAATAAAAGATAGTTGCAGTTGGGTGTCGTCGGTACAGAAATGTATATCACAATAATGTACAGAGTGCTCGAAGTCATATGTATACAATGCAAATGGTAGGGGTCCCAGGATGGAGCCCTGTGGGACACTACTGGACATTTTGTGGAAGGATGAAGAGTTATTTCTTATTTTGATACTCACCTTCATGATCGAGTATTCTTCCGGTAGTATGTTGCACAATGAGACGTATTCTCCCAGCTGTGTATCTAGTATTTTTTATATGACTTTTAAAAGTGTTGGCAGTATATTGTTTGGCCGAAGATCTTTGAACTCATTAACAGTATTCTTTTTATGTATTGGCTGTAAAACTGACTTTTTCCAAATTTGGAGATATACATTTTGGGTGAGACAACAATTCATGATATGATTTATGAATGTTATCAAATAAGGGCAAATAAGGGCAACACAAATTTATAAGATCCCACCCTTGATCATTAGGTATCAAGTTGTACAGGATATGTTGAGGTTAATCTTGTGTTACAGATCTGAATTGAAATTGGCCTGCTTTCTCATGAATACCATTGGAGTAGAATTCAATCAGATTTTGATCTGTAGCGACTTCTGAAATGCCTTCCACGAATTACCCATTCAATTCCTCCACATCAAACAAATGATCGAAAATGGTGGACGTTCTTTTTTGATGCCTAAGCAGTGTAGATCCTTTCATATCTTGCTTAACCCCTGTTGTCTCAAAATTTATTGAAAATATGCTTTTTATTCATTTCGACAAGCCAGGTTTGGGAAGCTTCGGAGTGTCTTACAATATTCATAGTGACCTGGAGATTTTGTTTTTTTTCACCTAAAATGGATATTATGTCTTCGTAAAATCGTTCCTGATCGAAATTTCTGAAGTACCGAATCGTTTTATATATCGGTGAGCAGAAACTATCACCAAGATTATTATCTAATACTATCAACTCATGATAAGAAATACCTGGTACCAAGACATCTTAAATATTCTTGGGAATTTCATCACTGTTATCTGTGATGATCAAATAGATGAGTGAAAGTGATGAAACGGTCACTCATGTGGGTCTATAAACTAGTTGAATGAGTCCTAATCCCTCCAACATATTATTCAGTCTGATAGCAACCCTGGACTCATTCTTCAACAAATCAATATCAAGATCACCCAGAATGAAAACATTAATCATATTTGGGAATTAAATATGGTGAACCATTCTCTAGTGAACTGAGAAAATCAGTTTCAAAATAGTTTGGGGGCTTGTAGACAACTCCAACAGGCACGTTAAATTACATGGAAATTTATTGTCAACATAAATACCAACGCCCCCTCCTCTACTCTTCAGACGATGTCTTCTGAAGAAAACATAATCATTCACATGACAAACATTACTATCAATTCGATCGGACAGCCAAGTTTCACTCAGGCATAGGATAGAGTTTTTCTGTAAAGTATTGAGATCTTTCAAGTCTGATAACTTTGGTAACAGCGATGTATTCTCTGTGAATGTGACATTTTATCTGAAACAAAACATGAGTGAATATCAAACTACAGAAACACAATTGTAATAAATAAAGAGAAACAAAAGTGATGAAAAATAAGAAATATAGGAAAAAAATCTATTTTGGAATTTTAAATGAAGATCTAGCTGATTTGTTTACTCTAGGTCTATCGGCTTCTTCCAATTCTTCTGCTGTTAATTTTTTCGGGTTTTCTTCTTTAACTGTGCATGATTTTCTTGCAATCGTATCTGTTGAGTTTCCTGCTGCCAACCTGCTCTCTAGTTCTTCGTAAGTATAGCTGATTCTATCCACTATCAGAGAGGTTCCTTTATTTTTGCTTCATGACCATTTTTTTCTGCAGCCTTTTGTTGTGACGCTAATAACGTTTTGATCTGATTTAGTCTTCCGGTATAATATCTCAGACCTCAGTCTATTAGTCAAGCACTCAATTACAATGGGGCGAGTTTTATTATTTTCAGTCTGAATTCATCCCTTATCTCTATATCTTTCTCATCAATCCCCAATTTGAGTTGAAATAATCAGGTTATACTTCTTCAGTCTCCTTTCAGTGGATTGAATCCGTTGAGATAATTGTTTATTATCTTTCTTCAATATAATATTTTCCTGTTTGATTTTGTTCACGTCAGTTAACGTCAGCGATTAAAAAAAAATTTTTTTCTCAGTATTTTCGTGGATTAATAATTTTTCATTTTCAGACTGTGGAACGTTGATATTCCAACAAGCTGTCAAGAGATATTTTTTATTATTAATTTTTTTGTGTTATTTCTGTCATGCCAATTTGAAACATAAATCTAGTGGCGTGGTGGAATTTTGTGAGAGAGAGAATTTTTTTTTTATATACCAAGTATTAAGAAAGTTTTCTGAGGACAACTTATAACCACTTGTAAGTACCAGTTGGGCCGTGATGGTGAGGTTCGCTTCTCTATCATAGGGGCGTGGGTTCAATTCCCAGCATGGTCACTTGTCGTACGTCTTCTATAGCTCGCACAAGTCTCTCGAAAAATACTTCTGAGGGCTGTGGTGAGGGTGCAGCAGGTTGACAGAAAAAACAATTTTTGTAGTTCTCATTTGAAGCGGGTGAAAAACTTCTAGAGTTTGATGTAATTTTGGAAAATTCAACTTTCTAATGACTTAGTTTTTCACCGATATGAACTGCAACACAATCCCATGAACTATTTTGGAAAACAACACACATAGATTTGCCAAGATCATAAATGAAAATGACTCTCGAAACTGACAAGAATTTTCAAATAATTAGCTGTATAATTTCGAAAACCTTTGTCGCAGATATGCATTTGTGTTTGCACGTTCACAAACTCAAGCTGAAATAATGAGCAAGTACAATGATAAATATAACTGTGAATCCATTCTTCATTCATTTTCCAACTTACTTTACTATCAGCACACCAAATATCATTCACTTCACCCCGTAAACGATTACTAACGAATACCGCGAATAACGATTTTCAAACAATGCTCATTGAAATTCTTCAGCGTTGCCGTATTTACAACAAATTGAGGACGCTTGGAAATCGGCACTCTAAAAGTAAATCATACTCCGAGAAATATACAGACGGTGCTCTTTGCGCCGCTAGCGGTAAACCCGGTGAACTAATAATATACAAAAGTATACAAAAAAGGAGGTCCAACTATCAAGACGGCGTCCGGAAAATTTTCAAATCTGTAAACTACTATGATGATTTGAGCACATTTTCTACAGGAATTCAACAGAGCGTCCGTATACGGACGCTCTGTTGGAGACGGACGCTTGGAAGATAGTAATTTGTCAATGTATGGACGCCCTGAAGATAGTGGGATATATATATATATATGTATATATATTCAAATAGTGATAATTAACGGTATTACACTGATTGAATTAAACAGAGCTGAATTATGACCATTACAATAATTTTAGTAAACGAATAAAACTGCGCAAACACATGTTGACTTGAAGGAATGAAACGAAAGACTACCTAATTTTCGACCCTAATTTCAAAGTTGGCCTGGTTCGCCCTCCTTGAAAACATAAACATATCCGAACTAAACTATTTGAATGATTATTTCTCTATTATTCTGAAATACCCCAATTCGAGATATACACACACACACGGAAAAACTTAAAAATAATCAACAACATCGTCTATTTTAAGAGGACCCTTGGTAACCATGTATTTCTGAGAATATTTACAAGAATAACATAAGTTGTCGAGGGTTTGAGAAAACATTTCAGATATTTGAATTCGGGTTTGGGTCTGATTTAAATTATTATTTCCGGTCATAAAATCCGTTTGGTTACAATCCTCCCCCCTAAGAATAGTAACAATTTTTTTTTCTCGAAATAAATTATTACTCCAGATCCTCCTCACATTTTTCAAACTTACAATTCTACAGTCGGTGTTTATTCAGTTCGTATCTCGCGCGTAATGGGTTTCCGCACGCCCATGGTCGTCGATGTAGCTCCGTAGATGTTGATACTGTCCACCCAAATTCCATGACTTCTGAATCCTTCCTGGTTTTCCGTTCCTTGGTTCACAGAGCTATCAGGTAAGCTCCGATCCATCAATGTGAATAATAAATGGAATCTTTTCACCTGAGAACTGGTTACTTCTCCCAAGTGTCCAAAGGAAGATGTTATCCTCGTACTGGCTATCTCTTTCAACCGCTATCTCCCACGCTTCAAGTGCTAGACGCACAACTCTGCTCCATGGTCCTCGCTTGGCACCTGTTGTGGGACAACTGCATCTCAAGTGAACATTCTCCAGGATCTTCTTCTCGGAATGGTAGTGTGGTGGAAACTGGATGGTGATGTTTCCTTGATCTCCTGACATGCTGCAACCTGCTCTCCCATCGCTGACTGCTCATCTCTCCGAAGTTGGTGGTAGAAATCCTCGATGTCTCTCAGCTGGAAATAATCTACGATCCTGCATCTTGGGTCCTGGGGTACTTGGATCGTCATCTCGGTTCCTTCGTCTGAAGTCCTTGATCTTTCGTCTTCAATCCTTGGTCCTCCGTCTTGAGTCCTTGGCTTACGTCTTGGGTCCGTCGTCTAGAGTCCTTGGTCCTTCGTCTGGAATCTTCAGTTTTTCGTCTACAATATTTGGTCCGACGTCTTGGGTCCATGGTCCTTCGTCTAGAATCCTTGGTCTTCCGTCTTGAGTCCTTGGCTTACGTCTTGGGACCTTCGTCTAGAGTCTTCGGTCCTACGTCTTGTGGTATCCCCAACTGTGGTCCTAGGGGATGGCGTCCTGGTACTTCTTGGGTCTCCTTGGTCTTCTTCAAAGCAAATTCAGTCCATCTACGTAGGGGTCCTGGCCATCAGAATCAGACCAGGGTCGCTGCCATAATACGAAATTCGGAAACTGGAAGTCTCATATTCCAGTCTCCGTTACCTAATTCTTAATTCCTCATCAACGGTCCCTGCTGATATTGAAGTGGTCCTGCTCAGTCGCATCCGAAGTTCTTCATTTATTTCCATTTTTCCGCAGGATAACCGTGGAACTACTTTTGCCGCATCACTCTTGCTACCGTCCTCCTTATCCTCTTTTGATTCCGTTACCGTTTGATTTAATTTCCACCGTTACCTTTTCTACCATACTTGGAATTTTTTTTTAAACTTGGAATTTTCTTTTGTCCGCGACTTTCCGATCTGACTGTCTTGGGTTACGCTTCTTCTAACGGAACGGTACTGCATATCACTTCGTGTATGAACTTCTACGTTTTACAATTTTTTTTTTTTTCACTTTTTAGCAATATTTCTATTTTCGTTTAGCCTAGAAGTAACCGATTTCCTTCACTGATTAGTCATCTTCCGCAATATACCGTTGTTAATTTCGGGCTTTCTTTACTTGATCTCTTGATATAATCGTGCATATTGGTTACCGTTAGGTTTTTATACAAATTGACAAAATACGGTCTGACTAATTCAATCCTGTTCTTTCTTTCTGAACTTTCAGGAATCTGACATTCATTTACTTCTCGATGGTATGTAGATAACTAGGTGACATCTGTTCATTCTCTCTATTACAATGTGTATATTGAATGACAATAGTGAAAATTTTCCGTCTATATTTTCTCGGTGATATACTTGAAACGACTGAACTTAATACTTACTTAGATATGTTCTGACACTTCAAGAGATTAGTAGCTAATTAATTCCTGAAGTCTGAACAATGAAATTCGATTTACGAATTCAACTATTATCTTCCACACTTGTTAGTTCATTCATCTATGTTAAATTCTCATTATCTCTCATTTTCTCTCATTTTCTCTCATTTTCTCTCATTTTCTCTCATTTTCTCTCATTTTCTCGTTCCTTCCTCATCTCACAGGTTATTCTTTCATTCAATATACTCCTACCAGATTAATTTGTCAAATAGTTGAATACGTGCTTATTTTTAAATGTGGAAACTTTAAAATTATTTAATAGTTATGACAAAAATAATAAAGTAATTCAAATAAAACATTATTAGACTTCAAAAATAAATGAATAAAAATCGCTCAGTATATCACTTTTTACCAATTTTCATAATCGCTTATGGAGTTTTCTTTACCAATTTTATGACGATTTCATTATTTTTATTGTCAGGTTTCTTCCTGTTCACATCGTTATACTCTTTCCATTCCCGCGTGTTTCACCAATTTTCATATTTGGTGTCAATTATTCAACTTCCTTCGCCACCATTTGTCAATCTGTTTTAAATTTTCAACACTTTCTTTCACATATAAAATTACACTCTCAATTATTTAGGCTAACCAATACACATTTTCCTACATTATTATTATTATCTTTTTTTTTTCTTGAACGGGACTAAAATTTCTTCTTTTCAGACTCTTAACTGAGAGTTTTACGATTTATTTCCTCGTAACTGAACTTTTTCTTCGCTTCATCCTATTTTCTCAAATTTCCACAACTGTTTTCTTCTTTATGCTTCTTCAAAATTACAAAAACTTTTTTTTTCCTATGGTCTCGAATTCTCTCTCTCTCTCTCGAATTCTTACCAACTGGTTTCTTCTTTATTTTTTCTTCAAAATGACTACAACTTTTTCTTCTCCTCAGCCTATGGTCTCGAATTCTTTCTCTTGAGTTCTTACCAACTGGTTTCTTTTTTATTCTTGTTCAAAACCACCAGAACTTTTTCTTCTCCTACTGAGCCTATTCCAGGAAAGTTAAACAATTTTCTCCCTCAAAATACTCGAATTTAAACAACATTTACATTCCTCGTAATTCTATTGGGATTCGAACCAAGTAATTAGCTGACTTGACCGTTCCAGGGAGTCGACTTCCCCTGAGACACCCAAATCGCGAACATGAAACTGGTACATCTACCTTCTAGAATTTTAGGTTGGGAAAGTCCCTATCAAAATTATAAAATTTTCCGATTTTCACTTTCCTGGTTTACACCTCAGTTCGGCTCGGGATTCGGGAAAAACAGGATCCTTTGTCAAACGGCTCAAGATGCCAGAGGAAACCGTCCTGGTTTCTCTGTGGCATTGGGGAAACGACGCGAAATGCTAAAGGGTACACTTTTTATTTTTCCTCGACCAATTTTATAGCATTACTTGCTCTTAGATTTACTCTATCGGTATCTATATACAACTTATTTTCTATTACGGGGTCGGTATCACCTCGGAGCGTAATTTTCCTTCGCTGCCGGAATATGATCATAGCCCTGCTGGTGCCTATGATCGGTTTCCCCCGCTCCCTTCCTAGCTAAAGCCTTGGTCGAATGACATGCATTTGTCCCTCTGTCCTTTACTACGAAGAGAAAGCTGTATTGGTTTTCCTATGTACAATGTTACGGATCAAATCTTCCGGCTAAATTATCGGCTGGTTTTTTGTAATCATTTTTTTCTTTTATCTCCATTTACTTTACTTTTATACCCCGTTTGGAACTTTATTTATACTTTCTTCCCTATGAATAACATTCTTGGTTGCAAGTTTCTTGATAAAATCTGAAACGTCCCAAGTTCAACCTAAACTTTTTAAAAACATTATATCAATGGTATAACGATAAAATTCGTATCGTAATTGTATCATAAATTCAATAAAATTTTGTTAAAAATTAAAAAAAAATTAAACCAAAAGTTACTCTGGCAGAAAAATTCTGAAATACGGTCCTGTAATGGTATCAATATCATTGTTATGTAGTATGCCAAACAAAAATTTAAATAATTTCACCTGTAATAAATACCATATGTAAATCCAAATGTTACCTGATCCTCTTCTCTAAACTATATACCATACGTATGTATGCAGAAATTTTCCTCAATTTCTCGTAAATTCCATTGCTTTTCGTCCCTGAATACTATCAACTATGCAAAGATTTATTCTAATACCTTTTAAATTAATAAATTTTTCGAAAGTTTGATCATTCTTATTAATATTAATATATTTTTTTTCGAAACGGTTACCTTTCAATTACTAGAAAATCGGCTACTTTCAATTTTTTTTTTGCTGGGAATACAATGAATCATTTCTTCGTACTACTTACTTAATTTTTCATGTAACACATGTGTTATTTTAAATCCTATAGGAATATAAATGTACTGTAATTTTCGATTTCATCATTAATTTTCATAACAATTTCATTTAGACCATTGTAAAAGTAGGTAAGTCCCACAAGATACGAAGATATCTCAAATGCTTTTTTTTTAATTTTCAGGATACTCATATCATTTTAACAAAAATTAGTCGATATTTAATTCGATAATATTCCTGAAGAAAGAATATTAACAAAACATCCAATAAAAATTACGGTTTCCATCACATACTTATTCACATGCCGTCGGCGGTGGCGAATATTTCTCAATTAAATGACTTTCTAGTTGGTACCTGAACTAATTTTAACACCAAATACAAAAACAAGGTACATAAATATTGACTATTTTAGCAGTTTCAGTTCTTCACCATAATTTAGCTTGAATATATTTTCTAATTGAATTTGTTAATTACATCAACTTCAAATTATTGATTGATAATGGCTCGAAAAAAAAACCATGGCTTGTAAATGGAATATCTATAAAACTTACCAAAAATATTTATTATTTTATTATCTGAAAACCATAAAGGTTCGAATAGACTAAAGTGTTGGTGAACCGCTTGGATTTTGTATCTGACATTTACTCGAATTTTATAATTGTCCTTTTTTTCTGTTGGCTTTAATTTTCATAGATTTTATAGAGTACCATCGCCCGCTGTAACTTGTAGACATATTATTGAATAGGTGTATCCGTGGAACTTTGATTATTTTTATTGACAAAAATATCATAGAACTCTGTAGTTCAATTGGATACATTTTCTTTAAAGAGAAATAATACTGAAAATAATCTAAAAGTAATAATTAATATCGTTTAGAAATATTGATATGTATACTGATACAATTGACATCAGGAATGTTCTTACTTATTTTCATTTATCATTACTTGAGAAAAGTTATTTACCCAATGCAGGTGGCATCAAAAAAATAAATTTTTTTTCTTAAAAAAAATTATGAAATTTTGCTAATCGTTGCGATTTTTTTTTCTAGAAAATTTTATTGAATTAGGATTCAGGTAGTGCAACTCTGATGGTCTCACATTGTATATCTCATGATATTCAAATATGTTATTTTTCTGTGTTCATTTTCAAAACTTAAACCCTTGGATTTCTTCAAACTAGTGTTCTACTTTTCTCATTCACCAGCTACAAATATATCACTTTTCACCTTACTGTTAATTTAGAATCAATTCCCTTTATGGAAAAATATAGTCACCTGGGGATGAAGTGATGACAATTATAATAATAACTGAAACTTTTATGCAGAAAACCTGCACTTGAACACGGCAATATCAATATAAAACGAGAAGGAAATGCACCATTTAGATAATTGCTGAAAATGGGTATTGAGGATAATCTATGAAATGAATCAAAACAGTGGAATCTGAAGTTCTAGGAATAGAATCAACATCGATAGGTGCAAAATAAAAAGAGAATTGATAACTAGACATGTTAAATGAAACTTATAAACCACAAGTTTCCTGAAAGATATTTGACAATAACAATACAAACGAAAAAAACAACGATTTTATTTGTATGTTACTACCACAGAAATGGTCAATATGTCACAACTGCGTTGTGAAAATAAACTACGGTTAAATTGCCTTAGATGAGCGATCTCAAAAGTTACTTCAATAGGTATTATCAGTAGTGACTTGAGGTGATACAAAAATTTAAATATTTGTGCTATAGTTCATTTTAGGTGAGTTTTACCTGGAAAATATCCATTATCGTAAATATGAGTGGACTTTATTTGAGTATTAAATTCGTAACACAAGAAAAAGACTTAAAAACCCGGTTCATCCTTTCATGTGAGCAATTCCTACCAAAATTACCTAAATTATAAATTCATCTATACATCATTTAAATTATGTGAAAATCTATATAATTCCACTAATGCTTTTCTTTGTTCAAAAATATCAACAATTAACGCCATCTGCTTTTTATTTATAAACAATTGACCTTTAAAAATATTCAATTGAATAAGACAGTCTGTTTTGTCGAGCAAGTACACTTTTGAAGTATATGCCAAAAGAAATAGTGACCTAAGTGAAAATGATATCTTCAAATAATTTTTTTTTCTTGACTATTATACTATTGAATATTAGAATATTTCTATAAAACTAGATCTTGTACAAATTACTTCTGACACGTTTCTCATAGAACAATATTTTGACGACTTTAACTATTATTGAAGATATAAATAAACAACAGAAAAACAAGGAAGTATAATAGGTTTTGCTCTAATTATCAAACCAAAAACTTAATAAAATGTCTCAACGTTAAATATAATTATTCATTTGTTTATTATACCCTATTTAATCAAAATTTCGTACGAATGCTCTTGACCCTTTGGCAATAAATGTCATAGCCTTTAGTGCCGAATAAAACAATAATTTACAAGCTTGTTCTGGGTCGAAAGTAGTGAAAGGCAATACGATTTCAATAGCTATCCAAACAAAAAATTTTACCCTTAGCGGTAGGTTTGAAAGATGCAATATTTTGTACAATGACCATCCAAAATTTACAATTTTATATAAATCACATTCCTGACTATTCGTCTTTCAATCTGTATTTTTAATAAAAAATGAATTATGCTGTTTTAAATTTCATTGTATTCCCTTTTCTTATTCAATTTATTTCTATTTATTACGTAACAATTTTTGATATTTGAATAATTTGACTAATTTTGGTAACTTCTTGCTATCATTACTTTCGCTATCATTTATAATTTTTTTCAATTTTTCTGTTATCATTTTGAGTTTATTTTTGAACTTAGTTTCCCTACCAAATTTGTCAAATTATTATGTTTAACGGCCTGTAGCCGGAGCCTTCGTTTCGAGTCATTTGAATGCGCATTATAATTGACAATTAAACATTATTTTTCGACGTTCTCATTCCTCAATTCTTCAAAAAAAATACTACTGGATGCTGAAAGAAAGGTTATTTTTTTTGATGTCGAGGTACAATTCTCAAGTTTTTTCTTGTGCGAGCCTTTGAAATTTGAATTACCTGATCTAATATAATATCTGTGAATGTTTAATTTCTCTGAAATCAAATCATATCAAATTTTCGCCCTTATTCTAATTTAACTGAGAGCTTACATTACAATTGAGATTAGAAACCGAATTACTTGAAAATGCACGTGATGGGATTCAAAATAGGTACGTTTTTCTGTTAAAATAATAAAACTCTGTCTCTTTCTGAATTAATAAAATACAACATACTTATAGAAATAGATTTATCAACAATATCTTCGATTTAAATGAAAACATATTTGACAATATTAAAGGAAGAATGAAAAAGTGAATTCTGATTTCATCAAGAATATAATTACTCTATATTTCCGATGTCACTCATGTATAAAAGAGATTAGATAATGAAAATATCTATTTATTTCCCAGACAACCTTAACAAGCCAATTTAACAAATATATCTACTTTCCAGAAAATACCCCAGATTACTGACATCCAATGTAACAAATGCTGTCTTTATAATTAAATAGAGCATTATCACAACTGATTCGACCGAGCAGAGTCGTAAAAAACATAATAATAATTTGGAACGTTGGGCTCTAATTTAAGATTTTTTAACTCACCTTACTTTTTCATCATATGATCTCGACTTTCTATACTCGATGCTGGATTGAGAACTCGTTGCGAAACTCACTTTAACACTCAAATTTACTTACTCTGTTCAACACTAAGTAAAATAATTTTCTCTCAAATCAAAAGGATTTTTGTGAACTGGAATCTGAACTTTTGAGAATAAAAACCATAATTCAAAACACTTATATCTATTAAACAAAATAATAAGGAATAACAAACAAAGGTGTTAGGGACATTTCTCAAATTATTTGATTAGGCAACTTCTGATTTTAACTAATAATCTAACGTGAATGAGGCCGGACAATTTACTAATAATTTAACAAGATAAAAATGCAAAAGACTCGAAATAATTCAAATATAACAAATACTAAAACTTGATTAGAAGAATCAACTTTATCAAGAGAGGTTGAGAAGATCGACTGTATATATATTCAAATAATGAAAATTAACGGTATTACCCTGATTGAATTAAACAGAGTTGATATGACCATTACAATAATTTTAGTAAACGAATAAAACTGCGCAAACACATGTTGACTTGAAGGAATGAAACGAAAAACTACCTAATTTTCGACCCTAATTTCAAAGTTGGCCTGGTTCGCCCTCCTTGAAAACATAAACATATCCGAACTAAACTATTTGAATGATTATTTCTCTATTATTCTGAAATGCCCCAATTCGAGATATACACACACACACACGGAAACACTTAAAAATAATCAACAACATCGTCTATTTTAAGAGGACCCTTGGTAACCATGTATTTCTGAGAATATTTACAAGAATAACATAAGTTGTCGAGGGTTTGAGAAAACATTTCAGATATTTGAATTCGGGTTTGGGTCTGATTTAAATTATTATTTCCGGTCATAAAATCCGTTTGGTTACATGATCAACATGGAATCTTTTATATATCATGTGATTTTCATGAACGCACATTATCGGGATACAATTTTCATAACCTGTGATGCCTTGAAGATATTTCTCGATGCGAGAAAGTGATTTACTCCAAATCCATATGGGTGAGAAACGTTTTCCACCAGGGTAATCTACATGATATCCTCTATACCTAATGTGATTTTCATGAACGTAAATCATCGGGTTACACTTCTTATACCGTGTGATGCCTTGAAGACCTTTCTGAATGAAAGAAAATGGTTTACTGCAAATCTGTGTGGGTGACAGAAAAACGGTTTACACCATGGTAATCTACTCAAAATCCTCTATATCTCGTGTGATTTTCATAAACGCACATCACCGGTTACAACTCTTATATAGTGTGATGCCTTGAAGACATTCCTCAATGGAAGAAAATTATTTACTCCAAATCTGTATGGGTGACAGGGAAACTGTTTTCACCGTTGTGAACTACATGAGAAACTCTATATCTCATGTGATTTTCATGAACACACATTGTCGGATTACAAATCTCATACCGTGTGATGACTTGAAGATATTTCTCAATGAAAGAAAATCATCCAACGCAAATCTGTATAGGTGACAAAGCAAAGATCCACCACTTGAATTAACTTGGCATCCTCTACATCTCATGTGATTTTCATGATCACAAATCATCGGGTCAAAACCTTATACTGTGTGATGCCTCTATATGGGTGACAAAGAAACAGTTTTGATTTTACATCAACCGATGTCTCTTAATCGACAATATTACTTTGATAACCGCAAACTCATGTAAGGTGTTCACTTATCCCGCATAATAATATGCTGCATTGGATTTGTGTGTGTCGAATGTTTTCTGTACTTTCATGCCCAGTCATTGAATTATATACGATCGTATGAACCCAGCCACAGATTTTAGTCGGGTTACTTCCAACTGTATCATTCAACCACAAATCGTTCAATTTCCTCTGCGTCAGTATGTATGGCCGGACAAAAATTATAGGCACCAGTCTACTGTGAATAAGGCAATTAGATATATTATAAATTATACTTCTATATAAATTTGGACAGTTCTGAATAACAATTTTTTTCTGACGTGCTATTAATATGCAACTGTGTATAATATCAAAGAGTACACCGACTAACAAGAGGAGAAATAAAGCGGTTTTCGTGATCACAAATTTGAGAGTGCATGTGCGATTTAGTTTAACTGTCAGTGTCAATCAGCCACTTCCGGTCTCATAATTGTGTCGCAGTGTTGCCGGTTTATGAGTAATTACTGGTATTTACCGTTATACTAAGAGGAAATCTGATATAAGATCCTTGAAATGAAAAACGAAAATGTTATAGGTAAATGCACTCACGTACATTGAATAAAAATAATATTCTTGCATACTCTATGACAGGAAATAAACAAAATAAGACATATTGTATCATTGACATATAATATCTCTATTGGGATATTCTGTAATCTCAACAGGACATTTCGATTGTATTAAGTGACATTTTTTTGGAAAAATTGTTTAGGGATGGCATACGTGGCATTACATCCGACCTTATTTCAGATCTAGGGGTTTCACAGGGATCTATTTTAGATTCCATATTATTCTATTTTTATGTTAACGATCCATAACCCATATGCAGACCATACCTCAATTATTGACTCCGACAAGAATGATTTGGACTTTGAGGACAAATGCAATAAAGTGAGGACAAATGCAATAGAGGTCAGGATTCGAATAGGTGGTTTGCTTCGAATAATATTTACTTGAATGTAAGCAAAACGGTTTCATTTCGGTTTCACAATCGTCAGAGAAGTTGAAACACCATTCGTTTCCAAGCAAACGAAAACTACGATCTTGTCATCGCAGATAGCGAGGGCACCAAATTCTTGGGTCTCTCCATTAATCAATGTTTAGGGTGGCATAAGTCACTGTGAACTCTTCATAATAAAACTGAATACAATATCTTATCAGATCAGGATCTTGAAACAAGTTTTGGACTGTGATCAATTGCTGACATTGTAATATGGTCAGGTTGACTCCAGACCTAGGTATGGTCTGTGTTTATGGGGCTTATCTTCTTACTGGAAAGAACTCTTCATTGCTCAGAAAAGGTCATTACGATTAATGCAATTCATAGGAAAATGAATCTTGCAGGAAAGCATTTATGTAAAACATTTTAACGTAAAGGTAAACTGGCCTACAATTCCGCAACAAGGCACCAAGTATATCTGGTTCTGTATTGAAAAATACGATAAGCGCTTTTTACAATTTTCCGTTTGTTCAGACACTAGCAATATAAGTACCAATATAATTCTAACAGTTGGTTTTCTATTGCAGAACCTCCAGAACGATATTTGAGTTCCGAAACACGGCATATGTCATTTTGCCTAATGGGGTCCAATTCTCCTAAGAATGTACAACTTAATGCCAGTTACTATAAAGAACTGTAAAACATTGACTATTTTTAAGAATAGATTGAAAGTCTTATTCCCATGTAATTGTTTTTATAGTCAAGAGGAAAATATGACCGTTTAGTTTGTAAGTCGAAATCGACGATTCGTTTATAATATAAAATGAAACAGTCAAAAGGAAAATAAAGTCTCAGGACCTACAGTGCATGATATAGCCCAGAGTTGTAGTTAAAGTGTATTATCTTCCTGTTTATTGATTATTAGTTATTATCTTTGGAATATGAGAGTAAAGATGCGTTGTGAAAGAGGTATGGATGAGCAATAGCCTGACTGATCGAATAGACACAGATAACATTAGTCGGTAGTCGATTAGAAGTTTTGTAAAGAGTAATATTGCCGAAAGTGATACTTAGAATAAATCAGTTTGTGGGACATCAGTGTATCATTTAATCTTCTTTGGAAGTGCCTATTGAAGCCTACCTGACAAAAGTCTGTATCGATTTCATAGGTGGTATAATTTAGATACTTCAATTTTTATCAAGGTGCAAGGTTTCTGTTAAAATATTAGTGAATTTGTATATCAATGATACATTTACGAACTTAAATAGTAAAAGGTTGTTATCAACTCATTACGTCAACTATATTAAATATTTTGTAGGAACAATGATGTTTATCAACAGTATTGTTTTTCTTAGTGTGGTTCGGTTTTGTAAGAATTTTAATCACTACTTGTGTTAGTTTTCTCAGTGTATCAGGTAGTTTATCTTTCAATGTTGTGACTTATTTCCGCTCAAAATCGTGTGTACTCAACATCAAAGGTTCCGACAAAGCTTTCGCCTCTTGTTAGTTAGTGTACTCTGTGATAATATAGTCAAATGAAAGTATTCAATTCCATTCGAATGAAAAATAGTTATTTATGTACCAAGGACGAAAAACTGTCTATTATAGTCGAGCCTGCAAATTGATAGCCGAGGCGCAGCCGAGGATAGCAAGCAGGCGAGACAGTAGACAGTTTTTCGCCGAGGTGCATATTACATTTTTTCGTCGACCTCTACATACCTTTATGAAAGTAAGTACTCGCATGTTTGCTGGCCTCAGCTACGTCCAACTCTTCGAACTGCAGACTCGATCAATTCTTGATTATTATGAACACTAATATTCACACCACGGTCTAAATTCACACGTAAAATCTAGCGGATTTCGTAAATAATTAATTTGACAACAGCAAATGACAGTTATTGTCACAGGCGCCTATGTATTAATTAAAACGTGGATTTACGAAAATGACTCAATCGCCGCTCTCGTACCGTGCCGTATCATAGTGACCACAGCGGACGAAAAGAGTTTGCGGACGAAAAGTGTTTGCGGACGAAAAGTACTTGCCTTCAAAAATAGTCGATTTTTCGTCCGGAAATTAGTACGTAAAATGTCATTTTTTGCAGAGGTCGACGAAAAAAGTATATTAAATTAGCTGAACCACAATTTCAAAATAATTCGTTATTTTGAATAATTTTTGTAGGACTAGCGATACGTACCCGTTTTATTGTAGAACACTGTATTATTTAGGTGAAGAGAACACTAACCTTTCATGTGGTATCATTGTCCTACAGTTACTAATATTTTTTTAACATGAAATTGACAATTGCGGAGCGCAGGACTAGAAACACCTAATATTCGATTTGTAGGGCAATATGACCATTCAATTATACAAATATTAACCAAGAAAATCAGATGGATTTCTTATCACCACGTCATTGGTACATGTTGGGATTGAAGGACTCGTCAGTCCTACCATCCATTTTGTAGGACAAAAGTTTTTTCGAGTACTTTATCGAATTATCTCGATGTTCAACTGAAAATCTAATTGTTATTAATGATTTGTTTGCACTCACCAAATCGGCATGATTGACACCTGCGCAGTTTATTAGCTACCACTATCAAGAATTTTCGTAAAGGAAAAAGTTGGGCGTCTCGGCAAAATGAAGCTACTCAGAATGATTCAGCCTGTTACTAATCATTTTTGAAAATAGGCATCGGATCCTGGTCTATAATGTGCCGTGTCTTGATGGTATAGTCTTTCCAATATCAATTGCAACAACTCGTATAGGTTCAAACAAAACGCCGTGGTCCACGTGACCTTTATTGAGGTGCGGCAAAATTCAAAATATTTGGCTGGAGAGCCATAAATCATCATGTAAATGAGGTGTCGGCATATCAAACGAAATTGTCGGTAAGGCTTTGAAACGAGTTTTTATGATCTGCAATTGATATTGGAAAGACTACATAAGGAAATTGAAGTATTGAATGAAGTTGTAAGTTTAGGACTTTTAGAACATGGAAGATTACTGAAAAAATATTTTCAAGAATAAAAACTTGCTGATTTTTTCCTCCCCTAGATACGCCCTTGCCTAAAGCTATAATATGTTTTATTCGCAATCAAGTCTATGCACCAATTTTACTGAGTGAATGAAATATTGAGAGCATAAATGAAGGAATGATCAACAAACTTACTCATGAAATATTGCTAGTTGACACCGCTCTACAAGGAAATGGCCGAGCAAATTGCTTCTATATCCAGCAAAATAGCCGCGCAGTATGAGGAAAAGTCCGATCCTTACATGGCCGAACTAATCACGGACATATGCAAAAATGCAGCTAAATACTATCTAGATTATATCAAGCAAGAAAAATACCCCAACATGCTCGCAGAAGAAATTTCAAGGATGACAACGTAAGTTCTGTAATAAACTTTACAATTAATGGAGAAGTTTTTTTATTACTCAATTTCATCCACATCAACCATTGAGGTTATTAGCGGGGTGAATTATTTCTCTTTTCTACTTTTTTTTGTTCACTTATTTTTGCAATAGCAGAATATATGAATGACTATCTTGAATATTTGACACAATCAAAGACAATATACATTCATCAAATAATTAGTACAAGTCCCTCCCTTCAAACGTCATCACTCTTGTGATGGAATGTTCTTAAAGGACCAGGCAGCAGCCTTATGGAAAAATTGTCACCGGTTAATTTTTCTGAATTTTTGGTATGTTGTAGAATATGACTTCCTGAACAAGAATATCCATGGGCCCATCAATCCTATCACTACTTCTTTACGAGGGAGCCGAGTGGAGCCTTGAGGGCTCTTTTCGCCAGTTTTTTTGGGAAACAAAGATTTGAACTAATGATTTACCAAGTCCATTGAAATTACTAATTGTGGGTTGCAGTAGCTTGTATTGATTGGTTATCGATTTGATTTGTTTTTCTATGGGAGTGAGTTGAATATAATGTAGGAAGGTATGGGAACCTACCTTAATTCGTGCGGTTCATATTTTAAAGGAGAGGATCCTTGGAATCGTCTGGAGTTTCTGGATTCGAACTTTCTGAGTCATTGTCTGATGAAGTGTCATCGACCTGTAACAAATGTTGGTCTCTCATTTTCCTAGGTGGTTTAAAGGAATGTTTGTGATATGTGTCCTGAGGGATTGTCACAATAATGTCAGTACTTTTTAGAATCTGTTTGGGTTTGTAGAGGGGAATCGTTTTTTATTGTCTTTCAGGAGTTTTCATGTATCCAATGGTTTCAGGTTCGACATTTGGATGGTCTACTCGATTTTCATTACGTTCTGATATTATTTTAGTTTTCTGTTTTGAAGTGTCTTCGTGAAGTTTGGGCCATTGATTCTTTGTGATCGTTTGATTTGGTATTGATTGGTTGGAATTCGGAATCAATATTGATCAGATCTTTTAGTTCCAAGAGTCCAAACTAACAAGAGGCGAATTAAAGCGGTTTTCGTTATCACAAATTTGAGAGCGCATGCGCGATCTAATTAGCTTAACTCTCAGTGTCAATCAGACACTTTTGGTCTCATAATTGGGTCGCAGTGTTGCCGGTTTTTGAGTAATTACTGGTATTTACCGTTATACTAAGAGTTATAGAAAACCTGAATTTTCAAGGTTTTTCCGATATAACTCGAAAAGTATCAATGATATCGAAAAATTATAATCTATTTAGTTGATAGATCTTTCCAATACCTACAATATCCTAATTTGTTTTTTTTTTTGATCGGAGCTGTAGATTTTTAGTTATCGACAAAAAACCGCTTTTCGCAACTTTGCCAATTTTTTAGGTAACGTTCGGTAATCACGATCGAGTCGCATGAAATAGAAACTCATGCTGAATTTCAATTTCCTATACGCTCATAATTTTTATTTTCGGATATTAATATTTGCTCGCACTCTTCCCTATTGCTTGGACTACTTCCCCGCAACCCGCGCGCCAACAATAAGAGCGACTTCAAAACAATGCGTGTTGTAAGTATGGCAATGCTGAGTCCATCTGTATTTATACGATATTATAGGTCCATGATCCAAGTAGTTGGATCATCTTCTTTAGTATTGAACTCGTGTATTTCCACTCGTTTTGAATGATTTTGAGACAACAATGACAGCTATTGTACAATTTTTAAAAATGAGATCCTCAACCTCAATAAATCGTCGATTATATTTTAGGATCTTTTCTGGGTGTCCAAAGGCGATATCGGGTCCAAATTTAGAAATACTTGAAACAGAAGACAACGTTGTCGTGCCGACTACTCCGTTTCCTCTGTTGGATTTGCCGATGATCACAGAAGAATATCCAGATTACATCGATGACCAGAATGTTTCGAAGTTAATAACTAAAGTATGATAATTTTGAATACGTTTCATAGTGACCATTGTCCGTTCAAACAAATAAGACAATAATGAATTCGTGATAATTATGCAATGTAATGATGGTTATTAATACACGAGCATTAACGAAACGAGCCAAAACGAGCCGAAGTCGAGTTTCGTATGGTTTATGCGAGTGTATTAAGAGGCCATGAGCGCAATTATATTTGTGGCGCTTTTAAGGGTAAAATAGTCAATTGATAACTCGAAAACGGTTCGTCGTATCGATTCCCAACAAGGACAGGATTCTAGAGGACATTCAATTCTAGGTACGTGCTGTAATAGAAATTGAAACTTCAATCCACTTTTTCACAAAAAAAATCTCAAAAATGTCCCAAAAATGCAGTTACTTTGAAGCAAGTTTTTGGGTAGATGAACAAATAATTTCAAAAAAACATTACAGCACGTACATAGATCAACGTTTTAACTTTCCTCTGATACCAAATTTGTTTCGATTGGATGAAGATTGCTTCAAGTTTTAATGGAAGAGAAATACCATTGCAGCTTCATCGATTATCTGTAAAAAGCATCGTGAGGTGCTGCCGCAGACGTAGGTACATAGAATCGAACGTCCTCTAGAAGCCTGTCTTTGTTTGAAATCGATACGATGAACCGTTTTTGAGTTATCGGCTCTTTTACCAAAAAAAACCGTCCCTAATATGATCGCGCTCATGGCCTCTTAATAAAAATTCAATCTGATATTTCTAATTCATGGCCGCCATCTATTTTCAAATGTGTCAAAGTCATCTCTCTATCGATCATGGAATCTCACTTCCAGATTTCGATTTTTCTGCGCTGATTCGATCACAGAATCCTCTTCAACAGAATTTATGTCTTTCTGCGCTGCCCGGGAGATGGCGAATACGCATGTTTCGTGAAGTTTGCTAGATTGATGAATATTGATCTAAATCTATGTATTCTTAATTTGTAAAGCTACTGATAATACTAATTATCTTCATGTAATTCCAAATTTGGAAAGTTTATATCACGGAGAAGAAAACTGTAGTTCACAATGAGCTTATGACTTGAGGCATAAGACGTCCGGAGGACTGCTCATTGCTAATATCCTATACAATAGAAAAAGTTTGGTCGAAAATCCATCAGAAAACAACTACTTTCCTGGCGACGTTGAATTAGATCCAAAGAATTTCCGTGCAGAGTTCCTACAAGGTTATCTCTGCAATTGCTTGGTTGCATGGGAATGTTCATCGAAACATTCGGACCACCTATATATCGATTTCGGAGTGTTGCTCCTCATCAGTATAGGGTAGGTCTAGCAGTCAATAACTAATGACTGCAACGAATGAATCGACAACCAAACCCATTTACAGACCGAAACTGAGACCGCGCCCGCACAGTGGTTTAACTCCAAACTGCGAGCGCCATCTCAGCGCCGGAAGCCCAACCAAGCGATACCCATGACCACGATCGTCAAGACCGTATATAAAACGGAAAAGAAAACTGTAGGTCACAATGAGCTTATGACTGAGGCATAAGATGTCCGGAGGACTGCTCATTGCTAATATCCTATACAATAGAAAAAGTTGGGTCGAAAATCCATCAGAAAACAACTACTTTCCTGGCTAATGCCACGACGATGAAATGGATTTGGTTATCGATTCATTCGTTGCAGTCATTAGTTATTGACTGCTAGACCTACCCTATACTGATGAGGGACAACACCCCGAAATCGATATATAGGTAGTCCGAATGTTTCAATGAACATTTCCATGCAACAAGCAATTGCAGAGATAACCTTGTAAAAACTCTGTACGTAAATTTCATCAGATGTAATTCAATGTTCGTCGTAGCATTAGCCAGGAAAGTAGTTGTTTTCTGATGGATTTTCGACCCAACTTTTCCTATTGTATAGGATATTAGCAATGAACAGTCCTCCGGACATCTTATGCCTCAAGTCATAAGCTCATTGTGAACAACAGTTTTCTTCTCCGTTTTATACGGTCTTGACGATCGTGGTTCATGGGTATTGCTTAGTTGGGTATCCGGCGCTGGGATTGCGCTCGCAGTTTGGATTCATCCACTGTGCGGGCGCGATCTCAGTTTCGGCCTTAAAATGGATTTGGTTATCGATTCATTCGTTGCAGTCATTAGTTATTGACTGCTAGACCTACCCTATACTGATGGGGGCAACACCCCGAAATCGATATATAGGTGGTCTGAATGTTTCGATGAACATTTCCATGCAACAAGCAATTGTAGGAACTCTGCACGGAAATTCCATCAGATGTAATTCAATGTTCGTCGTGGCATTAGCCAGGAAAGTAGTTGTTTTCTGATGGATTTTCGACCCAACTCTTCCTATTGTATAGGATATTAGCAATGAGCAATGAGCAAGTAGTGCGCATCAGTTCCTTTTTTGAAGAAAATTTCCGCAATGTTCACGCAATTTGTGATGGAAAAATGGTGAAATGCTCGCTTTCTCACAGTGTAGGATGGTATAAGTAACTATCGGCTTCTCTCCATGTTCTAGCTCTCTTTTATTTATTTCAACAATTTTTCTAGCAACTAGTCTCCTTTATTTTGTTATTGCATTGCAATTGTTTAAGTGAGTAACAGGTATTTTTGTATTCTACTGGGTGATTTTATTATTTTTGCAGAAGATATTCGCTTTTTCTTTAAATTTTTGTTACTGCAGTATGTGTGCTTCCAAATGAAGTACTAGGTGTTTTGTCAATAGGAAATTTCAACGATTTCAAAGTTTATTATTTGCTGAGGTGTTTATTTCTATTTTTGTGTATATGGAAACTTTTTAAATTTACATTATTTATCAAAATTTTATAAAAATCATAACAATAAGTACATATTATTGTTTTGATGTTTTGTTGTTAAAATTATTTTTTCCGTTAACCAGCTGTCGTCCCCTTACGAACAGCAGCCCTCAGAAGTCGAAACTTGTACGAGCTAAGTATTAACGAGGTCTTACCTTTTTACGTGCGATTCCTAGCACTTTCTCGGGCAGAAAAAGTTCTGCAGTCGCTTGGGTTTGAACCTTTGACTGGCAGCCAAAAGTGATTGAAACAATGTCGCTTTAACCATTAATCATTGATTGAAATACTCTTCAATACAATAAAAACAACCGTTGATCAAAAATTGTTTGTGCTTGGTTTTGAACAGATTTTTTTAATCAGATTTTAAGTTATAACGATTCTAATCTTTTTACAGATTATGCTATCATCGTTTTAACTCATAAAAAAATGTATAGCGCAATGAAAGGTATTTTCCGTGTCATTCAAGGGCATAATCTACTTCTATGCCAAATTTCATACAAATCGATTTTTTTTTATTTCAAATATTTTCTCTTCTGTTCTCATTATTTGAGGTTTTTTTGAGCAGGAGGTGTGAGATGAGTGAAATTATCATTATTATTAAATTAATTAGTAAAAGCTACGCGCGGGATTCCACGAGACATAATTGAACTTAGACCAAACCAAGGTCTAGTAATGACTTAGTAAATAATTTGGTCGCCACTGAGATATTTTCAATAAATATTTTTTCTACACCATACTATAATAACTCACAGATATGCCCATAATCCGTTTCCTAATGAGATCCATTATGATACAGATTTTTCATAACGATACAGATTTTTAATCAATAGAAAATGCACATTTCATAACATTGGAATTGATAATTTTGGTAATGTAGGGAAGCGAATAGCACCATTTATTCAAATCTGCCTGATCCGAATTGATATACAGGACATTGTTTTCGAAGAACATCTGCAACCGTATTAGTTGATGCCGGTGGTGATATTACTGGATGAAAACTTCATGGTGGTTGGAAATCCAATTCAGTTGCGGAAGGCTACATTGAATACAAGAATAAAATCAGCATTTCCAATACAATATTGAACTCTATTGAGACCGGCAATAATGAAATAAATGTAAATATTCCTTCCGCATCCAGATCAGTGGGACCTGGAATAAACTTTTCAAAACTCAAAAAATCGTATTAATTACAATTATTATGCTCAATATAAGTATTTTAAAATTGTTTAAAATTCTTATTTCCGTCAACCAGCTGTCGTTCCCTTACGAACGGCAGCCCTCAGATGTCGAATCTTCGCATAAATTAATAAATTAACTCCTGTATTAAATGTGTCATTTAAAGATGACTGCATTGTCATTTTGACAGCGATAAAAAAGGTGCATCGTTTTTTATCACCGATAAAAACGCCTGTTCCTCTTTAGCGTCTACATCTAGTATGCTTACGTCACTTTAATGTCTGCCCTGTCAGTTATTTAAGTATTGTTGATAGTTGATACTGAAACATTACAACGAGTCGTTTTGGGGAAGTTTCGACTCAACAAATAGCCAAAAATATAGAAAAAGCAATCCCGCAATCTACAAATAATACTAAGGGCCGGTTGTTCAGTCCATGGTAAAATCCAAAGAATTATTAAACTTGGTTTGGAGTAGAATCCTAGATTACCGTCAAATGTGTTGTTCAGTAGAAATTCGACCATGTATAATGAAAACCAAGATTTTGCAGTTCATCATGAAAAGTCAAAGTAGAAGTCAAAATATACTTTAATGTCAGAAGTTTTTCAACTTATCGACAAATCTTTTCAAGTATGAATAAAAATGTAAATCGAAATATTTATGTATTATAGACTATAATGGTGATGGTCTCCCCGATCTGAACATAAGTGCAGACGAAGGAGAGTACCACCACCAAGTGCGCTCCGGGGCTACTCAACAAAAAGAAGGTGGCGTTTTTTCTATTCCAACTGCAGATAAAACTCGGAAAACCCCACAGTAACACCTGAGGAGACGAGGAGACGAGGAGACACTGATACGAGAACGAGCGCATGTACCTCGATGAGAATGAAAATTCAACACTTACGCTCATCATCACATCAATGAAGAATAATAATAATAAATGTTGTTTATTGAATCAGAATTATATTCAATTCAAATGGCTATCGACCCAGGTCCTTCTGCCCAAAATGAAGAAAATTTTACTAATTCATGTCAAATGTAACCAAACTCTTTCCACTCGTAGTTTCTTACTTTCCTGTGGTTTTTTGGAAAGCTTGGTAGAAAACGGAATCATTGAAGGCGCTTTAAACAATAAAATAGATTCAAATTCATGAGCAAACCATCCTATGGGATGGATCTTTCAAGGTAGATATAATAATTCGTTCAAGATAGATATGTAAGTATGTCCTAGCTGGTTCCCACGAAAAGGAAAATCCTGTTATAGGATGTGCCATTGTAATCTTTGGTGGATGTAATGTCTACCAGAACAATATTTTTCAGTAATGGAATCATCACAAAAATACATAATAGTGTCAAATTACATAATGCACTTACCAATTATTTTTATTAGCGATTTCATGAGAAACCATTTCACAATAATCCTCAGATTATATTTTGATATTCTAAACCTTAATACAAAGTCCTCATGTGGCCATTTCACGAAATAATTTTCACGTAACTACTCTATAAGTACGAGGTGCCCTAATAGGAGCTAGGATATTCCACCAATTCAATAATATCTTAATCAGTTATGTTATATCAAAAGCATTTTTGTAAAAGTGATTTCCGATTATTTTTCCATTCTATTTCATATTGCAGTTCTCATGATATGTCGGTCACTTATGTCAAATTGAGTGCATAATCCATCGATTTTGATGGTTTAGCGAAACCTGGAATCAAACCAGAATTAAAGTTCTAACTATGCACTGCTATGCACAACTCGATAAACCAAGATTCACATAAAATTGCAGATTATCTCTGACTGAACAACCGGCCCTAAAGCGTCAATTTTAGGAGAAATTTCTTTTTAACTCAAAATTTTTCCATCAGTAATTTTGCTCGAAAACTGACATTTGACAAAATCGCTCGACCATCGGTCTCGCGATTTTGTCATGTCAGTTTTTCTCGTAAAATTACTGATTGGAAAAATTATTGCGTTACAAAAAGAAATTTAACCGATAAAAAAAGCTCTTGTGTTTTTACTGTTGATAAAATACCTAGTAATTCATTTGGAAGCACACAGTTACACAAATTTAAAGAAAAAGCGAATGCCTTCTGCAAAAATAATAAAATCACCCAGTAGAATACAAAAATACCTGTCACTCACTTGAACAATTGCAATACAATAACAAAATAAAGGAGACTAGTTGCTCGAAAATTTGTTGAAATTAATAAAAGAGAGCTAGAACATGGAGAGAAGCCGATAGTTACTTATACCATCCTACATTGTGAGAAAGCGAACATTTCACCGTTTTTCCATTACAAATTGCCTGAACACAGGGGAAATTTTCTTCAAAAAAGGAACTGATGCCTGGTACCTGTGCAAAAATCCTAAGTGATATAAACTTTCCAAATATGGAATTACATGAAAATAATTAGTATTATTAGTAGCTTTACAAATGAAGAATACATAGATTCAGATCAATATTCAGTGATCGAATCAGCGCAGAAAAATCGAAATCTGGAAGTGAGATTCCATGATCGATAGAGAGATAACTTTCACCCATTTGAAAATAGATGGCAGTCATGAATTAAAAATATCAGATTGGAGATAGGTAATTGAATAACAAATGCAAATATTAGAAATTTTAAATAGTTAAATAGCACTCAAATGAAAATATGAACTAAGATTAATCAGATTAAATAATTGCAATTTTTTTAAAAAAGTTAACCATATGTGTAAAACTGATTTATTTGGGTGTTTAATTGAATATTGTCATACGATGGTCTTGAAATTTCGTTTTTAGAAAATAAATTCACAAACTACATAACTAGGCCAATCTTATGAAACGCCTGCCCCTGCTCCTGCTCCAGAGAAATGAGTCGAGTCGAGCAGAAACATTTGGGAACTAAAATCAAAACTTTTACTCATTATGAATTACAGAAATGAAATTACAAAACAATGAATTCAAACAAAAATAATCATATTAATGAATACATATTTTGTGGAAATGTTATATTTTTATGTATGAATGTAGACGTTACGTATCTAGGTATTTTTGTCTGACGTATATTATATCATTTTTATGGTAATGAAGGATCTGACGAATTTATCATCATTTTTACACAAAAAAATTCAAGTTTAAATGATGGATTCTGTATTATTCGGATAACGTCTGCTGCAGTAGAATTACCTCCAGACGATAGCCTGCAAGTTCAAAAACCACTCAGAAAAAATTATCAGTTGTGAAAGCCTACTCTCTCTGGAATCATATTTACTATTGATTTTAACCCATTATTATTTCAGTATGAAACTTCTACCAATAATTTGATAACTCAATGTTTTTTGAATTCGAATGCGATGGCACTATCCTTAACGGCGAATGATAACACCACGATTGTTGGTACTGATAGTTTCCATATCACGGCTACAACAAAACATGGATCAGTCATCCCGTTTGTCAAAGTATCGTCTCAGAATGTAGAGGTGTATGCATCAAAAGATTTTGTTCAATACCATGACAAGGATGTGAATGTTTTGGTGAGTTCTTTTTCTTTCAACGATTTTCAACAATTTCTCTATTTGACTATTGAATTTAATTGAGGGTATTTTAATGATCTTAACTTTTTCCGAATTTCAGTTCAATATTCATATCTTATGACGACTCAATTCTGTATAGACTGATGCCATAGAAATATACAGGGTGTCAATTTGAAAACTTCCCACCCTTAATATCTTCCTTCCAGTAAACAATATTAATAATCGAAAAAACAGGTCAATTTTATTGTCAAGGGGGACACTTTCACGGACTATTTGTAGCCCTCGTGGTTCAACCCCCTAGGAGGGGTAGATGTTACCCTTAGAATTTTAAATGGGAAGGGGGGTCAAGTGGCACATCATTTTGATGGGCGTTCAATTCTTGTTCCAATGGTACCCTGACTTATTATTTTGTGATGAGCATTTTCCGAAAAATTGCGTTCTAAACTAACAGAAGTAATTATTAGAACGCCTATACTGAGATGCATTATTGTATTGACTTCCTTTAATAAAAATGGTTAGAAGAGTAGGTGGCACCGCTCCAACCCTTGAATGACAGGAATAAATTTATTACGCATGGGATTTTTCATTTGATGGTTATTTTCCTTCTACACAATAAAATTTAATTTGCGAGAAAGGCATTTCCAACATAAAATCTACTTACGCTTATCTTATTAGCTGTTCGAAATGTTGTCCATTTTGCTCTAAACAGTAATACAGTCTGTTTTCGAACTCCCCTCTAACATTACGGAAAACTTCACTAGGAATTGACTGGCATGCTGCTGTAATTCGTCTTTTAAGTTCGTCAATATCAGAAGGTTGTGTTTTATGAACAACGGATTTAAGATGCCCCAAAGAAAGAAATCTAAGGGTGTTAAATCCGGTGATCTCGGAGGCCATTCAACTGCTCCCCTTCTGCCAATCCATCTACCCGGAAATCTCTCATTTAACCACTGTCGGACGGGAAGAAAATAATTAGGTGGAGCACCGTCCTGCTGGTAATGTAACAGATCCTCCTGCAAAAGTTCATTACCTTCTGCATCAATTTGAGTTTCTAGCTCGTGAGTTATAAGAGGATCGATAGTCTCTTCAAGCATATCAAGGTACAGATTGCCAGTCAAGTTTTCTTCCAGAAATAATGGACCAAGAATGGCATTTCCAAGAATACCAGCCCAAACATTAACTTTTTGTGGGTGTTGTGTATGCCCTTCCCGAAAAATATGTGGGTTTTCGTCACTCCAATAGCGACAATTTTGTCTATTAACATTGCCATTCAGAAAAAATGAACACTCATCGCTGAAACAGATGTTTAACAGAAGATTAGGGATGGTATTGACTCGATGAGACATGATTTCACAAAACTCTATTCTTCTATCATAATCATCCTCGTGGAGCTCTTGAAGAATCTGCATTTTATATGGATGAAATTTATGCATTTTCAATGCTTTTCTTATAGTCTCGCGTGACATTCCCGTCTGTTCTGATACTGATCGTAAGGAGCTCGTGGGCTCTGCAGCAAATGTTCTGAAAACTTTAATTTGAGCTGCTTCATTTAGTACTCTGGGGTTATTTCTTTTTTTATTTGTCACTGAACCAGTTTCGTAAAACTTATTCACCAAATCAAGCACATACCGGTGACTTACATTACAATTTGGATGTCTTTCGTTAAAAAGACATGCCGCCCTTCGTGCGCACTTTCCAACTTCTCCATAAATTACAATCATTTCAATTCTGTCTTGAAGAATGTAAACCATTTTTACACTTTTATACACTTATTAAAGTAATTCCTAAACAGCCCAACAGGTACAACGGTATTCACAATACTACCACATAGTTCAAATTTGCTAACCAATTTTTTGCCGGAAAACAGAAACTTTTTACAGCAGAAGTAGCAAAAAAGGAAGGCTATCTGTACAATTTCTGCGATGACACTTAAAAATTCAGCATTTAATAAACACAACTTTACTACCATCTACGTTTTACTATTAGACTACTTTTTTATGTAAAGTGTTTGGAGCTAATGGCTAATGTTACCCCTAATACAGGGTTGGAACGGTACCACCTAATATTCTAACCAGTTCTGGCCAAACCATGCATCTCAGTATAGGCGTTCTAATAATTACTTCTGTTAGTTTAGAACGCAATTTTTCGGAAAATGCTCATCAAAAAATAAAAAGTCAGGGTACCATTGGAACAAGAATTGAACGCCCATCAAAATGATGTGCCACTTGACCCCCCTTCCCATTTAAAATTCGAAGGGTAACATCTACCCCTCCTAGGGGGTTGAACCACGAGGGCTACAAATAGTTCTTGAAAGTGTCCCCCTTGACAATAAAATTGACCTGTTTTTTCGATTACTCATATTGTTTACTGGAAGGAAGATATTAAGGGTGGGAAGTTTTCAAATTGACACCCTGTATATTATTTATTTACTCTAGAATGCTAATCCCGCCAATTTTCACGGCGAAAAGCATGCCGGATTTTTCTAAACCGAAAAGAACCTTTCAGAGATAGATTAATCCGAATTTTTGGAGCGAAAGAAACTCATTTAAAACAATGCTGTGCCCTATGCTACTGTAATTATAAAGACCGTGCAACAGTGCTTTTTCATCAACAGGAAGACTTGTCACTAAGATCTGTCACTCTTGCCAGAGATCAGAGACGGTTTTTAGAATTTCAGATTTTCTCTTGTTGTTTTGTGTGGTGCTTGTTGTCGTTGGTTATTCTTTCATCATTCGTAAATTTGCATTAATCTTGTTACTTTCCTGCTACAAATAAACAATGAACTGCTTAGTATTGTGTAAAGGAAAAATACCTGAAATAAATCATTTTTGGTAGATAATGAAATTTTTATGTTACTATATGCTTTGCTCAAAACAGCTTAAATATTATTTTAGCTTGAAACAAAAGGCATGATTTTTGGTTATTGTTCTTAAGAAGAGACCCCAGCAGAACATTTGAGTGAGAAAATTGTAATTCGTGGCAGACATTTTCCTCATGAAGATTCATGTGAAAACGACAATAGAATAATTTGAAACCTAGTGCAGTACCAACACTGTGTCTGCGAAGGCACTTTCTACCACACCGCTCATATTATGAGTTCTAGATTCCTACAAAAAGTACTAAACATACACAGAATCGCCTCAGAAAATTAATGTCAATATGGAAGTGCTTTTCTTTGATGGTGAGGAAAATGCTTCTGGCCTCACTTTTTCATGCACCCCTATTGTGGAAATTGCACTGAGGTAATACAACCAGAAATACTAGTAGAAATAACATGTTAATCTCTTCAAATGGTTTAAATTAAATGCAGTTGCATATTTTGACATGAATCGTTCTAGAAAAAAAACCTCGAACTTCCAAGCATCCAGTTTTATAAATCCAATTTGAGTTGAAATTATTCATGATATTAGCTTAAATAAATTTTCGTAGGTTTTTGTACTTTCAATTCATGTTCCAATCCAGTGCTTCCTTGAAATTCGCACCGACGATTTGGGGTGGTTCCGAAAGTTTTTGTTGGTAAACCACAGCTGAAAAGTGAATGTGATACCAAAAATCAGTCGCTTCAGAGCGATAAATAAAAATAATAACCGTACTTTACTTTCTAATGGCCTATGCTGAATATTTGGGATCATAAATATGTGAAAATATGTATTCAAATTGGCTAAATACAAATAACAGGTATAAGTACAATGAGGTTTCTAATCTTATTCTCCGAGATTCAGAATTAACGTTTGTTAATCTTCACAAGTACCATAATATTTTACTAAAACCGGGCCTGTTACAAAAATCACTAATGACGCGCATGCGCATTGTAGACTAGCCTGAACTTTTTACAACACTTTTGACATGGGGAGTAACATTCTAGAGTAAGTATATAATATAAAGTGTGTCCAAGATAAAAATGAACAGCATGGGGATATCGGAAACGGTAAGAGATACGGGGTCGAATAAATCAGAGAAAAGTAGCGCATTTATTTGCCCAACAATATGCCATTTAGAAAGTTTTAATGTTCCGAGTAGTTACGGAGATAACCGAGAAAAACCAAAATTTGAGAATTTCGTTTTTATTTTCTCCTAGGTTTATTTTCAAAGATAATGTAAAACAAATAGCACGTTGTCATGACCACTTTTTAAGGACTACCTGATAACGTAAGCAGAATTTTTCTGCGACGTTTCGTTTTTTAGAAAACATCAACTTTTCATTTTTATATGGGCCGAAACTAAAGTATACCCTGTATACAACTCCATTTTTCATTGTGAATACAGCAACGTACCACACAGTATGATTTCAGAACCATTTCTCGCGCAAAATGAAATTTAGTGATTACTCAACCTGTTTTTCTTCAATTTTAGATAGTAGGCGCTGGAAAAAATATTATATTTCGATACATGAAGTAAATTAATTAGTCTTATTCATACAAGTATAAATTTTAACTTACCACTTGCCGGAATTTTTGCGTTGTTTAATACAAAGATAAGTCGCAATATCAAAAGTTTAGTTTATAAATGTAATTGTAATGTAATAACAAAGAGCTAATATGTAATACAGGAAAATAAACAGAAACTTATAACAAGTGTTCAAGTAACCCGCCGATATTTTCTAAGCACAAGTAGGTCTTCTCACAGACGAATTTAAAACTTGAGTTAACATATTCGGAAAAATATTGTTAAAAGATGCAGTAACCGATCTTACCAAATCTTCATTTTCAAAGTTATGATTAGAGTACACTTGATTCTTGATATATCCTCAAAGGAAAAAGTCTAGTGGGGGTAGGTCGGGGGACCTTGCAGGCCAGGGTGTATCACTATGAGTACCAATCCTATGTCCTGGGAAGCGACGGTTCAAATAATCACGAACAATTCTAGAGTTATGTGCTGGAGCACCATCTTGTTGAAACCAGCAGCTGTGAGTAACCGCTAATGGCAAATTATCTAGAGCGTCTTCCATATCATTTACTAACAAATGTATGTACCGCTCTGCTGTTAAATTGTTTTGGTAGATAAAAGGCCCAATTACATTCGTACCGAGAATTCCAACCCACATGTTGAAACCGAAACGATGTTGATGTCTGGACACTTTGTGTACACGCGGATTTTGTTGTGACCAATAATGAACATTCCGCCTATTAAAAATACCATTGTTGGTGATCATACTTTCATCACACCAAATTATTTTAAAAAGGAAATTTTCATCGTCTTGGCATTTTCTAGTGTACCATTCACAAAAGATTCTTCGCCTTGCATCGTCACCTAGTCTAAGTCCATGACAAATCCAAAATTTTATATGTATGATATTTATTTTTTCTTAAAATGAAGTGAGCGGTGCATTTGGCTACTCCAGTATTATCTTCAATGGTGCGACTGGATATCTCAGGATTTTCGACAACGACTTGTAACACAACATGCTGACTTTCTTCATTAGATAGCTTTTGTCGGAAAACCACAGGTTTTTTAAATGATCCGTATTCTTTTAAATTAAAAACTAACCGTCTAAATATTGATTTACCAGGTTGTCGCCTCTCTGAATACTTATTAGAGTACGCACGTTCAGCATCAACACAATTTCTTTGGCACAAAATGTAACATGACAACATATCAAATTTTTCAGTATTCGAATAGCTGCCGTTTTTCATTTTTAACATAAATTAGCTAGGTAACGAGATGTAAAAGTAGGAACGGTAATATGTGAAAAATTCTACCAAACTACAGTATTATTATGACATCAAAACATTATGCGTCATTTTTTCCAGCGCCTACTATCTAAAATTGAAGAAAAACAGGTTAAGTAATCACTAAATTTCATTTTGCGCGAGAAATGGTTCTGAAATCATATCGAGTGATACGTTGCTGTATTCACAATAAAAAATGGAGACGTATACAGGGTATACTTTAGTTCCGGCCCATATAAAAATGAAAAGTTGATGATGTTTTCTAAAAGACGAAACGTCGCAAAAAAATTCTGCTTACCTTATCAGGTAGTCCTTAAAAAGTGGCCATGACAAAGTGCTATTTGTTTTACATTTCCTTTGAAAATAAACCTAGGAGAATATAAAAACGAAATTCTCAAATTTCGGTTTTTCTCGGATATCTCCGTAACTACTCGGAATATTAATACTTTCTAAATGGAATATTGTTGGGCACATAAATGCGCTACTTTTCTCTAATTTAATCGACTCCGTATCTCTTACCGTTTCCGATATCCCCATGCTGTTCATTCTTATCTTAGACATGCACACTGTATATTTCTATGCATTGTTCTCATGAAACTTTGGCTTTGGAAGAAATAGATGCTATAGTCGGATAGCTCTCTGGAAGCTGGAGATGGCACTTGATACATCCTTCAAGGTTTATCTCAGGAACTCCCAACAAATGCTGAAGTGGTATTTCGGTTTAATTGGGAGAACTAGCCTCCGCTGATGATTGACAAGAACTATGAAACCAATACGGAGGTGTTCCCTCAATTAACTCGAAAACTTATTTCAGCTATGGTAATTAAGGAGCACTGCAAAGTAGTTCTTGTAGAAAATGTTGCCAAGAATCTAACAGATATAACTCAACGGTCGTAGGGGGCAGTAGCTGTTTTCTGTTAGAGACTTGCCGACGAATACACCTATTGTATAGGTTAAAGCGGAAGAGTGGATTATGTTATCCATTTTCAATTATTTGATTAATTGTCATCCGTCAAGTAATATCGACATTGTTCGAATGAAAGATTCAAGTGATGCCAAAGTATCGACAGGTATTTGATGGCATTCTTCGAATGTTGCTATGTTTTTCAAATTGCCATGGTTTGTCCCCTCTGAAGTGTCTGAATTATCTAACGAATCAATTAATTTGTTTCAAATATTTGAGTAGATTCAACCGAACAAATATTTTTACTCAGCATGAATAACCATTTGGAATTCTCCTAACTTTTTCAGATGTGTACCACCACGGTAAACCCTTTCTGGTGGATAAAAGGAGAAAACGTCACTACTAGCGTGGCGATTTTATCATTCACCATGGATGAAAAAGTTATTACAAGTTTCACGCACCCATTTTTAATATCCTTCAAGAACACAGAAAGCAATTTTTCTTCAATTGTAGTACATACAGCCACAACTCCAAGACAACGAACTGTCACAGAGAATCCAGAAATTTTTGAGTTCGAAAGAATAACAATGTTTCGTATAGACGTGTTTAGGAAACAAGGCTATGTGATTGAGTTTATAGATTTGGCACCAAGTGACAATCTTGAAGTAAGTAGGCTTTTGAGAAAAAAATCTTCGGGCGAAAATATTTGTCCTCATTCAAAAATCTTGTTTAGCAATCATAGCCTAGCAATTTTTCATCCTGAAGATCATGAATAATAAAAATAAACTTGAAGAACGAAACTTTGTATTTCATGCAAAATATTTTTATTTTAAAAATCGTAGCAAAGCGCTTTCGACTGTTAAGTCATCATCAGTGCGTACTCATCAGGTGTACAAGAAGCCGTATAAAAACATCAAGTCCATGGACCAAAGTGAAAGAACCTCGCACACACCTTATGGGAATCTGGCCCTCTGTCGAATTAAATATTTCAGATAATAATAATACTTTATTGATCCCAAGAAACATTTCTGCTTATAGAGGGATATATAAAAATTATACACTGAATAATACAATACTTATGAAACACAAATTAAAGAAGGAATTAAACAATTGATGGAAATTAACAAGATATATCTCAAAGTTTCAAAACTGAAAATGAATAATAGATGTACCTACTCAAGCTCATAAAAATAGTGTCAGTTATCTTTGAAGAAACTTAGCCAATTCCTGCTGCAAATCTAAAGATAATACATTGAAAGATACTTCTGAATATTCCCGAATAAGTGTGGTGAAGAAGCGTATATACAATTTAACCAGATCTACAGCTACGTTGGATATTTTCAACTGTGGAAAGTTTGACAGTTTCAAAATTCATTTGCGTCATTATTTTCTCAAATTATAGTCCAGTGAAAGTTGTTAAAAAGTCCAGTAAAGCAGTATTGAAATGAAAAAATGGGAAGAAAGAGGAATAGTGATAGTTACAAAAAGAACAATTTGATAAATGGAAATTATCCAGAGACACGGTCTAATTCTACTGAAGAAGAATCCAGATTTCAGTTAACCCAAGTAAATTACAGTAATCAAGACACAGATAAGAATTCAGTTGGAGGTAATGTGCCAGATATAATAGAGAGTTTGAAGGAACAAATCAAATTGCTGAAAGAGATAATCAGAGATAAGGAGATAATTATTAAACAGAAAGATGAGCATATTATCAAAGGAAAATATTTCCTTACAGCAAAATTATGATTTTATATTAGGTAATATAGTAGACAAGGAAAGTATTACAGACACTTTGGCAAAAATTAACGCTAAAATTGAATCATTGCAAGGAAGTCCACACCTTATTAATAAAACTATCAAATCATATTCCGAAGTAACAAAATATGATATTTCTTTTCAACAGAAGAATTGTGAACAAATAATTACTATTAAACTCAAATTTCAACAAAAATCAGACAAAACAAAAACAGATTTGGAAAAAAATATAAAAATAAGTAAATTACGTGTAGGCATACATTCAGTAAAGCAAATACCAAATGGAAAGAAGATGCACAGAAAATTCAGAACGAGATCAAAGAACATTTACACAGTCACTATGATGCAGATTTGAAAACTTTATTGAAACCCAAAATAAAAATTTCAAATATCAGATTGAGAAATAATACTAGTAGTGAAGAAATAACAAAAATGATAAGGGATCAAAATATAATCATAACCGAAGAAGACCATTTTTCCATAACATATCTACAATACATTCAATTCAAAAATTGTTATACGGTCTTTGCAGAGGTAGGAGGTAAACTGTTACAAAAAATAGCAAATAATGACTACAAAATGTTCATTGGATGGCAGAATCTCAGAGTTTATCAAAATAATGAGATTACACAGTGTGGCAAATGTTTCAAGTTTAATCACTCCCATAAAAATTGTAGGAATCAAATAGTATGCCCAAGATGTTCTGGTCAACATGAAGATGAATTCTGTGATAATACTGAAAACCCTAAATGCAATAATTGTATGACTTCGAACACAAAATACCAAACCAACCATCCTGTAAATCATCTAGCAACTGATAAATGTTGTCCAACCTATATACACTATCAAAATCAACGCAATAGTTCAATTGACTATAGCTGAGCCTTTCAAATACTTCATCAACCCGAAATATTCATTGCCTGAAAAAAAAATTCTAAAGATATGGAAGATCTAGAAATGTAAAATTCTACAGTTCAGCAATACCCAACAATTTCAGAGTACAAGACCAGAAAAATCAATAATTTAAAAATTCTTTACATGAATGCTCGATCGATACGTAATAAAATGGAAGAAATAGAATCAATCATTGATATGATTGGTGCAAATATTGTAATAATCACTGAAACGTGGATAAACAAAGAAGAAGAAATATATTTCAATTTTATGAATTTCAATTCAGTTTTTGCGTCAAGGTCTAAACGTGGAGGTGGTATAGGAATTTTTTTGGAGAAGAATATGGAATTTGAGATAATGAACAAGAACAGTGAAGGATCCTACATTGAAATAAAGTTAAAAAACCTCAATATTGTGCTATGTGGTATATACCGACCACCGAAAGATAATATATATAACTTTTTAAACTTTTTGGACAACAAACTTCAATTTATGAGTAATAATAAACAAGACTGTTTCATTTTTGGTGATATGAACATGGATATTTTAAAACATAATGAACAAATTAACCTTTACAGTGACATTTGCAGTTCCAATAATTTCAAAATTCTTAATGACCATATCCCGACCAGAGACTTCAATAACAGATCATCATTAATTGATCATGTATTAAGTAATAGTGATAAAAACTCCTACATATCCATTATAAACAGTGCCTTAAGTAATCACAAACTAATAGTTGCAGATATTGATATAAATAACAAATACATTAACAAAAAAATCAACTTCAAGACCATCACTGTTTTTGACGAAAATAAACTGAAAGAAGAATTGATATTATTGAATGAAAATATTGAAACATTTGATGACCCAAATGATATTTACAATGACATTCTAACTGTTTTTGATAATTGTTCCATTAAAAAAGTTATCAAAACAAGAGAGAACTCCAAACCTTGGTTTAATGAAAAAAATGCCAGATTAATTAAACTTCGTGATAAATTCTATTACAAAAAAAAGAATAATCCGGCCAACCAATTTTTCATTGACTCCTATAAATATTTCAATAAATTAGTGAAAACGAGTGTTATTGAATCAAAAAATAAATATTATCAAGAAAAATTCACTGATGCTACCCCAAAATCAATATGGAAGACTCTGAATGAAATATTGTACAACAAATCCAAATATAATAATGAAATTCAACATATCATGAAGAATGGGAAAAGAATTAGCAGTATGCAAGATATTTGTGAAGAATTCAATAATTATTTCATTAATGTGGGTCCCAATTTGGCAGCAAGTCTCCCATCAAGAAAAGAATTCCCATTGCACTCAAATTTATGCTCCATGTATTTCAAGCCTTTTGAGTCTGAAGAATTAGAAGAAATAATAAGTGATTTAGATTCGAGAAAAACTCCAGGATTTGATAATTCTCCCAAAATTGTGAAATTGGTGAAATCAGAAATTGCACCACTGATAAGTAGATTGATAAATTTAACCTTCCTAACAGGCACAGTACCTGACAAATCCAAAATTGCCAAAGTTAAACCAATATTTAAATCAGGTAAAAAAGATCAATTGGCGAATTATAGGCCTATCTCAATCCTTTCTGTGTTATCAAAAATTATAGAAAAAGCAGTACATAGTAGGTTGTTGGAATATCTCGAAAAATCAAATTTATTGTTTAATGGTCAATACGGTTTTCGAAGATTTAGTGATACAGAATCAGCATTACAAGATATTATAACTCAAGTTCAACTAGATTTAGATTCTGACAAAAAGTGTGGTATATTGTCACTTGATCTTCGGAAAGCTTTTGATACAGTGGATCACAAAATTTTGTTGACAATTTTGTATAGAATAGGTATCAGAGGAAATATACATTTGTGGTTTACAAATTACCTATCTGGAAGGAAACAGTTTGTTCATTTAGAGGAAAGGAGTAGTTCACAAAAGACTGTTCTATGTGGAGTTCCACAGGGATCAATTTTTCCTTATATATATAAATTCCCTAGCTGATTTGGATTTGACGGGAAAAATCAAAATGTTTGCGGATGACATAACAATGATATACACTGAAAAAAATTTGAGTGAACTCAAAAGTAATATGACAAGCGATCTTGAAAAAATAACATCATGGCTTATATCACATAAACTAACATTGAATTTTGAAAAATCTTCGTTTATGTTCATCGCAAAAAAATCTTCTAGTATCGACTTGAAAGATCCAATTAGATTAAGAAATGAAAGTATACAATACTTTCCCACATTAAAATTTCTGGGACTTTATGTAGATGAAAATATATCGTGGTCAAAACATATAGAGGTTTTAAGGAAACAGATTTCTCCAATTATTGGAATTCTTTTCAAGATAAGAAATTTTTTACCCCTTAAACATCTCAAGAGCATTTATTTTTCGTTAGTTTATTCAAAATTGCAATACATGATTTCTATTTGGGGTGCAGCAACAAATTCTTTGCTCAGGCCACTAAAGACGCTACAGAATAAAATCATCAAATGTATATTCAAACTTGATTATAATGAGTCAACTGCTAATTTGTATAAACCAAGAAAGCTTCTGGATATTCATTCATTATATAAAATGAAAGTGTGTACCTTCATTCATTTAGTTAAAAATAATATGAAACATTCTAATTTAATATTCAAAATTAATAGTGATCAACATAATTATTCAACCAGATATTCCAACAATATAACAATGAATAAAAGTAAGACAAATATCGGTCAAAAATCAATACTATGTAACGGAATAAAATTTAATAATGGATTACCCAATGAATTGAAAAATTATGGTAAAATCCGATTCAAAATTAATTTTAAAAAATACTTAATGAGTTAAGTTTAGAACAAATAGTACATCTTTTCTGATTCCATCATTTTCAGTTTTGAAACTTTGAGATATATCTTGTTAATTTCCATCAATTGTTTAATTTCTTCTTTAATTTGTGTTTCATAAGTATTGTATTATTCAGTGTATACTTTTTTTTATCCCTCTATAGACACAAATGTTTCTTGGGATCAATAAAGTATTATTTATTTGTTTCTAAACTTAACTCATTAAGTATTTTTTTAACTTAATTTTGAATCGGATTTTACCATAATTTTTCAATTCATTGGGTAATCCATTATAAAATTTTATTCCGTTACATAGAATTGGCTATAACTTTGGGAAAACGAAGTTCTCGGCATCCCGAACAAAAGTCCCCACGGGCACAATAAGATCCTATGAGTAGTTTCGGAGGTATGGTACCTACAAGTCCAAGACTTTTAATGATGTTGCACCTGTAAGTACACTTAGCTGGGAGTCAAAATAAACGTCAACTTGAGCTAAGGCTGTTGAAAAATAGTATTTTTGAATCCTACCGTTTAAAAGTGATGGAAATGTCGAAAATTCGGAGAAAACCTGAAAAATTGTGGAAAACTTGCTTAAAATCTATATTTTTCGCTGTTGTTATGAAGTTATTAAGTTTCGTCTGTCTAACTGTCAACTGTCTAACTGACAATTCTATTTACATTACAAGGTGATCTATTCGTATGGACATATTATAGCGTCTATAGAAAGATTTTGCGTAGTAGGAAATGCCATTTCTTTTGTATAAGTATGTAACTATTGCTCGCGCGAATTTTTTTCTCATCTTATTGATAAACAAAAAAATTCAAATACAGTTTTCAAACGTATTGTCTCGGGTTAGCAACCTGCATCAGAGTCTGGCACAACGTGTGTACAGGCATTTTCTTCCTCTTGAACAAATAGGTTTTCCAAGCTTTTCTGTATTTTCTTGGATTTTCCAATTCTCCCACTCTTTATTATTAAGCGAGAGGTTTGAAGTTCTGAAAATAAAATAATTTTTTGAAAAAATCTAGACTATTTACATCTCGACAGCGAAAAATGTAGATTTTAAGCGAGTTTTCCACGTTTTTTCAGGTTTTCCCCGATTTTCCGACATTTCTATCACTTGCTTTCTAACGGTAGGATTCAAAAATACTATTTTTCAACAGCCTTAGCTCAAGTTCACGGTTATTTTGACTCCCAGCTAAGTCTACTCACAGGTGCAACATCATTAAAAGACTTGGACTTGTAGGTCCCATACCTCCGAAACTACTCATAGGATCTTTTTGTGTCCGTGGAGACTTTTGTTCGGGATGCCGAGAACTTCGTTTTCTCAAAGTTACAGCCAATTCGACAGAGGGTCAGTTTCCATAAGGTTTGTGCAGGGTTCTTTAAAATTTTACATAATACATAACATATTTAAAATTGAACAATTTTCATCCTATTCAAGGGTTATTCTGGATTCAGATATGGAATGTTCAGACATGATGTAATATCCCATATCTGAATCCAGAATAACCCTTGAACAGGATGAAAATTGTTCAATTTTAAATATGTTATGTATTATGTAAAATTTCAAATTCCACTTTGGTCCATGCACTTGATGATTTTATACGGCTTCTTGTACACCTGACGAGTACGCACTGATGATGACTTAACAGTCGAAAGTGCTCTGCTACGATTTTTAAAAAATATTTTGCATGAAATACAAAGTTTCGTTCTTCAAGTATATTGAAGCATGCACACAGCTTAACAATTTCAAATAAAAATAAAGTTTATTCAAAGTTCAAATAAAGCATGTACATCATGTAGAAAAGGTGAATAATACCCACAAAGGGCGTGGATTAGCGCAGTGGTTAAGCACCAGCCTGGTAACCGAGAGGTCCCAGGTTCGGTTCCTAGTCGATGCGAGCTTTTTTCATTTTCAGATGTGGATGTACATTTTTGAAATTGAACAAAATTATAATAAAAAATAAACTGCCTGAGTTAAGTCTGAAAGATATGAAATAAATTTCGACGAGATTCTGGAATCCATTTTTAATTTCTTTTTTTGAAGGAGAAAAGTGACTTGACAATTTCCAAACGATTTGCAATGAAATCATAAAATAATAATTCGAAATTTTTCTGAGACCATGTTACAACTTTATTTTTCAATGTGGCATTATTCTTATTCATAATATTATGAATGTGATTATTGAAATTTATATTCGATACATGTTTATGTATATTATGAGATCTGGATGAAATTTCACGATTCCTCCCCAAGCCAGATCCCATAATTCATATGAAATTGTATGAATGAAAAATTTAAAAATTTCAGAGTTTCAGTGATCCTAAGTCTGGTAGGGTATTATTATACAACATGAATGGCATAAATTTCGTTTTTTGAAGTTGATTGTGAATAGATAATAATCAGACCAGTTTTAAAATCATTTTAAAACCACTCAGTTTGTAATTCAATCCAGTTTTTCATACATTCAATAGTTCAACCGCAATATGAATTTCAGCTAAAGTATCATTATGAAAAGGTCGTTGAGATAGATAGTAAATAGATGTGGACTCAAAACGGACCCCTGTGGAATATAAAATCATAAGATTTCTGTTCTGCTCTAGCTTCATCAATTTAAACATATTGAGTTCTTTTCCCCAAATAATTTTTGGAAGAGATCATGAACTTTGCAGCGAAATCCAATATTCGGAAATTTTATAGAACTTACCTCATATAAAGAATACTTAGGATTTAAAAACGAACAACAATTCGAATTTTGATCGGCGATGATTTACTTTTTTCTGATTTTGTTGTTTAGGTTTATGTTTCAGATTTTATTAAACCCACACCAAAGGAATTCAGAGATGAATCAATGAAAATCAATCAGAACAATAGCAAGCTTTTCATTTCGTATGTAAAAAATTATGACAGTTGGCACTATCTATGCGTTTTGCCTGATGAAACTATGGTATGGAATTTTGTGTAGTTAATCTAATCTTCCATGGCAATTTTTATATTACAGGGTACCTTGACATCAATATTCAAGTTCAGAGTGTACACCTTGACGTGTTTTCACTGGCAAGCCACAGTCAGAAATTGGGAATTTTCTTGCGGGGTAAGAAAAATTGTGGAATTTACTGGATTTTAGTAAATGGAATTATTCACTCTTAGAACTTCCATTAAAATTTACAAAATGGGCTCAGTCCTTTCAGCTCTTTATAGGCAATGATTCGGGAGGTGTACTTCCGTATTTTGTTATTTCCTTCAACCGGTTTTACCTCTAGGCACAACCCTCAGAAGTCTACGAGAGACTTGTGCGAGCTGGGGATGACGCAGCCTTCTTACAACGTACTTCCAACCTTAAAAAATATATTACTTTCCACTTTGTTTTTCATTTTTCTCATAATATCCTCTCAAACAATATTGGAGTTTTTCCCTAATTTCACCCAAAGATAAAAAATAAACGCATTTAGAAAGAATTACTTCCCTTAGTTTTGAAATCCTAATGCATTGTATTTCATCTGCTATGTGAGAAATTAGAATTGTTTTAAATAAATATAATTATCTTACTTCTCAATTTCTATTCTCACTGATGCCGTTATTATGCAACACTCTCTTCACCATAAGATCTGGTCTGGTCAGAGTTCAAGTATTCAGGTCAGATCGGGTGATTCTAAAAAGGGGCATATTTCTGGGATACTTCCTGAGCTTTCTTCTTTACTGCGTCTTCCTATTGCAATTGTCCGTTTCACTAAGGAAACGCAGAGGCGAACCCAGTCTTTCTTTTTTGGGGAAGGGGACCTTAAATGTGACTGCTCTTTGGAGGTTCATCATCTTATACAATCAACCTGGTTGGGCAATTCTTTCTTGGGAGGAGAGGACAGGGTCTCCGTCTCCCACCCTTCTTTGGGTACCTACGCCCTCAAAACTCTAAACCCGTGGATACAACTACAGCACCTCCAGAAACAGGAGGAATAGATCACCCATTTATTTCATATGGATGACCTCAAACTAAATGCCTCTACAGAAAATAATCTACATAGTCCTTGAGACTTCATTGAACTCCTCAGGCTTTACCCAAACCATTATGTTATAATGGTGGTTGTGATCATAGGGAACCTTGGTGGAATAATGCACATTTCTCTCTGAAAATTATACTGGCTTGCTGTAATGCGGCAGAAATCTTAGCCGGGCGAACACACAAGGCCGACATCCTAGGTCCAATTCATCTGCTCAGGGCACGAGATTCCTCGGTTTCAAAAAGCACTCATCCCACGAACGTGTGGAGTGGATGTTTGAATGAATGACACCAGCACGCCCTCCCTATGTTATAGTAAATTGATATAACATTTTCATTATTATTCCTCCTATATTAGCAGTATACTTCTGACTTGAAGATGCAAGTGAAGAACTTTTTTGTTTTCGAATATCAAATATCCCAGTTGTTCTTGACTTCTATTTCCATTCATCCAGCCATCCTTTGAAGCACATTTGGCTACCAACCAAGCACAACCCAAATGAGACTTTGTAACATTTTTGGAATTATGGAAATATGAAGAAACAAGGATGGATTACTGAGCAAAACTACGAATAATCACAACAATCTAATTCGATTATACCTAATTATATTTAGGCGGCAGCTACCTCAACCTTGGAACGTTTCGATTGTATGTGTTACCAATCCTCGATAATTTCTGGTAGGCTGAGGAAAAACAATGTCAGAGAGGAAAAATCAACCTTTTTTATCACGCATGAAATGGAAGTGCAAGCAAACTTCATCATTTTTATTTTTGTAGCAGTAGCGTTCTTCCTATATTGCGTACTCCTGATCTACATCAGCATATTGTCAAAAAAGGTAGATATCTACACTTTAAATTTTTCAATAATATCTGTTATCATCAATATTGATCACAATCCATTTAGTTTCGGTGGGCTCAATAACAAACATATTTTTCAGCAGAAAGTCAAAGTTGTAATAGAGTGAATATCTACTATTAAAGAATCTTAGTTTCTCTCAAGTAACTATGATGTTTATTACAAATTAAATAATCTGATACATTTCTATAGCAATGCATCATACAGGATCATTCCCTACAAAAGTCAAAGTAAACAAGTGATGGGCAAAGCTTTATCAACTGAATATTTATTAAAATTATTTGAAATAGCGTTATATGTTTCAAACTATAATGGTCCAGAAAGTCCTTGATGCAAGATTGAGGAAAAGTGCCTGTCACGGAGCTGAAGTGGTTCGGATTCCACTTTTATTCAAACTGTAGGTCCCGGATCTCCCTTGCTCGTACAACCTCTGATTTTGAGGGGTTTTCTACGTGGATGATATGAAAACGATAAATAGTAAACAAAATTTAGGTAATCTATAATCGTTATTTCGTTACTATGCCTACACAATTATTGTTCAAGAGTGAAGGATGGTTTAAATCACATTTATTTTTAACCAAAATTGGGCAACTCTCTTTTAAAATTCCGCAGGCTGGTTCTGGTCCGGTGAGAGTTGTTGCTGCCCCCGCTCTTGCTGGGCATCTGCGCTCTCATTTCCCTGTATGCCCCCATGACCTGTTTTACCCTGTTCTGTGCTCCCAGGTCGTTAAGGTTTTGGTGTGCCTCTCAAATCAGTTTGGATGTGAACCTGCATGAATACAGGGCTTTAATCACCGCCTGACTGTCAGAGAGAATTGCTGTGGGTTGGTTTCTAGGACCCCTCCTTAGAATCTCTCTCGTGCAGACGGAGATTGCCGTTACCTCGGCTTGGAATACAGATGCTTGAGTACCGAGGCCTCGGTCTCTTTCCGTATATTCCAGCCCCTACTCCTTTGTCAGTCTTTGAGCCATCCGTGTACCAGATTTGCCCTCTTGACAGCATTGGTATGGCCCTTGACTTCCGCATCTTCTATGATGGTGGTATATGTTCGATCAAAGGAGTATGATGAGTTCATTTTGTCCGACGGCATCTCAGACGTGTCAATTCTTATGACCTCCAGTATGCTGGAGTGGCCTTGATTATTGCCCCTCCATTGGCCCATACATTTTAGCCTGGATGCTTCTATCCTCGCCTCTACTGCAATATCCAAATGCAGGGGAGGGAGGTTTAGGACTACCTCCAAGCTAATTGTCAATGTGCTGGGCATAGCACCAGTGACTCCGAGCATGACCAGTCTTTGTAAGCTAGCCAGATTCCCCCAGGTTGTCACTTGTTCTACCTTTGGCCACCACAGCAGGGCTCCGTACGATATCGAGGGCCTAACAATTGCTGTGTATAGCCAGAGAGACTATTTGGGTTCGAGTCCCCATGTTTTGCCAAAGGAGCGTCTGGCCATCATTAATGATGTCCTTGCTCTTTTCAGCACTTTTTCCCGATGTTTGTTCCAGGTGAGCTTTGAGTCCAGGTTTAGCCCCAAGTATTTCGACTCTCCTGACATCTGTACACTTTCACCAAAGATTCGGAGAGCTCTGTTGGTCTCCAGGTTTTTTTTTTCTGGTGAAAGGAGCTATTGTGGTTTTTTAAGGGTTGACCCTGAGGTTCTCCCTCGTGCACCACGTCTGTACGTCTGTGAGGGCTAATTGCATCAGCTCCACACAGACCCCCATGTACTTCCCGTTGACCATTATGACGATATCGTCCGCATAGCTCTGGGCAAATACTCCTCTCCGATTCAGATATACAAGGAGGTCGTCCACCACGAGATTCCGCGGTAGGCAAAACTACATCATCAATGAAATCATCAAACCTAAAATGGAATTATCATTGTTGACAAGCAGTATCTTTGAAAAAAATCTTGAGTTATGGTCAAGATGATTATGTAATTTTGATGTTCAATACCAAAAATATAAGCAACTACAAAAATCTAAATTTAGCATTCAGAAATGTCCTCAATATAAGTAAAACCACGAACCTAATAATCACCTCGGAGTGTGACACTCAAATGGATCATGTTATAATTAAAAAGATAGAGATGTCTCTCAAAAGATTTTAACGTAATACCAGAAATCATTCTATTACTTTTCTCGTAGATAATAAACAACAGGGGAGTAAATTTAGAGATATTTTCCATTCTCCAAAGTGTAATAACATGGTTTCAAAATCGATACACACGACCAATTGGGTGATATGAATACAGAGAAACCGAAAGAGAAACCCTCTAATATGAGCCTTCATATAGAGGTACTCTCGAAATCAAACTCTGGAGTTGAAGTAGATCAGCAGTTTTCTTTAGAAGTCGGTACGGTAAAAAAGTATGTCCTTAATTCTATTGAACATTCAGTCAGCAAGAAACAAGACAGATGAACTGTGCGTATTTTTAGAAAACCAAAATTTTTCCAATATGGTATTGTTGACAGACTGGTTAGAAATAGATGAATAAATTTGTGTACCAAACTACATTTTGATTTCAAAATACTATAGGATGAACTCCAAACATAGGGAACCTTGATTCTCATTCATGAAGAATTTATTGATAAGTTTAATTTTACTGAATTGAATAGTTTTGATTATATGTTGGTTGAGAAGTTTTCGGGCATATATTGTGAAAATATCTCCTTGTTCATTTTATGTGTATACCGATCTCCATTTTTCAGTGAGAAACTATTTCTGAAAAGGTTAGAAATATTATTAGCAAATATTCCTCACAACGCTTCTTTAATACTCACTGGTGGTTTTAATATAGATTTCAGTGATCCACAATTCCATTAGAGAACTTATTGAATAGCTCTAATCTAATAATGACAGTCAATTCGGCAACGCGATACTCCAAAATGTCCAGTTCAATAGGCCTTTTCATTTAGATGATTTTTTAAAGCGCATGCGCTCGATTTAAGACCCAAAGTCTGATTGTATATTGCGGGTAAGTGAGTAGCCATTGGTTAGTTTTGAAATAACAATTTGGCATTGGCTCAGTTCAAAATTAGCGGTATTTCTGTCAACCGTTAACTTCATGACAACAGACAAATGCAACCATTGGCGTTCGTAATTCGAAAGTGAATACTAGTGAATAAAATACGTATACATCGACCTCGTAGCTTATTTTTATTTTTGTGTGTTACATACGATTTCTTTGTGATAATTATTAGTGTAATTTATTAGCTCGACTTTACTGTGAAGTGTGACAGCTGCTAGGTACAATGGTATCGAAATGTTGTGCTGGTGCAGAAGAAATGGGAAAAATCATTCTCGAACATTTCACAGGTTAGTTTTAGTTTACGTTGAAAATAAATTTATAAGTCAAATTGAATGGGTTCAGTCTGTCTATCTTGCAGTTATTATAATTTTATAAAGTTTTTCAATTCTATAAACTTCCACAATCTGAAAATTCGATAGAATTAATCAAGAAAGTCTATGCAGGTATAGAATGCAAATTATCAGACAACATTGATGAACTATTCTATCCGCCATATTCTATTACCTCCACAAAGAAAATGTTTCAATTTATTTTGATTTTTTGGTAGGCAGATTCAGAATGCCACAAGTCCTCAACAAATTGAAAATATTTGTTTATGAAGATGAATGAAGAAAAATAGTTTATCCTTCTACACTCGTATTGATTTTCTATATTATTTCTCACTTTTTTAGGTAGTGGAAGGTGAAAACTCTTGACAAACTCATAGTTTCATTAGGGTTTGTTGAAGGCTTGTAAAAAAGTGGGCTAAAGCCATGATACTCAATCGATCTACAAATTTAAAATATGGCAAATGTAATATTTCCTGTTGAATAATTATCCAGATAATAATTAATGATGTCCGTTTTGTTTAAAATAGGCCTGATATCAAACAGTTGAAAATTCCATCTTGCGGAAGAGGATTGAACTGGAACTAAAAAAGAATGAATATGCATGCTGGAGAAGACATGAATAACTTTGTGGAAAGTCTGAAGTGATAAAAAGTGTAAGTTTTATACATCTCAAACTTTGACCAGCATTCTCACATAAATTTTCATTTCTGCAACACAGTATTGAGGATATAAAAATTCGAAGGTTAATCGACCTTTGAGAAAAAAAAATACGTTTAGAAGAACTCGTTATAGTTTTGAACAGATTGAAATGGTTTATTAATTGAAGATATACATTATAGATTTCAACCGGTTTACCAGCTGGAAAAAACATATTCAATTTATTTAAGCTTATACTAAATTCAAAGTATTGATAGGTTGTACTCCAAATAGTGCTATATCTTTTGTTGCCGATTTTTTCGAAGGTTCCATATCAGATAAAGAATAGGTAAATAAGTCTAATTTGATAGATTTATTAGATGAATGTGCCTTAGTTTTGGCTGAGAGAGGTTTTCTCATAAAGTACTTGACAAATAGAAAAAAAATAGCATTAAATATTCCATCATTTTTGAAAGGTTGTGATAAATTGACACCTGAGGAGGAAATTGAGACAAAAATAATTGCATAAAAAAGAAAATATATGGAGAACATGTAGTGGGTGGAATATATTTTTTCAAAATTTGACAGTTAGTGTGAGAGGAACATTATCCCAAGTTGTATTTCTTACGGCTTGTTTGGTTAATTTTCGAAAACCAAATTTGAAAGAAGAAAATACCTATTGAAAATATTGTTGAATTACTTCCATTTTTTCCGAGGCAGTCGATAATTGTAAAATGAGTAAAGATTCACTGAATTTTTGCGTATTTCCATAAAAATTACCACATTTTTCAGATCCTGTGATCTACCTGATAGATGATACCGTGAACAGAGACCTACTGGATATTCTCAAACATTTATTGGTCATTGCCATGCAATGTATATTATCCAAAAGCAGAATTGAACTATTCTCTTATTACAAACACGATACTGGGTATTCACTAATCTGCGGGAAACTGAGGAACAAAAAAAAAACAAATTTTAGATTTTTCGCAGATACGGGGTTATAACATTGAGCCATAGACATAAACCATTGCTTCGGAGATTATTATTGATTTCAATGGTCATTTGAGGTTAGATATACATAAGTTTAAATAGAGATCATTCTTAATTCCTCAAATCAGCATTGCTCACCAACAATATACCTATGTACTTACATCAAATGAAAAAGCATTGGAAATTCGAAAATGAGGAAGCAGTCACATTTATAACGAAAAAAAAGGCTATATAGTAAGTAAATATTACCTACTTTATACCACCAAGAACATTTCATTCTTTAGATAAAATAGTGCAAACGAATATTTTCTAATGGTGAGTTTTCTTCTCCGTGTAAATTCAAGTCAACTGACAACTATCCATGGGAAAAACTCGGAAAGATTATTTCATTTCCTTTAAAGAGAAAAAATATTCGCCGGCACTGCCGTTGGGTCTGACAGGTAAACAAAGTAAGTCATTTGTCATCTAAAAGAAAAGGCCTATTATTGACTATGTGTGCTCCAACATGGATGATACTGAATGTGAAATCATAAATTCGGGTCTGTTAGACCACGAAGCTGTTTTGTGTTATGTCCCAAACAATTCAAGAACTTCTGGTAGAACAAGACATATAGGAAGAATATACAGCAAAACAAATTTCATTAAATTCCAACAATTGTACTGCTAATAACTGGAATTAATCATTGAAATGCAATGATCCCTTAAGTAAATTTCATTCGATACTGTCGGATATTTTCAACATTGCTTTTTCTCTAAAGAACGTCAAAAGTAAAACAAGAAAACCATGGATAACCAAAGGTTCGAAAGTGTCCGCAAAAAATATGAGAATCTTACATTACATTAGAAAATATGCAATGAAAAATTAAACATTCATTTCATTTTATAACAAGTACCAAAAAATTTATAGAGGAACTCTATAAGCGGCAAAGCAAGTGTATTATAGGGAAAAAATAGAAAATTCCGGTAATAAGCAAAAAGAGAGTTGGGCAATTATCAATGAGCTGAGGGGTAAACAATTTTCTGTTCCTGTTCCAATAGCAGAAAATTTCTCGTTAGTAATCCATCCCACCACAGACCCCATGAGTTATCTAGAAAAAAAATCTGTTTTTGAATCTTTTTTCTTCATGCCAACAGACAATGGGGAAATTGAGCGAACTTTTCATGAAATAAAAAATAAGAATGCATCTGGATACGATGACCTATATACCAAAATTTTTTCGCACCTACCGGACTCCGCTCTCGTGATTCTGGCTGAGGCTATACATTTTTCGTTTTCAGCGGAAGTATTCTCAGCATGTCTACAAAAGGCGGTGGTGATTCCGTTACACAAAGGTGGAGCTATTGAAATTCCAGCCAATTTTAGACCCATTTCATTGTTACCTTCCCTTTCTAAATTAATTGAGAAACTTGTAAAAAATAGAATGATGACTTTTTTGGAAAAGCACAACGTTATCCATTCTTTTCAATTTGGGTTCCAAAGATCTAAAGGAACAAGTGATGCTAGTTTTAACCTACTACAGGGTGTTTATTTCAATCTCAATGATGGAGATGTTGCAGCAGCGGTTTTTTGTGATCGAACCAAAGCGTTTGACTGTGTCAACCATAAAATCCTGCTGAATATATTAAAAAGGTATGGCTTCAGAGATATAGTTCAGAAGTGGTTTGAGTCGTACTCATCAGGTCGCACGCAAAGCGTGTCTCTTCAGAACAAATTATCGCAACAATTATTGATCAAATGGGGAGTACCTCAAGGATCAGTGCTTGGCCCAATTCTCTTTTCAATCTACATAAATGACCTAGCCTCAATAAAGATTACTGGAAAATTTACTCAGTTCGCAGATGATACTACCATATTACTCTGCATCAAATAATCAATGATGATGTTATCAAGGTAAAACAGTGGTGTGATGCCAATTTATTATCATTAAACATATCGAAAACGAATATCCTCACTTTTAAAGGTCATCTGCCAGAACTGTATCTGGGTAATGAAGTTATTAGCAGTACAAGAACAACGAAGTTTCTTGGCTTGTACATTGACGAAAAGTTAAAGTTTGAGGACCATATAAAAGTGGCAAAATAGCCTCTGGATGTTTTGCAGTGAGAACGACCTCGTGGGAACTTGGTAGGGATATGGCCAAAAAGGTATACTATGCGGAATTTGATTCTCATCTGAGATATGGAATCTGCTTTTGGGTTCTTGTGGTGGATTTTTATTCAATATTCGATTATTCATATTGCAGAAAAGGGCAATTAGCTACTTGTACAGAGCTAAATTCAGTGATTCTTGTAAGCCTTTATTCATAGAACAACGAATACTGACCTTACCTTGTATCTATACAGTGAGCACGTAGAAGTTGGAACAAATTCGTTAAACGCTTGATATGGCCATTAGGGAAATTAAGCTCAGACACGTCGATTTTATTTTTCGGTGGCGCATTTTTTGGCAAACTTATATTTTTGATTACGTCATCCCTGTTCAAGTTATGACGTCATCATAATTTTTTTCAAATGGCAATGGCCTATTTTGATAATACCTTCAAAAAGAACGCATTTTTCATAACCGCATGTTCGTGAAATAAAAGATATTTCATTATTTGTAATAATGTAATATTACGTCTGTTAACGTGAACATTTGACTTGAGGTATCCCCACAAAAAAAAATTTAGTGGGGTTAGATCAGGAGATCTAGCTGGAAACTCTAAAAATCCTAATTTCATGAATTACTTTCACTTCATATGGGTGCCACTTATTATTTTTTAGTCATTTTAAAACAGACGTTTGACTCATTGATTGCCCCAAAATTCGCCTCAACAATAATAGTTAGCTATCAAATAATTGTGGTATAAACAAGTTATCGACACCATGCGAAAAGCGAAAAATGACGCAAAGATATTTTAATGATTTCATGTTATGGGGATAAGACTAGTACGCAAGCTGAGGTTTGTGACTTATTTAACTATAGATATCCCGATAGACCTAGCGAGTAAAGTCGAAGCAAAATTTAGAAATTTTGACAATGTAGGTGATAATCATACGATAGGTCGTCCAGGCGTTACGGAAGATCAATAATTGGATGTATTACTATCATTTCAAGAAAATAAATACTCATATGAATCATGAACTTAATGATGATGATTTCGATCGTAGTCGATGATTTTTAGAATGGCCAGCTAGATCTCATGATCTAACCCCACTAGATTTTTTGTGGGGATCCCTTAAGTCAAAAGTTTACGTTAACAGACCTAATATTACATTTCTATGAATAATGAAATATCTTTTATTTCTCGAACATGCGGTTATGTAACATGAGAAAAAATATGAGTTCCATACACTGAAAAATAAAATCGACGTGTCTGAGCTTATTTTTCCTAATGGCCATCTCAAGCGTTTAACGAATTTGTTCCAACCTTTACGTGCTCACTGTATATCAGAATCAGTATACCTAATTCACAGTAAGTTTAGGGATCGAGTTTATAGCACTGCACAATATATCACAAGACAAATCCTTAATATAACTTTACCAATTACAAGATCTGCACAAATAAAAAAATAGAATGGCATAAAAATGTTTAATCACTTACCTAACGATATTAAAACGATTAGGGATACAAAAATTCAAAGTTTCTGTGAGAAATGTTTTACCCGGTAGAGCATTCTACTCGTTGGACGAATTTTATTCCGTGAAATTTTAGATTTTTTTTGGTTTGTTTGTTGGGCGTTTTAAATCGACGATACGTAACGGTATTCACTTTGTATTTGCTGTTCTGTTGTATTCTATTTTATTTCAATTTTATTTTTATCACATTTCGATTAATTGAAAAGAACAGAATTCTGAATTCTGTGTATATATCCTTCATTTTTATTTATACTTTTATACCATAAATAACACCTCCAATTTTAATAAACTGACGTCTAGTAACAAACAGTACTATTGTTTGAAATTTATATTATGTATTTGTTTTTCGAATATATTTAGACTTCTACTTATATCAATAATTTGACGTGTAGTAACCGTTCTACAAATTTTATGTTATGAATGACATGGTAAATGTTTAATATATTTTGAATATGTAACGAGGTATGTATGAAAAATGTGCATTTATTCAATTGTTATTGAAGTTTGTTTTCTACTGTTCTGTTTTTCACTTTGTCAATAAGAATTATCATGCTTCAGACAATAAAGTAATTTTGAGTTGATTTGAAATAGTTATGTATTACAGACTATAATGGTGATAGTCTCCCCGATCTAAACATAAGTCCAAACTGTTCCTGCAGAAGTTAATTTTATTTATCGTCCTTGCTCCTATACTATGAGTTGTATTCGTATTATATTTGAATAGTGGTCAGGGAAAAAATAATAAAAAATATTGTCAAACAAAAACATTGGTCTTGTCACTAAAAAATCTATTTGATCCAAATAATTTATAAACCAAAGACTTTTTAAACCCAAAATAACCGGAGACCGTCACACCAGACGATACAGAGTACCACAACCATATGCGCTCCGGGGCGAGTTACCCTCATTCTTACATCAAGGACTATCTGGTGGTACTATGGGTCTTTTCAGATTTTCCCCACTTATTTTGGGCCCCTTGTTTGTCATTGTAATTTGTTCATTGAACTTGTGCCAAAGGACATGGCACTGGATACATGTATTCCTGGGGCTCGATGGATTTTTTTTATTTTTGAGTATATCATTCTAGAGGTCAAAAGAAGCAACTTTCTCCATTAGACTTTTTTTCTGGCCCTACAGGGTGAGCTAAAAAATTGGGTTGAATGTCTAATGTCAATTGTGGAAAATACTGTCCGTAAGTTAATTTTTCTTGATTTTTGAGTATAAAATGCTGTGAAAAATATCAATTGACTTTGATTGGTGTGCATACTTACAGGATGAGGTAGAATACGCGATTTTTCTAAAATCTGTTTATTAACTTCTCGCCCAAGTGTGGACTTTTCATTGAATTTCTCGAAGCCAAGAGTTTTCCCGAGGTTGCTAGTGTTAGCATTTTTGTTATTTTACATGTATGTACCCATATACAGTGTGTTTCACTTCTCATGGAAACACCCTCGTTTCTTCTGTAATTTTTTAGGTAGAAATGAACTCACTGCGCAAAAAAGAACATCCTACGTGATATACACTGCACACCAGCAGCGATGGAACCACCCATTTCTTCATCGCTGCTGGCGTGCAGTGTATATCACGAAGGACGATCATTTGTGTGCTGTGAGTTCATTTTTACTGCTTCTATTGATTCTGAAAATTTCATGGTTCTACGTGGAAAATTAAGGAAGATACGGGTGCGTTTCCATGATAAGTTAAACCATTATAATTTTTCAGGACTGAAAATTGTTCAGAAAACAAGAGTATCAGTGGTAATTCGGTGATCCTGAACACGAATCCGAAGAAATATCGGACAAATTTTGCCTCCTAATATAACTTTCCAGAAAAATGGGTGGTTCCATCGCTGCGGGCGTGCAGTGTATATCACGTATGATGACCCTTTTTGTGAAGTGAATTCATTTCTAGTGTATATATCGATCCTGAATATTTCATAGTTCTACGTCAAAAATTACGGAAGATACGAGGGTGTTTCCACAAGAAGTGAAACACACTGTATATGGGTGCAACCATGTAAAAAACAAAAATGCTAACACGAACAACTTCGGGAGAACTTTTGGCTTCGAGAAATGCAGTGAAAAGTCCACACTTGGGCGAGAAGTTAATTAATAGGATTCTGCCTCATCCTGCAGTATGCACACCAATCAAATTTAATTGATGTTTTTTACAGCATATTATACCCAGAAATCAATAAAAATCAACTCAATGGCAGTATTTTCCACAATTGACATTAGACATTGAACCCAATTTTTTAGCTCACCCTGTAAGGCCAGAAAAAAGTCTAATGAAGATGGTTGCTTATTTTGACTTCTAGAATGATATATTCAAAAATAAAAAAAATCTGTCGAGCCCCAGGAATACATGTATCCAGTGCCATGTCCTTTCTATAAAAAATTGTTTGCGAGAAATATAAAATAAAAATATTGATAATAACCAGGAAAAGGTTTGTGGAAATGCTGCGATATATTCTTATTCCTTTAAGTTCTCAAGAGAATATTCATTCATGTATTCAAGTGCATAATTCCTTTATAGTATTCCGGAAAAAGAATCTACTTACTGAGTGATATACCCAAGTCATACCAATTTGGGTATATCGTAATTGTGAAAACTGGACATGGATCTAGTGCAGGAACAACTTCAAACATAATTATTAAATTATATGGAAAGAGTTCAGAAAGTAAGGTAAGGTTTGATTTCTGTCCACCATCTATAAACTGTTGGGTGATATGTGGAAATTCTAGTGTGTTTTCTGTTTTCAGGAACATGTTCTGAACTATCCCGATCCAGAAATAAGAATTCTACAGAGGAATCAAGAGGACTGGTTTTTCCTAGCGACGAAACATTACTTGGGAGAAATCGAGAAAATGGAAATTTGGTTCGACTCTGTAGGTTTCAAGCCCTCGTGGTGAGTTCCAGAAAATAATGTCCACACTGACAATTTTTAGAATAGCCCTATTGTTTTCTTGAAAAAAATAAAAAAATTTCCTTTACCAATGATAAAACATAATATTCAAAGTAGATCCTGTATTATTAATTGTTTTAATATGGACATGTATGTTTTTTAGGTACTGCTCAGAAGTCGAAGTTTTGGATCTAGAACAAAACAGATATTGGTGGTTCAACATAAAATTTCGTTTTGAAATATGTGAAAAGGAGAATTATTTTTTCATCGCTGTTCCAGAAGGACGAGAAGAAGTAATGGGAAAAAAGAGATTGTGGCTAAAGGAACTCTCAATGCACGGATGTCACATGTGGAATATATTCAAGTAAATTTCTCTTCCAATGAGCGGAATCACGGAATACATTTGTTCTGTGGTCATCCGATTTCACCCGTTAGAAGGGTTCAGGAGACTAGGATATACTAGGGTCTTATCTTTTAACATACGGTCACATTTATTTTACATTTCCGTATTGAATTCCAAAGTCCGATCCTACTGGTTTTCGAGGAAAAATTATAAGAAAAAATTGGTTCAATAAATATAAACTTAAAACAAAAAGGAGCTGCCGGCGTTTGGTGTAGTATTTTTCAAGACAAAATTGCTAGCCTTATATTGGATACAGGCTGTTTCAAATTTCAGTACAAATATTCTAAGGGCGTCTAATCGGTCCCCAAAATAGGGAAAAAAACCTACCTAGTAACTACAGATCTATCGCATTGCTGTTATCTCGAAAGGAATGGAAAATGCCATCAACATCGAGATAATGAAATATCTAGAATAATTGGGAATTGTGAACGATCGACAATATGGTTTCCGTCATCAAAGATCAACTGGTGACCTGCTTGCTAATGTCTCTCATTTATGTTTGTCTTAAGGTATTTGGAACGGTACGGTATGGGTCAAAACTTTTCTATCATTTATATAGATAAATGTCGATCATAAAAGTAAATTTGGTGTTCCGACTGTACGATTTCCCCACCATTTCAACCATCAAATCTGGTGTCGGAGGTGCTAGGCAACACTGCTCTGTCGCTAGTGTCAGTGTCAGTATCTTTTATGGTACCGACGATCAGATTGCTTAAAGGTGATTAAAAACTGATAAATTCTTAAGGCACTGGCTCGAACCAATTTAGTTCACAAGGGACAGCGATGTTGACTGCAAAAAAAAAGTTTATAATGAAAAAAAGTTAAAAATTGAATGTTATATGATGATTGTATTTGATTTATGCAAACTTGCAGAACTTCAGGAAAAAAACGTGAATTCCAGGTTTGAAGGCCGTCGTTTTTTGGAATTTCTTCCTAACGTTCCGCTAGCGCGAGTGGTTAGCTTCTTTATAGGCTTATACATCATGAATAATCTCAGATGACTGGAGATTCCGTCTGCGAAGATTGTATTTATTCTGATTTAGATAGTCCTGTTCGTTAATTACCGTATCTGGATTTGGTATATTCTCACTAACCATAATTGACCCCTTTTTACCTGTAGGCTTAATGTCGTTGATATCCTTTGTTCTTTCAGACCTACTTATTCTCGTATCTGGGTTAAGCATATTTTCGATAACATTAATTGACACCTTTTTGCCTGCTGTCTCAATGTTGTAGTTTTCTTTTGTTACTCTGGAATTTCTAAGAATGGGATTCCATATTCGGTTGAGGTTAACAGCTCCTTCTTTTCTGTTGAAATTCTCCGTATGTTTGTGGATCTCTATTGCCTCCCGTACAAGTCGGCTATGGTATCCCTGGTTGGGGGCAAGAAGTTGTACGTCCTCAAACTGAATCTTGTGGTTTCCTTCACTGAGCGCGTGTTCTGCCACTGCTGACTTGTCCGTTTGGCATAATCTGCAGTTCCTCTAATGTTACTTCAGCCTAGTTCCCATCGATCTTTTTGAGTTTCCGATGTATACCTTTCCGCAAGTGCATGGTATGCGATATACCCCCGCTGCAGATAGTGGGTGTCTTTTGTCTACTGCCGACCTAAGGCTTTGTTGTATTTTCTTGGTGGGTTGAAGACTGTTTTTATGTTGTGTTGTCCCAAGAGTTTTCCAATTCTGTCTGTGACCTCAGGAATATATGGAAGATACGCACGTGCAACTATTTGAGCCTCCTTCCTACTTTGTCTCGTGGAAGTCCTCGGTTTTATGGCCCTGTTGATTCCGGGTACACTATATCCGTTCGATCTCAAGGTTGTTTGGAGATGTTCTAGTTCATCCTGTAGATGCTCAGGTTCACATTTTCTCCGAGCAAGTTCTGCTAGTGTGGAGATAATTCCTCGCTCCTGACTAGGATGGTGGTTTGATAGAGCATGCAGATACCTATCCGTGTGCGTAGGTTTTCGGAATACTTTGTGTGTCAGTCTCAAATTCAAAGACTCAACACACTTCGTTGGGTAAATTAAAGGCATAACGTTGGAGCCAAGCGATATGCTGGTCAGCTTCGATGTGGTGTTCTTGTCCTTGTTCACCAACGTCCCACTTGAAGACTCTTTGAGTGAGTTAACTAACATGTTTCCGAATGACATCGTCGGACTCACGGAAAGTTACTTCCAATGAGCAAGTAGATGGCGTGGCGATGGGAAGTCCACTCAGCCCAGTGATAGCCAACTTCTTCAAGGAACATTTTGAAGAGAAAGCAATTGATGCTTTTGATTCAAAACCGACCATGTGGCTACGTTACGTGGATGACACCTTCGTAATTTGGAGACACGGAAGGGACACACTGAACCGTTTCCTAGAACACCTGAATGCTCAACACTCCAGCATCAAGTTCACCATGGAGACTGAACAGGAACAGCGGATAGCATTTCTAGATGTACTAATCGAAAGATGTGGCGCAAGACTGACACACAAAGTATTCCGAAAACCTACGCACACCATATCGCATACCATGCACTTGCGAAAAGGTATACATCGGAACCACAAAAAGGTCGATGGGAACAAGGCTGAAGGAACATCAGAGGAACTGCAGATTAGACCAAACGGACAAGTCAGCAGTGGCAGAACACGCGCTCAGTGAAGGAAACCACAAGATTCTGTTTGAGGACGTAAAACTTCTTGCCCCCAACCAGGGATACTATAGCCAACTTGTACGGGAGGCAATAGAGATCCACAAACACACGGAGAATTTCAACAGAAAAGAAGAAGCTGTTAACCTCAACCGGATATGGAATCCCATTCTTAGAAATTCCAGAGTAACAAAAGAAAACTACGACATTGAGACAGCAGGCAAAAAGGTGTCAATTAATGTTATCGAAAATATGCTTAACCCAGATACCAGAATAAGTAATTCTGAAAGGACAAAGGATATCAACGACATTAAGCCAACAGGTAGAAAGGGGTCAATTATGGTTAGTGAGAATGTACCAAATCCAGATACGGTAATTAACGAACAGGACTACCTAAATCAGAATAATTTCAATCTTCGCAGACGGAATCTACAGTCATCTGAGATTATTCATGATGTATAAGCCTCTGAAGAAGCTAGCCACTCGTGCTAGCGAAACGTTAGAAAGAAATTCCAAAAAACGAGTGAAAATATACTACGAAAACCAAAAAAGTAATCACAAATTTTCTTTGACTATTCTGTCGACAAAATGGGCAGGAAGACTGCCCAATTATCCAATTCTAGAGTTTCAATTTTCTATATTTCCTGGTCTATTCATTTATCGTGTTCCTTGGTTGGTTGGTTGGTAAAAGGCTGACGAGCGAGATACCGGGTTTACCTTGAGGTTTCCCTTAACACTGAGACCAGCTGGGGTCTATAGTATTGTTCTAGCGTCAGTGGTTCCTAGTTAAATGGCCTGTGTTTTTCACCAGGTTCAGTAGTCTATTTACTAGGTGTTTCGGATTCATGCCTGTTTCTATGTTGATCTGTCCGAATGTTCTGTTGCGCTTGTTGAGCATCGCGTCGCATTCGAAGATGATGTGAGAGAGAGGTTGTTTCCTCCTCGTCACCACAGAGTCTACAGTCCACGGTTTCTCTATTTATCGTGTTCTTTACGAGCTGCAGCGCGTTGTTGCCATTGCTCTTAACGTGGTAATTTCTATGCTTTCATTGATCAAAACATTGCTGACTTTGGGACCTTGTATTTCGATAATTAGATGCACGAGTTTTTTCAGATTTGGTTATTAGCTTTGTTATCGAGTTTATTGACATATTTTAGTTTTCCATCATACTTGTAAGACGCGTTTCTTCTGTACAGCGTGTTATTTGAAACAATGACTGCATTTGGCCTATGGTGCTATGATTTATAAGTCTATTGGGGAGCAACTTAGAGTACAATTATCTCCGATTCTAAGTGGACAAAAATTCACAAAAAATTAAGCTTATGTAGCCACTTTCGAAAAATACCCCACCAAATTTTCATTGTATTTGTAAGAAAACCGCTCTAGCGTTCCAAATACCTTTAAAAAAAAGCAAATGTTGTTTGTTTAAAAAGAAACGAATGACCTCTTTACTGCTCATAGATGATGTTAGATCTACAAAAAAAACTTTCCAAACCTAAAATTGGGAAAGTGAAAATATGGAAGCAGTATTATTGACCATGTTTCTATGAAACACAGGAATTACAGACTTCTAAAATTACTAATATCCGTGAAAATTTCGCTAACTTTCGGAAAACTCAAACACAGTAATAGAAATAAATATGGCTTGGAAAAATCGTTGCCAATAATTTCTAATTCTGAGTGCGTTTCTCTAAAAAACGATTCACACAGACATTGTCCACTTTTTAGGGTCCATCGCGTCTTTGAAATGTTTTTGAGTTATCGTTACTTCGGAGGTTAGAATATGCTTCAGGAAATTTTGGAATAAGAGATTCACACTTTTTTTCAGTTCAATCAATATACCGTGTGACACAGACTCATGGTACACACCCTTTTCTCCTTTGTTTCTTTAGCTATATTTCTAAAATATGGAACATTGTATATGCTCACTGAAGGGCAATTTTTCACATATTTGGAAAAATATCCAACTCCTGGTATTTCCAGAAATGACATCAACTTTCGATTTTCAAATGAGACCTGTATAAATATCAAATACATCCACATTTGTACGAAGATGATAGTATAAGAAGGATGGAATATATAGGGTACTACGCAATAATGTACAGCAAAATAATGAGTTCCTGAAAACAATTGAATTCTCCAATGAGTCAAGATTCACCAATCTTGGTTTATTTAACAAACAAATTACTCGATATTGGAAGCAAGAGAATCAGCATTTATTTAGGCAGGGGAATTTCCAAGAACATTTTGGATTTAATGTATGGCTGGGAGCAGTTGGAGATCGAATAATTGGTCCCATAATAATTGATGGACCTTTGAATGGTGGTAGATACCTAAGTTTCCTCAGAAATGAAATTGAAGATTATTTAGGAGATTTACCGCTAAATCTGGCAAATCGACTGTTCTTTCAGCAGGATGGTGCCCCTCAGCACAATTAATAGTAGGATCGTGACGGATTACCTTCGTGACAGATTTAGGGAAAAAAGGATCGGAACACATGGTCCTGTTAGGTGGCCTGCAAGATCACCTGACTTAAGCCCTTTAAATTTTTTTATTTGGGATCACTTGAAAAACATCGTTCACAAAACCTACCCAACGACTCGCGAGAACCTGGAATTACGAGTTAGACAAGCAACGTATAACGCCTCAACAATTGAACAATGCTATTCGAAATACCGCCAAACGAGCTCGAAAATGTTTGGATGCTGGTGGTGGACATTTCGAACAGCTATTGTAAGATTTCTCTTTTTTATTTTGTTTCGTTAATAATTAAATTGAATATCCATAATATATGCATGTAAAGAAAGAAAAAAAATAGCAAGGTGAACTTGAATGTATGTCTATGAATGTATGTGTATGTGAAAGTCTGAATGATTGAGGCTCGTGTCGACTGGGAATAATCCTCTACGATTCACTGTTGCGTTAAAAATTAACAGTGCTGCTCCTAAAGTGGCGTATGGAGTTAGTAACAAGGCCTACCCAGAACATATGGCTAATGACCATAGCAGTCGATGCCAAAACACCAAGAAAAAAAAATTAAATTCTGAGAGAAAACCTAACTGTTATTACTCACTTACATTTGAACCAAGGCTTTGAGCCTTCGAGACTTAGGAGCTCTATCGGTGGCATGAAATATTGACTAGATCTCCGTGAAAGTCGAAATGTCATGTTGTTGTTTCTGTTCCATAGCCACCTTGATAAATTATTGTTATTGAACCGAGAAGATACTTAAACTTGTCTAAACTCCATTATCGTGTTCGTATAAGTTATACAGAAAAAAAGTTAATATGGATGGATACCCCATCGATGGTACTTTCGAATGACGTCAGAGTACCATTATGGTATCATTTCTAAAAATGGAGTTTCGATTAAAAAAAGGTTTTGGTTTACTTTTTTGGCACGTATTTCAAACCACGATACTTTTTGAATCGAAATTACTATAGTGAAGCATTATTTTGATTATTTGGAATAATTTTAGGGAGTTCATGGCTCTCTAGACTAATGAAATATCAACCATGAGGTATCATTGGATTCAGAAAATTATGCAGATTTAAAAAATATATTAACACACAAGGTATCCAATTCGAAAAACGAAAGTTGATGTCATTTCCAGAAAAACCAGAAGTTATATTTTTTTCCAAATATGTCAAAAAGTACCCTATTCGGGGTCACCACGGAGTGGGCGACATCTACATTTCGAAATTTGTATATAAAACTCCGGGAAAACAAACATTCTGCCATAAGATTACGTGTTAATAAATTAGTGATTATTTCTTTTTCATTCCATATTTGGTTCAATTTTTTTGATTTAATTGAATAAGCATAGCTTTGATGTGACAAGTAACAAGTAAGCCAAAAATTTTCCAGAGCCACTATGCAAGAATTATTCGTTTGCAAATGTCTCAATGCACTCTTTTCCCAGAAACCAGAAATAAGCTAAAACATTGGGAATTAAACTGAAAATCGGGAAAGTAATTCATAAACATACGTGTATTTGCATCCGTGAACAGTGTGAACTCTTTATTTTGAATGTTTTCACATCTAGAGTGAGAATTTTGGTTCATAACTGGCGTAAATTAATCCATTTATTTTCTAGACACAGCATTGATATAATTGATAAAAATTGTCATTCCTTCTCAAAAAATTGCAGAAACGAGTTCACTGAGGCAACAAAATAGAGGAATAAATGAAGTAATACAGGATTTTATAATTGTAATTGTGTTTTTTAACTTCAAAACTTGACAAGGTCAATCAAGGTTAGACGCTGTTGAAGTTTCAGGATCACGGGCCATTTTTCGTTCAAACACTACTGAAAAATTGCAGCCAAATGAATTTTCACAACAGGCATTTATAAAAAAGCACTCCAAAGTTGAGGTAGAAGTAAAATTCAATAATTAAAAATAATATCAAAAAGTCGTCAATTGTCAAGACAAGATAATTAAATGACATTTGCTTTGTTTTCCCGGAGTTTTGGAACGCCACCTGGTGTCAATGGTGATCTCGAATAGTGAGCATATTCAATGTTCCAAATTTCAGAAATATAGCTACAGAAATAAAGGAGAAAAGGGCGTTATCATGAGTCTGTGCCACACGGTATTGTTTTTACTTACAGTTTGCTGTATGTTTCGGTTTTGATTATTTGATGAAGAGAGGTTTTACTCCAAAGTAATATTTTGTGTTCCCACTGATATTTTCCCTGTTTTATATTTTCAAACCCTTCGGTTCACAACATAAAAGTGTGAGGGCATTCATGATCCGCACTGTATATGCCTAGTATAATGATGAACACTCTGCATCTCATAAATAGAGATGCAATACCTGTTTTCAAGAAACAATTCATTTCCTGAGATGACTTATTGGCTAATTCACTTTAATTTTAAGGGATGAAGAAATTTCAAGAACCAAGAGACTAACAATCATGCTATCAATCTGCTTGACCACATGCACCATAATTTTGCTATTCTACGGCTGCCCCAAGTTGCGGGATAATGACAGTTTGGCGCCGTATTCAGAGTACGGTTTTCACGCCCAGCTAGTGTGGGTTACTATTTGCGGTTTTACATTGACGTTTCTCATTCATATGCCCATTGTATATTTCCTCAGGTAAGAAATCAAGAAAAATTAGTCAATCGATGGGGTATTAATATCAACTTAACGAAAATACATACAAAAAATAGCTTGGAAAACGTCCGTCCACCATACGTTCGTCATAGACCGTCAGATGGTGACAGATTTAGGTGCCCCATTTTCACATACAAGCCTCGAATAGGGTTGAAAAGAACATCGATGTTGAGTAAAACGGAGGGAAGTTCACTAGTGGCTCCTGGGGAAAACGTATGGAAAATTCGATTTTCCAGAACAGAGATAAAAGGAGTATGATGTCCATTTTTTCACGCGAACCGTGTTCACCTATTCATCAATGGACCTTTACATTTATGAGAAATAGATTACAAAACTCTTTTTCGTGCAATCGCACGCGAAGTCAGTATTTCGCGTTCTCAGCACAGTCCGCGAAATTTAATTTCGCGGCCGTTACCCATAGCAACGGCCGCGAAACCAAACGTCACTTTCAAAAATGTTTTCAGACATCGTCTTAACATTCTGTTTGTCACACCAATCTTTAAACACGCCGTAACATTTTTCGTACTGCCGTTTAGATTTTTCGGGTATTAAAACGGAAAGCGCCGAATTTACAACGCTTTTGAGTTCAGTAGGAGTGGAAGGTACTGAAATATCGCTATCAGTATCAGACATTTTGCGTTTTGACAAGAACTGTCAAAATATTTTGTATATATTGAAACATATCATTTCCATAGCACACGGTGATATTGTTAAATAAATTGAACTGCTGTTGATTTTAGAGCAATAATATATTTATTTACAACTATCTATTTCAATAATTTTAACGATTGCACGAAAAATAGTGTGTATGCCATGGCCGCGAAACTTTTTAAAGACCTCAAGATTATCTTGCCTCGGCGATAACTGTTCTTTCGGTACGTTAAAAAGGTATTTCGCGGCCTTAGCATACAAATAACTATTAAATCGATAGATTCTTATCTGAAACGTCCATTTTACAAAGAGTTTCAATATATTTTTTTCATTTTGAAAAAATATCTCATTTGAAAGTGTGCCGCTGACGTCACGTTCATCGGAAACAACCCCCACCACAATCCACGTTCCGAAACATTAAATACCGTTCTCCTCAAAAATATAGATTCTAGCTTGGTAAAAGCCATTCAGAAATAATTAAAACTTCGTCACTTGATCGACTTATAGAAAATAATCCACATTTCAGCTACTTTTTATTGTTTTTGTAGATTTCAAATTTTCTAAACGGACCATCCTTTCGATGAAGAACGAGCATTGACAACACCTCAAATCATTATGACAGTTCTCATGCAACAAAAGTGATCTCGAGATTTGAGGTTAATGTTTGTTTTTATTTACATTCAACATTTAACTGACACATTCATTATTACTGTAGCGAAGTGTTATTATGACCGATCTGATGTGAATTTATTTGTGTATTGAATATGGAAAGGCTTCGTGAAGGGAAGTTCGGATAATTTACCGAGGGTAAATTATGAGATGATTGACAAATATGAATTTATGTTTTGCAATGACTAAAATTTAAAATCGTTCCTTGCATGCTGCTTGAATACAGTAATATTCAGTTGGAAATGTTTTGCACAAAAACGTAATTATATTTCTACTTTTTACACAAGGTTACGACCGGGTACGAAGCACCTTGTCGACATGTTCACAGTTATTGCAGGGATACAGATACAGGAATTGAGAAAAAATTTAGAGCACATACCCTTTTAACTGTGCGTATAAATAACACAGATAGGTACATTTTAGTGTGTTTGAAAGTATGGAGTGATTGACAGAAGCCAATGTACGATAAAATTCAATGAATTTGTTGAGTGTGGATATTTTTCAATGTTTTAGGAAATTCTGGCCCACTGTGCGTCGTATGGGACAGAGGTAATTGAAGTATCTGTATTTTTCGAATGGATCGTTTTACCACAAGTGTGATAGCTTGTTGAAATTGTTTCATCTGGAGGAACATAAAAATTCCAAAATATACAGGGTGTTCCATTAATAATTTTGAATCTGATGTCACGTGACCGAACACAAAAAGCTCATTGGGTAATATTATATCAGAAAAAGCTGCACCAATTTCTTTTATTCAGAATCCCAAAATTACAATTCTCCACTACTTTCGAGTTCCGCGATATTCCCTGTCCTAAACTTCGTGGGTCACCCTGTATATTTCAAATAATTTTTCGATATATAATAATAAATACCCCACTAGAGTAACAACCAATAGCTCAACCCTTTGATCACATTTCACCTCATAACAAATTCGAAAAAAAAAATTAGATTTGTGGTTGATTAACTCTGCATTGAGTGACCACACAATGTGTATAGCGTGTACCAATAACAGACTTCAAAAAACAAAAATCCAACAAATTATAAATAAAATCAATTGTATGGCATAGAAAATTTAAAGAATGATCTCAATGAATTTGGTAGTGCCCTTGTAAATTATGAAAATCCAAATGAAGAATACGAGGATTTACTCAACATTTTTGAAAACAATTACAAAATAAACATGATTCTAAACCTTGGTTTAATGGGCGTATTGTACACCTTATTAAAGTTCGCGATAAATTATTTTATAAAAGAAAGCAGAACCCTCATTCTGATTTATACCAAAAAGAGTATGATCATTATAATAGATTAGTGAAAAAAACAATTAAAGAAACAAAACACAAATTCTATGACAATATACTTTTCAATGTTAACCCAAAAAATATTTGGAAGGGCATAAATGCATTATTATATAATTCAAGTAACACCAAAAAGGAAATCAAACACATAACCATGAATGAAATAAAAATCAGTGATCATCTTCATATATGTGAGGAATTCAATAATCATTTTGTAACTATTTGACCAAAACTATATTCAGTTATTAATACACGAAATAATTTGATTAGGGATAAATCAAGTGTTCTGTCTGTGTTTTTGACACCAGTACATAATGATGAAATTAAAGATATTATTGATAATTTCAATATTCATAAATCTTCTTGATTTGACGAAATTAATGCTCGAGCTCGTTAATTATTTCATAAATTTCCTGATACTCGGTGGGATTCAGGAACATAGAAGAGGGAGAGTAACTGGTAGAAAATCTCTCTTGGGTATCTGCTACATTTCTTGATAATTACTCTCCAATATGTACAAAATAGTCATTGAAATGCTCACATATTTCCAATTGGTCTTCAATTCGTCTGCCAGTTATGATGATGTATTCAATATTATTTCGAGATGATTTGCCACTTGTTTCATTACATAAAAGGATATTAACAGTTTTCCAAAGTGCGTTTGGTGATGTATCCTTGAATGATGGACCTTTTCACGACATATGAGAGAACACTGTAATTAGAAAGTGTATACGCCAATATCGCTCGGGAATTTTTATTTGTTTTTTCTGGCCTCTAGTTTCTCTATAAAAAGAAGAGAAGTGGTTTCGTGACGTCACGTTCATCAAAACTAGACTTGGCAACGTTGTAAAAGTTGTGCACCGTTGAATCTCAAATTCTCATTTGAATATAATGTATCAATTTCAATTCAATTTTCAATTTATTCAACAATAATAAGAATGTTATACATTGGTAATACAATAATATGCACCTAGGTGAGTTAACACCTGTGTGTGCAATAATAACATATGTTAAAACAGAGAAAGAAATAGTAATTTTTGGTAATAATAATACTAATACTAATAATGGAAATAGAAATGGTAGCAGAGAATACATCTGTAATATAACTGGAGTTTGTCTAATGAAATAGTAAATGATACACCCGTTTTTACAACATTTTACATATGCGATCACTATTTAGATAAATAAACGATTTGCATTTGTTAACAAAGTGTTTATATTTGGTTATTAATTTGATTTCATTTGGTAGGATGTTATAAATTTTTGTCATTTGATACCAGATGGGTTCGTTCGTCTGTTTCACGGAGCATCAATAAGAATCCTTTGTCTCTGTTTAACTCGTTTGCCTACTTCAATATTTAATACAAGTAGAGCAGTTCCTTCAAATATGTATGCTGCAAACGAACAGGCCCTACTTGATTTCTTTTTTGAGGTTAATGCGGTTTTCAATGTTTTGGAATGTTTTTGTTGTTTATGCTCCAAATTTTTTTCCTAATTCCTGTATCTGTATCCCTGCAATAACTGTGAACATGTCGAAAAGGTGCTTCGTACCTGGTTGTCTGAACACCAGTGAATATTCTAATAAACAATTTTTTATGCTCCTAAATACCTATGAGGCACATTGTAAAATGTGGTTCGAAGCAATGAATAAACCTTGTGTAAAAAGCGGAAGTTTAATTATGTTTTTGTGAAGAACATTTCCAACTGAATATTACTGTATTCAGGCAGCGTTCAAGGAACGATTTTAAATTTGTTAAATAGAAAGAGTCAATCATCTCATAATCTACCCTCGGTAAATTATCCGAACTTCCCTTCACAAAGCCTTTCCATATTTATTTTAATGCACAAATACATTCACACCAGATCGGTCATAATAATACCTCGCTACAGTATTAATGAATGTATAAGGTAAATGTCGAATGCAAAAAAAACCAACATTAACCTCAAATCTCGAGATCCCTTTTGTTGCATGAGAACTGTCATAATGATTTGCGGTGTTGTCAATGCTCGTTCTTCATCGATAGGATGGTCCGTTTAGGAAATTTGGAAGTTACAAATACAATAAAAAGTAGCTAATATGTGGATTTTTTTTCTATGAGTTGATCAAGTGACGAAGTTTCAATTATTTCTCAATCTTATACGTACCAAGCTAGAATCTATATTTTTGAGGAGAACGGTACTGAATGTTTCGGAACATGGATTATAGTGGGGGTTGTTTCCGATGAACGTGACGTCAGCGGCACACTTTCAAATGAGATATTGTTTCAAAATGAAAAAAAATATAGTGGAACTCTTTGCTAAATGGGCGTTTCAGACTAGAATCTATCGATTCAAAAGGGTTTTGCAATTTATTTTTCATAAATGTAGATGTCCATTCTTGAAAATACACCTTTTTTGCTTCAAGGGCAGTTTGTTTCACCAATTTATTATAATAGTCGTATGATTGCAAGAAATTTAATACTCCAGGATTGGTTTTCTACTTGTAATAAAATGTATCTCTTCGTTTAATGATTTGGGCAGTTTTGTGATTGAACCATGTTTTTGAATTTGCTTTGAATTTATGTTTCTGGATTTTTTTTCAAAGACATTGATAATTTTGTTATAAATTTCTTGGGCATCTGATACTACATATCTTGTTCCTCAGTAATATCAAAAATTCTATAAGTTTTTCCAAATTCAAAATATTCTAACGGAATTGATAGTCTGCCGGTAATTAATGATAATCATTATTGTATATGTTAATTCTGTTTATCGGTGGTTTATGATATATTTGTTTCAATTGATCGCAACATGTACTATACCTCATTACTGAATAATAAACTGAAACTGAATTGCAAGATGCAATTATTGTTAATCATTTTCATTATTATTATATGTACAACTTCTTCATACCAGAACTTGTTCTGACAGAAAGGTATTCACTTAATAATTAAATAAAAAGCACCATCGGAATGTTTCACATTACATATTGGTAGTCGGTAAAAGTTACTCACGTAACCAATTATGAAAAGACTAATTTAGGTTTTAGAAGAATGAGATATGTATAAGACGTTCAGAAAGTAACTCAAAAAAATGTTTCAATTATTTGAATTTAGTTTTTCTTTTTCATACTGATGTATTTTCATTATACCCATCTGAAAACACTATATTTACATGCTTACTTAGCATACTGAAAAAGGGTTTTTTCCGTTCGCCCGCACGGAAAAATTTTCCGTGCGCTGGTAATCATTATGGTTGCCTATTTACATGTCAAAATTAAATAATATGTTGCTGACAGTTCTCTAGAAATCGCAAATTGTTTGAATATTTCCTTACCAACAGGGTAAATAACGCTTGTTTTGTGGCAATTTCTGGATATTTTCGTACCATAAATATTTCAATAATAATACATGTTTTTGTTCTTTTATCATTGAAAATAAATGTTTCTCAACAATATGTGGTTTTCAGGTAGATATAATGAAAAATATCGTTCATTACTCGTCCATAAATGCTTTTTCCGTGCTTGCACGACTTCTCGTGCTCGGCTTCGCCTCCCACGGGAACATGTCGCGCACGCACAGAAAAAGCCTATTTTCTGAACTCGTTTTAAAATATACTATTCCAATCAAATAAATTATATCATAATAATCATTTCAGGCGTTACCACGGAGACACAAACACAGTGGATAAGAAAAATCGACTTGAAAAATATGCTCGTCAGATTAATCTGATTTGTTGGTAAGTAATGCCTGCAACGGTTCGTTAGTTTGAATAGTATAAAAATGAATACTCTGTATTAGAAAAGTATCTATTAGGGGTTGCCAAGGAGATGGAATAAAAATAAACAAATGGGACTAGAAGTCAAAACGTTTCAAAAGAAACATCCAATTTAGAATACTCCTAGTAGAAATCGATTTTTAAAAGTATTGATTGCTGAAATTTATTATTACAATATCGATATTCGAAGTTGAAATCTGCCGAAATTTGGTACCCATATTTACTAGCAGGAAGATCACTTCATTAATGTGGGTTGATCAATATTAGATGGAATTATGGTATGAAAGATGGTTCCTTCCTTACAAGAATCTGATGAAGTAGCAGAATAATTACCTAAATGGGAAAAGATCGTTCATTTAAAGGATTCTGGTCAGAATTTCTATTCGAAAAATAACTAACGCATTTATACACTATTTTGACATGTCAGTTCGTTTGCGCTAAGATGTCTAAAAACCCTGGTGTGTCGACTCATACCTGCAAAACTGTGGGATAAAACGGGAGACAATTCGCCAGCTTGATTAAGAGAAAACAACTGAAACCGTGGTCTGTTTCCCAAATATTCCGCATTTGCGTGTAGCGCCACGGTCGGTTTTCTTGTTAGGATAAATTCACAAGAACAGAAGTTTTTTATTATTGCCGACGAATGAAATGAATGAAGAAATGTAATTATTGGAATTTACTGAATCACCATCACCAATCAGTTTTATTTGTTACATTTTCGACTTATTTACATAATTTTTTTACTGAAATGCAATTAACTACATAATAACCACGCATTTCAATCAGAAATATTGACATTAACCTTCATGAAAATTCATCATTAGAATCTTGTGCTAATATAATACGAGGATGTATTGATATCTAGTTAGCCTAGACCAGTTTCCTGCATAAACAAAATATTGCGTTACCATAGCAATGAACATTAAATTATTAGTGTGTCAGTGTAAAGTTTGACGTCAAAAAAGTAAACCAGAGTTACGCAATAAATTAAAAGACAAAATATATCCACCGAAATTGTGCAAATCGGAAAATTGGAGTATCGAGCCATCATCAAGTACCTGTATTTAGGAGGGTTAAAAGGTAAGCAGATTTACAAAGATATGCTTAATACCCTTGGTGATCAATGTCCTTCGTATGCGATCGTGAAAAATTGGACTGCAAGCTTCAAAAGAGGTAAATTTTCCATTGAAAATGATGACCGATCGGGAAGGCCAGTTCCTGTGTCAGTCCCCGAAAATATCGATGCAGTTCATGTCATGATTTTAACAGACCGTCGAATTGGGCTAAAACGGATATCTGAAGCAGTGAATATTTCAAACGAACGCATTCATCATATAGTTCACGTCAATTTGGACATGGAAAAAATTGCTGCAAAATGGATCCCCAAATGTTTGAATGTTGACCAAAAGCGTACAAGGGTAGTAGCATCGCGTTCGATCTGTGCTCGATTTGAAAACGATGTAGACTTCTTAAACCGAATTGTTACTATGGATGAGACTTGGGTACATTTCTACGATCCAGAAACGAAGCAACAATCGATGGAACGGCGACACTCCGTTTCTCCAAGACCTAAGAAGTTTCGTGTCCAAAAATCTGCTGGAAAAGTTCTTGCTTCAGTTTTTTGGGATTGCCATGGAGTAATCATGATTGATTTTTTGGATAAGGGTAGAACAATAACTGGAGATTACTATTCGACATTACTGACCACTCTACGGGAAAAAAATTAAAGAGAAAAGACGCGGAAAGCTATCCAAGGGTGTTTTGTTTTTGCAGGACAACGCCCCTGCACACAAATCTCATGTTGCCATTCAAAAAATTCGTGAGTTAGGGTTTGAATTACTAGAACACCCCCCTTATTCACCAGATTTGGCTCCGTCTGACTATCGTCGTAAATTTTCTTCCAACGAGGAGGTAATAAAAGCTGTGGAGGTCTGGTTTGCAGAGCAAGAAGAAACATTTTTTTTAAGGTCTAGAGACGTTGCAGGTTTGCTGTAATGAATGTATCCAATTAAGAGGAGAATATGTATGACATTGAAATTTTGTTTGGTTCCATAGTAGGCTAAGAATTTTTCAATATATCTTCGTATAAGCGGGAATGGTGGGATTCTGTGTGTGATATATTCGTGCCATGATTTTCATTAAAATGTTTTCTAATAATACAATATACTATGTGCCAACCTTCATAATATGCTGGTACTAACTACCCACTTTCGGTACTAGATATAGATAAATTATTTTGTTCGTCTCTCTGGATTGCGCACAAATGATACAAAAACGGAACATGATCAAATTATTATTGTACAAACTTCACAGGAAACGATTAGATATTCACACATTTTATTCAGACATGTTTCGCCTGCACCTAGCTTCTTCACTGTCTGATTAAATGAAGTTTGTGGAGATCGAATCGTTTTCAGTGTAACTTGTACAATTACTATGGATCTTCATCAAGTAAATGCCCAGTCGATCAGAAAAATTAAATTATTATTAGATGAATGTCTGAAAAAATATGCAGCACTATGAAATTCAGATTCCGTTATAATCATTCACTTTTGAATTGTATTTGAAGTTGAAATTCAATAAAATTGACAATAGTCATCAATCACCATATCCCTGGAATATTGACAAGACTAAAATTCTATAGGAGCGACAAAAGAAGCAGACCACTATTTCTTTTGATTATTTGTCTTCTGAAAAATCTTAACAAAATCGAATCACTCGACACACCAGGGTTTTAAGGCATTTGCACTACTACAGAGTGTCCAGTATAATATGGTTTTTTGGTGAAGTGAAATTGTTTTATTTGAGTGAATTGAATAAAATTGCCCTGAGATCGTTGCAAGCCCTCAGAAATTCTGTAACCGCAAAAACTTCAAAGTAGTGGAATGATTTATTTACATTCAACAATTTCATTTTCAATTGGTTAACTTGACATAGAAATCAACAATATTTTGCTATGACAAAACTCTAATTATTGGAAGTAGTGATACACCAAAACGGTTATGAGTTGTATAATTAGAAGTAATATCATATGAGAGCATCGAAATTGATCGTTTATACATCCGAGTCAAAGAATTCAATGTGTAGAAATTAATTAAAAATTGAGCAATCCAAGAATATTTTAAAATGGTATACCTCAGGTTACAGTATTAGGTCCACTTCTATTCAATATTTATCTTGAATGACCTATCAAATCTTGAAAGTAGGTGTAGGTAAAATTCATTGTTTTGCAGATTATACCGTTATTCAACTTGGAATGAACTCCAAGAAATAGTTGAGAATTATCAAAAATTGGTTTGACGATGATATAATATCAATAAATTTTGAAAAAACTAAATATCTCCCATTCACTTCTTACAGAAATGCATTGACAAATTTAGGACATCTCAATATTGATGAAACTGTGTCAAAAATTTGGGATTGACAGACATTCAAGACAGTATTCACAAATTGACTATAATAATAATAATAAAGTTTATTCATAATAGATTACAATTTTTTTATATAATACAATATATAAGGTATGACTAAACTAGAAAATTTCTTCACGAAGTGAAACTTGTAGTGAGGTGAGAAATATACATATATATGAATATAAAAACATTAAATTGAACAATTTCTTCACGAGTGAGAAATATACATATATATATATATATATATATATATAAAAACATTAAATTAAACAATTTCTTCAAATAAAATTATTGAAATGAAATTATTGAGTTGAAAGATTCATACATTTATCATGTGGTGAAAAAAATTACGATCTTTTTTTAATATCCAATCCTTCACTTTAATTTTGTATGAATAAAAAGAATTTGTTTTTATAATCTCTTTTGGAACTATATCGAAAACTTTTCCTATAATATTTGTACAATTTCTAGTGGATTTATTTTTATTGAGTTTATTTTTCAAAGTTATATCATTTTTATATCTAGTGTTATATGAAGGATTACTAAAATTTATGCAATTTTTGTTTTTGAAGATATAAATCAACATTCTATATACAAATAACTGAACAATATCAAATTTTCTACTTATTTTATAAAGAACATCAGAAGAAAACATAAAATTTCGATTATAAATCATTTTTAAAATGTGTCTTTGTATCACTTCCAAATTATACATTAAATTTTGTTTTACTCCACCCCACCCAAGAATGCCATAGGTCAATTGAGACTGTATCAATGAAAAATATAACATCTCAAGATGTTTCATTGCCAAGAAATTGTTATAAAAACTTGAATTTGGGAAGAAGACATTACAATTTTTTCACAAGGAAGGAAATTTTATGGTCCCATCTCAAATGTCTTGTCAAATTTGATTCCTAGATATTTTATACATTCAGTTTCATGCATTTTAAAGTTACTGTCAATTTTATTTCAAGTGGGCCTAAATTTGGTAAAGAATTTTCAAAGCAGGTGAATGGGAGATAATAAATTTTATCAAAATTTATTGTAAGTAAATTTTTGTCAAACCAGCATTCAATTATTTTTAAATCTTCTTGTACAGTTTGTTTCAATGCAGTCCAGGTAGAAGCATTATAAAAAATAATAGTATCATCCGCAAATGCATGAATTTTTCTATTACACTTTAATTTAAAAAGATTATCGAGAAAGATATTGAATAGTAATGGACCTAAAACACTGCCTTGCGGTACTCCATAACAAAAAGCCATTGGATCACTAACAGTTTTGTTAATTTTTACATGTTGTATTCTATTGCAAATATAACTCTTCATTAATTTGTAAGCTATTCCACGGAAACCAATAAGTTCCAGTTTTTTTTAACAGTATTTCATGACTTACAGAGTCGAATGCTTTCTTTAGGTCAAGAAATATACGGAAATTTGGTGTGTTATTATCCAATGAGTTGTAGATATGAGAAGTGAGGTGACAAATTGCATGTTCATTTGCATTTTGCCGAAATCCGAACTGATTTAGAGACAAAAAATGTATTTTAGATATTTTTCAATTCTCACCTTTAATATTTTTTCAAAAAATTTTGCTATGCTTGAAATCAAAGTGATTGGCCTATAATTTTCCATTTTATTTTTATTACCACTTTTATATATTGGTTTTATAATACCAATTTTGAAAGAACTGGGACATATTCCAGATTTAAAAATAACATTCAAAAGATGTACTAAGGGATCAGAAATTAAATCAATTAATGTTTGCAAGACTTCAGTTGTAATAAAAAAATCAGATATCTTCTAAGTTTCGAATTTCCATTATCTAGAAATATTATATTATTCACTTGTTCAATCACAATTGAATCATGGAATTTTGGGATGGGATGGGTTAATGAAAACCATTTGAAAAATTTGAAAATAACCAAAAAGAAATCATCTCATCTGACGACTCATTCAAATAAGCAAGAAAATGGATATAAGAAAATTATTTTGATATTATTTTACATATTTATAAAAAGAAAGAAGGTATTCATTTCAACCCACATACTTATAACACACGAAACAAAAATACAACTACTTTGAAAAATCAAGTTCACAATACAATAGGTAAAAAAAATATTACTTTTAAAATTCCTCATTTGTATGACTCATTGCCAAATGAAATTATAGTACAATTATTCATTCATCTGGCGAGAAAATAATGAATGACTTTATATTGTAAACGTCAGATCTATAATACAAGGTGTATACTAAATGCTGTCATTAATTTCAGGTGGTGGTTAAACATATTCCAGAAATAGGGGATCATGAAATGATTTTATTTAACACCTTGACTGCCGATAAATTCATACTGACTTTCCCTTGGTGCCACAGAGAACGGGTACTGTGTAACAATGATATATGAGATAAGCCTACCATTCAGTTATCGCTTCATATAGAGATTTCAAATTTGAAGTAGAGGTATAGGATTGGAATATGTGCAATTGTATTGAAACGTTGCTGACATAATCTTACAGGACGAGTCAAAAGTGCTGACAACTTTTTTATAGAAAATTGCACCTTGTCCATTTTCATCAACTTAACAATTTTTTCAGAATACTCATCACGAAAATGTATGTATTGTTAAGATTCGTCCACTAGATGGAACTGAAATCGAAAAAGTTCAATATTCGAATCGAACAATTCAAATGTAGTGAGTAGGGTTATTCCTGTCTTTTCAGTCCAAAATAATAATAATAATTACAAAATAATATTTATTTACTGCCAAATATGAGGAATAATAGTTCACAAAAACAATAAAATTCAAAACGTAAATAATTTATTACCCGGTAATTCAGAACTGACTTCTAATGATAAAATGTTGAATTCTGTTAAATTTTATGGACGAATAGACCAAGCCACATGAACACTTTTGAACATATTAAAAGTTTGATTTTATGGAGGACATTCGTCTCCTGAAATTAATTTTGTGGGTTTGTAATCTTCCACAGTATGAAAATGAGTTAATGTGAGATCAAGATAATCTTTAAAAGTGTGAAAGGGCAAATGAGTAAATTGTATATTGTGCAACTGGAAGATATCCTACTTTGAAGTAAACTGAAACTGAAATCTAATATCCTAATTGGCTCTTCATGTGGCGGTAGTGATCAAGTTAGCGGTTGCAATTGTTTTCTAGTAGAATGTTGCTGTTATTCTAAAAAGTTAATTCACTCTGATTTACAGCTTATTCATAAGATTGTTGAAATATGTAAGTGTCATTCATACTACGAAGAATTACTGATTTTACATAATCTAAAGATTTTTGGAGATACTTACAGCTGTATGCATAGTCAATTTCAGCGATTCGCCAGAGTTTCGCCGCTTGCTACAAAAGAACTATGATGCACAATCGAGCTCCAAAAAAGTGGTACATCGCCAGCGTTTCTCCAAAATGTAACTTATCGCGTAGTTGTCACTTTTTTGGAGCTCGACTGTGCATAATCCTTGTGTAGCGAACGGCGAAACTCTGGCGAGTCGCTGGCGATTGACTATGCATACGGCTGTTAGTTTATTTATCAACTGAAAGGAAGACGAACCGGTACGCCCAATAAATATCTAAAAACATTCAAAAAAGGTAAAAAAAAACTGAAAAAATTCGTGGGCTTGCAAATCTGAATAATACAAAAGAGGTACAAAATGATGATGAAAATTTGGAAGATATGATCAATTTTTAAAATGGAATAACGGACGAATTTGAAGCCATTGCCGATAATGAAAATAATGAAATTTTTAAGTTAGAAACCGAAAAATCTGAATAGATGAATTCTGTTTGTTTACTGTAAATACTTGTGATTTTTTCTGTATATCAATCAAATTTGGTTGAATTTCAATGGTACTTCTACTCAGTCAAAGCTTCATGAATGATCCTCAACCAAAAGAAATGAAATCCAGGGATCAATCAGACCCACAGGGTATATAAAGTGTTAAGATCATAAGCTACATGTTGCCAATTATTGGCCAACTGATATGTCCTTTCGAAACCTGTTCGCTCCACAAATCATAACAAAGAAAGGATTTCAATACTTCTTGAGAGTGTATAATTTTTCATTTTTACTATCAGATTCCATAAAATGAGATTCATAACTGGAGAAACATTATGTAAGTATCAATGAATCGCCAGTTCCATTCAGAGGACGGTTGATGATGAAGCAATATTTCCCATAAATTGTCTGGATTTTTAGTATATTGTAGTATTCGATGTATTGATTGAACGTGCAGAATCGAAAATTTCGTTAATGGATATAATTTGAAATACAGCGAAATAAACGAAATCATGTTTATACAGTATCAGCTATCTTCGGAGGATGATAATTCAGTTGAATATACAGAATATGTACGAAAGAAGCGGCCATATATTTCACCAATATTTCAAATCACCATGTAGGAAATGAAAGAATTGTGATCAATGATGGAATGAGAATAGTATATTGCATGCCAAAATAATTTTATCAATATTTCATTATTACATCGAATTTTCAGACATTACTAATGTTTTTTTATTTTTCACTCTGTACATAATGATATAATCTGCTTCATCTGAATGATATTCAGTAATATGAAGGTACTTTTTTTTTTTATTGTATAAATAACTTCCAGTCAGAACAAGTTCTGGTATAAGGAAGGTTGAATGTACATCAATGATAAAATAAAGTAATCTAATTCTAATACATTATCAAATAATACAAATAATTCATAAAGTTTTGTAGTATTCTTATGAACATCATTTCAATAGTAACATTTCTTTCAAATTTTTGGAAAATGAAGTTATCGTTTTTAAATTTTTTATTTGTTCTGGTAATTAAATGTTTCTATAGAGCTGAAAATTGGATTTGCTTTCCCTTTGTTGGAATGGATATTGTCCAAGTGAAAGTGGTTCAAAATCCGAGTATTATGACTATGTAATTTGGAATTTTTCTGAATTGTTGTATTACTTTTTTGAATATTTTTAGTTAATTTGAATGCAAATTTAGCTTTTTCAAATTTAATAAGTTGATTCAATGTCATATTATTGGTGTTTTTGTACAAATCTGAAGATGGTGTATCCCAAGGTTTATCAAATATTACTTTTATTGCTTTATTCATCAATCTATAAATAATTTCTTTTTGTTTTTGACTGCATGATGACCACACTGTGATCATATATCTGATTCGAGAGATAATATGTGCGTTATATATTAAAAATTGAATATTTTTTCTTAGAAATTGTATTCTTCTGATAGCTCCTATCAGAGGAATAATAGAATTTTTCATTTTCTCTATATGACTCTCAAAATTTAAATTTTTGTCAATAATCAGACCCAAATACTTGTGTTTCTCAACTTCAGCAATAGTTCTGTTTTTAATTATAATGTTTAATTTGATGTTTTCCATATTCTTTTGTTTAAATATCATATAGACAGTTTTTTCTGAATTAATAGTTAAATTAAGTTCATTTAACCATATTCCAATTGTTTTAATATCTTTTTCCAAATTTGTTTTTAAGGTTTGAACATTTTTAGATTTGTGATAGAGTACAGTATGATGATGAGAACTAAAAAAAATGCAGATGACACTATCAAATCCCGAGAAAATATTTAAATAAAATTTGCTGATTTCAAAATCTATCCATCAACGAACTTTGCGATTCTGCACGTTCAATCAGTACATAGGATACTACAATATACTAAAAATTCAGACAATTTCACCGAGAACCATTTTACCTATAAAAAGTGCGGGGTCCTTTAGATGTGCAATCGATGAACCAGAAGCAAAATTATACAGCATAGTAAAAGAAAAGCTTCTGAAGATGTTTCTAATGTATTCGGCTATGGCTATAATTAGCTACTTAGAAAATCACTGAATTTGTAAAATAAAAATAGCACTAGAACTTATTTTCGATATATCGCTAGTTCACCACCACAGATTTATTCTAAAATAAAAGGGCCCATCAAACAATCACAACTCCTGCGTGGGACCCAAGAACAAGATACACATCAGTCAGTTATAAAAGATCTTTGAATAAAGTCCATCATCTGCTCTAACAGTAGGAAATGCCGTGAGAGTCAAAAAACATTGTAACACAATTTTTCATTAGTGAAATATACCTACCTATATATTTTTCTGAATAATCCATTTTATTTTGAACATTATCTATAGTAACAGTAATAGTGGGCATACATCTTATCCTAGTCTTCTTTCGGTGTGGTAAAATAAAATACCTCTCCATCTCTACTATCAATTGTGTTGTGAAGTTCACAATCATTTATACAGTGTTCGATAGAACCCCCTCCCCTCTTCGTAATATTTGGACCAGAAAGATAGAGAATTGAATCAAAATGGAGTTGAGATGGGAACGGATTTTCACAATAACTTGAAATTTTGAAAGTGGCCAAATTTGCGTGCAACGTAACCAACTTCCAATTTGAGATTTCTAAGTCGATATTGTTCCATTCGGAGCATATAAAAGATCGATACCATATTCACAATCGATTCATGTGTTGATTTATCCTGATTCATTACTTACAAAAAAAATTACGAGTTCAATATGACCTATATTGTATATCACCCAGTTTTAAGATGTACCAATCTAAGATTAAATGTATTCATATATTTTACCACGACTACTTTGTAGAAAAAGTGTTTAAAGCAGCCGTAGTAGAGCTGCAAAATTGGAGGTCATTATGACCGCTATGGCACCACAGGAAAGTATCGTAGAGGTCATAATGACCGCTATGGCAGTCAAGGTGTATTCGATTGAAATAAGTAATAAATGAACCTAAATACATTACCTGTAGAAATTTCAAACATTTAAATTACAATAAGTTCAATAGTGACCTACAATCTATACCCTAGAATATTATATTTGAATTGAATTATGTAGTCAGCAAAATGCAATTCTTATCGAACAATATCATTAGTATCCTAGATCTTCACGTTCTTTTACAATCCTTCAGAATTACAAAAAAAATTGATCCATGGTTAACTGATGATATCGAGGCTATGATGTCTGACAGAGATAAAGCCCTAAAAAAATTCAAGATTACCAAAAGTAGCAACGACTGGCAATTTTATAAACAATTACGTAACTTAGTGAATGTCACAATTAAAAGAGAAAAAATAGCATACATTAAATTTAAGTTGAAAAATCAATCACAAAAAGAGAGGTGGTCTAGTCTCAAGACTATTGTGGGTTTTAAGAATAATCATAATGATATATGGACTTATCAAATAAGTGGAATGTGAATGAAATCAATGAATTCTTCTTGAATGCTGTTCCTAAATTGACTCCTAATCATGATACGAAACATTTCTATGAGCATAATATAAAAAAAAATCGGTACAAACAACTCTCACGTTTCAGCCAGTATCTGAAATTGATATTCTCAATATAATAAAAGGCATCAAAGGTAAAGCTGTTGGACCAGAGGGTATCAATATTTTTACTTAAAATTTGTATTTTATATAATTCTTATTTAAATTCATTTGATATAAATAGAATACAAAAATTGCGAAATTCATGCCTACGATTTATTTTTCGTATTCGCAAATTTGAGCACATTAGGCACACATTCAAAATAACTAAATGGTTTCGCATGAAAAATCGTCGTGAAATGCATTCTATCATGTTTTATGTTGAGCTACTAAGAGAAAACTCTCCACCATATCTGTGTCATAAAATCAAATACAGAACTGATGTACATTCTCTCAACCTAAGACATAGAAATACTCTTACTGTACCTCGTCACCATACTGAGTTTTTCAAACGATCATTTTCTTACTTTCTCACCTCACGATTATAGTTACTTATCACTACATGAACTCAAACGAGTTCTTTTTTAGTTTTATTTTTCTCAACAAAAAATGTGTTATTCGGATTAAAATATCTTCCCTTGGCCAACTAATCGCTAAACCTTCATTTCATCTTCATTAATTTAATTCAATTATTTATTATTTTATTTGCTGTCTGTGTCTTCTTTTTTTGGGGTTAGATGGAAGAGCAGATGTATGTTAACTGCTGAATTCATGTTTGAAATTGTAGTTTTGTTGGGTTTTTTTCTTTTTTTTGTGGGGTTTAGGAACTTCATAGGCTTCAAAAGCGCTGATATCATGAGCCAAAACACAATGGATTATCTTTAACACTGCTAGAGCTTTTTTTCAAATCAAGCAAATCTCATTTTCAATAAAAATGATCGTAAGAGCAAAACACAAATTCTTCAAAATGTTTATGCTGCCACGAACGGAACTCCCACATGATTTCCTTTGTTTAATAATCAACAAGCAATGGAAAGTACATCCAAGAAGAATATAATGGAACATATACTGATTCTCAATAACAACCGGTTTTTCTTTTATTGAAAGTAAACTCCAACAATTACTCACTCAACAGGTATTATAGCCATTTGTCGAAGATAATTCCAAGCAATTTCAAATAAATATAACTCCTACCTTTTATTCCAACCATAGGTATCACTTCAACACAAATGAATATATTTAAACAATCACCCCAAGAGCAATGATTTCAGAAACTCAATACCAACTCTCGGGTCCACACCAACTTACTTCCCATTCCCATGCTATTTTTCTCGCCTCCCGCCAGCCAAACGTTTTTGTTGAAGATCCCTAAAAACCGGCATATGACGATGAGCGGCACATGACTAATATATACTGGACGTACCATCATAGGCTGGCGTTCGGCAATAGAAAACTCCTTACAGTTTATACATTCTTTTTTACATGCAAACTCAATCTCGTCCTAACTGGATAAACAAAATGTAACTTCATTTCTATTAATTATTGGTAATAAAGACATCTATTATTATTATTCCTTGTCATATTTTAAGAAAAAAATTTCATATAAACGTGTGTCCTAACTTGCTTCGTTTCCGAAATACAGGGTGTCGAAGTTTCATTTAAAAATCGCCATTTCATCAATTACTCAAAAGTCTTTTTGACGATTTTGATGAAACCTGGTGTGGTTATTAGCAGTAGCAAGCGGCTTCTTGTCATGATATTATACGAGGGCTGTTTGGTAACTCCGTGACTATTTGAATAAAGAAAAAAAAAATTGGCAAATAAGCGTTTTATTTTTCAACATAATCTCCTTTTAGATCAATACATTTAGTCCAGCGTTTTTCCAGTTTTTTTATTCCTTCCAAATAATAGGTTTTCTCAAGGCCCTCAAAATAGGCGTTTGTTTCGGTTATAACCTCTTCATTCGACCCAAATCTCTTACCACCCAGCCATTTCTTCAGGTTTGGGAAAAGAAAATAGTCGCAAGGGGCTAAATCTGGAGAATATGCTGGATGGGGTAGTAGTTCGTAGCCCAATTTATGAATTTTTGCCATAGTGACTACACACGTGTGCACTCGTGCATTGTCTTGATGAAGCAGCACTTTTTTTTTCGCTAAATGTGGTCGTTTTTGCCTCAAATCAATATCGAATCTGTCTAAAAGCTCTGAATAATATTCGCCGTTGATCGTTCTACCCTTCTCTAAGTAATCTATATGAATGACACCGCGTGCATCCCAAAAAACTGTGGCCATAACCTTGTTGGCTGACAGACGCACCTTAGCCTTCTTTGGTGCACGTTCACCAGTTGACACCCACTGTTTTGATTGTTCCTTGATCTCTGGGGTATTGTGATGGATCCATGTTTCGTCTACGGTTATATAACGGCGTAAAAACTCGCCCGGATTGCGATTGAACTTTGCCAAACACTCCTTTGAAGTGGTCACACGGTTGCGCTTGTGGTCGAGTGTGAGCAATCGCGGCACCCATCTCGCGGATAGCTTCTTCATGTCCAAATATTCATGTAAAATGTGATGTACTCGCTCAGTTGAGATGCCTACAGCCTCAGCTACCTCACGTACTTTTATTCTCCGATCGTCCAATATCATTCCATGGATTTTATCGACGATTTCTGGCGTGATGACCTCTTTTGGGCGACCTGAACGTACGGCGTCACTTGTGCTGGTACGACCACAACGGAATTCAGTAAACCACTTCTTAACCATTGAAATTGATGGTGCAGAGTTCCCATAGTATTTATCAAGTCTTTCCTTGGTTTCAGTTATGGTTTTTTTACGCAAAAAATAATGCTTAATCAACACACGAAATTCACTTTTTTCCATTTTTGTTAAAATTCACGAGGTTGTCTGCTTCTAATTGCTGTCAAACACAAACCAAATGTCGCAGCTTGCTCAAAATTTGACAGTAGTCTATTGAAAGATGGTGGTTGACAGCAGCAGTATTGCATTTAAAGTTACTGCGCGGGAAATTTAAAAAGTCACGGACTTACCAAACAAGCCTCGTATTTCAAATTATAAGTGGCAGATGCTTACCTGATTGATATTTATAGTAAAAGTCATTGTACGCCACTGTTTTTCCCCAAGTTTCGTATTTATTCAGAAAAAATTATCAAAAATACAGCTTTCTTATAATGCCGTGGATTTTAAATCAAAGTCATTGGCGTAGATTGGTGGTTACGCACCATCAAAATCGAGAAAGTTATGTGAATACACTTTTTTTCAATTACTCCATATTTCCTTGAAATTCAATTTAATTGTAAGCACAAATATATTGGTAAGTTTTGATAGAAACAGTTGACAATAATAGGCTCAGGAACACAACAAACAACCAGTCCATCACCGACGAAACCAATAAAAGAGTTCAGGTAGAAATAAATTACTTAATTAAGGAAATCTATCGATTGATAAAGTGTTGCCATTTCAGATCCACGGCATTATGAGAGAGTTGTATTTTTAAATGTTCAATTTGATGAAAATTTGAAATTTAGAGAAAAACAGTGGCGTACAAGGATTTTTACCATATTTATCCATCAGGTGACCCTTTGCTGCTTATAATTTGAGATCTGACCTCATGAAAACAAGCCCCTTTTGTAACTACCAATATACACACCAGGTTTCATGAAAATCGGCGAAAAGACTTTTGAGTAATTAATAAATAACCGATTTTTCATTGAAACTTTGACACTCCGTCACCTAAAAACAAAGCAAGTTAGGACATACGTTTATATTTTTTCATGAAATATGGCAAAGAATCACCACCTGAAATTGATGACATCATTTAGTTCACACCTTGTAAATTAGTCGTAGAGAAAGAACATTAAATCACTCTTTACCTTTAAAAACAAAACAAAAGAATGGATATTCAATACAGAAAGACAATTTTTCCCCTATATTTGTTAACAAAATAGAAATCACAAACTGTCCATATTTGTTTTGTCACTATTATATTCTGTTATTACATAAATAACATCATATCCTTTATTTTAATTCAGTCCTTACAGGTGAAGAAACTTCGTGAGGCTTTTCCGGTTTATTTGCTTCAGACAATTGATTGTGAATATTATACTGTAGTTATTCATATATTATTGCAAATAAACTAATCATTATTATTAGTAACGAGTTAGAGGGCGAGTATAATGGATCCATTTTATTTGCTCGAATGGTATTCGTTACGATTATACAACGAAAATTGATGATTCATTCTTTTTTGAGGTTCATTTCCAAACCCCCATTTGAGCAGATTATTTTTTGGTCTGCACCCGTTTGAAAAATATCATGTATTTTGATTTCGAATGTGGATTTTCAGTTGTACGCTAGTATTCCTGATCATTGCTACGATGGCAACGTTACTTATTTTTGGATTTTGGGTGCCGCACATAACAGCGTTGCTATGGTTAACATCAACTGGAATAAGCCTGCTGATTTACATTTTTTTAATCGAAAATTGTGTGAAACTTTTTCACAATTTCACCATAAAAAGAACGAATAGGGTAAGTAATTGTGATAAACCGATTAATCGATTAATCAATAAATCAAGTATTCAATCAATCAATTATTCAATTGATACAATAATCAAATAATCAATCAATCAATCAATCAAACAATCAATTAATCAATTATGCAATTAATCAATTATTGGTTGATTAAGTAATGGATGAAGGAATGAAATGATGAAGTGAAGAATTAATGAAGTAGTGAACTGATGAATTACTGAATTATTGAATTGTTGAATCAATGGATTATTGAATAACTAAAATAATGAATAACTGAATCAATGAATTAATGGATTAATGAATTGATGAATTAATGAAATAATGAATTAATGAATTAATGAATTAATGAATTAATGAATTAATGAATTAATGAATTAATGAATTAATGAATTAATGAATTAATGAATTAATGAATTAATGAATTAATGAATTAATGAATTAATGAATTAATGAATTAATGAATTAATGAATTAATGAATTAATGAATTAATGAATTAATGAATTAATGAATTAATGAATTAATGAATTAATGAATTAATGAATTAATGAATTAATGAATTAATGAATTAATGAATTAATGAATTAATGAATTAATGAATTAATGAATTAATGAATTAATGAATTAATGAATTAATGAATTAATGAATTAATGAATTAATGAATTAATGAATTAATGAATTAATGAATTAATGAATTAATGAATTAATGAATTAATGAATTAATGAATTAATGAATTAATGAATTAATGAATTAATGAATTAATGAATTAATGAATTAATGAATTAATGAATTAATGAATTAATGAATTAATGAATTAATGAATTAATGAATTAATGAATTAATGAATTAATGAATTAATGAATTAATGAATTAATGAATTAATGAATTAATGAATTAATGAATTAATGAATTAATGAATTAATGAATTAATGAATTAATGAATTAATGAATTAATGAATTAATGAATTAATGAATTAATGAATTAATGAATTAATGAATAAATCAATAGATTAATGAATGAATTAATTAATTAATTAATTGATGAATTAGTGAATTAATGTATCAATGAATTAATGATTAACTAAATGAACTACAATGTAAATATCAATCAAACTATACTTTATCTAACCCAGATATGGAATGCCAAATTTTGAATGCATTTTTGACGTTTTGAAACATCACATTTTTCATAAGTGACAACATATTTCATTAAAACGAAAATGAAGCTACATATTTTGTTATTGTCCAAAGTAGGTCAATGCTCTGTAATTTTCATTAATATGGATCTTCATCAAGTAACGGCCGAGTCGATCAGAAAAATCAAATGACAGTAAATTATACCTTTCTGTCATCAACCTCTCTGTAATAAAAGTTAGAAGTTCACTTTCGTAAGAATCGTAGATATTTTGGTGTGATAACCCGCAGATCATTGACATTCAGTTCTGCCTGCAGTATTGAGTAGATACTCCATATACTGTAGATGCTTTATAATTCATCATTGTTCCAAAGTATGCTGACAGAATCGCCAGAACCTCTTCAAAAAAATGTTATTCTCCTCTCTTGACATCATTTTTCTTTTGTTATATACTTCTTCATACATGTTTCTTGACATACTTGGAATTATCGAATTCAGATACTTCTTCTGAATCGAATGGCATATCTACCAGGGACCTATAAAGTATTGTACTGTACCTAGCTGTTTACATCCTGGTCTAAAGTCGTGAATGGTCACAATCTGTAGTCGTGATATTGAGTTGCGCGTTGTCGCATCTCGTAGGTGATAAGACTTTATCGTAGACAAAATTGTGTCACTATACGTATTCCATTAGATAACAATTGTACGTGTATTCAAACCTTTATATGTAGAGATAATGAGATAGACACCTCACGAAACATTTACCATTTCATTAGGTCTTTGGATGTTGCAATAAAAAAAAGGTTGCCAAAAAGTCCAAGAAAAGTCTTGCAAAATTTGGATTTATCTTCAGGTTTCCAGCTGATGTCATATAAAAAGCGGCTTGGTTGAAAAAGTTGGATGAAATGTTCAACTGAATGTGTTCCAAATTCGGTGAAAATTTGGCTTACTGGAAATCTGTAATGAAAAAAAAATTAACTTCGCGATTGTGGGCTCTCTGCCAATTTTTGTTTTGCGAAAATGCCCTGTTTCCGAGTTGACCGAGTGCATTTTCGCAAAACAAAAATGATACCATTACCATTGGCTGAGGGTCCACAATCGAGACACAGAATTGTTTTTTCCATATCAAATTTCCAGTTAACCAAAGTTGAGCCCATGTATTTATTGAATATATAAAGTACCACTTTTTAGTCAATACATTTACATTATTCTTATTCAGTCGACTGGCTCCCTTAGTAAACCTAATTATCTCAGTCAATGAAATATTGCATGACATCAGGTATGTCATACGAGTTTTTCTATCTCACACAGTTTCAACGGATGTATATTCTATCACTTTCGTTGATATTATCATAATAATATCAAATTCAGCATTTTTTTTCTTGTGATTGAACCCTATTTTCATCAAATGCGTGCGCTCCTGCCGGTTGTGGAAAGATGATAGTCTATCGCTTCCTTCTATCTCTCCGCAGCCCGCGCGCCAACAAAATGACCGACTACGAAACAATCCGTGTTGTAGCTATGGCAATGCTCAGTCCATCTGTATCTATACGATATTACGTCCATGATATCTACATCAAGATGATCCATATTGGGGTTGGTTTTCAATAATGACAGATATTATTTATTTGGTAGCCATAGCAAGTCCCAAGTATTCTCAGTTAGATAAAAATTAGTTATGACAGTTGTGAAAAATGTGACATTCGAAAACATTGAAGATGCATTTATAATTTGATTTTCCATAGCTGGGTTACATGAAATAATTTTTTTTAAATAATAATTTATATCTATCCATAATAAAAGTTTTGATCAGATAAGCTAGAAAAAAAAATAGCTATTCAAATGATAATTTGTGATTGTGATCTTGTATTTCTTGAGTCACTATGGCCTTTTCCACTTCTTCAAATAAATTATCATATATTTTGGTGAACATTTGGTTTTTAGGTTGTCCACATTCAGAGTCTAGTTAAACATGTTTTGGCTTACATAGAAGCTCAAAGAGCTCATCTATTCAAATTATTCGGTAAAAGAGGTTTGCGAGCACGTTTCAAACGCCTCTACAAGCCTTTAGACCCCACGAGAATCAAGGTAAGTGAACGAAATATCTTCCAGAATTGTTTGGTAAGTGCTGTCTCTGGCCACGTTTTTTCCGTACGCGAATTTGGTATTCTGGCCAAGTTGATCATACCAAATTCAGACCAAGGGAAAAATTTTACACCACGTTTAATCAGTAAACAGTTTGGTACTCATTTGGTATGTTTGGTCATCATTCAGACAAGATCCCACTCAACTATAAGAAGGTTTGCAACTCTACTACAGGATATTTCATGTTAAAAACGTCAATGCCAATATTCTTCTATATCCTTTCTCTAAACAAATGAGGTCAATAATTTAGGCGGAATTTGGGTACCGTTGGATTTTTGAATTTTTGGTATGATGTAGTCCATCTAATTCTCAACCAATGTTACCATTGAGCCAACTCAAAAATATCAACAGTTTTGCTGCTAGGGGGCGTTGAAACCACCTCTTGCGCAGATTAGGCTATTAATTTTTGAATCCGGTAACAATATTTTCACTTGTTTCATTGTTGCTAATGTTGCACAATATTGTGCTGTTTCATAAAAAGAATTATCCCCCCTTCTTCCTCCAACTCCTATTACAAAACGCGGAAAAAATAATTTTCTAGTGCCTTTTATCGTCGAATGTTCAAATATGCCTGAATAAGGGAAACAGTAGTTTTTTATGATTATCCCCCCTCCCCTAAAGGACACAAAACGAAAAAGTGTCGGTGGATTTTTCTGAATTTTTAATTTGATGCAGTTCAAGTTATTTTGAAGAAAAATAAGTAGTTTTGATGCTAGGGGGCGTTGAAATCATACCTTGCTCAGAATAGACTATTCATTGTTTTAAACCGAAACAATATCTCTACGCATTTTGGTTTAGATTATGCTGAACAATTGTGTAATTTTTTGTTAAAAAAATCTAAAACTTCCCTCGTTACCCCTTACCCCCAAACCCTATTTGAAAACACGAAAAAAATCAAATCAGGCACCAATTCGATTTCAAATTGTTGATGTCTATTTTTATTTATTCTCGAGATTTTCGCCCAATTGAGTGATATTCAAATAACAGAAAGTGATTTCATAGTGAATGAAAATTGAAATTTTAAATTCATATATGATTCATAGGTGATTTGAACTCTGCCTTTTAATAAGATTCTACAAATCTTCATTCATCCTGTATTTCATTGTCGTTTGTACAAGAACATTTGTCAATGAAAGAATTTATTATTTTTTTTTTTTTGGTGTTTTGGCATCGACTGCTATGGTCATTAGCCATAAGAATTTATTATCATTATCATTATTATATCAATTATAAGCCAATTTCCATTCCAGGAGCAAAAACATTGGGCTCGAATCAAGCAAAATACTGTGGAAATACTTGAAGACCTGGTCATGACATCAGTTTACATTGTGTTATTGTACATAGTGATTTTGAAGGATAAAGATCCAATGACTTACTGGAGCAATAAAGAAGTGAAAGATCTAATTGTTGGCATACATTCTAGAACGAAGCCCAGGAGAAACCCGATTTCTAACATAAAAGAGTGAGCTAGCTAATTGTGAATTGGTTTCATTTGGTACATCAGACTTATATTATTTTTTTGGATTTCTGTTGAGTTTGTGGTTCATTAACTGCTAGAGCTACTTTTTTTCTTGTTTTCTTATTCTATAATACGATTACTATATGTTGTTTTTTGAATATATACATATAAACTCATTATCAAAATTTAGTATTAATGTTTGTTCTTTGTTCGCTGATGACACCACGATTATTTATTTTTCCAGTAATCATAATGAAATAACAAATAAAATAAAAATTGATATTGGTAACATTTTAATTTGGTTACAAAAACATAAATTGACACTCAATTTCAATAAATCTCCTTTCTTGAATATTTCAAAAAAGGCGATAGATCAATCAATTCAAATGATAAAACTACAAATTACCATCAAACAATAAGATTTTCAGGCTTGTATATCGATGAAAGACTATCATGTAATAGACATATTGATAAAATAAAATTAGCCGCACTAATCGGTATTCTTTTCAAAATAAGAAACTACATACCTTTGAAATTCCTCAAAAATATCTATTTCTTTCTTATTTATTCACATTTACATTACCTATTCATTTTCTATATGGGGTACTGCAAGTGATTATTTTTTTAATTATTTGAATAAGCTACGGAATGAAACAATTAAATTTATTTATCCATTGTTAATAATACAATATTAATGTACAATATGCAGAGTGTTATGTAATAAGTGTTCGATATATAACAGGACGATTCCTCAGTTATTTATAAGGTAAGAAGTTCATATAAACATGGGTCCGCAAGGCCTTCAGTTTTGAGATAGAGGGTGTTGAAAATTTATTTTTATTTTGGTCTTTCGTGAATAAATTTTGAAATAATGTCTATATTTGAACAAAACTTGGTATTTGGGGTTTTTTCAATATGAGAAATTCAAATTTGATCTCTGTTTTGCACTTTAATGTAGGGGGCGCCACCTACAGGTCTTTGTCTCTTTTGGGGAGTCACAACTTTTTCGTGCATGTATGTATCACATTTTTTTGAAGGAAAAACATATTCCACTATCATTTTTACGTGAAAAAGGAATACTTATCAAAAGTCGCTACAAGCAGCCGTTTTTGAGATATTTCAATTTATATTAATCGATGTATGTATTGTCCAAAAATGAAAAAAAAAAGATTTTGTTTTTTTATTTAACCTGGAAACATTTCAAAAGCTAATTCCTAATAAACCATAAATAACGGAACACTAAATATTAATCTAATTCAAAATTACAATAAATGTTCGAAATGTCCACCTCCTGCCTGTATGCACGCATCCAATCTTCTTCTCATTGATTCTCGCACTCTTTGGAAAATTCCTGGAGTATCTTGAATCGATCTGCATGCGTTAATTATTCGATTTCTTAATTCTTCTCTATTTTGGATAGGTGTCTGGTAAATTAAGGATTTTAGATGTCCCCACAGGGAAAAATCTAAATTATTATGGTCTGGTGACCTAGGGGGCCATGGTTGAGGCCCTCCCTATCCCTCCCTATCCAACGGTTGCCGAAGGTTTGGTCTAAGAATTCTCGCGCTTGTATGCTAAAATGTGCCGGGTCACCGTCATGCATAAACCACATTTCATGTCGTAGTCTAAGCGGCACATATTCCAGTAATATAGACAAATCTGCTTCAAGAAAATGACGATATCTATCTCCGATTAATCTCCCCGGAATAAAGAATGGGCCTATCAGATAATCTCCAAGAATTCCTGCCCACACGTTGAGAGAGAACTGTTCTTGAAAACGTGATTCTTGTATCGCATGGGGGTTTTCCTCTGGCCACAAATGATTGTTGTGAAAATTGCGTATAGCGTTGCGTGAGAAATTTGCTTCGTCGGTAAACAGGATTTGATTTTCAAATAAAGGATTTTGAATAAGGCGTTGGAGAAACCAACGACAGAAGTTGATACGTAACGAAAAGTCAGGAGGGAGGAGTGCCTGAACTCTCTGAATATGGTAGGGATATAACAAATTATCAATTAAAATTTTCCATACCAGAACATGAGAAATGTTCAACGTCAGCGCTATTTTCCTGGAGCTTGTTTCCGGGAGTTCTCCTACCAGATTAAGAACTGCTTCCTCGGTTGCTGGGGTTCTTACCGTCCGATGTGCACCCGACAGATGACTAGCTTTCTCACAACTTCCTGTTTCACTTAACCGAGTGTGAATTCTTGAAAAGGTTTTTGAAGTAGGAGTTGTGCGGTTCGGATAACGCTCCTGATATAAAAGTCTAGCCTCATTATGCATTTCCGTTAGCGAGTCCGTATGTAAAATGTATGTCAGCATACTCTGCATTGGTGAAGTTTACCATTTTCAATAAAATAATCACACTAGTAACGAATAAAACTGTTTAACTATGCGTCAAGATATAATTTTTGAAATGACAGCACAAAAAAACATTGGAATAAACTTACTAGCCTACTTGATTATTTAATTTTCAAAGAGTTCGCGAATCAATGAGAAGGCGATTGGATGCATCGGTTAATTTAAATTAAAATATCTCGAAAACGGCTACTTGTAGCGACTTTTGACAAGTATTCCTTTTTCACGTAAAAATGATAGTAGAATATGTTTTTTGTTTAGAAAATGTGATACATACATGCACGAAAAAGTTGTGACTCCCCAAAAGAGACAAAGACCTGTAGGTGGCGCCCCCTACAATAAAGTGCTAAACAGAGATCAAATTTGAATTTCTCATATTGAAAAGTCCCCAAATACCCATTTTTTTTCAAATATAGACATTATTTCAAAATTTATTCACGAAAAACCAAAATAAAAATAAATTTTCAATACCCTCTATCTCAAAACTGAAGGCCTTGCGGACCCATGTTTATATGAACTTTTTACCTTATAAATAACTGAGGAATCGTCCTGTTAAATATCGGACACTTATTACATAACACCCTGTATAGAAATAAATTTCTCATGAAAACATGATCAAATAATTGAAAAACTTGTCCATGATCATGTAAAATTAATTACGAAATAATCTGTATCAAAATACACATGATGAATATCCATAATATACAGTGTGTCTCACTTCTCATGGAAACACCCCCGTATCTTCCGTAATAATTGAGGTTGGATGATGAAACTCTCAGGAAAGATGGATACGCTCAAAATGCACCTATCACCTGAATTGGGTTGGCCCACGTGATATACACTGCCCGCCAATCGCGATGGAACAACACATTTTTACGGTAAAACATACTAGGGGGCAAAATAGGCTAAAAATTCCTTCAGATTTGTGATCAGGACCACCAACTTACTGCAGATACACTTCTTCTCTGAAAAAATTTCAGTCCTGAAAAATCCGAATTTGTCTCACTTCTCATGGAAATACCCCCGTATTATCCGTAATTTTATACGTAGAACCCTGAACTCACTGCACAAAACGTGTCATCCTACATGATGTGCACTGCACGCCAGCAGCGATGGAAAAATGGGTGGTTCCTTCGCTGCTGGCGTGCGGTGTATATTACGTAGATTGACCATTCCCGTGCAGTGAGGTCATTTCCAGTATATCTATCGATCCTGGAAATTTCATGGTTCTACGTAAAAAAATACGGAAGATACGGGGGTGTTTCCATGAGAAGTGAGACAAATTCGGATTTTTCAGGACTGAAATTTTTTCAGGGAAAATGTGTCTCTGTAGTAAGTTGGTGGTCCTGATCACAGATCTGTAGGAATTTTGAGCCTATTCTGCCCCCTAGTATGTTTTACCGTAAAAGTGGGTTGTTCCATCGCGAGTGGCGGGCAGTGTATATCACTTAGGCCAACCCCATTCAGGTGGTAGTGCATTTTGAGCATTTCCATCAGTCCTGAGAGTTTCATCATTTTACCTCTATTGTTACGGAAGATATGGGGGTGTGTCCATGAGAAGTGAGACACACTGTATACATGTAAAGAAAGAAAAAATAGCAAGGTGAACTCGAATGTATGCCTAAATAACATTGGTCACATTTTTTACAAATAAAAACAATAACAAAAACTAATTTGGTACCAATTAAAACATCAAAATTCGAGATTATTTTACATACAAATAATTTTCCAATTTTTCAGAATTCTCAATCAACCAGAATTTGATTTTATTTTTAAATCCCCTAAAGCTTGTTTTTTTAAGAAGCTGGCAAATTATTAAAAATCTTTTTACCTGTATAAATGGCATGTTGTTGCATAGAAGTTGTAGAGAACTTTTCAGTTGATATCCAACCATCCATTTTATTCTTTCTTTCATATTAATGTTGTATATGATTATCAATTTGTAATTTTTTTCTTATGTAAATTGTTGATCGATGCTTCATAAAATAATTGTTTGACAGATAAAATTTTAACATTGTTCAAAGAGAATTTTAGAAGAATAATCGAAGGGTTTTTTAAAAATAATTTTCAAGGTATTTATAAATTGAATTATATGGAACCAACAATAAATTTATACAAACCAAATCTGAATTATCTTATTTTATTTATTTGTGTAAATACCTTCCAGTCAGAACAAGTTCTGGTATAAGGAAGTTGTACAAATATAAAATTATCAAAAATGAATTACAATTTCAACAAATCTTTCATAAATCACTGATAGAAAATAATAAAAAGGATTAACATATTCAATATAGCTAAAATCATAATAATCAATATATATAAAAATCATAATCAATATAGATAAAAAATCGTAATCAATATAGATAAAATCATAATCATAATCAATATATATATAAAATCATAAGTTAGTGAATAAAGATCTACTCCGTAAGGACAAAATGTGTTTCTTTACAGAAATTTTGAATTTTGAAAATTTTTTGCAGTTTTTTATATTACTAGGTAAATTGTTAAATTCACTTAGAGCAGCGTGAGTGAATCTTTTTTGACCAACTGAAGAGGCAGCAGAATTTAGGTGAAACAAGTTACTTTGTCTAGTGTGATGACTATGAATTTACTTCACTTGTTCAGTTCGTTTCAATACTTCATTTCTGATATTGAGGTTGAGGGAAATATTCTGTTTATTTTTTTGCTGGAAAATGATATACTCAGTTTTATCAGTATTAATTGATAAAAGGTTACAATAAAGCCATTTTTCAAATTTTTTCAAGTCTTCATCAATAGTGTTTTCTAGAATGAGTGAGTTTTTGTGTTCATAAAAAAGTACTGTATCGTCTGCATATATGGTATAACTACCTGCTAAACCAATTTTAGAGATTTTGAATATTCAATAAATACAAGATGGGTCCCAAAACAGATCCTTGTGGAACGCCCTTATTTATTGGTAGTCTAACAGACTCAGCGTTATTGTATTTGGTACTGATAGTCCTATTTCCAAGATAAGATTCCAAAAGATTTCTCACAGTACCCCTGAGTCCCATTGATTCCAAATATTCCAACAGTTTTATGTGATCAACTGTATCGAATGCCTTCTTAACGTCAATGGATACAGCGACCACATAATTTCCTATATCAAGTCCTTTTTGAATTGCTTGTACCACTTGAAATACCGCCGCTTGTGTTCCACTATTTTCTTGAAAACCAAACTGATTATTATCAAAGCCATATTTTCTGTTTATAAAATCAACAATACGTTTTTTGAGGATTTTTTCAAAAATTTTAGAAAATATACTCAATAAGGCTATTGGTCTATAATTTGCTGGATCTTCAGCATCTCCATTTTTGTATATAGCTTTTACTGAAGCATGTTTCAATTCAAATGGGAAAATACCCAAGGTAAAATATTTATTGATTAATTTTGTTAAGGGTTCAGCCAAAAAATTTTTCAATTCAATTATATCTTTAGTCAATAAACCTTCAGAATCAGGACATGTTTTTTTTAAGGTGTGGATTATTTCAATAACTTCATTTTCATCAGTTGGAAACAAAAGCATAGCATTATAACTCGGATAGAAATTCAGATATGGATAGTTATTACAATAAGATTTTATTTCGTTTGATTCTCACCATTACTTGAAAAGTGAATGTTCATAATATTGGCAATGTTTAGACCATCAGTAAAAATGTTACAATTAATTTTTATGGAATTAATCTCTTTCTTATTTTTCACTTTCGATGAACCTCTCAGACAATAATTTATAGTGCCCCACATTTTCTTCTGGTTTACTTCAGAAGCTTTTAATTTTTCATTAACATGTTGGGCTCTTGCTCTTTTGATCATAGCATTAACTTTATTTCTCTGTATCTTACTCATTAAAGAGTTCTGGATCATCGAAATTTTGTTTATGTATTTTGAATTTGGCATTTCGAATGTTCATTTCCCGAATGACATTATCATTGATCCAATCATTGTTTTCACGTGTTCTCATATTTAGTTTAACTGATGACTGATTTTTAGCTTTTAAAATGTTATCTATTAAATCTAGAAATGTTTCACATCAAGCTCGAATCAATTCATTGGATATAATTTGTTTGAATTTAGAGTAGTCAATTTTGATTAATTCATGTTTATTGGATTGTTTTAAAATAATATCTGATTTTTCATTGGAGGTGTACATTATTCTATGATCAGTAATCGAAGTATTTTCTAATGTTATTTTAAAATTCAAATGATGGCAATTTGTTAGTATATGATCAAGAATACTGAAAGAGTTGTTTTGATTTCTTGTATAACAATTTGGATCTGTTGTGTTCACAATTTGGAAACCATTGCTTTCAATTAAACTCACGTAATTTAAGATATCATTCTTGTCTGTCAGTAAATTTATATTAATGTCTCCTATTACAATAAGTTTTTTATTTATTGCCATAATTTTATCTAAGTATTGTATAAAATCATCTAAATTTGAACTAGGAGGTCTATATATGGAAATAATTTTTAATTTAGATTGAAATTTGGAAATTTCTATTTCTATTGTATTATATTCAACATTCAGGTTTTTATTAATTTTGTGAAATTTTAACCCATTTCGTAAATAAATTGCAACGCCTCCTCCATGTCTATCATCACGGCAATGATGAATACTAGTAAAGTTGGTATAGTTGTCGTCAAACATATAAGATGAATAAAAAAGGTGCAAAAAATGGTCGATTAGCACGACATTGATTCCCATGCCGCCGACCAGGGCTAGTACATATGCCACTAAATATTGTGATGCGTGCAGATTAATCAAGTTAATTTAACAAAAGCACTGTAACTTTTGTATTAAGAATAATGCATTTTTATAATTATTAAATCCTTAGATTAGGGAAACAACTGCCCCGTCGAAATCTAATTTGCTAATAGCTGGGCGTACCGCATACAGCTGTGATTTCTATCATAACTACGCCCGACCCTGCATGGAAAAAACATACCTAATTGCTGTGCGGGCCTTTACATCTTCCGCGCCAAGTGTTACGTGGGGGCGATTGGTGGAATAATTTGAATAAAGTTAGAGATGTCAATAATTTTATTTATTGACTCATTGCAATTTTTGTCTAAACTCTATTTGGTTATTAACAAAATAGGAATTAATTTCGTGGTAATTTCCTGAACTTATGTAAGCATTGATATTGATTCACACTGAATTTAGCCAATATTCTCATGTGATTACCATATAAGGTGTGTATTGCGTGGTATTATGCATTTTTGGCAGAAATATATACTTTTTGATTGAAAACCTGCTTAATTTTTTTTAAGGAAATGTGAGGACTAGCACAATATTTGCTTATACAGGATGATTCCTAAGGTGGACCGGTCCGTTCATTAGTTTCTCAATTTGCAAGGAAAATAATGTCTATAGGCATTGTTTATATAGAAGTAAGATAGTCAATGCCTGTGTAATTGGTGTTGGTCGCAAACGCGAGTGTCATCTAGCGTGATTAGTTACAAACATGAATATTTGACGTCATTTTAATGCAGGTTCCTTCAAAAAACGCTGATTTTAATGCTGTCCCATTGTTTCAATCAAGTTACGACATGACTTGGAGGCCAGATCACTGAAGTTACGACATGACTTGGATGCGAGCTCACTATCGCCATCTACATGTCGCATCCATTTTGATCCAATTATAATCCCATAAGGTTGACTAACTATCTTCTATATAAACAATGCTATAGATGAACATGTAAAAGACAACAATTCGTTTTCGAGATGCAGGGCGTTAAAAGTTGAAAATTAATACTGAATTTACTGGAGGATCACAAAATACCCAAGAGCAGATGAATAAAAATATGAGTCTACAAAACCGAATGCCAGTGTACAATATTGATTATATTCCCGAATTTGATTCTAGGATATGAAAGAAGATTCAATTTTACGCAAGAAATAAATGAAGGGTCCAGTGGAAAAACGATGAGGTTCCTCTTTTTAAAAAGTTGGGAAGAGCGAAATCCAATGTGGGAGTGTCATCATTTTTACACTGTACTGCCTACTTTCGACCGCAGTTTTTTATGGAATGTCATTGTTTGCCCCAGTAAGGTTTGGTACGTTGATACTTCGAGCTATAAGCTAACAATGCCGCTAAAATGTCGATTTCGGAAAAAATGGGACCTCATTGTTTTTCCACTGGACCCTTCAAATATGATTGCACTAAAACTTGATAGAAATCACCGATAAAAATCGAGAAAACCATATTCGGCACCAGAATTTAATGTAATTGTGTAGGATGAAAAGTCCATTCAAGACACCCATATGATCAATAAAATTTTTGAATTTTAGCTCAATTGATCATTGACATACCATACTGAGAGATTCCAGAAAAATGCACACAGGGTGCAAATCATCTATTAGAAAATCTTCAACCTCGAAAGTATTATTCCAGTTCAAAGTGAAGTAATTTGTAGCAAAAAATCTGTATAAATAATGATAACGTGGCAACGTACTATCCGATCTGAAAATATAGGATTACAGAGAGTTCATATAAATAAAACACAGGGCGGTTAATTGAAAAGCTGAATTTATTTTCATGGAAGACCATGTTGTATAAGCACTTATTTGAGAATTCCCTTCTCTAGATTATTTTTAAATTATCTGAACAAAAAAATCTGAATTCCTGACAATCCAGATGTTGAATTGTGAAGAATGCAGTACTGAATGAACACTCTGTATATACGAGAATGTTTTAAATTTTTTTCTTTGTTATTCTTTTTGTTGAATAACTTTTTAATGAATGATAAATCGAATCATTATACTGCATATATTTTTTAAATTGTATCTTTGTACTTAGTATCGATATCTAGTATTCTCGTTTATCTAAACAAAAAGAATTAATTAATCCTCCCTCAATAATGAATTTGATGCAATTGAAAAACGTTGTACCCATGGCGAATTTACCTTTAATGCACTAGCTATTTCAAACTCTTGCACCACTTGCCCCCAATATTATGTGGCCCTTTCCAGGCAAAGATGGACAAGATAAGACCATTTTTTGCGTCTTTTTTATTTATCTTATATGTTTGCCGACAACTATAATATTGAAATAATCAGTTTCGTTTGATTTTAACCAGGTTTCTGTAAGTATTAATATATGCGTTTCTTTATATTTATTCAATAAAACCTCTATTTCGTTCAATTTGTTTGTCAAACTTCTTATATTCAAACAGAGTATATGAAATTATTGAGCTTTTTGAGATTGTAAGAATTAATATTATTCATAATTTGTTTTATTTATAACCAGAGCAATTTTCTTTTTGAAAATAGTACTTTTGCACCATGATCAATACTAAAATTGGAATTAAATTTTTCACTCGCTATTTTACTTATAAGCTGATATTTTGTTGTATCATCTACTCAATTAGAAAAAGAGTGAAACCTTCGAATTTAGTTTTTACTGAAGTGAACAGCATTCATAATCATAATGCCAGACAAACAAAATTATTAGATGCAAATTTTGGGAAAAAATCTGTTTATCATAATAGCACAGTAAATTGCCATTCGTTAAAGAACTTTGAAAACAAATTGAGAAAATAAATTTTGAGGTGATTTATTTACAATAAACTTTATCGAAACTCTTTGAAAATGCAGGTGGCCAATTGTGTTTTCAAATAGTTTCGATAAAGTTTATGACACTAAGGTAAAACACGAATAATTTTCCACATATTTATTGTCTTCGCGACATGTTTCGATACACAGTATCTTTCTCAAGCGAATGTAATACATTCTAATTTATTGAATTTTCATCTAATTTATTGAATTTTCATCAAAAAAAAAAGTTCCGATAAATGCTAAAAATTGATGATTATCTATTTCTTCATTTGCATACCTTTATATTTACCAGAATGTATTTTGAAATATTTGGTATTTTGTACACGAATGTATTCAGTTTTGATTGTCAGAATTATTTTCTTATCGTTCATTGATCACATTCTCTGTTTATTTATTCATATTATTTCTGAGTTTTTTTTTTCGTCCCTTCTATAAACTTGAGACGTTTCTTGGGGTAATAAAGTTGATTGTATTCTTTCAACAGTTGGACAAAACTGTTAATGGTAAAAGTTATTCTCCAGGGTTAAGATCCAAAAAGCTTTTAAAACTGTTCATAGGGATAGTTTAAAGAGATTTGAGCGATAGGTAAAAATTTTGTATATCTGACGAGGCTAATTCTGATATTTTTTTTATTTTTGACAACGTGAAAGTTTGAGGAAAAGTTGTAATCTCAGATCAAAAACAGTGAGAATTTAGTATTGGAATACTTACTTTTTCTGAAGGAATCAAAAACTGCAAGAAAATACACGGTATTCGATTTAACTTTAATATGTCACGCACCTTTCAAAAACATGAGTATCATTATTTTTAAATGAAGTCCAAATCGACATACAAATATTAACAAAGGTGTTCCCCAAGTGTCGGTTTTAGGTCCAATTTTATACTTACTATATCTAGAAAATTTATCCCAAATCAACTTATCATGTCATTACACTATATACGCGGACGATACAGTGCTTTTATATGCCAATGAAAACCCTTTAATTCTAGAAAATACGATAAATGAAGACTTACAGAAATTTGAAAAGTGGCTTTATTCCAATCTTCTCTCTGTTAATTCAAGAAAAACTGAATATATGATTTTCCAACAAAGAAATAAACAAAATATTAAATTAAATATAAAAATAAAAAATGAACAATTGAAACAAACTTCTCTGATGAAGTATCTTGGCATTTGGATTGATGATAGGCTAAGGTGGGAGAAACATATTGATAATCTGATTAAAAAAATATCTTTCATTATTGGAGCCCTGAGAAGATGTCCCAAATTTTAATCCCAAAATAGCTAATATATTTTTATATTCACATATTCTCAGTAGAATCAAATATTTAATTAATATATGGGGAACGTGTTCTAAAAATAATTTCAATAAAATATCCGCTGTATACAGGAAAGCTTTGAAAGTACTGTATCGTCTACCATTTGACACTCCAACAAATCAACTTTATTCAATGACGAACACATTTTCTTTGGAGGAGCATTATGCAATGGACACTCTCAAAGCATCTTACCTTATTATCAATAAAATGATTAAATCTAATTTTGTATTAATTATAAATTCAGAAATTCACAATTACCATACACGACAACATAACTTGTTCCATCTAGATTCTGCAAATTCTGTAATTGGCCAGAAAAGATTCACGCATGAAGGTCTTTCAAAATTCAATGAAATACCCGAAGACTTAAAAAATTGTAGAAATATCACTGAATTTAAAATCAAAATAAAAAAATATTTTCTCGAAAAAAGAAATGGACTTTAATAGAATTCCTTCTTTGTTTTGGTGTTTTTTGTTTCTTTGTGATTCTGAATGTTTCATTTAAAAAAATATGTAAAAACTGAAACATGATCAGTCTCATACCAGTTTGATACTGTTTGACTGATCATGCTATTCCATCATAGATTAATAATTGACTAAATACCCTTTCATAATTTTACAGTTGTTTCTTAAAATTAAGAAATTGGTATACCTTTATTTCATACATGTAGCATTGAATTATGAATAAACGTTATTATTATTATTATTATTATACACATACTTACCCAAACCGATTTCTGAAAAAAAGTATCATTGGGTCACAAAAGTCGGAGGCGTTCAGATTGACTCACCCTATATAGAATAATGCGAAATTGTCGATAATTGGGACACTGAGATTCTAATTTCGATTCATAATGAGAAAATTCATTATCTGATGATTTTTGTTTGAAAGGGGATATATACTACAATCTCCACGTTTTCTTCCAGAATTGAAAATTATATCACAAATACCGCCATTTTCTCCATGCAGTCCCTCCACTGGTACGGAAAATTCGTAATCGACGACCCTGGTATGACCATCGACAACAGCAATAAATACATTGGCGTTGCCCGTCTTCGGCAACTCAGATCAAGTAATATCAGGTAATTTCAGTTACATTGAACTATTTTTTCAACGTGAAAAAAATTGATCAAACAAGATACCGCTTCTCTACCTCTACAATGTGCTGCAATGTGGTTTAATACGATTTTATTTTATTTTTCTCAAGTAGTCTTGTCGACGGACAACGATTTATGCTGACTCCATTATAACCATGCAATTTATCATGAATCATTTCTATTCTGATATTGAAGAACTTAAAAGTCGGATTACAGCAGCATGCCAGTCAATTCCTAGTGTAGTTTTCCGTAATGTTAGAGGGGACTTCGAAAACTGACTTTACGTAGATTTTATGTTTGAAATGTCTTTCTCGCAAATTATAGTTTATTTTGTGAAAGGAAAATAACCAACAATTAAAAAATCCCTTGCGTAATGAATGTATTCCTGTCATTCGAGGGTTGGAACGGTGCCACCTACTATTCTAACCATTTTCATCAAAAGAAGTCAATACAATAATGCATCGCAGAACAGGCAAATTACGATTAGAACGCCATTTTTCGGAAACTACTAGTCAAAAACTAAAACGTCAGGGTATCAATGGAAGCAGAATTGAACGCAATTCAAAATTATGTGCCACTTGACCCTCCTTCCCATATAAGATTATAATAGTAACATCTACCTCTTCTAGGGGGTTGAAACACGCAAACTATTCAGTAGAGCGAAACAAACTGGTGCGTGGGAGGAATATTCCAAAACACTACAGGAATTCAACAAAACAATCAGAAGGGAGCAAAGGAAAGCATGGAGAAAGTTCTGTGAGGAGATAGAACAAACCTCAGAAAGTGCCAGACTCCACCACATACTCTCCAAAAACCCCATAAACCCAGTGGGAACTCTCAAAAACTCACTGGAGGCTACACAAATACCGGGAAAGGAACAATTGAACTTTTGCTCAATACCCACTTTCCAGGATCTACCATTGTCACAAATCCCAGCATTGGAAACCCTGTCAACCTTCAACTAAGAGCGAGCAGGGCTGACTAGAAGGTGGCAGAGCGGATCGTAACATACCCGAAAGTAATATGGGTAATAAACTCTTTCAGCCCATATAAATCGCCTGGACCAGATGGAATATTTCCTGTCCTACTACAGCAGGGAATTATAGAACTATGCAGACTGTTCAGGTTGAGTCTAGCACTTGGCTGGATACCACAAACCTGGAAATCTGTGAATGTGGTCTTCATTCCGAAACCTGGCCGAAACTCATACGACCAGGTCAAGGATTACAGACCAATAAGCCTATCATCCTTTCTTCTGAAAGGACTAGAAAAACTGATAGACAGGGACAAACAGGAGGCAGCTCTAATAGACCGGCCATTACATATAAACCAGCATGCCTATCTAACAGGAAAATCGTGCGAGACGGCCTTGCACCAATTGGTGGACACTCTGGCGAAAAAGAAATAGCACTATGCACTTCTCTAGACATCGAAGAAGCCTTCGACAATACATCCTTCAAAAGTATGGTATCAGCAGCCAGGAGGAGAAGCGTTGATGAAACCACCTGCAGGTGGATAAAGTCAATGCTCCAAAATCGACAGGCCCATACCAACATATTTTAAGACTCCGCGGAACTGGAAATTGCCATAGGAACCCCACAGGGATGGATACTATTCCCCCTACTGTGGGACATGGTAGTAGACGAACTTCAGGAATCTTTAAACAATCAGGGATACTACTCCCAAGGTTATGCGGATGACATAGTAGTCCTCGTACAGGGAAAGTATGCCCAAATAACCTCTGAGCTAATGCAAAATGCACTGAGGACCGTAGAGGAATGGTGCAAAAGAGAAGGACTGAGGACAAACCACAGCAAAACCACAGCAAAAGTCAGGGGGACTTAAAGTCACCCAAATCCTTTGGCGCAACACTACAAGTTGCTGATCATGTCAAATATTTAGGGCTGTTTTCGGACGAGAAACTAACCTGGAACATGCATCTACAACATGAAGTCAACAAAAGCAAAGCATCGTTCATGATGTGCAGAAGATCTTTTGGAAAAACATGGGGACTGAAACCGAAAGTCATGCACTGGCTTTACACCGCGATCATAAGACCCAGAATTACATATGGTTCACTTTTGTGGTGGCCCAAGATAAAACAGAGACAGTCGAAAACCAACCTTGGTGAAATACAGAGGCTCGCCTGTCTGTGTATCACGAGTGGTATGAATAGCAATCCAACCGCTGTTATGGAAATTATCCTAAACCTCACACCTTTAGACATCACAGTCATGGGGGAGGCGACGATGAGTGCACACAGAATTAAACAAACAGGTAATTGGATAACACAACCTCAAACTGGGTACACCAAAATCATCCATGAAGTCAACATTACCGAACTGGAAATAATATCAGACTACGTGCTACCACAATACTCGTACGAAAAAACATTCAAAACGCAGCTCAAGTGGAACGAATGGGACTCGGGAGTAGAATCACTATCATCTGGAAACATTATCTGGTACACAGATGGTTCAAAAACAGATAAAGGAACAGGAGCAGGAATATACGGGGTGAGGCCAAAAAGGAACGTAATAGTCCCACTTAGTAATAACACCACAGTATTCCAAGCAGAGACACATGCCATAAGGACATGTATACAGATGAATGAGTGGGTATGGAAGAAAACACATCTACATTCTATCTGACAGCCAGAGCGCTATGAAAGCTCTGAACTCAACACAGATAAAGTCTAAGCAAGTCTGGGAATGTCTTCAGAGCCTCAATAAACTGTCGAAACGCAACAAGGTTACACTTGTGTGGGTGCCCGGACATAGGGGAATTGAAGGCAATGAAAAAACAGACCAACTTGCGGAGAAAGCATCTGAATCACCATTCACAGGTCCAGAACCAGCGTTTGGAATTAGCAAAACCCGATGCGGAAACCTAATCAATGAGTGGAAGAAATCAAAACACCATACGTATTGGGACCAAATCGAAGGGCATCGACACAGCACAGCAATGGTGAGGCACCTGAGCCAAACACTGACGGCTGACACACTCAACCTTAACAGATCTAAGATACGATCACCGGCTTACTAACCGGACACTGCGGCCTTAGGAAACACCTACACACCATGGGAATAAATAGAGAAACCATGGACTGTATACTCTGTGGTGGCGAGGAGGAAACAACCTCTCACATCATCTGCTCTACAAGCGCAACAGAATATTCGGACAGATCAACCTAGAAACAGGCATGAATCCGAAACACCTAATAAATAGACTACTAAACCTGGTGAAAACACAGGCCTATTCAACTAGGAACCACTGACGACAGAACACTACAAAAAACCCCAGCTGCTCTCAGTGTTGAGGGAAACCTCAAGGTGAACCTGGTATCTCGCTCGTCAGCCTTTAACCAACCAACCAACCAGGGGGTTGAACCACGAGGGCTACAAATATTCTTTGAAAGTGTCCCCCTTGACAATCAAATTGACCTGTTTTTTTCGATTCCCCATATTATTTACTGGAAGGAAGATATTAAGCGTGGGAAGTTTTCAAATTGACACCCTGTATATTATAACAGTGTTGAAATACCATCTTGATAAATATTATTTTCATTATAATTTGTGTTGATTTTACAGTTGTACGGTAGTTTCACCGATGGAATTCCTCTCGAAAGAATGTATACACGAATTTTCTTCCGGCCCAGAATACGGCGATTTCAGTGAAGGGTGGCATAATGACGTTATGTCCGATACATTTGCACGAATGGACTCCGTGTGGAACTACAAGCCAGCCCATATAACTGGCAGCTTCAGATATGTTGGTAAATAGCCGAAATTGATTAAAAATTCTAAATTAATAATTATTATTAACAGTAACAGCACAATGTATGTATCTGAAATTATAGGTGAAATATTGTTTCTACAACTCATCCAATAATCTGTATTGTATTTCTATCTATTTCAAGGTGATATTACCTCCTCTCTCGCTCAATGATATAAAGCAAAATTTTCGAAAAACTGGCACGTAAGTATACACCAGACATCTAACGCTTACTGATGAAGTCAAAGTGGTAGGGAGAGGTCCAGAACCTTCTCAAATCTTCTACTATACAGTGTGTCCCACTTACCATGCTCACCATGGGTATCTTTTTCATGGTGAGAGATACGAGGTTGGTTAAATGACACCAAATGTGGAGTTTATCGAGGCCAACTATAATGTGAAAAAATAATTTGATAAAATCTATTCGTTTTTGTTTTATACGCAAAAAACAGATTTTGATCATTTTCATGTCTCCTCCGTAACTTCTTTATTTATGAAAATATTCGAATAGGAATTTCACATTCTCATAGCAGTTTTTTCAATGAGATTTCGAAAAAAATATGATAATAATAATAATAATAATATTTATTGTTGTCATTGGATCCATTTTGGACATTGACATGGTCAGCATCTATTAAAAACAATTTGAGTAAATTAATTAAAAAAAACTTTCAACATCAAACAACAAACATAGCACAAACGTTATTTACATTAACATGTTAAAATTTAGGTGTAACTAAGGTACTCTTCAACAGTGTAGAAGCAGTGTTCAAGCAAATATTCCTTAATTTTATGTTTAAATAAATTTATACCCTTGATTGATTGGAGGTTGACAGGTAAGGAATTGAAAATTTTTATTCCCCTATACTCTGCTCCCCTTTCGAATAGGGCTGTACTGTGTGCTGGAATTCTCAGACTGTCGGAATAACGTAGCACTCTATTACTATTAGTACGTCCATTTACATTTGTCATGAATAGATTTGGGTTACTTTTGACAAAAATAAGTAGCCTATATATGTAAAGAGAGGGAAGTGGTAGTACACCGAGTTTTTTGAAAAGTGGTCTGCACGGTTCTAAAAAGTGTGTTTTCAGTATACACCGTATTACACGCTTTTGTGCCAAGAAAACTCTATCAGCCAATTGGGATCCTCCCCAAAAAATCAAGCCATAGGTTAAGATTGATTGAGCATGAGCAAAGTAGTAGGTTTTCAACACAGCAAAGTCCACGGATATTCATATCAACTCTTCTAGAATTTGAGATATCAGTATCAACTTTCATTTTTCACTATAACTTAGTTATGAATAACTTTTTTTTATCTTTCAGATATGTCACAGTAATAGTTTTTTGCTGATTACAACGGAGTTATCGTCATTTATACAAAAACAAGAACTATTTTGAAGTCGCCATCTTGAATTTATAAATTTTAACAAAAAAATCATGATCTCCGACCTCAAAAACCCCCACATACCAATTTTGAATGGAATCGGACCATAATCACAAATCTCGTCCGCCATATTGGAGGAGCCGCCATTTTAATTTTTTATTTCAATAAAAATTTCACAGTGCATTGTCACCGGAATTATGAACATCTGCCAAATTTCAAGTTATTAGGACCGCCAGAAGTGGGTCATAATTCACTTGCAATAGAATGATCAAAATTTGTTATTTACGTATAAAACAAAAACGAATAGATTTTATCAAAACATTTTTTAACATTTTAGTTAGCCTTGATAAACTCCACATTTGGAGTCATTTAACCGACCTCGTATCTCTTACCATTCAAAAGATACCTATGGTGAGCATGGTAAGTGGGACACACTGTATATAACGCTGCGCTCGTGCTTAAAATACTTGGATAAATTAAAACAAATAATTGATGAAGATTTGGAAAATATAAAAAATTGGTTTGTTCGGAATTTATTGACTATAACTTTTGATAAAACGAATAAACTTTCCTTCACCTGTTATCAGATCCTTTGCCAAATTTAGGTCCACTCAAAATTCGTAGTGAGTTTAAAATTGATGAAACTAAAGGTGTCAAATATTTAGGAATAATGACTGACAACCATTTGAGGTGAGACCATCATATTTTTTTTGTCATTAAAAAACTGAGATATATGATAGCCAAATTTAAGTTTCTAATACAATTTCTCTCATTGAGGCACCTTGAAATACTGTACTTTTCCTTAGTACAATCTCAGTTGAGCTATGGTATTCTGGGATGGGGTGGTATTAAAAAATCTTCATTTAATTTGGAAGTGATTCAAAAATAAGAAAATATATATACCATCAAAATCATTTGTTTCCTTCTGATCTTCTATATGAAAAAAAGTAGAAAATTTGATATTGTACAATTGTTTATGTATAGAATTCTCATCCACATTTTGAAAAATAAAAAGGATATCAATTTTGGAGATCATCTTCATGAGACGAGGTATAAAACTGGATTGAATAAAGAAATGGCACAATAAATTTCAGTCACATTATCCCAAAATTGTTGAACATTCTACCAGATATTATTAAAATAACTAAATCTATGTATTATTACAATAATGAAGTGAAAGACTGGTTTAGTAACACATAAAGACATACTTTTCATAATTTGATGTATATTAATTAATGGTTAAGTTTATTTTGTTTTAATATTCAAAACGTTGAAATATTTAGATCAGAAATAAGATTGGAAATGAAAAACAAAAATTATTTTCAGTTTTAAAATAGTTCTTTAGTAGAATAGTTCACCTTACAACAAGGTTACTTGGTAAGGTTTCTTTTCAGTTTATTCATTGAAATGTATTAAACACTTCTATAGTTATGTATTCATTCATTTATAAATAAACTTATTTTGTTATTATTATTGAAAGGGCGTTTATAACATTTGTTACCTTATATACTATTATATCAGAATATTATGGCAGTATGTTTTGTATACATTTAATTTGTTTGAAACGTATTTCTATCAAAATTGAATATGCTATAAACTTTGTAAACTTTTGTCATTAAATGGAAAATACTTTGTTTTGTAGCTTTTTGTTGTAGAACTATTTTGATTATTTAAATAAACACTTAGAGCCTTATAATAAGGATACTGATTTGAAAAAGTCTTCAGAAAATAATAATGAAAAACATTCGTTTTATGTCATCAATGTTTGCGAAGAAAGTATATGACTGTGAAGTGAACATTTTATCATCATTTGCTTTTTTATTTCAGGTAAATTCGCCACATACCCCGGTGGCGGTTACGTATCAACTTTGGGTCGCACACTGAAAAACTCTTTGATCAACACCGACTATATTTTCAACAACAACTGGTTCGACAAATTCACACGATGTCTTTTCTTGGAATTCCTCCTGTATAATTCCAATAGCAATCTTTTCCAATCGGTATTGGTGAAATTCGAAATGAGCACAACTGGATTCGTTAGATCGGTATACGATGTAAGTAAAAATTGATGAATGGGCCATTCTCATGGCAGAAATATTTCACTGTCTTCCATAGCTCGCACAAGTCTCCCGAAAACTTTTGAGGAAAAAAAGAAAAGTCAAAATCAAAAAATATACTTGATTGTCAAAAGTTTTTCAACTCATCGACAAAGCTTTTCAACTATAAATAAAATTTAAATTGTTATTTTCTGTAAACTATTATGGTGATAGTCCACCCAATCTGATGATTGTTTACTAAAATTTGTCTTTTAAAATTATTTTAGAAACGACCTGCTAAATTTTCAAATTAATATATTGATTTGTTGTGAAGTCATCAAATAAAAACTTTTTTTAACTTCAACCTCCTTTATTTGGAATAATAATCAAGTTGAACCCCTCATTCCTTATATAATTTAGTCCAATTTTACTGGAGGTATCTACAGGCAAACGTAAGTGTCATTTGGAAACACCCTATAACGCACATATTTTCTATCAAATCAGATATATTATAAATTTAATTTATCAATCAATTAAATCCCAAGAAACATAAAATATTTATACAGGGACAACAAATATAAATATACATATGAAACCCAAAATATAACAGTATTAGGTATAGTTGATAGGTAACAATTAAATATAAGAATAATATATAAATCAGTATTAAGCAGAAATTGGTCAGAGACATTATATTACTTCATCTTCAGTAGAAATGATAATTTTTTTCAATTCCCTTTTGAACTTTGTGAGGTAATTAATAATAGACCTTATTCGTTTCGGAATGCTATTATAAGCTAAAATACCGCGATAATACAGGGTGATTCAAAAGTACTTTGACAAACTCCAGGAGGTGATTCCTCACAATATTCTATTATGAATTGCCCAGATAAATATATGTCCGGAAGCGCTTCGTTTCCAAGATACAGGGTGTTGAAGTTTTATTTTTATTTTGGTTTTTTTCAAATAACTCTTGAAATACTGAACTTAATTAAACAAAACTTGGTAATAAGAGGTTTTTGAGGTGTCGAATTCGAACCTGATGTTATTATTTCTCTTATTCGTAGGGGGCGCCACCTCTTTTTCTTTTTTGAAGATTCATAACTTTTTTGAGCGTACTTCTAGCACATTTTTCAGTAAAAAAAATCGATTCGTCTATCATATCTACGTAAAAAAGCTACCTTTGTTAAAAGTCGCTGTAAGCAACCGTTTTCGAAATATTTGGACTTGAAAATTTCAAGTCAATCATTTGATAATCGATGCATGTTGAAGTTATTACCAATATTTTGCATTTTTCACAAGAATGCTTTGGAAAAGAATTTGACGTTTAAGTAAGTAGTTTTGGTAATTACATATTTTGTGACAGTTAAACGTTTAATTAAGTTCAATATTTCAAAAGTTATTTGAAACAAACGAAAATAAAAATAATACTTCAACACCCTATATCTTGGAAACGAAGCGTTTTCGGACATATATATATATTCATATTAGAATTTTGTGAGGAATCACCTCATGAAGTTTGTCAAAGTACTTTTGAATCACCCTGTATAATAAATTTTTGCCAAACTGAGTTTTAATTTGGATAGTTTTTAGTTTATCAGATTGCCTGGTTAGGTGACTATGGCCATCAGAAGCAACAACATAGGAGAGATTGGATTGGATTTTTTGTTAGTTGAATAAACGTGCAAATTTTCATTTCGAATAATTAATCAATATCTAGAAGATTTGTTATTTTGTATAATTTTGAAGACTAATTTGAAAATACATTTCATAATATTATTCTGTAAGGTTATCAATAGTTTCAAAATTGATTTTGTTGCAGTTCCCCAAATTGAAATAAAATACTGATGCTTTCGATATATCAAATTGAAGTTTGAGATGTAAAAATGACAATAATAGGGAATTTTTTTCTCTTCTCAGATCCAGAACATGCGTAGACCAAGAGAGAGTTTGATCAATGGTTAAACCTAGAAATTTTAAGAATTTTTTGTATCGTATACAAGAATTATCCACATTGAGGGGTTTAATCTGATTTTCTGGGAAAGATATTTTAGAAATATACATAAAGCAAGATTTTTCAATATTTAAAGATAACTTATTTTCTTCGAAACATGACGAAATCAAAGTGAGGTCACCTTCCATTTGTTCCTTTATTTCTTGAGGACTTTTTCCATAATAGTACAGGGTAGTATCATCCGGAAATAATTTTGAATGGCATTTCAAATTCAGGCAAGATATCGAATTTATATAAATCAGGAACGAAACAGGCCCAAAGATAGACCCTTGGGGCACCCCACAAGAAATATCTCTCTTCGAGTAGGTTGAGCCCCTCATATAAATAAATTGCTCTCTTCCACTGAGGTAATTTTCCAATAAATCATAAACGTTGCCCTAATGCCAATTTGTCTTAGTTTCACTAATAAATATGGTCATCACGCAGTCAAAAACAAAGAGAAATTATTTATAGATTGATGAATAATGCATTAAAAGTAAGTAATATTTGAAAAAACTTGGGATACACCATCCTTAGATTTGTACGAATATACCAATAATATGACTTTGAACCAAATAATCAATTTGAAAAGGCTAAATTTGATTTCAAGTGAACCAAGAATATTCAAAAGGGTAATACACCAATTCGGAAAAATTCCAAAATACACAATCATACTACTCGGATTTTGAACTACTCTCACTCGGACAATTCAGCATTCCCTTTAAAACGAGCCACCCTGAATAACTTTCGAAACAATGATTTGTAGGAAAAATTTAAAGACACATCAACAGTAGTGTACACGGGGACACATTTTGATATATTCAAATTTGATATAACTTGCCCTATCGCACCCCCAGATCATATCACCAAGTTATTTAAAATGAATCACCTTATAGTTTTTGCATTATCATATGCTCCATGATTTCATCAAAGTATAATACATATGGTCTGGAGCTTATAGTACGGGAGCTACAAATAATTTTAGTTGTAAACGAGCCACCCTTAATGAACTTCTGTACAATCTGTTAGCTAGATTTTATGGGTGTTTTTTGAAGTACACTTCAAAAAAGTCTTATTTTACTAGTCGAGTTTGGATTCGATATTATCTTCATTTTGTATTTTTCTCATTCTACAATTACTATTACCTACCAGGTGAAGCTACAGAATGACCACCATGGTCCCCGGATCTCACTTCTGTAGATTACTTTCTATGGAGTCATTTGAAGTCTAAAGTGTATAAGATAGAATCAACACCAGAAGATTTGAGAGAGAATATCCTGAGGCATTGCACAGAAATAACCCCCGATATTTTCAACCACGTAAGGGCGCCAATGGAAGCTCGTTGATACCATTGTATGGAAATTGGCGGAAAAGTTTTTGAACATATTCTATAGATTTTTTTTCTTCCCATTGTCGAGTTATCAGATTTCGAATTAAGAATTTAAGGTTCATATGAACCCATGAAAAAATTAACGGCAATGATAAATATTCTGAAAAAAATCGAGTTATTTTGGCATTTAAATTGAATAATTAGAGAGATATAGAAGAAAATCTGATGAACTGTCTTCGAAGAATAAAATAAAAACCTAATTTTTTTTCAAGTTTTCCCAAAAACCATTCATCTGATTCCATTTCAAATATCATGACATATCACTGTCAAAGTAAAAGACAATCACGATATTTTTCAGAATGTTCAACTTCAACGTTCCCTCACAATTTAAAAAAAAAAACCTGAAAATCTTGTTATAAAATCAAAGACACTTGGGAAGAATCGGTTTTGCAAGTGATATTTATATGAAATTTAGAAGACTGTACATTGAGGAACTATTCATATAATTTTTCAAACATAAAATCAAACAATTTATATTTTTAATAATGATTTTCAAAACCTCGGACAAAAACGGTAAATCGCTCCACTAAGTGAATCCTCTGTAGTACATGAACGAAAAGACAAAAATAGTTCTGTTACAGTCCACTAGGTATTGCACAGAATTATTGTCACTGTCATATTTACTGTACAGCGTTGCCAATAGTTCTGAACAGCGGTAACCGATGTAATTTGTTTAATTTTTCAAAAATGAAAGTTACGTCGATAGGGGTTTGTCAGTTCATCAGTTGGATGTTGGATTGGTCCGCCTAAAGCCTTGCAGTCCTTGGACAGAATTGAAGATGTAAGTAATGAGTTTTATGTTTTGCGACTTAAAATATCAGTTTTGGAAATCAAAATCTAAGAAAACGAATGAATCAGCTTTAAAGAAAATGGTCCACCTTTGAAAACACCAAAAACGATTGAAAAGATAACTCCTTTTAAAACAAAAGGAGGTAATCCTGGATGTTCTGCAAATCAACCGAAATTTGCAGACAAGGAAAATACATAACTGTTTCTGAAAAATGTGGTGTACACCCATTACAAAACTGAAGACTCCGCAGATTTTCCGAAACTTACAGAATGATTCGGCACGTGGGTTAAGTTCGAAAAACGAGGACTCCAATCTCCACCCAATACAAATCTGAGGGCGCTGCAAATTTCCTGACATTTTCAGACAGGACACAGCAAACAACACTGAATTTGAGAGTAATAAAGTGTCCGAGGTCTCCACCCAATAAAAACCAGAGGCACTGCAACTCTCACCAAATTCACGGACTCAGCAGAGGCCACTGAATTTGAATAACGAGGTCACCGAGGTCTATACCCAACAAAATCATGGAGGCACTGTGAATTCCATCAAATGTACAGACAGGACTCAGCTGATCTCGAAAAATTATTTCCCCGAGGTTTTCACCCAACAAAAAACTAGAGGCACTGTTAGTTTCACTAAATTCACTAACAAAGTCACTAATCAACAGTAATGAAGCCCGCGAAGTTTACATTCTCAAAAAAACTGAGATACTGCAAAACTGAAATCTTTTGTAGACTACTGAACAATAAGCATATACGAGGAGCTGGAAAAGAGAAGAAAAGAAAGGAAGAACCTTGAAAACGAATTCAATGGCGTCTGAAGAGTACTGTCCGTGAATTTGGTGAAAGATGCAGTACTTCCGGTTTTGGTTGGATGTTGTGTTCTGTAAACAAATTTCAGGAAATTTGTTGTGCGTGCCCTCAGATTTGTCTTGGATACAGACCTCATTGTTCCAACTAACAACCGCCCGTACTGAGTTATGTGTGCAAGTTTCAAAAAATGTAATAGGAAAGTTTGAACCGAAATAATTATAATAATTATTAAAAAAGTCATGGGATGATCATGAATCATGACTTTGTATGTGTCTCATCAATGTTGACTTTTTACTACAAACCTCATGTTTAATGTCTTGAAAAAGAAAATAAACATTTCCGAAAGCTCGACCAAATAACAAAGACTATTCTTTTAAACAGCCCATTATTTTGACTGCATCTTCAAGATCCATCCGCATTTTCCCATAACTAGTCAGTCACGACTACCCTTCGCCTTATACATATTATATATTCCATTTATCTAATGTAGATAATACAGTAGATACATAATTCATTATTGAAGAGAAAGAAATCACAAAATCAAGAAAATATATTCCCAGGAAATGAGTGAAGGTGTACACTTTCCAAAAATTATAGAAGAACTAACAAAAAGTGTCAGAGAGCTACAATATTCAATTGAATTCATGTCAAGCAAATATGAAGAAGTTAAGGCAGAAAATCAAGAAGTACTGAAAATTTTAAAAGAATTGAAAAAGGAACGAAGAGAGATAACTTTAGAGAATATGACACTAAAAAACGAAATTACACATATAAAAACAGAACTCAATCTTTTGAAACAAACAATCAACTGTGATGAACAAATGAAACTTAGAAATAGTATTGAAATTAAAGGTGTTATTAAGCAGGAAAATATATTGGATGTCGAAATTATTGAAGGTATATTTGAAAAAATCGGCATTAAGTCTCAAATAAATGAAATCAAACAAATTATTCGGTTAAAAGAAAACAAAGAAATACCAGTGAATACTATGAAAATCATACTTAAAAATGAAGAAACAAAGGAAACAATTCTACAAGCAGCCAAACAGTATTATAAAACTAAGGGAGTGTTATCATCTTCAGAAGTAGGATTGGGAGGAAAATTGGTGATATACCTTAATGAAGAATTGACTTCAAGAAACAAATATTTATTAGGCAAATCAAGAGAATTGAAGAAATTTGGATACAAGTTTATTTGGTTCAGGAATGGGAAGATTTTTGTTCGGAAAAATGAAAAAGAAAAAACCCGAATTATCAACTGTGAAGAGGAAATCGAAAACTTGAAGAACATACAGTGATTATATATGTGCGTATGTGTGTGTGCATGTATATACAATACAAAAAAAAAGTTATATGGATCCATACCTAATTAATTTAAATCAAAATGCAGTTATTGAAACTGAAATTGTTGAGGAATTCAGGTCATACAGGGTTGTAAGTTTTGAAAGAAATGAATTCTCAATTTACCATAATAATATCCGTAGTATTTCTAAAAATTTTGATGAAGAATAGTTATTTGTTTTACTAGGCATAAAAGCACAAGATTTAATGCCGCGGCTGGTGTTTGAAACCAGCCAAGGCATTAAATCTGCTTTTCTGCCGTGTGAAACATATAATTTTTTCTTCAAATTTGTTCCAATTCCACGCAAAATCGACTTTTTCATAATTAAATTGCGTTTCATTATCAATATCCAAATAACTAAATTATTTTATCAAAGGTAACTGGGCCCTGCGTTACTATATTTACCGCTGATGACGTTTGTTGAATATGTTTGTTTACTGTTTACTTTGTCATTGTCAATTTTGAAAAGTTATCATGTTAGAAATGGAATTACTGCAAAGTGAGGATGAATTGATGCAATTAACACCACTTGAGATAAGAGACCAGGCGCGAGATGTGGAATTTAACCTTTTACCGGAAAAATCAAGAACTGTATATGAACTCACATACAGCAGATTCATGGAATATAGACAGAAGAAAAATATAGGATCTTTGTCTGAAAATGTGCTGATTGTCTATTTTTCCGATCTTTCAAAGAAATTGAACGAAATTTTTCTGCCTAGGCAGTAAAAGTGGACTTTTTCTGCCTAGGCATTAAAAGTACAACTTCTAAGCCTGCCAAGTGTCATTAAAAGAAAAGGCCGCTTTTAATGTCATTTGGAGAAAAAGAATATTTATTGATCAATTTTACAAAGAATTTGATATATTAATATTCACAGAAACTTTCAGAATATATAACACATATTTATTTAATATAGAGAGATATGATTTAATATACAATGAGGGACATTTGAATCAAAACGATGGGACAGTATTTTACATTAAAAATAATTATACCTATGAATATAGGATAGAAAACTTAAATAAACTTCAAATTATTATAATGAAAATTAATATCAATAAAAATGAATTTGTTCATGTAATTGCATTATATAGATCACCATCAATATCTCCATATGAATTTAATTCATCTTTAAATAATTTCCTACATGATAATAATAATAAATTTCAAAATAGTACAACCATTTTTATTGGTGATATTAATATCGACATTCTTTCTGATAGACTATATTGTCATGAATATTGTAATATTTTCAGTAATCATGGATTTTTATCATAAATAAATGATTATACAAGAGAAATGGCAAATCAGAAATCTTGTTTGGATCATATATTTATCAAAAGTAAAAGAACTAGTACTCACTTCAAACCAATAATATTCAGATATAATATAACACATCATTATCCTATTATCCTACAAATTGATTGTGAGAAATATACTGAAATTACCCATCAAAAATACAAATACTATATTGATTACAAAAAATTACGAGAGCAATTCTCATATACTGATTGGAACACATATTTTCAATTAGAAAATGCAGAAAAATTGGCAAATTATCTCATAAATGAAATCAAAACATCTATAGATAAAAGCACTACTCGTGTAAAGATGAAAAATAAATCCAAAAAAAGAAAAAAATGGATGACTGAAGGAATAATGAATTCTGTGAATAAAAAAACAGATTTATATCAAAAACTTAAAAAGAATTACGAAAATTTGGAATTGGAAATTGAATATAAAAATTATAAAAAGAAATTAACTCAAATTATAAATGGAGCCAAAATAAAATATTGTAAACAAGAAATAGAAAAAAACTGTCATTCTTCTAAAAAGTTATGGGACAATATTAAAAAATTATGCAATGAAACACAAATCCTGTTTCAAATGGTATAAAGTCAATTGAGTTGAAAAATCAGACAATAACTGATGAAAAGGAAATAGCTAATGAATTTATAAACTATTATAGTGGTGTTGGTAAAAATTTAGCAGAACGAATAGTGAACAATAATAATGAATCAAAAACATCAACAAGTTGCCTAAAAACCATATACATTGAGGAAACAAACCGAACTGAAGTTGAAAATGCAATAAAAAAAGAAAAAAAAGAAATCTCCAGGTGCGGACGGTATTACAACTGAAGTCTTGCAAACATTAATTGATTCAATTTCTGATCCCTTAGTACATCTTTTAAATGTTATTTTTAAATCTGGAGCATGTCCCAGTTCTTTCAAAATTGGTATTATAAAACTAATTTATAAAAGTGGTAATAAAAATAAAATGGAAAATTATAGGCCAATTACTTTGATTTCAAGCATAGCAAAAATTTTTGAAAAAATATTAAAGGTGAGAATTGAAAAATATCTAAATCATATAAATTTTTTGTCTCTAAATCAGTTCGGATTTCGGCAAAATGTTTCCACTGATCATGCAATTTGTCACCTCACTTCTCATATCTACAACTCATTGGATAATAACACACCAAATCTCAGTATATTTCTTGAACTAAAGAAAGCATTCGACTCTGTAAGTCATGAAATACTGCTAAAAAAACTGGAACTTATTGGTTTCCGTGGAATAGCTTACAAATTAATGAAGAGTCATATTTGCAATAGAATACAACATGTAAAAATTAACAAAACTGTTAGTGATCCAATGGCTTTTTGTTATGGAGTACCCCAAGGCAGTGTTTTAGGTCCATTACTATTTAATATCTTTCTCAATGATCTTTTTAAATTGAAGTGTAATGGAAAAATGCATGCATTTGCAGATGATACTGTTTTTTTTTATAATGCTTTCACCTGGACTGCATTGAAACAAACTGTACAAGAAGATTTAAAAATAATTAAATGCTGGTTTGACAAAAATTTACTTACAATAAATTTTGATAAAACTTATTATCTCCCATTCACCTGCTTTGAAAATTCTTTACCAAATTTAGGCCCACTTGAAATAGATAGTAACTTTGAAATTCATGAGACTGAATGTATAAAATATCTAGGAATCAAATTTGAAAGACATTTGAGATGGGACCATCAAATTTCCTTCCTCGGTTAGTCGGATGGAGCGAGATATCAGAGTATTTACGACTGAGTTGAGTTGTGAGGGATGATGGTGGGACTTGGAGTTGAGATATCGGTTGGTGTGGGTGGGTTTTCTATAAACCGTTTTTATAGAAGACCCACCCACACCAACCCACACCAACCGATATCTCAACTCCAAGTCCCACCATCATCCCTCACAACTCAACTCAGTCGTAAATACTCTGATATCTCGCTCCATCCGACTAACCGACGACCACAACAGACAATCCGAACTTCACAACGTAAAACAAGCTCTCCTACAAAACGGATACAGACCAGACCACATAGACAGAAACATCCAAAAACAGCTTCAGAAACCATTAGTAACCAAAAACGAACCACAAGTTGAAGACCGTCCATCCAAAGTCTTCTTCCCTTACATCAAAGGGGTGACGGACAAAATCAGTCGACTTTTCAGAAAAGCAAATATCAAAACCATCTTTACCACAGAACAAAAACTATCACACCTCATCAGACCAACAAAAGACAAAATTCCCAACGAAGACGATCCTATCAACACTCCCTTTCAGTTAGAAATCGAGACACCAGCTCCGCATTAGCTCTTCATTTCATCCAAACGGGTCACCCCATAGATTTCGAGAAAACGAAAACCATCGCCCCAGTACGTTCAAGAACTTCTCGTTTTATCAGAGAAGCCATCGAAATCGAAAAACGGCCTGATTGCCTGAACATTAAAGATGATAGCCGTAAATTGAACCCCATTTGGAAGCCCCTTCTTCCAACCGTAATTACCAGGCCACGTGAAACTTATCCGCAATCAATTATTATCCCATTAACTCCAACTACACAGCAGGCACCAGCAGACAAGACAAACGAGAAAACCCGTAAGACCCGCCCACCTCCAGGTAGCCAACCACCTATAAATACTACAGTGCAACCAACATCGGATCGTCTTTTGAGATCAAGGAGTAGGCAGTTTGAGACCTTGATATCTCTCAAGACCACGACTCGAGGAGTAGGCAGATAGAGGCCTCGCAGTCACACTCTTGAAAATGACTCCAAAGCAGGAGCCGAAACGTCGAGTTATAAACTCTCAACGCGGTTCAACCCATGAACTTAGTAATGTACATATTTCTGACCGCGGAAACCTTTCCGAACATTTTATTCGCCTCTATGGGGAGGAACTATTTTCACTGACTAAGATCTACAGCACTCTCCTTCAGAGAAAATCTCGTTTGCTCTGCGACCTTGTCTTCTTGAAATCCTGTCGAGACCACAGCGTCATTCCAAAAGGCTTAATGCTGAAACACCACACCAAATCCGCATCTATTTCCAGAATCCTCAGGCACACGGGTTTCGCTCTCCTTAGAAACCACATCCAGACCACCAGACATAATTTACACAGAACGAATTCCAAATTACTTCAAGTTCACCTTCAAATCCATTCCTTTAACATTCATTCAACAATATGGGACACTTTCGATCGCATCTCTCACCAAAAAGCTCTCCACATCTCCTCCCAAAAAACTGAGACCCAAAAACGGAAGCTCTCCCGACTCATCGAAGTCCAGAACCCAAATCCGCCCACCCACTCGGACATTCAAGTCGTCAAGAACGTATCTGATTTTCCCATTTCTGATGCTGCACACTCAGCTCTTGCCAAAGGATTCAATTTTGCCGTCACCCCCAAAACCATTCCGGTAGAAAAGATCATTACCCAAACCGAAGAAGCCCTATTCAATCTACCAAGAAACGACGCCGAAAACATCAGGCGCGAAGTGGCCAAAATCTTATCTTCAGCCAAACCCCCTTCCACAAACCTTCGATCCGCTGAAAGACACGCCCTCAAAGAATTAAATCAAAATCCCGACATAGTCATTCTTCCAGCCGACGAAGGAAATACAACCGTCATCCTAAATTCGTCGGATTATTTCGACAAAATGAACTCCCTTATCAGTACAGATGAATACAAGAAAGTCCCCAATGATCCCACCACATACCTGGAAAAAACAACAAAAGCCCAGATCAATAAATCAAACCTTCCATCCGACGTCAAGTCCCTATTAATACCGAAGGAGAGATCCTCTCGAATCCCAAAAATATATGGCCTTCCTAAAATTCACAAAATCGGAACCCCTCTCAGACCCATTGTCAGTGCATTCAACTGCCCAACCCAACGCTTAGCGAAACATCTTTCTAACATTCTTCAACCTATAGTTGAAATATCCGAATCCCACGTGAAAAACTCCTACCACTTCATCAATCGAATTAAGGAATTCAACATATCTAACTCCGACATCCTAGTCAGCTTCGACATCGTCTCTCTTTTCACCAACATCCCTATTGACGAGACCCTCACCATATTACAAAACAAGCACGACATATCACAAGATATCCTCACTCTAATCAAACATTGTATGTCCAACACATACTTCACGTTCCAAAACTCTTTTTATAGGCAAATCAAAGGTGCCCCTATGGGATCCCCTCTCTCACCTGCGATTGCCAATATATTCATGGAAGATTTCGAAACCAAAGCCCTTTCATCAGCCACTCTTCAACCTTCCTGCTGGTTACGATACGTTGATGACACTTTTGTCATCTGGCCCCACGGGAGAGATACCCTGGATTCTTTCCTGACCCATCTGAACGAAGTACACCCTTACATTCGCTTCACGATGGAGATAGAAAGCAATTCAACTCTGCCATTCTTAGATGTACAAATCACTAAAAATCCTCAACAAGGTTTCTCGTACACGGTTTATAGAAAACCCACCCACACCAACCGATATCTCAACTCCAAGTCCCACCATCATCCCTCACAACTCAACTCAGTCGTAAATACTCTGATATCTCGCTCCATCCGACTAACCGACGACCACAACAGACAATCCGAACTTCACAACGTAAAACAAGCTCTCCTACAAAACGGATACAGACCAGACCACATAGACAGAAACATCCAAAAACAGCTTCAGAAACCATTAGTAACCAAAAACGAACCACAAGTTGAAGACCGTCCATCCAAAGTCTTCTTCCCTTACATCAAAGGGGTGACGGACAAAATCAGTCGACTTTTCAGAAAAGCAAATATCAAAACCATCTTTACCACAGAACAAAAACTATCACACCTCATCAGACCAACAAAAGACAAAATTCCCAACGAAGACCATGGTATTTACGAAATTCCCTGTTCTATCTGCCCCCACTCTTATATAGGAGAAACTTCGAAACAGATCCATTTTCGATCCTATCAACACTCCCTTTCAGTTAGAAATCGAGACACCAGCTCCGCATTAGCTCTTCATTTCATCCAAACGGGTCACCCCATAGATTTCGAGAAAACGAAAACCATCGCCCCAGTACGTTCAAGAACTTCTCGTTTTATCAGAGAAGCCATCGAAATCGAAAAACGGCCTGATTGCCTGAACATTAAAGATGATAGCCGTAAATTGAACTCCATTTGGAAGCCCCTTCTTCCAACCGTAATTACCAGGCCACGTGAAACTTATCCGCAATCAATTATTATCCCATTAACTCCAACTACACAGCAGGCACCAGCAGACAAGACAAACGAGAAAACCCGTTAGACCCGCCCACCTCCAGGTAGCCAACCACCTATAAATACTACAGTGCAACCAACATCGGATCGTCTTTTGAGATCAAGGAGTAGGCAGGTTGAGACCTTGATATCTCTCAAGACCACGACTCGAGGAGTAGGCAGATAGAGGCCTCGCAGTCACACTCTTGAAAATGGCTCCAAAGCAGGAGCCGAAACGTCGAGTTATAAACTCTCAACGCGGTTCAACCCATGAACTTAGTAATGTACATATATATATATATATATATATATATATATATATATATATATATATATATATATATATATATATTGAAACTTAATTTGACACGAACCAAGGAATCCAAAGTAGAGGTTTGTCTACACATTGACAGGCAGCTAACACTTCGTTGTTCTGACCAATCCAAGGTTCAATCAAGTTTCTAGTACGTTATGAGGAACGCAAGCAGAGTCTAAGTGAAAATAGAGTATATTTCGTTTTAATTCCGACAGTTCCAACCTTTGACAGCTGTTTCGTGCTAACGCACTCTTCAGAAAGGATTTATGGAGCTCTCCAAATCAAAACGAAACCACTCAGGAATTAGTACCGTGAAGGCAAGACAGATATAACAGAAAGTTACTTATGACATCTACAGTCATTAGTTGAAACTTAATTTGACACGAACCAAGGAATCCAAAGTAGAGGTTTGTCTACAAATTGACAGGCAGCCAACACTTCGTTGTTCTGACCAATCCAAGGTTCAATCAAGTTTCTAGTACGTTATGAGGAACGCAAGCAGAATCTAAGTGAAAATAGAGTATATTTCGTTTTAATTCCGAGAGTTCCAACCTTTGACAGCTGTTTCGTGCTAACGCACTCATCAGAAAGGATTTATGGAGCTCTCGAAATCAAAACGAAACCACTCAAGAATTAGTACCGTGAAGGCAAGATAGATATAACAGAAAGTTACTTATGACATCTATAGTCACTAGTTGAAACTTAATTTGACACGAACCAAGGAATCCAAAGTAGAGGTTTGTCTACAAATTGACAGGCAGCCAACACTTCGTTGTTCTGACCAATCCAAGGTTCAATCAAGTTTCTAGTACGTTATGAGGAACGCAAGCAGAATCTAAGTGAAAATAGAGTATATTTCGTTTTAATTCCGACAGTTCCAACCTTTGACAGCTGTTTCGTGCTAACGCACTCATCAGAAAGGATTTATGGAGCTCTCGAAATCAAAATGAAACCACTCAAGAATTAGTACCGTGAGATATAAAAGAAAGTTACTTATCACCTTCCATCAAACATTAAAAGAATCAAATCACTTTTTCAGTTTAAAAAGTACGTAAAGTGTTTGTTGTCTGAAAGAGCGTATTACAGTTTGCAATGAAGGGTTCTGAAACGCATAATTCAAGCATGAATCGAAATAGTTGAATTCGAATATCTTTTAATGTTTCCATCTGAATACTTTGTAACCAAAAATAAGAGCTTTATTTTTATTTACTTGCTAATTTAATACAGCAACGCCTGTGAGCTGCTCAGATTGGTACGGAAGGTCGTGGGTATCGTTATCTGCAGTATAAAAGATAGATCCTTTAACTAATATTTACGGAGACAGAGATAAAAGATACTAGGTAAGCATGGGCACCAGGTTCTTTTTTTTACTAAATGAAAATACCAAAAACACGGATTTTTCAAAAGATAATCTTTGTGCTTCTCAACAGTAAAAAGCCAGAATTTCAGAAAACACTATATTCATAAAGTTAAATTTTTTTTTTATGACTGGAGAAACATGTTTGTATACATGAAATACAATTTTTAGAAAGGAAAAGTACAAGCCAATTTTACTAGAGTCGAGTCGCTTACAAAAGATTAGGTGGTTTGTGGTTCGTTTACATTTTATGATCAGTCGTTGCGATGAGTGGAAAGACTTACTCCAGAGCGCTACTTCAACAGTGAACGTAGGTGCCTTTAGGGGTGTTTCAAGACAATAGCTACTCTACTAGCTGGATAGGATATGTAGTCGGTCTGAGATCTTTCCTGTAGCTCAGATACCTGGACGCTAAGTTATTTTTTGGTATGATTTCATATACATTCTTGAAATTGATGGACTGGAACGTTTTCACCAAGTGTTGCGGCTGGACTGGCAGAAGATGACAGAAATGAAGGGATCATTGATGTGATTATGAGCGTTAGTGTTGTATTTTTATTATCATTCAGTTACATGCGCTCATTCTCGCCTCAGTGACTCCTCGCGTGGTACTGCAGGTTTTTCCTGCAGTTGGAATAGCAAATGCGCCACCTTTTTTTGTTAAGTCACCCCAGAGCGCATATGGTGGTGGTACTCTCTTTCGTCTACACTTATGTTCAGATCGGGAAGATTATCACCATTATAGTATATATAATACATACCTATTACAATTATGCTTGTATATCAAACACACAGTTTCAAGTATTAAAATTGCAACAACTGTTAAAATTTTGTGTTTAAAAACAGAGATCACATGAATCCCGATACATTGCTTTGCATAAATATGGCAGAGCACGATTCCGTTAAATTAGAACATTCTGAAATCGCTAACCGCGGCAAATTCCCCGAAATACCATTACATACAGCCTAGTTACATTACCAATACCAATAAAGTTCAGCAATATTTGCATTTCTAGAAAACAGTCTTATATTTCAGTGTGTCAATCAGAACGGATTGAGGAAATAAACCGCAAGTTCAAAATAATTTTTCCGGGTGTCCAGGGCCGGTTTCACTCCAGCAATTTTCGTCAACTTCCTTAATAAGGACTCTGCCGTCATCATATTCTAGGAAAGTTTTCAAGATAGGGTGCGGAAAAAAACCACATGTTCAAAATAATTTTTCCGGGCGTCCAGGGCCGGTTTCACTACAGCAATATTCCTCAACTTCCTTATTATGGACTTTGCCATCATCATATTCTAAGAAAATTTTCAGGATAGAGTGCGGAAAAACCACATATACCACATATTCAAAATAATTTTTCTGGGCGTCCAAGGCCAGTTTCACTCCAGCAATATTCCCCAACTTCCTTATTGTGGACTCTGCCATCATCATAATCTAGGAAAGTTTTCAAGATAGGGTGCGGAAAAAAACCACATGTTCAAAATAATTTTTCCGGGCGTCCAGGGCCGGTTTCACTACAGCAATATTCCTCAACTTCCTTATTATGGACTTTGCAATCATCATATTCTAAGAAAATTTTCAGGATAGAGTGCGGAAAAACCACATATACCACATATTCAAAATAATTTTTCTGGGCGTCCAAGGCCAGTTTCACTCCAGCAATATTCCCCAACTTCCTTATTGTGGACTCTGCCATCATCATAATCTAGGAAAGTTTTCAAGATAGGGTGCGGAAAAAAACCACATGTTCAAAATAATTTTTCCGGGCGTCCAGGGCCGGTTTCACTACAGCAATATTCCTCAACTTCCTTATTATGGACTTTGCCATCATCATATTCTAAGAAAGTTTTCACGATAGAGTGCGGAAAAACCACATATACCACATATTCAAAATGATTTTTCTGGGCGTCCAGGGCCAGTTTCACTCCAGCAATATTCCCCAACTTCCTTATTATGGACTCTGCCATCATCATAATCTAGGAAAGTTTTCGAGATAGGGTGTAAAAAAAACCACATGTTCGAAATAATTTTTCCGGGCGTCCAGGGCCGGTTTCACTCCCGCAATATTCCTCAACTTCCTTATTATAGACTCTGCCATCATCATATTCTAGGGAAGTTTTGAAGATGGGGTGCAGAAAAAAACCACATACCAAAATAATTTTTCCAGGCTTTCAGGGCCGGTTTCACTCCAGCAATATTCCTCAACTTCATTAATATGGACTCTGCCATCATCATAATCTAGGAAAGTTTCCAGAATAGGGTGCGGAAAAAAGCCACATGATAATAATAATTTTTTCAGGTGTTTTACTGGCCCTGGACACCCGGGAAATTCATTTTGAACATGTGGTGTTTTTTCGCACCCTATCCTGAAAACTTTCCTAGAAAATGATGATGGCAGAGTCCATAATAAGGAAGTTGAGTAATATTGCTGTAGTGAAACCGGCCCTGGACGCCCGGAAAAATTATTTTGAATATGAGTTTTTTTCCGCACCCTATCCTGAAAACTTCCTTAGAATATGATGATGGCAGAGTCCATAATAAAGAAGTTGAGGAATATTGCTGTAGTGAAACCGGCCCTGGACGCCCGAAAAAATTATTTTGAATATGAGGTTTTTTCCGCTCCCTATTCTGAAAACTTTCCTAGAATATGATGATGGCAGAGTCCTTAATAAGGAAGTTGAGGAATATTGATGGAGTGAAACCGGCCCTGGACTCCCGGAAAAATTATTTCGGCCATGTGGGTTTTTCCGCACTCTATTCTGAAAACTTCTCTAGATTATGATGATGGCAGAGTCCATAATATGGAAGTTGAGGAATATTGCTGTAGTGAAACCGGCCCTGGACGCCCGGAAAAATTATTTTGTATTTGTGGTTTTTTCCGCTCCCTATTCTGAAAACTTTCCTAGAATATGATGATGGCAGAGTCCTTAATAAGGAAGTTGAGGAATATTGATGGAGTGAAACCGGCCCTGGACGCCCGGAAAAATTATTTCGACCATGTGGGTTTTTCCGCACTCTATTCAGAAAAGTTCTCTAGATTATGATGATGGCAGAGTCCATAATAAGGAAGTTGAGGAATATTGCTGTAGTGAAACCGGCCCTGGACGCACGGAAACATCATATTGAACATGTGGGTTTTTTCCGCACCCTATCCTGAAAACTTTCCTAGAATATGATGATGGCAGAGTCCATAATAAGGAAGTTGAGGAATATTGCTGGAGTGAAACGGGCCCTGGACGTCCAGAAAAATTATTTTGAATATGTGGTTCTTTTTCGCACCCTAACTTGAAAACTTTCCTAGAATATGATGATGGCAGAGTCTATAATAAGGAATTTGAGGAATATTACTAGAGTGAAACCGGCCCTGGGCGCCCAGAAAAATTATTTTGAATATGTGGTTGTTTTCCGCACCCTATTCTGAAAACTTTCCTAGATTATGATGATAACAGAGTACATAATAAGGACGTTGAGGAATATTGCTGGAGTGAAACCGGCCCTGGACGACCGGAAAAATTATTTTGAATATGTTGTTTTTTTCCGCACCCTATTCTGAAAACTTTTCCAGAATATGATGGCAGAGTCCATATTAAGAAAGTTGAAGAAAATTGCTGTAATGAAACCGGCCCTGGACACCCGGAAAAATTATTTTGAACTTGCGGTTTCTCTCCTCAATCTGCTGTAAACATTTCTCTTGAAATGCCAACCACTCGTGTTGGCGAAACGTCGAAATTTTCTCTAAATAAACGTCGGCCTAAAATCCCGAAAAACCATCATTCATTCAACGATGGCCGCGAAAGCCTTTCACGACATTTACGAATATTCAGACAAAAACATTCCATGTTTAGGCGTATTTGTAGATTTAAGTAAGGCTTTCAACACGGTTGACCACACTATGCTTCTAGCCACACTGGATGATATAGGAATACGAGATACAGCAAATGACTAACTCAAATATTATCTGACAAACAGAAAACAGAAAGTAAAAATTCGAAACGATACAAGCTTGGAAGAAATGATCACTTGTGGTGTACCTCAGGGGACAGTGTTGGGACCGATGTTGTTCACAATATACTTAAACAACTTATTTTTGCAAGAAAATTTTGGAAAAATCTTAAGCTTTGCTGATGACACAGTCATTGTTTATAAAGAAAATAATTGGTACCTATGATTTAAAGACCAAAATCTGAAAATGATCTGAATAATTTAAAAGATTGGTTTGATAGCAGACTTCTCTCAATTAATTTCAGCAAAACTCACTACCTGCCATTCAGTAGTACAAAAACGTCACTTACAGACTTTGACTTAACCGTTCAACAAAATTTGCATATTAGACCTGTAAAAAAAATTAAATATCTAGGTATTTTCTTGGACCCTCACCTGAAATGGGATCAACATATTATATGTATACCTCACTAAAAAACTACGCTGTATGCTGTATAGATTTAAGCAGGTAAAAACATATCTTGATTTGAAGCAAAAAAAATGGTTTATCGAAGCTTAGTTGAGTCTCATTTGAACTATGGGATTATAGGATGGGGAGGAGTTTCACGAACCTACTTGAATATGCTTGAAATCTCGCAAAAAAGGTTTCTAAGAATGATACCGAATCAAGACTACAGATACCCAAGTGACTCTCTATATGCTGAAACAGAAATGTTCGATATAAGGCAGCTCTATTCCATTCAAGTACTGGTTATGCAACACCTGAATAAAGCACAGCTGAGTGTTCTGACCCACTAGAATTCTACCAGACAAAAACATAAATATATTACCCCATTTATGAAAAGGGCAATAGGCCAAAAAAGCTATAATTATATTGCTCCAAAGCTATACAACTTCCTAAAGACTGAAACTTCCTTCTTGGTATTCAAAGAGCAGTTTAAACAAATTCATAAAGGATATTGAAAGAAAGGAAATCCATAAAATGATTGAAGACTAAAAAATAATAACTCGAGAAATATTTTGATGAAAAATTTCAGTTAGCATGTAAGGAAAAAAAAGGTACCAACAATCGAAACTATCGAAATATACATTTTTATTTTATTTTAATTAACATTTATCATCTTTTAATCACATTAACATTATTATAAGTAACTAAAATATTTCAATACCCGTTTTTTGTACGTAGACAGTATTTATATTTTATATAGTGTTTTATACTACTTGTTATATTCACCCACACACAGGACTTGCCCTCAGTGGGATACCAATTTATTCATCTATATTTTATTGTATTTTCGTATTTATCGTCAATGTTATGCGTTAATTATACTACTTTACCTGTATATCGTGAATCGAAATGATGAATAAATATTATTATTATTATCCATAATCGTGACGAGGTGATTTTCAAATATACGGAGAAAATAGAAATAGACCGTTCTCTTTCCTTTGCGCCAGCGGCTGTCTTTGTAAGAATATGGAAATGTGTTTGGGGAACTTTCATTTTTGTTTCTTATTTGCTTCGATTTTCTATATTTCGTAGGGCCACAATCAACTGCATTATGTTCTTTACAAAATCCATTCCAAAATAGTTTTTTCCAGGTTAAGTCTGCTCACCTACTATTCGTCAAAGAAAAAGCAGGACTACTGCTATATATAGTGATGGCCTCCTTCGTCTTCATGGTCCTAGTCCTGATAGTGAAACTACTGCTGAAAATAGTACGGAAGAAGACAATGGTATTCAGAGACCTGTGGCACATAGTCGATATCATCATCATAACAATAAGCATTGCGTGTTTATTCCTGTATATGGAGAGAACCATGTTGGTGAGAAGTTTTCTCGACAGAATCGAGCACGCCAAACACAACGAATTCGTCAGCTACACTCAGCTCTTTTTCGCAGAAACAGCTCTCACTTCGCTAGCAGCTCTTCTGGTTTTCTTAGCCACCCTGAGACTCTGGACGTTGCTGAAATTCTTGCTGATCATCAAGATTGCAGAAAAAACGATGGCTCTATCTGCTGCGCCCCTTGCCTGCACACTGCTCTACCAAATACTCACGATTTTCCTGTTCACTCTTGTAGGTCTTTTATTTTTCGGAGATCGGGCTTTCGATTTCAAAGACATACTTGATACAGTAATGACTCTTACACTTCTGTCATTGTGTTTGCACGGAAAGTTCTATTTCACAGCTCTCAAAGCTCCTTTGCATTATGTATATTATGCGCTTCATATGATTATATCGTTATACTTCCTCACCGTTTATATAACCATCATCAGAATAAGTTATGGAGAAGCGCGGTTATATTATTCTAACAAAAGAGGCTATGGCGTTTTTGACTATTTGCAAGAGCAGTATCGGTACTATAGGGGTGTTGCTAAAATCAAACTAAAACACCTCAGTCGTATAAGAGGGGGTAAGGACAGCACTCCTGCAGAAGGAAAACCGGTTTTCCCAAAAGCCAACGAATTCAGATATGCAAAATGTTTGACAATGTCGAAGAATAAAATGAATGCCATGTTATACGTCACCCGCGGTATCTTGAGGAATATGAAGAGGAGACATCGCAGGCTAACTGATGATGATGAGAATTTGATCAGGCTGATTATTGCTAATTTCTTCAGGAAAGATACAAACGAGAACGACTTTTTTTTCATCAGCAACGTTCATAATGAAAAAGCAAGATTGGTGGATGATCGGGTATTACAGAAGATGGAAAAAGTGTTGATGATTCTATTCACACAAACGAACAGAAACGAGCAGAAAGAAAAGCTGTACGAAGGGTTGTTGGAGAATAATAACAAAAACATTGAGAGAATGTCGAATAGTTTATCAGTTGTATTGAATTCTTTACGCAGAATTAAAATTTGAAATGAGAAATAAAGTAATTGTTCTGAAATGTTTTGCATTTCTTCCTTTTGATTTACTACCACAACGTATTTATTCGAAACAGAATTTTTTGTTTGAGTCCTTTATATAAAAAAAAAATGGATCACTATAGTTCGATAAAATCTATCAAACATTGAGATAACTCAAAAAATTATGTTTTGAAAGATCACGAAACTCTTCAAAATTATAAATAATAAAACTTTATTGATCCCAAGAAACATTTGTGTCTATAGAGGGATAAAAAAAAGTATACACTGAATAATACAATACTTATGAAACACAAATTAAAGAAGAAATTAAACGATTGATGGAAATTAACAAGATATATCTCAAAGTTTCAAAACTGAAAATGATTGAATCTGAAAAGATTTATTATTTGTTCTCTCTCAACTCATTAAGTATTTTTTTAAATTAATTTTGAATCGGATTTTACCATAATTTTTCAATTCATTGTTAAATTTTAATCCGTTACATAGTATTGATTTTTGACCGATATTTGTCTTACTTTTATTCATTGTTATATTGTTGGAATATCTGGTTGAATAATTATGTTGATCACTATTGATTTTGAATATTAAATTAGAATGTTTCATATTATTTGTAACTAAATGAATGAAAATACACAATTTCATTTTATATAATGAATGAATATCCAGAAGCTTTTTTGATTTATACAAATTAGCAGTTGACTCATAATATTCAAGTTTGAATATACATTTGATGATTTTATTCTGTAGCGTCTCTAGTGGCCTGAGCAATGAATTTGTTGCTGCACCTCAAATAGAAATCATGTATTGCAATTTTAAATTAACTAACGAAAAATAAATGCTCTTGAGATGTTTAGGGGGTAAAAAATTTCTTATCTTGAAAAGAATTTCAATAATTGGAGAAATCTGTTTCCTTAAAACCTCTGTTTGTTTTGACCACGATACATTTTCATCTACATAAAGTCCCAGAAATTTTGATGTGGGAGAATATAGTATACTTTAATTTCTTAATCTAATAGGATCTTCCAAGTCGATACTAGAAGATGTTTTTGCGATGAACATAAACGAAGATTTTTCAAAATTCAATGTTAGTTTATGTGATATAAGCCATAATGTTATTTTTTCAAGAACGCTTGTCATATTACTTTTGAGTTCACTCAAATTTTTTCACTGTATATCATTTTTATGTCATCCGCTATAATATCAAAATTACATAGTAGTTTTCTTTGAAATAGTCCGCAACCCTGACTGCAACCCCACTAATACTACAAACTAATATACAGCCAGTCAAGAATTTTCACCTCTATATATATATATATATATATATATATATATATATATATATATATATATATATATATATAGAGGTGAAAATTCTTGACTGGCTGTATATTAGTTTGTAGTATTAGTGGGGTTGCAGTCAGGGTTGCGGACTATTTCAAAGAAAACTCTTTGATACTGTCAAGCTTCCGGTGTAATTCGATACCTTCCTCAGGACAACTGAAAATACGCATTGTACAATAAATGTAGGAAAGAATAAATGGAGTACTTACTAACGCGAGAATGGATGATGAAATTGGCAAAAAACGAAAATAGAATATACATGAAGTGAAATGAAATGACTGATGTAGGAATGACAGTGACTTAATTTATTTCAGTAATCAAGTTGGAAGATTCTGATTAGAGGGTGATTTTATCCTATGTTTCTCAAAATTAAGTAGATACGTATAAATTTTGCTGAGTTTACTCAGGTCAGTTCTTTTGTTCATCGACTGTTCTTCATTATTAATTTGAACCATTTCCATGAAAATTCTTATATATATATATATATATATATATATATATATATATATAAGGAAAAGAATAGGTCCCAAAATTGATCCCTGTGGAACTCCACATAGAACAGTCTTTTGTGAACAACTCTTTTTCTCTAAATAAACAAACTGTTTCCTTCCAGACAGGTAATTTGTAAACCACAAATGTATATTTCCTCCAATACCTATTTTATACAAAATTGACAACAAAATCTAAATCTAGTTGAACTTGAGTGACAATATCTTGTAATGCTGATTCTGTATCACTAAATCTTCGAAACCCGTATTGACTATTAAACAATAAATTAAATTTTTCGAGATATTCCAACAAACTACAATGTATTGCTTTTTCTATAATTTTTGATAATACAGAAAGGATGGAGATAGGCCTATAATTCGCCAATTGTTCTTTTTTACCTGATTTGAATATTGGTTTACCTTTGGCAATTTTGGATTTGTCAGGTACTGTGCCTGTTAGGAAGGTTAAATTTATCAATCTACTTATCGGTGGTGCAATTTCTGATTTCACCAATTTCACAATTTTGGGAGATATATTGTCAAATCCTGGAGTTTTTCTCGAATCTAAATCACTAATTATTTCTTCTAATTCTTCAGACTCAAAAGACTTGAAATACATGGAGCATAAATTTGAGTGCAATGGGAATTCTTTTCTTGACGGGAGACTTGCTGCCAAATTGGGACCGACATTGATGAAATAATTATTGAATTCTTCACAAATATCTTGCATACTGCTAATTTTTTCCCATTCTTCATGATATGTTGAATTTCATTTTCACATTTGGATTTGTCGTACAATATTTCATTCAGAGTCTTCCATATTGATTTTGGGGTAGAATCAGTGAATTTTTCTTGGAAATATATCTTTTTTGATTCAATAACACTCGTTTTCACTAATTTATTGAAATATTTTTAGGAGTCAATGAAAAATTGGTTGGCCGGATTATGCTTTTTCTGTAATAGAATTTATCACGAAGTTTAATTAATCTAGCAATGTTTTCATTAAACCAAGGTTTGGAGTTCCCTCTTGTTTTGATAACATTTTTAATGGAAAAATTATCAAAAATAGTTAGAATGTCATTGTAAATAAATTCAAAAATATTAATTCTTCTGTCAGTCCATTTTCGTCAAAAACAGTGATGGTCTTGAAGTTGATTTTTTTGTTGATGTATTTGCTTTTTATATCAATATCTGCAACTATTAGTTTGTGATCACTTTTAAGGCACTGTTTATATTGGATATATAGTAGTTTTTATCACAATCACTTAATACATGATTAATTAATGATGTTCTGTTATTGAAGTCTCTGGTCGGGATATAGTCATTAAGAATTTTGAAATTGTTGGAACGACAAATATCACTGTAATGGTTAATTTGTTCATTATGTTTTAAAATATCCATGTTCTTATCACCAAAAATGAAACAGGCTCATAAATTGAAGTTTGTTGTTCAAAAAGTTCAAAAAGTTATATACAGTGTGTCCATAAAGTAACCCCCCCCTGTTAACTTTTGAACGGATTGGAATTTTCGCATATTCTTTTTTTTTGAGGAATGGCAGTTCACAAGCTACTTTCTGACGACAAAAAAATTGTCTATCTTTTAAAATGGCGGCCAGACGCCATTTTGAAAGAATTTTTGAAATTGCATGGGGGGTCGAGTGATACTTCATTCGAAACGTCTTACAATGCTCTATACGTCCCCAAAATTTCAAACAAAAATGTACTTCCAAAACAAAATGGTGGTACATAATGTAAGAACTCTCTTAGAGTAACCCCACCCATGCTATCCTTTGAACGGATTGGAACTCTGTTTTGATTTGATTTTAGTTTCGAAGGTGAATTTTGTCACCTAAAAATTGATTATATTGGAAACTACCATGTAGAAAATACTTTTTTTGTTTTATATAACAATCATTCACGATCTTAGTAAATCTCAGTAGAACAACAGTTTTATATCGATTACAAATAATATGAAAATGTTTTTCAATTATCTGAATTCACTCAAAATTAATAAAATTCGTGATTTGGAGCAAAAACATACATATAAAACATGAATCCTATATTATTCCAAACACTCTGTATTCATAGCTTCATTATATTTTGGTCGATCAACAAACCATTCTGATTGATCCTCAATGATAAACTCAATCAACTTTTAACCTCGTAGGCGAATTCAATCACTGAAGAATTGAGTATATTGTTGACTACCCTGTATAAAAATAACGGCTTATTTTTTCTCTGTTTTATGGAAAACTATATCTCGCGAACATTAGGAATGCCCAGTCGCACACAATATTGAATATAAGTGAGATATTGATATTTTTTCATTCAGCTGAATTTCTCCAAAAATCACAAAATTCATGATTTGGCGCCCTCTAGCGCCGAATCTAGTCATACGATCCAGTTAGGCTATTGGAGACTTCTACTCAGAATGGTTCCAGCTACAACATATCATTATTTGGGAATTTTTTCAAAAATTTTTGCTATACTTGATATCAAAGTAATTGGTCTATAATTTTTCATCTCATTTTTATTGCCATTTTTATAAATCAGTTTTATGATTCCTATTTTGAAGGAATCAGGACAAATTCCTGATTCAAAAATATTATTTATGAGATGTGCCAAGGGATCTGAAATCAAATCTACCAAAACTTGTAAAACTTCTGTTGTTATACCATCTACACCTGGGGATTTCCTTGGTTTCAAAGTTATTATTATATTTTCAACTTCAGTGCAGTTGGTTTCTTCAATATAAATAGATTTAAGATGACTAATTGACGTTTCCGTATTATTATCAATATTCTTAATTTTTTCTGCAAGATTCTTTCCTACACTTCCATAGTAATTAATAAACGCGTTAGATATGGTTTTTTCATATGATATTGTCTTATTGTTCAATTTAATTGACCTTATAGAATTCAGCTTTAATTTGGGTTTTTCATTGCATAACTTGTTGATGCTGTCCCATAAATATTTTGATGAATGACTATTAATCTCTATTTCTTGTTTGCAATATTTTATTTTGGATTCATGTATTATTTGGGTTAAGGTATTTTTGTAAGTTTTGTATTCTTTTTGCAAATTCAAATTATCAGCATTTTTTTTTATTTTTGATATAGCAAATTTTTTTTATTAACTGAATTTATTATTCCTCTCGTAATTCAATTTTTTCTTTTCCTCAATTTATTTTTCATTTTTACACGGGTAGTACTCCTATCCATCGCTGTTTTGATTGCATTTATTAGGTAATTTGCCAAATCGTCAGAATCTTGTGACTCAAAATATTCATTCCAATCTATAATAACCTTAAAATTTCAGCCAGAATAATCACAAACAGATACAAAAGTTGGCTTGCTCCGGCAGATAAAATTCTACTGAACGTTTCATCTGTACATCTGAAGATGTATACTTACATAAATACGGAAATTAAAAAAAAAATATTACTTCATCGAGTAAAATATATTTACTTTGATCAATACTTTTCACACCCGATGAATCGTTTTACCGTAGAAGTTTCAGAAATGAAAATAATTCATAAGCTCTGAAAATATATGAAATCCTATAATTCATTCGACCTTTTCAGTCTGGACTTTTTTACAGCCTGAAATTAGTTGAACGATACACGTTGATTTTACATAATAAATATCCTGATATAATTACAGAGCAGAATAAAAAGCGTGCTGGTATAAACTGTGTTAATTCCGGATTGTGTTTGTATTAATCCAAAGAAAGCCGCGATAAAAACGAACCAATTGAATCCACTCATTTTATTCAGTCGTGAAAGTACGAAGTGGAAAAACATATTTTCTCCGGCATCACACATTCAGGTACAGAATTTTAAATAATTTTAAGGTATATATAATTGGTAGGTAACAAGCTCAACCCATTCATATATGAAGACTTCCAAGAAACCACATTATATTTCAATTAAAGAGGTAAAATTCAGAGTTTTGCAGATAATTTAGTAATATTATATGGTGAAAAAACTGGATAAATTACAGACTAAGACCACATTAAATTTTAAAAAGATTAAAAATTTGTTTGGTTATAACCTATCCACATTAAACTTTGAAAAAACGAAATATATGCCTACTAATAATAATAATACTAAAATCGAAAAAATATAAAATCCCAGGTCCAAACCGATTTTAAATATTCGAATTTATAAAAAATTCTCAGCAGTATGTATGTATATGTGTGGAAAATGTAGGGTAAATTATAAGTGAATTAGGGAAAATTAAGATGACTCGGTAAAAGTACGGAAAGGGGAGTGGGGGTAGCTAAATATACGTTTTGAAGGTTGAATATTGGTTCTTTTACGATTTGTATCTGAAATATGCATCCTTAGCGAGAAAAACGCTAAAAACCGTTCTTTTTTGTTCTCAATTTTCAACTCTTGCAATAAAAATCATGGAATTTGGTGCAAACGTTCTTAATTGTGTTTTAAATAAGCAGTTATTTTTTCAAATTACAAATTTTTATTTTTCGATTCAATTCGAATTTGAATTAAGATAAACCTAATTTTCAATAGAAAAAGTTGGTTTACAAATTTTCATCTCAACTTTATCAGTAGGTACTCAGTTTCTTCTCCTTCAAGATGGCATGAAAAAAACATATTGTTCGTATTGAAACATATCGTTTAAAATGCAAAAACCAACAAAATGACTTTTTCATAATCGGTTTTGCAGTAATCTTGTTGAAAAATCGATTATGAAATAGTAGCTTTTTTGGTTTTCTTTGAATTTTTATCAGTATTTTTCAATACGAACAATATATTTTTCCAAGTCGAGGATTTTACGGAGAAAATGAGAACGAGAAAGTTAAAAAAGTTGAAAATTTGAAACCAATTTTTTCGATTGACAATCAGGCTTTTTTTTAATTCAAATTCGTATTCCAGAAAAAACTTATCCTAGAAATGGAGAGCAAAATAAATCAGTTAAATAAAAAACTAGATGAAAAAGTAATTTCAGTAAAAACTATTGATACACAAACACATGTTTGTCAAGTGAATCATCAATCTACTATGACTAGCCCGACTATTTCCAGTGGCGTAGATATTGAAGAATTTTCAGGTAAATATGTTATGGCCCCTAGAAACAAATTAAAATTAAGAAGAAGAGAAACTACTCCAAAATCGTCATCAATAGCCACCATAACAAAAATAAAAAAGTGCGCAAGCGGCAAATTAAGAGAAGAAATAAAAAAGCTGAAAAAAACAGAAAAAAGCAGAAAAGAGAAATTCTGGGAGCATCAAGTTTTGCAGGAATCAAACCTTGATAGTGAGATCAGATAATCGAATCAGCTAGAAGATATGAGGAAGGATGAACTGAAAACAATGGAAAACGGTAGAGGTTCAGAAATAGGTGAAAGAATACTATTCTGATCCTATTGGATCCTGGGGGATCAATACGCAATGGGTTCTTCCAAGGCATTGGAGAAAATTATGAACAAGCCTCATTTTAGCGTTCTCGAAGTCATCAAGCCGGAGACTGAATTATCGACTCTGGCAAGTGATATTTTTGAAAACACTCTTAATTATGGCCAGGATGACTATGTTATAGTGATGTTCAATACAAAGAATATCAGTAATTGTATTACTTTAAACTTAGCATTGCGAAAAATCTTGCATATCAGCAAAACGACAAATGTTATACTACTGTCAGAATGTGATACTTCAATAGATCACATTATAATTAAGAAATTGAGGAATGTTGTGAGCCGGTTTTCTCGAATGAATAGAAATGTTTCCATTATATTCCTAGTTGATAAAAAACAACAGGGAAGTAAATTCGAGATTTTACATGAGCTCAAAAATTATTTGAGTTCATCAAAATATAGCAATGTTGTTTTAAAAACAATACATAGGATTGAGATGGACGGAGATGAATTTCATAATACAAATTTGAGTCCTGGTACAAGCTCAGCTTATGATGACTCAGTGGTAAATTTAGAATCAGATTCTGCTGTTCAAGTAAAAAATGACCCTTTTTTAGAATTCAGAACTGCTGAAAATGGATTTCTCTGATGCTGTTGAACATTCAGTCGGTAAGAAACAAAACAGATGTATGTATTTTTAGATAGCCAAAATTTACCTGATATAGTTTTACTAACTGAGCACTGGCTCGCAATGGAAGAACCTCTGCACGTGCCTAATTACATTACTATTGCAAAATATTCAAGGCAGAATAGCCATCATGGGGGCACATTGATCCTCATTCATGCGGATTTCATTGAAAAAAACGATTTTATCGAGATAAAAAAATATAATGTTATGTTGATTGAGAAGGAATTTGAATTTTCTTGTATATATAGTAAAAATAGAAATGTATTCATTATTTGTTAGTACCGTTCACCATTATTCAGTGAAAACGTTTTTTTAGAAAGATTGGAAATTTTGCTAGGACAGATTCCTTGTAAAGCGTCTGTGATACTCACTGGAGATTTCAATATAAACTTTAGAGACAAAATTTCAATATCTACAAAATCGTTAGAGAATTTATTAATTAGTTTCAATTTAGAGATGCATGTTGAATTGCCAACCCGCCACTCAAAATTTTCTAGTTTAATTATAGATTATGTTTGTTCTAACATGAAAAATATCAAATGCGACGTCATCAATGCAGGCCTTTCGGATCATGAAGCAGTCTTATGTAAGGTACCTCAAATATTTGAAATGCCCAACAGAACACAACGTATTGGAAGAATATTAAGTAGACAAAATTTTGATAAATTCAAGAATAATTGTAATGATCTCGATTGGAATGAAGCAATGACATGTAACGACCCTTCAACTAAATATCATTCGATGCTTTCTTATGTATTCAATAAGAGCTTTTCGCTCAATAGAATTAAGACTAAAGCCAAAAAACCTTGGTTAACAGAAGGTATTAAAGTATCTGCAAAAAATCTTCGATCCCTTCATTTAATTAGAAAAATTGCCAGTGATAACGAAAACTTTATTTCCTTTTATAACAAGTATAGGTCCATTTATAGAAGAACCTTGAGAGCTGCTAAACAATTACACTATAGGAACAAAATAGAAAATGCAAGACATAAGCAAAAAGAGCTGGGTAATTGTCAATGACTTGGGAAGTAAAAACAGCTCCGTTCCGGTAAAAACAAATTTAGAATGTAACGATATCAATGAATATTATTGCTCAATAGCAGAAACTATTTCCAAACAGATTCATTCTCCAACCGATCCATTGAGTTATTTGAAACATATCTCTGTTTCGGAGTCATTCTTTTTCGCGCCTACAGACATCGTAGAGATGAAGCAAATTTTCAATGAAATAAAAAATAAAAATGCATCTGGGTGGGATGACTTATCCTTACAAATATTTTCATATCTCCCTGATTTCGCCCTTAAGGTACTAGTTGAGGCAGTAAATTTTTCATTTCTCACAGGAGTTTTTCCATCATGTTTGAAAAACGCTATAGTCATTCCATTACATAAGGGGGGTGATACTGATAATCCTGCAAACTTCGGACCCATTTCAATGTTACCCACACTTTCGAAAATAATAGAAAAACGTGAAAAAAAGAATAACGGCTTTTCTGAATAAGCACAATTCTATTAACCCTACTCAATTTGGATTTCAAAGAGAAAAAGGCACAAATGATGCGATTTTCAACCTTTTACAAAATGTTTATCTGAAAATGAATGATAAAGAAGTTGCTGCAGCGGTTTTTTGTGATTTGACAAAGGCCTTCGACTGCGTTAATCACAAAATATTGTTGCAAAAATTAGAGGTATATGGGTTCAGGAAGGTAGTTATCCAGTGGTTTGAGTCATATTTATCTGGACGAACTCAAAGCGTATCTCTTCAAGGCAGCTTATCGCACAAACTAGAAGTTAAATGGGGAGTACCTCAGGGGTCAGTTCTGGGACTAACACTTTTTTTAATGTATATAAATGATCTATTCGCAGATGACACCACAATACTTTGGCATGACAAAGATGACTCAAAACTGCATCAAATGATGGAGAATGATATTGGTGAAGTGAAAAAATGGTGTGATGCTAATAAGCTCTCCTTCAACATATCCAAAACTAACATTCTCACTTTTAAATGTAATCTTCCAGAAATTCATTTAGGAAATCAAGTGATAAGTTGTAGGTCAGACACAAAATTTCTGGGTTTACATATTGACGATAAACTGAAATTTGAAGATCACATTGAAAGACTCAGACTAAAACCATTTCATGGGAACTTGGTGAAGATATGGCAAAGAGTGTGTATTATGCATTAGTTGACTCACATCTAAGATATGGAATTTGTTTTTGGGGATCATGTAGTCAATATCTTTTTAATATGGTTTTTGTTTTGCAAAAAATAGCAGTTAGGTATATGTGCAGAGCTAAATTCCAGGATTCTTGCGAGCCACTTTTCATTAAACATAAAATTTTACCACTACCGTGCATTTTTATTTTAGAAGCTGTATGTCTCATTCACAGTAACTTTAAAAACGAAATCCATACGATTACCCATTATAACACTAGACAGCCACTAAATATAAAATTACCAATTCCAACATTGACACAGGTTGAAAATTCTATAACTTATAATGGTAAAAAATTATTTAACCATCTACCCAACAAAATTAAAATCATAGACAATAGAAGAAAATTTAAAAATTCCGTAAAAAATCTTCTTCTGACAAAGGCTTTCTACTCATTAGATGAATTCTACTGTGAGAAGCTTTAGGCTGTGAAATTCAACTTCGTCATCCCATCTTAGCTATTTTGTATTATGATAATTGTTCTAAGGTTTATTTTGTACTGGCATTTTCCTAAATTTTTTATATATTTTTTTATATTTTTCATATTCTTATAATTATACATTTTTGTTGTTGACGATGAAAATTTTCTTTAAATTTTTATTCTAATTACTTGTGTGCCTATTATGATGTATTTTTATTTATTATTCAATTTGTACTGGTATTTTTATATTTTTACTTGTTTGTAGTTGACCAATACGATGAAAATATCGTACCAATTTTATTTTATTTACTTTTGCGCACATTATGTTGTTTTTAATTCATTATTTATTTTGTACCTGTTTGTTGTATGTGTGCATGTATGGTATGTATGCATATATATATATATATATATATATATATATATATATATATATATATATATATATATATATATATATATATATATAATATATATATATATATATGTAGAAACACAATAATATTATTTTCTTTTATGTATAAATGACTTTGTCAATAAGAATTATGTTCTTCAGACAATAAAGTATATTTGATTTGATTTGATATTCAATATAATAATTAATATTGTGATTTGAAATATCACAGCTTTTTAAAACACAAAAAATTATTGTTTTCACCAAGTTTCACATTTTTTTTAAGAGATGAATATTAAAAACAAAAAGGTACAGGAAAGTATATTATGATAGAAGAGGGTTCCTATTTGAAAAAGTTGAGATTAATTTTCCTCTCTCACTTATTGTACCCACATTTTTGCACACCCTGAGGATTATTCAGTGGATGTAAAAACGGTTCGTGATCCGTTCAAGCTTTGATATTCATGATTCAATCACTGCAATTTTTTTTAAATGTGAATTTAAATAAAAATTACGTGTGTTCGAGAGGCTGCATCAATCACTTATTCTAGACAAACGCGAATATCTCAAAAACGCTTCATTCTGAATAAAAAATGTCGATTCGAATTAAAAAGGGGGTGAAAAACAGGATGTGCTATCGAAATGATTACGTAAGACTGTGGAAGATTAAAATTCCACAAAGCTATGTCTAGAAAATGGTTTTTGGTGAAAGGTTTTGATTAATGTTCGTTCGAAAGCTACTGTCATTTTTATATTCAAGTTTTAGAAAATGGGTACGGATGACAAATATCTAATATCAATCATTTTGTATGACTGTTTCATTTTGAAATCAAAATAATTCATAGTAATATGGGACAAGAGGCTTGTGTCTAGATCAGCTATCTCTTGAAATAGAAAACACTTCTTAATTTTGATAACCACTTCAGCTCTGAAATGAAATAACGTTCCCCAAAAAAAACTGTTCTTGGACCTCTTATAGTAAGTATTTTTGAATATATGGACTGAATTAAAATTAAAATGAAAATGTAAATTCACTCTGATTCTGATAATACATACATTTTATTTTATTTCCCAAAAAACATACAAGTTTATGACAGGGAAAAAAACAATAAACACATTGTCAAATAAACTAAATTAATTACCAACTAGATATTTCTAATTTTTATTTTATTTATACAATTCATTATAATAAGTATTTTTTCAAATTTACTTTAAATCTCATTTTACCATTGGATTTCAAAGATTTTGGCAATTCATTGTAATACATTATTCCTTTAAAGTAAATTGATTGTTAAAAAAAATTGTTAAAATTGTTTTTTCCCTTAACCCCCTTACGAACGGCAGCTCTCAAAAGTCGAAACTTGTGCGAGCCAAGGATTAACGAGGTCTTGCCTTTTAACTTGCGATTCCTAGCACTTTCTCGGGTCATCAGAATAAAAATCTGTAGTCGATAGGATTCGAACCTATTCGACCAGCAGCATCAATGGCTTTGAACGCGGCCGTCTTAACCACTGAGCCACCTGACCCACATTTGTTTTCACTTTGATTACTGACAAATTAACTGATTGCCTGCTCAACCAAATCAACCAAATCAGAGTTTTTTAAGTTATTTTTGACTTGGTGAATAAAAGTACATATCTTCAACTTATAAAGTTCCCCAAACTGAGATGAAGTACTGAAGTTTGGAAAAGACTAAAGAATAATAAATGAATTTCAAATATTTCAAGGGTAAAAAGTTTCTGATTTTGAAAAGAATTCCGATTACTGGAGATATTTGCTTCCTTAATTTTTCAATATGTTTGGACCATAACAAATTTTCAACAATATACAAGCCAAAAAACTTCAAAATAGGAGCATACTTGATGATTTCACTTTTGAAATTGATAGGTTCCTTGAAATCCACAGAAATCGATCTTTTGGTGACAAACATAAATGATGATTTTTTGTAATTTTATGATTTATTAGCCAAGATGATATTTTCTCAATGTCATTCAACATGTTTTTTTAATTTCTTGTAAACTATGTCCGTTATAAATAATGGTTGTATCATCAGCAAATATTTTGATTTTTCCATCTAGTTCCAAATCGGCTAATGAATTTATATATCTGAGAAAGAGTACAGGTCCAAGGATTGATCCTTGTGGCACTCCACATAAAACTGTTTTATGCAATCCTTCAGTATCTTCCATAAATACAAACTGTTTTCTGTCTAAAAGATAATTGCTGAACCATTCGTGAGCACTTCCTCTCACACCTATTTGATATAAGATGTCCAATAAAATTTTGTGATCAACTGTGTCAAACGCTTTCTGAAGATCAAGCGACAGAATACCACATTTTTTACCTGAATCTATAAATATCAAGTTGTATTTTGTAATATCATGATTGGAAGGAAAAAGAACTGACAAATTAGGACCGACAATGAGGAAGTAATTGTTAAATTCTTCACATATTTCCTAACGATTTTTAATTTTTTTCCCAAGTGAGATAACTTCAATATTTTTGTGATTAGACTTTGATTTGCTATACAAAATTTCATTGATTCCATTCCATACAGATTTTGGGCTAGCGTTTGCAAATTGTTCATTATAATATTTTTGTTTTGCCTCTCGAACAGAGCTTTCAACTGATTTATTGTAATAGTTGTAGGAATCTATAAATAATTGAATGTTCGGATCATTCTTTCTTTTTGTAATAAAATGTATCTCTTAGATTTATCAATTTCAAAATATTCTCATTGAACCTCGGTTTCGAATGTTCAAATATTTTTATGCGTTTTTCCAAGGAACAATCTTCAAATATTTGTATTTGTGGGATTATCATAATTTCCCACACTTTTATATAATGAAAGTTGATCCATACCTGAGAGCAGTGTCAAATGCTGAAAAAAAAATATGATTGTTTGGGTCATATTGAATGGCGAGACATGTCACAAAGCTCAGGATATTCTGTAAGAAAATTCAATGTTTCATTGCCCGATAATCTAAGTGTCTTCGTATGGAATCACAATAATTGTTTTCATTTTTCTGAAAAATTAAGAAGAAAAATCAAGAATTCCAGTTATTAAAAAGATCCTGTGATTGGGATAACTTGATTCCATATATTACTATGAAGACATATGTCAATCACTCTTAATTCACATTTATCCAAAAATGAACAATATTTCTCATTACGTCCATAATGATTTTTGTTCAGCAGGTTGGTTAACACATATTATTAATTGAATGATTCTTCACCGTTTTGACTTCAGCAATTAATTCCAACTCTTCTTGTATCGTGGTTGACTCGCATACATTTCAACTTTCAAACTATGATTTCAATAATGAATTTATCGTAGTATCAAGACATTATTTCTGATGGGTTCCATTTAATGAAGCACACAACTTTATTCATTACCATTCCCAATTTAATCCTGTGTTCATTATAAAAAAATGGCCATCTTTTTTAAGGATCATGAAAATCGATAGCATCAAAGAAATAGCGGTGCTCAGAAATTCCATGTTCTTTCTGAGGATCCCGTTTTTGTTTCCGCAACAAAGTGAAATCAATGATCCGAAAAAAAATGTGTATTTCAAGTTCATTCTGCTGAGCCTGACTACGCTATATGTGTCAGTGGGAGCTGCAATACATCTGGTGCTGAGTATCCAAAGTGAGTATTCACTCCAAATTTTTTTCCACTCTAGCGATACACTACGTGGTCCATTAGAAACTAAACAAGCGGCTGTTATGGTGGATAGGATCGACTGAAAAAAAACGCCCTTACAGGTAAATTTTTTTTCGAAGGGGACATCGTTTGTAAAATGAGTTTATGAAATATTTTGCATACAAGTCCAATTTTTCCATTACCAATTACAATGATGGTACTTTTTTCTTAAATACATCATAGAAATATATATTATATACTTACTCTAGAATGCTAATCCCCATGTCAAAAGTGTTGTAAAAAGTTCAGGCTAGTCCGCAATGCACATGCGCGTCATTAGTGATTTTTGTAACATGCCCGGTTTTAGTAAAATATTATGGTACTTGTGAAGATTAACAAACGTTAATTCTGAATCTCGGAGAATAAAGGTTGGAAACCTCATTGTACTTATACCGGTTATTTGTATTTAGCCGATTAGAATACATATTTTCACATATTTATGATCCCAAATATTCAGCAAAGGCCATCAGAAAGTAGAGTATGGTTATTATCATTATTTATCGCTTTGAAGCGACTGATTTTTGGTATCACATCACTTTTCAGCTGTAGTTAACCAACAAAAACCTACGGTGCGAATTTCAAGGAAGCACTGAATTGGAAAATAAATTGAAAGTACAAAAAACTATGAAAATTCATTTCAGCTAATATCATGAATAATTTCAACTGAAATTGGATATATGAACTTGGATGCTTGGAAGCTCGAGGTTTTTTTTTTCTAGAACGATTCATGTCAAAATATGCAATTGCATTTAATTTAAATCATTTGAAGAGATTAACATGCTATTTATACGAGTATTTCTGGTTGCATTACCTCAGTGCAATTTCTACAATGGGAGTGCATGAAAAAGTGAGGCCAGAAGCATTTTCCTTACCATCAAAGAAAAGCTCTTCCATATTGACATTAATTTTCTGAGGCGATTCTGTGTATGTTTAGTACTTTTTGTGGGAATCATAATATAAGCGGTGTGGCAGGAAGTTGTATCACTTGCCATGCATGCTTACGCAGACAGTATTGGTACTGCACTAGGTTTCAAATTATTCCATTGTCGTTTCCACATGAATCTTCATGAGGAAAATGTCTTCCACCAATTACAATTTTCTCACTCAAATGTTCTGCTGGGGTCTCTTCTTTAGAACAATAACCAAAAATCATGCCTTTTTTGTCAAGCTTAAATAATATTTAAGCTGTTTTGAGCAAAGCATATAGGTACATAAAAAATGTCATTATCTACCAAAAATGATTCATTTCAGGTATTTTTCCTTTACACAACACTAAACAGTTCATTGTTTATTTGTAGGAAGAAACGGCTTTATTAGAAATTGTCTATAAAGGAACAAGATTAATGCAAATTTACGAATGTTGAAAGAATAACCAACGACAACAAACACCACACAAAACGACAAGAGAAAATCTGAAATTCTAAAAACCGTCTCTGATCCCTGACAAGAGTGACAGATCTTACTGACAAGTCTTCCTGTTGTTGAAAAAGCACTGTTGCAAGGTCATTATAATTACAGTAGCATAGGGTACATTATTGTTTTAAATAAGTTTCTTTCGCGCCTAAAATTCGGAGTAATCTATCTCTAAAAGGTTTTTTTCGGTTTTAAAAAGTCCTAAATGCGCTGTCAAATTTCTCTCTTTCAAATGACATGTGTTTTATTGCCTCATAACAAAAAAACTCTGAACTGGAACACCAAATTATTTTCAAACTTGGCAACGATCTACCCAAACTACACTGATGACGCGCATGCGCACATCGTAAACGGGTCGTATACGCGGCATGCTTTTCGCCGTGAAAATTGGCGGGATCAGCATTCTAGAGTAAGTATATGATATATATTTCTATGAAATACATGCATAAACACGTAGAGAGTTTTTCAGAAACTTGTTGATTATTGTTGATTGCATAAAGAAAAAATCACGTATGTTAATGATAGTTTAGCGTATGTCAAGCATACCAAACGATATTTCATCGAATGAAAATCAGTCGGAATCCGATCGGTTATGTTCCACGGGTTAGCGCTAATTTAGCTAGTTCACTGATCATTATATTTACTTAAAACTACCATAACCCTAAAGGGCATACGTTAGAAAATCATTACACATTTTGGCAGCGGGCTGACGCGGGCTAATAGATTCAATCCATTGTTGAGGAAAAATCTCTACCAGTTCTGCAATTTACTAGATTTTTTCACGCGACAGTAAACTAGACCCTCAGAAAAATTTTGTTGTTTCATATAAATCCTGATCAAATTGTTTCAATATGTATAAGTATCATCGAAGATGATTTTTATCGGAGACAGAAATATTGAGAAAATCGGAATACTGTCGCGACTAGGGCTGCTAGGCAGTGGCGGCGATAAGGATTCGCCCCCCCCCCCCCTCCCCCCGCCAAATTTTGTTAGGACATTCATACATGTGACAACAAAATCTTGAAATACCAGACATAATGGGACATAATTCCACATAACACAAAATATACTTATTTATTATATCACATTATTTATATTGAAATATTTTCCAAAGAAATTAGCAGTATTCCAGTATATGGTTTTATTGCCACTCTGGATAATATAAATGCCATAATTTGCTAGGTGATTTGAATAAAAAAACTTACCATCGCAAAAATCTGTCTGGTGCGACTGAAGCCATCCGTAGATTGAGGAATATGAAGTTTAGGGGAGCACTGTTGAATTTCCGAAACGGCGATGTTTTTGTATTAAAAATATATAGACCAACTGTTCCAAATCAAGTTTACGAGCACGTTCATGTTCAATACTTATTATTATACCCAATGCACTAAGTCTCACCTCTCACATTGTACTACGTAAATATGTTTTTATCAATTTCAACTTTGAAAAATGTTCTTTCGGCAGAAGCAGATGTTACCGCTAATGTTAAAAAAGTTGAAACAACGAACAAATATCCGGAAGACTGCTCAAAATACATCTAGTTCCTGATTTAAAATATGTGGTCAATTCTGCAGTCCTAAGCCCAAAGGGCGTACGTCAATAATGACCAGAGATATTGAGGCAGTCACTTACGCCTATAAAGCTTATAATTTCAGGTGTATTTTGAATATCCATCTTTTTTACTGGCGTTTTGGATGGCAAAGAACAATGAGATTCTGCCAAATTTGTTGTTCAAGTCAACGGCTCAGTCATAGGGAACATGTAGAGAGTGAAATTTAAATTATGGAAAGAAACGAGATACGTCCTTTGGGCAGGAAGGCAGAATAAATAGATTTTCTTTTTTCGAATTTCATTTGAAAATACACTTTTCCAGTTCATTATTTGCGTAGATAAGTTATGCGAGAAGTCATTTTCGTATTTTTCTAGTTTTTTTTAGCATGATCCATAATTTCTCCTGTAGATAGTTTAACGAAACAGTCTGGACTTAAAAATGAGAAGTAGCTCATTACTTCGTTTATGCTGATAAATCGTGTAATGCGTTGATTAATTATTATATCGAGAGACTCGTAGAAGACTTCAATTTGGAATCTCTTTAGACCATCTTCTATTTTGTTCTTTGGCGCGTAGATGCCAATGTTGGCTGAATGTCCCACGATGTCACCAAATTGAAAGCTTCTGCATGCAATGTTTCGAAATTGTCTCTAAAACTATTAAAATTATCTATTGTGGAGCTCAATATCTCGCATGCTCGGCCCAGATCAACTGTAGAACTTTGTAGCAGTTATATACCAAGTTAATATTTTCCAAAATTTTGCTTTGGTATACAAGGAGCAAAATAAAATCATAATTACTCGTACTCTTTTGCAAGGAGTTTGTTTCAGCTCTGTCAGCTGGTTTTTTGAAAATTAAAGTAAATGTTGCCCAACAATTAGAAATAGAAAATTTCAGCAAAGAGGTCGAAGGGGCCCCTTGTGGAGCTGTGCCCCCCCCCCGGACGGCGGGCTCTCCGGGCCCCTTATTGCCGCCACTGCCTCTAGAGTAGCTACTAGAGTCGTATAAGGGGCTGTTTCCCTTATAGGAAATACGACTTGGGGTGTAGCTATAGATGGTAGCTATAGAAACTCAAGGGGTAACAATAGAACATAGACATTTATTATATAACAACTGGGATACGGGGGAAAGACTATATACAAATTTAAAATAAGGGACATTCAATAATGAAATATGGGATACTTAAAACAACTCTTACCTAAAACTATCACTAAACCAATACTTACAGCTAAGGACAAAAGGGTCTAGCCTATAAGGCTAACTGAGCGCTAGGGCATTCTCCTCTGTGGGAGTCTATTACTAACTCCCTTATCATTCCACTCCTCTTGTATTTATATAAGGAAATGTTTATATCATTCGATCAACGATTTTAGCTCGTCACGCGACTTCGCTAATTTCAATGTCAGTCGTATATGACAATGAACTTCTATCGTGATCGATTTAATAAATAACAAGAGTGAATGGATCAATGCACTAAACCAATTCAAAGGGCATATTTACGACATTCGAGAATAAATCAAAAGTTTATTGAAAATTTGTGAATCTGAATTTTTGAATTTTGCCTTCGAATAACTGCGCAAGATACTTGAAACATTTGATCCATCAACGATGAAATAGCTATTCATGATACAAGTTCGTAAAATAGGACTTTTTTGTTTAACCGTGAAGTACAAAAGGCCCGTTACGAAAGTGTTTCATACAAAGTTTTTTCTTCGACAGTTATTGTATTGCCAAATTGTAGCAATTATATCATTAATTTGAATGTTTAATGACATGAATTGTCGTCGTATTATCAAATAAAGACTTCCGGGTTATATTTCACGCAAAATACTGTATTTTTCAAAAATGCGTAAATGTATAAACAGTGTGTAAAAAATTATTACTTTACGCACTGTCAGCACTGCGAAAAAGCTACGCACTGTCGTAGAAAAACACGTTTATTGTTTAACTGTCATACTTTCTTCGACAGTGTTGATCTAGCAATAATCATGAATATTGCTGAAACAATATAGAAGGGCAATTCAAATTCGACCCCCTCCATGGGGATCTCCTAAACTACAGGAGATACGTCGAAGCTTAAATTGGGGCAAAGTTGCGTATTCTGGTGTTTAACAAAATACTGTTTTGAAACTTGGAAAATTCCGAGTATTTTCGGAAATATCGGCAAAAAACTGAAAATCGGAATTTTCGTTTTTATTTTTTTCTATCGTTATTTGACAACATAGCTCAAAACCAAAAGTATATTTTCATTGATACTTTTTTTCAGCTACACGTTTTCATGTTCAGATTTACTATCCGACGTTTCGTCTTCTGGCATTCATCATCAACTTTTTTTTCTGTTATGGGCGCCATATTGTTTTTATATATAGAAAAATTGTTATTCTCATTCTGATTTCATTGATGTATAATTTGTTCTGATTTGCACTTCTGAAACCACAGATATTAAAAAAAACAACTTCATCTGAGATGGTCATGACTCCATCGAAAAATTTTGTTTAATAAACACTAGTTGTCAGAACTCATTAAACATCATAAGTTTGCACAAGTACTTCAGTCTAAATGTCCTCATTCTTAAATGAAGAAAAACGAGATATGTTGAAACTTTATTATAAATTTGATAGGAATAGTACGAAAACAACACAAATTTATTTTGAATTATATCCGGAAAGACAACAGCCGAATAAAACATTATTCGTAATTTTGGGCAAACACTTGGCTGAGTACGGTGCGTTTCAAAACACAAGAATGAAATCATGAGCTTGAAAAAAATGCACAGAGTATTACAACAAGTGTTCGAAATGATGGCCTTCCTCTTGAATACATAACAGAGCTCGTCGTCTCAAATTAAGAACAGCCCTAACAATATCCCTTCTTCTGATAGACCTGAATTGCGTGATGATATTGTCTCTAACTTCATCTACTGTGTCATATTCTTGCTCTCCATAGATTCTTTTCTTTAAAGTGCCCCACAAGAAAGTATCCAAAACTGTAAGGTCAGGTGACCTTGCCGGCCACCTCACTGTTCCAGAAATTCCTAACCACCTATAAGAAAATCTCTGGTGTAAATATTCGCAAACTGCTCTTTTATTGTGTGGAGGAGCCCCGTCATGCTGAAACCAGCAGCAACAAGGGGAAACGTATCCATATATTCTTAGAATTCGTGTCTTAAGATCCGAAGATAGGTTTCCCGGTTCAAAGTATTAGAGAAGAAATGAGGTCCAAGTATTCGGTCGTCATAAATTCCAGCCCACACATTCAAGCGAAACCGAACTTGTGGTCTGACTTCTCTGAAGTGTCGTGGATTATTTTCACTCCAAATGTGCTCATTATTTCTATTAAAAACACCACAGTTCGATAAAGTACTTTCGTCGGTCCAAATAATGTTTTTCAAGAAGTTTGTAGGGTCTACCCTATTCGAGAGCCAGCTACAAAATTCCATCCTTCTCTCAGGATCACCTGGATGTAATTTTTGTGAAATATGTATCTTATAACATTTCAAACCACTTTTTTTTTAATTCCCTCCAAACGCTCGTCTGTGACACATCCATTTCTGCCGAGACTTGATGTGTTGATTTGGAAGGATCTGCATTTAGGGCTGTTCTTAATTTAAGACGACGAGCTCGGTTATGTATTCAAGAGGAAGGCCATCATTTCGAACACTTATTATAATACTCTTTGTGCATTTTTTACAAGCTCATGATTTCAATCTTGTTTTTTGAAACGCACCGTACTCAGCCAAGTGTTTGCCCAAAATTCCGAATAATGTTCGATCCGGCTGTTGTCTTTCCGGATATAATTCAAAATAAATTTGTGCTGTTTTCGTACTATTCCTATCAAGTTTATAATAAAGTTTCAACATATCTCGTTTTTCTTCATTTGAGAATGAGGACATTTCGACTGAAGTATTTGTGCAAACTTATGATATTTAATGAGTTCTGACAACTAGTGTTTATTAAACAAAATTTTTCGATGGAGTCATGACTATCTCAGATGAAGTTTTTTTTTTAATATCTGTGGTTTCAGAAGTGCAAATCATAACAAATTATACATCAATGAAATCAGAATGAGAATCACTATTTTTATGTACAAAAAAAACAATATGGCGCCCATAACAGAAAAAAAGTTGATAATGAATGCCAGAAGACGAAACGTCGGATTGTAAATCTGAACATGAAAACGTGTAGCTGAAAAAAAGTATCAATAAAAATGTACTTTTGGTTTTGAGCTATGTTGTCAAATAACGATAGAAAAAAATAAAAACGAAAATTCCGATTTTCAGTTTTTTCCGATATTTCCGGAAATACTCGGAATTTTCCAAGTTTCAAAACAGTATTTTGTTAAACACCAGAATACGCAACTTTGCCCCAATTTAAGCTTCGACGTATCTCCTGTAGTTTAGGAGATCCCAATGGTGGGGGTCGAATTTGAATTGTCATGTATAGAGGAAAAGGTATATCAAATAATTCCTTGCTCTATCTATATTCATAAATTTTTAAAGTTTGTGGGTTGTGGTAACAAATTAATTTAATTCTCAGAGTGTTTTCTTTAAATCGATTCTCACTATCCAAAATGCCATTTGCTTCATTAAAAATGACCTACTCTGTATAATTTTACGACTGTATGGAAAACTATTCATAGCATCATTGAGCCAACGGTGTTTTTGATCTTTAATTCGACTCGACTTCTTCACTAATTTGTAGAATGTGTCTGTAGCATATTTCTACTCATTTTGAAATTAATGAACGAGTTTGCCGCTTCCTAAAAACCTTCTTCTAACATTGCAGGTGGTACTTATGTCAACCTAGACAGAGATATTGGAACTATCATTTCGTACCACGGAGCACTATACTTCACTTTTCGATACTTGGGTAATATCAAAGATATTATTATACTTTACAAGCAATTCTCAGGTAGGTGATAACAGTTTATTTTCTTGTTGACTTCATGAGCATTCTGTTCATATTTTCAATAAAATCAGTTTATTTTCCATTGCACCACTTTCGTGAATACTGTGAATAATTCTTTCCGACTAAACTGACTGTACCGTTTATTCTCTTATCATTGGAGAAACCGATGGTTTTGTAAGAAAACTAATTATGAAATTCAGTATTATTTCTTCTCGATATTCCTCAAGACAAAACATTAGAAATAAATGGAAATTACCCATACCTTCATCTCTGATTAAGGATTCGTTCATTTACTTAAAACGGAGTTAAGATGTACAGTGCTTTTCTTTAATGCCCTCTCCCCTTTTATTTTTTGAACGGGTCAACTCAAAATATTGAAACTTGGTATAATGAAATTAATGCATGAATACCATATTTCGGAGTAAAATTAACAGACGAAACTTCCCCTGAGTGCCACCTGGGAAAAAAAATTAAATGGAAAAAGGGCTCTTATGACACATCCTTTGGAAGCTCCTGACGAATACTTCACAACCCTAAAATATAAAGTCAATATTGTGACAAAACGGATTTTATGACATGTTCGTGATTATTTTTAAGTGTTTCCATGTGTACGAATATTTCGAAATGGGACATTTCAGAATAATAGAGAAACAAACATTCGAATAAGCTCCTCATGTTTATGTTCTTGTGAGAGGCCCAGATTCTTATATTTCATAGACCACCCAAAGTTCTCAAAGAGGGCGAACCAGGCTAACTTTGAAATTAGGGTCGAAAATTAGTTAGTCCTTCGTTTCACTCGTTAAAGTTAACATGTGGTCGTGTACTTAGTTATTTTATTAGTTTTCTTAAATTATTGTAATTTTCATAATTCAACTCTGTTCAATACAATATTCAATCTGGATACTATCGTTAATTTTCATTATTTGAATATGTATAAATTCGATCTTTTCCACCTGTCTCTAAAAAGTTGATTCTCCTAATCAATTCTTAGTATTTGAATTGTTTTGAATCTTTTGCGTTTTATCTTGTTATATTATTAGTAAATTGTCTGGCCTCATTCACTTTTTTCCGGTTTAAATTATATTATGAGTTAAAATCAGAAGTTGCTTCATCAAATTATTTGAGAAATATCCCAAACATCTATTGTTGTTATTCCTTATTGTTTTTTTAATAGATGTAAGTGTTTTAAATTATGGTTTTTATTCTTAAAAGTTCAGAGTCCAGTTTACAAAATTTCTTTTGATTTGAGAGAAACTAATTTTACTTAGAGTTGAACAGAGTAAGTAAATTTGAGTGCTAAAGTGAGTTCCGAACACAGTAACGTCGATATTTCTACAAATATTTATTCTCTGTCGTATATCCAATATTGGAGCGGGTTCAGTTTCATACATCTTTTGCTTCGAATAGCCCCATAAAAAAGTCTGAAGGTATCAAATCTGGCGAGCGGACTGGCCATTCCGTAGAACTCCGACGGCCAATCCAACGACCGAGGAAAGTATTATCTAAATAGTTTCTTACTTGTCTGAAGTAATGTGGTGATACTCCATCTTGTTGGAATACAATATCCATATCGAATTCATCAGGATTCGCTTCGACGATTTCGGTGATTAGAGGGTCAACAGTAGTTTCCAGCATATTCAAATACAGTTCCTTTGTTGAATTTTGTTCAATGAATAGAGTTCCTACAATATGGTTTCCCAATATTCCTGCTCAAGCCTTAATTTTTTCTGGATATTGAGTATGAGTTTCTTGGAAAAAGTCAGCGTTGGCGTCACTCTTATAACGCCAATTTTGTCTGTGAATATCGCCGTTGAAAAAAAATGTACATTCGTCTCTGAAACAAATGTCGTGGAGGTAGATATATAGGATGCCTTGCAATGGTTTCCGTCATAATTTCGAAGAATTATTCTGTTCTTCGATCAGAGTCATCTTCAGTTAACTGGTCTACCACTGATTTTGTATGGATGATACTTATTCCTCTTCAAAAGTCTCCACACAGTTGCAGGACACACCTCACAAATATTCGCGACGGAGGAAGCACACTGTTGAGGATTCACTATCTCACCAATATTTTAACTTGCTGTTCTTCTGGAATGGACGGGTGATCTGGGGGCTTTTTGTTCTGTACACTACCGGTAGTTGTAAATTTGGATACAAGTTCCCATGAAATTTTTCTATAGATGGAATGATTCGGGAAACGATCATTAAAAATGTTTTCGGTTTCGTGAAAGTTACGCGTCGCACCATAAATAAAAATCGCTTCGATTTTGTCTTCCAATGGACGAGAATTGACCATTTTAGAGATGGTTTACGTGGTACCTATCTACTAGTAAAACCGAAAACTAAATGAGAATATTTCAACTGAACGTTGACGTACTGACATTTTTTGTATTTTTTTATAAACTAAGAATAAACTATTTTTGGTATTGCCATATGGCAGAGAAAAACATCATTATCCCAAGTTTCCATTTTTTGAGTGACTCGTTCAAAAAATAAAAGGGGGGACATTAAAAAAAAACACTGTATACTCATTTGCCAGTCGAGTTCAAAGACTCTAATGCAGAGTGTAAAAGCATAACCTTGCACTTGTTTGATAAATTAGTGAAAATTATTTTTTGAACTACTACCTATTCCCTATCGTAACTTATCACTTTCTTATTTTGCAGATTTTGAAACATATGGAACTCCAAAAAACTTCGAAAAGAAAAACAAACTGTTGAACAAATATTCGAAATGGTACTTTGCCTATCACATGTGCGTCGTAACGGGAATGACAACCTCCACACTTCTAACTATCGATAAGTGTGAAGCAGAAAACATCGAAAAAAACATAAACGAAGTTTGCGGACTAGTTGGGTCAACATGGCTACCATTTGATTTCGATTATTTTCCTCTAAAACTGATTGTATACGGGTATCAGGTAAGATTCTTTGACTAATGAGATTTTGACATCGTTAGAGTCATTGTGGACTACGATAACTCTTACTTTTCCATCAGGTATACTCCTCCTTCGTCATCTTTCAAACTGCGGGGGTTCTTTCTTATACCATGATGGAAACTGTGGAACATCTCATCATCAGATTTGAACACGTGGGAGACACTTTCGTGGAAGCTTTGACTGAGAAAAACTATTCGATAAGGAGAGAAAAATTCTATGTAGCCGTTCAGTATCACCAAGATGTCATAAAGTGAGAACAATTGAATTAGTATTTTCTATATTTTTTTATTTACATCAACTGATTGTTCGAAAGGCATTTCTAAGATTTTTTCACCTGTCGTGTTTTTGTTCCAGAATGGGGAAATTACTGAATAGGTGTTTTGGCCCCTGCATGATGGTTCATATAAGTTTGACTGGGCCAGTTCTGGGAGTTGCAGGATATAGATTTGTAACCGTGAGTATTAATTAAATTTTGTACTGCTTGTATACATCTTTTTTTTCTTCTAGGAAATTCCTTTAGATTCCACCAGTCTATTCTTTGGATGGATGTTCTCTACTTTTATTGTTTGTCGGGGCGGACAGCGCCTATCAGAAGCGGTAAAGTATTATTGCACATTCTATAAATACTAATCTAACATGGAGTTGTCAAAAATTTTAGAATGGAGACCCGATGAATGAATTGTCATGAATAAATTTTATAATATTGTGTATTATTTGATGAATACTGATTAATTATTATTTTATATATACATTTTTTTTTCTGGTTGAAAAAAATTATCCTTGTCTCAAAAAGAGACACATTTTTATAATGTATGAAAAAAGGTTGAAATGATAAAATTTTCGCCAAACTGACTTTATGACTTTTGAAATTTTTGTATTCAATAGTTTAAAAACTATATTTTATGAAATGAATAGTCAGCTGAGCTAATAGGGAAACGATCGTCAGTTTGTTAACGGAATTATTTGACGCTGCAATCTCAAGCGCGTTCATTACCTTTAATCCCCCAGCAGATTTACCCCACTAGAAGCACAGCTGATTATTGTTTTTATTGATTCGATAGTTTAATAAATACGTTATAAGAGTTTTGTAATTTATAAAATAATTTTATTACCACTTTATGAGGGTAGCAAATTCTTCCGAGCCAGTGGCAGTGACTGAACGCTTGACATACTCAACTTGAATTTTAAATAGACGCCACATTATTTATTCTATAGAATTTATATTGAAAATGGAAAAACTACCCCTCTCAACATTTACTTTTTATTATCTGCATTTTTTAAAATGAACATGAAATTAACTATTCTAGAGTGTCGCTGTTGGTGATATTATCTACACGGTGGAATGGTATAAATTGGAAAATGAAATCCAAAAAGATCTAAAAATAGTTATGATGCGATGTCAAAAGCCTGTTCTTCTGAGGGCTGGTCCTTTCGGTGCCATGACATACTCAACGATTGTGGCTGTGAGTAACGTTTATTTTAGATATTTCATATACTGGGTGAGGTATTCCATACGACACGGTCTCTGGACGCCAAACGAAAAAATTTTTTTTGATATCTGATCGCTTTAATATATGTTTATTTTTAAATAGAACACCCTGTGTTTTGTTATATTTTTGAACGGGTCCACGAACAAAACGATTTCTAATGGGATACAACATACCCAACTTTTTTTGTGAAAATGCAAGTGTACAATTTGATACTAAACAACATCTAAATCGATATAACTTATCATTTCGAAATTTGACTATTTATAAAAGAGGTTTTGGGATACATATTTCAATACAACCCGTTATTATATCTTAAATATGACGATTTATCATTTCGAACAGAGGTTACTTTGTTATTTCAAATGGAACACCCTATATTTTTTTGTTTGAATAGTACATTCAATTATTTTTCATTTCATATTGTGGTTTCCTATACCTAACTTCAATAATTTTTCAGATATTGACTTTTTCAAATAGTAGTTTTCATTTCAATGTATTATTTAAACTGAATAGCTTTGACACGATATTAATTTAATTTCCATTTAAAAAAACAAAACTTTGATATCCATTTTTGAAAAACCTGTATAATTCAAAGTAATTTTTTTGTAGCTCCTACCGATACACATATTTTAAAACTGGCAGATTTCAAATTTCCAAAAAAACATTCGTTATCGCGTCCCGACAGACACCGTATGAAAACATACTTATATATATATATATATATATATTAAGTTCATGGGTTGAACCGCGTTGAGAGTTTATAACTCGACGTTTCGGCTCCTGCTTTGGAGCCTCGAGTCGTGGTCTTGAGAGATATCAAGGTCTCAACCTGCCTACTCCTTGATCTCAAAAGATGATCCAATGTTGGTTGCACTGTAGTATTTATAGGTGGTTGGCTACCTGGAGGTGGGCGGGTCTTACGGGTTTTCTCGTTTGTCTTGTCTGCTGGTGCCTGCTGTGTAGTTGGAGTTAATGGGATAATAATTGAAAACAGCTTCAGAAACCATTAGTAACCAAAAACGAACCACAAGTTGAAGACCGTCCATCCAAAGTCTTCTTCCCTTACATCAAAGGGGTGACGGACAAAATCAGTCGACTTTTCAGAAAAGCAAATATCAAAACCATCTTTACCACAGAACAAAAACTATCACACCTCATCAGACCAACAAAAGACAAAATTCCCAACGAAGACCATGGTATTTACGAAATTCCCTGTTCTATCTGCCCCCACTCTTATATAGGAGAAACTTCGAAACAGATCCATTTTCGATCCTATCAACACTCCCTTTCAGTTAGAAATCGAGACACCAGCTCCGCATTAGCTCTTCATTTCATCCAAACGGGTCACCCCATAGATTTCGAGAAAACGAAAACCATCGCCCCAGTACGTTCAAGAACTTCTCGTTTTATCAGAGAAGCCATCGAAATCGAAAAACGGCCTGATTGCCTGAACATTAAAGATGATAGCCGTAAATTGAACCCCATTTGGAAGCCCCTTCTTCCAACCGTAATTACCAGGCCACGTGAAACTTATCCGCAATCAATTATTATCCCATTAACTCCAACTACACAGCAGGCACCAGCAGACAAGACAAACGAGAAAACCCGTAAGACCCGCCCACCTCCAGGTAGCCAACCACCTATAAATACTACAGTGCAACCAACATTGGATCATCTTTTGAGATCAAGGAGTAGGCAGGTTGAGACCTTGATATCTCTCAAGACCACGACTCGAGGAGTAGGCAGATAGAGGCCTCGAAGTCACACTCTTGAAAATGGCTCCAAAGCAGGAGCCGAAACGTCGAGTTATAAACTCTCAACGCGGTTCAACCCATGAACTTAGTAATGTACATATTTCTGACCGCGGAAACCTTTCCGAACACTTGATTAAAATTCCTATTTTTTGTTCTCCTTTGTGTACGGTTTGGATATTAAGAATTTTTATAACTCAGATGCAAGTTATCTGGAATGCGCCAATTTTTATAAAGAATCAAATTTTCTGACAAATGGGCTCAAACAAGTTTTCCAAATGGTGAAAACTTTTTTAAACTCACTGCATGGTAGACTTTTGGAATTAGAAAAAATTATCACCGTTAAAATAGTAGTGCGATGTTGCTGTAGCTGAATGTCACTCAAAATCACATTGAAGTGGTCCTCTTTCTTCTGGCAGCAAATTATGAAACGATAAATCATTGTTCCTACTTCAATGTCTTAAATACTTCTGAAATAGACCTTTACATTTACGGAAAATAAATTACAAAACTCGTTTAAATCGATAGTTCTTATGTCTGAAAAGCCCATTTAACAAAAAGTTCTATTATTTTTTTTCATTTTAAAAAAATATTACATTTGAAAGTGTGCCGCTGACGTCACGTTCATCGGAAATATCTCCCACCATAATCCACGTTCCGAAACAGGCAATACCGTTCTCCTTAAAAATATAACTTCTAGCATGATATAAGCCGTTGAGAAATAATCAATACTCTGTCACTTGATCAACTCATAGATAAAAATCCACATATTAGCTATTTTTTATTGTATTTGTAACTTTCAAATTTTCTGAACAGACCATCCTTTTGATGAAGAACGAGCATTGACAACACAGCAAATCGTAATGACAGTTCTCAACTGTCAAAAGTTATATGGAGATGTGAGGTTAATGTTTTTTTATTTACATTCAACGTTTAAAGGTTAAGTTGGTGCATTCAACAATCAACATTCAACTGATAAAGATTTCCTCAAACCGACGCGGGAGCGGGAACGAGATGAATCCGATACTAAAATCCATAGTGGGACATACGGGTGTGATTATTCGTATTCCAAAATGCATACAAGCAACGAAATATATATGGTTTGCTACCCCAGCAATTCGCACGGTTCCAAAGTTCCGTTCCCGCTCCCGTGTTTCCGCGTCGGTTTGACGGAACCTTAAATTCGATAATAGTGTAGTGAGGTGTTATCATAAACGATTTGGTGTGAATTTATTTGTGTAATTGTGTATTAAAAATATGGAACAAGGCTTCGTGAAAGGAAGTTCGGATAATTTACCGAGGTACAAAGCACCTTTTCGACATGTTCAGTTATTGCAGGGATACAGGTACTGGAGATACAGGAATTAATAACCAATTTTAGAACACAAACAACAAAAGCTCTCAAAACTTAGAAATCCGCATTAACCTCAAAAAATAAATCAAGGTAGTGCTCGTTGAAGTTTAGATCTGATTGAACTGCTTCACTTGAGTTAGACAGAGACAAACTATTCTTATTGATCGCACCGTGAAACAGACGAAAGAACCCATCTGGTATCAAATGACAACTGTCATACGACACATTATTTGAATGAGAATTTGGTGCACAACTTTAACAACGTTGGCAAGTTTAGTTTTGATGAACGTGACGTCACGAAACCACTTTTCTTCTGATTATAGATATAGCGGTCAGAAAAAAAAATAAAAAATCCCGAGTGGTATTAGCGTATTTACTTTCTAATTTCAGTGTTACCTCATATCCCTTGGAAAGGTCCATTCATCTGTTCTAATTTGAGGTACAGATTAGAAATGCATTACTTAATAATTATGATATTGCATAAATATTGAAGACATTGATAGAGAATATTTTAGTTCTGTTTCATTGAATAGTATCTTTACAGTTTTCGACACTAAGGTAAACACGATTAAATTTCCACAGATTTATTGTCTTCGCGACATGTTTCGATACACAGTATCTTTCTCAAGCGAATGTAATACATTAAATTATTCTACGTTGAACATTACTTAAATACCCTTCTTATCAATTGACGTAATAAGGATCTACCTATAATAAAAATTAAAATTGACAATACAATGTAGGTACCTGTAAATCTCAAAACATATCTACTACTTAATTAGTTGAGAAGGTTTAACAAAAGGGGAGCTACTCTCCAATTGATCATTTAGTAAACAATTGGAATTTTTCAATAGATTAATTTCCAAGAATTCTAAATAATTAAGTTTAATACCCTTATTTTCAAGATGAAGGATTTCAAAGTTTTCATCGATGTCATGGTATTCTTCCAAAATATGATTGGCATATGTTGAATGTGTTTCATTATTTATGTAATTCATACGGTGTTCACGTACGCGGCTTTTGAATGGTCTACCAGTCTGGCCTACATATACTTTGGAACAAGATCCACAATTCAATTTATAAACTCCTGATTTTTCAGATTTTTGTGTTTTATCTTTATTATTTTTGATAAACCTTCCCAACGTGTTATCTGTTCTGAATGCTACTCTTAAATTTTGTTTTTTCAAAAATGACGCTATTTTTTCTGAAACGGGCCCTGAATAAGTTAAAGTTCTGTAATTATTGTCAAGGTTCCTCATAGTGGTGTACACTTCTTGGATAGCCTTTCTATGTATTTTTTTAGCATGAATACTCTCTATTAATTTGACTTGACATCCATTGTTAACTGCTATCTGTTTTATGATATATAATTCTTTGCAGAAATTTTCTTCAGAAAGAGAAATATTCACTAATCTATGTATCATACTATGGTATGCTGATATTTGATGTATACAGGGTGGCCCATCGAAAACTTGACATGGGGGTTTTGGGTACTAATATCGTAGATCTGGAAAAACGCTCGGACAGGTCGATTTTAGTTTCGAGGGGGACATTGTGCCCTCCTACAGGCAGCACCGTCAGGTCAACCCTCGAGCAGTGGGGTGAACAACCCTTGAAATTTGAATAGGGAATAGGAGTCGAGTGGCACATCGTTGGAAAGCCCGTTGAATTCTCGAAACAAAACGGTCGGCAGTTTTTCTAACGGAAATGAGCCATAATTAAGTTAAGAGTAAAATTCACTTACATTAGTCTCATCGTAACAAATGCTCGATATGCGCACCTCCAACTTCCATGCAATGATACAGATTTTGTTGAAAACGTTCTCGTACATTTTGGAGCATGTCTGAGGTGATTTGGCGACATTCTAATGTGATTCGTTGCCGTGAATCTGCTAGTGAAGCTGGTGGTGTAGCATAAATTCTGATTTTCAAATGACCCCACAGAAATAAATCTAAGGGAGACAGGTCTGGTGATCGTGGGGGCCATTCAATAGAACCTCGCCTACCATTCCTATGACCAGGGAAGTGGTGATCTAAATATCGCCGAACAGGCATAGCATAATGCGGAGGAGCACCATCTTGTTGAAATATCAACTGATCTTCCTGATAATGATGGTCATTTTCAATAATGTTAGTTAACATTGGTTCAATTGTGTCTTCAAGCAGTTCCAGATACATTTCCGCTGTTAGATTGCCTTCTAAGAAGAGGGGGCCCACGATACAATCCCCAAAAATACCAGCCCATACGTTTAATTTTTGAGGATATTGCGTATGTACCTCATGAAATATATGGGGATTCGAATCAGCCCAGTATCGACAATTATGGCGATTAACTATACCATTTAAAAAAAAAGAAAATTCATCACTAAAACAAATGTTGAACAGACACTGAGGATTTGCAATCGCCTGCTCACTTAGTACCTCACAGAATTGTAAACGCCTATCAAAATCATCTTCATTCAGTTCGTGTGTTAATTTAATTTTGTAAGGATGGAATTTATGTAGTTTCAAAATACGCTGAATGCTAGTTCTTGAGATACCGGAAACAGTTGCTAGCTGTCTTGTACTCAACGTATGGTCAACCTCAACATGGCCCAAAATTGCCACTGTTGTCGCCTCATTTCTTACTGGCGGTTCGATTTGCCGTTGTTTATTTGCTACCGATCCCGTTTCTCGGAATTTTGATACTAATTCAGACACATACTGCCGCGACACAGTCCTGCCATATTGTTGATTGAACCGTTCCGCATCCCTTTTCGCACATCTATTGTTTTCATAATACAGTTCAATCAACGCAACCTCTCTGCCACTGTATACACCATTTTTTTCGTTTTAATTTCGATGTACGATACCACACACTTGTAGTACACACGTGAAAAACAGAAACTGCATGCTCTATCTGTTTGTTCTATTTTATTAAAAAAATTTCATGGGTACCGCGAAAAAAACTGAGCAAAAACATTCACAGTATCGTAGCAAATAAATGATAGATTGCAAAAACTGGCAAATGAGTTTTCCAGAGACGTACAAGTAAGCTCTTAACTTTCGTACAGGTTTATTCCTGAATTTATTTTTTCCCAAACGGTTCATCCCAACTTCAAAATCGGGACGCCGTTGGATAGAGAACTTAACGGGCTTTCAAAAGATGTGCCACTCCACCATTATTCCCTATTCAAATTTTAGGGGTTGTTCACCCCACACCTCGAGTGTTGCCGTGACGGTGGTGCATGTAGGAGAACAAACTGTCCCCCTCGAAACTAAAATCGACCTGTCTGAGGGTTTTTCCACATCTGCGATATTATCACCCAAAACCCCGATGTCAAGTTTTCGATGGGCCACCCTGTATATGGATGTATCGAATTATTATGAATAGTGATGTCAGTATGGAAAGGTTTATGAAAAATAAAAAAATGGTGTTTGTTGTTGGTTTTACCTATTGTCAAATCTAAGAAATTTAATGATTTTTCTACTTCTATTTCTATTGTGAATTTAATGTCATTCTTGTCAAAAACTGATTCCAAACAAATCTCCGTTGAATTTAATCAGCTTGTCCGATAACTCCGGTATTGTTTCCGTTAGGGTTTTTCTACTTCTTTTTCCTGACAAACAAAATCCAAACAACCAAACACAAACTAATAGCAAAGCAAACAGAGGGTCACCTAAAATTCTTTGTTTGGAATCAGTTTTTAACAAGTATGACATTTGTGACGACACACTTTCCTCGTCTTTAGTGTTAATATATTTATGAAAGGTGTATAACTGTCTGTCGGTACCTTTAAAAAAACTATAATGGCATCCAATGCAAAAACTGTTGCGAGAGTGGGTGCTTGTGAATTATTCCTTCAAATTTGTCCATGAAGATATCTGCCAGTAGAGGACTCAGTGGATTTCCCATGATCAAACCTTCATATGAAGAATATATCTGTGGAAATTTAATCGTGTTTACGTTAGTGTCATGTACTATGAATGTCCATCGAGTAACGGCCACGTCAATCCAAAATTTACAGTTTTCTTTTTTTAGATCCTGAAAACTTCGTACTCGTATATAACACTGCTCAAACAAACGATGTGAATGCCAATATCTCCAGGAAACCGGACGAAAAAATCAAATCTTCACTAATGACATGAAAATTTTCTGTTAAGTCACTTAGTATCGTTGCATCAAGAATAGAATCAAATTAAAATATTTCATTGTTTGGATATTTCTGTAGGCTAACGTTGCAATAAAATGAATTACCACTAACAGTGTTTCTTATTTACGTTCAAAATAGTTCTACACACGCCATGGCGTTCAAACAGGCAGCCTGCCAGTTTCAAAAAGCATTGCAAAGTGTTTCTTGTAGGAAACTTTGCCAAGAATCTATCAGATATAATTCAACGGTCGTAGGGGACAGTGGTAATTTTCTGTAAATGAAAATACCTGTTGTTAAGAGAAAAGTCGACTAATGTTGGATACTTTTTTTATTGAAATTTTTATGTCAAAAACATTTTATTGTAAACGACTATATAATACGGCTCATCGGCCGATCTCACAAGGTACCCAAATTTTGTCTGTGTGTCCTTCGTGCACATTTCGAAACCTCTCATTTCCGTACCCTTGGAGATATCTCTTTGAAATAACCATATCAATAACTCGAAAACAGTACTTGCCAGTTTTTTTTCTATCGGAAATCCGGAAATTTTTGGCTTCTCAACTTCCCTCGATATAGGTCCGGCAAATGAATTGGTCCGTTTAATATTCTTTGAAAGTATACTCCTATATGCTCTACACAAGTGTATAGTTTTTAAAAAAGATCGAAAAATTATATCCAGCTTCTACAGGCGATTGAAAAAAAAAGGTAATTTTTCAAAGTCAAAATGCGGGTACGATCAACGAAACCAAAATTTCAAAAATGCAATTGATAGAGCTGCAACGAAAGAACGAATCCCTAACAAACCGTTTTTCCAAAAACCGGTCGGATAATGGTGAAAATCGCTAAAAATGAAAATTTCAATTTTCAAAAATACGAAGTATCTCACGAAAGGTCGATATTTTGACAATTTACCAAGATATTTTTTATGACCGCCTTCAAGACATCAACTCAAAATAGGCACACATTTTTTTGTGAAATGTATAGTCCAGGAAATATTTTGAAAAAACGGAAAAATTGAGGTATTGACTGTATTAATGATAAAATTCAGTTTTTTTAAATCGCTTCTAATAGGTCTTTCCAAGCCCCACCGACGTTTCAAACCGTGTTCCTCCAACTTGATTTGAAAGTGGAAAAATTTTGAAAAAACGGGAAAAAATTTACAAAATGTGTATTTTCTCTCTAAAATCACAAAAAATTCGAAAACGAACGAATGTTTCCATATCTTGATGGATAAATTCGGAAAAATTGACAGAACTTGAAAAAAAATTCAGTTTTGACTGGACTATTGATTTGAAAAACAAAAACTCAAATTGAAAAATATCAAAAAATTCCTATGAATTTTTTTGTCATAACTTGACAAATGAACGAAAATTTAAATTTCCCAAGATACCTCCTTTGGTCGATTTTTTAAAACTTAAAAAAAATTTTGTGAAGATATTCCGTTATGTCAATAGACCGGGAAATATTTATAAAAAAAAAAACGAAAAATAAAGGAAATGGAAAAGTTTTACTAAAACGAAACGGGATATCAAAAAAATATATATAAACAGTTTTATTGTCCGCAAATAGATCTACAAAAAGATCCCATGAATTTTGTTCATGTCTTGAAAAAAAACAATTTTTGTGGGAAATATTTTGTTTTTCTAATTTTGGTGTTTTAGGTCTAGTCAGGTTCAGTAAGATTAGGTTTGGTGATAATTTCAAAATTGAAGGATATATGAGTAGTGAGCTTGGTTCTAGGTTGACAGTACCCCATTTGTTCTCTAGTAAGTTCCTTTTTAAAGAAAGAGATTACCTTTGAACCACAGACCGAGAAAGATTTACGAAAATCTAACAACTTTGAATCGAAAATAAAACTATTTTATCCACTACTAATGTACAGGGTGACCCACGAAGTTTTGGACAGGGAATATCTCGGAACTCGAAAGTAGTGGAGAATTGTAATTTTGGGGTTCTGAATTAAAGCAATTGTTGCAGATTTTTTTAATACAATGTTACCCAATGAGCCTTTTGTTTTCGGTCACGTGACATCTGATTCAAAATCTTTAATGGGGCACCCTGTATATTTTGGCATTTTTATGTTCCTCCCGATGAAACAATTTCAACGAACTATCACACTAAGGTAAGGTTATTCTGGACTTTCATTGTCTAAAAAAGAACGAAGAAAATTTTAAATCACGACGTTTCAACTGTTGAAATCTACAGTCGTTATCAAGTGTATAATGCGACAATCTCAAGGATACTTCTTATATATGCTATGGATAATTTTGAGTCATTAGCCTAGGGGTAATTTGGCGGTATTCAGGTAAGCTTGTTAATTACAGTGCCGGGCCCCTCCGGTACAGCATTGTTAATTCTTATCGCAATTTCAATTGACCCATGCCAATAATTAACGGTTTCCACACATTACGAATTTCTTTGCTAGCTTGACTGAAGATTTTGTTGTTCATAATATATGCACTCTCTTTAAATTTCCTTCTATACCAGCCCTCTTCTTTATGGATGACTTCGGCTTCAGTCCATTTTATGTTGTGTTGGGTCGTCCAGACATGATCCGCTATCCCTGACTTTGATGTTTCTCCTCGTTGAGTATTTCTCTTGTGTTCAGCGAGTCTAACGCTAAGTGGTCTCTCAGTTTCTCCAAGATAAGCTTCACCGCATTCACAAGGGATGCGGTAGATGCAGTTTTTGGAGTGAATGTCAGCGTTACGTGGTCTCGTCTTTGTGAGATGGCTGCGAATAGTGTTACCTGACTTGAAACATGTCCGTATTTTGTATTTCGACCCAATTCCCTTTATTCTTTCCGATAGACCTCTAACATCCGGAACGCACAGGGTGGCTTGTGTCGGCTCATCTGGTTTCTTGTTCCTCTCCCCCCTGCGGGCTAGAACCTCTTCTATATGTTTTTTGGGGTACCCATTTCGTCGCAGATCTTTCTTGATATTGTCCAATTCGATGGTAAGACTTTTATCTGTGTTACATAGGTTGTAGGTGTTTGATTCCACACATAACATGGCGCAGTCTGGATAGAACCAGCGCAAAAGTTGAGGTTAAAGAAGAAACAAAAAATTCCGCCATATTAAAAAATTTGTTGAAATTAGTTTGTTTCAACAATATTTAACGCTAATTGGAAGTAATTGGTTTGGAAAATGGACTATAGAGGCATTCCGCCCATGAAGATGTCGGGAAATCTATCCGACAATTGAAAATTCTGGCGACAGCGGTTCATTACGAAATTACCAAAAAAGATGATGCAACCCAATTTGCACAACTTCTTTCACTGATTGGAGAAGAAGGCCTACGTATTTGCAATACATTTACGCTGCCAGAAGAGGAACAAGACAAGTTTAATTCCTTGTTGGACAAATTTCAAGATCATTTTGTGCCGAAAGGTAATCTCTCCTTTGTACGGCATACATTTTTCACTAGAAGTAGACGAAGGTGTTTGATTCCACACATAACAGTAGGCACGGTCCACCAGCGATCGAACAACCCCTCTCTCTGTAGCACCATGATGGTTCGATTCGAAGTTCAGGTATTGTCCGGCGTGAGTCGGCTTTCTGTATACTGATGTTTGGCACATATCATTGTTCTTTTGAACTTTCATGTCTAGAAAAGGCGAACCGTTTCGGGTCTCCTTTTCCACCGTGAAGTTTATGGACTTTCTGATGTTATTCAGATGTTCCAAAAAGACGTCAAGTTCCTCGTCTCCGTGGTTCCATATGACAAACGTGTCGTCGACATATCTCAACCACATCTGAGGTTTCTTATGGGCTTATGTAGCAAAAGTTTCAAACCATTCCATAAAGATGTTTGATAACGGGGATCCCATCGGTAGTCCGTCTTCCTGGGAGAAAAAACAGTATTTTTCTTGAAAGTAACAATTTCGCAGGCAACATTCTAGCAGGTTCATAATGCCACGTACTGGTAGGTTCGTCCTGTTTCCGAATAATTTTCAAGGCCTCTTCTACCGGGACGTTAGAGTAGAGACTTTCCACGTCAAAACTGACGAATTGGTCTCCTGGTACTACTCTGACTCCTTCCAGGATCTCTGCATGGAGTTCTTCACAAACGTCTAAAACGGTGGTCTAAAACGTCTAAAACGGTGGTCTAAAACGATTAATTCAAGAAATACAGGTACTTCAATATCCTTTGTCCCACGACGATTTTTAATAAATTTTGTATGAATAATTTAATTTTGCCTTGTTTTAATCATCACATAAAATATAGGACTGCCCAAATACACAGGGTGACCCTAAACCTAAATAATTTGGCAATTGTTCTTTCCAGACGTCGTGGGACAGAGGATATTGAAGTACCTGTATTTTTTTAATTGATCGTTTTAGACCACAAGTGTGATAAGTTGTTGAAATTGTTTCATCGGGAGGAACATAAAAATGCCAACATATACAGGGTGTTCTATTAATAATTTTGAATCTGATGTTTCGTGACCGTAAACAAAAAGCTCATTGGGTAACATTATACCAAAAAAAGCTGCACCAATTGCTCTTATTCAAATTTTAATTCTCCACTACTTTCGAGTTCCGAGATATTCCCTGTCCTAAACTTCGTGGGCCACCCTGTACGCATCATAGATGTGAAATTTACAACATAAAATCATTCCCGCGCGGGAATAATGAATCATTATTCCCTCGCAGATGAATGAATAATCGTATTTGAATCGACATTTCTATGAAAACAACCATGACAATTGTTTGACGCAAACTGTCGGTGTTGATAAATAATTGTCTAAAGAGTGTTTATTTGTGATTCAATGACGGGGAGTGTAAGAAATGTGATGGAAAATGATATGGAAGAAAGATTTTCCTATTATAATTTTATTGACAAATAAAGATGATCATTAAAAATCTAAAATAAATAAATTAGTCGTAAATAAAATACAGTAATACTACTCGCACAAATGTCTATTATTGACTCGTGGTATGATTTACTACATATTACATATATTTTCTGAATAAATGAATTTTAATTTTCGTTTGAAAACAAAATTCAAGTGTATTAAAGAATATTAGAACATGTTGAAATAATCATCGGAAAATCCGTTACAGAAAAGTTCCTAAATAGTTGATACCCGGTCTAAAAAAATATGGCGAGGGTTTGAAAAAAATACTCCTGCTCGTTTCAATAAAGCCTAATTAATTCAAAAATGTCCGCATTGCCTTAGGAGATTTTAAATTATTAATAACCTATGAACTAATCACGATACTATGATGTGATCAATTCAATCGTCATCATTTTTTAATATGGCAGGATCGACATGTTAAATATAGGGGTTCAAATGGGAGGAGCAAGTAAAAATGGTCCTCACCCCTCGTGGTAGAAAAATAGGCGCAACGAATTGTTAAATGGCAGTTTCTTTTCGAGTGTCTTTAAATTGTTTTGGCATTTATCGACATCATTTATATCACGGAATGGATACCGGAATAGAAGTACTGACAAATTCTTTGAAATATCTCACAGCTGCGCTAATTTTTCCAAAAAAGAAGGAATGGAAGAAGACCGGTAAACTGTTTTTTGTGAAATATGTTTCGTTTACGATTGGGTTATCTGTAGGATGGACTTCACATTCAGTAAAAAATATGAAAGGTAGATTCAGTGAGTTTTTATTATTTTTTCTACATTCATGCAAAAAGCAAAACTTTATTGAACTATATTCAGTGGAAAAAGAAGTTCTTTATTGCACTAGTGCAATAAAGTTTTTATTGCACTCATCTGTCATTCTACTTCAACGTGCTGTCATCATGACAAACATAAACGTTTAAACCTACTACATATTTAGCAGATATTCTGTGAGATTGGTAATAGGTACTTCTTCACTACGAAATATTCATATTAAAAATTGCAACATTGAGGGTAAAAATAAAGTTTGAGTCGAATTGTTCGTAACGTTTTAGTTCCTGTTTCAATGCAAATCGATATTAATAATAAAGTATTCAAGTTGCGCTTTTCATTTTCCTACACCTAGTGCCGCACCTCAATAAATCATTTTTTGCTTTTTGCATGAACGTAGAAAAAATGTTGTATACAACTCGTGCAAAAATTGTTTATTGCACTCGACGTGTTGTCCAACTCGGACTAACGGCCTCGTCGGACAATTTCACGTCGAGTGCAATAAACATTCACTTTTTGCACCTGTTGCATAAATAACTATTTTCTATTTGGAGTCTAAAATGAAGTCATTATGAAACCCAAATACGTATCAAAATGGCTTCTATTTTGATACGCTTTTGAATTTTTTCGAGATTGGTGACAATGGTAACATCAACTGTCAGATGAACGTCAGACAAGAGGGATGGGATTTTCAGATATTAAACAAAGAAGAAGAATAACCTTTGAATGTTGTGGTGTTATTTGTTGCCTTGGATGGTGCAGTTATAATTGTATCGTCGAGTGGAACACTGAAAATCTTTAGAATCTGTGAAAAAAAAATAAGATGTTGCTAAAGCAAATGACTTTATTGCTTTTCTGTTTACGCAAATATTATTTCCCAATTTCATTATCTTTAACGCAGTGTGTAACTGAACTAGAACTGAAATTACTGATGTTGACATGAGGTATGGGAAATTCAGCTAAATTTGACAAATGTCACACTGACAATTCGTTACAGTCATGACATACTACGAGTCTGAAAACTTTCAGTGTTACCCTCGAATACAAGCATTTGTTTCAAATCTTATATGCAATTTTAGAAAGTGCCTCGGTGACTCATAATATTTCGATTGTATCTGAAGTTTTCATCAGACTTTGGAATTTCAGAAAATACGTACATCAATAATACAGATCTAGATATAGCTCTTGTTGCATCTACAAACTGGCTGTTAGCACCTCAATTCCAACTCGCTTTAAAACTTGGAAACACTTCAAAACTCTTCGGGGCATACAACGATATTCTCTCAGATGGAAAACCGAAAAGTTTTAACACAGAAAACAAAAGACTCAAGGAAATGTCACTTGCCCATCGTATTTATTTCTCCATAGCAGTCCTGGGTAGTAGTTTAGCAAGGCTACTGGAAAAACGAAGGTAAATATTCTAATAATATACCGTGTGATTCAGCTAGGGATTCGCGGCCCTGTAACTTCGATATTTGAAGACACAATCATATACTTACAGTTTACGTTATACAGTTTTTCTCAAAGACTTATTTTTCATATAAGTGGTTATATTTTTTTGTGAATGGTGGTGGTTTGGGAAAATCAATTATTTTGAAATTGAACTTAATATTTTTTGTGCATATTCAACACGCCGTTACCTGTACACGGGTGTCAGGAACATTAACGTTCATGAAAAATCATTATTCATATTTTTTTCTACAAAAATGGAACTTCAACAATAAATTAGAAATTGATAACAAAAACAAATAAAAACAAGTATTATAGGCTGGTGCCGAAACGAATTTTAAACGCTTAAAATAAGAAAAAAAGCAACAGGCAGGTGGAGAATATTGTTGAGGTTCCATCCTTAAGGAAGGAAATATTTAAACACGAAAACACTCAAAATGGTGAAATATGGATGCATTTTAGGAGTTGAAAACGGTGACCACTTAGCGGAAAATGTTTAATGAAAAAGTTGTAGGTTATAAAAAATGAAAAACTTTTGCATCCAACACTTTTCGACATAACCTCAAATTAACCGTCAAAATGTCGAAAACCCGATTTTTCAGTATTTAATCTTTTCCCGCGTATGAATGATTCAATTTACAATGTGTATTTTTTGGTGTCGAATGAGTATGTTTCTTTCGCAATTCAGAAGACGACTGGTTTTGGAGTAATGTACAATTTTCGAAAAAAATACCCTTATCTTCCACAAACAATTCTCTTGCTGTTTGTATTTCGTAGATCTGTAAGTGATCATTTTAATTATTGAAATGTCTACTTTCAAACGGTCTATGTAACTTGGTAGTTTATTGATCGCTGAACCGCTCAAAATTGAGAAAAAAGTCTGTCTGAATCACGATTTCCTCAATATTTTCAATGATTTTCGACTTTCTTCATTATTTTTATAACAAAAAGTACTTATGAATGATGGTTTTTCGGGTTTTTAGGCCGACGTTTATTTAGAGAAAAACTCGACGTTTCGCCAACACGAGTGGTTGGCATTTTCAAGAGAAATGTTTACAGTTTCGATCACTGAACACTACTTCAAGTACTTCAGTAAACAAATTGCTTTATTAGTTTTCATTTTATAAGCAAAACTATTTTTAAAAACACGCGTTTTGATATTTGAATGTTATAACAAATTAATAAATGACAGTTGCGAGTCGAAAACATAATACAATATCACTGCGGACTGTCTTCCATGTGATGGCACAGTCGGTTATCTACTAGTATTTTTGTTAGGAAAAAATGCTCTATTGATTGGCCTAAAATCCGAATCAGTATACAACACCAAATACTCGAAAATTTAGAAACAAAATTTGTAGGTATCACTCATGTCTGAGTAAATTCCTTGTGTTATCGATTCATGAAAAATTTATAAAATATGCCTTTATTGATTCACTTATATGTCACACTATATGTCTTTCAGAGCACTGCGGTTGGGGAAGCCATATACAACATCAAATGGTGCTTTACAAAGAAGCCTTTCAAGTATAATGATAAGGAGTCAAAACACTATCTTTTTGGAGACTGGATCAATTGGAAATATTACCTATTCCATGCTAGTGACGATAAGGATGAGAAAATGTCTCTTTTTTTTGAGGCCACATCTATTTATTATTTTTAGTATTTATTGTTATTATTATTCTCAAGGTCGAGTTCATTGTCATCAGTTGAAAAATACGTCGAATGGGCATATGCTAGTTTTTCAGGCTGTCGTGCACATTTTACTAATTTTCTTGTAACAAATGCTATTATTTCAAAAAAAAACAACATACGTGTGGACATTTATGTAATTAGAGCACAAATTGATAGATTGTCGTTCTACAAGAAGGAATATATGGAGAGCGGCAATGATACTTTCTGCTCGAAATACACACAACATATTTACTACAAACGGGGCTCCTAAACAAAAAGAAACGCTCGATACATTATTAAACATAGTCACATAGTATTTACTATGAGAAAATTATCACGCAATAGCAATAACAAACTGTATATAGTCATGACCACCTTTTGATAGCCAACCGATTTTAGGCGTATTCGTCTATTTATTTAACTTCATAAAAAGCATGTTTCATCCGGCTAACAGATGGGTGAAGGGTGACGTCTGTTCGTCTCTTAGACTAAATGCGTATCAGTGATTTGTTATTTTACATGGTTGCCGAAAATATAATGTACGCAAAACGGCCGGAAACAGTTTTTTGGTCTACTCGTCCAAAAAACAGTATTTTCCGGACTTGTTACATAATAGTTATTTATGTACCAAGGACGAAAAACTGTCTATTATAGTCGAGCCTGCAAATTGATAGCCGAAGCGCAGCCGAGGATAGCAAGCAGGCGAGACAGTAGACAGTTTTTCGCCGAGGTGCATATTACATTTTTTCGTCGACCTCTACATACCTTTATGAAAGTAAGTACTCGCATGTTTGCTGGCCTCAGCTACGTCCAACTCTTCGAACTGCAGACTCGATCAATTCTTGATTATTATGAACACTAATATTCACACCACGGTCTAAATTCACACGTAAAATCTAGCGGATTTCGTAAATAATTAATTTGACAACAGCAAATGACAGTTATTGTCACAGGCGCCTATGTATTAATTAAAACGTGGATTTACGAAAATGACTCAATCGCCGCTCTCGTACCGTGCCGTATCATAGTGACCATAGCGGACGAAAAGAGTTTGCGGACGAAAAGTGTTTGCGGACGAAAAGTACTTGCCTTCAAAAATAGTCGATTTTTCGTCCGGAAATTAGTACGTAAAATGTCATTTTTTGCAGAGGTCGACGAAAAATTGATATTTCACAGATTTTTACGCTTTGCAAGTGTCTTAACAAGGTAATCATTGGACATCGCATGTGCTGTGATGGACAGCATATTGTAGAAAACGACAATGGTCAAGCTACGATCTGTGATTCATTGAAGAATTGACAAATGGAATCTTTGTCTTGCTTGAGTAAGTTAGTTATTCCACTAAAACCATCAGAAACTTTAATTATGTACAGAAAAAATACAAAATTGATTCTACAAAAGGCTTTAAAGTCTGAAAACGTTCTTAGTAAAGGTACCTACCATCGATTTTACTCCTTGGTACCTACCTGTGTCAATTTAAAGCCTGATCTTGGCACTTATCTGCCCTAAAACTAGATTTAGTATGTTTCTCCAAACAATAAAAGTTGAATCTACAATTTTCATCAGTGTAGAAATTTGACTGAAAGAAATACTATAAGATATCTATCAATACAGTGCTAAGTATCTAAATGGTTTTATTTTTTAATTCACCTGCCCATTTTCTTTCATATAAGTATTTATTACTTTTTTCCATTTAGGACTCACCAGTTAGTAGATCTATACCAAATGAGTGATTTTTTCAACAAAAATACTAGTAGAAAAGCGACTGTGCCATCACATGAAAGACAGTCCGTAGTTATTTTGTGTTATGTTTTGGACTCGCAACTGTCGTTTATTAATTTGTTATAAACATTTAAATACAAATAAAGTTTTTTTGGTGTTTTGGCTTGTAAAATGAATACTAATTCAGCAATCTGGGTACTCCAATGATTTTGAATTGTAGAGAACTGAAATACGAACAAAATGACATTTTTTCGACCCGATAGTTTAATTACTAATGGAGATAAACTGGGAAAACCGGAAAATTTTGAGATTTTTTGAAAAATTCATAACTCCGCCATTTTTCAAGTTGTAGAATTTGCTCTTCTCACGAAATAGACGGAGAGCTGGCTACATAAAAATGCTTTCATCTGGTACACGATTTATTTCTATTGAAAAACGTACCTTTGGTATAGCTGAACACAAATCTGCCAGTCTGCCATTGCAAAGCCGTGGCCTAAAGCGGGGGCATACGGTTAAAGATGTGAAATTTAGGTGTGAAAAAAATCATAAGGTACACGGATTCTAATTATGGAAAAAGCTTGTATTTATATTAAGGAAACGCGGAAAAATATTGGCTGACAGTTTGCTAGAGGCTAAAGTGCCGCCTAAGCCTGCCAAAGGGGTGTAAAAGTTCATTAAAAAAAATCACGAGGTACATGAAAAAAAACTATTATAATTCATTATTTAAACATTAAGTACATAATGTATCAAGTGGCTGACAAAAAAGTGGTGGCTAAAGCCTTGGCAGACGGCTCGAAAAAGCGCGCTAAAGAGAAGATTTGTAATCGCGCTCAACGCACTGGATATTTGGAGGGGCTGATGCCGAAGGTCATTTGCTAGAGGTGGAGTTCAGTGCTCAGTACCACGCGTGCAATATTGAATCGACAGCAAATATTGTAATAAAATGCTCTGATACAGAAATTTTAATTATAATGAAATAAACAGAGAATCATTGACGTTTCAGCGTTGTATGAAACGTTAGGTGATTTATTCTGTCAATCATTGACAGGACTTCATGCTTTAACTGGCTGCGATCATAATCCTACATTATTCAAGAAGGGAAAGCAACGCCCTTTAAAAATACTCAAAAAAAAGAAGAGCTTCAACAAGCCTTTAATCAAATTGGCTCTGAAGACTATGACGAAAATAGTGTATTTACGGTGCTTGAGAAAGGATCCCGCACTTTCATAGGTAAAATGGTACTCGGCGAAATTATCTGAATTTTCAGTATATTGTAGTATTCGATGTACTGATTGAACGTGCAGAATCGCAAATTCCATCTACCATTTAGGAACTGACTGAATATAGGACACATCTTACAACTCAGGCATGAGCCAGATAAAATTCCTAATGCTTGGATAGTTTGACTGGCCCAATCGCGTATGAACTGAAGGTACTGAAGGTGACAAGGAACAGCCTTAACCGAATCCACCTCCCCCGTAGCAGCGCTACCGTCCTCATACAACAAGAAAACCATTTCGGCTAACGGGTACATTTTGATTTTGTCGTTGACGGAAAGTGAATAGAAAAGAAAAATTAATTAGTTCCATCAGTGATAATTATTATTAACTTTACCTATTGAATCACCTATATTGATGAAATATAATAGATGTCTATATGTTTCTATTGATAGCCAGCAAATATTAAAATAATGGAAACCTCTATCCGAGTGGAACACGTATTGGAAAAAAACGTCGCTGCCCAGATTCAAATTCTCCCATTAGAAATAAAAGCGTTCTATCAATCATATTCATTTTTCCCAGATAAGTAGTTTGTTTTTTATTCCGACAAAGCTTCAACCAACAAAATTCACCTAACCCTATCTGTACCTTACATTATTGAATTCAAATTTATGATGAGATTGTTATCTCTAATCTTCACCCTCTTATATATTTATTTTGACCTCCTCAATCTCACGTTTCACTATTTATGAAAAATATTGGTCGCTAGTAGAATGTACGCGTGAACAAGTTCCTTTAACTCGTCATGCAAATGGTAATACGTTTCTCAATTAATAACTATAAAACTGATCATAGTTGGTAATGAACAGTGTGACAGTGTTGAGGAGAGAATGATGGATATATTAAATAATAATAAAAGAATTTCACCGAGTCAATCGTGAATTACAGGGTGATTTCTGAAACGTAGATATTTTGTCAATTTTATCATCGAAAATTTTCATGATCACCCTATATTACCCAACGATATTATTTTTATATGGTATCAGCTATCTTCGGAGGATGATAATTCACTTGAATATACAGGATATGTACGAAAGAACTGGCCATTTATTTCACCAATTTTTCAAATCACCTTGTATGAAATGTATGATTTGTGGTTAATGATGGAATAGGAATGGTATATTGCATGCCAAAACAATTTTATCAATATTTCATTGTCACTTCGAATTTTCAGACATTACTAAAATGTTTTTATCTTTTACTCTGTACATAATGATATAATCTGCACCATCTGAATGATATTTAGTAATATAATGGTACGTTGATGATAAGAACGAAAAAAAAATTGTAGTTGGCACTTTCAAATCCCGAGAAAATAATTAAATAAAAACTACTGATTTTTAACTTGAACGTCCTGTATTTCAAAATCTATCCATCAACGAACTTTGCGATTCTGCACGCTCAATCAGTTGATCAAGTACTACAATATACTGAAAATTCATACAATTTCAACGAGAAGCATTTTACCTATAAAAAGTGCGGGGTCCTTTGTTTTGCAATTTATATAGTTTTAAGTCTATGAATTCTGTAAATAGTGCCCGATTTGCATTATTTTCGAAAACTTATGAAGTGAACGATTTAGACGAACCATTCCAAAAAAAAAATATCAGAATTTTGATGCTTCGACTTTACCACCCAGTCAGGTTCAATTGACGCAGCATTTATTAAGAACATATATTACCACAATATGGAAAAATGCGTACAAATTAATACCGTCAACTTTAAAACCAGAGAATTGTGGATGGTTAATATCCGAAGACAAATATACATTCAACTGGTTCGACAGACCGCAGCTGCTCAAAACAGTAAAATAAGTACTTGATTCTGAAATGATTGAAGGTAAAATACTTAGAATATATAAAATTTCTTTTTACTTCAATGTGTGAAAATCCTACTATATTTCAGACGATGATGCAGGAATCGAATCTGAGGAAGATGCAGTAATCGAATGTGAGGAAGAATCGATATATGAAAGCGAAGTTGATTTTCCATCTGAGTCAGGCACTGCCAGCGAAATTGAGTAGCATCTGTTTATATTTTTGTAGTATTCGATTAATAAAAATATGAGTGTACATAAAACATATAATGGCACTTTTTGTCTTTCTAATAATGTATTCACAGTATAATTCCATATTTATTCCATAATTAAATATCGCGTTGTGCCCAATAAAAGAGCTTGAATGATAACTTGCATTTCCATGCCGTCTGCCAAGGCTTTAGCCACCACTTTTTTGTCAGCCACTTGGTACATTGTTCACTTAATGTTTAAATAATAATATAAAAGATTTTTTTTCATGTACCTCGTGATTTTTTTAAATAAACTTTTACACCTCTGGAAGGCACTTTAGCCCCTAGTAAACTGTCAGCCAATATTTTTCCGCGTTTCCTTAATATAAAAACAAGCTTTTTCCATAATTAGAATCCGTGTACCTAATGATTTTTTTCACACCCAAATTTCACATGTTCAACCGTACGCCCCCGCTTTCAGCCACGGCTTTGCGATGGCAGCCCGGCAGATTTGTGTTCAGCTATACCAAAGGTACGCTTTTCAACAGAAATGAATCGTGTACCAGATACAAGCATTTTTATGTAGCCAGCTCTTGGACTAAAAGTATTGGATAATGTATACGTTATGTGTGCACGAAACAGGCGCTTTCGGACCATTAGTTTTCGCACAATTGCAATTTCAATTTTTTTTGCAGCGATTCTGGGTGCTTTAGTGATTTCAATTTCTCAAATTTTGAAAGTAGAAGTATAGTACCACAAAATGTTTATTCTCATTTTGCTGTACAATGTTGAAAATGGGTGAAAAATGCTTGCAAAAATTACTGAAAACGGCAGAGACTGCGTAGTTAAGTAGCAAAATTTTCCGTTTTTTTTCAGTTTTTCTCCCTTACCAATGATCCGATCGGGTCGTAAAAACTCTCACAGCCGTATGCATAGTCAATCGCCAGCGACTCGCCAGTTTCGCCGCCCGCTACACAAGGATTATAATGCACAGTCGAGCTCCAAAAAAGTGACAACTACGCGATAAGTCACATTTTGGAGAAACGCTGGCGATGTACCACTTTTTTGGAGCTCGACTGTGCATTATAGTTCTTGTGTAGCGAGCGGCGAAACTCTGGCGAGTCGCTGGATTATGCATACGGCTGTCAGTGCATTCGTATTGCAATTCTCTACAATTTTTCCAATATGAGTCAAGAGTCAAGTTCGTTGTTATTGATAATCCGAACTTGACTAGAGCTCCCGATTGGTTCATTTGACAAGTGCGTGAAATAGTCAATAAAATTAACTTTTTTTGTTATTTCTGTCAACCTGTTGTACTTCTACGAGCAACCCTCAGAAGTCTTCGGTGACCATGCTAGTAGTCGAACCTACGACCCTACGCTTGAGAGGCGAACGCTCTACCAACACGACCACCACGGCCCATATTTTATTATTTTTGATAATTGAATTTTTTCCTAATTGATGATGTAATGAAATTTTCCTTATCGGTCAGGGAAAAGTAAAATATTTCTTAATCCCCTTTCTACTAATACTACTAATAGGTAAAGCGTTCGCTTCCCAACCCAATCATTGGTAGGTGTATGGCATCACACGTTAAAAAGTAAGGGTCATGTCTTCCCTAGTTCGCGCAAGTCTCTCTGAAGGTTGTGCGTAGGGGTGCAGCCTGTTGACGGAATTAACAATTTTAACAATAAAAAAATGGTTTTCGACATATTGCCAGTGACTCATTATCAACATATAATACCAGACAATGTTTCCATGCGCATGGGTCATTGATTAACAAAATGAAAATAAGTGAACATTTGGTAATAATATGAAAAATCTTTGAATTCGGATGGAACAGTAATTTTCAATTATTGTCGTGTCATTTTCTAGTTAGATACCAAATAATAATAATAATAATAATTTTATTTCTACTACAGAACTTATTTTAGACAGTAATTGATGTATAATTTTTTTTTTTCAAGTGAAGTAGAAATAAAAGCGAAAAAGACCCCTTAAGCAATCTTGTGTGGGGCTAGACAAATAAATTAAGGCACTATAACAATATAAAATAGTAAAAGTTCATGACATAAAATTTAACTATTATAACTAACAACAATTCGCTTACATATTCACAAGTCAATTCATAACATTTTAAATTTAAACGTAAAAACATGTAAGAGAAGAAAAAAAATCTAATAATAATACAGAGATATATACTCCTAGTGCTGCAATACAGTATAAAATAGAGAAAGTTTAATATAAAAAAAATATAACTATAACTAATAACAGTTTTCATACCTATTTCGCAATTAAAAAGACAAATACTAATGTAAAGATAAGAACATATGAGAAGAGAAAGGGAGATATAATAATAATACAGATATATATATATATATATATATAATATTAATAATAATACAGAGATCACGAAATTTTTGGAAAATATTATATGAAATATATAACTTTTTTTCTGCTAAGCTTTTAAATTGATTATATCATGTAGGTTTCTTAATTGCCAGTGGAAAATTATTTCAAAATAAACACTAGATGGCGCGAAATTTCAACATGTTACAAAACCTTCTTCAGCCAAATCACCACAAATTAGAACTTGCATTCGTAAGTAAATATATCGTAGCATATTATTATACTATAAAATTTTCTGGATAAATTAAATATCCTGTTATGTTTTCAGTATAGTTTCAGAAAAGGTAGGTCCGTAGATGCAGTATATAATTTTTTAACATCGCACATCTATAATGCATAAAAAAACTTGTTTATGCATCTCCATCGACTTGTCTAAAGCATTTGATACGGTTTGTCATCAAAAACTATTGATAAAACTGGAAAATTATGGAATGAGAGGAAAGGTCCATCAAATCTTGAGAGACCATCTGTGGATCAGAAACAAATGGTGGACATAAATGGAGCCACCAATAAACCAATGATTTTTAATTGTAGCGTCTCTCAAGGAACAGTCCTTTTGTTTATAACTTACATGAATAGCCTTTTTAGTATGAAAACAGAGAGAAATATTCTCAGTTTTGCTAACGATTCTGCCATCATGTACGAATCTGATTCCTGGGCATGGTTAAAAGTGAAAGCAGAAACTGACTTTGTTAAAATAGACAGATGGTTCAGGTTTAACAAACTCGCCCTAAACTTAAATAAGACGAAGTACCTACCTTTCACTTCGTGCTCTAAAAACTTACCTGATATGGTACCGCTTTGTTTCGGAACGAACTCTGAAATTCCTGAAAAACAGTCCATCAAATATCTGGGCAGTAAAATTGACCGACATCTCAGGTGGTATATACAAATTCGAAATATAGTCGAAATTTAGAAGTTATACAAATTCAAATATTTGAAAGATTTCTCAGACATTCCCCATGTCTTAAAATTTTATATTATGCATTAGTGCTCTCAAAATTGTCGTCTTACGGAATCATAGGATGGAGGGGAGTGAATGACTGTTATGTGGAAAAGTTGTATGTTATACAGAGATGGATTCTTAACATAATTTACGGAAAATGCTCATCATATCTAAGTGACAGGTTATTCAAAGATGCCAAAGTGTGCGATGTTAGACAGCTGTACTGCCTCAAATTGTTGCTTAATTTAAAAAAGAACAAAATCCTTACTGAAATTATGGTGAAGGACAAGTACGACGCCAGAAATAAAAAGGTAAGGCTTCCAAAATCGGAAAAAACAATAGGGCAACGGTGTTTAGATCACCTTGGACCACGTCTCTATAGTATTGTTGCCTGAAGCCATTAGAGAAATAAATAGTTTAACTATTTACAAAAAAAGAAAAGAATTGGATTTTACTTTCTGAGAGGAAGTCGTTCCACGATTTTGTCAACAAGTTTTGATATAATCATTTACTTCAGAAATAGAAAAACGAAATAAAAAAATCATTATGATCTGTTTTATTTATACACGATCTATTATTCTTCATATGTCATATGTCTCCATATGTAGTTATTGATTTATGTTATGTTATGTGTATTTATTGTATTTGATGACTTATGTATAATAATGTGCTTATTAACCAGATAATGTCGTTTCCCCAAACGTGACTCCCACCCGAATAATAATAATAATAATAATAAATTTTATTCACCATAAGTATACAAATATAAATGAATTGATCATTACACAGATTTTTGACATATGGTAAATAAGCAGAATGGCCCAAAAAAGCTCTCAAGGAGCTTGTCTATGGGCAGTTTCTACGCTATGGACAAGATGAGTTGAATCAATCGTGTGAATATTTTATGAAATAAATGGATATGGAAATTTATATTAAGTATTCAATAAGTAATAAGTACGTATACTTGAGCATGTGGATAAATGCCGGTAAGAATTATGAAAAACTCTCATATAAATCTTAAAAAATGGGACTTAACAAACAATAATACGAGTAAAAACTATATCTGAATAGAATGGCACAAAAATCTTTTTAAATACATACATAGATTATATAATTATATGTTCACATAACGAATTAAAATTTTCAAGACATTTATTACACTTGAGCATTAAAACAAATTGAATTACAGTTGTTGAACATAAGTATAATATAAAATTCAAAAACATGGAAAATATACGAAACGCTGACATGAAACTCTTACATTATGACGAAGTCAGGTTCAAAAACATCAAAATGTGTAGGAAATACTATGTTAGTAAAACACCGTTTTTCTCAAGAGTCAATAAGGTTGTGTAAAATAATCCTATTCATGGACAAAATCCAAACCTTCACTTTCTTTTTGAACAAATTCAAGGAGTTGATTGATTTTATCGGGCCTGGTACCATATTCCTCAACCTCGGAGCAATGTAAGTAAAGGATCGTTGGCCTATTGATTTAAGAGCACGAGGTAATAACTCGTTTGCTGAAATTTTTCCCTTTGTGCGGTATGGGTGGTCAAGTACAGACGAGAGTTTTTTTTTGTACGTGAATGTTAAAATTGATTTGCAAATGAGTTGTCTTGGGTCCATTATCTGAATTTCATTGAACAAGAGATCGGAAGAGTATCTAGGGGGTTTATCGAATATGATTCTCATGATCCGTTTTTGGACAATCTCCAGAGGTCTCAGTTTGGTTTTTCTCAATCCTCCCCAGCCTATTATGCCAAATTGTATGATAGACTCTACCAAGAAATAATAAATTATCTTGAGATGATTCACCCTGAAGAAGCATTTCATCTGTTTGAATTTGAATACGAGTCGACGCAGTTTGTTGACTACCGTTTGAATGTGGACATCCCATTTCAAGAATGAGTCCACCATTATGCCAAGATATTTAACTGAGAGTGTGACTGGTATAGAATGATCATTGAACTTTATATTTCCGAATTCAGGCAAGTGTTTTTCATAAGAGGTGAACGGGATGATTTTTGTTTTTGTATGGTTAATCGAAAGGTGGTTTTCGGTGAACCAGTTGGTAACATTTTTCAAATCACTAGCAGCAGTTTCTCTTACCATGTTCCAAGTGTCATCTACATATAACAAAACAGTATCATCGGCAAAAGAAATAATGGTACCTTTGGAGTTCATTGTGAGTAAGTCGTTCAAGTATATGATAAAGAGTATCGGCCCCAAAACTGTCCCCTGTGGTACACCACAAGTAACTGTTCTACCAACGCTCATCTTCCCATTTACAAAAACTTGCTGTTTTCGATTTTGTAAGTAATTTTGGAACAATTTCAATACATTTCCTCTGATACCTATACTCTCTAATTTATCTAGCAAAATTCCATGGTTTATGGTATCAAAGGCCTTTGCCAGATCTAGAAATACACCCAGACATGGTTTTGAGTTGTCAATTGCACTGTATATTTTTGTTGTTAAAGCACCTATCGCATCTTGAGTGGAAATATTCTTTTGGAAACCGAACTGGTTGGGTGAAAGGAATTTGTGTTTTTCTAGATATGTGGTTAGTCTATTCTTTATTATTTTCTCAAATACTTTTGATAAACCGGAAGTTAAGGATATCGGTCTGTAATTTTCTAAACAGTCTTTTTTTCCAGATTTAAATAGAGGCTTGATGGTAGCTATTTTGAATTGGTTAGGAACTAATCCACTATTTATGATCAGATTTATTATATGGCATACAGGTTTCGATATATGGTAAACAATTGATTTTAAAATCTCGTTTGTGATCTGATCGGGGCCACAAGCTTTTTTGTCTTTCAGACTTAATATAATAGTTTCAATTTCTTGTGTATTGGTTGGTTCTAAAAACATTGAAGAACTGAAAGTTTTCCTTTTTTCAATTATTTTTGTTTCATTTTTCAATTTTGCTGCCAGTTTCTCTCCAACACTCGCGAAATGATCATTGAAAGCTTCTGCGATTTGTTCATCGTCTGTTAGTCCTTCCCCTTTTACGGAAATAATTTTTTTTATGTTTACTTTCTTTGTTTTCTTACCTGTAATTTCGTTCACAACATCCCATAGTTTTTTTGAAGAATTTGAGTCATCAATTATTTGTTTATAATATTCGATTTTTGTTTTTCGTATCACAGAATTCAACTTATTGCGATATTGAATATATGTATTCCTAATCATTAACTCACCAGGAGATTTTAAAGTTTTTTGTTTTAGTCTATCTCGTTGTTTAATAGATGTTATTATACCGGTGGTTATCCAGGGTTTTTTCTTACGTTTATTAATTTGTCGTAAAATAGTAGTCGAGCGTTCAATGAACCTATTCAACCTATCATAAAAAATATTTGTAGCATTTGAAACATCATTGCAATGAATAACCGCGTTCCAGGTTTCGTTTTACAATAAGGTTCTGAGCTGTTGTATATTAGTATTTTGTCTCATTGAATGATCTACCTCCTTTTTAAAATCAACATCATCCATTTTGATAGCGGCGGCAATGGCATAGTGATCGGTAATATTCGATCTTATAATGTTTGAAATAATACCGGTGTACTCCTCTTTCTTAGATTTATAAAACATATGGTCTATACAGGTAGCTGACACAGAAGTTACTCTTGTAAATTCATTTATGAGTGATACGAAACCTTTTTCTGACATGATATTCAAGTAATCTTCAGATGCTTCATCAGAAACCGCTTTTATATTTATATTGATATCACCAACAAAGAATACTTTATCAAAAGAGTTTTCTCTGAAATTATCCATAAACAGTTCTAGATGTTCATTGAAATTCACTACATTACTCGAGGGGGATCTGTACAGTACAATTAAGGCTATTTTTTCTTTATTACAATTTATTTCAACAAGGATACCATTTGCTTCCCCTATTTTAATCATTTTTTTATCATAAAGTAGATTATCTTTGATGTAGATTAAAATGCCGTCATTTTGATTACTTCTAAGATCATTGTTTTAAATTATATCATAATTTTGTAAATGGAGTAAGTTGGTATCTTTGATTTCCCAGGTTTCCGTAAGAATCATACAAGTGAAATTGGAATCAGAAATGAAGGCCTGGAATTCGTCAAAGTGTTTATGAATGCTGCAAATGTTATTGTGGAATAAAGAGAATTGATTTTCACCGAATTTTTGTTTGTAAGTGTTCAGTAAACCTGTCAAATCATCAACTATAATGGTTTCAATCGGATCATTTGAAAAGTCTCTTATATATGGGTCCATGACTATCTACTCAAAAGTTTATAATTTCAACTATGCAATCAATTTGGGACAATTTGTAGCGATTCAGTTTCTTTTTTCGTTAGTAGACCTGGTTCTCACTTTGTCGATGTTTTTGTTTACTATTTTGAGTTTTCCAACTGCACCGAACGAATGCTACAAATTATCCCAAATATGACGATAACCTCGCACACGACAAATCCACTCAATTACAAAATATTTATCATTACTTGAACAATTTCATAAATTTATATTTCAAGGCTGTCACAATTAGGTTTAAGTATGTTTTCCTCTTCACATACAAGCGATAGTGTTGTCACTAGAGCTTCGTGATATCTCCTTTCGTTTATTTTCTCTTTTTTTTCTATCATACAATGTTGTTGACTTTGCTGAGTGAATAAGCAATATTATTATTATGTATTATTTCATATCGCGGAGTTATGTCAATCAAATCAAATTCCTTTAATCATTTGCACCTCTCATTTTTGGTGGATAAAAGAGGAGCTTTTCAATAGTTCCACATCGGCCTTAGGGAGATACAATTTCGTAGGTTTCCATTTTTGGATGTGCAAGCCTCGTATAATACTAGATTCAAATAAACAACAGATTTCATATATTTCCGTATATTATAAAATTCTTATGACAAAAGATAAAAAATTATACACCATGTACATATACCACAATCAATTATCACATATATACAACTACCTACATAAACACAAGTCTTTGAATTAAGGAAAAACTGTCGGGGGAATCAACAGTTATGAACAATATTGTAAGTATAAAATAGAGAGTACAAAACTTTTTGAAACTGAATTTATGGATCATAGCAGCCATGAGGAGCCGTAGCAGACAGGACCAAGTCGTATATGATCAAATAACGAATGAGAGAAAGTATACCGAAGATATGGCAACATTAATAAAATAAAAGAATAAGATAAAATAATAGTAATTTAAAATTACGCGGAGAGAAAATGTCAATGAGACAACAACATTGAAACGTTATTTATAATGGAGTAAAACACGAATTAGTACCGTTTCAAGTGTACTTAAATGACCAATAAATGTGATTTTTGTATTATTCCAAAGGAATGAATCTGTATAGAATTCATAAAATACAAAAATGCGGACAGTTTCTATCGAATAAAAATGTGAATTTGCATTGTTCTGAATGACTTCAAAATTTTTATAAAAAAACATTTCAGTCCCCGCAATTTTCTCATAGTGTACGACTCTTTCCTGTATGTTATTCAGCTCCAAACAAAATCATATGATTGACATTTAACTTTCTCAGTTGACCAGCAGACTGTCGAATTACGAAGAAAATAAATAAATTCACTTACATCAGGATTCTATATTATTTCACTAATACCCTGCCCAAAGTACACATCCCAAAGGACATTTATAAAAGTTCAGTGGCTATTTGAACATCACTCGAACTGTTTCTTAGTGAAACCTCAAAATCAGTGATGCGACAACCAAAACTAATGAGCTCGAAAAAATTCGGCTTGAAGAACTCTCACTCTCCTTACTTAGTGAAAATTGGAGTTCTGGAGCGGGTTTCGCAGCATCACAAGGCATCTGTTTTCGGACGAACTTCAAAAACGCATCGACGATGTTAGCCGGGGTACTCTCGGTGCATTCTTCCAGTTCTTTGTTGATGCAGTCACGAATTTCATCAAAGTCTCTGAAAAATATCAATTAGTAACCTTAATTGTATATAAAGTAATATAGTTTTGGTGTCTGTCAATCAACATAAAGAAGAATGCAGATTTTGTTGTAAGAGAAATCTGACTCTTCTGGCCGTAAATCCGTTCCATAAGGGTTAGTTGGCGCTGTACGTTTTTCGTAGAGATCCAGAAGTGTGGGGACAAAAATTGGATAAGCCTCCCCCAACAAATAGCCTGGTTGAGTTCAGCTAGTTCCGATAAGCAGGAAGATCGTACTTTTCGGGTGCGTTGGGACTTCAACCAACGGTTTCTTGTGCCTGATATCGAATGAGACAGTATCCACTCATGTGAAAGCACATTTGTGGATAACTGTATAACGCTGTATTAGATTGACTGGAATGGAGGGTATCCAAAGCTGGAAACTTATACTGAGCGGATTTTATTCGGTTGACCTGACTCGGAATTCAATTTTGCACCTCTGCAACTTGATCGATATTACACAAACTAAATTCTAGAAGGTCGGATCGGCCAGACCCTTTTGGACTCTTTATTTCATTTTCAAAAATATAGACTATTTCTTATGTTTAACTTGTTGGCACCATCAGAGAGAGATTCTCGTGTGTTTCCACTTTTTAAACCCTCGGTTGGCCTTCGTAGCAAAACACATGAAAAGCGTTGGCCGTCGTAGCAGAACTACGTTATTCCAGCAAAAATTATCCCATATCATACAAAGTGAACTGAGACCAAAAATCTATGCATAAGTAAATATTTTGGAACAAGAAGTGAAGTGTAGCAAAAAGTGGTCGGTATCAAAAATTAGGAATTATGGATGGATGGTTATTCTGTATGTTTCACCTGTGCTAGTAATTGTCCCACTCCATTTTTTTTTTTTTCATAAAAACATTTAGTGAACAATGAAATAGGTATACTCACTCGCAATCTTCATCAGAGAATAAAAGTACCGGCAAGCTTGCTGCTGACAATTCACCGTCATTTGGGAATCTGCTTCCCAAGGTTTTGTTGAAACATTGTTGTACGCCATCCTTTCTCTCGTCAATACATTCTATTCCTCCTTCAGCAACAAACACTAAAAAAAAGTTATCTTAGGAAACGAAAACCACTTAAAGTTATGATTTTTTTGTGGAAATAATGACATCTATGGATGCATACCAAAAAAACTGTCATCGCGATTATGGAATCAAAGAGGAAATAATTATAATTAGATAGATAGACAGATGTGTGATATTTCGGATCCATTCTCTATAAAGGGGGGCTAATAATGATTTTCCAATTCAGAGCTTTTTGAATTTTCTCGTAGTTTTCAAACAAAACACCTCGAATATTTTTTGATTAGGAAATATTCTCCAAATTTTCAATTGGAGTCGTAAAAAGATGTTGAAGATATCCCTAAAGGAAAAAATCAATGGGATACAAATTTGGGGACAATGGAGGCCAAGCAATAATATATACATTGAATTTGGTTTGAAAACAAATTTGATAAACGTTTGGTTGTATTACCGATATAACCCGAAGTTACTGAAAACTGAAAATATTTTTTTGGTCTTATTATTTTGTTTAAAAATGTTCAAATACTCACTGGCTAATCTATCTCCATCCTTGAAACATGAGAAATCCTTCAACTCTTGCATGATTTCCAAAGTCTTGTTGAAAGATTTTTCCTCTTTCTCTTCCATGCACTGCCTGGCGAGTATGGTGGCGTTATCGAAACACGCGTGGATGTCGGGCCAAAGCTTACAATATTTTGCAAATACTTCATCCATGGAACCGGTTTTTTTGGCTTCTTCCAGTTGATCTTGGATCACCGTCATATTAACATACGATTCCACGCAGAGCTTAGCGTTATCTTGTTCAACCTGGAAATGAAGAAAAATGGTCATTGCACTCCAGTACCAAGATTGCCATTTTTAAATTGTTTTTAACATACACGAACGATAAAAAATACAATTCAAATGAGCAAGACTCATAAAAAGGGCGAAATGTCTCCCTGAAGTAGATAATTCAGCAAAATAGAAAAATTTCATCAAACATTACGGCGAAAAAAAAACATCAATCGGAGGTCTCGGGTCCCTCTCCTTCTCGAAAAAAGTTGCGAAAACTTGCGAGAATAAAAACGTAAAAATTGTGAAGAACATCGGACCGTCGAATAATTCAATTTAAAAAAAATTAACTTCTCCGGCCCTCCTGAACACTAGATAGACAAAAATTTCGAAGGTTTGGGACGTGGAAAATTACTGCAAAAAATGTCGGGGGGCTCAGACCTTTTCAAAATATGTTGCGAATACTCGCGAAAATGACATTTCAAAAAATGTGTGACCCCTCTACCCCCTAGAGTGTTAGATAAGGGGCGGAAAGAAGTTCGGACAAATTTCCAACGGTTTTGAATGTGGAAAATGACAATACGGCAAGTAATGACAATAAATGAAGAAGTGATACAATCGTATTTCTTGAATTTGAGAAATACAATTAAGAAAGTAATAAAAAACATGAAAAATACCAATTCATCAGGCTGCGACGAAACATCAAATAGAAAACTGAAAAGAATATGCGATGTAATTAGTGAACCACTTACTCATCTGATAAATCTATCGATTTCTCAAGGAATTTTTCCATCACAACTTAAAATATCCAATGTTATACCATTATACAAAAAATGCGACTCTGAACAACTTGCAAACTATAGAGCTATAACGTTGAGCTCAAGTTTCAGTAAAGTATTTGAGGCTATAATGAATAAGAAGGTTCTGAAATTCCTGACAGATAATGCTAGACTCTCAAATTGTCAACATAGTTTTTTAAAAAACAAGAGTACTGACACAGCGCTGTGTGAATTTATTGATGAGGTAACTAGAGCTTTGGATACGAAAAAAATGGCACTAGGGTTATTTATTGACTTCTCCAAAGCATTTGACTGGGTAGATCATGAAATTCTTCTCCATAAATTGCAGAGATACGGTGTCAGGGGAATTGCTCTTCAATGGTTTGGTTCCTACTTAGGAGATAGGTATCAGCAAGTGAAATGTAATGGTTTTACTTCTGATTTGAAATTAGTAAATATGGGAGTTCCTCAGGGGTCCATTCTGGGACCAACATTATTTCTTATATATGTTAACGATCTCTTAGAACAAACGAGACAGCTTTCTACTCGACTTGTTGCTTATGCTGATGACACAAATTACATGATCATAAAGAGTAATATCGATGACGCCATAAATCAAGCGCAAAATGTTTACGGCAATATTTGTGAATGGAGTATGAAAAATAGTCTCTGCCTCAACAGCGATAAAACTGTAATAGTAATTTTCAAAAATACTAAGACTCAGATGGAAACTCTTGAAAACATTGTCTTAAACAACACTGATATTTCGTGCTCTGATTCCACTAAGCTTTTAGGTCTTGCCCTGCAAAGTAATTTGAAATGGAACACTCACATTGATGCCTTGTCATCAAAACTAGCAAAAATGTGTTATGCACTCTGCATAACTTCTCAAAAATGTAGCAAAGGTATGGTTAAAAGTCTTTATTTTGGCTGTTTCCATTCGAATCTGAAATATGGTATAATGCACTGGGGAAATTCTACAGAAGCCTATCGAAAATTCACTTTACAGAAAAGAGCTATCCGTATTTTAAGTAAAATTGGACCAGTGGACTCATGTAGAGAACACTTCAAAACCCTGTCAATTTTAACAATGATTTCGGTATATATCTATAAAAGTTGTTTGTTAGATTTCAAAAACAAAAATTACTTCGAATCCGAAATGATGCAACATAATTATGGAACGAGAACGAAAAACAGATTGCTACCGTCTAAACATTCATCTACCCTATATCAAAGGTCTGTATTATAATGGCTGTAAATTGTTCAATGTCCTTCCTAAATCTGTAAAAGACCTGCAGAATATATGCATATTCAAAAGAGAGGTGAAACTTCTTCTGTTGAATAAGTCCTACTACTCCTTAACAGAATGTTATAGTGATTTTTTATTATTTTATGAGTCAAATATTTCTATTTTATATGTTAACCCGTCTGTCATTATTTATTTTTGTGTTTTTATATCTACATCTTATTTATAGAGTGACATTGTCACATTAGTCAACTATACAGGCCGTTTCTTTTATCATGTGGTAACATTGCTATATTCTAAACCGTAACAGATACGAAGACGATTGAATGGGAGAAAAGGTAATTATTGTGGAGAACAGTACAATGGTCAAAGAAAATTCACAGGGAGTCTCGCCCTTCCCGAGTTATACAGGGAAAACTAAAAATGCTTTTTTTTGTTTTTTACGAATAGAATTGTTATTTCTGAAAATATAAAAAAATGGAAAAGGAAAGTTTTAATGTATTCTAAATGTACTATAAAAATGTAACAATGAATCTTTGATTAAACGTTTAGTGTCAACACGGCCACCATCAACATTTCTTTTCAAATACGGACCTGTCTGTCTTAGTACAAATATTGATAAAGCGATAAAATCACAATTCAGTGGTACATCACACTTGATATTTTTATAACGTTTCATTTAAAATAACTAACATCATCAGTGACAACAATTTTTAATTACGGTCCTGTCGTTAGGTCGTTTATGGATTCCACAAAACCTAACTCTCCGATATAAAAATTATCAGTGACGCTTTGAATAAATGTATCTATTAAAATTATGTTTACACTATAATAAAAGATATCTGTAGTTTCAGAGACGAACGATAGCAATTTACCTCGGAAATAAACTTACTTAAGAGTAGAAGAAATCAAACAAACAGAAAACAATTTATTTCATATTGAATTTTTGAGTGAAAATAAAACCAATACAGAAAATGAATATTTCATGATAACCTACATTAAATGCTCGAATTGCCGACCTCTTTGTTGAATGCACATAAGTTGTCTGTCCATACAATTTCTGTAGCAATTTTCTAGCATAATGGGTGTAATGCTATTACATGCATCTCATATTTTTTGTTTGAGATGGTCGATATCTCTACTAGTTGTCGAAAAAACTTTATCCTTTATGTATCCCCAGACAAAACAATCTAAAGAAGTCAGGTCTGGGGATCGTGCTGGCCAGGCAATTGGTCCATTGTTTCCAATCCATTTTCTTGGGAATATTGCATCTAAATGTTCCCTTACTATTGCTGCATTATGGGGAGGGGCACCGTCTTGTTGAAAATATTGTATTTCACGGCGGATGTTCAGTGGCAATTCATCTAAGTAGCCATCAAACTCATTGGATAAAAAATGTAAATACATTCCACCATTCAAATGCTCGTCGTAAAAGAAAGGACCTAGTATGTTTGTTCCCAAAATTCCCAACCAAACATTTATTCCGAACCTTTCCTGGAAATTGGTTTCTCTATGTAAATGTTCATTTGTATTATTCCACCTATAATGGATGTTTCTGTTAAACCAACCATTGTTGGTGAATTTTGATTCGTCCGTCCATATTATTTTATTACAAATATTTCCAACTTCCCTATTTCTACGTCTCAACCACATCGCAAATCGTACTCTCCTTCCGTAATCCCTTTCATTGAGGTGATGAACTTTGCGTATCCTGTAGCATTTGTATTTGTTCTTTTTCAAAATATTTCTGGTAGATTTTACAGAAATCCCTAGTTCGTGGGCAATTTCTCGTAAAGAACAATCTTGATTAGAAATATTTTTGTAACTGACCAATCCTAAATTGAAAAAAAATATTTTCGTCACTTTGTTAATCTTTATGAAGTAATATTTGCTTACCTAAAACATGTATTTGGTTCCGCATACTTCCAGTACCAACACATTTTCTAGTTTTATTTCTATCAAATGCACCACAGTCTCTCAAATTTCTTTCTAATCGTCTAAACATTTGAATGTTTGGAATACGACGATTTGGGTATAGCTCACCATACATATTTTTTGCCAAAAGAGGATTTCTATTTGATTTTGCATAAGCAAATAGCATATCAGTCCTTTCGTCATTTGAATACATCTTTGATATGACTGAGTGTATAAACGACTGACAGTTCTTAACACGTATCAACAACTCATTTATTTGTCCTGCCATAGAAACCAAGCAAAGCCTACTTGTTTAAAAATGGTAAATGAAGTGAGATGCTATTTAATTGTACCATATCACACAATAGTCGTATTTTGACCAAAAACTAATATTTTCGTTACTTCCAGGATTGAGAATTATAGAAATATTCAGTATGATAATTGATTCAGAAGAAATCAGCCTTGAAACAAGGATTTCTGTAATACAAAAATGCCCAAGAAGGAAAAATACGAATGTTCGTTGTGTTGGGGTATCTTCTTATCGAAATTATTGGGTGAAGTCTGAAGTATGCCAATAGTTGAATAGGTTTTGAAGAAATCAAAATAATTTACAAAAGAACTAACGACAGGACCGTAATTAAAAATTGTTGTCACTGAGGATGCTAGTTATTTTAAATGAAACGTTATAAAAATATCAAGTGTGATATACCACTGAATTGTGATTTTATCGCTTTATAAATATTTGTACTAAAATAGACAGGTCCGTATTTGAAAAAAAAATTTTGATGGTGGCCGTGTTGACACGAAACGTTTAATCAAAGATTCATTGTTACATTTTTATAGTACATTTTAAATACATTAAAACTTTCCTTATAAATTTTTTTATATTTTCAGAAATAACAGTTCTATTCGTAAAAAACAAATAACAGCATTTTTGGTTTTCCCTGTATAACTCGGGAAGGGCGAGACTCCCTGTAAATTTTCTTTGACCATTGTACTGTTTTCCACAATAGTTACCTTTTCTCCCATTTAATCGTCTTCGTATCTGTTACGGTTTAGAATATAGCAATGTTACCACATGATAAAAGAAACGGCCTGTATAGTATCCCTACTGTATTGTATTTCTTTTGTGACTGAAAATAAATGAAATGAAAATGAAATGAAAATATGCAATTGCATCCATGTGGTCGAAGTATTCAATGCTGAAGGTTGTTATAAAAGTCTATAGAAACGTAGAAATTGGAAAATATAGAGAAGTTATAATTTGTTCCAAGAATGATTGCAATTATAAGTTTGCTATTAACGGAAAAGAAGTGAAATACGAAAAAGCGAAGAACGAAATGTATTAATATAAAAGTTGATCAGCAAATTAATTTTTTTTGAATTAAGTCTATATTTTTCATAATTTCAGTAGTGAAATAAGGTAACTTTATTCCACTAGTGATTAGAGAGTCACTTTATATGCTTCATAAGTGTGAATAAAAGTCCTATTATGATGTGACTGTGGGTAAATATTATTGTTTACTTTATTATCGCTGTTAAAATGACTTGGTCGTCATCATTAAATGCTCGTCCGGCTAAGATTTCTGCATTTTTTACGTCAAGCCGGTACGATTTTTGAATTCGAGGGTGTCCATTCCAAGAGGACTCCTATGATCAGAACCACCATTTCAACACAATGGCATAGAAAAGGCCTGCATAGTGGAAAGAATAGATATCGTTATTTTTCATCCTCTTTTCGGGCGATATTCGTTTCGCCTGGAGCGGAAAACTCCATGACGAAAATCGTCCGACTTTGGTGATCGAGGACTACATCAGGCTTATTGGCTTGTATTTGCCTGAGGGTGGGGAATGAGTAACGATAAATAGGAACAGCAAGCATATAAGTTACATCAACTTTATTCTTCCTCGAAAGTTCTGATGACCAGATCTGTAGGAGTTTATGCTAATACTTGCCGCGGAGAGTTTTCAACTGTGATTACCTCTTGGGAGCGGCGTTGCTCTATCCCTACGTGAGTATACGTCTCTCCGGCATCTAGATGATGTAGGATGTTTCCCTGAACACCCTCTTCATATTCCTCGCATCGTCCTCTTTTGAGATGAACCGTGGCACATTTGTCAATCCCGAATTCCATTCCGATAGCATGCGTGTACTCTTCCACCACCCTAAGGGACTGATGGAGGTCCTTTTTTCCCGATGCATATATATAATTTGAGATCATCCATGTGAAAGATATAGTTGAATTTATGCCTCCGATTACTGAGGGTGCCGCAGTTGTACCAAGGGTTTTACTGAGTGCAACGGACAATGGCTATATTTATTATTATTATATTATATTTCATTGCTGACGTTGAGTAAATCGCGCATATTCATTATTTTCATATTATCTCTGTGATCATTTTTATTCTATTTGTGTTCGTTTTAATTATTGTTTTGTGTTGACGATAAAATTTATATTACCCATGATACTATATTTAAAGTCTATTTCAAGAATAGCAGTACTTATCAGCTGAAATATGAACGGAAAGTTCCGCGATTGCATATCACGTAGGTACCATACTTGAATGGTAGGTACAAAGTACTTCAAAAACAATACGTTCCTTTTCGCAAGACGATGGGATGATTGCATTATTAGCTGGGAGTATCATACAGTGCGCTCATAAAAGAAAAATCCATTATTTCTATAATATTAAGATATTTTGAAAAAAACCTCGGATAAGTCGATCTTCGTCTTCTAAGGTTTTTGAACCCTTTCCAAAATATACGTTTTTCTGCATTACCACATTTGTGTGAAAATTTGGTGATATTTTTCAAAGGGACACCCATCAGTACATATTTTTTATTTGGTTAGGAAGGGGGTGTATGTTTTGACACATAGCTTGGAGGTACTTTCATAACTAAACTATTTTATTATTCTCTAACAATGAGGTTCCGTTGTTTGTTTTTCCTCCTCTACGTTTTTTCATTAAATTTGATTAAATGTGAATAACTTGTCAACGTTGCTTCTGGTCCATCCCAGTAAATGAAAAATTGTAAAGCCTACATGAATCAGATTCTCAAAATGAAAGAATATACAGGGATACAGGATACACCCTATATTTGTTTTAAAAGAAACGCCAACTGATTGTACCCCGGTTTTATAATACGTACTCTGAGAAAAATCTTTAGAACATGCTGCCATTTTCAAGAAATTATGCTAAAAATAACATTATTTTTTGGTAACCCTGAAGACTTGGATTATAAGTGATAAAATACTGTTTGAAAGTGGCTGACAATGTATTAGTGTTAGTAGAATTCTTCTGGACTTCCATTGTCTAGAAACAAAGAAAATAAATTCTTTGCATGTGTTCGAGTCAGGACGTTTCAACGGTTAACATCTACTGTCGTTATCAAGTGTGCGAATGCGACAAGATATCTCGGATATCTATTATATAGCATGCAGCTAATATACCTGCTATAATAGTTATTTATGTAATAAGGATCATAAAGACGATCATTGTGGTACAAGTCGTGAATGTGATAACACGACGTGTGCCATAATGATTGTTTATGATTCGTATTACATACAAAATTTTATCTGATGGTATTTATATTAATACGTTTTCGAAAAATTAAAAACTGCATTTTTGACATGTCACAATGACAACTATTTTTAAAGGAGTATAGTTATTTATTGTATAAGTGTTTTAGATATCATTTTATTTGCGCAAGAATGTTTAAACGCGAGAGCGAAGCTCGAGCGTTTAAAATTCTTAAGCAAATAAAATGTATCTAAAACACGCATGCAATACAACGTTTTATTCACAATCACATTCATTTAGAATCAGAATCACGGACATTTTTCATCACAAAATGATTTGACGTTTTGCTCTGACAGCGGCTGTCACCTCCTCAAAAATCATTGAAATAACGTACAAAAATATCGGGATGTGTTGAATGGTTGCTATGTATTTTCGATTGTTTATCGACTCCATTTGTAAAAATTTGTGAAGTTGGTGAAAATAAGTAAAATGTGATTGATATTCAAGATTGTATTTTTCATTATTCCACTAGTGGAATAAAGTAATTTCATTATTCCACTAGTGGATAAAGTGGTACTTTATACGGTTCATAAGTGTGGATAAAACTTCAATTATAAGGTGATTGTGGATAAAGTATATGTGTAGTTTCAAATATTAGTAGGTGAGTGAGCTGTGCTTTGCCATTTCCTTGACAACGTCAGGTACTATTTTTATTGTTAAACAGAAAAGTAATCAATAAATATAAAAATATAAAACAACAACAAAAATTAATTGGCGCTTTTTCAGCTGCAGGAAAACCCGGAAAAACCTGCAGCACCACATCATCTGAAGATATTGATCTGCCAACGTCCTCTCTCTCTCATAAAATAAAATATAGGGTGTCTCCAGAGGCTCCAATAAACCCAAGATATCGTCAGAGCATTTAGAAACAAAACTATCGTCAAACTTAAACCAGTCCGTTCCATCTTTCGCCAATGCGTAATAATGGCCACATTCAACGCCGGAACCACAGTGAACAATGACTGCATGAAGATTATAATTGTGGTCTGCTAGATTGAGGTGTTCATCTATTTTCAATCTTCGTATAAGTTTGGTGCCTCCGCCAGAGGTTGAGTCATATTTAAAGAGCATCAGTGTTATTATCAGATTGACTGGTGCCTCAGTTATACTCGTTGTCTTATAATCATCAGTCAATTTGGCTCATATTGGGCAATACAGTTTATCATCACCAGTTAAAAGTTCTATTTTCATATGATAAAAAAGCAAGCAATATTTATTTATCGCTGTCAAATAGAATTTAATATAATTTAAATATTAATTAGTGATTCTAAACCTGATAGTTTACCTTCTGATTTGGAAGAAATGACACGAAATAACGTGTACTCCCTTCCCACGGAGTGTATATGAAATGGTGTTTAAGCGGTTCGAAGAATGATGTTCTGCTAAGAAAATCAGGAGTATTACTCATGATAAAGTATTGTTGGCTTACTTTGAATGCTTATCTAAGGAAAGAAAACCATCTTCTCTTCGTATTATTCGATGATAAGAAGTATTTTATCAACAAGAAAAAACGTCGATATTAGTAAGTTGCATTACTAAAACGTAAATCAGAAGGTTACAGAGCTAAAAAATCCAAAATTTTTACTAAACAAGATGTTACAAAGTTTTTAACGGAAGCATCAGATGATACATGTTTATTCAAAAAAGTTGCTATGATAATTGGACTAAGTGGAGCATACAGAAGAGAGGAATCGACAAATATGCTTTTTGAAAATGTAATAGATGAAGGATCCGTTTCTAGAATTACTTTACCGAATACAAAAACAAAGGTAAAGCGAGAATTTTTTGTAACTTCGGGGAATATCCCAGGATTGAATATGGTAGAACTTGTCAGACAATATGTGAAAATTCGAGCTTGCACCACGAACTATCTACGTTTTTTTGTCACTCATAAAAATAAGAAATGCACAAAACAACCTGGTGGAATACACACCTTTGCTAAAATGCCAAAAGTTATTGCCACTTTTTTTAATTTACCTCACCCTGAAGAATATACCAGACATTGTTTTCGGCGATCGTCTGCTTCATTTTCGGCTGATTCTGGAGCTGATCTGTGTACCGTGAAACGCCATGGCGGATGGAAAAGCAATAGTGTTGCTGAAGGTTACATCGAAAAATCGAAAGAGCAAAAGAAAAAATATCAGAAGCAATTTTTGGTACCAAAAACCAAAAAGGATTAAAGCTCAATTTATAAACTCCGCCACCGTAGTTACAGTTGACGCAGCTGAAGATGAAATATGCTCCATAAGTACAACTATTTATAAACTTCGTAGCGACACGTTACCGTTGCAGTTGCCGCAGAAAAATAACCAACTTTCATCTTTGACAGCTACGGCGTTTTCTGGTTTTATTTATTCGATTAGTCTAGGCGAGTGACATCCAATTGTGGTTGTAGGGTTGTTTTTGACTCTTTTGGAATCACTTACTCATATAATTGAAATATAATATTATTCTGAATACGCATGCACTGGTGCAGCGGTCGGCCAGTTTATAAATTAACAAATTTTTTCTACGACCATTAAGAAAAATGAACATTTCAATTGCGTCTTCGATTAACAAACCTACCACGTTGTAACATCGATTTTCATTTCCCACGGGCTAGCTGTTTCGAAATATTTCATTTTCTACGACTTTCATGAACTACTAGACTGTCATTATAGGTAGGTATTAACGAATTTTATGAACATAAATAATATCGAATCAAGTTTGTTCACGTCTGTCTAATAATTTGACATTTCACATCAGTAGATACTTACAAAATTCGATTGAAAAAATTAAGTTATTAAAAATGATTAGCGATAGTGAGGATGATTTAACAATCAAATTAATAAATTTATATCGGAAGCTCCTGATAATGCCTATCTTCTGACAAAAGTATGATTTTCTTTTCATAAAATAAGAATAATTTCAGTAAAAAGATTGATTACAATTGGATTCTATATTTTTGAATAGTTGACAGATACTTTCTATATAGCAGTTAATTTGAACAAATTATTATGTGCTCTAGTAACGACGAATGTTGATTCAGATGACACATGGACTTTGGATGGTGGGAGCGAGGGTTCAAATCCACGCAGCCACATTTTTTTTTCATTTTATGAAATCGGTTAGTGTTTGATTTTTTCTGCATAAAGATTTTTTTATTTCCAAGTTGTCAAAATTTGAAAATTTTGAAAGTTATTTGTATCACGACGTAGGTAGGTACGTGTACAAGAAGGGAAAATAGATGTTTCATTCAACGGGTGAAGAAAGAAAAAATTATCTAAGGATTATTAAAAATATTACAGATTTGTTAATGATTCAGATGGTCGTAGAAAAAGTATAGTGTACAATGAGCATGAAATGACCCATTTCATGCATTTCGGCAGCGGAGTTTATAAATTGAGTTTTAAAGTTTACCAAAAATCATCAACTACTGATGTAAAAACTCTAGATTCCATTGGAATTAATATTGCAAATTGTAGTAATTGTTCTTTTACCATTTTTAATAAATAGTTTTGTACATAGTTATGCATTTTGAATGAACTTTTTTGATCTCACTATTACATGTTTTTCAAATAGAATTTCATTATGGTACTAAGTCCCATAATTAATTCATTATATACCATAATGAGCTTCCTTATGTCATCAAAATTGAGTGACATAACGTTGTCATTATGACATGCCATCAGATAAAGGTAATTATGATCTTCGTGAGGTCTCTCTCAGGTCATCAATGTTAATTAATGTGATACAACGATCTTTTTGGTGAGTGTTATTATTGATGACCGATCTTGACAGGTCTTGACACAGAGTTTTTATTGAAATCTCAATGGATCTAGCTGAGTGATAAGTGGCTTCCACACATTCCGAATCTCTATGCTCGGCTGACTGAACACGTCATTATTCAGAATATAAGCCGACTCTATAAACTTTCTCTTATACCAATGCTGTTTTTTGTGGATAACTTCGGCTTCCGACCATGCGATGCTGTGCTGATCAGTCCAAACGTGATCTGCTATTCCCGACTTCGCTGTTTCTCCTCGCTGAGTATATCTCTTGTGTTCACCGATAACGACAGTAGATGTTAACTGTTGAAACGTCGTGACTCAAACACATGCAAAGAATTTTTTTTTCTACGACTATTGTATTCTACGTTCATTACGTATTGATTTTTAATTGAAGAATAAAGATGATTCCAAGACACCGTGGATCCTAAATCATTATTCAACGGCACTCGGCCAATCACAGGTTCAGAATTTTCAGAATCCACGGGAACTGAGAGGTTTAACAAACAAATTTTTCAAGAAAGCTTTGCCTGATTGAACTTTTGTCACAGCTTGGCATCCGCGAATGTCAGATTGACTATTTTCTTAGTTTTAACTTTGATCTGTGTGACAAGTACCTAATATAAAAATGAATAGAGCGGATTGAGAAAGCAGTGATAGTGAGGAAGATGAAATCTATCTTGCAACAAAGGTATGTCAAACAATTTTTACTTGATCGTTCCACACTCTCTCAGTTCTTGGTCAGAGTTTATCTAGTAGGTATTTCCTTCACAAATTTTCGAGTGCCTGTTATAGCTCAGTTGGTAGAAGCGTGTACATGAAGTAAATGTATAACGAAGGTAGTATTGTTTAGTTATATAGGTGTGAGTTCGAATCCCACTCTTTGACGTTTTTCTTTTAATTATTTTCAATTAAGGCATTTATTCATTCATGAATGAACACCGAGTATTCATGTATAATTGTTATTCTACCTTATATTACTTTATAATATATACTTATTTTCATAAATAATATTTAGATTTCATTAAAACTCTGACTATCGTATAGTCGTAGAGAAAGTACTCGCGTATAATAGCTATTTTCTCGGATAATTCCGAAACTCGCCTTCGGCTCGTTTCGGAATTTTTATCCTCGAGAATAATAGCTGTCATTATACGCATTATACAATAGAAGTCCTGATAAAATACTGATATAAAGTTCAAATATTTCATGGTTGAAGTTGGTTTATATTATTGCAGTCATATACAGTGACACTCAAAAATTACGAAAAAATTGGAAAAAAAATTATTTGTGATTAAAAAAAAATAAAAATTTCCTCAACTCAGTTTCTTGAAAACGCATTTTTCAAAATTAGCAAAATCTCAAAAGGTATATTTTTCGGAAAATAAAACACTTTTGTTTATTACTGTTCATTTGAATCATTTTGTTTAATTTATTTTTAGATTTGATATTATGTGTTGTTTTGATGAATTTTGTGAAAAATATATAAATATATAACTTTTGAGATTTGGATAATTTTGAAAAATGTGTTTTTTCCAAGAAACTGAAAATTTCTCAGTTCAGGATTTGAAAAATCACAAATAGGTACATTTTGTTTTTTATTTGTTGCGTACTTTTTAATTGTCACTGTATAGTACAAGCAATTTTTGTAAATTATCACATACATATTTCTATGTATACACTCCAAATCTATAGCTTATCAAGTGTCTAATACCTTGAAATCAGACTTTTCACAATCTTCATTACTCTGTATACCCCGTATAAAAACCACCTTGAAATAATTCGTCGTTATCACCCAATGAAGCTTGAAGATTCTGATTAAACTAGGACTATCAAAATCACATACACTAACTATAACACTCACTGTGTGCAATCAATCTACAGATCATCTCACAGCACTGCGAACATAGGAGAGGATATGACCAATTAACTATCGTCCAACCCCTTCAGTTTTCGCCGTTTTCGGTGTCGCTGTTCACGTTCACGATGAGAATAACTGTCATCGGGACATCCTAATAATTATCTAGCAAAAGGTGCATTTAGTCAACATCATTTTAAAATTGTGCTTAAATATATGTCAAAAGCAAAAGTTGAATCTGTTAAATCAAATGGCGCCATTTATACAACAATGTTAAGTTTATGCTAAAAACCTTTGATGTTGCCGTTATGTTTATGATAATGCTTGTGCTAAAGTTGACTAAATCAACCCAAAGACACTAATAGCATTGTTTAAATAGAACATAGTTAGTCAATGCCTGTGGAAAAGGTATTGGACACAAACGCGAGTGTCATCTAGCGTGATTAGTTACAAACATGAATATTTGACGTCATTTTAATGCAGGTTTCTTCAAAAAACCCTGATTTTAATGCTTTTCCATTGTTTTAATCAAGTTACGACATGACTTGGAGGCCAGATCACTGAAGTTACGACATGACTTGGATGAGAGATCACTGTCGCCATCTACATGTCGCATCCATTTGAATCCAATATAAATCCCATAAGGTTGGCAACTATCTTACTTTTATATAAACAATGCTAATAGGTAGTTCATTTAAAGACGTAATAGCATTTGTTAAACATGGTTTACGAAATTGCTGAGAAAGTGCAAATTGTTAAATGGTATTTTCAAGGATCAAGGACGTACATTGCGTCAGATGTCAGATGGTATATTAAGTTCGTTCGCTGTGTCTCCATTAACTACACTAGAGTAGTTCATGTAGCAATAATCCCGTACGGTGATTTCTGGTGTACACTTACACCATGTTCGTTGTTAAAATGTTGTAGAACAATAATTTAAAATTATTTACCGCCAAATCTAAGTGTCACACTTGATCTCGATGAGGTATGAAAAGTGTAGTGCAGAGTAAATGGTATTTGTGAGGTTAGGACGGTTAGGTGTGTATGTTAGTTATTGAAACTTCGAATTGAATTGCTATATCACGAAATGAAGCGTCTTGATTACGTAAGAACCACAAAAAATCAACATAGGTTTCTCTGTAAATTTTTTTTTTAAATAATGGGTAAAAAAAGTTTTTCAATATTTTCAACCTGGAGAGGTTGATGCCTTCAATTTTGAGCATGAATTTGTGTAGAGTACTTTATTGATGCGGAAATGCATGATAAATTCTTGGTCAGAATATTTGGGTACAACTTCTTCAACAAAATTTTGAATGGTCACCCGGGAATCTTTTTTCACCATTGATGAAAGAACCAACAGAGCTGACCCCATTGATTGATCATCCTCAGACGAACTTATAATTGATGATTCGTCGTCCGAATACGTAAAACTTTCTACGACTTCATCATCACTGTCCATTTTAAAGTTTCTAAAATGCTCATTCAACAATCAAATCATAACAAAAATAATAATCATACAACATATCCTAACCGAAAAACTTGGAATTTGCGCAATACTGCCAATACTAGCAGCGAACAGGATATTAAACTATTACACTCCTCTACACTACACTATGTACAATCCACTGACTAGTTCGACACTGACTGGTGTAAAATAAAAAGATGCAGAGTACAATATATATTTCATGCAGACACAGCGAACAGACCTATTATTTGTGGAAAAGTTTGAAAATAGGCCGGACAATTATCAATTGCTCTAATTCTACCTATGTTGGTTTCATCGTGAGATGATCTGTATATGACTCTGTAGTGTTCTGAAACAAATTGTTTGCAATCCTTACCTTCAACAAATCCACAACATCTGGTGATCCCTTTTTCGCGCACTTATCCCTCATGGCCTTTTCAATATCTTCAGCATCTGGCAAATGCAAATTGGTTGCGTTTGTGCCCAAATCTTGCATATTTTTTTTCAAATCTTTCAAACCTTCTTTCAAGTCACCACCGAAGTCCAAATCGTTGAAGTTCTGACAATAAATGAATCCTGCAAATGAAGACACATTATAATCGACCAATATACCACCAGATGACAAAACATTTTCTAACTAAAACTATTTTTGAAAATATATAAATGGTGCATGTATGATAGGCTCAGACAGTAGCACAACATAATTTTTGAGAGCTTTTTATTTTCGCTTCATGAATAAAAAGAGATATGCTAAAAAAGAAAACGTTTATTTATTTCGAATAAACAAACTAGGTAATCCAACAACTATTTACACATATTTTGCTACAAATCTGAATGTTTTTGAAATTCTAACACTACTACTTCTTTTTTCAATGGTGAATATGTTTGAGTAAGTAAATATAGTATTTGGATGCTATTTCGTTCTGCTTACTCCTGGATTAAAGGTCCAAAAAGTCGGATTCTGAAGAAAACATAGAAGCATCCTCAACTATACGCGGGATAGCTCGAACGGAGAGCGCCGGTTCACCGATTTTACAATCGGTGGAGATCAAAAAGAGAGAAAGTCGTATATGATCATATCAACACCGATTGGAAAAAGTACAGGGAAATTTTGAACAGAATCACGGAAGTGACACCAAATCTGGAAGAACTGGAGGTCGAGGAAGGGACTCAGAAATTCATTAACAACATCGCAAAGGCAAGAGACCAAACGACGAGGAAGAAGGTTGTGAGAGAGGACCGAGACTTCCTGCCAGACAGCATAACTGACCTTATTAAGTTGAAAAATCATGAAAGAAAAAAGTGGCAAGCCACACAAAATCCTAATCACAAGGAAAACTTCATGAAATTAGGTAAGGACATCACCCAACTTATTAAGGAACATAAGAATGCTGTGTGGCAGAAAAAGCTCGTGAATTTAAACGGCAACTCTATGGCGAATGTCCAAAGGGATTCAGAAAAAATTCAGGGACATACCAGCAGTAGAGAGGGGTCAAACACGGGCGATGACAGAACGTGAAAAGGCGGAGTTGTTCGGGGAGCACTACCAAGAGACCTTCCAGACAACATTAGATTCAACCCCGGAACATGAGGCAGTAACAAGGGCATTCCAAGATTTCACGCTGACGACGCTGCAATCTACGCAACGTCGTTTTCCAGCGAGGCGGCTGCACGCAAACTGTTAAAACATATGGATAGGCTAGTCATATCTTATATGAAGAATAATAAGAATCCAGAGAAGACGGAACTCATAAATTTCACGAAGAAACGTACGAACAGAACGATCTTCGTGGAATTTAAGGTCTTGAATCGACAGATTAGAGAGACCCCTTCCGTGAGGTACCTGGGAGTCCAACTGGACAGGTGTTTGAATTTCAATACTCACGTCAGCCTGGCGATTCAGAGGGCATCAGCGGCTGTCAGAAGGACATACCCACTGATCGCCCCGAGTTCCAAGCTGACGTTAGAGAACAAAGTACTAATCTATAAACAGATAATAAGACCAGCAATGACATACGCCTGCCCAGTGTTCTGCAGCCTCCTCAAAACTCAGATGATGAGATTGGAGAGAATGCAGAACAAGGTTCTCCGTATCAAAACGGATAGCGATCGATACACTCGGCTGAACACACTACGTGAGTTGGCCAACACTGAAACTATCGGAGAGTACATAAAAAATGTTTCAGACAAATTCTATCGATTCCACATCTTGGGAAGTCCGTTAACTAGAGATATGACTAGCATTAGAGCAAATAACAATCAAAGGTCTAGGAAGCATGGAGGGCTAATATACCGGACCTTGGATATTTTCAACGAAATACTAGAACAATAAACCAGAGCCGCAAAGGGAACACCCTCTCGCATGAACATACTTGGAAGATGACAATCATGATAACCTGATGACCTGTCAAACAAAACTAAATGAATTCCCCGACATAATTCAGAGGAGGTGGAGAAAGTCTAAACACCTAGACACAGGCGCAGAAGGCATAGGGCCCCTACTAACACGGCAGGACGGGTGTTCATATCCCTAGGGATAGAACTCCGTGTTGGTTGGATCGCTCGCCCACCGGTTTACCGGAAGGCAGGCAGGAACCCCCCAACAACCCCACATAATCGAAATCTCCTTTGTCCCATCCTTTAGGCGGATGAAGTAATTTTTTATTGTGTGTTTTTATTTATACTCTGTCTACGTACGTGTTTTTATATTTACAATGAATTTAATTAAAAAAACATTTTGAATTGAATTGAATTGGTTCACCGATATCTGAAGACAAGCAACGCTAGGCGAGAGATATTCTCCTCGGATCGTGCTAGGAATCGCACGTAAAAAGGTAAGACCTCGTTAATCCTTGGCTCGCACAAGTTTCGACTTTTGAGGGCTGCCGTTCGTAAGGGGACGACAGCTGGTTAAAGAAAAAAACAATTTTAACAATTTTTTTTCAGCGGGGAAAAACTATAAAACCTTGGAATTTTGAGAATCAACACCGATTTTGATGAAAAATTGGATTTAAGCTATACAGACCCTCTTCTTCAAAATGTACCCTGGAACCGGGCTTTTTATTTTTTAGGTGTGAAAACTACCCCTTATTGCCAAAAAATTAAAAACGTAGATTTTAGCATATATTTGGTTAAAAGTTTAAATTAATTATTTGTAGACTACTTAACATTCTCAAACGAGTTTATAATTAACCAGACAGATGCAACTGCTGTAACTCATCCACTAAGGGGTAGTAATTTTCAAAACTAGTATTAAAGATGTTTAGTATGATTTGAAGCGATTAAAAATTGCGTCACTGAATTTGAATATTATTAAAATAAAATAATTATTTGCCAAAATGCTTTTATATTGAATTGAATTTAATTTATATTGAATTGGGAATAATTCAATAATGATATGAAATTAATTTTTTCAACCCTTCAACCCTTATAAAAGCTACCCCTTAAGACCGAAAATATGAATTTTAATGAAAATTTTACTCACATTCGCAACAGAATCAACGTTACCGTTACTTGTACTGGGCTAGTCCATAGTATTTTTAAATTAACACTCTATAATATGATTACCCCTAAAAGAAGCGCGACACATAAGTATTATTGCAAAATTTATTTACACATTTATTAACATTAGATTTTAAAAAAAACTCAGTTGGTTTTTCGACGATAACTCCTACAGATTTTAAGCAAACAACTTTTTGAATAAATCATTTTTTAGAGAATTCCAAGGGCTTTACGTCATATTATTTGAGAATGTTTGCAACCCTTATTTTTGAAAAGGGTTGAGGTTAAAGGGGTTGGGTAATCCAGAATAAAACCGAAATCCAAATTTTCAAGGAAATCGACCTTGATTCTCAAAATTCCACGGGAAAATGGCTATTGACTGGACTATATTTTTTGTTGGGCAAGATCATCAATTTTCTTACAAAACATGCATAAAGGATAACTCTTGTAATAATAATTGTTCATTTTAAAGCGACTACACACGTGCTGCGCTAAGTAGAAAATAAAATAACTTCACAACCAACTGTCAATCACTGTCACTATTTCAACGCCGCCTATGGCACAATTCGTTTTATTCATTGCCCGCTTGTTTGTTTTTTACAAATTGTTCATTAAGTAAACAAAGAAAATATAAATAAATATTTTTTTTCAGAATATCAAAGAGCAATGGAAATTATGATTTAAAATAAAAAATGGTTCCTTAATTTTAATATTTGGTAGCAAAAAAATAGTTAATCGACAAATGCGTTTTTAAGCAATAAGAATTTGTTTTTAAAAAATGATATTGTTCTTAAAAATAATATTTATTGCTGAATAAAATTCCAAAAACAAAAATTCAAATATCGTATGAACAATGCATTTGTTTATAACAATTATTCAAACAATCAGAGTAAGAAAGGACTCCGCAAACTCCTTATGGAATTTGGGTCCCGGTGGATTTTTATAATTTTTGGTATGATGTAGTCCATGTAATTCTGAACCAATGTTACCATTGCGCCAACCCAAAAAAATTAACAGTTTTGCTGCTAGGGGGCGTTGAAATCACCCCTTGCGCAGATTAGACTATTTAATTTTTAATCCGGTAATTATATTTTCACTTGTTGCACAATATTGTGCTATTTTATAAAAAAAAATGCGTACTCCCCCTTCTTCCCCCTACTCCTATAACGAAACGCAAAAAAAAATCTCGAGTGCCTTTAAATGTATCGTCGAATGTTTAAATATGCCTGAAAAAGAGAAATGGCAGCTTTTTATGATTATCCCCCTCCCCCCAAATGACAGAAAACGAAAAAATTTCGTTGGATTTTTCTGAATTTTTAATATGATGCAGTTCAAGTTATTTTGAATAATTGGGTGACAAACCCCAAAAATGAACGGTTTTGATGCTAGGGGACGTTGAAATCCTATCTTGCTCAGAATAGACTATTCATTATTATAGGCGGAAACATTATCTCTACGTATTTTAGTTTTGATTATGCTGAACAATTGGGTAATTTTAAAACCTCCCCCTCACCACCAACTCCTAGTTTAGAACACGAAAAAAATTAATTCTCGACTACTTGTAAATAGTTTTTCAAAGTAAACGTTTCAATTAGCTCAAATTAAGGAAATCGTACAGTTGTTTACTTCCCATCAAAAATATATTGGTGGATTTCGCTGACTTCTTAGTAGGGCGTAGTTCATGATTTTTGAATATCAATTAATTGGGTGAATATCTTGAAAATAAATAAAAATTAGACATCCACAAATAGAATTTAAGTTGGTGCCTGAATTAATTTTTTTCGTGTTCTGAAATAGGGGTTGGGGGTAAGGGAGAGGTTATAGATTTTCAATTTATAAAAAATAACACAATTGTTCAGCATAATCTGAACTAAATTACAAAGAGATATTGTTTTCGCCTCATGTTTACTTATTGATCTGAGGTTTTCGCCTATAATAATGAATAGTCTATTCTGAGCACGGTATGATTTCAACGCCCCCTTGCATCAACATTTTTAATTTTTGGGGTTTGTCACCCAATTAATTTCTATTCGAAATAACTTGAGCTGCATCATATTAAAAATTCAGAAAAATCCACCGCATTTTTTTTGTTTTGTGTCATTTGGGGGGAGGGGGGATAATCATAAAAAACTGCTATTTTCCTTATTCAGGCATATTTAAACATTCGACGATACATTTAAAGGCACTCGAAATTTTTTTTTGCGTTTCGTAATAGGAGTTGGGGGGAAGAAACGGGGGTAAGAATTTTTTTTCATTAAACAGCACAGTATTGTGCAACATTAGCAACAATGAAACAAGTGAAAATATTGTTACCGGATTCAAAAATGAATAGTCTAATTTGCGCAAGGGGTGATTTCAACGACTCCAAGCAGCAAAACTGTTCATTATTTTGGGTTGGCGCAATGGTAACATTGGTTGAGAATTACATGGACTACATCAAACCAAAAATTCAAAAAAATCCACCGGGACCCAAATTCCATAAGGAGTTTGCGGGGTCCTTCAAAAAAATCTTTTTATGTGAAAAAATGTTCATCGCTTTATTGGCATTTTTAATTTTTTAGTCTCTTCGATTGTTAATAACAAAGTGGAAATCAACAATTTTCAATTTTTTCAATAGTGATCTTTTTTAAAGCCTTTCAAGAATGGCTCCAAGAAGTGAAACAAATTTGAGGTTTTTAGTTTAACAATTATCAGGATTTGTATGTAAATTTGAAACTTGTAAAAACTTGTTAATTAACAAAAGCATATATAATAAAATAATTGCGAAAAAAAAATTTTTCCATGGATTTTCATTTATTCAAGTGTCTAAAAGGTAAGTGAATTTTTTTATTTCTTAATATTGATATTTAATGGGTTAAAATTATTTTGATTGTTCAAGGGTCCGTATCAGTCAGAGCACGCGGGACTCAGCCGTCTTTAGCGCTATTTTCGCCTCTAAATTAAAATTTTAAATATTGGTGGTAGAGTTCCGGGATGTGAAACTTTTTTTAGAAAGGACCCCGCAAACTCCTTATGGAATTTGGGTCCCGGTGGATTTTTTTTAATTTTTGGTATGATGTAGTCCATGTAATTCTCAACCAATGTTACCATTGCGCCAACCCAAAAAAATTAACAGTTTTGCTGCTAGGGGGCGTTGAAATCACCCCTTGCGCAGATTAGACTATTTATTTTTGAACCCGGTAACAATATTTTCACTTTTTTCATTGTTGCTAATGTTGCACAATATTGTACTGTTTTATAAAAAAAATTCTTACCCCCTCCCCTTTTCCCCCCAACTCCTATTACGGAACGCAAAAAAATATTTCTCGAGTGCCTTCAAATGTATCGTCGACACAAAACGAAAAAATTTCGGTGGATTTTTCTGAACTTTTGATATGAAGCAGTGTTCAAGTTATTTTGAATAGAAATAAATTGGGTGACAAACTTCAAAAATGAATAGTTTTGATGCTAGGGGACGTTGAAATCATACCTTGCTCAGAATGGACTATTCATTATTATAGGCGGAAATAATAGCTCTACGTATATTAGTTTAGATTATGCTGATCAATTCTGTAATTTTTCATGAAATGAAAATCTAAAACCTCCCCCTTACCCCCTACCCTTAATTTAAAACACGAAAAAATGTATTCCCGACTACTTGTAAATGCTTTATCAAAATAAATGTTTTAATCAGCTCAAATTGAGGAAATCGTACAGCTGTTTAATATCACCTTTCCATCCCTCCAGAAAAATATTGATGGAGTTTGCTGACTTCTTAGTAGGGCGTAGTTCATGATTTTTGAATATCAATCAATTGGGCGAATATCTTGAAAATAAATAAAAATTAGACATCCACAATTTGAATTTGAGGTGCTGCCTGAATTATTTTTTTCGTGTTTTGAAATAGGGGTTGGGGGTAAGGGGGAGGTTTTAGATTTTCAATTTATGAAAGTTTACACAATTGTTCGGCATAAAATAAAACAAAAATACGTAGAGATATTGTTTCCGCCTATAATAATGAATAGTCTATTCTGAGCAAGGTATGATTTCAACGCCCAGTAGCATCAAAACTGTTCATTTTTGGAGTTTGTCACCCGATTTATTTCTATTCAAAATAACTTGAACTGCATCATGTCAAAAATTCAGAAAAATCCACCGAACTTTTTTCGTTTTGTGTCATTTGGGGGGTGGGGGGATAATCATAAAAAACTGCTATTTTCCTTATCTAGGCATATTTAAACATTCGACGATACATTTGAAGGAACTCGAGAAATATTTTTTTTGCGTTCCGTAATAGGAGTTGGGGGAAAAAGGGGAGGGGGTAAGACGTTTTTATTATAAAACAGCACAATATTGTGCAACATTAGCAATAATGAAACAAGTGAAAATATTGTTACCGGGCTCAAAAATAAATAGTCTAATCTGCGCAAGGGGTGATTTCAACGCCCCCTAGCTGCAAAACTGCTCATTTTTTTGGGTTGGCGCAATGGTAACATTGGTTAAGAATTACATGGACTACATCATACCAAAAATTCAAAAAAATCCACCGGGACCCAAATTCCATAAGGAGTTTGCGGGGTCCTTTCCTCCTTTTCCAGGATCTTTTTTCAACTTAGATATATTTAATAGTTTCCGAGATATTTGCAAGGAACCAAACCCCCCTTCCCCATTTTTTTACTAAATTGTTTATAACTTTTGCAATTTTTGCCGGCGCACCTTTAAATTTTTCAAAAAGTTTCTGGAGGTCATTCCGAATCGAATGAGCCCTGGATCATAACTTTCGGTGCCCTTGAAGAGAAATTCACCAAAATAGTTCTTGTAGACTAGACTAGAAACAATTGCCGTGGTTTTGTAAACCTTTTTAGTGAAAATCATTCCATTTATATAGTTTCATCATAGATATTTTATTTTAATAAAGTTTTGGGAAATAACCAATTCATTAAGCTCAAAGCCAAGAAAACACTGGAAAAAATATACAGTGCGTTCATAAAGCGTGGAAACGCTCTATTATCTTACGAGTTGATTATTTTCGGAGGAAAAGCTCGGACAGGTCGATTTTGTATTTTAGTTTTCCACCTTTTTTTAGAAAAAAATAATTTTTTCCCCTACCACCTTTCAAGATATGACGTCATCGATATTTTTTTTAATTTGAAAAGGTATATTTTTATCTCAAAAATTGAATGCCCATATTTTTCTGAGTTCAACCATACCACATACGTCACATCTTACACTTCAAATAACAGTATTCTGAGTATAAAGGAAATCAGTGTTCATATTTCTCAACATTCATTTCATTATTCATTTTGCAACGTAAACCTAAGAACTGCTCAGTAGTTAGTACGAGTATATTGCTACACTTGAATAGTAGGCTAAGCAAACATATCAAAGCCCTTAGCAACCAGACAATAAGTTCTTAGTTACCATTGCATATGTCACACTGGTTTTATTTATACTCAGTATACTGTGATTCGAACTGTAAGATATGGCGTATGTGGTATGGTCCCAAGAAACGTTTCTGTTTAGAGAGGGATTACATTTTTACATAAATTGTTCAACAGCAATACATATGAAATAAAAATTGATGAAGAAATCAAACAATTATTAGAAAAGGAATGATGAGAATAATTTGTAAAATGATAAATAAGTCATATCAAAGCAAAAACAGTTATATTATATAGGAATTGAAATCATCTGTTAAGTATACATTTCTTAAGTTCATTTTTTAAATTTAGTTGTGGTCCTGATTTCTGTCACAATTTTACACTAGGGTGGATTTAGTCAACTTTAGCACAAGCACTATCATAAACATAACGGTAACATCAAAGGTTTTTAGCATAAACTTAACATCGTTGTATGAATGGCGCCATTTGATATAATAGATTCAACTTTCGCTTTTAACATATATTTAAGCAGAATTTTAAAATAATGTTGACTAAATGCATCTTTAAGTTATTCAATATTGATACTATTGATAACCATTTCTTTCTCAAGGTTTCCTGTTTCAATCCTGAAAAAAAAGTGTGAATGAAAATATAATCTGTATTTATCTTTAGTGAGGAAAATGGGAAATATGTATTCTTCAATCTACTAATTAACAAGTTATACAAAATGATGTTGAACTCACCTCTGAGAATACAATATAATTAACGACTTTTGTCGGTATTCTTGCAGATTTTCACTGCACAATAGTAACTTCACTTTCAGAAGAAAGGAATATTTGTATCAGTAAAAAAAGTAATCAACATATTCCTAAGTTGGATCAGTGACAGCAGGGCTCATCAGAAGATTTTGGGACTTGGGACAATCAATATGCTTTCTTTACTGTGAATCTGGTAAAACTATTTTTGAAAACATTTCCAATGACGGCAATGACATAAAAATTGACTTTTGACATGTGTCACTAGTTCAAACATCGGACCTAATTTTCGTGGTGTTTTTGGAACATTGGAGCTATTTAGACTCCACCCATTGGCCATACCCGTAAGAAGGCCAAAGCCTTCTAGGATTTAGTGACCCTAGAACCATCTAGAAATAAGCGACCTCTCTATTTTTTCTATAGGGCCGCGAATGTTCGAGAGAAGAAATCTACTTGGATATAAAAATTTATTTAAAAGTTATAAAAAGCATATCTGGTGTTAAAAAAATCCTGTCTGACAATTTTCAAACATGAAGTTATAAACTGCTCATAACTCAGTGAGTTATACAATGTATCTTAGAGAAACCTTTAAAAAAATCCGTTAAGATTATTGGATTAAATGATCGATTATCAGTCTCAAATAAGAAAACGAAAATTTATTGAGCAATAATAGATAATTGATGATTTTATCTAAATACCAGTATCTAATCTGAAAGTTGAGTAGGTACAAATAGATTTCAGTCATTTTTATACATTCCAAAGTACATTACGTGGATCATTAAGTGATGAATAACCGTTTCAAGGATGTCATTTGACTTTCATTTTAGAAAATGGGCCGGACTAAAACATTGTTATTCTCGTTCGGGAACAAAACATAACAATATAAGAATAAAGTCCAAAAATACACGAAATTGTCTACCTTTCTTCAGATTTTGGCTAGTTTTCGATAATAACTGTGCTCATTTTTAAAGTAGACAGACTATCGTCTTTGTAAACCCAATAGTTTCCAAAATACAGCTTTTAAAAGTTTATCAAATTGTTTCGAACTCGGAAATTTTTAGCAATATTTTGTTGTTCTGCGAGAATTTCGACTCTGTAAACCTATTTTGTTCGAGTAATGTCCCTCTACCATATTCCAATGGATACTGAAGAAGTTTGAGGGTGCCTATAGATAGAGGAAAGCCTCATTTAAGGTTCGAATCGTACTCAAAGTGTTAAAATAAATCATAGAGTAGAAAATATTCAAAATCAATTCGTATTAACCCAACGGAATTGTAGTACCTCATGGCTCTGTTCTGGGGACGGCGTTGTTTGTACTTTATATGAGTTTTCTGTTATTTCACAGAAGCCTTATTTTGGTTATATGCTGACGACACAACACTTTTGTTCCTAGAAAGAAATTAGTGTATTCAACAGGGTCCAATTCACTCTAACCTTCAGAGTTTCTATCTAGCCATTCTTTATTCCTCAACAAATGCAGAACTCACTATATGTCATTTCAAAACCGTCATCGCAATGATACGACAACTAGTTACAAATATGACTGATAAATCAATAGAACAATCACACTGTGTTGAATTTTTAGAAATACATTTTGATATTAACCTCTCATTCACCACTCATTGTGTAAATCTAATGAAGGTTATCAAATTAGAGTGATGAGAAATGTTTTCACTGTATACGAACCCTATGTGTCACATATTTCTAAATTCAGCTCTCTATGGAGATTCAAAAAAATTGATAATAAATAGGGTGTTCCAAACGTGGATCACCCTGTATATTTAATGTTCTCTTATAAATGTGACACATTGAGATAAAAATCGACCTGTTTCAGGAGATACCTCGGAAATAGATAGTTTGGCTAAAAATTAATTTATTCAGTGCTTTATAGTCCGGGAGCCAGTGACAGATTTCCATGACCAAGTTCCTCTCAAGCGAAAATTAGTGGAATGCATCAGAGAGTTATATTATAAAGCTTCATGAACGTCAGCTGCGGTTCCGTGGGGGGATGAGCGGTGGTAGCCTCACCTGGCTCCTGGCTCCTGGACTATTACGAAAGCATTCTTCACATCTTCTGATCCAAATTGTCAAAGGACCCCGCAAACTCCTTATGGAATTTGGGCCCCGGTGGATTTTTTGAATTTTTGGTTTGATGTAGTCCATGTAATTCTCAACCAGTGTTACCATTGCGCCAACCCAAAAAATTAACACTTTTGCAGCTAGGGGGCGTTGAAATCACCTCTTGCGCAGATTAAACTATTTATTTTAGAATCAGGTAACATTATTTTCACTTGTACCATTGTTGCTAATGTTAAACAATATTGTGATAATTTATTTAAAAAAAATTCTTACCCCCCCCCCTACTTCCCCCTAACTCCTATTACGAAACGCAAAAAAATATTTCTTGAGTGCTTTTAAATGTATCGTCCAATGTTTAAATATGCTTGAATAAGGAGAATGGCAGTTTTTTATGATTATCCCCTTCCCCTCGAAGGGAACAAAACGAAAAAATGTTGTTAGATTTTTCTGAATTTTTAATATGATTCATTTCAAGTTATTTTGAATAGAAATTAATTGGGTGACAAACCCCAAAAATTAATAGTTTTGATACTATGGGGCGTTGAAACCAATCCTTGGTCAGAATAGACTATTCATTATTATAGGCGGAAACAATATCTCTACGTATTTTAGTTTAGATTATGCTGAACAATTGCTTAATTTTTTATAAAAAAATCTAAAACTTCCCCCTTACCCCCAACCCCTGTTTTAAAACACGAAAACAATTAATTCTCGACTACTTGTGAATGCTTTATCAAAATAATTGTTTTAATCAGCTCAAATTAAGGAAATCGTACTGTTGTTTAAGTTGACCTTAATTCCCCTTCAAAAAAAATATTGGTGGATTTCGCTGACTTCTTAGTAGGGCGTAGTTCATGTTATTTGAATATCAATTAAGTGGGCGAAAATCTTGAAAATAAATTAAAATTAGACATCAACAATTTGATGAAGCTTTTACAAGTGGTCGGGAATTAATTTTTTTCTTGTTTTGAAATAGGGGTGGGGGTGAGCATAATCTAAACTAAAATACGTAGAGATATCGTTTCCGCCTATTCAGAGCAAGGTAAGATTTCAACGCCCCCTAGCATCAAAACTATTCATTTTTTGGGGTTTTTCAACCAAGCATTTTCTATTCAAAATAACTTGAACCAACATTTTTTCGTTTTGTGCCCTTTGGGGGGAGGGGGGATAATCATAAAAAAATGGCATTTCCCTTATTCAGGCATATTTAAACATTCGACGATACATTTAAAAAAACACTCGAGAAATGTTTTTTTGCGTTTCGTATTAGGAGTTGGGGGGAAGAAGGAGGGGGGATAAGATTTTTTTTTATAAAACAGCACAATATTGTGCAACATAAGCAACAATGAAACAAGTGAAAATTTTGTTACCGAATTCAAAAATAAATAGTCCAATCTGCGCAAGAGGTGATTTCAACGCCCCCTAGCAGCAAAACTGTTCATTTTTTGGGTTGGCGCAATGGTAGCAATATTATTAAAATATCGGAATTAGAAAATAAACCGATACATTCTAAAAACCTGTCTACAGGAACGGTTCTAGTCTCAAGTTGTAGCAAAGTTAGACTACTTTGAAAGCAATTTATAGTTATTTATGTATCAAGGGCGTAAAGTAGGCGTTTATGGCCTGCGGCGTGGATGATGTTAGCCGAGGGCCATCACACGCCGAAGGCCTTAAACGCATTTTACGCACGTGATACATACAAAATTTTATGCACTAGCGGTTTTATAGCGCGAATCACAAATACTGACTTGAATTGCAATGGTCTACACGTTTCATACGTTATGCATACAATAATTAAGGGTAACATAATATGAGGAATGTGAAACTAAAGTAGCTGAGTGCTATATTGGAGAATCTATTTCAAATAAATAGATCATCACCGAAAAAATTGCCAACGATTATGAACAAATGTTAGAAAGAGTATTGCTCTATTGAACTGAAATGATTCTAATTCGTGTTAGGAATTGCATGAAATGATGTGTGAGTATAGACAATTTGAGAAATTTGTCTACTTTACGGCCCGCCGGGACATAATGCGCCCACGGGCGGTAAAGTACCACTTTACACCCGGCTAGTGCATAAAAGTAGTTATTATCGTAAAGATATTCCCTCAGTGTAAAAATCAGAAAAGTGAAGAAATGTAGAAAATTTGAGTTCGGCCAACATCTTGATTATCTCATCATAAAATCAGAACTACCGGAAATTATGCAAGGTCTGGTGTATATGGTTTCTGGACAACTTTTCTTGTTATCAAAGGAACCAGTTTTATTAAACTTAACGACTCACTCCAAGACATGTTTATGGGTTAAATTATTATTCGGATACATATCTCTCATTAAATATTGCTTTTTCATGCGACAAGGTTACTGCAAGAATTTTTTTAAAGTTAAGCTGAGCACATCTGCTATTTATTCCTGTAATTTCTACCGAAACATCTTCTGAATCGCGTTCATAAAGCAATAGTAGGGTATAGGTACCTACTTGGTGACTTCTAGTTCTGATTTTTTTTTTTATTGGAGTTTACTTACCTTCTTCTTACCGACCTGGTATTATACAGGGTGTTTCATAATAAATGCGTAGGACTTCCGGATGTGATAGCTCGTTCAAAAATATAAAAAAAGTTTCTATTAACTTACCCTCTAAAATTCAACATTTTCGAGATCCAGGGTGTTGAAATTTTAAAAAAAATTATAGTTTTTTGCGAATATCTCTGGAACCGTTTATCGCACAAAAAATAGATTTTGAATGCAATTTCTACTCATAATAAGCTATGTTTTGTGCAGATTTTTTATTTTTTAAAATTCATAATTGGTGAAGATTTTGAAGGGGTTGTGGGTGTTTTTTCTCCAACTTCTACGCCACTGGAAAGGATTTTGAGCCGCTTACTTGAACCGCCAATGTTTTCTACACAAAAAAGGTACTCTTGGTCATAAGCTCTAAAGTTGACCGTTTTCAAGAAAAATCAACTTTCATGTTGAAAAACATGGTAAATTTTTTTAAATAATTTTTTTCCTAATCATACAAAATTTATTTAGACGTTAGAACAAGTAACAAAACCAAACGTTGACTTCTTAATTGTAAAATGAAAAAAAAACGATAACAATCATACTCAGTTGAATTGTTGGAAATGTCCGCCGTTAGCTTCAATGCACGCAGCAATTTTTCGAGGAAAAAAACATTATTTAAACAACATGAAAGTTGATTTTTTTTGAAAACGGTCATTTCTAGAGCTTATGACCAAGAATACCTTTTTAGTGTAGAAAACATCGGCGGTTCATACTGTACTTTTTCCAGTGGCGTAGAAGTTGGAGAAAAAAACACCCACTACCACTTCAAAATTTTCACCAATTATGAATTTGAAAAAATAAAAAATTCACACAAAACATACTATGTTGAGGATTCATTCAAATTCAGTGAATTCATTAACAATATGACTTTACCAGAAGGATATGTTATCATAAGTTTAGATGTGGTATCACTTTATACGAATCTCCCACTTGACTTAGTTAAAATTAGCATAGAAAATAAATGGGATGTTATTTCCAATCACTGTCTTTTTGACAAAAAATCATTCATGAACATCATTGATTTCATATTTGATTCATCCTACATGGTGTTTGATAGAAAATATTACAAACAAAGGACCCCGCAAACTCCTTATAGAATTTGGGTCCCGGTGGATTTTTTTCAAATTTTTGGTATGATGTAGTCCATGTAATTCTCAACCAATGTTACCATTGCGCCAACCCAAAAAAATGAACAGTTTTGCTGCTAGGGGGCGTTGAAATCATCCCTTTTGCAGATTAGACTATTTATTTTTGAACCCGGTAACAATATTTTCACTTTTTTCATTGTTGCTAATGTTGCACAATATTGTACTGTTTTATAAAAAAAATTCTTACTCCCTCCCCTTTTCCCCCCAACTCCTATTATGGAACGCAAAAAAAATATTTCTCGAGTGCCTTCAAATGTATCGTCGAATGTTTAAATATGCCTAAATAAGGTAAATAGCAGTTTTTTATGATTTTCCCCCCACCCCCCAAATGACACAAAACGAAAAAATTTCGGTGGATTTTTCTGAATTTTTGATATGATGCAGTTCAAGTTATTTTGAATAGAAATTAATTTTGGTGACAAACTTCAAAAATGAATAGTTTTGATGCTAGGGGGCGTTGAAATCATACCTTGCTCAGAATGGACTATTCATTATTATAGGCGGAAATAATAGCTCTACGTATTTTAGTTTAGAAGATGCTGATCAATTCTGTAATTTTTCATGAAATGAAAATCTAAAACCTCCCCCTTACCCCCTACCCTTAATTTAAAACACGAAAAAATGTATTCCCAACTACTTGTAAATGCTTTATCAAAATAAATGTTTTAATCAGCTCAAATTGAGGAAATCGTACAGTTGTTTAATATCACCTTTCCCTCCCTTCAGAAAAATATTGATGGAGTTTGCTGACTTCTCAGTAGGGCGTAGTTCATGATTTTTGAATATCAATCAATTGGGCGAATATCTTGAAAATAAATAAAAATTAGACATCCACAATTTGAATTTCAGGTGGTGATTGAATTAATTTTTTTCGTGTTTTGAAAGAGGGGTTGGGGGTAAGGGGGATGTTTTAGATTTTCAATTTATGAAAGTTTACACAATTGTTCGGCATAAAATGAAACAAAAATACGTAGAGATATTGTTTCCGCCTATAATAATGAATGATCTATTCTGAACAAGGTATAATTTCAACGCCCCGTAGCATCAAAACTGTTCATTTTTGGGGTTTGTCACCCGATTTATTTCTATTCAAAATAACTTGAACTGCATCATATCAAAAATTCAGAAAAATCCACCGAACTTTTTTCGTTTTGTGTCATTTGGGGGGTGGGGGGATAATCATTAAAAACTGCTATTTTCCTTATTTATGCATATTTAAACATTCGAAGATACATTTGAAGGAACTCGAGAAATATTTTTTTTGCGTTCCGTAATAGGAGTTGGGGGAAAAGGGGGTGGGGGTAAGATTTTTTATCATAAAACTGCACAATATTGTGCAACATTAGCAACAATGAAACAAGTGAAAATATTGTAACCGGGTTCAAAAATAAATAGTCTAATCTGCGCAAGGGGTGATTTCAACGTCCCCTAGCTGCAAATCTGCTCATTTTTTTGGGTTGGCGCAATGGTAACATTGGTTAAGAATTACATGGACTACATCATACCAAAAATTCAAAAAAATCCACCGGGACCCAAATTTCATAAGGAGTTTGCGGGGTCCTTTATGGCACTCCTATGGGATCTAATATATCTCCAATTTTATCCAGTTTTGTACTCGATGATCTTCTTGATGACTGTATGAAAAAAGTTAATTTCGAAATCCCATTCATCAAAAGATATGTTGATGACCTCATACTTTCTGTTCCTCAACTAAAGGTTGAAGATATTCTTGATATATTCAATTCATACAACCAAAACCTACAATTTACAGTAGAGGAAGAAAATTATAACTTAGTACCATTCCTAGACATGAAACTTATTTGAACAAAAGACAATAAAATAATCACAAGGTGGTATACAAAAACCATTAGTAGTAATAAACTCATAAATTACCATTCATATCACCCAAACAATGTTGAAATCAATATGATCACCAACATGAAAACAAGGGTAGAAAAATTAACACATCCCTCTCTGAGAATTGAATGTTTGCATGAACTAAAAAGTATTCTTATCGAAAATTCCTATCCAAATTCCTTAGTCAATAAAATAATTTTCAGTAGCCCTTCGTATGACTTACCTACAATTTCAAATTCCACAAAAGAAAACAATGTGAATAAATTAATCTATAAAAGTTTACCTCATATTCAACAACTTACTCCAAAATTGATTTCAGTTATTGAAAATGAGAATGTTAAAATAGCAAAAACAAATATAAAAACTATTTCCAATCTCCACTCCAAATTGAAAACACAGATTCCAAAGGAGTTCCGATCTAATATTGTTTATGAAATACCATGTATCGATTGTGACAAAGTATACATTGGTCAAACAAAACAACTGCTGAAAGATCGAATAACTGGCCACAAGAGTGATTGTAGAAGGAACATAAGATCGTGTGCTCCAGCCTGCCATTTCATTGATGAGGATCATCGTATTGATTACAACAATACCAAAATTTTAGATATTGAGTCTGTCCTTACAAAAAGACTATTTTTAGAAATGGTTCATATTAACAATAAAAAATCTAACACCATCAATAAAAGAACTGATATTGATGATCTGAGTTCAATATATACTTATATTCTTCACAAACAAAGTCAATCGAATTCAAGTACCCGTCCTCCTTGAACATTAATTTTATTTCACCTGTATATGTATTTATATATATATATATATATATATATATATATATAACAGCAACAATAAGTGCAGTTCTCAACTTTGACATATGATGTCAGATTTTTCCTCAGTTTCTGTCAGCATCCACAATCACCAACACTATACTATTCATTCAATAACTTGTAATTTTTTTATATTCGTTGCTCTGATATGAAGCTCGTAGGAAGAATTTTATTCCTAACACGTGCGCAAAGTGCCTTTTTCGCACGCAAAAACTTATACGAACTCCGCTTCGCGTCGTTCGAGTAACTGTATTTGCGTGCGGAAAAGTAACACTTTGCGCACTTGTTAGGAAAATAACAATTTTTTTAACGTTGTGTTTCATATTTTCTCCAAGACCTAAATTAAACTTATTTTCTAATAATCTATTTAGGATGATCAATTCGTAAAATACATTTTTGTTCCAAACGAATAATGGAAAATTTTAAAATGAGTTGGCAAAATTCACTTATTGCTCCGCCCTCCACAAATTTCCTATTGGTTCGTCCCTATCCATTATCCATATACAGGGTGTCCTTTTGAAAATGCGCATAACCTTCAAGGGGGCTAATTGCTAATTTACTCATCTAAATCAGGAGAGTAAATCATTCGAGGTTGTGTGCATTTTTAACAGAACCCTGTATTTAAAAAAAAGGCTCAATCGAAACACAAACATTAAAGAATTGGTGGGGACGGTTTTTGCACCGCCTCGCAAAAAATCAAGATCCGTCGCTGGCAATGGGGACAAAGGTAGGTATTATTTTCACCTACAGAAATCCTTGAGAACTGGAAACAGTACCAAAACCTGATATTCAAGATCCTAGTTCTTTACTTCAAAGCACAAGCAGAGGGTTTTTGTTCTCGTTTTTGTGTTGCCGACTTCTCAAATCATTCCAATTTGAAAAAAAATATACACCATGTAGTTGATTCGTGATGAAAAACAGTTCAAATTCGTTTAGGAGCTGATCAAACAAATACAATGATTAAGAAAGCAAATATGAAATGACTATCGCGTATAAGAGGTCAAAGATTAACTAGATGCAATAGTTTCTTGAACATAATTAGTCGAATTAATGAGTAACTTACCTATTAGGGCAAAAACTACGACAGTTTGTTCCATAATTTTCATTGCGATTCAAAACCAGGTTATTCAGTACCGAACAAAAACAAACAAAACAGTTGACAGGTGAAATATAAAAATTAGTAGGTTAGAAACGTCAAATAAGAGATCCCGATGAGATGGAGAGATGGAGACTGGGGAATCGACCGTCACTTTTATGTTTACGTTTACGACTACGCTACCTCTACACTGACAGAACGACGATGTGAACAAATTTTCATGGCTATGACAGAAACTGATTGATGTATATATGCCACTTGAGGAGCACATTACCTGAAATGTATTGTTTTGATTAGTTTACCTGCGCCGCCGTTACGACAAGCTGTGACGAGCAGTGGCGTACTCAGGACTTGATGAAGTGGGGCCCAAATTTTATTTTATTGGAAAAAATATCCTGTAATTTACAGAGAATATCGTATAAAGTAGGTAGGAAGTGGTGTTCTTGAATTTCTGCAGTCTGCGTGCCTCCTGGGTTGCGTTCATAAACTTACTATGAGAGTAGAGTAATAGTACGATCACGTGGTTAGAAGTATATGTTGATCATTTATTGGAAATATGAACAGGACGTTCATAAAGTCATTTGTGGAATCATCTTCGACTGAAAGTTAAAATTTAGTCGCTATTCTCCATCGTACAAGATAACCTCTCTTGGAAGGGATTCATGTTGTATAGAAAAACATTCTCAATTGAAAAATTGAACCAATACATGACTCCTCTGGAAATGGAAAAAAAAACTTACGATAAATTGAAGTTACTTTTTTGTAATATCTAACAGATAACATCTACTTCCCCGGCTAAAGCCACGCTGGACATTGAACTACATCTGATAGATATTGTGAAAGACCCTATATAACTTGAGAGAAAAAATCTGAAAGTGAAAATTTGCATTTTCATTCAGATAGTTGATTATTTATTAAATGCCCAGTTTCCATTATAATAGTCGTTCAAAAACTGCAAAATATTAAGTGTCAAAATGACAATTAAAAAAAATATATTAATTATTTATTGAAAATGATTTACAAGAAAGGTGACGATACTCAACCAGACTACTTTATGGAAAGGATATATGTAACATAAGATCACTGTACTTTCATACACTGGTAACATTTATGCATAAAAAGAACATTTAAAAAATCATATCTTATATAATACGGTGACTCGTAGTATGACAAAAACAAAATACTGAAAACATCTAACTCTAAAAAAATGTGCATACAAGATTTGCATGCTATCTATCCATTAAGTCTTACAACTCATTGCCGTTGAGTATTAGAAATATCAAAAAGTACAAAAAATGTTCAATGCAATTTAGGATGTTTATACATAACAACTATATTTCATTCATAAAACTAATCGATTAATCTTACCTTACTTTTTATTTGTATTAATAAAATTGTTTCAAATTAAAATTGAAATAATATAATTCAATATAGTTTAAGAATGGTATGTTCTGCACAAAACAAGTGTCAAATCACTTAGGTGCATATTTATGGAAAACAACATAGCCATAGGTATCACCTATCTGAGGCATTTGACTGCGTAAATCTGTTGCAGAAGCTCTTCCACTATTTACTAGGATAAAAACGCTCGAACTCCCATGATTTTATCGAAAGAATTGACATGATGAGTTCTACTAAATTAAAACGAAAAAAAAAAAGATTCTCAGTGACAATGGACATGACATATCTATTTAAGAAAATACGTTGGAGTCACTCCTCCATTAATGGCATACCAAAAAATATTGAGTACTCACACAAAAGGTGCAAAGTAAGATAGATATCTTTCAACATCCATCCCAACATTTTGAGAAAAATTATACATTTAACTCTGTGTTCCTTTCATAAAGTACGGAGAAATAATATGTACTTACTATTTTTTTTTAATACTAAGATGAGCTTCTATAATAGTTATTTCTATATATTAAGGCAGTAAATTGTATATTTGTAAGTGCGAGTAATGTTCGTAGAACTCTGTCTGCCTACATCTTGAAAACTGTCCATTTTTGTAGTCTGTAGCAATAGACACTTGATCAGTGCATCGAAATCCACATCATATCAAATATTCAGACATTTTCACGGATCCGTTTGCCTTAACGGTTCGATTAGCGATTAGAAATGATTATTGGGTATGTATTCCCTTGTTTCCATTGATATTTAACACTCAGCATTCGATACGAGTATTTATGTCGTTAGCCTACATTATGAATGATTTTCTATATGCTCATTTTGCATTTACCATTATTTCTTTGACGACTAGGAAACTATTTTTTAAAAAAAGTATCTCAGATTCAGTTCCTATAGTGTGTATCGAATATTATTTTTCTATTGCCCCTATCGAAAGGTGTTGAATATATGTGACTCTGTGATACCTTGAGCAATTCAGAAGTTTTTGTTTCTCCAAAAGCTGGACTATAGAAATTGAAAATAATAGTCCAGTTACATCGCCAGTGACGAGCAGTGTATATTAATTTCTTCAAATGGCAGTATCTGAAACGAAGAAGGAATTATTTTTTAATCGAATCCTGCAGTGAAATCATTGAAACTCGGTTTTTCCTAAGTATGAGAGTGAACTGATTGTGTCTAAAAATCCAAAAAATGCAAAAAAAATTACATATCTCGAAAACTGTCCATTTTTGGAGTTTTGGGCAATGGACACTTTTGATCAGTGCATCCAGATCTACACCATACCAAAAATTCGGACAAATTCACGGAAAGCCATTTTCCATAAGAAACGTGCGTGGTCCTTTTTACTTTCCTGTCTAGACAGGCAAAAGACTGTTTCAAGACGATTTGTACCAATGAAAAAATATTTGCAACTCTACAGTAATCGTATGCAATCAATAGCAGTGTTCTTTCATAATTTATCTCATCTCAATATGAGATAATGTGATATGAGATTTTGAGAAATAATCTCAATTGACCAAAACAGTCAAGAAATGATCAAAAATCAGAATTATATTTCTATCCAACTTGTGCTCGATCGACAAAGGGGGAAGTAAAAATCTGACCTGATCTCAATTTGAGATAAATAAAAAGAATACTGACATCTCACATGCCAACTGAAATAAGCTGAGATTCTTGGTAGAAAGAACACGCCTAATATCTCATCAAAAACGAATAATTTCAGTGAAGAAGTATTCATGAAATCCCAACTGCACTGGAATCTATCGTACTAGCATAGCTTGTTATAGCGGAGGTTAAGGTTCCATCGAACAGAGTCCGCCAAATACAAATTCCAAACAGTGAACCTAGGGGCGGACTGGCCAATATTTGAAAATTGTTACCATTATATCGATTTTTGTCACAATATTCCTTGAGAGTTGTTGGTCCAATTTTAATTCAGTTTTCGTTTTCCAAAGTCAAGCCTAAATCATAACCGATAAAATGGCACTCCGAGTAATAATAGTTATTTAATCAACTAGTGTATTAATGAAGGCGATTAATGATCGAGATATTTTAATGCGTAAGCGAAGCGAGCGCGTTAATCTTCAAGATCATTAAACGCATTTTAATATAAGCGTTGATTACAATATTTTTCCGTCTACCTCACTCTTATTGTAATAAAAGAGTTCTAATTTTTTCTGGCAATGAAGTTAAAGAAGCTACTTTAGCAGTTTCCGCAACATCTGGCAACATAAATTTATCGGCAATATCCATTTTAGCGTCCATAACATCTGAATTCGTTTATGTTTGGTTGCCTATGCAACAATCATGCATTCATAGAGAAATCGACAATTAATGACAAATCGTTCATTAATAGGGGTAATTAATGGACGATTTCACGAAATTATGTATTAATGACCCCTATTAATGAACGATTTCTTTTGCACTGAAGAACATTAAACAGACATGTTAATACGAGGTAGGCGGAAAAATACATTGTACAGTGCGGCTTTTTCAGGCCATCCCCACTCCTGTTAACTTTTGGAAGGTTTGACGTAAAAACATGGAACAGAAACCAGAATAAAAGTTTTTATACACTAAACGAATTGTTTAGCATAAACTAAGTAGTGATTCAAAAGTGGGTTTCCTTTGTCTCTCTTATTTAGCTATATTTCTGAAAATTGGAATATTGAATATGCTCACTAGACGACCCTTTTTGATAACCTTGCAGAAAAAAAAACAACTTCCGGTTTTACTGGAAATGATTTTAACTTTCGATTTTCAAATGGTACACCCTGTATATTATTACGTTTTGAAATCTTGAACTATCTCAATCCAATGATACCTTATAGTTGATATTGCATTTGTCAGAACACCCATTTTAGACCGTGGGATAGTGACAGATTTTGGAACACGATTTTACTCAGTATGCCTTTTGGAGGACAGTATTGTCCTTGTATCCTCATTATAATAATGCATGAATCAAAGAGTCGTCGTGGTTTCTTCATATTAAATAATAATAATACTATTTTCGAAAAATAATGTGTTTCGGTACGATTCCAATCAGGCTGCCATGTGTTTTGTAATGAAATAATAGATGTAAAATACTCGAATAACCATTGGCATACCGTTAGGATGGGCGGATAATTCCTTTTTTCAAATCCAGTTTCACGTGACCATACCAGCCATTCGGACCCACCCTAACGACCTGCCAATGGTTTTTCGATTTTATTATTTCATCCCGAATCATATTTCAACCTGATTAAAATCGTACCCGAATAATATTTATTATTACTATTATTATTATTTTTCAATATGAAGAACTTATACAACGACTCTTTGATTCATGCATTATTATCATGAGGATATACGGACAATACTGTCCTCCAAGAGGCATACTGAGTAAAATCGTATTCCAAAATCTGTCACTATCCCCCGGTCTATTTTATTTTCAGATCTAGAGATCCATGAACTCCCTAAAATTATTCCAAATAATCGAAACAATGCTACACTATCACAATTTCGATTAAAATAGTTTTGTTGTTTGAAATACGTGCCAAAAAAGTAAAACACAACGTTTTTTTACACTAGACATCCCGTTTCTCAAATGGTACCATAATAGTAATGGGATGACATTAGAAAGTACCATCGATGGGGTATCCAATCTTTTTGTGTATAACCAATACGAACAGAATAATAAAGTTAAGAAAGTTCAAGTATCGTCTGTACCTAAATATTTTTCCTTAGAAAATCCAGTTGCTGATAAATTTTACAAAAATCGTGAAAAAGTCCTACTGAGAGCTGCCGATGCACATTCTCATCCTGCCTTCCGAAGGGTCAGCTACGGATGCACTAGAAATAGTATTAATAGTTGAATTGTTGAACTTTTCATTAAATGTAACTTTGACAATGACATGAGATTAAATAAAACAATTTAATTTCTAGCAATTGCACCGGGCGCCTTGAACCTTGCGAAGGCCCTGGACCCTGGTCGGGATTGACAAGTGAATGCATTGCTCTGGCATTCTGCCAGGAAACACAATGATCGACCAGGACCGACCGTCCGCGACCGTACACCTCGACCAAAAATTGAAGTCAATGAAAACTTTCAAACTCACACTGATCGACCATCTACGACGGACCGATAGAATAATTTTGTAAGTCTGACATTCAAAAGGTTATGCGAATATTTTTTATTTGATGAAAAAAGTTTAAATCATAATTTTAATGCTTTTGTTGTAAATAATGAAGAAGAAAGAATTATGAGTGTATTATTTTTATAAACGCTAAATGAAGAAAAGATAAATAGTGTGTAGAATAGAGAACTAGAAGAATTTACATTGGGAACAAGAGGGTGATTTTGAACCAGTTATCTCAAATTACTGATCAATAAAGTTCCAAACTACTATTGAACGTCCATAAATTACATCAAAAAAAATTCCCAATAAAAAATGCACATTTTTTTTTATTTGCTTGGTATTACTTCCCGATGGAGCACCAAGGAATGTCTCCCTTTTCTAAATCCAGGAAGTAAATTCTTTAACTATAAAATAAGTAAGTTTCTATATGAGTTGAACATAGGGGTTAGGTTTGAACGTGAGTGGGCCCGTATCAGGCCCTCCACTGCGGCCAATGGCCTATTGTGGCTCACCCTATGGTTATATTTCTCCCAGCATATCCAATCTCTTGACGAAATTGAGGAATGCATTGGGAGAACAATTTACCTGGTTTTCTGGCCTTACTGTCGTATCGCCAAATATTGAGAATCTGGTTCTGGCCGCTGCAGGGCATGTACACAGAATGTGTTCAGCCGTTTCATCATTGTTGAACATAACTGGTACTTAACAATGAACCTATTATTGAAATATTCATCTCTGCGGCGGTCCACATTGCTTGAAAAACATTGAAAATTCGGATGTACTATACAGGGTGTTCCAAATCAAGTCAGCACCATTGCCAACTCCGTTATTATTTATGCTACGAATTTGGTTAAATGGGCAAACTAGTAGCATTTTTATGGCCTTCTCGATGCCGAAAACAAAAAAAAATTGACAGTCGCGTTTTCAAAATATTTCATGAAATGATATTTTTTTAAATGGATCACCCTATATTTTATTGCATCTTAAGATTATTCCTGAAAAGATAGGGACATGCAAGCCGTTTTGACCAATAATGAATAGTTTCCACGCAAAAAATTCCTAAAGTTGAAATAAACTCAATTTTTCACTCCCTATATCTCTGTAATCATTTCAGCTAGACCCCAACTGTGATAGATCGATGAAATCAGCTTTTCAGGAAGAATCTTGAGATGCAATAAAATATAGGGTGTTCCGTTTAAAAAAATATCATTTCATGAAATATTTTGAAAACGCGACTGTCAATTTTTTTTTGTTTTCGACATCGAGAAGGCCATTGAAAATGCTACTAGTTTGCCCATTTAAGCGAATTCGTAGTACCAATAATAACGGAGTTGGCAATGGTGCCGACTTAATTTGGAACACCCTGTATAGTGAGCACCTTACGAGATAAATAATATAGGAATTCCTAGTATAATATGAAATTATACATGTTTGTGAAGTGTGGCCCAGTATTTGATAATGAGTATAATTAACACACAGAAAGTACAGCAACCGTAAACACGTGTTTCAGATTTATTGATCACCTTCAGTATGATGTATCCAATTGCAAGTACTAGAACAACTAACGTATGTAGCTCTAACAAAATAAGCTTTCAAATGTGTATTTGTTGTTTTAAGATGTGTGAAGGTTAAACGAATGTCTAAGTTATGATGGATTTATAAACTCAACTAAACTAAGAATTTAGAATCAACCATTTACAATTTAAGGTGTTTATAAACTAAATACCTAATTAAGAATTATATTCGGGCTTAAAATATGTGTTGGCTTTCAGAGCAGAACTAGCAGAAGAAAGGTGTTTTAAAAACCTGAGACTCTAACAGCCGTATGCATAGTCAATCGCCAGCGACTGGCGATGTACCACTTTTTTGGAGCTCGACTGTGCATTATAGTTCTTGTGTAGCGAGCAGCGAAACTCTGGCGAGTCGCTGGAATTGACTATGCATACGGCTGTAAGGTTCTCAATATTAGTCACAAGGAATTTGAATTACCATCATTTTCATATTTATAAAATTTGGATACAGTTATGAGTCGAAAATAACAATAAAATGTTTAATTGTGCAGCCAGGAACAGCACTGCACAAATTGAAATTCTTAGTTGCTAATTCTTAATTTAATAGTCCGAAGAAAGTATATAAATCCCGTACGATGTTGTTTTCTTGTATTTATCTTTTTCAATTCTTAGTTGTTAATTCAATTCTTAGTTTAGTTAAGTTCATAAATCCAACATTAAAGAAGAATGCTTTAAATTCGGGTATGCTGTGCAAGCTTTCGAGTCTTTATTAGCTCTTTATCAGGAACTCTAAATGAATTTAAAAACAATAGTAATATTTTATTTTGTGCTTAAGTACGTGTGTACCTACCTACATGGTTTTCATGACTTGTCATGGGGATACAAGTTTTATCAATTCAAATCTAATCAATCATGATTATGATTGTTTTTCATCAGCGTTTTAAATTCAGACTTGTGCGTGCTACGGAAGACGCAGCCCTTACCTTTTAACGTGTGACCATGCTTGGAATCGAACCCAAGACCCTACACTTGAGAGGCGAACGCTCCATCAGCCGACCACTACGGCCCATGTGTTGTGATCAAGTACAAAATTAAATAATAGCATTGTTTTTATATTTATTGTTGAGTTTCTGATGAAGAGCCAATGAAGACTCGAAATCTTGAACAGAAATAAGAGTTTACTTTATGTCCACCCCCTTGTTGACTGCATCCCCGAATTTAAGGTATTCTTCTTTGTTCTTTTATACCACAAAATATTTTTGAATATTTTTTATTAACAATTTCTGTCATTGTGAAGGATGATTCCAATTTTATCGCATCAGTATAATACATACAGTGCGACTCATTTAAAAAAGAAACACCCTTATAAAACGTATATTATTCAACCAAATGGAATTATTTTTTTATTAGGTAAGCATTAAAAAAGTAGTAAGACATCAAACTTTACGAATGAGTCTTAATTTTCAGGGCCAACTACTTATTCTTATTTTTCAAGGTAAAATATCTAAAAACCACACCACATTTTTTATGGTTATTTCAAAATTATGAGCAATAAAAAAGTTATAAGTCAATACAATTTGAAAATTATGCTGTTAAATCAACCCACCACTTCAATGTCAGATCATTTATCAACATTCTGATTTAGGAAGTCACTAAAAATATTACTGATCAAAATTTAGTCGAAAACTGTTCATAATTAAAAATGCAAGACAATATAATTTGAAAAATATGTTGTTTTATGAGGCGCCGTTTGGGTAAAAAGTGTTTTTGCAAATATGTAAAATATTGAGCCAATATATTTATTAGTTGAAGGAATATTTTTTATTTTGCTTTCCGATATATTTATTTTCTACCAAACACAATATATTTACATTTCAAGCGTTGCAAATATATTAAAACATGAATGCCCATATATTTACAAATTCGATCTATTTTCTGTCGTCAAGAGATGGCGTAGCCGACGCGACTCAATACAATTTTTATTTTTTTTAGTTCTAAGGTATTTGACTCTGAATAATCCAATGATTATTCAAAAAAAAACAATGAAAAAGTATTCTGAGGATATATTCTAGCGTCTGCGATATCATTCGGCCGCTATATTCTCGAGAGTGTAATCAATCGCGTAGGTAGCGCCATCTCTTGACAACATGAAATAGATCGAACTTATAAATATATAGGAATTCACGTTTTTATATTTTGAACTCTTGGAACGTAAATATATTGTGTTTGATCAAAAATAAATATGTCGGAAAGCAAAATAAAAAATATTGCCACAACTAATAAATATATTGACAAAATTTTATATATTTGCAAAAACACTTTTTACCCAAACGGCGCCTCATATTGTTTGGTGGAGTTTTAGAAACATTTTAATTTACAGATTTCGAATCAGTGAGATTTCGGGACTTTTGAATGAAGTGGAATTTTAAATAAAATTTTGAAATTGAAATTTAACGGCATAAGTTCATTCCCTTATTACTTTTTTATTGATGGCAGCATTTCAACGTAATTTTGACATAAAGCACTTGAAAAAATAGTTGTCTCTCAATTGAAGACTCTTTCATGAAATTTGCTGTCTTAGAGGACTTTTTGACTGCCTACCTAACAAAAAAAATTACTCGCAAACTATTCGTGATAATTTTCATGAAACTCATCTTCATGTTAGAAGTTACAAATTTACTGGTTGCTAATGCAAGAAATGGTTGTGCAGTCCTGGTACACGGGAGGTGATTCAAAGATCATAATCACACGAATAAATGAACCATCCAAATTTCAATATATTTTCTCTTGCATGGCCACCCAATATACAGGGTGTTCCAAATTAAGTCGGCACCATTGCCAACTCCGTTATTATTGATGCTACAAATTCGGTTAAATGGGCAGACTAGTAGCATTTTTAATGGCCTTCTCGATGCCGAAAGCAAAAAAAAATGACAGTCGTGTTTTTAGAATATTTCATAAAATTATTTATTTTTTAATGGAATACCCTATATTTTTTCATGCATTTCGATTCGTAATAACATTCTCAACAACAAAGCTCATTTGACTTTTTTTCGTAAAAGTGAAAATAAGACAGTTTTATTAAAAGGAAACATTTATAACAAACGGATTCGATAAAGCGCTATAAAATATCGAGTAAATGTTCATAAAATGATATTTTTTTCAATGGAACACCCTATATTTTTTCATGCATTTCGATTCGTAATAACATTCTCAACAAAAAATCTCATTTGACTTTTTTTCGTAAAAGTGAAAATAAGATAGTTTTATTAAAAGGAAACATTTATAACAAACGGATTCGATAAAGCGCTATAAAATATCGAGTAAATGTTCAAAAACACCGCCTTCTTGTTGAACACATATTTGAGCCCTTCTATTGACACTACGTGTGGCATTCAAGACAGTTCGGCCATCAATTCTATTAATTATAGTTTCAATATCATTTTTCAGTTCATCTACATTATTAGGTTTTATTTTGTACACCTAATGTTTCAGAAATCCCCAAAAATAAAAATCTAGAGGTGTCATGTCTGGTGATCGAGAGGCACTTAACAGGACCATTTGTAGCAATCCATCTGTTTCCAAAACAGCCTCGCAGCATTCTTTTTACGCCACTCACATTGTGCTGATGTTCCATCCTGCTGAAAATAGATCATCTGACGAGCCTCCAGATCAAGATCTTCGAAAAACTCTTCCAACACTCTTGTTAATAAATTAAAGTAACGGGCTCCGTTCAAAGAACCATGGTAGAAAAATGTACCGATAATTCTGCCTCTAAATAAGCCACACCAAACATTAATACTAAATCGTCTTTGCGGATTGTGGGGATGGACTAGAAATGGATTAAGTCTACTCCAATAATGAATTTTTTTTCTATTATACATCCCACGATTTGAAAAATTAGCCTCATCGCTCCATATAATATTTCTATAGAAGTTTGGATCTTGTCTGTATTTATTCATAAACCACCGACAAAACCCCAATCGTCTCTCAGTATCACCAGGTTCTAGTGTTTGCACTGGTCTTAACTTATAAAGGAGACAGATATTACAAAACGTTTTTTAGTTCTCCTCTTCTCAAAAACTTTTTCATTGTTCCTGAATCGACGAAAAAGCACAGCAAAAAAACGCCGATTAGGTCATTCACGATCGGGGAACGAATTGCTGTAGTGTTGGAGTGCTCTTACACTATTTTTCTGGCAAACCAAGTAGGATTCTAACATATCACATTTTTCTTGATGGGAAAGCGGCATTTCGAAAAATATTCGAACAGTAGTTGACAGTTACAATAATTTATGACATTGTCATGATTTACTTGAGAATATTTGACAAATAGTATTTCAACAAAGTTTCAAGGCAACTTGATTGCTCATAATAATTATGTTTTATCGAATCAAACACATTTTTTCCAACCACATTCATATAAACCTCCAATATTTTCTGTTCTGTACAAAAACGGCTTCAAAGTTATCATTACAACAGACAGCGGAGTGGCTTTGAGATGGAAATTATCGTTTTGTACATTAATACCAAATAGCTCAGTGGTGTCAATTGAGTGGTGCGACATGATCACGGGTTTCACGAGTTCACATCCCATAGCAATTTTTTCTTTTTACTGTCTTATTTTGCTATTAGTAACAAAATATTGTCATTCGTTATAAGTGCCAAAATTGGGTGTTTGGACAATCATGAGGTTTTATTCGCCAAAAAAAAGAATTTTTTTGTACTAGTAAAAGAAATAAATATTTCCACATAAGTCGCTCATTTTCCACTTTACGAAAAAAAGTCAAATGAGCTTTGTTGTTGAGAATGTTATTACGAATCGAAATGCATAGAAAAATATAGGGTGAAAAAAATATCATTTTATGAAATATTCTGAAAACCTGACTGTCAATTTTTTTTTGTTTTCGGCATCGAAAAGGCCATTAAAAATGCTACTAGTTTGCCCATTTAACCGAATTCGTAGCATCAATAATAACGGAGCAATGGTGCTGATTTAATTTGGAACACCCTGTAAACACAAACTATTCTACAACTGTGATTTGAAAAAATCACAAAATGCTGTCAATGTTAATAAACGTACTTCATTCCTTCATTGGGGGGAATCAAAACAGTAATAGGAAATAATAAAAAAACATTGTTCTATGAAAAATCACATTTCATTACCAAATATAACCTTAATCCTAACAAAATTTGTACATGGACTTATTACAATACTATTACATTAGAATAAAAAAAATTTATTAAAATAATATACACAAAAAAGTAAACACTAATTAAGTAGCAATTTTTTATAAACCACAAGTACGTGTTTTATAAAAAATCATTATGAAATAATCAGTCATTGTTCTAAGTAGTAACACTCTATCTTCTAAGATATTTAAATGATCTGTTACTTAGAAAATCATCATTAAATACGATACGAAAATCAAAACTGATATTATTTATAGTATATCACAAATGAAAAATTCACTCTAATTGCTCTAACAACCACAAACAGCATTAAACTGAGAAATCATTTTTGTTTATTAGCATAATGTCTAATTTTAATTTGATTGTCCTGTTTCAAATATCTTAACAATTATTGGCTGTCACCCATTTCAAGGAAAAACAATCGACCACCGAATTTCATTGAGACAATTAGAAATTAGTAGCTGTTCAGTGTTCCTTTAAAGCATGTCTCACTGAATTCGTCACAATTATACAAACACCCATCAAATTTCGAACAAGGTATTCTAGAACTTGCAGATTTTCAAAACAGAAATGATTTCGAGATGCCCAAAATTTGTGTAACAGGCCATGAAAACATGGATATATCACATTCGCAATATCAAAAAAAAACATTAAATAAAAAGTTCAAAATAAAGACGAATACAGTGTGTTAATGAACTGCTGGTCCCGCAACGAGGAAATGACCAAGAAGTTGAGTTTGGAGCAAAGGCACAATTTATACAAATCTACAATGATTCGATGGTAGCTGGATCAAGGGACGGTTTAAATGAAAATTGTAACTACTAATAATAGGATTTAGTTTTACAAAGTGTCTTGTATTATAATTGTTGGTATACCTACTAATGTATGCAATAAATGTTAACATTAGGTTTAAAAGTGAAATACTTTCAATAACTTGTTGCTGATTAGTACTTGCAGATTTATCTATTATAGGGTCAACAATTTATTCCCTTTTGGATGTTAACTATATTTATTGATGAGATTCAAATCAAAAGGTAATTATTATTATTATCAGTGAATATTGGGTATTACTTGAATGTGGTTAATCAAACTCAATCTTGTGGGTAACGAACTTGTTTCATCTAATTTGTGTCTGTCTCTACTGATTACAATTGAATTTTCATAATAGTTATTTATGAAATAAGGAACATAATTACGATCATTATAGTATGGCATCCGTGAATATTATCGGGCGAGGCAATAGCCGAGCCCGATAACACGGCTTGCATCATAATGATCATTTATGATCCGAATTACCATTTTGTTGACAATGCAACAACAATTTATTTATTCACTGTAAAACATTGCACAAGTAAAATTGGATGTGCAGTGAAATCTTTGAAAATGGATGATTCTGATGATAGTTTACCTTTCGATTTAGAGGTTGAAGTTTTGTATGTTGAATCAAATTGTTTGATATTACCTACTTGCATTTTTTCTTACAAGGTTCATTCATACCAAATATTCAGAAACTTCACATTTGAATTTCATTATGGAACTAGGACTGTTTAAGGTTCATAATGGTCCTAGGACCAAAATGAATTTCATTGCGTTACTAAAATACAATGACAAAAATGTCATTATGACATGCCAGTAGTAGATAAATTTATTATTTTCGAATATAAAATATAATTACCCAATTTATTTATAATTTTCCATTACTGGTCTTCTAAAGATTTAAAAACGATTATTTCAATTATGTTACGTTTTTATTAAATGGTGATGTTGATTAATTAACTGAATAAAACTATATCATCAAATGATATTTAAAATCAAGAGGGACATTAAAATATCATTTATTTTTAACCCTAAGAGGCCAATTTTTACATACATTCAAAACATTTCAATTCCATCTATGATAACTGCTTTACTTTTTATTAGTGCCAGTTTACTTCAATCTTTAAATTTTTATGGATTTTACTTGTAGTCCTCGGAGTATATGATGATAACATAAAAATGAATTTTTGACCATGTTTGGTCAAAGAAACTTTTTGGACATAATTATAAACAAAAACAAATATCACGAAATCAACCTTATTCATATGTATGTGTAAAACGTTACAGTAACGTTATTCATGTAAATTTGACGTATTTTTCACGGTACAAAATAAAGGAGGAAATAGCATTTTAACCACTATTATTTTTCTTTTGTGATTATTCTTTCTCTTATAATCATTCATACTTTTTTATTGTTATTGCAACAATATAAGTTTTTATATTTTCATCAGATACTATCATTAAGTAGTCAACTTTTCATTAATATGACAAAAGTATATCTTGTATCACCTTCTTATAAATTTGTTTGACTGTGAAGGATGCTGACTTTGTGATACTAGCTTTAAATTCCAAATTACGATTTCAAACTCGGGTTTATGATTTCAAACTTGGGACTACGATTTCATACTCGGGATCACGATTTCAAATTCAGAATTACAATTTCAAATTCGGGATTACGATTCCAAATTCGTGATTACGATTTCAAACTCGGGACGATTTTAAACTCCGGATTACGATTTTGAACTCGGGACTACGATTTCAAACTCGGGATTACGATTTCAAATTCAGAATTACGATTTCAAATTCAGAATTACGATTTCACACTCGGGATTACAATTACAAATTCGGGATTACGATTTCAAATTCGGGATTACAATTTCAAACCAGGAATTACAATTTCAAACCAGGGATTACGATTTTAAAGTGTAGGGTTTTCCTGCAGTTTGAATAGTAAATGCGCCACCTTTTTGCCCCGGAGCACATAATATGGTGGAGATACTCTCTTTCATCTGGACTTACGTTGAGATGGGGAGACTATCACCATTATAATTTATAATACATAATAATTTCAATTTTCATTTATAGTTGAAAAGCTTTGTCGATAAGTTGAAAACTTCTGACATTAAACTATACTTCGACTTTCCATTTTTATTACGATTTCAAACTCGGGATTACGATTTCAAACTTGGGATGACGATTCCAAACTTGGGATTACGATTCCAAACTTGGGATTACGATTTCAAACTCGGGAATCCGATTTCAAAAATTAGACTAGGAATTTTGACCTATAAATTAGGGATCCAGGCAAAAATTCGGAATCCAGGCTTAAGAATTCGGAATCCAGGTCTAAAAATTGGGAATTCCTATTCGAATTACTACCTACCTATTACTTTAAACTTGGGATATTGACCTAAAAGTTTGGAATCGTCATGTCAAACTCCAGATTCTGACTTTAATTTGGAGAGCTCGACAGGGAATATAGACTTACAAACAGGGCATATAGACTTCCGACTTTGAAACTCGGGACTTTAACTTCGGATTCCCAAATTCAAATTTGGGATCAGAATAAAAAATTCTGGATCCCGACTTCGAATTCTGGTTACCAACTTTAAACTCGAAATACCGATTTCAACACGTTAACTACATGTGTGCTTCAGATAGTATTTGAATGTATAGGATACTTAAAAGCGTCACCCGCAGTGTGTTTGTATTTAGGGGTTTATACAATAGTTGAATCGCTACAAATCTGACATCATAATTTAGGGGTCACTAATCAAATGTTTCTAATTAGGGTAGCCCTGGACAATGTAGGTATCATCCGTTCGAAATTCATGTATCTTTCGCCGAGACCGAACTTCCCGAAAAGTTGGAATATGAAGGTTTTTTCAGGTTTCCCTACAGTTGAAAAAAATCAAAGAGCACATGCGCAAATAACAGTGGCCGTTTTCTATCCTTACAGGCTAAGCCTTCGGGTACACTCATATTATTAGTGTTTGTGAGATAGGATATCATTATTGTAGCCTTTTTGTTCGATTTTTCATCTCATGATACTTCCAATCGTGCAAAAATGTGTCACTCTTGGTATCAATTCATCAATTTATTAGTAGGTGACAATAACTAAAAAAAAGTGCTGTCAATTTTCATTTTTTCTCTTTTGTATTCTATTTTAATTATCTTCAGAATTAAAAAAACGCCTATTTGCAACCACCTGTTCATGTGCACTCTCAAATAAGTTGCTAAATGTATTACCGCATTCAAGGAATATGTCGAATTATCGACCACCCTGTATTATTTATAAGAAAAAACGAAGCCACCTGTTGATAAACTAAGCAATGATCCAGCTATCACGGAAAGATTAAATTGCCATCAGTCCATTTCTACTTCTGAATACTGTTCTCGGCAAACTTACTGTCTGTGATACTTCTCAAATCAATGTACATGAATGAATGAACCAATGTACATGAATCAAAGGAAATGACAATGATAAATACTGGAGAAGAAAATTCGCCGTCAAAATGGCTCATCTAGATTTTGTAAGGGGTTGAAACATTTACCTAAAGCATTTGAAACTAGTACAAGTAGGTAATAAAAATTAACCCCATACAAAAAAAAAGCGTTAGATACAACTCGGATGTTCACTTTGATCTTGTCGACACAAGAGAAAATCAAAATGTTCATCACAATATTAGCCCTGAAAATTATAGACGGAGAGCTCGTAAACCCACGGGTTATGGTCTTCCTGTAAGGCTAGAATGCATGCTAAGTACGATAACAACCACAAGGCAGGCATCAGCCCTGCGCGTCATCAGCCATCGTATTTTTTAAAGTGTAAATAAAATTTAAAAAAAAACTTGGCTCTGTAAGCTTCAAATTTTAATAGGTGTTAGTTACTTCACTGATGAGTAAGAAAACTTACAGGCGATTTCGATGAGCACAAGTACCTGACAGGTAAATGGAAAGGTGTGCAGTAGGTACATGAGTAGAAATACACTTTGTCCTGTAAAGCTGAAATTTTTCATGTGTTTGAGTAAGCGATTTAGAAAAAGTGGGCACAATGACAGGTCTGGCTAGCATAAGTCATTGACAGGCGAGAGGGAAGATGTAAATAAAGCACGTTACGAAAAATGTATCGCTACGAATAAGACACTTGGATCTAAAGTATCAGGGACAAACCTGGAGAGAGGATCTGGTACACGCACGGATCCAAAACCAGAGAAGGAACTGGTGCTGGAATATACAGTGAGGGGAGAAACTCCCAAATAAGCGTATCACTAGGAACACACACCTCTGTATTCAAGGCAGAGATGTACGCCACCTTGCAATGCGCGAGACAAATCAATATGAGGGAAATGCACAATGCACGGATCAAAATATGCACAGATAGCCAGGCGTCACTGAAGGCTCTTATGAACCCGAAAGTGACATCAAGACTGGTATGGGAATGCCGAGAAGAACTAATTGTTCTCAAAGAACACAACAAATTAACTTTGATGTGGGTTCCAGGACACTGCGGTACGGAGGGCAATGAAAAAGCTGATGAGCTAACTAGAGAGGGCTCATCAACTCGGGATTAATAAATCCGACATTCGAGGATGCATTCGGGACTGGGTCAAGCGAAAACAAAAGGAGAGGTGGTACGAAGCCCCTCCCATGCACCACGGAAAAACATACATTAAAGAACCGTCAAAACACAAAACTGAAGAACTACTCAAGCTGAGCAGGAATCAAGTTAGAATAATAACGGGTCTTCTCACTGGTCACAGTCCAATGAGGAAACACCAGCACAAAATGGGTCTGTACAACGGAGAACTTTTCTGCAGACAATGTGGTAAAGGGGCAGAAACAGCCAAACATATTATACTGTCAGAATGCGAGGCATTAGACCGCAAGAGACAGACAATTTTCGGGAAACCCAATCTAACTCCCGAGGAATACAACAGCCAACCGGTGAAGAACCTGTACAGACTGGTACAGGGGACCAGAGTTACGGAGTGGGTGCTGTAAAACCAACACGGAAAACACAAAAAGCCCAAGAGGCTGAGGTGTAGCTGGTGAAAGGACCAGCATCCGAGGAAGGAAAAAAAAAAGTATTCACTATCAGTTATGACTCGGCAAATTTACCTCCGTGCCAACGAGAACTGTTATAGAGCATTGTATACATTACAACTATATGGCAGAATAGTAATTTAAAAGAGCCAACGGTTCTTACACCCGAAGATAATGGTTGGAATTTGATCGATGACCACTATGATTTTAAGTGATTTTGGAGGGATACAGTTCCGTCATCAATTTATGATATGCTCACAATCAGGCTACTGATACTGCCGAACACAAGTCAAGTGAAGTTGAGAAACACATTTCAGGTAACCCATGATTTTTATCTCCACATAATGTCATTTATTTCGCATCATTGAGTTCACGTTACGTCTCCCTCTCGCGTTCCCTTTTTCTAGTCAGAACCGCCTGTCATTGTACCCACTTTTTCTAAATTGCTTAATCAAACATATTTATAAATTTCAGCTTTACAGATCCAAGTTTATTTCAATTCATATACTGCACACCTTTCGATTCACCTGTCAGGTACTCAGGTGCTCATCGAAATCGCCTGTCAATAATTTTCTGTACTTTAGAGTGAATGAACTAAATCATATTAAAATTTCAAGCTTACAGCGGAAAGTTTTTATTTATTTTTTATTTACACTTTTATAAATCTGTACCTTGGAAGAAAAAGTGCCAATGTCCACATCATGCAGAATCGAGTTATTTGGCCCAATATACTCGAAATATTTCAATTTTCACGTAGAAAAATGACCAAAGTCCTAGGTATCTCCAATGAGCAAAAATAATTTAAAACTGATGTCCATACTTGCGTAATAAAATGAGGGACATTGGCTATTATTGTTACACTGGCAGTAAAATGAAATGGCCAATGTCCTCACGGCCAAAGTTCGATATCAGAGGCCAATGTCCTATTGAATGATATATTCCTCACGGCCAATGTCCAATATTTTCCACAAATTAAGAAAACAGCTAATATATATTTAATTATTTGTAAAATAATACAAAACAGTAAGTGTTAGAAAGACCCAAACTCATGTATTGTTATACTCTTCAAGACAAAAATGATTCTATACTGAAAATCTTTGCACTCCTTTTTCTCGAAACAGCGAAATTGGACATTGGCCCTTTTTCTTCAAAGGCACAGAAATATAAGGGCCGATGACGTGCAGGGCTGATCACTGCCAGGTCGTTATTACCGTACTTAACATGCTATGACTCATCACTAGAAAAATTTGTAGCTTTACAGAAAGACAGTTACTCAGAGGGTTCGCGAACTCTTGGCCTATTAGGAAATACCAAGATAGGAAACGAAATGACAATGAGTTAGACATAGTTATATGTTTGAAAATCAACACAAACAATATAAAGATGTCGCGACAATTTTATAATGGTGCTATGTTCAAACTTCCTATTCTTCTGGTTATAATTTCAGCTGACAAGGGAAGTGTTCGATAAATCGCCACTAACGGTATATGGATTGTGGCCAAAGGAATTTTGAATATAATACTTGCATTATTTAATCAGACTATGATATTTTCACTTGATGAAAATATCATACTCCGACTGGCGAATTTTTTTCCCGACCTACAGAACGTTCAAAATAGAATCGAGGGCGAAAATAATCATTATTAGAATCGGCAGTCTTGTTATATTAAAACCAAACACTCAAATATTTGAATCTAAGGAGATACACGGGCAGGAAAAATACATTTATATACAAGTTATCACCAATCAAACACAGCATCGCTTTTTCGTTAAAAATTGGAGTTGCCACGTCAGGTAGGTTCGTTTGCATTTCTTCCAAACGTACCCCCAGACCAACCCACCCCGAACCCCTAACGAATACCTGTTTGTCATTCGACTAATGATGTAATATAAACGTCCTTCTCCTTTTATTGTTTACTGACCTATCGTCGTGATTGAAGAGTTCTTTTTTTGCTAGGTCCATTTCGACTCTGAGTAACTCTCGGTCGTCCTCCGTCTCTTCGTATCCACCATCAGACATCTGTAATAAGAATACGAAAATGTAAATGATTGCAAGAAGGACCCAAAATCTGAATGAGAATCACTATATTATGCAACGATCATGTTATGATGGCTCACACAAGATTTACTTTGAGGTCATGTATTAATAGCCATTACATGATCGTTGCACACAGTATTTTTTCTAAGACCAATGAAGAAAAATAAAAACAAGAATGTATTTCACATTAGTTGTCCAATTAGTTTTACAAAAATAAAAATACTTCATTAATATTAATCCCTTGTATAGATTTATAAATTATTCATGGTACAATATAGAAAACGTCTCTTATACAAGATAAGTTTGCAAATGACACTTGCTTACAATGTCTGTCTGTAGATACCTCTCGTAGAATTGGACAAAATGATGAGGGTCCAAACCTGTTTACTTTTCGAAATACAGGGAGTTGAAGTTAAAATAAAATATTTTTATTCGAAAGTGGTTGACAATGTATTGGTGTTAGTAGAATTCTTCTGGACTTCCATTATCTAGAAACAAAGAAAATAAATTCTTTGCATGTGTTTGAGTCACGACGTTTCAACAGTTAACATCTACTGTCGTTATCAAGTGTGTGAAAGCTACTAGATATCTCGGATACTTATTATATAGCCTGCAACTGATGTACCTGCAATGTTAATTAATGTGTTACAAAGACATTTTTTGGTGAGTGTTGTTATTGATGACCGATTTTGATAGGTCTCGACAAAGAGTTTTTATTGAAATCTCAATCGATCTAGCTGAGTGATAAGTGGCTTCCACACATTCCGAATCTCTATGCTCGGCTGACTTGAACACGTCATTATTCTGAATATAAGCCGACTCTATAAACTTTCTCTTATACCAATGCTGTTCTTTGTGGATAACATCGGCTTCCGACCATGCGATGCTGTGCTGATTAGTCCATACGTGATCTGCTCCCGACTTCGCTGTTTCTCCTCGCTGAGTATTTCTCTTGTGTTCACCGATTCTCACATTTAGTGGCCTCTTAGTTTCTCTAACATAATCCATCCCACATTCACACGGAACACGGTAGAGTCGGCTTATATTCAGAATAATGACGTGTTCAGTCAGCCGAGCATAGAGATTCGGAATGTGTGGAAGCCACTTATCACTCAGCTAGATCGACTGAGATTTCAATAAAAAACTCAGTGTCCAGACCTATCAAAATCGGTCATCAATAACAACACTCACCAAAAAAGGTCTTTGTAACACATTAATTAACATTGATGACCTGAGAGAGACCCCACGAAGATCATAATTACCGTTATAGCAGGTACATCAGTTGCATGCTACATAATAAGTATCCGAGATATCTTGTCGCATTCACACACTTGATAACGACAGTAGATGTTAACTGTTGAAACGTCGTGACTCAAACACATGCAAAGAATTTATTTTCTTTGTTTCTAGACAATGGAAGTCCAGAAGAATTCTACTAAAATATTTTTATTTGATAACTTCAAAACAGATTAATATATTAATTTGAAATTTAGCAGGTCGTTTTTAAATGTAAAAAGACATATTTTAGTGAAAAATCATGTTTCATATCTAGATCCAGTGGTGTGCAGTTAGAAGAGAATGATTTTTCCCACCATTTTCTACCCCCATGGTATTTGAACTACAGGCGTCCAATATCCCATTTTCAATCATTTCTCAATATTTCAGAAGCATCTTCAAAATTAGGTCCTGCTACATTTTCTAGTCATTAGAAGTCTAGTGTTTATAACAAATTATTGAAGAAATCAAAGAAAAAAATTGTTGATTATTTCATTAATAAAAAGCAATCTTGCAGACTTCATAAAAACATTAAATATCAAAAAAACCTCAAGATTTTCGGTATGCAAAGGTTATTCGTTTTTATACGTGAAAACTGTTAAGCAATACAAAAAAAAATAAAAATAGCTTCAAATACCATGGGCGTAGAAAATGGTGGGTAAAAGGGGATATACTCTTCTAACTGATAAAATGACCTGCTAAATTTTAAATTAATGTATTAATTCGTTTTGAAGTTATCAAATGAAAACTTTTTTTTTAACCTTGAACTTCTGTATTTCGAAAAGTAATCAGGTTGGTCCCTTCATTCCTTATATCATTTTGTCAAATTTTACGAGAGGTATATACAGGCAGACGTTGAAAGTGTCATTTGGAAACACCCTGAATTTAAATAAATTTTCTTTTTTATATTGTCAAAAATATATGGAACATCCTGTACATTAAAATATTTCATTATCATTCAATACGTGGGTAACCTTTTTACCTTTTACAATTCAGTACGTGAGCGAAGATATTTTATTTTGAGACACAACTTGTCCTCAACAGAACATAAACAAGAGTTTTCAAAAAGGCCACTGATAGTTCGATCTGGTAGTCGAGTCGAGTCGAGTCGAGTTTAGAGTTCTGCCGTGCCCGCAGCTAGTGAGGGCTATGGGGGGAGTTTGGAAGATTCGATATTAAATAAATGGAAAATGTTCATAAACTGTTTAAGCCGATATGTATTGTAAGTAAAGATCTTTTTAAAATAATTTATCCAATCAATAACTAGGAGAGATTCTTCAATTCTTTAATTCATTAATTCTTTATTGATTATTTCCTTCATTAATTTCAATCGTCTAAATCGCATATTTGTACATAGTAAAATAAATGTTTTTATATTTTTCTAAGGTGTTTTAAATCTATCAATGATCAGTATCTACCTAGTTAGTCGTGAAGCAACCCCAATTCACGACAATATTATTAAATGAATCTAAATCATTTATTTTATTCGATTCTTTTATTGTATATATTCAAAACCCTCTGCTACAATAAATGCAATAGGTAAAGAATAAAATTTGTTTTTGAATACGATGAATACCAATAAACAAATATATACCAGCATTTCTTATTATAAAATGTAGGATACACAACTCCCGCCTTTCAAAAATATTACTATTTGTACTTACCTCAATATCGAGATCCGACCCTTCTTGATCTTTAACCTGTATATATTCATACTGTGTGTTCAGGTTGTTTTCAGTCTCATGCTCTAGCTCTGAATCGGATGCTTCACTCTGTTCTTCAGCGCTGCCACAAGAATCTCCAAAATGATCAGTTTCATCATAAGAAGAAGCAAATTTCATCTCTCCCCTTTCAAGCATTTCCAAATGTTCTGGAAAACAAAAATAAAATTGAACTAACTTGATGTGATGATCACTAAGATAAAACAAACTAAAACAAGTTCATCAAAAGAACAGACTAACACCCCAAGTATATGGGCTGACATACAAAAGATACTTTAATCCAAAAGAAAAACGTTATTGAATGCATGATTCATAAACAGGATGAAAGATATTTCCCACAGGCATTAATAAATAGTCTAACCTATACGTTGAGACTTCTTATATCTGTTCTTTATGTCGAATTAAACGACATGCTATTTGCGAAAATCTTCGGAGGCGGGACGTTTTTTTAAAGCTCTCGCAAACATTTAGGACTGTGCGACAGCTAGAATATCCTAAAAATTTTGTTGGACACTGTTACCACTAAATTAAAAAAAAAACAGCTGTGTCTAAACTTAATGACGCCATAACTTCCGCTGCAGCAAATCGTTTGAGAAAGCTGTGTAGCGAAACAAGTCGCGATTCTAATAAAATATGTGGAATAACCTCCGCAATAACCTTCAGATTTTGTAAAGTCTTGTCAACCAAATTAACAGCAAATATAGTATTAACAAATTCAAGTTTCTTTATTAAATCTAGCATCAATATTACGAATAATGATGGATTTATGCAGCATTCATAAGTCATAAGTTTTAAGTCATAAGGAAGAATATTCATCAATGATTGGTTGGAATAAAAGATTCATCCAATCATTGACGAATATTCTTACTTATGACTTAAAACTTGTGACTGCTGCATAAATCCACCATAACATTCTCAAAAAATGGAATGTACTTTGAAATACTCTATAGGGTCATTACTTTATATTTTATTTGGAATGTTTTTTGTTTTGTTGGTTGTATATTTCAGTTTGGACGGTTTGTCGACTAACTTATCGTGGAACAGTTTGGGTGAACATCAAGTTCTTCATCCAAGCACATTCCTTTAAAGACATTCAAATTGGATCTATGATCTCTTAAAATGTTCTCAATGTATTTTGAACTGAATTTCCATCAGCAAGCCAATGTTTGTGTTTGAAGTTTTCTGCTCAAGAGTAAAGACATCTCAAATACATTAGAGAGTTATTGCAACCTCTAATGTGATGATACTTTAATAAAGTTTTCCTTTAGTTGACATATATTCAATATGTCATTTACAATTTTCTTTTATTCAGATACAGGCATCCCGTATTTAATTTCAATAAAGGAATAGAAACTTTTATTTAAGTCGTCTTTATTTTGACATATCTGCCAAATTTTTGTGAATCATAACTAGTAACCTATAAATTTGCAGCGAACATCAAAATATAGTAGTAGCTTTTGTGTGAGAAATTTGTGAGTTCATCGTAGGTTATCATGAGAGAAAAGATAAAAAACGATCAAGATTTACGTACGAGGACAATTGTTTTTCCCTAAACCAAAGCGGGGCGCGCGAGCTGGAGCGGGAACGGAAAATGGGAACTGTGCGAATTGCTAGAAAAATTATGCAGGGAGCAAACCAAACAAATTTCGCTGTTTGCCTGCATTTCGCAATACTGATAATCCCACCGGTATGCATATTTACATATCCTGCTACAGATTTAGTCTCTCGTTCATCCCGTTTCCGCTCCCGTCCCGCGTTCAAGCGTTGGTTTGGGGAAACCTTTATTCTTCTCCAAGTTGTGCCTCGTAAAAATATATTGTTGTTGTTAAAATTGTTCTTTCCGTCAACAGATTGCACCCCTACGCGCAACCCTCGGAAGTCTTCGAGAGACTTGTGTGAGCTAGGAAAGACGCAGCCCTTACCTTGTAACGTGTGATGCCATGCACGAGGCCGGTGAATCGGTGGATCGAACCCACTACCCCACGCTTGCGAGGCGAACGCTTTACCATCCGACCACCACAGCCCATAAATATATATGCTGCAGTTGATTCAAAAATATTTTTTTTTTTGTAAACTGTTCGGCAGCACATACAAATGATATTACACCAATAATGTTATGAGATGGTGATTGGGATGTATAGATGAAAAGATTTGAACTTTGACGTACTTACTTGTCAAAATAAAGTTTAAATAAAAGCATCTAGAAAGAAGGTTGTAATAACACCATTACGAAACAGAATTACAAATCACAATATTTCAGTTTGCTGCAATAACTCTAATAAATGGAAAACAAAACTTGTTAAAGTCAATGTGTTTATTAGTGATTGGGTTTTACTGACCAAAGAAGAGAAATGACCACTTTACACAAATGGTGCTTTCTACCCTGATGGTGCTTTGTTTGCAACAGGGAGACAAGGGCATAGCTATATTTCATGAAACTCATCCATAATTGGGTTTTTAAATTCTGCCGGGCATGTGGTGAAAAGAAGCTCTTGTCAAAGAGAAAAAAAACATCTGGGTTGTAAAACAGCCATCTAAAATAACTTAGTGGTCAAGTTTTTGATATATGATCATTTATTTGTGAACAAGCCACTTGAAAAAGTCAAAATATACTTTGGGTGGCAGAACTTCTTCACTAAGCCTTGCCAATGACGCCAATAGAAATAAAAATGCCCCCACATCTACACGTCTAGATGAAGGGGTCAAGGGAGCACCAATTAAATTAGCTAATTCCGACTAGTTATTTCGAAATTCTGAGATAGTAAGTCGGAACTAGCTAATTCCGAAATAGTAAGTCGGAATTCCGAGATAGCAAGTCGGAATTCTGACTTAGTAAGTCTGAATTCAGAGAAAGCAAATCGGAATTAGCAAATTCAGACTAAGTAAAAATTACTAGATAGTAAGTCGGAACTAGTTAATTCCGAAATAGTAAGTCGGAATTAGCTCATTATGACTTGGTAAGTCGGAATTCAGAGAGAGTAAGTCGGAATTAGCAAATTCCAACTTAGGAAGTCAAAATTCCGAGATAGTAAGTCGGAACTAACTAATTCCGAAATAGTAATTCGGAATTCCGAGATAGTACGTCGGAATAAGCTAATTCTGAATTCAGAAAATGTAAGTCAGAATTAGCAAATTCCAATTTAAGTGAAATCCCGAGATGGTAAGTCGAATATAGCTAATTCCGCAATAGTGAGTCGGAATTCCGAGATAGTAAGTCGGAATTCCAAGATAGTAAGTCGGAATTCCGAGATAGTAAGTTGGAATTAGCTAATTCTGAATTCAGAGAATTGTTTTTGTTTGTTTTAATTCTGACTTAGTAAGTCTGAATTCAGAGAAAGTAAGTCGGAATTCCGACTTAGTAATTCGAAATTCTGAGACAGTAAGTCGGAACTAGCTAATTCCGAATTCAGAGAAAGTCGGAATCAGCAAATTCCGAATTAGTAAGTCGGAATTAGTAAATTCCGATTCAGTAAGTCAAAATTGCAAGATAGTTAGTCGGACCTAGCTAACTCTGAAATAGTAAGTCGGAATTCCGAGAGAGTGTAAGTCGGAATTATAAAAAAATAATGAATGTGGCTCTTCTATGCCTTCGTAACAACAGGATTATCGACATCAAACAAAAAACAACCAAACACTCACCGGGATTGACCATGGCCTTCTTGATGGCGTGTGGATCCTTCCTCGACCATTTCTGCACCTCCTCGTCCATCTTGATGATTTTCGCCGGGTTCATGGCCCACAAACAACCCTTCCTTTGGGCTCCGTTCAGAGCCGGCTTCTCGATTTTCTCGAAACACTTGTTCAACGACAAATTATGCCTGACCGAATTCTTCCAACCGTTGGGCGCCGTTTTGAAATATGGAAAATGCTTGCACATGAAGTTGTAGATCTCCGACACCGGCAAACTGCCGGACCGGCTGTTCTTCAGCGCCATGGCTATGAGGCAGCTGTAGCTGTAAGCGGGTTTGGGAAAGGGTCTGTCCGATCCGTCGTAGATGACCCGCGGGTGCACTTTACGGTTGACGGGGGTAGCTGCAACGGTGCGCAGCGTGCCCAGGTGGCTCACTTGGTTGATGTTGATGGGCGTCACGTGCCTGGGCACGGCGTTCCTGAAGGTGAGTATCGTAGGAGCCTTCGGTAGCGTTTTGATGGTCGGTTTCGCCAGTATCGGGGTCACCTTCGTGATGGTCTTGAACAAGGGTTTCTTCCCCTGCACCTCTTCCAGCCTCAGCCTCAAATCTTTCTTGATGGCGGCCGCTTCCGGCTTCACGGCAGCTATCTTGATTGTAGCGGGCGAGAAAGTCAAGTGGCTCTCTTTGATCGTGGGAGACGGCGATCTTATGCTGGCCGCCAGCGACATGATGGGCATCACGGTGTTGGGGTTGACCATGGTGGGGCCGTCTTCTCCGCTGAAGTCCAGGTTCGAATGGTTGGAGTTCGAGTTGAACCATTTGATGTCGTGGACGTTTTCGATTTCTAGAGGGGGCAGTTCGTTGAAATTGAACCCGGAGAAGTCATTGTGACCGCCGACTAGGGTGTCGATTTCGGATTTTATGTCGATGTCTAGAATATCGGGGAAAGACAGCGAATCGGTGGCGTTGAGGAACATATCCATGGCCTTCGACATGCTATTATTCTGGAACAAAACTGTAACGGTGATTATTCAATTTTCAGATGGACACCTATCTACAGAGTGACCCGTTTGAAAGAGAGACACCCTTCTAGAATTGTTATTTACTGTCGATTCAAAAGTTTTTTTTCAATAGATAGAGCATCGATAGCTATAAATAAGAAATAATGTTCAAAATTTCAAGTCCTACTTCGAATTTACTTCATCCAGGATTCGGAGGATATACAGTGCCCGCCAAAAAGTATGTAACATATCTGTTGCAATAAAATCATTTATTATTATTAACATATGGGAAAAGTTAATTATCAGAGTATTGAAAAAACATTTTTTGGTGATCGATTGTGCATGTTCAACAACCTGAAAATTTACCGTGACTATTGGCATACGGAAAATTTAAAAAAATACCATTAAGAGACCAAAAATGGGTTTAGATGGCAAATCGGTAATACTGAAAATATCTATTTTTTGGAATATTTGGAATATCAAAGTTTTCTCTTCTGAATAGCTTGACTGTAGTGGTACATTTGTATTTCGATTATAATGAAGGAACTTTCCCATTTTCTTCATAACAGGTGGTATTAAATTGATAAAAAATTGGTTTTTGTCAGGACCCTCGCTGTTACATACATTGTTTCGTATCTAGCATTTAGATCAGAATTCCACAACTATTTTGACCTATAGAGCAATCTAAGAACGGCGTGTTGTCCTGATGGTAATCAAGTTTCTACAGTGCGGTCCAAAGGTATGGAATAAATTCATTTTTAGCGTTATTATGTATTTTATGAAAAAATCCTGAAACAGGTCAATTTTTATTGGCAATTTGACAATTTACAGTATGAAAATATTACCCCCTTCTTGCACCCCCTCTGAATTATGAGCACCCCCTCAAAAATTTTAAATGAGAAGGGGGGTCGTGTGGCATCTTGTTCGAAAGGGATTTTCATTATCTGTTCAGCAATACTAAGTTTTTCATATTTGGTGCAACCATAACGAAGAAAATTTTTTATTAAAATTTAAAAATATTGACACTGTAAATTATGTATCCGTTGAAACAACCTGAAACAGGTCGATTTCTATTCTCAATTTGACAATTTATAGTATGAAAATATCACCCCCTTCTTGCACCCCTTCTGAATTATGAGTACCCCCTCAAAAAATTTGAATGAGAAAGGGGGTTGTGTTGCACCTTTTTCAAAAGGGATTTTCATTCTCTGTTCAGCAATACTGAGAAAATTTATTCTGAATATGTAAAATGTTGATAGACTGAAGGAAATAATGTAACATAATGTTTAGGAAGTATATTTCAATTTGTTTTACAGTTAAATTAAATGTTCAAAATGACCACCATTCACTTCTTGACAATAAGCAAGGCGATCTTGGAATTCTCGTAGAACATTTTGTAGGACCTCAGGGGTTATGTTGTTAATTTCTTCCGATATCCTAGTTTTTAAATCTGCAATATTGTCTGGTCTATTGAAATATACTTTTGATTTTAAATAACCCCATAAAAAGTAATCGAGAGGAGTCAAATCGGGGGATCTAGGCGGCCATTCAATCGTTCCACGTCTGCCAATCCACCTATTGGGAAAAACTTCTGTCAAATAATCTCGAACAATACGTGTGTAATGCGGTGGAGCTCCGTCTTGTTGATACCAAATTGATCTATCTATTCCATTTGGATCATTAACATCGGGAAAAAGTCTTTTTAATGTAGGCACTAAAAAGTTCATCAAAAAACCTAGATAAACCTCACCATTAATTGTGCCTTCAAAAAAATAGGGGCCAATAATTTTGTTTTTAATGATACCAGCCCAAACGTTAACTTTTTTGGGATATTGTGTGTGAGCCTCACACATCCAATGAGGATTTTCTCTGCTCCAATATCTACAGTTTTGTCTATTAACCGTTCCATTTAAATAAAAAGTAGCTTCATCAGAAAACACAATTTTGTTTATGAACTGCAAATCTGCTTCGATTCTATCCATCATCAGTTCACAGAATTGTTGCCTTCTATCAGGGTCATCCTCATTTAACTCCTGAACCAACTGAACTTTATAAGGATGGTATTTTTCTTTATGTAAAGCTCTCAATATCGATGATTTACTTACATCATTGTCGGCGGCAAGTTGTCTACTTGTCATATGCGGATTTTCCTCAATCGCTAACAGTACATCTAACTTTTTCTCCTCATCCAATGCAGCATTTCGACCTGGTTTTTGACGAGTTTTTACATGTCCAGTTTCACGGTATTTTGTTTCTATTTTGCTAACTGTAGATTGTGATACGTGTTGACCAGGGTATTTATTATTGAACATTTCACTAACTTCCGTTTGAGTTCGTGTTTTATTACCGCATCCAAGCATAATTAAAATGTCTATTCTTTGAGTTTCGGATAAATGAGCCATAGATGAATCGAATACACACAAAAATATTTTTCAATACACCGACGTCTGCCAGCAACTCACAAATATCAAAATAACAGTAGTTTACTAGATTGACATTATATTATTTATGGGTTTTGTGAATAATTTTTTGGTGTCTTCAACGACTTTTTCCTGACTTTTTTAGCAAGACAGATAAGAAAGTATAAATTGTCAAATTGAGAATAGCAATCGACCTGTTTCAGGTTTTTTCAACGGATACATAATTTACAGTGTCAATATTTTTAAATTTTAATAAAAAAATTTCTCAGTTATGGTTGCACCAAATATGAAAAACTTAGTATTGCTGAACAGATAATGAAAATCCCTTTCGAACAAGATGCCACACGACCCCCCTTCTCATTTAAAATTTTTGAGGGGGTGCTCATAATTCAGAGGGGGTGCAAGAAGGGGGTAATATTTTCATACTGTAAATTGTCAAATTGCCAATAAAAATTGACCTGTTTCAGGATTTTTTCATAAAATACATAATAACGCTAAAAATGAATTTATTCCATACCTTTGGACCGCACTGTATAATAATCGTGCATGAGCGTTTCACTTCTCACATAAATTCAAAACATTTAAGCCTCTTCAATTTGGCGCACTATTTTCAAGTTTAGGTGCGAAGTGAAACGCTAATGAATGATTATCGAAACCTGATTACTATCAGGAAAACAGGACGTTCTTAGATTGCCATATCATCACAATAGTCATGGAATTCTGATTAGTTAGGCACGAACCAATGCAACACCAAGGGTCCTAGCAAAAACCAATTTTTTCACTTCAGTGCCATCTGGTGTGGAGGGAATAAGGAAGTTCGGATATTATCATCGAAAGAAAAATGTTCCACTGCAATGAAGTTATACAGAAGAAAAAAGTTTAATATTTGTAAAGAGATCGGAAAATATTCCAAAAAAAAATATATTTTCTAATTTCTCGATTTAACACTGTACATACGTTTAAAATTAAATTGTAAGCAACTTTTTCAAATAACTTTTTTCGATATCTTGCCATCTTACCCCACTTTTGGCCTCTTCATAGTAATTTTTTTCAATTTGCCGCCATTCCAGTGGCCACGTGACATGTGCCAAAATCGATTTTCAGATTGTCGGACTTTCAAAATCGATCACCAAAATTTTTTTTTTTCAATACTCTAATAATAAATATGTTGCCCATGTTACCTACTTTATGGTGGGCACTGTATATCAAATGATATGTATTATGATATATATCACGATATTTATCCAATATTATTCTTATCATTTCATTTACCACATTTAATTTGAAAAATGTAAATTACCTTTTAGAAATAGTTCGTATAATCGTCCTGTATATCACATGTGTGAAATATTATAATTCACAATGCTCGACTACTATCAGCTTGAATTGTAAATATTTCTAAACAATTATTCATAATATTGACAATCTTTGTTGCCTATAAAGACGCCTCATACACAGATTCATATTAAAAAAATAAATTTTTAATAGCAGATTTCGAAACTTATATTGCTACAGATAACCGAGCAAAACAAAAGACGAAACAGTAAAAGGTATTAGTGAAGTTTATTGCACAGCAAGTACAATAATGAAGAAGTACTTATGGCTTACAATAACATAACTGTCATTATTTTTTCGTTCAATTTCGGTAACTTATACCGATTTGAAAGTATCACAAATCCAGTGGCGTAGTAAAATTTTATTGTAAAAATTTCAACTCAACATGTCTTTTGGATTATTGTCTTTGAAAAAAAAATCGAAGAACGACTCGACGTTTCGAATTTTATTTCAAAGTTATGGCAGTATGATAGCGTTATTAAAGCTCTTTTCACAACAAATAAAAAAATTAACAGCTTTTAAATAGGTCACTCTGTATATTAGTTCAACTAAATCGAAGACTTTTCTGTTTGAAATGTGCTGCTGCTTCAAGAGTTATTTGTGAATAAATATTGACTTGTGGTTCACCTAATACTATTAACTGATCTTATCACAAGGGCTTTAAAAATAGAGATTACAAAAAGTAACAAGGTTCCCAGTTCCCACACAGAAACTACCATTATTTCATATATTAAACGAGTTGTGAAGTTAGCCACCAGCACTGATTGAGCCGAGACAATATTATTTTTTGCTTATATCTTTTTTAAACGGCAATATAGAATATTTTTGATTACACAAAAGCGAACAAATACAACACAACCTTTCGGAAAATGCAGTATAAAGGTTATTCCATTGGCAACTAAACAAACAAAAACAACAACTACTATCCCCTAAAATTACTGAATTACATCTGGCGGATACCCGAGCTAAGCTTTCCAAATATCCCGCGAGTGTAGCCTACGTAGCGTTTTTTCTTAGGATGAATTTTTATAAATAAAACTTGCAAGTATTGCCTACGAATATGAATGAATAAAACAACATAAACAGCGGAATATACGGAATTAGTGTACCCAGGTAATTTTAATTGTGACTGTTATCCAATTTCTGATGAAATGTAACTAAAGGCCTCCACAGACACATTTGCATAGCGCATAGCATGAGTGCATAACGGAGTTATCCAATCAAAATGCCAGTAGCTTCGAATATTCTCATTTTGAATGGCTGAACTTCATTATGTCTGCATGCTATGGGCTATGCAAGTGTGTCTGTAATGGCCTTAACTAGAATTAATATTTCACATACGAGTATTCAGGTGCATGAAAATCCACCATTAAAACTCAGTATCTACGACTAAAATTCTTTGAGGACCTCACCTGGAACGAATTAAAAACGTCTCCCGCGATTTTTTAGGCGGGCCACACATTGAAGAAACGTGAAACATGAAAAGTGAAATTTGAAATACGATACTGCTACTGTGATACACACACCGAAGAAACCAAATTAAAATTAGTTTCGGTTATCAATTGACACCGGTGAGAGTTCGGGTGACGCCAAGGTTGCTGTTTAAACTACATTATTATTAGCGAAACAGAAAAATAAACGAAAGAAACGACGTTACTGTGTGCATCCATATAACTATTCAAGTCTTAAACAAGGTTCCTACGTCGTGTCAAAAGAACCAAGTATTCATCCAGACAAATTTCAATTATTACTTCAAAAGCCACCTTTTGCCTGGTTACTCCATTGACATTTATATTAGAATACTTCTGATTACTTGTAATTATAAAAAACAAATGTAACATTAGGGAGGCCGCACATCAACGAAACATGAAACGTGAAACATGAAGCATGAAACGTGAAACACGTTTCAGGAAAACAGAACACAGCCAAACGAATAGGAGTCCGCCCACCAATGAAACGAGTGTGATTCGTATGCGTGAAACAGTTTAGCCCTTGAAATCGTGTTGAAACTTGTTTCATGAAATAGGTCGCGTTCTATTTTTCTGCTTCAGTTTCACTGTTTGGTTAACGAAATACGTGAATATAAAATGAAAAACGACCAAGACTGGAGTATTGCATTCGTTTCTGTGGTGGAGCAGTACGAAGAAGTGGACAAGTACTCGAATAATAATGTTGTAAATGTTTGTATATTAATTCTATAAAAAGATTGAAATTTGGCAGGATGATTGTTTAATTCCTTTGCAACCAAATATGTACTATGTTTACGTTTATATCAGTATGGATGCACCCAGAAACGTCGCTTTCTTTTTTCTCTGCTTTTGGACAATAATAAAAGAGTTGCCATGACGTCGTTATTACTTTCCATTGTACCTACTACAACGACTATACAAACTTTATTTTCGTTTCTTCAATTAGTATGTACGATTGAAACGGTTTCGTTTTTCACAAATTATTTTTTCATATTTTATGTTTCGTGCTTCATGTTTCAAGTTTCATGTTTCTTTGATGTGCGGCCTCCCTTACACTCTTCGTCTCTCATTGTTTTAACCACTGGTTTTGCTCAAAAACAATCAAATTAGGCGAGATAACTTGAAACATGAAATAAAAAATAGAAAATCTATTTCATGCTACATGTTTCAAGTTCAAAACGCATTTCGCTGATGTGCGAATTCCCATTTAAAACTATGTTTTGTTATTTTAAGAAATATGTTTCAGGTTTCTTTCATGTTTCATGTTTCTTTGATGTGTGGCCTGCCTTAATGTTTGAGTTGGTTTAAAATCGATTGCAAAATTTATACCGAATAGACAAACTTCATTATTATTATTATATTACTAACATATTATGCAATGTTATTGCATCGTCTTCCAGTTTTGAGCTATATTTGAAGTTAGTTTAAAATCAATTGCAACATTTGTATACCGAACAGACAAACTTTATTATTATTATGTTATCATTATTAACATTATGCAATTATATTGCATTGTCATCCATTTCTGAACTGTTCAAAATTGGTTTAAAATAGATTGCAAAATATGTACCGAACAAACATTATTATTATTAAATTACTAAGATATTATTTAAAAGGCCATGAGCGCAATCATTTTTGAGTATAATTTTAGGGTAAAAGAGTCAATTATTGATAACTCAAAAACTGTTAGTGGTATCGATTTCAAACAAGGACAGGATTCTAGAGGAAATTCGATTCTAGGTAAGTGCTGTATGAAAATTCAAAGGACCCCGCAAACTCCTTATGGAATTTGGGTCCCGGTGGATTTTTTTGAATTTTTGGTATGATGTAGTTCATGTAATTCTCGACCAATCTTACCATTGCGCCAACCCAAAAAAATGAACAGTTTTGCTGCTAGGGGGCGTTGAAATCACCTCTTGCGCAGATTAGACTATTTATTCTTGAACCAGGTAACAATATTTTAACTTGTTTCATTGTTGCTAATTAATGCTAATTAATGCTATTTTATAAAAAAAAATTATTACCCCCTCCCCTTTTACCCCCAACTCCTATTACGAAACGTAAAAAAAATATTTCTGGAGTGTCTTCAAATGTATCATCGAATGTTTAAATATGCCTAAATAAGGGAAATTGCAATTTTTTGAGATTATCCCCCCATCCCCCAAATGACACAAAACGAAAAAAATTTGGTGGATTTTTCTGAATTTTTGATATGCTGCAGTTCAAGTTATTTTGAATAGAAATAAATTGGGTGACAAACCCCAAAAATGAATAGTTTTGATGCTAGGGGGCGTTGAAATCACACCTTGCTCAGAATAGACTATTCATTATTATAGGCGGAAATAATAGCTCTACGTATTTTAGTTTAGATTAAGCTGATCAATTGTGTAATTTTTTATAAATTGAAAATATAAAACCTCCCCTTCACCCCCTACCCCTATTATAAAACACGAAAAAAATTAATTCCCGACTACTTGTAAATGCTTTATCAAAATAAATGTTTTAATCAGCTCAAATTGAGAAAATCGTTTCACCTTTCCCTCCCTTCAGACAAGTATTGGTGGAGTTTGCTGACTTCTTAGTAGGGCGTAGTTCATGATTTTTTAATATCAATTAATTGGGCGAATATCTTGAAATTAAATAAAAATTAGTCATCCACAATTTGAATTTGAAGTGGTGCCTGAATTAATTTTTTTCCTGTTTTGAAATAGGGGTTGGGGGTAAGGGGAAGGTTTTAGATTTTCAATTTATAAAAATGTACACAATTGTTCGGCATGAAATAAAACAAAAATACGTAGAGATATTGTTTCCGCCTATAATAATGAATAGTCTATTCTGAGCAAGATATGATTTCGACGCCCCCTAGCATCAAAACTACTCATTTTTGGGGTTTGTCACCCGATTTATTTCTGCATCATATCAAAAATTCAGAAAAATCCACCGAAATTTTTTCGTTTTGTGTCATTTGGGGGGTGGGGGGATAATCATAAAAAATGGTTATTTCCCTTATTTAGGCATATTTAAACATTCGACGATACATTTGAAGGCACTCGAGAAATATTTTTTTTTGCGTCTCGTAATAGGAGTTGGGAGAAAAGGGGAGGGGGTAAGATTTTTTTTTATAAAACAGCACAATATTGTGTAACATTAGCAACAATGAAACAAGTGAAAATATTGTTACCGGGATGAAAAATAATTAGTCTAATCTGCGCAAGGGGTGATTTCAACGCACCCTAGCAGCAAAACTGTTCATTTTTTTGGGTTGGCGCAATGGTAACATTGGTTGAGAATTATATGGACTACATCATACCAAAAATTCAGAAAAATCCACCGGGACCCAAATTCCATAAGGAGTTTGCGGGGTCCTTTCAATCCACTTTTACACACAAAAAATCTCAAAAATGTCCCAAAAATGCAGCTCCTTTGAAGCAATTTTTTGGGTAGATGAACAAATAATTTCAAAAAAACATTACAGCACGTACACAGATTGACGTTTTACGTTTCTTTTGATACCAAATTAATTTCGTTTGGATAAGGATTGCTTCAAATTTTAATGGAAGAGAAATATCATTGTAGCTACCTCGATTATATGTGAAAACATCGTGATGTGCTGTCGCAGACGTAGGTACATATAATCGAACGTCCTCTAGAAGCCTGTCCATGTTTGAAATCGATACGACCAACCGTTTTTGAGTTATCGACTCTTTTACCAAAAAAAAAAACGCCCCAAATATGATCGCGCTCATGCCTCTTAATGATATTGCATTGTCATCCAGTTCGGAGCTATGTTTGCAGTTAGTTTGAAATCGATCGCAAAATTTTTACCAAACAGTTAAACAGTATTTTTATTATTATCCTATATTGTTTCAACAAAGTATGCAATTACATTGCATTTTCAACCAGTTCTGAGCTGTGTTCAAAATTTCAAGTCTCTAGCTTATCTGAAAGTTAAATTTGTAACAGACAGACAAACAAACAAACAAGCAAGTAAACAGGCGGACAAAAAAGCGTGTTAATAAATAAATAAAGAAGAAATAGAGAACGTAATAAAAAATGTAATCGAATGCAGCAAACGATATCCCCAGTACGTATAACGCAATAAAAAAGAAACCTCAAATGAAAACTGTTGAAAAATATAATTGTTATTATACGAGGATGCATTGATATCTAGTTAGCCTAGACCAGTTCCCTGCATAAACAAAATATTGCGTTACCGTAGCAACGAACAATAACTTATTAGAAGTGTCAGTGTAAAGTTTGACGTCAAAAAAGTAAACCAGAGTTACGCAATAAATTAAAAGAAAAAATATGTCCACTGAAATTGTGAAAATCAAAAAATTGGAGTATCGAGCCATCATCAAGTACCTGTATTTAGGAGGGTTAAGAGGTAAGCAGATTTACGAAGATATGCTTAATACCCTTGGTGATCAATGTCCTTCGTATGCAACCGTGAAAAATTGGACTGCAAGCTTCAAAAGAGGTAAATTTTCCATTGAAGATGATGACCGATCGGGAAGGCCAGTTTCTGTGTCAGTCCCCGAAAATATCGATGCAGTTCATGACATGATATTAACAGACCGTCAAATTGGGCTAAAACGGATATCTGAAGCACTGAATATCATATATCATATAGTTCACGTCAATTTGGACATGAGAAAAATTGCTGCAAAATGGATCCCCAAATGTTTGAATGTTGACCAAAAGTGTGCAAGGGTAGTAGCATCGCGTTCGATCTGTGCTCGATTTGAAAACGATGTAGACTTCTTAAACCGAATTGTTACTATGGACGAGACTTGGGTACATTTCTACGATCCAGAAACAAAGCAACAATCGATGGAATGGCGACACTCCGGTTCTCCAAGACCTAAGAAGTTTCGTGTTCAAAAATCTGCTGGAAAAGTTCAGTTTTTTGGGATTGCCATGGAGTAATCATGATTGATTTTTTGGATAAGGGTAGAACAATAACTGGAGATTACTATTCGATATTACTGACCACCCTGCTGGAAAAAATTAAAGAGAAAAGACGCGGAAAGCTATCCAAAGGTGTTTTGTTTTTGCAGGACAACGCCCCTGCACACAAATCTCATGTTACCATACAAAAAATTCGTGATTTAGGGTTTGAATTACTAGAACACCCCCCTTATTCACCAGATTTGGCTGCGTCCGACTATCATCTCTTTCCTCAACTGAAAAAAAGTTTAAAAAGTCGTACATTTTCTTCCAACGAGGAGGTAATAAAAGCTGTGGAGGTCTGGTTTGCAGAGCAAGAAGAAACATTTTTTTTTGAAAGGTCTAGAGACGTTGCAGGTTTGCTGTAATAAATGTATCCAATTAAGAGGAGAATATGTTGAGTAATAAAAAATTTTCTTTGGTTCTATAGTAGACTAAGAATTTTTAATATCTCCTCGTACTTCTTTGAAAACACCTTCTAAGATGGGATTTTTCGGGTTGGCTCACGGAACAAAATCCCTATATCCAATTCTTTCCTACGAAAGCGTAGAAGGGCTACATAAAATAAAAAGTTTTTAATTCCGACTTCACAACTCTGAATTAGCCTAATTCCGACATAATAAAACGGAATTATACTAATTCCGACTTTACAACTCGGAATTAGCCTAATTTCGACTTCGCAACTCGAAATTATACTAATTCCGAGTTGTAAAGTCGGAATTATAGTAATTAAGTCGGAATTATACTAATTCCGAGTTGTGAAGTCGGAATTATACTAATTTCGAGTTGCGAAGCCGGAATTAGACGTATTAATTTTTTTTTATTCTTTGTGGCCCTTCTACGCTTTCGTAATTTCCTGATTATAAATAAATTTAAAGAAATGTACAATCAACTATATTCAAAAAAGTCTAAATACAATCTGATATTTAACATGTTAAAAAAAATTGTTGTTAAAATTGTTATTTCCGTCAACCGATTGCACCCCTACGCGCAACCCTCGGAAGTCTTCGAGAGACTTGTGTGAGCTAGGGAAGACGCAGCCCTTACCTTTTAACGTGTGATGCCATGCACGAGACCGGTGAATCGGTGGATCGAACCCACGACCCTACGCTTGCGAGGCGTACGATTTTACCAGCCGACCACCACGGCCCATTGTATGTATGTACCTATTTTGTATGTTTGTACCTATTTTGTATGTTTATTCGTAAATGTTTGAATACTGAAATACATTTCTGTAATATTTTTTGACGTTTTTCTTACCTTCTCTGACATAGACTAAGTAATTTAAATAAATCACCTTTGAAATATTTTGAAAGCTGTTATTATTGAATAATTGTTAATTTTCAGTATATTCTCACTCTAGTAATTACTTTTTTTATTCCTATGGAAATAAAAATGTTCAAAGTTTCTTTCGTATGTCTTTTTTTATGTTAATATTATGTTTTTGTTTTCTTTTTGTAAGAAGTATGATGGAAATTATCGTTTATTACACGTCCAGAAATAGATGTTTACGTGCTTGCATGATTTCCCAAATCTACTCTCTGCAAAAAAAAGCTGCAGTAGCGTAATCATAAATTCAGATTGGATATAAATGTAAGTCTTTACTAATGTACTGCCGTGCTAAGCAAGAAGGTCGTAACTGACATTTTCATCAAAACTAAGTTATTGCCATTTGTCGTCTCTTCCAGCGCATGTGCGTCTCCTGATTTATTAAATATTGATATAACAGGATCTGACAATATATAAACCCACCCTGAGAATGATCAATTTCCTATTAGAAATGAGAATGGCATTGGAATAAATCTTGAAATACGTTCATCTCAAAATTATGAAATTGTCAGATACGATCTTCTTGCTTAGCACGGCAGTGTATACAAATAAAACACAATACAACACTTGTATTATTTAATGAATTGTTTCCAAGAATAATAAAAGTGAAATTGATTAAAAATAATTATAACTTTTCATTTATTTTATATCTATTTTAATTTCAGTATTTGTTGATGTCCTTTTTATCACCACAGCCGTGAGACGTCTGTGATATCACATATGAAAATTGACAAGTGCCTTGACATACCATAGAATATTCCAGAACTACTCTAGATCTACATTCGAACAGAAATAATAAATACAATAATTTCCTAACACATTATAGATTCCTTTCCTACGTTTGAATACAATTCAAAAACTGCCACTAACGGAAAACTTTCCTCGTGTTGAGCAGTTTATTTTCAATTCGTTCCAAAAAATATGGGACCGTAATAGTCCAAGCAATACGGAAAAGTGCGTGCAAAAATTAATATCCGAAAAAAAGAATATGAGCGTATAGGAAATTGAAATTCAGCATGAGTTTCTATTTCATGCGACTCGATCGTGATTACCAAACATAACCTAAAAAATTGTTGCGAAAAGCGATTGTTGATAACTAAAAAACTACAGCTCCGATCGAAAAAAGTCAAATTAGGAAATTGTAGGTATCAAAAATATCTATCAATTGAATAACTTATAATTTTCCGATATCATTGATACTTTTCGAGTTATATCGGAAAAACCGTGAAAAATCTGTTTTTCTATAACTCGTTAACTGTAAGGTACTCAAACTTGTTACTCACCGTTATGTGTAGCCTATGACAAGCCAAAAGAGTCTTTCTTTGGAAAATTTTCTTAAAAAAGATGCTCAATATGGCTACTCTTGCTCGGGGAATGATGCTACAGTAACGATTCATGGCTTATTTTTTTCTGTAAGAGTTGTTCTTTCATATTATCGAATAAGCATATTGATTTTTTTAATTTAAAGTGTCAAAAAATGACTTTAAAAAAGTTGCACAATTTTTTTACGTTTTTATCCTAAATACATTGCTCAATTTTGTTTTTATATGAATGACTTTTATGAAAATGGATTCCTAGCATGATTTCAAGCATTCAAAAAAAATTGAATTCCTACGATCACTAGGAGCAGAGATAATTTTTTATTTCAAAAGAATCTGGAAAACGTAATAATCATCGTACAGCAGTTACCTTCATGGATATTATGGTTGAATACCTATATTTTCAATAAAAAAATACTAGGATATGTCTAGTTTATTTGCAGTATTATTAATTGATGAATAAAGTGAGGCGTGCGGGCGCGGATCGCGATAGCTGTAGCGAGTGGCGGAGTGGGGATACCACTGAAAACTCATTTCATGCGTTAAAAGTGGCTTGTGCTTGAAAAATATTGAGTATCTCGGCTTGTTGTTCACGTACGTTTTCTTTTGCAATGTACACTAGTACTGGAAATTGAATCAATAACTTTTCTTTTTCAATAACACTGTCAGGACGAAAGTGTCTTTAATGTACAGTATTTGTATCCCCACTGCGCCACCTGCTAGAATTGCATCGCTCCGCGCCTGCACGACTCACTTTGTTCAGCAATTAATAATACTGCAAATGAACTAGGCATATCCTAGTATTTTTTTTATTGAAAATACAGGTAGTCAACCTCAATATCCATGAAGGTGACTGCTGTACGATGATTATTGCGCCTTTCAGATTTTTTTGAAATAAAAAAATTATCTCGGCTCCTAGTGATCGTAGGAATTGATTTTTTTTTAAGTCATGCTACAAATCTATTTTCATAAAAGTCATTTCTATAAAAACAAAATTGAGAAATTTATTTGAAAAAAACATGTAAAAATTTGTGCAATTTTTTTTGTAATTTTTTGACACTTAAAATAAATAAAATCAATATACTTATTCGATAATATGAAACTACAACTCTTAAAGAAAGAAATAGGCCCTGAATTGTTACTGTAGCATTATTCCCCGAGCAAGAGTAGCCATATTGAGAGAGCATCTTTTTTGAGAAAACTTCATATACAGGCCGTTTCTTTTATCATGTGGTAACATTGCTATATTCTAAACCGTAACAGATACGAAGACGATTAAATGGGAGAAAAGGTAACTATTGTGGAGAACAGTACAATGGTCAAAGAAAATTTACAGGGAGTCTCGCCCTTCCCGAGTTATACAGGAAAAACTAAAAATGCTGTTATTTGCTTTTTACGAATAGAATTGTTATTTCTGAAAATATAAAAAAATGGAAAAGGAAAGTTTTAATGTATTCTAAATGTACTATAAAAATGTAACAATGAATCTTTGATTAAACGTTTCGTGTCAACACGGCCACCATCAACATTTCTTTTCAAATACGGACCTGTCTGTTTTAGTACAAATATTGATAAAGCGATAAAATCACAATTCAGTGGTACATCACACTTGATATTTTTATAACATTTCATTTAAAATAACTAGCATCATCAGTGACAACAATTTTTAATTACGGTCCTGTCGTTAGGTCGTTTATGGATTCCACAAAACCTAACTCTCCGATATAACAATTATCAGTGACGCTTTGAATAAATGTATCTATTAAAATTATGTTTACACTATAATAAAAGATATCTGTAGTTTCAGAGACGAACGATAGCAATTTACCTCGGAAATAATTTTATTTAAGAGTAGAAGAAATCAAACAAACAGAAAACAATTTATTTCATATTGAATTTTTGAGTGAAAATAAAACCAATACAGAAAATGAATTCTTCATGATAACCTACATTAAATGCTCGAATTGCCGACCTCTTTGTTGAATGCACATAAGTTGTCTGTCCATACAATTTCTGTGGCAATTTTCTAGCATGATGGGTGTAATGCTATTACATGCATCTCTTATTTTTTGTTTGAGATGGTCGATATCTGTACTAGTTGTCGAAAAAACTTTATCCTTTATGTATCCCCAGACAAAAAAATCTAAAGGAGTCAGGTCTGGGGATCGAGCTGGCCAGGCAATTGGTCCATTGTTTCCAATCCATTCTCTTGGGAATATTGCATCTGAATGTTCCCTTACTATTGCTGCATTATGGGGAGGGGCACCGTCTTGTTGAAAATATTGTATTTCACGGCGGATGTTCAGTGGCAATTCATCTAAGTAGCAATCAAACTCATTGGATAAAAAATGTAAATACATTCCACCATTCAAATGCTCGTCGTAAAAGAAAGGACCTAGTATGTTTGTTCCCAAAATTCCCAACCAAACAGTTATTCCGAAGCTTTCCTGGAAATTGGTTTCTCTATGTAAATGTTCATTTGTATTATTCCACCTATAATGGAGGTTTCTGTTAAACCAACCATTGTTGGTGAATTTTGATTCGTCCGTCCATATTATTTTATTACAAATATTTCCAACTTCCCTATTTCTACGTCTCAACCACATCGCAAATCGTACTCTCCTTCCGTAATCCCTTTCATTGAGGTGATAAACTTTGCGTATCCTGTAGCATTTGTATTTGTTCTTTTTCAAAATATTTCTGGTAGATTTTACAGAAATCCCTAGTTCGTGGGCAATTTCTCGTAAAGAACAATCTTGATTAGAAATATTTTTGTAACTGACCAATCCTAAATTGAAAAAAAATATTTTCGTCACTTTGTTAATCTTTATGAAGTAATATTTGCTTACCTAAAACATTTATTAGGTTCCGCATACTTCCAGTAACAACACATTTTCTAGTTTTATTTCTATCAAATGCACCAGTCTCTCAAATTTCTTTCTAATCGTCTAAACATTTGAATGTTTGGAATACGACGATTTGGGTATAGCTCACAATACATATTTTTTGCCAAAAGAGGATTTCTATTTGATTTTGCATAAGCAAATAGCATATCAGTCCTTTCGTCATTTGAATACATCTTTGATATGACTGAGTGTATACACGACTGACAGTTCTTAACACGTATCAACAACTCATTTATTTGTCCTGCCATAGAAACCAAGCAAAGCCTACTTGTTTAAAAATGGTAAATGAAGTGAGATGCTATTTAATTGTACCATATCACACAATAGTCGTATTTTGACCAAAAACTAATATTTTCGTTTCTTCCAGGATTGAGAATTATAGAAATATTCAGTATGATAATTGATTCAGAAGAAATCAACCTTGAAACAAGGATTTCTGTAATACAAAAATGCCCAAAAAGGAAAAATACGAATGTTCGTTGTGTTGGGGTATCTTCTTATCGAAATTATTGGGTGAAGTCTGAAGTATGCCAATAGTTGAATAGGTTTTGAAGAAATCAAAATAATTTACAAAAGAACTAACGACAGGACCATAATTAAAAATTGTTGTCACTGAGGATGCTAGTTATTTTAAATGAAACATTATAAAAATATCAAGTGTGATATACCACTGAATTGTGATTTTATCGCTTAATCAATATTTGTACTAAAATAGACAGGTCCGTATTTGAAAAAAAAATTTTGATCGTGGCCGTGTTGACACGAAACGTTTAATCATAGATTCATTGTTACATTTTTATAGTACATTTTAAATACATTAAAACTTTCCTTATAATTTTTTTTTATATTTTCAGAAATAACAGTTCTATTCGTAAAAAACAAATAACAGCATTTTTGGTTTTCCCTGTATAACTCGGGAAGGGCGAGACTCCCTGTGAATTTTCTTTGACCATTGTACTGTTCTCCACAATAGTCACCTTTTCTTCCATTTGATCGTCTTCGTATCTGTTACGGTTTAGAATATAGCAATGTTACCACATGATAAAAGAAACGGCCTGTATTTTGAAAAATAATCAATATTAATAATATATAACTCGAAAAGTGTCAATGATAGCGAAAAATTATGGGTTAGTCAATTGATAGATCTTTTCAATACCTACAATTTCCTCATTTGACTTTTTTCGATCGGAGCTGTAGTTTTTCAGTTATCAACAAAAAACCGTTTTTTCCAACTTGACCACTTTTATAGGTTATGTTCGGTTATCAGGATCGAGTCGCATGAAATAGAAACTCATCCTGAATTTCAATTTCCTATACGCTCTTATTTTTATTTTTCGGATATTGATTTTTGCACATTTAACATTGTACCGCTTCCTCGTTTCTTGGACTATAATAATACCGTTATCCATATGGCCGATACCAGTGTGAAAAAATCTAACTGGATCGTGATATGCAACGCAGAATGTTCAATACCGAATTCAATTCTACTTAGACCTCAAGTTCACTGTTCCTTCCTCAACATCAGCCAACTTTCACTTGAGCTACAGCGTTGCAAATTTAAAGAGCTGCGGCTACATCTAGGAACTCTCGTAATCTCATATAGACCCATTATTCATTTGAGAATATTGAACAAATTTGAAATCAACTTATTTATAGCCCAAGTTATATTTAAACCCTAATGAATTCGGTAAGTTGCTTGAGTGGGTAATGTCAGGAAGTTAGTGTTCGATTTGTTTTCAATTTCATGCCAAATATACTGAGTGTGCCAGAATAAAGGGAACAACCTCCATTGGTAGAATCTTCACTCTATGTCAATACGAAAAGTTCGAATAAACAGGGTTTCAACACCGATGTGAAGTTAGCAGCCACTTTCTAGCAGCCGTTTTTATCTAGCAGCCAATTTGCCAGTGTCGCCGGGTGTGAAATTAAATTCGGCTTTTGATCCGAATAAACTTCAATTTCTGTATATAGACTACTGAAAATCCCGAGAATGATATTCCGAGAGATGGTTGATTTGAAGGCCGTCTAAGGGGCAGTTTATACTTGTCGATTTTTGGAAAATCATTCCGAAACATCCCTCAAAAATGTTTAGCCAAGTTCATTTTCTGTATATAGACTACTGAGAAGCCCTAGCATGATATACCGAGAGATGGTTGATTTGCAGGCCGTCTAAGAGGCAGTTTGTACCTATCGATTTTTGGAAAATAATTCTGAAACATCCCTCAAAAATGTTTAGCCAAGTTCATTTTCTGAATATAGACTACCAAGAGATGGTTGATTTGCAGGTCGTCTAAGGGGCAGTTTATACTTGTCGATTACTCAAATGTAAAACTGCCCCTTAGACGACCTGCAAATCAATCATCTCTAGGTATATCATTTTAGGGCTTCTCAGTAGTCTATATTCAAAAAATGAACTTGGCTAAACATTTCTGAGGGATGTTTCAGAATGATTTTCCAAAAATCGACAAGTATAAACTGTCCCTTAGACGGTCTGCAAATCAACCATTTCCCGGCATATCATTTTCGGGTCTTTCAGTAGTCTATATACAGAAATTGAAGTTAATTCGGATCAAAAGCCGAATTCAATTTCACACCCGGCGCCACTGGCAAATTGGCTGCTAGAAAAAACCGGCTGCTAACTTCACACCGGTGGTTTCAACTGAGTTACAATGTATTGAAAGTAACAAAAATTAATTGCAGATTAGTTTACTTAAATATTAGGGTATTTTGGTAAAATTGCAGATCGATTACTTTGTCTCTAGTCATCGTAGTCTACTTTTTGAGATGAATTTCAGAAAAGAATGAGAAAAAACATTTCTTAAGGAAAGCAACTAATTTCTTTATTTTCAGTTTCCATACTGCATTAATTGTATAATAATTTTTTAATACGACAAATATTCCATCTAAGAATAATTATTAGTCAAAAATCTCCGAACCAGAGTCTTTTAAAATATATTGTGGTAATCGAATGCTTTCAAAGAGAGTTTTCTCTTTAAATAATGGTTTAACCCAAATGATGTAAAATACCTGAGACTGATACTTGAATACATTATTCAATAAATTAGACCGTCTGTAGAGAATAGTAAAGTGAGAATGTGATAAGCAAACAGAATAGAAATATTACAAGCAAATAACTATACAAATAAAATACCAAACTTTTGCATAGGTACTAGAGGAATTCTGATTTGTTTCATCCTTTTTCCCGACTCTTCATAAAAATAAGTAACAAACATTTCAATTGTCACTTTGTCCTTTTTGACATCACATGTTGAAAGGTAAAGGTTGCGTCTTCCCGAGCTCACACAAGTCTCTAGAAGACTTCTTATAATTTCAACAATCTTTTTAATCTTGTTAATGTTATTTTTTATGCAATTAAACTTCTCCCGAATAATATTACGTGTTGATCGTTTTTTTACAAGCTTTTATTTAACTTGCTTTGTCCGAAATCAAAATTTGCAATCCATTTTTCAAGCACTTGCTGACTTCAGCTGAGCTAAAATTGTGCACAGTATAGGTAAATAACCGATGACAGTTGAATAATTTTAAAGAAATTACCACCCTGCCCCCTTGAAGGCTAGATAGAGAAAACGAAGGAAATCGGAAATTTTCTGGAAAAAAATTGTTAGGGGAGCTTGGACCACTTCTTTCTCGAATAAAGTCGCGAAAACTCGCCAAAATAAAATCAGAAAATTTCGTAAAAATAGTGGAACAACATGGGAGCGTTGAATAATTGGATACATAAAGAACAAGTAGGAATTCGGACCAATTTCAGACGGTTTCGAATATAATTGCGAAAAAAAAAGTTTGTTGGGGATCTCGGACACACTCCTTGTCGAAGTTTTGTGGGTTTTATACACTAAATAGTATTTATTACTTTCTGCTTCACTAGTTTATAAATAAAAGCTTGTTTTTAAAAAGATATTTTACGTTTATTTTATTCACGAAAAATACTACTATTTTATTTATTTTCTTTTGAGTCGGCACCTTGGACAAACTGTTCTGAATAATAGTTTATAAATAAAGTTTTTGAAAAGAATTTTTATATTTTACATGAAGAATAGTAAGAATACTAAGGGCCGGTCTTTTCACCTATAGATAAGTCCCAGATAACTCTATCTATCAGATAAGGATATGTGAACCTGTGAAGTTTATCCGATAGATAGTTATCAGAGACTTTATTGTAAGGTGAAAAGACCGGCCCTAAGAAGTCTAAGGACTTTTGTCATAAATTTCAACCTTGAACCCTGAAAATTACTTATTATTATTATTTTTTTTAGGATGGCACATTGGTCAAAATGTTCTGATGTCGGCACATTGGTCAACATTTTCTTATCAATAGTTTTATAAGTAAAAGCTTGTTTTTAAAGATATTTTTTACCTTTCTTTTATTTAAGAAAATTACTAACGAATCTTAAGACTTTGTAATAAATTTCAACTTTGAACACTGAATCCCAAAAATAAGTAGTTATTATTTTGTTTATTTATTTTTAAAGTCGGTTCATTACACAAAATGTTCTGATCAATAGTTTACAAGTAAAAGCTCTTTCAAAAGGAATTTTTGCATTTATTTTATTTATAAAAAATACTAACAAATCTAAATACTTATTCATAAATTTTAACTTCGAACGTTGAACCCTGAAGATTACTTATTACTTTTTAAGTCGGCACATTAGGCAAAATGTTCTGATCAATACTTTCATAAATAAAAGCTTATTTTATTCCGTTTATTTTATTTATGAAAAATACTAACAAATCTAAAGACTTTGTCATTAATTTCATTTCAACCTTGAACGTTGGACACTGAATCTTGTTTATTATTATTTATTTTTCAGTTGGCACATTTGTAAACATTTTCTGATCAATAGTTTTATTATATAAAAGCTTGTTTTTAAAAGTATTTTCACGTTTATGTTATTTATGAAAAATATTAACAAATCTTTGTCATAAATTTTAACCTTAAACGTTGAAACCTGCAAATTTGTTATTATTTTATTAATTTTTTTTAAGTCGGCAGGCACATTGGCTAAAATATTCTGATCAATAGTTTTATAAATAAAAGATTGTTTTTTTAAAAAAATTTCACGTTTGTTTTATGAAAAATACTAACAAATATAAAGGACTTTGTCATATATTTTCACCTTGAACGTTGAACACTGAATATTAGTAATTATTACTTTTTTCAAGTTGACACATTGATCAATAGATTTATAAATGAAAGCTTGTTCTTAAAAGAATTTGTTACGTTTATTTTATTTATGAAAAATATTAACAAATATTAACATTGGACCTTAAACCCTAAAAATTTGTTACTATTTTATTTTTTCAAATTCGGTACATTGGTCAAAATGTTGTGATCAATAGTTTATAAATAAAAGTTTATTTTTAAAAGGATTTTTTACGTTTATTTTATTTATGAAAAATACTATGTAACAAATAGGTAGGTACCTATAAGACTTTGCGTTAATATATTAATATTACTATTTTTTAATTCGTATGAAATGTTCTGATTAACTTGCTGACGAATATCACAGAAACGTCAGAAAATGTATTGAAAATATTTTAAATAAAAACTAAGGGCACTGGAGTCTTTCCCAATAGGTACCTAGGTATCCAAACCACGATTTTTTAATACCTCGACAGGAGTTGCAGAAGATGGTCCCTTAAATAAAACTTAGTGTAAAGATCAACAGTTTCAAACAGTTCACTGTAAATAAGAACATCTATAATCTTGATGAATGCAAAGACCTACTCCAAACAAAGAATTGAATTTTTTCATATCTACCAACTAGGTATTAGATATTATTTTCATCGTTTCAACGTTCCTCTATCTAGGTAAGTACCTCTAAACTTAATCTTTACATTTTGTACCTACCGACCTATCCTTACTTAACCTGGTAGGTATTCATAATGCAAATGAGAAGATAAATAAATAATAGTATGTTTGTAGGTATAATTTTCCCTGAGAACTAGGGAAAACTAATTCAAACTGCCTTTTATAAGGTACGGAAATCACTACCTACCTACTTCTTGTAACTATTATTGTGAATAAATAAAAATAGAGTAGGTAGGTAATTTCTCATAGAATACAGGAAACTTAAACTATATTTCCATCTAATTTTAGCAATGGTTTATTGTCATTTCAACCTTGATTCTTCAAATTTAAATGTAGGAACTGATTTGCAAATTCAGAAGGGTCAAAAAACTTTGCAAATGACCTTGAAAACACTCTTACTACATAACAAATACGGGTCCTAAATAATTATATCAGAACTGCCCTCTTTTTCGTACAGAATGATCTCCCTTTCAATTTATGACTTGTAATAAGACCCCTTTAAATCGATAAAATTAAGCGTAGAGGACAATTTGCTTGCTTTGCTACCTCATCACTTTCATCTAACGGAGAGTAGCGCCCGTGCGAGAATTTCATGGTCAGACTGTACCTGGCAGATGGCTGTTTTATTCTCTGATCAAGGGGAACCGGAAAGATACCGAAGGGTGCGATGCGAAGCCGAGAAAGGGTCTAATTTTTTAAAAACTTTATAAACAAAATAATGAAATATGATCGTATAGATAGGTATCCATGATTGGAAAAATAAACACATTTGAATAGGTAGGAATTTATCGAAATTTTCATCGTCTCAACTTTAAAATTCTTGTGTAAATATTTATTCTAAAATAGATACATTCTTACATTCTGTATCGATATCTCTAACCGTTAAAATAAATTTCAAAAGGCTGACTTATTGGCTGTTATGAATTTATTAACACACCGTACCTAGGTACCTACCTATAGTTAGTCATTTACCTACAAATTTTAAATTGCCAAGTGAATATTATCAACTTTCGATCTACTATCTACCCTCAAGTCCCTCAACTCAGTTTGAGAACAGGTCAGTGACAACTTTTGTTGCTAAAGAAAAGAATACACGCAGAAAATACAAAGGATTACATTTGAAAAGATTTGAAAAGAATTCCCCTCAAAAGAAACACCTGCCCTGAATAAATTCTTCGATACGAAATACTTTGCATGTAAACAAAGTTACAGGTACAATTTGTTACACAACAGTTAACAATTTAATTGATAATTTACAGAATTACAAGTTCTAGGCTAGACAAATTATCCAACACAGCTCGGGAAAGGGCATTGATTCCTTTCTCGAGATGAATCGATTCTTATCAAAACTAACTTCCATTTGACCTTGAGAACTCAATATTCTTCCTTTATCTTCCCGCCTAGATAATATACGGTTACTTATTTTACATTTTCTTGCACGGGTTGAAGAGTGAAATTACTTATAACGGCATTTCAACAATTAGCAACAGAACATTAAATTTAATGTACATGTCCAACGTAAAAACTTAAGTGGGTGTACCCTATTCTACAGCAACCAGCAAACAATTGTTAAATGATTGTTTATTAGCACTCGGCAACAATAACAAATAGTGCAATAACACAAGCACGAGAAAACTGAAAACATTTCCAATGCAAAATTTGTAGTTTTTCTCCAAATGATGAGATAACATGCGCCTACTAAAAGAGCGGGATTCGTACGTTGGGTAGAGTCCATTTAAGACACGAATCATTACAAATATCGTTTTATCACATTTCTTTCGATTTTTAACAGAAAAACCTCCAAAAAAGTCAACAAAAAATAACTTGTCACTTACCTATTCAATTTCTATGGGATTTTCGTTGTGTCTAGTAATATTTTCATCAAAATTCAGCAAAAATAGAATTTTAACACTGACAGCACTGTACACCCAACGAATGTATACAAAACTTCTAGCGAGCCCACAAAGAACGAAGAGGGAATTCAAATCGCGCGCTGATAATTGGTTGACACAAGTCACGAGTGCTTCCCGCGCGACTGCCATTGGCTCGTGTATTCACCGGAAAAGCCGTTCTCAACATCGAACAACCGTGCACATGGCAATGGCGCTTGACATTTAATTTAACCTAAGATTACATAAAAACCAAACAATAACACAAATTCAAAATTCCTTCATAATTTTACCCGTTTTTCAACAAAAATTTTGATACCAACAGTAACATGTATTATATTCTGCGAGCTTCACAGTAAAATGAAACTCATTTCAGAATTGACCAACTTTTACCGGGAATAAGTTGCCATCCAGTGTCATGGCAGCCGCGCAAATTCGAACTTTGTTATTGTTTTGTATCGATCAAGGTTATTTTGCCGGGTGATATTTCCATAGCGGTCGATTTTTAAGAAAATCAGCTAGAAAAATCGGGTTTTCGAATTTTTCTCAAGAAAAGGTCGAGAGAGATAAAAATCAATAATGGGAATGGTCGAGTCCATTTCGTGAATTTACAGGGGTGGTACGCTAAATTATAACAAACCCATGAAAATCCAGATGAGAGGCTATTCCCGATATAATTGCGAAATTTATAGCTTTCTCGTAGATAGTTTGGACATGGGACTCGGGTGGGAAGAGATAGAGTTTTTCGAGGGTGGAATAAAATTTGAACCAGGTTCATACATAAAATAGATTTTACAGAACAGAACCGTAACACAGTTTTTTTAACAATAGAGATGGTAGGTAAACTGTTAGGTATATCTTCCTAGGTAGGTACCTACCTATTAAAGGAAGAAGAAAAATTGAAATTTAGAACACTTTCATATGTTTTGGTACGCCGTATGCTAATTTCTTCTGATTAATTTGTGAAATTGTCCTAGATGTTTATTTAATTTCTTGACGTATTTTTTTGGAAATTTCAACCTTCTACAATCTGAAAATGGAAAGTATGTTAAATGAAGGAAATCAATGTGGGTAAAATTTAATCAATTTGCTTGATAAGCTACTGCTTTTACAAAACTGTTGTCTTGAAAAATTGATATATTACCTGATTTATCGTTTTTTAAATTGTCTATCTGAAAATAACTAAATGACCCCTTTAAAAAAAACGTTCACATTTATCAAAACTTATCAACAACTCTTTTGATTAGAATTGACAGAATTGGAGACCGTTCTTTGACGAAAACCAAACAAAAAATCAGTGAATGTTTTGTTGGACGGTTCCTAGAAATGAATGCGGCATACCTATATATATTGATTTTTGAAAAAATAAAAGTTGCGTTAAAAAAACTCGGAATATTGTTTTTCAGTGACTTCAAAAGTATTAAAACTGAAAAGAAAAAACGATATGGAGTGATGCTTGTAGTATTGTCACCATTCAACTTGTACTTTCTTTCTTTCAGCGACTTGGTCCTAGTAAACACTTTTCCGGCGTTTTCGAGTGTTAGTTTAAGGATTTCTATCAGCTTCTTTCCAGAGATTTGGTTCATGTAGTACTGACAGACCTGTTGGTACAGCTAGAAGGTCAATTTTGTTCCAAGTCACTTGTGTCTTTTATAGTTCTCACTATATCTCCTTGTTGTATTACGTGTAGTCTTGGTTATTCCTCCCCAGTCCTTCTAGCAATGTTTATTGTTATTTGTTTTTGGGTGCATTCAAACTGTAATGCATCTCTTTTGGCACTAGAGGATCGGCGAACTCAATCTCAAGATGATATTTACTATGTATCCTTCAATTCCTATAGATGGTTCATAGAAAATATATAAATAGTAGCTGGAAATAACTGAACTAAAATGTTTGGTTTCTAACAATAATGAAAGAACTTTATTCTACAAGTGACAAAAGTGTATGAATTACGAGATTTATAAAATAAATGTGTTCAAATAACATGGAAAATATCAATCAGATTATTCATATCTTACCTTCAATTGATGAATGAAAATACTCGAAATTGATATCAGTTTTTTATTCGATCAAAGACACGAAATTTGCTTACTGCAATTTAAATCCACCAATGTTATCAAAAATGAAATAATTCACACGAAAACAAGGAGTATCAAAATGCAACACAAAATATTAGTCATCTTATTTTATTCGTGCATTACATTTCTTCATTCCAAAATTGCAGCAATTTCCAAATTGCAATAGATGCCCAGTAGGAATATATCTCCATTCAAGTCATCATATTACAAAATTTATGATGCTTGCTCTACATAAATCATCCGGTATACGTGCATATGTTACTACTGAACATGTAAGGAAATTCAGTTAAAACAAAAAACAAACAAAGGACTTTATTTTAAATTTGTAGAGATTGCAACAAATGACAATAAATTGCTATGCCTTTCAGAAAAACATCCTTACACAAATATTCATCATATCTATGGAATGTTGGTACAGTATTTGATATAGGCGAAAACCCCAAACCAGGCAATCCAATTTCTCTTAGATATCGAACATCCGTTATTCCAGGACAAACAACTGGATTCAATTTCAAACCTCTGAAAGCAAAGAATTTAAAAAAAGCGGGAGAATTCTCATTAAATCCCTATTTGCAAGGAATAGCACAGGCAATAGGTACTTTAACCTGAAAAAAAAGCCGGAGGGAGGAAAGTTGGTAATAAATTTTGTTAAACAGTTATTTTCTTTTATTTCTTGTGATTTTTTACCCCGTTCAGACTGATCATATTTTGTCGATGTTCGACAGATAAACAAATAATTTGATAAGTTGTATAGAAAATAAGAAAAAGTCTTCATGTTATTTCGATTTGAACAAGCCAAAACATTTCTGGACAGCAACATAGTACATCATAAAACATAGTTTGCGACCACACCCTCTCAAACTTTTGCGGATGGCAGCTTCGATTTCTGCCTTTCTTTCCTCTTCTTCAGAGTAGCTTAAAATCTCTCCAACTTTTGCAGTTCATGCAAATAATGGAACATTTCACCCCTGCCTTCCTTCAACTACAAGAGCCGCATTTTTTTTGCATTTAGGAAAGGAATTTAAGAAGATCCTCAGGAGTGGGCTCTTGTGTTGCTGTAGATAGAGTGAGGCCGCCCTTTCTTCTTTTCCATCCCCACCCCATGCAAAACACATAGATAGTGCCAAAATTCCTTTGGCGTGGTTTGACAAATCTGAAACATAAACCTAAACAACAAAATCAAGAAAGAGTAAATTTTCGCCAACCAAAATCCTCATTGTTGATAGTTTCTAATTTCTACACGTTCTTTATATTTGGTAAGCTCGATGAAATTAGCGAGTATTGGATTTCACGGCAAAGTTCATGATCTCTTCAAAAATGAGTTCGAAAAAAGAACTAATTTTTAAATTGATGAAGCTAGATCGGAACAAAAATCTTTCGAGTTGGTGTGCCACAGGGGACCGTTTTGAGGCCACTTCTATTTACTATCTATCTCAACGTCTTTATTTATATATTAATACTAAATTCATAGTTTTGCAGATGATAGTTATATTATATGGAAAAAAACTGGATCAACTAACAAACTGAGACCACATTAGATTTAAAAATGATTAAAAATTGAACAGCCGACTCACAGAAAACTTAGGGGTATGCTTGACAGACAGAAATAGGAAAAATAAATAGTATGCCTTTTGAGGAAATTACGAAATCTATTGTCAAAATTATTTTGAACACCACCAAAGTTTGATTCTGATAAGTTGATATAATAATATTAATTAATAAATTCAACTTCTGGTGATGCGATCTTTATAGATACTCTACACATAAGATGACACTTGACTCTAAAACTATCAATTTTAAATAATACACTATTATTTTTTTGCGGCTTCTTTTTTCTAAGACTCATCAAATTGAAGATGGCAGAGAGAGCTTAAGAGGATGGGGGACACAAACTTATTATATGTTTTTTAGAATATCGAACTATATTAGCAAGTTTCATCTCTCCCGCATTTTTTCACGTAACTTCATTTTTAACGCCCTGCTGCCTGGGCTGAAAGTGATCAAAAATGGGTCAATTAAAACACATGAATGTAGTAAGTAATAATTCAAAGTGTTGTCGAAAACACATTAAATATTTCCGGTGTTATTCTCGTCAATTCACAACAACTTTTGAATATTCCTTTCCAATTACCATTTTTGCAAATCCCTAGTAATTTTGACAAAAAAATTAAGAAATTTTAAATATATTCTATTGAAATTATGCAATTTCTATGGAATTGTCAAACTTATGAGGTTTTTCATTTAGCCAGGACAACACATATAGTCTGAGGCTCTTGAAGTCATCCTTGGTTTACTGCAAATGGTTATTCCGGTTCAACTCATATTCATTATTCATATCTACGACTTTGCTACGATCTGTGGAAATAATAGTTGTATTTAAGTGTGCTGATGATAGCATATTTTTACTTGTACCTAAAGACGAGAATGAAAAGACAAATGCTGTTTTTTTTTACCCTATTAAACTCTCAATATCCCTAGCCACATCACGAAACAACAAGAAATTGCGTTTCCTGATCATTTCAGATTTCTTGGGAATATTTTTTCTTATTTATTCATTTGGAGAACAAAATTACAAAATTGAAATTTTGATACCACAAGAAATTCAATCAAACATGATATAGGCTTTAAAATATACTTAACGCTAAAAATGCATAGCCAGTTTCTAATTTAGAGCCAAATACGGCATCATTTTATAGGTAGGCAGTAGTGGTAGTGCTAATAAAATGTTCATGATTAAAAAAAGCTGTACATCTCATGAAACATCTAAAATTTAAAGACTACTATAATACTACGAATTTTAATGTCTCATACTGGTAGTATTGGCTGAAAAGGGGACTTTTCAAGCATGAACAAAACATTTAAATTTTGTTCTAAATTGAGTTTTTCTCTCCTTGTCTTGATCATGAAATCGTTTTTTGTTTTGACTGGCTCGTATTTTTTTTCTTATTCGATAAGTGTAATAATATTATTATTATCCAAAAATGAAGATATTCAAATTGAACCTCAAACAAGTTAACAAACATTAGTAAAATTACAAAATATCAAAATTCGACAAAAAACTTAAACAGTTTAATCAATTATACATTCATTATTTCAACATTGCAGAGCTTTCAATAAGTGGCAATAAACGCCAATTCCTCTCAGAAAAACCTCTTTATTCAAGTACTCATCAGTTTGATGCAATGTTGGCACAGTATTAGGCATAGGCGAAAACCCAAAAGCAGGTAACCCACATGCTCTTATGAACCTAGCATCTGTTGATCCTGGGCAAATATATGTTATCAATTTCATGCCTCTGAAAATAAAAAAATCATGTAATAAATGTTAAAAACAAAATTTCCTCTGGAGCTGATCTATCGGAATATCGTATTAACAGTTCAAACAAATTGAATAATGTCTTCTTTCCATCTATCATTCAATTGATATGTCTAAAATAACTTCAACTTGCATTCTCTCTTCTTGCATCTGAGAAAGTTTTACTCGTTCAAAAACAGTCATACTTCAACAATTTTAACCAAATTTGTTACACCAGAGATCCTTTAACATTCAAGAACAACAACATACAATGATAATAATGACTACAGTGCCAGAGGTGCCAAGTATTCAGACTAAGAGGAATTCAATAAACTATAAATGGTTTAACACAATCCATATTGAGAAGTTTTATTAAATTTAAAAGGACTATAAAGCTATAACTCCTCATAAACTTCTACTCACTGAAAGAATATAATTACTATGACAAAAAATCTTTGACGTGAAAGTCCGAGTATAATACAGTATACACAATTTACAATCTTTCTGTGCATTAAACCAGTCTAGGCATATGATTTTATTGTAATGCATGTCTGAGTAGTAGTCTTATACTTTTTATCTTTATTTATTTCATTAACACTTCAAAACTCTATCACCCATCTTGAAATATTTTGTCTGGAACTGCTGCAAATATGTAAGTAATTAAATAAATTATCTATCTAACGGTATGTAAGTGTTCATATCTTATTATTCTTGAAAAGTACAGATATATTTTCTTTATTGTCGCTCGATAATACTAAATGGTTTTTTTTCCTTTGAAATATTATTTACAATCCATTGACGATCAGAAAGTAGCAATATTTGAAACATCTCAATTGTAATTCGATGATTACTATAATTACGTTACTGATTTTTCTAACAATATTACTAATTCAGTGTCACAATTTTCACTCGGGTTTGAAGGCCGTCGTTTTTTAGAATTTCTAGCGCGAGTGGCTAGCTTCTTCAGAGGCTTATGCATCATGAATAATCTCAGATGACTGGAGATTCCGTCTGCGAAGATTGTATTTATTCTGATTTAGGTAGTCCTGTTCGTTAATTACCGTATCTGGATTCTCGCTAACCCTAATTGACCCCTTTCTACCTGTCGGCTTAATGTCGTTGATATCCTTTGTTCTTTCAGAATTACTTATTCTCGTATCTGGGTTAAGCATATTTTCGATAACATTAATTGACACCTTTTTGCCTGCTGTCTCAATGCCGTAGTTTTCTTTTGATACTCTGGAATTTCTAAGAATTCTTCTTCTTTTCTGTTAAAATTTTCCGTGTGTTTGTGGATCTCTATTGCCTCCCGTACAAGTCGGCTATGGTATCCCTGGTTGGGGGCAAGAAGTTTTACTTCCTCAAACAGAATCTTGTGGTTTCCTTCACTGAGCGCGTGTTCTGCCACTGCTGACTTGTCCGTTTGGCCTAATCTGCAGTTCCTCTGATGTTCCTTCAGCCTTGTTCCCATCGATCTTTTTGTGGTTCCGATGTATACCTTTCCGCAAGTGCATGGTATGCATTATTATTATTTGTTAGTTGAACTCTTCATGAGTTTATTGCTGTAGGATTGTCCTTGGGCCTGATGGGCCAGACATTCCGACATACAAAATAATTATTCAACTAGGGATTAGATTTGGTGTGATCGTTATCACGAACGTAAACCCGTGCGACAGGAGGGGTAGGTATACAAAAATACAAAGAGATCTTCTGGTAAAATGATTACTTGAAGTTTTGAAGGAGGAGAACAGATTTGGATGACAGCCCAGTTCAGTTGTTGTAGGCGAGCAGAGTGTTTGCATAATGCCGTCCTGGTCGCCGTGTATTCGTTAGCAATTTCTAAACCTTTTAGCTACTCGGAAATATTGATACTATTAATTGTGAATCGTTTTGGATTAATAGTTTCGTGTGCATATTAAGTGGTAATTACCTGAGAACGGGTGTCTGAAATTAATTAACACTAGGGCTCCTACTCTACTTCGGAAACCTCAGCTCCAACAAATATTTAGTAAAAAATAATAATAGACAAAATTGGGGCATCAATAAAATTTGTTACTATACATATATAACATTTAGGGGACCTTAGCTTATGAGATGTGAAGTATTCATCACGCGAATAATACATTTTAGCTGTTTTTTAGAAAGCATTACATTATTCGCATATTTGAAATTATTAGGTAATAAATTATATATTCTGGGACCGTATATATTTATTGTGTCACAGTATGGTATATACAGATAATTTTCCAATCTGGTATTCATGTTATTAATATCACTATTACATAAGAAGGAAGACTTCTTTTAAAACACATGCCTCAAAAATGAGGAGCATGCTAGTGTTGATATTTTAATTTTTCTGAAAACACTTTTACTAGATTACTCAATTTTGTGCTCGAAAAACATCTGCTGATAAAAATGATTCTCAAAAACAGATATCACATCTGATGCTCGGGGCTACAGACGTTACAAATGTTCTGTTCTTTAGTATTTCTCAAGGTTCTGAGTTAGTAGCATATAGTGTTGATTTCACTCGCCAAATATTCTCAGTGGGTTTTCCAAGTAACACATTCATCTAAATTGACACCTAGAAATGTCTCCATTTTTTTAGTTTGTACTTAAATGTAAGTCATCTAGATAAAAATCAAGAAATGGAGATAATGTGATGTGACAGTTTCAAACTATAGACTTAAGATGACCAATTTAATAGTCTATTTGCTAAGATATCACGTATTTTCAAAAAGTTTTAGCTTTGAGCTAATCATGCTTTGTTGTTTGCTGGATCTCGGTCTAGAGTGGTAGTAGTTTCTTCCAAACATTTAGAAATATGAAAATATACTAGATGTCATCGTGTTGAATTTTTAGCAGGTTATTCTGATTATTTACTGAAAATATCCACAAACAGGAAATTTAATTTATTTTGGTATACCACAAATTACTGAGTCCAATAAATCTACGTTGAAGTGAAACACAAAATGCGAGAATCTTGAGGTATTAAAATGTATCCATTATCAATTGCAAAACATAAAAACTAGTGCCGAACCCTTACCGATAATTTGGTTTAATCTGCCATAGGCGGAGATAGATCAGTTTATTATTGTGTTATTTTCAAAAATAAGTTTGAAAATATGTCTTATGCTAGGAAGTATTTGTTAAAACGGGATCGAATCATAAGTTGGACGACGTTATGCATTACTACGCTGTGCAATTTCATAATTATCATTAGCCCATGAACTCCAAAACGACATATTTTTATGTAATTTTTAAAATCTTTAAATTCAATACACCAGAAGCAACGGTTTGAATACACACCACTGACTAAATATCTCTCTCCATAGTTTTCAAACATAAAAAGATGATTAAACTCTTCAGCCTCGATACTCCCTCATCAAACACACTGCGTGGAACCGTACGACTCGCCGGTTTAATTGTTTGAATTTTTGACGCACGTCAATCAAGTCATCGTGGACAGGCGCTTCCTTTGAATTTAAACGGGTAGTAAACCTTATTTTTAGTTTCTTCATTTGGCATGATTGTTGTGCGTATATATTGAATATCGATTACTCCTCATATAACTATGATTTGCAATTGATAATGGATGAACTTGAACAACACAGGAAATAGCAAAACCCAGTTAATACAGCAATTTTGCAAAACTCGTTAATTCGCACCCTAAACCTTGCGTTTTGAAGGATCCCACTCAAAACTCACAGCTCAACCAAAACGTTTTATTATAACCAGAAATAAATGTCTCAACAAAATAACAAGCAACAGCAGAGTATACCAAAATGAAAATTGTCGAATTGTATAATTCGATCAGCTGGTTCGTCATCTTAACCAGTACGGTCTTCGACGTTAGCGACGCTTGTCAGTATTTTGTAATAGTGCTCGATTCCTCTCAAAAACATCGTTCTGTTCAAATACTCATCGTTATCGTGTAAGAGTATGGGCGTGTTATTCATAGGGGAGAATCCAATAGCCGGTAGGCCCACTTCACGGACGTACCTACTGTCTGTACCCCCGGGGAAAACCTGAGTTTTTAGAGTGAGGCCGCTGAAAAAAATTTACAGTGTTGGGGTGCAAAAAAGCGGACAACCAAACATAAATTTTACATAAACAGATTCTCGGAAGCATAAGAAATATTGAACAAATGAAAAAGACGAGAAAAAAGATTTGAATAAAAAATTATTCGTTTTCCAATAGAGCAAGGATATACCCAGGTGTATTAGGTTCTGATAACTACTCCTATGAGACAGTATCTTCCTTTTTCACTGTCAGCCATTTTTCTTTCTCTCTACTAAATTTCATATCAATTAATATAAAATGGGGCTTAAAGGGGCATACAAAGTCAAGTGGTTAAAGAAAAAAATCAATTTTGAATAAATTTTCAACAATTTGGGATTGCATTCATTATAGTGCACCTTAAATAATTAATAAAATAATAATAATAATAATAGATTTTATTGATAGGTCCAGAACAACAAAAAAAAAAGTTTACAAAAGCAAGTGGTTTTTGACAACATTCCAGAATGGAACCCTTAGTACCTATCAAAAGGCAGAATTCAAGTTCCGATCTTGTCACGTGAGTGACGCGGTCGGACCTTGCTCTTCAATAAATCATTGTACCTGTGGTGTTATACAATGAGATAAAAATGTTTCCCCTTTAGTAATGACTCGCTTGGTTATTGAAATGTGCAACTAGGAATATATACAGTGTCCTTCAAAAAGTTGGCATCATATGAGAAAAACTTGTATTAATGATTTATTTTGAAATTCGATTTGGGAATTGAGTTTTGCTTAAAAAAGATGAAAAAATGTCCAAAACGAACAGGATCACGTGACTATCGCAATCAGTTATTTTAGTAATCAACCGCTTAAAAATGTTTTGAGTAAAAAGTGAGAAATTTGAAAAATCATTCTTATTTTCGCAAAGAAAAACGTATTTATATCGAAACATAGCAATTTAAAGTTAGTAGTAGGTTGCAGCTAGCGGTATAAAACAGTTTCGTGAAAGTTATTTCTTTAAATATTTCAGAAATTTGACAATTTAAAAATTACCAAAAACTAAAAGTTGAATGTACCAGAACATTCAAATTCGAGACCTATAAGTAAACTTGGAATGGAAACCATTTTTTTTCAACTTGAACAAATAAACCTATTTTAAGCTATTACTTCGAAAAAAGTTAGCGAAAGTCACGTGACCTAGCCCGAGCAGGCCATTTATAACCCTTTTTTACAAGCTGTAATTCAACTGTCTTAGTTTCTTTCTAGTTAAAAATTTGTAATCCATTTTTCTAGCACCGGCTGGTATCGGACTGAACTGAAATTTGACACGCGTTTCAAATGCCGATGACATTACAATAATTTTATAAAATTTAAGGAATTCAAAAAATTTTTGGACTGTTTCGGAAGTGGAAATTTACAGCAAAAAAAACATGATGGTCGGGGAGCTCGAATAACTTTTGTAAGTTGCCCTGTAATCATTGATGTGGGACATGTGCTGAGAAGCTAGATGACAAGCAGTAGCAAAAATCCATGCCACAACATACCAACCTCTGGACGCCTGGAGTACCTATTAAAACACATAATTCAACAAATTCTAATGATAAAAAGTACATAATGTACTAAACGTAAACCATCTTTTTAAAAACCAGCTCTTATTTACCTATATTGAACTGAAAAGCAAAAAATAATTTTTGATGTAGGAAGAACATCAACTTAAAAATTTTGAATTTTTTCTTAAAAGCTTGAGTCGTGAAACACTTGAACTAAAGCCTCAAATATTTAAGAAAATATTTTGAGTGTCAAAAGATGTATGTTGTTCTTACACTAAATATTTTTTTTTACTTTTTAGTTTAAAAATGAAAGGTTGTTCATTAAAGAGAATTTGTAAGTTTAGTTCTTTGAAGCATAACTTAACGCTGAAGTAACATTTTCAAACAAATTATTAATTAAAATTTCTCCATACGATGGCAACTTTTTGACACTACAAAAAAAAGTCTGTGGCAAAGGGAGAACTATTTGTGCTCAATATTGTCTGCCCGAAATAACAGTAAGGAAACAATAACAATTTAGATTCTGGTTAAATATATCACAGATTTGTTTTTCAATCTCTAATTCAGATTTTTATATTTACTCAAAAATTATACAGACAGCACGAAATTCAACACTATTTAATTACTCATGAAAATAAGATATTTTATTTGGGTCATATGTAAACTGTATTCTATGTTTCATTCTGACACTATTTTCATCATGAATGAATCAGTTAATCACCCAATGAATAAAACAATCAATAAGTTTACTTCTGAAAAATGTTATGTTTAGATTTTCTTTACTTGCGCTCTTTTGTTGTACAGTGTTTTGTGCTATGCCTTTTTGTCCTGTACGGTTTGTCATCACTATCTTTAATTGGCTTGTGCTAATTACTTTGGGCAGTATATTATTTTTCTGTCTGCCAGTTTCGATTTTCATTTGATGCTGAACTACTTCTTATAAAAACTGTTCTTGTCTCTGATATCTGATCATACATTTTTTCCGAGGAAAACGTGTGTTCCTCCTCCTCATCCTTTTAATAAAAATTACAGCAAATAAATTCGAATAAATTTGAAAAATTCTAAGAAAAAAACTAATGAGAGTTTTTTAAATTGCTTCCTCAATCAATCTTTTTTTTAGTGTTTGAATTATTGTGAAATATTATTAAAGCATTCTTTGTTTTTGTTGCTGTTTTGTCATTGTCCAGTTTTACCATAACACTTTTCTTGTATTATTTTGTCTAGCTCTGAGTGAGTCTGACTCACCCAATAAAGAAACACATTTTTATTATAAGGTATGGTAAAAAAATTCGACAATCGGAAAAAACGAGTCAAACCTAAGATTTTGGTCATCCATTGTGAATTTATCTGTCCTTTAGATGAAATAAATATTGGCATATATTCCTTTTCAATTACATTTTCATCTGAATTCCTTGTTGAGTTTACTTTAAGATATCTTCAATTATTTTTAACTATATAAAGGAAATACACCTACAGAGAGTTTTTGATATTCTTGACTTACAAAGAACAAGCAGTGAAAAAATAATAAAAATTAATTATTGTAAGTTAAAAACTATATTTTTAAAACAGTTTTAAAGAATTTAAAAACTATTAATTACATTATTATTATTATTTAATATTTCAAGTAAAACAAAATAATTAGATATTTTGTCTAAACACAAAACTGCCCCATTTTCATTATATTTATTGATATTTGTTCAGATAAATGGCTTAAAATGTGTTGGAACAAGTCTAAGACTAGAACCAAAAGAAGAATAATGAGATCTTAGTCAAAGTGCAGCTTTTCTGAATTTTAACCTTTTGTGGGTGCAAAAGCAAGAACATACGAATCAAATCACTTACAGCTCATCAGTAGCTTTCTTGAAAGCGATCCAATATGGATTCGAAGCATCAATTTTCGTTGCAGGGATTTGGTTTTGCTTCTGTTCGTACTTGATATAGACTCCTTGGCCTGCTTCTTTACACCATCTGTTCAAAGTTTCTTCCCACGATTTCAAGTCTGTCGTAACGGGAATGCGACAATCTACCACTAACACAAATTCCGGAGGGATTACATTTGATTGGACACCACCCTGAAAGCGAAATAAAAAAAAATAATTATAATGTCAAATAATAATAATAATAATAAAATGTCTTTATTTTAATTATCCTCGGCGAAGTCCAGATAAACTGCTCTACTTAACCGAGTACCAGTTACATATAAGTATTTCACAAATAAAGAAAAAATGTCTACATAAACAATTTAACAAGTTTTAAAACTAAAGGAGAGATTCACATAAATGAAATGCATAGAGGGAAAACATTAATATTGTTCCTATTTATAAGACATTTAAAAGCAGGTTTTATAGAACCAGAATATATTCCTTATAAGCTCTCTTAAATCCATAGGATGATTTATTTTTGACAGATAATGGTATAGAATTGAGTATTTTTGCTGCAGAGTAAGAAAATGACCTCTTGAACGCAGCAGTAGTATGCCTGGGTATTACAAGAAGATTCCTATTTCTGGTGTTTACATCATGAACAACCGACCGATATGTAATTTTTTTTCTAATATGCGAAGGAGTTCCTTTTTCTAAAACTTTATGGGCAAAACATGCAAGGTGAAGATTCCTTCTGTCTGCATATCAAGCCATCCTAGTTCCGCTATATATGGAGTTACATGGTCTCTCATTCTCAAAGAACAAATGAAACGAATACATGAATTTTGAATTCTTTGAATTCTTGCTGATGTTCTAATATCGAGGCACAGTCCATAAAACAAATCGCCATAGTTAGAGTGACTCAAAACTAAGGTTTCACACAACTGTTTCCTCAAATCTTTGTTTAGAATTGTCCTGTTACGGTAAAGATTTCTTAACGACATATAGCTTTTCTGGACTATTTGTTTAATATGTGTTTTAAACCGTAAATCATCGTCAATAAATAGTCCCAATTTTTTTATTGTTCTACAGGGCTCAATACTTACACCATTGATTACCACTTCATCTGTGGCATGAGCTCGGTTGCCCAAATATATCATTTGTGATTTGGTAGGATTCAATTTCAAACCGTGTTTATTAGAATAATTAAATATTTTATCGAGGGTATCATTAATTCTTGTAATGACTATATCAGCATTATCTTTATTGAAACTTGCATACACTTGAGTGTCGTCAGCAAATTGATGTATATAACAATCACCAGAGAGTTCTTTCAGATCCATAGTATAAAGTAAATGATCTCCTTTTTTTAGTCATTTGTCTCGAAATTAACGCAGACATTTGGAGTAGGATAAAGACAGATAAAACCATAAACTACTTTATAAAAACTACTCCATAGCAAACACAAGGAATATCTAGATTGGATGATAATAATAAGTAGCTAGGGCGCAGTTGTTAAACGCCCGTCTGGTAACCAAGAGGTTCCAAGTTGGGTTCCCAGCCGGGGCGGGCTTTTTTCATTTCCAGATGTGAAAATCTAAATAATTGAGGCTCGTGTCGGCTGGAAATAATCCTCCACGATTCACTGTTGCGTTAAAAATTAACAGTGCTGCTCCTAAGGTGGCGTATGGAGTTAGTAACAAGGTCTATCCAGAACACATGGCTAAAGACCAAAGCAGTCGATGCCAAAACACCAAGGAAAAAAATAGCTTGCTAGCTTGCTCACTTCTTTTCTCTTCTTATTCACCAAATTCATCCTTTTGATTGATTAATGGCATCTTCTAAGAATAATATTCAAAAAGAAACCTAGTCAACAGCCAATAGTAAGTCTTTTAAAAGTGTTGATGGATCATTTTTGTTTTGTTTACCTCAGAACTGAATTCACTTCTATGATGAACCTTCATAAAACACACTTGTGAAAAATTCAAGTCAACATACTTCCCAACATTTAACGTGACTTTTTTCTGGATTGTCTTTTTTTCAGTATTGATAAATTTTCCTTCATGTATCTTTAATCAATGAACTTAAAACATCACCAAAGAGTCTGTCATAGCTCATAAACGTAAACAACTTTGTGTTGTGGGTGTTTTCCATTGGATATTTAGTGTACACTCAGTGTAAAATTGCGCCGGCTGAATATTCAAAACAAAGTTTGCCTTCCAATTTGAAGAGTTGAAGTTTCGTATTTTGTATCAAATTGTTTAATATTACCTACTTGCATTTTTTCTCATAAAGTTAATTCATGCCTAACATTCAGATTTGAATTTTATTATGGTACTAGGACTTTTTGAACTCCATTATGGTCCTAGGACAAAAATTGTGAAAAAATGTTAGAACACTTTACAAAGCTAGGACAAAATTTGCCAGTACTATTTATTTCATTTCCACTAATAATTCAGGAATGGTAAATTTGAATCTTAAAATTTTATTGTAAAATTACAATAGATAGATAGAGATTCTTTATTTTATGAAAACCGGCAACAAATTGTAATATCCATCTATATTTTGAATAAGAACAGGACTACCACAAGAAAGTATTCTAGGACTCCTCTTACTAAAAAATTAATGAGATTTTGATTAATAATAGAGAAATTTCATTACAGGGGTCCTTAAAACATATAGAGAAACGGGTTAATTAACATTAAATAAAATATAAAAATATATAAAATGATTTAAAAATTAATAAACAGTACAAACAGTGCTCTCACAACTCATGAATGAACAAAAATATAAATGTAACACTGTAATAAAATAGGAAAATACAAGTAGTACAATATCAACAACAAAAATCGATAAAATTATCAAATTTTTAATAAAAAAAAAGACAAATTGAATTATATCTCACCTGCAATTGAGTTAAATTGACAGTGGTCACGTCTCCAATAGTCCATGTGGGATTGTCTTTCAATTTCTGTTGTTCCTGTTTTCTGAACTCATACAGTTTATTCAAAAGATATGTAACTTTCTCACCGGCCGTATTCTCCAGTAACAAAGACCCATGACCAGGATTTCCCGGGCAATGAAAGTGCATCTCTGAGAATGAAAAAATCCAAATAGAAGCATAACCTTTGTGAGAATTAGGGAATAAAGAAGGAATACGTACGCCAAATACATCTTTCTGCATAAAATAAGGCATATTCGTTATTTTCACTAGCCATTCCCTCGTCAAGAGCAAAACCAACGTTCAAATCTTTGAAATCATTCATTTGAACAAACTTTTTCATTCCTTCTACTCCACCAATTTCTTCATCTAAAAATGAGTCATTATTAAAAATTGGTCTCGTTAAAAATCGGTACATATTTCACCTCCAACAAAATGAAACTTATTGTAGCAGAAGCCACTATGAATGTAAAAATACCATTGGAGTATTAATCAAAACCATATCAGTTTATTAGTGGATAACAACATCACCAAAAAATACAGTGGAAAATAATGGATAACATTTCAACTGCAAATAGGGGATAGTAAGACCGTTAAGAAAAATATTTTAGTGTTATAGAAAGTCCTACAATTTTCAAGTTATTTGGACTTTTATGAGTTTTAAAAATAGTTACCCTTTTTACTTTTTTGTAGTTTTATTGATCAAGTGTACTATCAGACTCGTATTGAAATTTCAAATTAATGGACGATTCCAGTACCCCTATTCAGTGTTGCCAAAAATGACTTTCTGGTTGAAACTTCTGACATTTTTTAGACTTTTTCTGATATGGTTCAGGGTTGGAATGGCTACAATTTTCAATTAGAAAGATTCCTGGATGTTCCTGGATATGCGAATCAAAGTACTAATGATGATATTGTCAATAATAAAATATTCTAGGGAATTTCACGGTAGTACATTTTTCAATATGACAGATAAAATTCCCTAGAATATTTTTATTTTGTCCATTTCATCAATGTTACTTCGATTCATGTATCCGGGAACACTCGTAACGGACCTTTCCAAGAGATATGAGGTAACACTGAAATTAGAAAGTAAATACGCTAATATCACTCGGGATTTCTTATTTCTTTTTTCTGATAGCTAGTTTATCTATAATCAGAAAAAAAGTGGTTTCGTGACATCACGTTCATCAAAACTAAACTTGGCAACGTTGTTAAAGTTGTGCACCAAATTCTCATTCAAATATAATGTGTCGTATGACAGTTGTCATTTGATACAGATGGGTTCTTTCGTCTGTTTCACGGTGCGATCAATAAGAATAGTTTGTCTCTGTCTAACTCATTTGCCTACCCATTTGATACAAGTGAAGCAGTTCCATCAGATCTAAACTTCAACGAACACTACCTCGATTTATTTTTTGAGGTTAATGCAATTTTCTAAGTTTTGAGAGCTTTTGTTGTTTGTGTTCTAAAATTTGTTATTCATTCCTGTATCTCCAGTACCTGTATCCCTGCAATAACTGAACATGTCGAAAAGGTGCTTTGTACCTCAGTAAATTATCCGAACTTCCCTTCACGAAGCCTTGTTCCATATTTTCAATACACAAAAACACAAATAAATTCACACCAAATCGTTTATGATAACACCTCACTACACTATTATCGAATTTATCAGTTGAATGTTGATTGTTGAATGTAAATAAAATAAACATTAACCTCACATCTTCACATAAATTTTGACAGTTGAGAACTGTCGTTACGATTTGCTGTGTTGTCAACGCTCGTTCTTCATCAAAAGGATGGTCTGTTCAGAAAATTTGAAAGTTACAAGTACAATAAAAAATAGCTAATATGTGGATTTTTATCTATGAGTTGATCAAGTGACAATGTATTGATTATTTCTCAACGGCTTATATCATGCTAGAAGTTATATTTTTAAGGAGAACGGTATTGCCTGTTTCGGAACGTGGATTATGGTGGGAGATATTTCCGATGAACGTGACGTCAGCGGCACACTTTCAAATGTGATATTTTTTTAAAATGAAAGAAAAATAATGGAACTTTTTGTTAAATGGACTTTTCAGACTAACAACTATCGATTTAAACGAGTTTTGTAATTTATTTTCCGTTTATGTAAAGGTCCATTCTTTATAATTGAAAATTATATCTGTTTCGACCCTGAACCATATCAGAAAAGGTCTAAAAAATGTCAGAGGTTTCCACCAGAAAATCATTTCTGGTAACACTGAATAAGGGTACTGGAATCGTCCATTACTGTGGTACTATGAGAAAAAATATTTAATTTCAAATTCGTGTTTTGATAGTTTTTTTCGCCAAAGTTTAAGCTTCTGTAGATTGAAAATTGTAGGGCGACCTGAATGGCCAATATTCCCAAAAACTCCCTATTGAATGTACATTTCAAAATGGTATAACACATGCTACTTTGTTCTCCACAAAACATTATATTCCGATGCAAATAGGGAAGGAGCTATGTTTACGGAATTACAATTCCAATACAAATAAGCTGATTTTGAAATTTTGTTGACAGAACGTCAATACAAATAAAATATTGAATTCTGTTTTCAGCAATGTGCAACTTTACCCCCAATGCCATTTGTAATTAATAAAATTGATGTGCCCTCCACCCCCTTTATTGGGCAACCACAATGTATTTTATTTCAAAAGGTAATATCGGTGAAACCATTCATTATGGTTTTTGTTTTATGTTTGTACGTCCAACCGTTCAAAAGTTAATAGGGAGGGGGGGGGGACTAAAAAAAGTCGCACTGTATATTCATGAACTTCATGTAGTTACTTAATAATTACTTGAGAATGGGGTAAATGACGAAACCGGTCGTAATAAATAAAGTCTCAGTGGAAATTAGACAAAAGTTATTTTCTTCATCCAGTATTTAATTTTATGTGCCTATGTTCAATAAAATTTCGAGCGTTTTTTGTCCAATAGCTGAAAAGTGACATTGCCGCTTTCCAGCACTATTTGTCCAGCGGCAATCTATCACTTTGCGCTCTCAATACACAAATAGTTATTATATGACCCATGTATGCTGTCGTCAAATTGAAATTTTACTTTAGTATTACTATTAATGAAAATATTATCAGGTAATCCAATCTTCCACATTAACCTATAAAATAGGAAAGTACCCAGAAAAAAGCAACTACTGTCCGTACTACGACCTTTATATTATATTTGTTAGGTTCTTGGCAAAGTTTGCTATTTTAGTTTTATGTTTATTTGTAGACTCATTCTAGAACTTGAGTTTTTTATTGAAGAAACAGGTGTCTTTTTTATGAGATTCTGTTGTGATAAATAAGAAATTGATAGATCACTATGTGCTAGAAAATTATCATAAGAATAAGAAACTAAATTTGTTTTTTTTTTTCAATTTAAAGTAATCAGTTGATAATATCCATATATGATGAAACTGCAAACATAAGTGATATAAAAACAAAGAATGTTATATTTCATTTTCTCATTTATATAAATAAGATGGATTTTTTTTAAACCATTCAAGTATTTTAATATTGAAAAAAGCCTATTATTTAATGATCACTTTTCCTAAATGACCAAGACAATGCATCCTTATACTTTTTCCAGAATATTCCCATGTCTATAAACATTTTCAAAATAAAACTGTAATATGACATGATTATTCAACCTCAATACAACTACTATGATAGCATAGTGTATTAATATGATTTGAAAAAAAATTCCTTTCCAAATAAGTTTTGAAACTAAGGAAGTACTCTGAAAAAATTATCATCTTACTAATGATTTATTAATGTTAGTAGACGTCTACAGTGGTATCAAGTATAAACAGGCTTTACAATTGTCTCATCTAAATTTTTTTAAAATTGATAAGGTAAAGTTGTAGATATAGTTTATTATTAGACACCAGAGTAAAACAATAACAAATATTTTCACTTTATTGACTACTTACCTGCTTCATTTCTGCATGTACTCAATTACTGATACTTGTAGATCAGTCTTTCCCCATTTTTGTAAAATGGTAACAATTTCTTTGACAGTTTATTGATTTTATTTGTTTCACAATTCTACATGTAGAATGACTCAATATTAATAAATTAGGATGTTTCCTATTGATAATCGAAGTTTAATCAACTAATTCATTCTTTCATAATAAATTAAATTTGACTGACAACCCTATTTACTAAAAATTTTTTTCCGAAAATCATCAACTTCACATTATCATGAAAAACTTGTTATTGGCGTGGATAGTGCTATACCAATATTCTCTAATTTCATGAAAATCAAAAAAAGATTTTCAATATTTTATCCTGTGATTTGATCAAGAGAAATGAAATGTTGTTATAAATATCTTAGCTTAGAGGAAACAGTGCGTAAAACAATTGTGAAATTGTGTTAATCAAACTTATTAGTTAGTACCGACAAAAACGCATTTCTTGGGTACACCATAAAAAACAGATCATTTGTGAATGCAATTCAATGAGAAAAATTGAGGGGGAAGTAACTCTTTCATTAGGTGTACATCATAACATTTTCATTACTTCATTAATCATTTCATATTCAACTTAAAATCGAAATCTATGTTTCTGGGGATCCGAGATATGATTTTTTTCGGTTCCAAGTTGGCAAATTTATGCCGTCTGACAATCGGTAAGTAATCGCCTCGGTGATCGCTGAGCAGACGCGGATTTTAATCAGTGATTTTCCGATGAATAGTATAACATCATTAATGGTAATTATTTTTCATTAGAGTTAATTACTGCATTATTTTCATTAGGTGTACAAAAAATGGCTAGTTACTTCCCCCTCGAGAAAAATCGAGGAAAAATCAGTTTTTGAATTGGCTGAAAGAAGAAATGAGGTTTTGTCAGTTGGGCAGAATTCAAATTTGGTAACATCTTTCTATTATACTTAATGATGGGTCGACTTGTACATACTCAGATGTTGATGTACAGGGTTCTAGAAAAAAATAAAAAACATCACAGGGAAACTGCGATTCTATATTTAACGCCATCAATGAATAATTTTCATATATTATGAGAAACAAGAGTGCTTTACACCTGAGAAATTTTCGTAATTGTCTCTCTCAACAAAATTTACTTAATTATCATAGTTTGCATTGTGCATTTCTAGTTTGAGGAGATGCTGTAGCTTTAACAACAACTTTAAATACATTTTTTTTTCAAAATGTATACAAACTACCGGAGATTCTTGAACCATATTTTGACCCTTCATACATTCAAGATCTTCCATGAATGTTTTCCATATACGTATTCCTTTTCCCACTTATATAAAGTCTATGTTCCGTTTAGAAATGTTTGAAATTGTATACAAGTTTAGTCAATATTCACAAAAATTAGTAATTTTTTGGTATCCACTACTGAGGTTTATAGTGAGATATATGATGTTTGTGGAACTTGAGCTTGTGATAATACAAATAATAATGAGGCATTCATTCAAGCTCAAGTTCAACAGAGAGTGTTTCAGCAATTATCTCAAAATTGTATAATACACACAATTTCTTACCTGGTACAAAACTAACGTGTATGGTTCTTCTTAAAGTAACACCCTGTATTTTCAGTCTTCGGATAGCTTCTAAATATTGTATACCTACACATTTCATGTCTTGAGAACCCCTAGCATAAATATTTCCTTTGTCATCTACATGGGCACTGAAAGGTTTGTACGTCCACTTTTCCTGAAAAAATATTATGAATTGAAAGACTAGTTTCATGCATAGTCCTTAGTTAAACTCAAGGTGATGAATTGTTGTTTATCGATCAATCAATCGAAGTACACTTTATTGTCTGAAGAAAAACACACCACAACAGACTGTATTATCACTAATATTAGCATAAGATTTGTTTAGTTTGATGAAAGAGTTTTGCATCAGAAAGATAATTTTGACATGTTTTGCCCATGAATAAGTAGGTATTATCAGAAGGTTTGAATATCTTTGTCCAATGTTAGTTGCTAGTTATCAATCTTAGGCCAGGTCATGCATTATTTGATTGAGTGCACTCAATATTATAAGGAATAGAAACTATTTTTATGGTTTCCCCTTTGAAATATTCCAGTAAGTCCCTCTAAACGAAGCTCTGACCAAAATGTATTACACAATAGTAAGAATTCGAAATCTACAGAAGTCAACCGTGTGGTGCCTCAGGGGTACGTGTTATGGCCTCTATTGTGCGAATAATTGGATTCTTGAGGGGAACTTTTCTGGACTTTCATTGTCTAAAAAACAAAGAAAATTCGATGCTTTCTTTTGAGTCACGACGTTCCGGCAGTTAAAATCTACTGTCGTTATCAAGTTTTTGAATGTGTCAAGTTCTCAGGTCACCAGTCTTAAGGTTCCGTCAAACCAAAGCGGAACGGAACTTTGGAACCGTGCGAATTGCTATAAAAAACAGTACGCGTAGCAAACCATATATATTTCGTTGCTTGTACGCATTTCGGAATACGAATAATCACACCGGTATGTCCCACTATAGAATTTAGTCTCAGATTAATTTCGTTCCCGCTCCCGCGTTCCCGCGTTGGTTTGAGGAAACCTTTAATGTATGGGATAAATTACCTACTACGAGATAACAATTCTTCATTCATTTTTGGAACTTTCAGGTACACCAATCTTAACTGGTTTATTCACGGCCCGTTATTTTGAAGATGGCCCTTGATACAGAATTTTATTTAACTTTCAACTGATCTAGTTGACTGATCAGATGTTTCCGCACATTACAAATCTCTATGCTCGGTTGACTAAACACGTCATTATTCAGAATGGATCCAAACTCTTGAAATGTTTTCTTATTATAATTGTTGACAAAGCATAGAAAAAGGATATTAATATCAACATTATGCATAAAAGAATAAGGGAAAACAAGTTAAGTCAGCCTAAGAATTAACAATAAAATCACAGTGCATGAAAGCAAAATTATGAATTGTCTCACTAGTCATGGAAACATCACCGTAAAAACTATTCTTTATCAAAGGGTTTACTACAATCCCAGTTTTGGCAGATACTAATTTTGATATATTCATGTAATTATCTTGTGATTTGTCATGTTTTAATATTGTTAATTATTTCTGTTTTAGGATATTAAACTTTTATATAAATATTTTTTATATTTTCTATGTTTATTGGTGTGTAAAAATAAGTTAACACCAGTTGCAATAGTTTGGCAACTGAAAAAATGTCAGAGGCATAAACATCAGTTGTTAGATTATATAATGATATCAAGTGTTTAAGCAGTTTCAATTAGGAGATAATGCAAGTACATATTTGTTTTGTCTCGAGTTGATAAATGTTGGTTGTACACTTTAGAGTTCATTATATTCATGTTTTGATTGTTTTGTAACGGTTTTTTCTAAGTACACCTTATCAATATTTACTATCCAACTTGATTTGGACTATAAGAAAGTTTTTCAAGAAAATGTCACATACTCTGATTCCTAGAAGCTGTAGCATTACTAATAATTTAATTGAATTCGAAACTAGTGAAAACAAAATACACATTCTACCCTAAAACTATTTTTAGATTAAAAATTAATTATTTGAATTGAAAACAATAGCACAAAGCAGTCAACTACAACTGGCAGGAAGGAATGGTACTCATATCAAAGTTCATCTTTGGAGGGTACTTTACAATTGTTAGCATGTAACTTAATAAAATGTAATTTATCTTATGTACTTCAATATTAACCAAGATTAATGAGGCTCTCAATAGTCTCAATTGAAGCCTTGAACTATAATGCCTCTTGAATGATATAAATTGTTTCTTGCAGCAGAGTTCCTAAAAAACGACTGCCAATTTTTTTATGTCTATACAGAGAATATGTAGAAGATTTTTGAACTAATGACATATTAATTTTGAAAATAACTGCTTGATATTCCAACTGGTGGCCCAATATAAACAAGTTGTTGACAATGGAATGTTGTTGAAAACTCTCACTCTTCAATTTCTAGAACATTGTAGGACTGTTACTATACAAATAATTATCACATAAATTTACAAGAATCATGAACTCTGGCCCAATATTTGAAATAGCTTACCTACTTCAACATCTTTATATGTAACTTTCTATTATGTTAGATAATTTATTTATTTAACAGTACAATAAAATTGTTACACATTAAAATGTAATTATTTAACATGTTAAAATATCATTGATAATGATAAAATGAATAAATAATATAACACATACCAGTAATAAAATTGTAACGATGATGGAAATTCGCAAAAAAAATGTATATATTAAAGAATAAAAGATACATAAAATCATGTTTATAACAGGACAAAGAGGTAATGGCAAAAGCAAGATCTTTGTGGTGATATTACATACATAAGTCTAGGCTCTGAAAAAATTGGCTTTTTGGAGGTATTCCGATATACTGTAGAAACAATTTTCAAGTAGAAATCTTTTGATTGTTGTTTTAAATTTTTTGAATTCTAGATTTACTGATCCATCGTGAGTATTGCATAAATTGGGATTCAAAGAGTTTTGGTCACTTACAAGCAATCTGTGTCGTTGAGGAATGAATAAGTCTGCAGATCTGGTATAATAAGTCAGCAGATCTGGTATTATAATTGTGTATATCTGAGTGCTTAGAAAGTTAGCTCCTGTTATTATGTATTTCCAGCAGAATTGTGAATATATATAGAGTAGAGAGTGACATTATACTTGGTTTGATGAAATGGTGTTGACAATGATGTCTATTGCCAAGACTCCCCAAGATTCTTATTACCCTTTTAGTCTGAAAACCCTTATTGCATTATTGCAGTTGCCCCAAAAAAGAATGCCATAGGATATGACAAGAGTGAAAAAGTGTGTAATTTTGAGAACATTTATACATATTCTACATGACCAATTTAATTGATCATCAATTTTATTACCCAATAGTGAAATATTAATTATAGTCTTTTGATGTCATTTTTGAACCACAGGCTAACTCACCTCAAAAACAGGCACTACATCCATATGACTATTAAGTAATATGGTCGGTAAACTGGGCTCCTTGCCAAGCCATGTTAATATCACAATAGGTTTACCAGGTGAGACAGTCACAACCTTAATGGGAAGACCCAAACTTTTTGCTTGTTTTTCCAAGAATTCAACACATTCATCTGAAAAAATAGATTATTCTTACCAAATAAATGCAGATCAATTTAAAGTGAATGATAAATATGGAAAGCAAAATTAGTTTCATAATTTGGATATCCCAGTGGGGATAGAAGCTGATGCTCGGCTAAATAATTTTGTCTAGAACTGAAGACATTCAAGGGAGGGTTCACCATCATCTTTGGCATGCCATAATGTAGATTAAAAGCTTAACCCCAATTTGGAAATATGTACATTTCTCAACAAGCTCTAACAGCAAAAATAGCCCACTGGAACTGAGAAACACCTCTGGCTGATGATGCTGATTTAAAGATACCTACTTCCGCTATAAATCATCTTATACCTATATATTGAAACTAGAATGAACATTTAGGTATAATGGCAAAAACTTCATTGATTCTAAAAGTGCATATAGGTAAAACAATATGGTAATGGTATATGTGGTATTGCTGCATTGATTTGCCTACTACAAGCATCCAGCAAAATAGATTATAATAATTTTTTCAAACTGAAGGCAATAAAGTACTTAAGGGAATTCAACAATTCGAGAAAAACATTCATCCTTGAATTCTAACTTGTTCAACTAGACACACCTATTAAAAAAAATCATTGTGAGATTTAAAAAATCGTGAACATTTTATGAAATTTATCATTGCCAAAATTGTTTTAAAAAACCGGTGAACGAATAGGTACCTAAGTAATTTTGTAGGTTTACCCCATGCAACTTCCATTCAAATAACTATAGTATACATTTTAGGAAATGTTCCTAATTAAAAACATAGTTCGTTATCTGAAGCCTATAAATAACCAGCAAAAGAAAGAAGTAAACTTACTATGGCAATATTCCAGAAAAACTTTGAAATATCGAACAAACTCCACACCCAAAAAGCGAAGCCAAGCCAAAATAATTTCTAAACAAATGACATCCGACTACGACTACGCTTTTATGACCCAAATGACTCGACTATCCTTCGAAAATGCATAGACTACTGGCATTCATTGAAATGATTAAGCGATCATCATTATCTATATCATAACAACATTCATAACTTACCGTAATTAATATCTGGATGAACAGACGGGATCTGCAAATATTCACGGAAATTGTTGACAGCTTGCGTGTCCAACGCTTGCTTCTGATCAGCTGATAATGAAGACATCTTACGACTTTCCAGTGAAATTCCAACGAAAACGTAATGCTATGAACTGAACTGAAAGATAACTGAATGTTTTTGAGATTTCTTCAAATTTATATAGAACGCCAGGAAGGGCAAATGCATTATTTAATCTAGCACTAAACCATTATGATAACTATACCTATCAGCAACTATCAAATATCCGCATCCTTTTGACACGTTAGAAAAATAAAAAACATGTTTATTTTTGGATTTTTGTGGTTTCCAAACATATTTCTATCTGAACATTAGGCGTTTCAGTTCAATACTGGAATAACAAAAACAAAACGATAAACTTTTATGAAAAATACCTGTGTTTTGAAATCTTCGTCATAGAAACGCCTTCACTACTGCATTATTTCAAATTTGGCGCTAGTTTTCAAACGCTAATCAGCTGATTCGATGATTTCGATTGAGCACGCCTTCCGAATGTATGGTCATTGTCTATTCTTTAGACAATGGTATGGTCGATTGTTGGTCGCAACCAAAGAGACTTCATGGGTCGCAACCACCTAACCTACCTAACCTACCTAACCATCGATGAAATTTAAAACTATGGTAACTAAAACCATGGTTTTATTGGTCTACAAAACTCAACAGAGCATCGACCAGAAAAACTCGTGGCTCACTAAGTGGCCTTGAAGTGTCGTAAATTTTAGTAGTTTGTTTGAAATTGTGAAAAGCAAGCCAATATAAATTACGCACTTGAAGGCAGTTTGATCAAAATATTTGACAGTGAGCCATGAACTTTCATCCAGATTAACTAAACAGCAATTTTTTTTTATCTTGTTAATTAACTTGTTAAACTTTGAAAGATCTAGAAATTCGCGGGAACACAAGCTAATTTGGAATTTAATACATGCAAGTAATAATGCAAGTAGTCCTGGTCTATAAAGTGAAAGAGAATTGAGAAATGAAAACAAGCAAAGACTTTTTTCTATTGAAGGTGGATCAAAGCCAAAAATCAAGAAACATGAGGCTGATGAAACAGCTAGAGTGTGATCGATTTTGAATGAAAAAATTTTGAGGCAAGGAACTTCAGAAAGAAAAGACATACAGCCGTATGCATAGTCAATTCCAGCGACTCGCCGGAGTTTCGCCGTTCGCTACACAAGAACTATAATGCGCGGTCAAGGTCCAAAAAAGTGGTACATCACCAGCGTTTCGCCAAAATGTGCCTTTTCGAGTAGTTGTCACTTTTTTGCAGCTCGACTGTGCATTACAAGATACATTGAAACCCTGGTGTGATCTGTTATTGTTTTTAGTCTTCTTGATCTGTTATAGCTGTGAAACCGACATACAAAAGTGTTAAGGTACGGCCTACTTGATTCGTGATATTTTTACTGCGTTGATACCGTTTCACCTCTTTAGCACACAGATGGCGTCAAAATTACAGATTCATGATGACGCTTGGACAAGTGTCATGTTATGTAATTTTCAACATTGAATTTCATTTGTTGTGCTATTCATTAACCATAATTTGTAGACATTCAAATTTCAATCAAATAATTATGACTCAGTACTTCGGAATGTTGGAAACTCGGTTATTTTCGACTTATACGCCATCCATCGACGAATGAAGCCAACGGTATCAGTGCAATTACAGTCTTAACAACTTTGTTGAAACAAAGGCGAATCAGTGATAACACTATGGTTTCTATACATCTTGGTGCATTATAATCCTTGTGTAGCGAACGGCGAAACTCTGGCTCTATTAACCATGACGTCACGCTTCCAATAGACGAGGAAAGTGTGTCGTCACAAATGTCATTCTTGTCAAAAACTGATTCCAAACAAAGAATTTTAGGTGACTTTCTCTGTTGATGATTTGCTGCTTTGTGTATTAGTTTGTGTTTAGTTGTTTAGATTTTGTTTTCTCAAGCGAAAGAAGTTGAAAAATCTTTACGGAAACAATCGGACAAGCTGATTTAAATTTGACGGATGTTTGTTTGGAATCAGTTTTTGACAAGAATGACATTTGTGACGTCATCACCTTCCTCGTCTATTGTAGTTGTGCGTAAGGCAGGTTCTATATTATTCAAACAAAAGTGTTTGCTTATGGCGTTTTACGAGTGATAGTTTTTTTGGTGGTGATTTTGATAACTTTATGAAATTTATAAGAATTTTTTCGTCTATTTCTTTTTGATATACACAAAGTCCACTGACAAGTGACAACCAACCCAACTAATGTAATGTCACACGTGCATTTGAGCAAAGCTAAAGCCGGGTTTCACCGAAACTTTAATCTCGGTTTAGGAGATATCCAACAATTTTAATCGGGCTTATTTGCTTAACTGGCCATCATTGGTGAGTTGAATGGGCCGTAGAGCTTAGATAACGTCAAATGAGATTACTTCTAACTGACCAAATACAGCCAATTGAGCAATACACCCGATTTTAAATTGTCGGTTATCTCCTAAATCGGGATTAAAGTATTGGTGAAACCCGGTCTTAAACATGGGATTAAGGTGTATTTTGATTTCGGTGCATACCAAACTTGGAAAAATAAACTTTTTTGTGATCGAATCGCAAACAACTGCGAATATTCGCAAGCCTTTAATCTTGTTTGAAGTATTTTGGTGCCTACGGCTTCTAGGGACATGAAGAATAAATAAACTATATCTGGATTCCTCATTTCGGAAAATCTTAAATCCTTGTAGACCAATCGACCAATTACACAAATCGAAATCCCTCAGTAAACGTCAATTTGAAAAACTTCCTGGGGTTGTGTTCCAAAACCTTACTCTTTTGCCGGATTCTACTCTCACTGTTCCGAAACTTACTCTGACGAATTATTTTGCGCTTATTAGGCGTTTTCCATTTAGGAGTGTGAAGCCCCAGAGCTTCAAGCCCCTGAGATAGGAAATTACTTTATCACTGACTTTTTCGCCAAAAAAACTATGTATTCGCGTTTTGACTTTTGTCTAATTGTGCTTCATGCACCAATATAACGGATGGTGCTCGAGGGGCAAGGGGAATATCAATCGGTGCTTGAAGCTCCACTAAATGGAACGCATGGTCATACGCTCTGGGTAGCTCTGAGGAGCTCCTTACGTTAAATGGAAAGCAGCTATTGTCAAACGGTCAAAAACCTGTCGAGTTTACGCCAGAGCTTACTCAACCGTACTCTATCAAAAAGGAGGTCAGAATGAATGAATGAATCCCTTCCAAGAGAGGTTATCTTGTACGATGGAAAACAGCGACTAAATTCCAACTTTCAGTCGCAGATGATTCCACAACTGACTTTATGAACATCATGTTCATATTTTCAATGACATCAACGTACTCTGACAGTTATTCTGTCATACTTTTCATTTTAAAAGTACGTTATAACAAATAGATTTTTCTGTCTGCTTTCATTCAATAGGTAAAATGGATTTCTTATAATTTTACAAGAATTTCATTGATGTAGATATACATGATTCTCAAAGTTTGTTTTAGATATAACTCACTTAATCCAATGATCTAGAGATGTTTGCTTCAGATATTACTAAAGTAGAAAGACCCGAGAAATCTAGTGTGAGAAACAACTCGGTTTAGGTCGCTCAAAAAGAACCAGAAAAAGTTTCTTGGAATAATGCAGCTACAAGTTATATTTATTTAAAGCAAATAATAAAACCTTCAATGATAAAACAACAAAAAACGAATGAAGTTTCAGTTGCTGTCCTACGTCATAAGATCGAACACTGTTCCAAAATCTTGCTTACTCTCTGTCAAGCTAGTACCTTGACATTAATTTTTACTCTAACTCCAGGGTAAATTTTGGAACATAGCCCTCTGGAAATGTGAATTCACCTTAAAGCCTGATTCACATAATAGCAGTAGCAGTGGTACTAAAGTGACTCCGCCCCTTTTGACGCTATTATCCGAATGAGTCCATTGGGATGGAAATTTTCAACTAATTGTTTGTTAAAAGCAGTAGAAAGGAATCATAACAGCAATCTCGATTTCATGATAATTTTAAGGTTAGAAATGAATCAAACTTTCAGCAGCGTGACCTTGAATTTTCAGCGTCGTCTAAACATGTTTGCCATTGGTTATCTTATCAATAGAGGGGGGTGACGCCACTGCTACTGCCATTATGTGAATCAGGCTTAAGAATACCGGGAAACTATCGATTTTTAATTTCTTCTAAAATGTTGGTGGGCCAGTTTATAATTTTCTTGTTCATATGCTCCTCAAAAGCAGCAATTTTTCTTTGGAGTAACCGACAGATAAAAATATCCCCCTTGCTACCCTTCACTTCAGATGAATTTTTTAATTTAGTAGAAGAATCAGAAAATCCTGAAATGTACGTATTCAAAAGCCCCTTTATAATATCTGATAAAATCAGACATATCACTGAAGGATTTTATACGGCATATACACCTAATGGAGATATGAATCTAGATAATATTACAGGTTGGTAAGTCAGAAAAGAAGATATGGATTAAAAAAGTATATGTATGTTTAATTTCAAGATCTCTCGGGAAATGAGGAATTGGACTTAAAGAGTATACAAGAAGTTTTAAGCAATCGTAAACAAGGTAATTTCATATCAATGATCTTGTTTCCTGATAAAGACACTCGTTTCAAAAGGGAGGCTGCAAATAGCAATAATACAACAGAAATGGAAAAAGTCATTCAGCCTATTTCCAAAGGACCAGTCATATATAAATCGCAAAATACCAAAACTAAGTTGTATGCCTTACTGTATTCATCACAACCACTACTGTTGAGAAGAAATGAAACTGCTTTGGATGATCTTTATCTGGGAAATACCAAAGACGATATGATTTTATATGACAACCGGTTGAATGTTAATATACCAGTGAATGATGGAGGAGGTAAAATAAGCCTGCGGTTCAGTTTTATAGAGTTGAATGGGTACTGGTACATGCCCTCCGTCAGAATAACAGAAACTGATACTTTAATAAGAGACTATAACTTAACCACTAAAGAAGATATAATGGCTTCAAGAAACTTTTCGTACCACTGTAATGGCGTTTCCGTTTACTCTGATTCTAACGGAACTGAATTACACATCTATGATCTGCAAGTGCAAATGGATACCCCCAATGGCAAGTTTGGAGATGCCTATGACTGTGTGCCATTCATCACAGCTCCAATTTGGTCAGGATTGCTCATAACTACACTTCTTGGAATGGGATTGATAGTTGCTTTAACTGCTATCATGGATATCAAGACGATGGACAAGTTTGAAAATTATAAGACGACAGGTCTCTGTATAACTGTTTCTGAATAGAAACAGTTGTCAAAAATATGCCAATATCTCGATGTCGTTCTGCTTGTAACTTCCCTCTTCAGAAGCACTATCATGATACCTTGTCTGTGATGTAACTTATATTATACCTAGTTGTTTAGATTTAATATCAAGAACTCAGTTTTGAAGAAACTCTTTTAAACTACAATAATTTCAAATAAATGTTTGCATGATACTATATGTATTTTCAATTGTAAGACTACCAATACATTTAGGTTGCTGTCTATTTGACTATTTTTCTGTGCCCTTTCACTTTACTGTGCAATTCTGAAATATTTAAAAGAACTTCTTAAACAATTAGAACTATAACGGATATTGAGCTCTCATAATTTAAATAATAACAAACAATAAATCAGGAAATATTTTTACTGAAGCTTCAACATTGTGGATTCACAGATATTACTCTGAAATGATTTCACATATTCCCAGAATTGTTTAGAAATATTAATTGATAGTTCGTTAAGGTTTCTCACTTGGAACAATACTTGTGGCATTTAAAAATGAGGTGTACATTGAACACCAAAAAAATTAAATCCTTTTATTACTGGTTTATTTCATTAATATTTGTCATTTCTGAAAATAACATTGAAGTATACCTAAATACAAAGACTGAAAAAATAAAAAAGATTAACATGATAAATGTATGAAAGCGTCAAAGAGGTCAAAGAGATAAAACAAATTATTTTCATAAATAAATCCAATACATTGGATTTTTTTCAATATATTGGATTTATTTTCAATATATTGGATTTATTTTCAATATATTAGATTTATTTTCAATATATTGGAGTTATTTTTCAATATATTGAATTTTTTGATTTAATTCTTACTTCTTTATTGAGAAAAAAACGTTTCGTAGCAAAATTGATAGCAATCTTCTAAGCCATATAATTTGAAAATATTACAATCCAGAATTTTGAATATGACAGCTAGGAATGCAAACTTTTCAACCGGAATACCCCATCTACAGGACGAATCAACATCAGTATTTCCTTGATGTAACGAATATTTTCGACGAAGTCGAAATACCATTCTCTCCACACTTCCCACAAAGTGGGAAATATGAGGAAAATATCTATCGAAAAATAACTACTTTCCTTTACGGACATTTGAAATATATATCTGACAACCATGCATTTGTGCAACTTTTCTCTAGGAGGACACAATTGCAAGTACTATTTGTAATGAAACAATGAATAATATCCTTTATTTGGAGTGAAGCAGCTACAGAGGCGATAAAGCGTTGAACAATGTATTCGTTAGATTGAACAAGACTTTAATGTTATCTGACCTATTATAGCACTGATAAGTGGCAATAACCTTGAAACATATGCGTATGCAGGTAATCATTTCTTCCAAATGAAGTATATTCATCATTGTTTTATTACAATTCGCAGATGCAATTTTGCCCTTCTTGAGTAAAGTTTCTCAAATGGGCTCAAAAGCCATAATTTAATGTCCGTAAGCGGAAGTAGTTGTTTTCTGAAAGATATTTGCATCATATTTTCCACTTTATGAAAATGTGTGTAGAGAATTGTGTAGTTCGACTTCGTCGAAATTATTCGTTTCATTTTATAGTTGATAATCTCAGGCACATTTCTCGAGCTTCGTTTGATTTTAAGTATTTCCTTGTTCGGTTTCTCCATTGTTAATCATCACTTCAATTCCTCATCATATTTGTTTGAAAAAACAACCACCTAGGACCAGCTTCCGAAATTGTTTTCATTTATAAAGGGTACATCATCGAAACGTGGATTAACAGAGTTCAATTTTTTCAAATGAAACACCTATAGAGTATTTCAGTTAGTATTATTATTACAACTCCAGGAATACCAGGTTCGAAGGGTATACGTTAAACCATTTCGAAGATATAATAATAATAATAAATAAATAAATAAATAATAAATAATAAATAAATGAATAAATAAATAAATAAATAAATAAATAAATAAATAATAATAAATAAATTTTATTCACACACACATAATACATAATAAAAATGGTATAGATAAAAACACATTGAAGAAGACACTCACACTATATAATAGTTATTTATGTATCAAGGGCGTAAAGTAGGCGTTTATGGCCTGCGGCGTGGATGATGGCCCGATGGCGTTAGCCGAGGGCCATCACACGCCGAAGACCTTAAACGCATTTTACGCACGTGATACATACAAAATTTTATGCACTAGTGGTTTTATAGCGCGAATCACAAATACTGACTTGAATTGCAATGGTCTACACGTTTCATACGTTATGCATACAATAATTAAGGGTAACATAATATGAGGAATGTGAAACTATAGTAGCTGAGTGCTATATATTGGAGAATCTATTTCAAATAAATAGATCATTACCGAAAAAATTGCCAACGATTATGAACAAATGTTAGAAAGAGTATTATTGCTCTATTGAACTGAAATGATTCTAATTCGTGTTAGGAATTGCATGAAATGATGTGTGAGTATAGACAATTTGAGAATGTTGTCTACTTTACGGCCCGCCGGGACATATAATGCGCCCACGGGCGGTAAAGTGCCACTTTACGCCCGGCGAACCGGGCGGTAAAGTGTACTTTACCGCCCGCTAGTGCATAATTACAGTTACAAGTACGAGTGACAACATATAAAAAAATCTAAATACAAAAACACGTGTGAATAGAATATACTCGGTAAGTGACTAACACTTGTTCCGAGAATAAAAAACATGCATAAAAAGAGAAAAACTTATCTAAATACAAATACTAAAGAGATAAAAACAATTTGCTAGCAAAATTTTGATCATATTATCATTGAAGGATTTGGGAGGTTGAGAATAAAATACAACCAGAGGGTAAATGTGAGTATAGCCGTACTATAAGTATAACTTGGGACACGTAAGATATTCAGAAGCTTTGTATATCTATGAATTCGTGATAATAATAATAAATTTAATTCACCATAAGTATAAAAATATAAATGAATTGTACAGTAGGTTCACGGATTTTTGACATATGGTAAATAAGCAGAATGGCCCAAAAAAGCTCTCAAGGAGTCTATGGGCAGTTTCTACGCTATGGACAAGATGAGTTGAATCAATCGTGTGAATATTTTATGGAATGGATGGTTTTGGAAATTTATATTGAGTATTCAATAAGTAATAAGGAAGTATACATAAGCAAAACTCATATAATTCTTAAAGAATGGGACTTAAACAATAATACGAGTAAAAACTGTATCTGAATAGAATGGCTGAAAAATCTTTATAAATACATAGATTATATAATTTTATGTTCACATAACGTATTAAGATTGTCAAGACATTTATTACAGTTGATTATTGAAACAAATTGAATTATAGTGAACACAAGAATAATATAAAATTTAAAAACTTGTATAAGTATATATGAAACGCTGACATCAAACTCCATACATTATGACGAAGTCAGTTTCAAAAAACATCAAAATGTGTTGGAAATACTATGTTCGTAAAGCACCATTTTTGTCAAGAGTCAATAAGATTGTGTAAAGTAATCCAATTCATGAACAAAATCCAAACCTTCACTTTCTTTTTGAACAAATTCAAGGAGTTGATTTATTTTATCGGGCTTGGTACCATATTCCTCAACCTCGGAGCAATGTGAGTAAAGGATCTTTGGCCTATTGATTTAAGAGCTCAGGGTAACAACTCGTTTGCTGAAATTTTTCCCCTTTTGCGTTATGGGTGTTCAAGTACAAACGAGAGGTTTTTTTGTACGTGATTGTTATAATTGATTTACAAAAGAGCTGTCTTGGGTCCATTATCTGAATTTCATTGAACTAGAGATCAGAAGAGTATCTAGGGGTTTATCGAATATGATTCTTAAGATCCGATTTTGGACAATTTCCAGAGGCCTCAGTTTGGTATTTCTCAATCCTCCCCAGCCTATTGGGCCATATTGTATGATAGACTCTACTAAGGAATAATAAATTATCTTGAGATGATTCACCCTGAAGAAGCATTCCACCCATTTGAATTTGAATATGAGTCGACGCAGTTTGTTGACTAATACCGTTTGAATGTGGACATTATCCCACTTCAAGAATGAGTCCACCATTATGCCAAGATATTTAACTGAAAGTGTGACTGGTATAGAACGATTATTGAACTTTATAGTTTCATACTCAAGCGAGTTTTTTCATAGGAGGTGAACGGGATGATTTTTGTTTTTGTATGGTTAATCGAAAGGTGGTTTTCGGTAAACCAGTTGGTAACATTTTTCAAATCACTAGCAGCAGTTTCTCCTACCATGTTCCAAGTGTCATCTACATATAACAAAACAGTATCATCGGCGAAAGAAATAATGCTACCTGTGGAGTAGTTCTTAGTCAAATAACTCTTCCATATGCACAATGTTCAATATTCAAAAGAAAAGTATAAATGAAATCTACCCTCGCACTGTTGAAATACCTCATGTAAAAAAATCCAATAAGTACTTACCTATATTGATTAAAAATCCACTACTTTACGTATCCTAACGAAATTTTACACAAAAAATTCTAATCAATTATTGCGAAAAAAAAATAATTTTCGAAAAGTAGCAAATAGCCTCATCACAATATGTCAATTTTCTTTTTTTTTATGCAAAACAGTCGAATTTCAAAATCATTATTTTACTATAAAGATACCAACTTTTCGAAAGACACTTTAGGCCTCACTTTCAGGAAATAATCCTCCCTTTTATCAGTAGACCTATGAATTTAAATGGATTAAACTCTCAATAGTTATTTATGATACAAGTTCGTAAAATAGGACTTATTTGTATAAGCGTGAAGTTTAATTGTTGAATGAGGCGACAAACACGCGAGTACAAAAAGTTCTTTACGAAAAGGTAGGCAGGTATCATACAAACATTTATCTACGACTGTTATACTGACAAATTGTAGCAATTGTTGAATGTTTTATCTTATGAAGTATTCAGCTTTCGTCGTACTATCAAATGATGACTTCCGAGGAAAATCTGACGCAAATTACTGTCTTTAAAAAATGTATGAACAGTGCGCGAAAGACAGTTGATTTTTGAAACTTGTGCTAAAATGAATCACTTCACACACTGTAAAACAAATTTTACGCTCATACAAAAAAGTCATACTTCACGAACTTGTATCAAAAATAACTATTTTGCTTTTTGGCAAATACTTTCATGCACAATAATTTTAAAATTAAAACCCTCTACCGCTTCGCGGTATCGGGTTATTTATTAAATTATTGTACATGCAACAATTTTCCAAGCAAAATCATGCTCAAAGTATTATGAAAGTTTAATCGATTGAATTCATAGGTCTTCTGATATAATATATATGATAAAAATACCATCAAGTCGAAATTGTTTTGACACTATATGACAGCGATAAATCAACTCCTGTAGAAAGAAAGCCATGTAATTATGAGTCTGAGCATTGTTTATATAGAAGATAGTTAGTCAACCTTATGGGATTATAATTGGATCAAAATGGATGCGACATGTAGATGGCGACAATGATCTCGCATCCAAGTCATGTCGTAACTTCAGTGATCTGGCCTCCAAGTCATGTCGTAACTTGATTAAAACAATGGAAAGGCATTAAAATAAGGGTTTTTTGAAGAAACCTGCAATAAAATGACTTCAAATATTCATGTTGTAACTAATCACGCTAGATGACATTCGCATTTGTGTCCAATACTGTTATATAAATAAGAATTAAATGATAGAAAAACTATCTTGTCATCAAAAATATATATTGACAATTTTAACATCCATCAAAATTGATTTACATCTTTTGTTAATAAATAGAGTGTAAAACAACTAATAATAATATAACAAATACCTTTTCCACAGGCATTGACTAACTATGTTCTATTTAAACAATGGTCTGAGTCACTTTGATAAAAAAGCCTGTTCATCTAGTAAGCGACTAGCTGTCGTTTCAATTTTTGTCTTGTCAGTTTTATGATTGCATGTTCAGTTGTTGTTGTTACAAAATGAGTCGTTTTCGAGAAATTTTGTTCAAATCACAAAAAACATTATTAAAATTGTGGTTTAAATAACTAGTGCTCCAAATAATTGATTCCATGAAGGTAATTTCTTTTTATTGTTGAGTATTTCATACTTATATTGTCGTTGATTACTTAATTCTGCCAAAAAATACTTGAACTTTTCTTTTATTGTATCCATTTTTTTCGACTAAAAAGTTTTCCATCAGAGCGATTTTGCTTGAAAAACCGACATAAGACAAAAGCTCGACCTACGGTTTTATTTTCATAGGTAGGTATGTCAGTTTTTCTTATGAAATCGATGATTGGCAAACTTATTTCGTTGAAAAAACAACTTTATCCGATAAAACAAAAACTCTTGTGTGTTTTTAGTGTTGAAACCGCAGTTCAACTTAACTTTCAAATCGGCAAAAAGTTGTGACGTGACATCAATTTGACATTATCATCAATTCTGAAAAAGAGAAGTGTTATGACAAAATCAACGAACTCATTGTTTTTTTTAAACTGTGAACAAAAGCTGCTTTCCATTTAACGTAAGGAGCTCCTCAGAGCTACCCTGAGCGTATGACCATGCGTTCCATTTAGTGGAGCTTCAAGCACCGATTGATATTCCCCTTGCCCCTCGAGCACCCCCCGTTTTATTGGTGCATGAAGCACAAGTAGGCAAAAGTCAAAACGCGAATACATTTTTGGCGAAAAAGTCAGTGATAAAGTAATTTACGATTTCAGGGCCTTGGAGCTCTGGGGCTTCACACTTCTAAATGGAAAACGCCTAAGGTGTTGTGAATTGTGGAAAAATTTGTTTTCTGCTGGGCGTTAAGGTTCATATAAAGTCAAATATTTCGCGTTTCTGAACTGCAAGATGACACTCTGACAAGATATGTTTTTCATACCATAGTTACAGGGATCTTTTATAATATTTCCATATAAATTACAGTTTTCTGCAACGGTCAACCCTACTGCTAATGCAATATTGCCAAATCTCAACATTATTCGGAGTACTGCGAAATAGCTCACAGGGTTTTTTCTTGGTGTTTTGGCATCGACTGCTACGGTCATTAGCCAAGTGTTCTGGATAAGCCTTGTTAACAACTCCATACGCCACTTTAGGAGCAGCACTGTTAATTTTTAATGCAACAGTGAATCGTGGAGGATTATTCCCAGCCAACACGAGCCTCAATCATTCAGACTTTCACATCTGAAAATGAAAAAAGATCGCACACCGTCTGGTGAATTTGGTGAGAGTAGCAGTGCCTCGGGTTTTTGTTGGGTGGAGACCTCGGAGACTTCATTATTCGAATTCAGTGTCCCTTGCTGTGTCCTGTTTGAAAATTTCAGGAAATTTGCAGCGCCCTCAGATTTGTATTAGGTGGAGGCCCCATTTTTCGAACTTACCCCATTGCCGAATCATGTCTGCAAGTTTCGGAAAATTTGCGTAGTCTTCAGTTTTGTAATAGGTTTACTACACCACATTTTTCAGAAACAGTGATGTATTTTCCTTGTCTGCAAATTTCCGTTTATTTGCAGAACATCCTGGCTTACCATGGATAGAGACCTCCTTTTGTTCTAAAAGGGGTTATCTTTTGAATCGTTTTCAGTGTTTCCAAAGGTGGGGACCATTTACTTTGAAGTTGGTTCATTCTTTTTCTTAGATTTTGGCTTATTGATGATGTCTGTGCAGTCGGTTTTCCTGTGGGAGGAGATCTTGAGAATCTTTGGTATTTACGCTTTTTTCCGGTGCACTTGTATACTATTTATTTTATTCATTTCGTTTGTTTTTCTGATATTCGGGGTTGCAGTGCTCATGGGTTTGTTATAGATATAGTCAGTCCGTCCTTGATCTTGCTTAGATTAGATTTACTTTTAGCACAAACCACAATATTCTTGGTAAAATTCAAAAAGAGCAGCTAATATGAACAACTCACTATAATTTATTTTTATCATTATTTTTCATCTTTGTAAGCTGAACTCCGCCTATTATTCCGATAATTTTTATGTATATAAAATAATGTTACTCAAAAACAACTGGAATGGACAATAAAGACGCTATTACGATTATTATTATTATTTTATAAGTTTTGCTTCTGGTTTCATTTCCAGAACTGATATTTTAAATCCCAAACATAAAATTCATTACTTACATAATTATTCAATTGTGTCCAAGGACTCCCAACATCCAACTGATGAACTGACAAACCCCTATCGACGTAACTTTCATTTTCGAAAAGTTAAACAAAGTACATCGGTTACCGCTGTATAGAACTATTGGCAACGCTGTACAGTAAATATGACTGACAATAATTCTGTGCAATACCTTGTGGACAGTGGCAGAACTATTTTTGTATTTCCGTTCATGTAATACAGAGGAATCACTTACTGGAGCGATTTACCGTTTTTTGTCCGAGATTTTAAAAATTACTATTAAAAATATAAATCGTTTGATTTTATGTCTCAAAAATAGTATGAACAGTTCCTCAATGTTCAGTGTTCTAAATTTCATATAAATATCACTTGCAAAAGCGATTCTTCTCAACTGTCTTTGATTTTATAAGATTTTCAGAATTGTATTTAATTGTGAGAGAACGTTGTGGTTAAAAATTCTGAAAAAAATCGTGATTATCTTCTACCTTGACATTTATATGTAATTATATTTGAAATGGAATCTGATGAATGGTTTTTGGGAAAACTTAAAAAAACCTCTAAAGATTAGGTTTTTATTTTTTTTCTCAAAAACTGTTCATCAGATTTTCTTCTACATCTCTCTAATTATTCAATTTGAATGCCGGAATAACTCGAATTTTTTTCAGAATTTTTAAACTTGCCGTTAATTTTTTCATGGGTTTACATGAACCTTAAGGTAATGTTTCAATAAATTTTTGTTCACACTTTTAAATTATCGGGGGTAATACCACGAGTGCTCGCAATACTATCGATAGTAATTCTGTCAGAAATCAACGAGATCAAGTTGCTTGGTAACACCACGAGTCTTTTAGGACGAGTGGTGTTACCTCAAAGCAATTTGATCGAGTTTAAGATTTCTGACAGAATTTTTTTTCCTTGGTGTTTGGCATCGACTGCTTTGGTCATTAGCCATATGTGTTCTGGATAGGCCTTGGTCTCCATACGCCACGTTAGGAGCAGCACTGTTAATTTTTAACGCAACAGTGAATCGTGGAGGATTATTCCCAGCCGACACGAGCCTCAATCATTCAGACTTTTACATCTGGAAATGAAAAAAGATCGCAACATCTGGGAATCGAACATGCAACCTATCGGTTACCAGCCGAGCGCTTTACCACTGCGCTAATTCCCGCCCTTTTCTGACAGAATTATCAATGATATTGTGAGCACGAGTAGTATTTATTGAGATTATTTCACGAACCAACAAAGTAAAATAAGTTCCGTTGTCGTGAATTCTTCAATAGTTAAGGTGCATTTAGTCAACATAAACGTAACTTTAGCACAAGCACTGACATAAACATAACATTGAAAGTAATTTTGTATGAGACCAAATATTATTCAAGTTTTAGATTTAGGTATAAATTTAAGAATGACATGTACATTTTATGACATGAAACTTCAGGTAGACTTGAATTATGGACAATATTTTTATCGTAAAAGTAAGATTCTTATAAAGTTGGGATTTTCAAAGTGATATGTTTTTAGCATAAACTTAATATTGTTGTATGAATGGTGCCATTTGATTTAACAGACTCTACTTTCGTTTTTCATATATATTTAAGCATATTTATATAATGATGTTGACTAAATGCACCTTTATAGATAATGCCTGATAGACATGAAGTCTGTCAGATTTATGATATTATGTTCTCAGTTGTTGTTTGGATACGTGGTTACCATGCCAAAGTGATATTACCGGGTCGAAAGCTAGGAACTGCGTTTCATCGAGGCATATGTCCCTTATTGGTCCTAATATTGCAGGGCAGGAGGGTTTCATACGGAGAGTGAAATTATCTTACTAAATAACCGATTTCATTCGAGATTTCCTTTTATGTCCCAATACATTTTTCTATTTTCAAACTCAAATTCAGTTGATGAATGGTAACTAGATTGAACAAATTGACAGATAGGGGTCAATTTATAAAAAGATTTATCATACATTTAGTTATCCAGCATAAACATTTCCTTGAAAAGCTGAAAAATTATCCTCAAAAAAAGAAAGCTCTTGTGTTATTCATCAAGTGACAAATACACTAATACCGCTCTGGATTTATATCTATGCAGATGTGTCTTACTATTATTGCTAAGCAACAATGCTTTGATGTGTCATAGACAGAAAGTGATATTTCTGATCCATTTCTCATGGCCTTAAATTATACAGGGTAGTTGAGAATCAATTTTCATTTCAGAACTTTTTGAATTGAATTTTCTCGTGTTTTTCAAACGGTATACAGGGGTCGGCATAAGTCAGGCAACCAATTTGCATCAGGCAACCAATTTGCATTAAGATAAATAAATGCAGCGTCAAAATATATTTATTAAAAAAAAATACAAAAGGTATTCGAAAAAGGGTTACTGTAAGTGTTCAAATTGATGCCCATCCTGATCGATGCATTTACGGCAACGTTCCTCAACGGAGAGGCAGGTCCGGCGAAGCATTTCAAGCTGTCTGCGAAGAGTTTCAAATTCTTCTTCAATTGCGGTTCGGAGGTCGGGAAGGGTGCGTGGTCCTGTTGCGAAAACGTGGTCCTTGAGAAGGCCTCACAGAAAAAAATCACAGGGTTTTAGGTCACATGATCGTGCGGGCCACTCAATGAATCCTCGTCTGCCCATCCATTCTCCAAAATGAACATTAAGGTACTCCCGCACACATAACGCGTAGTGCGGCGGAGCTCCATCCTGCATGAAATGACGGATGTTCGTCAGTGTTGGATCGTTGTCCATTTGTCCACGTAAATCTTCGAGCATTTCCAGATAACTTTGTCCCGTCACGTGACCCTCAAAAAAGTACAGACCCACGAGACCTCCAGCATGGATACCTGCCCACACACACACCCTAGGCAAGTTTAATTCTTTTTCCATGAAGACGTGAGGATTCTGGTCGTTCCAGTACACGCAGTTATGCCTATTGACCGTACCGTTCAGCTTGAAAGTTGCTTCATCCGACCATAAAATGGAATGCTGGAACCGCCTATCATCCTGACTGCATCCGAGGTACCACTCGCAAAATTCCAATCTGCGATCGAAATCATCTTCGTGAAGTGCGTGGACGAGACGCGGACGGTAAACTCTATAGTGCATGCGTTTCAGCATTCGTCGTAAAGAACGATCGGATATCTGAAGTTCTCCCGATAGCCGCACTGCCGATTGGTTCGACTGCTCAACTAACGCTAGCGCCACTGTTCCCATATTTTCGTTAGTTGTTACAGATACCGGTCGTCCAGAACGCGGGGCGTCGGCAACGGAGCCCGTTCTTAAGAATAGACGAGGAAAGTGTGTCGTCACAAATGTCATTCTTTTCAAAAACTGATTCCAAACAAAGACTTTTAGGTGCTATTCTCTGTTGATGATTTGTTGCTTTGCTAATTAGTTTGTGTTTGGTTGTTTGGATTTTGTTTTCTCAGGCAAAAGAAGTTGAAAAACAACGGAAACAATTTCGGACAAGCTGATTTAAATTCGACGGAAGTTTGTTTGGAATCAGTTTTTGACAAGAATGACATTTGTGACGTCATCACTTTCCTCGTCTATTTCTGGTACGTCTTCCACACTGTTGTACGATTTGGTAGCGGCGAGTTCGGAAATTGTTGTTGAAATTCGGTAAACATAGTGTCGTAATCCGCGTTCGTACGCAGATACGAGGTAACAAAAAAAATTCTTTCTTGAAGCGTAAACTTGTATGGGTTATTCATTTTGAAAACGTGTCTATTCGACGAGCACACAGACACAACTATCTGACGCACGAACATGCTCAGGGTCTATCTTTTTCGACAGCGTTGCCAGACTTATGAGCGTTGCCGGACATATGTCGAAATTTCGAGAGCGTTGCCTGACTTATGCCGACCCCTGTATTTTTCGACCATATGACGTACGATACACGTATATGTTAAGCTGGCACAGCCGTTTCAGCACAATAAAAAAAGTAGTGCAGCATTTTTAAACTAATTAATAACTTTATTTTTTAACATAATTCCCATTTTTTTAACTCAAGTGGTTCCGGATAAAAAGGGGTTGTGATAGCTTAACGTTTAACCTGACATGTCTTTTGCGTAACTTTTTTTCTGCTGAAAATATTCGGATGATTGATGATCACTAAAGGTGAACAAATTTTAAGATCAGTACAAGGAATCGAATATTTGAAATTTTAAATTGAAAAGATTCAGATAATATTATTTGAGACATTTCAAATAGATTCTTTCCCCATTTGTCTGCAACTTCTGTTATAGGTTGAGGTGGTTCTAAATTGAATTTTTTATTGAAATAAAACTCTACCGAGAATACTAACATATATATTTATGTTGCATTGTTTTAGAGGATGTAAATAAATAATGAATGATACACTGAATCTAAATGAACTTGATGATTTGTTTGCTGCTGCAGATTTTTAACAATATGACTCAATCATCAATTGTGGTACCCCGCTTATCAGCGCTTTCTCTCCTTTTGGGCAAACTGATATCCTGAAAAAAAACGACTTGTTAAATGAGTACATTTTCACGGAAGGACATATTAGAGAGCTGCCTATATGATTTACTGACAGGTAAAGAAACCGTCTGCTGGGCATGAAATATCTTTCTTGGTATTGCCCCAAGTCGCCTAGATGTAGTTTTCAAATTTCTCTAGGTCAAGGAGAGGGGAAGGCGTTTGAAAACCAGTCAATTTGTGACTGAAAATCGTAAGTTTTTTGGGCATAACTCTAAATCTTGACCTCGTTCGCTGGTCAAACTTGACAGAAGTTATGTCAAGGACCATATCTACTGAAATGTAAAACCAGCAAAAGGTTTCCGGATCAGTCACAAATTGACTGGTTTTCAAACCCCCTCCTTGACCTGGAGAAATTCGAAAACTACATCCATGTGACTTGGGCAACACCAGGAATTATATTTCATGCTCAGCAGACGGTTTCTTTACCTGTCAGTAAATCCTATAGGCAGTCTAACATGGGAATCATGGGATCTTGGGTTCATGTTTTTCAAAATAAGTTAAGCAATTTTCAAGTACTAATATCACAACGTTGCCAAGGGACGTGGTGTTTCATCAAAAGTGAAGTGTTTCTGAAGTCTCATTTCAAAAGGAACAACAGTTACTGAAACCCACATAACTGCTGTCCCATAGAATCTCTAGTATCATCTGGTTGTTCTCCTACAAGGCAAACAATCCAAATTGTCCCCTCTCCACTATTCCTTTGTAACTGAGAAATATAAGAAAATAGTATATTTTTAATGAACCTCTGACTCAATGAATAACTGAAGAAAACAAATTGGAAATTAGTTTATTATAGATAATCCTTTATCTGTACTTCAATGATATACATGAAGGTACAAAGGTAATGCTTGGGTGAGGGACGCAAGCGTCAGCGACTAGGCCCCAGTGGGCCCTTATCGCAATTCATGAAGATACAAATTTTTCATTATGGTGCAAGTTAATAAGTATCCATTAGAAATAATGATAATTCTGTCAATATCAACTATTGGATAATATTGAGGTACTAGAATTATTCTATTTCTCTGGTATCCTAGCTCAGGATGAATCACAACAGTTCAGGTAGTTCATTAAAATCATACAAATATTAATGAGACCCACCATCATAAATTCTCGACTTCAAATGAGTTTTATTCAGAAACTTCCTATGTCTTTTGTATACAGTGAGGACGTGAAAAATCCCCCTTCCCCCTTATCTTTTGAACAGAACAAGCTATCGAGGTCGAGTAAAATTCAGGTAAAAAAAAAGTTACTACTTTTGGCTTAAAAATGATTGTGGTCACGTGGCCTAGTGTCGAAAGTGCACCACAAACTTTTTTTTTTCAAATGTAAAGGGAGGTCACGTGGCACCTGGTTTTGTAGGCCTTCCGATTCTCTATCCAACACCGCTTTGTTCGTGGAAACCGGCAAAGCCGGTTCAAAATGACAAAAGTTTGAAATTTGCTTCTAATATTTGACAATAGTATATTGTGTATCTAGTAGTAAAAGCAATACATTCCCGGACGACAATGTAAATTGTTGGCCGAGGCCAACAAGCATTGAAGTCTGGGAATGTGCTTTTACTACGAGGTACACATACCATTTATTCTGAAATCGCAATCAGCATTATCAAAAACTAAGGAATTCTACATATTGTTTGCGTGAATTCAATAACTGTCTAAAATGTAAACAAGCCGGCAAAAATTTTCTCGGGTCGTTTTTTGTACGGGAAAGTACTTTTTTGGAAACCATCCGGGAAGTGTTCACTTCCCGGACACTTTTTCTTTGGGAAAGTAGTACTTCCCGGCCTAGTCCGGAAAGTACGTACTTCCCGGACTAGGCCGGGAAGTGCTCGAATTTTAATACAAATATTAATATAAATAAGAATTAGAATGTTTCTGTTGGTACCTATCTTCTGTTCGAATTTCAATGTATAATACAAATAAGAACTGAAATGTTCGAAATATTCAAAATTGGAATCGTTTCATCCGGTTAACAGATGGGTGAAAGTCGACCTCTCTTCGTCTCTTAGACTAAATGCGTCTCATTGATTTGTTATTCTACATGATTTCCGAAAAAATAGTGTAAGCAACACGTCCGAAAACAGTTTTTTTGCACTCGTAGACTTCCAGGACTAGCTAACGCTCGTCCTAGAATTTGGTCTACTCGTCCAAAAAAACAGTATTTTCCGGACTTGTTACGTAAATTACCTACTATTTCCGTACCGTTTAGGTCCGAAAACGGCCCGGGAAAGTTCGTTGATTAGCAACGGACTAAAATACTAGATTAGCGTATTTTGAGGCCTGAAGTTGCTCCGAGAAAGTGGGCATTCTTGAACGATTTCAGAAAAATACATTATTTTAACTATTATTTGCAGCAGAATTTTAACTCCAGTAAAAAAGGTTCGCATATTATTTGTATTTTGAAATGTGTTTTCCATTTAATTTTGCTATACCTTGGTTATTTTGCTGGAGACTCCAAATATATAGCATTACATTTCAATGTCAGTCTGCCAATATCGACTCTTTTTACTTTTTACAGTTTAGATAGGTGTTAGCGTTTCTTTATAATTTTTAAATGCCTCACCTTCAGAAAAGAGAAACGAATCAATTTTAATATCACGAAGGAGAAGGAATACTTAATGAGCGCTTTCCACATAATCCAATATCTCGTACATACTTAAGGGAATTCGTAAGTGAATTTCAAAGGACTGGTTGCGTAATAAGGAAAAGGGGCCTGGAAGAAAATCTATTTCAGAAGAAAAGCAAATCGAAGATCTGGCATCGGTTTTTAAAATCCGTTACAAGCAACGAAAACGGTGGTCACGAATTATGACGTGCGACCACGGTGAAAAATCATCTCAAAAAAACACAAATTTCATCCATATAAATTAGTAATTCTACATCAACTAACAGAAGACGACCCGGATAGAAGACTGCAGTTTTGTGAGGTCATGTCTGACCGCATAACCCAACATCCCGGTTACATTACGTCTATTTGTTAAGGTGATGAAAGAACGTTTTTTCTAAATGAAACAGAAAATAGGCAGAATGTGCGTTATTGGTCAGTCGTAATTCCTCACTTTTTTAGAGAGAAGATCAACGTATATGGGCTAGTATTTTTGGTAACCATATCATAGGACTAATATTTATGGTCTAAAATTTATCTAGGCTCCTGTGTTTAAATATGCTTCATCTCTCACAGTATTTAAGAAGTAGTTGGAGCAAATCCAAATGAATATCCTGTCCGAGAATGGTTTAACGGGACGGTGGATGGGCTGACGTGTCTCCATTGAATGGCCGGCTAGGTCACCTGATATGACACCTATGGACTTTTTTCTGTTGAGGTACATAAAATCTAAGGTGTACGTCACACAGTCACTCCAGGAACTTATGGACCGAATAACATATGTGTGTGTGGCATTATTACCCCGGGAACAGTTAATAACGTTCGAAATGAATTCCGAAACCAACTTTTTTTGAACGGTGAACATTTACTCGTTAAAACAGTAGAAATTGTTACTCTAAATTTTTTTGCAATTAAAATTTATTTAGGTTTTTAATTTATTTGTAAAATATTTTAAACAAAATTCGAACGCTTGTCAGTTTGAAACGACTTGGCCGATTTACATAAACAAAGCGGTTTTGGACAGAGAATCGGAAGGCATTCAAAACCAGGTGCCACGTGACACCACATTATATTTGAAAAAAAAAGTTGATGGTGCCCTATTGTCACTAGGCCACGTGACCACAATCATTTTTATGCCAAAAAGTAGTGAACTGATAGCTTGTTTCGTTCAAAAGTTAAGGGGGAGGGGGACTTTTTACGTCCTCACTGTATACCACCACTCTCATCTTGTACAGTACAGGAATTATCATCATTCATCGTATTTCTAACTGTATCTTTCACCCACTGTTTCCTTTCTGAATCCGTAAATTTTTTTGGCATTAACATCATAATAAAGTTTTTGATTATTCACATTCTTATGTTTCATCTCCTTACCTGTAAGCCAAGCTGCAGATAAACATAAGAGGCTCTTTTCACACAAAATAAAAGACACAAACGGCCTATGCTATTTTTTATAAGATAGTTCGAAAATGAAAACCCCGGTTCTCGCCTCAGCAAAATCACATTGTGGATTTTTTTAAACAAGAAATAATGAAAAAAATATAAACTTTTTTGGTTTTTTGGAAATATCTCAAAGATTATTCATGGAATCGTTTTACAGTCAATGGAACTTCAGAAATTTATAAAATCTACATAATGGTTTTTTATACGACCAGATCGGTGCATTTTCACTGAGAAAATCCGGGAAAACCTCGAAAAATAGACCATTTTTCAAAAATTCATAATTTTTAGAAATCTGAAGGTGGACAAACGATATTTCGGAAGATGATAGATAATAACATGTGGTTCAACTGTGCGCAAGATGGTTTTCATCCGAAATCTGGTTTTTGCACAATCGCGTTATAAACAATGTGAGGGCAAATCTATCTAAATGCGCTGATTAAAGGGAAATCATTTTATTCAAATTCTGCGAACGGCATATGGAAGTAGAGATCAATATCTATACAATTTGTATATTTTGGATTTTCACCTGAAAGTTACTATAAATGCTTCAAAGTGTACCGTATTAACTTCAGTGCGACTTTGTGCGCCCGAAGTCGTGCACCCAAAGTTGTCAGACGTAAAGCGTTTTATCAACTTTCAGTGACATTTTCAGAATTTGAATACGACGATTTCCCATAAATCGGAGCATCTTGCAAATTGTTTATAACGCGATTGTGCAGAAACTACACATCGGACAGAAAACATCTTCCGAACAGTTGAACCACATATTATTATTTATCAGTATGAACGGTATAACAGTATGAAATTTTTTCAAATCAAAAACTGGCGAGCTAGTAGCTTTTTCAATTTGAGCATTTCTTTTTTCTGCTTTTATAAGACACCAACAAGCCAAAGAAACTGTACGATCCGCAAGCTCTTTTGTAAAAATTCTAGTACCTATTGAGTTTCGTATGGTATATTGCAACGAGATCCAAGATCCCATGTATTGGGTGCCATATCGATAACTAACCTTTTATCGATTTCCAAAGCCTCTACCAAAACTTTTTTCAAATATATCCTCGGTGCAGTCAACAGCCTCCAAGTTAGCGGGTTGAACAAACTACTGTCGTATTTCCATTCGATTTCAACGGCTTTCAAATTTGGTACTCCGTCTGTAGCGACGACCCCTCTATACAAGCCCGAAGGTTCGTAAAAACCGCTCATGAAGCCCACGGGGGTAGATTTCTGACCCTTTCCATCGCTGGTACTATGCATTGTAAAAACTAGTTGGCCGATTTCTCCACCGTGTATTTTGCTGTGATTGGAGTCGGAAATCTGGACTATTAGTCTGTAGTGGCTCTCTGGAAAATAAATTCAATAGTTGTTTACGCAACCATTTATCAAAAACTAGTATTTATTATTAATATTGCCAACATGAGCGAACGAAGTGACGTGTTGAGCACAAAATTGTATCCACCCAGCATTAAAATAAATGATAAATGTGCTGCCCTACCAGGACGGTGCACATTGCCATAATCCTATAGAAAAGAAAAATTGGGTCGAAAATCCACCAGAAAACAACTACTTTCGTACTTTCCTGGCCAATACCACGACGACCGTTGAATTACATCCAATAAATTTCCGTGCAGAGTTCCTACAAGGCTATCTCTGCAATTGCTAGTTGCATGGAAATGTTAATTGAAACATTTGGACCACCTGTAGATCGATTTCGGGGTGTTGCAGGTCTCGGCAGACAATAACTAATTTCTGTAACAAATGGTTCAATTAACAATCTATGTCAAAACAAAAGCTAAGACCGAGCTTGTAGTGTAGCGTTCACTAAACCACGAGCGCCATCTCAACTTCAGCCTCTCAACCAAAGCAATACCCAAAAGTGCGTTATTACTTGAACCACCAATACAAATAATAATAATAATAAATAATAATAATAATAATAATAAATAATAATGATTTATATTTATGTGCTGTTCCAAATTTACCTAACAACGCTTGCAGTCGCACTGATGAATTCAACTTCACCGCTTTTCTTGGGCGTTGGCTAATTAAGACTAAAATTGCAGATTCTGATATAGATATGCCTTGTGATATAGAAGAATCAGCAAATTTAGCAATGAATTTGATAGTACAGAGTAAGTCAAGAAGCAGGTATGAAGAAGTATATGAAAAATGGTGTGGAGAGAACCGAGTTTCTTGTTGCAATTAACCATCAGATTCAGGTACTGGACACCTGTAGAAGTCTCGTGAAAGCTAAACTTCATGCCGATGATTTGGACATTGAACTAATCAATGAAATCTAATGAATATAATCTATATATTTGTAAACCACTAAATGTTGTCTCTAATAACATTAAGGGTTGAAGGGACAATAACAAAAGAAAAGAACGGAGTAAAAACGTTTTGTAAAAAGGGTTATGTATCTACAGTATGGAGTACCTACTCAATGTTGAATGCAGCATTAAATGTCAAAAGAAACATTGACATCCAAATATATACCATATATTTTTTAAGCGAAGATATGAACTTTTATTAGAGAGGTTGGTACAATAACTATAACTTACTGTCATTTTATTTGAAACATTACAGTTTTTAAATTATTGATTATTTTATAAGGCAATTATTATTGAGAGATGCGTCAGAGATGTTGTAGATGAAGGAAACTTTTTAAAAGTTACTATTCCAAACACAAAAACAATGTGATACGGAAATTGGTGGCCATCAATATAGCTCCATTTCGGAATATAAAAACAATTTAGTTGATGGTATTCGAATGTACGTCAACGTGCGACCACAAATGACAAAGCATGATCGTTTTTTTGTTAAATATAATAATAACAAGTGTGAAGTGCAGCCTGTAGGTATTAATATATTTGGATCCTTACCAAAATAAATTGCCCAACATCTTGGTTTACCAAATCCTCCTGGTTATACTGGACATTGTTTTCATCTGCGTCTTTGCTCACTGATTCAGGAGCTGACATTTTAAAAATTATTCAGCATGGGGGATTGAAATCCAGTACCGTGGCAGAAGGGTACGTCGAAAATAATTTGGTCAACGATAAAAAAATTGCAAATAACATACTAGGAAAAAAATCCGAGATAACAACTTCAACCGAATTAAATTCACCAGACCCAGTGTATAATGAGCAAAACGATATTTCCAATAAATAAATATTCCGTCAGATTGAGAACTTACTTAATCGTATACACGACTGATCTTTATCAAACTATTGCAACGAAAACTTGAAAAATGTACAGTCATTATTTCGAAAGAGTGTATAAATGAGGATAATGCAGGAAAATATATCTGCAATTTGCATGGGCTGAGAAAACAAACCAGAAATGAAGCCCTGTGGACTGACGAAATTTTACAATCAAATAATGTGGTAAAGATTGTTGAAGATAATGGGAATATACATTTTTGAAAAATATGTCATATCCATAAAAGTTTAGTATATAGCATGGGCACTGATGTTGAATGCTTATGCTGAAGCAGCAAAACATTTAATTGCAAATTTTTAGATTCTTACATACCTTAGACAAGCGACTATCCCAAACAATAATAATTCTGTTTATTGTTCTCATATTGTATATTCTACCTGTAAATATTTTAGAAATTAAGAATTTAATGAATATTATCAGTGAAGAAATTCAGGAACTGGGATAGATTCCTTGCTTGCTTGGAAATGTTTCAGACTCAGAAACAACTGCACTTATCTAAGATTTTAATATTATATCAATGAAGTGCTCCAGAAACAAATCTTGCTCAACAACCAATCAGTGGATCTTAATTTTTGAATTTCAGCCAATAGAAAGGAATAAACGGTCAAGATTAATCTTGTCGCTGTATTTTCAAGGTGTTAAAAGCTGCTTAGTTTTTGTTTTACTACCTGTCGGATAAATATAATAATGTAATAATACGTAAATGTCAAATCTATGCGTTTTGATTAATTTTCGTTATCTTTTAACATGAACGATCAGTAGAGACAAATTTCCGTTAATATCGTAGATGCTGCAATTCTCAAGTAGCAGTTTGTCGACGATAACCACATAATACACTAAAATCAACGTTGCACTTGGTCTAGAAATTATTCATTTAAGAAACGACGCTCTCTAGAAGTGTCAACGTTCAAGTGACAACCTTCAAGTGACAACGTTCAAGTGACAACTTTAGTTATGTTAACATTTTTCCGACGGTGGGCCGACCTCGTGAGATTTAACTAAGTAGTGTGTAATTTGTCAGTTGAGTTAAAACCATTTTCAAGGAGTCATCTTTGCAACTAACCTTTTTTCGAATATTCGCTATGCCGACGATATTTAGATAATAATAATATACCTACCTGACTTGTAATTATTGGTTTAAAAAATTAACTATGTTCTAAACACCATGGGAAGTAAATTGTCATCGCCGCGCGAGAGGGAGCAGGTGTGTAGTTGTTTTTAAGTAAATTCAGCAACGTTTAGGAAACGACCAACCTACAATACAGTTCTACAATTTATTTTTGTATATTTGATTCTTTGAACTTTCGGCACACAAGAAAATTCATCATACTCACTGCAGAAAGGGGTTTTATCCCCTGTCATAAAATATTGAACTCTGCTCATATGCCTCCATCTATCCCCCAATTGATTCTCATAGTATTTTCTTCCGTGAAATCCGAAAGGTATACACCTCTCCTTGTTTTTGACACAATCGAAGCAGTTTCCATTCGTGAAATCCTGAAATAAACAACATATTTCATTTATAATATTTAAAAAAATACATGTGAGCTATTATTTAATGAACTGCAAATTGTTTTGTTAATGTTGAGGGTACGAAAAATAGAGAAGAGGGGGTTCAAGCACCCACCCCCCGTCTCCTAACGACCGACATGTCGGAAATTTTCCCCAATTCTTACGCGATCAATACGAAAAATGAGAATTAAAACTGTTTATGTTTATATTCCACTATTTGTGACAATGAATAACTATCCTTAAATATCATTAAATCTATCCGAGGCCTGTTTATTACTGACTAACGGTACCTCATTAAGGTATTTGGAAAGCTAGAGCAGTTTTCTTACAAATACAATGAAAATTTGGTATGATATTTATCGATAGTGGCTACATCAGCTGAATTTTTTTGAGAATTTTCGTCCATTAGAAGATAGGTTAATTGTACCCAGAGTTGCTCCCCAATAGAATTTTACCATAGAGCAGATGCAATCATTGTTTCAAATAACACGCTGTACAGAAGAAACACGTCTTACAAATTTGATGGAAAACTAATACATGTTAATAAACTTGATAACAATGCTAATAACCAAATTTGGAAAAATTCGTCAATCGAATTATCGAAATACAAGCTCCCAAAGTCGGCAATTTTTTGATCGATAAGAGCATAAAAATGATCACGTCAAGAGCAATGACAACAACGCGCTGCAACTCCTAAGGAACACGAGAAATATATCCCGAAATAAATAGACCAGGAAATATAGAAAATTGAAACTATAGTCTTGGAGAATTGGACAGCCTCCCTGCCTATATTGTCGTCAGAATATAATAATATGGGAATTTTGGAAAATATTAGACGTGGAATTGGAATAATTTTCTGAACAAAATGGCCAAAGAAAATTTGTGATTTCCTACTTTTTGTTTTACGTAGTATATCTCTCTTTCTAGTTTGACCGTTTCCGTTTGCGTCGGAATTTACGGTTTTTTTCTTGAAGTTCTGCACATTTGCATAAATCAAGAACGATCATCATATAACATTCCATTTTCCATTTTTAACTTTTTCTTTGCAGCCAACATCGCTGCGACTGCATTGCCTCTTTTTTCAAATGGCTTTCTTTAATGAACCGTATCTTGTGAACTAAGTTGGTACGAGACATTCCGTTAACAATTTATCAGTTTTTAATCACTTTTAAGCAATCTGATCGCAGGGACTATAAAAGTTACTGACACTGACATTAGCGACAGAGCAGTGTTGCCTAGCGCCCTCGACACTAGATTGGATGGTTGAAATGGTGGGGAAATCGTACAGTCAGAAAACTAAATTTACTTTTATGATCGACGTATGTCTAAGAGAATGTCAAAAAGAAAACTTTTGGCGCATACCGTACCGTTCGAAATACCTTAATAACTTATACTTCAACCTTGTCTACGTGCGACAATATGGGTAAGCTGCGGTCAGAACCGGCGAATAGACCAAATCCAGTTGATCACTCAGTATCTTACATCCGCAATGTTATGTTTATGAATTTCTAAGGATTTTGAATGATAGCATAGTGCAAAGTTTCCGTATCGTACAGATTCGAAAACTTGTGGTTTTATTCCAAGGAATGATTTGAAAAATTCGAATATTTTTTTCCCATTCTGAAGGACCTTTCTTCTTTTTGAAAAATTACGTCCACATTGTCCCACATGAACACCGTTACCCTCTCCATCAGATTTTTCCATTTTGTCTATTCCATCTTTGGCATTGATGAAGAGGAAATCTGATAACCTGGCAAGCGCCTGAATGCTTCTTCTTTTTTTTTTAACGAAGAAGAAACTTGAAACAATTACAGAATCGAAAGATTATGAAAAAACAAATTTGCGTCAGAGAATACACTAGGGTTTCTATACATCTTGGGCCTACCACTCTAATGAAATATACCTGGAAGGATGAACATTCCACCGTCATGAATGGACACTTCGGGTTCACGGTCAAACTCTCCAGGAAAAGCTGATGGCTCCTCATGTGATTACAGCTCAAATATTTTTTAACGCCTGAAATTGAAACCAACATTATTTCCGTAACATTCCCGCCAACATGTCTTTCTTACCGTAAAAGAAACTGCCGTTAGCCTCCTTGATGTACTGTACAACGCCGCTGGTGCATCCGGGTTGATCCGTGCCTCCATTGGGGTAGTAATCGACGTGCCCTATGCTTTCGATCATCCCTAGACCGCCGCGAATGAACTGGCTGGCATCGGTATGGATTATGTCCACGTACTTGGCCGCTGTACGGTCGAGTCTGATGGGGGCTTTTGCTTTGGAGAAATGTGGTTCTGCAGGGTCCATCCCGGTGATACGCCCGAGGGTGAGATTGAATTCCTGAAAATAATGCATAAAGATAGAGAGATATCATCTCAAATATAAACTTACTTTGATTTTATTTGGTTTGATATTGTATCTTCAAATTTGCTCAATGTCCTGTTTGATTATAATGTAGAGTTAATATAGATAATGATAAAGAGTGGCCGAAGAACTGTCAAGTCAAATTTGCTTTATTATCGGTAGAAAAAAAATTATCTATTGACAAAGCGTTGAGTCTAAAAATAGATATAGATATAGACAGAAAAAATATATAAAAAATATAACAAACTGTCACAATTACTTTAATCAATGAAATAGTCATTATTCACAAATTATACACATATACACATAAGTATAAGTGAAAATAGAGTATTTTTCGATTTGATTCCGAGAGTTCCAACCTTTGACAGCTGTTTCGTGGTCACCCACTCATCAGAAATTATTTATGGATATCTCGAAATCAAAACGAATCCACTCAAAGTTAGTACCGTGAAGGCAAGACAAAATATATATACAATTAAAAACATAAGCAGAGTGAGTCTTTATAAAGTGCTCATATTGAAATGAGAAAAACTATGCTAAACTTCATAGAAGGCAAACGTATTGAAAATATCTAAAAGAAAAAATTATGGAATTTTTTAAAATTTTGTTCGCTGCAATGATTCCTGTGTGAACAAAACAGTGTTACTTTCGAACTAAATGGTCTATCACGATGAAACAAACTCTATAATGATTGGAAGTAATAGGGCGTCCTTATAAAATGAAAATTGTGGAAAAACACTGTCCCCAATTGAAAATAAACATGTTTCTTTAGCAAAAGTATGTTTGTTTTTCATAAATTTGTAAAACAATCGTAAAATTTTTCAATAAAACGCGTACATAACCTCCCTTTTTCATTACTTTAAATTATTCTTCATCATATTAGCTACCTGATGATAAAATTGCATGTTTATAACTCAATCGTAACATTTTATATCAACTGTTAAAAGTGGGCACTCTTAAGGCATGCTTTATTTGGGGAGATAATTCATTTCTTTAACAGTAGATAGAAAATGTGATAGAATTATTGACAACAGATTTTCATCATTCGATAGCTAATACAATGAAGAATAATTTAAAGTAATAAAAAAAGGTAGTTAAAGTGTGCGTTTTGAAAATTTTTACGATTATTGTAAAAATTGATGAAACACAAACAGATTTTGGCTTAATAAACATGTTTATTTTCAATTGGGTATAGTTTTTGCAGCAATTTTCATTTTATGAGGACACCCAATTACTTCCAATCATTATGGAGTGTTTCATCGAAATATATAATTTAGTCCAAAAGTTACACCGTTTTGTTCACACAGGGATCACGGTATCGAACAGAAATAAAAAAACTACATAAAAAATATATATATTTTTTACTTTTCAATACGTCAAAATTAGGATCAGTTTCCCTCATTTAAATATGTGCACTTTATGAAGACTCACACTGTATAGACGTAAATATACAGTGCGGCTTTTTTTAGCCCCTCCTCCTGTTGATATTTGAATGGTTGGATGAACAAACATGGAACAAAAATCATTTTGAATGGTATTATCTATACTACTTTTTGAAATGAAAGTTATTGTAATTGCTTGATAAAGGTGGCGTTGAAGAGAGAATTCAATTCTCTTTTAATCATCTAAATTTTCTTGCATTCAAAATATCAAGCATATCTAAACGGTACCCTCATCTCGTTAAATTTGAAAAAATAAATCCTACGTCATATACACTCCACACCATTAGCGATAGAAAAATGGGTAGTTACTTCGCTGCTGGCGTGCAGTTTATATCACGTAGGATGACCGCTTTTGTGCAGTGAGTTCATTTTTAGTGTATCTATCGATCCTGAAAACTTCATAGTTCTCGTCGAAAATTACGGAAGATACGGAGGCGTTTCCATGAGGAGCGAAACAAATTAGAATTTTTCAGGACTCAAAATTTTTCTGATGACAGCGGTATAAGTGGTAATTTGAGTATCCTGAACACGAATCCGAAGGAATTTCGGGCCAATTTTGCCCCCTAATATAACTTTACGGGAAAATGGGTGATTCCATCGCTGCTGGCGTGCAGAGTATATCACGTTGGATGACCACTTTTGTGCAGTGAGTTCATTTCTAGCGTATCTATCGATCCTGAAAATTTCATTGTTCTACGTCAGAAATTACGATGTTTCCATGAGAAGTGAAACACACTGTAGATAATCTAAAATTGATGAGAAGTATTTCGAGAACTGTGTCGGAGTTTCAACATGCATTGTAAAGTTGAAGGATTCCATTAATTTTGGATTAGCAAGCTTTCGGATTTTTACTATCAAAGTCAATGTTAAAATCGTCTGTCAACATAATATTCAATTTTGGAGAGAACTGAGGGACAATGTCTTGTAACCTTTCGAAAAAAAAAATTCTTACATACGTGAGATATATAATTAAATCTTTTTGCGGTGAATTGAAAATTGAAAACTCAAATTCTTTTTCAACAATTAAATGATTGAATTCATTAATCTCCTTGGAAAAAAACTATAAATTTATATCTGTTAGATGCTTACTGACGAAACTCCTATAGTGAAGGAAAATTACGAAATGCTGGATTATCAATAATCCATTTTCATTTGATCAAATTATGAGCTTTCGCCAGGTAAGCCCAATTCCACATTAAAATATGTCAAAGGACCCCGCACGAAAACAAATGGGAAATTGGCTCTCGGTCAAATTGGCTGAAATTTGATTGTGTCATGTTTTGTCACTTCATTATGTGATAGTGGGAGAAAATGTGAGAGTTCAAATGATTTTGTTTGTGTCGTTTCTGAGATATAAGCGGACAAAGTTCGTAAAAACATCGTACTTCGGTAGGATTGACAAAGAAAGAAACTGCTTTGTCAGTCGAAATAAGGCATATTCAGGATGAAAATGTATTTATTCATCGGAACTCGTTAACATGTCTATTATGATCTCATTGATGGTAGAACATCAGGGTGTATACGGGGAACTGTCAAAAAAGTCGTTTTTCGGGATTCTTATTCTAGCACTATTCCAGAACCAACAAGTTATATTTTGGCAAGACATAGTTTAAGTCTATCCTAGCTGATAAAAAACGTGTTTTGTTTCTTGATGACTCTCTCTGTTTGGAATATGATTTTTTTAAATTTTGGATTATACCCTTATATTAAAAACAATTTTACTATAAAGTGATAATTCAATACTGCTGTTGATTGAACAAAAAAACGTTAATTTTCTGATGAATTCAATATTACTTTTCATTTAAATAAAAAAGTGAATATCTTAGAGATGCAATATACAAAGTTGTCAAAACTTTCACATATGATGATAATAGTGTGAGTAAAATTATGTCCAAATTCACGGAGCAGTTTTTGAGATATTCAATAAGAGCATTGTAAATGACCTAACAAAAAAATGTATCTAAATGAGAGTATTGAACAACTGAATTCATCAGAGAGTTAACTTACCTTTTGTTCAATCAACAGAAGTAATAAATATTTTTTTTATTGTGAAATACGGACCTGTCAATTTTTTTGAGTATAGGGGTATTATCCAAAATTGTAAAAATTCATATTTCATCAAGAAACAAAACACGTTTTTATCAGCTGGGGTAGACCTCCGAGCAATAAAAGACATAGAGATGCCATTTCTATAATCACAACACACATTTGTTATGAAAGCTCCATAAAACTATCCTTTGTTACAGATTGTGGGTGAGGGGTAAAACTCCGAGTTCGGAGGGGGAGATTTGTTATTGTTATGATATTCGGACGTAAGCGTAGAACCAGTGGCGTGCTAATACATTTTCTCATGTTTCATTTTTAATTAAAAAAATGCATAATTAGACACGGTCGGTGCAGAGAAATTTGTTCTCACATGTATTGGTATCGATAGGAGACCACATGCCTGGTTAGAAAGCACGTGTGTTATCAAGATGTCAATCTTGACGTCTAATGCTTGGCGGAAGTGCGGTTTCCGTAAGTTAAAAAGTGAATGCGCTACCAATAATTTCTAAGTCACCCCGGAGCGCCACGGCAAATAATAGCCGCCATGTACCCTCACAGGCTACGAGTGTTGTCAGTAGAGAGTAACATATTTTATTACGATGAATAGGTACAAAAATAAGTGACAATTGTAAATGACATGAGAATTGTTAAAACGCCATGTATACTACCATGGCATACACCATTTTTTCTACGATCTTTTAAAAATTGACTTTTATTCGTCAATTGTGAACGCTGTGTGACAATAGAATCTAAATTGCTTCAAAGAAATGAACACTTACTTTTGATGGTTCAATCAATCAAAAATACTGTATTGTGCGAAGAATTAGATTATTGCTGATAAAGCATAGAATAAGGTCATGAATACTAAAAAAAAGTAAAAAAGTCAAAATATCCAAATCTTTGAATCACATTAGTAAACTATACTATACACTATTAATACGATACACATGAATTATAATACACACAAGAGTTTACGCATAAACTATAATACACATAAGAGATTACATTCAAATTCATGATGAAAGTGAATCATTGAAATACGCATCCAAAGTGTAGTAAGCTAGTAGCTCTCTAACTCTTTTTCTGATATTTTTTTTTCTGAATTCAGGTTATTGATATTCTGAGGCAGATGATTGAAATTTTTTTTAGAGTTGTCAAAAAGTTATTTCTTAACTTGTGTGGAGTTAGGCTTAGGGAGCGATCGATATTACAAATCGATAATTTCTTATGTAGTTATTATTTAACTTCTTGCATCTCCAAAAGAATTGAAGAAATTCAATGAGAGATCTCCCGAAATTGGGAAGGAGTATTAAAAATACTACTAACCAATTGATTAGATTTCAAACCTGCGATGATTCACAGTGTTCCATTCACAGTAAAGAAGTTTTTCGGCACCCATCCGGGAAGTGTTCACTTCTCGGACACTTTTTCTTTGGGAAAGTAGCACATCCCGGCCTAGTCCGGGAAGTCCGTACTTCCCGGACTAGGCCGGGAAGTGCTCGAATTTTAATACAAATATTAATATAAATAAGAATTAGAATGTTTCTGTTAGTACCTATCTTCTGTTCGAATTTCAATATATAATACAAATAAGAAATGAAATGTTCGAAATATTCAAATTTGGAATCGTTTCATCCGGTAAACAGATGGGTGAAAGTCGACCTCTCTTCGTCTCTTAGACTAAATGCGTCTCATTGATTTGTTATTCTACATGATTGCCGAAAAAATAGTGTACGCAACACGTCCGAAAACGGTTTTTTTAGACTCGTAGACTTCCAGGACTCGCTAACGCTCGTCCTAGAATTTGGTCTACTCGTCCAAAAAAACAGTATTTTCCGGACATGTTACGTAAATTACTATTATGTCCACGTCCGCTTTTACCAGAGGCGATACGTCACTGACAATATTCCAGATCGATTATTCTTATTGATATATGTGATATTCCTTGTATATAAAATCTCATTCAAATGGGAATATCGACAACTTCTGATGAACGGATTACCTACGTTATAATCCCTGTATGTCAACAAAACATTCCAATACCCATTAGATATTGCTGGTGGCTTATGATTTGAATTTGGTTAATGAAGAGGTGAGTTTGCTTACTTACTTACTTACTTACTATTTAGTATACCTACATTTCAACAAGTTTTTTCCTATTTATTGACAGGTGATCGTTCAGTCGCTTTACATAGTAAAATAGTTTTTTTACAGCTATTTCAACAAATAGTGTATCAAAATCGGGATAAAAATGAGCAAATTCAATGAAAATCAACTTATACCAATGAAAAGGTCAAGTATGGTTTATGCCATGATTACCATGCTGCGACGCCCATGGTTTGATTTGACAAGATGACAAATAAGTCGTAAACGGACGTAAACAAACATGATCGCCAAGTTAAGAGTGAATATAATACGGAATTCCAACCTGATCACCGAGTGCAAACGAATATTTCCGACAACGCCCTTTTTTAACATGAATCGGGCTGAGATGTTTGTAAACAACGTCGGATATATTGCTTTCGAAAAAGAGACAGAAGAGCCCTCTCTATATCTTTTATTACTCGGAGGGGTAGACTGAAACTATGATGTCTTGCCAAATTATAACTTGTTGGTGCTAGAATGAAAATCTCGAAAAACGTCTTTTTTACTATTCCCCGTATACACCCTAATGTATTACCATCAATGAGATTATAATTGGACATGTTAACGAGTTCCGATGAATATATTTTCATTCTGAATTTGTCTCATTTCGACTAACAAAGCAGTTTTTTTCTTTATCAATCTTACCGAAGTATGACTTTTTACAAACTTTGCACGCTTATATCTCAAAAACGACGCATTAAAAATCATTTAAACTCACACATTTTTCCAACGACCCATCCCACTATAACTTAACAAATTTCAGCCACCGATTCTTTCGTGCGGGGTCCTTTGCTGAAATAAAAATAAATCGTTTATTAGAAAAATGTTTCTACCCAACAACCAAAATTGAACATCTACCATTAACATTTTACAATTGACAGTAACAAATGTTTCAAAAATGATATAATGTCTCACGACTAGCAGAAGTCATCTCAATGTACTTACTTTTTGTAACGTGTATCCAATGTAGCCACACATATGTGCCCCAAGAGAGTGACCAATAGCATGCACATGGTCCAACTTCAAATCACCGGTGAATCGAGAAATATCGTTCAACAAATGAGCAGTTATGGCTCCGACCAGTCTTATGTTGGCTACGGCTTGAGTATAAGGGGGCCGCGAACCCCGCTGCCAATCAATCACTATGACGCTGCAGTCTTCAAGGGCTAAGAGTTTTTTAGTTACACTGTATATCTGAAAAAAAATAAAATAAAATTACGACAAAAGTTGACAAAAATAGACATGCGTTCACTAAAATATGCAGTGGCGAAAACTATTGCTTCTCAGTTGAAAACGTTCAATAATGGCCAAAAGAACATCGAAATACGTGACATTGAAGTATATACAGTGGAGTAAAAAGCAAATCTTCAACTGAAATGTAAAAGGGAAACAATTAACACGTTAATTGCCAATCTGGTCACATGGGACCAGCTCAAGTAACTTGTCTGCGGCCGCGCTGGTCCCAAGGGACCAGCAAGCTTTTGAATTATTATTTAGCAAAAAATACTAATTTACAAAATCACGGACTATGCATATGTATACTTGTAAAATCGATCAAACTTAAAAAAAAGATATTGGTAAATAATATTTACCTATCAAACACTAAAAACATGTATTCATTTAAAAATATGAAGAATGTGTTTATATGTAGATGATTTTTCCTACATCGAATACAGAGGCCCTAGTGTGCTACCTTGAGGTACACCGTTTTCATTCGAAATTTCTGAAAAGATACGTACCGAATCGAAAGGAAGGAACTGTGTACTATCAAGTTACACCGTTTCGATTAGTCCTCATATCGCAGATGAGAGTTTCATATAGCTAGTGAAATTATAGGACTGGGAAATATTTTGCGACGTCAACGCACCATTGCCACGAAAACCAAGGCCAAGGGACCAGCGACGCCACATGATAATTTTTTCTAAAAATGTAATTTCAGGGGCCGCACTGATCACATGTGACCAGCATGAAAAAAACTCAAAAAAGTACCTAACAAAAAAACAAATACAAAAAATTTGCTTACAGGGGCAATTAATCCTGACCCCAATGATCGTGTTGTCATCACAGAGAAAAATATAGTTTATTAACTGGTAGTTAATGTGTTAATATGCAATGGACAAAATAGCACTTCTTTCAGTGAAATAATACTTTGGTTAAATGGGCCGTGGTGGACGTACTGGTTCGCCTCTCAAGCGTAGGGTCGAGGGTTCAAATCCCCACATGGTCATCGTTATCGGTCTCGTGCATGGCATCACACGTTGAAAGGTAAGGGCTGCGTCTTCTCTAGCTCACACAAGTCTCTCGAAGACTTCTGCGTAGAGGTGCAATCGGTTGACGGGAATAACAATTTTAACAATAATCAAACAAATGGTTGAAAATAGCAAACTCTATACTGGAATGATGCAACGCACTAGGTGCTGAAATAGCAACAATTTCACTAATATTGTCAATGAACATCCAAATGTAGATCCAAAAATAGTAAACAGGGTGATTCAGATGCAACTGTTGATAGATCTCGAAAACAATGGGCTTATAGAAATGGTCGAATTAGGGATAAATTATGCAATTGAGAATCTATGAAAATGCCCTAGAGAACAACGGAAAAACTTGAACAGGTTTGAAGATAATTTAAAATAACTGAAATTTTTGTTTAAATTTTTTCGTGATTTTGATAATGAAAATGGAATGATGGTAATAGTACTCTCTCAGAAACTTTCCATATACTCTTTCGTTGATATTCGACGTTTCGTTCTTCGGAACCATCATCAACCATGTTTATCTTATGACAGCTGAACGAGATTTTCACTTATTTGAATATAAATTATTCAGCCTTCAATTCAAGGACATATCGCATGTCGATATTTTTGAAATTTCAGATTCTCTCCATTGTTGTAAAAAGTTACCATCACTATTTGGAAGTTAATTGACAAGTTTCAATGGATGCCCTAAACAAAAATGATCGAGATTAAATCAGTGATTTTTTCCATTCGTCTCAAAATATCGATCTGTTATTTCAATCAATGAATTTGTTCAATTCCTTTCCAAACATCGATGTGAATTGTTGTTAAAATTCTGAAAAATGGAGGTCGATACATGACCTTTCTCTTGTTGCACTGAAGACGATTTCTTTTAAACCCAAACGTGATTCAACTTCAGCGTGCGTCAATTCTATTTAGGGGGAGTGGAGGTTGTAGGTTGTTTTTTAATTGATCATTTTGAGTCACGTGACTTTGACAGAGCGGCCATTTTGTCGGTAGGGCACACAAGGACGGGTCTGCCATTGAGTTTTCATTGTTATCTGCAAGTTTGTCCTTTTTAATTCGAGTTTTTAGTGCGTGTAGTCCATATTTTATCAACTTTAACTACAATATGGCTAGGAGTGAATACTACTTATCTCTCAAAGGAGATGTGAAATCGCGTTACAACTACAAACTTCAAATTATGGACAATGTTGATCCCTATTCTCTTGGTGCAAGTGAACTGACCAGCAATTTAAGTTTTTTGAAGGGACCCAATCAGGGCTATCCCTTTCTTCCAGTTTGGCTGGTTCTCCTACAATGTTGAAAAAATACGTTTAGTTCAACACCATATTTAACTAAAAATTCAAACATTTTGGATCATAACTTTTGTTTTTCTTATGTATTAATATTATTTACCAACCTGATACAAAATGATCTGCACAAATTCGTGCATGTTTAAGGAATGTATCTCTCAAATTGCCCCGTTTTGAAGCCCTAACCCATCATTCTCGACGTTCTTTTGATAAGGCGTCCAGCATTTCTCATCGGTTTTATAAGGCTTTCGGGATTCTAAAATAACGAATTTTATCCTTTTCTGCCCTTTTAGAACACCCCACAACAAAACAAAACGCTGGCATATTAAATTATTCACACTTTAAAAATCGATCTCTCCTATTGTTTACAATGACGCGAACGATTTGTATGCCCTACCGGCAAAATGGCGGACCTGTCGTGACGTCACTTCAAAATGATCAATTAAATTACACCAACCCTCTAGCTGAGATGGAAATAACCTCTAAAATCTTTAAAAGGAATGGGGGGTTCAATGATGCCTTATTTTAAAGACCTTTTTAAAAATACCGTATACTTGACCTTTCTTTTCAGTATTTTTGGAAAAATCCGATAAAATAGTAAAAAACATGTTCTATTAAAAATCATTATTATTATTATTATTTTACAAGATGTCACGAGGTAAAAACGATCCGCATGAAAAACACAGGTAGAATTCTTGAGTGTTATTATTTTTTTATTTATCATTCCCGGGACCATTTCTTTATCGTTTGGAAAACTAACTTCGTTGTGAATTTATTTTTGCAGGATAAATGTTAAATTTCTATAGTGTTATATTATGAAGGCAGATGTAATGGTTATACATTGTTTTACTCTTTCATGTGATGGAATCGAAACCAAACGGACTAAGTATTATAGGAAACATCATTTTATTCTTAACCCTGCGTTACATACGTGGATGATTGTTGCATCAGTACATACGTGGGGTGTGACAAACCCCATTACCTGAAAAATCGTATTTTTTTTATCTTGTTCCTTTTCTGATATTTCGTTGTTCCATAGTATCAGGGGATCATCTCGGAACAATAAAAACACGCAAGGAATAATCAAATAGGCTTTATTTCAAGAAATCTGATATAAACTGAAAAAGGCTAGTTTTTCATGTACCAAAAAACACACCGCGACAAAAAAAATCATGTGAGATTAAATGAACATCTCACCCCGGAATGAACATTCTGAAACTAAAATGTGATTATGATGAAATACAAAGAAAAGAATTGCAGATTGAAAAACAGAGAGAAAACAAATTAATCGCTGTCTGAAACCATGCAATTTTGGCAAGTAATCACAGCATGCTCCATGCACAATAGTGATTTACAGTGCGCACAGAAATGTTTAGTCTTGCGATCTCGACTCCTTGGACACATGGAACATCTCCCAGAGACCTTCACGATCTTAGCAGGTGGCACTGCAGAATTGTCTTGATTAGTTTTTTTGATTTTCGAACGAATATTTCTTGGTAATCTTGGATTATTACTCCTTTTGATTATATAGTCCTGGATAAGTTCTAAGCCCAACGTTTTGATGAACATTCTTCTGGCTAGTCTAAAATCCTGATAATTTTCTCTGTATATCACTAGAGCATTTATAGCGGCTGTATTCAAGAGAGAAAACACGACAGTGAGAGGCCATCTCCGTGAATTCCTCGACACGTTGTATGATGCAGAAAGTTCATCAACTACGTCTACTCCACTTTTAGTGAAGTTGTAAAAGCTTATCATTTCGGGAAGATTCTTCTCTCCTGTTGCTTCATCGATAGCTCCATCATGGTGCATAGTAGACATCAGCAGAACATTTTTATTTATTTTTGGCACATAAGATAAGAGTGTGATATCTTTTTGGTAACCAAATAGAGATGTCTTTGGTTCTCTGTTCTTGACTGTAAGAAATTGTGATGGAATACATCGTTTGTTCTTTTTGACCGTACCTACTGATGTCAGTTTATGCTCTTTCAGTAGCTTCCTCATCAATTCATGACTAGTATACCAATTGTCAAATGTGACATTTCGGTTTGTACAAGAAATAGGTTGCACGAGCCTCTCTACGATATCTGATGGAGAGTTACTGAGATTGTAAGGCCCTTCTGGCTGTTTTCCTGCATATACTTCCAAGTTCAGAACATAGTAAGAACGGGCATCAACTAAAGCTTGCACTTTTATCCCATATTTGGCAGGCTTATTGGGTATATACTGCCTGAAGGGACATCTGCCGCGGAAAGACTCCAACTTCTCATCGACCGTCACATATTGCGAGGGAGTGTTCGACTGCTTACAATTTTCGACAAATTTTTCTAATATTCCTCGTACAGCAGCTAATTTGTCAATTGCTACTCTGTCTTGACGATTATTGATGTTATCGAATCGAAGACAAGTCATCAAGAATTGAAAACGATTCATGGACATCGTATTACGAAATATGTCGATTCCAGTTCCATCCGTTTGCCATAAGTCTCAGATTTTGACGATTTGAATGAAACATTCCTGCCAAATAAAGGAGTCCAATGAATGCTTCAATTTCAGAGACATCAGTTGCTTTCACCAAGCATTTATTTTGATATGCAAAGGATTTCTGCTGGATTTTGATACTGGTCCATCGCACTATACCTTCGATCATTTGGCGATCAAAAAACAGCCTCCAACAATCCAAAGCACTTTTAGCGTTTTTTGCATATTGCTTGACACCCGGCAAATGAGTAATTATGTTATCTGCTCTTGTTCTAACCCGTGTATTTGAAGCAAGCTTATTCCATTTCGATCCATCTTTTCCGAGATAAAGCATTCCTCTTCGTAGAGTCTCGTTAGTATTTTCATTTTCTGATTGATTCTGAGGTTCATTTTCTGATATATTTGTGTCCTGTTGGTTCAAGTTTGCTGGCATTTCATCTTCGGGAGTGATATCCTGCTCCGAGTCGGTGTTGTGATCGCTCTCAGAAATGTGATCAATGTCGCCTTCGCTTCCTGATTCGATTACATCGTCATCACTTTCACATTCAGCCCATAGAGCTTAAAGCTTCTTCTGTTCCTCTTCGTATGAGTTTGCCATATTATTTCAGCTATAAAAAATGTTGATCTAAAATAGTCCAAAATAACAACTTACCTATAGTGTCAAAATAACGAACGTCAGTACATATGTGGGGTTTGACACACCCCAGAGCACTTAAATTCCCTATAACTTCACTCACTGTCTACAAGGTACTGCAGGAATGCCTGAATTCGATGATGCGGACATATTTTGGAAGCTATTAGGAGGGGGGTGCACGTAAGTTTACGTTTGGCATATTTTCAAAGCGATATTCGGCGGCTGGGGTCCATCATACCCCACATATGTAACGCAGGGTTAAATTGTTTAAAATTGTCCGATTGTTCTAATATGCTATGAACGAAAACTGCAATCATATCACTGAAATACTTACCCAGTCTATGGATCCACCTTCCATATAACCATGAGTGATCAAATAAATTGGATTCTCAGGATCGAAATCAGATATTTCATTGTAGTCAAAATATTCAAATTCACCAAGATCCATAACGCGTGGTGTGATGGGGTTCCTTCTGGTATACATTAGGTATTTTGGTTCTATCTGAAACAGACATTTTCAAAAGTTTCAAAAGACATGCTTGAGTTTTGTTCGCAATTCATTCTAACAAGTTGTTGGATCCCCATTCTAGAATGTTTGCTGACTACATATCTGAATAGTTAACGATCCTCCCCTGTTCATTCCTGATTAGATGGGCTGATCTCGGAGCTTTGAAATACAACAAATAGCAAATGTGATATTTCTTAGAGTAAATGCAAACACCACCTTTGATTCTCAATCGAGAATGTGGTTCATAACCACAACAAAGCATGTGTACCTTGTTGGTGAAGAAGGGCCAGATCATGTTGTTTCACCTGAAGGTGATGGTGAAATCTGAATGGAGAGGTATTTTGATTCCGGAGTATTTTACTCACTATTACTGTTAGAATAAGACCTGAAAGTGAAAGGGGTTAGGAAAAAGTGTCTAGATATTATCGACTAAACACTGAAACATGGATTAATCCATTTCATGGCACACATACTCGATATGATAGAAAAAGACCATCTACCGCCTACGGCTATTTTTTAGTACGAACCCAAATTCATTCATGTATTCATGAAAAAACTACAACTGATGATTGAAATATTTACTTACCTCACGCACTTCTTCAGGAAACAAAGAAACAGGCCGATTCTCCGATGTCCAAGGGGGTGTGAGTTGGAAACAACCATACGTTCCATAGCATTTTGAAGCATTTGATTCTAAACAAAAAGAAGTCGATGGATAAAAAGTATTCGTTATCGAAAAATACCCTGCGGACGTAAATATTTGCCCCCCCCCCCCTCCCAGTGAACAACTGAATGAGGTGAGATAAAGATATTTGGATTTATTTGTCACTCAGCCGTAATCTATTTGTTTTAATATCCAGCGACTACTATATTTGTTGATAAACATTATGAGAACATCTCAACGTTGTATCGTCAGGAAAAAGAGTTCACGTAGTGGGGGCAATAGAAATTCGTGCAGATCGGTAATATACATTGAGAAGAAGCCCAAGAACTGAACCTTGCGGTACACTATGAAAAATATTCAAAAATTACCTGGAGATTAGTGTGGGAAATCCTTGACGTACTGAAATCGTTGGCAGAATATCACTACAGGGCATCTGACTGACGAACCGATATGTCGTGTGAATTAAGAGATTATTGACGTTTCGGGCACCATTTTTCAGATTTAGGCACATTGGCAATTTTTGAATTGATATAGCCGATACTTGATGAAAATTCATTATACTCGATATAATGAAACTATGGTTCAAATGATTTTCACATACACGGAGAAAAAAAATCACTAACCATTAGTGAAAATTAAATATCCATAAGTAAAAACTTGAATACTATATGGGACAAATAAACAAGTTAATTGCCACTGAAAAAAATTTGTTCCTGGAAATAAACACTTACCACTACTAACCTATTTTTATATATTTCAGATTAATACTATTTATTTTTGTCCACTTTACTAATGCCAAATGAATTGTTCACTTATGGGTAAAATAAAGGTGCATTATTATTGGTATGTTGATCAGTAACCCCAAGTGAACTCAATCTATAATTTTTCAACCTCTACTTTATTTTAGACCTATCTTTGGTGTTATTTTCCATACCCACTAAAGTTCTCGTAGCAGTTCTCTTGTCATTGGTGAATTATTTACTTACTTGAATCGTTTTCTCTGAGTAGCCTTTATGGCCAGTTTCTAGTATTTCTACTGTAAGTGGATGAAAATTGCATCATAGGAAAATATACTTAAAATCATTTTGAAATATGATATAATCGAATTACTATTATTATCAGGTGAGTATGATTTTCTCCTATCTTTGACAATAGTCCTCGAAATATTAGATTATTGCATGATTCTGAACAGTTTAAAGTATAATTGTCACATACTTACAATTTTGTCCAATAACACTAAAAATATTTGAAAATTACCACATATAGGCTTATACTCATTGGAAAACTATTCATAAATAATACACTCTCACCAAGTAGGTATTGTGATGAGTTATGGTAGGAACACACTTTCAGAAACATTGTTTCTCTTACCGTGAGTACCTCATATTCCCACCGTAAGTGAAAATTTAGTACTCACAATTGACTTTTTTTCAAGTAAAAAATTCACTTGGACGAGTTTTCTCCGTGTAAAGAGGGTTTACAAAACCACGACAATTGTTTCGCTTTACAAATCTTCTTCAAGTGGTGAAGATATATTAAATTACATATTTGCTATGTTACCTTAAATACTTATCCAAAATTAATTAGGGTTCGGTTGTATACCTAACTCCCAGTTAATTCCCGATAGGTACTTTTACATTTCTATTATTTAAATCTAACCTTTCCAGGAAAACAAATTGATTAGTGGTGACGAATTTAATTCGAGTTGGTCATTGAGCAAGTACTGAGAATTTTTCCATTTATTAATCTCCATACTTTCTAAAAGATTTAGCTTCTTACCTTTGTTTTCGACATGAAGGATTTCAAAATCATGGTCGAAAGTATGGTTTTCAATTAATAAATGGTTAGCATACGTGGAATTTGTTTTCCCATTTACAAAACTACTTCTGTGCTCGGCTAGGCGTTGTTTGAAGGTTCTACCTGTTTGGCCAAGATAAAACTTGGGGCAACTACCACAGTTTAATTTATAGACTCCACATTTTTCTTGTTTATCCACCCTATCTTTGTTATTTTTAATATGTCTGCCCAAACTATTGTCTGTCTTAAATGCAATATTTAAACTTTGCTTTTTCAAGAAATTACCTATTTTATTGCTTGGTTGGTTGGTATATGACCAACTCGAATTAAATTCGTCACCACCAATCAATTTGTTTTCCTGGAAAGGTTAGATTTAAATAATAGAAATGTAAAAGTATCTATCGGGAATTAACTGGGAGTTAGGTATACAACCGAACCATAATTAATTTTGGATAAGTATTTAAGGTAACATAGCAAATATGTAATTTAGTATATCTTCACCACTTGAAGAAGCTTTTGTAAAGCGAAACAATTGTCGAGGTTTTGTAAACCCTCTTTATGTGAAAATCATTTGAACCATAGTTTCATTACATTGGCAATTGCTAGTTTGATATTTACTCGAAGTAGAGACATTACTAGCAACTTTGTTATTATTGAATATATGTACGTTTATTTTATTTTGTACTTTTCATCGAGGGAATTTGTCTATTCTGCCTAATAGGTACACCAGGTGCCCATTGGTTGATACGTTAGTGGCATGCCTACCCAACCTCAAAGAATAATACATATAAACAGGTCAAACTACGAAAATTATTCGAGTACCCGATACTTTTCACAATGTCTTCGGATTTTTCCAATTTTATTTTTGTGATGTAATGAAGATATGGTTATGGAGTTTAGTATAAACGAAATTAATCTTTTTATTTTGTTATCCATAACCTATCATTAATTTTCTTCATAGAGGAAAAATAATTAATTATAAGATTTTTTTATAGATTATTGTTTCAAGGAAAAAACCTCCCGCGTTTCCTATAAAAAATAATTTTACTTCAAAACTCGAAAACACCATGTGTAATTGTTTTTTACTACAATCCTTTTAATTAGTTTCACCTTTCCCCTGTAATCAAATCTTGCAAGTCAAATTTGACCCATTTTTAGTGGTCCGATTGACTCGAAATTTGGCAGATGTTTATAATTCCTATGACAATACATAACGAAATTTTTGTTAGCGAAAAAAAAAAGAAGTGGCATCTACAATATGGCGGACAAGTTTTGTGATTTTGGTCCGATTCAATTCTAAATTGATTTGTGGGGATTTTCAGAAGCGAAGATTATGTTTTTTTGTCAAATTTCGTGAATTCAATATGGCGGCTTCAAGATGGCGGACAAGTTTTGTGATCATAGTCCGATTCGCAGAGATTATGATTTTTTTCATATTATCAAGATGGCCGACCAGGTTTTGTGATTATGGAAAATTAGTATGTGAGGGTATTTGAGGTCGGATATTATGATTACATTGTCAACATTAAAAAATCCAAGATAACGGCTCCTATATATTTTTCTTGGAAACTGAAAAATTTAAAATAAAATTGGATAAAAAAATATTTTCAAACTGAAGCTTTTATTCAAATGCACTAGAAAGTAAAAAAACGTTTCTGTAGATGTATGACGTAGGATATTTTGTGATCGACAGATTCAAAAGCTTGTCGCTTTTGTATTTAAACTGAAAACTTTTCGCGACAAGCTTTTGAAACTGTTACTCATAGAATAACTTCTCATTTGTATTCGAACTGAAAACTTTGCATCAACTTTAGAATATATTACTCACAGAATAATCTACGTCACAAATATGAAGAAATTATTTTTTACTTTTTAGTGCTTTTACATAGAAGATTGTGTTTTAAAAAAAATCACCAAATTTGATTTATCCTTGAGAGCGTAAAAGATACAACCTTCTTGTTGCTAATTTAAAAATGTTTGTATCTTCAATAATAACAGTTGCCAATAGTGGACACTTCATTCGGATCAGACTGTAACTTCGTAGGTACCCAGAAACATTTTTCTAACAAATCATTTTTGGAAAATGATAAATACGATTTGTTATTCAGATTGAATAATTATAAGGCTAGAGATTACCCCCTTTTACACTTTAAACTTCACTTGACGTCATTTTAGGATTTAAGTAAACATTTGTTATCACATAAATTCATATTAGCTAAATGTGCCCTTTGCTATTTCGTGCTTGAAAGTAATATAATTATTTTTCCTTATTTCTTTCAGTCACTCTTTGATTAAAAGGTACAATTCCAATTTTTTATCTGCCTATATTTACCTGAATAAATAGATGAATGGATGAATAATAAAGTTTCTTCGCTTTTAAACTTGTCTACTACTATTTATATAAACAATAATACGAGTGAATCAATATTTACCAACCTTTTCCGATTTGCATATAATAATAGTTATAAGAATTCTCCTGTTGAATAATACTTTGGTTCACCATAAACACGATTGTTTGGAAAAAAACACTGGAATTATTGTCAAGAGCCACCATATTGCAAAAAGAACGCCACTCTTATCGTCTGGACATTCCTAGACTTCAATAAGCTTTCAAGCAAACAAAAATGACGGAATTCTCAATTTCTTATCAGTTGTCCAAAGTACAGGGGTCATTAGATATACTCTCCAAGTAGTTGAATACCAAAAAGCAAAAAACACGACTTTTTTATACAAAGTTTATGAAAAACAAATGAGTTTCATACTTTTATATTGTCAACTCACAGGGGCAGTGTTGATTTTTTTATCAAATTTCTTGTTGGGTTTCTTGAATTTTTGTTAATTAAATCCTCAGTTTGGTCAGTACGGTATTTACATGACCTAACGTCCTTGGCGGAGTGTAAATATTATTTCTTGGGAATTTTATCGTCAAATAAACTTCTCAAAATAAGTGAATCTGCACGAAAATATTGATTCGTGTTTAATGAGGGTTTGAACTAATTCTCATCAGTTTAGTGTTCTCCCAGATGATCACTTGGTGACTGAAAAGGGTGTTGAAGGTTTAAAAAAATAGCTGTTTGGTGTTGGGAAAAAACTACAGTTCGTCACTACACCGTAGGTTTCAAACAGTGCAGTGGACATAATTCTCAGAAGCAAACTACCATGAAAGTTATCGAAGTATACTTGACAAATGAATGAATGTATAGTTAAAAAAACTAAAACAAAGAACTAATCTTGAAGAAGCGTTGAGTGCTTAATAACTTATCGTTTACCTCAATCCACGAAAGACTCCTATGATCAGAACCACCATTGTAACAGAATGGTTTGGGTAGAGCCTATGGAGTTCAAAGAGTAGATCTCAAAATTTAGTCCTCCTATTTTCGAACGATACTAGTTTCGCCTGGAGCGGAAAACTCCGTGACAAACATCATTCTTTTTTTGTGGTCGAGAACGATAACATCAGGCTTATTGGGTTGTATTTGCCTGAGGGTGGGTGGGGAATGAGTACCTCCAATAGATTCGGCACTTCTCATTCTCCACAACGGACTTGATATCCCCCGGAGCATACGGCAACACCGATGTCTCGTCAATACACTGTATGAGCCAATAAACAGAGCAATTTTTCTCATAAAAGTTCAACTTAAATTGCTCCGCCAATTTCTTCTTTGCAATTCGGTCGTTACGGAGGGTTGAATAATTAGCAATAAAGTTATCACCCCCTGAGGGGGTGCAGCCCCCCCCCCAAAATCGTAAAAACTTTTTTTCTGGAAGGTATTTTCAAGACATGTTAGCTCTGGGCAATAAATATGAGTGAAAATCGGTATTAATAATGGGGGCGAATTATTTTCAACAATTAAACTCCCTCCCGGGGCATCAACCCCTTCCCGAAATCATGTTTTTTGGGGTATTTTCAATGAATGTGTAAAATTGTCAGTCCTGAGTAATGAAACTGACCGAAAATTTGTGAAAATAATAGGTATAAATTATTAGAAACTATTTTTCCGCCCCCGCATTCGGGGCATATCCCCCGCATTCGGGGCATATCCCCCGCATCGCGGAAACATTGGGGTGAGTGGGAAGGGGGAGAATATTTGAAGAAACTCTCAAACTACTACTCTTAGAAATAAATGTGGGTAAATAATCGTTGAGAACTGTCGTTATTGAGATTTATAGCCCAGTTCCAAAATTGTAGATAGTGACTCATCGTCAGTTTACGTGCTTTCCGCACTCTGAAACCACGTAAACTGACGATGAGTCACCATCTACAATTTTGGAACTGGAGTATAGAAGTATTGTTATGAAAATTATTCGCAAATTCGAGAGATGATCAACTTATTGTATAAATCAAATGCGGACCGGAGGTAACGAAATATAAGAGTGTTTTTCAATGATATCGAGAAAGGGTATGGTGAAATGAATCCACAAGTAATCACCATCAAGAAATGTATAGGAAAATATATTAATTCACTCATACAACTCATCATCTACTTCATCTTCAGTCTCCTCGTCTTCATCTTCACAATCCACTGCCAAGTTTCTACAGATACCTGTGGTACATTCATTACAAACATTGGTACATTTTAGACCACTCTTTTTTTTTGCACGTGCAGGAGTCTCTGATGCAGCCGGTCGTGCAGTTACAAAAAACCATTATTAAAATTGAAACCGGTGCGACTTTTCTTGACATTTCGATTGGTTTCAAAGTGGTACTCTCTTCCCAGCCCCAATTTTCAGGATGTATCTCATATCATAATCATGTCATATTCAACATTTATATCCTGCAGGTAAATTTTTTAATGAGCGTGTAAAATCCCAAGCATTTATGCATTTTAAGCAAGTTCCATTCATTAAAATGTTAATAACAAACTGACGTTTTCTCCTGAATTCCTAGGTGGACCTTTGGAATTTTGGAAATGTAGTCATATCTGACATTGCTATATTTTCAAACAGAGCTGAGTTGAACATGAAACAAATATTTCAAAAATAAACTCACCATTTTCAATTAATAACAATAACAAAGCACTAAGAGAAACTCGTCTCCGACTATCGATGTTATCCCAGTGTCCAGTGTTTTCTGCACAGAAACTTTTATATTATCTGACGTTTACATAGAGCAACGTTGACTGCTGCCCACTGCGCAACGACAGAACAGCGCCGCTGTATACTGTACAGCGGCGCGCTAGCTGCCGCATTGACAAGGTCCCAAGCCGATATTTTTTAGGTTTTAGAATCTTAATGAGTTTAAAGCAGGTACACTTCGGGACAGTTTCCTTTGATGCACTGTCTTCCTCGGTCTCGAATCCCCATATTCCATCAAGGACTGATTTTATTTTCCTTTCCATAGAACAATAATGCGATCAAATACCGAGTAACCTCTATTTTAAGTACTTAAAAGATTGACTGGATTGCATTTAAAATTTGCACAAGTAACCAAATTTGTAGGAATATTTTCAATAAGAGCATGGTTTTTTCTGTAAACTGGCTTTTCATTCATGTTGATACGTGCTTTTATCTCCGAGTTATTAGCATTTGAATTTATAAACTCCCTCAAGATTTTGTAACCCAAAATATGCGAAGAATTGAAAACACTCGTATTTAAAACCAACATTATTTAGACCGGTTAAACGTAATGCAATTTGACAATGAAGTATTCCTCAACTGTTCATTTTACTTGCTACAAGTGATAAGACCTTATTTCAGTAGTCACAAGCATTATTTCCCGAAGTCAAGAACTTTAATATCATAAGATTTTCAATTGCAATTTTGCAGCTGGCAACTGCGCGTATAAATATAAATAATATCAGAATAAAAGCTGCGATCTTTATCTTCAAAGTGACGTAAGATTTATCCGAATTGAACATTAATGTGAGGAGTTATAGAACTTTACTTCACGCGCCGGTTGAAAAAATGCACGTTGACGGGAGCCTGTGCAACACCTGCCCCATTGCGAAACCATAAAACTTCAACAATTTTTTTAAAGAATACCGTGCGATTTCTAAAAATTTTGGTAGGGACAGTTTTTTTGTAAAAATTTGTTCTCTTTCTGAATATCAAGTAATTTTTTGGTTTTAAAGTAAATTTTTTGAGATATTTTGAAATTACCTCAAAAATTAATTTCAACGCGTTTTTTGGGGGGGTTCCACCCCCCTGGAGACGATAATTTTTCTCAGAAGTAATGTGCACACTGTGTTCTACAATTTAAAAAAAAATTATCGGCGGAGCAATTTGAGTTGAGGTTGATATAGCCCTGTTGATTGGCCTTGTATAAGAGTGTCGTATACAGGAGACGGAAATAATAGTCAGTGACGTCAGTCACTAGTTTAGAGACAACCCAATAGCCCGCCATACACACAGAGGTTTGTAGGACTTTATCCAGCACGGTTCAAGTCTGCGGTCTTTCGCAGAATCGGCATGTGAGAGACAAATCTTTGTGATTTCACTAACTCAAAAGAGATGTCTCTCGACAACTCTGACGCACTCAATCTGTCACAGACAAAACTGTTTGTTAGTGGCGAAATATTTCAACTTGTCTGCCGACTTTACCAAAACTTCAGAATTCAGTCTTGGCTAAAGTTTTTAGTGATGTCTTTACCGTTTCTGCTGACAGTTGCATAGTTGTTGGTGACAAAATGCACTTAGCATAGGAATTTCTTGATCAGTTGTGAAATGTATAGTAGTTCACAGTACCATAATTTAGGTTCATATATGTCGTCTCTCCCTGACCCTGTAGATTTTGATCAAACAGCTTTTTTAGTTCTTGCATAAAGCTCCCCTGTACATTTTAATTTTTTTGTAGACAAAATTCCGATCCGCACTACGATACATATTTTTTTCTACTACCTCACTAGAAAACTTTATTTTTGACCCCTAAAAAAGGGAGGAAAATGGTTCTTTTCCTCCCGCCGGAAGGGAAATAGTACTTTTCCTCTCGATTTATCAGGAAGAAGATGCATTGAAATCAATTTTGCCTCTTCAGCGAGATCTTTTGGCAGATCGTTTCATTTTCAAAACTTAGAAGCAACTTAAAAGGGTAAACAACGTGACAGCTTATGACAACTGTTATGTTTGTATTACCAAACAACGCCATAGCAACAAATCGTTGTCAACACGATGACGACGACGCAACGCTTACTTAATATTTTGTCATATAGCCGCATTATATAGTTCCACAACTTTCTGCAGTTCTTATAAGTATGCACGCATTATAATTTTTAGGACGTATTTGGCCGATCTAAGCGTCCAAAATTATTTCTTTTTCTTCATTTATTGTAAACGATTTTTCTTATCAATTCAGGTATTGTGTTTGATGATAAATAAATAAATAAACAAATAATTTCGACCCACTTTCAATAAAAAACAACTGAATTTAATCATGACGGCGACGAGAACCATGATTCGTCATCTGAGGAGTCGTCTAACCCTTCTTTGATGGTCTCTTCTGAGTCAGAGTCATTCTTACTTGGGTTTGCCTCAGCTGGAAGTAACAAGTCCTGTGTCTCTTTTGAAAAAGGTTTTGACAGTTTCTTGGGTTTTGGCCGCATACTAGTTATAAGGGGATCCGAGCTCAGCAGTAACCTGTTAATAACATCAAGGTTACATGACTCCCTTGAAAACTTCCTGGCGAAGTTCTGTCGGTATTGCCGAAAATGCTTATTACGCGCTTCTGCGGCTTCTTCATAAAGCAATCCGATAGGCAATAATACATATCATATAACGGTTGCACCATGGACAAGGATTTTATGCATTGTCGGTGTCATCGGATGCCACGAATATAGTTCTACGTACAGTTTTGCAGTTTCAAAAGCATAGCCGCTAAATTTTTCTACGTTGACCTTGTGACCGCTTGAAATTACTTCTAAAATTATTTTAAGGCGGTGAATCAAATTGAAGTCCACTCCAGTGATATCAGCGGCTAATTGTGTTTTTGCGAAAAATCTCCTGCTGGTATTGCCATCATTTGTATTGCCAAAGCCGGCTTTCGGTACATCCACTATTAAGCATATTTCTCGTCTGAATTTTTCTTGTATTTCTGCCCTTCTTTGTTTGACAATGTCACTATCTGACCTCAGTTGCAATTTCTTCACAGGCAGTTTATAGGAGAGGTGCAATAAACTCTCAAACAAATGGATTCTAGCGTGCAAAACGGACAGGCCGAATGAAAGCGTTTCTGTATCAGCATCCTTTTTGATGGTAAGGTCATTAAATTGTTTAGAGGTTGCCCCACAAATTTAACACCTCATTGTAGATGTTGTCTGAGTAGCTGCGTTACACACTTTGGCATCTACCATGGTTAGCGTCATAACGTGTTTCACAGAATTTTTTCCCCTCTAACAAATTCGGTGTCATGTAAAGAATCTATGGCAATTTAATATAATTTATTTCTTCCTTGGTAATATCGACAGATTCTTTCACAAACCTTATCCTGATGGGACGACAATGTCGTGGCGAAGATGGAGTTGGATTTTGCCAAATTACTTTACTTCTTTCAATACCACTCACTAATTCAATAGGAACAAAACAACTTTGGAAGATGTTGGAGTCATCAGTAGCATTATTTAGCAATTTTTGTTTGAATTGGGCTTGCTGTGACCCATCTTCAATGTTTGTCGCTCTTCTTGACTTAAATAATCCAAAACTTTTTTCAAATGTGTTAGTAACCGTCTAACGGTATGATCGAGCAAGTCTTGTAAGTTAATTTCAGCGCAGGTTTCAGCATCCCTCTTTCCAGAAGTTCTCAATTTTATCTGAGCAGCATGCACCAACATGTCTTCATCTGCAGCACTGCGTAGTTCTTCTGTTTTTCGTCTCTTGCTTCTGTCACTCGATAAACTAAATGTTTTCGGTGGACGACCCGAACGTTGCTGCAAAACTTTTGGAATCTGGAATGTTCCTTGTAACCATTCTTAATTTTTTTAAAGGAATATGTCTTCCTTTTTATGTGCTGTTATCCATCTTCGTTTGAATTGAGACTTTACATATGAAAATTTATGCTTGACAGCCTTAATTTGATCTTCGGAGCTGTTATCCAGTGATAAAATATAATTCTCTAGGCATTCTAGTTTTGCGTCAAAACTAGATAAGTTTTGCTGTTTGATTTTATCGTACATTGATTTTCGGGTTATCACTCTAAGGCCGGAGCCACCTTGTGAACCTGAAAGAGAATAAAAACAGTTTTACACTAAAATGAATTTGAAAATACAAAATCATAAATTCACTACTATCTAACAAAATGACCCTAAATTATAAAAATTCACGGGTATCCGCGGCTTATTCATTTACAGTTCATTTGTATAAGTTCTTAAATTCATAAAAAAAACGAATGAATTCACGGGGTCGCACCCTGAAGTACAAAAAGTAGCTTCATGATTTTCGAAAAGTGATTGAAGATTTACAAAAAACCACCATTTTATATTTTGCTGAAATATCATGAAACGTTGAGAACAATAAAACTAAAATCACTTAGAAACTGTGTGTTCTTACCTGTGTTATCAAGATCCATCACTACTTTCTTCACAATAAATCCCGAAGTAAACATACCAACTTACGAACTTAGTGTTTCACAAGTAATTGTGTAAAAGATTCCGTCCACTTACACCGATGGTCAAGTTCCGACTAATCCCGAAGTCAGAAAACAGCCGAGAACCAGGTGTAAGATTCTTCTATTGTTGCCCCCACTATTCAGGTTCATCATACAGTGGTTATTTGCCACCTGGCATGAGTTCTTGGAAATCGACTTTTGACCGCCTAGTTCGTTCAAATACCCCTATGTGGGACGTTCTAAAAATGCCTACCTTAAAGGTAGTAGAAAAAACTATATCCATACCTCAGGAGGAAAATGCTTTTCCTCCCGCGGATATTAATGCCCACCGCTTCGCGTCGGGCATCAAACTATCCGCGGGAGGAAAAGCATGATTTTCCTCCCTTGGTATGTAAATAGCTATTGCAACATTGAATCAAACCTTTATAATCCTCATTCTTTAAATTTTTGTTAACATATTCATTTGATTTTATTTTCCATAAGGCTGAATGACTTCTATAAATTTCTATAAACTCAGTTAAAAACTTTTTGCCCATAAAACGAGTATCATTGCTTTCAGCAATTTGTTATTATAGTGAACATAAATAATTTGAACCCGCTGATTTGACTCATCATAGAAAAAAACTGGTAATTTGTGGTACCAAGAAACAACCCTGTGGATTTCAACTTTCAGACAAGTCTCTGCGTGCTAAGACCAGTCCGTGCCTGTCCCGTGCTCACCCACTAACGCACAGATTTGTCGACAGACTTTGTGCAGGGCAATGTCTTCAGACAAACCTCTATGGTAGTACAACACTCGTAGCACCGCGTTATACCTGTGAATATAGGCTGAGACGCAGAGGCTAGGCTGACAGCAAATGCATTGTGGTCTCAGATGCTCCACATCTGGTGTCAAGGACTTCTACACCCATCACACGACTACGGTGTTAAAGACATCATCAATTACCTTATCCGTATGTTGATGTAGGACCTGAGCCTCCAAATGGGTTACAGGGGTGCTATTCTTGAATCATTCGACTTCCAATTCGTATACGAATAAAAGACACAAATATGCATATTTCCTTGAAAATACATGCTGCAGTTCCTGCTTTTTTATAGTAGCGGACCATGCAGACCGCAGCTCGAAATGTAAATAACGGAGTCTAACGGTAATATGTCATTGTTCGGAACGGCAAGCATATAAGTTGCAGCAACTTTGTTCTTTCCCGACAGTTCTGATGACCAGATCTATTGGGGGTTATGCTGATACTTGTCTCGGAGAGAGTTTTTAACTGTGAATATATTTCCCTGTTGGGAGCCACGTTGCTCCACCCCTAGGTAAGTATAAGTATACGTCTCTCCGGCATCAATATTATGTAGGATGCTTCCGTCTACGAGATGAATATCCTCTCCGTATTCCTCGCAACGTACTCTTTTGAGATGAACCGTGGCACATTTGTCGATCCAAAATTCCATTCCGATAGCATGCGTGTACTCTTTCACCACCCTTAAGGTCTGATGTAAGTTCCTTACTCAAGAGTCATATAGTTTGAGGTCATCCATTTAAAGAAGATGGGTGACATTATGCCTCCGGTTACTGGGGGTGCCGCATTGTATCCACAGGTTTTCCTGAGTGCAACAGACAATGACAAGAGGAAGGTGCAAAAGAGAAGACTTTCCATTTGCACAGTTACTACAGAAAACAACATTGACAAAGTCAAAAAAAGGATTGAGCTATAAAAAACACGAATTTCGTAATAATAAATTTTATTAAATATAAACGTGTGTTACAAATTAACGTCATTAATGAGAACGGATGTAGAAAAGAGGAATCACTAATTTTGTAACTTTTTTTTATAATACTAAGTATATTTTCAACATTATACGATTTTAGAATATTTAAAACGCTTTCGCTGTATCGTTTATTTTCACTAACTAAAGATAGACAAGAGAGTTCAGTTGAAATGTTAAAAGTTACAAAATTCATTTTAATGCCCAAAGAAATGAGAAAAAGAGCACAGACTGACTACACTTTGGGGAAATGTACGAAAAAATATACGAATGTGGGTGAATCCCTTAACACATAAATCAAGTAGTGAAAATGTAGTAAAATTAATATTCAACACTAGATACATTTACTTTGGATCAAATTTACAAGTTTCTTCGATGATATAGTCAGCTGCAAAAATAGTAAAGATAGAGATTCTTTGGAACAGGTTTGGAATGATTTAGCAGTATACAAATTGGGTCCACTAGTTCACTATATAATAACAATTTTTTGTAAACTAGAGGTACGGATTTTCTACAATTACCATCCAAAATACTGGCCAATGTTAAAATCAATTTCAGAAAGTGACGAAAATTCAATAAATCCAAATGATAATCAGAAGATAAGTGTTTCAGTAAAAAAGATATGGTTAAACTTTAATAACAAAAATCATCAAATGGACAATTTTTTAAAAACAATTTTCATAATTCATCAATTATAAAAAAGACATACCACTCTCTGCCTCAATTAAGTTATTAATTATGCTGCCAGTTTTCTGTTGGTGAGAGTTTATCATCTCATACAGGTTGTTTCAAGATTTTTCAACAATCCATACCAATAATATTGGAAATCCATATCGAAACACCTGTATGACCTGTGACCTTCTGCTTATTGAAGCAGATCTGCCGCAAAAAAATCCTATACTTAGTAGCTTCTAAGAGCAAAGAGTCAAAAGTTCTGAGTACATTTTTTTCGCTACTTTTTCTTTATTCTTTAACATACTTCGTTGCATAAATACAATATAAAGTCATCACAATAATTGCAGTTCATATAGTGAACACTATAAGCGTGAATTATAACAAATATATTTTCAACACGAACAATGTTTTGTTTGCTGTAGCACCCATACTAGAATTTTTAAATGTCATCTGTCGAAAGGCTCCACTCAGAAGGAACAATTATTGTACCAAAGGAAACAGGAATATTTGCAGTCTTTATTAAAATGCCAGCTAATGTAAACCTATGTAAAAAATTATAAGTTTCTTATTAGACCATATTTTATAAACTTACAGAATTATATGAATCAAATGAGTTTTCCAATATCTGGATAAGAAGTTATCAAAATAATTCTAGGATTTTTTAAAATGCAAGTCATTGAGATTTTGCATTGATCTCAACTTTCTTATTGAATAAAGAAGAATCCCTCATCTTCTTTGGTACAACGTTCGTTCCACTGACCTACTCTAATAAATAAATAGTAATAATTTCATATGAAATTCAACAGGGTGGTCCACTATACCAATAACAGAATCATCATCAATAACAAACAAAACGAAATGTGAAGTCCTTCGACAGAGTCATCCTTAAGAGTAACAACTATTAATTAAATATATACTAGCTCTATCATCGTAAACTACTGTTACTGATATGCTACTCATGACATGGTAAATGTTCAATTGAAAAAATGTCTTTTTGACAGAAATGAATGCATTGGTCGTTTAGGTAGAGGCAAAAGGCAGTAACGACTGTTTCAGAAATCAGAGAAAGCATGCTTTCTAAATTTTTTTGTTATTAGTGATTTGCAGGTTTGTATGCCTTGGTCTTATTTCTTATATTTATAGATTTTCAAATTGTAGTAATAACAAAAATATGTGTTTCATTATTCAAATACTTACTTATAGATGAAAGATAATTTGATCAAAGTGTTATAAAATTGTGTTGAATAAACTACATGGTGATTCATTGTAGATACCATATTTGCTTGATTTTCTGAAAACTAACTGGGAATCTCCCTTCCATGATATACCATATGATTACTCCATTGCCAATACCTAACAAAACCATTGTACTATGAAGATATGGAATGTTACAAATGAGGAGCGTCGATGAAAAAAATTAACGATTAAGCATCGAAATCTGATGAAGAATGAGTGATAATAATGAAACGCGGTCGACTCCTAACAAGTTGGAGCCGAGCAAGTGAAAAGTGAGGTTATGTACAGGACGAAACACAGAAATATTGTCCGTGAAGGCGCACTTCATCGAATAACAGTCAACAAAGGTGAACGATTGCTTGTGTTCCTACTTGCCCGGCCATATAAAGCTTGAATAACAAGTTCTTAGTGTACATGGCTCCGACTTACCTTATCCCAGAACTTTACAAGGTGGTATACTGAGACGGTTGTTACATACAATTCACCGTTTGAAAATATAAAATTTAGAATGTTTGGCAGCCTTAATCAGCGTGTTATGTAAGTACGTGACCAAACTTGAAGGGGTGATTATTTGATCTAAGACAAATAGTTTATTGATTGGTGAATTATGTCACATTTATAGTGGGTAGAGAATAACTAAAATTGCAAACATTTGTTTGAAAGTGGTAGACAATGTTTCACTTTCAGTAAGGTTATTCTGGACTTTCATTGTCTAAAAAAGAACAAAAGAAAATTCAATTCTCTGCAATTTTATTCACGACGTTTCAACTGTTAAAATCTACAGTCGTTATCAAGTGTATGAATGCGACACTCTCAAGGATACTTCTTGTATACATGATATGTATGGCTAATTTTGTGTCATTAGCCTAGGAGTAATTTGCCCGTGTTCAGGTAAGACTGTTAATTACAGTGCCGGGCCCCTACGGTACAGCATTGTTGATTCTTATCGCAATTTCAATTGATCCATGCTACTAGTTAAGGGCTTCCATACATTACGGATTTCTATGCTAGCCTGACTGAAGACGTTTTTGTTTATAATATATGAATTCTCTTTAAGGTTTCCCCAAACCAACGCGGGATCGCGGGAGCAGGATAAATGCGAGACTAAATTCTATAGTAGGATATGTAAACATACATACCGGTGTGATTATTCGTATTCTGAAATGCAGACAATCAGCAAAATATATATGGTTTGCTACATGTACTGTTTTTCTAGCAATTCGAACGGTTTCCATGTTCCGTTCCCGCTCCCGCGTTCCCGCTTTGGTTTGACAGAACCTTTAAACTTTCTTCTATACCAGCCCTCTTCTTTATGGATGACTTTGGCTTCAGTCAGACCCAACACAATATTAAGTGGACTGAAGCCGAAATCATCCATAAAGAAGATGGCTGGTATAGAAGAAAGTTTAAGGAGAGTGCATAGGTATATTATGAACAACAAAGTCTTCAGTCAAGCTAGCATAGAAATCCGTAATGTGTGGAAACTATTAATTAGTGGCATGGATCAATTGAAATTGCGATAAGAATTAACAATGTTGTACCGGAGGGGCTCGGCACTGTAAATTAACAAGCTTACCTGAACACAGGCAAATTACTCCTAGGCTAATGAAACAAAATGAGCCATATCATATATATAAGAAGTATCCTTGAGAGTGTCGCATTCATACACTTGATAACGACTGTAGATTTTAACAGTTGAAACGTCGTGAATAAAATTGCAGAGAATTGAATTTTCTTTGTTCTTTTTCAAACAATGAAAGTCCTGAATAACCTTACTTAAAATTGCAAAGTTGATCCCCAGAAAGCAAAGAGACTACCAACATTAGTCACTGTCATTTTCGATATATGACGCTTCTCACCCTAAGAAAAACAAATAAGATATGAGGCCAGAATACATTTCATTTTCAACTGTTATTTCAAGTGTCAAGTGGAAGAACGGAATATTCTCGAAACGTTTGAATTCCAAGTGTAAATTTGAATATTTCTAAGTGTGATTACTTCGATGTTCTAGGTACCATAATACTATAACTGCATGCAAATCGAATGAAAATCCAAGAAAAACATATATGACTCAATGATATTCGATGACTACTATGAATAAGCTCTAGACGTCTTACATAAGATCGCATTTATCTTTAGCCACCCGACTGTTGGCTTTTCCTCCCACCTGGAGGCTGACGTTGCGGGATTTCTCTAAATTGAGCAGTTCCTGAAATAACTGTTTGACATTGTGGTTGGTCTTCGCGGAAGTTTCCATGAAACTAACCCCCCATTCTACTGCTTGGGCCTGACCCTCCGACGTGCTCACCTAAAGAAGACAATAATGAATGTTTTGCCCTGAACAAGTGACTACAGAATAACGAATAATTTCAACGGTACTTTAGACATGTGATTTTGTAAAACGGAAAATCGCCAGAAAAATCCACTGTTCATATAGGCTGGACAATAATGTGTCCACTTTTTCAAAATTAAAAATTTGTAAATCAATCATTGTTCCTCACATTGATTACTGTGGAATCCTACTATTTTTCATGGCATATGAACAAGTCAGTATATTATTGCAAAAAGTTCAAAATCTTGTTATTCGAGCCATTCTAATGTACAACAGAAGAACACCTATTCACTTCATGCTCAAATACATTATCGCTGATGAGTATAAAACAGAGAATTACATACAATATGTTCATTTTTATAAACAAATTGAATCATAAAATGCTACCCACATATCTAACCCAAGAACTGACATATCAATGAAGTCCATTCACATGATATAAGAAGTAGATCGGCAAATAACTTCTACATCAATTCAAAATGTGATAACTTATTCAATAAAGGATTATTACTTTTCAATAGTTTACCAAATACCATTAAATAATTTAAAAAAAGAATGCTCCATGTATGTGAAAAAGAAATATTGAACGATAATATGTATATGAAAATAACTTTAATAATAATATTCCTTGTAATATGTTAGTATGTAAGTACTGTTTGTTTGTAAGAGCAAAAGTGTGATATAAATACTGCGTTCTCCAAACATTCACACAAAGTGAGCAATGAGGCAAATATCCAATTTTGCTTGTTCATTGATCATTATTTTATAAATACCAAAACTCTGAAGAGTATACGTCACACATTTTGGCAACAAGCTGACAGCCTATCATTTCAGGCTGGTAATCGAAATTAGTGAGTCAAAATTTGCCAAAATACATGGAAATAATTTTGATATTTTCTAGTTTCTTATTATGCACTACAATGATCAAGTCTATACAGGGTGTTAATTAAGTACGTTGACAAACTTCGGGAGGTGATTCTTTGAAGGTTTTCAGGACGAAATGTTCATATAAACATATGTCCCAAACGGCTTGGTTTTCGAGATACAGGGTGATAAAAATACATTTTTTTCAAGATTTTTTAGAGTTAACTTCGACATTTTCTACAATAATCAGTTCAAATTAGGCAAGTACAATCCATTCAATAGTACGCACGATACAAAATAATGCATTTCTCAAATAATTCACAGGGTCCTCCGTTTTTCAGAGTCAAGCTTTGTTCAACCCTTCAGAATTTTTTTTCCCGAAAGGAATAATGAATGTTGTTTCATTTAACATCTTTTTGCTCTCTTGATGTTTTTCATTTACTTGTACGGTTCAGGAGTTACAATGAAAATATTAACGCAAACATTTTCCAGTAACGCCTAACATAAAGAAATTTGAGAAGCAAATCGTCTAACAAACTTGAAGGGTGATTCTTTGAAAGGTTTCAAGATGAAAAGTTCATATAAACATGTCCCAAGCGGCTTGGTTTTCGAAGTACAGGGTGATCAAAATACATTTTTTAGGAGTTTTTGGAGTTTACTTCGAAATTTTCGACAATAATCGATCCAAATTAGTTCAAATTGGACAAGTACAATCCATTCAATAGTGCGCATGATATAAAATAATTCATTTCTCGAAGTGTCATTGCCACTCTCCAAAGATTAGCGCGTGACGCAATACGTCATTTTGTTCTCATTACACAAATAGCTATTTTCTGCTCGTGTAGAGAAAATGTAATGTTATGGAGCTCCCATACATTTTTTACCATAACTCAGGTTGAATATATATTGCACAAAGTTAATTATGGCAAAATAATTTTGGACATTTTCAATAGTGAATAACTTTATTATCAAATACTAGAGCAAAGTAACATAAATTCCCTAGGAATAAAATTAAGTTCAGAAAAGGACCATTATTGAAATTGATATATCAGAGCAGCTGCTGGAAATGGCCACCGCCAACTTCAATGCATGCGTTTATGCGCCTAACCATAGACTGGCGGACACGCTCAAAAATACCAGGAGTATTTCTTATAATTCCGCATGACTCCTGTGTGCGATTCCTCAGGTCTTCTTCACTTTGAACTGGAGTTCGGTACACTAATGATTTAAGGTGCCCCCAGAGGAAAAAATCAAGTGGATTCATATCGGGTGACCTTGGTGGCCAAAGTTGTGGCCCACCACGCCCAATCCAGCGATCAGAATAATTCTCATCTAAATATTGGCGTGCAACCAATCTGAAGTGTACTGGAGCACCATCATGCATAAACCAAATTCCAATTCTTTCCCTCAGTGGGATCTCTTCTAGGAGTCCAGGTAAGATGAATTCAAGAAAATGTCGATAATGGTCACCATTGAGTCTATGAGGCAGAAAATGTGGCCCGATAAGGAAATTCCCTACAATTCCAACCCAAACATTCACACAAAACGTCTCTTGAAAATGGTTTTCAATCACGGCGTGTGGGTTTTCATCAGCCCACATATGATTGTTGTGAAAATTAATAATGGCTTTACGGGAAAAGCATGCCTCATCGGTGAATAACACTTGAGATAAAAACCATGGATTTTCCAACAATTTATTTCGAATCCAAGTGCAAAAAGTTAATCTCTTTGGAAAATCCCTTGGCAGAAGAGCTTGAACACGCTGTATGTGATAGGGATAAAGTTGTTGCTCTTTTAAAATTTGCCATACCAATACATGGGTTACGTTAAACTGTGCCGCAATTTGTCTTGTACTGGTGTCTGGATGCTGCTCAATTTCGTTAAGTACAGCTTCTTCTATCTGAACTGTTCTAACTCTCCTGGGTTTTCCTATGAGAACAGCAGACCTCTTGAAAGTACCCGTTTCACGAAGACGGGAGTGAATATTGATGAACATTTGTGTGCTGGGAATATGACGTTGTGGAAATCTTTCTAGATACATTCGTCTGGCGGCACGAGCGTTACCATCAGCCATTCCATACATTAAGTGCATGTCTGCCATTTCTGAATTTGTATATTCAACCATTTTATCCAAAGGAATATTGAATGAATCTGCTTTATAGCTTGCACTAATGAAGAATTAACAATGAGACAGTTTCTCAACTTTCGATAACTGTCAAGTTGTTGATATTTAAATAAATGAATTAATATCAAAGCCCACTTTGCTATTTTTATGAATTCAAATTGATTACAAAATTTCTGCGTTACTGCAGAAGAAAAAACAAACCGAAATTTCTGATAAAATAATGTACTCCGTACGGAAACAAAAATTTGTTTGATTTAGTTTTTCAGAGTTATGACCAGAGATTCATAAATGAAAATCAAATGTGTAATGATCTGCGACTATTAGATAAACCCTATTAACTATCTTCCATTACAGGATTACCTTTCGGAAGTTTTTTATGTTGAAAAGGAAACGTTCAATTGAAAACTAAAAAATATCTTTTTTTAAAATAACAAAAAAATTGTATGAGTTCTCTTTCAAGACTGATGGGTAAAAACATTTTTAATCAAATATCTCAATGAAAATGTACATTTTTACCATCAGAATCTTCATGTTGAAAGTTAAGGTTTTCCCAATATCTGTCAGATCTAGTTTAATATCCAGCGTACCGCAGTGACGGGGAGATAGTAGTTTTCTGTTAGATATCACAAAAAGAAATCACATCTTTACAATAACAAGCTTTTATTTAGCTTTACTTGTAACTAACTAACAAACAATTTAATAAAAGTTGAATTTGACCCACTTCTAATACTCCGATTAATTTGAAATTTGGCTGGTTTCCGTAATTCCGATGACAATGCATTAAAAAAATGTTTGTTAAAAAACAAAATGGCGGCTCCAATATGGCGGACGAGTTTTGTGATTATGATCCGATTCTGTTCAAAATTGGTATGTGATGGTTTTTGGGTTGGAGATTTTCAGTTTCACATAAAAAATAAACTAAAATGTTAAAAATGAAAATTATAAAAAGAAAACATTTTAAAGTTTTTATACAATACACTGAAAAGGAAAAAATAATTCATTTCATTGTTTGATCTAGGTAATCTTGTACAGAAAGATTTTGATACTCACAGAATAACCTACAAAAAATGAAACAAATTATTTTTTCATTTTCAGTGCATTTGTATAAAAGCTTGTCTTTATATTTTTTATTGTATAATTTTTATTCATCGTAGATTTTTCTAATTCTGAAAAAATATTTCCATCAATTTACAATAATTGAAAATGTTTAATATTCAAATTTTCTAATGTTATGCCACACTGGAAAATGTTTAAATTAATATTTTCATTATAGCCCCTGAACCGTACAAGTAAATGAAAAAATGCAAGATATCAAAAAGATGTTAAATGAAACAACATTGATTATTCCTTTCTCATAATATGTCAGTGGCGGCGGAAAAAAAAATTCTGAAGGGTTGAACAAAGCTTGACTCTGAAAAAAGGAGGACCCTGTGAATTATTTAAGAAATTCATTATTTTGTATCGTGCGCCCTATTGAATGGATTGTACTTGCCTAATTTGAACTGATTATTGTCGAAAATGTCGAAGTTAACTCTAAAAAATCTTGAAAAAAATTTATTTTTATCGCCCTGTATCTCGAAAACCAAGCCGTTTGGGACATATGTTTATATGAACTTTTCGTCCTGAAAACCTTCAAAGAATCACCTCCCGAAGTTTGTCAACGTACTTAATTAACACCCTGTATATGCTTGGAAATGAACTTTTCTCACCTCTCTCAGTTCAGCGCTTTCATCACATTTATTCCCTGTCAACATGATAGGAATTTGACTCAGATCTGGACCCTTGAGTTCGCGGATGACATCAAAGATGGGTCGCAGTTCCTCAAGGCTCTGACGACTGCACACTGAGAATACCAGGATGAAAGCATGACCCTTGCTGATGGACAGTCGTTGCATTGCAGGGAACTGGTGAGATCCAGTTGTGTCGGTAATTTGAAGAGTACATATATTTTTGTTGCAACTTATCACCTGAAATAAGTGCAGAAATTGTTAGGATTGGAGAACAACTGACAAAAACTGAAAAGATGATTTCAAATAGTAAATAAACATAAAACACATCAGGCTACAATACATGATTTTTCAGAAATAGTCGACATTCTGTATCTAACAAATTATAATCAGATGGATAAAAAGACATGTAACCTAACTAAAAACTGAAAAAAGTTTTACTTACCTACAAGACAAACATCAAGCCAAAAAATATGCATACTAAGTAACAAAATCGAGCAACAAAAACTGAAAATAAAATTCAGCATTCACGAGCAAAACAACTTCCTTATACTTCTGCCTTACTTGTCGGTATGTGTCTTCGATGGTTGGGATATAGCTTTCCCGAAAGGTACCTTTGACAAACCTCAACACCAAGGAGCTTTTGCCCACCCCTCCTGCCCCAAATACAACCACTCTATAGTCGTTACTTTGTTCTGGCATGCTTATCCTTTTATTTCAGTTGTCTTTCTGCAAACTGATGATTCCAAAAAGGAAAAGAGGTTATATTACATTTTTTAAACAGAAGTAAGTGAAGTTTCTTCTGTACATCACTTGCTTGGTTCTTCAATGTCACTCAGTTTTAAATATAACCGGTTAAAATACTAATTTGTTTCTTAATTAAAATGAACCATTTTCTTAAATCAACACCGTCAAAAAACTGAAAAATTTATATTGATTTTTGCTTCTAGCCATCTGTTGGGAGTTCGTTAAAGTATCGGGCAGTGACACCAAAGAAAAGTACGAAACCTGCCTAACCTACATCCAGCCGTATTTTATTCCTACAGAAATCACAGAACGAATATTCTTCCTTATGACTTAAAACTTATGACTGCTGCATAAATCCACCATTACAGCAACAATTAATGGTGGATTTATGCAGCAATCATAAGTCATAAGGAAGAATATTCGTCAATGATTGGTTGGAATATACGGACCAACCAATCATTGACGGATATTCTTCCTTATGACTTATGATTGCTGCATAAATCCACCATAAGATTGCGTTGAATAATAAATCACCATGTCATATGTAATTTTTCGGTAATGTTATGGTATCTAAAATTTTAAATCCTTTAAGGCTCATTCATACCCTTGCGAATATTCGCAATTTTTTCGCGATTCCACTCTACGGCGAAAAAATTTCGGTGAATGATGAATTTAATATGAAATTTTCCAGTATTTGGGTTGAGATATTACTACATTACTGAAAAATAACATGATGATTCATCATTCACCACAATTTTTTCGCCGTGAGTCGAATCGCAAAAAAATTGCGAAAATTCGCAAGGGTTTGAACCAAACTTTACTCTCCAATACAGGCATAATCCATAGCACTTTTTCAAGCTAGCTGCCGAGTAGTAGGAGAGTTCGGGAGATGAGGGGTATTCTTCTGCTTCTAATGAACGGGTTACGTGATAATACGCTTCCCCTCATCTCCCGCTCCCTCCTGCTTTCAACAGCTCGGCCGTTTTCAGTGATGTTTGCAAGCATTTTTCACTCATTTTTTAGCGCAAAATGAGAATATACGTTTTGTGGTACTGTACTTCTACTTTTAAAATCTGTTTTAGAAATTGAAATCTGACTAAAATTTTCCGGTTTTCCTCCGTTACTAATGATCCGACAGGGTCATTTTGTTCATATTTCAATTATCTATAATTATTTTCGTTGTAGCAACCAAATTGCTCTATTAGTTTTCATTTTATAAGCAAAACAATTTGAAAAAACACGTTTTTTGTTATTTAAATGTTTATAACAAATTAATAAATGACAGTTGCGAGTCGAAAACAACAGAATATAACTACGGTCTTCCATGTGATGGTATAGTCGGTTTTCTACTAGTATTTTGGTTAGGATTGGCCTAATCAGGTAACAGTTTTGTTTCCTTGGTTCGTGTTCGACTCTGTATGTTTCGTACTCATGTCCAAGTCACCATGACGCGTTGATGATACAATATTCTGATTGGCTAGAGCTTATTAGACTCTCCTGTTCGACGTTTACTATCTTTAGGGAAAAAATGTGATTACGAATATAAATAAGCGGGTAAACTTAAACTATTCATTTGAGACAATTTGTTGAGCTTTTTATGATTTGTACAATACAATAAAAAATTACGCATTCCTATGCAATAAAATGTGTATTATTATGAATTCGGAAAATCCGCCTTAAAAATGTTTTGATTCTTTGCTTATATCTTCAATATTTTCAATTTTCATATTATAAACCTTATCCCCAGATTACAGATCTAGACATGCTTGTGTAGCGTAATTATAGAAGTATTTAATGACTCATGCAGTCATTATAATTTGTACGAAATAACCACGTACGTATACTGATTAATTTGTTCACCGTTTCATGTATTTACGTAAAATATATTCCAAAGTCATATCATGAACGCTACGAAAGTTACTAGCATTTCACCTATGGAAAAATTCACCTTTTCTGTCCATTCTAATTGGCCACAATGGAGAAAGAGATTTGAGAGGTATCTTTCTGTAACAGGGATGAATTCAAAAACAGACACAGAAAAAATCGATTTTTTTCTTTATACCTTGGGAGAAGAAGCCGACAGTATTTTGCTACAATTTCCAAAGTGTCCAAAAACATACGAAGAATACGTGCAATGTTTCGAGGAATATTTCATACCAAGTCGAAACATAATTTTCGAAAGGTTCAAATTCAATTCAAGGACTCAGCAAAAAGGTGAGTCTATCGGATCATTCATTACTGATTTGCATAGCCTAGCTGAGCATTGCAATTATGGTGAACTTAAAGATGAATTGATCAGAGATCGTATTGTTGTTGGCATGCTTGATACAGAAGTGAGTAAACACCTACAACTCGTGAGTGATCTGACTCTTTTTGAAGCAGTCGTTGTGGTAAAACAGATGGAAATGCAATCTCATCAAGTTGGAGGAATACAAAATGAAGAAATCAACACAAATGATTTGTATGAAACTGGTAGTAAAAATATTCAAAAGAAAGGCCAATTAAAAAAACTCGACACAACTGAATTACCCAGTCGTACAAAAAATGAATCAAACACAGAAACTAACATAGATGAGTTGAATGAAAAAAGTTCTAAGATTCATAGAAACAAAGGTCAGCCCCGACAAAAAGTCGATATTGCTGAAACAATCAGTCAGATGAAAATATCAAACCCAGGCCAGTTCCAATCTCGTCAGCAAAGACACACCTTGAAACACCAACATGGATCCTCAATGAAACCAGAGGTTGTTCAGCATCAACTTCAACTTCCTCAGACGCAGCATATAAAGAACATCATTTATATTGACAATAAAGAAACCAATTCAAATACTAAAACTGTTCATCAAAGACAGTCTGGAGGTATTTGTAGGTATTGTGGGAAAGCTGCACATCCAAGAGATGAATGTCCTGCCAGAAACTCTGTTTGCAGAAAGTGTTCAAAAACTGGACACTGGGATAAGTTCTGTATGTTTTCCACTTGTCTGTACTGCGGGAAGTCGCCACATCCAAGAGCTCAATGCCCCGCAAGGGACTCTATTTGCAGAAACTGTTCGAAACAAGGACACTGGGACCTAATGTGTCAGGGTTCAGAAAATAAGGAAGATTGTATTATTGCCTAACTTTTCTTGCATTTTCGTGATAACTATTATTCATTATTATTGTAGTTATCAACATTAATTATAACCATATATCTATTATTTCTTTAATGTACTTCATTCATTTTTCACGAAGATAATTTTAAAACTTTCAGGGTGTATATAAACCACTTAGGCATCATGACCCATCTTCATTTAAACGCGGTTTATAGAAATAAAATTTTAATGGAGAAAGCTTGGACTTTTTCTTCCTAAATTATTCAGTTCAGCAGTTCTTAACAAAAACGTAGAGCGGCCACTGATAGAAATTTTTCTATAATTCTGACAAAAAAGTCAGATTTATTATAATTCTGAGATAAATGTTCGAATTATACATAATTCGAAGATAAAAGAGGAAATTATGATATCAATTCGGGGATAAAACTCAGAATTAGTATAATTTGGAGATTAAAGTCAGAATGGTATCATAATTCGGAGATAAGAGTCAGAATTAGTGTAATTCCGAGAAAAAAAGTAAAAATTATATCTGTACCTTGGAAAAAAAGAGCCAATGTCCACATCATGCAGAATTGAGTTATTTGGCCAAATATACTTGAAATATTTCAATTTTCACGTAGAAAAAATGGTATCTCCAATGAGCAAAAATAATGTAATACTGAATGCTGATGTCTATTCTTGCGTAATAAAATGAGGTATATTGGCTATTATTATTACATTGGCAGTGAAATGAAATGGCCTACGTCCTCTTGAACGGTGTATTCCTCACGGCTAAAGTACGATATCAGAGGCCAATGTCCAATATTTATTTATTTATTTATTTATTTATGACCTCAAATACAGTACAAAAAGGATACTGATAACAAGGCCTATACATAAAATCTAATACATAATCAAATATAAAACATAATGAAATAGTATACAGTAAGTATTCAGAATAGCTGGATAGTACAATGTTTGTTATATACACACATATACAAATAACTTTTTTGGCATTAATTCATTTAAATAGATATATCACAGGGTATTCACAGATATCACATGAATCATATGTTCCACAAATTAAGAAAACAGCTAATATACAGGGTGTTTCTTAAGTACGTGTAGAAACTTTAGGAGCACGTTGCTGACATCGAAATAAGAAAAAAGTTCCTATAAACACATGTCCGCAAGTTATTCGTTTCTAAGATACAGAGTGTCAAAGTTTAATTCTTATATTTGTTTTTTGTGAATAAATTCCAAAATATTTGTGATATTCGAGTGAAGTTTGGTATCTGGGATGATTTTTCAATGACAAAATCAAATTTTATGTTAATTGTGAAAAAACTAATTTCTAATTGAATTTATTTTAAATTTTAAAATCTTGTCATTTAAAATCACTTGCTTCGATAATTTCAAATCTCAATTACTCGCAGATACCGAACTCTACCCAAATATCAAAATTACTTTGAAAGTATTCACAAAAATAAAACTTTGACACTCTGTATCTCAGAAACGAATAACTTGCGGACATATGTTTATAGGAACATTTCTTCTTATTTTGATATCAGCAACACGATCCTGAATTTTCTACACGTACTTAAGAAACACCCTGTATATTTAATTATTTAAAAAAATACAAAAGAATAAGTGTTAAAAAGACTCAGGCTCATGTGATGATATAAAGTTCTTCAAGACGAGCATGATTCTATACTGAAAATCTTTGCACTATTTTTTCTCGAAACAGCGAAATTGGACATTGGCCCTTTTTCTTCCAAGGTACAGATATTATAATTCGGATATAAAAGTCTGAACTATAGAGGAAAATAAATCAACGAGATGTCGCTAAAAAACATGTCTGATTAGACGACAATAAAATGCACGGTTTAAATAACAAGACAAGAAGAAGGCAAACTGAGTTGAAAATGCGTAAATTACTAGCCATCCATACGTAGACAGAATAACTATACAAAATTGTTAGCGATTTAACGATTATTCATCCAAAATTGTTAAAAACACCAGCAATGTTGGGAGCGCTTATGCCGTGCATTTTATTGTGTAGTTGTCTCACTGGAGATGAAGGCACATAACTTAAACAAAGAGGAGAAGGGAGAAAATATTTGTTTCACGATGGAAAAAAGTTCTCATAAGGGGCAATTAATAAGCAAATAACCCCTTGGTACAGCTGCATAAGTAATGTTTCAAAAGTGGCTTGCTCTTTCTGTATTAAACCTTCATTCTGCTTCCATTGAAGTAGTTTGAAGACTAATGGAATTATGCCCAAAAGCATAAGTCGTTTCATCAGGTTCTGCTGTAGCAATGACAAAACTCCGGAAATTCATAATTTTTAGTCAAATTTCAGGAGTGGTCTGAAAATATTAAAAATACCTACTTGATGAGTAAAATACATAAACTCAACTGAAGTAGGAATAAAATTAATAACTAAGCATTAAGATATATTAATACTAGAAAACACCATATACCTTGTCAATTTATATACCTTGTCAATTAAATTGAGAATCATCACACCTTACAGAATGAAAAAAACTGTCTACAAAAAGAAAAAGGCATTTTGTGCTATTTTTTACCGAAAAAAACGTGTTTGAAAATGGTCAAGATTCAAAAGGTCATGACTCAAAAAGTATAAGAGACCCCACGAAATTCCTTCAGATTCGTGTTCAGGCAATAAAACTACGTAAGTTACACAACTTTTATTTTTGATTCGAGAAAAAGCCCGATAAACTTACCTTTACCAGACTAAAATGCCCTGACAAATGCCGAATGTCCTGAATGTACTCGATATTGCCAAATTATTGTACCAAAATGTGGTTTATCCCTTTGTTTCACCAAGAAAAATTATTGTTTTCGAAGTTTCCATCAATAGTAATTCTCAATATTTGGTTATATTTTATATGTTCAGATGCATGGTAAATATACAACAGTATATATATATATTTTTCTTTGGTTTTTTGGCATCGACTGCTATGGTCATTAGCCGTGTGTTCTGGATAGGTCTTGTTACTAACTCCATACGTCACCTTAGGAGCAGCACTGTTAATTGGAACGCAACAGTGAATCGTGCAGGACTCACCCCAGTCGAGCCACGAGATTTTAATAATTTGATAGGTCAAATTAAATAATCCCAGCCGCAATTGGGCTCGAACTCCGGACCTTTCGACTCAGAGTCGAACGCTCTAACCACTGCGCCACGCCCCGACAACAGTATATTATTTTTAAATAAAATTGTTCAATTTAAAAAATGATTTTTTAAATTATTTTTCCCCAACGTTACTGCTACAAGCACAAAAACATTTTTTCCATTAAAAAATAAAAAATCATGCAGTTCAAATTCATTTATAAATAAAACTTCAGATGGTTGAGAAATAAAAACTGAATTTTTGTTTCCGTTTCATTAATTTTTCATGTTTTTTCTGACAAAATATTAATTTTTTTCTTTGGATAATTTTGTATTTCTGAAAACCCCTGATGGGTCGCTTTAACTAACTTAATCTGTAATATTAGCGCCATAATCATATAAGATACAGTGTCACCCTATACCGGCGGGCGACTTAACAAACCAATTTCCGGGATTTTTTACAAAATTAATATATTGACATAATTCTGCGTATAGTCGTACTGAAAGAACAGGTCAAAACTCAAAATTTAGTGTATAACACATAATATTCATGTTTCTCAAAGCCGATAAATATTAGTATAAAGTTCAAAATGGGTCAAAGCTACCCGCTTTAACAGTGTGTTTTTTTTTCTATTTTGTTTTGTTCCACTAAAGTGTTACATTTTGAAATATGCTGAAATTGGTATCAGGACAATTACTCCCTGGACAACAACCCCCTCGTATCAGTGCCGGCTTAAGGTAATTTGCCGCCTGGTGCTATGATTGAGGGACCGCCCTTCAAACTCAAAAATACTTGAAGGTGTTCAAGTATTTTTGAGTTTGAAGGGCGGTCCCTCAATCATAGCACCAGGCGGCAAATTTTTCGTTATATCAAACAATCAAACAATTGGCAATTGGCAAATCAAATGGGACTCGTCAAATGCCAAACTAAAGAAGGTGAAAAGTTCAGTGATGCCTTCGAGACATACCACAGATCAGCGCAAGGACAGTCAATCCTCTCACGACTAAGAATAGGACACACTCGTATTACACACAGCCACCTCCTTAAAAGAGAAGATCCACCGATATGCTACATATGTGATCAAATAACAACTGTCAAACATCTTCTCATCGAATGCCCGTTATACGCAAATGAACGACAACAATACAACACAACAGAAAATCTTAAATCGATAATTGGTGAAGAAGCAAATCAAGAAAATCTATTTGCATTCCTCAAGGACACTAATTTACTGAACTCAATTTAAAATCAATTCCAAATATTGTCAAATTTACTTACTGTATAATATAGCTCAGCTAATAACCCTATGTGGTTGATGCTTAATACATAAAAAAAAATCTTTATATTAAACAATCAAACACAAAAAACTTACCTATATAATGAAAAGTGAAGAGAGTGTATTTTGATTTAATTTCGAGAACTCCACCATTCGCTGACATCTATTTCGTATTTTCATACTCATCAGGATGACTTTATGAAACTCTCGAAATCAAAATAAATCCACTCTGAAATTAATACCCGACAGCAATGACAGTATAATTCAAAAAGTAACTGTAGATGTCACAAGTTAGGTTAGGTTTAGGTTTGAACGTGAGTGGGCCCGTATCAGGCCCTCCACTGCGGCCACCCTATGGTTATATTTCTCCCAGCATATCCAATCTCTTGACGAAATTGAGGAATGCATTGGGAGAACAATTTACCAGGTTTTCTGGCCTTACTGTCGTATCGCCAAATATTGAGAATCTGGTTCTAGCCGCTGCAGGGCCTGTACACAGAATGTGTTCAGCCGTTTCATCATTCTCCATGCATAGCCGGCACTCTGCATCTTGTGCAAGTCCGATTTTATGCATGTGATGTTTGAGTTTGCAGTGGCCAGTAAGCAAACCTACTATAACTCTGAGATGCGCTCTGCTGAGTTCTAGCAGTTTGTCAGAGTCCTGTTTTTCCTTGTACAAGCAATAAATGCTTTGGAATGGGCTAGGCCCGGTAGACTACGCCAGTACTCGAGTCTTTTATTGTCTGCCCAAGCTGTTATGACATTCTTGGCAGTGCTATATGCTAAACCGATTACCGGTTCTGGTCCAGTGAACGTTGTTTCGGCCCCCCCTTTTGCTAGGGCGTCCGCTATTTCGTTTCCTTCTAGGCCTGTGTGACCTGGTATCCAGACTAGGGTAACGTTGTTGCGTTGCGCCAGTCGGTTTAAGGTGTATCTGCAGTTCCATACTGCTCTAGATTTAAAGCAGTTGGATTCAAGCGCTTTAAGTGCTGCTTGACTATCTGAAAATATTTTTATTGTTTTTCGTGTGTGGTGTCGATTTTCCAGCTCCCTGGCACACATTTCAATGGCATATACCTCTGCCTGAAATATCGTAGCTAGTTTGCCCATACTGAACGAGCGTTTCACTACTGGGTTTCATCCCATATATTCCGGCTCCGACGCCTTCCTGAGTTTTGGAACCATCGGTAAACCAACGTTCATTTGCCCTACATAGGTTGGTTTTATTCCGGACCCAGTCTTCTCTTTCGGGAAAGACCACAGTGTAGGACGTGTGAAGGTTGATAGTTTTAGACATGATGTCTGAGGGCATTCCTAGAATGTTGTGAGCTATTATGCCCTCCAGCATGCCGCTGCCTCTCATGACACATGCCTGCGGTAGACTAATGGCCGCTTGATAAAGTCTGTATGTTGCCCATCTTGCCTCTCTCTCCAGAACTATGTGGAGAGGAAGTAATCCAAGGAGGACTTCCATTGCTGCCGTTGGCGTGGAGCGAATGCTTCCAGTAATCGCCAGGCACGCTTGTCTCTGTAGTCCGTTGAGTTTAGCAATGGCCATTTTTTTATGTCCCTTGCTCCACCAGACTATAGAGCCATACGTTATCATTGGACGTATGACGGTCACGTACAACCAGTATACGTGTTTTGGTGACATGCCCCATGTTTTGCCATATATTCTGCGGCATGTCCATAATGAAAGGCTAGCCTTCCGGATAGTCTTTTCCAAGTGCGAGTTCCAATTAAGTTTTTTATCCAGGGTTATTCCCAGATATTTTGCTTCACTCGCAAAAGGAATTGTTACACCATTGATGGAAGGAGGTATTAAATGTTCCAGCTTCCTTTTCCTGGTGAATGGTACTATGACCATTTTGTGGGGGTTAATGGACATTTCCTCCCTCTCACACCATTTATATATGGTATCCAATATATCCTGAAGGACGTAGGAGATCGTCTCTTAGGATTTATCGTTTATTACTAGGACCAGATCGTCAGCATATGCTTGCAGATCAACCTCCCAAAGCGAGAGAATGGCCAGCAGATCATCCACCAGCAGTGACCATAACATTGGGGAGAGGACCTGGCTGGCTTGAAGCTGACACTTTCCCCCTGTAGAGAGGTCGTTATAGTTCTGTTGTGAAGCATAGTTCTTATCCAGTCACATAGTATCGGTTCATTCCCTCTAGAGACAGTTGCCTCACATAGGGAGTGAGGTAGTGCATTGTTAAATGCTCCTTCTATGTCCAAGAATGCAGCGACTGCTATTTCCTGGCGTTCCAGGGCGTCGCTTATTCCTGAGACAAGGTTATTTAGGGCAAGTTCTGTTGATTTGCCAGCCTGGTAGGCATACTGGTGAACATTGAGGGGGTGCTTCGTTAGTGCCCCTCACCTTATGTGCCCATCCAGTATTTTCTCCATGCTTTTCAACAGAAAGGATGTCAGACTAATGGGTCTGAGCGATTTTGGGTGTGGGTCATTCCGACCCACCTTAGGAATATAGATCACCCTAGTCGCGGTCCAGTTAGACGGAATATGGTTCCATGCTAAACTGGCTCTAAAGAGTCTTATAATGATAGGTATGATATGTTCCAGTCCGATTTGTAACAGAACTGGAGCTATGCCATCCTCTCCTGGCGATTTGTATGGGTGGAATGAGTTAACCGCCCATCTTATCGCCTGTGGTGTAATTATTTTGTTGGCAACCACCCAGTCATCTCTGTGAGGTCGTTTTATCCGGCCTATATTTGTGACAAGAGGTTGATTGTCCAGAATCAGGCTGCCTGGGAAGTGGTTATTAGCTAATATGTCACAAGTTAGTTTTTGTTTATAATATGAAATATGGAATTTCGTCGAACAAAATAAAAAGCATAATTCTTTGGTTAAATAATATATAACAAAAATAAATGTAGAAAAAGAAAATAAATATAGAATCAAAATATAAAAAAGGAACATCAAATCACGTTCTGATAATAGGAACGAACATAACTAGAAACAGAAATATTTAAAAAATAGTTTTCTTGTCAAATTCATATAATACTCTCTACATCAATTTCATCGAGTAGATCTTGATTAATAGATAAAATTGCTAAGAGTTCAAATTTTCTTGGGCAATTGAATTTCTCAAGTAGGTATTAACTCTCTTTACAGTGGAAAAGGACCGTTCACCACTGGCATTCGTGACCATTATTGAGAAAAACATTCAAAACCAAATATTTACGTTGGGAAATGAAGATATTAATTTATTCTCGTGTAGAGCTTGGATTAATTCCAATGGAGTTTCTGCTTTAATCTCCGGAAGAGAAATTAAAAGTTTTTTTCAAGTGAACACATTCGTCAGGAAAAAATTAATCCATATCTTCTACATACTTTTTTTGTAGATCAGTTGCCAATTTGATCAAATTATCCTCATTTTACTTAATCTTAAACAGAAAGTCAACTGCTCCTGAACAAGATTTGTAGGTGGAAGAAAGACGAATAATTTCTGATATCAGTTTGTCTATTATTGAAATGAAACACTGCGTTCGCAATTTTTCTCTTTGGCTTAAACATTGCCTCAGAATTGTTTTCACTCAATTGCACTTTTCTTTTGATAATACGTCTCTCAACATAATTGTCATTCCCTGCCTCGTAAAATATTCAGCTAATGATGTCAACAGATGTTGTGAAGTTGTACCTAAATCCATATTATCATTTTTTACAGCCTTATTGACTTCGTTAACTCTTCGTGAAATATCCGACCAAAATTCTAAAATTATGCCATTTTCCAGTAATTCAAGCTTTTCTGATAGAAATACTGATTCAACCCTAATTACATTTGTCCAACTCATATCTGCTGCTATTTCAGCCTAACATATTTTTACCGAAATGTAACTACTTTTTATCGCTACAAATAGAGCTAAATCATGTTGCGGCTAAATCATGTTGCGTTGTAATACGTACTTGCAATCCGGAATACTTGCCACTCATATTACTGGCATTGTCATAAGACTGGCCTCTGCAGTTTTTGATGTCTAAAGGACCCCGCACATTTCTTATGGGAAATGGCTTTCCGTGAATTTGGCTGAATTTTTTGTATTTTGTAGTTCTTGATGAGCTGATCAAAAGTGTCTATAGCCACAAAGCTCAAAAATGAACAGTTTTCGAGATATGGAGATTTGAAAATGGATTTTTTCCATTTTTGTAGTATTTGGTCATCAATCCGATAGCTCTTATTTCTTGATGGGATGGCATTTGAATGTTCGGCGCCCCCAATCCGACTGAGAAATGGTCTTTCTCACTTATGTTAGGCTCCGCCATCAAACAATTTTCATACACTGCTCCACACTGGTTATGAAATCAGGTACTATTTCCAAGATCTTCCATACATTTTTTTATGCTACAAGATAGCGCCAGTATAATTTTAATTGTCAAAAAACGACATATGTTGGGTATTTTTTGAAGAGAGACCATAATAACTGATACTGAATATATCTAATGTCCAATAATATCGAGCATGTTTTCAAAATGTTCATAACGAGGCTCAGCGAGCTTCGATGGAAAAAATGGACAAATCATAATACGGTGTTCATAGAGACAACAAATGTGATCACTATCGATGTCATTTACATGAGATTACGTGATTTATTTCTCGCAAATCTCGATAATCTGACAATGGTGTGCTAAGACATTTTCTTCAGGGTGCCTCGTAATGGATGATAGCATCTCACAGCCAAACAAATCCGTGAAAATGTCTGCATCTTTGATACTTTGTAGTATTTTCCAGGTAGAATAGAAAAGTTTAGGTATTGGAAGCAAACTATGAATGGAACTTTCGATATTCACCACCGAATTCTTGAAAATACAATTTTTTTATAAATGTTGCATTAGAGTTTACACTTATAATTGAGTATCTACTCATATGATCGTTTGCAAAATGAATGGGTAGATCAATCAAAAACAATGTAATAGTAGGAGTAAAAATCATAATAATAATGATATTAAATAAAAAACAATAATAATCTATCTTGGCAATCTCAAAAAATTATTTGAAATATTATGAGCGCAGCGGATTTATTTTTCCTTTATATTTTTGAAATCAATTATGACTGTGTTAGGTTTGTTGATATAATTATAGTTTACATGTTACCAGTAAATCACTTTAGCCATGATCTGACTCATAATATTTTAAATGATTTCTTGAGATTGCGAAGATAGTTTATTAATTTTTTTATATAATATCATTATTATTATTAATATTATTATGAATGCTACTTTTACTAATATAATGTTTTTGAATGATATAGTCATTCATTTTACCAAAAATCATATGAACAGATAGACTTCATTTATTTATGTAAACTTTGATGCAACATTTATAAAAAAATTATAGTAGTTTCAAGAGTTCGGGGGCAAATATCGGAAGTTCCATTCATAGTTTGCTTCCATCATCTTAACTTCCTTATTCTACCTGTAAAGTACTACAAGGTATCAAAAATGCAGACATTTTCACGGATTCGTTTGGATGTGAGATGCTATCATCCATTTAGAGCCACCCTGAGAAAAATGTCTTGGCACACCATTGTCTGATTATCGAGATTTGTGTGGAATAAATGACATATTATATTAAATGACATCAATAGTGATCAGAATTATTATCTCTGACGATACATGATTATGATTTTTCCGTTTTCCCCCATTTAAGCTCTCTGAGACTCGTTATGAAAATTTTGGAAAGCATATTTGATATTACTGGACATCAGATATATCTAGAATGAGTTATTCCAGAGAATACCCAACACATGTTGTTTTTTGAAAATATGAATCATTCTGGCGTTATCTTGTAGCATGAAAAGTTGGATAGAAGATCTTGGAATTAGTACCTCATTTCATGTCCAGTGTGGAGCAGTGTATGAAAAATTATTGATGGCGGTGCCGAATGTAACTGAGAAATACCATTCCTCAGTCGGGTTCTAGGCGCCGAACATTTAAAATCCATCCCAACAACAAATGAAAGCTTCCCGATTGATGGGCAATTACTACAAAAAGTTAAAAAAAATCCATTCTGAAAGCTCCATATCTGTCCATTTTTGAGGTTTGTGGCTATGAACACTTTTGATCAGCTCATCAAGAACTACAACATACCAAAAATTCAGCCAAATTCACGGAAAGCCATTTCCCATAAGAAATGTGCGGGGTCCTGTATCAATTTGTTCTTTTTTTTTGCCAATTTGTTTTTGAGTACCTCTAAATGCTAATTATCTGGTAGTCAGAAACTTTATTATGCTTATGATTCTTTGTAATACTTTGATCCAATATTCTTTTGCTGTGCTAATTTGATTTTCTGATTCTTCGTCATCTCTTCCTTTTTTCAAAAATCGACTTGTATAAATAAGGAGGTTATCTAAAGTGTGTTTCGGCACGCGCGAACCGCCCTGCCTGGTACTATAGCATCCAAAAGACCCCTGGGTACCGGCATTGCCTCGTATAAAACAGAAACAGGGGCCGTTTTGAATGCACCATCCATAAACCAGTGTGATCTTGATTCTATTATCTTCAGATTATTATTGGTTCCAAAAATTAACATCCTGTTATTACTTACTAATCCAGAATCATATTATAGAAATTCTGGGCCATCTCTTGTAAATTTGTATTTATCTGTAATAATTATTTTGCTTATATTTGATGGAACTGGCTATGGATTTTTTTTCTTCTGGTATTTTATAAAATCCGAGCCTAGCGAGCATCTGCTTTGATTAGTGATCGAATTACTAGCAACTTGGATAGCTACGTTAGGTGGTGACCCTTTTTTTATGTTAGGAAATTCGGGCCATGGCCGAAAACGTGGTAATTTGAAATTTATGCCGAAGGCGAGCCTTATTTTTAAATCAATTCAATAAGTCATAGTCTAAGTCTTATATTCACAAATGTTTTTTTTAGGTGTTTTTTTAGTTTATTTTTTTTAGAATCAACAATAAAAATTTTTGGAATCAAATTATGTAGTGGAATTGTGTTTGGGCTCATCTTGTACCGGGTTTTTTTTTGTTCCGGTTTTTTTTTTGTTCCGATGGTTTTTTTGTGTCGGGGGGTTTTTTCCGGGTTTTTTCCGGGTTTTTTTCCCGGGTTTTTTTTGTCAAGATGGTAATTTTCCTAGAAGTGCTGAAATTAATGTTTTTATTATTTTTAATGAAATGAAAAGATTTGTACATACGAAATATGTGACTTAATTGTTTCAGAAATATCTCTAAATCGAAGTAAATTGACAGTTCCTTACAATTCAAGTTATGTAGATTTGACTGTAACAATTAAATGTTTACAATAAAAACGGGTAAAAGGACAGTAAATGAAACACCTTATAAAATATACAATTTATTGAATAATCATAAATAAGTTATATCTCTCTCCATACAAAATGTATCCCATTTCGTTTAAAACTCTATTTAGTATCAAAAGTCATAAAAATATTGCCTTATCTACAAAAGATTTGAGACGCATTCGAGATCACATGTTTGCAATTTCGTGTGATTGTATTCTTTTTCGAACTCAGGAAGGGAATGTCTTTAGGTATCCAAAAAAATTAAAATTCTCTTTGAGTGAACTAGAAATACTTTCAATAGCATTAGATTAATTTTATCCTCGACTAAGAATAATTGTATGTACAACTTAAATAAAATATAAATCACAATGTATGCACGAATATTAATAGAATATCCAAGGAGTATTTGACTAATGTACAAAAAGTGCTGGAAAACAATTGAAATATTATTCGATCTTGTTACCCCCTTATAAACATATTGCCCCCATCTGAATCAAAATGACATGTGTGCGTTTCTGAAAAATTATGATTTGAAGACAGGGTATAATTTATTTGGAGACTTATACTTATTTTATACAGCAGAATGGGTAGATATCACAGACTGCTTTGTTTGAATTGTTGAAAGTTTGGAAAGTCCTAACTGGAACAATGAACTTTCCAAATACAACTGATTTCTTTCTCACATCATCTTATTGTTTCAGATATGTTATTCAATTTTCTTGGGATATGTCTAATAGTAACACCAAAAGCTATTTTTGACTTTTTTGTATGAATCAAAAACAGTCAAATATTGGTTGATACATATTTTCAAGATACTTTTGCTGTTCATCAACAGAAATTATTTGAATACCGAGTTACTTTTATTAATTATCACTTTTATGATAATTCGTAACCATTGTAACCAAATTTATTTGTTATATATCAAATAGTAGGATAGACCATGTTAAAAAAAAACTAATACCAGATCAGATTCCTATTTCAAGTGCCTGAAAGTCGGACTATTTTCAATACAATTTTCATTATTGTGTTATACGACCAATAAAATAGCGTATGCTCTCGGTATGTTGCCAAGCTTTTTTGGTTTTGTTACAGAAAGTTCAGATATTTTCATGAAGAAATTGTAAAAAAAATACAGAATTTAATTTTTTTGATAAATTGCAACTTTACGCAACACATGGGAATTCTGGGTTTCAATAGACCTTTTTCCGAAATTTTAGTGTATTGTTCTAGGCTCTTCTGAATGTTTCAAATGAGTATCAAGTATGCAGAAATTGTATGCCAAAAAGGTTTTTAACGATTCCAAAAAAACTCAATGAACTCTGTAACAAAACCGAATTATTGAATAAAATATTGTTCTTTTCAATCCAGTTGGTTGGGGACACTCAGTGAGTTCAATTCTGAAAAGATTCTTGCCATAAAGATGTATCACACACACATAAACATAACAATTACATAATTTTCACAAAAGTTTTTCGATGCAATTGAAAATAATCATTCATAATGATATTTTTCGAATTCCCTATTTTTGCTGGTTGAAACATAAATTTGATCATAGAAAATCCTGGGATGAAAGTAATAATTCACATTATAACAGAAATATTTTCAGAATTGAAATCAGTGAGTGTCGCGAAACAAATGGAGCGACGAAAAAAAAATTAATAATTCGTGATTGGTGCTCATTGAATCTCGGAAATTTTGGACCTAAATTTATGAAACACCCTGCGCTCTTGAGATGTTTATTAGCAGAGAAGAGTAATTTATTTAACCATTTTAAAGTACATTTATGGCAAGTCCCAACATTGAAGATCAACAACATTGTTACACAAAAGGAATGAATATAAAATATCAATTTGAAAAAACGGGCAGTAAATATATTTATAAAAACAAGACAAATTTCAACTCTACCAACATGACCCAAGTATTTAAGTCCATTCACAATTCTTAAATAATTGAACACCTGCTACAGTGAAACCCCTAGAATAACTAGAATTTCAGAAAAATTTCCTGAAAACCCGAATCTCATATGTTTAGTGCCATGTCCTTCCTATATTTGGAAATAATTTATAAACGTGAAAAGATTTCTAGAATCATGAAATAATATACAGGCCAGTATTAGAAAATATAGATTGATGAGGGCTCTGGGGAATCACTGGCAAATTTGGTTACAACTTGAAAAAATCTGGTTATGGATGTTTTCCTCTCATAATTTTCAGCAAGAATTCGAATACTATAACCGAATATTTTGATTGTCTTCCAATGAACTTCACCTAACCTAACTATTTACAACTCCAACTCCTCCAGAGTTTTGGATAACCTATTATTGTCGATCCTCCTCCGCTGACTCCTCCTGACTGCATCAGCTCGACGGTAGGGCTCGCTGCGGAGCCCCAACAATATGTCCTCCAAAGCACCATTGTACACTTCATCTTGCTGAAGCAATTTCTTTTCCTGTACCATTCTCGTTTTTGTTTTAAGTTCATTTATCACAGCGTCCTGTTACAATTTCATTTCGTAAATTTTTATCAAAAAGTACTAGGTGTGTTTTTCAAGTGCATTGTACATGGCAGCTAAAGAAAATTAGTCTTTTTTCGCTAAGAAGCATGATACAAAGTGGGGTTAATTTTGATAAAGTTATACTGTGATAAGTAGACAACCCGCTCTTAGTCTTCGAGTATTTTAGCCAGAAAATTCGGCAATTTTGGTGGCTGAAAATATGAAATAACAAAGTGATTTTATACTATCGAAATGATAATGGAGGACTATTTTCATGCCAATGGAAACAACACTTTAGTCACAGTACATTGTTATTTGACTTCAGATCGATTTTGTTAGTTGAATAAATGTGGTCGGGTCATGATAGGTTGGGTTAGTTGTATGCCAAGATAAAACACAGAAGCGAATTGAAAAAACTGGGAAAAATAAGGAAAGATAACATATTTAAATAAAAATGAGATTTAAGATGAATTTTTTAAGCACAATTTTTTCACAATAGTGTCTGGAAGTTAGAATCTCTCAAAACTAAAATTTATTTTATCACTAACTTTTATTTAATCTATAAGAAACCAGAATGTGGAATGGATATTTTCCAACAGATACAATTGACTCTGTAAATATGTAATTAAAATCCTGTATGTTTGAGCAGTACAGTTTCATTGCAGTAATACCTCCAAAACACCAACGGAATATAAAAGGTGAAACTGTCATAATTAATCAATGAACATTTTTTGAAACATAAAAGTGAAATCTGGGTGAGAATTTTGTGACTGAGCTAGTCACAACCTGGAAAGAAACAAATTCTAATATCACTCAAATAATGAACTGGTACTTGAGTAAATCCAATAAAAAAGTATACTCTGTGATCTGTTTATACACAATTATTACATGTTAAATTACTTTATCCTTGAAAAGGGAAACATTCTCAATTGAAAATTGAACCAAACGTGATTCCTCTGGAAATGGAAAAAACCTGCGATAAAAATGAAGTTACTTTTTTGTAATAGCTAACAGAAAACAATTACTTCCCCGGCTAAAGCCACGCTGGACATTGAACTACACCTGATAGATATTGTGGAAAGAACCTATATAACTTGAAAGAAAAAAAATCCGAAAGTGAAAATTTGCATTTTTATTAAGATACTTGAATTGAAAAGAAGCTATTTTTTGTAATATCTGTTAGATATTACGAAAAATAGATTAATTTCAATAATTTAATTTCATTGTTTTCACAATATCTATCAGATGTAGTTGAATGTCAAGCTTGGCTTTTATTTTTATTAAAGCAACAACTGGGGAACTGAATAGACCGGGGGATAGTAACAGATTTTTGGATACGATTTTACTCAGTATGCCTCTTGGCAGTATTGTCCGTATATCCTCATGATAATAATGCACGAATCAAAGAGTCGACGTAGGTTCTTCATATTAAAAAATTATTATTATTATTATCATTCGGGTACGATTTTAATCAGGCTGCCATGTGTTTCGTGATGAAATAATAAAACTAAAATACTCGAAAAACCATTGGCAGGCCGTTAGGGTGAGTCTGAATGGCTGGTATGGTTACGTGTAATTGTATTTGAACAAAGGAATTATCTGTCCATCCTAACGGTATGCCAATGGTTATTCGAGTATTTTACATCTATTATTTCATTACAAAACACATGGCAGCCTGATTGGAATCGTACCAAAACACATAATTTTCGAAAATATTATTATTATTTAATACGAAGAACCTACGACGACTCTTTGATTCACGCATTATTTCATAATGATATACGGACAATACTGTCCTCCAAAAGGCATATTGAGTAAAATCGTGTCCCAAAATCTGTCACTATCCCCCGATCTATGAATAATAACCTAACCTTCCTTGTAACTGTTTCCTTAATTCTGACAGTTCATGTTCTTTTGAGAAATGCATTGCTCAAAACATCTAGTTGTTCGATTAATTGATAGATGTAAGCATTACTATGTGGTCGAAGATCATCATGGAAAATGAGGTATAAAACTTGCAGTACTTAAACAACTTATATTTGTAACAAACGTTACTGCAGTGTTGTCCTAAATGGACATTATCAAAGGAATACTCTTAAATATTCTTAAATCCCTTATATAATATCCAAGTCCTGTCATTAACGACCAATGGTCCATTTTCTCTAACCCAAAATAAATCAATTACCTCATAACAATTTTTGTACCTGGAAAATGTGAGTATGCTGCGTTGACCCGGCGAATATACCAAATTTAATTGATTATTCAGAAGGTTACATCCGAAATGTTTATGAATGTGCAACCATTTCCCTTAGAATGACTGTTTTCCAAATGCAATATTTTTGAACTAATGCGTCGTTCGTTTTCATAATAAATAATTAAAAATAAACCAATCATATACATCGAATGAGAGTCCTGTACCCTCTCCACACTCTCACAATTCAAAGACACCAGGCGAAAACTGCACCAAAATATATAAAGAATAATTATATTTTATTATACAGATATAGAAAAATGTCATCGGCATGTACCATTTACGTGTCGTGTCAGTCTTTCAATCGTATCGAGACAACATCGAAGATTTCTATAATAAGTTTCAAGTTTTGCGATTTAGGATATCAGTTTTGGAAATGAAACAGGATACAAAACAGAATTGCAAAATAAAGCTTGAATTTTACTAACAAGATTGTCTGTGGGGCCGAGACCAGAATAATAAATGCAATGACGGTTTCTTGTTGAAAGGAAATCTAAAATCAGAAAACTTAAGCTGAAAGCATAAAACTTTGATTGTGTCTCAGCCTTTAATAAGCACATGAAGCTGGATTCATATGCAAGCTTTACGCGTTTTCGCCTATTGCGCATTGCCTCCTGATTGGCTTTGGCAATAGTGACTGCTTTTCAAGATCAGAACCTTAAAAATTTCGACTTATATTGGGAAAAAGCGATTAGGTTGTCCAAGTTTCTCGTTTCATAATAGTTTTGTGCGTATGCCGTGGCTAGATAACCTCTCATGTAGTAAACATTGATGTATCTTTGAAAAGGCGTTGAAAATTAAAAAAAAAACTAAGCAGCTCTTAAATATTGAAATTAAAACAAAATATATCTTTTTCAATTCGCGTCATTGTCTAAAAATAACGATATAGTCTCAGATTCGGCTATTGTTTGGCACAACAAGGTGGTTTATTTGAATCTACATTATATTAGATTCGTACAGCAAGCGCCAAACGTGATGTCGAGCCCGCCCCCATGCGCACAAACTCATTTTCAATGTAACCCCCACTACAGCTCTTGCAAGACACACAAAACAAATGCTCTGCACAGAGGCGTGTCATTACTTGTCCTCCAATTCTGTTGGCGTCTGGCATTGTCTGAATAATTTCTTTGTTGTTTCTGAAAAAATGTAATCGCCTAACAAAAAAACAGTCATCGAAAGTCAGACACGGAGAAAATTCTTAAAGTGTTCAATTATTTCCAAAGTGTTGAAAGTGAGTCGGATACGTTATCAAATGTGAAAAATAAAACACCTCTCGCTACATGTAACATTAAATAAATTTAAAAAATAACTATTTCAACACAAATATTTATTTTGTATTAGCTATTTCAATAAGAACCATTGAAAGAGTGGTCAAAGAAGGGGAGCAATTAATTTCTGCAAGTAAAATTTTCCACCTCAAGAAAGAAGCGGTCTAGAAGAGCACCAGTAACTGATATTCCCGAATGAGTATTCCAATATTAGACGGATTATTTACGACTTTCATAAGACGGAAGGGTATCGTAATACAGTAAAAAGTTCCAACACAATATTAATGACGTTTTGGGAATTGTGGCTTCCGAAACATCTCTTCGTAGAACTTTGAAGAAAATAGGTTTCAAATGGAGAAGGACTGAAAATAATTTGATGAAACATACCTTCATAGTGGACATACATCTTCCAAGAACTGGACGGATGAATCAACCAAAGGGTTATTCAAAAATATTGCGAAGGGACCAAGACTCATTATTGTCCATGCAGGAGGTGACATGGGCTTTATACCTAATTATCGGCCTATATTTGAATCAGGCACAAAAAATTATGGTAATTGGTTTCAAGAAAAGTTGATTCCAAATTTAGCTGTGAATTCGATAGTCCTGACCGATAATGCTCTATACCATAATATTCAAATTAATTAACACACATTCTAGGAAGGTTCACATGGTGAAGTGGTTGCACGAAAAAACATTTTAACTCCTAAATAAGAAACATCATATTAGATACAAATTTGATGAGGTTCTGCTTGAACACGGACATAACGTTTTGCGACTTCCACCCTACCATCCGGATTTGAATCCCATTGAACTCATTTGGGCTACTGTCAAGAACAACGTGTCTCAAAAGAATGTAACTTTCAAGTTGGCAGATGTGAGGAAACTGGCGGAGCACGAGTTTGATCAAATCAATTCCGAGGAATGGCAAACGCGTTGCCGACATGTAGTTGATACAGAGCGGAAATATTGGGAAAATGATGAACATTTACAGACGTTCAAACAGAGGTAAATCCAGTGATTATAAATTTAAATGACGATAGCAGTACAAGCAGCAGTGAAAATTGAGAAAATTTGTATTCAGATAGTGACTGATTAATGTTTATTTTTGGGTAAGTGTATATATATAACATTTTAATAAACTGTACTACTACCTACAATACTAAATAAAATATGAAAAGTAATAACAAAGAAGTCATGTTCCATTTGCTACCCTAATTAAAACTAATTATAGGTACGACACTGGCCGGCAAGGGGCTTATCGTAATCCAATAGTGTCTGTACCTGCGTGATTTATTCATATAATGTATTTTATTCCCGAAGCCGTTATGGCAAAAAGGAACCACATAACTTGTTTAATGACGAGAAATTATTTGTTACATTTCTTGTAGCAATGAATTTCTCGCAGGCAATGGAACGTCGAGAATAAAATTCCATCCTGAAGCCAGACGTACACCACCATCACAATACTTTGATACTGTCCTCAACAGCTAGTTACAACAATTGGGGACAAACCACTGTACAGTGGCCAGTTGAACTTGAATTTCCATTGCGTATTTTTGTTATATTTTGTACTGGTCGAAAGGCTACATGAACAATCAACCAAACGCATTGGTAATCCTATATGCCGGTAAAATTTTTCAACATCTGTATAAGTTGTACTATAGGAAATAATGAGTCCAAATTCCAACCTTTCTTATATACCTTCCGGGACTTCCGGCATTTCGACTTGAATAACTTCACAGCGCATTTACATGAAAGTAACATCGAGAGCATCTTCCTTGTTGATGATATTGATGAAAAAGTAAGAATATTCTGCGAAACTCTACTGTATGTATTCAATCTACATGCGCCAGTAAGGACTGTGAAAATAAGCAGAAAAAAGGCACCATGGCTGACCGAGAATATCCGCCAAATGATCAACCTCAGGAATAAAGCTTTAACTAAATTCAAGAAATCAAAAGAAGCTGGTCATTGGAATTACTATAAGGACTTGCGGAATTATACATCTTTGGCAATTAGATGCGAAAAAAAAGCATTTTTAGAATACCGTATGAGAAATAGCAATAGCAAAACAATGTGGAAAGATTTAGATATACATGCGAAACGAAAGAATACAATAATTCCCGAACCCTTGAAAAATGTTGATGACATAAATCGTTATTTCATTCATTCGTCCAAAAGTGAGTTCGAAGTTGACAATGACAAAATATTATATTACGCTGAGAACTCCATTCACGGAATAGAAAGCTTCAGTTTCACACTCACCAATGATGAAGTATTTTCTACCTTGCTATCCATCAAATCGAAAGCAATTGGTGCTGATGACGTAGGAATTAACATGTTGTTACATAGCTGTCCTTTTATATTACCATGCATCACACACATTTTTAATTTCTGCATAGAACATAATGAATATCCAACTTTATGGAAGCAAACTCATGTTATTCCACTACCTAAAGTTAATGATCCAGAAGAATTTAAAGACCTGAGACCTATAAGCATACTGTGTACGATATCAAAAGCTTTTGAGAAAATTTTGAACTGTCAAATTAAAAAACACTTAGATATTTACAACATATTACCGGAGTGCCAGTCAGGATTCAGACCTTCACATAGTTGTACCACAGCACTGCTCAAAGTCACAGATGACATCCACACCGCCCTCGATGAAAATAAATTGTGCATCTTAGTCTTGTTAGATTACAGCAAAGCCTTTGATCGTATCAATCACCAGTTGCTCTCTTCTATCCTACATTACATAGGTTTTGCTGATAACGCAGTTGCCTTGATGAAGAATTATCTGCTCAGACGTGTGCAGGCAGTTGCGTATGACAAACAAATATATGCGCGTAGAGAGTGGTGTTCCACAAGGATCTATCCTGGGACCGCTACTCTTCATTCTTTATACACATGAATTCCACAATAGTCTACGACACTGCTCTTCACATTTCTATGCAGATGATACTCAAGTCTATTACAGTTTTGAGGAAAAGGATACCGTAAATGCTTGCTCACTTATCAATGACGACCCCGCATCCTTACTATCCATTTCTAAAAACTTTTGTCTTTCCATTAATGCTTCAAAATCGAAGGCACTTCTCTTTGGCAGATCGGCAGCAAGAAAAAGATGCAACGACTTAGTTCATATTGCAGTTAATCAAGACACAATTGAACTGAAAGATAGCGCAAAAAATCTTGGTGTCCTTTTGGACAGTGAATTAAGATACTCGTTACACGTGACCATGGTACTACGTAGAGCTTTTTGTAATTTAAAACTAATTTACAGCAATAGATCACTACTTAATAGAAAAATTAAAATAATTCTTTGCGAAACACTGGTCCTATCTCATCTAAACTTCGCAGATACAGTTTATGGGCCAAGTCTACTGAAGAAAGATTGGTTGAGAATACAACGAGTACAAAACTGTTGCACGCGGTTGATTTTTGGACTGAAGAGAGGTACTCCTACGTCCCAATTCATCAAAAAAATTGGATGGCTGAATATGGAGAGTACAAGACTCATACATGCGTGCACACTTTACCACAAAATTATAGTCACCGGAGAGCCTTCATATCTATACAACAAAATCCGATTCAGAACTGATGTACATAACTTGAACGTTCGTTTTAAGAATCGACTCACTCCTCCCCAGCACAAAACTTCACTATACGAGTGCTCCTTTTCATATCACCTGACAAAGCTCTACAACTGGTTACCCGATATATATATATAAAAAATGGCAATGTCAAACATGAAAAAAAGAATGAAACATGATCTTCTGAAACAGCTCTTGACATGGATTGCGTAAAACAATCACACTATTTCTGAAATATCTGTAAATCAAAAATTTTCAATATTTGTATGTAAACATGAATGTTTTTTTTGTGAATATTTATTCTATCATTAGTTAATTCATATTCTTCACCCGGACTCGTTCTTTTGCAAGTCGAGCGACCGGGTCTTTCACGGTTGAGTGGAAGAGCAAACACTTGTGTCAACAAGTAGTTTGAACTCTGCCATTTGACGAGACACAATTCTATATCTAGAAATCTTGTAAAAACAAAAATATGTCTTGTCAATAAAAGCCTTTATTATTATCATTCTAACATTTGCTTGGATAGTGCAAAATTTCCGTATCGTTTAGATTCCGGAACTTGTCATTGCATTCGTCGTTTCAAACACTTTCTTGGAATGCAATCACAAGTTTCCGAATCTAAACGATGATACGGAAATTTTTGCAATAGCAATAGGTTGGAAACTCAATTATTCAGAAACCTTAGAGATTCACCATTATAAACATTACGGATGTTACCTGCTGAATAATCAATTAGATTTGGTATATTCGTCGGTTTTCAATGCAGCTTACTCATATAGCCGCACATAATCAAGGGTCAGGTATAAGTGTTGTGATAACATGATAAATTGTTTTTTGGGTTAGTGAAAATGGATAACTGGTCGTTAATGACAGGCCTTGGGTAGATTTAAGAGTATTTAAGGAAAAGCGTTCTCCCAGTTCAAGTATTAGTTTAATAACAGCCATATAAGACGAAACTGCAGTAACTTTATGTACAAATATAAGAGTTTTATTTATAATTTTTCATCTAGTCCTTCATATTTTTGAAGAAAAAAATCACTTGGAATAGAATATTAAGGTACCCAATTTATGGATCTGGATCTGATACAGAAAGCCATTATGTTAATTACAAAAATTAAACTGGAAAGTGACTCTGGAGCTATTATATTCCATTTTTGGGAATGATGTGATAGAGGTTGAACTGTAAATATCTTTATTTTATATAGTTCAACTAACCAACTCTCTTGACTGTATGAAAAATTTGACTTTGCAGGTTTTAATTTAGAGAAATAAAGTTAGATATTATACAACATAATAAAATTGATCGAATCTAGGTTTGGAAATCCACTAGCTAGGTATCTCATTCGTCAAAAATATGCCATTGAAGCTGCCAGAGTTTTCCGGCCACTAGTACTAGTATAAAATTTTGAATGCCCACAGAAATCAATTTTTTTATTTTTTATGTTGAAAATGAGTTTTCTCGTGATTTCTGAGAAATGAAAATATATATTCTTATCAAAGGACTAAAAAAGACTAACCAAATGATTAATTATGTTTTAGTTTAGGACGTTTTGAATTAAATCAAAACATACCTTATTGTTTCAAGAAAAAATCTCATTGCCAAGTACCAAAGATTGATACTGACTACTGAACATAACCGTAATTAAGGGTATCTTTATACCGAGTGTAATCTAACCTTTTGTACTCCCGTAAATGACGGGTTTTGATGAAAATGTCAGTTACGACGTTCTGGCTTGGCATAGCAGTCTAATGTCAAGTAGGTTCGATCATCGATCGGTTTACTGAAAATGCAATGTTTTTTCGAAATTCCACAGTTTATTTCATCTTACAGTTGCCAATGTATTTTTTACCTGAGGTTTGGCTGACTGCTGATCCCAAAATGTGGTCTAATTTTAAAAACCAAATCTGATTTTTCCAATTTTTAACCACTGATTCATTATAAATTGACATAATACACCCGTCATTCAGGGGAGTTCAAGCTTGTATATTCGAAGATGTGGTGGAATACCAATATTCTACTAAATAATTGAATATTAATTATGATCGTAAACACTTCGTCCCACTCTTGGATTTTTGTGATATTAAGTAGAATGTATTTTTATCATTAGTAGATTAAGTTTTCTGACAATGAAATATATTTTGATTTGAATCAATTAGAAAGCCACTGTAAGTTATCTTGGAAAGGTTAATTTAAGTGCTTGGATTTTCTAGAAAAGCGGAATTCAACATGTAAAGGTATTTATTTACAAAATATATATTTACATTCTTATATAAGCAACACTGCAATAAATAGACATAACTAGCGAGTTATTCCTAAGCTACAAATAGGAAAATAAAAAAAATTGTCCAACAACCTCTGGGAAAAAACGAACAACTGAAGAGTCATAACATTTTTGCCGTCTTTCGAGAATTGTGAACATAGTTTATTATTTCCATTTTTTCAAAATGTTAATTACAAAATAATTTAAGGGTAACAAGCAACTAAAAAGCATTAGTGCACTACGGTAAAGATGTAATGAGAAATGATCACCACCTTGCTGAACCAGTTTTTCGTAATTCACGACTATTGTGAAGCGCGCTACTCAATTCGCAGATGAGCATGCCTCGAACGGTACATACCTGCTGTTTCTTTTGATTGATCTTATTCTTTTTCGCCACTTCTTCAGGTGTTTTGTTGTTTGCATTCAGCGCCGCCAATTCTAACCTTCTTCTCTGTTCATTTTCTTGGTCCGCTATCTAAAAGTCCAAATTAAAAGTATTATTAATTATCATTTATGTTAGATCCCCTTCATATGGGTCTAGGATTTATGGGCGCGATAACGCTTGGGATCGTGACACTTAGGTAGGAGGAAATAGCACAAATCCAAATGCTCCTCTAACTAGAACGATTAACCTTGAGTAGACAAAATAGTAGATAAAAAGTGATCTAGCGTTCAAGTGTCCCGGTGCCCAACTTTCCTCGCGCCCATGTGTCTTCACGCCCAAATGTCTGGCTGCGCCTTCATATAATGATAATAATATAATACAACCTCATAGACACTAGTAGATTGTACCTGCGCGGGTAAAGGACAGCTATTATTACTATTATATGATTTTACAATGTACTTGGAGCCTTTTTCACCTGTAGGCCAATCGATAGAGCAGTTTTTCCTAACAAAAATACTAGTAGAAAACAGACTGTGCCATCACATGGAAGACAGTCCGTAGTTATATTCTGTTGTTTTCGACTAATAACTGTCATTTATTAATTTGTTATAAACATTTAAATAACAAAAAACGTGTTTTTTTAAATTGTTTTGCTTATAAAATGAAAACCAATAGAGCAATCTGGTGGCTCCAATGGAAAGAATTGTAGATAATTGAAATGTGAACTAAATGAAATATTTTACGACCCGATCGGATCATTAGTAACGGCGGAAAAACGAAAAAAACAGAAAATTTTAAGATTTTTTTGAAAATTCATAAATCCGCCGATTTTCAAGAAATAGCGTTGACCCTTCTCATGAAAGTATTGAATCATTTGCACTTCACGTGTGCACAAAACAGGCTCTGACGGATTCTTAGTTTTGGCACAATTGCAATTTGAATTTTTTTGCACTATCTTTCAGCGTGCCTGGATGCTCTAGTGATAGTCCGATTTCAATTTCTAAATCAATTTTGAAAGTAGAAGTACAGTACCACAAAACGTATATTCTCATTTTGCGTCAAAAAGCTGCGAAATGGGTGAAAAATGCTTGCAAACTGGACTGTTAACGGCTGGGCTGGTGGAAGCGGTCGAGAGACAGGAGAGATCGGGAGATGAGGGGAGGCGTATTCTCACGTAACTCGTTCATTAGAAGAATTCCCCTCCTCTCCCGGACTCTCCTACCACTCGGCAGCTAACGCGGGTTTTTCCAGTTTTCCTCCGTTACTAATGACCCGACCGGGCCGTAAAATATTCCATTTTGTTTGTATTTCAATTATCTACAATTGTTTTCATTGGAGCATTCAGATTGGTAAATCGGGAATGTATGTCTTCGTAGTATACCTCAATTACTCTTGTTTAAAAGTTGCCGATTTTTTAAAAAGACGCCGGACATCAAATATCATAGTTTCGGAATTTTTACCCAAATCGCGTGCAATATGTGAAAATAAAGTATAAAAACCAGAAACTAACAGAAAATGCATTATCTCCAAGGCTCTATTCTAGGCCCTATATTATTTCTCTTAAAAATCAATGAAATCTTCCTAGGATACATTTCACCTTATATGCCGATGATATATCTTTGATTATTTCTAACAAATGCGATATATGCGAATCTATATTAGAGTCATTGATGAAAAAGGTTTTGGTCGAATAAGTTATTATTCAATACAGACAAAACAACTATCTTGAAATTTCAGACAGCCCAACATGAGGACTTCAAGATCAAACTATCAAGTCAAGAAATTGTAACTAGCGATACGGTGAAATTACTGGGTGTTGAACTAGACAATAATCTTAATTTCAAAACACACTGTGATTCATTAATATCCAAACTCAACTCATTCTATTAGGCCGTTGGCCCATGTCGATTATCCACGAAGGTATGCCTTTCAAGGGATATGAACATTAAGATGGACTAGGTTTTGTGTACGTGATATACCCATATGTAATATACGTATATGTTGTGACTGAAAATTTTCGAGATGTTTTTTATGTATGATATGTGTACACGATACCAAACTTTGTTGGTCCCTATACTTGTTTGTTAGTCTTCTAGTTTTGTAGTACTTATTCTGTGATTCTTCCTATACAGGGTGTTTCTTAAGTACGTGTAGAAAATTCAGGAGCGTGTTGCTGACATCAAAATAAGAAGATAAGTTCCTATAAAAATATGTCCGCAAGTTATTCGTTTCTGAGATACAGAGTGTCAAAGTTGAATTTCTCATTTTATGTGAATAATTTCAAAATAATTTTGATATTTGGGTAAAGTTTGGTATCTAGGAATATTTATTATTTGGTTTGTGAAAAAAATATATTCTTGCGAGCAACTGTTTTCGAGTTATTGAGATTTGAATTAATCGATGCAAGTGATTTTGAATAACAAGATTTTCAAATTTAAAATAAATTCAATTAGAAATTAGTTTTTTCACAATTAACATAAAATTTGATTTTGCCATTGAAAAATCATCCCAGATACCAAACTTTACTCGAATATCACAAATATTTTGGAATTTATTCACAAAAAACAAATATAAGAATTAAACTTTGACACTCTGTATCTTAGAAACGAATAACTTGCGGACATGTATTTATGGGAACTTTTTTTCATATTTCGACATCAGCAACATGCTCCTGAAGTTTCTACACGTACTTAAGAAACACCCTGTACAATGTACGTTGTCAATTGTGGAAAATAAATGATTTGATGACGTGGTGCTCCATATATCGATCGTTAGTCACGACTGAGGTGCATGAAAATTCACCGTTAGAACCTGAGATAACTGAAATCATATGAGCGGGGTCGGCCGAACGCATCATGCAGCTAATGCACAGCAGGGCGCCAAAATAAGCTCAAGTATTTGTGTAAAAGATTCATTTCGAAATTGTCAAAGCGCCCTCGCGATCATCGACGTTAAATCGTTCTCGTACTTCGTCGAAATTTGTTAGTATTCTTGTGAAAGTAAAAAATTCCAGGTTTAGATTTCATGATATGAAAACAAATGTTTCCCCTTTATCACACAATAACTTTCACTCCTAGATGCACCTTTCAATAAACAAGTTACTTAAACTAACAGTAAATTTTCAAGCCAGTCCTATTATTTATATCAAATAATTAATTACATGAATTAATATTGATTTGGAACTTGAGTGGGATCATACCTGTGATCAATAATTGAGCTGATTGACGTGGACAGGTATGATTTTACCCACTCATACCTATAATAGATAATTATTCCTTTATCAGAGTCAACTCAAATAGTTTAGAATTTAATGGGTCATTATCAATATTGGGAAGGGATTTATTTACACTGTTTATGTGAATAGCAATACCTACTTTCATAACAATGTCATTTCCTGTAATCATGTACTGGCTTTACTAATTTTAGATTTTGAATGTAAATTTCATGGTGAGATTCTAATAAATAACCTGCAACAGTAGACTTATTTTCTCGCGAATATTTAGCATGGACCAAATGTTCACGGAACTGGACATTAATAATAAAAATATATATTTCGCTTGTTAAAGAGTATAAAATTATCAAATAGTATATTTCATACAACAGCAAGGAAGACGTCAGAGTAAAAATAAATAATATATAGATAAAAACAAGAAAACGACAAAAGAAAATTGATCAAACATGAAGAACTAAGTTACATTTTAGATCTCTAGGTTAAGCCATAATAAACCTTATCTCAATTTTGACAGCAAATTTCGTAAATTGCTGATCCATCTAAAGTTGGGATTTTGTCTTTTGGGTCACCTTATAACATTTGGAGATTGTTAGTACTGCTCTGTACAAGCTGAAGGTTTGCGTCTCGGAAGATAGAACTGAATTTTATCAATAATCTTACCATTTCGAACTGTTCATTTACAACTGTAACACTATCACATTATTATGTAACTATACTATAACTCAGCATTGAGCATATGTCTCTAAAACACATTCTGTGCATCTTGTATGATCTGACGAACCTACATGTAATATGGCACAAAGGAATGAAATTATTTAAAAAAATACAGTAAGCCTGATATAGTCCTCGACCACGAAAGTAATACGATTTTTGTCAGTTTTCGGTTCCTGGCGAAATGAATATCGTTCGAAAAGAGGAGGAAAAACCACCGACTTAACCTTTAAACTAGACTACTAGTACTCATATGCCCATCACTCGAAAAACTCATCCAATTGAACATCCTGAAATCGTGTCTGCGCAATGCGCAAGAGCCACCAAAGATTTGATATTTGACAATCTGGGGAGCCATTTATTAGGTCATTGGCGTTACCTTGAGTAAATAGATATTGTTAAAATGAAGTGTCTTGGACTTTGGTGCAAATATCCCTAATTTTCAACGACTGAAATGTGCCTTGTAGAATATGGATGTACAGTTATGAAATATTCTCGTCATCAAATGAAAACTCAATTTTTCAACATTCCACTTGCTTTTGTACTAGACCTATTAATTTTTCCTGAAGTACGCCAATGTGATTCTGACAGATACCAGACACAATGCGCATGTTCTATGGCCACCAGTCAATTTCATAATTGGATCAATTTCAATAATATGGTATTGGCAGTCTAGTTTAAAGGTTAAGTCGGTGGGAAAAACGGACAAAATATCAAAATTTCCTCTTCGAAATCCGCAGTACTATTTGTTTTAAAAATCAGTGAATAGATAAATTCTGCTTATGTAACTGGAACTTGCACCTGTTTTCACAGTGTAACATACCTTGAATGCTTTGACAAATCGCACCAACAATGAGAAGAAAGTATTCGCATCAGTCGTCCGAGGAGACTCTGCAAAGAACTCGACGCACTCCCTGAAAGCGTCCTGCGCCATTTTAGCGTCGCTTTTCAACCTCCTCAGTTTATCTTCGGCGTTAGCCAGGAAATCTCTCACAACCAGACTGTGGCTGCCCCGGCCTCTGATCTCCGCTTCTTTCCGCACTGCGTCCATCCCTTTTTCGAGTTCGGTAACATCCGTGTTGATGTTTTCCAAAGAAACTGGAAAAAACAAAATCAGTACTTGATTAACGTTGTCAATACCAAGTAAAAAAATTACTATCGCATTTTCAACACTGAAAATCTATCACTGATGCAATATTATGTATTTATAGATGAGAATCTCCAATTAAAACTGGACATTTTAGAAATATTAAACTATCTGAACGAAAATGCAAATTTTCAGTTTCAGATTTTTTTTCTCAAGTTCTCAATATCTATCAGATGTAATTCAATGTCCAGCGTGGCTTTAGCCGGGGAAGTATTTGTTTTCTGTTAGATATTACAAATAAGTAAGTTAAATTTTATCGTAGGTATTTTCCATTTCCAGAGGAGTCATGTATTGGTTCAATTTTCAATTGAGAATGTTTCCCTTTACAACATGATTAATGCTATTCTATGCACTTACCTACAGCAGCCTTATCAATATAATGTAGCTCCGATTCAAAATTGAGCAGTTCTGGAAACTTCTGCCTTATCGTAGCAACAATATAATGTAAAAGGCACAATCGTTTGTCAGTCGACTTTGTATCTAATAAAGTATCGAGGGACTGTAGCTTGAATCCATAAGCAGGTCCACGTTTACTGCTGTTGAGGTAATTACCAAAAGCTAATATTATTTCGAGAACAGACCTCAGTTTTTTGGAATTCTTGACCGAGTTCGATCCAGAAATGATCGCGTGCATTTGCTAAAAATTAAGGTATATATTAGGTGAGTAACATACAAACGAGAACAAATAGTATTTTTCACTTCACTATTCCTAGATGCGCATTTCGATAACTAAGTTATCTTCATCAGTAGAAATACTAAACTAAGAGTAAATATCCAAACCAGTTGAATTTATATCAAACAATTGATTACTAATAATAATAATAAATTGCTTTTATTGATACTAGGACAGGTTACAGAGACTATCAAAAGGCAGAGTTAGCGTTCACCCGTCTAGGACAGGTTGGTACTCTCTTACACTCAACCGTACAGAAGAAAAAGAAAGTAAATTAAACGTATATAGGACAAAATATCATTGAGAGCTATCCGAAAAATACAAATAAAAAAAAATGGAATATAATTGTATCACGATGCATAACCATCTCATGTTATTCGATATGAAAATATGGAATATGAAAAAAAAAATAAAAGTATGAATAAATAAAAAAACTAATTAAAGAACATTTCTTCGTTGAACAGAAGCTTCTGTATCTTTTTTTAAGTAAATGAATAGGTAAGGTCTTGATTTCGTCGGGAACCGTGTTGTATAGCCGGGTTATCTGGTAAGAGAAAGATGATCGGAATTAAGCTGTTTTATGTAGAGGTGGGGTTAGTCTTGTCTTGAAACGAACATTGAGATGGTGCACATCAGTGCGAAATGTTATGGTCCTATAGAGATATGGAGGTTTATGTGATTGTATTATTTTGTGAAATAATGTGCAAGCGTGTAATATTTGCCTATTTTCAATATTCAGCCAACCAACGTCTTTTAAATGATTAGAAATGTGGTGACGTCTGGTCAGTCCACAAATCAGACGTATGCATGAATTCTGTATGAGCTGTAGACGCCGTTTGTCGGAATTGCACAAAGCAGGACCATACACTACATCAGCGTAGTTCAGGTGTGACAGAACTAATGCTTCACATAGAGTTATTTTACTTTTTCTATCCAAAATTCCTCGGTTGGAATATATGAGTTTTAAATTACAAAATGCTCTTTTAGTTATCAAGTTGACATGCAGTGTATAAAGAAGCGAAGAATCCATAATCAACCCCAAGTTTTTTGAACTATCTGTGATTTCGAGTGTTTTATTATTTATTTTGAGTGACAATTCATCAGCGCATCGATTTCGAGCTTTTTTGCTGCCGAACAGAATAACTTTGGATTTCATGGGGTTAATAGACAGGCAGAATTTGTTTGACACTTCGACCAAAGCATCAAGGTCGGTATTGAGTCGGTTCGTGGCAGTTATAAGATCATTCTCAGGGAAAGAAATGTATATCTGAGTGTCATCTGCGTAAAAATGGCATTCAGTGAACTGTAAATATTTATGAAACTCGTGGGTGTAGATAATAAAAAGTGTGGGCCCTAAGATGGATCCCTGGGGAACTCCATTTTCCACTGCCATATAATCGGAAGTAATATCACCCAGACTCACCGCCTGTAGTCTATTAAGGAGATAAGCTTCCATTAGAGAAATGGATTCTTTTGAAAATCCAATATAATGCAGGATGGCTAGCAGCAAGTCATGTTTAATTGTGTCGAAAGCCTTAGAGTAGTCTAGTAAGACCAGAAGAGTTAGTTGTTTCTTGTCCAGGGCTGAATATATATCGTTGCTTACTTTCAAAAGTGCCGTGATGCAACTGTGATCGGTTCTGAAGCCGGACTGTTGGGGTGGAAGAATGCTTTGAGTTTCTAAGTGAAGCTTCATTTGGGTAGAAATAATTTTCTCAAATGCTTTAGAAAGCGTGCAAAGAATGCTAATCGGGCGTAGAAATTTAATGTCATCTGGATTAGGTACCTTAGGTAGAGGTATAATGAAAGATTGTTTCCAGATTGATGGATATACACTATTTTCGATGCAAAAATAAAAAATATGGGTGATTCTGGCAAGCACTTGAGGGCAGGAGTATAATAACATGCTGATGCTCAGTTTGTCTACTCCAACAGCTTTTGATTTTATTGTCAAGAGTGTTTTGTATATTTCAGACTCATTAGTTGCGGAAAATTTGAAAGTATTCACATTTGGCCGGATATTGCTCAGATAATGAGTAGTAGTTTCTCTGTCGGGCAGAAGATTAGATTTGGAAGAATCAATGAAGAAGTTATTGATTTTTGTAACGTCAGTGAGATGTTCTGGAATTGCGTTGTGGATTTTTTTTGAATGGACATTCAGGTTTTTCAATTCTTTCCAGAATGTCTTGTTGTTTTTGCTAGTTCTGAGTTTGAAAGCAAAATAAGCTTTTTTTCACGTTCTATTGCGTATTTAGTTTGATTTCTAAGTTCTTTATAGAAGTTCCAATGCCTTTCCAGTCTATTTTTTTTGTATCTGATGAGAGCTTTATCTCTAATGGATATCATCAATTTTACATTGTACGTTAGCCAAGGTGCTTGGGGACGACTTATTTTCACAGTCTTAATGGGTGCATGTAGATCGAAGATCTCAGTTAGTGATTGATTTAATTGATTGATTTTATGAAATAATATTGATATGAAACTTGTGTATGATTATACCTGTGGTCAAATCTGATGTGGTCAGGTATAATTTCACCCAGGACATAAACTCATTAAACCGTTCTCTTGATATGAATTTTTCTTTCAAGCTATTAACTAATAATAACATGATTATATTCACAAATACATGTAACTTACCGGGGTTACAAGATGGAGGTTATCGAAGAAGTTGCCAATATAATTCATAATGGACAATTTGGCTGATATCCTCTCAACTTTGGTAAGTTGCAGAAGGAATTTGTCTTCCTCCGTTAGGAGATTGACGTTTTTCTTTTCTATCACATATTCCTTGTAAGCTTTAGTTTCCTGTTCGGTAGGGACCATTCTTTGTAGGAGTTCTACATTTTCTAGAGATAGTTGTTTCAGGTCCAGCATGTTGATTGCATTTATTACTTTATCTGGAGCCATTTCCAGTTTTCTCCTTGATATAGCTAATAACAAAAAGAAACAAATTTGTTACTTACAGTCCAGACCTACATTTTGAATGAAACAAGCAGTAGCATAGAAAACTGATATATGTTACATGCAAGCACCAAAAAAAAAAACAGAATGCTCACCAATATTCCTCAATCTTGTGTGTTCCAACAATGTGACGTTTTCAGGCTTCTTTCCTCTTTTACTAGGGAAGGTGTGTAATCCATCAGTCTCACTCTTGCCATTCATCATTAAATTGGCATTACCAATCTTGAACCTGTAATCAATTTTGAAAATAATTATTAGTATAATTTGAGGTGGATCATAAGCCGCCCTCCTCCTTCCAACTTGGTCTCTTTCGCCAAAATATGAAAATAAACTCGTATCTCAGATGTCAAAACATTAGGATACTTTCGTATTGAATAATTTGAGAACAAAATCCAAGAATTGATTCAAATTTTGATAATATTTTCGTTTTTGAATAACAAATAACAAGTATTCCGTTTTTCTAATCGGTCGTAAAAGCGGTTCATTGTATACGTATATTTTAGCCATATTTCTATACTGATTTCCAATACCGTTCATGTAGAAGCGATCGACTTTCTTCTTACAAATTTCAAAAACTAAAATCAAAATAGTCATTTATATAATACAAGTGTTATTTGGCATTTTATTTTGTGAGTGGGGAATATTGCGAAACGAGTGTCAGCGCCTGGAGCAACCCCATCAGCAAAATGAACTCACTTTTAACAAATGCATTATTCAACTTTTTTTGCAATACTGTTTCCGCTAGTAAGAGAAAAAGAAAAAAGTTCATAAGATCCATAGGATTTGAAAACTCGATCTCTGGATTACAAGGCAGAGGCTCCAGCTACATGCTCTAAGGCACTTTAAAACTGACTGTGATATTCTGTATTTCAAATCTAATAGTAAGCATGACAGTGAGGTAGATAAAAACAATTATTAATTGTTTATTAGTTACCACAAATTAATAAAAGTTTCTAGTTTCTTTGTGATTGTAGCTATTACTGTTGCAAGTATAAATACAATGGAAGTTGAAATGGATGATTTAGATTATTTTCTTCCACCAGAAATCCAAGAAGCTGCAGAGTTCTGGTGCCTGAAGAATCACGGAAACAATATGAAATTGCTTATAATGGATTTATCGAATGGAGTCAAGGGAAGAAAGTTGAAGTCAAGAAAAATTGAAGTTATGGAAGTCATCAACGCTGTGGTTTAAATTCTCTATGATAAAAGCTGAATTGAAAATAAAAAACCCGTGGATGCAGGTAAATATCATGAATTGATCGCATTTTTGAAACGAAAAAATAAAAAATTCTGACAAGGGAACAAATTGACAGATTTTTAAATGAAGCTCTTGATATCAAATATCTTATGCTTAAAAGTGGTAACCATTTTTGGATTATTTGGAGCGTGCCGTCGTGAAGAACTCTGCAAATTGACCGCAGATGACATGAAGAAACAATACAGTCATTACTAATTTATATTTCGGATACCAAAACCAACATTCAAAGAAGTTTTTGAATCGTTGTACACTACGTGAATCATTACCGCCAATATGCTGTATTAGATACGTTCAACTTCTGTTATTTACCGTCGTGTTTTCCTGAATTACTCTAACAACAAATGCACTGTTCAACCAGTTGGAATAAATACTTTTGGGAAGATGCCTTCCACTATTGCTGAAATTCTGAAATGAACAGATTCGCAGTAGTTCACCGGCCATTGCTGTCGAAGATCTTCACCATACCTGTTAGCGAATTCAGGAGCAAGTTTGACTACAAGAAAACGACATGGCGGCTGGAACTCCTCAACTGTATCTGAGGGTTACATCGAGGATTCCATCGAAAATAAAATAGCTGATAAAATGTTTCGGTTGGTTTCCGAATTTTGCCGTGGTCTTATTTGGATAAAATCTCCAAACGTTTCAACTACAACTGCGGCAATCATCTGCAGTGGCGTGGTCGAAGTACTCTTCTTGACGTGTCAACTGAAGCTGAAGCTATCGTCTCTGGCATGCCATTTATAGTGCTGTTTTTTCATTTTATTTATTTATTAATTCAATCCCAAGAAACATTAAATGCTTATACAGGGACAACAAATATAAATATACATATGAAACAAAACAAAAAAGTAACAACAATATTAGTTATAGTAAGTTACTTATGACATATACAGTCACTAGTTGAAACTTAATTTGACACGAACCAAGGAATCCAAAGTAGAGGTTTGTCTACAAAGTGACAGGCTGTCAAAGGTTGGAACTCTCGGAGTTAAAACGAAATATACTCTATTTTCACTTGTAATTATAATAGTTGAATCAGCATTGAGCAGAAATTGGTCAGACATACTACTTCATCTTCAGTAGAAATTTTTTGATTTTTGATTATTGTGAGGTAATTAATAGATCTTATTCGTTTCGGCATGCTATTATAAGCTAAAATACCGCGATAACCTAATGAATTTTTGCCAAATTGAGTTTTAATTTGGATAGTTTTTAGGTTATCAGATTGCCTGGTTAGATGACTATGACCATCAGAAGCAACAACATAGGAGAGATTGGAATGTTTTTTCTTATTTTTTGTTAAGTGAATGAACATGCAAATTTTCATTCTGAATAATGAATCAACATCTAGAAGATTTCTTGGTTTGTATAATTTAGAAGTAGGTTCCAAGAAGGGTAATTTGAAAATACATTTCATAATCTTATTCTGTAAGGTTTTCAATGGTTTCATAACTGATTTTGTTGCAGTTCCCCAAATTGAAATTAATTATTGAAGCTTTGGATATATCAAACTGAAGTAAATATTTTTAAGGTGTTTTAGTGGAATATAAGACCTCAGTCTGTGTAAAATGCCAATAATAGGAGATATTTTTTTCTCAGATCCAGAACATACGTAGACCAAGAGAGAGTTTGATCAATGGTTAAACCTGGAAATTTTAAGTATTTTTTTATCGTATACAAGAATTATCCACAGTAAGGGGTTTAATCTGATTTTCTGGTAAAGATCTTTTAGAAATATACATAAAGCAAGATTTTTCAAAATTTAAAGTTAACTTGATTTCTTTTAACCATGACAAAATCAAAGTGAGGTCACCTTCCATTTGTTCGTTTATTTCTTGAGGACTTTTTCCATAATAATACAGGGTGGTATCATCTGCGAATAATTTTAAATGGCCTTTCAAATTCAGACAAGATATCGAATTTATATAAATCAGGAACAAAGCAGGCCCAAGGATAGACCCTTGAGGTACCCCACAAGAAATATCTCTCTTCGAGGAGGTTGAGCCTCCCATATAAATAAGTTGCTTTGATGAAGTTCCCTTGGTGTTTGCGTATTTCTACTACTTTTAAATACATTCTTGTTGGTTAACGATTCGACGTTGATAGTCCCTCGGTGTTTTCGAAAAGGATCTTGTGTTCTCTAGAATGTATTTAGAAGCAGTAGAAATACACAAACACCAAGAGAACTTCAACAGAAAGGAAGAGAGAACATATCTACCAAAGATCTGGCACACAGCACTGAAAAGCGCCAAAACGAAGCAATGTCGCAAATAAATCATTGTCTAAGTAGGTGTTCTGATTATTATAATATCTGATTAAAGTGTTTCTAATGGAGATATTGAAAAATAATATTTCATTAATATTATAACTCGATCTTAACTGTTTCGTAAGAAAATCGTCTGAAGGAAAAACGACCTTTAGAAAATACCATTTTGTTATGAGTTTGAAAGTCACTATTTTGACAATAAACTGAACTACGATTTTTGACATACCTCTCTTCAAAATCGTTGAAGTCGATAAACCCATGAAGTTTATCATCATCCAGCTCGTTGAATATGGTCCCCCTAACCTGGTTGGGCTTGAGAGCTACCCAGTTGATGGTCGGCAGCTTGTATTTCGTCTGGACCTTCCTCTTGATGGTCATGGCCCCGTCGGGGGCCTGCATGAAACCAGCAGGAGGCGGCGGAATGGGACCCGAAGAGAGTTTCTGCGGCGGAGGGGGCGGACAAGGAGGCGGGGGAGGTGCTGCGGGCGCGGGAGGCGGGCAAGGAGGCGGGGGAGGTTTGCAGGGCGTTGAAGTCGCCTCCGGTCTCGTCGGTGCTAAATCCGAGATTCCTGACACTGGAGGAAATACAAAAAATACAGGTTGATTTAGTCATTTCGAGTGCAGGAGGACTATGTCCTTAGGAGGGTTTTCAAATCATGATTTCCTCTTAGACAAAGTATATAGCAAAAACATGAATATGATACTACTTATGAACAGGAGTACAGATGAGACAATGTAGTAATAGTATAGAGAAATGGGTCATTTCATGCTCATTGTACACTATACTTTTTCTACGACTATTTGAATCATGTACAAAATCAATTTTTTTCTCAATAACAGTTTCTATCATAAACTTTCATGCCGTAATTGAAAACACAAATATTGAAAAATATAATAAAAATTGAACAGTAACTACTCTCACCGATTTCATTAAAAAAAATCACGATCAGGATTTGAACCTCCAATCTCCCACATGACAAGCTTGCATTTACATTTCCACCCAATCTCCCACCTACTTAAAAATTGCAATTAAATGTTAAAATATAATACCATGTGCTGTCAAATTTTGAATATTGCTATTCATTTTGATTATCAACAAATGCAAAATGAAATATTTCTTCTGAAGTCTCGGTCCATTCTAAAATCACGGCGGCTTGTCAGATTATGACGTCCAGCGACAAAGTGATGAAATGTCAGCAGATCGTTTCTGTCAAAGTTTTAGTAGATAACGAGTAATATCGTAGTTGTTTTATATAAAAACTTCATTGAAATATGTATCAACGCGCTTATAACCTTTTTTTGGAATGGAAGGTAGATCAAAAGAACGAACGATCTCCAACGCTTTTGATGTAAACGAACCTACTCTTGCGTAATGTAAATTAGTGTCAAAGCATTCTAAATAACCTTAACGGTGCAGAAGTTTGAGGAGCAGCATATCAAACTGACCTGACTGGATGATTTACGAGACATGACACCATCCAAAGTCACATCAAAAGATTATCAGAAAAATTCTATAAATATTTTATCCCAAAGAACAAGCACTCTTACCGAAAATAAAAAGCAGTTCGAGCTCATCTCAATATGCATTTTTTTAACCTAATCCACTAGTTTGCGTGAAAACGCACAAAACGAGACAAAAGCATTTTAATTAATTCAATTTATTTTTCCAAGAAACATACAGTTTATGAGAGGGAAAAAATCCAGATAATGAAAGTAACATGAAGGTAAATAAAACAAAACTAATGAAGAAAATGATGAAATCAAAATTGGAATGTATTCAAGTAATTGTTTAGATTATCGAAAAAAGTCAACAAGGTCAGTTGAAATTAATATTGATTTTTTTCGCCAAACTCACCGCAACCACACCCTCTCCGACGGGGCGACAAATACATTAATATACCCACAGCTATGTATTCTAACCTCCTGATTAAGATGCTCCAATCGAAAAACTCTACAAGGTCGCTTGAACAGATAATTGATTATTTTACCACACCCTCTCCGACGGGGCGACAAATGAATTAATTTACCTACACTTATATATTTCATCCCCCTAAAAACAATTCTGTCGCTAAAAATACTCTTCAATACCCTTTAAATACTAAATTTATTCATTTTGAAAATTTCACCCCCTTTTCACTGTACAAAAAATTACTTAATAATCATATCCCATTGTAAAGCAACCTACTTAATCCGATGGACCCATTGAGAAATCTCTAAATAAAGAGGGATTTTACCAGCTATGTAACATTTTTCTCAGTGTACATTTGTGGTTGTGGATAACTTCTCACCACTAAAATTTTATGGGCTATTCTTCAAAAAGACATGGATGAATGTATATTCCAACAAAAAAAAATATTTTGTTAGCGCCCACGAAAGGGCTAAGCAAAATACGAATTTATCAGTACTCACTTGAAGATCCTCGAGGTAAACTACTGACATGCTCCAACTCTGCAATCTTCGACTCAAACATGGACTGCCGATTCTTCGATTCCTGCTCGTGATGTTGCACAACCCTCCTTAACGTGGACACCTCCTCATCAGCCCTCTTCTTGACTTCGACCAATTCATCCCTCTCTTGCCTCACTTGTATCAATTCAGTCTCTAAATTCGCAATTTTTTCCAAAGCTTGGAATTCCACTTCTTGCAACCTCTCATGGAGCTAGAAAAAATCCACTTGAAACAACTACTCAATAAAAATATAGATAAATATAAGTTGAAAAACGTAAAAAATTGCGATTGCTATTAACAAAACAAGATGAAAAAAAGGTATTTAGTTTTTTGTTAATAACTCAAAAACTATTAATATTCAAGAAATTTTGAAGAAAGTTCCGTAAAGAAGATGAAATTTTCAATAAAAACTGTCCCGAATCCCGGAACTCTATCTCCATTATTTATTTAGCACGTGCGCACCAATGCAAAAGACAGTATTTCACAGAAAATTATTTTTCTATAGCATTAAATTATGATGTCATATCGACCCTTCAAAGAATAAATCCCAATTGGAAAAAAATGTGTAGGTCTATTATTCAAAAAGTTATATTATTGTTTAATAACAAATTTTTTTCCAGTCTCCATTTTCATAAATAACGACATTAAAGTTTGAATAATTGACCTATAAATTGTTGGCTTCCTGGAAACCTTCTTATATACCTACTTAACAAGATCACATGATGAAAGTTTATTATTTTGTTTTTTATAACTTTTTATAACTGAAGAAATTAAATTTACAAATTTTTTTTGACGAATGTTGTATTATTGCTCTTATACCATGAAACAATGACAGTAATTAATACTGTTTAAAAATTTTTGACGTCATTTGTTTATAAATTAGTTTAAAGAAATAAGCAAATATAATATATACGAATATTCTTTATTTCGATAATGCTGTCCTGGAAAACAATAATCAAATTTTTTTCTTACACACATTTTCTGATTGTTTTCAATCGTTTTTTATACAGTGTGTTGCATTTTATTAAGCCCCATCCCTGTATTTCTGTGGATTTCAGATAATTGAATTTTTTTTTTCATTCCAGTATGAACTTCTCGATATGCTCTATCTTCTCAGGTGAAAAAGTTTCATAAGTCACCTTTTCACGACCTACTACGATCACAGAATGCATGCCAAAAATCGAGAAAAAGTATTTTTTTAGCAAAATTTTGGTTGGGGCATTCGATTCGAACCAGTCTCGAATAGCTCCATGAAAAATTGCAACATGATATTTTTTACGGGGTGTTTTCTATACCTGTTACAATTTTTGAAAAAGGAAATGTTACAAGTCACTCTGTATAAAAAATTCCGTGTAAATTGGAATGAACTGAGGCAAGGGATCGGATTCAGACGATCTGTTTACTGATTGTTAATGAAAACACATTATTTCCAAACAAATTATTAATTTTTAAATACTAACAAATTTTGAGACACCAATAATTCTAAATCTTTGTATGTTCTATATATCCCCCTTTATTTTCTATACATTTTTCGTACCTTCTGCGCAAGTTCTGTCCAACTCTTCGCAGTTCTCCTGGTGATATTTCTCTGCAAACTGCCATAATTCTTCGTCGCAACTCTTCTTTAGTCCAAGGTCTACTTTTATGAACCTTCTGTTTTTTATATCCCGAAAAGTAAAAATCCAGAGGGGTGAGATCAGGCGAACGCGGCGGCCAATGAATTAACGGACTATTGCGACCAATCCATTTCAGTGGAAATTTTTGGTCCAACCATCTTCGTACATTACCAGCATTATGGATGGAAGCACCGTCCAACTGAAAAATGATAGCTGTACGAACATTTATGGGGATTTCTTCGAGAATGTCCCATAATTGGTTATTCAGGAAATTCAGAACCGTTTCAGCATTCACCGTTCCATCAAAGAAAAATGTTGTTGTTGATGAAACCATTCTCAATTTCTTGAGTAACAAATTATGGGACATTCTTGAAGCAATAAATGTTCGTACAACTATCATTTTTTAATTGTATGGTGCCTCCATACATAATGCTGGTAATGTACAAAGATGGATGAATAATAAATTCCTACTGAAATGGATTAGTTGCAATAGCCCGTTAATTCACTGGCCGCCGCGTTCGCCTGATCTCACCAATCTGGATTTCTACTTTTGGAGAAATATTAAACAGAATGTTTATGAAACTAGACCATGTACTGAAGAAGAGTTGCGACGATAAATTGTGGCACTGTGCAGAGAAATTTCACCAGGAAAATTGCGAAGAGTAGGACATAACTTGCGCAGAAGGTGTGGAAATAATGTGTTTCTATTAACAATCATAAACAGATCGACTAAATCCGATCCCTTGCCTCAATTCATTCCAATTTACACGGAATTTTTTATACAGAGTGACTTGAAATATTTCCTTTTTCGAAAATTGTAACAGGTATAGAAAACACCCCGTAAAACACATGTTGAAATTTTACATGAAGGTATTCGAGAATGGTTCGAATCGAATGTCTTAACCAGAATTTTGCTAAAAAAATGCCTAATTCCTTTTCTCGATTTTTGGCACGCATTCTGTGGTCGTAGTAGGTCGTGAAAAGGTGATTGGTGAAACTTTTTTACCTGACAAGATAAAGCATTTCGAAAAGTACATATTAAAAAAAGAATAAAAAAGAAATTTCCAAAATCCACAGAAATACGGGGGTGGGGCTTAGTAAATTGCAACAAACTATATGTTGATTGTTTAAATAATTAGTTAGGAAATTATTTCCTTCTTAAAAATCATAATTTGTATTTTATCTCAATGGGTGAAAAGAAAAAAATTCTTCATAAATAATTTAATTGCTTATTAACTTAATTTGTTATAAACAAATTCTGACAGCGGTTTTATTTATTTTTTTAACAAAAAAATATTAAAATAGCCATTTATAACTAAGTAGGGAAAACAATATTTCTGTTTTTTTATAACACTTTTTAATATTATTTTAGATTTATATGCTATTTTTGTTATTTTTTTTAGTTCCAGAAAAAAAAGCCGTTGTTACAATTTGTTTATAACAAACTTTTGAGTTAAGATACAATGAATGTTTACCAATTGAGAAATATCAATTATGATTTTTAAGAAGGAAATAATTTCCTAACTATTTTTTTAAACAATCGAAATATAAAAAGACTATTATTATAAACAATCAAAAAATGTATTTAAGAAAGAAACATATTTTTTTAAATCATTGTTTTTCCAGGACAGTATTATGGAAATGAAAAATATTCTCAAATATTATATTTGTTTTTAACTAATTTATAAACACATGACGTAAAAAAATATAACCAGTATTAATAACTGTCATTGTTAGATGAAAAAACAGCAATAATAAAACATTCGTAATAAAAAAATTATTATTATAATTATTATTTATTTGGATATTTAAGTTTTCTTTAGTTATAAAATATTATAATGAACAAAATAATAAACTTTTACAAATTTTTAACGTGTGATCTTGATAGGAAGGTATATTAGAAGGGCTCTGGAAGCCAACAATTTATAGGTCAATTAATAATTTGAACTTTTACGTTGTTATTTATGAAATCGGAGAAATCGAAAAATTTGTTGAATTAACACTAGTATAACTCGTTGAATAATAGATTCACTGATTGTTTTCCTATGGGAGATAGAGCTCCGGGAGTCAGGAAATTTTTATTGGAAATTTCTTCTCTACGGAACTTTTTTCAAAATTTCTTAAATATTAATAGTTTTTGAGTTATTAACAAAAAACTAAATACCTTTTTTAAAAATTTTTCTGTTAACAATCGTAATTTTTTACGTCAGGTAAAATCCTCAAAAACCATTTTTATAGTGTTAATTTCGAATCCAATGAGTCATCGCTCATATTTTTAGAAGCTTTATCTCTATTTCTCACGTTTTTCAACTCTTTGATTAGACTACTAGTCGTATACCATACCTGAGCAACTTCATCTTCAAATTCCGAAACTTTTTCCAACGCCGCCGTTTTAGTTTCGCTATCTTCCATCAAAGCGGCAACATCGAAAACGTTGTCCAAATAGGCGGAGATTTGCACTTGTAATTCCTCGCTTTCGGTAAACCTCAATTTTTCTAAATAGTTGTCCAAACCGAGCGCTGTGAATTCGTACTGCAAATGCACCCTGAAGTTCATATCCTCTACCGAGTGGACTATGATATTAACGAATTGCATACACGCCACCTGGAACGATACAAACGATTATCTCAACGGCCCAGAAACACGACCTCGCGGCACTCCCGATTCTACTCACCATGAACTCTATGTGGAAGACTTCGAAGTTGAGGAAGTACTCCATGAGCGTTTGGAATCGATACCTCTCGTGGCACACTTCTTTGAAATTGTCGAAGGCCGATAATATTATTTCGTGGCCGCCTTTGACGAGACAGATGGCGGCCAGAAGCTCCAAAACCAGCGCCTTCGTTCGTAAACTTTTGTGGATCAAGCTGAGGGATATGCAGTTTATTGCTTCTCGATGTTGGATCACCATATTGAACCCGTACTGGAAATTATGGAGTCTGTAGAATAATCCAATGAGGCATTGTACAAACTAATCACACAGAGGTGTACTAGCTTGATCATTACGCAAAGAACTTATAAACTACCCCTTCAAAGGAAAAATCTAAAGGACCAGATAGCGGCCTTATGGAAAAATTGTTGCAGGTTAGAATTTTTGGTAAGTTTAACCTCCTGAATAAAAGTTTACGTGGACAGAATAAATCTTAGTTAGGATTAGTTTTCAACATGCAGATTGCAGAACATGCAGAAAGTGGCCATATTTTGAAAGTAATACCGCTCTTAGGAAAACTTCTTAAATTTATATGTTAATAACGCTTACCAATTAGCCATTAATTTCAGACTGGAATTTTGATAAAAAATATTGTTGGTGGTGAGGGCGAGTCCAGAATTATTTAAAATGAAATTCTTCACTAACATTTTGGAATGCAAATGTGACCAAACCAACTATCATACTAAAATGTTCATCTTTTGATTCTGTCAAAATTGACCAATTCAATTTTTTCAAAAAGGTGAGTCAAAAAGTTACTTTTTTTTGGTGACATATTAATAATAATAATAATTGATTTTATTGATAGTAAAACATACATGACATATACAGATATATAACCGGACAACTATGAATACTATCAAATGGCAGGATTCAGTCTCTCACCTAGTCATAGACTAGGTTCGAGCTCTTCCATTGTGTATTTTATATTTCAAGCATTAAGACTACTTGACTACGAACCATTCAAAATTATTCTCAAGCGGAATTGTTAGTGAGACAAACGCTAGGTAATGATAAAAATTACAAAAAACGATTTTTTCATATAATTTAGCTTATATTTTAAAACTTAAAAATGAAGAATAGACCATTTGATGGATCTTACACTACTTTAATTTTTTCTGCCTACAATCTCTTTGTTCCCGTCAGAAATTAAGTACAGAATATTTTTTAATGCAAAACAGCTTCTAGTAGAAAATAGAAACATTTTTGACAACGAAATTGAAATTTTTTGTGTAGTCATACGAAGGATAATAAAAATAATATCCAAATCACTAATATACTCAAAGGAAAGGAATAATAATTTGAGATAAATTTCAGTAGTACAAGTAGATGAGTTGGTACATAATAGCATAAATAAAATAACGGATACTATTTTTACATTAGATGGTATATACAGTCGTCCTTCATAAAAAGCTATGCATGTTCTAGAACCTAATTCTGAATCAAATCTGAAGAATTTGTCAGTAGTATACGAGGTAGTTTCAAAAAGTATAAATTTGATACAAGAGTAAAGTATTTTTATTTGTGACAATACGAAAATTGTTATCATGAAAAATTGTTCAGAATTGCTATTCATGTTCAATTACGAAATCATATCTATGTTTCCACAAAAAGAAAAACGATTTCAAAATATTTTTCTCAACAGTAACTAAGTTTAATAATTTCTACAGTATGTTTTATCAAAAACTAGCTGAATCTGCTTTTTCGAATAAATCAAATCCTTCACTGCGAGATCTATTATTTTAATCGGTAAATTTGAAGTGTAATTGAAAAGAAAAATCTATTTTTTTTTCAGCGTTGATGGATATAATTGCATATTTGAAGTGATTTTCAATTCCGAATAGACTATGCCTTTGGGTATGCTCTACGACTGTTTATAGTGGAATATTATTATTATTTTCCTTTACGAATATCCCAGTCGGTATACATCCAGGAGCGCGCTGGTGTTATTTACCCAATTAACCACTCCCTACATCCTTGGGGTGACTATTGGTTCCGAGAATCACGTGCCCTGAGTAGACGAAGTGAACCAAGGATGCCTGCCTTCTGCAGTCGTCCGGCTAGGGTTACTGCCTTAATACGACAAGCCGATATAATTTTCATATTCGAGAGCAGTATCCATCACTCCACCCAGGCCTCCTATGACCAGAACCACAATTTTAACAGAATGATTTGGGTAAAGCCTGCTGAGTTCGAAGAGAAAGTCTCGATATTCACTCCGTTTTTTGTCCTCTTTATAGTTGAAGAGCTGCCTATATGATTTAGTGACAGGTCCGGAAACCGTCTGCTGGGCATGAAATAGCATTCCTGGTGTTGCCCCAAGGCACCTGGATGTATTTTTAGAAAGTCTCCAGGTAAAGGTCAAGGTGAGGGGGTTTGGAAACCAGTCAGTTTGTGACCGTTTGCTGGTTTCAGATTTCGGTAGATATGGTGCTGAACATACCTTCTGCCAAGTTTTACCCGCGTACGACTTAATGTCAAAAAAACTGAAATTTTAGTTTTTTAGGCATAACTCTGTCACGGTCACAAACTGACTGGTTTTCAAACGCCCCCCCCACTCCTTGACCTTGCGACTTTCTACAAATACATCCAGGCGACTTGGGGCAACACCAAGAATGCTATTTCATGCCCAGCAGACGGTTTCCGGACCTGTCACTAAATTATATAGGCAGCTCTTCAACTATTACGGACGATGTCCATTTCGCAAGGAGCCGAAAACGAATCAGGCTTATTGGCCTGATGGTGGGAAATGAATAGTTTCAATAGATTCGATACTCCTCATTCTCCACAACGGACTCAATATCTCCCGGAGCATAAGGCAACACCGGTGTCTCGTCTACAGCGCACGAGTGTCGTACATGGTCGTAGAACACTCGTAGCGCCGTGATATGCCTGTGCATATGAGATTGCATAAGCTGGACAAGCTGACAGCAAATACATTATGGTCTCAGGTGCCCCACGACTTCTATACCCATCACGCGACTACAATAGTCCAGGGTGTTGAAGACACCATCCTGGTAGGACACTATAATCCCTAGGTCTCCGACTTCAGCCCAATTGACCTGACGAATAATAAGGTCAGATTTTTGGATAAAGCCAAGGTCTTCAATGTTCTTGAAGAAGACCCCATGCATTGGCTTATCCTTATGTATATGCAGGAGGATCTCAGTCTCTGCAGCTTCGATGTGAACTTTTTGCTGAACGGGTTCTTACTCAGTAACAGAGTTTAGGTTCACCTTGATTAGTATTACTATTATTATAGAATGTTTTGTACATATATTTGGTAATTTATTTATCATATGTAATCACAAAAATTATATCCCGCAGGAAAAATTACGCCTTATTTGGTTATATAATATCCTAACTTTTATGATCCTTTTCAGTGGCGCACAGGCAAGTTTCATACAGTGTTACACAAAATTTTTTTTAAGTTTTGACACTTTCACTAAATGCAACTTTTAGTATAAAAGGAAGGGCCATAGCTGTAATAGTAAAAAAATATAGAAGCAACAGGTTGGGCTAATTTCAGAAGTCGATGCCTTTCCAAAAAATGAAAGACTAGCTTGTTTTTAGTCGAAACAAGTTTTTGAAACAACTGAAGTAGTTGTTATTCTATATTTTCCTCGATGATTTTTCTTTCTGAATTTGTTTAATGTGGTTCTTTTGTATCATGGCACCAATAAGTAAACATTTGATTTTTATATCCGATTCAGTTTTACAAACATACTGACATTAAAAAACTTTAATTATGCCTATTATTCAGTATAGGACCAATGATCAATGCACAAACTAAAATCAAAATAATCAACAGCTAGCCTTTGCTGTGTATAAGTACTACTCCAGAAACTAAATTCCACGAAAAAAAAACTGTGCTCTTGCATCGAAGGCCACCACGTGTACTTACTTTGTTGTTCATGATAGCTCGCATACACATGATACACACGTGTATATCGTCTTTCGAGTCGCCCATGTTGAGTTTCGCGACGTGCTTCGATCTCCTCTTCACGACGGGACTATCGGGCATATCCAGCGGCATCCTGATGTATCCGTTCGTCTTGTCCGAGCCGCTCAAGTTGACGGCGTTCAGAGCGCCGCCGTGGAGCGTCGAGAGCGACAGCTTTTCTTCGGACGCCGTTCGAGATTCCGCCACTCTCAGTTCGTGCCGCATCATGCCCAGCCGGAAGCTCAGGTAATCTATTAATACGTCTAGGCCGAGGTTATCCTCGTTCAAAAATTCCCTAACCCATCTGAAAAGAGATTGACGGTTCAGTTTAACGTGAATGATGGCGTTTCAGTCGACGCCGGCGACTTGCTGGCGCTGGCGTTACGTTGTTACGCGTGGGCTGTTTTAGCTGGAAATCCGGCTCGAAGGACCAATATTACACAGAAGCCTATATACAGCTGGATTTTCAGATTATTTTCCGTGCGTCATCAATTCATGATCAAAGAAATCACACTCTCTATTTTTCTATGAACCGCTGAGCAAAGGATACCGCACACTTGACTAAGGAAAGTAGCCCCCTGTCGAATTACCTGAATTTTTGATATGTTATAGTCCAATTCATTCCAAACAAAAAGTTCAATGGGCATAACTTTTTCTATGGGCTAGTTTTGACGATAAAAGCCACTGAAAACTCATTTTTACCAATTTTTAAACAACTCAAAACGTTATCCTGAATAATTTTTAGGTAAGTCGTTTTGTGAATTGTTGACCTCACATTATCTAAATTCTCTCGAAAGCCTAAACAGTACTCGCCGTGCTGGGTTTTTCACTGTGTTATATTTGGAATTTATACTATTAATTAATTTTAGATTATTTACTAACTTGATATACCACGACTAAGTATACCAAGAAAGTCGATCTACACCAAGTTCAAGTAAAGTTGTTTGCATTGAACCGACCTCTATTCATTTACCCAGAGCCAAACACCCTGAGTAGTGCCCATACCCCAGGTTACTTCGCCACAAACTCCTCCTGGCGGGTCAACCAAGCCTCCATTCGCACATTTAGCAATAATATGGAGAAAATAATAACTCAATATATTAAATGGTAAATGGTACATTTGACGTACCTATTAAACCTGCTACCGTTGACCCTAATAAAAAAACCTTCGAATCTTTGACATCGTTTCCAAAGCCATCTACAGAAAAATGTTTTTCTTCTACATTAAAGGGATTTTTTCATATTATCCAGTGCGTACCCCACAATTTCAAGAATACTCAAACAAGTTTTAAAACAAATCTGGACTATAACATTTTTATACAGGGTGGGGCAATAGTACATCAAAGTTCGATTTCTCAAGTTCTATTGTGATATGGATTTAAAAACGAGGTTAACTAGACAACTGGATAAAGTTGAACAAGAATTTATTTCGATACGAAAAAAATTGGGTTGGAAGGTGGATGGCATTATTTTAAAATGGAATATTGATAATAATAATATATATTAGTAAATTCAAATATCTGCGTAACCTTCACTCACCCCTAAACTATTATTGATTGTCTCTGAATCGCTTGGATGTTACGAATTTTTGGTCGAAATGAGTCCATTTGCAGATGCATACCTTAAAAATCCCTGACGTTACAATGATGGACTTAGAAATATATAGAATAAGTATAGAAATATTTGTAATGCCATTTTATAGACAGATTTGTAATATTTCTTATACTTTATCAAGCCTTGAAATTATACAGAATGGTCGATAAATATTTTTCATACAAAACTTTTCGAACATAACTTTAACTTTCTTTTAAAAGGAACACTCCATATATTTTTCGACTATGTGACATAGAATCTGGTGTAGAATAGGACTCATAATTTTTTTTTATTAAGTTGTGCTGGAACACACTGTATAAATGACCAAAGATAACAAAACACTTTTGATACTTTTAATAGCATCTCATATTAATGACTGTCTACATTTTGATCAATCAGAATAGGATTACGTTTTGTGTTTTCAGGGGCCTCTAGCGCCAAAACTATATAGCCTATAGAAAAAGTTGTGCCTATTGAACTTTTGGTTTGGAATGACTTGGACTATAACATATCAAAAATTCAGCCAATTCGACAGGGGGCTAATTTCCCTATTAAAGTGTGCGGTATTATTTGTTAACATTCTTGATTTTAAATTAAAGACAGGCCAAATGCAATTAGAGGAGACGGAGTAGCGAGATTCTAGTTGGGACTAGATACCGCAAATGATCCTGCCACAGCGTCAAACCCCCTGGAACATGCTGTAATCCAGCTTGAGAATGGAACTAGGACATATGCGGTATATAACAATCCGATCAACAAAATGACAGCTGCCTCCGCTAAAATGCGAATGGAAGAGTACTTTGGGAATACTCATTGAACAACAACGTCGTGATAGATCACCCAGACGCGCCAACGCATTTCCCTTGGAACGGAGGAAACCCGTCAACTATCGACCTAGTAGTAAACAAAAATTTTACGGAGCTTCGAACAGCTTCTGAGTTCATATCAGATCACGACCCTGTATTCTTCACACTTGGTAGAGGCCAGAAAATCAGGAAGGAGAGAATCCTGATTATGGCACCACCAACTGGGAAGAATACAGGAGACTGATGAGTGAAAACACCACAGTCACTCCTAACATCGCCGAGGATAGGTTAGACGAGGAGACCCAGAAGCAGGTCTAAAAAAATACTTACTCTATATGATTTGTACGTAATGAAATTTCTAAATCCCTAAGCACTTGCGTCGAAGTGGAATCCACAACCATTTTTCTTTTCTGAAACAAAAAAAACTAACATGACGTTCAAACTCATGTTGCATTTCAATACAAATTGTAAAAAAAAATCACAGGGGCATGTAGTTCGATGACAGGGAAGGTTTTCGTGGCCGATGAAGCCGATCAGCCGGGATAGCATCCATTTTTTCCGAATACAAATGAGGCCATAATATTCTGCATAAAATTTTCTACAAAAAAGGCACCAACACGTTTCTCTCCATATAATGCACAGTTTTCGAGTAAAACGTGCTCGAAATTCAAAAAAATGCGATTTTCTCAATTTTCAGTGCACTCTCATTCAGTCAAAAAATTATATTTTCAGGATCATCTTGTCCCAAATTATTAATATATGCCTCGACTATGAATGACGAGAGAGACATTCCTGAAAAAATTATTCGTGTGGATTTCTCGGCACTGAATTTTGCGATACTATTACCTTGCATGAAATCGGCATTCTTTTATTCGCGAAGCTCACATCGTGGACGAATTTCTTATGGTGTCAATAGACTACCAAAGCGTGACGTCAAAGTGGGTGAAACTTGGTAAACCTTTCCAAACATTGAAATTCTCTTTTTCGGCAAAAGGTTTCAACTAACTGACTCTTTATTGAAAATAATATCGATTATCCTTATTCCCGACGGAATTATGCAAAATCATCAAATCAATAATTTCTTATGGGAAAATTGGAAAATTTGTATTAAAAGTACAATCATTTTCCGAGGAAAATCGAAAAATCCATTTTTTCCAAAAACAATTGACGTTATATTTTTCATAAAATTCTCCACAGAAAAGGTCCCAACAAGTTTTCCAACCATTTTCGAATAAAACGTGCTCAAAATCTGAAAAAATGCGATTTTCTCCATTTTCACTGCCCTCTCATAATGGTATTTTCAGTGCATCTATTAAACTACATATTCTCAGAGCTTTCTACATAGTTTACAATCAAACTCATTGCTTGGATGCGGATATTTTTCTTTTGGACCCATTGGATTTCGGGTTTATTGCATAAAAGACTATGCTTAAACCGTAAAGGGTTGAAATTTTGATCCCTCCAAGTACAGAATTGGTACCGTTCAGTACTTGATACATTTCATGCTTCTCATTTTGTTTTTGTCACCGCGGTAAAACATGCCAAAATAAAATTTGAATAAAACTCAATTTTGTCATTGGAAATTTCTGGAAAATTGTTGTAGTTTTAAGCAAAATTTTCCGATTTTTCGCTACTGAAATGCTTTGCAATCATGACAAAATATGTGCTGAACCCGTCTTCATTGACACTATAAGAAATTCGTCCACAACGTGAGCTTCGCGAATGAAAAAATTCCTCTTTCATGCAAGGTATCGGGAAATTCAATGCCGAGAAATCCACACGAATGATTTTTTTCAACTGTCTCTTTCGTTATTCATAGTCGAGACATATATTAATAATTTGGGACAAGGTGATCTTGAAAATATCATCATTTGACTGAGAGGGCATTGAAAATTGAGAAAATCGCATTTTTTCGAATTTCGAGCACGTTTTACCACAAAACGGTGCATTTTGGAGAAACAGTTGTGAGAACCTTTTTTGTAGAGAATTTTGTGCAACATATTATGGCGTCATTGGTTTTTGGAAAAAATGGACTTTTCTTTTTCCCTCAGAAAATTGTCAATAACAATTTTAACAATTTTCCGGATGATTTCTCGGCTTATCACCCTAGAAATTCGGATTCAGAAAACCCTCTCTGCCACCGGACTAATACTGCTGTATCACATTTCCATCGCAAAATTTAAAGAAACTTGTTCAGATTTTTTAAATTTATTTTCGCTCAGTAAGAGTTTCCTAGGAAGGGTATCAAAGGCAACTGTCAACATAAAAACGAGAGACAAACTAATATAATAATTTTGTAAAATTTTCAAAATAAAAAAGTGCTGAAGAAGCAAGTTTACGAAAGACTACTGTTGGTAGGGGTAATAATATGTAAATTCAATTAAATATACATCGGAAATATGACGGTGTATTCTTTGGTACAATAAAGTACCATTTTCTAAAAAATAGTATCTATATTGTAAAACTATACCGAAAAATAGAATATTTCATACAAGTGTGACGAGATGATGATCTTGTTACACGAGTATGAAATATACAGTTTCCGCACGAGTTTTACACTATACTTCTCCGAAGACCGACCTGAAAAACAAAATACTAAGAGATTTTACTAAGAAAAATAACAAATAAATCAAAAATTTCGTGACTCCCATTATACCAAGATATTATTTTTATAGTTAAATCTAAAAGGTTTTTTACCAGTTGAACAATACAATTTTCCGCTCATGGCAGACTTCTGCAAAATTTTATAGTTTGTTTTCACTAATGCACTAACATACAACGGAAGTTTGAAAACTTTTGGAATACATGTGAATTGATTATCTATATCTACTGGCCTACAAGGTCTGATTCAGACCACCTGATTCCTTACTATTAGATTGAGAAATGTCAGTAAAAATATAATTACTCATTTCATTGTTAGGTTCAACTGAATCATCGTATTTAAAACATGAAGAAAATTGAATAAAAACCCCTGTAAGATGCGCACCCACGAAATACATTAATTTCTTCAGTCCTCATTTCTGAATAAATTAAAGTAAAACAACGCCACATTCTGTTAAAGATCATAGATCATCGACTATTCCACAATTCTGCGAAAAAAAACAAATAACCAAACTGTCGCAACAATCTGCAGACCGTTGCTGCAACTTATCAGTTTTTTTTTCGATCCGGTTTGCCCTTGTATGCGACAAGCACCACCCACTCCGATGATTTATTATAACTTTTTTCCCACAACGCTGCATGAGCAAGCAAAAATAATCAACGATTGCCGACATATATCGACAATGAAAAACATATTGGTTCGAAATTTATTGTAACGCATATGTTCAATGACGGAGAATTAAATTTAATTTGTATCTAGTTTCGTTCGAGAGCATTGAGGCGTGGACAAAAGCACATCGGAAACGAAACGTACTTAATTACTTCTAACATAGTGTTTGACATTGAAATGTTGAAGATTTTACATCACTAAAAAATATATAGGCGTCATTTGGGTAAAAAGTGTTTTTGCAAATACATCAAATTTTGCGTCAATATATTTATTAGTTGTAGCAATGTTTTTTATTTTGCTTTCCGATATATTTCATTTTGATCAAACACAATATATTTACGTTTCAACGTTACAAATATATAAAAACGTGGATTCCCATATATTTATAAATTCGATCTATTTCGGGTCCTCAAGAGATGGCGCAACGGACGCGATTTAGTACACGCTCGCTCAACATAGCGAAGTCATAAGTACATAAAGTAGCTAACAGAAGACAGTTGCCATTGTCTTCCTGTCTTTAGTTTTTTTCAGTTCTTAGGTATTTGACTTCGAATAACCTATGATTACTCGAAAAAACTAATAAAATATGCTGAGAATGCATTCTGGCGACTGCAATATCATTGGGCCACCATCTATTAGCCAAATTATATTAATAATAATATCGACTTAATTATTTCTTAAAAATAAAGAAATACTATATATACAGGGTGTCCGGTAAACCTTGTACAATATTGAAACTGGTGATAGACCAGATCATGACTGTTCAGAATATCGGAATTTTACCTTAGTAAAAATCTCACTGTTTTCGAGATAATGAGCATTTTTTTAATTTCTGGAAAATCACTACCTCACCTTGGATTTTTTAATGCCATGTATACAAATTGGGACGAATTTAAATATTTTTGCTGCTGAAGATTACTGATGAGTGATGCTTTCAGACGTACGAAACAGTTTTTCAGAAAACAATACAATTTTTCAAGAAATGAGGGTAAAATGACAGATTTGAGTTACACCAATTTTTTAACAACAGTTTGACATTATTGTTTGAAAAAACATAACCAAGTGGAACTGGATATTCATTACGAAAGAATGCCCATTTTGTCCAGGCTTTACTATGGTATAAAACATACGATCATTATTTTTGGAAGGAGTAGAATTTCGATAATATTAGAGTGTGATGTTATTCTGAGCTAAAATCAACTCTATTAAACTTTGTCAGTAATGTTATTTTTATCCTATCACGATGAAATGATTGAATAATTATGAGTAATAACGAATCAACTGCTTAGAAGCATTCAATGAGATGTAATGAAGTAAATACTAATTCAACGTTTTTTTTTTTTAAACATACACTATAAACCACAATAACGATTATTCAACATCGCACTGAATAATATTACAAAAATGTTATTTTCCATCCACTCGTACGCAGAGACGACATATTTTCAAGAAGAACCTTTTAGAATGCGTTATAGGTTATAGCCCCCAAATCAGCGATTTTATGAGCGGCATTGTGCAATCGGATATAGTTCTGCATAAAGCGCTGCTGCAGCAGTAGCACTACCTCCACATTCACCATAAATGTTGTGCATATGCGCATATTCTCGAGGAGTATAACGTATGTACGGCATGACAAAGAAATAAATACCACTAAATGAAAGAAGCGGAATAATTTCAAAAAACTACGATAGAGGTCACAAGTTGTTCAAACAAAAGTTTTCAATTTTCGACAAGGATTTGCACTTATTTGGTTACACCCTGTATATCTGTCGGTCTCTGAAACTTGGTAGGAATCCGGATGTTGGACAATTGCGACATTTATCACAAGAATTCGTATTAATCGGTGCCATGTCGGATAATCGACATTTCATTTCGATAATTTTAATAGGCCTAATTACATGAAGTTAATTTTATTGATATACTATTTAATGCCACCAAGCAGTCTATTCTTTATTATTAATAATTATTTCCACATTTTATCTTGATAAAATCTAAATAAAATAATTTTTGGGCGTAAGTATAAAAGTTGATCAAATAAATGAATATTTTGGAACCTTTGGTGTAAATACAATTCAAGAAAAAAATAAAATACCCAAACACCAAAACTACGTCACAATCTTAAAATCTTAAAAGCTTACTTTTAGCTCCTGAAGATGCTAACTTTGTTGGCGAAACGCGCGTCGAGTGTGATTGTGGCGCAGTTTTGGTGTTGGGTAGTTTCCTTTTTTTTTCTTGAATAAAAGTTGATAGAAGCCTAGATGAAAACCACGCCTAATTCAATGGAAACCACTTCTTTCAAAAATAATTATAGTTTGTTTTATACCATGGTAGAGTCTGGACAAAATGAGCATTCTTTTGAAATGAATGTCCACTTCCAATTGGTTATGTTTCTTTCAGATAATAATGTCAAACTTTTTTTAAAAAAATTGATGAAACTCAAATCTGTCATTTTATCTTCATTTCTTGAAAAATGTTTTCACTTTCTGAAAAACTGTTCTGTATGTCTAGAAGCATCACTCATCAGTATTCAGCAGCGAAGATATTTGGATTCGTCCCAATTTGTATACATGGCACTCAAAAATCCAAGGTTAGGTAGCGATTTTCCAGAAATTCTTAAAATGCCCATTATCTCGAAAACGGTGATATTTTTACTGAGGTGAAATTCCGATATTCTGAACAGTCATGACCTGGTCTATCACCAGTTTCAATATTGTACAAGGTTTACTGGACAGTATACAGTTTGTCTCACTAAGTTGGAACCATATGGAAAACATTTTTATTATTCATTTTAGGAAAAAAAGTTATTCTTCATAAAAAGTTCTGCATATTCTAAAATCTAAAATACAAAGTAAAGTACCTTTATATTTGAAAATATCGAAAATTCTTAAAGAAAAATGTTGTTCAGAACTAAAAATTAAATATGAAATTGCATCCACTTACATGAAAAAATCATAATCAGGAGAGATAAATGTTCACTCAAAATAAAAAAAAGTAAAAAGTAACATAAGCCAATTTTTCCATGTCTATGGACGTAATTGCATACTTAAGAAGATGCAGAACTTTTTATGAGGAATAAATTTTTTTCCTAAAAAAATTAACAATAAAAAAGTTTTCCATATGGTTCCAACAGTGAGACAAACTGTATATCTTTTACAGAACTAAAGGGCGCAGTTCAGTTTCAGCACTGCTGGGCATGACAGAAAATGTTATGTGCTTATAAATTCGCCCCGTCTGTACTAATTCGCGTCGGTTGCACCATCTCATGTCGACTTAACATTGTTCGAATTTATAAATATAAGGGAATTAACGTTTTTCTATATTTGTATTATTTGCTGGAAATGTAAATATAGTGTGTTTGATCAAAAATAAATATATCGGAAAGCAAAATGAAAAACATTTCTACAACTATTAAATATATTGACACAAAGTTTTATATATTTGCAAAAACACTTTTTACTCAATCGGCGCCTCATTAAAAAGATGGTATTTTTAGTTTTATAGTGGCTAGGATCGCGTACATTTAAATAGAATATCAAAGAATTATTAAAAAAATTATTTATTTAAGTGCTGACATTTTCTTCTGATATTTTTATAGTAGTTCAATCCTCTCTGTGCAACAACATTTTTTTTATGTACAAATCAGTAAAACGCAAAGTCGTCTCCACAATTTAATTTCCCATCTAGTTGAATAGGATGGTAAAACGGTGACTGACCGCTATCAATCAGATAGCCGTCCAAAAGTAGAAGTAGTACATGTTTCGATCCTATATAGGACCATCATCAGCTATTCAAGAAAATTATGGAGAAGAAAAATAATGTTGTGAAATAAGTATATATCTAATTGTTTAAATAATTAATATTAAGTATAGTTAAATAACCACATGGTTAATTATTTGTGGTGTTTGAACCAAAATTTTTTTTTTTGTTGTTTTCGCAAAAAAAAATTTCCAGTGTATCTATCGATCCTGTAAATTTCATGGTTCTACGTAAAAAATTACGGAAGATACGGGGGTGTTTCCATGAGAAGTGAGACAAATTCGGATTTTTCAGGACTGAATTTTTTTTAGGGAAAACGTGTCTCTGTAGTAAGTTGGTGGTCCTGATCACGAATCTGTAGGAATTTTGAGCCTATTCTGCCCCCTAGTATGTTTTACCGTAAAAATGGGTTGTTCCATCGCGAGTGGCGGGCAGTGTATATCACTTAGGCCAACCCCATTCAGGTGGTAGGTGCATTTTGAGCATTTCCATCAGTCCTGAGAGTTACATCATTTTACCTCTATTGTTACGGACGATACGGGGGTATTTCCATGAGAAGTGAGACACACTGTATAGGGTCTTTTCACAATATCTATCAGATGTAGTTCAATGTCCAGCGTGGCTTTAGCCGGGGAAGTTGTAGTTTTCTGTTAGATATTACAAAAAAGTAAATTGATCGTAGGTTTTTTCCATTTCCAGAGGAGTCATGTTTGGTTCAATTTTCAATTGAGAATGTTTCGCATTTCAACATGAATCCCTTCCAAGAGAGGATATCTTGAACAGTGGAAAACAGCGACCAAAATTTGTCCTGTTATTTTCAATGAAATCGGTAATTAGTATGTTATGACAATTTCTCCCTCAAACGTGAGATGCGCAAAAACATTGGTTGCTGTACCAGATTCTTAGCAGTTCGTACTTAGCATGAGTGTTGAATATCCTAGCAGAAGTCATATTTTGTATAAAACCCCGGCAGTAGAGATCATTACCATGCTGAGCGACTTATTTTTGTAATGCGAGACGATCATTAATTAACATGTAAACGAGCAGTTGGAGGAATAAAAACTGAACGCCGTATGTTTTCGTGACAAAAAACCGAAACGAATCGGGTCTGAAACTTTGATACCAGATACGTCTATAAGCAAAACATCAGTTGAGGTTAGAAGTCTTTATCCTCCATCTCGTCTGACATCAGGCCAGTTGCATTTCACCAAAAAGAATATTCCTACTATGAATGAAACAAATTATTTTCTCGTTTTTTCATGAATTCATGAAAAATTAAGGTTGTTGAGATGTTGAGAACGTCGCATAGTCATTTCATATATGCAGGGTGAGTAAAAAGATACAGTCCAAGTTTCTTAGAAAAACGCGTTATTTTTATCAATGAATACCTTGTATTTCGAAAAAGAACGGTTTAAGGAGTCCGAGATATTGTCATCAATATAAACATAGGTCTCCGGACTCGTTTGTCGGCTATATACTTTTGAAAGTACGGATTTTATATACCCCATCGGAGTTAGAAATTGGCTATTTTTCCAGCAATTCTTCTTGTTAAAAAATATTCGGAGTAGATTAGTGAGGTACAATGTACATGTTACAAAAATGCAATACCTTATACACATGGTGAATGAAATGTCCTTTATTTGAAAGCACTGTTTCCAAAAAAACTATAGAAAATTTAAATGTATCAGAAGCAATAACGTTCTCAAGGTTGCGACTAATTCTCCATTGTTTGTAAGCTAATTCAATTAAGATAATTGAGAAATATTTCATACAATTTCTGTAAAATGAGGGATTTCTACAAAATTGGGGATATTTTCCAATCAAGCCGCCAAAAACCTAGGAACGGGATATTCGGTATACAATCAACAAATGAATGGTTAAGGTATTATACTTCCCAAAATTCTACACAAGTCATCAGAGAGATCTCACACTGGTTGGTTTGGAATTAATCGATTTGGATTTTTCTTTGTTCACCCTACTGCAAAGCACAAAACGAAATATTGGCGCAGTCAGTCTTTTCACTGTTTTATCTGACATACTGGGATCAATTGTTTCGGAAGCTCCATCATAATGGCTTTCGAGATAAAGCATATGAATGGTTTGAGACATACTCATCTGGTCGTACACAGGTAGATGTGACAAAATAAATTCCAAGGTTTGTGTGGTATACAGTGTGGTGTTCCACAAGGGTAGGTTTCAGGACCAATTTCTTTTCTACTATATAGTCATTGCTGAAGCCCTCTTCATATAGGACATTTTTTCAATATAGTTTTTCTACTCACATAACTAAAAAATTAATAACATATTCGCAATCCGTCACAATCTATGTTTAATCAAAATATTTGAAAACTTCACCTTGGCAACTCCATTCTTTAAATAAATCACTATGGGTACTTATACGATTTGATTTCAATGGTTCGAAACGCACTGGTCAAAATTTGCCATAATTTTTTGAATAATTACATAGATTCAGTTCATTTTTTTTATTTACAAAATTATTATTTTTCTGTTTTCTACCTACCTACTAATTTTGGACAACTTTGACTTTTTCACGTTATCTTGAACTAAAGGCGGATTTACTGGATTCAACTGGGTTGGATGGAAGAGCAGTCACCATTATCTCCGGATAAGGGCGACTGATTTCCGCCCTTTCATATTGTTAATTTAATTTACCCTAATTCAATGTATTACTAAATATTCGATAATATGAATAAAGACATATTATTATTATTATAAAATGCATAATTTATTGCATATGCGTAATTTTAAGGCGGATTTACCGGATTCATATCGAGTAATTTTATTGCATAATCCATAAAAGTTCAACACAGGGATTTCTTTATAAATTGTGAAACGGGTAAATCATTTCAATCTCGTCCCTGTATTGAACTCTTATGGATTAGGTATGCCTTAAAATTACGCATATGCAATAAATTATGAATTATGAATCCGGTAAATCCACCTTAACAATTTTTTGGCAAACCATAGGCGTGGTTCACTGATTTTTAAATGATTGTTTAGGAATAATGATCAATGACAACAAAAAACAATGATAAAAGATGAAAAATAAATTAAGTAGTTAAGTGTGTGGTTAAGTAGGTATAAGTATTTTAACCGGTGTGAAGTTAGCAGCCACTTTCTAGCAGCCGTTTTTATCTAGCAGCCAATTTGCCAGTGGCGCCGGGTGTGAAATAAAATTCAGATTTTGATCCGAATAAACTTCAATTTCTGTATATAAACTACTAAAAAGCCCTAGAATGATATACCAAGAGATGGTTTATTTGCAGGCTGTCTAAGGGGCAGTTTATACTTGTCGATTTTTGGAAAATCATTCTCAAACATCCCTCAAAAATGTTTAGCAAAGTTAATTTTCTGTATATAGACTACCGAGAAGTCAGAGAATGATATACCGAGAGATGGTTGATTTGCAGGCCGTCTAAGGGGCAGTTTGTACTTGTCGATTTATGGAAAATCATTCTGAAACATACCTCAAAAATGTTTAGTTAGCCGAGTTCATTTTCTGTATTTAGACTACTGAGAAGCCCTAGAATGATATACCGAGAGATGGTTTATTTGCAGGCCGTCTAAGGGGCAGTTAATAATTGTCGGTTTTTGGAAAATCATTCTGAAACATCGCTTACAAATGTTAAGCCAAGTTCATTTTTTGTATATAGACTTCTGGGAAGCTCAAAAATGACATAACGGGAGATGGTTGATTTGCAGGCCGTCTAACTGGCAGTTTATACCTGTCGATTTTTGGAAAATCATTCTGAAACATCCCTCAGAAATGTTTAGCAAGTTCATTTTCTGTATATAGACTACGGAGATGCCCTAGAATGATATATCCAGATATGTCTGATTTGCAGGCCGTCTAAACTGCCCTTTTATACTTGACGATTTTAGGAAAGTCATTCTGAATCTCTCAGAAATGTTTAGCCAAGTTTTTTTCTGTATATAGACTACTTAGAAGCCCTAGAATGATATACCGAGAGACGTTTTATTTGCATGCCGTCTAAGGGGAAGTTTGTACTGGTCGATTTTTGGTAAATCATTGTGACACATTCCTTGGGAATGTTTAGCCAAGTTCATTTTTTGTATATAGACTTCTGAGAAGCTCAAAAATGATATACCGGGAGATGGTTGATTTGCAAGCCGTCTAAGAGGCAGTTTATACTTGTCGATTTTTAGTAAATCATTCTGAATGATATACAGAGAGATGGTTGATTTACAGGCCGTCTAAAGGACAGTTTATACTTGTTGAGTTTTGGAGAATCATTTTGAAACATGCCTCAGAAATTTTTGGCCAAGCTCATTTGCTGTATGTAGACTACTGAAAAGCCCAAGAATGATGTAGTGATTTGCAGCAAGTTTCTAAGTATCAAATAAATTCAAATAATCGAAATAAAACAACAGATTTGGAACGTTTGTCATAAACATAAAATATAAAAATCAAAATAGAAGAACTAGAACAAAATAAAACATCATTGAACAAAATAAAACAAACTCACTCACTCTGTATGTCACAAGAATATAAGTTTTGTGACTGGTTTTGTGATTATGGTCCGATTTTACTCAATTGATATCTAGAGTTTTTCGGGTCGGAGATTATTATTCTTTTTTTCAAAATTGAGAAGATAAATATGGCGGCTCCAAAATAGATGACGAGTTTTGTGATTATGGACCGATTATATTCAAAACTGGTATCTAGAGAATTTTGTGGAGAAAGATTATTATTTTTTTGTCAAAATTCAAAAATTCAAGATGCGGCTCCAATATGGCGTGTCTGTTTTGTGACTTTGTTCCGATTTGATTCAAAATTGTTAAGTGGGTGTTTCGCCTTAGCTTGAAATTTTAAACATGTTTAAAAAAGACGGAAAAAAGTAAAAATTAAATTATAGTAAAACTGAGAAAAGTAGAAAATAATTTCAAATATAGTCATTACTCAAATGTAAAAAAGCGAAGGTGCTCTTCACAATTGTAAATTGTCTTGAGCTTTTGAACGCTAAATATTAGTAATACAAGAATACACGTAAAAACCCGCCGCATTTTTTACATTTGAGTAATTACCATATTAAAAATTGTTTTCTATGGGCCATAATAGCCGAGTGGTTAAAACATCTATCTTTCAATCATTCGATGGCTACCGGCGTGAGTTCAAATCTCACGACTCACGACTACAGACATTTTTCTGATGGCCCGAGAAAGTGCTAGAAATCGCACGATAAAAGGTAAGTTCTCGTCAATCCTTGGCTAGCATAAGTTTCAACTTTTGACAGCTGCCATTCGTAAGGGGAAGACAGCTGGTCAACGAAAAAAAAAACAATTTTAATAACAACAATATACAAAAATTGAACATGGCTAAACTTTTCTAAGGAATGTTTCAGAATAATCTGCCCCTTAGACGGCCTGCAAATCAACCATCTCTCGGTATATCATTCTCGGGCTTCTCATTACTCTGTATACAGAAAATGAACTTGGCTAAACATTTCTGAGGGATGTGTCAATGATTTACCAAAAATCGACAAGTATAAACTGCCCCTTAGACGGCCTGCAAATCAACCATCTCTCGGTATATCATTTTTGAGCTTCTCAGTAGTCTAAATACAGAAAATGAACTTGGCTAAACATTTTTGAGACATGCTTCAGAATGATATTCCAAAAATCGACAATCATAAACTGCCCCTTAGACGGCCTGCAAATCAACCATCTCCCGGTATATTATTCTTGAGCTTCTCAGTAGTCTAAATACAGAAAATGAACTTGGCTAAACATTTTTGAGACATGTTTCAGAATGATATTCCAAAAATCGACAAGTATAAACTGCCCCTTAGACGGCCTGCAAATCAACCATCTCTCGGTATATCATTCTTGAGCTTCTCAGTAGTCTATAAACAGAAAATGAACTTGGTTAAACATTTTTGAGGGATGTTTCAGAATGATTTTACAAAAATCGACAATCATAAACTGCCCCTTAGACGGCCTGCAAATCAACCATCTCTCGGTATATCATTCTCGGGCTTTTTAGTAGTTTATATACAGAAAATGAAGTTTATTCGGATCAAAATCCGAATTTAATTTCACACCCGGCGCCACTGGCAAATTGGCTACTAGATAAAAACGGCTGCTAGAAAGTGGCTGCTAACTTCACACCGGTAGTATTTTATAATATTTACAAATGTACCATTACAAGGGTTAAGTGGCAGAGCACCAATCGGTAAACTTCCCCTTGTGATTTCCGAATTCAACATTTAAATCTTGTCTTTTTGTTTCATTCATTCAAAATGTGGTAATAAAGACAATTATTATTATATAACTATTGAGCCTTCATGATAAAAAAAGACCATATTTGATGACTGATTGAGCACTTGCTGTTTGGAAAGTTAAGGATGGATTATTATGACCGATTCCATTCAGTTTACAGAACAACAGATCTTCACAGGTGTTCCGGAAACAGGCAATTTTCCAATTGTCAGTTTATGGTATAGCCGCGGTATGCGTAGACAGTTAACTAGTGTATATTATTCTATTAATAGATCTGTATTATAGAAATCAAACTGTTCCGATCTATTCAATGTAATCAAGAGAGCGATGTGAATAAAATAACAAATACAGTATTAGCAGGGATAAAAATAAATCAAGGTAAAAAATACCTACCCACAGTTAGTTGCTTTAACCCGTAACGGCTACTACTCAAAATACGCAAGGTAAATACTACTATATAGAGGGTCCCAGGGACCCAATAATTAAAAAATTCATGACAATAATGTTTTTTGTCAAAAACTTAATTTATTACATTTATTTAATCGAGCCATGCTTCTATTATAACATATTAATAAAAAATAATAATTAAATGCATTTTGAGCACATTGTGGCCGCACATTTTGAACATATGGGAATTTTACACCTAGTGCAGTAATTAGTTGTTTTTCGGTCTTTTCCTGGCGGGCAAACGCGGCATCTGGGTCTTTTCGACCTGCAAGGGTTTTCCGAAGGTACAGGTGGTTCCTCCATGACAATTCCTAAAATATCAGCGGCCATCGAACGAAGTTTGCGAGGTACATGCATGTTGTATATTCTAGCCGTCATGTACGGAGTATACAATTCAGGTCCTAGCTCTTTGAGGAAATTGTACCTGGAAATTTCTTTTCCTTGTTGGGCGAACTGGTATATGATCCTGCTATTTACTCCAGCAATATTCAGTATGGCGTGAAATAATGACATTGGCCATCTGCGAGTTCTTCTTGACGTCGAATAATTAGCACATTTTTCGTCAAGTGCGTCAACACCTGCTTTAGTGCCATTGTAGTATAAATTTATTACGGGTTTTGTGCTAACATCATCTACGGAATTATCGTGATTCATACTAGAGACTAGGATAACTGCTTTCATTTCGTCGATTTTTAAATTAGTATTTTCAACAATAATTTGAATCATATTGTCGTTAAAGAGTAACTTCCAAGCTTCCAACGGAGTTGTCAAATGATTTGCACGAGCTGGGACTTTCAGACCAGGTAACACATTTTTTATAATATTGTGCTGTAAAGTTTTTTTACGAGAAGGAGCTTCTTTGGACCATTTAGTTCTATCCTTTCCGTACCACGCTTTTTGAGGTGGTAAAGCGTTTGAAGTCGAAGCGGTGTTACTATCAGTGGAAGAATCTGTTAGATGTTCTTCTTGGTTATCATCTTCACTTGAATTAGCCTCAACTTCGCTTTCTGAATCATGGTCACTAAAAATTTCGTTATCGTCTTCTTCCTTATCACTTTCGTCGCCGCCACTCAATATTTGACCAAAAGACCTGCGTTTTTCTTCTTCCGGTATAGGTACGTCTTCAACGTTCTGCGCATTGTTATCATTGTCCATATCTGTCCAAAAAGCGTCATCCTCTAATAATTCCGCCAACTGGCGATCCGAAAGTAGCTCATTGGTTGAGGCGTTCATAACTATAAAAATTAGCAAGTATGAGTATCTTACAATATAATATTGCTTCATTATAACCATACTCAAGAAACTAGTTAGCAATATACATAAATTTACATGCCCACTTACCTAAATTATCCAAGTTTACAAATTAACACTTATGCTACTATCGGGTCCCACGGACCCAAATATCGTATTGCTTTGAAAGTAAACAATATAGATAACCACTCACAACAGCATTCGACAAAGAACTACTTGACTGGAGAATAACTGGAAGCACGATTTCCCCACTCTAATATGTCTGGGCTATTTTCAAGAATTTAGATGTCGCTGAGTCCTTAGGACCCGATAGTAATAGTTACGGGTTAACAACTGAATCATAACTGTGCGAGTGGAGCAGTTGAAATAATAGATAAGCCCAAAGGAAGTTGTAAGAGATACGTTGAATTTGAAGAATTTTAAAAAAAGAAGTACTGATGCGACCTAATAGATGCCAAGAAAACGTAATGTAGCTACTTGTATGATATAAATCTGCGGGATCAAACGCGACAAAATCAAATATTCCGCTATACCTGTTTGTATCGCCACTTTCAGATTTTTTTAGGGCAAATTTTCATGAATAAAAGTTTCACGCATTGTGTACTAATATGAAATTAAATTTTACTTTACAAACGAGCCTTGAAATGCAGGCACATGAAAATTCATCATTAAAACTTTTTTTTAATTGTTTTCAGTCAACCTATTGCACCCCTACGCGCAACTCTCGGAAGTCTTCGAGAGACTTGTGTGAGCGGAAGACGCAGCCCTTACCCTATAACGTGTGATGCCATGCACGAGACCGACGACCATGCGGGGATTTGAACCCTCGACCTATTCCTTGAGAGGCGAACGCTCTACCAGCACGGCCACCACTTGACAGGTCTAATAAGGTAAATCCTATGAGGATCTGGAACCGATTAAAAAACCACCCGACTATTTCATTCGTTTTTCCACCGAAAAATATCTAAACAAAATCGAATTGAATTTGTCAGTTTTTGAACATCTTAACAAGCGTCTAGGAGGAACAACAATTGCCCTTGCTTATACAATCCCGAATGTGTACGACACTACCCGAGCATTTGTTTACCCATTAACAACTTTTTTAAATAAATACGGCATTTATTTTAAAAAATCGTCCTTCTTTGACAAATTTTTTTTTTTAAATTCGCACTTTTAACGATCACAAAAACAACAAATTCACTCTGGTCCAGGCACACGACATCAAAATGTTGTTGTTTTGTGATCATTAAAAGGAGAACATATTTTTGATAAAAATAAAATTGTTTTTCTGACCGTTAAATAGGCAAACTTTTTGTCAAAGTTTCCATTTTGAATACAAAAGCGACAATCTGTTACTCACAGAATAACCTAGGTCACACATCTAAAGAATCTATTTTTCACTTTTTAGTGTATTCGAGACAAGCTCTTCAAAAACACTGTTTTACCTATTTTTTTATTTTTTAGTTCCCAAACAAAATGTATAAGAGCCATTAGCTTTGATTTTGTCATGTATTAATTATTATTTAATTTGTATTTAATCTACCAAACCCAAACAAAACGGAGTCAATAAAAACAAAAAAAATTATATCAGGAAGTGGTTTCCTATATTTATTCAATGCCTCCAGATAAACATGAAATCAACTGTTGTTAATATTCGAATGTTATTTGAACTTTGACAAATGCTGTAAAAACGCCACGCCATACCTAATTTTATGTTTAATACAAAGTTATTGAACTCATATCGCTCTATATAAACGAATTCATGTTATGTAATTATTATGAATCGTCATTATTAAAATTTCATAAATCAAATTAGATCATATAGCAATTTCCTCAGCACACTAAGATAACGATGATACCTTCATTTGGTTCAGTTGAAATGAAGTAGTTTATGTATTAATAAAATAATATTAATAAATAACTTTCTAGAAAACTGTTTCATTTGTGTTTTAATACTTTCTGAATGTTTTCTGTATGCATCTCATTTCGAAGATTAAAAGGTATGTAGAAAAAAAAATACTCATGCAAATGTGGAAAGGTATATTACTTTTCCCATGAAGACGTAAAATGAGTGTTTTAGATAATTTGGCCAAAAAGAAGATAAAAATAGATTCAAACTTAAGGTGCCATCACCCGAAAAAGGCTGGGTTCGCTTCTGAATATGATAGTGTTAAATAATAATATAAAAATAATACTCTAAAACTTATGTATGGATAGATAAAAGTTTTGAATGCTTTTCATTTCTCCTTCCCTTTGAAATAACATATGCTGTTACATCAAAAGAAGAATTTTCAATATTTCGAGCACGGGATGTCTATATTCTGTAATCAGAGTATTGCAACATACGACTAATTTTACTTTTTCTTAGAGTAGTTCTATGGTGTTTAGCTCATTCACGTTTCTCGGTGTGGATATAAGTGGTGTTCAAAGTCATTGATTTTTGAACATGAAACGAAATCATCTTCTGTGTAGTCGATCTTTATTCTGTGGATTTATTTTTTATTCTCGAGTACTAGATTCTCGTGTCCTAGATTTTATAATGAAATTAACGAATCGTATGTCGAAATTATTTACTTCGATCCGTCTAAATTCAAAATTTTCCTTCTATTGTATACGGGAAAGGTTCTAGAAAGGTTTTCTATGAAGAAATGCCAATTACGTGACAGTGTATTTGAATAATATTTTACAACTACTATGACATACTAGATTATGGTTTTATGAACAACATCAATACTGTATGTTATCACAATACATGACACCTTCCATCAATTTCCAATAGAACATATTTTTCCTTGAACTGTAACATTTTCAAATTGCATCTTTTCCATGTTCTTGATTTCTACATTTTGTTAAAATTTCTTTCATACACTCCGAGCCAATTAATGCCCAAAAATTTGATTTTGTAGAATAATAAAATTTTCCGACGACCACATGCGAAAATGACAAATAGCACACTATTTAGTTAGTTGGACAATGAAAAATATCACCCTAGATATGAAAAGTTAAATAACTCTCTAGAGTGATATGTGTATCTATAGTAATACTGTATTGCATGATGGAATTGAAGTGTGCTTTGAAATTAATTTTGAGAAAACGTCAGATAAACTTTAGAAGTGCCAGTTTTGCATATGCAACATTCTTATCATATACAGAACCGTGAAAATAGTATCTAAAATTCCATAAAACATGGATGCAGAGATTAATAGTGATGATCAATCTACTCCACCTGAAATTGAAGAGGCCGCAAAATTAACGTCACTAAATTTACTGCCTGAAAAGTCCAAAAGAAGGTACGAATACGCTTACGATCAATTTCTTTCATGGCGAAGAAATAAGGAAAAGCAGTTCCTTTTCTGAAAACGTTTGTTTGCATACATAGATACATGGGTGAACTTTCCAATAGAATCCAATGCTCAACATTATGGACTAATTATTCTATGTTGCGTACCACTTTATCCATTCACCACAATGTAGATATCTCCAAATGTAGTAAACTTAAAGCATTTAAAAAAAGGAAAAATGACGGATATAAACTGAAAAATGTTAAAATTTTGACGCAACAAGAAATTTGTGAATTTATAAATAAAGCTTCCGATGAGATTCATTTACTTACTAAGGTATTTAAACAAAGTCTATACATTTATTTAATTATGTTCTTTTAGGATTTGTTGGTTATGGGTATATCTGGTACATGTCGCAAGCAAGAACTTATCCAGTTATGTATAAATAACACTGCAGATTTGGGGACTGCGGCTGTCATTCAAATTAATAATACAAATAATAAATGCTGTCGCAAGTTCACTATTACTGGAAACTTATATAGCATATATAAAAAATATGCCAATCTAAGACCGCCAACTACAGAACACGCTTTTTTCTTAATTATAGAGACCAAAAATGCACAAAAAATTAGCAGGCATTAACAAAATTGGAAATATAGCTAGAGTTGTGGCCAAATTTTTAAATCTAAACGATCCTGAAAAAGACACGGGGCACTCATTTCGCCGTTCTTCTGCTACTATATTAGTAGATGCAGGAGGAGATCTAACTTCTCTGAAGAGACATGGGTCCAAAGTAGCAGAAGAATATATTGACTATTCTGCTAACAGGTTAAATATTGCCAATAAAATTATGGGTGCCTTCAGCAGTACCTAATTCGAAAGCCGTCACTCCGCCTCCTCGAGAAACTGACTTCGAGTCTACTTCTGTACATAGTGTACAGAGCGAAATCTGTCTAGCTCCTCATTGCAAAGTCCATGATAATTGTAATAATAATAATATTACTTTTAATTTCTCAGCAGTAATCTTGTTCAATTATTACTTTTCTTTGTAAAATTCTCAAATTCTCAAAATAAAGTGAAAATATATAAATTTTTTTGCAATTATGCATTAATCTGTGCTCGTCGGAAAAATAGTGTACATTACTAGTGTGGCAACAGTCTCCCACTTATGTGAAATGGATCACTTTCCACGCACTAGTAATATACTATTTCAGTCGCATAAAATTCGCCATACCAAATCGTCGTTGCTAACTTCACACACATAAATACGACCCTGGAATTTGTATCGACACCGATCCGATCGATCAAACGATTGACAAACCACGTTTTGTTGGGGGGTGCTAATAATCGTCTATAACGCCTTGTTATGCGTACACACGTGCTTACAGACAGCTTCCTTGTTATGAGTAGCGAGCGCTTAGGCTAGCTGGCGAGGGATGTTTAACAAGTTTAGAATAATAGACAACCCTATCCGTTACGGAAATTGGTTCATTGTTTGGGAAATTGCGTTAATGACAGACATATGTGATGATGGGGCTGAATATGAAGATTACTCAAATCGGTATGAATAGATGAATGTTGATGACCTTTTGCACACTCCTTATTAAAACCGATGTATTATCGAGAAGTGTCTCGTATTACAACTCGAAATTAGCACTAATTTCAGGAACGTAGGAAATAATTTCACAGAAAACATATTAAAGGACCCCGCAAACTCCTTATGGAATTTGGGTCCCGGTGGATTTTTTTGAATTTTTGGTATGATGTAGTCCATGTAATTCTCAACCAATGTTACCATTGCGCCAACCCAAAATAATTAATAGTTTTGCTGCTAGGGGGCGTTGAAATCACCCCTTGCGCAGATTAGACTATTTATTTTTGAACCCGGTAACATTATTTTCACTTTTTTCATTGTTGCTAATATTGCAAAATATTGTGCTGTTTTATAAAAAAAATTCTTACTCCCTCCCCTTTTTCCCCCAACTCCTATTACGGAACGCAAAAAAAATTTCTCGAGTGCCTTCAAATGTATCGACGAATGTTTAAATATGCCTAAATAAGGGAAATAGCAGTTTTTTATTATTATCCCCCCACCCCCCAAATGACACAAAACGAAAACATTTCGGTGGATTTTTCTGAATTTTTGATATGATGCAGTTCAAGTTATTTTGAATAGAAATAAATTGGGTGACAAACTCCAAAAATGAATAGTTTTGATGCTAGGGGGCGTTGAAATCATACCTTGCTCAGAATAGACTATTCATTATTATAGGCGGAAATAATAGCTCCACGTATTTTAGTTTAGATTATGCTGATCAATTCTGTAATTTTTCATGAAATGAAAATCTAAAACCTCCCCCTTATCCCCTACCCCTAATTTAAAACACGAAAAAAATTTATTCCCGACTATACTTGTAAATGCTTTATCAAAATAAATGTTTTAATCAGCTCAAATTAAGGAAATCGTACAGTTGTTTAATTTCACCTTTCCCTCCCTCCAGAAAAATATTAGTGGAGTTCGCTGACTTCTTAGTAGGGCGTAGTTCATGTTTTTTGAATATCAATCAATTGGGCGAATATCTTGAAAATAAATAAAAATTAAACATCCACAATTTGAATTTGAGGTGGTGCCTGAATAATTGTTTTTCGTGTTTTGAAATAGGGGTTGGGGGTAAGGGGGAGGATTTAGATTTTTAATTTATAAAAATTTACACAATTGTTCGGCATAAAATAAAACAAAAATAAGTAGAAATATTGTTTCTGCCTATAATAATGAAAAGTCTATTCTGAGCAAGGTATGATTTCGACGCCCCCTAGCATCAAAACTGTTCATTTTTGGGGTTTGTCACCCGATTTATTTCTATTCAAAATAACTTGAACTGCATCATATCAAAAATTCAGAAAAATCCACCGAAATTTTTTCGATTTGTGTCATTTGGGTGGTGGGGGGATAATCATAAAAAACTGCTATTTCCCTTATTTAGGCATATTTAAACATTCGACGATACATTTGAAGGCACTCGAGAAATATTTTTTTTTGCGTTCGATAATAGGAGTTGGGGGAAAAAGGGGAGGGGGTAAGAATTTTTTTTATAAAACAGCACAATATGATGCAACATTAGCAACAATGAAACAAGTGAAAATATCGTTACAGGGATCAAAAATAAATAGTCTAATCTGCGCAAGGGGTGATTTCAACGACCCCTAGCAGCAAAACTGTTCAATTTTTTGGGTTGGCGCAATGGTAACATTGGTTGAGAATTACATGGACTACATTATAAAAAAATCCACTGGGACCCAAATTCCATAAGGAGTTTGCGGGGTCCTTTACCACCACCACAGATTTCGGGAACTGTCAGATTTGAAAAGAATGAAAAAAATGCAAATTATTGTTTTTTTTTATTTGACACAGTTCCGAAATTTGTGGTGGTGGCTAATTTTAAGTTTTCTAGGAAATTACTATACCTACGTTTCCAACCAACTCAAAAAGAAAATATTGCGAAGGCTATATCTTCTAACTATCAATAACTTACCCTATGACTCCTAGATGCTTTAGGATCCAGATATGTTCGTAATTTATTTAAATAATAAGAAGGAGGGTCCTTGGCTTGAACCATTTCCTGAAAAATAAAATAAAATGAATGAATTTTGGGGTAATAAAGAAACTGTATCATCACTTATTGTAATGACTATTTCACGCACTTGTCAAATGAACCAATCAGGAGCTCTAGTCAAAGTCGGATTATCGGTCCACGAGTGCTCGCAATACTATCAAAAATAATTCTGTCAGAAATCAACGAGATCAAATTGCTTGGTAACGCCACGAGTCCTTTAGGAGGAGTGGTGTTACCTCAAAGAAATTTGATCTAGTTTAAGATTTCTGATAGAATTATCGATAGTATGGTATGACGAGTAGTATTTATTGAGATAATTTCACGAACCAACAAAGTAAAAAAGTTCCATTGTCGTGAATTCTTCAATAGTTATAGATAATGCCTGATATACATGAAGTCTGTGAGACTGACAATCACATTAGTAGCAAGATGATATTATATTCTTCGTTGTTGTTTGGATTCGTGGTTGCTATGACAAAGTGGTATTACCGAATCAAAAGGAAAGAACCTCGTATCATCGAGACTAAGATGTCTAAATAACCTGGTGATTCTAACGATTCGATTTTGTTTTGATTTTTTCGGACGGCACCACCTGTTGGATTACGAGCATAATAACCGCTGCGCTGCGCTTAGATAGCTGACAGAAACTGTTAAGCGACTTACACATAACGGCGTTTTGCGTTCACGAGTTTTATTTTAATTCTGTTTTCTTATTGGTTCCCTTCAAGAAGCGTTAATGTTGTCATACATTTGACATTATTTTTATTATTTTGGTGTTATGTATTGAGTCCACCGACTTGTTGAGTCGGTGAGGTGATTGAGTCTGATTCTGACTTTCTGATTTGGTCGTGATTCATTATCTTTTCATATTTTTTATGGTGTAATGTGTTCGTCTTATTTATCTTGTTTTCCGTTAAAATTTGTTTTCCTGTTCTTTTGTGTTATTGTTTCCGTTAGAAATTTCATCAACATAACCTCAGCAGTCACAAAACAAACACATCCATCAACGGAACATCGATTCCGAAGTCATTCCGAACGGTCACCGGTCATGCGGTCGCTGAGGTGTGTGGTCATGCCACCCGGTCATGGATGAAAAATAGTCACGAAAAATATAAGCACCCTGTGCATAAACATAACGGAGTCAGCCCTCTGGCGGTAAATTCGGAACTAGAACGTTATTGTCAAAAATGAAGCAGAATGAAGTTGGCAGGTGTCTTCAATTTGATCCCACAGTTTTTCGGCCATGGTTTCTAGACATCTTAATCGAGACATACGTCCCTTAATGGTTCTAATATTGCAGGAAAGGAGGGTTTCATACTGTAAGTGAAATTATCAGTAGTAATATCCCGACAAAATGCTGAATTTTCAAAAAATACTTTCACCTTGCTGTCATCAAAACTTAGAAACACCACGAGAGCTTGCTCGAGTGGTGTTTTGTACAGCATCACAGTTTGAGCGGCTGGAAAGGTGAAAGTATTTTGAAAATTCTGCATTTTGAAGGGATATTCGACCAGACAATTTTACGAATACATTAAATTATTATGGACTAAATGCGTATTGCAGGAACGGTTCATCTTGTGTCATTAATGTCAGTTGAAGAGTTGAACCGTCAAACTGACGTTTCTATAATTAAAGTGATTGTTGTTACTATAGAAAAGTATAAATAAGGAAGAGGCGAAACACCGATTTGAAAATACCACGGGCTGGAGACAGTGTTTTCGAAAAGTCCCTTTCTCATTGGTTTGAATTCAAAAAATGATGGCATTTGGTTGGTTTATATAATATGAGGGAAATTGTCGATAATACCAAACTTGACTCTTGACTCAGATTGGCCTGTCAACTGCGGTGTTTTCAGATGTGTATGTGTGAACGTTAAACGTCAAATATAAGTAATCCCGCTATGCACGCATTTGAAAATGAGCAGATTTGGGATAAATTCAATCGAATTAAACAATATTTCCTGTTTATTGAACTTTATTAATTTCTCAGATCAACTTCTTTGTTAATTTCTTCTAATTCTGCAAAATTTCAGATTTTTGCGGACTCGTGGTGTTTTCTCGAAGCAATTCAGTTTCGTTCAGAAACGAATCGACAGACTTATCTGGAAAATTCAATCACTCTTGGTATTACTAGGTACTGATAACAAAACTATCTTGAACATAATTATAACTATAGCATTTGAACATTGTACATTGAGATATTTTTTGAGAGAGAATATGGCAAAAGAAGATTTTTCAAGTTTATTACGAAGGTGATTTATCTGATCATTCCAAGATAAATTTAAGTCTAAAGCCATGCCCAGAAAATGAAGAGTTAACAGCCTGTATCTTTGTTTATCAAAAGGAAAGGGATACTCGTATCAATGGTATGTGATTTATATTTTCCAGTGAATTTCATATAGCTGTTTTTTGCAAGTTAACTACAAGGTGATTATAATACAGTTTGAGTTATAATTGAGTCTCTTTTTGAAGGTAAGTTTCCGCAAGTGAAGCAGATATTTGAAGGTTCAAGGAATGTCTGACCTCGTTAATTTATCGAAAAAAGTTTCAGGTAATTTTGAGTTCAAAGTATTATCACAATACTGCAAAAAATAGTATCTGCAAACTGACATACATATCTAGTTAAGTTTGTTGAATGCGTGTGCTATATGATCAAATTTACGAATACCCATGCATGATGAACCGATAACAAGAATTTTGAACATTCTGTATTCATCTTTGATTGATAAAATCCCACAAATATAATCATCGTAATCAAGTCTACTAGGTACCAGTCACTCCGCGAGCAATTTTTTTGTAGCAGGGCTCTATGCCCATACAGTTAGAGGACTTTGAGTGCTGTAACAATACGTTCATTATTCAACTAAAGCAATTATCAGATTATGCAATTCAATATACTTCATCAATGAGCATTATATATTATATCAATGAATATGTTTTTTGAATGAATTGATTTAATAACACTTTCCTTCACTCAACGAATACAATCAAAACACATCGAGAAACCGTATAGTACTAATACTAACATTCATTCAAAAGGCCTTAATCAGTTTAAATAATTTAATGTCATTGAAGCAACGTATGTACTACTTTCAGGTGTGGTCTAGACACTAACAACGACAATCATCATATTGTATGATGAAAATGTCAATCAATTTAATACCTACTGTATAAGGTATCTACAAATAGTGTCAACACAAGTTTCGTAATTTTGAAATAAACATGACGATATTTAAAAAAATTATAAGATAATGAATCCTTGATTATATTATCAGCCATTTTCACTGACAAAAATAAATGATGAAAACAATCCAAGAGAAATATTTTTCGGTCATGGTATCCTGGAATTAGATAAAACAAGCAATAAATAAATTATAAAAAAAAACTGTATGAAAAACATAAACTTTTTGACAAGACACGCAGATATACGAAGCAAGTTAAAAATCAAATTGGTAAATCTTTTTTAAAACAAATTCAAACTCCATTTTTATCCTCATATCTACGAATTCAATACATTATTCAAACGGTACCTCTTGAATTTAAAACAGACTGGACACCTCAAACAACTAAACAAATGATTAGGAATTCCTTTTTTAACAAGGGCTGAGTAAATAATTTATCCTTTTCACAAAGGGCGATTTACATGTTTGAACAAGAGCTGAATTCCGATAGTATTTGAACCGAGATATAGATGAAAAAAAACAAATTTGTAATGCAGTGAATCGTCTCTTCGTAGAATAATGGGGTAACTAGTGGAACGGACTTAACTCTGGTTGAGGAGGACACTTTAATATACAAGAGAGAAAGGATGAAATATAAAATACTTCACTGTCTGAAGAATCCACTCTTAATAACAGCTGGTTTTCTTGCAGTTAAAAGATCAATAATAGTTCATTTTCCTGTGTCATTCATTTTACAAACTTTATGGGAATTTTAGGTAAAATGGTACATTTATTCTTCAATGATCACAGAAGAAATTGATCAGTCATTTCTCAAAATAGTCACAGAGTTCCCTAGTCCGTTATTGTATACGAACACATTATGAAGTTAATATCTAATAACTAACTAATATGTTCAATGAGATTTTTACTAAACCAATGATTGAAAACAGGTTCTACTAAATTTCTTTGTTGAAAACATACAGTATGATTTTCAGTTTGTTAGAGTGACGTCTCATTTCTCAACTGAAAAATTCGAATGCTTTTGGTCATGATTTTACCTCTAATAACTTGCTGAAAAGATGCCGCCATGAACTTTGCCAACCTTTGACATATTCGATAAGTTTATCTTCTGTAAACGAAACTTTCCAAGCAAATTTGAAGCTTGCCATAGTATGCCCATTATTCAGTCAATCAATTGTAACACCTTGAAAAAAGGGGATTTAATCACAAACTACTGTCCGATCTCTCTAGTCACTCATCTCTAGAAAATATTTGAAAAAATAATTTAAAAAGGGCTTGTTACTCTTCTCAACGAATATAAAATTATTTCAAATAATTAATACGGATTCAGAGAAAATATTTCAACAGTGATTTCGAAAATTACCGAAGCTTTAAAAGAAAAACTGCCTTTGTGTATATTCATAGATATATCCAAAGCTTTTGAAACCGTCAGTCATCACCTTCTTCTTCAGTCCTTGGAAGATATTGGACTGAAACTGTTCGAAAGTTATAACAGAAAGATTTCGGGCAGTAAGAATAGATGATGTACTGGGTAATGAAATGGTGATTAACTGTGGAGTACCTCAAAGTTCCGTGCTGGGACCAACACTTTTCAATATATACATAAATGAACTCTTCTCGTTGACTAATAACAACGGAAATACATTGGATTTGCAGATAAGCCATCTTCTGATGAATCATGAAACGATAGTGATGCACCAAGACATTTTGTAGATTCAGAGAAAGTGACATCAAGATTTTCGATACAATAAAATGAAGAATTTCATTGAAACAGTTTTCCTTCTATTTAATATTAAGTGATAATACGTACGCCATACATTGAATTTATTGTAGAAGGAGGGTTAGTTTAGAGGTGAGTTCCGCAGTGATATTTCCGTGGGTTGCCAATGGCACATCATCTGCATATAAAACGAAGCAAACCGTGCTCAATCGATAATAATTATTAAAAATATAAGTGGCCCTAATACTGAACCCTGTTGAACTCCTAGATTAACTTCAGATTCTTTTGGATTGGCGAGGCCTAATTAAACACACTCGAGTTTGGCACAGAAAGACTATTTTATACGAACCGTTTCTGGTGCAGGCATCTACCTGGAAGGAAAAGGTTTACGAGAGAGATAGGCTTTGGGTAGATGAACATACAACCCGGTTTTTTCGCTGTTTTTACCCGGGAACCCCTCGAAAGCCCACGAAGGAAACTCTGATCGCCTGATGTCTCACATGTAACATATAAACTCACCTGCATAACTTGGAGGAGGCAGGAAACAACTAAGCTGAGACTAACCACATACAACAAATCCCGTCCACATAACACCGTGGGGCCTGTCCTAGGACAGGCGAGGACCGGTTTGCCCGCCCGCTGGAAGCCCCAGAATGGGCAGGATAAAACCCCAACTCCGGAGCAGTCGAAATTCCCTCCCTTACCCCTACCCTGTGGAGGTATCGGATAGTTTTAACTGTGTCATATTTTAATTTGTTGTATGTGTGCCCTTTTTATACTGTAAATTTAATTAATAAATGTTTTTGGATTTTGGATTGGTAGATGAACAACAGTTTTCCATGCTGAAGAGTGAAGTAAAAACTTCTTAGCAAATGATTTAAAATTACGTGACCCTGTTAACTTCATGTCCAACTATATATATATATATATATATATATATATATATATATATATATATATATATATAGGAAAACTGTTGTTCATCTACCAATCCAAAATCCAAAAACATTTATTAATTAAATTTACAGTATAAAAAGGGCACACATACAACAAATTAAAATATATATATATATATATATATATATATATATATATATATATATATATATATATATACAGGGTGTCAATTTGAAAACTTCCCACCCTTAATATCTTCTTTCCAGTAAACAATATGAGTAATCGAAAAAACAGGTCAATTTTATTGTCAAGGGGGACACTTTCACGGACTATTTGTAGCCCTCGTAGTTCAACCCCCTAGGAGGGGTAGATGTTACCCTTACAATTTTAAATGGGAAGGGGGGTCAAGTGGCACATCATTTTGATGGGCGTTCAATTCTTGTTCCAATGGTACCCTGACTTATTATTTTGTGATGAGCATTTTCCGAAAAATTGCGTTCTAAACTAACAGAAGTAATTATTAGAACGCCTATACTGAGATGCATTATTGTATTGACTCTTTTTGATAAAAATGGTTAGAAGAGTAGGTGGCACCGCTCCAACCCTTGAATGACAGGAATAAATTTATTACGCATGGGATTTTTTATTTGGTGGTTATTTTCCTTCTACACAATAACATTTAATTTGCGAGAAAGACATTTCCAACATAAAATCTACTTACGCTTATCTTATTAGCTGTTCGAAATGTTGTCCATTTTGCTCTAAACAGTAATACAGTCTGTTTTCGAACTCCCCTCTAACATTACGGAAAACTTCACTAGGAATTGACCGGCATGCTGCTGTAATTCGTCTTTTAAGTTCGTCAATATCAGAAGGTTGTGTTTTATAAACAACGGATTTAAGATGCCTCCAAAGAAAGAAATCTAAGGGTGTTAAATCCGGTTATCTCGGAGGCCATTCAACTGCTCCCCTTCTGCCAATCCATCTACCCGGAAATCTCTCGTTTAACCACTGTCGGACGGGAAGAAAATAATGAGGTGGAGCACCGTCCTGCTGGAAATGTAACAGATCCTCCTGCAAAAGTTCATTACCTTCTGCATCAATTTGAGTTTCTAGCTCGTGAGTTATAAGAGGATCGATAGTCTCTTCAAGCATATCAAGGTACAGATTGCCAGTCAAGTTTTCTTCCAGAAATAATGGACCAAGAATGGCATTTCCAAGAATACCAGCCCAAACATTAACTTTTTGTGGGTGTTGTGTATGCCCTTCCCGAAAAATATGTGGGTTTTCGTCACTCCAATAGCGACAATTTTGTCTATTAACATTGCCATTCAGAAAAAATGAACACTCATCGCTGAAACAGATGTTCAACAGAAGATTAGGGATGGTATTGACTCGATGAGACATGATTTCACAAAACTCTATTCTTCTATCATAATCATCCTCGTGGAGCTCTTGAAGAATCTGCATTTTATATGGATGAAATTTATGCATTTTCAATGCTTTTCTTATAGTCTCGCGTGACATTCCCGTTTGTTCTGATACTGATCGTAAGGAGCTCGTGGGCTCTGCAGCAAATGTTCCCAAAACTTCAATTTGAGCTGCTTCATTTAGTACTCTGGGGTTATTTCTTTTTTTATTTGTCACTGAACCAGTTTCGTAAAACTTATTCACCAAATCAAGCACATACCGGTGACTTACATTACAATTTGGATGTCTTTCGTTAAAAAGACATGCCGCCCTTCGTGCGCACTTTCCAACTTCGCCATAAATTACAATCATTTCAATTCTGTCTTGAAGAATGTTAACCATTTTTACACTTTTATACACTTATTAAAGTAATTCCTAAACAGCCCAACAGGTACAACGGTATTCACAATACTACCACATAGTTCAAATTTGCTAACCAATTTTTTGCCGGAAAACAGAAACTTTTTACAGCAGAAGTAGCAAAAAAGGAAGGCTATCTGTACAATTTCTGCGATGACACTTAAAAATTCAGCATTAAATAAACACAACTTTACTACCATCTACGTTTTACTATTAGACTAATTTTTTATGTAAAGTGTTTGGAGCTAATGGCTAATGTTACCCCTAATAAAGGGTTGGAACGGTACCACCTAATATTCTAACCAGTTCTGGCCAAACCATGCATCTCAGTATAGGCGTTCTAATAATTACTTCTGTTAGTTTAGAACGCAATTTTTCGGAAAATGCTCATCAAAAAATAATAAGTCAGGTTACCATTGGAACAAGAATTGAACGCCCATCAAAATGATGTGCCACTTGACCCCCCTTCCCATTTAAAATTCTAAGGGTAACATCTACCCCTCCTAGGGGGTTGAACCACGAGGGCTACAAATAGTCCTTGAAAGTGTCCCCCTTGACAATAAAATTGACCTGTTTTTTCGATTACTCATATTGTTTACTGAATGGAAGATATTAAGGGTGGGAAGTTTTCAAATTGACACCCTGTATATATATATATATATAAGTGAAAATAGAGTATTTTTCGTTTTAATTCCGAGAGTTCTAACCTTTGACAGCTGTTTCGTGCTAACGCACTCATCAGAAAGGATTTATGGAGCTCTCGAAATCAAAACGAATCCACTCAAGAATTAATACCATGAAGGCAAGACAGATATAACAGAAAGTTACTTATGACATCTACAGTCACTAGTTGAAACTTAATTTGGGTTGGTCAGAACAACGAATTGTTGGCTGCCTGTCAATGAGTAGATAAACATCTAACTTTGGATTCCAAGTTTCAACTAGTGACTGTAGATGTCATAAGTAACTTTCTGTTATATATATATATATATATATATATATATATATATATATATATATATATATATATATATATATATAAGAGAGTTGTTTATTTTGGAAAGAATTGAAATCCCAATTGAAAAGAGGCGTTTTTCAAACCTACACTTCACGAGCGTGATTTATTTTGGCAAGAATCGAATGATGCGTCAAAGGAAGTGTCATGTTTCAATCAAGTCGGCAAATAATTCTTGACTCGTTGAACTTCAACATATACGGGACATGACAAATGATATTCATTCTTCAAATAAGGTTTGGTCAGACCTTATTCATTAGGCCGTTTCGACGATAAATAAGAGAGTGAAATTATTATTGAGATATTGTCATCAGTATTTAGTTATGTAGAGGTACTGACTTGGGGATATATATTTTTTCCTTCCATGTACATTATTCTATAATCTTAAAACCCATACAAATCTCATCTTCTTCGAAATCACTAATAATATAAAAAAATATCAATTATAAATTAAAGTTCTTTTATTTTCCTTGTATGATTAACACAATCCAGCATTCATTAATTATTTTTAAGTTTTTGCTTTTTCTTTTAAAAAATTATGCGAATTTCTCAGTATTTTTTCTATGCTCTTTTTAAAAATCTATTGCTTATTTGAGTTCCTTATATCAAACAAATGAGGATACATGACTGTAGATGTTGAGATTTGTAGGTTTTCCATCCATAAAACTAAACTCCGCCTTTTGCTCCCAATCGATATAATAATATATCTATTGTAATAAAAATTGTAAATAACGATTAGAAGTAATAGAGTCGTTCATTATTATTATTATATAAGTCGGTACGATTGCTAACTCAGTTATTCAGAATTCAGTTAATGGGCAAACTGCTGTCATGATTTTCATGGATATCTCGAGGGCCTTGAGGCACAAGACAATGACAATCGTGTTCTCAAAAATTTTCATCCAATAATTTTTTTTTAAAATGGCACGCCCTATATTTTAACATGTATTTCGATTCGCGATCACATTCTCATCAAAAAATCCTTGGAAATTTCAAATGTTGAAACAGTAATTTTCGACTTTTATTGTGGCAATATAGAGAATGTTCAATGAATTCCTATTTGTATCAAAAATCTTAATTGGAAATGAATAAAAACGAACGTGAAATGGAAGAATATTCTAAGTTTTAAACTCAGGCAACTCTTAAGAGTTTTAATCTTCTGTGATGGAATTCAGTGGTCTACACTCTACAGGCATATGTAACCAACATTCCCTGCTTTTCTCAATTACTTCGAGTTACTTTCAGGTAAGGCCAATTTTTGGAATTATGTTGAGAATATAAATACCAGTGCATATTTCCGACACAACAACCAAAACTAGAGCGTCAATTTGTAAATAAAAGTTCGTAGAAAAAGTATAGTATGCAACATGATTATAAACTCCTCTAGATGCTAGTTTATTAAACACTCATGGCTAAAAGGACGTTTATAACAGGTTCTGGTAAACATAAATTTCATTTTTGAATCACAATTAATACTGAATTTGATAAAACGCTGTAGATGTATTAAGTAAAGGTTAAAAAACACCGTTTTATTGTTGAACATATATTTGGGTTTTTCTCTTGACAGTACGTGATGCTTTCAACAGTTCGGCCAACAATAATATTAATAAAAGTTCTAATATGATTTTTCAATTCATTCACAATCTTATGTTTTACTTTGTATACACCGTTTTACAGAATCGAGGGGTGTCATGTCTGGTGAACTAGGGGGTCACTTTAACAGGGCCCTTTTAAAACAATCCATCTGTTTTCAAAACTGTTCTACGCCACTGAAATTGTGGGCCGGTGCTCCAACCTGCTGAAAATAAATCATGTGACGAGCAGGTCAAAGAGAAAACAAAATACGCGTTGGAGATGTTGAACTCCTTGCCGCTGTTTCAGGATGCCACGAGAAAAACACAGCTAAGGGGTAGTTTATACATTTTCATCTAATTTTTAAATGATGACAACAAGAAAAAGTGGTCAGTCAGTCCATTTGAAAAAATTGAAATACTGTTGTTATGATATGTCTTATTTTGATATGCTTTAAAAGGACCCTATACGTTTTTTCACAAGATCTCTGTTATCACTTTGTTCTTCATACATTGATAACTAATCTGTGCTAAATGATTTGTTGTATGCATGAGAGCTACAAATAAATCCTGAAAAAGTGCAACTGTGTATAAAATGAAACAAAATAAAAAATTCCTACGATGAATACGTTTTAAGAAATTTGTTTTGGAGTACATCCTGTATATTATGTACTTCGTAACACTCAAACGATACTGATTTCCGTTTCAGTAATGACATGCGATCACAACAAGTTCCTATTACATAATAATTTGAAAGCGACATCAATTAAAAAAATATAGTGTTGATAACCCACTCGAAATAAAGTGGATGACTAATTTTTACCACGGTATCTTGCGCATGACACACTTCTATCAAATTGCACATGGTTTGGTTCGCTTGTTTCCGCTGAAAAAAAAAAACAAGCGAAATATCTATAATTACGTAACTTTTAATACAGAACGCAGGGAAATCAGCGATTCAAATTCAATAAGTGTTTGGATCATTTGGATCATTTGAATCATTTGAAGAAGTTGGCAAGTGTGTTGTAGATTATTGTAGGGGAGATTGTACAGGCTATTCAACCTCACAAGAACTTCGATCTATTAGATCTTTTGTGCATATTACTAGTGTATACCAGTGCTTTGAAGCCAGCAGGTTATTTCACTTATTTGCCGAGAATGGCTTTTTCCGTGCGTGCGCGACATATTCCCGTGGGAGACGAAGCCGGAAAAAGCATTCATGGACGAGTAATGAACGATATTTTTCATTACATCTACCTGAAAACCACAGATTGTTATGAATAGTATATTGTGTAAGTACTTAGTAGTAAAAGCAATACATTCCCGGACGACAATGTAAATTGTTGGCAGAGGCGTTAAGCCGAGGCCAACAAGCATTTACTACGAGGTACACATACTATTTTTTCTGAAATCGCAATCAGCATTATCAAAAACTAAGGAATTCTACATATTGTTTGCGTGAATTCAATAACTGTCTAAAATGTAAACAAGCCGGCAAAAATATTCCCGTATCGTTTTCGATACGGAAATAGTAATTTACGTAACAAGTCCGGAAAATACTGTTTTTTTGGACGAGTAGACCAAATTCTAGGACGAGCGTTAGTGAGTTCTGGAAGTCTGCGAGTCCAAAAAAACTGTTTTCGGACGTGTTGCGTACACTATTTTTTCGGCAATCATGTAGAATAACAAATCAATGAGACGCATTTAGTCTAAGAGACGAAGAGAGGCTAGTCCGGGAAGTACGTACTTCCCGGACTAGTGTCCGGGAAGTGAACATGTTTCAGTCTTACCTGAAATATCGATTATTTTCAATTATATTCCGGTTCGAAAGGCGAAAATTAAAACTATATTTTTGTATGTCAGTGTCTAATATAATTTTTTTATCAACAACATAACAATTTCAATTCATATATGACTATTCACAAATCATACATACTGAATTAAACAATTATAAAATAAATAATACAATAAAATTAGGTAAATCTGGAACAGAACACTTCCCGGATGGTTGCCGAAAAAAGTATTTATGGACGAGTAATGAACGATATTTATAATTATATCTACCTGAAAACCACAGATTGTTAAGAAACATTTATGTTTAAGGTGGCCGTTCAATGGCATGCATGCTGGCTTCTGCTCGGACGGCGAATCGGTGACACGTAAATAACTCAAATTTGGTAAATATATTTGGAACATAATGGAGTACTCGTTGACACTATCGAAATTAATTTTTTTTCAAAAAATTCGTGATTTTTTTTGCGGAAGTCAACAAATCGATATAATTCACGTTTTTGGAAAGTGTCAACAAGAAGACCTATTGAAATCGTTCAAAACCTAACATAGACCAATTTTTTACACCGTGTTTTTGAGAAATGCGAGCAGAACTCGGAATTAGGCGGCTATATTCCAAAATCTAGCAGATTTATAAGAAATTGCATCTTATTACTCACTGAGTCAGTTCAGCCATTTGCGAATAGATTGCGCCACAGTAGAATTCATTATCTTCAAAATTATGAATGAACTGGAATTTGGGTGATGGCAATGAACAAGCACAGCACTATGAATAGAGTAAAATAAAAGATGTTGACGAATATTCGCATTGAGCGGCGAGAAATGCTTTTTATAAATTTTATTGCTAGGCGTGCATATGAGGGGCAGCTCAATATATTCTTTTATTCTTTAATTCATTTATCAGATTCTGAAACAGTATGGAAGGGTTTTATTGAATTCATAGATAGTTTTTATACATATCCACATAAACTTATTAATTTATTTTTGAGTTGACCCGGACGTTGCTTTATTAAAATGTCTTACATTCAAATATTTCAAATTACCTTTTGTAGTTATATATAGGTTATATCCTTAAGCTTTGTGAACGAGAATTGTATTTCTTCCGATATTAAAGCATATTTTGATGGATTGATAGAGGGGACAGTGATTTCACAGTAGAAAATTGTAAAATTGAAATAAAAATTGAGTGTTGGAGCTATTCTGTAAACAAATTATATACCCAGTAATAAAAGGAATAAGTCTCTTCAATTTCATATAGGTATAATGAAATTCTTACCTGATAATCATAATGGTAGAATGGAGCTGAATAAAATTTGTGTAGGTAAAAATCCGCAGTGACACAATCATTAACAGATAAATCATCAAAATAATTCACAGTATAATTGAATTATTAGCAGAGGCGAAACTTTCGAGGCGTTAGGAAATTTGCATATTGATTGAGATTTTAAAATGGTCTGATATAAATTCTTGAATATTACAGTTCCATAAAGATTTATAGAAAAAAAATATAGTCTTGTGTTGAACCTCGATCAATATATAGGTACACATATACTGCGGGTCAAAGAAAATAATAGATAATTATAATAATAATCATAGTAAAACCATTTTCGTCATAGTTTTTAGCTTCTGTCGAAACGAACATCGTCGGAAAAGAAGAGTAAAAAATAGAATAAATATCGATAAATCTTTGAACTCTGCGGCTTCACCCAAAGCATTATGTTAAAGTGGTGGTTCTGATAATAGGTGTCCTTGGTTTAATGATGGACACCTTGCTTTCGAATCTGAAAATTATACCGGCTTGCCTTTATACGAGAGAAATCCTTGCCGTATGAATGCAGAAGGCCTTCATCTTTGGTTCATTTCGTTTGCTCAGGGCACATGAATCTCGGACCAAATAATCACTCACCCTACGGATATTTGGGTAAATGATACCAGCGTGCCCTCCAAATGTCTAACAGCTTCTGAAACAGGTCCGGCTTGGATAGTCCTTACGGATAAAATATCTCGAGAATATATTGAAAAAAATTGAGATGATTTGGAACATAATGAAATCGTTATACATACGTAATACAACATCAAAGGCGGAATGAAAAATAATTTTAAAAATGTATATATTTAAACAGAGCCGCAGTTAAAAAAATAAGTTCCCAAATAACTCAAAACTCCAATATTTGTTTGGAAATTGTATACTGCAACATAAATGGTCTCGTGTACTATTTAACCGAAACTATAGTCAACTATTGCCGTTTCCTCCGATGTTACCACGACGGACATCTTTGGACTCATTATACTTGCTGATCACTTTTATGTGCCACAAAAACTTGAAAAAATTATGAAAAAAAAGTGGTGGTAGGGTAACAGAATATTCAAAGAGGTGGACAATAATGAAACAAATTATTTCTTTTTATTTCCCGATGCAATTGCTTCTTCTATCCATGGTGGATCATAGCATTTCTCATAAGGAACGTTGTCGTATTATCTCTTCCAAAACACAATCCTCATAAAACCTTTCCAAAGTTGGTACCATCTCTTCATTCCATAAAATTTCGTCCTTTTTTATTTCTTCTATGAATATTTCGTGATGATCTCCGACATACACAACAAAATAGAAAGAATTTCTTTTTGTGATATTCAGCTGACCCTGAACCTGCAACAATATACAAGTTAAATACTTACCAGCTATTTATCTCAAAAAATTTGTCACCTGATAATAATATTGATGGTTTCTCTTCAATCTCAATTTACTGTCTTTCATCTCCAAACATGTTTTTTTTCGTATGGTAGCTTCCTCTAATGTCAAACCTGACTTGAGAACAGTCGGTAGACACTTCACCTCTACACAATGCGTATTTTCAATGAGCCCTATAATAGACGAATTTTATAATAAAAAAATAATAATTATTGAAAAAAAAACTCACCATCAGGAGAAGCTGCCAAGAAGGGTTTTCCATAGTCAATGAAGAGTCCGGCAGATTGTACCCTATTTTCTCTTCTAGTTTCTTCAGGGCCACTAATTCATTCTTTTGTCCATATGAAATGTTGGAAATGTGACTGAGGTTTTTGTGACCGCTGTAAAGAATCTGATGAACTGATGCACCAAAATTGGAAGCCGCCAACCTATCATTTCGTTCCGAAATATACATATGGTTTTGGAATTGTCCCACTGTTAATTCTGCGATTTGGTTTCTCTGTTCTTCATTTACCTAAAATTGAATGAAGATCCCATGAGTAAGCAATAGTGCTTGTTTATGATTGAAGTTACGGTTATAAAATGAACATTTGTAGAGGTTGTCGTAGAAAAAAAAATTTTCCCACTAAATGACAAAATATTTGTAATGAACTGAATCTCGACTTTAACAGAGAGAGTAATATCTGACTTTCTTCCTCACATTGAAGTCTAAACCATTTTTTGTTATCCCTGAAAAACTCCAAGTTCTGTTATATTATCTGAAATGTCAAATAAACCTTTCTGTCAACAATTCGTGAGGGCAGATGTTCATTACAAATTTCTTAGGTAAATTAAAATATAAGGGACATTATACTGATCTAAAATTAATTTCCAGCATTGTTTTTGAAGTCACGATGCAGGCAGGCATCATATAAATAGCGTATGATGCTCGTGAACAATCGCCTTTAAAGCACTCGCAACATTTTAAATGCACTCCGCTTCGCGTCCGGCCCTAAAACTCGTTGCGCGTGCTTTAAAAGCTTACTTGTGCACTTCTTTCATAATATACTATATAGGCTTCCATCCAGAATGACTGATTTTGCATTTGTATAAATCATCTTGAAACACTCTTTTTCAGGCCTCCGTGTATAATGACTGATTTTATATTTGTATAAATCGTCTCAAAACACTATTTTGCCTGTCTAAAGTCCTAAACAGGAAAGTAAAAACTCTGTGAGCTGTGGAAACTCAAACTGGTTTGCCTGAAAGTGACAGCTTCACTTAGTCATATCACAACACTCTGTTTTGCCAGTGCCAGTGCTTCAGCCTCTGCCCTCAAACATTACTCGCACTCATTGCAGTTTGTTGATTTTCAAATAACTATTTAATCATTATAATTGAGAAACAAGAAATGTCTGTTCGGCCACTGTAATCAAACATTACCCGCACTTATTGCAGTTTTCTGATTTTCAAATAACTATTTATCCATATAATTGAGAAACAAGACATATCTACTCACCTACCACGATTACATTGATCACACATTTCACTTACCCGAATTCAAGTTTTTTTACACCACTCAAAACTTAAATATCCAAAAATAACAATCTCCTTATTTTACACAAATAATTAAAGCACTGCACTGATCAACCTACAAATCCGTTGAAATGAATCATACACAAACGAAATCTTCAATTGCAATCTGGTAAATATATTCGAGGGTGCAGAAAGGGATTAGGGATTCCCAAATTCCTTAATTACTTGCTGCCTGTCCATACAAAAAATGCATGTTGCCAAGCATTTATAAAAATAAAAATCTTTGAGTCCATTTTTCTTTCTTTGTCCATGCTTGTATTACAAAACATGGAAACATGGGAGTTGATATTTCAAGAACATTATTCAACGGCATTTTTGTCAAAAGTCATATCTCTCTAGATATTATTTAGCCAGAATATGAATTAATGATTGAATATATAAAATAAAACGAGAATAATTGTGTCATCTGACATCACTGCTCAGCGGCGTGATATATTCATTTTACGATCATAGGAGCAATTGATGTCGGTAACAATGCCTCATTTTTATGGTTGTATACTTGGATAAATATTCATTCGGATGGCTGGTGGCTCCTCTGTCGGATTAGTTTGTCAAGGATGATTAAACGGCCACCTTAATGATGAAGGAACAAAAAATATGTATTATTGATTGAAATTTTATGGTAAAAATATCCAGAAATTGCCATAAAACAAGCGTTATTTACCCTGTTGGTAAGGAAATCTTCAAACAATTTGCGATTTCTAGAGAACTGTCAACAATATATTATTTAATTGTGACATGTAAATATGCAGCTATAATGACAACAGCACACTTCAATTTTTCCGTGCAGACGCACGGAAAAAACCCTTTTTCAGTTGCTAAATAAGCATGTAAGTATAGTGTTTTCAGATAGGTATAATAAAAAAGTTTATTGTAGTAGAGGACCACAAAAACATTCGAATAGCGTAGCAAAATCATTCGCCTGGAAGACAACCTTATATTTACAAACTATACAGCTGGAGAGCCGTGGGTCAAACCGCGATGAGAAGATAAACGTCTTCCGTCTGTTGAGATGAAAGTCCATCACTCGAAAACCCCAAATTCCATATATTTTTTAAAAAAATATATTTTTTATAGTATTGTTGGTCATTTTGAAGAAAAATGGCATGTTTAAAAAAAAGCGACCATCTACGCAAGTAATTAGCGACAAAAACGCGGCAAATTATGGATACTTCAGAACTGTGAAAAAATAACAATTACGGAAGTTGTTTCGCTAGCTTCATATAGGTCTCTATGATTCGGAATGTGTGGAAACCTATCAGTCAACTAGATCAGTTGAAATTTTAGGCATTAGTGCCTAAATCAGAATAATTTCGAAATTTTAATGAATATCAAAATTTGTCAATTTTACAAAAGCTATAAACGACACAGTAAATAAATAAATGCGTCAATAATCATGGATAACGTATGATTATGTCATGAAACGGTTTCAATTATTCGAAATACTACTACTCATTATTGATGTCATGGCGAAACAGGCTGTTCAAGCTACATGATATAATCGTTTACATTAGTCATTATGTTTATTTACGAACCGAACTGATCCAGTGTGACTCACATTATTTTTTTCCTCGATACAAATAGTGGATTTTTTAGAGATAATTAAAAACAGTCGAACACAAGTAATTAGCATTTTTAGTGGCATATATCATGGCTCGTGTTATCCTATCTGTGTATTAGAGGTCAAATGTTAATTTCAAGAGGAAATTTAAGTACCGAGGTCATCACTTTATCTACAAACATTAACATCCAGCTTAAGGTTAGGATCAAGGAATAACTCTGATCGAATTTCAAGTTGTTGAACCACTTTCTCAATTCTCCAGTTATACAGGGTGTCCCGTAAACCTTGTACAATATTGAAACTGGTGATAGACCAGGTCATGTCTGTTCAGAATATCGGAATTTCACCTTAGTAAAAATGTCACCGTTTTCGAGATAATGGGCATTTTAGGAATTTCTGGAAAATCGCTATCTAACCTCGGATTTTTGAGTGCCATGTATACAAATTGAGACGAATTCAAATATCTTCACTGCAGAAGATTACTGATGAGTGATGCTTTTAGACGTACAGAACAGTTTTTCAGAAAGTGAAAAAAAATTTCAAGAAATGAGGGTAAAATGACAGATTTGAGTTTCAACATTTTTTTTTTTTAAAAAGGTTGACATTATTGTATGAAAGAAACACAACCAATTGGAAGTGGACATTCATTTCAAAAGAATGCTCATTTTGTCCAGAGTCATGTCATGTCTACCATGGTATAAAACAAACTATAATTATTTTTGGAGGAAGTGATTTTCATTGAATTAGGCGGTTTTATTATAGGCTTCCATCAACTTTTATACTTTCGCCCAAAAATTATTTTATTTCGATTTTATCAGGATAAAATGTGGAAACAATTATTAATAATAAAGAATAGACTGCTTGGTAGCATTAAATAGTATGCCATTAAAATTAACTCTTCATGTAATTAAGCCTAATAAAATTATCGAAATGAAATGTCGATTATCCGTTTAGTACGAATTCTTGTGATAAATGTCGCAATTGTCCAACATCCAGATTCCAACGAAGTTTCAGAGACCGACAGATATACAGGGTGTAACCAAATAAGTGCAAAATTTTTTAGTAGGTGAATCCTTGTAGAAAATTGAAAACTTGTCTAACTCCTGTGTTGTGTCCGAAGAAGCAATAGTTTCGTTATGAAAAAATAAAATACAGCATTGTGCATGAACGGATCTTCTGTAAATAGAATAGAAAAAATCTAGTAGGTTGCTGTCACATTATGATTGAACAACTTGTGACTGCTGTCGTAGTTTTATGAAATTATTCCGCTTGTTTCATTCAGTGGTATTTATTTCTTTGTCATGCCATACACACGTTATACTCCCCAGGAATATGCGCACATGCACTACATTTATGGTGAATGTGGAGGTAGTGCTACTGCTGCAGTAGTGCTTTATGCAGAACGACATCCGATTGCACAATGCCGCTCAGAGAATCGCTGATATGGGGGCTTTAACCTATAACGCATTTGAAAAGGTACTTCTTGAAAAGATGTCGTCTCTGCGTACGAGTGGATGGAAAATAACATTTTTGTAATATTATTCAGTGCTATGTTGAATAATCGTTATTGTGGTTTATGGTGAATGTTGCTTCAAAAAAAAACGTTGAATTAATATTTACTTCTTTACATCTCATTGAATACTTCCAAGTAGTTTATTCGTTATTACTCATAATTATTTAATCATTTCATCTTGATAGGATAGACATAGAAGACATTACTGACAAAGTCTAATGGAGTTGATTTTAGCTCAGAATAACATGACAATCTAATATAATAGAAATTCTACTCCTTCCAAAAATAATTATCGTAAGTTTTATACCATGATAGAGTCTGGACAAATTGGGCATTCTTTTGTGATGAATATCCACTTCCACTTGGTTATGTTTTTTTTCAAACAATGATGTCAAACTGTTGTTAAAAAAATTGGTGAAACTAAAATCTGGCATTTTACCCTCATTTCTTGAAAAATTGCATCGTTCTCTGAAAAACTGTTTTGTACGTCTGAAAGCATCACTCATCAGTAATCTTCAGCAGCAAAGATATTTGAATTGGTCCCAATTTATAGACATGGCACTAAAGAATCCAAGATGAGGTAGTGATTTTCCAGAAATTTTAAAAATGCTCATTATCTCGAAAACGGTCTCGAAACGAGATTTTTACCAAGGTGAAATTCCGATATTCTGAACAGTCATGACCTGGTCTATCACCACTTTCAATAGTGTACAAGGTTTACCGGACACCCTGTATAGAAGGAAGAAACATACATACTTCTATCTATAATTTTATAATGAAAATGTGGTAGTTGCCTTTTTGTTGGTGTCATCTGAAATGTGAAAATCTGTAGCCATTTTGGAGTTTTTGGCACTTATATAAAAAAAATCAATAATCAGTTCATTTTCAAAAAAACTGGAAAAATTTTAGGCTAACTTTTTGCAGACCTTTCCGGGTACGATAAAACTGAACGAGTGCATTTTTTTGATGTCTCATTTCGTTATCGTATTATTGGTGTTATTCTTCAAGATATGAAACAATTTCTAACGAATTTGGCATTTTTCAAAGTGGTATGGCCGTTGCATGAAAATGATCAAACTAACTGAGATTTTTCAATAATGCTCCATGAAAAGTACATGCTTGTCCCTAAAAAAAAATTCTATTTCGAGAACGGTATGAGAGCTAGACGGATGAGGTTTTCACCGTTGGATTTCTAATGGAAATACGCATTCGATCGATGATGAGCAAGCACCATGTTCCGCATACGAGTGAAAAAGTTATGTGTAATTTTGTCACTCTCATTTTTTTTAAAGTTCAATCTTCGATCTCTAGTAGTTAGAATGCTTATACCATTGTTTAAATGGAAGTAAGATAGTCAATGCCTGTGGAATCGGTATTGGACCCAAAAGCGAGTGTCATCTAGCGTGATTAGTAACAAACAGGAACATTTTACGTCATTTTAATGCAGGGTTCTTCAAGTTACCCTGATTTTAATGCTGTACCATTGTTTCAATCAAGTAACGATATGACTTGAAGGCCAAATCACTGGCTCCATCTACATGTTTCCTACATTTGAATCCAATATTAATCCCACAAGGTTGGCTAACTACCTTATTCAAACAATGCTTATACCTATGAGATCTTTATGTGGAAAAACATTTTCCGTCAAACATATGTTAAAGAAAAGAGTAACAAACAGGTAATGGAGGGACCACAGAGCCTCGCTTCAGGAGATTAGCATCAACACTATCACACCTTGTATATCCGTTGCAATTGAAAGTATTCAGAAAGAACCTGCGAATCCTTGAAACATATTTATTTGGAAAAGTCATACACTTTGAATAAATATAATTTCTTGGGACAAAAACTACGAACGATATTAAGATGATTATTTTTCGACATATCTTGCAACCAATAAAAACCATAAATTTAAAGCTATGATGTACTTTCAAACCAATCACAACATTATTATAGTGGGAATTTTCTACTTAGATTATTGCCTCGGGAATATTCGTGGTATTTTGTTTTTATTGTGTGACAACAACTGATACTTTTGATTTGACGTCTGTCATCAGTTTGCATGCAAATTGAAAAATGAATTTAGATAACCGTAATGAATAAAAATGTTATATAGAGAATGTGTCTATGATTGGGTCATCAAAAAATAATCTATCGAATACCACACGAGAGTTCGATAAAGTAGAAAATTATTCTCCACATTTTATCTCAAACTTGTTGCCATTTGGCAATAGCCACTCGAGCCCTTCGGGCTCTCGTGTCTATTGCCCCGCAACAAGTTTTCGAAAAATCTGTCGAATTATTTTCACTTTATTCTCACTCTCTTGTGGTATTACAACTGACAATAAATTAGTAGTTATATGGAACTCAAAATACCAACCGCTCAACCTCTTAGGAAGATAACATCGATTTTAATATTTTACACAAACTGCTGATATGGGACGAATGTATCGATAAATTCCTTTCTGCCACTCAGCCTCCCACGCCGAAAAAATTAGAAAAAAACCCTCGGAAGCGTCTGAGAGGATTATATCTTCTCGTGCACAATACATTTCGAGTCTCCGCAGACGATGAACGGCATTCTTCTCATACCGTGTTGGCCGTAGTTACAGCTTCTTCGAGAAGAATGTCATTATCCATAGAGGTTACTTAATTTTTTGTCTGCCATTACCCATTAACCTATTGTGTGAAGTGTAATCAATCAAATCATTATCTTGATTTATTTATTATTAGCACACTCGTTTTTCGCTAGGACTAGTATACCGAGCGACGAATCCATATTGAAAATAAAATGAACTAAAAGTTACACCAGTACATATGGCACACTCCAAAAATATCTAATACATAATTTTGTACACATTTATTACAAAGGACCCCGCAACAAACCTTATGGAAAATGGCTCTCGGTGAAATTGGCTGAAACTTTGGGATATTGTAGATATCAGTGTCCTGATTAAATGTCTCCATGGGCGCAAGGTCCAGAAATGGACAGTTTTTGAGAAAATCAAGGTCAAAGGCTATCAAATTGACGTTTTCACCTATTAGGAGTAGATACCTATCAATGGTTCAAACTACTCGTTATTCCCGAAACTAGATAAAAACTTGGACTAGGTGGTATTCAGGGTGGCTGATAACAAATCTGGAGTCATATTTGGAAAATTCACGTCAATGGTATGTTAGGGGCGAAATTTAGGAAAGGAGAGCAGTGAATGTGCAATGATGTTTCACGCCACTAACATACCCAGTAGCTCAGTAGGCGTGGATTCGACAATAAAAATTGATTTCGATAAGATTGAAATATGGGGTTGATTTTCCGGAGCGCCACGGATTTATCGCTAGTGAAAAATACGAAACCACCCTGATGGAATGGGACAACCCACTGCACTAATATTACTAAAATGTTAAACAATAGATACCTGTAAATGGTATAAAAATAATATATAAATATGTAGAGGTTTGTCTTCCCTTACGCTTGGATAACTTGGACCAGAATAAAAGAAATAGTCATGACCCTTACTAATAAAATATATTGATTTATATTACACACACTGTATATGCACAGTTCGGCACACAATAAAAAAAAATTAAATGAAATTATGTACTGTAAATATGGTACCACCAAGATGAATTCAAGTGATTGAGAGTGGTGTACTGTTTAAATATATCAATATTGAATTTCCAGTGAGGGCTATGTCTGTGACGTCACGATAGCTTACAATTATGAATACTGATGCCTTAGGGGCAAACTCTTATGCTAAACTTATCTGATCGTAAGTAGGTTTCCTCAGTAAGGCCAGTTCACAAGTTGTAAGTTATGAATCCAGTGCCTTGATGAGAACGTGTGCACAGTGGGTACGGCTCAATCAATCTAAGTACCAGTACATCTGGGACGAATACCCTCAAAGAAGAATACCAACAATGGGGACGAACAGCGAAGGAATGCTGAACAACAGATATACAGCGGGACAACTATAGTTGAGCAGGAATAGTGGAAAGACAATCGTGTAGCAACGGAACAGTGGAACAATCACATTAGTGGAACTCCAATAAGCGGTAGCCGAGAAGTAGCAATAAACCGTAGTGGAGCACTAACAGCGGCGAAGCAGTAACAGTAGCAAAGTAGTAGCCACAGCGGAGCAGTAGCAGAGTGGTAGCACCCTAGAATAAACAATACCACTCTGACTTCTGATTACACTTGTATGGGACCATAAGTAGAGCCCAAATGCAAATACTAACCTCTATTAAGTGGGAGGGTTCTGATAACAGCTTTGATGGTCGATTTGCTGTCTGATAGCGAGTTTTCACACAATGATGAAATGACTTCTAACCTCAAATATCCGCAAAGCGAATGGAGATTTCGCAAAAATGTATAGCGTCAAAAATCGCAAACAATATGAGAAACTCTCCAGATATGAATTTTCCCAAGATCCACCAACGATGATCAAACTTTAATTGGAAATCTTCAAAATAGGTCAGTCACTCACCACGATCAAATAATGAACCGGAAAGTATGTCTCAGACGTCAAAGTCAAACCTGTCACTATCTGACAAGACGCTTTCTTGTTCGTTAGTGTTCGGTGGGAACAGTCCAGGAACTACCTCGAGCTACTTGGATCTATGAAAAGAACACCTTAAGATTCACTGTTGCCAACTGAACCAAGACGAACACGCCAGCCTCTCAATCTCAGAACCAAACACAAACAAGGTCAAGTATTCGAATGTGAAGTAGGTACCTCAATGACACAAGACAGAGTAGGAATATTACGGTTTTGTGTTCTAAGCACAAAACAATAGACTAACCATAAGTATGTTTACAAAACAACGCTGTCATACCGCAAAATAGAACAACTGATAACTGTCATTAGCTTAAGGCCGGTTCATGTCCGCTCGAACTAGTACGGCAAAGGAAAGTACTAACATTCGGAACAAGCTATACATGACAACGATCAAGTTGTCATTTTGATACAGTGGCGTACAGAGTGGAAAGTGTATATCAATGACAGAGAATTTCTGATGTTGTTGTATTAAAACAGAAAGGGTTTTCTAGAGCAAAATAAACCCGTCTCAAAATTGGCCCATTTTTGGATTTCCTCGAAACTCGATGAAAACTTGAACAAAGTGGTTTTCAGGATCGCTGATTACGAATCTTAAGTCATATTTGGAAATATCAAGGGGTAGAGGTCGGCTGTCTCCTTAAAACCTCCTAGAGAATGCTGTTTTATCAGAAAACATCGAAAAGTGGTATTTTTTTGGGAGCCATATTGGGATCACTGACGTCGATTTTCAAAAGCTGTCTTCAGATACCTACATCTTCAGCGTCCCCGTAGACTCACTGGGTCGAGATTTCATCTAGTTTCAGTAATATCTAAAATTAGGTTATTTTTGAGGAGAGGTATATAATAATAATAATAATATTAATAATAATCGTATTGATTATTTTCAAATATGAATAGTAATGAATTATAATAAAATCAATGGGCGAAGTTTATTTTTGCTTGAGTGCTAGACTCAATGACATGAATTTTCTAATTCTTACCCCAGGTACCCAAAATATCCTGGGTCACGTGTTGCGTGATGAATATTTTAATAGGGGTTGAGACTACCTAGGATACGTTTGACATCAAACGAAAATAAAATATCCTGATATAGGTTTATTGAACCATATCAACTATGCTAATTTGGACATGGAGCAAGAACCCGCAATTGTGGAATAATAATTTTAATACTATATTTTCATTCGATTATCATGAAAGTGATTCACAAAATCAGTCTTTTCAAGAACCTGAAACAAGATTTGTTCAAACTATTGTCGATGGCTGCACCAACTATATTATTGATAGGGTTTTCGGGTAATAACCGACCCTGAAAACCCCTGGGCCAAGTTTTTATTAAATTCAAGAATTCCGAGAAAAATTACCTTTTTTGGAGGGCCATATTGGCACCACTGATTTGAATCTTCCGATTCTGACGCCAGGTTCGTTATCAGTGAGTCTGAGAACCCCTTGGGCCAAGTTTTCGTCAAGTTTTGAGAATATGAAAAAAATTGACGTTTTTTGGGGTGTCATTTTTGGACCACTGAAATGAGTTTTCCAATTTTGACCCCAAATTCCTACTGGTACAAGTATCGGGACTATAAAGTCATTAGAATAAGCAATATGTTCATGGCTTACGTAACTACCACTGATAGCTTAACACATCAATTTGACAGCCTTTGACCTTGATTATTTCAAAAACTGTTAATTTTTTGACCTTGCGCCCATTGAGACATTTAATCAGGACATCGATATCTATATACAATATCCCAAAGTTTCAGCCAATTTCCCCGAGAGCCATTTTCCATAAGGTTTGTCCTTTGTGTCCCAATCTAAAAAATGTATATCCCCCATTTTCTAGGAAATGCGCGTGGGCTAACTTTTACGTAAAGCTGCACCAAACATTCTGTCTTAAAAAAAACGCAATTAATAATTGATGATCAGAAGGCTGCTAAAATTTCTTACACGTGTATTACAAATCATTGACGTGTTGAAAATTCCAAACTTTTTATCCCCAAGAGGTTAAATACCCCTTATATACAGGGCAATTCAAATTCGACCCCCACCATTGGGATCTCCCAAACTACAGGAGATACGTCGAAGCTTAAATTGGGGAAAAGTATTCTGGTGCTTAACAAAATACTGTTTTGAAACTTGGAAAATTCCGAGTATTTCCGGAAATATCGGGAAAAAACTGAAAATCGGAATTTTCGTTTTTATTTTTTTTAATCGTTATTTGACAACATAGCTCAAAACCAAAAGTACATTTACATTGATACTTTTTTTCAGCTACACGTTTTCATGTTCAGATTTACTATCCGACGTTTCGTCTTCTGGCATTCATCATCAACTTTTTTTTCTGTTATGGGTGCCATATTGTTTTTTTATAGAGAAAAATAGAGATTCTCATTCTGATTTCATTGATGTATAATTTGTTATGATTTGCACTTCTGAAACCACAGATATTAAAAAAAAAACAACTTCATCTGAGATGGTCATGACTCCATCGAAAAATTTTGTTTAATAAACACTAGTTGTCAGAACTCATTAAACATCATAAGTTTGCACAAATACTACAGTCGAAATGTCCTCATTCTCAAATGAAAAAACGAGATATGTTGAAACTTTATTATAAATTTGATAGGAATAGTACGAAAACAACACAAATTTATTTTGAATTATATCCGGAAAGACAACAGCCGGATAGAACATTATTCGGAATTTTGGGCAAATACTTGGTTGAGTACGGTGCGTTTCAAAAAACAAGAATGAAATCATGGGCTTGTAAAAAATGCACAAAAAGTATTACAACAAGTGTTCGAAATGATGGCCTTCCTCTTGAATACATAACCGAGCTCGTCGTCTCAAATTAAGAACAGCCCTAACAATATCCCTTCTTCTGATAGACCCGAATTGCGTGATGATATTGTCTCTAAGTTCATCTACTGTGTCATATGCTTGCTCTCCATAGATTCTGTTCTTTAAAGTGCCCCACAAGAAAGTATACAAAACTGTAAGGTCAGGTGACCTTGCCTGCCACCTCACTGGTCCAGAATTTCCTAACCACCTATTAGGAAATCTTTGGTGTAAATATTCGCAAACTGCTCTTTTATTGTGTGGTGGAGCCCCGTCATGCTGAAACCAGCAGCTGTTATAATTAACAAGGGGAAACGTATCCATATATTCTTCGAATTCGTTTCTTAAGAACCGAAGATAGGTTTCCCCGTTCAAAGTATTAGAGAAGAAATGAGGTTCAAGTATTCGGTCGTCATAAATTCCAGCCCACACATTCAAACGAAACCGAACTTGTGGTCTGACTTCTCTGAAGTGTCGTGGATTATTTTCACTCCAAATGTGCTCATTATTTCTATTAAAAACACCACAGTTCGAAAAAGTACTTTCGTCGGTCCAAATAATGTTTTTCAAGAAGTTTGTAGGGTCTACTCTATTCGCGAGCCAGCTACAAAATTCCATCCTCTCTGGATCTCCTGGATGTAATTTTTGTGAAATATGTATCTTATAACATTTCAAACAACTTTTTTTGAATTCCCTACAAACGCTCGTCTGTGGCACATCCATTTCTGCCGAGACTTGATGTGTTGATTTGGAAGGATCTGCATTTATCTAAAAAAGTACCTAAAATAATTATACTTCTTCGAATATGGAATGAACAATTATTTTACCTCGGCTAATAAGTTAAGAAAATAATTATTGAAGTGTTTCTTTCGAAAATATTGACGGTTTTCGAGATTTTTAGCATTACAGTTTTTTTTCACTCATTATATTAAAAATTAAAAAGTTGTACAAAGTCCCATTAAAATTCGTTTCTGGTCAAATAGTGTACGTACGTGACTCTCTCAAACGATATATCTAAATCGACCTGTGATATACAGGGTGCGAAAAACAGCTTGCCAAATATTGTAAATAAAAATGTGCAAAATCTTCTTTATTTCAAATAGAACACCCGGTATATTATCGATCCGTAAGAAGCGCCAACAAAGGCTCCACAAATTTCATAGGATATGTCCTATGGTTAAAATCAATAGTTTTGTCTCAAAACGCTTTTTAATGAATGGCCTTTTTTATGGCATGTATAGGTTATCTGATGGGTAGGTTCTTTCTTTTTTTAATATGATTTTCAAGAAATATTTCTGTAGTGTGTTCAATTTTTCTAGATATACATTCGTGATGCCACCCCATCCGATAATTCCATATGCTATACGGGAGTCTACAAGAGTAAAATAATAAAGCATTTTGAGTAGGTGTAAAGGTAAGATTTTTGTGAGGTATTTGAATCGTCCCAAAAAGGTTCTGATTGTATTAACAACGTTATTAACGTGATTATTCCAACGAAGATGACAATCTATAATAATGCCCAGATATTTTACATTCTCAGTAACTTTTATTGTTATTGTTTTATTGTGATTATTTATCTCTAGAGTGTTGTAGTGAGGTAGTTTGTTTTTGTAGCTTGTTATTGGGAGGTACATTGTTTTGTCAAAATTTATGGTAAGTAATTTATAATTAAACCAATCAATAATATTATTCATTTCTGATTCAATTTTATGCTTTAGGTCATTCCAACTGTTTGATGTATACAATATAACGGTATCATCGGCAAAGCTTATGTGTCCAGAGGTTCTAATGGTTAGTAAATTATTTATGTATATGATGAAAAGAATTGGTCCGAGGACCGTCCCCTGCGGCACTCCGCCATTTGAGTCGACTGATAAGGATGTACAAAACATATCTTGTTTCAATTATGTACATTTCATATAACGTGGCCAAACATTTTTTTTATTTTTCATTATTCTAAATGGAAAACCTATTGTTTTCATTTGATGCAGAATTTTATACACAAATCTCTTCTCCTTGCTGTTGAAGAAGATCCTTGTAGGAGTCAACGGCAGATTGGTGAAATAGTGGATATAAGTGAGAGATCAGTGCAACGAGTTTTGAAGAAGCATCGTTTTCATCCATACCATGTTCAATTACATCAAGAACTACTACATGCAGATTTTGAAAAAAGATTGAGATTTTGCAATTGGGTCATGGAAAAAATTCGTCGAAACGACAATTTTTTCAATAACATGTTATGGTCGGATGAATCGACATTCCATAAAAATAGATTTGTAAATCGACATAATTACCATTATTATTAGACAGAAAATCCCCACTTATTGAGGCAGGTGGATTATCAACATAGGTGGTCTATAAATGTATGGGGAGGAATCGTTGGAGAATACGTTATTGGGCCATACTTTTCTGAAGGACATCTGAATGGAGCAATGTATCTCAATTTCCTACGAAATGATTTTCTAGGTTTGTTGGAGGATATTCCTCTTGATCTTCGCCATAGAATGTGGCTACAACATGATGGCGCCCCTGCTCACTATACAGGAGAAATGAGAGATCATTTAAATGAGGTATTTCCCAATAAATGGATAGGACGGAATGGACCTGTCAGGTGGCCTGCTAGTTCACCGACTTAACAAAACTGGATTTTTCCTTATGGGGATACATAAAAAATATTGTTTACGTTGAGCCACCAACTTCATCCGAAAATATGCGACTTAGAATAACGAATGCTTTTCGCAGCATTACACCAGCTGTCTTGCGCAGGGTGGAACGGTCTTTCGAACATAGAATTCAACTCTGCATTCAAGAAAATGGAAGACATGTTGAACATATCATGTAAAGGGTCAATATAACTTATATTGAACTTTTCTAGTTACAATTTTGTTATTTGCAAATTGACAATTTAAATAACTACCTGGAGCTTAAGCCCAGAATTTATAATTAATGAATATTCACCATAACCTGAAATAAATTGATTTATTAGTATTTTCAAGGTTTTTTTTTCTATAATCGTGTTCGGTTTTATACTGCACGAGATTTGTGTGTAAAATTCTGCATCAAATGAAAACAATATGTTTTCCATTTAGAATAATGTGAGACTACATATCATACAAAAATGAGAAAATTGTTTGGCGACGTTATATGAAATGTACATAATTGAAACAATTGTACATCCTTATCAGTCGACTCAAATGGATTTCGCCATAAAAAAGACAATTCATTAAAATTATGGCGAAGGAACGGAAGAATATCCGTTTTTCAAAAAAATGGCGTTTTGAGACAAAACTATTGATTTTAGCCATGAGACATATCCTATGAAATTTGTAGAGCCTTTGTTGGCGCTTCTTACGGATCGATAATATACCAGGTGTTCCATTTAAAATAAAGAAGATTTTGCACATTTTTATTTATAATGTTTGGCAAGCTGTTTTTCGCACCCTGTATATCACAGGTCGATTTTGGATATATCGTTTGAGAGAGTCACGTACGTACACTATTTGACCAGAAACAAATTTTAATGGGACTTTGTACAACTTTTTAATTTTTAATATAATGAGTGACCAATTTTGGAAAAAAAAAACTGTCACGCTAAAAATCTCAAAAACCGTCAATACTTTCTAAAGACTTCAATGACCTTTTATTTTCCATGTAAAAACCGAAAAAATTAATAAAAATACAGGTTTCCATTTAAAAAACAAAGTTGAGACCCGCCCAGAAAAAACTGATCACCCTGTGTAAGTTTCATTATTTTCATTTCGTAGAGCTCAGAAAATAATATCATTTTGCTCATGAGATATGGAAGACCCTTGTTTGCAGGACCCTGTAAAGAGAATTCCCTAATCAATACAGATCCCATCAACGTGGTCAGAGCCAGAATTGTTCACAAGATTGTTTATAATATTTGTACAAACTATGGAAGTGTTATAAATTACTTAATGAAGGGCCCCCAAGGGGTTAAACACCCCTAAAGTTCTCAAAATTCCCATTATATCATCTACCACATCGTGCGAATCGCAAAACTATTTAAAATTCATTTGAATCTATCAACGTGTTGAACATATCAGAATGATGATTTCCATGAGGTTGAAAACCCCACACAGCGCATAAACTTATTTCACTGCATTGCAAAGTGAACCATTTCGGATTTTCACATACCGTTAAAAAGATAACCTCTAAGGAGTTGACAGCCCATTAATAGACACCATAATTGTCGCAAAAAAGAATTTGCTCAGTGGCAGACGCCGTGCATGAACCTGAGTCGTCAGGATTAATTAACCACATCTCATAAGTTTTTTTGATATGGATCATATCAGTTAAAAAAAGTTAACTTGAATTTATTTCTGCAGGAGCTACAATAATTATGGTTTTTCCGTCGGTGATTGATAGTGGCCGTCATAAGTGTAGAGGTCTGTCTGATTATCAACATTTCTTTATCGACGAATATATCCGGGTTAACAAAGGAAGTGATGCAAGTCACGATTCACAAAGATAAAATTCTTCCAATGAGGAATTTGTCTGAACGTTATTCACCTTAATAACTTTCTTCGATATGCCAACATTCTTATTAGCAATAAGGAATGATTTGACTGCTGTAAATGACCAATAATCGATATCTACTGATATTTCCTTTGATTGAAAGTGGTTGACAATGTTTTACTTTGAGTAAGGTTATTCTGGACTTTCATTGTCTAAAAAAGAACAAAGAAAAATTCAATTCTCTGCAATTTTTATTATTTATTGAGATTGTCGCATCTATACACTTGATAAAGACTGTAGATTTTAACAGTTGAAACGTCGTGAATAAAAATTGCAGAGAATTAAATTGATATTTTCTTGTTCTGAATTTTTGATAATACGACATATTTCACTTCTAAGTCTATTCTAGCCTATAAAGCTTTGAGTGCTTAGACGTGGATTAACGACATTTTTGACCTTGCAGTCCAATCATAACATCCGAGTTTTGATAAGCGATACGAGTAATCATGGAAACGGTGAACCGATACATATATAAGTGGCTATAAAACGTGTGATTTCATTATGAAATACCGAAGAAATGTTCAACGAGAAAGAGACAACTTTAACTGCAATCATCTCAATTGAGAAGATTACATCGCGAATGCGTATCGAACGCAATTTTCTTCAAAACGACATTTATATACAGTGTATGCCAGCTAAAACTTGTACCGAAGTCGTAGAAAAAATTGAAAATTGCTCAGATCCGTCGATTTTTATTTCGAGGGGGAACTTTTCCACCAAATATGTAATCATTGTGCTACCAACCCCCTCATTCCATGCACCCCCTACTTCAGAAGAAACTAAGTGTTATCAAGATATTTTTATTTTTCATTACTTGAAATATGAAATATGAAAGGTTCGAAATGTGAACCATTCAGTTCCATTGGTACAGAAGTATAATCGATTTTCGAACTGTCTTTGCACATTTCTTGACACATCTACAATTTTTCTGCGTATATCATCAAGAAAATCGGGCTGTGTGATATAAACTTTGGATCTAATGGTGATAGATCAGGAAATCTTGCAGTCCATTCTATTGGTCCTCGCTTTCCAATCTCTGGGAAATTGTGAACTGAAAATTGAGGTACAGGTGCAACAAAACGTAGAGGAGCTCCATCTTGTTGAAAGGTGAGCTGACCTTCAAGTAAATAATCATCGTCTTGAAGTAGTTGAGTGATTCTGGGGTTCACAGTTGTATCAAGAAGTTCGAAATACGTTTGTCCATTGAGGTTACTGTTGAGGTGAAACTCGTGTGGGATCTGCTGATCCTTTGACATGAAAAGTCAAAGCGTTCTGAAGAACCAAGTTCAATGCAAAATATATGCTGGTCGTTTGACACTCAAGGAAAGATTACTATCTGGCAGCTAAAAGAATGTTTCATTTTGAATATAAGCCTCACAATATTGAATCCCTAATTTTCTTACCTAAAAGAAAGACCGAATCCCAAACCAATAAATCATCTATAACAAAATAAGTTGATAATGAAAAAATATTCAGAGTCCATCCACTGTTAACTTCCAAAATGCTCTGAATCACTTGTCCTGATAGAGGTTCACAGCAAAAGAACGTGAAATACACATTTCAGACAGTCACAAACAACTTAACAAAAAACATTGGTATGCTGAATTTGGATAGTGGAAAGTGTAGAGCATCCATTCAGGCACTTGTTAAGCTGATTGCCTGAATATACAGTGTGTCCCACTTTGAGCAGCCACACCCTCATATTTCGTTGAGCATGAAATAATTCGAAATTTTCTTTAACTCAAGTTGTAGTACTCGGAAATACCTACCTTTATGTTTACGTAACCTTTGTATATCCATTTTCCACGGCTAACTACGACCAAATGAAAAGTGAAAAATTGGGAAAAACATACTAGGCATTTTTTTATTGCAAAAATAACACCAGATTCTGTTTCAGAACACCTTAAAACCCCCAAATCTCAATGCTTGAATCATTTGAATATACAGGGTATCATTCATTCTGATCAGAGTTAGCCTTGGAAAAGTGATATTTGGCTATTTTTCAAAGTATTAATTAAATATTTTTGGGAATTCTGTGACAAGAGAAGACATTTTGGACATTTTCCAAGCATTATTTATGGATTAGAGTTGATAATGCTACCAGCTACAGATGATACCCTGTATATTCAAATGATTCAAGCATTGAGATTTGGGGGTTTTAAGGTGTTCTGAAACAGAATCTGGTGTTATTTTTGCGATAAAAAAATGCCTAGTATGTTTTTCCCAATTTTTCACTTTTCATTTGGTCGTAGTTAGCCGTGGAAAATGGATATACAAAGGTTACGTAAACATAAAGGTAGGTATTTCCGAGTACTACAACTTGAGTCAAAGAAAATTTCGAATTATTTCATGCTCAACGAAATATGAGGGTGTGACTGCTCAAAGTGGGACACACTGTATATTACATTACTCAAAACTAATGATAATCATTATGGGGTCAGGTAGCCGAGTGGTTGAAGCGACATGGTTTAATCACTTTGGATGCCAGTCGGCGATGGTTCAAACCACGGCGACTGCAGAATTTTTTCTGATGGCCCGAGAAAGTGCTAGGAATCGCACGTAAAAAGGTAAGACCTCGTTAATCCTTGGCTCGCACAAGTTTCGACTTTTGAGGGCTGCCATTCGTAAGGGAACGACAACTGGTTAACGGAAAAAACAATTTTAACAAAACAACAACAACAAAAAAAGTCACTCGTGACGATGGATGAATTTATTAGGAGGGAGAAGTTATAATGAAAACAATTCATGAGAATGATAACGATAAAGTGGTTTAACCTACCGATTCAGCACACTATCAATAAAATATGGACCTACAATACCAGCACAATTATTAAATTTCTGCGGAGTTTGTGAATAAGTTTTCCTGAACCAATGAGAATGTATGTCACTTCAGTTTCTGCAGTTGCAGATAACCCCCCCTCTTCCCCCAAAACTCACGGAATAAAAAATATTCGGGAAAAAAAATCCATACGAACATTTTGAAAATACGTTTGGTGAGGAGTAAATTTGTAGTATGATCTAACCAGAACGAACTAACCTTACGCAAACATTAGAGTGCGAGGAAATTGATAAGATAGGTAGGTTATGCTCAATTTTTGCTTGTGAAAATACATTTTGTGGAGTAATTTTTTAGTATGATCTATTCAGAACGAACTAACCTTACGTAGACATTTGAGTGCATGGAAATTGATGACGTAGGTTATCTTTGCACCATTTTTTAAATATGTTTTTTTCTTTTTTACCTTTTTTTTCCTAGAGGTGTATATTCCGGATTTTTTTCGGTGGGTTTTATTTCCGGGGGTTCTTTTCCGTTTTTTCCCGTTTTTTTTCAGGAGGGTATCTACTTTTACCGTTTACCGGAATCTGTATAAGGTTATAAATCTGTAAAAACATAGTAAATAGAAAAAATATATTTTTGAAAATAATTATTTTCTACTTTTTAGTCTTGTGATAAGTTAGTTCATACCTGAGAAGTTAGTACTGAACAAACAAACATTATCATTATATAACTAACATATACAATAATATTGCATTGCCATCCAGTTCTGAGCTATGTTTGAAATTTATTTAAATAGATTGCACAATTTGTGCCGAACAGAGGAACATTATAATTATTATATTATTTCAACATATATTATGGAATAATATTGCATTCTCATCTAGTTCAAAATGTCAAGTCTCAACTCATCGTGAAGTTAGTTTAAAATTGATAGCAAAATGTGTACCGAACTGACAAAAAACGGACAAGAAAGCGATTTAAAAAAATCATAGTAATAATAATAAAAATAGTGGTTTGGTGTTGGGGATAAAACTACAGTCTATTTATTAATTATCACACCAAATGTTCCAAATCGTTTGAAGGAGCATACCTACAGTGTTCTTTTTAATGACCCGATTTATAACAATACGGACCCGCCAACCAATACGTTCCTAAATAAAAATCTAATGCAACTCGTTACTAAAAATCAACATTTTATGTCGGTCATCATACCCCAACATTTCTAATAATTCTAGGAACCAATACCATAAATCACAATCAGGCAGACATTAATCCCGGTGACAAAATAAACCGCACGGCAATTCCCTCAACAACCCTCATTTATATCGCAGCATTTCACAGGGATTCCCAAACAAATTTACTCTAATGAATGTTATTGCGGACAGATGTCGAGATTTATCGCTTACAGGATTGTTTCTTTGTTGGAAATTACCTCGTCACCAGAAATACAAGTACTGTTTTGAAATATAAATCAAAAATTTGATAAACGTCCTCGGGTTTTGTTGTTACATACCACACGACGATACGGAAGGCGATATCTGCTTTATGGGATTGTTTTGAGTGAGTATTGGACCTTCAATACAGGGGGTGAGACAATGGATGGCGTCGAGTAGTTATGATGATTATTCCACTCATGCAAAAATAAGCGTTTTTTGTATTTCTTTATTGATAATTAAAAACATCATGTTTTCGATTTTGTAGTTGTACCTACTTGATTGGCTATTGTATACCTATATGATGTGTTTTAGATTTTGTAGCTCGCTTCATCATTGGTTGTTTAACAAAACAAACTTACCATCAGCTCAACACGAAGCTGCTATAATGACACAACAGCGAACTTTGACTAAAAAAGTGACAAACAAGCAATCACTATTAATTCATATCAACTTCAGAACGTTCGACAAATTCTGGATCCATGTTGAACAATATAATCACTAAAACCAGAACCAACCAAAAGTATTTGGCAAACATAGCTGAGATTGTGAAATTCCCACTTCATGCGCGAACATCACGTGAATATCACTGGATAGTCCGTAGTACGACTAATGCGCGTTATGGGCGTGCATATTCTCACAATTGCAGCTATGTTTGCCAAGCTGTACAAAACCTAACCTAAAATGTTGAAAATTTTGATAGCACAGTAAATTTCACGAAAGATCTGATTGGTACTGTAATAGCGGGTAGTTTAAAATGACAAGGCAGCTGCACGCGAATATTATCTACGAAACTACAGGAAATTTAGAAAATTAGCATGTCTCTCTGAGTGGAATAGCATTCTAGAGTCAGATAAATCCTTTGTATCACTCTTCTATGAATCCTTCCCATTACAAAAACTCAACAATATGTAACTGTAGCGATTAAAACATCAGCAAAAAACATGAGTTGAACTATCGAAGGATCCAAATATCGCCCTAGGCCATCATTGAAATATTGAAATATTGAAAAATTTAAGGAAATATTGAAAAATTTAAGGAAATATTGAAAAATTCAAGTAAATTTGGAATTACTTACTCCTCATGTAGTTATTCAAACAATGTCTCAGGAAATACCTTCTTAAAGGTGGATTTTACTCTTTGGAAGAATTTTTAAATATTTGATCACTCGTTCTGGACTACCAGACACGATGACCATGAGGTACTGACGCTAATGAAAAAAGAATTTGAAATGTGACAGATGATGTAAAGTGACATTGACATAAGGTACATATCCAATGAAGATTAAAAGTAAAATTATGACAATTGAAAATATTTGTGACCACAGAATAGAGAGCAAAGAACAAGAAATGTTGAAATATTGAAGTATTATTTTATAGAGAAATAGAGAGAGAGAGAGTATAGAGGAAAATATGATCTAGTTAATTGAACTTGTGTATTTAAGCAGAGGTTGTTACTCTGTAATTCTTTATTTACTTGTAATTCTTTCAGAAAATCTAATCTATAGAAATTTTTGGAATTGACTTGTTTCAAAATTTATGATTTGCGATTTGCGCTAAAGTTATGTTTACTGAAATTAATATGGTGTCCAAATGCTGAGTTTCCAGGTTTATTCAGATGTTCGTTTATCCGAACTTACAAAGGCCTGCAACTCCTTCCTATGTAACAAGCTTGACAATCATTACAGTTTAGTTTGTAAATATCACTTTTTGATAGTTTATCGATTTTGTCTTGTCATTTACCAATTGTTTGATGAAATCATTGTAACTTTTGAAAGAAATGTTTGCATTTGTTAATTGATTAATAATGAAACCAGATACTTTTTGAGAGTTATTTTCATTAAAGAAAGGTAAAGTTACAAACTTAGAGGAATTCTCTTCTCCAGGGTAGGTTTGATTGTGTTCTCATTTATTTTTGACTTTTTGTATTAAATTTGTGGTGATAAGGATTGTAACCGTTATTGTAAGCATGTTCAGCTCTTTATTGTGGTCTGTGAATGAAGGAGAAATGTTGAGAACTCTGTGAATGTCGCAGTGTATGCTGATGTGGATGATTACACAAAGATGGTATGACATGGTCTGTTTGAGTAGGTTTTCTGTAAATACTATTACATTCCAGATTATCAGATTTATTGATGGTAAAATTTTAGGACATTTAATTTGTTATCAGATTCAAGTTCAAGTTTGAAATTAAAATTGGGATGGATTAAGTTTAATTTTGTCAACACGTTTTCGGCTGTATCTAAGTAATATTTCAACGAATTTTTTTTGCTTTATTCTTCCCTAGTTGACAATAATTATAAAATGGTATTGAAAGTTGTCACAGTACTAAAATTAAAACTCATAAAATAAAACACTATAATTAAATCTTAAAATTCAACAACTACCAACATTAATTATTGAGTTATTTCTGTCTATCAGAGAGTATAAGGTACAATTATAAAATTGTATATAAGTTTTCACATTACTAAAGTTGAGGAACTTAAAAACAACACAATTAAAACTTAAAATTGAACAGCTACTAACATTCACTGAGATATTCAGGTATTGAGTAGTAACACTTTTCTATGAGAAACAGTTTCAATGATTTTTTGAATACACATAAACTGTTATTCATTTTTATAGGAGGTGGTAGATTATTGAACAATCTAGGGCCCATGTAATTTGGAGATTGATAGCTCAACTTTAACTTGACTGACTGAAAATGTCTCGTTTGATAATATGCACATCATCATTGAGAGTGAATTTTTCCTTGTTGCGAAAAACATACAAACATGCTTCATGGCACTGTCAATATTCCAAATTTTGGAAACAATATTACTTACTTGCAGGTATAGCACTGATAATGGCCTAATATCCGAAAACGCTTTGCAATTGTAATAAATTTACTCGGAATATAACTCTTTATTTTAATGGGAAAGATAAAAACTAGCTACTAGACAATGTTATGCTGACTTATTAGACCTGTTTCACACGGCAAAAAAGGTGTTTGTCCAGCAAGACAATGACCAGACCATTCGTCCGCAATGGCTATCACTAACTTGATGGCTTTACGCTAGGAATAACTGCCCCCGCCCCTCTTTCCAGATTAGACCCATTTGACTTTTTTTCATTTTCTAACATGAATAAATGGCTCGGTGGAAAAACAACTTCTTGAAATTCAGTTCAGCAATATATGTTAAGAGTCCATGAGCGCGATCATATTTGGGGCGCTTTTTAGTACAAAAATAAAATTCAGAAAATACAAAACTCGTGTTTACGACTCATTTACGGAATTTGTAAATGTAAGAAAATTTCTTTCAAGTTGAATGAAGCTGGCTGGTTGAATATGAACAACAGGAGAGAACTCCATTCTGCAAACCTGTTTCACAAAATAGTGATTTCCAAAACTCCACCTTATTTACATAGGAAACTAACTTTTTATACGTCCATGACACAATACTGCTCTTTCCTGTTTTTGATTAAACAATGAGGTAAATTCTATGCCTTCAATTTCATTTCCTTACCTGATAACACAATGTGTTTTTATTTTACAATTTATCACGTCTCCCATGGAATGTTAAAATACGTTATTACTGATACCATTTGTACAAAAATATTATTGTGAAGATAAGTTAGCTCAGTGGTTAGGTGCTCGCTTCACAATACGAAGGTCGATGGTTCGAATCCCACTTCAAGCATTATTTTTTTTAATATTTTTTTCATTTTTTAGGTTCTATTAATCATGGGGATTATGGGTGCATCTAGAAGAGACGAACTTTATAGAATGAAAATGACAGATTGTAGAGACTTGGATGCAGCAGCAGTTCTTATACAAATACTCAAATTTGATGAGTCATATCTCTCTGTATTTGTATTTAATAAAAAATGTAGGGAAAATTTCGCTACTAGACTTAATTGCCGTATGGTTCTTTTCCCACTAATAATTTAAGTTCTGCTCTGTCAGACGGTGCCCTTTACTCAATTTTCGCAATTTGGCGCTTGGTTTCTTTTCGTTTAACATTATCCATATACCTAATTAAATTCAAAGTTCAAAATTCTGTTGTAAAATCTATTATATCTATTATATGTTATAGCCGTAGAAAAAGTATAGTGTATAACTTGCACGAAATGATCATTTCCCACTCGTATGATTTGCAGCATTCGCCTACGGCTAATGCTGCAAACTTCATACTCTTGGGAAATGACTATAATTCCGTGCTAGTTTACACAATATACTATTCCGCTCGGACGTCCACAATTTGAATGTGAGATTTAGGGAAACTTTATCAACTCCCTCATTCAAAACAGAAACTTTCAAGCGCTCCTTCCCATTCCAAATCACCAGAATTTATAACAGCATCCCAAAAATTAATAAATCTGAACCTATCTCACGTTTCAAAACTCATTGGAGATCACACTTATTACAAAATCAATCCAAATTATAATTCATCGTTATGATCTGACCTACGACAATTCTTATCCACACTGCTACTGCTACCAATGTCAAAATAATCTTTATTATTATCTGTAGTCTTTTTTTTTATTTATTATTTATTGTTTTTTTTTCACACTCTATACTTAAACGATATTACTTGATGTATACATATTATTAGATGTTGAATACAGCGATATTTGTGAGGTTGAATGGAAGAACAAGTTTTGTGGCGATTTGTCTCCACAAAAATTGAATTCCGCCTTTCATTTTCATGGTATCTCTTATATGAAATATTTTTTCTTTGTTACATTATTGAAAATAATAAAGCCATTTATTATTATTATTAAAAGAGTCAATTGAAAACTCAAAAACGGTTCGTCGTATCGATTTCAAACAAGGACAGGATTCTAGAGGACGTTCGATTCCAGGTACATGCTGTAAAAAAAAATCTCAAATATGTCCCAAAAATGCAGTTACTTTGAAGCAACTTTTTGGGTAGATGAACAAATAATTTCAAAAAAACATTACAGCACGTACATAGACCAACGTTTTATCTTCCTTGTGAAACCAAATTTACTTGTGAAACCAAATTTATTTCGATTGGATGAAGATTGCTTCAAATTTTAATGGAAGAGAAATACCATTGCAGCTTCCTCGATATCTATGAAAAGCATCGTGAGGTGCTGCCGCAGACTTAGGTACATAGAATATTGAACGTCCTCTAGAAGCCTGTCCTTGTTTGAAATCAATACGAAGAACCGTTTTTGAGTTATCGACTCTTTTACCAAAAAAACCGTACCAAATATGAAAGCGCTCATGGCCTCTTAAAGGGATTGAAAAATCACACTACATTTTTGGACGGTTCTAAAACTTAGAACAAAAAGTGTATCGGATCATATATCGAGCGCCACAGCAAATATTAATAATAGCCTGCCTCTACTCGAAAAGGCTATGCCTTTGTGTGTTTTTGACGGAGTATTTTTATTATAAAATTTGAATGAATTTTGATCTCATCCCACACCTCTCGAATTTCCAATAAAATAAAAATTGCCACCACTGTTCTCCTTACGCTCGCCACCGAGCTGCCGGTTGGTCGGATAAGATACAACTTGACCGACAAACCATTCGTAATCTCGCATTCTGCGTGAGTCACGGCACAGGTCATCGGGAGTGATTGCATATTGTCGTCGAGCGAAGAGGACCGAATCGAGTGTCTCTTTGGAGGATGGAGAGACCCCGTCGTGTGGAATAGCGAAACTCCGTGGGAGTTAAAGGTTAACAACGTGACCACGGAACTGGAGATTGCTTAATTTCGGCATTTCAACGATGGAAACAAAATCGAACTCGAGCTTTTAACATGTGATGTCACCAGATTTAACAATTGTTTCTTAATAATTATTTCAATAATATGTCGCAGTTGAGGTTTCGAGGTAGAGTAGGAGCTCTTGTGTTGGTTAATTTGAAATCAGGTATCCTTTCTCAGGTAATTAACACGCAATATTCAGTAAACGTAACTATAATAGGTTTTCTCAACTATGTTCCGAATCGGATTGGTATAGTGTTATTCTGCTGCAAAGAGAATTTCACGAATTGATTTCAGAAAACTTTGATAGTGCATTTCCTATTAAACAACTGAAAAATAAAAATAAAAAACCCTGGTTCACTAAGGGTCTAACTAATTCGTCAAAAAACATGCGCTCCCTGCATCAGATCAGGAAATATACAAGAAATGACAGTGTGAATTTCCTAACCTTCTATAATAAATATAGAAATACTTACAGAAAGACAATCAGGGCTGCAAAAAATATGTATTATGCATTCGAACAACAATCAAAGAGAAACTCGGAAAATTATAAACGAGTTGAGAGGCAAAAAAGTCAAAAAACAAGCTGCTCATAATGTACAAACACAATTGAGCTCAGATGAATTGAACACTTTTTACTGTTCAATAGCAGAGAATTTTCAAAAATCAATTATTGTCAGGAAAGATTCATTGACCTACCTCAGCGAAATTGGGGTGCATGAAACTTTCTTCTTCATACCAACTGATATACAGGAAATCAAAGGTATCTTTGTTGAATCGAAAAAAAAACTTCCTCTGGTTGGGATGACATTTCTCTGAAAATATTAGAACAACTTCCTGATAATGCACTCACGATCCTGGCAGAAACAATAAATATCTCCTTCTCTCTAGGGGAGTTCCCCTCATTCCTAAAAATGGCCACAGTAATTCCTCTGTACAAAGGCGCAGATCACGATTTGCCTGCCAACTTCAGGCCAATATCATTACTATCCAGTTTTTCGAAGATGATTGAGAAACTTGTAAAAAAAAGGTGATAGTTTTCCTCAAAAAACATAATATTTTGAATTCCCACCAGTTCGGGTTTCAATCATCAAAAAGTACACAGGATGCCATTTTCTCTTTTCTGGAAAACCTTTATCTAAATTTAAATGACCAAAACGCTACGGCTGCAGTATTTTGTGACCTATCAAAGCCGTTTGATTGTGTGAATCATAAGATACTCCTCCGAAAGCTGGAAATCTAAGGTTTTAGAGGTACTGCACTAACTTGGTTCCGTTCGTATTTGGCTGACCGTCGTCAGACAGTGTTGCTAAATGGGACGGGTTCAAGAAAAGGCATAGTGAGATGTGGTGTACCACAGGGATCGGTACTGGGACCACTACTCTTTTTGATATATGTAAATGATTTAACTGAAGTGAACATTAAAGGAAAATTTACAATGTTTGCATTTCCTTTTGGGGTATGTGTTCAAAAAACCGATTCAACATGATCTTCTTGCTACAAAAACGGGCTATGAGATATATATGTAAAGCCAAGTACCGGGACTCTTGTCGTTCACTATTTTTAAAACAAAAAATGTTAACTCTAGTTTGTATTTTTATAATGGAAACGGTATGCCTTCTTCATTAAAAATGCAAGAACATATTAGATTGCTCCCCCTCATATAGTACCCGTCGCCCTAACCAGATTTCTCTTTTGAAACCTTCATCTGCTCTTACTCAGAAGTCGCTCATCTACCAAAGCAGAAAAATGTATAATCACCTGCCATTAAGAATAAGAGAGATTCGGGATCTCAATAGATTTAAAAAAAAGTGAACAAACTTTTGGTTGAGAAGGCCTATTAAACACTGGAAGAATTCTACCTAGACTCATTAAGTTGAAGTGTCAGTATCTGACTTGTCAAATATTGTGAATATTGTGAGTAGTATAGTATGTATATTTAGTTACAAACCTATAATTATTTTATATTTCATATTATGTTTATATTTGTTCATCTCATTATACTATTTTTTATGACCAAACAATGTGATGAATTTGTCTTATATTCTATGTTTATTATATTTTGACCGTTATTTATGTGTATGTATGTATATTATATGTATATATTTATGAGTCTGTATATGTGCTTAAATATGTCTATAACTTATAACTACATTTTGTAAGTCGACTTCACTGTATGTTTATATATTTCATGTTTATATGAGCTCATTCAAATTATTACTATTATTATTTATCGCTTTGTCTATGAGATTTATTGTATCTTCTGACAATAAAGTACTTTGATTGATTGATTGATTGATTATTTATCTAAAACACATTCACAATTAGTGTTATCAATATTTCCGAGTAGCTAGAAGTTGATAAGCTTAGAACTTGGCAACGAATACCCGACGATCAGGACGGTACTATGCAAACACTCTGCTTGCCTATAACAACTCAACCAGACTACCATCCAAATCTTTCAAAACTACAATTAATCATTTTCCCAGAAGACCTCTTTGTATTTTTGTTTCACTATTATACGCACCCCTCCTGTCGCCGTGTCTACGTTTCTGATAACGATCACACCAAATCTAACCCCTAATTGAATACTCAATTTTACAACCAAATTATTGTGTAATACTTGAGTCCGGTCCCTTTAGGTCCAAAGATAATCCTATAAGTACCGCAATGAATTCGAGACATCCCATAAATAGATTAAATAACAAATCTTACTAGATTTAATAATCAAATTACAGTCTTGGCCGGAATATTTAGCATTATCTTGGTATTCTTCTATTTGATAATCAATCTCCGACAAACATAATATTTAACGAGTTTCAAAAGCACGTTTCTGTTGTAAGCAAACCTAGAATTAAAAATTAAATAAAACGAGTTTCATACTTTATTGTTACAACAATAATTTCCTAATCGAAGTGGATTTTATTCGATTTTAAAGTTATCGCAACCTTATCATTGTCATGTCGGCCAACATAACTTCGATACAGGTTTATAAACACAATGAATAAGATTTTGAAATACAGTTATAAAGGGGTATGTGGTTTTTTCAAAAGGGTAAATACGAGTACATTTTTTGTGTTCATTTGTAAGTAGCTATAATGATTTATGCAATTTCATTATTACCATTATATCATTTCGGAAGTCATGAGGAACCATGAACGTGAACAGATTTGTTTTTTTGTCCTACAGAATGAAATAGCAAGTGATTCAGGCGAGTTTACAGACTACTACCAAAGAATATCTACAATACTGAACAAGAAGCGACACTCTTGTCGGCGCCTTTGATGTTCGGAGGGTAATTTTTGATGACCTCCGCCATTTTGTTGGGGTGCTAAAGGTTGGGACACAGGAAAAAAATCATTATTGAACGACAGAAGCTGCCTCCGCGAACCGTAGGAAGCGTTGCGAATTGAAAAGAAATATATTTGGTATGATTTAAGATTAGCTGATTTATTTATTTAATTTTCATACGAGAAAGGGTTGAAATTTTTCAAGCACAGAAGTTGTTAAAAATTACTTAAATAATAATACAACCACAGAACAAAACTATGTCATAGCACAGAACATAATAATTCGGACAGTTGACAATGGCAACAATGAATCAGCTGCATCAACATAACCTTGTTAATGATCAGCTGTTCAACATCCGCCATTTTGCCAGTAAACATGCGCACTAGAAAACGATTTTCCCCCACCACTGTTACTGTCGCTTCTTGTTCAGTATTGTAGATATTCTTTGCTACTACGGTTATTTACTGCGCGACAAAATATCACAATACATAATTGACAATATTGCACAAGATTTTGGTGATCGTTTTTTTTGCTGTCAGATTGATAATAAATTGTGTTTTTGAATCTTTGAAACACTGACATGTGTCAAGTGTCAATTTAAGTTTTTTGAATTTGAATTTATTGAAAAAATATTTGCAAAAAAATCGAGCTTGTTGCAAATGTCGTGTTCCATATTGCTGGAATATGTACGAATTTACACACAAAAAAAATACATTTCACAGATTCCCTAAAACTAAAGAACTTGCGCGAAAATGGTTGTTCCATTTGAATCTTCCCATCGACGAACTATAATTTTTTTACCGTAAAAGAATGTTTAGAGATCATTTCAAGAAGAGTGAAAGATTGGGAAGAAACCGTTTATGTGAAAACTCTGATTTTCTTGAGTTCCATTCTCGATGTTCAAATTCGAGATTTGAGAAAACACTTTCCTTTCTAGACCCCATTATCTGAAAATTTTCCCAATACTTCAACTAAAGAAGGTGAAAGAATAACTGATGATTATGTTTCTTGTAACTTTGAAGTTGGTAAGATTTACTTTTGTAACTCTGATGTTGATGAGGTAACTAAATTTGAGGCATTTTGTGTTAGGAACTGTTAGTGAACGAAGTAATATTATTGGTTATGTAGAGGAAGATAGCCCATATCACACTGAACCCATGGATGAAACTGTTGTCTTCCTGAACATGGTTATAATTGTGCAGAGCTACTGAATAGTTGATCCCTGACGCTGAGTGAAGCACACAACATAGAAAATAAAACAAATCCTCAATGTGCATCTCAAATTTGGAATAGGATAACATCTTCCAAACTTGGACTCATAATCAAGCAGAATGCCTAAATGATAAATAACATCAGCCATGAAAGTTGGGTTGGATAATGAGGATGATGTTGCAGCTAAATATGAAACAGAAAATGCAGATTTCTCATGTTTCTCATGTGGACTTGTTATTAACCCAGGAATCTCTTTTTTGTCAATGTCCCCTAACAGAGTTGTTTTTGATACCAGTACCAATATCTACCATTTGTTGGAAATAAAAACATTTGAATCTAGAGGGTTGAAAAAAAAACATTCACAGTAAAACAATGTGTGGAACAGGGGTATTTCTTGACAACAGTAAGGGAGTGTTATTTTCAAATTTTAGGGAAATTCTCTCTAACGGGATTACATTGTTGTGGACTGGGCTTTGGATTCTGTATCAGTATTAACAAGATTCTATTTTGAATATTTCAAATCCAACCATGAGCTTTATACAGTCAGCGTTCACTGTGGTTTTGGAGTTGACTCTTGCCACTACTACATACTTTGGCCAAGGACTGAACAAACTGGTACAAATTTGATGACACTTGCTTAAATATAATGTTTTCTATCGAGTTAGAGCCTCTAGAGACCATACATGCTTTTTACTGAAAAGCAGCTATTAATAGTTCAACAGACCTCGTTAGGAATTTTCATTCAATTAATTCCAACTCTTCAAATGACGAGGTGTTACAGGTTTTTCCGAGTTTTCTACAGCTGTAAGAGCGAATGCGCCACCGAATCAATTTAAGCAGCCCCGGAGCTCCGGTACATTTTTTTCCATTATTTCTTTGTTATTGCTGTTTTCAATATTTTCCTACTTCATATCATGTGATCTGTGAGTAGAAAAATGTGTGATCTCAGGGCAATGCATAAATGCAATGCATAAAAACCGAGGATATCTGATTCGATAAATTTTTCAATATATTTTAACTTTCAGATTCAGACAATCAAAATAGTAAACAATTTGTTGAAGTTGACAGACGACAATTATAATTTACTTGAATCAGTGTTTCCAACATTTAAAAACAAAATATATTATCAACCTGACATCAAAAAAACGATCACCAAAATCCTGTGGAATATTGTCAATTGGTGTAACTCATCGACCATCACCAACCTGAGTGTGTTATAAATGTTTACAGAAGTTGCCAAATTCATCCAAGAAATAGGGACTTGAAAACTAAATATAAATGTGAGAATTATGGTACATATTCGTTTTTAGCCCATTTGCAAACCTTGTGTAAAAATTGTATGGACTAAGAACATTCGTAATTGTAGACTGTTTGTAAACTTTCAGTACAATTAGTTTTCATTTGTTATGTTATTAGTAGCTGCGACTGTGTTATTTGTAAAAATCTTGCTCAACTTCGTGTTAATGTTGAAGGTGAAAATGAGAGAAAAAACACTATTGTTTGATTATATTCTTGAATAAATAATTCACGTGTGTATTTTATTTCCCATAACGCCAATACAGAAAAGAAAAAAGACAGAAAATAAATTGTGGAATCATCAGTTACAATTTTTTAGGGTAAATTTTCATCTGGGGTTCGTCACACCCCACTTATGTAGTGAAGATCCTTGATAAAACTGCGTTATTGGTCTGCGTGAATGAGCTGTCAAAGAAATACCAAAGTCAACTTTCTGGTCAAAATGAGGATGTTTTTGCTTTGAAGATGAATATAGATGTTAACGAATTTCTTAAATTGAAATCTTTTCTCAGCGGTATTCGATACTATTTATAAAATGGATTAAGTAATTCAGTTTTTTACTGACAACAATGGGAATTGTTACCCCGTTGATGGAAGGAGGTATTGAACGTTCCAGCTTCCTTTTTCTCCTGAACGTTACTAGGACCATTTTGTGGGTATTAATGGACATTTCCTCAGTCCCCTACCATTTATACATGCCATTCAGTATATCCTGAAGGACGTAAGAAATCGCCTCTTCGGATTTGTTATTTATTATTAGGATCGTCAGCTTATGCTTGCAGTTCGAGCTCCCATGGCGAGAATAAGGCCATCAAGACATCCATCAGGAGTGACTACTGCAGAAGTGAGAGACACTCCTCATCAGGTCAGCTCTTGGCTGACTTGAAGCTGACAATCTCTTCCTGTAGAGAGATCGTTATTGTTTTGTTTTGAAGCATAGATCTTTTCCAGTCATACAGTATTGGTTCAATTTCTCTTTAGACAGTTGCCTCATATAATGAGTGAGGTAGTGCATTGTTAAATGCTCCTTCAATGTCCAGGAAAGTGGCGAATACTTTCTCCTGACGTTCCAGGTTTTTACTTATCCCTGAGACAAGGTTTTTGAGGACAAGCAATGCTGATTTGCCAGCCTTGCAGGCTGGTGAACATTGAGTGGGTGTTTTGTTAGTACACCACACCGTTTGTGCCATCCAGTGTTTACTCCATGCTTGTCAACAGAAAGGATGCCAGGCTGATAGGTCTGAGCGATTTTGGGTGTGGGTCTGTTCGGTCCACCTTAGGAATATAAATCACTATAGGCTCAGTCATGGTTCTATGCTAGACTGGCTCTAAAGAGTCTTACAGTTTTAGCAACTGGGGTCCTATTATCAAATTTCGACTACCATATGCCGCATGCGACAAAATATGTCCGTTGAATTTCTCGAATATGCAATGAAAAGAGATATTTTCTCTCATGCGACATATGGTAGTAGAAATTTGAGAATAGGACCCCTGAAGAGTTCTAATATACCGACAGACAAAGAGTCTTATGAGGACAGGTATTTTCCAGTCTGATTTGTAACAGAGCTGGATATATGCCATCCTCTCCTGGCGATTTGTATGGGTTGAAGGAGTTTACCGCCCATCTCATCGCCTGTGGTGCGATTAATTTGTTGGCAACCACCCAGTCACATGTTTGAGATGGTTTTGTCCTGCCTATATTTACGACTGGAGGTCGATTGTCCAGGATAAGGCTGTCTGGAAGTAGTTTTCAGCTAAAAGCATTAATGTTTCTTTCCTGGAGGACGCAAACTAATAGTTTGCTAATTTAATAAATTATGTATATTTAATAATAATGAAGTTATCAAAGGTGGACACTTGATTTGGATATCACTGCATTCCTGAAAAATAACAATATACTAAGAGATGAATGATTATTCTTATGTTTGACAGGTTTACGCCTGCAATAAAATCTAGGTTATATATATAAAGCAAGCCGAAAATAAAAGAAAGGCTGGTATGAAGTGGCGGAAAGCTCTAACAATCAATTCTATAAAAGCACCACTTCAAAGATGATCAACATAAAAATTCCTTTCATGTACGAAGAACCACGATTGTCGACAATTGCGTGCGGTCTCTCTAACACTTTTAAATAATGGATAAAACTAAGATTCATTAACATTATGGCCCCGCGGTGCCGTTTCAACATTCAAAAGACTTTTTTAATCGTTTATTTATGCATTTAGAAGCATTACAATAATCGATATCCAGAGGCGTAGACTCGTTAAACATAACAGCGCCATCGTCTAGGTTTTTTTTTGCAGAGAACTTCATTGTCTAGTAATTTCATGGTGTTATTTACGACAGAAATAGTCGTTACCGTGAAATAATTGTAAAAAAATCTTAAAGCTACATATACACCGTGTCTAGCTAAAATGCCCCTTCTCGCGACTTGTCAACCGCATAATCGAATTATTTGATATTTGGTCACCTGGTATACTTGTTGATTTTGAAATATGCTATTGAATAAATGAAACGTGTACAGGGTTCCAGATTTTGGACATTTTGACGAGTAATAAATTGTTTAAAATTGTTTTTTCCGTTAACCAGCTGTCGTCCCCTTACGAACGGCAGCACTCAAAAATCTAAATTTGTGCGAGGATTAACGAGGTCTTACCTTTTTACGTGCGATTCCTAGCACGATCCGAGGAGAATATCGAAAGGAGGTCCGTTGGTCACCCATCCAAACCCCGGCCTCGCCTAGCGTTGCTTGGCTTCAGATATCAGTGAACCGGCGTTCTCCGTTCGAGCTATCCCCGCGGATACCCGTAGTAGTCTGTAATCTCGTCCGAATCACTTACTACGTCATTTCATAGGACCAAAGAAGAATCACGTTCATTGTTCCTCATGACTTCCGAAATGAGAAATGATATAATGGCCATAATGAAATCGAATAAAACAGTATACCTACAGCTTGGCAAACATAACTGCAATTGTGAAAATATTCACGCACACGATGCGCATTAGTCGTACGACGGACTATCCAGTGATATTCACGTGCTTGTTTCGCAAGAAGTGGGAATTTCACAATCTCAGCTATGTTTGCCAAACTGTACTTACAAATGAACAAAACTGTATTCTTAACCTATTGAAAATACATACTCCTGTATAACTGTATTTCAAATCTTTTTTATTTATTGTGCTATGACCCTTTATCGAAGTTATGTTAGCCGTTACCAAGAACTCTCCGTTACTCTTAGCGACAGCCGTTGTATATTCACTTTGTTGTATTTGAAGCATGTAATGTCAATAAAAAAAACTTCGAGCAGCACAACACTGTCCCGTCTCATAAGACCCTACAATTCAGCCGACTGGGATGGTCTTCGCATGTTTTTCTCAGCATTTCCATAGGAAAGAGCGTGTTTCTCTGTTGGAGATCCAACATAATGCACTGAGACATTATCAGAAATCATAATGCTTGGGATGGAAACATATATATATATATATATATAAGATGTCATGAATAACTTCCTGTTATATATATATATATATGTATATATATATATATATATATATATATATATATATATATATATATATATATATATATACCAAATACGTCAAGAAAAACATCATCTGAAAAACTCTTCAGCAGAAACTGCTCCAGAGCTGTCGCTCTGAGATGAATGGTTTCCGGGTATGTGGATGGGGCGTCGTAGTCCAACAGATTAGCCATTGCGCTCACCAGACCTCACACCTCTTGATTACTTTCTTTGGAGCTATGTGAAATCAGCAGTTTTTAACATGGTTTGAGGGTCGTTAGATGAACTGCGTCGTGGAATGACTCAAGAGTGTTCAGAAATAACACCTCAACCTTGTTAAATGTTAGTGAAGAGCTTAGAACACGACTGTTTATTTGTCACGAAATGCGGGTGGACATGTCAAACATATTTCAAAATAGATACTAACAGTATTTAGCTGGAAGTTCAGTTTATAATAAGTCATTATCTTCATTTTAGGAGTAAGTCATTATGTTAATAAAGTTTGTCAGTTACATTTGATACGGTTTCATCTGTACTACTTTTCCGAAAGATTCAACAACCTATAAAATTGTAAAAATGGTATGACGAGTAGTACCACATTCATGGTACACATCAGCAGTTAGCAACACTAAGATAACTTCCAAAAAGTTAGGATAGGAAAGTGAAATCTATTTGGTTCCGTTTTTACGAGTTTCTCACTGAACTGCATAGTGCAAAAGTAGTCGAAATAATAATTTACATGTTCATACTGCCAAAACTAATAACTTATATACATTTAAAAAATGAACTACCGCAGCACTTTTTGGAGACACTATCAATAAAACGTAAGCCTTGTTACGGGTTTATTTTGCACTAGAAAACCCTTTCTGTTTTAATACAATATCATCAGAAATTCTCTGTCATTGATATACACTTTCCACTCTGTACGCCACTGTATCAAAATGACAACTTGATCGTTGTCATGTAGAGCTTGTTCCGAATGTTAGTACTTACCTTTGCCGTACTAGTTCGAGCGGACATGAACCTGCCTTAAGCTAATGACAGTTATCAGTTGTTCAATTTTGCGGAATGACAGCGTTGTTTTGTAAACATACTTTTGGTTAGTCTAGTGTTTTGTGTTAAGAACTCATTCCTACTCTATCTCTGTCTTGTGTCATTTAGGTACCTACTTCACATTCGAATACTTGACCTTGTTTGTGTTTGGTTCTGAGATTGAGAGGCTGGCGTTTTCGTCTTGGTTCAGTTGGCAACACTGAATCTTAAGGTGTTCTTTTCATAGCTCCAAGTAGCTCGAGGTAGTTCCTGGACTGTTCCCACCGAACACTAACGAACAAGAAAGCGCCTTGTCAGATATTGACAGTTTTGACTTCTGAGAGATATTTCCTCTTCCTTATTTGATCTTGATGAGTGACTGACCTATTTTGAAGATTTCTAATTAAAGTTTGATCATCGTTGGTGGATCTTGGGAAAATTCATATCAGGAGAGTTTCTCATATTGTTTGCGATTTTTGACGCTATATATTTTTGAGAAATCTCCGTTCGCTTTGCGGATTTTTGAGGTTAGAAGTCACTTCATCATTGTGTGAAACCACTGAAACGATAAACTCGCTATCTGACAGCAAACATACCATCAAAGCTGTTATCAGAACCCTCCCACTTAATAGAGGTTAGTATTTGCATTTGGGCTCTACTTATGGCCCCATACAAGTGTAATCAGAATTCAGACTGGTATTGTTCATTCAAGGGTGCTCCGCTGCGGCTACCACTTTGCTACTGCTCCGCTGCGGCTATTGCTTGCTACCCCTCTGCTACCACTCTGCTACTGCTCCGCTGTGGCGGCTACTACTTTGCTACTGTTGCTGCTTCGCCGCTGGTAGTGCTCCACTACGGTTTATTGCTACTACTCTGCTACCGTTTATTGGAGTTCCACTAATGTGATTGTCTTTCCACTATTCCACTACTGTGATTGTTCCTGCTCAACTGTAGTTGTCCCGCTGTATATCTGTTGTTCGTCCCCATTGTTGGTATTCTTCGTTGAGGGTGTTCGTCCCAGATGTACTGGTACTTAGATTGATTGAGACGTACCCACTGTCTTACGAAGGAAACCTACTTATGATCAGATAAGTTTAGCATAAGAGATTGCCCCTAAGGAATCAGTAATCATAATTGTAAGCTATCGTGACGTCACAGGCATAGCCCTCACTGGAGGTTCAATATTTTATTTAGTTAACCAGTACACCATTCTCAATCTATTGAATCCATCTTGGTGGTACCATATTTGTGTAACATACATCAATATATTTTATTAGTAAGGGTCATGACTATTTCTTTTATTCTGGTCCAAGTTATCTATGCGTCAGGGAAGACAAAACCTCTACATATTTATATATTATTAATATACCATTTACAGGTATCTATTCTTTAATATTTTATTAATATTAGTGCAGTGGGTTGTCCCATTCCATCAGGGTGGTTTCGGATTTTTCACTAGCGATAAATCCGTGGCGCTCCGGAAAATTAACCCCATATTTCAATCTTATCGAAATCAATTTTTATTGTCGAATCCACGCCTACTGAGCTACTGGGTATGTTAGAGGCGTGACACATCATTGCACATTCACTGCTCTCCTTTCCTAAATTTCGCCCCTAACAGCCTTTTGTGTTCAACATATTTTTGTAATATGTAAAATTAGGAATTTAAGGAGGGGGGGCGACAAACTTTTGGTCCTCACTGTATTTTTGCACTTTGTTAATAAGAAATCTCTTCTAGGACACTAATGTCTATATTGATTGATTCATAAACGCCACTATGACTGAATTTACACCGATATCGACTAATGAGATACAAAAATATAAACTTTTCACTATATTTCCTAACCACCTACATTAAGCCGTGATACGTAATTCGTATTGGTAAGCCTATCTATGGGTAAACAAAAAGTGTTATTGCAATACCCCGCCTGGTAGGGCTAATTTGATACGATGATGGGGCTAAAGTGACACAGCATTATATTTCAATTAATATGGTTAATAGAAGTAAGACGAGGCCAAAATGACACAGCTCTGGGGCTAATGTATTACCAGTAATTTTTTAAAACTTTTATCTTAAGCCATATGAAAGAAACAAGCGTGACTCGATCATGTTCTCCGCTCAAAAATAACACCTTGAGAAAAATATATTTTTTTTTAATATTTCACACATTTTTATATTTGTTTTTTCCAAGAAAGTTTTGAAGGTTTGCAATATGAAGCCATTTCGACTGAATCCAATAGCCCCTTTGGCTGCACAATAGCCCCTTCGGCTGTATCACTATAGCCCTTTCGGCTGTATCACAATAGCCCCTAAATGTGATCTCATATATCTCGTGATAAGGTTAATAATAATTGTGAAGTTTAAAAATGCAGAAACATAAAGCTATCTTTTTCCAATAAGAGTGGGGAATTGAAACATTTCTACTGAAATAAACAACGTAGTTACAATGAAAGTTTACATTCAGTCACTGAAAACGACCGCTGTTACATTTATTTTTTATTGTCCAGTTACCACGTAAAATGAGTAATTTTTTTAGGCCCAGACATAGGAGAATGTATAACTTCGTTAGTATTTTTTTTGTTGTCTTTTTGGCTTATACCACGTATATCATTTTCTGGTGTATCATGCTTGCCCTACTTTCCAACGTGTATAACATCACCCCCGATTGACCCTAGTAGTTCGGCATTTTATTAATCGCAACTTATGAGTGCCAAGATTCTAACCGCATGTAATACTGCTCTAAATATGTACGAGGATATATCGAAAAATTCTTAGCCTACTATAGAACCAAACAAAATTTCAATGCCAAAATATTTTATTACTCAACATATTCTCCTACATTTATTACAGCGAACCTGCAACGTCTCTAGACCTTTAAAAAAAATGTTTCTTCTTGCTCTGCAAACCAGACCTCCACAGCTTTTATCACCTCCTTGTTAGAAGAAAATTTACGACTTTTTAATTAAACTTTTTTTCAGTTGAGGAAAGAGATGATAGTCGGACGGAGCCAAATCTGGTGGATAAGGGGGGTGTTCTTGTAATTCAAACCCTAAATCACGAATTTTTTGCATGGCAACATGAGATTTGTGTGCAGGGGCGTTGTACTGCAAAAACAAAACACCTTTGGACAGCTTTCCGCGTCTTTTCTCTTTAATTTTTTCCCGCAGAGTGGTCAGTAATGTCGAATAGTAATTTCCAGTTATTGTTCTACCCTTATCCAAAAAATCAATCATGATTACTCCATGGCAATCCCAAAAAACTGAAGCAAGAACTTTTCCAGCATATTTTTGGACACGAAACTTCTTAGGTCTTGGAGAACCGGAGTGTCGCCATTCCATCGATTGTTGCTTTGTTTCTGGATCGTAGAAATGTACCCAAGTCTCATACATAGTAACAATATTCGGTTTAAGAAGTCTACATCGTTTTCAAATCGAGCACAGATCGAACGCGATGCTACTACCCTTGCACGCTTTTGGCCAACATTCAAACATTTGGGGATCCATTTTGCAGCAATTTTTCTCATGTCCAAATTGACGTGAACTATATAATGAACGCGTTCGTATGAAATATTCAGTGCTTCAGATATCCCTTTTAGCCCAATTCGACGGTCTGTTAAAATCATGTCAGGAACTGCATCGATATTTTCGGGGACTGATACAGAAACTGGCCTTCCCGATCGGTCATTATCTTCAATGGAAAATTTACCTCTTTTGAACCTTGCAGTCCAATTTTTCACGGTCGCATACGAAGGACATTGATCACCAAGGGTATTAAGCATATCTTCGTAAATCTGCTTACCTCTTAACCCTTTTAAATACAGATACTTGATGATGGCTCGATACTCCAATCTTTCGATTTTCACAATTTCGGTGGACATATTTTTTCATTTAATTTATTGCGTAACTCGGGTTTACTTTTTTGACGTCAAACTTTACACTGACACTTCTAATAAGTTATTGTTCGTTGCTGTAGTAACGCAATATTTTGTTTATGCAGGGAACTGGTCTAGGCTAACTAGATATCAATACATCCTCGTATCACATGCACAATCCCACCCTCTCGAAATTTCTGGACGCCACTGGTCCCCTACATATAAGACCACCAATTACTCCGAACGCAAAGCGGAATATTCGTGTTCATTCATTTGAATCTGAAGCAGTTTTCAAGATCTTCCGTTCATTGAGAAGTTCGAAAGTATATGGCTTTATAACCATGTGGTAAACATTTGTTGGTATTCTGTTTGTGCAGCGGAAAATTATATACATTCACATAACGAATACGTTTTCATTCAAACGGAGGAGTTCATTATTTATTTACAGACAGTTTGAATGTCTTGTTGATTGCTGAATCAGCATAGCAAGGATACGGGTATTTGATATCAACTCGAATTAATATATTATCTCTATTTAGAATGTAATCCAATGTTTTTTAATAAGCTTACTTATTGATATGAATGACAGTTTTGCAATGGTTGTCAACGTTTTGTCTGTCGAAGTATCTAAAATAAAAGCACTTGATACACTATTTGATCGAAATTAATGTTGAAACGGTGTTTTCCTTTTTTCATAATCTTATGTTTGATTATTAAGTGTTAAAAGGTTTAAAATTAATGTGAGAATCTGACCAAATCAATGCGAGTTTATTTAAAATTTTAAAAATTAATTAAAATAATGTTCAGTAAAATGAGCTGAGAATGAAAATATGTTAAAAAGTTGGAACGAATCCGTGAAAGACATTTGTTAAAAACTAACTTTTCTCAAATTTTGTTTACTAATCAGTTTCTGCTTTGAAAATAATAGATATAAAATGACGAGCAGTAATTTGTTTGTTTTTGTTAATACCTTGTTTCATTATTATTTTTTTTGTTTTTATTCCATACTGGTCAAATTTGATATTGTTTCAAATAAATTACAAAAACTACTTACACAATGAATTCAAGCGAATTACAAAACATTGTTTTAATTTTTTTCTCGATAACGGTTGCAGATGAGTAAAAATTACAAGAGACAAAAAAAGTTTATAAACAAAATAAAAAATTATTTCGTATTTCAGAATCCACCAGCGGCATACTACAAAAAAGTTTATGGAGAGAAAAAGGATTGACCCCTGAAAAAATATCTCCCTGTAGATTCTTACAATCACTCGGCATGATGGATGATGAACGCCCTAAAACGTAACCTATGTTTCAAAGAAGTCAATATCTCAAAGACTGAAGAAAAAATTTAAAAATCTTGCGGACATGTTGATGAAAGAAAGAGTCTTTCTTACTTTACAATAACAAAAAGACCTGTTAAAATGTAATATATTTATCTACTTTGAGTGCTATGGGAGTTTTGTTCTGTTTAAAAAGGTTTCCAATTGTTTTTCTTTTTCTATATTGGAAGACAGGTCGAAAGTCGGTAATTTGGGTATAAAAACAGTTGATGTATATTTTCCATGCTCGCACAAGCTCTGCTTTTGAGGGGTTTCTCCGAAAACCTGGGAAGTTTCGTAAAAACATTTTTTTATTTTAGTGAAAAAGATAAAAAGTTACAAATTTGGAAATTACAGTCGATGACGACCTCAAATTTGAAGACCATATTGCACTGATGATACAGAATGTAGTGTATCACTAATTCTTGAATACCGATGAGCAACAGAGAATTGAGAAGGTTTGAGATTTTCATTTGGTGAATACCAATGAGCAACAGAAAATTGAGAAGGTTTGAGATTTTCCTTTGGTATTAGAAAGAGGGGATCCATTTCACACTGCCTTGGATGAAAAATAGTCACTCATACACCCCCATATTTATACAGGGTGACCCAGGATTAAACCGCCATACGTATAGAATCGATTTTTTAGGTGAAGAGGAAACTTTTTTTCGTATAAGAATGTGTCCTAACTTTTTATATATTTTGGTAATTTTAATCAAATCTGGCATCCTCATTTGTGGTAACAAGGCCCTTCTTTTAATGTACTTATAATAAAATCATTGATCATAGTGGCGTCCCAAAGAGTACTATAATGGATATTAGGACAAATTATTGAACTCCACTGTTCTTTTTGTATGCTCAATTTTATTCAGCAATGAAATACAATTTTTTTGTCTGTTTAATTATTATCGTATCTCGCTTCATTTTGAGAAACAATTAAAAAACCGTTTTCTTGCATGTAACAAAAAAAGGATCCAAGTAATTGATATTAGGACAAATTAAATTTATTTCAATTTATAAGAAAACGGGAAACAAACATTCACAAAATTATAGGGGTCAAGTCAGGAGATCGTGCAGGCCAAGAAACTTGTACACCCTACCCTGTATCTCGAAAACTAAGCAAGTTAGGACAAATGATTATAGGAAACAAAAATATTATTTTTGCCGAAACGTTTTTTCGGTTTGACATTGTATAATAAATACACTAAAGGCAAACTTATTAGGAAACATATATTCAAAAACTCTTCGTAACTTCGACTTTTCAAAAAGAGGAAATCTCTCCTAAATGTCGTTATCCCATACGAACCTCCAGTTACTCGGGGTTTCAAAAGCATTTTCAGAACCCTCAATATGAAGATAAAATACAAAACGTTATGTAAACTACGATAAATCTTGGATACTCCCAAATATAAGACAGGAGAAAAAGAAAAGTCAGGGATTTATGAAATGAGCTGTAAGGACTGCGAGAACTATATGGGTCAAACTACAAGGGTCATTGAAGACGGTTCAAAGAGCACAAATATCATGTCCGATTTTGAAGACAAGAAAAATCGAGTGTTACCCAATGTTTTTGATCAGACAAGTTCATGACCATATACTTCTCGATGCATTCGAGAGTTTAGAAGTTGCCAAGTGTGAAAAAAGCATTAATTATGATAAGGCCATACAGCCCATTGTTTAAGTTCATAGTACAATGAAGGTTTCTCCTCCTTATAATAGAGTCATTAGTCATTAATTTCTGAGAAATGTACGTCATTGAATTCAAAACAAGTAGGTGTTAAATTAATTTAAAGAAAGTAAATAAAAAAAATTAGGTTAGCATTGTTGAAGTGTAAATACCATTTTTCAAAATAATTTCAGTTTTTTACTGCTCGCAATAGACACTTTACTGTTAAAACTGTTCAAATTATTTAAAGGACCACCAGGGACGGCTTCAGAGTTTTGTGCGTCCTGAGGCAAACGATAAAATATGCGCCCTCCCCCACAAAAAAAAACTGACTACCATACCAGTACTAGTTTGGGTAAATTACATTCTTTCTAATAATAATTTTCAACTAAATAATATATATACTTCTTTATTATTTTATTGGATATTGAAAGAAAAAATACTTTAAAAATTTACCGTTCTGTAATCCGACTTGAGTTTCATTCATTTTTGAAACCTATAGTTTTCACCAGATTTCTCGCGAACTGCTAACGAGAAAGGTAACGTGTGTGGTATTTTTGAAAAGGTAATTGAACGATGAATGATGAATGAGGTATCACTCAACCCCCCTTTTAATTTAAGATTTTAGGGGTTGTGTCCACCTCCGCTAGTGGGTTGATGTAGGTAATTTAATTGACAACCAGCCTATAAAATGTCCCCCTCAAAAATAGGTTCAACGTGTTTTTGCATATTTTGAGATTTTGTTTAGGGGCCGAAATATAAACGGTGGTACGTTTTCAAATTGACACCCTGTATAGCTTAGTAAGATGTCGCACCTTCTGAAGATGCTAACTTTCTTGGCGAAACGCTAGTAATGTATAATCTGAAGTAGTTTTAGTGTTCCTGTTGCAACTTTTTTTCATTGTTATTTTTTGGTTTTTATTCTTATTATGAAATTCAACGATACGTTCTGATTCGAAAAAGATTATAAATAGCCTAATCGGACGAGGTCATGAGACTTTCGCTTCCTGTCATATAATTTTTTTTTTTTTACATATAAAAGTAGTTTCTATTCTAATTTTGCACATGTGCCTCAAATTGGATTCTTCCGCTGCAACTTACTTTTAGTTTTTGGTATATTTTTTATAACGAATCACCAGATTCATGATGATACTACTTTTTAATTACTAATATCGAAGAAAAATGCTTACATTTTAAAGAAAATGCTAATGCTGTTTCAGTTTTCTGTTGTTTGGAGCAAATTCGTTGAGCATTTTGGATAGAAACGTATTTGAATCGATTTCTTTTCAGTACTAATATTATACCAAAGTCATTGATACAAAAATCACCAAACTACGCATCTAACCAAAATTTAGGACACTATATCAAATTCGACAGGTAAGTATTGCCGATCGATAAAAAAATCATCAATGGCATGCATTGTCTGCATTATTTTCAAACTAAATTTGCGGGTACCGAACTTTTAAAAAAATCTTCCATTTTAATATGATGCGACCTTCAACGGTCATTGACTTGGTGTGCCCTTTGTTAGTTTTTCAACATTTATCACTCTAATTACAACATTATGAAAGTTTGTGGGATCTTTTTGACGATTTGTTTCGGTTTGGGGATACGTCATCCATCGTATCTGTTTGGGATCAAAAGAAACAAAGAGAATATCAAGAAATTGAAAGTATCAATAAAAAATGAACTCCGCTGTCACAGTGCAGCCATGCGTCAGCGACTACAAAATGCAATAAATTTCACTTTATGATGGAAATGTTATAAATAGATCTCGAAACTCTATTAAAAACCAGATATTTCCGTCTTCATGCATGATAAGTTAAATTTGGCACACAGTGTGGCGCTCATCTAATTCGAGAATTGAAAAAAAAAAATCAAAATTTATCACATTTCAACACTAAGTACCAATTTATTAGGTACATATACAGGGCAATTCAAATTCGACCCCCACCATTGGGATCTCCTAAACTACAGGAAATACGTCGAAGCTTAAATTGGGGCAAAGTTGCGTATTCTGGTGCTTGACAAAATACTGTTTTGACACTTGGAATATTCCGAGTATTTCCGGAAATATCGGGAAAAAACTGAAAATCGGAATTTTCGTTTTTATTTTTTTCTATCGTTATTTGACAACATAGCTCAAAACCAAAAGTATATTTTCGTTGATACTATTTTTCAGCTACACGTTTTCATGTTCAGATTTACTATCCGACGTTTCGTCTTCTGGCATTCATCATCAACTTTTTTTTCTGTTATGGGCGCCATATAGTTTTTTTATACAGAAAAATTGTGATTCTCATTCTGATTTTATTGATGTATAATTTGTTATGATTTGCACTTCTGAAACCACAGATATTAAAAAAAACAACTTCATCTGAGATGGCCATGACTCCATCGAAAAATTTTGTTTAATAAACACTAGTTGTCAGAACTCATTAAACATCATAAGTTTGCACAAATTCTTCAGTCGAAATGTCCTCATTCTCAAATGATGAAAAACGAGATATGTTGAAACTTTATTATAAATTTGATAGGAATAGTACGAAAACAGCACAAATTTATTTTGAATTATATCCGGAAAGACAACAGCCGGATAGAACATTATTCGGAATTTTGGACAAACACTTGGCTGAGTACGATGCTTTTCAAAAACCAAGAATGAAATATGGAAGCAGAATGCAACAAAATATTAGACGTAACTTATTAGCCGAGGTAAAATAATTGTTCATTCCATATTCGAAGAAGTATAATTATTTTTGGTACTTTTTTAGATAAATGCAGATCCTTCCAAATCAACACATCAAGTCTCGGCAGAAATGGAAGTGCCACAGGCGAGCGTTTGGAGGGAATTCAAAAAAAGTGGTTTGAAATGTTATAAGATACATATTTCACAAAAACTACATCCAGGTGATCCTGAGAGAAGGATGGAATTTTGAAGCTGACTCTCGAATAGGGTAGACCCTACAAACTTCTTGAAAAACATTATTTGGACCGACGAAAGTACTTTTTCGAACTGTGGTGTTTTTAATAGAAATAATGAGAGCACATTTGGAGTGAAAATAATCCACGACACTTCAGAGAAGTCAGACCACAAGTTCGGTTTCGTTTGAATGTGTGGGCTGGAATTTATGACGACCGAATACTTGGACCTCATTTCTTCTCTAATACTTTGAACGGGGAAACCTATCTTCGGTTCTTAAGAAACGAATTCGAAGAATATATGGATACGTTTCCCCTTGTTAATTATAACAGCTGCTGATTTCAGCACACAATAAAAGAGCAGTTTGCGAATATTTATACCAAAGATTTCCAAATAGGTGGTTAGGAAATTCTGGACCAGTGAGGTGGCCGGCAAGGTCACCTGACCTTACAGTTTTGGATACTTTCTTGTGGGGCACTTTAAAGAACAGAATCTATGGAGAGCAAGAATATGACACAGTAGATGAACTTAGAGATAATATCATCTCGCAATTCAGGTCTATCAGAAGAAGGGATATTGTTAGGGCTGTTCTTAATTTGAGACGACGAGCTCGGTTATGTATTCATGAGGAAGGCCATCATTTCGAACACTTGTTGTATTACTTTTTGTGCATTTTTTTACAAGCTCATGATTTCATTCTTGTTTTTTGAAGAGCACCGTACTCAGCCAAGTGTTTGCCCAAAATTCCGAATAATGTTCTATACGACTGTTGTCTTTCCGGATATAATTCAAAATAAATTTGTGTTGTTTTCGTACTATTCCTATCAAATTTATAATAAAGTTTCAACATATCTCGTTTTTCTTCATTTGAGAATGAGGACATTTCGACTGAAGTATTTGTGCAAACTTATGATGTTTAATGAGTTCTGACAACTAGTGTTTATTAAACAAAATTTTTCGATAGAGTCATGACCATCTCAGATGAAGTTGTTTTTTCTTTAATATCTGTGGTTTCGGAAGTGCAAATCATAACAAATTATACATCAATGAAATCAGAATGAGAATCACTATTTTTCTGTGTAAAAAAACAATATGGCGCCCATAACAGAAAAAAAAGTTGATGATGAATGCCAGAAGACGAAACGTCGGATACTAAATCTGAACATGAAAACGTGTAGCTGAAAAAAGTATCAATGAAAATGTACATTTGGTTTTGAGCTATGTTGTCAAATAACGATAGAAAAAAATAAAAACGAAAATTCCGATTTTCAGTTTTTTCCCGATATTTCCGGAAATACTCAGAATTTTCCAAGTTTCAAAACAGTATTTTGTTAAGCACCAGAATACGCAACTTTGCCCCAATTTAAGCTTCGACGTATCTACTGTAGTTTAGGAGATCCCAATGGTGGGGGTCGAATTTGAATTGCCCTGTATAGTAAAAACTTCAGGGGTGCTATTTTCAATGATAATATTCTGCACTGAGAAATTGCAATGTATATTATCAATGCTCAGAGCGGAAAATTATTTCAGATGGGAATCTTACTTCTATCGTTGAATTTTCAAACAACGAAACAACAGGAGGTATGTATACGCAATTGAAATAATATCTCAGTTAGCGTGTAAATTTTCATTTCATGTACTGAAAATAGTTGTGCAAATATCCTTCAACTAGGAAAACATCCGTACCTCCAACTGAAATGTACATCCGTCTTGGCGTTTCTCTTCATTCTTGTTTGTGCTGTTGCAGTTCATTTGAGGAATAGCAAGTAATAGGGGTATTTTGTGCATTGCATTGCAATAAAATAGGTAGTTTTATAATTCTACGGCTTTAAGGGCACTGCATTGTCCTGGTTCAAATCATAACTATCTGAAGGTGCCAAAATGTCCTATTCAATATGACTGAATCCAGAGAATGTGTTGTTAACTCTGGTGTCCCGCAGGGCTCCGTTCTTGGGCCGCTTTTATTCCTGCTCTATGTCAATGACTTGAACCATTTAGACATACAGGGTAAACTCATCATGTTTGCGGATGACACCACAATTCTCTGGCAGAATAAATCACTAACAAATCTTTCTGAACGAATTAATATTGATGTAAAAAGAGTGAAAGAATGGTGTATGTAATGCATATCTCCTATATCACTCATTGTTAATGAAATAAACATTGTCTCATTTAAGTGTCACATTGAGGAAATTTTTTTGGGGAGCGATCAGGAAAAAACGAGGGGCGAACCGCTGGTGAAATTTGTACACCGGTAATGTAATGTAATGGTAATTCATGGTAATTTACTGAATTACCATATTAATTCATAGGTAATTCATCGGTAATTCATGTAATTAATCGGTAATTCATAGAAAAAAGAAAAACCAACTATTGTTTGATTTCTCCAATTGATAGGTTATTAAAAACATACAATGATGATTTTCTTGAAGTCGATATATTTCACTTATCCTTACCATGTGTACGAAAAATTTGTTTAACTAAGCTAAGATATGATTTTCTTGTTGATACAGATAATTAGTAATTGTTAATACCTCAATGGTTCAATTTCATACTTCATTCTATTTTTTTTTATTCAATTTTTTCTATTTGCGATGTTAGCATTAGTATGTAAGAAGTGAAACTCTATTACTGGAAATTAGTAATAATTTCTGTTGGTTTTCCGAAATAAATAAATAAATAAATAAATAAATAAATAAATAAATAAATTCATCGGTAATTCATGTAATTCATCGGTAATTCATCCAGAATTTAAGTAGTCTGAATTGAGCTGCAGTAATAGTAAAATGACGTCATACCCAAGTAGCACACCTATATTGGTGAAATATTGGTACAATATTGTGAACATATTGGCAAAATATTTGAAATGCAATATTGGCGATATTGGTCCAATATTCGGCGATATTGGTCCAACATTACTTGAAAAATATTGGTGAAATATTATTGGCCTCAAAAAATTCGGCGATATTGGTACAATATCGCTTCACCGATATCTGAAGCCAAGCAACGGTAAGCGAGGCCATGGTTTGGATGGGTGACTAATGGACCTCCTTTCGATATTCCCCTCGGATCGTGCTAGGAATCGCACGTTAAAAGGTAAGACCTCGTTAATCCTTAGCTCGCACAAGTTTCGACTTTTGAGGGCTGCCGTTCGTAAGGGGACGACAGCTGGTTAACGGAAAAAACAATTTTAACAATTTTAACAATTTAACAATTTTTAACAATTTTTTAACAATTTTAACAATCTAGCGGATTTTCATCCAGGTTTAATCATGATATAATTTCAATGTTTCATTGAATATTCGGCCAATATTCATAATTCATCTTAATCTAGATGTAGGAAACAATATGGAGCATAGTTGGCTTTTTATTGTTCTATGAAATATTGGCGGATATTTTCAGCTGATTCGGCTATAAATGCATCGGTTTAAGGAACTCCGTCTTTGGTAAGTGGAAAACTAAATCCCATGACTTTATTATAAAGAGAATCATACTCAATCTTAGAAGATATTCGAGATGCATCTTTAGCGATCCATACGATTTTGGGGACTGTCTTTCTTCTAAAAATGTATTTAAACCGTCAAAATCGAAAATTCCTTCTTGCATTTTACGGCCATGTCATGTATCTGCTGAGGGTTGATAAGGAAGGTAGTACTTTTGGCAGATTCGAATACAGAATTTCGTATAGCAATTTCCACCTATATAATAAATATAGAGTGCAGTTCTTTTCACTACATCATCGAAAAAATTCTTATTGGATTTGACGTTGGAATTTTTATTTGACACGTCAATGAGCATATTCAAAAACTTGTCGATCCTTGTTGAATTTTTTTCAGATGTAGGTAACTCAATAGAGATTTGTGGATCATGCTCAGGTATATCTCCTTCATATATTAACATATTTTCCATAAATGATTGACTAATTTCGGAATCTACTCTAAGTGTCATTTTAACTTGCTGAATAAGGGGAATGAAACTTGTTAATAAAAGTTGACTTTCATCAGCTTTTTCTCTTTTCCTTCGGCATCTCTCCCTTCGAGAATATTTATTGGAAGACCATTTGGTTTTATCACCGGTTGGATTGTAATCCACTGATTGACTATTATTTGCACTTTTCTCTTCAGATTCATTACAATCAGTTTCTTCAGCAACAACATGACTATCTTCTGTATTTGGTTTGGTTACCGTCATTCTATGAATCGCTGACATATCTTTTTCCGTAACATTTAGAGTAATATTTTCAATAATGTCGACTTTTGTTTTTGACGAATTTCCATTTTTCATGTCAGATACTTCGGGACTTCGAAAAACAGAATCTTCATTTGGGAAGTAGTGTTTAATTGATTTGAATCCTGATTTTCGAGAGAGACTATTTTTATTTTTCAAATGACATTTAAAATGTTTGTAAAAATTACTATATATACACCTCTTTTGCTGATGGGATTTGTTTGCAGCCCGATAAAGATTTATCAAAGTTCCACAAAAACACACTACTTGACATTTGACCTCATTGTTGGAGTCAAGGGTACAATTGACTGACACTTCATTTGTGCGATTTTCAAAATATTTCCATTGATGATCATCACAGTTATTCCTAATCCATGACTTCAATGTCTTTCCAATAATCTCGTTTTCTGTGGAAATGTCGATGATTTTTGTTTGACAGAGTGGAGATCTAGATCTAGAACGTGCTCCCATATTTTGTTCGCAAGTGTGATCTGAAACTGACTTTAATGGTTCAGTTCGACTCGAGCTCCTAGACTCTGTTGATTTAGAATGTTTAGAATTTAGCAATAATAGTGCTCCTGAACATTTTTTCTCGTAGTAGTCCTTTAGTTTATTTAAAATTTGTTTGTGTCCACTCATTATTGTATACTCTGCTGGGACAATTTTTGAACAGAGTAATCTTCATATTCATTTTCATTTATCATTCTAGGCAATTTCTCGCGTGCGAATAAATGCATATCCGTGATTTCTTGTTCAGTGATATCTGCAATAACACTTAATGCACTATAGCCATTGATGGATAAAATTTTTTTGAAGTCTGGGGGTATTTTGAAACCCAGAAATTTCTCTGCTTCAAGGAACTTTTATTATCAACCTTCATGTTCATATCCAAATTCACATCAATTTCAACATCCATTCCTGTGGAAAATATAATGATCTCATAGTCCCATTTTGTAGTACTCGCTACGCTCGTACTACAAAATTTCATATGCCTACTCGTGGGAAATGTATGTCATTTCATGCTCATTGTACAATATACTATTCTGGGGTTACATATTGATAAAAACCTAGGTTTTGAAAGCCATGTCAGGAACTTGCGCAAGAGGTTAGCCTCGGGTTGTTATGCTATGCGCATTGCATTTAATTAATTAGATATTGCTAATACCCCCTCAACTCACAATACACGTTTATCACATCAAGCTCCACTCTCTACCCCTACGTCAACCTGAACACAAAACTCACTTAAATAGCAGAAAATTGTACAATTTTCTTCCTATTACAATAAAAGAAATACAGAGTGAGCTCAAATCGAAAAAGCAGTGAAAAAGCTATCAGTTACGAAGGCCTATCACTCTACGGAGGAATTCTATGAAGATTAATTCCACTAAAGTTTTAGAATTTTATCTAACGTTTATAATAATTATGAATTACATCATTTATGATTTTATGTTATACTTTCACATTTCTAACGGCCAATCTTATATGGTGCAGTCCTTTTTAAAAATGTATGTCACTTATTCTTACAAAACACCTATTATCCACATATTAGTGATAGTACAGACTGTATTGGTGTCAAATTTCATGCTGTACATTTCACTTTCTTCATGTTCTATTTATTTTTTTGTGCTTTGTCTACAAGAATGTGTTTCTCTTCAGATAATAAAGTGTACTTTGATTGATCGATTTCATAAATCACTAAGATGTGCCCGATTATTAAATTTGATTTGATATCAGATATCAGTTATTCAGATGATTTATTTATTCATTTGAATCATCTAGATCTTCAACGAATTTGCTTCTAAAAGCGATTTTTAAACATCTTGCAATTTATTTCAGTTGAAAATCCAAACCCTGTGCTGCACTGTAAGTCATGACGCTGGAATCATCGATTTGTTCAACGCGTAATTGGAGAATTACGTAAGAGAAAATGGGGACTGGATATGATTGCATATTACCAAACATGGACGTCGAATTGCAGTTGCATCTACCTATAATGAATGCATAGAATAACAGTCCATGTATGCAGGAAAAGAGCAATTTCGAAAACTGATACGCACGTAAGTCAAGTACATTTCGTAGGAATCGATAGCAATAAACTTGGATGTTCCGATAAATCAAGGGAAAAGCGCAATTTGTTATGCAAAACAGCTGTCAGTGGTATGTACGTAAGTTTATTATCTCTATTGTGCGAATACCAAACAAATTTCTATAGCTTCATTCCTCTGACGAATTTCTCGAAAAACAATTTTTAGGCCAATAATTTTAACATTTAAAATATAAAACGGGGAAAAAATAGCAAAACAACGCAAACTTTAAAAAAAATTTATTGAAAACAAAAAAAATATCATCCTTAATCGTTCTCCAATTCTGCGACCATTTCCAAGTTTGGCATCAGAGTAAATAAATTATTTATTCATACTTTTGTAATAACTAGGCCGAAAAAAATGTAGAAGAGTGTCAAACGCAAAGAAACGTTTTTCTCTATGTCATAAGTCTTGCCGAATCTCTGTCACCTCCGCCTATGGCAACATATTTTTTTTGTTTATTTTACACTAAAAAATTTGTTCGCAACCTGAATTGATTGGTCGGGAACGTAGGTAGTAATTTCCCCGGAAACATATTAAATATGCCACCACCACAGATTTCGGGAACTCTGTCAAATTTGAAAACAATGAAAAAATTGATTTTTATTTATTTGACAAAGTTACACAAATCTGTGATGGCAAATTTTATGTTTTCTAGGAAATTACTACCTACGTCCGACCAGCTCAAAAATGTTTTGCATTATTTCAAAAACATATTTTTTTTCTTATTTTATACTAAAAAATGTTTGTTTGCAACTGAATTTATTATGGTCGGAAATGTAGGTAGTTATTTCCCAGAAAACATGTTAAATTTGCCACCACCAGAGATTTCGGGAACTTCGTCGAATTTGAAGAGAATGAAAAAAATGCAAAATTGTTTTTTATTATTTGACAAAGTTCACAAATATCATGTTTTCTAGGAAATTACTACCTACGTTACCGACCAGCTCAAAAAACTTTTTGCATTATTTCTGAAACATATTTTTTTCCTTATTTTACACTAAAAAAAAAATTGTTTGCAACCTGAATTGATTATGGAAATGATGCGAAAGTTTATGGAGTTGGTCGAGAAATTACTACCTGCGTACCGAACAGCTCAAAAAACGTTTGCAATATTACAGCAACATTTTTTTCTGCTTACTTTACACTTAAAAATTTTGGTTGCAACCTGAATTGATTTTGGAAATGTTGCAAAAGTTTATGGAGTTGGTCGGAAACGTAGGCAATAATACCCCTAAACGACAACCATCTTAGTACACCTCCAATCATATTTTCTTCAAAATCACCTCACTACAGACTCACTCCTTAATGATTCATAACATATAAAGAAGAAAATTTAAATATCATCATATCTTAAAAAAGTGGAAACAATCAATAAATATATTACAAGTTTATCAAGCAATCAGTTACGACTTGGTCATAAAACTGAAAAATACTATGATAACAAAGATAGATTAATTTTTTGGATTTTTCAACTCGACACAGGATAACGTTATTTCAAATTTAAAGTCTACAAAATTTGGTACTGATTTGACGGTTTGAATATAAAAACTTGCTTTGAGAGAATGTTATATACAAATGGATGTTTTTTTCTTAAACATCAAATTGATTCCAATCTCAACTAACCTCTGGAAAGAAAATTATATTGGCACGCAGTTATAATCCAATTATATTATATATTTATTATACTATTGGTATTAACCATCCTCATAATCCTCACAATAATCATGTATAAGAAATGAGGCTTAACCATAACCTCAAAAAATGTTACCACCTCTTTTCTACCATGGTAGATAGATTCTCACATTTTTAGTACGATATCCTTCGTTGTAAGAGATAAAAAAGTCGGATTTACTCGAAATAAGAAGCATTAACCTAACTCAACCTAATCTAACCTGCCATGTTCAAAGTATTCTTGGACTATTATGTAGAGAATTTCATCGCCTGTTATTTCATCAAAGCCATTTTCCGACTCTTACTTCCTGAAACTCAAAAAACTATTTTTTTTTCAACTTGAAGTCAATTTGTTTTTAGTTCCACCCCGTATTTTCTGTTGCTGCAATTCATCGGTCACTTTCGGCACAAATTTGTCTGTGGTTACTGGACTATATCTTGTCAAAGGTATTTTAATTTAAAGCATACATTAAAATAAGAACTACTATTTGAAAAAACTGATAGCTGAAAATCTACTGGGGTTTGGTATAGGGATCCCCAACTGAAAACCAACACAAAATAGGGTGTTCCATTGTTAAAAAAAAATTCACAGTGATTTTTGCACATACAGTATACTATTGACAAACTGGTTATATTAAAATCAATAGTCTAAAACCTCTTTGATGCATGGTCACATTTCAGAGGTATAATCTCTAAAGATTTCGATGTTGTTTAGTTTCAAATCGCATCTAGCATTTTCACAAAAAAAAATCAATAACTCGAGACCGACTAGAGTTGGGTACGTAGTACTTTAAATGAAATCACATTATTTTTTGAAGGCCCTTCTAAAAATGAAACAAAATATAGAGTGATTCATAAAAAAACACAACTTTGATAAGTCACACATTTTTGACCTACCCTGTACTACCCAAAATCAATTCGTTTGGCGTCCAGAGACCGTCTCGTTATGGGGAGACCGTATAATTTTTCTTCCATAGCACCTATTTTTAAAAACAAATATTTATTTGTCTCACAATAGTCACAACTTTGTAATATTTTTGAAAATTTATATAATTAATGTGTGTGCGCGTGTAATGTATCTGCAACTGGGTATACGTTTTAGAGTTTGAACAAAACACAGAAAAATGTTCTACTTGTACAGCAAAAAACGGAGAATATTAGTTACTGGATTTTAATTTCAATAATGACTGACGATTTGAACAGTTTCTCTAAAAAAATGGTTATTTCGATGTAACAAAGCTCACCTGATCACAGATAATATCCCATTTCTTGTCGTAGTCGTAACTCTTGAGTAGTTTTGCTTTGTCTGGAGGTAGATCCATGGAAGCCTGAAAAAAAAATACTGATAAGGCTAGAGATACATGAAAAACCGACGAAATTATTAACATTCAAAATCATAGAAATTCTTTGCAAATCAACTAATTGGCCATGACTCTATCAGAACTTGAATGAAATACGGCAATTGAAAGATAAACAACTTTTCCACATGCATTTTTTTTAAATTTCAATATCCACGCCCATTTTTAACAATTGTCAGTTAAAAAAATGTTAATTTTAATAGGTAAGAAAGTCATGGGGGACTACATCTGAGTAAGTAATTTTGTACTCTCCTGGATCAAATAAAAAACATCCAATATGACGCAAATTTCGTGGATAACACAATATAATGCCATTAAGAATTGAAATGAACAAAACGCTACAGTAATTTACTATAACGTCAAGAATTTCATTGATAGTAAATATATCAATCACTCTCTACTTTAGATACACCGTAACATAAACAATGAAAAAATCATTCACAGATGTGTTTACTCTCAATTACCAAATCTAATAATTCATTGATTATTTCTCAATTAGTTATTATTAATGTTTTCGATCTCGTTATTGTCGAGAAGTGAATAATTCGAGTCATACCAATTGAAGTCAAACAACTGCACATCTGTTAGGCCCCTATTAACGCGAGCAAGTAGTGGGAAATAAGTTTCAAGATTATTCGTGAGCCGCTCAACTGGTGGCGCAACTTTCCCATAATTGCTGACTTCACAACGAGAAAATGCCAATCAAATATACTTTACTGTCCAAGAAATAATCCTAATTGATAAAGTAAAATATAAATTGCATAAAGTCATGAAAATAAAAAAAAAATATGAAAATATGAATAATAATTATTTTATAACCTGACAGGACAAGATTTTCTACATTTTAAACAAAATTATCTTTTTGGTTTTCGCACAGAGACAAGACTTAATGTTAATTATTTGGTGCCCTGCACATAACTCTCTGACAGTTAAGAACTTTTTAAAATCATGATTCAATTTCATTAGTTTGATGAAGAGATACACTTTAATCATTATGAGATGGGTTTTAATTTTTCCAGCAAGTTCATAAGAAAATATTGCACCAGCACGAACGAAAATAAACGTTTTGAATGAATACCCATACGCTGCCGCGATCTCGACCACGACTTTATCGAAGCGTAACGCTGCCCGTCTCACTGGCGATGCTGTCTTGCTACTTTCACTCCGGTGAAGCTATTTTTTTAAGCTAGGCAAATTCAGAATTTGATACGTTACTGACGAAATCAAATAAAAAATTACCGTCCAATCACCTTATTAGCGAACTTTGCTAAGGCCTTTGAAATCTCAATCTATAATAAGGTATTTCATTGGGTAAAAAATAAAATGTAATAATAATAATGATAATAGGTATTTATTCAAACCACAAAATCACAGATGGACAGGTACATAATAAATGATTAATAGATATCGGGTGCATTGATATGTGTGTAACACACTAGGTTCGAATAAAATGTTAAAAATAATCGCATTAAAATTATAAATCATATTAGGAATATAAGAACAATCACCTAATGATATAATATACGAACTACACGAGTAAAAACTTACAGTAGAATCAGATATATAAAAAAGAAAAACAGTCAGTTCAAATCAAAGATATAAGTATACATATAATACTACGCTAAGCAAGACATTTAAAAATATTACCAAAATTTCGGTTTACAAAGATTTAAAATAGTAATTACATTAACAGTTCGGCAACTCTTTCCCAAGCCCTTCTTATACAATATCAAAGCATTAATTTTTTGTATAAAGAGAGGTATGGAGTTATTTTCGGGGCCATATATGACCGCCAATAGATTTAGACATTTGTGGGATTTTGTGATGTTTTTTCCGAGTTTGGTAATCATGGTTAGAAAAGATTGAATTAATATGTTTTTCGCGTTGGTATTTTATGTTGATATTGTTATAAAAAAGCTGACGTATATCGAATACATGTGTGCTTTACGAAATAGCGCTTCAGTTGAATATTTATAATCTTTGGACATTATCAGTTTGAGGAACCTTTTTTGCAGTATTTCTAGAGGATGAATATGTGTTTTCACTGCCCCTCCCCACCCTACTATACAATAACGCAAGTGACTCTCAAGTAATGCATGGTACAACACTGAGCTGATGGAAAGGTAATATGTCTTTCAGATACTTAAACTTGTAAAAAATCATGTATAATTTATTAATAATAATATAATAATAATAATAATAATAACATTTATTCAAGAAATAAATCAACATAGGTTTTTACTCAATAAGTGATTCAACACTTGTTTTGAGGAAAAAATGGTAAACATTAACATAATAAATAAATATAGTGAATGATAAAATTAAGAGATAGTCTTGTTGAAGTGATAATAAATATAAATAAAAACACAAATGCATAACATATAACAAGTATAAAATTACATAAAATTTGGAGTAACATTCATAAACTGATTTCAATGGTAGTGTACATTAAAATTTAAAGTTCGTAGAAAGTAACGATGGAATGAAAAGGTACAAATACGTCGATATTGGGAAATTTGGGAATAAATATATATTTCCTTCATCAAGATGAAAATAATGTGAATGGGCATGTACTAAGAAACTGGCGATTGCAAGACCATCCTTTATTGTATTTGAGATGTCACCATCTTTCTAGGATTGCTGGTTATGAACGTTTTCAGTTGATATTTGAAATTTGCCACGGAATTGATATTTTTCATGTATTCAGGCAAAGAGTTATATATCTTTGGAGCAATATATGAGTATGCTCGTTGACAAAGTGTTTTGGACATTTGTGGCACAAGGAACTACAGACATAATTAAAATGAGAATCCCATTTGAGATTCATTTCTATTATTACTCCCAGATATTTAACATTTTGTTGAGGCAGGATTCTATATTGTTGTCCCATTGTGGCAATCGTGAGGCTATTAAATGTTGGTGAGTTGGAAATTTATAAAGTACATTGTACATAGAACTGATGGAATTTATCCCGAAAAAGGCTTAGACAATAATATTTTGTTAGATTTTCGATGTTATCATTGGAAGATAGTAGAACTAACTCTGCTTGCCTATTTATTTATAAACTCACAAACTACCAAATTGATTGTCCAGATAGACTAAGCTATAGAGGATTTTCCCTCACAAAATAAAAGACGCAAAGCCTATACCAATTTTTATAAGATAGTTCGTCGATGAAAACCCCAGTTGTTGCCACAATCGCTTTGTGGAGTTTTTTAAACAAAAAAAAATTTTTTTGTTTTTTTGGAAATATCTCAAAAAATATTAAAGAACTTTTGTAGAGATTTATAAAACCTACAAAATGGATTTTCATACGACCGGATCCAATGAGAATATCCGGGAAAACCTCGAAAGAGAGATAATTTTTCAAAAATTTATAATTTTTATGAATCTGAAGCTGAACAAACAATATTGCAGAAACTGATAGATAATAATATGTGGTTCAACTGTGCGCAAATAGTATATTCTGTAACAAGGTTAGAATGAAAATTCGATGCGAGTGGAAAGAATTTTCATTCTAGCAGACTATATTTTCACCACGATCAAAGATAGGAAACGTGACAGCAATAATTTTGACACTTACTCAAATTTTGCAACTACGATGACAATCAACTGCGTCAAGGCTAATGTTATTATTGCTAACCAGTGTGAGAATATTATTCTATCACAAGAGAGAAAATGTAAATACATTTAAATTGCATGGGGGCAGAGGTGTTGCAGAATATTTCTTCAATCTCAAGAGAGAGAATTCCAGCGTTCTGTAATCAAATTTGATTTCAGAATTGGCAAATTCTGTGATGATCGTGGAGAAAATGTTTTCTGTCCGATGTGTAGTTTTTGCATAATCGCGTTATAAACAATTTAAGGGCACATCTTGCAAGGTGCTCCGATTCAAGGGAAATCGTCGTATTCAAATCCTGTAAACGGCATCTGGAAGTAGAGATCAATATCTACAATTTGTATATTTTGAATTTTCACCTGATAGGTGGGAAATTTGTTCCAATTGAATCCAAGGTGAGGTAGTGATTTTCCAGAAATTTAAAAAATGCCCATTATCTCGAAAACGCAGATATTTTTACTGAGGTGAAATTCCGATTTCTGAACATTCATGACCTGGTCTATCACCAGTTTCAATATTATACAAGGTTTACCGGACACCCTCTATAAGTACGTATATTTGCAATAAACTAAAGTTTAAAGTGAAAATGTACATAGTATAGTTAATTATTAAACAAACTAAAATTGACAATTTTAAGTCTTCCTTGTCCATTTCAGAATATTTATACTCTTCTATAAATTTCGGTATGACCCACGTGTTGTGACGTGTATCAATTTAAATTTAACAAGACTAACGCAGAAAATAAGTGTTTTAGCGCCAGCCAAACTGAATCTGCGAATTGTGCCAAGAAGATGTCTCAAATACACACTCTGCGTGAATTTCAGATGAGTCAGTCGGATTCAGTTCAAACCAAGCTGTATGATTTGTACCGTAATTAAGCGGACAGCCTTGAACTCGCGAGTTTTAATTAGAGTAGAACGTAAACGTAAAGGAGGATTTTATTTATTACCGCACATAAATAGTTTTTTAAAAGGTTCTAAGTTCATGGTTAGCTGTGTTTTTAATTATATAGTGATCGTAAAAGTGGTAATAATTTTACTAAAGTTGCTGGGATAGTTCCATTTCCATCCAAACTTGGTCAGTTATAACGTAATCTATAATTTTTTTAATAGCTACTCTGGTAATACCCAATCAAATGACAAAATTTGTTTGTACTAGAACCAAGTCTTCTTTCAGAAATTAATATTCAAACTGTGATGTTGAAAATTCACCCATGGAACACAATAAAAGTAGATCATACGGAATGAAGGAGTATAGACATAGGTATATAAAAGTTGATCGAAATCTCTTCGTGATAGTGCTCTATGAAAATTCCCTTTTATAAATATTCACCCCTGGATCACAAGCGACATAACCTAAACAAGAATACTTTTAAGCTACAACCAAAACCCCCATTAGAAACTCATATTGAAAGTAAAGGGCTGAAAATATTAGTCAAATCATTCCCACACGAAATTATAGAAATGTTAGCAAACCTACAGAATACATAGGCATCAACGACATTCAAGATTTAGGGAAATTGTTATTGGTCAACATTAAAATCAAAAACGAAGGTGGTCAGTTTTTGGTTGTGGATGGGAAGAAACCGATGCCCAGCTTTCTTGGGCTCTACAAGAAGTATCATTTGTTACGACCAACACAGAGTCAACACAAAATATATTTGTGTTTTTTTTTAAATACAAAGTGACTCAAGTGGTTGGAAAAAAGATGTTTGATCAAAAGCCTCGACATATTGCAGTTTTTTGGGATTAATCAATGCTAGTAAATACACGTGACATTGTTTTTGGCATAGTTCTGCCACTCTTTTAGCTGAAGCAATTGAAAACATAACCAACATTAACACGCTAAGCGCCATGAGGTATAATGCGCATGTCGCTCACTTTGATCCCTAGGCTTCGTAACACAAATGTTGTGCCTCATTGCAATTGGTTCAATTTGACATTGTAGCATAGCAGTTAGTCGCACTATACTGGTTTCTTTACTGGGAATGGAAGAGCATGACCGGGGAGACAACATATACTTTTGGTCCATGAGTTGTAGGATTTTCAGGGATTGTGCGACACAACATGTATATCTCCATGGAACCAGAATTTGCATTATGCATCTTTTGGCCCAGTGGACCAAATTTTTTGTTCATATGGTGGCGTTTAACGTGTTAAGTTACATTGGCTGGCTGGAAATCAAGCAGTGTAGCGGAAGGTTACACTGAGAAAACAAAACTTGCAAATAAAAATAATGCTAACAAGATTTTTGTCAAGGGACTGTAATACACTCTCAACATCAAAGGAACAACCTAGTACAATCACTAGATAAAATGAATATCATTTTCGTAATTCAACAAAACATATGCCGGCTTTGAATATTGCTAATTTGTAATAACTGCATTTTTAATTAAATTTGAATAAATGGTTCGTAGTATTATTTTCGTGAAAAATAAATGAATTCGATGTGTTTGTTTAATAGTTTACTATTCAAAATTAATTAACGTTAGTATGTACATATGATTTCATAAATTGAATATATTTTTTAAATTTTTATAGTTACGCCACTGGTCTTAAAGTTCGGATATTTCCGGAGATTTGGTTCGCTATCTTTGGCTGCTCTTTTCATACCGGTATATAGAAGGTGTTCCATTCAAAAAAAGCATGACACGTACTACAAAAATTCACGGTGAAATTACGTGATATGTACCTACTGTGCATTTTAGAATACAAATCTAGGAATTTCTATTTTTGGAACATTTAACAGAAATTTTCTAGTCTGTATTATTTAAAAAATCCTAGGTAATTTTTAGCAGAACATTTTTAATTTTCCATGATTTGTTCTGTAAAATTTCATGAGATTTATCATTACAATGATCATGAAGAAATAGGTGAAACTTTGGAAAATTTCGTTTTATATATTGTCTTAATTAGTTATGAAAAGTACACGGCAAATACAGTATTTTCACATAGTTATCATTACAATATGTGATTACATGAGGATACTATACGGATAGCTTGAATATGCACTGTATTATCCGTTATGGATGGAAAGCTACATGAAGAATTAATAGTTCTGAGGGAAAAATACTCCATTTGTTATGAAAACTTCCACAATATTCAACAGAAAAAACATCACCATCACTGGAATATTACGTCATTGCTTGTTTAACTTTCATGATGAATAATGTAAAAAATTACATAAAACATTATGATACTATTAATTATAGTGTAGTATATTTAAACAAATTCACTGTAAAATAATTTATTTTACGAAATACAATGTCTCAATAACTTCAACACAATATTCTAATTTATATAACAATCACACTGGACTATTTATATTCGACTTTCGCTTCACTGACTGTACTCTGCTGCGTGGTTCTTTTTATATACACTGTTCATTTTCCTAAAATACTCCTGATATTTCTCGAAAAGGCTTAGGAACGTTCTCCGATTAGACCAGATTCTTCTCGAAGCAAAGCGCCTCGGAAGTAATTCGCGGTCACGCGCTGACTACGTGAGCGTTCAGGTCCGGCATCGCCCGCAGTTTCGCCACAATAGTACCGTGGGTGTGACAAAATTACGATATATATTTTGGGAATAAATTGCCAACGATAAATTGTTTAGTTTATTTTTTATAGCAGCGCGTATGAAGAAAATAAAGGAGGAAAATCTAAGAAATATCTAGGTAAGTAATAAAATTGTTGTAAACGAATATTTGAGCAGTTCCACATTGTATAATGAAAAGAATTTGCTCTCATCATTCTTGCAATATACCCTCGTCGGTCACATAGTAATTATAGCCTGGTTTCCCTAGAAGTCACAGGTTGCCACACCATATAAAACTAATAACAGAGTAGAACGATTACATGCTTCGGCTTAACCCTATCGGTTCTTCAGCGCTTTTTTACCTACAAGTGAGGCAAATGCGATTCAAGTGTTTTTCCGAAACCGATTCACGCTCTAGGGTTTTGAGCGGATGTGGTGCCGTTACTCGCAGGATATAAGCTTGATATGAAATAAAAGGTGGCGTTTTATAGTCTCAGAGCGTACAAAATTAGTAAAATTGTTTGTTTGTTTAGTAGCGGCGTTCCGGCATTTGTTTTATCGAGATTTCTTGGAATTGTTGTTGAACGACTGTAATAATCTATTTGTAGTCTAATCTTACAAGCCATGGCCGCCCATTCATCATTGGGTAATTTATATAGATCATAGAAACGTAGTTGATGGCTATACTGGGAAGCTTCGTAGTATCTGACGTAGGCCTTGTCCTTTGATTGATGTTTGGTCATCAACGGGTATAGATTCGATCAATACAATCGAGAAGTTTCCTTCAAATAAATTTTCTTGAAATAAATTTTGAACTACCTAGGATCAGTGTTAAAATGGTTTAAATCAATTGATTCAAATACATTATGTAAATAGCGTTTCAAATCACATGATTTTTTTTCAGAATCAGATGTTGTGGTGCTCGAATTGTTTTTCTATATTTCACAATTATAGTGGAGTGGTAGTCTTGACTGACTAGTTGAAGAAAAATCGAAAAATTCTTGAGGATGCAGTCAAATCACTGGGCTTAGTCAAAGAAAATTCTTTGTTATATTGTTAAGCTTTCGGAGAAATTTTCATTCCTTCATCAAGAAAGGAAAAAAGAATGAAATTTCAAACTATAGGCCCATTTCTATACTGTCTGCTTTCTCAAAAATAATTAGGAAAATGATATATTTGTGATGAATCAGCACGGTTTTCTTCCAAAAAAGTCTACCAAATCTGCGATCTACGATTCTCTTAATTATATAATAGACCAACTTGATAAAGGAAATAAAGTAACAGGCATTTATTTTGACCTATCGAAAGCGTTTGACCTCATCAATCATGAATTATTATTGCAAAAACTAGAGTGCTATGGTGTCAGAGGAAAAGCGCTTGATCTAATGAAATCATACCTCAATAATCGAACACAAATAGTCAGTATTTCATCCAAAAATAACTGTAAGTCTTCGGTATACTATTCTGATAAAGTACAAATTGGCGTAGAGGTGCCTCAGGGCTCTATACTCGGCCCAATTCTGTTTTCGATATTTATTAATGATCTATGCTCCCAAATTGACATCAGTTCAGTTTTTCTATTTGCAGATGACATTTCAGTTGTTGTATCAGAAAGGAATATTTGTACTCTGAATGAAACATCTAATGTAACAGTGTCCCAGGTTGTAGATTGGTGTGATAATAACTCTCTTTTAATAAATAAAAATAAAACCAATTACATGTTTTTCAAAAACGTCATTGAAGACCAACTTCAAATTAATGTTCTCAACTCCCGAATGGATGAAACAAACTCCTCCAAATTTTTAGGGGTAATGATAGATAAAGATTTACGTTGGACCGATCAGGTAAAAGCAATAATATGTAAATTGTCGACAGCTTGTTGTCTTATCAGATACCTCAGGGACCAAATAAGTATTCACAATATCAAAATGTTTTATTTTGCTTATGTACACTCTGTGATTGACTACAGCGTAATCTTCTGGTATCATTCACCAACATCTAATGATATATTCATCTATCAGAAAAAAATCATAAGAACGATGCTTAATCTTAAAAATGACACATCTTGCAGACAGTGGTTCATTAACTTGGGAATTACGACCGTTCATTGTGCCTACATATATAACATTGCCATTTTTTGCCAAAAAGTACTTGCAAACACTTCCTACAAATAATCAACAAATAGACAATATGGTGACAAGAGGAAGCAAACTTTTACGCATTCCACTACATAAAACAAGTCTATTTGAGAAGGGTCCGTACTATAATTGTATAAAAATATATAATGCTTTGCCTCCTCATTTCAAAAAAATCAATACCATGATTATTTTCAAAAAAACCTTGAAAGAATATTTGATTGTTAATTCCTTTTATTCACTGGACGAATTTTTTAATCTCTGTAAAATGTAATGTATGGCTAATTTTATTTACATGTGGTTTTTTTATACAGTCTCACTAATGTATTCTGTAAATGTTCGTATCTGTATTTGTATTCTTGCATATTAATTCCAAGGATTTGTTATATGTGCGTGTATATACAGGGTGAGTCAGAATAAGACCGACAAACTCCGACTACAGATTCCTTGCCTCATTTTGAGATAAAAACTTTCTATCTATGTCCTAAAATGCATGCCCTCTGAGATACAGGGTGTCAAAAGTGCTAAAAAAATTTAGATTTATTTTTTTTCTCTAAAACTCCTGGAACATAAAATTTCAAACTTGGTGCACTAATCAAGGTTTATCAACGTGATAATTTGAAGTTATAATTTTCAATTTTCGTAAACCAGTGGCGTAGTTACGATGGTATGTGGTCATATTTTCCTTCATATTTTCTTTGGACAACTGAATTGATAAATGAGTGTTTGACATCAGTTAGGCTCATCCATACTCAACCTAAAAGTCATAACATTCCATCTGCCTAAAAGTGAAGGTTTCTGAGATATTTGCAAAAAACTGAAGATATGTCCTGAGAAGAGACATAACATCCTGTGTGCTATAATCGCATGATGCAACTTTATTATAACTTATAGGAATAATTGTCAACCTCCTGAACATTTTTCAATGTTGGGAGTATTCATAACATAGTACAGGTAAGTCAGAATGAGACCGACATACTCCATTTTTTTTATTCGTCATATTATTTGAACGAATTTTCTTTGGACCACTATGTCGTTGACATAAGTTAGACTCATCGATACTCAACCTAAAAGTCATAACATTCTATGTGTCTAAAAGTGAAGGTTTCTGAGATAATTGAGAAAAACTGAAGATATGTCCTGAGCATCAACGTAATTTCCTGTGCAATAATCAAAAAAAAAAGAAACCCAACTTCAAATTAATAATACTCCACTCAAATAAGAGTTTAGATCTGAACCAATTGTTGCGAAAAACCGAAGATAAGTACTCTTGATTTGTTGAATTTTATACCTTAAATCCCTGGTGTATTCGACACCTGTAGAATGTAGAAGATTTAACGGCAAGAATTTTAGCAGCATGTACGTTAATACAGGATACACCAGGAATATTCCAAAGCGTGCGACAGTCAATGAACAAAATGATGGTCCATTTGAACATTTACTTTAAGCCTTTTTTGTTTTTATGTTGTATATCCTATAAACCGTTTCTATCATTTGAGTAGATATAAATACACAATAATTGTTTTTCTTCACCAAAAACATGATGATTGGAAAATATTTTCCTAGATAATTCAGTATGAAATGACTTTAACAAATTAAAAGTAGGTACTTATTTACAGTTTTTCGCAAATATTATTTTAGGCTTTAACTCTCCTCTAACAGGAGTATTATATTTTGAGGCTGGGTTTGTCAGTGGATCTTTCAGAATAATCATTATGCAACAATGTATGGTCACATATCGGTGAATTTACGAAATCGATTCGTTCAAATATTATGACGAATAAAAAAACGGAGTTTGTCGGTCTCATTCTGACTTACCTGTACTATGTTATGAATACTCCCAACATTAAAAAACGTTCAAGAGGTTCACAATTATTCCTATAAGTTATAATAAAGTCGCATCATGCGGTTATAGCACACAGGATGTAGGATGTTATGTCTCTTCTCAGGACATATCTTCAGTTTTTTGCAAATATCTCAGAAACCTCCACTTTTAGGCAAATGGAATGTTATGACTTTTAGGTTGAGTATGGATGAGCCTAACTGATGTCAAACGCTCATTTGTCAATTCAGTTGTCCAAAGAAAATATGATCACATACCATCGTAACTACGCCACTGGTTTACGAAAATTAAAAATTATAACTTCAAATTATCACGTTGATAAACCTTGATTAGTGCACCAAGTTTGAAATTTTTTTCTCCAGGAGTTTTAGAGAAAAAAATATAAATCTAAATTTTTTTCGCACTTTTGACACCCTGTATCTCATAGGAGATGCAGTTTAGGACATACCTTGATAGAAACTTTTCATCTCAAAATGAGGCAAGGAATCTGTAGTCGGAGTTTGTCGGTCTTATTCTGACTCACCCTGTATATATATATATATATATATATATATATATATATATATATATATATATATATATATATATATATATATATATATATATATATATATATATATATATATATATTTATATAAGTGTTTTTATCAAAACTAAATGTATATGACGTTGCTGATGTTTCATAGGAAATTCATGGCAATAAAGAAATTATTATTATTATTATCGGGACAGATAAACTTGAGGTTAAAAGTAAAAGTCAACGTGCACAACATGAAACATTGAAATCATTCTTCACTTAGACATGAACACATACATAAAAATTAATCATTCATAAATGAAAACATTTAAAAAAATTTGTTTTAACGGAAATCACATTTTCTCCGGCACACATGGTGTGTCTGCAGAACGATTTCGATTGTTTCATGAACCTTCTCAGTAACCAGCTCTAACTGAATAATTTACCACCACTCAATGTTTTTCTGGAAAGGTTAGATTAAATAAAATCAGTAATGTATTGGTACTTTTCGGAAATTTATTGGGAGTCAGGTATACAACCGAACCCCAATCAATTTAGGATTTAAGTATTTAAGGGAACACAGCAAGTATTTAGAATATTTTCTCCACTTGAAGAAGCTGTAGTACAGTGAAACAATTGTCGTGGTTTTGTAAACCTCTTAAGTGAAGATCATGGCAGATATATATTGTTTTATTATAGATAATAAAATGGATTTTCATCAAGTATAGGCTATATCAATTGAAAACTAAAACACATATTTTTGTTATATTATTATAATTATAATATTACTAAAAAAATCTCGAGACTTAGAATAAACCAGAGTGATTATCATAAATACATTTTTTCTCAACGTAGTTATTCCCTTTATCATTAGGACAAGATACTCAATAAATTGTTCTATTCACCAGCATAGCAGAACAAATATTAAGTGACTGTCACACGGCTCGAAAACTACACCCATTATAAAATAAGTGAGCTTATAAAAACTGAAATTTATTACATCTACCGCCCACCTTCCTAACAGCATAATGCTATAATGTGAACGTACAGACCTTCCTTCTCAATCTATTTTGTTACTTGGTAAGTTACTTATCCAATACATTTTACGAAGGCTTTAAAACTTTATCTAGAAGTGTTCGTGCTAGTCTCACACAAAAGTTATGCACTTGTTTGTGTATTTTGCATTGCTTTATCCAGTTGAACGAGCTTATCCCAAACAATTTGAATGCGGAGAACAATCATGAAAGTCTTCAAATACTCCACCATTGGGATCTCGCAGTTATTATAAAAGATTAGAGGTTTGTTTAAATTAGGGCAAATTTGAGCATTTTCAAGCTGAATAATTAAATCAAAGGAAATTTGGTTTAATTTTTAGTTCTTGAATTATTGAAATTTTCGTTATTATTTTTACAATTGAAAACTGAAAACGAAGACGTTTCGAAGGCTTTCTTGATGCCAGAGTTACAACACTCAACTTGGATTTAGAGATTTTTCGAAGAGTGTTTTTTATTCCAGATCGAATCTCACATATTGATCAAAACTGCTTTGGAAAGAACGATAATAATTTCGTTTAATACTTGTTAGGGGCGAAATTTAGGAAAGGAGAGCAGTGAATGTGCAATGATGTGTCACGCCTCTAACATACCCAGTAGCTCAGTAGGCGTGGATTCGACAATAAAAATTGATTTCGATAAGATTGAAATATGGGGTTAATTTTCCGGAGCGCCACGGATTTATCGCTAGTGAAAAATCCGAAACCACCCTGATGGAATGGGACAACCCACTGCACTAATATTACTAAAATATTAAACAATAGATACCTGTAAATGGTATAATAATAATATATAAATATGTAGAGGTTTTGTCTTCCCTTACGCTTAGATAACTTGGACCAGAATAAAAGAAATAGTCATGTCCCCCACTAATAAAATATATTGATCGTTACACACCCTGTATGTCCACAGTTCAGCTCACCATACAAAAGAAAATGAAATTAATGTAAAAATCAACCACCAAGATGAATTCAAGTGAATGCTGTGATTGAGAGTATGGTATTGTTTGAATATATCAATATGAAACCTCCAGTGAGGGCTATGCCTGTGACGTCACGATGATAGCTTGCAATTATGGATACTTACGCCTTAGGGGCAGTCTTATTCTAAACTTATCTGATACTATGTAGATATTCCCAAGCATGCCAGTTCACCAATTATTGTGGTTGTAGTTCATCAGTGCCTTGGTGTATACAGGTGCACAGTGGGTACGACACAATCAATCAAAGTACATGTACAGCTGGGACGAATAGCGAAGGAATGCTGAACAACAGATATACAGTGGGACAACCACAGTCGAGCAGGAACAATCACAGCAGTGGAACAGTGGAAAGACAATCGTGTAGCAACGAAACAGTGGAACAATCACATTAGTGGAACTCCAATAAACGGTAGCAGAGTAGTAGCAATAAACCGTAGTGGAGCACTACCAGCGGCGAAGAGGTAACAGTAGCAAAGTGGTAGTCGCAGAGGAGCACCCTAGAATATACAATACCAGTCTGACTTCTGATTACACTTGTATGGGGCCATAAGTAGAGCCCTAATGCAAATACTAACCTCTAGAGGGTTCTGATAACAGCTTTGATGGTCTGTTTGCTGTCTGATAGCGAGTTTCTCGTTCCAGTGGTTTCACACAATGATGAAGTGACTTCTAACCTCAAAAATCCGCAAAGCGAACGGAGATTTCTCAAAAATATATAGCGTCAAAATTCGCAAACAATATGAGAAACTCTCTTGATATGAATTTTCCCAAGATCCATCAACGATGATCAAACTTTAATTGGAAATCTTCAAAATAGGTCAGTCACTCATCAATATCAAATAAGGAAGAGGAAAATATATCTCAGACGTCAAAGTCAAAACTGTCAATATCTGACAAGGCGCTTTCTTGTTCGTTAGTGTTCTGTGGGAACAGTCCAGGAACTAACTCGAGCTACTAGGAGCTATGAAAAGAACACCTTAAAATTCAGTGTTGCCAACTGAACCAAGACGAAAACATCAGCCTCTCAATATCAGAACCAAACACAAACAAACAAACAAAAGGTCAAGTATTCGAATGTGAAGTAGGTACCTCAATAACACAAGACAGAGATAGAGTAGGAATGTTACAGTTTTGTGTTCTAAGCACAGAACAATAGACTAACCATAAGTATGTTTACAAAACAACGCTGTCATACCGCAAAATAGAACAACTGATAACTGTCATTAGCTTAAGGCCGGTTCATATCCGCTCGAACTAGTACAGCAAAGGTAAGTACTAACATTCGGAACAATTAAGCTATACATGACAACGATCAAGTTGTCATTTTGATACAGTGGTGTACAGAGTGGAAAGTGTATATCAATGACAGAGAATTTCTGATGTTATTGTATTAAAACAGAAAGGGTTTTCTAGTGCAAAATAAACCCGTAACATACTATATAATTGTATAATATTTTGACAGTTCTGAGTTCAATTGAATTTGGATCTGGAACTTTCACATTTCTTTCAAGCTTACCTAAAAACTAAGGTTCTGAATTAGGAACGACATGATAAGCTAAAATTTATTATTTGCACTTACTTCTAAACACAATTGTACTCGTTTCCTCAGATTCTAAATAGCTCGCGAGATATCACGTCTTCTCATCTTAGCTCTAATAGTGTTGGTTATGGTTCTTCTTGGCTCATCAATATTGATTAGTACATAAATATCAAATCTTTCATAGTTCCCCATAAATAATAATCCAGCGGAGAAAGATCAGGTGAACGCGCTGGCCAATATATTTTTCCATTGTTTGAAATCACCTTTCCGGAAAACATTTTTGAAAAACTCAGCAACCCTTCTAACGTTATGCGGCGGCGTCCCGTCTTACTGAAACCTGATGAAGGTGTTCAGCCGGTTGAGACGAATGTTGTTGTCGATGCAGAACGTAAGGAACGTCCACAGAAAATTCAAATAAATATATGGGCCAATAAACCAACCCATGCATTATGAAAATAATCCATAATTATACCGTTTTTCAGGTAGGGTAACAAAATGCTAATTGAAAACGTCAGACCTATATCAATAATGTGTACACCGGTCAAGCTTTTCGAACAAATAATATCTTCCAATCTATATCAATATGTTGAAAGGTATCGAGTATCTCAGCAAAACGGTTTTGTATCAAATAAATCAATCAGCTCAAATTTACTTATTTTCACTAATTACTAATTACACTTATGAAAGTATAGAAAGTAAACATCTACTAGACACTATTTTTACGGATTTTCGCAAAGCCATTGTCACGGTAGACCATGATGTACTGCAGTCGAAATTGAATGGTATTGGGCTCAAAATATGTTTTCGTTAGTGAAACATAATGGATATGCATCTGGTAAATTTGAAGTTAATTCTAGAGTTCCTCAAGGCAGCAATTTAGGACTGCTCTTATTCCTACTTTTTATCAATGATTTACCATCAGTAATCAAGTATTCTGAATGTCTTCTATTTGCTGATGATTTGAAAGTTTTCAGAGGGGTGAAAATTGTTAGAGAATGTGTTTCATTACAGTAAGATTTAATTAATATTTATGACTAACAAATTGTAGGTACTTCAACGTAAAAAAATGCTACTCTATGACTCTAAGGCGTATGAGAAAGCCGATTATTTGTGAATACAGATTGACCTTTTTTAAATCGGAGAATCGCTTGTTAGGATACATAATTAGACAAAGAGTTCACAAACATAGATGCTCTTAAAACTCTATATATTATAGTACAATAAGGTCTAAAATGGAATTTGGCGTTCGTATTTGCTTTGGAGAATATAATATGTCAACATTACTTGAAAAAATACAAAATTGATATCTAAGATATCTGTACTTGAAAAAATATCATGTCAACCCAAATTATCACACAGTTAGGACTGTTCAACTTAGAAACGAGTTCAAAATATTGTCATTAGAAAACAGACGGAAACTTTCGGTTTTAATATTTCTATTTAAAATCATTAACAGTAAAATTAATTCTCCTGAGATTTTGGCTTTGATAAGATTTAATGTTCGACCAAGAAGAACACGTCTCTTACTATGTTTAATATTCCCACATATCTGCTAGAGTTCCAATGGACTAGTTTTCATTTTTTATCATAGTTTAATTCTAAAAATTTAAGTAAAATGAAATAAAAATGTGAAAGAATCATTGAAATATCTCTAGAAATGAAAAAGTTGTGGGACTTTGAAGTTGCGCTTGGAAGAATAATTTCATAGTACGCAGCGCTCTAGTGTGTGACGTCACGCCACATGAACGAGGCGACTGGTATTCGCAGAGTGATTACAAATTTATCGGAGTATGATCACTTGCGCCGTTCGTGTCGTGTATTGTTCATTAAAAAATGCTGGTGTAGCTTTTAGCTCATAGAAATAAAAAACGTTTAGTTCTTTTGGTTTTAGCTTATTCAATATTCGTAATTTACTTTTTCTGTAGTTATTCCTATGAAACAAGAACCCATAACATTGACAAGGATATGACTCCAAACCATTTTCGTATCATGATGATATCGCGTAGTTGATGATATCGCGTAGTTGCAATACTTGATGACACGGCTGTACCTACTGAAATAAAATGGATAGTTTTCCTACACAGAATAATCCTGTCGATCGCAAACTTGTTGTGTAGGCTGTAGGCATTTGCAATCTGGTTTTGATTTCGAAAAAAAGTACATTACCTACCACTACAAGATTACTATTTGAAAATCCATCCAACCTTGGATATAAACACTGTTTTTGTCTAATTATATGTCGATAGTGACTATGTATACCAATATTATTTACACTATATTTAATCTTCATGAGCTATAATAATGACAAGATCTCTCTTTCTATCTTCTGGCTTTTGTGTACGTGTGAGTTAAAAAAAAAGTAACACCACTTTCAGTTGAAACTTTTTTATGTAACAAAGTTGTATCCACCTCTTAATTTAAGAAAGAAACTTAGAACATAATAGTCAGGGGGCATATTACATTCCGTAGGAAATTTGATTCCAACTGTAATACTTTCTTTATGCCCTTCACAATTATTCCTTGCCAGGTGTTTTGCTTGAATTTGTGGCAGACGGCCTATTTGACGCCATATATCCAAGATGGCGGCCATCCCAACATCATCGAAAGTTCTCGATTATAACTGTTGACAGGACAATCCTATCAATATTTTGTAATGAACCTTTCATTATTTACAAGAAAAAAAGACATTGAAAATGTATTGATTATTTTACTGGAGATCGAAAGGTTGTTAGAATTTCTTACCTACACATTTCTCATTACACATCACTGACGAATTGAAAATTACAAAACTTTTATCTCAAGAGAAATCAATCCTATTATAAAAAAAATGTTAATCCATATTCATCATGTAAGTACATATTTTCAGGCATACATTCAAAAACAAATCTGTATTTACAAAATAGAAATGGAAGTATATAATATGCTTTCCTGATGTAGTAACTAAATAGAACATATTCGATTATTTTTCAGCATTATTTTGTATTTTGAATTATGTTCAAGTTCTGTAGCGATGTTTTAAATAATCCACCCCAGGCTATAATACAGTGTGGTATAATATGCTATAAACCAGCATCATGACTTCTCTTCCTAAGATATTTCGTAAGGTAAGTGTACCAGTTATTGACAGTTTTAGGTGAAAATTTCGGAAGAACTATTTTTAAAAAATTCAAATAATATTTTACATAAATGCACATATTTTTTTCCAAACATTAGTAGTTTGGCCAGTGTAACTTAGATATTTTTCATTCAACTTAAATAGTTTTTGTACAAAATATTTATATTAATTTTTGGGTTGTTGAAAGTACCAGTAATTGACATTCAGATTTTTCTTATGTTCCAGTGAATGACACACCAATAAGTGACAATAATTTTTTATTTTCAATAGTACAAAGATAAAATGTAACATATCAATTAAGTAAACCTAAGCTTCAAAAATGTCAACTTCTTCATTAAATATATATTTTATTCTATCTCCTACGGCCTGCAGTTCTGGTTGAGGTAATTTTCGAATTATATCATTTAAACTTATAATAGAGGTATCTGTTTCTACTAACTTAAAGGATGTTTTGTTGATTGATTTTAAAGATACAACTTCTATATTGTTTGCAGAATTCTTTGTTTCTATGACACATATGTATCTATAAAATATCGTATGTCTTTTTCCTCCTAAAAATTTAGTTAATATGAAATCACCAACTTGAATATTATCATAGGATACATCTGACCTCTCCAAACTTTGGCTATCATCTGAATCATCCTCGTTTTCGTTTTGTGTCATATCAATATCATCGAGGCTATCTCCACTCTCAATCCATTCTTCATTTTCAACTGAACTTTCGGAATCATGATTAGGTTTCTTCTTAATTCCTTTGCTCTTTGCTTTCTTGTCTCCCTGTTTGTTTTCTTTCTCTTCTTTTTTACGTTTTCGTTCCTCAGCTCTTTTTTGTTTTTCAGTCTCCTTTCTTTGTTTTTCCTCTTGCTTCTTGGTATGATATTCTTGCCATTTTTCGGATGTGATGGCACAAGGAATTTTCTCCTTTCTCTTCTTTTTAGCAGAACTCGTTTCTTCTGGGAAAAATAGTGCTTTTTTAAAAGGTGTTGAAACTATTTCTTTAAGATCTGATACTGTTAACGGAGTTGAATCTTTCTGAAGTATTTTTAAAGGTGATGCAGATATAAATTTAACTGGAGAAGAAAAGTCTTGTGGCACACACAATTCTTTTAATGGTGATGTGTTCATTTCCACGACAGACGGTTTAATTATCTCAAGATGCTGTACTACTACCTTAGGTGAAATTTGACTTATTGATACTGACTTGTTTACCTGAAGGCCAGAACAGCCCGGTTGAGATATTATGTCAGAATTCACTTCTGTTTCATCAGTTTCTATTGGCTGAACTTCACTTTCTGTTTTCTGTAGCTCTAAATCAGTATCACTTACTGTATCACTATACATTTGTTGCCACACTTCAAATAAAGATAGGTCTATCAAATCACCTTTCCATGTTGAATTTAAATTATCCTTAAATGTTTTTAATTTTTCTGCATGTATGTATTTTTCTAATATGATTAACCCCTCTTTACTCCGACATTTGTGAACCTTCTTGGTAGATTTTTTATTGGGGGATATATTAGAATACTTCACTTTTTCTACATTAAATGGTGATAAACCACAAGCTTCAAAACCATTTTGAATGGTTTCCTTAGTAATGCCTTTGAGGGCTTGACTAAATACTACTGAAAAATGTTCCTTTCGGAGTTTGTTTCCATAATTTTCCACGTGCCAATTTCGTACACTTTGTTTCCAATAAACCTTAAGCGCTTTGAAGACTGAAACATCCATTGGTTGGAGAAGGTGTGTGGAATTAGGATAAAGAGCAAGTAGTTCAATACCATTTTGCAGACAAAATTTGGAAAGAGGCAATGTCATATGGGAGACATGACCATCAACAAATAACACGATTGGTCGCTTGATTTGGTGGTTGTCTAACCATTTCACAAATACATTTGTTATATATTCATAAAACGTGCTACCACACATCCATCCACTCTCAGAACGTCCTATTCCCCACGTTTTATCGACGTTATACACACTTTGGGCTATATGCGCTGGAATACGCTCATATTTAAAGACGATCATGGGAGGCCCCAAATCCCCTGCTGCATTGGCTGTGACAAGAACTGTGAGGTTCTCCTTGTCATCATTCGTACCTGCTGTATAAACGCTACTAGCCCCCCGTTTCGCCAATACTTTTCCACCTTTTGGCTGCAGGAAAAACGCACTCTCGTCACAATTAAATACCCTGGTGGGGTCATCTAATATATTAGTTAATTGTTTAGACTCGAGGTAAGTTTTAACTTCGTTAAACCACTGACGAATTTGTTCTTCTGTAACATTTTCACGTGAAGGAGTTAGATTTTGAGAAACACTTTGCGTTACTTTCGGGTGCCTTTTTAAAAAAGATTCGAACCATTTCCGACCCGGTCGGCCATCAGTAAAGGGGTTCGCTCTCTTCTGTTGCAGTAAAATCAGTTGAACACTATCTAATAGTTGTTCTTTAGTGACAGGCTGATGTACTTTAGCCAAAGATAATATCCATTGCACTAATATTGTCTCTTCTTGAGAGGTAAGAATAGTACTTGGACCCATTCGACAGTCAAATGGTATTTTTCCAGATGTCTTGGATAATAAGGTTGTTCTCGGAATACCGAATTGCTTTGCTGCTGTCGCCACAGGTAATCCCCCCGTTACAGCATTTATCGCTTCAAGCATTTGCTCTTTGGTATAATCTTTTCGGGGTGCCATATCTGAAACAAAGTGTCCCAGTTAATGACATGAATTGCACCAGTAATTGACACCCTGTCAATTACTGGACAGGATTATCGTTTCACCTTCATATTTATAGGAGAGGACAATAACTCACATATTAACATTTAAAAATTGTTATCTTAATTTCAATGAGTGCTCCAGTGTTTGACATGTCTGGCAATAACTGGAACATGTCTGATACATGTTGACCCAATAATTGACACCCCTTTATTGAGGTTATAAAGGCTATCCTGAATCAAATAACATCTAAAAAGCTATTCATGAAGGTTGTTTAACAGTCCCAGATAGTTGTTAATGTACTGTATACCTTTTTACAAAAATTAAAATTACATATTTAAATAGCTTACCTTAACCATTTACTTAAGGAAATAGACGACCATCTGCATGCATCACTTCTACCATTTTAAAATCACGTGATCAAAGGTGGGATGTCGATGAAATTTTAAGCAGGGTTGCCAGATACTCTGTAATTACTGAATGTTGCAGAAAAATAGCAACGCACCGTTCTATTAACTTATTTTAATTTTTTAACTAAGAAACTGTCAATTACTGGAACACTGTCAATAACTGGTGCATTTACCTTAGTTTACAAAATTTGTAAATTAATTTTCTAAGTCGTTTCACTCCAATCCAAATGCCAAGATACTCAGGATTCCGTTTTAATTATTTGAGAAAAAGAGCAATTTGGATTTTCTGCACATGTATATAGATTTGTGGATAGTCAGAAATGTATTTTTATTGTTGCTCTTTTTTTGGTGATGAGGAAGCTATAAAATTAGATTTTTTTATATTGAGGCTGAGTAGATCAGTACTTAGTCAGTTGTAAATCTGCTTTGTACCAATTTCCGCTTTTTCAAATACTTCATTCCATGTTTCGCCCACAAATACTACAGCAGTATTATCTGCATAAGATATTAGTTTTCCTTAAAAAAAATTATATTATGAATATTATTGACATATAGAAATCAGAATAGGACCAATAACAGTTCCTTGCGACACACCCATATTTACAAGTGGTGGATCAATAAGTGATTTATTTTTTTACCCTCTTATTTTGTGTGACAGATAATCTTGAATATATTTAATGAAACGAACGCCTCTAATTCCGATATCCTCCAATCACTGTAGGAGTATGTCATGATTGACAGTATCAAACGACCTCGCTAGATCCAATAAAAATACAGTTACACACTTCTTCTGGCTCTGAAAACAGTTGAACCGCTAATTCAGTTGATAGGTTTTTCTCTGAAACCGTACTGAGAGTCGAAAAGAATGTTATTTATTGTCATGGAGAAACGTTTAATATTCTATTTTTCAAAAAAAAAATTGCAGAATTATTGATTATTGTTATTGGTTGATAATTATTTGTTCTTTGTTCATCCTCAGATTTATGGATTGGTATTAATTAATTGTGGTGGAAGGACTTTTTCCGTATGAAAATACCGAATTTAAAATAAAGCACAGTGGTTTCAAGAGGATCTTATTCAATTTTTTGTTAAAAAATATTTTATATGGACCTGGAGAAGTGTTATTTTTCAATTAAGATTTTTTTTTTATAATTTAGTTTTTTGTTACCGGATGAAGAAATGGCGAGTGTTTCATAATTTTCTTTTTTTCTGTAGCGGATGATGGTTTCTCTATCCTTTTTGACATATTAACGCTTACATTTATGAAACAATGATCAAAGTCATTGGATACCTGTTCATTCGTTTGGCATTCCCGCCTCTTTTCATCAATAATGTGAAAATTCTGAAAGTAATTTTTGCTTTTATCATTAGCAATATATTTTATTTCTTTCCAGATCTTCTTGAAGTTTTTCCCTGATTCATTTATTTCACATTTACAGTGTTGATTTTTTGTAGTTCTAGATAGGTTGCGTAAGAATTGTCTGTAGTAGGTATATATAATAATTTTTATGTTCTTCTGTGGATGAACTTATGAATTTTTGTTTCAAATAATCCCTGAGCTTAATTGATTGAATAAAACCAAGCGTGATTCAGGGTTTTAATTTAGTATGATTTTTTATCATGATCTTTGACTTTGTGTGCTCCTGTCAAAATACTGAGATATGGTCTTGACAAAGTTTGCATAAATCCTTTCCGTTTCATCAGTTTGTATAACTATTTCCCATTTTTCTTCCTTCAATAGCTTCTCTAGTTTATTATTGTTGATATGTTTTGTATGTTTTGGATTTTTTTTTGTATCCTTTTTTATATGTTGGAAAATATATTAGTTATGCTGTATCCTTTTCTATATGTTGGAAAATATATTAGTTATGCTAACTACCTATTTAATACGCTCTATTCTATTAGCCATGACGTCACGCTTCCAATTGTGGTTGGTGTAAGTCAGGTCCTATTATCCAGACGACGTGTTTGCTTATGGCGTTTTACGCGTGATAGTTTTTGGTGGTGATTTTCAGGTCTGTATAAAATGTATAAGAAATGTTTCGTATATTTCTGGAAAGCTCGAAAACTTAAGTAGGTAATGACTGTAAAAGTTTAATGAAGTTATGAGTAAACGATTTAAAAATTCATATTGTATATCAAAAAAGTGTGATTACTACTTGTCTTGTGTACGTTTCAGTAATAATCATTCAAGTGTTATCAACGCTAGAGATTCAGCTGGGGGCCAGTGCACCTCTGGAACAATACATAAACATTTCTAATAACTCTAATTGAACACCTACAATATTCCCGAGTCATTAACCTCTCGATAACTATAAGCCGAAGGCGTGAAGGGCATTCCGTGTTTGACAGTACGAAACCTTCCGTGTAAAAGTGTCATCATTAGAAAATTACTTTAGGGCTTGTCAGACGGACGGGTGTCTCACAAAAACGGGAGGCCGACGAGACAGGGTGCGGTCCCACTGCAAAGGTATTTGACACCAACACGAGGCCCGGTCGGCTTAACGATGTATAACTGGTAGTTTTATAGTTGAGTTTTATGATACTGAAACAGTTTTTCATCTATTGGAGGGCCGTCAAATTATGCATTCAAAACTGAAATCTGTCACATTTTATTACAGCAAACATAAGTCAACCGTGGCCAACGCAAGATCATTCACATAATACAATAATAATAATAATAATAAACTTCTTTATTTTGGAAAATAATTACAATACAGTTCCAGAAAATCTCGTATTCTTGAGTTTACTTATTCTTAGTTGGCCATGGCGCCAGTGTTGGAAACAATCAACTGCCACGAAAATGTCATTGTAATCAATCTTGCCGGCTCGTTTCAATTATTCGAATGAAGATTACTTAAATCTATTTATTATTTATGGCGAATGTAATAGGGTTATCTCAAGAACATGTGATATATTTGCTATTCGGTATCCGCAGAAGCAGAAGCCCTCACAAAATACTGTTAAACGAATTATAGAAAACTTCAAAAACTTTGGATTCGTCAAAGCAAGAGTGCAGAGAAACAAGCCAATTGTTGATGATGAAGATATTGAAATTGCCATTTTGGGATATTTTGCTGCATATCCAACAATATCTTTGAGACAAGTTGGAACAGAATCAGGATTGTCAAAAAACTCACACAGAATACTGCGCAAATATAAATTTCACCCTTGTAAGTTCTCCATAGTTCAGCACCTGAAAGAAACAGATTTTCCACGAAGAGTGAGATTTTGTGAATTCGTTTTAACTTGACAGACGAAGCTAAATTTAAAAAGAATGGTGTCTTCAACCGACATAATTGCTATTATTGGAGTGACTCAAATCAGCATGTATTCAGGGAACTGAATTTTCAAGAGTCTTGGCAGTTCAATGTTTATTGTGCGATAAGAAGTGATAGCGTCGTGGCACTGTATTTTTATCAATAAAACTTAAACGGTAGGTAAAAAACAGGGTAAAGGTAAGCTTATCGAGCTTCTGCGTTTTCAAACACGAATTTTTCCTTCTTTTGATGGGCCCTTTCTTTACACACTAATCAACCCATATTTCACAATTGCAAGCACTTAAAACATTATTTTTTCACAAAAAATCCACCTTTCTTTAGGATGTGTTGTCTTAAGAAGGGTGGATTTTTTGTAAAAAAATATATGTTTTAAGTGCTTGTAATTGTGAAATATGGGTTGATTAGTGTGTAAAGAAAGGGCCTATCAAAAGAAGGAAATTATTTTTTACTGAAAAATTCGTGTTTGAAAACGGTCAATTTTCAATGTTTGGAGAGCCACATCTCGGAAAGTAGTAGAGAGCGCCGCAAAATAATTTCAGATTCGTGTTCAGGAGACAAAAAAAAGTAACATCACTTATTTTTTATTTGCGCAGAAGCCCGATAAGCTTACCTTTACCAAAAACAGATGTCAATTTCGAAACAAGAATAGGATGAGATGTACTTTTTTGCAGGTGAAAGATATTTGAATATTTTGCATAATTTCGAAAATGAGTACACTTGGACACACTTGGCTTGGAGTACACTTGGACACTTTACCAATTGCTGATTATAGAAACCTATTTTATCAACATGACGGGGCACCTCCGCATAATGGTCACTTAGTCAATACTCGTTTACAAGAATTGTTTCATGACCAGTGGATAGCCAACAACGGACCATTTCTTTGGCCGCCCCGCTCTCCAGATTTATCAGTGCTCGAATTTTTCATTTGGGGTACAATTAAAATTCAAGTCTATGAAACTCAATTGACTACCATGGAAGATTGTATGCAACGAGTGAGGAATTCATTTGAAAATCTCAGACCCGATTCAATACGAAAAGCGACACATCAAGAATTATTAGTGAGATGTGAAAAATGTTTGGAAGTTGAAGGGCGTCAATTCGAACATTTACTGACCAAATAATTTTTGTATACCTCTAAATATCGTTAATTGTTCTCTTTCATTCGAATTGTTTTAGAATTTCTTTATCTACATTTTTGTATTGGCAGAGATGGAATGTTTTTGAAGTTTTCTATAATTCGTTTAAGTGTTTGGTGAGGGCTTCTGCTTCTGCGGATATCGAATAGCAAATATATCACATGTTCTTGAGATAACACTATTACATTCGCCATAAATAATAAATAGATTTAGTAATCTTCATTCGAATAATTCAAACGAGCCGGCATGATTGATTACAATGACATTTCCGTGGCAGTTGATTGTTTCCAACGTAACTGCGGGCGCCATGGCCAACTAAGAATAAGTAAAGTCAAGAATACGAGATTTTCTGGAACTGAGACATGTTAATTCGCCAATATTTCGAAAACTGTTGAGTTTAGGCATAAACAACCTTATTCAAAGTTAGCTTCATTTTCGATGCCGAATCGAATGAGAATATAAAATTGGGGGGTTTTCATTCGAAAAAATGGACTTACAATAATTTTTTCAACCGGATCTATATCATTTTCTGGTGAACGCCCTGTATAACTCTAATCGAATTGATATCGAAATTCTACTGAACTGGGTCCTCTCCTACGAATAAATCGATACACAATCGAAAATAAATGATCATGTCCAGAAATAAAAAAAAAATATTTTTCGTTCTGCAACGCAATTTTGAACTTAAAATTTGAAATATTTCGAAAACTTGGGTATAGGACATTATACATGAAACATGTTCAGAATCATGCGTAAAATCTAAAACCTTGATAATATACAGGGTGTCCCATTTAAAATAACGAAGTTGGAGTTGGTTGTTACAACCGGAAGTGCCACAATCTTCAAAATATTTTAGCCGGATAGCACTTATCAACAATAGTGAACTCCTAAATTTTCAAATTCGGCCCACCTATGGTTTTCTATATAATAATAATAATAATTGATTTTATTGCCTCAAACTACATGTATTACATTTTACACAATTGTGAGAATCAGAGGTTATGGAGTTCGGTCTGGAGGGACGCCCTGTATATACAGTAAGTTTATCGAATATTTTGACATGTTATAACAATTTGTTGAAATACTTGATGGAAGAGTACAATGCCCTTTTTTCAGTTACACTCAGTCTATGGTATTGGTTACAGTGGATTTACGTGCCTGGTTGATGGGTATGGTCCTCTTGCTTCAAATTTTTGAATACATGCTTATTCCTGAACAAAAATAAAACACATTCTTCAATGTATGATGCTGGTGCAGTTTGTAACTTGTTTTTCCTGAAGTGACCTCTATATGACTCTTTTCTGAACTAAAGATCCTTTTCAATATCTCGACTACTGTTGTTCCATTCAGCTTCATGATGTTCAAATCATTAACATAAATTATAAAGAGCAAAGGCCTTGTTACACTGCCTTGAGGAATACCTATGTCAGTTATATTTTCCGCCGATTTTCCCTCACATGCATCTTTGTGATCTTAACAATTTGATTCCTATCCTTCGAGTAGGTTTCGAACCACATTGGAGCGGGACCCCTTATTCCATAATGAGTCTATAATTATAGCTGTATAAACTGGAAAATTGCTGTCTGGGTAGATTTTCCTTTCAAATAATCATGTTGAGAATTACTTATTATTTTACTTGCACTCAAACAAACAAGTTTTATAGAGCCCCTATACCAAACCGTTTTCTGAGCAAGACAGGAAACTTAGATTTTGGAACACATTTCTCTAGAAGTCATGTCTAAACCGACAGAAAACATACCACATAGATCAGGTTCCTGACGAAATATCCTTTCCAATGAGGTGTCACAAGGTAGGTCACTCCTGTTAAGAATTGTGAGGGGTGGTGTGTAGGGGAGAGGGGGTGAGTGATCCGCACTCAATGATACGTTTTTCGGGAACTTTTTATCACTGTCTTAATTTTGGAAATATTCACGATGGGCCCTGAAAAAATCACACTGTTTATCACTTAGATATTTGTATTTTGATATGACTGTAGGTAATTTGTTGCCGACATAAACGATGTGTGTACCCCATCTAAGATTACAATCTATGATTATGCGAAGATGATATACTTCACTGTTTTGGTGGCCACAATTTGTTTCAATTCAACACAATAATGATAAAGTAACAATAAACGACTTCAATAAATCAGGGACCGATTACGGTTCAAGTTTCTTCAAAACCATCGAAAAATAATCAGGTTGTTGGTATAAGATACTAACAGCCATACTGTTTTTTTAAATTTGTGTATTAAGCTATGAGTGTTCTTATCTAGTTCTAAGATCTCAAATTTCAATGTATTGCTAGCATAGATACACAAAACTCTGCAAGTGGAATTCCTATCCAGTCAAAATATATAAGTATATTGCCATCTTATACAGTGACCGGCAGAAAGTACGCATCATATGGGAATTTTTTTTATTAATAAATTTTGACAAATATTGATATTTGCAATCGCTTCTGCATCAAAAGAAACCCCAAAAGACGTTGTACAGTGCCGTTCGTCTTTTCGAGGTTGGCGGGAAATTTAAAAAATTTGAAAATTATTTCTCAAAACACGCTTGTTTGTGAAAATATCGAGAAATGTTAATGAGAAAAGTTGTTCAGATTGACATTTTATAGCTATGTACAAGTTTTGAAAAAGATCTGAGATAAAAAAATAAAAATCAATTTTTTGCCACAAAAAAAAAATCTTTTTGGAAACATACATTTCTGACGAAGAAACTCATTAGTAAAGCCAACACTAATATTTCAAATAATGTTTTGTGAAGATTCGCAAGCTATTCCTATTTTATTCGGAGAAAATTTGAAATCTGTGATTTTGCAGTGTGATCAGCTGCTTCATAAGAAGTCACTGAAATATCTACAGGACATATTAAGAATTTCAAATTGAAATTGTGTAGATACTTGGTTCTTAATTAATAATAAAAAGTATCGGAATTATAATGTCCTGTAGATATTTCAGTGACTTCTTATGAAGCAGCTGATCACACTGCAAAATCACAGATTTCAAATTTTCTCCGAATAAAATAGGAATAGCTTGCGAATCTTCACAAAACATTATTTGAAATATTAGTGTTGGCTTTACTAATGAGTTTCTTCGTCAAAAATGTATGTTTCCAAAAAGATTTTTTTTTTGTGGCAAAAAATTGATTTTTATTTTTTTATCTCAGATCTTTTTCAAAACTTGTACATAGCTATAAAATGTCAATCTGAACAACTTTTCTTATTAACATTTCTCGATATTTTCACAAACAAGTGTGTTTTGAGAAATAATTTTCAATTTTTTTAAATTTCCCGCCAACCTCGAAAAGACGAACGGCACTGTACAACGTCTTTTGGGGTTTCTTTTGATGCAGAAGCGATTGCAAGTATCAATATTTGTCAAAATTTATTAATAAAAAAAATTCCCATATGATGCGTACTTTCTGCCGGTCACTGTATAGGGAAGGCTGTTGTACCTTGATCTTGACCATCCTTTAGTTCAGACGGGAAAGTGGTTGTCCATTTGCTATCGTTTTCGAGTAATATATTCATAAATGAAAAAAAAATTGTACAAAATGTAATAACTTTTGGTATTACTTTTTATTTTTTGACAAGTTGACTAAATAGTGTTATGTCAGTTTTGAAAATAAATAAATAATCATGTCCTTTAGATCAAGACAATGATCATAAAATACGATAATTTCGATATTTGTTATGGCTCAGTATGTCACACAGTAAATGTCGGATAAAAAGAAATCCTATTGACCCTGACAATTTTGTTAATTGCCTATTAACTCCAAATAATAAATTTCAAATTGTTACTTCTTGTACACATATTGTTAAAATTGTTATTTCCTTCAACCGATTGCAACCCTACGCGCAACCCTCGGAAGTGTTCGAGAGACTTGTGCTAGGGAAGACGCAGTCCTTACCTTTGAACGTGTGATGCCATGTACGAGACCGATGACCATGCGCGGATTTGAACCCTCGACCCTTCGCTCCAAAGGCGATCGCCCTACCAGCACGGCTCATTTAAAATAAAAATATAATCAAATAAAAATTATAAGAATTGTAGTTTAATATAATCGTAATTCATTTTGTAATCCGTAAAGAATTGTTGTTTTCAATAGGTACATATTATCTGACTTGTAGGAAATTATCCAAGGTACACTTGAGCATGGTACACATGATGGTCTTGAACCATTTACATCAATGAAATATAATGTTTTTTTATAACCGTTGGAAATTAGAATTCTTCTAAAACTACCATTTTTCAATCAAAACGGATTGTCGAAAACCACATCCACTGAAATTTTTCTTGATTGGAATCTGAGAAAAAAGAAAACCGTCTAACGCTTATTTTGTCTCCGACAACGGGTTCAAGAAACTCAGTCTCCATGTTTGCATGAATAAATAATAACTTGCACAAAGTATAGCTAGCGTTATCTGAATAGAAAGAAAGTAAAACGGTATGCGTCTGGGATTTTCCTGTTTACCTCAAAATATTCTTTCGGAATTCTCGATAAGCCGCTTCATACCTAAACAAACACGTTTTGCTGAACTGAATGGACTATAAACATATCGCACACCTGTTGGGAATACTTTCGGAAAAAGTATTAAAATAGCTGAGTGTTATTGAAGGTTACTTTTCCTCTCCATTGCCTTCAGTTATATCTCAATTAGATTTCTTGAAAGAATCGGCACGTATGAGCAATGGCGAATTGATATAATGAATACTTCCGTATTGAGTGTTCGCAAACGAGTCATTTGGAAACGTGACAATCTTTAACATTTTTGAAATAGACATATCTTAAATTGATTACGTATGGAAATATTTTGTTACGATCTATGATTGAATCCTGATAACAGGCAAAACATTTTTTTAAATCTCAGGAGTACGAAAACAGAACTACAGAAATGTATGGAGAAAAGTGTAGGGAAAAAACCTCTTGGAATAAAAATGAATCAATTTCAAAAAGGAGACCATCAATAAAATTCATTCAACACACTGAAGAATACAAACACTTGTAATAAGGTACAAATTGTCTATTATAACTTTATTGAAAAATTATTCAACCATTTAAAAATATTACCAAACGTCATACAAAAAAATCTCCAAGACCACAAAATTGAACCCTGGATAACTGTTAGACTGATCAAGTCAATGAAAAAAAACTATAGAAGGCATTTGGAAGAAGAGATCAATATCTACAATTAGTATATTATGGAAGTAACTCTAAATGCTTCAAAGTGCGCCCGAAGTTGCTCGTATTAACCATAGAACAGCATATTCTGTAACAAGGTTTGAATGAAAATTCGATGCGAGTGGAAAGTTCCGAGCGCGAGCCGAAGGCGAGCGTGAGGAACCACGAGCACCACAAATTTTCATTCTAACCGAGTACCAGACTATATTTTCTCCACGATCAAAGATAGGAAACGTGACAGCAATAATTTTGACACTTACTCAAATTTTGCCACTACGATGACAATCAACTGCGTCAGGGCTAATGTTATTATTGCTAACCAGTGTGAGAATATTATTCTATCACAAGAGAGAGAATGTAATAGTATATTGTGTATCTAGTAGTAAAAGCAATACATTCCCGGACGACAATGTAAATTGTTGGCCGAGGCGTTAAGCCGAGGCCAACAAGCAATGAAGTCTGGGAATGTGCTTTTACCACGAGGTACACATACTATTTTTACTGAAATCGCAATCAGCATTATCAAAAACTAAGGAATTCTACATATTGTTTGCGTGAATTCAATAACTGTCTAAAACGTAAACAAGCCGGCAAAATTTTCCCGTATCGTTTTCGATACGGGAAAGTACTTTCCCGTACCGTTTAGGTCCGAAAACGGTCCGGGAAAGTTCGTTGCTTAGCAACGGACTAAAATACTAGATTAGCGTATTTTGTGGCCTGAAGTTGCTCCGAGAAAGTGGGCATTCTTGAACGATTTCAGAAAAATACATTTAAATTGCTGGGGGCAGATGTGTTGCAGAATATTTCTTCAATCTCAAGAGAGAGAATTCCAGCATTCTGTAATCAAATTTGATTTCAGAATTGGCAAATTCTGTGATGATCGTGGAGAAATATATATTATATACTTGCTCTAGAATGCTAATCCCCATGTCAAAAGTGTTGTAAAAAGTACAGGCTAGTCCGCAATGCGCATGCGCGTCATTAGTGATTTTGTAACAGGCCCGGTTTTAGTAAAATATTATGGTACTTGTGAAGATTAACAAACGTTAATTCTGAATCTCGGAGAATAAGGTTGGAAACCTCATTGAACTTATACCTGTTATTTGTATTTAGCCGATGTGAATACATATTTTCACATATTTATGATCCCAAATATTCAGCAAATGCCATCAGAAAGTAGAGTACGGTTAATATTATTATTTATCGCTCTGAAGCGACTGATTTTTGGTATCACATTCACTTTTCAGCTGTAGTTAACCAACAAAAACCTACGGAACCACCCCAAATCGTCGGTGCGAATTTCAAGGAAGCACTGCATTGGAAAATAAATTGAAAGTACTAAAAACTATAAAATTTATTTCAGCTAATATCATGAATAATTTCAACTCAAATTGGATTTATAAAATTGAATGCTTGGAAGCTCGAGGTTCTTTTTCTAGAACAGTTCATGTCAAAATATGCAACTGCATTTAATTTAAATCATTTGAAGAGATTAACATGCCATTTCTACGAGTATTTCTGGTTGTATTTATTACCTTGGTGCAATTTCCACAATGGGGGTGCATGAAAAAGTGAGGCCAGAAGCATTTTCCTTACCATCAAAGAAAAGCACTTCCATATTGACATTAATTTTCTGATGCGATTCTATGTATGTTTAGTACTTTTTGTAGGAATCTAGAACTCATAATACCTATGAGCGGTGTGGGAGAAAGTTGTATCACTCACCATGCATGCTTACGCAGACACAGTATTGGTACTGCACTAAGTTTCAAATTATTCTATTTTCGTTTTAACATGAATCTTCATGAGGAAAATGTCTGCCACAAATTACAATTTTCTCACTCAAATGTTCTGCTGGGGTCTCTTCTTAAGAACAATAACCAAAAATCAGTTCATTGTTTATTTGTAGGAAGAAACGGCTTTACTAGACATTTTCTTTAAAGGAACAAGATTAATGCCAATTCACGAATGATGAAAGAATAACCAACGACAACAAACACAAAATGACAAGAGAAAATCTGAAATTCTAAAAACCGTCTCTAATCTCTGACAAGCGTTACAGATCTTAACAAGTCTTCCTGTTGATGAAAAAGCACTGGTGCACAGTCATTATAATTACAGTACATTATTGTTTTAAATAAGTTTCTTTAGCGCCTAAAATTCGGAGTATCTATCTTTAAAAGGTTCTTGTCAGTTTTAAAAAGTCCTAAATGCGCTGTCAAATTTCTATCTTTCAAATGACATGTGTTTTATTGCCTCATAACAAAAAACTCTGAATTGGAACACCAAATTATTTTCAAACTTGGCAATGATCTACCCAAACTACACTGATGACGCGCATGCGCACATCTTAAACGGGTCGCATACGCGGCATGCTTTTCGCCGTGAAAATTGGCGGGATTAGCATTCTAGAGTAAGTATATAATATATATTTCTATGGTATTAACACCAGTTCGACTTCGGGTGATTTCGGATGACTCCGGACGCACTTTGAAGCGTTTTGATCAACTTTCAGTGACATTTTCATCACATTTTCCACGTCTCAGGTGAAAATCCAAAATATACAAATTGTAGATATTGATCTCAACTTCCAGATGCCGTTTACAGAATTTGAATACGACGAATTCCCTTAAATCGGCGCATCTTGCAAGATGTGCCCTTAAATTGTTTATAACGCGATTATGCAAAAACTACACATCGGACAGAAAACATCTTGCGTACAGTTGAACCACATATCATCATTAGAAAAAATTATATAACTAAGTCGAAAATGTAACAAATAAAACTCATTGGTGATAGTGATTCAGTAAATTCCAATAATTAGATTTCTTTATTCAGTTCATTCGTCGGTAATAGAGTGGAAAACTTCTGTGCTTGTGAATTTACCCTAATAGGAGAACCGACCGAGGCGGTACATGCAATTGCAAAATATAAGGGAAACAGGTCACGATTTCATTTTGTAAAAGTTTTAATGTGAAATAATGTAATTCCTTCGATAGCTGTATGAGAGAAAAATGGACGGTAGCTGAAATGAGTTGAATTTATGATGCGAGCCCTTCAAGATTCTTACCTTCGTTCCGTAAAATTCTTATCCGGGGAGATCCTGACTGGCCAGTCTCCTGGGGTTGCGTGGAAGGATATCTCCCTGGTCTTCTTTGGAGGAAGTGAAATAGATAATGCACAACGCACAATAGTTGGTAACAAAATCACTTATGAGCTCGTGGCGAATGTGAAACTCTCCTGTTGAGATTTTATGAGTTCGACCACTATCGATCGCGTACCGAATTGAAGTAATCTTGAAGGGCTTTTTACTCGCGCAAGGAAATATACCTTTATACAGTGAGCAAAATAAAATGATTGATCCACACGTCGAGTTGCAGGAAGGTCGTTTTTAGAAATATTAGGTAAAAATTGTTATACTTATAATATAGGGTTATGATAAAGTAATGCACAAAATTCATAAAACGTACAACGATCACTTTTGAAAAAAATGCAAAAACACGTCAAACTGTTTTTTTTTATTCCGCATCTTTTGACATAAGTTACAAAAATAACACGTCAAAGTTGTCAAAGTTATGACGTCATCAACAAATTTTTTTAATGGGAAGCTAAGATTTTTATTACATTATGTGATAGAGCTTGTGTTTTTACACAAGGGAAAAATAGTTGTAGTAGGCCTCACATAAGAAAAAAAACGAGAAAATGAATAAAAAACGAAATAAACGTAAGTTTCATAATAACGTTTCAATTAACTAAACAGTCCATTAAACCAACTTTGACGTGTTATTTTTGTAACTCATGTCAAAAGATGCGGAATAGAAAAAACAGTTTGACGTGTTTTTGCATTTTTTTCAAAAGTGATCGTTGTACGTTTTATGAATTTTGTGCACTACTTTATCATAATACTGTATAATAATTGACGACAAAACACATAACAAAGAAAGTTGAGCGGAAACGCGACACATTTGTTTTCTCTTAATCAGGCTGGCGAATTGTCTCCTGTTTTATCCCACAATTTCGCAGGTATGAGTCGACACACCAGGGTTTTTAGACATCTTAACTAATTTTAAGTTTTCTGACAGTTCTGACATCAGCCAAAGACATCGAAAAACCAATTCCTGCAGAAAAAGGAATATATTGTTTAATTAATAATTGAAAAGGAAGGCGGAGATTCTCCAAGAAGAAGTCAAAAAGTTTGTAACTTTTTCCTCCAGCGCACCAATTTATTTGGATGTAATTAGCTACAACCGACCTATTCTTATATAACAGAATGATTGTGAACCAATAAAAATGTTGTTAATTTACCAGTTACCATATGGACACGTTTTGCCAATATATTACAAAAAGTTCTATGAGTGAAAATATTTTATTCGTGATCATATACAAAGAAATATTTTTAAATGAAGTAAGTATAATGCTGAAAAACATAGCTGGTGCTACATTTTTGTGTGAATAGCCACGAATCATTGTATAGTACACGTAGCCCAACATCGCACTTTTTAAATCGGGCTCATCCTATAGATGTGCAATTTTCAAGGAAGCGCATATTTCTTTTTGGTTTGTTACTGGGTTACCTAGTGGTCGATACGGTCGAATTTAATATCAGTTAGACGTTGATTGTTGATAACGGATATGGTAGACTTATTTTGAAGTCCGTTTTATATTTTGTTAGGAAAGTGTTGACAATAGATACTGCGTCAAAAATCCAAATTGTTTTATTAGTCTTCCACTACATTTCATCTGCTACATCAAACTGGTCAAATGACGCCAGTACCATTTTTCGATAGAATCTAAATCTTCCTTTCTTTAGATAGCTGATTACCCTATTCAAAATACGTTAGTTACAAACTAGTAACAAATTTGTCGATAAAACATCTCTACAGGAACTATTTACGTTCAAAATAGTAACTCAACATGTGTCATTCCCTGGAAAAAACAATTTCTACTTTGGGAGCGTCCCTTGTCTGTGGATAAGCTTGCATTCATGGTTAGCCTGTCAATAACACTAATCTCTTTGTAAAAATACTCTCCCTTTTCGGAGTCTACACAACAAATCAAAATAAACAGCCTTCCCCGCGTATTTACTTTATATTTGGCCAGTTTAGTCTAGCATACGCAGTAGAAATAGGACCGTTGATAAAAATAAAGCTTTTTCCCTAGCGATTTCTCTCAACCCCACTCGTTTCAACTCGCGACAAATATAGATTCGAAATGGAAACACTAATTATAGAAAATGTACGAAGTTGCTGAATGGAGACAAATGTTACTGTCGTTATAACAGTTTGCGGAAAAACTTACTTGAAAAGCAGAGAAGCTTTGTTTGAATTGTCACAGTATGAATACAAATAAAATAGTTTTGCGGTACTTAGTGCAAAATGTTATACTTTAGTTAGGCACGAATTGTTTGCGAAAATCATCAAACCGTATAAAACCATCACTGGAAAATTCTACCTGATCTAATCCCACCTTGGCGCATGTTTACCTAACTGTCAAGAGATCTCTTCGATAGTACCTAATTGAATTTTCAGGGATAAATACCGCGAGTGCTTTAAAAATTACCGATAATTCTGAAAAAAAAAGTGATTATTAAAAACTTTTGCTGTTTCAACATTCCAAAGTATATAGCCGACAAATGAGTCCGGAGACATATGCTGATATTGATGAAAATTTCACACCTCTACTTTTTAACCAATAAGATGCCTTAATTTTGACTAGTTACCATGGCAACTAACAAAATTTCCGGAAATTTTTTTGTGCCGCCACGATATTTAAGTGGAAATTTTTTGACAGTTGAAAAGGTTAACATATGATCTACAACCATTAAATATTGTAGATATACCTGTGAATAATGCAAAATTTCTATAAGAATAAACATTGGACAGGGAAGAGATGGCTTCAGTGCTGTCTGTGTTGACCTGCCCTTGCACTGATGAGAGGCAACAACCTCGAAACTAGTCTGCAGGTGGTCACCCTGTCCAAATCAAAACATAATTCTGCTGGTTGGTCATAGAGGGCACTTGCAACTGCGTCCTCTGATGCTTTGAGGAACGTTGCACAAGTAGCTGTTAGATTTAATTCAATACCCGTCGTGGTCTTAGCCAGGGGAGTAGTTGTTTTCTGACAGGTTCTTGCCATAATAAGCCTACGTAGCAGATGTATGAGGGATTAAAGGGCTCATCTTCGGTCGGTAACGACTGTTCGTTAGATTATTATTTATTATTCGCTATAAAGTTTCATTAAACAGAAAACACAAATTTGTTTAATTATTATGCATTAACAATTTATATTTCAAAAAACGTAGGATCTACATAGTAAGATTTAAATGTTGCTTGAATTCTAACCCATCCTCTCTTCTTAATGGTGAATAGGAAGGCGACGAATTAATTAGATGCCTGTGTTTTAAGACATATATGTAATATTTTGAAACAATTTTGTTCAATTCTCTTTTACGCAAAAGGCCATATTTACTTGTCATCTGCAGCAGACTTTCTTGGATTTTCGTAAACAAACCATTCGAGTCTAACGCTTCCTGGTCGCATCTTCCATCAAATTTGTTAAATAAATATATTAATTTTGGATGACATATTTGCACTTGACTCAACTCTTTGCAGTATTTACATAAATTGTACTTTTCAAAGCATTTCATTTATCTCAAATTGTTTAACGCAAATGCTTACAAGAAATGTTTTACAAAAGAATATCTTTGTTTGCTGGTTTACTATACAGTAACTCAATGTAGATTACCAATATAAACCTCTTCTGTCAAAAGCATGGACGCCTATATCACGGCCACCTACCGCAACAAACCATGTTAATATTATATTTTTTACATTAGAAGTGTTATGGATTACTTTAACAAAAAATACATGTCTACCACCTTCAGTAACCTAAAATTATGAAAGGGCGATAGACTGATCTAATACCCATCTGAGTTTTAGCATTTGGTGTAACTAAAGTTGGTAATAATTTTTATTTACCGAAACATGCTGGACTTGACAAACAGTGAAATTAATTTAAAATGTCAGATTGGATTAAAATTTTTTACCAAATTATGGTGTGAAATTTTCTTACCGAATACCACGCAATCTTAAATTATTCCTGGAAATTTTCTGGAATATTTTAAGAAAATTTCACACCTCACTTTTAGAGAGTACCAAAACACTCGTTCTTATTTAGATGCCATGGCAACCCAAAAAATTTCCGGAAATTTTTATCCTCCTGGGTACCCTGGCCGAAATTAATAAGTGGAAATTTTTCTGTCAAATATTTGACAGGTGATAGTTTATATTTTGCTTTGATGTACAAATGGAATTGTATTTTTCATTTGAAATGAGATATTTTCATATTTATGTATTTATTAAATATTTTCTTCATGATAATCGCAGAATTTGCAAATTCTGAAATCAAATTTCAGAAACACTTCAATACACCAGTTGTCTACATGTAAATCAAAGGCCCCGTGGCGAGTCGGTAAAGTGTCCGCCTCGTGGTCGTGTGGTCACTATAGTTCAATTCCCAGTGGAGCAAGAACATTTTTACTTTTTTTTTGATTAAATTTAAAAAAATCAAATTGAAATTTTGTTAAGTGTGTTTTACATATCAATATTTTCATGCATCTTTTTTGTACTATGAACATTTTTACTTTTTTTTTGATTAAATTTAAAAAAATCAAATTGAAATTTTGTTAAGTGTGTTTTACATATCAATATTTTCATGCATCTTTTTTGTACTATGCATATAAATAGTTCAGGTGAACCATAGTTAGTTATTTCTTATGAATTGTTGGATATATTTTGGTGTAAAATTTTCTTACCGAATCCCCTGCGAGCTTGAATTAATTGCAGGAAATTTATCTCGTACATGAATTTTTTAAGAAAATTACCCTCGTCGCTGCGCGACTCGGGTAATTTTCAATGGACTTGATAGGAAATCCGACCTGAACTGTATTTCATCGAGTATTAGAATTCTTTACAGTATCCCACACGCTTCTACTGTGTGTCTTCAGTTGCTCATGGACAATTTCAACCATAGAAATCAATATTTTGAAGAATGGGCTGTGTTAATAAATTTTTGTGTTGCGACTTGATAGGAAATACGACCTGAACTGTTTCAAGTATTAGAATTCTTTACATTATCCCACGCGCTTCTAATGTGTGTCTTTAGTTGCTTATGGACAATATCAACCATGGAAATCAACATTTTGCAGAGTGGGCTGTATTAATAATTTTTTGTGTTGCGATATGATAGGAAATCCGACGTGAACTGTTTTCATCATTTCATCGAGTATTAGAATTATTTACAGCATGCCTCTACTCCGTGTCTTCAGTTGCTCATGGACTATATTAACCATGCAAATCATTATTTTGAAGAGTGGGCTGTGTTAATAAATTTTCGTCTTGGGACTTGATAGGAGATCCGACCTGAACTGTTTTTCATCGAGTATCCTAATGTGTGTCTATAGTTGTTCATGGACAATATTTACCATGGAAATTATCATTTTGTAGAGTGGGCTGTGTTAATGAATTTTTGTGTTGCGATATGACAGGAAATCCGATGTGAACTGTATTTCATCCAGTATTAGAATTCTTGACAGTATCCCACACGGTTCTACTGCGTGTCGTCAGTTGCTCATGGACGATATCTAACATGGAAATTAATATTTTGAAGAGTGGGCTGTGGTAATACATTTTTTTGTTGCCATATGATAGGAAATCCGACGTAAAATGTATTCCGGGTATTAGAAATCTTTACCGTATACGAAATACTTCTACTGCTTGTCTTTAGTTGCTCATGGACAAACCCATAGAAATCATCATTCTGAAACTCTCAACACGTCGATAGATTCTAATGATTTTTAAATATATTGATGGATGTAGCCGTTACTACGTGGTAGGAAATCATCACGAAAAATGAGAAATAAAACTTTCTATGTTTTTATACCACTTCTATTTGTAACCAACGTTACTGCAGTTTCGTCCCATATGGACATTATCAAACAATACAATAATCTGAAATAATAACACTTCTTAAATACCCTTAATTCTACCCGAGGCCTGTCTTAATGACTAAAGGTCATTAATGACTTTTACCTGTACCTTGTTTATTTGCGACAATGTAACTGCGCTGCCTTAAAAACCGGTGAATAGACCAAATCCAGTTGATCATTCAGTAGGTTACACCCACAATATTTGTGTTTATGAATTTCTAGGGATTCTAAATAATTCAGTTTCCAACCCTTACTTGCATAGTGCAAAATTTCCGTATCGTTCAGACTCGGAAATTTGTGGTTGCATTCCAAGAAATGGTTTGAAAACGTCGAATCATTTTTTCCTAGTCTGAAGGACCTTTCATGTTCAGCGTATGTTTTTGAAAAATTACGTCCACATTGTCCCACATAAACACCGTTACACTCTGGACACTTAAGCTTATAAACTCCAGATTTTTCCATTTTTGCTATTCTATCTCTGGCATTGAAAAGAAAATTAGACAACCTGGCATGCGGCCTGTATGCTACTTCTATATTATTCTTCCTAAAGAATCCCGCAATAGCCTCTGTTCTTCTCCCGAAGTACGTTAAAGTTACAGGGTTGGAAACTGAATTATTTAGAATCCCTAGAAATTCATAAACACAAATATTGTGGGTGTAACCTACTGAATGATCAACTGGATTTGGTCTATTCACCGGTTTTTAAGGCAGCGCAGTCACATTGTCGCAAATAAACAAGGTACAGGTAAAAGTCATTAATGACCTTTAGTCATTAAGACAGGCCTCGGGTAGAATTAAGGGTATTTAAGAAGTGTTATTATTTCAGATTATTGTATTGTTTGATAATGTCCATATAGGACGAAACTGCAGTAACGTTGGTTACAAATAGAAGTGGTATAAAAACATAGAAAGTTGTATTTCTCATTTTTCGTGATTTTTAAATAGTTCTGTGGAAAATTGTAGCTATTAGTGCAATGTGATATATAATGTAATAGGAATTTTGAGAAGTTTTGGGATGTTCAACCCCTTGGAAGCCTTTCATTTTGTAATTTTTAAAACTTCGATATTTTGTAATTTTTAACACTTCGATAGTCTGTACAAAAATTATAAACAATCTTGTGAACAATTCTGCCACTGACCACGTTGGGATCTATATTTATTAGGGAATTTTATTAGGGTTATTTAACCCCTAGGGGATAACATTTTTAGAATTTTCAACACGTCAATGATTTGTAATAAATGTGTAAGAAATGTTAACAGCCATTTGATCATCAATAAATGCGTATTTTTTTAAAATACAGAATGTGTGGTGCAGTTCTACACAAAAGTTAGCCAACGCCCATTTCCTGGAAAACGGGGACTGTATTTTTGGTTGTAACGCAAATTTGTAATAAATGTTTATAAAATTATGTAATAGTTTTGTTTGGAGTGAGCCATAAATGCTGGTGTAGCTTTTAGTTCATGATTCTTTTGCATTTTTTCTACAAAATAACCAAAATGGTTTATGATTTATATTTTTAACAATGTTGCCGACCTCATACGAGAGCACAAATTTTGATTGTTTCATTGTGCACTAAAATACAATTTTGTGAAAGTTTGCACTGTTTTGCTATGTTTTCCCCATCTTTGCCTAATTATTTTTTATCCTCGTACCCGTTAGTTCTTTGCGTTGATACTACAAGTAAACTGGTTCTCTTCCGATTCATACCATGCTACAGGCAGATAATGGTTTCTGGAATCTGTACAATAGGTAGGAAAAAGAATAACTAATTGTCTATGCTAATTCGATTATAGTTTCGGATATGGGTACTTGGGCGTACATTGCAGACAACAGACATAATTATCTCAATACAATCTGCTTGTTGGAACTTATGTGAATATCAAAGCGGAAATTATTACAACAAAGCATTGTTACAAAATTACCATTGCAAATGCTGCATTTATCTGTTTTTTTTTCGCACACCAGCCAGGTTAGAAAGATGACCTTACACAGATAACCGTGGATTTATTCAAGGTTCTGAATTCCTCTTGCAGAATGAATGAGACAAATGAAAATATGTGGGTGCATGTCAGTTTGATAATTGTGCTAATGAGTTTTCAAATCGTTTCAAATGTAAAAAAAAACAATACATACAAGGACGTAGTCAGTTTATTTTCCTAGGGGGCTACAAACGGTTTCCTGGGATAATAAAAAATATCTAGTGATTCAATTTAAATTATTTATTTTCCTTGAAATGACAAAAACTGGTTCTGTATAGAAATAGTCATTAAAATAAAATAAAAGGGCGAAACAATTTGAAAACTAAATATGGACAATAAAATTCACACGATCTTTTGATTCTTAGTTGAGGCTAAAAAAATGTTTTTCTTTATAAAAACATTTATCCAATACCTAAAAGCAATTTCAAGTCCGACATTTTATTGACATATTTTATATGACTTGGCAAATTACCGAAAACTCTAGGGCCCATGAAAATTTGAGAATGGAGCGTTGTTTTTTACTTGGCAGCAGAAGTATACATGAATTGTTTTTTCCATGTATCAGTTTTGTGAATGTCGTTATTTAGTTTGAAATCGCTTTTATTGAAAAAAATATAGATTACTAACTCCGATATGTATATGCTTTGGATCATTGAATATACACCATAAAATGGATTTTGTACAATAAAAACATTTTTGCTCATGGTTGAGTTGTACCACAAGTAAACATCATAACGCAACCTAGAATCAACCTGATCATAGTAAAAGCTTTTCAGTTGATTCTTATCTAAAACTACTCGTAGGTTTTTGAAAATATAATAAACTGAGCTCAATTTAGAAATCATTGTTCAACAGTGCGACTTCCCTGATATATGGGTATATACTCATTCTAAAAAATTTAACTCCACAGTTGCTGATGCATAGACTTGTGATATAATATTAAATACGAGTCCTTCAGTTTTGCATTGGTAATTATGAAAACGTATCATTTGGGTTTTTGTCGAATTGAAAAATAAGTCCTGCTTGTTGAAATACGTGGAAATTGCATTCAAGAGATCTCCACATTGGTATTTGAGAGATTCGTTATTTTCATGAGATATCAATAGCGATATGTCATCTGCATACGCCGTAAATGAAGAGTGAGATGTTTCCTTATCTATATTGTTAATATGAAGCAGAAACAAGAATGGCCCCGGAATAGAACCCTGGGGTACCCCAGACCGAACCTGACTCAATTCTGAAGTAGAGGTCGATGTTACAACATTTCTGTTCTTGAGGAAAGACGAGATCCAAGTGAGAGGTATTCCCCTGACACCATAACACTCCAGAATATGCAACAACTTCGAATGATGATCTCATAAAAGCCTTAAATCGCAAGTCAATGGAGACGGACATATTGTGAAAGGAATACAAGGTGTAGAACTATATATTGAAATTATTTACCTCACCTAAAGACAATTTTTCAAATGAAAAATCGCCGACTGAGTTTTTAAGAAGTATAATAAAAGATACTTTCCAAATTTTGCCCTATAGATAAAAATAATTTAACCTTACCCGTGACTGTGGCTTCTGGCAAAAGAAGATTCAGCACGTTGAAATTAATAAAAAATACACTGACTCTAGAAAGATCATCAGATTCAGCCATCATCTTCATTGAATCAGATATTTTTGAAAATTTCGATTCAATACGCGTTGGCACAGGGCTCAGATTTTTACAGTTGGTATCAGAGCCGAAGCAAAATAAAAAAAATTGTCCCAGAAACTAGTAGAGTCTCTATGTGCCGAGAAGGGGGTATCACTACCAAAATACGCAGTAAATTTTTTTAAAAATCGAAATCCCGCCATCAAATGAGAATTCGCGCTGATATGTTTCTTTAAATGAAAGTATTCATTTCGACAAAGTCGAAATATCCTTCTCTACGCACAGTCCCACAAAGTGGAAAATATAAGACAAATATATGTCAGACAACAACTACTTCTCCTTACGGACATTGAATTACATCTGGCATCCATTTGTGCAATATTCTTCAAGTGCAAGTGCTAATGGTAATAAAACATTGACACAAGACATGTTTCAAAGTTCCTGCCTCTCATCAGTGACAGGATAAGTGAGATAACATTTAGAGTTATATAAAAGTATACTGCAGCCCCGTTCGCCTGGTAAATAGGATGCAGTTCCGGACGTCTAGGCGGTTGACACGTTTTCGTTTTGTTTTCGCGTTTGAAGAAAAATACTGTGCAGTAAGTACTTACTCTAATGACGTATGGTGTATTGGCCAAATCATTTCACTATTTCTCACTATTTTATCATCTAATATGATGGTACTCGTTGGATTCTGTCTGTATCCCTACTTGGTAAAAAATAAATCATAAATACATTGGCAGATGGCACTTAGAAAATGAAATTCATCAAATTTGAACTGGCCTGGTTTATTTGGCAGAAACAAGAAAATATTCAAGTGGTAAATGAAAAATATAGGTAAGTACTTATATTTTGGGTCGGTAAACTTAATGGGTAATGGACCATTTAACATAACTCAAAATGAAAATAATTTAATTGAAAAATCATTCAAAAAGGTAAAAACATCATTAAATTCAGTTTTCACCTGAAGACGATTGCAGATTCAAGCAATTGAAACGTAGTGAAAAATTTAAAGAAGTAGACGATGGAAGTCCAAAATGCAAGTAGTCATTAAATTCGTTGAATATGAGTTGATGTTTCATTTCTATTTATTATTCTGACTGATGATGAAAGAATTTCACTCTAAAATATATTACTGCAAAGCAATTATTCCTGATTACATAGTGTTACTTAAAATATCTGTTTTTTAATATTCTTGAAAATCCATTTGAGTTACAAGAAATCCTCGGAAATCACATGATTTTTCGGAAATTACTGACAGCCCTAGATACTTCAAGAAATCCCAAAGGATTTCTGATATATGTGTAAATTTTTCGATTCGTGGTCACCCCCTCATATGTATCTAAAACCCACAGAAGATAGTTCAAATAGACTGAAAAAAATCAGCACGGTCTCATGAAACACCAAGTAAAAATTGACTTGCTTGCCACGTCGGCGCTGTCTAAGTGTCTGATGAAGACAATAATTTGCAATGCAAAATTGTCACTAAAGTCGTCTCTGTCTGTCTCCGTGATATTATTGACAATAATGAATACCGACGGCTTCACGAGCATTTTAATAGACTCGGTCTCTCGGACCGAATTGGCGTGATGCATCAACATTATTCTCGGTCTATGAGACCGAAGCTGCACGTCGGGATATTTTTCTCGGTCTAATAGACTGACATGACAGTCAAAGTGTTAATATATTCATCCAGTGAAATTAAGTATGTTGAGCTTGTTGAAAAGGGAAAATTAAACTAAACATGATTCCTTTGGAAATGGAAAAAACTTACGATAGTAATGAAATTCCTTTTTTGTAATATCTTACAGAAAACAACTACTTCTCCGGCTAAAGCCACGCTGGTATTGATAATAGAGCAAAAGATTTTGCACAAGATTTTTTCGAGAATATTCCCTAATCGCACATTTGCAATAAATGGGGAGAACAATTGATTTGCAGGTACAAGAAATTTGTGTAGGTAGCAACAATGCAAGCAATCGTCAAAAAAGTCTTAAGCAGGTATTATTATACCTAGCAACGGAGAAGGCAACAATAATAATTATCGAATCGTGTATCTCTAAACTAAACATCGACCTGTCTGCGTAAATCGTGTTATAATCTTCGTACGGTAAAAGATCAGATATAGAATTTACAAGTTTACGAGTATGAGTAATTTGCAAGTCGTTGGTATTACTGACCTTTCAATGACAGGATAATTGCTACCCCGAGGGCTTTGGTCTGGCGAACACCTGTTAGGATTTCGACAAATGCTTTAGTATTCAATGATGACTTTGAACTCTGGACCAATAGGGAATATGCAAGTGATTTAAATTTGCTTGATTTTTTTACCTCCGATACTTTATTGTCTTGACATTACACCTAAACCATTAGTTTATCATTTAGTTTGTATTTAACTCCATAAAACTTTAATCAAAAAGTGCATTATAAGCGCGTGGAATTCAAATTTGCGAAACGCATCACCATTGGTCGAAACGAATAATTACGTCACATGGCACGTTATGAAATTTATCTGTCTTGATATTCATACTGTGCTAGTAGTCTTTCATAGATTATAGACAATTGTAAATTATCAAGAGCAATGACTGAAAGTGGTTTTGTCAAAGCACAATCCGACAATACCTGAACTGATAAGTAATAGTTTATCAAATGATAGTTTTCCTTTTGTAATTCAGGTGAGGCAGGTATAAACAGAGTTATCTCCCGCTTGATATACAAAACATTTAGGCATACAAAACTTACTTCTCATCAATTCATATCATGTTAACTATCGAAATACAATATACTCACATTGAAACGATATTCACAACAATGTAAATGTGATATTGGAGATACTTCGCCCCTTCTCATAACCTTACACCATTGTTTACGGATTTTCGCATCTCTTGGAACAGAAAAAAATGCTTTATTTGTGTTTTGGCATTCCGGTACTAGACAATACCTATATAAAATGGTTTTTTAACATTTTCCATTATCGTAATAGCGATTAAAACTGCAAATCCCTAACCTAATTAATAACTGTCAATAGTGTCAATGGCCATAACTATAGAAAGACTTCATTGAAGACTGCTCTGGTTGATCGAGATCACTTTCACATATGTTCGTCTCTCTCTAACACTTGTAATGTATTTGTCTTACTCTTTTATAAAATATCAACTTCAAACAAGTAGAGCAATGGGAGTACGTCTCAACGAACGACACTGAAGAAGAACAACACTGATCGCGCCATGTGACGTCATCCACAGCGCGCTAAAATGGAGACGTTCAAACAGGTCAAATTAAATATTATTTAAAAAATTAATTCCAATACTTTCAACATTATTTACTATGTTGTAACGAAGTAAAAAATTGATTAAACAAATAAAAAAAAAAGTTATGCATATTCCCTATTATCAAATAATGCGAGTTATGGCGGACGCATCTTTGTATAAACAATGGATCGGTTTCTTGTTCAAACAGGAATTTGAAGGACTGGGCGTTTTTAGACAAGAACCAACTTCATCAAAATTTTAAAAGCGGTGGGAAAAACGTGTTTAAAATAACTTGTCTCATTTATAGGAAAAAACCAATATAAATAGAAAAAAAATCGAACAAATACAAAAACGCGGCGATTTATTATGTTTTTCAAAAAATCATGATTTTTGTCAACTCTGTGACGGAATATCTATTTATTTTCTTCTCCACACAACCTATGTGCCTAAGAGAGTTCGATAAAGTAGAAAATAATTCTCCACATTTTTTCTCAAGCTTGTTGCCATTTGGCAACAAGTTTTCGAAAAATCTGTCGAATTATTTTCACTTTATTCTCACTCTCTTGTGGTATTACAACTGATAATACAATTCAATTGACTGAAACTTATTTCAGCAATAATTGTCTTGTTATCACTATCCAAAACTGAGAAATTCAGTTATACAGTGTGTCCCACTTTGAGCAGCAACATCCTCATATTTCGTTGAGCATGAAATAATTCGAAATTTTCTTTGACTCAAGTTGTAGTACTCGGAAATACCTACCTTTATGTTTACGGAACCTTTGTATATCCATTTTCCACGGTTAACTACGACCACATGAAAAGTGAAAAATTGGGAGAAACATACTACGCATTTTTTCATCGCAAAAAGAACACCAGATTCTGTTTCAGAACACCTTAAAACCCCCAAATCTCAATGCTTGAATCATTTGAATATACAGGGTATCATTCATTCTGATCAGAGATAGCCTTGGAAAAGTGATATTTGGCTATTTTTCAAAGTATTAATTAAATATTTTTGGGAATTCTGTGACAAGAGAAGACATTTTAGAAATTTTCCAAACGGGCGTGAAAACAGCCACGGTTTTTTCATCCACGGTTTTCGATTTGGCAACACCGCGCAGTTCCATAGCCTTCACGTAAGTTAAGGCTCTTGGACTTTTATGAAACCAATAAAATAGCGATTCAAGTGGTAGATATGTTATTCTTGAACTGGCTATTGGTAGAAGTTACAGATCACGAAAAAAAAAAGATAATATGAGGCGGTGGTGTGCGGCTCATGACCATGACTTTTAGGGGTGAAGGATGAAAGTCAGGTTGCAAATGATTATTTTCTACCTTTTCATTTCGAGTGCCATCGCCTAATAAGTTTTCGGTATATTATTGGAATTTTCAAAAAATTCGGTACCCCTTCTGACGGCTCGACAATAACTTTTGGGGGTGAAGGATTAATGTGAGGATGCGAATGATTATTTTCTACCTATTCGTTTCGAGTGCCATAGCCTAATAAGTTTTCGGTAAATTACTGGAATTTTCAAAAAATTCTGTACCCCTTCTGACGTCCCGACCATGACTTTTAGGGGTGAAGGATGAAAGTCAGGTTGCAAATGATTATTTTCTACCTTTTAATTTCGAGTGCCATCGCCTAATAAGTTATCGGTAAATTATTGGAATTTTGAAAAACTCTGTACCCCTTCTGACGGTCCGACAATGTCTTTGGGAGGGACAATGACTTTGGGGGGAGAAATGATTATTTTCTACATATTCATTTCGAGTGCCATCGCCTAGTAAGTTTTCGATAAATAACTGGAATTTTCAAAATAATCTCTACCCTCTCTGACGGCCCGACAATGACTTTCGGAGGTGGTGGGTGAAAGTAAGGTTTCAAATAATTGTTATATACCCATTCATTTCGAGTGCCATCGCCATATTCGTTTTCAGTAAAAAGTTGGATTTAAAAAAAATCTTTACCCCTTACGACGGCCCGACAATGACTTCTGGGGGTGCGGTATAAAAGTTGAGATGCAATAGACTGTTTTTCACTTATTCACATTGCGTGCCATAAACCGATAATTTTTCAGTATGAGTTTTACATTTTACCTCATGAGCCGCACACCACCGCCTCATATTATCTTTTTTTTTCGTGATCTGTAACTTCTACCAGTAGCCAGTTCAAGAATAACATATCTACCACTTGAATCGCTATTTTATTGGTTTCATAAAAGTCCAAGAGCCTTAACTTACGTGAAGGCTATGGAACTGCGCGGTGTTGCCAAATCGAAAACCGTGGATGAAAAAACCATAGCTGTTTTCACGCCCGTTTGGAAAATTTCTAAAATGTCTTCTCTTGTCACAGAATTCCCAAAAATATTTAATTAATACTTTGAAAAATAGCCAAATATCACTTTTCCAAGGCTAACTCTGATCAGAATGAATGATACCCTGTATATTCAAATGATTCAAGCATTGAGATTTGGGGGTTTTAAGATGTTCTGAAACAGAATCTGGTGTTATTTTTGCGATAAAAAAATGCCTAGTATGTTTTTCCCAATTTTTCACTTTTCATTTGGTCGTAGTTAGCCGTGGAAGATGGATATACAGAGGTTACGTAAACATAAAGGTAGGTATTTCCGAGTACTACAACTTGAGTCAAAGAAAATTTCGAATTATTTCATGCTCAACGAAATATGAGGGTGTGGCTGCTCAAAGTGTGACACACTGTAGATACGATACCTTTATTGTCAGCGAGGATGAAATATTAATTGAAAAAGTAGAAGACAATCCTCGTTCAGTTATCATAAATAAATCGACGGTTCAAACCCCCATCTCTGAAATCTTTTTTTATTTAACGGCGTTTGATCATCTTTTGTTTCCTAATTTCAACCATATTCACTTAACAATTTTGAGATGGTATATGGTTACCGTAAAACATTTTTTGTTACCCTAACCAAAATTGTGTACACACTGTACAATCAATCCAATGTGAAAAGTTCATTTCGATTACCCCCCGCCAATCCAGTCATTCATCCGCTAATATTCATTTTTCTATAAAACAAACACACGCGAGACGCTTGACATGAACTACGTCATTTACTAAGCCAACCCCTTCGCAAACATTATTTACAAAAGCCAGACTTTGACTCGGAAAATTCTGAGCGAGAACGAGGGTAGATTGTTTGAACGAGACTTCTGCCGGCTTTTGTTTTCGTTTTCTGTGTGGATTTTTCAACCAAGCGGAAAAACAACGGGTGAAAGCGTGTAAAATGAATGGATGGGGGTATATACAGAGCGAACAATTATACGTAGCTAGAGAACAGAAGAAGATATTTATACAAAAAAAACAAAATATTATGACTTCCCTTAAAAATAAATAGGATTCAAAATGTTGGAATAGAAATAAACAAAAAATTAAATCATTCTGATTCTGAACCAATATGGATACTTTCAATCTTTTCTGTTTTTCTATACTTATTCTTAGCCAAAACTTTTGTTTTAAACATTTTTTCAATGTTTTAAATCTTGTTTTTTAAATGTACATAAAAAAAACAATTTAAATCAAAGAAAACAGTTTTAAATAAAAAAACACAATATTTTGCTTTTAAAATAAAAACATGTTTTTTACCAACACTGAAAATAGCCCCCTGGTGTTGTGGGAAGTCGAATACTTTTATGCGAAAACGACGAAATGCTAACTTTGAAAAATCATACGAAGCTAACAACAGATTTTTCTGGGAATTTTTTGGGCTGGAAGGATTCTTAGAGAGGCACTAAATGAGACCTAATGCACGAAATATTTTTTCGGTCAGGATTTTCCGTCATACGGCCCTTTCAAGATGTGAAAAAAACGACGAAATGCTAACTTTGAAAAATCATACGAAGCTAACCACAGATTTTTCTGGGAATTTTTTGGGCTGGAAGGATTCTTAGAGAGGCACTAAATGAGACCTAATACACGAAATATTTTGCCGGGCAGGATTTTCCGTCATACGGCCCTTTCAAAATGTGAAAAAAACGACGAAATGCTAACTTTGAAAAATCATACGAAGCTAACCACAGATTTTTCTGGGATTTTTTCGGCTGGAAGCATTCTTAGAGAGGCACTAAATGAGACCTAATGCACGAAATATTTTTCCGGTCAGGATTTTCCGTCATACGGCCCTTTCAAGACGTGAAAAAAACGACGAAATGTTAACTTTTTAAAATCATACGAAGCTAACCACATATTTTTCTGAGAATTTTTTGGGCTGGAAGGATACTCAGAGAGGCACTGAATGAGACCTAATACACGAAATATTTTGCCGGGCAGGATTTTCCGTCATACGGCCCTTTCAAAATGTGAAAATAAACGACGAAATGCTAACCTTGAAAAATCATAGAGAAAGAGAGAGAGAATATGCTTTATTGTCCAAAGATACAAGATCTTGTTGACAAAGTGAGGGCCTAAAAACTAACCTTAAACTAAAGTAGAATACACAAAAATAGATAAAATGGAAAAAAACGTCACTGATATAGTATTAAAATGTTATAATATAAAAATGTCTTGTAATATAAAAAGACTAGCACCTGAGAAACACCTTACAACATATTAAAACAAGTTTGAGTTAAAATATATCATCATAAAATTCTTGTAAACTACTTATAATAGGGTATATCCAACAAGAGTGCTTTTACTCCCTATCTGAAACTTTCTATGGATCTAATTTCTTTAATATGTTTTGGTAAGTGAATGAACATCTTACCTCCTCCATAAATCACTGAATCTTTAATTAGTGTCAATGATGGAATCGGGAGTTTAATGTTGCCAGCTTGACGGGTGGCATGATGTGGGTATGGGTATTGTCAAATTTGTGAAGATGTTTTTTAATTACAGGCTCCCAACGACTTACTACCTCAAAAAAGGGAAAAAGGGATTTGTGACTCCGAAAAAAGGGACCAGAAAGGGAAAAAGCTAACGACAAGAATGGTCAACCTATACAGGTGTTTAAACAATAACGGTGTAAATTTTACAAAAAAAAAAAAAAAACAAGAATCACTAAATCCATTATTCCTGCAAAACAGACAAAATAATAAATAAAATGAAAATGTAAACTCGAAAGGCAAAATTGAAAATAAATCTCTAAAAAAAACAACAGAACCACCTGAGATCATTCAAATATTTTAAAAAATTCTTGAACCCAGCATGACTTTTATATTTTGTTATTTTCGTCAACGTGTGATGCCATGCACGAGATATGACTAAGGGATGACTAAAGTGAAATCCCATACATGAGATTATAAATCTTGTCAGACTTTTACTGCTTAGTTTTTCTTTGGATTTTTGTTTGAGAAGTCAGCTATTATTTTACTATTACTCTTCCTCTTCTCTGCAGGCTTGATAAGCTGCTCGTTTTGTCATTGGTTTCTGTTACGATTGGCATTAATCCCCTCAAACATTAACTCGATCATATTTTTGCACATAGAGACATTTCTGAGCCTTCTAGTTGCCTCTTAAAACATTTTGTTATAGATATCCCACTTTTCATTTTCTTATTTTCAAAAGATCAATCTCTAGCTTGGACTCGCCTTCTTATATTATCCACTTCTTGACCTCCATTTGCAGAAGTTTCTTTTATCTTTTGCTGCTTACCAGATAACCATCCATACAAATGATCATCTAGATACACACTGTATGCACGGCGTGCAAAGGTTTTCGTAGAGCAGAGCCGAAGGTCTGAGGATATCAAAACAATTACCCCCTGGACAAAAACCTCCCGGACTAAAACCCCCTCGACAATACCACCGGTTCCTGAGAGGTTTTTGTCCAATAGGTAATTGTCCTGAATTTGCTAATGCATAAACAGTGTATAGTTGATAGAACAGAACATGTGATGATTCTATAATATCTTCAGATCATTATTGGTTCCAAAAATTAACATCCCGTTATTATCTACTAAATAACTAAGTCAGAATTATGTAATGGAAATTCTTGGCCATCTGTTGTAAATTTACAATTATCTGTAATAATTATTTCGCTGACGTTTGATGGAACTGGTATTGAATTCTTTTATTTTATTCTGGTAATTAATAAAATGCGAGCTTAGCGAGCATCTGCTTTGTTTTCACATTTTCATTCTAATTAGTGATCGAATTACCAGTAACTGGGAAAGCTACCTCAGGTTAGGTTATGCCCCTTTTCTATGTTAAGATATTCGGTGGGCAGCCAGAAGAGACACGCCTCCGGCGTGTCTCTTTCTTCTGGTAATTTATAAATTCCGAGCGCAGCGAACATCTGCTTTGATTTCACGTTCTTATACAGGGGTGGCATTATGAACACTCGATATGCAGTTAAAATCGCTGTGGTTTCTTTATGAGTCGACCTTCATTTCACTATGAGTCACGTCAAACTCGCAACGAGTCGAGTGATCATAATCTCACCACTGATTACCAGCATCTTGGAAAGCTAGGTTAGGTTGTGTACCTTTTTTTACCTCAAGGAATTCGTTGAGGAGCCAGAAGAAAGAGACACGACCGTAGAGGTGGATGTCTCTTTCTTCTGATAATTCATAAAATGCGAGCGCATCTGCTTACTTTTCACTTTATTAAAATAATTAATGATTAAACTTTTTTACGTTAAGAAATTTGGTCCATGGCCGAAAACGTGGTAATTTGAAAGTTATGCCTTACTTTCAATTTAATAAGACTGGCCTGTCTTATATTCAAATGATTTTTTTTCAGGTGGACTTTTCAGTTGTTATTTTTTTTCAATCACTTTATTTGTTTAGAATTAACAATAAAATTATTGGAATAGAATTATATTGTGGAATTGTGTTTTGGTTCATCTTGAACCGGGGATTTTTTATTCCTGGGGTGTTTTGTTCCACTTGTTTTTGTTTCAGGAGTATTTTTTACTAGGGGTTAATGTCCCTGTGCTTTTGTCAAGAGCGTAATTTTCGTAGAAGTGGACTGAGAGAATTCCCGCTCTACAGGCGTTTCTATGGGAAAGTGAGAGCTGCCTTCCCCAGGATGGCAACATTAGGGTACTTTGTAAACCATTTCCTGGCAACTTTAATAATATGGTTGTGCGTATTATGACGTAGCACATCTTATTCAGCGCAAAACTAAACCTGATGAATTGTGACCAACAAAAAAGGGAATAAACAAAAAAACGGAACAAAAAGGACCGAGCTCTAAAAAAAGGACTAAACCCTGAAAAAGGGACCGACTGGGAGCCCTGTAATTAGACATACAAAACAAAAATTACGAAGCTAACCGCGAATTTATCTGGGAATTTTTTGAGCTGTAAGGAGTCTTAGAGTGGCAGTGAATGAGACCTAATTCGTATTTTTACCATATGAAACAGTACCTATCTATTCCACAAAACCATTATTTTTGGGTAAGTTGTGGGAGTTTGTTGAAAAATTCCGTACTTAAATAATAACAAAAAATTTTTGACAGTTGCACATTCAAAACCAGAGTTACAAAAAATCACGACTTTTTTGAAAAAATAATTTAAAGCATTTTATAATTTGATTTAAATCACGATTAAAATTGAAAAAAATCAGTTGATTTAAATCATGATCAAATCATTTGATTTAAATTTTTTGCAATTAATAGGAATTTGATTTGTTAACTTGTCCTTGAATATTTCGAAAACGGATCTAAGTAGGTACCTACCTACCACTATAATATAATTGTGAAAGTTTGTTGAAGAATACTGTAAATAATAATACCTTAAAGTTTTGACAGTTGCACATTGAACAATTTTTATTGCATTGAGCAACGAAGTTTGTGATTTTCCAACTTGTCCTTGAATATTTCGAAAACGAAACTAGGTATAATATAAAATATTACAAAGTTGAATACCTAATTTTGTTTCAAAAAATTATTGACTGATTCTTAGTTACGGTATTGCAGGGAGAGGAAAAGAAATATAATAGGAAAAATATACTGTATACGGTTCAAAGATAAGGAATATAAATAGTTGCAAAAGAAAATAAATAAACTAGTGAACAAATTGTGTTTTAACAAGGACACTATCTCTCTTTATTTATTATAGGCGACAGAAAAATATTTACATATATGTTGTAATCGGTTGTAATAGTCTTGATGGTCACAATCAGGATAGGGTAAGTAATGTTGACAATCCCAAATCCTCATGGTGATACTAAAACGTTTTCAAGTAAAATACAAAATTAAAAATCACTGCTCAAGGGTTTCTCACTACATGAATTTGAAAAGTTCTGGGTTTCTGCCATCAATCAGTAATAGGTATAAACTGTAAATTCCTAGTAAGTAGAGACTTACTTGAAATCCTAGAGAAGTACTTAGTAGGTATGTAGATTTTTCTTCCTATACTTCAATAGATATTTGAATTTAATTCAACTACAATTTGAGAAAAACGAACTCAAGTTACATACTTAACTTTTCAAAATGTGACAGTCTATGACAAAAAACATGCATAAAAAGTGAACTTCTAGAACCCACCACCCACATTAACCATATTATAGGTATTGTTTTTTTTCAGCAGGCCATGCTTCAGTGGGTGAATGAATCATCATACAACTTTCATTTTAAATTATTTATTATGTGCGACTATAACCATGACGCGACTTCCCATCCACTGTAGTCATGAAATGTTAATAAATTCGTAGTAAAAACTGATTCATTGAAACATTTGTATGCAGAGGTAGGTACTTGAAAACATCAGTACTTCATTCATCAGAACTTACCAAAACTTTCGTGAATCTCCTTTCCAATTCATTAGGATCGGGCATGGGTTGTTTTTCTTTAGCTTTTATCGTACTCTGCCTGATGCTCGCCTGTCTCCCATGCAACTTCGAAGATATGACACTATCGGGCCTTTCGGCCTCGGGTAAGGCCTCTTTTGACACTGTTATTCCCATGGTCAACAGTCAAAATAAACACTCACTGCACAGAAAACAAGAAATTATTACTATCAACGCACCTACACACTAAGTTTTTCATCACGGCTAGAGGAAAGTTCACATGGGAGCAACAGGTTTTCAGTCTCAAAAAAAAATAAAAACAAATAACATGCTGTGTTGACAACAAAGCTGGCAAAACTGCTGTAAACGCGAAGAAGACCTACAAGTTATTGGAGTGGGATAGGCGCCTGCGCTTAAGGAATGCCGTCAGTGTTTGGGACAGACCGCGGCATCTATCAACACGTTGTAATACCATTTTCAAGCGGGCCTATTACAGAATTTCACGGAATGGTTGGGAACTTGATTAAAAAATATTGAAATTATCGTTCTGATAGGTATTTAAACGATTCTGTGACAATGGTAAAAGTGAGGCTCCAATATTTTTCTGGTCAATAACGCATTGTTCTTCAAACAAAAATTAATATATCAAGGGGAGGACACAAAGTTGGAGGGCCGGCCCATAGAAATAATAATGGGCCGACCATAAAATCTGATTTGTATCATTACCCTTACAAAGCAGATTTCAAATGATTTTTTTAATCGATGACACTTAAACAAATCATAATAGTTCATTGTGCAAAGGACCACGCACTGCACATAATAGTTTCGTATTCAAACAGGGTTGGCTTCAGGATACATTTTATTGACATAGAAAAAGGATGCTAAACTAAAAAATGGCCAGTGTTGCCGGAACCGAAATCCCAAATTATCCAATGTAAGGTATCTACCTGAAAATTATTCAATAAAAAAAAATTAAAATCGCTATTTTTACGATAATGCCTTCATTTCTGGGAATAACACAATTTTCGTAAAATTTTACTTTTCATAAGACGATTTCCCTTAAATCGGCGCATTTAGAAACATTTGCCATTAAACTAGCTGTTCATAACACGATTGTGCAAAAACTACACATCGGACAGAAATCATCTAGCGCCCATTTGAACCACATGTTATTATCTATCAGTTTTCGCGATAATGTTGAAAGATGGTCTCTTTTTCGAGGTTTTCCCGGATTTTCTCAGTGAAAAATGCAACGATCTAGTCGTATAAAAAACCATTATTCCTACAACTGCTATGAAAAGTAGCGTATTTCTCATAGCTTACTTAAAAATGAGGTATTGCTCATACCGTGAGAAATATTTTTTCTCACTGCACTTTTCCCACAATCAACAAAAATCGACAAAAACTAGTTGGCTAGGTAGTTGGCTGCTGCTCATTTTTAGATAGTTATCAGAACTCATACAGCCGTATGCATAGTCAATCGCCAGCGACTCGCCAGAGTTTCGCCGCTCGCTACACAAGGAATATAATGCACAGTCGAGCTCCAAAAATGTCATAACTACGCGATAAGTTACATTTTGGCGAAACGCTGGCGATGTACCACTTTTTTGGAGCACGACTGTGCATTATAGTTCTTGTGTAGCGAGCGGCGAAACTCTGGCGAGTCGCTGGAATTGACTATGCATACGGCTGTCAGATTATAGAAGTTTTTTAAACTCTTCAGATAGTTTTCATCCGTGCTTTCATAAAAATCGCAATTTCTATTGAATATTATTTCAATAAGACATACTTATTCATAATAAATAATATGGATATGATAAATAAAGAGGAAATAAAATCTTCCAATTTAAACAAAAAATATATACTTGTAACGTGCTTACAATTGTTTCGACACACGGTGTCATCATCTGAGCGAGTTATCAACTAAAGAAACGTCAAAATCACCATCTTAAATATTAAAATAACATGCATGTAATTTCACTAATGACAATTGCAGGTATGAAATTTCCTAATGACATATAGCTTGGATTAGGGAGCATTTGAGTAGTTACTAGTGAGATAATTAATTATAGGTGAATTGTACAGGTCAATTTGGTCATTGAGAACTAAATTGCTATTGTTACGTAAATGTTTCTTGATTTCTATGGATTCTAATATGTTTAATTTTTGACCTTTAGGTTGAATATGCAAAATTTCAGGATTTTGTGTGAAGTTATGGTCATTGTCAATAAGGTGGTTGGCATAGTTTGAGTCCTGTTTATTTAATCTGTAACTTCTCAAATGCTCACCGAATCTTTGATTAAAACTAGGGCCTGTCTGGCCTATATATAATGCATTGCAATCCTCACACTCAAGTTTGTAAACCCCCGACTTCTTGAATTTATCCCGTACAGACTTTGCGTTGTTAATAAAAGAATATAAGTTATTGTTGGTTTTGAATGCAACATTTATATTCCGTTTCTGAAGGAAACGGGATATTTTGTTCGTATGCTGACCAAGATATGTTAGACATGCAAAACGTTGATCGGTTTTTACTTTGATATGCGGGTATATTAAATTTAGAGTTTTCTTGTTTTGTTTTTGTTTAAGCAGTCTATCTATAATTGATGTTTCATGACCAGTTCCCTGCATAAACAAAATATTGCGTTACCATAGCAACGAACAATAACTTATTAGAAGTGTCAGTGTAAGGTTTGACGTCAAAAATGTAAACCAGAGTTACGCAATAAATTGAAAGAAACAATATGTCCACCGAAATTGTGAAAATCGAAAAATTGGAGTATCGAGCCATCATCAAGTACCTGTATTTAAAAGGGTTAAGAGTTAAGCAGATTTACGAAGATATGCTTAATATCCTTGGTGATCAATGTCCTTCGTATGCGACCGTGAAAAATTGGACTGCAAACCTCAAAAGAGGTAAATTTTCCATTGAAGATGATGACCGATCGTGAAGGCCAGTTTCTGCGTCAGTCCCTGAAAATATCGATGCAGTTCATGACATGATTTTAACAGACCGTCGAATTGGGCTAAAACGGATATCTGGAGCACTGAATATTTCATACGAACGCGTTCATCATATAGTTCACGTCAATTTGGACATGAGAAAAATTGCTGCAAAATGGATCCCCAAATGTTTGAATGTTGACCAAAAGCGTGCAAGGGTAGTAGCATCGCGTTCGATCTGTGCTCGATTTGAAAACGATGTAGACTTCTTAAACCGAATTGTTACTTATAGATGAGACTTGGGTACATTTCTACGATCCAGAAACAAAGCAACAATCGATGGAATGTTGACACTCCGGTTCTCCAAGACCTAAGAAGTTTCGTGTCCAAAAATCTGCTGGAAAGTTCTTTCTTCAGTTTTTTGGTATTGCCATGGAGTAATCATGATTGATTGAAAAGACGCGGAAAGCTATCCAAAGGTGTTTTGTTTTTGCAGGACAACGCCCCTGTACACAAATCTCATGTTGCCATGCAAAAAATTCGTGATTTAAGGTTTGAATTACAAGAACACCCCCCTTATTCACCAGATTTGGCTCCGTCCGACTATCATCTCATCTCAACTGAAAAATTTTTTAAAAGGCCGTAAATTTTCTTCTAACTAGGTGGTAATAAAAGCTGTGGAGGTCTGGTTTGCAGAGCAAGAAGAAACATTTTTTTTTAAAGGTCTAGAGTGACGTTGCAGGTTCGCTCTAATAAATGTATCCAATTAAGAGGAGAATATGTTGAGTAATAAAATATTTTGAAATTGAAATTTAGTTTGGTTCTATATACTAGGCTAAGAATTTTTCAATATATCCTCGTACATACGAGTTTTGTATAGTGAACTTATTTTCATTTTCTATTACTGGGATTAATTTTTCGGCCATTTTGATTGGAGGATTCGTGACAAATGATAAAAGTAGTTCTCAAATTATATGACATACATTAGCCCTACTTCAGAGTATACAGTGTGTCCCATTTACCATGCTCACCATGGGTATCTTTTTAATGGTAGGAGATACGAGGTCGGCTAAATGACACCAAATGTGGAGTTTATCAAGGCCAAATATTTTGATAAAATCTATTCGTTTTTGTTTTATACACAAATAACAGATTTTGATCATTTTCATGTCTCTTGCACGTGAATTTTGACCCACTTCTGGCGGTCCTAATAACTTGAAATGTTCATAATTCCGGTGACAATGCACTATGGAATTTTTATTGAAATAAAAAATGGCGGCTCTTCCAATATGGCGGACGGGATTTGTGATTATGGTCCAATTCCATTCAAATTTGGTATGTAGGGGTTTTTGAAAGAGGTCGGAGATCATGATTTTTCTGTTAAAATTTATAAATTCAAGATGGCGACTTCAAAATAGTTCTTGTTTTTGTATAAATGACGAAATGACGATAACTCCGTTGTTATCAACAAAAAGCTATTACTGTGACATATGATCTGTGAGAGAAAAAAAAGTTATTCATAACTAAGTCATAGTGAGCTATGACCTACATTTGAAAAATAAAAGTTGGTGCTGGTATCTCAAATTCTAGAAGAGTTGGTATGAATTTCATATTTTTTTCGAAATCTCATTAAAAAACTGCCATAAGAATGTGAAATTCCTATTCAAATATTTTCATAAATAAGGAAGTTACGGGCGAGACATGAAAATGATCAAAATCTGTTTTTTGCGTATAAAACAAAAACGAATAGATTTTATCAAAATATTTTTTCACATTATAGTTGGCCTTGATAAACTCCACATTTGGTGTCATTTAACCGACCTCGTATCTCTCACCATTAAAAAGATACCCATGGTGAGCATGGTAAGTGGGACACACTGTATATCTTTGGGCATTGTAGAACAAAAAACAGGAGTTTGCTTATAATCACAGCACACAATTTGAGTATTTCTGAAACTTTTCATTTCTTTGCACATGAATAAACAAATTTGCCGATTGGCATTTACCTGTATAATATACAGGGTGGCCCAGGAAGTTTAGGACAGGGAATATCTCGGAACTCGAAAGTAGTGGAGAATTGTAATTTTGGGGTTCTGAATAAAAGCAATTGGTGCAGCTTTTTCTGATATAATATTACCCAATGAGCTTTTTGTTTTCGGTCACGTGACATCAGATTCAAAATTATTATTGGAACACCCTGTATATTTTGGCATTTTTATGTTCCTCCCAATAAAACAATTTCAACGAACTATCACACTTGTGGACTAAAACGAATAATTCAAGAAATACAGGTACTTCAATATACTCTGTCCCACGACGTCTGAAACGAGCAATTGCCAAATTATTTAGGTTGAGGGTCACCCTGTATATTTGGGCAGTCCCTCATATTTTGTAATGGTTAAAACAAGGCAAAATTATATTATTCATCCATATTTTATTAAAAATCGTCGTGGGACAAAGGATATTGAAGTACCTTTATTTCTTGAATTGATCGTTTTAGACCACAAGTGTGATAGTTCGTTGAAATTGTTTCATCGGGAGAAACATAAAAATGCCAAAATATATAGGGTGTCCCATTGAATATTTTGAATCAGAAGTAACGTGACCGAAAACAAAAGGCTCATTGGGTAACATAATAGCAAAAAAAGCTGCACCAATTGCTTCAATTCAGAACCCCAAAATTACAATTCTCCACTACTTTCGAGTTCCGAGATATTCCCTGTCCAAAACTTTGTGGGACACCCTGTATATAAAAAATGCCAGTGAAATCTAGTTACATGTATATCATATTTATGTATGACTTAAAAACGGGATAAAATTGACACCTTTAGTCATTTAATGAGAACAAATTGTATTTTCCCCTTTGCCACACAAGTATTTTCACTCCTAGATGCGCATTTCGATAACCAAGTTACCTTCATCAGTAGGAATACACAAAAGTAACAGTAAATATCCAGACAGTCATATTTATATCAAATAATCAATTACTATATGATTTAATATTGAAAGGCAACTTGAGAGAGATCACACCTTTGATCAAATCTAATTGATGTGCTCAGAGGTATGATTTCACCCACCCCTATACTGATAATATTATTCCTTTATCCTAATTAACTCAAATAGTTTAAAATTCAATGGGCCATTAACATTATCGAGAAGGGATTTACATAAGGTTATCTTGTAAATAGCAATACTTTCATAAAAATTTAACTTCCGGTAATCATCGACTGGTTTTACTAATTGTAATTGGTAATTTTATGGTGTGTTTCTAATAAATAATCTACAACACTAGATTTATTTTCTTGCGAAGATTTAGCAAGGACCAAATGTTAACGGAACCGGATATTATCGCAGTTCACTTGGTGTGTCATTACAGGGAACACAGTCCGTAGTTATATTCTGTTATGTTTTCGACTCGCAACTATCATTTATTTCATTTGTTATAAACATTTAAATGACAAGAAATTTGTTTTTTTTTTCGTGTTTTGCTTTTAAAATGGAAACTAATAGAGCAATCTAGTTGCTTCAATGAAAAGAATTGTAGATAATTGAAATACGAACAGAATGGAAATGTTTTAAAAATTCTCAACTCCGCCATTTTTCAAGAAATGAGGTTGGCCCTTCTCATGAAATTATTGAATCATATGTACTTTATGTGTGCACAAAACAGACTCTGACAAATTATTAGTTTTGACACAATTGCAATTTGAATTTTTTTGCCCTATCCTGCAGCATGCCTGGATGCTCTAGTGATAGTCCGATTTCAATTTCTAAAACAGATTTTGAAAGTAGAAGTACAGTACCAAAAAACGTATATTCTCATTATTTTGCATTAAAATGCTGCAAAATTAGTGAAAAATGCTTGCAAACATGACTGAAAACGGCCGAGCTGGTGGATGCAGTCGAGTGGTAGGAAAGAGCGGGAGATGAGGGGAAGAGTATTATCACGTAACCCGTTCATTAGAAGAATTCCCCTCATCTCCCGGACTCTCCTACCACTCGGCAGCTAACGCGGGTTCAGTGGCCGTTTTCCGTCATGTTTGCATGCATTTTTCTCCTATTTAGCGCAAAATGAGAATATACGTTTTTTAGTATTATATAAATTGTGAAAGGCTTTCGCGGCCATCGTCACTTACATGGTGGTTCTTCGGGTAGTAAGGCCGACGTGTTTTCAGAGAAAACACGTCGTCCTTACCACCCGAAGAACCACCATGTAGTATTATATAGTTCTACTTTTATAATGTGTTTGAGAAATTGAAATCGGGCTATCACAAGAGCATCCAGGCACGGTGCAAGATAATGCAAAAGAAATATAATCCAATTGTGCCAAAACTAACGATCTGACTGCTGTTTTTTGCATACATAAAGTACATATGATTCATTACTTTCATGATAAAATTGATGAATGATTTATTGAAAAATGGCGGAAATATGAATTTTTCAAAAAATTGCAAAATTTCCCGGTTTTCCCCGTTAGTAATGATCCGACCGGGTCGTAAAGCATCTCATTATGTTCGTATTTCAATTATCTACAATACTTTTCATTGGAGCAACCAGATTGCTGTATTAGTTTTCATTTTATAAGCAAAACAATTTAAAAAAAAACACGTTTTTTGTTATTTTAATGAATATAACAAATTAATAAGAGACAGTTGCGAGTCGAAAACATAACAGATTATAACTGTAGACTGTCTTCCACGTGATGGCATAGTCGGTTTCCTAGTAGTATTTTTGTTAAAAACTCACTCATTTTATGCTCTATTGCTTGGTGTAGTACTGCTATGTAGAAGCTAAAGGTTTGCGTCTTGGAAGATAGAATTGTGACCTCTCGTAAGTCGTGTATCGTGTGTAATTTTTATGAATTTCTTGTTATCTGGTAGGTAGATCCTGTGGAGTAATTTTTTGTCTTAAGGACATCTTGAACTTTCTTTTTTCAGCAAATTACCGATTACTCATTGTTCGTAGCTATCTACTTGATTATTATTTTTCTGAAAACTAAGTGGAATAATCACCTATTATCAGTAGGGGTGGTTGAAATCATTTCTGACCACATCGATCATATTTGATCACAGGTATAATCCCGCTCAAGTTGCATATCTACATTATTTCATAATAATTAATTATTTAATATAAATACGAAGATAACTTGGTTATCGCATCTAGGAGCGAAAATACTTGTGTGGTAAAGGAGAAAATAATATTTGTTCTCAATTGATAACATAAATATCAGTCAACTCGAAAAAAATTTATTGATCAACCTTATTATTTCACAAAATACAAATTATGTACAAATTTTGCAGAGAAGAATGACAAAACAGCACTAATCTACTATGGTATTCACAATGGGGGAGATATTTCAACCAAAACAGGATATAACCAGTTGTGCATGTGCTAAGAGTGATAATTTCCACAAGTAATAACTGATTTAATCTATACCTTACTTGTTTCAATAAATGTACAAAAATTTAACACTGGCTGTAACCAAATAGTCCATTGAGACTACAACTCACCAAAAATTATTTTTTGTAGATACATTTTTCAACTGTTTGAGAACTTTAACAATCATGCTATCCTCAAAATCAAATTATAAAACATAATAAACCCTACTATTTTTTATACACTATTCCTTACTAAGGTTGGTTTGATAATTTTCAATTGCCAACAATATTGCCAGGCTACCCGATCCCTAGTTAATTACCATTTTTATTTCTATTATTTTAACATTCCACATGGCATCATGCGACTTCACCTTTTTTAATCTCAGTATTGTGCCCGTTATCTATCCTACAGAAAATAACTATATTTAGCTAATGCTTTGACAGACATTGTCAAACAGTAGAGACCCGTCTGACATGAGCAGACTACTTGCCTCTTCAGTACAGGAAGGTCGGGCGAAACTTGACAGCCGTCCACGTCATTCACCGCCCTGACTTTTGATCAAGATGTATATAACTCCTGGTGCGTTTACTGATTCGCTTTTGTTTCAACTAAAGTTCTTGATCCTGTAATTGCGCCAATAGAGTTTGTTCCATTCGTCAATGGATGACGCTTAAGTCGAATATAGTGGAGTTTCCAACAATCCAAAGTGCCTACTAGATACATTTTTTGAGTTTTTGAACGTTAACATTATTTTGAGGTTATACGTCAATTACATTGCATATTGGTATTTATCGTGTGATTTTTCTGTTCTTTTAATACTTTTCGCTCAGTTCGGTAGTTTTGCGACGTTTTTAGTTGTTGGGTTATTGTTATTTATTTGTTCTTGAGTTTTTCTGTCATTCGTAAAAGTTAGGGTAGTTTATAGCATTTTTTTGTGAGTCTCGACTTCGACATGACAATCATGACATGGTTCAATTTGAGGTTATGTCGATGACGCAGCATGCGTTTGTCAAAACGACATGTCAAGTCATCATGATCGGTAATGATTTGCCTGGCATCTATGTTAAAATTGAGTAAACTCTCTTGACGCAATAAAAATGTCATGAATCAAGCAGGCCGTACATCAACAGTTTTGGATGACAATTTCACAGCTATAAGTAATTCCACCAGGAGTTATATGCATCTTGCTTTTGATACAGTTGCCAGAGGTTGAAGCAGTGACTTGCTTTAGGCCAGCCTCTGAACAACCCCAGAAGCACTCCAAAATGAAACTCAAGGTAGAGTTGGTTCATCGGCTCGACACTTTGTGTGAAAGTTTATGGAGAGAGATGAAAAGTATATGAATTTGGTCACGAATTTCTCAAAATAAGTTTCCTGTAACACCCTGAAGAATCAGGACAAGAGCCACTTCAACAACAGTTCTCTAAAGCTAGCAAAGCCTGATGTTTACTGGCCCGCCAGATCACCGAATCTGACACCCATATTTATTTCAGATTTACGGAATATGATAACTCATTTATGCCATCTATTACTGACGTTACTCCAAATTCCAACATATGAGGGAGGAAGATAGCAATTATTATTGGTCTATGATATATGATTTTAAATATCTAATACACTAAACACATAGGCGTTTTCCATGTAACTTTCAGTACTCGGCTCCAATTCACCATGTTGTCATTTTATGTTATGCACCCATCTTAATAATATGAATTACTCAAGTAGATCTTCCAAAAACTCCCTTTCAATAAAAAATAAAATAGCTTCAGGGCTACCATGTTGAAATTTATAACGAATATTTCCCTCAAATATAAAATTTAAAACACAACGTATATAAATGAACTCAGAAAATATTTCTGGAGTCAAATTTCAATTACTGCCGTACTAATATTGGCGCTCTATGTGACGTCATCTTTCGAGTCCATTCAGCAAAAGGGCAAGGTTGATTGTGACGTGAAACGGCAATCTTATTGGTTGCTCGGAGTTCTAGGGAGAGTACACTTCACAACAATTTGCCAATAGAGTTTTCACAAACTGCAGAATCCATTCAAATTTTTTTTTAAATTTCGTGTTCTTGCCTAGCACTGCGAAAACATCCCGTCGTCATGAAACTACTAAAAACTTCAAAACGTGAAAAAATGTTGCGTGTCTAGTCTAGCACAATTTTATTTACAGTCTTTGTCAGTACTATGATATTTCTCAAAAAAAAAATCAATATTTCTTTATTCGTGTATAAAAATGACCATATAATTTCACATTCAAACGTGTTATCTTATAAAAATTGCCCTCCTCCTTCGGACTCAGGCTTTTTCGCCAAACTAAGATAATAAAATCGAGCAATTTTTAGATAACACGCTTTCTTGCAAAATTATCGGAAATTTTTATGCACTTGTGAAATTATATTTTCCTGAGAGCTTATAGTAAGTTGAGGCAAGTGCGTTTTTGGGGTAAGTGCAGCCACAATTCATTGTTCATTATGTCAACACTTGCCTCAAAAAAAAAAAAAAAAAATTCAATGGATTGAATCTGAGAATGAGTAAATTTTCCCTATGATTATGATGAGGATATACACCAAAATGGAGTTTTTTCATTCCCATGGAACGCTGAGTTTTAATTATCTAAACCAATTAGTTCAAAAATTAGAAAGTTGGCGATTTATTAGTCAAACTGAATAAACTTCTCAACACCAAATTTTAAATAATATGGGCAATTCCAAATTATTGATCATTATCGGAAAAACAAACTTCTGATTTCTATCAACAAGCAGTGAATACATAATTCTGGAGATATTTGGTGAATAATGAAATTTGGTGTCAAACTGACAAACCAAGAAATGGTGCAACGTCAAGTACCTTGAAAATCTGTTGGCTGTACAGTGGCTCTTACCTTGTCTGACATACACAACTAAATTTATATATTTTTTTGTTTTCCAAATGATTGCACTGAAAGATATTCAACATTTAAAATTATTTATAAAATTCGAATTGTTCAAAATTTAATTAGCTGATTTTTTGATAAAAATGGAAAACATTTTCAAGAACTAAAATAAAAATATTCAATTTTTGGTGGTTTTCGAATTTGTTGGTTGGGGTCTCGAAGTAATTCTACCTGACGTTCGTCTATATCTGCGTTAGACCTTTTCAAAGGCGTTGTTGTAACGGATGAAGAGTTCAGGTTACCTTCTCAGCAAAAGAGTTTTTTCAAACTCAGAGAATTGCATGAAAAAACATTATTTAATTATTTATTGAGTGAAACCTTGGTCAGAACAAGTTCTGGTATGAGGAAGTTGTACATGCAATAATAATAAAAAGGATTAACAATAGACGAGAAAAGTGTGTTGTCACAAATGTCATCCTTGTCAAAAACTGATTCCAAACAAAGGATTTTAGGTGACAATCTCTGTTGATTATTTGCTGCTTTGCTTTTTAGTTTATATTTGGTTGTTTAGATTTTGTTTGCTCAAGCAAAAGAAGTTGAAAAACTTTAATGGAAACAATATCAGACAAGCTGATATAAATTCGACGGAGGTTTGTTTGGAATCAGTTTTTAACAAGAATGACATTTGTAATCACTTTCATTATCTATTGACATTTTAACAAATACAACATGCTTGACATATTACAATAAAATAGTCCATTTGTAACGAAATATTTGCAGGTCACTGTACACCTTGAATAGAACATGTTTCTGTTAAGAAAACTTTAACCATAACTTAAGAAAAAAATTATGATTATGATATCAGGTACAGATATTTTGTTCACCTATCACATAGAGAAAAAGTCTACATGAAAACAACAGGGCAGTGTCATACAAACTTGAACTATCTTCATGTGAAAAAACAATAAAACCATTATGTGTACATTCATTCATCTTCAAAATGTATTTATATAAAATTTATTGAAATATTCACATGAACACTGACGTTCATCGTGAGTTCCTTTCAATTCAACAAAAACAGTGATTTTGCACCAACTACTATGTGGTTTCTTCTTCAGTAACAGTACTAGAAGAATCATCAGATTCACTAGAGTCTATTTCTTCATCCACCTCAACCAAATCAACTGCAGTGTCTTTATTTTGGAGCTTGTCTTTTAAGGCTTCTTCTTCTGCTTTTTTCATACTTATTTCTTGCTCTATTGCAAGCCATGGATCCAATGTGCAAGTCGGATCATAATAGCTGGTTATATTTGGTTTGCCATCGTTCCTCTGGGAATGGTTTCCTTTATTCTACAAAAAAATTTGTTAGTAGACTTGTACAATACATTAATGTACAAGTGTACAAGTGGTCAAAAGATAATTATTCAGTTGATATGAATATTCTCATCGAAAAATATATATAATTGAAAATAATTGGTGCTTTACTATGTACAATAATTTTATAACAAACATAATGATTAATGGACACATAACTGCAAAGAAAAGAAAGGTGATTTCCTATTTACCAGAAGAACACAATATGACCTTTATATTGGTCATGAAAAATTAGCTAGTAGTACACAGAATAAAAAATCAAAACATTAGGTAAAAGTGAAACTAATAGTATTAAAAAAAATAGTGCACTGAGGCGGATTATTGGGGTTTGGAGGTATATTAACTTTTGCAACTGCATGGAAACCTGGACAAACCTGTAACCAGGGTTGGCAAATATCATGATATTTATATAAATATCAAAATATCATAATATCGGATATTTATCATATCCGATATTTATCAGTAATTTTGATTTTGTTCCTAGGCTAATATGCAAAAAAAAACAAAATATAAAATACCTCTTTTTGGTAAAAACTAATATCAAACAAAAAATTACATTTTTCCTAAAATGTTTAATGTAAAGAACTTGTCATTTGATAAATTTTTAAATAACACAAAATCAGGAAAGAGGAATTTCATCATCATTATCCTATTCACTTAAGGCAACTAGTTCATCATTTGATGAGATCCAGTCCAAGCTTTTGGCTTTTTAATTGGTATTTTGATTTAAACAATTAAAAATAAATACTTGTTAATAATATATTATGAAATAATTTCAAGTTTTTGAATCTTGTATATTATTATGTTTGAATTGGTATATAAGTATATATCTTATGTGTGTTTCAAAATATTGTACTGAATGTTACTCCTTAACCTTGACTGATTTGTAATGTTTCCTTGTTATATTTGCTCCAAGAGTGGAGTTTCTGATGAAAAAAAAATGCTTGAGTTTTCTTTACCTTAAACTTTACCTTATAATATACCTTTAAGATTTCATTTCCAATTTAACTTTCTTTGACAATGCATTTCTTATTTTTATGACCCAATTTCAACAAAGTACAAAATTTTCAAAGATTAAAGAATGAAAATGCTGAAATCTTCTTATTAAAATGTGTGAGTCATGTTTTAAACACCAAATGATAAGAAAAGTGGAAGAAAATTACATTTTTTCTACAAGAGGAAAACATTGTAGCAAATCAAACAAGTGGGAAGAAAGCTTCTTTCAAATATGTCACATTAAACTTCTACTACTGAACACAATATACCTATATGTTGCAAAGACAACCTCATTTTTTTACAAAAATATGGAACTAATCAAAGCCATGAACTAGCAAGAGTAGCTACTTTCTGATCTTCTTAGGAAGACAGGATATTCTTCATCAAAAATTTGCTTACCCATTTATTTTTATTTTTTCCGTTCCTTCCTCTAGAATTATTGAAATTTGACTGATAACTGTTGTTAGGGCTAGCATAAGGAGTCCTGTTTCTATAATTCCCTCTTTTCCTCAGACTGAACTGCCCAGAAATATCATGATAATTCGAATTGTTGTGGTCATTGGGACTGTTATGGTAATTCGGACTGCTCTGGTGATTCGGACTGCTGTGGTGATTCGGACTGCTGTGGTAATTCGGACTGCTGTAGTTTTTCGGACTGTTGTATTTATTTGGACCACTGTAGTTATTCGGACTATGGTAATTTGTCGGAGAGAAGTTTTGTTTATATGTAGGTGCCGGAGAACTGCTGAGAGACAAGAACTCAGATGTATCAGCTGGATTCTGGCAAGGAGATTGATTGAAATAAACAAATCCTGGAGAGGAATTTGAGGATGTGTTGCTCCACGAACGCTTCATTCTCGGAATTGTCTTTGTAAAATGGTAATAATTATTATATTAGCTAACAGCAAAACTTAGAAATAATAGTTGCAACTGAACTGAAAACTAAATACATAACACAAAGAATATGTTTACCATTCCCGTTAATCAAGAACCAAATATCTGAAATACCAAACCAAAATAATAATGACAATTGACATTGACAGTGCACCTATCGACTTATCGACATCGATTTACCACTGTTCTCAACCCTGCCCCGAAGAAACACTGGTGAGATTTTAAAGTCTCATTTATACCCTTGCGAATACTCGCATTTTTTTTTGCGATCTGCAAATCGGAAAAAAAAACTGCCGCCTGAATGATGAATTTTGTCCCAGCTTTATCCACAACTCGTTGAAGTGAAAGTAGTTCATTCGAAAATTAATTTATTGGAATAATATATTCGCATCCCCGAAGAGATTAAAACAATCTTCCTGAATTTTTCTATAACAATTTAACGTAGAAAAATTGCGAAATTCGGAAGGGGATGTTCTCGCTTCAGGGCTCGTTCCACTGAAATGAAATTATAATATGATGACTGGAATGCTCGTCAGGCTCACAGAACTATATCCCATAGTTCTGTGGTCAGGCTGCGCGACTGAATTTCTCATGGAGGCCGCCATGTTTGTCTTGTGCGTCCTGGCAGTGGCGGAGGAATCGAGATTGAGTTGATTGTAACATATAAAACTGATACAAAGACGCGCTGCACCGCACTGGCGTGTTTACAAACCATAAATTGGAAAACTTATAACACGTACGTGCAGATGAATATCTCTCTCGCACCCACACAAGTAAACAATAAAGTATTTCTGTGCTAGTTTGCATGCACCTCCTTCCTTCTTCTCCTCGAGTTATCACTTTATACGGGTGCGCAGAGGAACTAAGAGCATTCCAGTCATCATATATTATAATTTCATTTCAGTGGCTCCTCCACACTCCTGCGAATTTTCGCATTTTTTTGCGATTCAACTCATACGAGAAAATTGCGGTGAATAATGAATCATCATGTCACTTTTCGGCAATGTAGTATTATATAACCCATAACCCCAAATACTGAAAAATTTCATGTTATGATTCATCATTAACCGCAATATGAGTTGAATCCATAGATATATATTATTATATGATTTCTATGGTCGAATCGCAAAAAAATTGCGAATATTCGCTAGGGTATGAACGAGCCTTCAGAGTTAGCATATTTGAACTACGGAACCAAATGATTTGTATCAGATTCACTGAAATGAAATCATTATAATTTCATTTCAGTGATCAGATTGCACTGTACCATTGTCTTTCTTCTTTAGACAATGACTGTACTGTGCCTTCGCCATTTAACTAACCTGAAAATTCAGTTTTTAACTTTCATTAACAAAACGTTAATTTCCAATTATTAGATTTTTTAACAAAACGTTAATTTCCAATTATTAGATTTTTTAATATAATTATCCGTTAAAATTATATGAAATTCAGGGACACAAACAAATTTGCTAAAATTGCCATTTTTCCAGCGATAGTAGTGGCACCATCTGTCTATTTACTCTCCAATTGCTAACTAACTGGGCGCCATCTAGCGTGTTCAAACTGGAGTGTTCATTCCCGATCGAATTATCTATTATTAGGGAATTTGGTTCAGTTCCAAAGTCTCTCGACAGATGTTAGTTTTGAAAGTAATTTTTAATTTTTGTGTGTAATTTCCAGTTTTGGACCCTTGTTAACAGATGTGTTAAAAAAATCAAGTCTCCATGTTCTCTTTTTCGAGGTTTTCCCGGATTTTCTCAGTGGAAAATGCACCGATCGGGTCATATGGAAAATAATTTTGTAGGTTTTATAAATCTCTATAAAAGTTCTATTGACTGTAAAACCGTTGTATGATGTAATCCTCATACAACGGTTAATCCTCATACAACGGTAATACGATTCATTATATAATCTTTGAGATATTTCCAAAAATCCAAAAAAGATGTAATTTTTTTAATTTTTTCTTGTTTAAAAAATTCCACAAAGCGAATTTGCTTGGGCGAAAACTGGAGTGTTCATTAATGAACTTTCTTATAAAAATCAGTCTGCGTCTTTTATTTTATAGGGAAAAAACCTCTATAGCTTGTCATAATTAATAGATATACTAGGATAGGTATTGGTGTTTATAGAAATGAAATGTTATAATATATAGATATATTTATTATTGCATTACACAAAGAAATGTTGGTGACAACTGAAGTAATTAAGTATATACAAGATTTTACAGATTCAATATAGATACATAGGTACTTTCTCGATAAAGTAATTTCGAAATAAATTGGTTAATAGAAAGGCCTTATTATGATCACAGTTGAAAAAAATATAATTATGAATTTGGATATTAAGTACAAAGACAAGTTTTCTCTTAGTTGGTACTTATTTATATAATTGGTAGGTATTCGGCAACGGGGTAACAAATATACATTCAACAAGGCAATTTATATTTTCAAATAAGTTAGGAGATATGTCCAACGATTAGAAGAAGAATGATTTTTGGACCCACATGATAGTTTTCAAACTTACCAAAAAAGTCATTGTAATGGACAGTTCCAGAATATATAATTGATTTATATTAGTCTACGGTTTAAAGCTTTATTACTCATTTATTTTATAAGAATTTTTGGATATTTAATTAGTAGGTATATAAAAGTATGGTTTAGTTAAAACTTACCACTCAAAATAAGACATAGTATCTAAAACGGAGTCTAAAGTCTATTCTTAGATTATATTATTTTTGGGAGATCAATACACAAGTTAAAAAAAATGTACTTCGTTTTTTTCTATTTTACATGCAATGTAAGAAATGATTGAACAATTCGAACTGAAGTATTTTCAGACACTTTCAGATATGATTTAATTGACTAATACATGGTAATATTTCAAATGGTATAATAATTTGTAATACATATGACAATATTTGTAAATGACCCAAAAATTATTAATTATACAAAGTAAAAATTCATGTACAGGCTTAACGTCCAAGTCAACATTGATACGTACACAAATACTCTCATTACCAATTCGTAAATATCGAGGGAGAATGAAATGGATGCATATTTCAGGTGTCACTGAACATACAAAATAAATGTGCTAATGATTTGCAATCTAATTTTGTCACATCGTCATTGAGAAGATTCTTGAGGATATTTCTTGAGGATAAGAGTTTTTAAAATATTTCGTTTATATTATAACAAGTAAATTTTACGTTGACGTTTATAATATCATCCGGTTTCAGAGCTGGATTGGAGTTTTTTTACCGATCTCAATCATTGAAGCGATATCGGTATACCTCCTTTGTAATGTTTTTCCGAAAAAAAAATTCCAGGTAGAGTCTGTTTGGAAACATGATATCCATTTATCAGAACATATGGGTCATCCCTAGAACTATTATTAGATCAATATTAACTAGTAGAAACGGTCCTGCTTTATACCTGAATTGTGACTTCATGCATAATCTGTTAACAATAGGGTGTTGATAAGTGATTATTTATCTTAATTGTAGATTATATTAGGATATTATATTTCCAAACAAACTATACCTTTGTGTCTGAAATTGAAATGACGCACTAATCGTTTATACAGGGTGAAGTAATAGTTTGCTGCTGCTGGAATTTTCTGCTAGGAAGATGATTAAATAACAAAAATGAACTAGACAACAGTGTCTATAACCGGAAATTATATGAATGCCATGTAGGTATTTTAGAACATTTTTCAAGCATTTCAGTAACCCCACCCTCCTCTCCAATATTATGGACCCCAACCACTTCATAATTATGATTTTTATTATTGAAAAAATGCCCTCTATATTTGCCTACCGAAAAAATCACTCACGTTACGAGTATGAAATTCTAATGATAATAATACCATTTGATAAACTAATGTCTGATATTTCTTTTCCAATCGCATGTCCTTAAATTATACAGGGTGGCTGAACATTATTTTTCAATTCGGAACTTTTTAATTAAATTTTCACGTGTTTTTCAAACGGAATATCCCTCTTACTTTTCGATCGTATGATATAGGATAAGGACTTGAATATTTTTTGTATACACCCCTATGGCTATTTCTATTCAATTCTGAATATTTTCTTGCAATCTGTAATGATGCGATTCCTTAAATCATTGACACATTCAAAGGGGTTTGTATGAACCAAGGACTTCTAGTGACCCCAGATGCAAAAGTCAAAGGAGTTTAAGTCTGGAGACCTGGCAGGCCTAGGTTAAGGTCATACTTGGCATATCCAATGATTTGGATACACGTCGACCAAGTACAGACGAGCAGTTATGCTAAAATTGACAGGCGCACCATCGTTCTTAAACCACGCATTCGTGGTCGAGGAGCTAGTGGAACATTTTCAAGTAAAATGGGAAGCTCTGCTTCATTTAGCATTGATGGTAGGATCCAATAATATTTTATCCAATAATTCCGATCTACACGTTCGACCTATAGATAATTGTTATGTGCATTTGTAATCCCTTTCCTTGAAAAGGATTCTTTAGTTGGAATGTTGTTTGATTTGATAGGTACTAATGGTTAGTCTTTGAGATTTGTATTTATTTAGTTTGAGGTTATGTGCTGTAAAGTTTTCTCCTCCTTTTTTCAATTTCTGTGGATTGATGTAATAGTAAATTGTAATTCGAATTTGAAAAGATGAAACGTGTCATGAGCAAAGAGAACATATTTATGCAATGACATAACATTTTCAAGATCGTTTATGTAGATAATAAATAAAAGCGGTCCCAATACAGAGCTCTGAGGTACTCCATGGTTTATTCCTCTAAAGTGTGATGTATTATTTTTGTAACAGACAGTCTGGAAACGATCTGAAAGGTTTGTCTCCAAAGTGCAACTATATATGATCGCCACAGTCGAAAGCCTTTAAAAGGTCGAACAGAGTGTACATCATATTATACGGTGAAAAACACGAGAAAATTCAATTCTTTAGTTACGAATTGAAATAGTATATTATATATCAAGGGACTAAAGTGAATGTTTTAATCCCTCTCGGGATGTTTATTGCCTGAGGGCTCGTAGAGCCCGAGGGCCAATAATCACGTAAGGGATAAAATATCTCTTTAGTCCTGAGGCATATACGCTACCCTAATAGCACACTATGTCCCAGGGACGTCCCTATTTGGTACAAATCATGTCCGAATGTCCGGGACTTAAAATCATTGTCCATGGGACGTCCGAATCAGTGCATTTTCATGAATTTCCCCAAAGGACTTCCTATGGATGTCCCAATCGGTACATCGTATAAAACGTCTCTGCGAGGACGTCTTTGGGATATCCTGGGTTGGATATATTTTGTAATGTTAACTAGGACATCCATCGGACGTCCTTGTTAGTAAGTATTCTGGCATGTCTTTGAAAGGACGTCCCATGGTTGTCCTGGTACGGGACATTTAGGAACATCCCGCATGAATGAATATTGGACGTCCCAATTGGTTAATCTTAGAATATCTCCCTGCGAGGACTTCCTTCGGATGTCCTGGTTCGGATATATTTTGTAGAATTTTCTAGGATATCCATTGGATGTCCTGGTTGGCATGTATTTGGCATGTCTTCGAAAGGACTTCCTATGGTGGTCCTGGTACGGGTACATTCTGGAACGTCCTTGATGGATGTACATCGGACGTCATCCCAATCAGTGAATTTCAGAAAATGTCCCAGCGAGGACTTCCTTGGAATGTCCTGGATTGAACAGTTTTCAGAATGTTTCTTAGGTGCATCCATCCAAAGAATACATCCCAGCTAGTGGTTTTACAGAAGAGGTATAAAATGGATCGCATACTTACAATAGGGCTAAACATTACAGCGAAAACAACCCATCTGAAATAAAACCCTTTTCACTATCATTGAGGTAATCAGGGGCCATATTCTCGAGTTTGTGCTTTTGCCAATAAGATTCACTGTTTCACAACTATGAAAATAAAAAATTTATGTTTGTCTCTCTAGTTCGTATACGGATTGAAACCGTACAATTCCTTTATGTATGGATTCCGTGCATAAAGTTGTTTTCTGTGTTTTGTGTTCTGTGTTCAAGTGAAGTGTTGACGAATTGACAGACAATTGTTGAGTATTTACCAGCTATGGCGGCTTTTCTATCGTCTTTTGTGATTAATTAGTTTAGTGACTGTTCTGTAAGTTATTTTGTGTTCATTCAGTGCAGTTATATCTTTAAATGAAAATAAAAGTTTTGTTATACTATTCAATAGTTATTACTAACCTATTCAACACTGTTTTAAAAAAGATGTTTCCGTAAGACAAGTAGAGTTGTGTGTATCCTTTAAACATGTACAAAACCGAATTGAATGACTCTAGGAGAGTGCTGAGCTTACCTAGTAAGTAAATCTGTTTCCATCCAAATTATTATCTCCAGTAATCCACAACAATATCATAATCTTAGTCCTGAAAGAGATGTAGGAACAAACACATGTGATAATTCTGCACATCCTAAGGACGTCCCAGATGTACTTTCGATTGATGTAATTCGGGGACGTCCAATGAACATCCCAGGTGGATGTCGATTGAATATCCTCATAGATCGTCCAATTTTGGTGAGAAGTCGAAACATTGGTACTTCCCACGGATGTCCAATGGACGTCCGCGGTACCAATACTGCACGTCCTAAGGACGTACCAATATTGCGCGTCCTAAGGACGTCCAAGATGTACTTTCGATTGATGTAATTCGGGGACGTCCGATTAACATCCCAGGTGGATGTCCATTGGATATCCTTATAGAACGTCCAATTTTGGTGAGAAGTCGAGACATTGGTGCTTCCCACGGATGTCCAATGGACGTCCGCGGTACCAATTTTGTACATCCTAAGGACGCCCCGAATGTCCTGAGAGGATGTCCTATGGATTACCATCGGACTTCATGGTGCTATTAGGGTATTTTATGCAATTCCCAGTATTATAACATTCAAAATTGATACAATCAATAATTTTGATGAGTTATATGAACACAGTACTTGGATTACTCAGTAGGTAACGTTATAGCAACAGTATCAACAAAAAATTTCAATTCAGTTACTTTTCAATTAATGTTGACAAATAATCGCCCATTTAGTTTCATCGATTGTAATAATGTTAGTATAACTTACAATGATAATTCAATCAATAAAGATTTATAATGGAATATTTGCTAATTTTTGTCCTAGTTATTATTATTGTCCCTAGGGATTTGAAATGAAACTTTATCTCCCTAGGGACTGAAAGATAAATTTTAGCCCCTGTTATACGGGACTAAAGTTGGCCCGGAAGTACAAAAAATAATTTTTAGTCACTCTATACAATTTAAGGATATGAGAAAATATCAAAAATATTACGAATCTGTTAATAAGGGTCTTATTTCCATAATTGTGATGACAGTGATTTTTTTGGTAATCACCTGCAGATGGTATTATTTCCACCAAAAAATCATAAATTTCAGGGGGTTAGTTGATATAGTCAATCATATTGAAGGGGTGGCTGGAGGTCACTGAAATGCTTGAAAATGTGCTGATATACATGGCAATGCATTTAAATGAAATTTTATCGACCTTGTAGATTTATATTGGTTCGCACTGTTAATTCGAGAATAATGTCTGCTTATAGACTATGCTGTCTAGTTCACTTTTGTTTTTGAATCATCTTCCTAACTATCATGACACAACGGACTTTGACGCACTATTACCCCTTCCAAGGCCGTATCCAGAGAGGAGTTAGACACCCCTCCAAAAAAATACTAGAATTACCATTTGTTATAAATTACACATCATGTCAACTCCAGATATTTCTTGATAGGTTTGAGTATTTGTGATATTCCAATCGATTTAGAGGTTATAGCCTCTTATATTTATTGACTGTACTACACTATTCATTTTTTTCATATTGTTTTTTCATGAATTCACGCCGACAGTGTATATATATATACTTTCGGGCTCCCCCATTGGTATATTCAAGATTATATTTCGGAATTCTAAGAAAATTTATCGGATAATTCATTTCGACTATTGATTGAATACAGTTGAAGCTGCATGATCGAAGAACTAATTTGAAACAAGAAGTGTTTTTGAAGATCTATTCGCACATGTACTTGTATAATATTAATAATTACTTAAAGCTCTTGCTTCAATTTGTATTATCAAGAATTGGTCCCACTCCCAATGTGAAAAACGAGCAGTTAAACTGATCATTTTTCCATAAAATAATTCATATGTTTGATCCACTAAATTTGACGAATTCTTCTTGGTTTTTATGATATGCTCGAAAGTCGCTGTATGATCAAAAACACTTCACATTCAGAAATCATTACATTTTAACAGTATGATGATATTTCTGCTCGAATATTATTATATGTAAAGGGTGTCTGCATGGAAATGATGGTCTGATACTTCAGGTTTTTATTATACAAAATATATTAAAAAAAAAAAACTATAGTTATAACGCTGACAATGCTTCCAGAGAGAGGTGAAATTCCAGAGACTGTACCGAAAATGGATGGATTGTTATTTGAATAAAAGAAGAAAAGAAAATTCTATTTGTTTTATTTGTTTACAACTGCGAAAAAATACCCTCTACCGATACTACCCGTTCCTGTATCTCACACCCAAATATTATCGCGTTGCTGGAAACAAATTAAACATATTTTTCATTATACCTAACTGAAAACACTATTTTTACATGCTTATATAGCATACTGAATAATATGTTGTTGACAGTTCTCTAGAAATCGCAAATTGTTTGAATATTTCCTTACCAATAGGGTAAATAACGCTTGTTTTGTGGCAATTTCAAGACGCATTATCAGCAATATGCCTATTGGAACTTTCTTTTATATTCTTGCTTGTAGAATGAGATTCTCATTTCCCGACACCCTGTATACGGTTGGAATGTCCACGAGTGTTTGGGCAAAAACGGTTCGATAAGAATTCGTGATATCTTTGGGGCTATTGTGATGAAATAATCATAAATATCCAATGTGTTTTTACAAAGAAATTTTTACAATAAAAAAACTGAACTGTATTCTATGTCATAGAGAAAGATTATGTCAAATATCAAGTTACAAATAACTGGAAAACCATCAAATCTTGTGTTCAATTGTCAAAATTGATTACTGAACAAATTTTAATCATCATAGTTGTTAAATTTTTCAATTGATTCGATTATTCTGTGGATTATGAGAAACGGTTTAAGAAATACAACTTTCTGCAAGAGCCCAACTGACAACGTAGTACGTACATAATACGTTTGTGTATTTGACGTCATTCTGAAGTATATATTTTTCGAAATACACTGAGTGTAAGACAAAAAGGTGTTGGCTGTGACATTTATATTCTACACGCTCTTTTAATTCCAGTTTCAGACAGTTTTTTATTCGACTGGACATCAGCTGAATAAAAAATATCGAGTGTACATTCTCGTATTTGCATTTACACATTAATGTAAATGATCCGAATGACAATTTCCAAGACCTTTTTCTAAGCAGAAGTTGTTAATGAAGTAATGTACTTTTTCATATAGATATGCATATAGGCATATACGACGTTTTACTGTTTTTTTACTCTGAATCTGACAGCGCCTAATCGAGGCATATACGTTATGATGATCTCTCGGTCTACAGAATATATTCTGAAAAAGTACGGATCGGATGAAATTTGATTCGGTAAATTGTGCTTCTGCTGCAGTCCTTTTCTGCTATAAAACGATTTAGATAAACTGGCATTCTGTCATTTTCCTGATTCTCTGCAGAGCAGAGAACTTTCAGATATTACAGCTAGAATAGTCTGAATTTTAATATTATAGAAGTGTAATTTCTGAAAGGATCCAGTCGCTATATTTAGTTGACAATTGGATTGTCGTTAAAGTACAGTTCTAGCATAATTCGATTCTATTTATGTTTCTATGTTTCCAAGACCGAAGAAATGAACATTGTTCTTATACATCTCAGCAGAGGTTGGGAATAGAACCACACACAAAAATATCGTGGAACAGTATTTTCGAAATTTGTGCGATTGTACCATAACATATGTTCAAAATTTCGATTTGATGGCATCCACGACATTACAAACTGTCACAGTAAATATATACTTGGTCGTATTGCACAAAATTTCCTGATTTTTTTTGGAGATCTATGGTTTTCATCCATTATAGACTTAAACATGCATGGTGATATTCATCTCGAAAAGTTGGTATTTTCTAGCCCAATTGATCGTTAACATACCAACAAAAAGATATCTGGACGTTAACAATCAAATCATATAAATATATGTCTTAAATTGGTAAGATATTTGACAGTTGATAATTTCCCGCATATCGAAGCTATAAATTGAAAATTTGATAATTTTTAAAGTTGCCTAGTTATGAAAAAATACGTACATACTTAGTTGGTAGTTCACGAGATAATAATTAAGCAGTTCCGCACACTAGAATCGCACATATTGGCACCAATTTGTAGTGTTTTTGAAATCTGTTCACCCTTTTTATTGCTTAAAATATTTACAAAGGAGATAAAACAGTAGAAGGAACTGAAGAAATTGATGATATTCATGATGAAAGCTTGGCACATACTCTTGTCCAATCTCAGCTGATGTATTTTTAGAATTCTCAAATTGGCCGATTTTTGAGAATAATATGAATGAATACCAGTTTGAATAGATCATATTACAGAAAATAATTAATAAATGGAGCAATTTTGTGAAAATATCAAACGAATATCATTTATTTTTCGTTGTTTCCTTCAGGCAAGATAGTATCACTGAAAAATTGTTTTCAAATGAAGAAACTGGAATAACAGTTGAATTAAAACAAAATTCTGGAACTCTTATTTCCGGCAACATAAAGACTAATCACAACGGTGTGCCTTGATAGTTCACAGTTCCTTCCAAATAACAAAGGAAAATATAATATTATCTTGTTACCTAGTATGACATGAATGTCAGTCTGACAGACTCCATGTTTCTTAGTCCTTATCTACAACTATGGAAGAATTCACGATAATGAAACTTTCTTGACTTTGTTGGTTCGTGATGATTATCTCAATAACTCATACTCAAAATATCTACTATCGAAAATTCTGTCGAAAATCTCATATTCGATTTGAGGTAATACCACTAGTCCGCTAGAACAGATTTTTATATATCATCAGCCCCAACCTGAACAAAAATTTTACCTCTAATGATTTTGCGTACGGTCATCTCACATATTTTTATAGTTCATCAAAATTTCCAACAGACAGAATTATTATCAATAATTATTTCACTCGCTATATGAAACTCTCTTCTACTACGATATAAGGACCAATAACAACGGCGTGACTCGGTAGTACACGGTTCCTTCCTTTCAAGCTGGTCGTCATTGATAAGCACGTATCCAAACAATAAGGGCGGAAATAGACGGACTGCAATATGCGATTGCTGCCGACTTCATAAATGCTGCTCAAGTCAACTTCAAGTGAAGTCGAGTTGGGCAGCTCAGAGCAGTCGGGATCGACCGCATTTGCAGTTTATAGAGCTGCTCTTTGCTGCCGCATCTGACTGCAAGTAGAATAGGAATGAAATGATATTGTGGTGATGGACTTTGAAAAGGAAGCACCATTGCTTGTTCTTTTGTTACGTAAAAAACGCGTAGAAAAAGACGAAGATTTTGGATTCATATTTTTCACAAATATCAGCTTTATTCTTTTCAATTTTGTCACTATAGTATGCAGTTTCATAATTCCAAAGACATTCCTTATTTTTTATATCGTCGATGAAAGCAGCTGTGTCAAAATCGTCTTCCATTTTATTCTGGATAAGCAATAAACAGGAGAGCGAAGTCCGAACTGACCACTTGAAACTCAAAACTGTCCGACGAGTCGCGACGACTGCACTTTGCAGTTCGTGTATTTACGTTCTCTTTTCCACTGCACTCGGACTGCACAGCGGAACGAGTAGCAACATGGCAGCCGCTGCCACTGTTGACTGCACGTTGACGCTCGAGTGTTTCACCCTATTGAAAGCCGTGTATTGCTACGACGGCGTTCTGGTGCCACGGTGAAAATTAAAAAATCTGTCAATTGACACATTTAATCTGTCAATTGACACATTTAATCTGTCAATTGACACATTTAATCTGTCAATTGACACATTTAATCTGCCAATTGACATATTTAATCTGTCAATTGACACATTTAATCTGTCAATTGACACATTTAATCTATCAATTGATACATTCAATCTGTCAATTGACACATTTAATCTGTCAATTGATACATTTAATCTGTCAATTGACACATTTAATATGAGGTGATTAGAGCATATCGATGATGAAAATTGTTGAAATTGTTATTTTCGTCAACCTGTTGCACCCCTACCTCGAACCACCATAAGTCTTCGAGAGACTTGTGCAAGCTAGGGAGCAACCCTCACCTTTTACCGTGTGATGCCGTGCATGAGACCGATGACCATGCATGCTGGGAATCGAACCCAAGACCCAATGCTTGAAAGGCGCATGCTCTACCAGCACGACCTCCACGGAATGGGTAGTTTGAACAAGACCAGTGAATAGTCATGAACCAACTCAGCCTTAGGTACTTTTCAATTGGGGTGAGCAATAACAAAATTTTATTATTTTTGGAATTACGTGATGGTGATTTGATTCGTAAAAGAACACTGAAACGATGATTGAAATTTTTTCTGGTGGAGAAATTATTGAGATACTGAAACGCTTCTAACGTTTGTAAATAATGAAATCTGTAAATCAGGGGTTTCATGGATGCATTCGAAATGCGTGCAAGCTGTGGTTTAGTTGTCAGAAAAAAAAGTACGTTTGTACGTTTGGTCTTGAGCAACAGCGTATGAACATGAATAGAAGATAAATCAGTAAATTGACAGATTAAATGTGTCAATTGACAGATTAAATGTGTCAATTGACAGATTAAATGTGTCAATTGACAAATTAAATGCGTCAATTGAGAGGTTAAATGTGTCAATTGGCAGATTAAATGTGTCAATTGACAGATTAAATGTGCCAATTGACAGATTAAATGTGCCAATTGACAGATTAAATGTGTCAATTGACAGATTAAATGTGTCAATTGACAGATTAAATGTGTCAATTGACAGATTAAATGTGTCAATTGACAGATTAAATATGTCAATTGACAGATTAAATGTCAATTGACAGATTACATGTGTCAATTGACAGATTTTTTAATTTTCGCCATGGCACCAGAACGCCGTCGTATATTGCTGAGATGCGACTGCAAAGTGTAGTCGACAGCAACCGCATATTGCGGTCCGTCTATGTCCACCCTAACGGAGTATATAATATTATCATCTCACTACTAACATAACTGTCAGTCTGACAGACTTCATGTTTATAGACATTACTATACTATTGAAGAATTCACGACAATGGAACTTTTTTAACTTTGTTTGTTCTTGAAATTATATCAATAAATACAACTCCTGCTCACAACGCTACCGAAAATTCTTTCAGAAATCTTGAACTCGATCAAATTGCTTTTAGGAAACACCATTCCTAACGGACTCATAGTGTTACCAAGCAAGTTGATCTCGTTGATTTCTGACAGAATTACTATCTATAGTATTGAGAGCACTCGTGGTATTACCACCAACAATTATTTTTGTTTTTTATCACCTCTGTGATACTTAGCATGTAATTTGGGACATTGTGCGTTTCGATGGGGTAATTTATGGTCATATGACTGATGAATTATATGTATCGCCTTTTTGGTTTAGAGAGAGTATATGATTTACTGACAGGTAGAGAAACCGACTGGTGTGCATGAAATATGATTCTTGGTGTTGCCCTTAGATTAACTGGTTTTTTAATCTAAGGTCCCCAAGTCGCCTGGATGTAGTTTTCGAATTTCTCCAGGTCAAAGTCATGGAGGGGGGGCGTTTGAAAACCAGTCAGTTTGTGACTGATCCGGAAACTGTCTGCTGGTTTTATATTTCAGTACATATTGTCCTGGACATACCAAGTTTGATCCGCGAACGAGGTCAAGATCCAGAGTTATGCCTATAAAACCGCGATTTTCGAGAGTCGCCCATTATGACTGTCACATAAGTCAGGGCCGGCCGAACGCATCATGCAGCTAATGCACAGCATGAGGGCGCACCTGCCAAGGGGCGCCAAAATATTTGAATAATATATACTAATTTCGAAATTTTCTCAGACGATTTCGATAATTCATTACCGATATTTTCCTGTATCTATGCAGTAGTCTCCTAGCGCCTTTAACCATAATTCATTGTTTTTCATTCTTAAATATTCCATTGGACCTCATTGGTAATTTTGTTATCGTATAATTTGCTATTGAATAGTTAGAGACGACCAATTGGCAGTTGTATGGACATAAGGTAATATTTGATTAGTATTTAGTTTTCGGTAGTTCCTAATCATTTCAGAATTGAATGTATCAATCAAGATGATGAGAAAAAAATTGTTAGGATGTGAAAATCTAAAACGAAGGGTTTCTATAGACTTAAAATTAGAAAAACAAAGAGAAAATCTTGTAAAATATCTGAAAAGATTCACTGACGAATGGCGAATCGTGCAATTCTCAAACAGAAACTGGGACTACAGCAGTGTCCATTTCATACTCATCATATGTTTCCACAATACATGGAGAAAAAAATAATTTGGCTTCCTCATCACATGAGTATAAAAATGAGGGGAGAGTGGAAGTTGATTTCAGAGATTATCACTAGGAAGAGTTATTTCAAGAATGAAACCGAAACCCGGTTGTCTCATTTGGTAATGATGAGAGTAGAGACCCTATATTACAAACTTTAGAAAGTTATCGTTACCCATGATAATGGCCGGAGTTGATCGATAAAATATATGTGACGAAACCATTGTCCTTTTTTGTATCGTCTGTGATTTACAGATATTTTTTATTAGTATACTGCCTTTTTTTTCTTATCGGTTGTTTTGTTTACCATTTGCGTTGTCCGCATTATTTTATTTGTGGTTAGGTAGGTATGAAGTATGGCGTCACTTTTGTCATAAATTAGCGTTAGGCAATCTTTATGCCGTCCGTGAGTATGGATGGTTGCATATCCTAAAGGTCAGTAATTGCGAATAAATTTCGTTTCTCGTGAATTGAGCGCATTCCTTTGGAGGGATTGTAAAAAAACGCTATCTACGCTTTTTTTGCAATATCGTTTATTTTATGCGAAATATAAATCCGGTTTCCAGTGAGAAATAAGTGTTTGCCATTGACACGTTCCAAATATAATTATTTAAGATAGCTCAAATAATTCTAAATGCTTTTGGTTTTAATCCACAAATATAAGCCATAGCTCATATTTCGTATGGTGTGCCTGCATTTGTATAGGTAGGTTTTAAATCAGTTTGTTTCAGGGGTATATAACTTTATTTCCTAAAATACACCCTGAGTATTAACACATTTGTATAGTTTTAGCTGTCTACAAAATCTGATATTTTCATTGGAGCCACACGTGCCAAGCACCTTCTTGACCACTCAAATAAATCGGCAAAGCCAACCGGATCCAGGTCATTTTTATTTGCTCCCAAGACCCCAAAAATACCCTGAGATAACGAGATCCTTTGCATATAGAAACATATTAGTGGAGCAAGATCCGTTTCGAAAAAATTCGGCGAAATATAGGATCGATGCTAAAGGAAGAATATTTTATGATAAATTTTATACACGAACTCTAGCGAATTCTGGAGAAATTAAAAGAGGTTGGGGCTTGTTGATTCTTATCGGTCTGATAGTGTGTATTGTTTACGATGCAAACTATTTCCAGGATAGGAAAATAAAATGAAACTGATTTCCAAAGAAGGTTATTCTGATTGGCAGAATTTGTCCAACTCTTTGAAACTCCTTGCGAGTTCTTTCGTACATATACACTGGAAATCTGTTATTGAAAGAATTTTACAAGTGATAAAATTCTTGGTACAGAAAAATTTGGCATGTAGAGGATATTCTGATAAACTCTTCAAAACTATTCTGTGATATAAACTTGGTTTTTATAATCTATATGATATTTTTTTATTTTTAACGAATACGTAGAATTTAGCAATTTTTCGGTAATTTCAAAGTAATGCCAAAATGGCACTTGACCAGCTGCGCGTCTGCTGGAAGCATTTTCTCATAACTGTAGTACGCCCAACCGGTTTTTAGCGTTTTCCGGACCTGTCACCTAACTCATGTGACAGTCATAATGGGCAACACTCGAAAATCGCCTTTTTTTGGCATAACTCTGGATCTTGACATCTTTGGCGGTTTAAACTTGGCAGAAGGTATGTCCAGGACCGTATTTACCGAAAAATAGCAGACGGTTTCCTGATCAGTCACAAGCTGACTGATTTTCAAACGCCCCCACCTTGACCTTGACCTGGCGACTTGGGGCAACACCAAGAATGACATTTAATGCCCAGCAGACGGTTTCTTCACCTGTCAGTAAATCATATATACAGCTCTCTAACTATTAGGCAAATATCACTGAGTTGATCTTTTCAATTGTCATATTTATTTTGATTCTGTTTCTGGTATTTGTTATTATTAAACAATTTTGGATGATTCAAAATAAACTGAACCGTACTGGCTCTTATACCATATCACTTTTGACGGTTATTTTTGGAAAGTTCATCAACTGAGCAATATTGAAAGCAACCTTGTGGTAGTCAGAGTGGCCAATTCATTCAATATCATAGTCCAATTTTTCAGCGATACTTTACAGAATCATCAATATAAAAAAACCTAGATAAGAACCACTAAAAACGCACGATAAAAATCACTCTATTTGCATCAGTTGCTCAGTTTCCGCTGCGCCCTCCTCCACGTCCTTCTCGTCGTCTTCCGGGGGAGAAGGTCCGGATATTGAGAGTTGGGGAAGTCCAAAGTGTTTTTCCTCAAGGGAAATGTTGTCCACGCTCCTGGCCTTCCTGCAGAGCCTGGAAACGGAGCCGTGTCTTCGGAAAAACTCCTTGGGGTCCAGACCGGGTCCGCTGTTGGAAACGAAAATGGCGGAGTTCATACGAGGCCTTGGTTTTCGAGGGGGTATTGCGTGAATCTAGAACAGTAACATTTGGATTAGTTTTGGTAGGTCGGTTGAGCTTTCGATTCATTCTCAATTTTTGTGGGGATTGTATGAGCGATTTTGGTCATAGATAGACTTGAAAGAATTGAATAGAAGACAATGCAGAACTGACTCAATCTGACACTCCCACTTTGAATATCCCCAAATCAATTAACATATAAATAACTTTAAAGAAGGATTCTTATTTGCCATTTCTTAAAAAACTGAATGCTAATTAAAAGTGTTTGTGACTCAGAATATTTCATATAAACTTCAAATAGCTATAAGTTTCTAGGATGGATGGTATATACAGGGTGTCCTACAAATCGAGGATCAATCGAAATGAAGTGAGTGTCGCAGTAACTGCTGGTAGTTCAAAATTTTCTTCTGAAAATAATGTTAAAAAAGAGAAAGTTTACTTAAAAACACAGTTTTAACAACTTCCCTGGATAATGCCACTTAACGATAGTCAACATCTTTGGTCATATCATTTACATCTTGATATTATCTATCAATAAAGTAATACATTTCATTTCATGCGAACTTTGATACATCCATATTCTTCTCAAATTTCAGATCATTCCTTGAGATTTAATGCAAAAGTGAAATTTTCGCAAAAACTCTGTTTTTCAAGGAATGGTCTTTTTTGGCATCGCAAGTGTAGATCTCTTTTATTGCAAGGTTTCCTAGCAGTCTACCAGAATAATAGCAGAGACTAAAATACTACCAGACACTATCTCGATCTGCACAGGCAGAGGTTGCCCACAAGGAGGATCTCCCCCCTCCCCAGTTATGCCAAAGAAACGAAAATCGCGTTTTTTTCGGCATAATTCTTTATCTTGACCTCGTTCGCAGGTCAAACTTGGCAGAAGGTATGTTCAGCACCATATCTACCGAAATTTGAAACCAGTAAAAGGTCAAAAACTGACTGGTTTTCAAACGCCTCCCCCCGTCCTTGACCTTGACCTGAATAAATTCTAAAACTACATCCAGGCGACTTGGGGCAACACTAAAAATGTTATTTCGTGCTCAGCAGACGGATTCCTGTCAGTGCATCATACAGGCAGCTCTCTAACTATAAATATTTCTAAAATAGTATATGAAAAAGTTGTTAATTTTTCAGTTTCCTACCCACCTATCAGTTTTGAGCCAGTTTGAACAACTCTGATTTTTTTTGAGGAACAACAAAGCGACTGAAATTTAGAAAATCTGTATTGTCTGAGTATATTTTTGTAATATTGAAACTATTATTCAGAGATTTTGTAGAAAAATTTCTTGACAGTTTCACTGTAAGGGATCTTAGGACGCAGTTCTCTTGAGGGTCCACTTTTTATTGTAGAAAACCCTAAAAATTGAGAATGAACAATATATTGTTGAACATAATTTTATTTAAAACATATTCACATCAGATTCAATATAAAAATTCACGAAACAGTGTGTAAATTGTAAAGCAGTGATACAAAAGCCCACATAACATGTATAAAAAATACTTCACAAACTCATTCGACGACATAATGAGTGCACTTAGAAAGTTTTCGAATAGCAAATATTTGTATATAAAAAAATATCAATCTGTTTATCTCTGTATGCCATACAGAAAACTTCTACAGTTACGTATAATCTAAGAGACAGTACTGACGATACTATAAAGTTACAAATGGGCTATCTAAATAAGCAATTAACTTACAAGTGGTATTTCATCTTAATTGTTTGTCTAGTCTGGACTTGAATGGTTCAATTAGCCCAGGAACCAGGGGTTTTAACCTGGCACTTAAACCAGTAGAAATTATTTTTGGTACACAAGCAGTTTTTGAGGAGTAATTTGAGAGAATAAAATGTTCTGCACGCGAGCACCTACTGAAGGTGGGAAAAATTCCCGGGAAAACTCGGAAAATCGGCATTCCATCAATAACTTGGAAGGGAATGCAAATTTCGATATAGTTTGTGGAAACGAACTTGTAGAACGTAAAAATCTTCACAATACAGGTTTCTACATATTTTTTCGATAATTGCTTCCTATGAGAGATAATGACCAATAATTGATATTTTCAGATTTCCGCGTGAACAACTCGGGATATTTTAAGATTTCCTCCGACACTCTACTAAAATCTCTGTATCTCCCTTGTCTTTGGTCGAAAATTCATAAACTGAATGGTAAAGTGAAGAAAAATCCTTCAACAATTATCTTATATAACTGGCAGGTGTCGGCAGAAGTGGTTGTAATTGATATTCGAAGGTGAAGTATTGATCATTGATGAATAAACAATATGATTTTACTGATTTTTTACGTTTTTCTATCGAATTTGCTCAAAGATTCAGTGGGTCAAATTTGGACAAATCAGATATAACATTCAATTTCAATTTATCTTGGGCCTAACTAAATCAAGTTTTTCTGTACCCATTCTTTTTTACTTCGCTCATTTTTCATAACTTATTTATTTACAATCGACATAAAATATCAAAGTGGAGATTTCTGAAAAAGCGTACTCGTCATTTCATTACCAAGACCCTGTACTTTCAGAATATGTATCTGAAAACCTCTGATTACAAAGTTTTCATTCACCATTTTCTATGTTTTCCAGAAATTTGATAAGTTTCGCGAGTTTACTACTACTTCTACTATAGCTTTATGAATGTGAAAATCTGTAGTTGAGAATCTGCTCTTTCTCGCAGTGATTTCACTTTTTTGTTGAATATCCAAGCGGCAATTTTTCACGTCGGGAACCGAGTCGGCTCAAATGTACACGAGGGGTTGAGGGAGCCATGGTCGACTCGATCAGATGACGTTTCCGTTTCCGCATGGCGTGTTACAACACGCTTACAAATTTAATGCTTACAGACATGTCTCTGGTATTGTTTTTGTGAGAAACTCGATCAAAAGTCGTGTCAAAGTGTATATATATCTGTGTTTTCATAATGTGTTATTTCGTAAATTCTTACATTTGTCATAAAACATTGGAAGAGGGTGAAGTAACCACAATATGTACAGGAATGCCGAATTTGCGTGGTGTTGTTCTTGAAATAAATGATGGGAGTTACGAGTAGAATCGAATTTCTGAGTTTTGCGAGTGAGTGGCAATTTAGAACAATCACTTCTAGTCCTACATACCCTCAATCAAATGGCTTGGCTGAAAAAGCTGTTGGCACAGCCAAATCAATTATGAGGAAAAGCAAAGACCTTTATGCGGGTGTCCTAGAATATAGGAATTCACCAATAGTATCTATAGGACTCTCCAACCAACCAACCAACTTCTCAAAAACCGAAGATTACGGGATAAATTACCAGTTCATTCTGGATTGTTGGAACAGGAAGGGACAAACAGCGAGGAAGTCAGAAGAAAACTGATAAAAAATCAGAACGTCCAGAAGTATCATTATGACAATGAGGGAGTTAAGAATTTGCCAAAGGTGAAAGAAGGTAATAAAATTGTTATGAGAAAAGATGTAATATGGAAGCGCGGAACAGTGATAAGTGAACATCAAAGTCCAAGATCATACATAGTGGAGGATGAATCAGGAAGAATACTAGGGAGAAACAGAAAGCTATTGAAAACCTCATCGTCCGCTTTCACTAAACCATCTGATGAAAGTACTGAGGGCTCTGAGACATCTGAAGGAAGAGTATCTAGAACAATTATAAGACCTGTTAAATTTGATGACTATATTTGAGCTAAATCGAGATTCATTGAAACATTCGAACTAACAATGAATGATTTGAATAATCTGCTCTTATGTTTGTCATAATTTTGGTTTTGCATTGATTAGATGTCAACGAATAGTCAGAATAATAGTACCAATGTACAAAGCAGAATGAAACGTTTAATATTCAAGTAGTAATCTTTACACAGAGCCATTAAACATTTATCAGAGTTGGAAGTGCACTTGTGTATTTGTTATCAGAAATATACCAAGCGTACTAGAAATAAAGCTATCCAGAATAATAATGCTGAATTTTCTCCAGTCAGGTCAAAATTCTCATATATTCCACCAGAAAAGAAAATAAGGAGACGTGCTGGTTAATTTGACTTGCAGTTGAGAAAAGCTGGTCTTTTGCTCATCTTTCTGTGGGGCTTGTGAAGTTGATGTTTTGCGAAAACTTGGCTCCATTCTGGATAAAGATGAAAATGATGCATAAGATGAAGATATCGAATTTGGATGACTGAATAATGATAAAATGATGGTATTCGTATAATTCATCACCATGATTTGATAAATTCATTCAGTTATTCTAGTTTGTACTACTACTAATTTTCGCTTTCTTCCTAACTGTACCAGTTCGAAAGTTCCCATTTCTTATAAGCTTCATTTAGTCTAAACAATTTTATGTTTTTTTTCCTACAATTTACAAATTTATTTCAATTGATTGAGAATTCATAATAATTACCAATCGTTTATAACTAGCAAATGAACTTTATAATAAACACGGGGCCAGGTAGCCGAGTGGTTAAAGCGACATTGTTTCAATCACTTTTGGCTGCCAGTCAAAGGTTCAAACCCTAGCGACTGCAGAACTTTTTCTGATGGCCCGAGAAAGTGCTAGGAATCGCACGTAAAAAGGTAAGACCTCGTTAATCCTTAGCTCGCACAAGTTTCGACTTCTGAGGGCTGCCGTTCGTAAGGGGACGACAGCTGGTTAACGGAAAAAACAATTTTAACAATTTTTTAACAATTTTAACAATTACCATGCGGATCTGAATTCAGACCACTTAAATGTGAACCTGTCAACGCCATTGAAAGAATGTCATTCACCGTCTAAACTTTCACTTAGTTATCTGAAGGTTAACTGGGACCTGTGAAACTGGCCCTTAAAATACGAAATCACACGGTAACGGTGTCACGTCAATTGGACGTGGAAAATTGGACGCACGACTATTGGTCACAGTCAATTGGACGCGCGACATATGGACGCAAGGACAACTGGGCGCAGGGACAACTGGGCGCAGGGACAACTGGGCGCAGGGACGACTGAGCACCAAAAACACAAAATTAATATTAATGATAATAAAATGAATATTTCTTCAAGTTCCAAGCTCCCAACTTGCGAGCTAGATTAGTTCGGTCAGGTTAGATCAGACTACTGAAATACTACACTCAAAATGAATTTTTATTCAACTTCCAAGCTCCCAACTTGCGAGCTAGGTTAGTTCGGTCAGGTTAGATCAGACTAATAAAATACTACACTCAAAATGAATTTATGATAATAATTATGACTAGTAGATATTTTTTTTGCGCCCAGTCGTCCCTGCGCCCGGTAGTCCTTGCGTCCAATTGTCGCCGCGTCCAACTGTTGCCTCGTCCAACTGTCGCGACGTCCAATTGTCGCCGCGACCAATTCTCCTCGTCCAATATTCGTGCGCCCAATTGACCGTGTCGAATTGTCGGTAATCCCATGGTAACATGATCATGTGCGTTGCCCACCTAGCCCATTACCGAGAAACCACAATTCAGAGCCACGTTTCCCAAAAATGGAGCTTATTTCGAAAAAAAAAACATGTGGATACTGTTTTTGTGAAGATTTTTACGCCCTAAAACTTTGTTTCCATACATTATATCGAAATTTTCGACCCCTTCCAAGTTATTAATCGAATACTGATTTTCCGTGTTTCCCCGGTAATTTTTCACACTTTCTATAGGTGCCCGAGTGCAGAAATTTTTTATTTCTTAAAGTACTCTTCAAAAATTACCCGTGTACCAAAAATCATTTCTATTGGTTTTATTGTCAGGTTTTAGAAACATTTGGCTACAGCGACTGGACTAAAATGGAACCAGGTAGCATCAGGTATTATCATCATATGTGGAATAGAACCAGGGCCTAGCCCATAACAAGCAAAGTATTTCATTCAATGCAGTCATTGTGCTTTCGGAGTCCAAGTTGTCTCTTACAGAACTTGTATCAAGAAGATGTGGGTTTTCATTTGTCAGGCTTTCAGGAGAATGAAATAGCAGTTGGTCTACAAAAGTTTATCGATGGATAGTTCAACTTTTTCCATTTCGACAGTATAATAATGCTACAGAAATAGTTTTCTTCCCAACTTCACTCCCTTTACATATCAGCTTGGAAAAGTTTAAGGTCTGTGAATATTTCACTCTTTAGAATTGATGTTCGATAGTAAAATTCACATTTCTATGAGATATGTAGATGAAAAAACTTACAATCTTACAAAGGATGAATAAGTAAAGTTTGGAAAATATTCAGTAATTATTGGGTTTATGGTTTCATGAGAAAAAACATTTATATTGTATACTACACACACTCTCTTTACTATTAAATGTGTATGAAAAGTATAATTTCTTCTCAATCCATTCAGTTTTGCCTATACAGAAATTAATGGAATTTTTATTCACTCTGCGACCAAACCAAATGATATTTACCCAGAGCAGGGCGTCCCTTTTTAGAAATACGGTTGCTGTCGTGGTTTTATGTGGTATATTTCTCACTGAACTGGATAATCTTGTAACATTATTAAAAAAATGTTTAGATTCTCACTGAATGCGTTCCAAATGAGGAGTTGGTTAATTTTTACAGTTAGTCAAATGTATAGACCCGCCCAATTTTCTCAGTTAATATGAGGGTTATAAAAAAAGTTTGAGTAAAAATTGAAGAGTATTTTACTCTGCACCTTTCTTTGAATTCAAATATTTTTTATTTGCTGAGGTGCTTATTTCTATTTTTGTGTTTATGGGATGTTTTGAAGTTTACTTTATTTTTTTTAAATTTTATAGAAATCATACAATACATTAAGCTTCTAGTATCTATACACTTTTTGGTGATAGAGTGCTACATATTTTCAACAATTCAATTTGCTAAGAATTTCGAAATTATGATAACAAGACGGAGAATGTATTGTCCTGCATACAGCCGTTTTTCGTCCGCATTCTTGTTCCACTTTCTGCTACAAGGAAAGACTTCAGGAGAAGCAGTTTCAAGTACCACAGATATTTTCATTAGTCGACATAATATTTACCCAAGTGAGGAAAGTACTTCACTCACATTCTGTTGTCAATAGCAATTATAAATTTCCCGGTAGAAACAACGTCCCTGCATGATAACAATGTAACAATAGACTATTTATCTTAGTAGAAGTAGATGAAGGACTTAACAACAACAATTTGCTGAATTATCTCGAGCAACAAACGACAATGGATTAGTTCCCGATTGATTCAAATGGGATTAAAGCCAAGCTATTCAATCCAATTGAGCCTGAGCTGTATTGTAGGCGGCTTCATTCGTATCCTATTCACCTTCTCGATACATTATATCCATGTAATTATGTAATTATTGTGCTACTGTTTGTCCATCGAATTTAAGACGCTGATATCGACCGGTTAATTTCCGTTTAGAGCTATCTAGTCAAATATTTATTCACGTTTCAGGTTACACCGCAGGTTTTTCATGTTAACTTCGTTTTGTTGGACATTCTTAATGAAGAGAAGTCGTTTCCACCCAGTAACTGAACACCCATTGTGCTGCTATATAAAGGGTGTTTCATGATTGAATGCTAACCCTGAAGGGCGATAATCCTTGCACGATTTTAAGAAAAATCCTTCAAATGAACATGGGTAAGCCCTCTTTATTTCTGAAATTCAAAAAGAAATCAGCTCTTCCCCAATATTTCTGAAAACGTTTTGGATTTAAAAAAAATTTTGGTACAAATGCAAAGTACGCATAAAAATACATTTTTTCCATGTTAAAGAATTTCTTAATTTTTCATCAGTGACGTCCCTGTTAACATGCCCTGTCATATTTTTGATCGAAATAATGATACTCCACCTGTCTTTTTTCCAAATGAATATTATTTTTATCACGTGCGTAAAATGCGTTTAAGGCCTTCGGCGTGTGATGGCCCTCGGCTAACGCCATCGGGCCATCATCCACGCCGCAGGCCATAAACGCCTACTTTACGCCCTTGATACATAAATAACTATTATAATTGTCCTCTATCTTATCATAAAAATGTTTTTTTCCTTTTTTTCGTCGGGCGAACGGTTTTTGAGAATGAAATACATTCATTTGCTTGTCCCTAAGCGAAATCAGCCGTTGAAGAGTAGTAGTATTATGAATTACATTTTTTCTTTCCCAACATTTCTCTCATCTTATTCTGAATTGCCACTTTTACCCTGTGAAAAAAATGTAGTATTAACATTTTCACTTATTTTTAAAGTGATTCATTTAATTGTCGCATTTTTATGTCTATATTTCAAATCAAATTGTCTACTGTGAATTTTCCCAAAATTCCTGTCACCTTATTTTAAGTCGACACCCCTACCATTTTAACATTTAAATAATTTATATCAGTCTATATGTTACTATTTTAATTAGTTTTAACCCGCAAAAGAATTTTCGAAATTCTTACTGGTTATACCATTAATGTACAATTTTTTTGCGTATTTTTATGAACAATGTATCCTCTGAAAGATGAAATTACTAATTACTAATATGTCAATCAAAAACATACTGAAGTTGTGAAAGCAGCAATCAGAATGTGCAGGATGATATAAATTTAGACAATTTTATGTATTAGTACTTTCTTTTCTATTTGATTATTATGATGAATAGGTGACAGGAACGAAAAACAATACATCTCACAATTTTCTTAACTTTTATATTATATGGCGAAAGTATTAAAGTTTTTGGCGAAGTCACAATTGACGTGATATATCAATTCATTCACGAGCATATTTTAAATCTCCCTATTAACAAACTCAACTTCACTAGACGGAATGTAAAACTAATCAACGTATTAACCATCTAACGTTAAAATTGAAGAAAAAAAATTAAAATCTATCGGAGACGATCCATTACATAAAGTGGAGGTGAGATAATAACTGGGTAGGTGAAAAAACTTTCAGTCTAACTCCGTCAAAAATGATCTCTATTGTAGGTACCATGCAGTTGGAAGACTTAAATCAGGAACATGTTTCGAAGGATTAATTCTTTATCTTCATACATCTAAATGGGGGTTGGTTACAAATTACAATTCATGGTGGAATACTAACACTAAAAAAACAAAATAATTTATAAAATTAACTGGTCCTAATTACTACCATTGTTCCGAATCTAGTGCTAGATCTACATGTGTAAGTGACCATGATAGGTCCATTCAAACAACATATTGAAAAAAAAAGAAAGTCCATGCACAAGTATCTAATTCCTAGTTGTCAGATGTGGATACTTTTGCCCAGACTAAAAAATTCCTCCACCTCTTTCTTTACAGTTGTTGCTAACTTCTTTCAGTCTTTAGTTTTCAGCAGCTCTGCTTAGTCGGTATGCCAACTAACATTTTCTTTTCACAAGATTTCTTGGAGAGGGTTTACCAGATATGTGAAACTTCAAATGTACCTAATTGTGATTTGTATCATTAGAAAAATAAATTTAGAGATTCAAAATTCAAATTTGTCGTTTATTAAAAATAAATTTTGCAATGGAATGGACAAAAATGCGAACAGCTTCAATAAAAATGGTTTTCCTATGCCTTGAACTCACCTAAAACAGCGATAAATAACTTATTTCAAAAATATCTTTACCAAATATTCGATTTTGCAAGAAAAACTGAAATTGCTTGGCTAACATTCCGTCTTGGATCTGTTTAAATTTTGCATGAAATGTAAGGTCTGTAATCTGTACCAGATCCTCATTTCTTTGTGACATGTTTTCAAATACTGGGAACTATTAGACCGGGATCCCACGCCTATTTTCAAAAATGATTAATAACAGGCTGAATCTTCCTGAGTAGCTTCATTTTGCCGAGACGCCCAACTTTTTCCTATACGAAAATTCTCGATAGTGGTAGCTAATAAAATGCGCAGGAGTCAATCATGTCGATTAGGTGAGTGCAAAAAATTCATTTATTACAGTTAGTTTTTCAGTTGAACCTCAAGATAATTCGATAAAGTACTCGAAAAAACTTTTGTCCTACAAAATGGATGGTATGACTGAAGAGCCCCACTCCCAACATGTACCGTTGATGTGGTCATAAAAATTCATTAATAACCAGCGGATTATTTTACCGTTGCTTGGTTAATATTTGTAAAATTGAATGGTCATATTGTCCTACAAATCGAATGGTAGGTGTTCCCAGTCCTACGCTCCGAAATTGTCAATTCTACGAAAATTCTTGATATTAGTAGCTAATGAACTGCGTAGGCAAAAGTCATGTTGATTTGGTGAGCGCAAAAATTTTATGGCTAACTGTTAGTTCTACCCAAATCTGAAGCTCATGGTGAAACAAACCAATTGAATTAACTTCATTTCAAGGCAGTAAAATCAATCTATTTGACCGCAAGCTACGGGCTTAACTAGCCTACACATATTTCGTTCATACCTTCTGAAATAAAAAATTATCAAAATATTTTGTAATTGGGCACATTTATCCTCATTTTTGATATTATATTTTCTTGATCCTGCCATCATCATTACGTTGTTCAGTTCACAGATCGATCCTATGGCCAGTTTTCGAGCTACAGGGTGTCGAAAATTCCATTACCGCTGTTTTGCGAATTAAAAATCTATTTGGTTTTTTTGCACTTGAGGCCCGTAAAATATCTCTTTCGAACTGGACTTTTTGAGGCCTCTGGAGATACCATATATCCTATTTTACCGTAGAGCAGAATTTCACAATTCGTCTGACCTCTTTGAAAGTTTTCAGTTATAAATTTCAGCTGTTCAGACGACGATGTGGTGTTGCAGGTTTTTCCGGGTTTCCCTGCATCTGTTGAAGCGCATGCGACATCATTTAAGCCGCCCCTTTGTTATATAAAAATTATGAAAGCCAAACAAAATTTCCCACTTATTTCATAAACTTTTCACGTAAATTATGATATTTTTGAATTTAACAAACAATTATACATTGAAAGTAACATTACTTCACGAATTAAAGTATATTAAATTAGCTAAACCACAATTTCAAAATAATTCTTTATTTTGAATAATTTTTGTAGGACTAGCGATACATACCCGTTTTTTTATAGGACACTATATTATTTAGGTGAAGAATACACTAACCTTTCATGTGTTATCATTGTCCTACAGTTATTAATGAATTTTTTTTTACCATGGAATTGACAATTTCGGAGCGTAGGACTGGGAACACCTACCATTCAATTTGTAGGACAATATGACCTTTCAATTATACAAATATTAACCAAGCAACGGTAAAAAAATCCGCTTGTTATTAATGAATTTTTATGACGTCATTGGTACATGTTGGGAGTGGGGGACTCTTCAGTCCTACCATCCATTTTGTAGGACAAACATTTTTTCGAGTACTTCATCGAATTATCTCGAGGTTCAACTGAAAAACTAACTGTTATTAATGAATTTTTTGCACTCACCAAATCGACATGATTGACGCCCGCGCATTTTATTAGCTACCACTATCGAGAATTTTCGTAGTGGAAAAAGTTGGGCGTCTCGGCAAAATTAAGCTACTCAGGAAGATTCAGCCTGTTATTAATCATTTTTGAAAATAGGTCTGGGATCCCAGTCTATATATTATTAGTGAATTAAAAGCTAGATAAGGCTAGATAAGGTTTCAAAATCACTGAGTTCGATAGTTCGACTGGAAATTCTTTTCTTGTGAAATTGAGAATGGTTCGTGAATAAAATGTTACTAATTTGTTGAAGATGTATTTGCGATTTGTTGTATCATAGAAGTTTGCAGCTTGCGGAGATCTAATTTCTAGAAAGACCTTTTCAATGAAGTTTATGGTCTACACCTTTTTCATATGTAATTCAGAAAGTATAACTTGTAATTCAGATTAGTAAAATGTAATTCAGAAAAAGTAACTTGTAATTCAGAATTGTTAATTGTATTTCATAAACCGTAACATGTAATTCAGATTAGTCAATTGTATTTCAGAAACCGTAACATGTAATTCAGATTAGCAAGTTGTAATTCAGAAAGTGTAACTTGAAATTCAGAAAGCGTCAATTGTAATTCAGAAACCATCACTTGTAATTCAGAAACCATCAAAGATCTGACCGGTGTGAAAGGAGCGGCCAAAGATAGCAGCCGAAATCTCCGGAGACACCCCGGAGACACCAAAAGGGGGCTATTATGATAAATAAAAACAAATATTTACAAAATAGAGTATGTGGACCTTTTGCATAACTTTACTGACGACAGGGTTGAAAGTTGGTGGGTGAATAATGCGGTTGTAGCGTAAAATGACTTCCGGCAAATTTAGGTATTGTAATAAAATAATTTCGCTTTTGGACTAGGGTTGGATATTTTGAATATGCAATTTTCGTAAAGTACTGAATAATGGGATTCAGGGTTGAAATTTTCAACCCTAAAATTTTGAATATTCATTTCAAATTGGTTCTAGCATACACAGATTTTGAATGTCCATTTTTTGTTGTAAAAGGACCATTCCGTTAGAGAATTGTTGACCTCCGTTGGGATCCCGTGGTGGATTTTTCAACCCTACTATCGGGGGAGCCAGGTGGTGCTTTTAGCACTTATCTTAAAAATTCGACTTATGAGTGAAGTCGTCGTCGGAGCATTAACAGATTTTGTCAAAATGTTGCAAATCACTTCTCCTTTACTGTTTGATCAGAAAATTCGACTTTCCGTTTGAGGATTTTTCCACTTCGGAGGGTTGTTGAGGGTAGTTTCTGATTCACAAATTATTTCACCCAATAGAGCGTGTTCAGTAGCTGTAGAATAATTCATGTTTGTCAAAAAAAAATCGAGCAACGGGTTTTTAAACTGTTTGAGGAATTTTCCACTTCGGTGGGTTGTTGAGGGTGGTTTTTGAATCACAAATTATTTTACCCCATAGAACGTGTACAGTACCTGTAGAATAATGCATTTCCGCCAAAAACATCGAGCAACGAGTTTATAAACTGTTTCATGATATTTCAACTTCAAAGGGTTATGAGGGGTAGTTTTTGATTCACAAATTAGTTCACCCTACAGAGCGTGTTCAGTAGCTGTAGAATAATGCATTTTCGTCAAAATACCTCGAGCAACGGGTAATTCAACTGTTTCAAGATTTTTCTAATTTAGAGGGGTGTGGAGGGGTAGATTTGAATCACAAATTATTTAACCCCATGGAACATATTCAGGAGGTTCACAAGAGTTCATTTTCGTCGAAAAACCTGGAGCAACGGTTACACTTGAAGCGAAAAAAAAAGAAAAAAAAACCGTTGCTGGAAAAACCGTTGCTGCTTTCATACCACTAGTCTTCATTAGTTTTTCATAAATTCAATGAGAAAGGTTCAGGGTTTTGTTTGTTTGACTTGATTGATTCTTTGAGATATGCGTCAATATGCAATGAGGGTCTGTATAGATTTTGAGAAGGATCAGAAATTGCATAACGATTTCCCGGGCAATTTTCCGAAAAGAAAAAAACACGAATAAAAACCGTACCGATGACTGAAACGAAATTTTTGATAGTGCAATGGATTGAGCTGGAAAATGCAAACAAATCATGTCACTTGAAAATTTCTGAAAAAATGATTGGAAAACTGAGGAAACTTTAAAAATATGAATAAAAAAATTTTATTTTTTTAAAATTCGAAATATCTCGGAAACGCTCAAAATTTTCCAAATTTATCAGGAAATTTTTTTTGATTGCCTTCAGAAAATCTACAAAGAATGTGAATGAATTTTTTCCATAAAATCAATGTACCGTGAAATAATCCAAAAAAAAACCGGGGAATCGATAGATCTCCCAAACTATTGAAAAAATCCAAATTGTTTTTTTGCAGCAAATACCTTTTGACAAAATCTACCTACTCTTCAAATTTCAGTTTTTAGAATTCGTTAACAGAGCGAGGAAAAAATAAAATCGAAAAAAAATGGGACTTGGAAACTTTTTTTATAAAAGCATCAAAATCTAAAAACAAAACGAGATATCGAAAAGTTTGTACGAACAATTTCATTGTACTAACTCAGTACTACAAAAAACTACGTATGATTTTTTTTTATATTTCAAAAAAATATATTAAATTTCACGACATTAGCGCCTTCTGGCGGGCCTTTATCTTCCACCTAGTCTTCTGGCAATTTTTCCTCCCCTTATTTGTATAACATCCGATTATTCTGCCAATTTCCAGCCTTGCACCTTATAACTTATTTTACGTAAAAAATGCATATTTAACCCTCTACCCTCGCGTTATTCTTCCGGGGTGCCTTCTGGCGGCCCGTCTCACGCTACGTTGGTGACACCCGAACCTATAAATGCTAAAATTCACTTTGCACCGAGTCACCCGTATTTCTACGTAGTCAGCTTTCCGTCTAATACGGGTTGTTCTTGGTTTCTGAATTACAGTTGACACTTTCTGAATTACAACTCACGCTTTCTGAATTACAATTGACGCTTTCTGAATAACAATTCACTAATCTGAATTACAAGTTACACAATCTGAAATACAACTTACTAATCTGAATTACATGTTACGGTTTCTGAAATACAATTTACTAATCTGAATTACATGTTACGGTTTCTGAATTACAATTTACTATTCTGAATTACAAATTATACTTTCTGAAATACATGTTATACTTTCTGAATTACAATTGAAAAAGGTGTAGTATGTAGTCTGGATTTTCCCGTCGTTGTCTTGTAGTGGTGAGTATCTCTTTGTTTCTTCAGTTGAATTGTAATTGGGTCTTTGTAGAAGAAGCCCGTAAAATTTCTGATTGTTATGAGGTCTTCGTTATTAGCAAGGGCTGTGATGTAAACATGTTCTTTGGGAAATGCTAAAGAAAAAGTCCACGTAAGATCTGGCGACCTAGCAGGCCATTTTACCTCTGTTCTACTCGACGTATTTATGATGAAAATGTGTAATTGATATATAATGATATATAATTTCAAAAAATATGACAAGTTGACTTGTGAGTTTTTGACGAGTGACAAAGTGTGGTTGACTGGAATAAGTCATTCAATTGTTTCTAGGACACCATTCAAAAATTTGTATGAGGTGAAATATGGTTTTTTCTTCAAATAAGAAAGTTACAGAGCAGCGAATACTTGCCAGTATAGCTATGTATTCATTGAATTGAGTTAAAAACAGCTGTTTGTGACAGCAAGTTTTCTGATATAATAGAAGGTATGTAGGTTTTTAGAGGAGAAGCGCAAACCTCGATGTCAAAGATTTCGAAGCGGTTCTTTTCAATGAGGCGGTACGGAAAAGCTTTATGAAATTGTGCATCAAACTAATATGAATTTTGGTCTAGGATCATTGTAATGAAGGACAGTGCTTCACTGGTTGGTGGAATTTGGATGTTCGAATTTATAATGACTCTTTTGATCAAGTATTTAAAAAAAGCATAAAGTTGTGCACATGGTAGATATGAGTATGTGTTTTGTTCAAAACTCTATATCCAACTTTTTCCAGATGCAGATGCAGATTCGTTAAATTACTAAATTTTCTCATACCAATCTTCCTAAGTGAAGAGATCCTTCCATAATTAAGAGATGAATAAAACAGTTTTTCTCAAAGCACTTGGAAACTGCACCTCTTTTTGGAGCAAATTGTTTCCATTGTCCTCACTAGGTAGATACTGTGATGAATATTTGAAAACTCCAGCGAGAACAAAATGCAAAATAATAGGTCGAAAGGGCCAAATTATACTGTGAGCAATTTAATTTTGCCTTTGTGAATTATGTAAGCTGGTCTCCCTTTTCCAGCTGAAGAGTTTGTCGTGAGGTTTGAAATTAAATAACAATGATGCATATATAGCAGTAGCAAAAGCATTTAGGATGTTCATAGATGCTAATATATGTCTATTGAGATATAATTGTTACAGTTGGATATCCAGACAAGCTGAATAGCGAGATGTATGTTTCCGGGGTTCTTATTTATTTATTCATTTATGATGAGTTTCAGGATGCAAACAGGTTGTATAGTCATGGATAATATCCACAGAATCTAGGCAGTATCAATGATGCGTGGATGGACAATAGTTGCATTCCTATCCGAGATAGGAAAACATGTATCAAATAAAAAAATGTGGAAAGCAACGGAAGCTATGTTTCAAAAATAACTACCAACATAAAGGTTTGGAAAATGTGTGTCTTAACAAAGTTATGTTTTTTTCTTGAACGGAATTCTCTATATACATTCACTCTATTGAATTCCTTTGAACGAGTGATTCTCAAAAATATAGGGTTTATAACGTGTGGCTCGGAACTTATGGTAGGATAAATCATTCTATATATTTGTAGTCAATTGTGAAATATTGCTTCCATTAGACTCTACAACTTTCATTTGAGATATTTCCTCCTACCTCAAATAATAGGAAAGAGGCTATTACTTAAGTTGCCTACAAATGAAAAAAATCTTTATTATTGATTTTATAAAAAGCTAGGTTGGTGCCAAAACGAATTTTAAACGCTTAAAATGAGAAAAAAAAGTAACAGGTTAGGACCAAATGGAAAGTGTTGTGGATTTACTTTGCGAAAAAAAAATTAAACACGAAAACACTCAAAATGGTGAAATGGGGATGCAGTTTAGGGGTTGAAAACGGTTTTTTGCGATTTGCGGTGAAACGTGACCTCTTGTTGAAAATGTTAGGGAAAAAAGTTGTAAATAATGAAAAAATCGAATACTTTTGTATACAACGTTTTTCAACATAATCTCAAATTAACCGCTATAATATAAATGATTCAATTTACATAAAAATTTGTAAGAATATGGCTTTTTTGGTGACAAATGAGCATATGAGCATGAGTTTTTTGCATTTTAGAAGAAGACTAGTTTCCGGGTTATGTTCATTTTTCGAAAAAATGCCCTTATCTCCCACGAACAATTGCCTTGGTGATTTTTTGTATTTTGGAGGTTTATAAGTGATCATTTCAACCTCTTAAAATTGAGAAAAACCGACAACAAGTCTCTCTGAATCATAATTTTCCCAATATTTCCAATAAAAATAATAAAAATGATATTAATGAATTAATTTTGTAGTGTAATTAAGTATTTAAATATTTTATTATAAATAATTCAACATAAACTACTTTTTGCTATAAAAATAATGAAGAAAGTCGAAATTCGTTGAAAATATTGAGAAAAGCATGATTCAGAGAGACCATTTTTTGTCAATTTTAAACGGGTCAACGAACAATAAACCACCAAGTTTTAAAGACCAATTGGAAGTAGACATTTCGACAAATAAAACGGTCACTTATAGACCTTCGAAAATCGATTTTTCGCCATTTTGACGGCTAATTTGAGGTTATGTCGAAAAGTGTTGACCACAAAAGTTTCCTTGGCTGCTATTTTTTCCATTCCATTCTGCTCATTCCAAAACTGAGAGCGCTTCAACGAAAATGTTGGAATTTCTCATATTATACGGAAGGAGTAAAACTATTATTTCCGCTCTGGAGTGAAGTACAATAAATTTGAAAAATTTAAAAAGATTCTACCTTGGAAAGTTCAGAATTGAATTCGAAAAATTTCAGAGTTTGACTTCAGTTTTTTGACAATTCCGCAAGATATAACTTCTCTTGTATAGTAGATGCAGAAAAAAGATGGAATACAGTTCTAACAAAAAATATTTATTGTAATCTAGTAGCCTTGTATCACATTACATTTCCACAATCACATTTTCACATCCAATTTTCTATGGAAAAACATCGGATGTTTTTTGGCCAGCAAGGTCACCGGATTTGACACCTCTCGATTTTTTTATGGGTTTGAAGGTCATTCACAAATTTAAATTATCTGTACAGGATGATTGCCGAGACAATTCAAGGGATAACTCACGTTATCGGGAATTTATTAGGATAATATTTTAAAATTTTACATGAACAGCTATAATATGAGACATTTCCACTTTTTTGTTGAGGCGCTTTCAGTTTTCGAATAAGCAGACCTTTTCATCAAGAGTAACTACTTTTTATAACATATAAAGTGTTTTACATTTGTAGGAAACTTGATCGTACACACTGTACCAAGGGTTATTATACACACAATATTAGAGTTCACTGAATTCAATTTAATTCGATTAGACTTCAAAATACTTGTTGAGGATTGGCCTGGTAATTAAATAAAGAATCCCAGGAGGTATTTCTGTAGGAGAAATCTCACACTGAAACAACAGATTGTGTTTCAGACTGTAAATAACAAAATGAAGGGATTATATCGGACTAGTGATTCGGGCTCATAATATAAACAACAGAGTCAACAAATGTTGAACGTCCTTACACGTGGCTACACTGTACTGATGAGGGTAGCAATGGATTTTCCGTATCCTCTGGTTTTCACAAAGTGGAAATTTCTGTGATTTTCAGAGAACGTCGTGAAAACCAATGGAATGGGGGTAGGAATTTGCCATTTTCCTGAAATACTCTACTTGGGAGAAGACGGTGAGAAGTTCCTCAAAAGTTGAAATTTGATGTCCAATTCCTCTTACGAAATTTGATGGATTTCATTCCGGATTCCCACAGACCTGCGAAGTTCGGGGCTACGAGGGGGCTGAAATGCTACGTTATTTCTTCAAATAAAGCCTATATTTTGAACACTTTGTTATATTTCTGTTTGACTCGGCCGTAACTTGATGATGATCCATAGTAATTGAACAAACTACACCTAAAAGAATTCAATCTTCACTAACTTTATTCAATCACGACATGTTTCGCATACATAGTAGCTTCTTCAAGTGAGTAAACAAGCTGAATAATCATTTATATAACCATTGTTTATAAAGAAGTAAGATAGTTAGCTAACCTTATGGGATTAATATTGGATTCAGATGCATACGACATAAAGATCTCTCTCGCATCTCGCATCCATGTCATGTCGTAACTTCAGTGTTCTGTCCTCCAAGTTATGTCGTAACTTGATTGAATCCATGGGACAGCAGTTTGTAACTAATCACGCTAGATGACACTCGCGTTAGGGTCCAATACCTTTTCCACAGGAATTGACTAACTATCTTAATTCTATTTAAACAACGATTTAACCCTTTGCAATCACTTATAAGAACTACTGCTACAGTTTATGGGCCGTGGTGGCCATGCTGGTAGAGCGTTCGCCTTTGGAGCGAAGGGTCGAGGGTTCAAATCCCCGCATGGTCATCGGTCTCGTGCATGGCATCACACGTTAGAAGGTGAGGGCTGCGTCTTCTCTAGCTCACGCAAGTCTCTGGAAGACTTCCGAGGGTTGCGCGTAGGGGTGCAATCGGCAAAAGACTCGAAAGTTGTGAGCAAGTTTGAAGTTGTGACTCATTTTTGCTGCCTCTGTCACATTAGATTCACTTCAGGCATTGTGAGAATTGGAATGGACTAGTTTTGGAATCTCAATATTCAGAAGTTCGATGTAACCAATTTTCAGCTGTGGTTTAATTGACCTGGTCAATGGAACAATTCAAAACCCACGGATGCAGCTTCACAAAAAGAAATTAAAGAATTGGACGACTGCTATGCTTCTCACATCTACTTCAGTGGAATTCACGCAACTCCAAACTATTAAAATGTGGTCAAGAATCAAGCTGATACATGAACAAATATCTTCTGTGAATAAAACAATAGTTTTCAACTATCAAATGTCAACAACTGATAGTATCACACAGCATATGAGCAAAGTGGAGGCAATGGCGGCAGCATTAGCCGATGTCCGAGAAAGAGTTCCAGACGTTGATAATTCATCAAAGGTTTTATGCAGTCTATCTCATAATTATGGATCATTCGTGAATACTTGGGACTCCTATGATGAAACTAAAAAGAATAACGATAATCTGCTGAACTCCTCAAAGTAGAACTGAGATTACATCAATCAGATGGAACATCTACTGCATCTGCAGCTGTGAAATTTCAGAATAATCAGAACACTTCGATTTTGAATAGATGCAATACCAAACTAAAGAACAAACAAAGTATCATCTGTTTATATTGCAGAAAAAGTGGTCACAATTGGATGAAGCTCCGGTACATTTCAAATTCAGTGCCAAACAGTTTTTGAATATGTGCTTTCCGAATAAATGGGTTGGTAGGGGTGGATCACAAAATTGGCCAGCGAGATCACCAGATTTGTCTTGCCTCAATTTTTGCCAATGTGGAAACTTGAAGAACAAGGTTTACGACACTCCTCCAAATACACTAGAAAATATATGGAAGAGAATAAGGGCTGCTTTTTGAACACTGTTATTGAATGGTGGGCAGTCTTTCAAACAGAGAGAGGCTCTTTTTAATCAACAGAAAGGTCGTCGTATCAAGCACCTACTATAAACTAACTACATTGATTTGTGTTTCATATTTTATTGTTGTTATTAATAAAGGGTAAATATTTTCAACGAAGTAAACTACTGTCAATGAGAATTCTGTGAAAAAATCAAATAAATGTCGTGTCAAAACTATCTTTATTCAAAGAATGCATTGAAATAAGAATTACTATTTGAAAAGGCCAATATCTGAAAAACTATTCAAGTTAGGTATGGTAGGGAAACCCTATATTAAATTAAAGATAATTCGATGTTCTATTCTTCAGAACAAAAAAATACTGCAGGGGTTCTATTTGAAAGGATAAAGTTATCTTCTTTCGAAATTATAAAAAAGGAACATTGATTTTTGAACATTCGGTATATAATTTTGAGAAATGAGTAGTATCGAAATCAATAGCCCAAAACCTCTTTTATGCAGGGCGTAATTTCGATGTTATTTGGTTTCCAATTGAACCTAGCATTTTCTTTAAAAAATCAATAATTCGAGACCGGTTAGATACCATACATGAAATCGTACTATTTTTTCTGACCCTTTTAAAAGTGCAACGAAATACAGGATTTTCAATTTGAAAAAACCACAACTTTGACATGTCTCCATTTTTTGAGCCATCTTGTAGATATCAATATACTTATAATGAAATGGAGAGATTCCCGAAAAAATAAAATAACGTGACTTACAGTTAGCGTCTCGCATGGGGTGTCCAACCCTGTATATTGTTCACTATTTCTCAGGATAAATATCTATGGCAATCAAGTACCAATCAACTGGCAATTTAGTCTGATATAGGAGTCCACGAGAAAGAAACCAAATGATGTGAAAGTGAAGAACGACAATCAAACCTCAATTTTTTCAGTTTCTGGCGAAGGAACTGGTTAGAGTTAATGAAGGTATATTTAAATTTTTGGCGAAGTCGACAAGTAATCACAGTTACAACGTGTTTCTTTTCGTCTGATTACGAATACTTCTTCAGAATGGAAGCAGAAACAATTGCAATTTGGTCTATGATTATCAAACTCGCGCAGTAAGACCCTTCAGGGTCTCTTTTGGGCTTAGAAGACTTGAATCCAAGATTTTATACTCAGTTATTACTTGCTACTACATCTAAATCATCTGATTTTGAAAGAATTGAAACCGCATTATTATAAACATTGTCATTGCTTTCAATTCCCTCACAAGAACTTGACTATATTCTCCATCTGGGACTGATATACATTGTAATTCATCCAATTGTTTCAGTCTTTTTATTGTAATATACAAATAGAACCCAGGAGTGGTATTCACTTTGTAATATTGACCGATTGAATGTTTTAATATTTACTTAATTTTTCATATTATATTTCATTCATATAAATAGTCAATAATAATATCCACCAGTAATTTCAAACTATCCTCCATCAGTCACTCAGTTCCGAGCATCATATTTCAATATCGAAAACATCGAAATGACGATAAACAGGATATCTGATGTGAAATCTGGATTATAGCCCTACAGGCCTTCGTCAATATTGATTATTATTCACTGTTATATTAAACTGTTATACCATGATGATGATTCTAGAATTTTCCAATAGATGTTTTTTTGTTAACAGATATTAGATCAAAACTATTCAACTGCTTAGAGATCGAAGACCATGTTTACGGATTAATTCCTTGATAAAAGAGACTAGTTTAGTTAACGAGTTTAGTTCATTAGTTTATTTTAATACAACATTAATGATTTTGAACAGAAGTGAATTTCAGTGTAGAGAATTATATTCCATTATAAAGCTCGCGAGTAATTAATTTAATGTGTTTATAATCAATTTAAGAATGATAATTGCAGGAAACTAGAGAACGGGTTATATCTAGGATGAAAGTGAAGTAGAAGGTAAAATAAATTCCATTGTCATGAGTGTACTTGATAGTATACAGTGCCCGTCTAAAGTCCGTTCCCCCCCTACTAATTTTTGAACCACCTGGTTTATCGCAACTAAATTTGGAGGGCTTTAATAGATAAAAACGAACTATTTCATGAAAAAACCAAAGCTAAAAGTTTTAAAATGACGGCTGAGCGCCATCTTCAATATTTTTTTAAATAGAACACCCCGTATAATATTCCATTTTTGAAATTTGCTCATGATTCTTAACAGTTTTCTCTAATACACTTTACTCCTAAATTCGATTGTTTTCGAAATATTAACGTTTGAAAAGTGACATTCCGGTATGAAATGAAGTATGGATTTTGGTCACTTCCTATGAAACATTTTGCGAACTACACGTTGTTATTAATTTGTAGTTAAATCTCCTAATCATTTCGACTAATAAGAAGCGTAAAGAGAGTTTATTAAGGATAAACAGCACCGCTTGCCGGAAAATCTCGAAGCCCTATTATAAATAGCTTCTCTCACGTTGATGAAAGTCTATTCATCTATTTCTTCACATGAATCTATTATTCTGCAATCCAACTCTTCTATCGTTTGGCATTCATTGGCGTAGATTTTTGACTTCAGATACCCCCAAAGGAAAAAATCTAGAGGTGTGAGATCCGGAGATCCGGAGATCTCCCTCTGTACTTCCCCTGCGACCTATCCATCGCCCAGGAAAGTTAGTATCGGGGAAGTCTCTAGCCATGCGATCGAGATGGGGAGGTGCCCCATCCTGCGGAAATATGATTTCACGATTTTCAAACTCTTCCTGATTGTTCAATATAGTTTGCCTTATTCGAGGTTCAATTTCGGTTTCTAAAAGATTTTTGTAAAGAACTCCTGTAAGATTGTCTCTGATGAAAATCGGCCCAACAACGCGATTGCCTAAAATTCCCGCCCAAACATTCACCTTTTCAGGAAACTGGGTATGTCCCTCTCTGAAAATATGCGGATTAGTATCGCTCCAGTATCGTACATTCTGTTTGTTGCCCCGTTCTCCTTCAATTGTTCCTGTTAACCAGTCACAAAATTCAACCCTCCGGTCTGGATCATCCTCCGTGAGAGCATGCAGAAATTTCATTTTATAGGGATGAAACTTTTCTTTTTTAAGGACTCTTTGGACACTTTTTGAACTTACTCCACAGGATTCAGCAACTACAGACGTCGACTGAGTCGGATTGATTACCATTTCAGCAACAATTTCTATCTTTTTTTCTTCTGAAAGAGGCGGTCTTCCTGATCTTGGAGCATCTTTCAGCGTACCAGTTGCTTGGAGCTTATTTAAAAGTTTGCGCAAATATATCCTCGAATTTTTTTTTCCTTAATAAAATGATTCATAAAATGATTGAGGCGGTCAACGGACTATTTGACAGTTACAGTTAATTTGACAGTAAACAAGACGTTACCGCGACGATTTTCTCCAATGCAAACTTGATTGAAAGCAACATTAGTGTTTTTGGTTGGGTTTGAAATGAACAAAATTTCACATTTCAAACGGCAATATTTACAAATAAATTGAATTTAGGAGTAGAGTGTATCAGAGGAAACTGTTGAAAATTATGAGCAAATTTCTATAATGGAATAATATATGGGGTGTTCGATTTAAAAAAAAAATATTGAAGATGGCGCTCAGCCGCCATTTTCAAACTTTTGGCTTTAATTTTTTCATGAAAAAGTAGTTTTTTATCTCCCATTAAACCCCTCCAATTTTCGTGGTTCAAAAATTAGTAGGGGGGAACGGACTTTAGACGGGCACTGTAGTTCGTTAGACATATTCAACTGATTACGTAAAAAGTAAAGAAATAATCCTCGAAAGAATTTGAGCTAAATTGTATGGTATCATGATTCTGACGGACATATAATGATAAAACATGTTCTTTTGAATAGATTTGAAATGGTTCGCAACAACTACTATTTGAAATGAATAAACGGTGTATATTATTTTCGCAATACATGTTGGTTTGGGTCACTCCAATAACAGCAATTATGTGGGTTGCAGATCCCAGTCTTTGTAAATTTTGCTTTGACTGTCCAAATAATACTAAGCAAAGATATTTAGTTCAAAAGTATTTGAGTATTTCATGATATACAGAGTGAGTCCAATGCCAGCAAGTTTTTTAGTGATAAGTTAGGCTTGCGATTTATTTTATTCATGTATTTTCATAAACTCATTCACAAATATTCTGAAATATTTTGAACAATTTAGTATGGATTATTCTGAATGATATGCATGAATCTGTATTTACCACTAGTAATAGAATAACTTGAGTTAAGAAGAAAGAATATTGCAAAAATTAAAATAAAAAACATTGAATTACAATATATAATAGGTAACGTTTCGTTCCTTCTACAGAGTATATCTTATTGGCGTAACAACAACCAATTCCACTATTCCTAACATAATTTCAGATGCTTTATTTTCAGAATCAAGATAAATTCAAGGAATTAGATTATATGGAATTTCAAAATTAACCATAACATCTGTGTTAACTTACTTGAGTTATGCAAGAGTTGGATGAACATAGTGATTGGTAAGAATTGAAACAACAATTCCGCATTTATGATATTACATAATTTGAGATTTGAAGTGTGAAATTCTTCAAAAGAAAAACCAATTTATGGCGATGAAGCAGAACACTGAAACATCTCATTAACTTTTCCCTCTCAATGTGCAGCATCCTCTAGATGAAAGAGAAGGGCATTCGGCGAATGCCTTATGTTCATGACGGACGTAGCCAAGGTCTCACGTAAGCTCATCATCGTCAAAACTGTTGATTTGTTTAATCCTCTATGATATCTGTTTCGAATGCTGTGAAAAATTGATAGATAGATAGTTTATTCAACCATGTTATATGAAAACTTCATTTATGTCAGGTCACAGCAGAAGTTATATAATAGTAAACTATGGATGAATTTAAATTGATGTAATAGATAATTACTGTCTTAAATTATAAAATATTGATTTTAATTCAATATTTCTATTTTTTGCAATATTCTACCTGTTCCTCAAGTTATTCTACTACTTGCAGTATATACAGATCATTGCATATTATTTAAAATATTCCACCGGAAATTTTTCAAAATATTTCAGATTTTTGTCGAACGAATGTATTTATGGAAATGCATCAATAAAATGAATCTCAAGCCTGACTACCTCAAATCAATAGACTCTGTGTTTTTTGTGTATCTGCAGAGTAACTTCCATCATAAACGATAAGTTTATCACCCAGCTATTCAGAATTACAATCATTTGGATATATTAACAAGCAGGACGGGTGAGGATTCATGAGAAATATATAATATTATAGACTGATTCAGGAGGTGCTAACATCATCAGAAGGATTTGACCTTTGTATTCTTCGAAATATCTGGAAATGAATAAAATTCCACTGCTCAATTATCTAGAATTCACTAAAAAACTTGCTAGCTTTGGACTCACCCTGTATATTGTAGTTATTTGCAGGAATTATTATACTCCATTGTGCATTTTTATCGGCCATATGAATAATAGATGAATAGTTGATTTGGTTTATATATTTGAAAATTATTTACAATGGCCATTTGGAATTTTGGAAAAGTTATCTTCAGCACCCTGTATGATCTGAATCGTTGAATTGACAGCTGTTGCCCGAAAGAGACATTTGATCAGCATCACGAGTTCTACTTCGCATAAAAAATTCGAGCAAATTTACCGAAAGCCAATTTTCTATTGAAAGGGTGCGAGGTCATATCCCAAATCATCCCCATTGACAATATCCCAGAAGACTTTGAAAATATCTCTGGAAGGAGAAAGATCACCAATAATTTTTCTGCTGTACTAGTCTAGTCAACAAGTGCCTTGGTGGTCAACTTTTTTCAGCAGTCTCCGAAAATTATGATTGAGGTGTCATTCGATTCAGAATGGCATCTAGATAGTTTTCGAAAAACAATGAAGTTCCGCAAACAAAAATACAAATGTTATTAACAATTAACTAAAAAAAAAAAAAAATGGGGGGTTTAGTTTTTTGCAAATATCTCATAAACTAATAAAGATTTTTTAAATTTGAAAAAAGATTGAAAAAGAGGAGGAAATTTCCTAAAAAAAATTTTTAATCCCGAAATTGTAGGATATTTATAATTTTTCCAGAGGGTTGAAAATACGCCCGAAAACGGGTACTCCGGCTTGCGCAAGCCACGCTTCCTTCGGACCTTTAATGAATAAATATTATTTAAACGTATTAAATATGAAAATTAAAAATTGAAAAAATTCAGGTGCCTACAGGACAGATCAATGAACAATAATCCGTGGCCAAAACATTTTTATCGCGATTTTTCAATAAGTTATCCATTAATTAATTAACAATTTTTTGTAGCACGAACATTAACATTGCAAGAATTTTTTCCGTCCGTGAAGCTATTTTTCAAAGGTCTTAGAATAGATTCCCGATGGAAAAATTAAAAAATTGTTAATTTTCATTTTGTTATTAACAATTTACTAAGGTGAGAAATTATAAAGCTTTATTAGACAATAATTTTTTTTTTTCATAATATTATTATTGATCCGTTTTTTTATGATCAATGAGATAATTAATTTTTTTTGATAACATAATCTTTGATGACAATTATGATTAAAAAAAAATCGTTTCTTAAAAAAATTTGTTTATTGCTGAAAAACGCATTTGTTGATTAACAATTATTTTCTCCCACTTCCAATTAACATTAAGGAACCATTTTTTCAAAATCATTATTTATTTTTCTTTTTGATATAAAAAAATTGTTTTATGTAAATTTTTCATTGTTTATGTAATAAACAATTTGTTATGAACAAATAAATTTCTACCATTTATTTTTTTCTTATTTAACTTATTGTCACAAAAACAGACATGAGTTTTTTTTTATTTTTTTTTTCGATTTTTTTTTCAATTTTTAAATATTCGTTGTCCGTAATTTCGTCATTCTTGCCTGGTTTTCATCCTTAAAATTATTATAATTCATAAACTAATGGTGATATGATGAAAACACTCAAGACTTATTTATGCTTTATTAGTTGAAGAATAAATTCAGCTGACAAGTTTAGTTGTTACTAATTTATTTATTATATTTATAGCAATTATTAATGAAAAATACTCTGGAAAAAAAATTTTTCTTGCTTTAATGCTTAAAAATCTTATCAATTATTAAAAATATGACTACCTCATTCAAGCATCTTGTCATTTATTATTCATTAGTAAACAATTTTATCTTCTACATTTTAATCTTACTCAATTATACTTCAAATTTTGAATATTACTATGTAAAATAAACATTTTTGCACATTTCATTAGCCTAAGCGTATTAGAAAGGAAGAAGGATCTTTACATTGTGTTTTATTTAACAACATTTATTTACAAGTATGTATTAACATATTATAATTTTTTTTTTGTTCATTTGATTTTACATTATATTTATTTTTTAGAACGTTTCTGTGATGGTGGCTCGTAGTCTTCAGTTTCTTCTTGTATTATGTTTTCATCGTTCTCTTCGTCCCCTAGCAAAGTTTCTACAAGTTGTCCAATAGAGACGTCATAATCAGCACAGGCACTATCGTCTTCATTCTCATTTCGTAAATTGTTTTCTTCATCAACATCATCGAATTCTTCATTATTATCTTCCGTCGCAATCTTCTTGCAATTATCGCAACTCTCTCCTTTGCAATGCTTGCAAAGAGACGAACATGGAAGACCAGCCTTCTTGCACCCGCATCTTTTTGAACAGTTTTTGAGGCAATTACAGTGAACTAATTTTAAGAGTTCATCAGGAGCTAATTTGTTGGTTGTTCGAACTGGCAGAAACATTGTTTCTGTCTTCATCCAGCCCCAATTTTCCGGATTGAGATCGTTACCAAGCCAATATTGAACTTGGTAATACACTCGATATGAATGATAACTCATACGCTTAGGCTAATGAAATGTGCAAAAATGTTTATTTTACATAGTAATATTCAAAATTTGAAGTATAATTAAGTAAGATTAAAATGTAGAAGATAAAATTGTTTACTAATGAACAATAAATAACAAGATGCTTGAATGAGGTAGTCATATTTTTAATAATTGATAAGATTTTTAAGCATTAAAGCAAGAAAAAAATTTTTTTACATAGTATTTTTCATTATCAATTGCTATAAATATATTAAATAAATTAGTAAGAACTGAACTTGTCAGCTGAATTTATTCTTTAACTAATAAAGCATAAATAAGTTTGAGTGTTTTCATCATATCTCCATTAGTTTATAAATTATAATAATTTTAAGGATGAAAAACCGGGAAGAATGACGAAATTACGGACAACGAATATTTAAAAATTAAAAAAAAAATAGTAAAAAAAAAAAAAAAAACTAAATCATGTCTGTTTTTGTGACAATAAATAAAATAGGAAAAAAAAATAAAAGGGAAAAATTTATTTGTTTATAACAAATTGTTTATTACATAAACAATGAAAAATTTAAATAAAACAAATTTTTTTATATCAAAAAGAAAAATAAATAATGATTTAAAAAAAATGGTTCCTTAATGTTAATTAGAAGTGGGAGAAAATAATTGTTAATCAACAAATGCGTTTTTCAGCAGTAAACAAATTTTTTTAGGAAACGTTTTTTTTAAAAATCATGATGATGAGATTATGTTATCAAAAAAAAATTTTAAATTATCTCATAAACAACGCATTTGTTTATAACAATTTTTTTAACAATAGGAGATAATAATTATAAAAAATCATTTTTAAGTAGCTTCCGATCATAATAAAACGGATCAATAATAATATTATGAAAAAAAAAAAATTTCAGTGTTTAGCTTTATAATTTTTCACCTTAGTAAATTGTTAATAACAAAATGAAAATTGACAATTTTTCAATTTTTCCAACGGGAATCTATTCTAAGACCTTTGAAAAATAGCTCCACGAAAGGAAAACATTCTTAGGTTAATAGTTTAAGAATTATCGCACTTGCAATGTTAATGTTCGTGCTACAAAAATTTGTTAATTAATTAATGGATAACTTATTGAAAAATCGCGATAAACATTTTTTGGCCACGGATTATTGTTCATTGATCTGTCCTGTAGGCACCTGAATTTTTTCAATTTTTAATTTTCATATTTAATACGTTTAAATAATATGTATTCATTAAAGGTCCGAAGGAAGCGTGGCTTGCACAAACCGGAGTACCCGTTTTCGGGCGTATTTTCAACCCTCAGGGAAAATTATAAATATCAGTTCTATAATTTCGGGAGTCAGAATTTTTTTTAGGAAATTTCCTCCTCTTTTTGAATCTTTTTTCAAATTTAAATTTTTTTTATTAGTTTATGAGATATTTGCACATAACTAACCCTCCCCCTTTTTTTTAGTTAATTGTTAATAACTTTTGTAATTTTTGTTTGCGGAACTTCATTGTTTTTCGAAAACTATCTAGATGCCATTCTGAATCGAATGACACCTCAATCATAATTTTCGGAGACTGCTGAAAAAAGTTGACCACCAGGCACTTGTTGACTAGACTATGCTTCAGTGGAATAAACAGTTTTGTGGGCGACATGGGACGAACAATTACCTCGGATTTATGATTGAGTACAAATACTGTCGAATGCCTTTTGGTACGAATTGAAAAATAATCAGTACAATAAAGACACGAAAACTCGTGCATGTTTCGAACTGTATATACATACAACTTTCGTGCAGATCCAGATATATCAAGTTACTCAATTACAACAAACCAATTTCCGCAAGTGCAGCGATTCGTACGTAACTAAAGTTTTGAAATAGATTCGAAAGAACACTGCAACTTTCTCGGAAAGGAGACGATGTTTTCCCAAAGCACTTGGAAATTGCATCTCCTTTCGGAGGAAATTCATTTTATTGTTCTCTCCGGACAGAGATAGTGTGATGAATATTTCAAAAGTCCAGTGGAAATAAAATGCAAATAACAGATCGAGAGGGCCAAATTTTATTGTGAGTGACACTGTCTTTATGAATTATTCAGACAACTTAACCTTTTCCCATAAATGAATTAAACGAAATTATGACGAGCTGAAGCTCTTTGTCGTTCATTATGGGATCGAATGAATATTATCACATACCAAATTCATCGCAGTAATAGGAAGAACTCCTAGGATGATCCTAGATAAACAGGAAAACGAGGTTTAACTTTGAACTTAATTTATTTGAATTTGATTTATTAATTTGTTATGAACGAAGTCAGTGCGTCAAAATAAATGAAAAAATATCAAACCCCCTCCAGATACCATCAGGTGTTCCCCAGGGATCAATATTGGGTCCATTGTTATTTGCCCTTTATATATTCGATTTCGATAATGCAGTGAGCCATTGCAAAGTGAATTTTTATGCTGATGATACTCAGTTACATCATTCATTTTTTCCTCGAGATCTTGATGTTGCTCTTGATAACATCAACAGTGATATTTCTACACTTATAGGTAAATCCAGAACTCACTGTTTGAACGTAAATGGTGATAAAATGACAATAATGGTTTTTGGCTCCAAAGCTCAGAAAAATCTTCTGAATGACAATGTGCGAATAATTGTGGAAAATACAGAATTAACACCTAAAAAAAGTAGTAGGAATTTAGGGCTAATAATGGATGACGAACTGAGGTATAAATCTCACATTTGCAATATTCGTCGAGTAGGATTTGCTAACTTAAAAAAAAATCTATAAAAATAGGCAGTTTTTGAACAAAAAAGTAAAATCTATCATTTGTGAAGCTTTGGTATTATCCCGTTTCAACTATTGTGATTCAATTTATGGGCCAAGCATCGACTCCGATGATATACGCCGCATACAAGTGATGCAAAATTCGTGTCTTCGACTCATATATGGAATCAGAAGAAGACAAAGAATAAGACAAAAAGGAGGTTTCTTCATTCAGCTTGTCTATTTCACAGAATCATTGTCTCGAAAACACCCCCCTATTTGATGAAAAAAATTACTTTCCGTGAAGATGTTCATACCGTAAATATTCGGTTCAAGGGACTTATAACGCCCCCCATTCACAGAACAACAATTTTCAGACGGTCATTTTCCTATCAGGTATCACGGATTTATAACTCAATTCCACAACACTTGAAGTGTTTTAGAGGAGTCAGTTTCAAAAAGCAAATGAAAAAATATCTCCTGAACGATCAGATGCATTAGAATCCCATGATGACGAGCTACGACTTGGTCACTCTCATTTAAGTACATCGTTTTATATCGTTGCTCATAACTACACATCGAAAAATATGACTTTGCCATATGTATAAAATTTTAATTTTCTTTTGTATTTTTTTTAATGTTTTATTTATTTTTCCTGCTTAAGAATAATAATTGTGTATTTCATACATGATGCATGACCACCTGATCTTCGGAAAATCCGCAAAATTCTACGATTTTTTTAAAAATTCATAACTCCGCCATTTTTTGAGAAATAGGGTTGGCCCTTCTCACGAGAGTATTGAATCATGTGTACTTTGTGTGTGCACAAAACAGGCTCTAACGAATCATTAGTTTTGGCACAATTGCAATTTGAGTTTTTTTCTATACTATCTTGCAGCGTACCTGAATGCTCTAGTGATGGTCCGATTCCAATTTATGAAACAAATTTTGGAAGTAGAAGTACAGTACCACAAAACATAAATTCCCATTTTGCGCTAAAATGCTGCGAAATGAGTGAAAAATGCTTGCAACAAACATGACTGAAAACGGCCGAGCTGATGGAAGCGGTTCAGTGGTTGGAGTTAGCGGGAGATGAATATCATGTAATCCGTTCATTAGAAGAAATCCCCTCATCTCCCGGACACTCCTACCTCTCGGCAGCTAACGCGGGCTCGGCCATTTTCAGTCATGTCTGCATGCATTTTTCTTCTTTCTTTTTCGCACCATTGTACCGCAAAATGAGAATATACATTTTGTAGCACTATACTTTTACTTTCACAATCTGTTGAGAAATTGAAATCGGACTATCACTCGAGCATCCAGGCACGCTGCAAGATTGCGCAAAAAAAATTGTGTTGCAATTGTGCCAAAACTAAAGATCCGACAGTGCCTGTTTTGTGCACACATAAAGTAAACATAATTCAATACTTTCATGAGGAAATCCAATCCTATTCCTTGAAAATTGGCGGAGTTATGAATTTTTCAAAAAATCGCAAAATTTTCCGGTTTTTTTAGTTTTTCTCCATTACTAATGATCCAACCAGGTCGTAAAACATCTCATTTTGTTTGTATTTCAATTATCTACAATCCTCAGATTGCTTCATCAGTTTTCATTTTAGGAGCAAAACAATGGAAAAAAAACGTTTTTGGTTATTTAGATGTTTTAAAAAATTATTTAATGACAGTTGCGACTCGAAAACATAACAGAATATAACTACGGGCTGTCTTTCTTGTGATGGCATAGTCGGTTTCCTACCAGTATTTTTGTTGAAATCTCACTTATTTTATGCTTGTAGTACGGGACCCACCATTGAAAAATTTGAGATAGAGGGCCGGTATGCTGTACAAATTCTGACTTTTGATACATGTAGGGGACATATATGAGAGTATCAAAAGTGATGCTGGCAAGAAAAATAATCCTGCGCAACAAAGATAACAGGCCGCCATCTTGGAAAATGAAAATAAGATGTGATTTTTCAAATTTTTATTGTGGAAAGCTATGTCAGAAATTTTGATCACTCCATATTTCTTTTGTTGCAACAAATACACTTTTATCGAAAATTAGTAATATGAAAAGAAATTCAAATACCTTTTCGAACTACATGGTTTTCCAAACCAATCAATCAATCGATTGTTCGTATAAGATTTGTATCCAAAAAAGGTACTGAGAAATCTGAATATTCTATTTTAGTTGTGAAATGGATAGAGGGGTCGTAGCTATTGAAAGTTTCCAAAATCTCAGATCATTATGATCTTCATTGTGCCAAGAATATGTGGATTCGACTGCAAACAATGTGAAGTGACCAGAGATATCAAGGCTATCTACATCGTTGACATACAATGGAAAAATGATAGGGCCTAACACTGAGCCTTGGTGGTCTCCAAGTACAATTTTATTTTCAGATCTGTTATCACGTAATGATATTTTTTTTATTCTGAGATAAGGTATGATCTGAACCATTCTAGAGTTGACCTCAGGAACCAAAATAAAAATAATTATAATTAACCTTACCCTACTGGAGTTTATCACTGCTGATGCTGTTGAATACACCTGTTCATTAAACACTTACCTTATGTCCATTCGACGATCTCAACAACTCATTCTTGCCAAAATATATTCTCCAAAAATTTTATATCGATAAGTGACGACCAAAAAAATATCCTTGAAACCTCATATGTACAAATCATAACCTATTGAAATACTCAAAATGGTGAACGTGTAGAATAAAAATCAAGCGGTGTCTAAAAAAGCTTCTTCCAACAAATGTGGCAATTAAAGGACCAACATCCGATCCCAACAAATCACTTGACTGAGAGAAACAGAGGCATCAACAAGGTTTGTGCACAAACCCCATTGAAGTAAATAATAAAATTCCGCAATCCCAGCAAATTCGCTATAGATCCTAATTGGGTTATCTCCGGACGTGTCTGAATCGCTGTTGGTCCTTTAGCCCCGTTTTTGTATACAGGGTGCTGCGATCTTGTTGATAGTGCTCTAGCTTGCAAACACACAGGGCTGAAACGATGAGTATATACACACACAAAAATGCCCCGCATGTTGAATTGCGAAAAAACTGGTGTTGGAGAAAACTTTAAAACGTGATCTATTTTGTTGATGGCTGATTGGTGACTCTCAAGCTGTTTGGCCGGAAGCAGGCTCCATGCAAAGTGTAAAATGAAGATGATTTCGAAAAAACTTCGCTATTGTGGCTTGGAGATCAGATGATATAAGTAAATTAGTTAATTGATTCTGCTGTGACACCTTACAAGTCTTGAACATGTAAAATAAAATATTGTCATCAGTTTTCTACATAAATATTTTGGAAGGTGAAATAGTACTTTTTGTTTGTCAAAATACCCATAAATCTTTTTGGTGTTGGCATAATAGCTCTCCATGCGGTGGTATGTCAATACTCAGATATAATCTGAATAGACTTTATACAGGGCGTTTCCAAATAAGTGCGATAGTTTTCAGGGGACGATTTCTTGTCGAAAATGAAAGGGGATCTCTCATGTAAACAAAAGCTCTTAGGCCTGTTCTTGAAAAGTTACACGCTTCCAAAAACGAGGGAAAAATGGTTTTCTTTGCTTTTATGAAATTGTTGAAGAGAAGAAGAAACGGAATTTAGCACGCGTGTTGTTCCATCGTACAAGAGAGGTTATCTTGTACGATGGAAAACAGCGACTAAATTCCAACTTTCAGTAGCAGATGATTCCACAACTGACTTTATGAACATTCTGTTCATATTTTCAATGAAATCAACATGCCATACCCATGACAGGTTTTATGTCAGAAAAATATTTTCAAAGTTTCACCGCACAAGAAATAGTCCAACAATTCCTCATTACAGTGTGAAATTGCTTCTGAAGAGTATGTTTTCCAATTCTTCCGACCTCCCTGATGATCTTAGAAGAGTGAAATAGATTTTTGTCGACCAAAATGTATTGGAGGCCTAGCGAAAGTGATGCAATCCATGCGTCAATGAAATGAGCGATTTTCTGTGAGTGATACTTCTGAATAACATTCTCCCTTATCTCATTCATAGATAAGAATCTCCAATGGAAACTGGACATTTAATAAATAATCAACTATCTGAATGAAAATGCAAATTTTCACTTTCAGATTTTTTCTTCAAGTTATATAGGGTCTTTCTCAATATCTATCAGATGTAGTTCAATGTCCAGCGTGGCTTTTGCCGGGGAAGTAGTTGTTTTCTGTTATTACAAAAAAGTTACTTCAATTTTATCGTAGGGTTTTTCCATTTCCAGAGGAGTCATGTATTGATTCAATTTTCAATTCAGAATGTTTCTCTTTAAAACATGAATCCCTTCCAAGAGAGGTTATCTTGTACGATGGAAAACAGCGACTAAATTCCAACTTTCAGTCGCAGATGATTCCACAACTGACTTTATGAACATCCTGTTCATATTTTCAATGAAATCAAAATGGTACTACTTTTTTTTAAATTTTGTTTCGATCTTTCAAAGGAGTGAAACATGCACATCCTATCAAAAAAATTAGTAGTGGCTGGACCAGAACTCTTCAATGAAAAGATATTTCTCGATTTGTAAATATTCGTTGAAAGGAATGATTCAGTGTTAAACTTTTTTACCTCTCGTTATTTTTCTGTAAAAGCAATAGTTTCTTGATAAATATATAAAATACAATATCGTGAATGAAATCAAAAAAATTCAGTAGGAGTTGTTTTAATAGAAGTCAAATGAATAATATAACAAAACAAAATTATGTGGATTACAACAAAGAAAAAGACAACAGGATCAAATGGAACAGAGTTATAAAAACTACTAGAACACCTCCAACCATTAGACAAGAATCAAGTCTTCGTCTTATAGATTGGCTCAAATGTTGAAATATTTCGGGTGTGATCTGGATAGTCTCGCAGTCTGGAATGATTCCTTGAATTATTCACACATTCAATGGGATCATATAAACCAAGGAAATAAGGTGACCCCAGATGCAGAAGTCGAGGGGGTTTGAGCCTGGAGATCTGGTAGGCCAAGGTTGAGGTCTTTCTTGGCCCATCCAACGATTTGAAGACACGTCGTCCAAGTATCCACGAGCAGTTATGCTAAAATGGGCAGGCGCACCATCGAGAATAAACCACATTCGTGGTCGAATAGCTAGTGGAACATTTTCAAGTAAAATGCTGCTACTCGAGAAAATTTGTATAGGATGCACCAATTACTAGCCTCAACGATAGAAACTATGGCCCAATAACATTTTTGCCTATAATTCCGACCCACTCGTTGAGCGAAAATTCGTATTGGTACCGACTTTCTTGAAATGCATGTGGGTTATCTTCGGCCCATTGATGGTTATTAAGGAATTAATTGTCCTTGCCTCGAATAGTTGGATTCGTCAGTGGATAATATGTTTTCACGGATCATTCCTCCATTTGAATAGTGAAAATTGGGGAAAATATACTATGGATTCCTTTATAACTGAACTGACATCAGAATACTCGAAAACCACCAGGTCTGAATTCTCCGAACATGAAATGTACCGTATCGCTACGGAAGTATTGCTTACGGAATATCTCAGAAATTGTATGAGGTAAGCTTGGTGAATTTGAAACATCGACATAATGACATAGGAGCTAGAATTTGAGCATATCGACATGACCAAATTAACGTCAAATCTGACCGGAAGTAACATCAACCTTCTTATTTTAAATGGCAATGTTTTTTCTTTTCACATTATTTAGCATTCAATATCCTCTTTAATGACATAGCACAAGTTGGTATTCAACTAGAAAGCATTATAAAAGCAGTCAAAAAAAAGTTTGAACAATTTGGGAAAAATAAAAATCATTGTAGCAGCAACTTTTATCAAGTGATGTATGGTTTCCATGGCCAACTTTTCGGATATAGACTAACTTGTGATATGTCATTAGAAGGGGAATTGAATGCGGAACAAAGCGAAAAGTAAGAAAAAAAAATGGTTGCCATTTGAAAAAGGAAAGTTCATGCTACTTCTGGTAACACCGGAAGTTAACTTCGTCATGTCAGTAAGCTGAATTTCTAGCTCTCATGTTATTATATCGATGCTTCATATTCCACATGCCTACGTTATACAATATCTGAGATACTCCGTAGGCAATAATTTCGTAGTAACCCGGTATAGATAGGTTAAAAACAACACATTTTGGAAAACGTTGTAATAGTTAATATTATCTCAGAATAACACCACCCTCTAATTTGAAGGAAATATCACTCCTTTTAAAAATATATTAAATTTTATACCAATTTCGAGTTTGGTGAAAATGCGCCTTTTTTTCTAACACATGACCACATCTACATGGCAATAGTTTTTTCCGGCAATAATGTGTAACTAAAAACTGGTGGAATTCAAATCTGTTTTACTCCAATTTCTCGAAAAATTCTATAATTTTCCAAAAAACTGTTTTGTATGTCTGAAATCACCACTCCTTAGCAGTCTTCGGTAGCAAAGGTATTTGGATGTGTCTCAATTTGGCACCCAAAAAAACCGGTATGAGGTAGAGATTCTCTAGAAATTTCTACCGAGGTGAAATTCTAATTTTCTGAACGGCCATGACCTAGTCTATCCCCAGTTCCGAACCTGAACAAAGTATATTTACGGATTTTGTCACCATCTACTCATTTGATAATTCAATCAGTATTATCATTTATCGTGATTCTGCTTTCTCTACGCTGGCGCTGGCGTGTATACCTTGGCCCTTTTGATTTACTCAGCTATAAATTTAATAACGTTTGCGAGACGTATTTACTTATCATCATTCATTCATGACATTCGTTGTTTGGATAACACGAAAGGTGTTGAAAAGCAACTGGTCTATGTATAAAAGCGTAGCATATTCAGTAAAACTGTTTACAATTCCTCAACAGAATGTGTTGTGAAATACTAATAGTTTGTACAACGATCTCTCCGTTAATAGTATATTGTACAATGAGCATGAAATGACATACATTTCCCACGAGTAGGTATATGAAATTTTTTAGTACGAGCGTAGCGTAGCGAGTACTACAAAATTTTATATACCTACGAGTGGGAAATGAGTCATTTCATGCTCAATGTACACTATACTTTTTCGTACGACCATCTGAATCATTAACAAATCTGTAATATTTTTAATAATCCTTTTTATCATAAACTCTCCTGCTGTCATTTTTACATGATTTAGATACTTTTTTCTTTCCTCACCCGTTGGATGAAACATCTATTTTTTTTTGTACACTTACCTACCTACGTCGTGAAATAAATAACATTCAAAATTTTCAAATTTTGACAACTTGGAAATAAAAAAACTTTATGCAGAAAAAATCAAACACTAATCGATTTCATAAAATGAAAAAAAAAGTGGCTGCGTGGATTTGAACCCTCGCACCCACCATCCAAAGTCCATGTGTCACCTGAATCAACACTCGTCGTTACTAGAGCACATAATAATTTGTTAAAATTAACTGCTATATAGAAAGTATCTGTCAACTATTCAAAAATATAGAATCCGATTGTAATCAATCTTTTTATTGAAACTATTCTGGTTATATGAAAAGAAAATCATACCTTTGTCAGAAAATAGGCATTATCAGGAGCTACTGATATAAATTTATTAATTTGATTGTTAAATCATCCTCACTATCACTAATCATTTTTAATAACTTAATTTTTTCAATCGAATTTTGTAATTATCTACTGATGTGAAATGTCAAATTATTAGACAGACGTAAACAAACTTTATTCGATATTATTTATGTTCATAATAGTTATTTATGTATCAAGGGCGTAAAGTAGGCGTTTATGGCCTGCGGCGTGGATGAGCCGAGGGCCATCACACGCCGAAGGCCTTAAACGCATTTTACGCACGTGATACATACAAAATTTTATGCACTAGCGGTTTTATAGCGCGAATCACAAATACTGACTTATGGGCCGTGGTGGCCGTGCTGGTAGAACGTTCGCCTTTGGTGCGAAGGGTCGAGGGTTCAAAGCCTCGCATGGTCATCGGTCTCGTGCATGGCATCACACGTTAAAAGGCAAGGGCTGCGTCTTCCCCAGCTCACACAAGTCTCTCGAAGACTTCCGAGGGTTGCGCGTAGGGATGCAATCGGTTGACGGTAATAACAATTTTAATAAAAACAATTGCAATGGTCTACACGTTTCATACGTTATGCATACAATTATATTATTATTATAAACAAATGTTAGAAAGAGTATTGCTCTATTGAACTGAAATGATTCTAATTCGTGTTAGGAATTGCATGAAATGATGTGTGAGTATAGACAATTTGAGAATTTTGTCTACTTTACTGCCCGCCGGGCCATAATGCGCCCACGGGCGGTAAAGTGCCACTTTACGCCCGGCGAACCGGGCGGTAAAGTGTACTTTATCGCCCGCTAGTGCATAAAATTCGTTAATACCTACCCATAATGACATTCTAGTAGTTCATGAAAGTCGTAGGAAATGAAATACTTCGATACAGCTAGCCCGTGGGAAATGAAAATCGGTGTTACAACATGGTAGGTTTCTTAATCGAAGACGCAATTGAAATATTAATTTTTCTTAATGGTCGTAGAAAAAGTTCTATTTCTAAATTTATGCTTGTAATGACTTCATAATTCCTTCCAGAATTTTGTCCTCCCATCTATTCCTTCATGGCAGGAAGAAATGATCCAAGGAATACCAATTGGTGAAGGAAATTTATGTAATTTGGTCTTGGTATTGAACAGATATCGTTTTTCCTTTCAGTACGAGAATGTACAGATTGAGACAAAAACTTTTGAAGGAAAAGTCCTGTTTACAAACTGAATAGATGAAAACTGATGGCTGTTGATTATTTATGACAAACTTGTAGGTGATCGGTAACTTAAAAATAAGATATTTTCCGGCGAACGGTTGGGTCCATGTTTGACTATCAAATTATTGTCAAAATTTGCAGCCAAAAAAGTCTTGACATTTGCTGCGTTGTGAGGCGGAGCCCCGTCCTGCTGAAAATATATCTTCCTGAGCTCCATAAGCGGCAATTCATGAACAAGGGATCAATTTGTTGCCAAATTTCTAAATAACTCTGAGTGGTGAGAGTGCCATTATAAATGAGTGATAATTCTACCCTCAAAAACAACTGTCCACACACTGAATCCAAATCTTCCTTGACTTCTCTGCTCCACCATGGAATGAAAATTTTGTTGTGCCCAAGTATAAGAATTGTAGTGGATGAAAATGCCGGCACTGCTTACATAAGCTTCGTCTTTCCAAATACAGTTTATTTTCCAAAATCCGCCTAACGTTAGGACTGTTGACATTTTTTAATATTGCTTTAAAGTTTTGGGATTATTTTCAATAGCTCCTGATATGACTATTTCTTTTAACTTCCTATCCCTATTAAATGAATACAATTTAGATCTTTTCTTTTCAAATTGACCATTATCAATTAGGTTGTGTCGCAACCTTGCGAAAGTTTCACCAAAAAGTTGGCTCCTCTCTGGATACCTCTCGTGCTACATATTGCTTGCTGCCTCTGCATTTTACCTGTTTTGTATTAAACAGACCACTATTTTTTCATAATTCTTATACTTCATTGCGAATGTGAATGAAATTTGAACAAAAACCACTGATTGAGGAGCGTCTATAGTGCTTAAATCAAAATTTGACAGCCACCAGTAAACATTTGCGTTCTGTTTTATCGCCGCGTCGTCTAAAGCCTACTTGTTCAGAGTGTGCGTTTAAATACGACTCTAGCAAAACCAATTGTGTTTCATTTTTGGAAAGGTAATATCAAGCTCATACCACCAGGTGGGAGATGGGATTTTGATGATGAAAACAAAAAACATAATTTCAAGCTCTATTGAAATATGCAGGAATATGCAGGTGGTCCCTTTAATTTTTTTTCTATTAATAACCATTGAAATATTATTCTACGTGAAAAAGCGCTATGGAAATGATTTCATAGAAACAAAGAATATTTGACAAGAAAAAAAGTTACAGCAACTTTTTGAAAATGCACATTTTCGGAAACATGCTGTAACTCAGAAACTATGATAAATATCGATATGCGGTTATCACCATTGGGTTTGTCGTGGAAAGTGATACAGCCATCAGTTTTCATCTATCTATTCTGAAAACAAGACTTTCCCCCGAAAAGTGTCCAATTTGACACACTCTGTACATCAGAAACAGTCGCCATGACCATTTCTGCTCAGTGAACTCCCATCATATTCAGACCAGATTGAATTGGTGTGATTTACTATTTATATTATTCAAAATGGGTATTATTAGTCAGCGATCAACATTTGTGGAGGAATTCTCTTTTTCGTTATCTAAGCTTTTTATAATATGAAGAGAAATATGATGAAATCAATGTTTCATCTCGACGTGTCAAAACTAAGTGAACAAAAGTGTATTCAACAAATTTACAAATGCTTATCTTCATGGATATAACATTGCCATGAATTCACATGTTAGCCTTCAAACCTGTCTCTAAGAAAATATCAATAAAGTTCAATATAAGTTCATAATTTCTCTGTATGAGATTTCCTTCACATTCTAGGAATACTCATCTGTAAATATTCTTAAGCAAAAGTCATGTAATGGTGTAACTGTATTAATAGCTACTACTTCAGGAGTTGCTTAGACCATTTTTTCTACGACCGGTAAGAATTAATGATGATAAAATACTTTTCTATGACAAGCGTGAATGTTTCACACACTGTTTATACACTTACGTATTCTTGCAAAAGTCAGTATTTAGCGACAAATTTTATTTGTCTTAAAGTCATCTTTTGATAGTATGACGAGAATTCAAAACTTCATGAGTTGAGACATTCAAATTAATGATACAATTGTTAGGATTTGTTGATATAATAACAGTCGTATAAAAACCGTTGTATTGTGAATTTTCGTGCCTAGTTACTATATTTGTGCTCCTAAAAATTCATATTGAATTTTTTATTTTGTGAAACTCGATAAGCCAGCAATTCGATGGAATCTTTCGCTTCCTTTCGTATGCATTGTGATAATTCATCCACAGTTCCGATTATCGGGTACGAGCCATGTTTCATTATTTCCGTACGGCTTTCAATTATTCTGAATGCCATTCGTATTTGCCTGGTGATTTTCTATTGCGACTGACATTGTTCATTATTTCATCGATTCCTTTTCTTGTTTGTTCAGCTCTTTCTTAGTTGAACTCATCTATTCGACCACCCTCTTCAATTTCTTGTTTTCCTAGAGCGGACAATGTAGAGGGTTGTTAGATTCAAGGGGCCCAGATGAGATTGTAATATGCCTTGCAGTAAAATTAAGAAACGAAGAATAGAGTAAAATAGTGTGATGTCGATTTGGAAGGATTTTGATTAAAACACAGATACAGATTGAAGTATTCTACGCTGAAATAGAGTTTTGTTGTTACCATTGGAAATTATAAGGAATCTATAAGGTGTGATTGAACCAGGTATTCGATGCCATGTGACTTATTTGGAGAAAACACTATGGAACACTTCATGCAGTTCTTGAATTGAAAGCAATTGAATGACAGATTCCAATTATCCACATTTTGTCACCTATCAAATACTTACATGTCAACTTTTTTTGGAAGAGTCATATTTTTTATTGTGAATTATGATAAATGCTTTCTGAGTTCAACCATGTGATGTAGTGTACATTTCCCTCATAATTAAGTTGAGTAGTACGGAGGTTGACCTGCTAGGCCGGCAGATCTAATCCTATCAAACTTTTTTCGCTTCACCTTTATCAAAGAATGCGTTTACGTTAGAGCCCTCGAAAAGATCGAATGGAAGGCACATTGAGTGTCAGACGTTACGTTGAACAGAGTCAGACTACGAACCTTTGAAAACAATGAAGGTAATTTCGAACAAATGATTTACTAATACCTGTCTTTGATTGTTTTTATTTTCATCGATTTCTACTTCCAGGTTGATGTTCCATTTTTGTTTACATGTAAGCGTTTGACAGGTGGCAAAATATGGATGATTGAAATCAGCCATTCAATTGCTTTTATTAAACCATTCAAAAACTATATGGGTCTTTTCCTTTCCACTAGCGACCTCTACCATGTGCATTTCAAGTAACACCATACCTTTAGTTGGATTTTAAATGAAATCTTGTAAGATATTCTTCAACTTTTACCTATGTTTCACTTGACAACTGAATAAGTGAAATTCCAGTGGAATCAATGAGTTGATGTCAATGAAGTGGAGGACAAAATCCAGATATGTCAGATCAGGTGATTGATCTATCTGGTTATCTCTATCGATCTGATAGTTCAGTTGCATTTTGTGTCGATGAAAGTTTTGCTATTTTCAATTCCCTTTCTAACAACAATGGTAGAGTTCGAGTTAATCAGTTTAGTTATCATTTCTGCTCATGACAAGTTCTCAACAAGCTAACTGAACCCAGCTAATTAATGAAAATTGCACCATCGTTGCTACATCTCTATCAACTCCACCATGAGCTCAATGATGATGATTTTGATGGCATTATTATCATCGTGAATACTCCAGATCTTCTGAAGAATTCTGGTTGATTTCCAACGAGGTTTTCCTATTGGATGATATCTTCTGCACTTCAGTGTCTAAAGATATCAGTAGAGTGAGAATGAGAGAACCTCGGGAGGAGGGGCTATACCAATGAGAGCACTTCGGAAGGCACGAATCAGCAGAAAGTGCTCGTGTTAGATGTCAAATTACGTTTCCTGGATTTCACTAATTTCACGTTTCCGGTTATACATCACGTCCAAACGATGGAATTTGATACGGGTTCAAAGACCTTTGACAAGGTCAATGAATGCACGTATCAGATTACCTGGAATTTGCTGACATCACGTGTCCGGTTACACACATATCTAGACAGATCAATGGAATTCAATACGGATTCGATGACCTCCTACAAAGTCAATGAGTGCACGAATCAGAATCAGGTTACCTGAAATTTGCTGCAGATAAACATGGTCGTATGGTATTCATGTGTTTCTGTGATCATTTGTTCGAGTGTTTGGAAGTGTGTTCGTGTATTGGAACGTGTGTTCTAGTAACTTTTTGTGTCTGTGTTTTATTGCGTTATTTTGTTCGTAGCCTCAGATAGACGTAGAGCACCACAAATAAACTTACATAGTCATAGACCATAGATTCCTAGAGCTAGACTGCTACCAGTGCTGTCAGGTCATTGAATTTGTATCGGATTTCGTTGATTCATCTAGACATATAACTGGAAATGTAACGTCATCGAATTCCAGGAAATGGTCAAATGTTCATTCAGCTTCACTAGGGAATTCCCAAACCATCTCGGAGTTGGTTACATGGTAGTTTGAAATAGTAATAGCTTCTTGACTGTCTGACATTATGATAATTTCTTGTCTGTAATTTTTTTTCTATATTGAACTGGCCACATTTTCCGATGGCGTAGATTTCCGATTGGAAAATGGTCGGAAATTTGCCTCCTGAAATATTTGGTTGCAGGCCCACATACTCCCATTCCAGTTCCTTCTGTTGTCTGGATTCATCTCTGTACCTGTACCTGTACCAATGGAACTTTTCTTGAGTCTTGGGATGGTGTCTTTGTTCACTTTTGTCACTAAGATATATGTCGAATTCTTCCTCAAAGCTGAACTTTTATGTCATCCAATCTTGGGACATATCCCAGGTTTGGTGATTTCCAGGAAGGAGTCGAAACTTGCGTTTGGTAGTTCCCTCTCTGGTTCTTCTGTATGCTGTCCTTATAGCTATGTACTCTTTACTTCTACTTGGAGGGGATTAAGGCTCAGGATTACTCCCATATCGGCCATAGAGCACGTTCTCAGTGCACCTGTTATGCATACACAGGCTAGTCTTTTGATTTTCTATAGATTAGCCCTTGTACAAGCTAGCTTAGTTCTGCTGCCCCAGACCACTACCAGTGATGGTCGGTCTCACTATTAACGTGTACCTTTTGGTTGAATCCCCAAGGCTTTCGTGGCTTTGTTGGTTACTTCCTCCTCTTGCATATTCCAGATGAGTTCATTATCTAGTATAAATCCTAGATATTTAACCTCTGGCTTCTATTCAATAACTTTCCGGTTGAAGACACTTTTTTTTGTGAAGGCAACTAGGGTAGTCTTGGCGTAAAGCCTTATTTGCCACCTTACTGACGAGAGAATGACTATGGGTTGGTTTCTAAGACCACTGCTTGGAATCTCTCTCGTGCAAACGGAAATAGCTATTTCTTCAAACTGGAATATAGATGCTTGAGTACCAAGGTTTGGACTAATGTCTTGCCTCTGTCTCTACCCGTATATTTCATCCCCTACCCCATTGCTCGTCTTAGAGCTATCCGTATACATTTGATGGCAAATGGAACTTCTAGAAAATATGCTAGATATTTTTATAGGAATCCCAATTTATATTATTATGGAAAGTTTGTTCTTTGTTTGGAAGTAATGCTTCTATTGAAGATCTATTTTGATATTTTTTTTTGATGTGATGATTAAAAAAATTTGGCACACGATTTTGTTATTACTCAGAACTGGAGTTTTCACATATCAAGTGCTACATAGGGCGCGAAAACATTTTTGATAAGCTTAGATACTTATTTGCTATATCATGGAGGGAGGACGTTGTTAGTTTCACAACCATATTTTCCTACTCACATTGAATTTGAAAACCATAGTAATTATGTACATATTTGAGATGTCTCGTCATGAATCTCTATATAACCTGATATAAACTCTTATGCGATTCAGTTCCAGAGCTTTCATGTAAATTATACCAACACCAAAATAAATATGGATACAACGTAAATATTGTTACAGTTTGTATGCCGACTGTATGAAAAATTAACGATACCACTAAATTACTAAAACAATAAATCTCCAAGCCACCAGTCTACTATAAGTATACATAACATCATCAACTGCAGTAACTAGCATCATACTTCAACTCACAGAACACACACACATAGAAAGGACTCTCTATAGGACTTCCGTTATAAATTCGAATCAACCAACATTGCTCCAGATGTTGTGTGATCACCGGGCAGATGGAGCAAGTGAATAGTTTTCCTGTCCTGTATAGGGATCACGAGACTCAACTCGATGAAATCGTCTTAACTCGTTATGGCGTCTATGAAGTTGTTCACGAACATCGATCGAATATGGAATCGAGTACTCCATTGTGCATAACTCTCTAGTAAGGATCAAAGAGACTAAACTAACAAGGAGGGTTTAATAAGCTCTAGCCAATCAGTATCTTGTACCATCAACGCGTCATAGTGACGTACTTGGATATGAGTACAGAGTCGAATTCGAACCAAGCAACAAACCTGTCAGCAGTAACTCTCATATACCAAGAGCTAGTCCGTCACTGTCTATAGAGAACGGTGGCCATGACACGTCCAACTACGTCACATTTTGTCACAAATGTTCTTTCATCTCTTTCTATCAGTGTCTCCATTGTCTTATGGGGATTAGACTCTCCTGTTAAATAGTTTAGTCTCCTTGAGTTAGGATAGCATTTTTCATATTCGATCAAAGTTCGTGAACTACTTCATAGACATGATAAGTCGATTTGATCGAGACGAGTCTCATGATCCCTATGCTGATTACACTTTTGGCACATCTGACAACAGACACTATTGGCAGCCACTTTAATAAGAAGTTTTAAATTAGTGCAAACGAAAATAGGTTTATATTATGTGAAATATTTTACTGTTTTATTCATCTTCAGCTGTCAAAGCACTATGTTTCATAACTCATTTAACTATTCTGTATGTATTAATGTTTATTAATTTTTAAGAACAAGAAATAATTGAACATCCAAATCAAAATTTATTTATTCTCCGACATTATATTCGTTTCTATTTCACATTGCTGATTTGTAAAATGTTCTAATAATGGACAAACGCTAGTCAGATTTTTCGGATATATCATTTTAGAGGTCAACAAAAAAAAAATGTCTCCACAAGCCTTTTCTTCTGGTTCTAACGCCAATTATGGAAAATACTGTTAGCGAGTGGATTTTTCCTGATTTAATTAATGGGTATAATATGCTTTGGAAAATATCGATTGACTTTGTATGTTTCAATTATGGTGTACACACTTTGACTTAGATATAGTTGATGTTAGACATTCAACCCATTTTTGTAGCCTGTGGAGGCAGAAAAAAGTCTAATGAAGAAATTATTCTTCAGACCTCTAGAATGATATGACTAGCCCAAGGAGAACACGGATCCAGTGCCGTGTCCTTTCAAATGTTTCGAATTATCACCGCAAGATGTCACCTTGGAAGCATATGTTGACTAGTAGATGAAATATTAAAACGTACAGATTGCTTGAACGTCAAGACCACTTACACCATCTACCCGGTGAGCACAGCATCTCGGTGTATTGCTGGTTGCCTCAAATTTATGTCGGGCGCAGTTTCATACAGAGTCCTTTCTATGTGTGTGTGTTCTGTGCTGCAACTCATCTAATATTTACAGCTTGCACGGCCTCTTGACAGCTTGGCGCTGATTCACTTACGCAAGTCGACGTTGCCAAATCACCCGGGTCTAGGTAACAGATGTGCGACGTTGCCGAGTCGCCGTGCTCGAGGCGACAGCAGTGCGTGGTTGCAATTTCGACGCTGTCAGCTGTCAGCTGACACATCTCCGATTGCTAGGTGTCTTCGGCTCTGTGCAAGAGCGCGAACTGGCAACCGCAGTCTCGAGAGTCTCGCGTCCTTCGTGGGTTGCGAAAGCACTGATCCCATACGCAGCACCCCTGACAAAAGATATGTGGATGAGATCGGGGAGATATGATGGTGCTGTTGAGGATACAGAGATTTGGTGGGGTTTCTGAAAAGTTTATTGTAATATGAAATCACAGTTATATACAGTGTGTCCCTAGACCAGTGGGACAGTTAAATGTCTCTTGAACCAATAGGAATTTTCTAATTATCATGAGTTCACATCATATCGCATTATGAGAGCTAACTTCAGAAACGACAATTTTTCATACGAGGGCGCAAGAAAGGCTCACAAAATCAAATATCAGTTTTTTTTCAATGGAACACCCTATATGTTTCAACATAACTGAATTCTCATTCATTTAGGCTATGTAAATTTTTTTATTTTAGAAAATCCGACAAGGCGTTGCCAAGTTATACCAGTTTTTCATTAGATGCAGACATATTTGAAGACAAACCCATTATTCATACTACGAAGAATTTATGGTAGTCGGTAGCATATTATGTCATATGAAATACTCAGCTTCTTTGAAAGTTATACAGGGTGGTCACGTAATTCAAACTTTCTCCATAACAATTTTTCAAATAGTGCATCCCACAATATGCATGATTTTATATCCCATGGTGGTTTGATTGCGTGTCGTCAGTAGTTGCGAAAGAGTGATGTGAATGAATATGTTGACATGTTGTTCACATTTGCCAAAGCGAGAAAAAAACTTCCGCAGAGCTTGTGTATTGTACAGTCAACGTTATCCAGATCGAAGAAAACCAGGAAAAAATACCTACTTTAGACTTGAGGCTGAACTGTTAAACGATCAGGAATTACCATCAAACAAGCAACTAGGACATTCTAAGTCAATCGTGAATGATGATATACAGGTTAACATTTTAACATGCACACACAAAAATCCTCATTCATCGGTATGAGGAGTTGCTGAGGAATCTCGAAGAGTTCCGTACATAGGATTTTGAAGTCCCACAGGCAACATCCATATAAATTAAATTCAGTTCAAGCTTTAAAACCAACTGACTATGATAGGCAGATAAATTTCATTATTTTTGAGATGATGCTAAGAATCCATGATGATGTTGATTTTTTATCAAAAATTATGTGGTCTGAAGAATCCCGCTTCCACAATAATGGGAAAGTAAATCGCCATAATGTACATCACTGGGCTCCAAAAAATCCGTACCGGGTTCTACAAACCAATTTACAGGAGGTTTAGGCGAATGTTTGGTGTGGAATTCTCAATAATAATTTGAATATCTAATTTGAATAATTTGGACCATATTTTTATCAAAGTACTCTAAATAGTGAAAGATACCTCAATTTTCTTCAAAATGGGTTCAATAATCATCTTGATGAAGTTCCCCTTGGACACCTCAGAGAAATGTTCTTCCAGCAGGCTGGAGCGCCGCCTCATAATGCTGGGATCCGGACAGACCGATTGAACCTTATTTTTCCTCAAATATGGCTCGGAACAAACGGACCAATAAAATGGCCGGCTCGTTTGCCAGAAACCCTTTAAGACATTTTTGTGGGAGCATCTAAAATCAGAGGTAAATACTAATCAACCATTGAATTTGGAGGATTTGCAAAATCGAATTTTGATGGTTTGTAAAAGTAACACCGCAAATGTAATGAAAAATTTTGAAATGTGTCTTGCAGAAAACGGAAGGCGATTTGAACATTTATATTGATATTATCGTGGCTAGTTATTCGTCAACACATTTTTTTTGTTGGAACTGTTTGTTTAGTAGTTAAGTACAGTGGAATAAACAGTTTAGTGCATTTTTATTATTTGCATTAGATGAAATTCACATCACTCTTTCACAACTATTGACCATAAGCAATCAAACCACCAATGGGATATGAAATCATACATATTGTAGGGTGCGCTATTTGAAAAATTGATGTGAAGAAAGTTTGAATTTCGTGAAAATTATATAATTTTTCTGAGCACCCTTTGTAACTTTTTAGGAAGATGAGTATTTCATATGATAGAATATGCTACCGACTACCAATAGTTTTGAATGATTCCATAAATTCTTCTTAGTATGAATAATGGGTTTGTCTTCAAAAATGTCTGCATTTAATGAAAAACTGAAATAACTTATCAATGCCTTGTCAGATATTCAAAAATAAAGAACTAATAATTAGCCTGAATGAATGACATTGCAGATATGTTGAAATATATGGGGTGTTCAATTTGAAGAACTAATGTTCAACTTTGTGAGCCTTTCTTGCGCCCCTCATATAAAAAATAGTTATTCCTGAAGTTAGCTCTCATAATGCGATATAATGTGAAATTATAATATTTTGAAGATTCCTATTGGTTCAAGAGATAATTAACTGTCTCACTGGTCTAGGGATACGCCGTATAGTGACAATCAAAAAGTACGCAACAAATGGAAAAACTTGTGATTTTCAAAAAAATGAATTTGTCATCAACTTAGGCTCGTTTTGAAACCTACTTAGCCCCTATCAGATTTGCTGAGTGACTTTCAGTTTCTTGAAAACAGCATTTCTCAAAATTAGCGAAGTCTCAAATATATGGGCCGAGGTGGTCGGCTGGTAAAAGCGTACGCCTCGCAAGCGTGGGGTCGTGAGTTCGATCCACCGATTCACCGGTCACACGTTAAAAGGTAAGGGCTGCGTCTTCCCTAGTCTCTCGAAGACTTCCGAGGGTTGCGCGTAGGGGTGCAATCGGTTGACGGAAATAACAAAAAAAATAACAATATTTATTTCGGAAAATAAGTAACAATTGGATGAACTTCTTCATTAAATTCATCAAAACAACCCTTGGTATGAAATACTAGATATTTGAATGGGAATCAGTGAGATATGGAAATAATTTTTCCAAAATAGTGCCTTGCAACAATCAACAGTTTCCAGTGGTTTCGCCAATCATAAAATCGCTGAGCATCCTGCAAAACAAAACAAACGGAGTTTTTAAATAAATTCCTGATGTTCGAAATTTTTTATTGATTAAAAAAATTGATAAACTCGATTATTGTAGAAGTTCACCAAAAAATCAAAAATTTCCCACCTTTACATTGTTTAATGAGCATCAACGAAGATCTTCTTGAAAAGTTTCATCCAAATATTACTTATTTTTCGAAAAATATAACTTTTGAGATTTTGCTAATTTTGAAAAATGCATTTTTTAAAGAAACTGAAAATCAAGACGAACCTAATTTGACGAATTTTTTTTTTGAAAATCGCAAATGATGAAGATTTTCTTCATTTGTTGTGTTCTTTTTGAACATCACTCTATATGTCTGAAAGACAAAAATTGATGAATAAATAAACCGAAAATCTGTGTATGGTGAATTGAACAAGTCACTATATAAATATTGATAATAAACAATGGTATACGTAGATAAAACATGTTATATTATAAGAACATACGTATAAAAATGGATAAATAAAAAAAAATCATACTTCAAAAATTTTATGTTGTTTTCCCCTGGTGTAGCTTGTACAAAGTTTTTCAATTGTTTTTTTAATACAAAAATGGATGATTGAGCACTCAACTTATAACATCTTTGTTATTGCCTTATTCATTAGATCCCTAACAAAATCATGTTTTCTTCTTGTATTATAGGAATGTGTGAAGTAAGTTACTAGAACATCTGATTTGTTTTTGGAGTATAAGTCTTTATGATAAAGTTGTTTCCAATTGACAGGTTGCAATTTTGAGAAAAGTTCTCAAAGCTACTGAATGGCAAATAATTGGCTTTACTGATATTAAGGGATTATAGTCTGCTGTCAGACTAGCCATTAATGTGAGCCAGATTATTTTCAGCTTAGATTTTCAGGTCATACCAATTTTTATAAGGCTGTGTATGCTATGCCGGTATCATCAACTGATGATTTCCCCAAACATGGTTGTGCGAATAAATTATTCAGATCATTGAATGAAACAGGCCCTAACACTGTGGAAACCTCGCATTTTATTGTTTCTGCTGTACTCATTTCATTTCCTATTTTCACTCTTTGCTCCTCTTCAGTTTGTCGAAATTTTCTAAAAATATTTTATTATTATTATTAACCTATTATGCAATACTATTCACATCTCCATATTCCAGGTCATCGGAAAGTCAGTTTAAAATTGATTCCAAAATATGTAGCAAATATACAAATACGCAAGAGCAACAAAGTAATAAGCAAAAAGTGATAACCGAAACAATCAGGTATGCGCGAAAATTATCATATACTTGATAGAAATAGTTTCAGAAAGTTGTATAATCGTTATTTTCGAATTGAGTTTCATTGCCGTAGAAGTGCTGCTTATATCTATAAAGAAAATTAAATATAACCATTAATATTCGTTTTTCCTTTTTTCATCCAATGTCCTCACCTGATATTTTTTATATGGTCACTCGTTTGGACCGGTAGGTGCAATGTACGTAGTCAATTTTGCAATTTCAGTACCCAATAACCCAAATAAACCGTTCCATGTTTAAGTAATAATAATGACAATGAACATTTTTCGACAGAAGAGAGTACCTAGAAACTTTTGGGGAAAAAAATGAAAGCTTGTCAATAGGATACACGATTGGTATAGACTATTCTTACTCTTGCACCTCGCAAAGAACAAAATAGCAATTGAAAAATATAAACAATAATTGTGGAAAATACTTATAAGTATTAATACAATATTTACTAATGCCGAATATTCGATTGATAAAAAATTGAACATTTCACATCATTTCACTATATCACAGAGATTAAAAATTGTCAGAATCAAAGAAAAAGAGAGTAGCAATTTAGTTTTTATGTTTGAAGAATAGCTGTGGGGATAAAATAATTAATTTTTTCTACGACAGTGCTTGTACGCACTGCTGGCAGTGCGTAAAGTAATACTTTTTCGCACAAGTGCGTAAAAAAATCACTTGTGCGTAAAATCATCAACTGTGCGTAAAGTAATTTTTTACACACTGTTCATACATTTAAGCATTTTTGAAAAATACAGTATTTTGCGTCAAATATAACTCGGAAGTATTTATTTCGACAATTCATATCATTACATTCAAATTAATGATATAATTGCTACAATTTGGCAATATAATAACTGTCGAACAAAAAACTTTGTATGAAACACTTTCGTAAAGGGCTTTTTTGTACTTGCGTGTTTGTTGAACTCGGCTGCGCCTCAACAAACTTCACGCTCATACAAATAAGTCCTACTTTACAAACTTGTATCATAAATAGCTATTTCTATAAGCCTTCTGTGTCGACGGTGAAATCAGATTTTTAAATTTGAGGTTTTTATCGATTGTAATTCCCAAATTTTTCAATTGATTTGTCACAGGTAGATGTACATCACCTGTATGTACATCACCTGTTTTCATACCCTAATTCCTACTTTTGACCTAGTACCCTGACTCCCAAATTTGATTACAAAGGACTAGTCACTATTTATGTATAGTGCACGTTTTTTCGATCCTCTCAAGTGGTTCAGTTCCTCGTTTGTGATGTCAACACTATCTCATCATTTTTGAATTAATAATACAAGTCCATGGTCGGTTAACTTATATATAGTGTACAGAATGGGCTCGAGTATTGACCCCTGTGGTACACCCGATGTTAATCCATGGACATCTGATAAATCATTTCCAAGTTCTCTATTCGAGAGAAACGATGGAAAGACCGAATTTCCTGGATGCTTGAAAAAATCTTGCCAACAAGTTTTCACCCCAATGGAGTTCTCGCCAACAATAACCTGACACGGCACATGGCAGAGAGACGTACACCGAGAAAATTCATCGAATATTTTCTTGATATATCAGTCAGTCACTTCAGATTTGGTACGAACGCTTTGGAAATACCTTTAAGGGATAAAGCCATAATCTGACAGACAGCATTAGTTCCATGAGCTTATTGATTTTGATAGGCAATATGATGGATGAGTCTGGAAACGGGTTTGGATTGTATGGGGTGTTCAATCGGGTTGAATTGGGGATACGGATGAAGTATGATATTGGTTTCTCAACTCAATTAATAGGTCAGATATCTTAGATCCACACATAAAGGGGTTTCTTTTTATGTATGGTGTAATCACGGAAGCTTTAAAAAAAGAACGGTATACAATGGATAAACTATGTGAAGGACTATGACGTAGAAAAAATAACTGAATCAATGAAGAATTTGTCCTTAAGTAAATTTCCTTTTTTTATTTCTTAGAATGATTTGTAGATATTTCAAATGAAATTCCTGTCCCATTTTTCAACTCCATCATAATCTCGCCATTTTCTTCAGTTAATGTTGAAAATAATCGCTCAAACACATAATGCATGAAAAACAAAGTATGCTATTTTAGGCTCGAGGTTTGCACTTTGAATTCGTGTCATTAAACACACAAAGTAACCCTTAATAGTGCAACAATTCAGAAAATGCAAAGGCTGTCAAAAAACTCGTGTTTTTTTAAAATGATAAATTTAGTAGAACCACGGGATTTTCAGAAATCTTTGAATATGAGAAACGAAAGAAGACGAATTCATATGTTCATTTCATATGGTCAACAAAGTCCAGGATCATCTCACCGATAAATCAAAGCCAACAATGGACCTTTATTTCGGAGCAGTATTAAGATCATTAGCTGTGAGCGCACAGTGTCTCAGAATCCCGATTTCCGGCTTATTATAGACATGTCATAACTGCCATGTTGTTTGTTCTTGCTGTGAAAATTGGAAAAGTGAGACAATAATAGATCCAGCTGCGTTTGTCCGACTAATAGTGAGTAGAAATTTATTGTAGAGCAGACAGGACCACAAAATTTCTTTGGGTGGATTGGAGCTGAATTGAATGTTGTGGTTCCCATAAAATTATTAGAGCTCATCTTTTACAAAATGCTGGTTGGAAATGTGTCACGTCATTGAATTATTCTGGAGAAGAACAAGAGTTTTGTCAAGTGCTTATATCATAACTTTCTCTCTCTCAAAGAAGTGAAATTCCATATGAATTTGTTATGTGGATGTTTTTTCTGTAGATATTATTAGAAGAAACACCAGTTTTATTCTTCCCCATATTTCGAATTCAATTGATTTTGACCTCATGGCTCAAGAAGTATTTTCTTTCGTTTGAGAATTCTACGATAAAAATGAAAATCCTACCTCGGAAAGGACTAGATTTGAGTGAAACAACTGGATCCGAAACTTCGGAAAAAATATAACTATTTTTTCCTGAACATCATATTGTTTCCAACCTCAACTGACCTCTGAAATATATTGGCACAGTTTTATCACAATTATGTTGCTTACTTATTATACTATTGGTATTGACTATCTTCATTATAATTATGTATTCTGTTTAGTGGGGGTGTCGATACATTGCAACCTATGAGATCTTCTCGCACTTTTCGGACGATTTCTTCCATTTTTAGAGATAAGAAAGACTGATTTACTCGAAATATGGAGCATTAACCTCTCCCTATTCAAAATATCCTACAACTATTTTGTAGAAAGTTTTATCGCCGTTTTCCGAAAGCAAAAACATTTTTTTTACCTTGGATTTTTTTCAATATTTGAATGGTACTACTACAAGCCAGAACTGAATAAGGATGATTATATTGTCAATGTACTATATGAACATTATATTCAATCATATTTTAAGTGTTGAATAATTGTTACGAGTTATTACAAAAAAATTGCATGTTAACAAAACAATTGCAACGCATGTGCACGCTGCGATTGTATACTAATATTATTTTCGTCATACATATTATAACACCAAAACTCAGCCTGTGAAAAAACATACATTAAATAATTGTTCTATGGTACTACAAGCCAGAACTACTATCTAGTGAGTTTTGCAGGGGGGGGGGGGCAAGAGTTATTAAAGGAAATTTGTAACCAAAGTTATAAAATCCACAGGAATGAAATATATATATATATATGTGTACAAGTAATACTTGTTTCAAGGAGAAATAATGTCCAGTGACTGTAAAACAGTCAAAAACAATTCTTTGGGAAAATACTGTAGCTTTGTATAGATTGTATGGCATATGTCAGACAGAAAACAACTACTTCCTAGTCTCAGAGCTCGACAGATATTGAATTATATCTGTCCGACATATGTGCAAAGATCCTTACTTGGAAGGAGCAACTTTGTAAGAACTCTCTGAGACAAATAGCAGGATTTCCCCTGATTCAAATGGGAAACCAGCTGCAGACTGGTTTCGGTCTGTATGTTCCCCTTCAGTAAAACGCAGTTTATCACGGTTACATACACGCGGGGTCTGTCTATCCGTTCTCGTAAGCCGATATGAATACTGCAATTGCTCACAGGATCCAACCTGGCACACGAGATTAGAGAGAAGGATATTTCTAATATGAAACGGTATGTTGTGTACAATACTTGTTTCAAGGAGCAAGTTCCAGTTACTGCAAAACAACCAAAAACAATCCTTTGGCAAAATACTATTGGCGGATGCCAAGTATTTTTTATGAAATTGTATTTTCCATAGTCATTTATTGTTCGTCCAACTGCTTCACCTATATCGAAAATATTTTCATTTTCTATATTTTCGTCTGATATAAAATGGATTTCTCTAGCATTGTTTATATAGAAATAAGATAGTTAGCCAACCTTATGGGATTAATATTGGATTCAAATGGACGCGACATATAGATGGCGACAGGGATCTCGCATCCGAGTCATGTCGTAACTTCAGTGATCTGGCCACCAAGTCATGTAACTTTATTGAAAAAATGGGGCAGGATTAAAATCAGGGTTTTTTGAAGAAACCTGCATTAAAATGACGTCAAATATTCATGTTTGTAACTAATCACGCTAGATGACACTCGCATTTTGGTACAATACCTTTTCCACAGGCATTGACTAACTATCTGACTTCTATTTAAACAATGTCTTTAGTGAATATGGCGGTCATACCTCTCTTTGAATGCTTTCAGATGGTTATTCAATATTTTCATTTTTATATTTTCCTCTGATATAAAACGATTTTCTCGAGATGAAGATGACGGTCCTGTCTCGCTTTGAATACTTTGTTCAATTTTGTTCTTTTTTGTACTGGCAAAAAGTCTGAAGTTGTCCAGATCAAATAAAATGTTTGTTTTCACCATGACCCGTGACCATAAAAATAACTTTTTTAGTTTTAGCTTGATAAATTTGGGAATGTCGACATCGAATGATTCTCAAAAATGTATTGAAGAATTGACTGGGGCCCCAAATAGTTTTGTTCTTCCCCGTGATTATAATTTTATACACTAGTAATCGGTTTTCGAAAATATGCAAAATAACCCTTTCTTTCAAAAACAAGAGAAATATAATCATTTTTCAATTGAGCGGTTTGCGATAAAAAACTATTTCTTTCGTTTTTTATTCTTACCGCTCACTGCCACCGCTCACCGCAACCGCTCGCGACTTACCGCTAAAATGCCTTTTACCATCGTACATAGGTGAACAGCTTTTACTAAGAGCACAGTCCCCGAAAATAATTATTTTTTGGAAGAGCGTGCGTATAGTAGTACTTTTCCGCACGCACTTGCGTGCGTAAAGTTACACTTCTCCGCATCCCGTGCAGATAAGATTTTTTTCCTTCGACCACATAGGAAAGTAACGTATATCGCACCGTACAGTCCCGCGGAAAGTGGCTCATATCCACAAGCGTGCGAAATACTTTCCGCAAGCGTGCGGAAAGTTACTTTCCGCACGCATGCGGAAAGTATTTCGAACGCTTGCGGATAAGTTGTCAAATGTATAATTTCTATTAAGTTGTCAAAGATATAATTTCAATTTAGATTTACTTATATAATATGTAAATTTGTAGAAATCTATTTGAGAAGTGTAATTTTTTTCATCTTCTTAAAAAAAAAGTTTCCGCGGACGAGGATCGAACCAGGTTACTCTCCGTCAGAAGTCACGTCGAGTCCCGCTGCTTACCAACTGAGGTATTGGACACATATTATGACAAGAAAATATATTGTATTAGAGTGTATTTTGATTAGTAATTATTATCAAAAATAAAAGATGTCTAATTATGATTTTGATCTCGTCGGTATTATATCATAAAGAAAATATTTTGTATTTAAATTAATTATTAAAAATAAATGAAGTCAGAATGGTTCTCAGTCGGACTATTCATTCGATTTTCTAGTACTCATGTCTTTAATTATAATATTTTCATACATTTCGTAAAATAATTATGTGGTCGAAGGAAAAATAGTGTACATTACTCGTGCGAAAGTGATTTTTCACACTCGTGTGATTGCCGCACTCGGCTTACGCCTCGTGCCACAATATTTCCCACTCGTGTGAAAAATGTCACTTTCCGAACTAGTAATGTGATATACTTTTTCCGCACTGAGTGCGGAAAAGTAAAACTACTCGAAATGGAAAATTTATATTTATTTTAGTTGCTGTAGACTATTTTATGCAATATAAGAAGCCGTTGCAAGTGTATTCCCCTTTACCTTTCAATCGTATTTTCCGATATTTGTATTTCAGCTCAAATCAAAAAACAATATCTTTTAAATACCTTGTATAATGATAAATGAATATATGTCCTTTCTGATGAGTGGGTTATCACGAAACAGCTGTCAAAGGTTGGAACTCTCGGAATCAAATCGAAAAATATTCTATTCTTACTTAGATTCTGCTTGCCTTCCTCATAACGTACTAGAAACTGATTGAACCTTGGGTTGGTCAGAACAACGAATTGTTGGTTGCCTGTCAATGAGTAGATAAACTTCTAACTTTGGATTCCTTGGTTCGTGTCAAATTAAGTTTCAGCTAGTGACTGTAGATGTCACAAGTTACTTTTTGTAATATACTGTCATTGCCTTTTGGTAATAACTTTGAGTGGATTCGATATGATTTCGGGAGCTTCCAGAAATTCTTTCTGATGAATGGTTTACCGCGAAACAGCTGTCAAAGGTTCCTAGGAATCAAATCAAAAATACTCTATTTTCACTATATATTATATAATATTGCCAAGCAACAATAATTGCAGTTGTCAACTTTGACATATGATGTCAGATTTTTCAGCAAGAATCTAAAAACACCTCCGAGCAATAAAATATATAGAGAGGGCTTCTCTATCTCTTTCTTGAAAGCAACATACCCGACGTTGTTTACAAATATCTCAGCCCGAATCATGTTAAAAATGGGCATTGTCGGAACATCCGTTTGCACTACGTGACCAGGTTGGAATGTTATATTCACTCTTAACTTGGCGATCATGTCTGTTTACGTCTGTTTACGACTTATTTATCGTCTTGTCAAATCAAACCATGGGCGTCGCACCATGATAATCATGGCATAATCCCGATTTTGAGACAAAAATGCACTATTTGTTGAAATAGCTGTAAAAAAACATTGTTTCTATTTAAGTCGACCTTAAAAACAATTACCTTTCAATAATTAGGAAAAAACTTGTTGCACTAAAAAGAAAATAAGCAAACTCAACTCTTCTGTCTTGTTGGAATGTCTTTCGAGTACTTAAAACATAGCGTTGTTGATACTACAATCGAGCTATGTCACGAACCATTTATTTCACATAAAAATTTCTACGCGCGATTATTTTATACTTTAAAATCCAAAACAATGACCGGTAGAAAATCTTATGTAGTAGTTTTTTTTTCTTTAGTGCTTTGGCATCGACTGCTATGGTCATTAGTAGTTATTATCTACAGTATTCTGTGAAATGAATGTTTCTGGACATGGCTCGTATTGTAGTTGTGATATTTTTTTACTTTGAATTTGTTGGACATGGAATTTACTTCACTGTTCTGCAACTTTAACATTATAATAACTCGGCAGTTATGTGTGTGTCTGAATTGTACGCTATTTTAGAGGAATTCGTGATTGTGAAACCAATGATATGGACACAGATGATACGAGAAGAAAGTGTTTGAAAGTAGCAACGAGAACTATAATCCGTCAGATACAAAAAATTAGACTACTTTAGCAAAGGAATAGAAGAATCCACAATTTTAATTTGTTTCAAGCTGGACAGACGATTTACAATAAGCACCCTGTGAGCAAATCAAGACTACATCAAAATAGAGCTGTTGTTTGGTATGTCTGCAGAGATGTCTTCAGAGATACAGGTCGATCCCTATTTAACTCATAAACTTTAATGACTCTCACCTGTTTGATGTTTAAGAAACAGAAGTAAAATAATAACTAAATGAGAAATTCTCGTTTTCTTACCAGGCAGACTTGTAATATCGATCGCTCCCTGAGCCTAACTCTACAGAACTAGAGACATTACTCTTTGACAACTCTAAAACACTTTTTGATTATCTGCCTCAGGATACCAATAATCTAAAATCAGAAAAAAACATAAGAAAAAGAGGTAAAGAGCTATCAAGGCTTTTACTACACTTTGGATGAGTATTTCAATGATACACTTTCAACGTAAATATGTGTATTATAATTTATGTGTAAATTCTTATGTGTATTATAGTTTATGTGTAAATTCTTATGTGTATTATAATGAATGTATAGCATATATATAGTGTATAGTTTACTGATGTGATTCAATTTTGACTTTTTTACTAAAGCACTTTCATTTATTTTTTTCAGTATTTATTACCTTATTCTATGCTTTGTCAGCAAGAATCTAATTTTTCGCACAATAAATTATTTTTGATTGACATCTTGACAACACACGTGCTTTCCAACCAGGCATGTTGTCGTCTAGAGATAAACACATAAAATGAAAAAAAATTATCAGCACGTCGCCACTGGTTCTAATCTTACATCCCAATATCATAACAATAACAAATCTCCCCCCCCCCCCGAGGTGAGGTTACCCCTCACCCACACACAAACTATCACAAAGGATAGTGATGTGCAGCTTTCATAACAACGTGTGTTGTTTATATAGAAATGACACCTTTATATCTTTTATTGCTCGGAGACAAACACCGACACTTTTCTATTCATCAAATCATAAAAAAATGTTGCTTTTTCATTACATTTAAATATAACGAACAAATGATATATTTTTTTATTTTTATGTAATTGTTTGTTGTATAGTTCTTTCTATCAAGTTTGAATAAAAATTATTCAATAAGTTATAATTTTTTATATTCGTTGCTATCTGATATGAAGCTCGTAGGAAAAATTTTGTTCCTAACACGTGCACAAAGTGCCATTTCCGCACGCACAAACTTATACGAACTCCGCTTCACGTCGTTCGCATAACTGTAATTGCGTGCGGAAAAGTAACACTTTGCGCACTTGTTAGGAAAATAACTATTTCCTCTATCGTCATCTGTTTTGCCGCCCTTCGAATTGACCACCTGTGTTCTTAGCACATATTCGTACTGTATAGGAGAATATTTCTGTTGCATAGTCGTATTGGATGATGAATGATTCGTAAAAACGCGTGGAGTGCTTGACAAAACATTCAATACAAATAAGAGTAATACGAATAATTTTGGTTAGTAGGAATAACGTATATGTTTTCTTCTTATTAAAAATCAAATCAAAGATTTAGTTGCATATCCAGACTCTGGTTGTTGAACCAATAGCAACTATTGATTCAGAACTCTAAGGGAAGGCATGTCCCTCATGCCCGCCCCCCTCAGATCTGCCAGTGCAGGAGAGAAGAATATGCTTTATTTTACTAGGGTTTATCAATTCAAATTGTAAGAAAAACCGCTTTGCATACATTGAAAAATCGTTCGAAGATTTCAATTTCCAATGCAAATTAAAATTTCACAAGTGACGCCGCTGCATGCGAGTAGTCTTAGATGATGAACATAACAAAGAAGCCCTCATTGAAAAAAAACGTTGCAAAAATTGTGTCATTATCGGCCGGTCTAATACTGGACTAACCACTGCTTGAACTTTCAAACAAAATTAAACCTAACTCAATAATCTACAAATTTGAAATCATTTGATGAGCTCATTCTTAACGTATCTAATATTTCATTACTGGGAAAATGTTAATTAGAATCTTTGGAACTTTCAAATAGCAGCTCCGTGAATAATTCTACTGTTATAGAATATCTTCTCCATAATATCATATTCACGACATACTCAAACTATATTAGATCCACGAGACGAGAAAAATCCATTCTTGGCAGATAACTGAGATATATAAGAAATTAGCTTCACGAACAAATTTGATGGCTTCTAAAAATAAACTCGACGGAAAGTTTTCTCGTCGTAGCGTAGACTTTTACGGCGTACGAGACAAAATCCAATACCATCTGGGTACAAGGTGAAATATGGCTGAAATTCACATAGGAAAGGAAGTGTGGAAGAACGCCATGAATAGAAATGTCAGACACCTTTGGAATATATCACCTTGATAAGAACGTGCGTAGAATGTATGTCCAAGAGGATTTCACTTTTCGCACGTACTTATTGGAAATATACTGTTTTCCACCTGTATGCGTCTAAAGCACAACGAATTGTCTAGAAACCTTAGATGAATTTTCTGGAAACATCTAGAAGCACTCATTTTTGTTCTAGATCAAATGTCGAATATTCTTATTGTTTTCCTTAATTTTCTTAATGATTCTAGAACTATATTTCCCTAAAGTATGACACAATTAAGATGAAGACACCCATGTATTTCAGTAATTTTTGAAAGCAGAGATTTGATTTTTGGTACAGACTTAGACCTTCATGGGCCGCACTTTTTGCAACACTCATCCCGAGAGACTGCCTGAACTCAGCCTAGTGCGATACCGCGAAAAGGACAATTTCTCGATATTTTGCTTCGCTTTGGTGAATTTCAACGCAAACTTCGAATTTTGAATTTGTTTGTAATTTGCAAATTCAAGTATGATTTTCAATTACAGGTTCTGAATAGGAAGGTTCGTAAACAATAAATTCGTCATAATGTAGGAATAAGAATGAAAAACCTAATATTCATTATGGAAAATTAAAATTTTGATTATAAGTTGTTACTAAAAAGCCACAAAGACGATAAAATCGGTCAAAATTGAATGAAAATTGATGAAAAACTATTTATTGAACCGAATTCGAACAGGAAATGGAATAAACACTGATACTGGAAAACAGTTCCAAATATTGTCTCTCTCAACTTGCCTGCCCTCAATTTTGATACATTTTTCAATTCTTTTTCTGTTATCATTAGCCACTCTCTTAAGTTCTGGGTTAATCATTTCACGCCAGACTTGCCTTATTCTCTCACAAAGTTCTTGTCGATTTCGTGGCCTAGACTTGTAAACCTTATTCTTCCTGACAGTACCCCAGAAGAAAAAAATCCATTGGAGTTATGTCAGGAATGCGAGGAGGCAATTATATATGGGCTATTTCTACCAATAAAAGAGTGGGTTGAATTAAATCGGCTTTTAGAGCAGATCATCCTCAAATGAAACGGAAGGGTTGAAATCTTCAAATAAAATTATATTTAACTGGGTAGATTCACATTTTTTTAAGAAATACGAACAAGGAAAACATATATGAACTTGGGAAAGTATCAGTGAGAGAGAAAGTTATGAATTCACTGCGAACAGGAAATTATGATGGAATTTGAATAATGCTTTGCAGTCATTAAATGTAAGTGTGCGTGTTTAGATCGTTCATTATCAATGCAGAGAACTGCGCAAACACGAGGTTTCATTGTCAATAAAATTTCTGTCTACTCTTGACATAGTTTTTGTGTGGAAACCCCTGCAGTACTACTTTATTTCAGTTTCAATAACGATTATATCCATGAAATCATACTTTTTGTTACTGGAAAAGACACACATATATTGGTACAATTCAGATATAAAAACTACATAAATTCATCAGAATACATATTTCAATTGAAGATAAAAAGTTTCGCCTATAGAGCATGAGAGAAACATTTACCCATTTTGATGCACTTTAGGGAATAAAAGGGTCCTTTAAATCCCTAATTTGAGGGACTAATGTGGCATTTTTAATGCCTCAAGGATTAAAAGTAGAAAAGCAGATTGAAAAATAGAATTCTACTTTTTCGACTGAATCGATTATAAACGAAAGAATGGAGGCTTTCGATAACTTAGTTTGTTACCATCATACTTGCAATTTTTCTCAAACGCCATAGCAACGCTTTCAAGGCACATCACCTTTTGATATCATCAACATGATAATCACCAGTTAGTCTGCAAAGTTGACATTTTGAAACTAGACTACCGCTACGAGTACTATCTTTCATTATTTTCTTGAATATTTTATTTTTAATTTTTTCAGTCCTGAAGTGCATGAAATAATATTGGTAAAACTAAACAAGAAAAAACTAAACAAATAAAAACGAATGATATATCAATACAAGTAAATATAAAGGAACTGAACATGTTGCCAAATGTACAAACTTCTCCTGATCCCACGGATATTAATAATGGGGATCCAGCCGCAGAAAAAACTGGGGTACAAATTTCCAAAGGCAAGTCAACACGAACGAAGCAGAAAGAAAATCGAAATAACAATAAAAAAGTGACCAATTCTCATGACACACTGAAGACAACGTACAAAACGAACACTGAAAAAAATAAATCTCAGAACAACGCTAAGCGACACAAGAAGAAAACGAATAAGAAATATGAAAGAATAGGTACACAAAAATGGATAGTAGATAATCAAATGACAGAAAGTACAATAGAAGAGGAATTGAAAATCGCTCAAATCTGCATAGAAGAAAAGAAGGCAAATCAAGACAGCACTACTGACAAGCCACAAGTAACTGATAAGCCAGAAGAAAATAATAAAACACAAGAAACAGAAAAGCCACAGGGAACAGATATGGTACGAGGTACTACTAAATCCAAGGTCCTGATAATGGGAGACCAATATGCAAAAAAATTTGACAAAGTTCTAGACATACTTATTAATTCCAAGAAAAAATATGAAATCATATCGAAGGAAATCCCCAATTAGGAATTAGCAGACCCAAGTAATGCAATCTGCAAAACTACCTTAGATTTTGACAGAGAGGACCATGTTATAGTGATGTTCAACACCATGAATGTCAGCAATAATACTCTCCTGAACCAGGCAATCACAAAACTATTAACACTGGGTCGTACCACAAACATAATTATCGTTGCAGAGCTTGAAGCACAAGATGACACAAGAATCACAAACAAAATAAATAAGCGTGTTAGGGAATACAACAACAGAATCAGAAATACATCGATCGCAACACTACTAGATGACAAAAATCAGGTCAGCAAACATAACACTGCACAACAGATAAGTGAATTAGTGATACACAATAGTCTTTATAATAAAATAGTTCTAAAAACAATTAAACCTGTAGAAAATGTTGATGTGCATTACCCAAATGAATGTCAGTTTTTTCGAGTCTAGAGAGATTAACAATCGGTAAATTTCATTATTTCTACTGAATATCCAATCGATAAGATATCAAACAGATGAACTTTTAGTGCTTCTTGAAGACAGGAAAAGGCCAAATAAGGTCGTTTCCCATTCAGAAAATCAAAATGAAACGAAAGAAACCATGGATAACACAGGGGATTAAAAAGTCCTCAAAGAATATGCGATCTTTACATTATATCCGAAAATTCACTAACAACCCTTATTTTCATGAATACTTCAATAAATACCGAAGAATCTATAAAACAGTACTCAAGCTAGCAAAAGAAAATCACTTCAAGCATAGAATAGACAAATCAAATAACAAAATGAAAGAAACATGGTCCATAATAAATGATTTGAGGGATAAACCTAAAAAAAGAATCGATTCAGAAATACCAATAAGTGCAAATGAAATGAACGATTTCTACTGTTCAATCGCCAAAAAGCTTAACGAAAACACTATAGTACCATATGATCCGTTAATACATCTAGAAGACTATGGAAATGATAATCATTTGATATTGTATGATACGAATTTTGACGAATTATGGGAGGTAATGAAAGAAATAAAAAATAAAAAAACAGCTGGATTTGATGAAATCCCAATAAAAATTTTCGAAAACCTTCCAAGAGTTGCCATCAATACATTAATAGCACTAATAAATCTGTCATTTCGTGAGGGTGCATTTCCATCTTTTCTTAAAATGACCATGGTAATCCCATTACACAAAGGTGGGGACCTAGATAATCCCTCAAATTTTAGGCCAATATCGCTCATACCCACCCTAGCAAAGATAATTGAAAAACTCGTAAAAAAGAGACTCAATGAGTTCATTAGCAAATACGATATCATTCACTCAACACAATTTGGATTTTAAAGTGGAAAGAACACAAATGATGCAATTTTTTCCTTTCTGCATGAGCTTTACTCTAATATAAATACCGGGGATTTTTCCGCTGCCGTGTTCTGTGACCTTGCGAAGGCTTTCGACTGCGTAGATCACGGAATACTTCTGCGGAAGCTTCAACGTTATGGCTGTAGAGGAGTGACTTTGAATTAGTTGAGTCATACCTCACAGGGCGTAGACAGATAGTAAAGACTAAGGAAATTTCAAGGACAGCTGAGATAGGCTCGGGGGGCCCAATTCTATTTATATTATACGTTAATGATCTTCAAAATCTCAACATTTTTGGGGAAATAACATTATTTGCAGACGATACTACCATTTCGTGGAGAAGTAAGACCATTGAAGATCTGAACGAAAAAGTATATCGAGATATAAAAATTGTCAAATCATGGTGTGATGCAAACCTTCTATCATTTAATATCAAAAAAACGAATATAGTCTCCTTCAGATGTACTCTTCAAGAAGTGACCTTAGAAAATGATATCATTCAGAATAAAGACTGTATCAAATTTCTGGGTTTGAATATAGATAAAAAATTGAAGTTCGACACTCACATAAAACTAATGAAAAAAAAAATCTCAGCCGGATGTTTCGCAGTTAGAGTAATTGATAAAGAACTTGGAGTTCCAACTGCAAAAACTGCATATTATGCTTTGATAGAGCCACATTTGAGGTATGGTATACCCTTCTGGGGAGTGTGTAGCTCAAATTTACTTGACTCGGTCCTCAAAATGCAAAAAAGAGCAATTAGAAATATTGCCAAAACTGGACCACGTGAATCATGCAGGCAACTATTTATAGATAATAAGATCCTGACCGTTGTAGCTCTCTACATCTTGGAAACTGTTTGTCTTGTAAGAAAACATATTCAGAAGTTTGAAATCGTTTCTTCTCGTTATTCCACACGACTAAGTTCCAAAAATAACTTGAAATTACCTATACCTTCGTCCTCTCTGATCAAAGATTCATTCATTTATAGCGGAATCAAGATGTATAATCATTTGCCAATCGAAGTCAAAGATTATAATGTAGATATAGAGATTTTTAGAAAAAACATAAAAAACCTACTGTGTTTAAGGCCGTATTATACTTTGCAGCAATTTTTTGACGATGATCTGACAATAGATTAATTGTTTTTGATTGTTTTACTCACTTATTTTATTCTATAATTGTGCACTTTGTCTATTTTCGTACAATATTTTTATATATTTTATTTATACATTTATCTAAGCTTTGTCAACAAGATTTTCATCTTCGGACAATAAAGTATATTTACAATTACAATTACCACGGGACTACTAAAGTTCTTTAACTGTAATGTAGTCTTTGCTAAGTTGAAACTCACTTCGTTTTTGATAGTTTTCATTGCATATATGGCACTAGATAACGTTTTATTCATTAAGAATGTATCTTAAAAATTGGTTCTTTGAATTGGCCTCAATGTTCCGTCTTTTGTAACAAGTTCAGTATATGGGTAAAGGATCATACTACATGTTTTTATTGAAACTGATCAGGTCATTCATTCTTATTTTCTGAGTTTGATACTCTGTTCATCTATGTTTTTTTGGTTTAAGAATGATTGATTCATGCATAAAAGAAAGAAAGATATTGTTGAAAAGCTCTGTACCAGGTCATTTATATATTTCAAAAATATTGTAGGTCCTACTATTGATCCCTGAGGCAAACCGTATTCTGACATTTGAATATTTGGGAGACAACTATAGTTTGGTGTTTGCACTTTCCCGTACAGTCTGCGATTTTCCAGATAAGATTGATTCTACTGGTATGATGTGCCATTTTTGTGTGAATTTTGTTCATTTCACTTGCAGTATTGAAAAAACAAGAATTGAAATTGTTGACAACCTCATAAGATGTTTCGATTGAAAGCCCACTAAGCTCACTGAGCAAAGTTTTTTCATGAAAAGAACTGGAAGAAAGAGCAATTGAAACTACAAATTAAGAAATGTAGATGATACATTCATAATTTGAATCCATGGATCTGAAAAACTGAATGGATGCCTCAAGCGTATCTTCAGTGATATTGGTTCTGAAATATTTTTATCGTTTTTTACAAGGTTTTATTTAGTTTCACCCGGTGTCTGTCTTTCTGTAATCAAATCTTGCAAGTTAAAATTGATCCATTTCTAGTTGTCCGATTAGGTTGGAAATTGGCTGATGGTCATGATTCCGGTGACAATGTGTTATGAAAAAAAGAGAAAAAAAAATGGCGGTTCCAATATGGCGGACGCTCGGACAGATGAGTTTTGTGATTATGGTCCGATTTTATTCTAAATTGGTATGTGGGGGTTTTTGGGGTTGAAGATTATGAGTTTTCTGTCAAAGGACCACGCACGTTTCTTATGGAAAATGGCTTTCCGTGAATTTGTCCAAATTTTTGGTATGGTGTAGATCTGGATGCACTGATCAAAAGTGTCCATTGCCAAAAACTCCAAAAATGGACAGTTTTCGAGATATGGCTCTATCAATGTAATTTTTTTTGCATTTTTTGAATTTTGACACATAATCAGTTCACTCTCATACTGAGGAAAAACCGAGTTTCAATGATTTCACTGCAGGAATCGATTGAAAAATCATTCGTTCTTCGTTTCAGATACTGCAATTTAAAAAAATTGTTATACACTGCTCGTCACTGACGATGTAACTGGACTATTATTTTCAATTTCTATAGTCCAGATTTTGTAGAAACAAAAACTTCTGAATTTCTCAAGGTATCACAGAGTCACATATATTCAACACCTTTCGAAAGAGGCACTAGAAAAATAATATTCGATACACACTATAGGAACTGAATCTGAGATACTTTATTTTTTTAAATAGTTTCCTAGTCGTCAAAGGGATAGTGATGAATGCAAAATGAGCATATAGAAAATCGTTCATAATGTAGACTGTCGACATAAATACTCGTATCGAATGCAGTTTGTTTATACTGAGTGTTAAATATCAATAGAAACAAGGGAATACATACCCAATAATCATTTCTAATCGCTAATCGAACCGTTAAGGCAAACGGATCCGTGAAAATGTCTGAATATTTGATATGATGTGGATTTCGATGCACTGATCAAGTGTCTATTGCTACAGACTACAAAAATGGCAGTTTTCAAGATATGGCCGTATCAATATCTGATTTTTTTCGTTTTCAAGATTGTGGCCCATAATCGCTTAGCTCTTATACCCAACAAAAACGGAATTCTATCGATTTCTGCGCAGGAATTGACTGAAAAACAGTTGTATTTCATTTCAGATACATTCATTTGGAGAAATTAGCATACACTGCTCGTTACTGGCGAGGTAGCTGAGCTATTATTTTCAACTTTTGTATTTCCGTGTTCGTAGAAAAAAAAACTCTTGAATTGTTCTAGTTCTAACAAACATACTTATATCCACCACAATTCAATTGTGGCATTTGAAAAAATAATATGTGATACACACTCTAGATATGATTTGAATTTTTTTTGAAATATTCTCCTGGCTATCAGGAAAATAGTGGAAAATGCAAAATGAGAAACTAGAAAAACGTATTTGTAATGTACGCTGACGAGATGAATGCTCTTATCGAATGCAGATTTTTTATACCGGGTGTTAAATATACATAATGAAAAATCATTTCTAATTGTTAATTGAACCGATAACTGATGAGAGAATGTAGGCACGGCCGGAGTCAATATATTCAATGTTGTCTGGGCCAAGCGGCCAGATTTTTCTCAGCCGAAAGCCTATATGCACAGGAGTGCTGTGGTCTCAGATGTTTAACGTTCACGGCCATCAACTCTAGACAACAATTAATTTTGAAATAAATGAGTTTTCATGGGAAGAATATATAACTAATAATGGGAAAATTGTAAAACAGTAACAATATTTATTTTATGAAAAATATCAATTCTCCACCAAAGTGATGATGATAGTAGTGAGAATAATAGTACGTAAAAGAAAGTTGGTCCAAACGTTCATCAAATCATCTATGCGTAACATTTAACGAGGGTCAATTGTTCAACAAACCAAATATTATTGTATTAACTCGAACTATTGCAAAATTATACATGGGGCAAATAAGATAACGTCATTCAATCTCAGTTCTATGTCTGTCTTCGGAGTAGCTGAAACACCAAAACGACGAAAATTTTTTTTTGAAAAGTACAGACAGAGTCAGGGCACAAAAATCTGACAGTGGTCATCTTTACAGAAGTGAAATATAGGTGCATTCACTAAATGAAGAACTATTGAACGAAAAATGTATAGTTTGAACAAAATCGGGTAGGGTACTATACAATGATGTGGTTGCTGTTGTGATCTTATTCAATTTGTTAGAGGTAAGTTGAAGAAATGAATATTTTTTTGCTGTTCACTAGAAATTCGAGTTTAAAAAATCTGCATTCGATACGAGTATTAATTCATCTCGTCAGCGTACATTATAATTACGATTTTCTAGTTTATTATTTTGCATTTTCCACTATTTTCCTGATGACAAGGAGAATATTTCAAAAAAAAAAGAAATCAAATCATATTTAGAGTGTGTATCGCATATTATTTTTTCAAATGCCACAATTGAATTGTGTTGGATATAAGTATGTTTGTTAGAACTAGAACAATTCAAGAGTTTTTGTTTCTATGAACACGGAAATACAAAAGTTGAAAATAATAGCCCAGCTACATCGCCAGTGACGAGCAGTGTATGCTAATTTCTCCAAATAAATGTATTTGAGATGAAATACAACTGTTTTTCAGTCAATTCCTGCGCAGAAATCGATAGAATTCCGTTTTTGTTGGGTATAAGAGCTAAGCGATTATGGGCCACAATCTTGAAAACGAAAAAAATCAGATATTGATACGGCCATATCTTGAAAACTGTCCATTTTTGTAGTCTGTAGCAATAGACACTTGATCAGTGCATCGAAATCCACATCATATCAAATATTCAGACATTTTCACGGATCAGTTTGCCTTAACGGTTCGATTAGCGATTAGAAATGATTATTGGGTATGTATTCCCTTGTTTCTATTGATATTTAACACTCGGTATAAACAAACTGTATTTGATATGAGTATTTATGTCGTCAGCCTACATTATGAACGATTTTCTATATGCTCATTTTGCATTTACCACTATTTCTTTGACGACTAGGAAACTATTTAAAAAAAAAGTACTTATCTCAGATTCAGTTCCTATAGTGTGTCTTGAATATTATTTTTCTAGTGCCCCTATCGAAAGGTGTTGAGTATATGTGACTCTGTGATACCTTGAGCAATTCAGAAGTTTTTGTTTCTACAAAATCTGGACTATAGAAATTGAAAATAATAGTCCAGTTACATCGTCAGTGACGAGCAGTGTATAACAATTTTTTTTAAATTGCAATATCTGAAACGAAGAAAGAATTATTTTTCAATCGATTCCTGCAGTGAAATCATTGAAACTCGGCTTTTCCTAAGTATAAGAGTGAACTGATTATGTGTCAAAATCCAAAAAATGCAAAAAAAATAACATTGATAGAGCCATATCTCGAAAACTGTCCATTTTTGGAGTTTTTGGCAATGGACACTTTTGATCAGTGCATCGGACAAATTCACGGAAAGCCATTTTCCATAAGAAACGTGCGTGGTCCTTTCAAAAACTCAATATGGCGGCTCGAAGATGGTGGATGAATTTTGTGATCATGGTCCGATTCAATTCGGAATCGGTGTATGATGGTTTTTGCGGTCGAAGATTATGAATTTTTTGTCAAAATTGATAAACTCAATATGGCACATTATACCTTTTTGTCAAAATCAATAAATTCAAAACGGTGGCTCCAAGATGAGTTTTGTAATTATGGAAAGATTCTATTCAAAATTGCTATGGGGGAATTTTTGAGGTCGGAGATTGTGATTTCTTTGTCAAAATTCGCAATATCAAGATGGCGAACGGGTGATGTGATGATGGTCCTATTCGATTCAAAATTTTAGAAGATTATGAATTTTTTGTCAAAATTCATCAATTCAATATGGCGGCTCCAAGATGGCAGACGAGTTTCGTCATTATGATCGGTTTCTATTCAGAATTGCAGTGTGGGGATTTTCGGGACAGGAGATTATGATTTTTTTTTGTGAAAATTCAAAATATCAAGAAATATAATTTTATTTGGTTTGGTATAATTACTTATAACATTCCCTGAAGTTATCATCGAAATCAATAACCATACACACAAAGTATATTTCCTTGGATTTTTTTCAGACTTTTGTCAGGGTTCTGCAATAACCTGAAAAACATTTCATAATATATTTGAATTCTTTATGAACCTCTTGATGTTCAGAAGATATTGCTTAGTTTTTTAAAACTGGTATAAGTCATCTGGCCTAGGTGGAATTATATTTCAATTTATATTTTATCAGAGAAGATTATTTTTGGTCGCTTGTTGTAATGAGTTTTCACATTGATAGGGTTTAATTTCGCTAAAATCATACAATAAATCGCAACCCCCTTGTTCGCCTATATGGATAAACTGGCCCTGAAGCATGATATTTCAGAATATCACTCCGTACACCAGCAGATATCATTATACAGACAGGGTGTACGGTAAACCTTGTACAATATTGAATCTGGTGATAGACCAGGTCATGACTGTTCAGAATATCGGAATTTCACTTCAGTAAAAATATCACCGTTTTCGAGATAATGGGCATTCTAAGAATATCTGGAAAATCGCTACCTAACCTTGGATTTTTGAGTACCATGTATACAAATTGATACAGATTCAAATATCTTTGCTGCTGAAGATTACTGATAAGTGATGCTTTTAGACGTACAGAACAGTTTTTCAGAAAGTGGAAATTTTTTTCAAGAAATGAGGGTAAAATAACAGATTTGAGTTTCATCAATTTTTTTTAAAAAGTTTGACATTATTGTCTGAAAGAAACATAACCAATTGGAAGTGGACATTCATTTCAAAAGAATGCTCATTTTGTCAAAAATCTATTATGGCATTAAACAAACTATAGTTATTTTTGGAGGAAGTGATTTCCATTGAATTAGGCGTGGATTTATTCTAGGCTTCCATCAACTTTTATACTTATACCCAAAAATTATTTTATTTCGATTTTATCCAGATAAAATGTGGATATAATTATTAATAATAAAGAATAGACTGCTTGGTAGCATTGAATATTATGTCAATAAAATTAACTTTTCATGTAAAAGCCTAATAAAATTATCGAAATGAAATGTGGATTATCCGACATGGCACCGATTAATACGAATTCATGTGATAAATGTCGCAATTGTCTAACATCCAGATTCCAACGAAGTTTCAGAGACCAACAGATATACAGGGTGTAACCAAATAAGTGCAAAATTTTTTAGGAGGTGAATTCTTGTCGAAAAATATAAACTTTTACGACTCCTGTTTTGTGTCCGTATAAGATATGGTTTCCTAATGAAAAAATGAAATACAGCATTGTGCATGAACGGATCTTCTGTGAATAGAATTGAAAAAATCTAGTAGGTGGCTTTCACATTTTGTTTGAACAACTTGTGACTTGAAATTATTCCACTTGTTTCATTCAGTGGTATTTAATTCTTTGTTATTCCGCACACACGTTATACTCCCCGAGAATAAGCGCATATGCACTACATTTATGGTGAATGTGGAGGTAGTGCTACTGCTGCAGCAGCGCTTCATGCAGAACGATATCCGATTGCACAATGCCGCTCAGAGAATCGCTGATTTGGGGGCTATAACCTATAACGCATTTGAAAAGGTTCTTTTTGAAAAGATGTCGTCTCTGCGTACGAGTGGATGGAAAATAACATATTTGTAATATTATTCAGTGCGATGTTGAATAATCGTTATTGTGGTTTATAGTGTATGTTGATTCAGAAAAACGTTGAATAAGTATTTACTTCTTTACATCCCATTGAATGCTTCTAAGCGGATGATTCGTTATTACTCATAATTATTCAATCATCTCATCTCGATAGGATAAAAATTAAAGACATTACTGTCAAAGTCTAATTGAGTTGATTTTAGCTCAAAATATCTACTCCTTCCAAAAATAAATATCGTATGTTTTATACCATGGTAGAGTCTGGATAAAATGGGCATTCTATTGTAATGAATATCCACTTCCAATTGGTTATGTTTTTTTAAAACAATAATGTCAAACTGTTGTTAAAAAATTGGCAAAACTCAAATCTGGCATTTTACCCTCATTTCTTGAAAAATTGTATCGTTTCCTGAAAAACTGTCTTATATGTCTGAAAGCATCAGTCATCAGTAATCTTAAGCAGGAAATATATTTGAATTGGTCCCAATTTGTAGACATGGCAAAAAAAATCCAAGATGAGGTACTGATTTTCCAGAAATTTAAAAAATGCTCATTATCTCGAAAACGGTGAGATTTTTACTAAGGTGAAATTCCGATATTCTGAACAGTCATGACCTGGTCTATTACCAGTTCCAATATTGTACAAGGTTTACCGTACACCCTGTATACCCATCAAAAGAGTGATTTAACCAAAAAACAAGTATTGAACCGACTATGCAGTTATATTCTGTTTTGTTCTCGACCCGCAACTGTCATATATTAATTTGTTATAAATAATCATGCAAATTCAAAAAAATGTGTTTTATAATATTGTTTTGCTTATAAAATGAAAACTTAGAAAGAAATATGGTTACTCAAGTGGGGAAAAATCTAGAGAATAGAAATACATACAAAATGAGTTGTTGCATACATGACTAAGAAAGGGGATTGCCCGTGTAAGCGGTCGAGTAGAGGTAGAGTCCGGGAGATGAGGGGAAGCGTATTATCACGTAACCCCGTTCATTACAAAAATTCCCCTCATCTCCCAGTCATATTTGTAAGTATTTTTCAACAATTTTGCATTATTGTAGCGCAAAATTTTGTGTGGTACTATACTTCTACTTCCAAAGTCTGTTTGAGAAATTGATACACTAGAGCATCTAGGCACGCTGCAAAAAAAAATCAAATTGCATTTGTTCCAAAATTAATGATGCGACAGCGCCTGTTTTGTGCACACATAACGTACAAATAATTCAATACCTACATGTGAAGGGCCTACCTTACTTCTTGAAAAATGGCGTAGTTATGAATTTAAAAAAAAAAATCGCAAAATTTTCCGGATTTTCCAGTTGTTCTCCGTTACTCATGATCCGAACGGGTCGTGAAATATCCCATTTTATTTGTTTTTCAATTTTCAAGATTTTTTTACTTCGGACCAACTAGATTGCTCTATTAGTTTTTTTTTACAAGCAAAACAATAAAAAATAAGATTTTTGTTTTTAAATCTTTATAACAAATTAATAAATGACAGCTGAGAGTCGAACACAACAGAATATAACTACGGAATGTCTTTCATGTGATGGCACAGTTAGTTTCCTATTAGTATTTGGAAAAATCCTCTATTGATTAGCCTATACGAGAATGTACACTGTTTGTGAAACGTTAACAAGAAGATAAGTTGATAAAAATCTGTTTTTCCTTGTATTTGAATTATTTCAATAGATTTGTCGAATCAATTTGCATCTAACTGTTACGTAATCAACTCACATTGTCGATTATTATATTGAGAAGAATTTGATACAGAGTTACATCACGACTAAACATTGGCAAAGCTGAGATTGGCACGCAAACTATATCTGGTAGGTAGACAGAAAGTGCATCAACTGTTTTCAATTTAACAGTCACTAAACGAGTCTCACATAATTCCGCATAATTTCAGCGAACACTGCCCTCTCTCAATTGAATATCGTTCATCAACATCCATCATGGATCAATCATAATCCACTGAATCAGCTGATAATAGAATTATTCAAATATTCACGCCCTCCGACGTCGAATGAATGAATATCGGTTCCAGCAAAGCATGTAAATTGATTTGGAAAATTGTGATAAACAACGCTGGGTTGATTTGCGTTTGCATGCCAGTGCACGTTCCGGACTTATCTGGTATTTACATCAGACTGTTTTGCTTTTAATTAGAGCTTTAGACTAGCTCTGTGAGTGTACAGGGTTGTTGCAGTATTCTACGAGTAGAGGTACAGTTTAGTAAAAATTGTATTAATGTCTTGGGCACAAGTTACTTTCTGAACAACTGCGGAAAGTAGTATTTTTCCGCATGCGATGCTGATGACCAGACGATGTTCTTTCAAATGCCAAATATACTTTTAGTGCATGGATCTTCATCAACTGAGCAACTCGACGAAGGACAACTAGACAACTATGATATCTCGGCCACGTTGTTTCTGGGAGGAGCAGTAGTGAAACAGAATATTGGAGCAGTAAAGGAGTAGCCCATTCCAGAAGATCACCGCCAGATCTAGTTTTCTTGGTTTGTGCACCTGATATCGTCGAAAGTTCTGGAGTTCGCAAACATCGCTGAATCACTGACCAGACTCCACAGTTTCAGTGGTCTAAGGAATGACAAGATTTGTTCGGGAAGCTGAAAGCAGCACTGGTCAACGCACCAGTTCTGAGGTGAACGGGAAATTTATTTTGGGCACGGACGTTAGCAACATGGACTTTGAGATGTCCTGTTTCAGATCCATGAGGGACGCGAAAATATCATTGATAACTCAAGCAAGACCTTCAGTGATCCGGAACGAAATAATCGTGTCACCTGGCAGGAACTGTTGGTTGTTGTCTTGTTCAAAAACTTTGTGGTAATGTAGTATACTGGAAAGAAAGACTTGGACTGCTAGATCGGACATCGAGCGAGAAGTAGCCATAAGAATGCAGATTATCTATCGCGGAGACCATGCCCAGATGACTGCTCACATTGTCGATGAGCAGAAAAGAAGAAAGCAGCAATTTGTAGAACTGTAACTGGAGTAACAGGAAGATAAAGGAAGACCAAGCGGAAGATTCACATCTTAGTGTAGTCATCGGCAGATAGACGAGGAATCGATGACCTTCATGGCAGGAAATTGTACGTTATCTACCAGCAGTTATATACTACTGGGCCTAATAGAATTATTTTACTCTAGATAATGGAGTCCTTAAACGTGTGTTGAAGTAAGAGGATGGTGGGAAAGAAAGACAGTGGCACTCAGGAACAGAAGAAGGAAAGTGCTCCAGAAAGTGAGGCAATTGTTTCAATGGAACAACTGTCAAGCTGACGTCAAGTAATGGTGAAGAAAGTGTGCTATATACGCTCTCAGCAATAGATTTTCAACTCGACCGAAGATCCCGATTCGTCAGTACAACGTAGGCAGTCTATTTGAGAAAATCGCCAAAGATATCACTGGCCCGTTCCCAGAATCTGACCACGGAAATAAGTACGGAAATAAGGACTCTTCGAATAAGTAGACAGAAGCCACTTTCCTGCTCAACCCGAAAGCATCCACCATCACCGATGTCTTGATAGAGAAGTGGATCTATCCATTCCGTGTTTCATTGGAACGGAATTCGGACTGAGGCAGAAATTTTGAATCCAGCCTGTTTCAGGAAATGTTTGAAATGTTGAACATCCAAAAGACAAACTGCAGCTTTACATTCACTGTTTGATGGAATGGTGGAATGGATGAATAGGACGGTAAACTGTCGCTTATCCAAGGTAGTCTCTGACCACCAAAGAGACTGGGACCAGTATCTCCACTCGTTTCTGATGGCCTATCGTTGAGCAGTGCATAAGTCAATCAGCCAAATACCCACTACTGTTTTGATGGGCTGACCAGGACAAGATAATGCGGTTGATGAGAAAACTCCATCAGAAGTCAGTTAAATTAAATGCACGCGCTTAGGCCAAATCTGTGAATTTCATTTTCCATTTCAATTTACAGATTGATCCAACGACCAGTTTTCGAAATACAAATATCAAAAACGTGATTTTTGCTGTTCAGAGTATTTTGCGCATTGTGCTCTAATTTGTGAATACTCTAGAAATAAACACATCCCCTATAAGTTTTGTAGATTGTGACTCCACATATTCGAATAAACAGTTATATCTCACACAGTGTGCAGCAAGACAATGTCTTTGTAAATAGACAAATAATCGTTAATATAGGCATTATCATCTCAACTCAATCCATTGAAGACTGGAAAACAAACGGCTTCAATTGGCCAATTTCCTTGATAGGGTATCATCAAATCATCAATATAGGGATTTATATGATTTCATGTCCAACATTACATGGTTTTACATATACAAGACGACAATTGGAAAGTATATGACTGCTGCAACTCATCAACGAAATGAGATACCTATGCCAACATAGTCGAATAATATGGAAATGTATTGATTAATTTTTTTTTTTTAAATATGTCGCTATTTGTTTTAACGGCTCCTCACCGCTGTTATTGAAAATATCCAGCAGGTTGGAATGTCAAACAAGGTCTTTGAAAACCGGTCGTAGACGGTCGAGAATGATCGAACAGCGATAAGAATATACATATTGGAAATTTTGGTCGTAGGTGGTCGGTCGCGGACGGTCGGTCCTGGTCGATCAGTGTGACTCCTGGCTAAGGGCCAGTTGTTCAGTCAGAGATAGTCTGCAGTTTCATGTGAGTATTGCTTAATCGAATTGTTTACTGCAAAACTAGAACTTGAATTCTGGTTTGATTCCAGGTTTCCCTAAACCATCAAAATCGGTGGATTGAGCAGTAAACAAAGGTCCATAACAACATTAGAACTACTTTATAAAATTGTATTGAATAATAATCAGAAATCACTTTCACAAAAATGCTCACGACGATGATATAACTGCTGATGAAGATATTATTGAATTGGTGAGCACCAATTTGTATGTACGTACAGATTACCAAAATATATTGTGAAACTAATAGGTAAGTAGATTAGGTAATTTAACACTTTCAGGTATATATGTGATGATTCCATTACTGAAAATCATTTTCTGGATTTTCTGGAAAAAGTTTAGATAAACTGCAGAATCTTGTTTTTTAAATTATCCATGGTCGAATTTCTGCAGAACAACACATTTGATGGTATTCTTGGATTTGATTCGAATCCAAGTTTGATGAATCTTTGGATTTTACTATGGACTGAACAACCGGTCCTCAATCAGGAATTGCTGACTATGCCTGGACTGAGCACTATTGAATTATTTGGGTTAGGGCTAGTATTCTACATAGAGAACAACATTGTTTCAAACGCAAATTCAAGAAAACCTCGTACATCGACGACAATGTCAGCCAGCCGAGCAAGAAAATTAGAAACGTTTGGAAACCGCCCCTGGATCGTGCTGGAGGGATGGATAAACGCGAAAATACACAGCACCAAAACACTTCTGAGATAGCTCGTTGCACTTAAACTTCTCAGAATTCACCTGAAGACGATCGCAGATGCAAGCAATTGAAACGTTGCTAGATAGTTAAAAATCTTCCATCCTATCAATATCAAGGTACAACAACCTACAAATATACATCGAATAAACAGGATTCTACCTCGACCATTTACATAATTTGTGACTCCAAAGTAAAGAATTCGAATATTTGATTAATCTAACGAGGTAGTGGCAAAAGCCAGACAAAAGTTAATTCTCATGCTAACGATTCACCTAACTCTTTCCCAGAAGTGAATTTTTGAAACAATAAATTTCAATGCACGAACTATGAGTTTCAAATGAATCCAATTTGCGAAGGACTCGCATGGGAAATATAATTATACTCTCGTAAAAAATTGGATTACATTCTGTATCCAGAGTTAATCTGCATAAATTGGAACGGAAGAGGAGATATAATCGAAAAAACAATTGTGATAATATAGAAGGAATTAGCCAGAATATCCGCTAATGACATGAAAGGGAACACCTCCCACATTCATTCGGTTTTAAAAAACAGGAAATTGTGTAAAGCGAGATCGTTAAGCTTGAAATAAATTCACTGAACTATTTAGGGTATTTAGAGTCCGACAGATTCATTCCGATATTGGAAAGTGCAGATGTTAACGTAAAATTACTTGACGTTACATCTTTACTAGTTATCACGTTATCGAAAAAAAAACCAGTCAAATCACAAACCTAGTTTTTGGCTGATTCATTCGAAAGAGAAAATTTCAGAGATAACAGATATGGTGTTTCACAAGGTTAGGTTTTTGGGCCTACTACATCTCACCTCCATCTTCAATTTTGCCATCATTTGGAAGTAACCCATTGTTTCATTGTCATGAACAAAACAACCATTATACATGCTGGAAGTGTGAAACTTCTGGGCATTATTCTAGACGAGAATCTAAATGGTACAATCTACATTAGGTAACACCCACAGGTTACGACATTAGAATTCAGAGTTAGGCAAACTATTTCCAAATGATAAAATCAAGACTCTTCGAAAGGATCAAATAGTAGAAGTCCGAGGAGTCAACACATTCCTGTGAAATATTGTTTTTCCAGTTGACCTTAAAACATATTGACTTGATCCTTAACATAATTATTGAAAGGTGATATAATATCAGAAAATAGATTTTAATTCCAAGAAATAGGCTTTCAGGTTTTTTTGGAATTGTTTAAATTTAGCAGATCGAGATCAACGGTTAGGTCATTAACATGGCAGATTTGGTATGAAAAAGACTGTTTGAAAATTTTAGTAATCTAATATTAATGTTAGGAACATCAGGTCTGAATGTCATCTTATTGTATAGGTACGGAGGGGTCCAATACATTATTATTTTGTAAGAAAGGAAGGAGCCATTTCGTTTCATTTAATTTATGTGAAATTGGTTGTCGCCATCTCACTCCACGAATCAATCTCAAATAAGAATTTTGAATTTTTTTATTTTGTTCTGATATCAAGGCGATCGATAAACAACTGCAAAGTCAGTCATCGTCCTTCCATACATAAGAAGTATAACCGAGAAGATCAGGAGGATTGGAAATAAGTGTAACATCAAGATCAGTTCCAATATTTGAAGGTGCAGATTTTTGTTTTTGGAAGTTTTATTCGAAATAGAAGATTTCGAAGATGTTAGATATGGTGTACCACGAGGTAAGGTTTTGGGCCTACTGTATTGATTGGCCTAGTAGTTTAATGTCATTCTGTGATCAATTCCAAGTTAATTTCGTGATATATTTCATTATAGCACGAAAATCACTCGTATCAGGTGATATTTCTATTGGTGTCGAAAAATAGTACTTTTACATTCAAAACTTCATATCTACCTAATCCACCCTGACCAACCCTAGGGATGACACTCAAACAAATTTATAAATTTCAAAAACGCAACCTGAAGTGGATCAACAAACACGTTCAAATGAAAAATTTTCAAACTACATTTCATAACTGAAATATTCCAGGTGATTTGGGAATTATTCTTTTTTATTCAAACACTTTCCCAAACTTCCCGGAACAGAGCAAAAAATTCACAATACCCTTTTGATTTTCCATCAATACCGGATTTCCCGGAGTATCATGTCCACGAGTCGTTACTTATATCGAACGGCAGAGAGCTATATAAAGAAAGACTCAAGGGAAGTCCGGTAGAGAAACATGAAATATTGAGGGTTCGAGATGCTGTTCCCAGAATAATAGCGGGAGCGGATGAAATGAATGAACTTGGAAGAATTACAGCGACTTCGTAAGAGGATTTTCGTTGATGGATCTAGCACTTGAGAGAGAATGGGAAGAAAACGATTTGTGGACATTGGATTGAGATATGGGTTCGACATTTTATTCAGCCAACGTGAACCTTGGATATGTTACTATTTTATTGAAAATGGTACAGACATATAGTTCATTTTCCAAATATGGTATGATAATTTTATTTACCCAAAACGAATCTTGGATAAATTAGTATTGTAGTGTATAGAAGTGTAATTCATATCACTGCAATCTCAACTAGTGAGAATTGCAATTTGCACGGTATGGAATCATGCTAATATCTTTCAAATGGCCAAATATATTTCAACCAAATGAAGTTTACATACAACATATCACTTGTAAAAAATAGTTATTCCCATATATTTTATTTCCATCAAAATAAATTTATTCAGGCTCATATATTTATTAGTTGACACCAGTAAATATTGCAACTTAACGAATATTTTCATTTTCGGTTATATTCACATATATAAATATCGTCTATATAATATGTTAGCAGTGAAGGGCAATATACTTATTACATGGTACCAATGTATTTATGGAAATGAGGCTCTGATTCGAAGTAAAGGTGGCGCTAACATCATGTATCCTGTTTCTTCGCGAAGTGACAAGAATGTTAGAAATAATGAGGAAGAATGCTCGAGTTTGCCAAATAGGCTTTTTAGTTCTACTGCCTACTACTAGATTGCAATAACACCATGTTAACATCATGTAAACACTTTTTCGCGACGAGGCACTATGTTGTAGATATTAAAATATAAACATCATAGGATTCCTAAACAGATTTCAGGTTTCCAAAACAAATATCAGGATGTAATTCAATTTAGGAATGATGCACATGATTTGTAAGTTCGTCTTTTTCGAAAGAAAACATCCGGGCAAATCGGAGAAATATATTATGCAGTTAGCCCAGAGCAAAATATCTTTCAGTTCTCTGAGTACAAATAGGGTACATGGAGTTAGCGTCATTTAGTGGGAAGTGGAACTCCAAAAGTTCATTTGGGAAACTCAAACAGCCTTCATCTCATCATTTTCACGAAGAAGTAGATTACACGGTGCTGAAGAAACATATTTCAGTGAAAGTAAAATATATAACTATTTTTGAAACTGACGGTGCACTATATTCTGCACTCAATTTCCGTAGTATGCATGTTGCAGTTTTATCGATTCTGAGATTTGACTATCAGTTTTATTTCTTCAATTGGAACATCCTGTATATTTTCAACCGTTTCGAAAACTTTTTTTATCCTGAAGTCCTATATACCAAGTTTAGTATCATTATCTTGTAAAATTTAAAGAGTAAGATGAGCTGTATCCTCAAACTTAGGTATACATTGCGAAAAAAGTTTCTGAAGATTGCACGATAGTCATGAGGAGGTCAAATATCAAAGTTCACACTTTTAAGCAAATAATACTGCGAACAAAATTAAAGTCTGCTCCACATTGAAAGCATTCATTTCTAGGACTGACGATGGCAAGGTAGTTTGCCGAATTGCATAACATATTTCTGTTCCAGAAATGAATGCTTTTAATATGGAGCAGGTTTTCATCTTTACCTTATTAGATCTCCACCTGGATTTACACTTTCTTCAAAATTGAAATAATCGTTAATCAGCAGAGATCAACTGGTGACCTGCCTGAATACTATATGTAACGGATAAATTGATATTTTACGTTATTAGACACTTTCGAGAAAAACAATGAAACTTTCGATTTAAGTTTTGAAAAGACACTGCAAAATAAAAAAAAAATCTCTCTCTCTCTCTCACCCCCTCAACGTGATAGCCAACCCCCCATTTTTTAAAGAAATAGAAAGTCAAGTGATACCTCATTTTGATAGGCATTCCAATCTATATACTGCCATATCTATTTTTCTTGAAGTTTATTTACCAACAGTACAGCAAAACTTGTATGTCATCTGTGAACTTGCAGGAGAGAAACAGATTTTTAGTTGTTGTTTGTGTTTTTTGTTCATTATCATTTTCATACAATAAGCTGAGGTGTATTGTTTTGTTAACTTTCAGTTTGAATAGTTACCACCTGTAGATTCAACCCCAATTTCGCATAAAGTAGAGGGGTTGCGACCATAATCTCGCATAATAGGTTGCATAAGGGTTGCTCATGAAGATGCAGGCTTTAAAGAACAATATAACAAAAACAAATATTTCATTAGTCTTGTTTTCCTGTTATTATTGGTATGTCATTGATAGGTGGCTGTCTAGTTCTGACGATACCAAAGAGGTTATATTTTTCAGCTGCTCGAGTAAAACTTCTTAATTTTGTGAAAGAACCACGACTGACAAGCCTGGAAATTACTAAAAATTTAAAAATTCCGGTCGTGAAACATAACAACTGTTATATGTATAATGTTTATATATTGATTGTTACTTTTTTATCGACTTTCTCTAGTAGATGTACCTACTCTACTTATTCTCACTCTGGGGACGGGAGTAATCGATGAAAAAAGAATCAGGACAACAGAGTTCTTGACCGCTAGATGTTATCGTTTGTCCATTGAAAGTCTCGTCACGTAAATGGAAAACAACTCAGAAGTTTACATGAAGGCCGGCAAGTTATTACCGTTTTCTTCTGCACTTTCACTTTGAGATGCATACCAAGAAAATGATGTATAACTTGAATAAAGTAACCCCACTTGAAATAATACTCAATATTTTTCATATTTCTATACCTCAGCAATTTTCAAATATCGCGCGAAATACCATATAGATTAGTTGGAGACAATTTCATTTACGCTTTTTATACAAATAAATTAAAATGATTTTGAAATCTTATCAAGGTTGAGCAGTCACCCTTGAGGAAAACTCAGCTACACTGGTCCTCATTAAAAAGCTCTAGTGGATGTTTCATTTTCTCGAAATATAAAAAAAAAATAACGGTGAGTCGAATAGGTCTAGTAGCCTCGAAACCGATATTTCATTTTGTCTTTTACAGAATTTCGAAAACAAACATAACGAAACACTGAAGCGATACATTTAGATTTGACAGTCACACAGTGCAAATGTTTTGCAGTTCAAAAGGCTTTCATTTCAACATACGAAACGAAATAACTTTTTTGGTGTTAATAATAATCGTAAATCTAAATAGAAAATGACACATGGGATCCCTTTAGGAATTGCATCAATCAATATATGGAGCACTATAAGTTGGCCAAATTTGAAAATTTGGTAATTTACCATTGTTGATGATCGGCTGAAATATTTTCTAGGATGTGTACACAAAGCGGACCCCAACTATTCCACATATGATTCCCGGTATATTATCACATTTCAAGATTCTACGCATAATTCTGAACACGTTCTATATGTAATGTTTTATACTCAGTTTAACCGTTTTCGAAATATTTTGAATTCTATGTTGAAAATTGCGTATGCAGACCAAAGTTTGACAGACACATTGGCGATAATCAATATACTGCATATATTATTCAGATGATTTTTTTTCGTTATTTCGGCAGTAGACAACATTACACTTGAGAGAAAGTTTACTGAATTAATGACCAATGTTGTAGATTTCTTCAACGATAACTATTTATTTTTTAACATACATTAGACAGAAGTTATTAGAATCCACACTAGTCAAAAACATATAGATGATTTAAACTTTACTAATAATAATAATCGAATGCAAAACAGTCACAGCTCTGTGAGATTCTTGGGCATTACATTAGATAAAAACATGGTTTGGAGAGATCACTGTGAGAAATTGACATCTAAGTTATCTTCCTTGAAATTTATTTTCATAAATTTGATAAATGTATTAAAAATAAATCAACTTACTAATTTGTATTTCCCATAAGTGGAATCTTTATTACGTTACGACATTCGTTTATGGGATAATGTTAAAGCTACTTCGCAGGTATTTATTGCACAGAAAAGCCTTATTAGATATACCAAAAGTTTCGGAAATGGTGTCATGTGGAAATCTGTTCGGAAAACAACATTTTATCACTAAGCTGTCATTACATCTATAAGCTATGTATGTATTTATTCACAAATAAGCTACAATTTTCATTATTACACCATACAGAGAAGTAAATTTCGTGTATCTTTGTCGTGAAATATAATGATATTCTGTTCACTAGATCACATGGGTTTGAAACTGTTAAATATACTACCAGATTGCGTGAAATCCATCAAAACCCTCGATACGTTCAAGTCAAGACTGAAAACATTCTTGACTGAAAACTGTTTTTAAACCCTTAATACATTTGTATTTTGTACATATCGTAGTGAAAACCGTTTGTTCATGGAGCATTTCCTTTGTAAAAATTGTATTTGTAAATAGTGTCTTTCTCTCTTCTATCAACTGTTGTATAAATATTACTTCTTTCTATGGAGTTTCCAATCATCGTATTTGTTAAAAAGAAACAAAATGAATTGTATTGAAGAATGTTATTTTTATTTCAGCATAGGCTCATTTATTTCCTATTAATTGTGTATGGATGAATTTGTTGAACATTACATCAGAATTATGATATCAATTCGATTACAGCTGTACAAGGCATTCACCAGACAATGATATAAATACGGTTGAAAAAAACATTGAAACTCCCAATTTTATGATCTCAATCGATTCAGTATCAAAAATGAAGTAAACTTGGAAACGGTTATCTACGCCTGTATTTAACAGTTTTCAAAATAGAGGGGAATACTTAATATCTTTGTGTGTAAGAAAATTAGTTATTCTTGAGTTAAGTATTTCTCAGTTGGCCATGGCACCTGCGTTTGCGTGAGAAACAATCAACTGCCATGTAAATGTCATTTCAATTAATCATGCGTGCTCTTTTGAATTATTCAAATGAGAATTACTTGAATCTTTTTATTATTTATGGCGAAGGTATTAGGGTTATCTCAAGAACATGCACATTTGCTATTCAGTATCCGCTGAAACAGAAGCCCTCACAACACACTATTAAATTAATAATAGCAAACTTCAGAATCTTTGAATCTGTCGAAGCGAGAGTACAAGAGAAACAAATCAATTGTTGATGACGAGGCTGTTGAAATTTTTATTTTGTGATATTTGGCAGCATTTCCAATAATGTCTTTTAGACGAGTTTCAAGGAAATCGTGACTGACAAAAAACTCAGTACATAATACTATATTACGTATAAAGTGTTGTAAAAAGCATATTACACACGAATGGAAAAATTGCGGTAGTTACATGAGTGCGTAATTGCTTTACAACACGCTATACGTACTATACTTTTTCTACGACTCTTAAATAACTGGTGGTGCGTTTGTTTAAACCTTGAGTAATAAAAAAACAAAGGTAATCTACGTAGTTTTGTGATTAATTTTGAAAAACAACAAAGTGAATCTGAAAAAATATGAATTTATACTATACCGGGTGTCCGTCGAAAGTGGCTTGGCCCTATAACTTTTTCATTTTTGAAGATAATGGAATGATATTTGGAGGATATCTATAAGGCATGAAACTGCATCTTTTGATAACTCAACTTCATGCAACTTCCGGTTCACCTGAACTGAGATAAACTCAAATTCTCAAAACAGACACCCGATATATTTTCACTTTTTTGTCACTTTTTCTAATCAAATTTTATTTTTATTCGGAAATTTGGTTTTTATTCTAGAGGGCTATGGATATCTTCAAATCACTAATTTCAGTCCTAAAATTTTGAGAATAATACAACTTTATTGCTTTGACCAAAATGTATCTGGTATGCAAACTCTCATTTTGGAATTTCAATTACTGATATTTTTCATTTCGCAACATGGCAACCTTACCCAACGAGACAGACGGCTAGCGATACGCCTGCAACTTTGGACTGAGCATGCGCCAAACTCGAACTTAAGTGATGTCAACAAGAGGGTCATTTAATGGTGGAGAAGCAAGAAGAGGAAGGAAAAACAAGATTGCAAACCGTGTTGAAAATGCGTGAATTTGTTTTTTCGCTCGCAATTTACACAGAAACCTAACCTGATTAAGCTAACCTAGCTTGCGATTCGAAAATTCGTTGAATTAGTTTTTCGCTCGCAATTTACACACAAACATAACCTGAGCAAACTAACCTAGCTTGCGAGTCGAAAATGCGTGAATTATTAGCCAGACCTAACCTGACCTGACTAACCTACCTTGACATTTGAAAATTGTTAAAATTGTTACCATATAACGACGAGAGCAGTGATGAAACAAGATGAAACAAGATCAATAGTCCAAAAGATAATAAAATAACTTTCTGCATGAATATCATCATTTAAATAATTACACAATGAATGCGCGGTGGTTAAGCGCCCAGCTGGTAACCGAGAGGTCTCTGGTTCGGTTCCCAGCCGATGGGATCTTTTTTCATTTTCTGTTGTGAAAGTATGTTTGATTGAGACTCGTATCGGCTGGGAATAATCCTCCACGATTCACTGTTGCGTTAATAATCAACAGTTCTGCTCTTAAGGTGGCGTAAGGAGTTAGTAACAAGGCCTAACCAGAACATATGGCTCATGAGCATAGAAGTCTATGTCAAAACACGAGAATTAAAAAAAACAAGCAAATACCCACATTACTTTAAGTGAAATTTATGGTGGAGGTTCATTCGAAAATGTGGTGAAGTCGCTGCTAGGTTATTCCTAGAGCATCTCTGCTGGCAGTTGTTCTTATTATCTAACGCCGTAACCATTCTGAGATGTATCCATTTTCAATACTTCATTTTGTTTTCAAGCTACATCTACCTATTCCTTTCATAATACTTTTTCATTACGATGGTACCGTAATGTTCATCAAGGAATCTATCCAGTTCAGTCACACCATTGAATATATAGGCGAAATCAAAGTACTATCAGTGAGGTTCCCATATAATGAATTGAAATTCCACATAACAGCGTTATACAGACCTCCATCAGCTAGAACCGAAACGTTTTTGAATAATTTGAATAATTACTTGGAACAACTATCAAAAGAATCATCAGATCTTGACATCTTCATTGGAGACGTCAATATAAACATTAAAATATCAGACACTTCGAAAATTACCCAAACATAATGAGTGAGAATAATTTCATATCAGCAATCAATGAATATACAAGAGTCCAAGGTGACAGCAAGAGTTGTATTGACCATTGTTTTATCAAAGCAAAATCACCACATGATAACTTCAAGCCATTCGTATTAAGAACACCGATAACAGATCATTACCCCATTATACTGAATCTGAACTTCAAAGAAATAATTAAAAAACAAAATGAATCCCGATACAAGGAAATAACTGATATAAATAAACTAAAACAAGTTGTTAAAAGCATGAACTGGAGCGATTTTTATACAATAAAAAATGTTACCGAATTAACAAATATTTTCTATGAAAGAATGATGAATGCATAGAAGAGAGTACAACTAAGATAATGATAAATCATAAAAAACTAAGAGGACCCCGTGGATAACAAATGCAATACTGAATTCTATCAAAAATAGAGATAAAATGTACAGAGCATCGAAGAGAAATCCTGATGATAATAACTTAAAACGGCAATTCTTATCTTACAGAAATAAGCTGAATACGTTACTAAAATCTGCCAAAAGTAATTATTATAAAAATAAAATTTTGGAAAACTCTAATAATAAAAATATCTGGGATATTGTAAAAGAAATAACAAACTCTAAAAAACGCACAGAAATTATAGATGAAATTGAAGTCAATGATGGCACAACTACGGATGAAAATTCAGAAATGGCCAATGCATTTGTAAAATATTTCACCAATGTTGGAGCTGATCTTGCTAGTAAAATAAAAAATAAGAACTATCAATCAAAAAGGAATATCAAGAAATAACCTTTATTTCTAACACCTACGGATGAAAAAGAAATCAGTGAACTCATCACGGAATTAAAATGTGATAAATCTCCTAGCTTTGACAAAATAACAGCAGACATTTTAAAAGAAATCAAAAATTATCGTAGGTAATACCACAAGTGTATCGGTGATTATCGAAATAGCAATTCCTTTGAATTTGAGAATCAAATTATGTCTAAAGCAGCATAATTTGATTCGAAACCGAGAAGGAATTAACGATAATCGCCGATAACACGAGTTGTATTTGTTAAGATTATTTCATGAATTTCATTTTTATTTATTTACTATTCAATTTAACTATAGGAACATTAATCCCGCATTTAGTTCTGAAATTATGCAACTAACAAAATATTTACTTGATATTTGAAACATCCCTCTATTTCAGTTACCAATGACAGAGCGCTCATTCGTAGTTTCGTCATTGCATGTCTAGTCTACTGCTTCTCGCTCGAGGCTATGTTTTGATAACATTTTGATTTAGTGATTTGATTAATCAACGAGTATGCAAAATTTGTCAAAAATTGTGAAGTTGATATGAATTAATAGTGAGTGTTTATTTAGTTTTGGTCAGAGTTTGGTGTTGTGTCATTATAGCAGCTTGCTAGTGGTAAGTTTGTGTTTTGATAATAACCAATCAGGAATCGAACTACAAAATCGAAAACACATCATATACATATCCAGTAGCCAATAAACAGCCGAACTACAAAATCGAAAACATGATGTTTTCATTTATCAACACAAAAATTTCAACCAATCATAACACGGTGTTTTAGCATAAGGGAAATAATCTTTCTAAACCTATTTCGCACATAATCAATATCCTCTCCTCTGGTGTTTGTCCGCCGCAGTTTAAAAAAGCAGTAATCAAACCAATTCACAAATCGGGTTCCAAAAAGTTGACTAAAAATTACAGACCAATATCAGTAATATCCAATAGGTATTGCAAAACTTTTCGAAAGAGCTTTAAAAAACTTTATTACATCCTTTACTAATAAATTCGAACTGATTAATAACCGTCAGTATGGATTTCAACCAAATAAGTCGACCCAAGATGCTATTGCGTATTTGACAGCAAAGATATCAAAAAGTTTGGACACTGGAAAAAAATCTGCTTGTGTATTTTTAGATCTTGCTAAAGCATTCGATACGGTATGCCACTCACAACTATTAGATATTTTGGAGGACTTGGGATTTCGAGGGGTAGGTTAGGTTAGGTTTTGAACGTGAGTGGGCCCGTATCAGGCCCTCCACTGCGGCCAATGGCCTATTGTGGCTCACCCTATGGTTATATTTCTCCCAGTATATCCAATCTCTTGACGAAATTGGGGAATGCATTGGGAGAACAATTTACCAGGTTTTCTGGCCTTACTGTCGTATCGCCAAATATTGAGAATCTGGTTCTGGCCGCTGCAGGGCATGTACACAGAATGTTTTCAGCCGTTTCATCATCCTCCATGCATAGCCGGCACTCTGCATCTTGTGCAAGTCCGATTTTATGCATGTGGTATTTGAGTTTGCAGTGGCCAGTAAGCAAACCTACTATAACTCTGAGATACGCTCTGCTGAGTTCTAGCAGTTTGTCAGAGTCCTGTTTTTTCCTTGTACAAGCAATAAATGCTTTGGAATGGGCTAGGCCCGGTAGACTACGCCAGTACTCGAGTCTTTTATTGTCTGCCCAAGCTGTTATGACATTCTTGGCAGTGCTATATGCTAAACCGATTACCGGTTCTGGTCCAGTGAACGTTGTTTCGCCCCCCCCCCCCCCCCCCTTTTGCTAGGGCGTCCGCTATTTCGTTTCCTTCTAGGCCTGTTTGACCTGGTATCCAGACTAGGGTAACGTTGTTGCGTTGCGCCAGTCGGTTTAAGGTGTCTCTGCAGTTCCATACTGCCCTAGATTTAAAGCAGTTGGATTCAAGCGCTTTAAGTGCTGCTTGACTATCTGAAAATATTTTTATTGTTTTTCGTGTGTGGAGCCGATTTTCCAGCTCCCTGGCACACATTTCAATGGCATATACCTCTGCCTGAAATATCGTAGCTAGTTTGCCCATACTGAACGAGCGTTTCACTATTGGGTTCATCCCATATATTCCGGCTCCGACGCCTTCCTGAGTTTTGGAACCATTGGTGAACCAACGTTCATTTGCCCTACATAGGTTGGTTTCATTCCGGACCCAGTCTTCTCTTTCAGGAAAGACCACAGTGTAGGACGTGTGAAGGTTGATGGTTTTAGGCATGATGTCTGAGGGCATTCCTAGAATGTTGTGAGCTATTATGCCCTCCAGCATGCCGCTGCCTCTCATGACACATGCCTGCGGTAGACTAATGGCCGCTTGATAAAGTCTGTATGTTGCCCATCTTGCCTCTCTCTCCAGAACTATGTGGAGAGGAAGTAATCCAAGGAGGACTTCCATTGCTGCCGTTGGCGTGGAGCGAATGCTTCCAGTAATCGCCAGGCACGCTTGTCTCTGTAGTCCGTTAAGTTTAGCAATGGCCATTTTTTTATGTCCCTTGCTCCACCAGACTATAGAGCCATACGTTATCATTGGACGTATGACGGTCACGTACAACCAGTATACGTGTTTTGGTGACATGCCCCATGTTTTGCCACATATTCTGCGGCATGTCCATAATGAAAGGCTAGCCTTCCGGATAGTCTTTTCCAGGTGCGAGTTCCAATTAAGTTTTTTATCCAGGGTTATTCCTAGATATTTTGCTTCACTCGCAAAAGGAATTGTTACACCATTGATGGAAGGAGGTATTAAATGTTCCAGCTTCCTTTACCTGGTGAATGGTACTATGACCATTTTGTGGGGGTTAATGGACATTTCCTCCCTCTCACACCATTTATATATGGTATCCAATATATCCTGAAGGACGTAGGAGATCGTCTCTTCGGATTTATCGTTTATTACTAGGACCAGATCGTCAGCATATGCTTGCAGATCAACCTCCCACAGCGAGAGAATGGCCAGCAGATCATCCACCAGCAGTGACCATAACAGTGGGGAGAGGACCCCCCCCTGGGGACAGCCCCTGGCTGGCTTGAAGCTGACACATTCCCCCTGTAGAGAGGTCGTTATAGTTCTGTTATGAAGCATAGTTCTTATCCAGTCACATAGTATCGGTTCAATCCCTCTAGAGACAGTGGCCTCATATAGGGAGTGAGGTAGTGCATTGTTAAATGCTCCTTCTATGTCCAGGAATGCAGCGACTGCTATTTCCTGGCGTTCCAGGGCGTCGCTTATTCCTGAGACAAGGTTATTGAGGGCAAGTTCTGTTGATTTGCCAGCCTGGTAGGCATACTGGTAAACATTGAGGGGGTGCTTTATTAGTGCCCCACACCTTATGTGCCTATCCAGTATTTTCTCCACGCTTTTCAACAGAAAGGATGTCAGACTAATGGGTCTGAGCGATTTTGGGTGTGGGTCATTCCGACCCACCTTAGGAATATAGATCACCCTAGTCGCGGTCCAGTTAGACGGAATATGGTTCCATGCTAAACTGGCTCTAAAGAGTCTTATAATGATAGGTATGATATGTTCCAGTCCGATTTGTAACAGAACTGGAGCTATGCCATCCTCTCCTGGTGATTTGTATGGGTGGAATGAGTTAACCGCCCATCTTATCGCCTGTGGTGTAATTATTTTGTTGGCAACCACCCAGTCATCTCTGTGAGGTCGTTTTATCCGGCCTATATTTGTGACTAGAGGTTGATTGTCCAGAATCAGGCTGCCTGGGAAGTGGTTATTAGCTAATCGAGGGGTAGCTAGAAAATTAATGAAAAGCTACTTAAGCGACAGGAAACAACAAGTATCACTCAATGGTAGTTTGAGTACAGAGTGCACTGTTGAGTATGGCGTTCCGCCAGGAACTGTACTAGGTCCAGTGCTCTTTATACTCTACATAAATGATCTTTTTAATATTGAATCATCTGGAGAAGGCATCAGTTTCGCAGATGATACCGCCATAGTTTTCGAAGCTGAAAATTGGGATAATTTGAAAACCATCATAGAGAGATTATAAGGTACTGACAAAATTTCGACAAAACATTTTATATGCCCTTTTCATGTTATGAAAACACCACTCCCCCATTCAATGATCTGAAAATAATTTGAGAATAAGGCAGACCGAGACGATTGAATATTTAGGAGTAACTATCTATAAACATCTAAGATGGAACATACATATTTTGAGACTATGCAATACCCTGAGAAGTATCTTATACCGATTCAAATATATCGCCAAATTTTTCGAAGAAAAACATCTCAGAATGATTTATCACGCATTGGTTGAATCCAGATTGACATATGGGATAATAGGGTGGGGAAGTGCACTAAAAGAACATATTAAAAATTTAGAAGTTCTTCAAAAAACCTTTATGAAAATTTTACTGAACAAGCCCTCACGATACTCATCTGATTTGATTTACTCCGAATCTAAAATCCTTGACATTCGTCAACATTATTTCTTTATATCAACCTGCTTTGAATTCAAAGCTAAATCTAATCTTCGGAGACTAGAACATTCTTACGAATCAAGACACAAATCCAAGTATTTCATAACACCGCTTGCTTCAAAATCTATAGGACAAAGATGCTTTTCATATTTAATACCAAGATTCCTCAATTTTATTCCTGTCGAAATAAAAGAGATACCATCTTATAGAGGATTCAAGAAAAGGCTTAAAAAATATTTACTTGATTCAAACAGACTTACTGTTCATGAGCTGGTGGAGGCTGGTATAACGATGTAAAGAGATTTTATTCCATCTCAGCTCATTTGTCTTCCTTCAATTACTTCTTATGTATTTTCTATGTGTTAACTTGCATGTTTATTTTGTAATTTTCATGTTTCATATTTATTGACCACTATGTTGGCTGTATACTAGGCATGTGTTTTTCATCAAATTTTGTTGACTTTAAAACTTCAGTTGTCTTCATTATATTATTTTTTATAATTTTTTCTGTACTTTTATGTGAAAAAAGCTGTGTGTTGAATTGTATGTGTTTTGTAATTTACATTATCGCATTTGGTGACCGCTTTGTTGCTTGAATACTGGACATGTGTTCTTTATCAAATCCAGTAATGTTAGAGAATTTTAATTTGAACTTGAACATTTTTTTAATTTTACTCAGTATTTATCGATACTAATTTCAAACATAGGCTACACTCACACCACAGACGGTCTTTGACTTTGTGGTTTTCTGTTTATTTGTGAAAAAATTGTTATCGCCGTCATCTAAATGAAATTGTATTTACACATTTTTTTATACCAATAAACTATTATATATTATATTAGTTGCAATAAGTTCGCTTTGTAAAATCAAAGGATTTCAGAAAATCGTAAAATTTTTCTCTTGTGGTAATCACAATAACATCAGAAATGTTACAACATAACAAAAACGACTGGAAATCAAACTGAAGAAAACCAATCAACTCAGTACGACGTGCTTCTATTTTCAATAGCGTGAGTTCCTCCACGACCATCCGCCTTCCCATACTTCTGATTACGTTGTCGATTATTTTTTAGGGCAAATTCTCTCTTATTACGCACGGTTAGCCACACCACTATCGAACTGCTTCTATAGGTTACAATAGGCGAAAAAACTGTTTTGGAAGAAACGCTCACCAGTCCAATATACTTTTGCAGAAGAGAGGTGAATGGAATTTTATTTAAAACCTATTAGTGTGGAATATCAAATTAATCGTATTCAAATGGTTTTTTTGCCAACTCGACGAGCCACCATGTTGCCATTTGAAAAATGTTTGTAATTTCAATTTTGAAATTGAATCTTACATAGTACTTACACTTGGACCGCAATCAGTGGAGTTGTATTTTTCCCAAAATTTTAGGGCTGTAATACGTGATTTGAACTTATCCATAGCATTCTAGATTGAAAAATAAAATTCACATTTAAATAAAAAATTGGTTACAAAGAGTAACAAATGATACATAGTTGTATTCATGTCATGTGGAGACAAATGAGGTAAAAATATACTGGGTTTAAAAATCGAAAGTTTAAGTTATTTCCGGTGAAAATGGAAGTCCATGAACTTGAGTTATGCGTCAAAAAAACGCAGTCTTATATCTTTCGCGGACACCCGGTATAGTATAAAAATTATGAATTTGAGAAATTAAATCTGTATGTAACTAAATAATTAGGAATCATCAATTATTATTATTGTAAGTGGAATTAAAGTTGATAGTAAAATGTTTTCAGTTTTTTATTACAATAGCAGCATTTGATTTTTCAATAAATTATTCATTTTTGAAATTTTTGACGAAATTTCATTATCATTATTTGAAGTCGACGTGGATGACACTGTCACTGTCAAATATTCAAAATGCAAGACAGGAAAATATCACGATTCGAGTGGTCGCTATAGAATCTAAAAATGTAATGATTTACAGATGATACTATTCAAAATAAGAAAGTTGAGGTGCTCTTTTGGTATAACCGGCAGTGCCAACATCAACAATAGTGAACTACGAATTTTTTTTAATTTTTTTTTTTTTTATTTATTTATTTTATCCCAAGAAACATTTCTGTTTATAGAGGGATTAAGTTTTAACATAAATTGTATAACGACAATTGGTACAATTATAAAAAAAGGAATGATACAGATGATCTGTGAAATATGAGTAAATAATATCTATCAGAAAGAAACAAAAGCAAAGACAGTCAAAGGTGAAATATTGTTATATCATGGGAAATCATCTGTTGAGTTTAAATTTTTTAAGTTCATTTTTAAATTTAGTTTTAGTTCTAATTTCTTTTATTGCCTGTGGTATTTTATTATATATCTCGTAAAAAATAGACGTTTTTCCAAAGTTTGATTTGAAACGTAAAGCGTTTATTTTATTTACATTTCTTGTTTTATGGTAATGGATATTCGAAATATGATCAAAAGTAAGATCCGAATGTTTTTTTCCTGTATCAACATAGTGGATGAAAATTGAAATTTTAAATTCATATAATGAACAAAGATTCAGTAAGTTATTAGGTTTATATAATTTTTTTGAGGGTTCTAAAAAGGGCAATTTGAATATGCATTTTATAGCTTTGTTCTGCAATGTTTGTAGTGGTTTCATAATAGAAATTTTGGCTGAGCCCCAAACAGAAATGAGGTATTGCAATTTTGAATAAATTAAACTGAAATATATGATTTTTAAATATTTCAGTGGGGTATACTGTCTTATTCGAAATAGTATTCCAATCAAAGGTGAGAGTTGTTTTCTCAGATTGTTGATATGATTGGACCAAGAGAGTGTTGTGTCGATATGTAAACCCAAAAATTTTGTATTGTTGGTATACTGAATTGGTGAATTTTTCAATGTCATTGGTCTTAGAGAATCAGTTGTAATACTTCGTTTAGAAATGAACATAATCGACGATTTCGAAAAATTCAACAATAGTTTGTGAGCGACTAGCCAATGAGATATAATTTGAAGATCTTGTTCAATATAAGACAGAATTTCGAATTCATTCTCTGCAAAATATACAATAGTTGTATCATCAGCAAAAAGTTTAATTTGACCTTTCAACTTGAGTTCTGATATCGAGTTTATATATATTAAAAAAAGGATCGGAGCAAGTATAGATCCCTGTGGCACCCCACAGTTTATATTTTTAATTGAACTAAGTGTATTTTTGATATATACTAGTTGTTTTCTGTCAGCCAAATAACTTTTGAACCAAATGTAAATTTTTCCCCTTATTCCAATATCATATAATATTCTTAAAAGAATGTTGTGGTTAACCATATCGAAGGCTTTCCGCAAATCTAGTGATAATAACGCGCATTTTTTTGTCGAATCTAATTCCAGTTTTATTCTTGAAATCATGTCTACTGCCGCAGACTCAGTATCACTAGATTTTCGAAAACCATATTGTTCTGCATACAAAAATTTTGATTTTTTCAGATATTCTCTTAACCTTCTATCCATTATCTTTTCAATTATTTTTGAAAATATTGGCAGAATTGAAATTGTACGGTAATTTCCCAAGTCATTTTTTTCCACATTTAAATATTGGTTTGACTTTAGCAGAATATACCTTTGTCAAAGGATGCATCAATCAATTTGTTTGATAATGGTACTATTTCATCTTTGACTGCTTTGATAATTTTAACATTTATTCCATCAATTCCTGCTGCTTTCTTGTTGTCAAGCTCGTCAATTATTTCATGAATTTCCTGATACTCGGTGGGATTCAGGAACATAGAAGAGGGAGAGGAACTGGTAGAAAATTTGTCTTGGGTATCTGCTACATTTCTTGATAATTCGGCTCCAATATTTACAAAATAGTCATTGAAATGCTCACATATTTCCAATTGGTCTTCAATTCGTCTGTCATTTATGGTGATGTATTCAATATTATTTCGAGATGATTTGCCACTTGTTTTATTATATAAAAGGATATTAATAGTTTTGACTCACTTATGGTTTTTCATATAGTGTTTGATGCAATTCCCTGAGTAGTTCAGTCGGCAGGTCGTGGAAAAGTAGTGTCACGACGAAAAATTCCCAGGTTGATAAAATTGAAATGTTGTTTGTACATGTTCAGTGATGTCATATCCAAGTTTTCGACCTCAAGGAGGTTGTGGAAAATATTTGGTGGCCGAAAAAACGCGAAATTATGGACGGTCAATTCTAAGTGAAAAATAATCTTGAACTGAATAGAAGAGAAGAAAATTCTCCGTCGATTAAAAGAGATAAAACTAAAATCGGTCAGATAGGAAAAATTTTACTTACCATAAAATAATGGCAATTTCTTTCCAATTTGGGATTGATGGTGTAGAGATGCAAAATTAGAAAAAAATGGCCATTTTTTGATCTCCGTAAAAATTTTCTCACCTGACCGATTTTGATTTTTTATTGACGGGGAATTTTATTTTCTTCAATTTATTAAACAATAACTTTTCACTTGGGATTGACCGTTTTCGAGTTATAGGCGAAAAACTAAAACAAGTCCAAAAATTTTCGGCCACCAAAAATTTTTCACAACCTCGTTGAGGTCGAAACCTTGGATTTGACACCACTAAAGATGTGCAAAATAAATAATAAAATTTCATTTACCTGGAAATTTGTCGTTGCTAAAATTATATAGGGTGTTTCATAATAAATGCGCAGGACTTCCGGATGTGATAGCTCGTTCAAAAATATGAAAAAAAGTTTTCATTAACTTACCCTCTAAAATTCAACATTTTCGAGATACAGGGTGTTGAAATTTAAAAAAAGTTATAGTTTTTTGCGAATATCTCTGGAACCGTTTATCGCACAAAAAACAGATTTTGAATACATTTCCTACTCATAATAAGCTATGTTTTGTGCAGATTTTTTATTTTTTAAAATTCATAATTGGTGAAGATTTTGAAGGGGTAGTGGGTGATTTTTTTCTCCAACTTCTAAGCCACTGGAAAAAGTATAATTTTGAACCATCTACTTGAACCGTCAATGTTTTCTACACAAAAAAGGTACTCTTGGTCATAAGCTCTGAAGTTGACCGTTTTCAAGGAAAATCAATTTTCATGTTGAAAAACATGGTAATTTTTTTTAAATAATTTTTTTCCAAAGTATACAAAATTTATTTAAAAGTTAAAACAAGTAACAAAAGCGAACGTTGACTTCTTAATTGCGAAATAAAAAAAAACAATGTCAATCATACTCAGTTGAATTGTTGGAAATGTCCGCCGTTAGCTTCAATGCACGCAGACATTTTTCGAAGAAAAAACATTATTTAAACAACTTGAAAGTTGATTTTTCTTGAAAACGGTCAATTTTAGAGCTCATGACCATGAAAACCTTTTTTGTGTAGAAAACATTGACGGTTCATATAGGAGGCTCAAAACTGTACTTTTTCCAGTGGCGTAGAAGTTGGAGAAAAAAACATCCACTACCCCTTCAAAATTTTCACCAATTATGAATTTGAAAAAATAAAAAATACGAACAAAACATACCTTATTATGAGTAGAAAATGCCTACAGAATCTGTTTTCTGTGCGATAAACGGTTCCAGAGATATTCGCAAAAAACGATTATTTTTTTTTTAATTTCAACACCCTGTATCTCGAAAATGGTGCATTTTAGAGGGTATGTTAATAGAAAGTTTTTTTCATATTTTTGGACGAGCTATCACATACTGGAGTTCTGCGCATTTATTATGAAACACCCTGTATACCTGCCACCTGGATTAGAGGGACCTTCTGTAAAAGTGAAATAATTTCTGACACATAAAATTATTGATACCTCTTTCAAACATATCAAATAATTGTCGATTCTCTATTAATTTCTTGGCAATTATTAACACCAAAAAATTATAACAATACACGTGGCAATGAAAAACGTGAAGCTTGTGACATTATAATTATTAAACCCTGAAATATATACCGTCCACTTTTCCTCAAAAGCGGTAATATTATCCGTTGTTAGACATCACTCTGACTCAAAGTCTGATAAATTTCCCATTTCCACGATCCTGTAATTCAGCGGGCAGGTACAAACAGGACCTTTGCTTGGCCGGGGGCGGGATAGCAGACGTAGTCGTTCTCTCTTCCTCTTTTTGCACTAGGTTTCGATGGTAGTTTGGAAAAAATGCTGTTAGAGTTGTTCGTATTGAATGCGGGGAGAACTGTTAAGACTTTACATTGTTCAACAGTGTAGCGGAAAGATTATAAAAAATAAACCAGTCACATTGGTTGAAAAAGGAATCGGTGCGTTCCAATCGATTTCCCACGACAAAAACCATGGTGATTAAGATTCTGAAATGTTGTTCTGCTGGAAGTTTTCTCGAAACATATTCTTAGAGCTTTGCGATCTTATTGAGAAAAGTAATAGGTCTGTGATTTGAGGTTAGGTTGAGCTCATTTAATTTTTTTTTGTAAATGGGTGACTGAGGGTGTTCTTTGAATGTTTCAGAAAATATTGCAATGAGCAGAGGGTTATTAGTGAAATTCAGTCAACGAATAGAAAATTTGCGAAAGGATTGATTATTGATAATCAATTTTAAATCATCTTGCAAATGCATTTGATGAAAAAAAAAAAACATTTTTGGACCTGACCTGTACACATCTATCATTTCCAAAATTCCAACCCAGGCCAAAAACTAAAATAAATTGATTGGTGACTTTACTCGTAAAGTAGGTATTTTTCCATATTTTTGGACCAATCTTGGAATTTGACCAAATATTTCTCCCATATACAGGGTGTTCCAAAACTCAACGTCATCCTTCGGAGGGATTAAAGTCCAGCTCATGACTGAGAATATCACAATATGACCCTAGTAGAATATTGATTTTTGGAGATATTGGCACTTTTATGAATTTCGTGAAAATCAAAACTATTGATCAGTATTTCAAGTGCTGCACGTACAAAACTTCATAGTTTGAGATTCTAATTTTTGTTATGCAACCTTTACTAACCTTTCTATCAATTACAATCCAAAATAAAAATATAGGTGCAATACCTTTGGATGAATAAAACGTATTTGCCCGATTCACGAGTTAAGTTATTTTATTAGCTTACTTAGACTATTCACACTGTAAACAAAATCACCACGCGAACCTGGCAAGTTATTTAAAAAAATTGCTCATTAGTGTAGTATTTGACGTGAAACACCATTAACTATCTTCCACTTGAGGAAAAAAGATATTCCTAGTTTACTGCAATAAGAGCAAATTGTGAAATTATTTCAATAATTAGGAATTCGAATGAAAACACTTGGTAAATTGAATTGGCAGGTAGTTGAACAAAAGACAAATAAAAATTAAAGAATGTGTTGTAACGTTTCATTTTCAACGCAACGAATTTACATCTGAATCCTAGCTTTGCCCCGCTCACTCCTATATAGATTCAGCTGTAGAAGCGCAGGTCAACTTGTCGGAGCCCACGTCACCACGGACGTGACGTATTTGGTAGGTTTCGCTGTCGCTGAGTTCTTACTACATCGTTCTACACCGTCAAGGTTACGAGTTGGAGGAATATTATTAGGGAGTTACCTGTTGTTATGATAACTATGACATCGTTTTACCTTAGTTTGTTTTGGTATTGTTTTAGATCCGTTTTGTGTAATTTAGTATGTCTGTCTTCAAATTTTATTGTTACAGGGTCCACAGAGTAAGTAAAGTAAAACGTACTAAAACGTACTTCGGTAGAGTGCTTAGAGTCGGTACGTTGGCTACACTGTGTTTTCGAAGTAACCAATGGAATTGGTAGTGGGACTTCCGTGTTAGGGCAGTCTGGCTCAGACTCATCTGGGAGCTGTAAGTAGCTGCTAGAGACTGCGAATCCAGAAAATTCCTGTTCCAGAGTCCTGTCGGATGAATAACGTCCATATGCCAACAGATAAGCGGTTAAAAACTGAGTGAAATATCCTTATTATTTTATTTACTAGTCAAACATTTTGTTGAAGGGTTGAAACCCTTAGAACTTTCGTAAAGTTATATCTGGTAAAGGTATATATCATACTGGTTTTCATAGGTACTTTTTGTCGTAAAATATCTGCGGAAAGCCTATAACATCCTATATAAGCGTATGATTTGCACATAATAAACCTCTGCCAATGGATCCATTCGCCGATGTCCCTTTTTTTAATCTGGTAATCTTCAGAGGGTACACTTTCCGTATGGTATAAGTATTTACTCACTTGCTAGGAATATATTTTTGTGTTTATGAAACTAATTTAGGCATTCCTGTTTCATAGTTATACCTTGGATACCGAAAAGAATAATAATACCTGAGTTAAATCGTAATTGCCAAACAAAAACATTGTCAATTTAGTTCATAATATACATTATAGTTGTCACAACAACATTCTAACCATATAACTTACCATAAAATTACAGGGTGTGTTTTGTTCCAAATCTTAAATATACAGGGTTATAGTTTTGGGAATTGGTCTTTCCTTTTTCCGATTTGGAAGCCAGTATCGAACCTGCTGTAGAAGGGAACTAGGTGGTGCCCACAATTATTTTTTTACAGTTAAGTTGAATTATTCTGCAAGACAGTAATTCAGTTTGTGTCGGAAAATAAAACTTATATAAGTCGAGTCAACCATATATACCCCACCAGAATGAATACAGGAATATATATGTACTTAACAAGAGCGCAAAAATCAATTGGACAAAGGTGTTTTTCCTACCTCGCTCCTCGTCTGTTCAATTTGATGCCAGATGACCTGAAAAAAATTAATTCTACTGCTCTTTCCAAAAAAAATTGAAAGCTTGGCTTCTCAACATAGATAGAAGCATAATCAGTAATGTAATTGAAATATAATCCTTTATACTCACCATCTCTCTAAAATTCAATAATTATATAATCACACTTAGTATTAACTAGTTTTAATTAGGTTTAACTATTCATATCTATATTCAATCATTAATGTAACGGATATACTGCTTCAAACTCCGCACGATGTATACCTTAATATTACTTTTTACGAACTGGAACAAAAGAAATGTTCTTAATTGAATTTATATGAGTCCTGTACTTTATTCACTGAAATAATTTGTGTATTATTCTATGCCAATGTCTTTTTTACCCACGACCATCTCCACTTCGAGCGTAGCCGCGAGCATGCAGGGATTTTTGAGCGTCGATCCCCGGGACAAACCTTTGTAAACGAACCAGTTGGGGACATATTACTGAGTGAGTATATGTCAATTATATAATCGGTGTGAGAGAAAAGGATCGTTACAAAATGGCGCCCAACGTGGGGCGCCATTTTGTAACGATCCTGCCACCGAGTCGAATGCAAGAATTAGACCGTCAGATAGTGACAGATTTAGGTGCCTCATTTTCACATACAAGCCTCGAATAGAATTGAGAAGTACTTCTATGTTGAGTAAAATGGAGGGAAACTTACGAGTGGCTCCTGGGGATAACATATGGAAAATTCGATTTTCCATGGAAAATTCGATTTTCCATATTTTAACGCGAGCCGTCTTCATCTAATCATTAATTAGTAGAACCTGGCTTCGGAAGATCAAAGGCTTGAGTGTTGAAGGTGGCTAAAGGGTTAAAATAAGGTTGTAATCTTGTAAAGAAAAATCTAGATTTTAACAGATTTTCCCACGCAAGCCCATCGAAACTATGAAAACCTACATCGTCACTAGACCGAAAAACATAATGGCGTGAGTGGCGCGAATGGAAAAGTAGATTTTGTCGTCGGAAAATTTAATGGAAATTCTTTTTGATTTTTCCATATGTTTTCCCCACGAGCCACTCGTAAATTTCTCTTCATTTAACTCAACATCGACTTACTTTTCAACCCTATTCAAGGCTTGTATGTGAAAATGGGGCACCTAAATCTGTCACTATCTGACGGTCTAAATGGCATCTTTTTGAAAGCGATCTTTTTATTCGTCGTGTACTTCCTTCGGTACTTATTTGGATAGCTGGTTCATTAATCACAATTCATGTTCCGTCATGCAACCTTAGTAGAAAAAATCTAGCGGGTTCAAATCTGGAGACCAGTGAGGCCACAAAATTGTACCAAAACGTCCGATCCATCTTTGTGGATAAGTTTGACCCAAATTATTTCTCACTGATCGTCATTTTTTAACTATACTGACCTGTGCTTGGCCGAAGGTTTTTGCAGCATTCTTTGGCAAAACTGGACACGTTTTGCATAGTCACAAGGAAACAATTCTTGCACCCGTTGCACGTAATATTCGTTATAATGTGTACTAGAACAAATGAACTACGATACACAGCTAACGAGGTAGCATGATATACTGCCAAACAAATATCATTGCAACTCATGTCACCACATGTGCAACGGTGCAACGGTTGGTTTATACTACGTGAAACATTAATACACATCGAATAGAGTGGCTGCAAGCCACTCAGATTCATAATTGAAATAATTTCGAATTAGGCTACTAGTGGAAGTTGAAGAATCTTAGTCAATGTCAAAAACTACACTGAATATTCAAATTTTTAAAATAACGTGCCAGGTTTGCGTAGTCACATTGTACACAGTAAGGAGAGTCTGAGTGAGCTAATAAAATGTATTAACTCGTGAATCAGAGACATGATTTTTTTTCTCCACAGGTATGACAGCATTCATTTCCTTTTGGACTTTATTCAATAGGAGGGTTATTCAGGGTTGCATAACCATAATTAGAATCTTAAACTATGAAATTTTGTACCCGTGGCACCCAAAATACTGATTAAAGGGTTCGATTTTCACGAAATTCATAAAAGTGCCAATATCTTCGAAACTATCAATATTTTACTGAGGTCATATTCTGGTCGGTCATTAGCTGGAATATCAGCCCTCCAAAGGATGAGGTTGACTTTTGGGACATCCTGTATAAAATTTCTCATAAAAGGAATGCAATTATCAAAAAATTACAGAGGAAATTGCAGTACGGAGCGATAATTGCACTTTGAAAACATCTCGTCAAACAAACAATACTGAAAAATTTCAGATAAAATGTCAAGTGTCTATCACAATTTTATGAATAGTCTTTGTCAGAAAAAATGCAATATTTCTTTATTCGAGAATAAATTACACTCGTGCATAAAAATTACGAGATAATTTTACATTCAAGCGTGTTATAAAAATTGCACAAGGTTATTTTCTTGTTTTGAAACACTCGGGTTCTTTCGCCAAAATATGAAAATAAAATGGTGCAATATTTGGATAACACGATTTCTTGCAAATTTATCGGTAATTTCCATGCACTTCTGCAATTATAACCGAAAATTATGAATATTGCACCTTTCAATCCACTTTCAGAAACATGGACTCCATCAATGTGCAGATACACCAAGGTCTTATTTGCTTATTGATTTCCTCTTTTAGGGACGTTTTCCAATCGTGAAACAAATCCATTCTTCCTTCACCTTTTTGTTTGAGTTCTGTGCCTTCATCTCCAGCCAGACATGTTTCTTAGCGGTATCTTGTGGTTTCTTTTTTCTCCTATAATCCTTACTTTTATCTCGTAATTATAATATAGTTCTGACTTTATCTGCGAATTATACTAATCCGGACTTTCATCTCGGAATTGTAATGCTTCTGACTTCTATCGGTTCCGCTCTATGCTTTCGTAGTAATTAAAGTCACTTCATTCTACTCTACTCTTCTCTATTCTTCACAAGATTATGTGTCAAATTGAGCGGAAGGGATCATATTACATGCCCTTTTTCGCGTTCCACAGAAAATATATCTGTAGCACACAATGAACTACCTCATAATGAAGACATCTAGCAAATTACCATAAAGAAAAAAATACAATGTGATTATTTCCATAACCCAAATGAAACAGCATTAAACTCGCTGTTTCTAACATTTTTCCATTGATAATAGACGTCAACGCCTTTATAAATTTGCGAATCGGCATTCGGCAAACTTTAATTGTTCGGAAACTTTGATAATTGGATTGAAGAAATCTCGAAGGGAAGGCTGGTTTTGAGATGAATACGCTTTTCTATCGATTCAAAGATAATTTGTTAATCTTTTGTTAACGATATTCAAACTGTTCATTACGGTACGACTTAGATTCTGGCGAAGTTACTGCCGGATTCTTATGAATTACTTTCACCTCTTGCTACGATAAAATATAGACAATACAAAAGAGTTCAGTAGCGAGAGATGATGATAATATCTGGAACTATTGATATAAAAGTGGAAATTGATTTTTCTTATAAAGACTTCCTGCTCTCCCAAGTTCCCTTGGCATTCGCGAAGGACTTTCTGGAATACAACTTTCCATCAAAACCAGAAGGATTGTTTGCAGTAGAAAGTTTTTCATTGGGTGGTTTTCCAAAGAATATGTGGTAAAAATCTCGAAGAAAATCGATTGGTCAATGATTTAGTTTGATATTATGATACTGATTTTGTTGTCACTAGTTCCAACGCATTCAATAGATCAACCGTACTCATAAGGTTCTAACAAACTATTGAAGAGGAATGATAATGATAACTTCATTCAGTACAGCTACAAATTGGTGAAAATATCGAAGACAATCGATTGTCAATGATTTAGTTTGATATTATGACACTGATTTTGTTGTCACCAGTCCCAACTCATTCAATAGATCAACCGTACTCATAAGGTCCTATCAAACGATTGAAGACAAATAATAATGATAACTATTCAGTACAGCTACAAATTACATTTTCACACAAATTGCAGATGGAAATAAATGTGCAGAAACTCCAAAATAACACGGCGAGAGCTTCTCTATGGGCATTCCTTCAGTTTTGAAGTAACAAGCCTGCTTTGAAGGTATGTGATGCAGATCTATACAAACCTATGTGTAACTAGATAAATGCCATGGGTTATTGCATGTATCAGGAGTTTTCGAAGAAATATGATAGGTATACACAAAACCGATGATCAAATCATGAGTTAATTGTTCATTTCATCTGTATTTTTTCCTTGATGTTTTTGACATCGACTGCTATGGTCATAAGCCGTGTGTTATGGGTAGGCCTTGATACTGACTCCATACGCCACCTTAGGAGCAGCACTGTTAATTGGAACGCAACAGTGAATCGTGCAGGACACACCCCAGTCGAGCCACGAGATTTTAATAATTTAATCGGTCAAATTAAATAAAAAAATTCCAGCCGCAACTATGGCTCGAACTCCGGACCTTTCGACTCGAAGTGGGACGCTCTAACCACTGCGCCACGCCCCGACATCATTTCAACTGTTATCACAGAAATATTATCTTAAATGCTAAGGTAAACTTGTTTTCATCTTACTATATTAAATAATATGTATTATTCAAATCAGCAAGGTTATATATGCACATTCCATTCTTCTTTCATTACAAGTCTAGTACATCACTTTTCTTAAGTCATGGTAAATGGTTCTTGGTTTGAGTGAAATGGTTCAGGATTTACATTGTCCAAAATAAGAGTAATTTATTCTCTCCCTGAGTTTAGCAAACAACTACTTGGAATGATTTGAAGCTTTCGCTACAAGAATGGTTTTTTTGTAGCGAAAACCATTCCGGGTTTCTTTGGTTGAGATACATGCATGATACCTTCATCAGATGGAACCACAGAGATGAAATACTTGATACCTTCCTGCACCAACTGAAGAACGTGAGGCAATCTGTAAACTTCACACTAGTAAAAGTAACTAAAAGTGGACTAATATTTTCAGATGTGGTGGTTCAAAAGGCAAATGGCAATTGTCAAACATCAGTTTTCACACCGAAAAATACTTGAATCAAACCACCATGGATCCTAGAAAACAGGAATCATCCGATCGATTGTTGACTGTACCTATAGCCGATGTCTAGGACCGAGGAGAGTCTCACAACTGAGCTGAATCTTCTACAAAACGGGTACTCTGAAAAACAGGTAGAAGAGGTCCAGGTCAGTAGCAGAGCTAACACCAGAAAGACGAATGAACCAACCACAATTTGCCTTCCTGATGTGAGAGGTTTGTAGGAGAGAATGAGGCAAATTGTGTCAAGGTATGACATCCAAACCTGCTTTAAGTCAGGTAACACCATCCGCAGCCACATCACGGGACCACTTAGTGCCCAAAGTGAGTCCAAAAGTTGCATTTACTGCATCCCTTATGAATGTGGTGAGTCATATATTGTATGGAAAATTGAAAGACTACTGAATATCAGAATCGAAGGACACAAGAAAAGTACCCAACGAGTATAAACACATCTAGCACAACCTTAAATATGGTCTAAAGCCGTATTCGTCCATGAAGAAGAATACTGGTATGGCAGAAAATTCAAAGAGACTGTCTACATTCTGAAACATCCTTTTTTTGTTAAAAAAATATTGAGAATTGTGAATAAGAATAGAACCAATTAGTGGTACCCTCTGACTCTGTCTGAACTTACAAACAACTAATTTGCATTAAAATTTTGAAGTTAATGCTGTCAAATAATATACAAAATTTCATCAGGAAAAATTGAGCGGCAATTCGGTTTTTTTTCAGTTTCAACACCCTGTCACTCAGTTGATACTCATCTCAAACTATATATTTGCAGGAAGTTTTAGCCCTGAAATTAAGTGAGGATTCCACCATTATTATTTCTCCACATTATTCTGGAATATCCGGTATATTACATGTAACACTTTTCTTTTCGATTTGTTGTATTATTCTTTCTCATTTTTGGCACTATTTAGATTTTTGATTTGTTGTACATTGTATATAAGATTTTTCGATTGATTCAATCAATCAAAATCAAAATACACTGTATCTGTTCCAACACGATTTTGAGATGAAGTTTTTCGTGTTCATTCGTTGTGTATCTCCAATTCTCCAGGATTATAACATCAACCGAATATTAAAGTTCGGCGTTTGCGCATAAATTGATCGTTTTCTGAGGAGTTTAACAACTTCTTTGTCAAACTCTCATCCCCTGTTGAGTTAACCAAAGTTGAAGATCTTTCAAACATTGAATCGCTAGTTTCAGTGAGACTCTTGATGTGATTATATCGTTGGTGCTTCTTGACAATTATTTATTCAGATGCACTCTCCTCGTATCCTCACGGGTGCACTGTATTGCATACATTTCGACCTGAGATGAGGTGCATACTATTCTCGCCGACAGAATAGCTTATGCTTTCTTCTGTGATTGTCCCAGTAGATGTATTCCACATTCATTCTTTTGCACCTCTGATAGAAATACTCCTTTCTCCGAAAACTACAAAATATTCAAACAACAATAGATGTTTCACTTGTGTAGGAAATTCGGTGTGAAGTTTTTGGAACGTATGATGGTATGATTGAATTAATTTCGATTGAATTTTTCACTTGTTTTGAATGGTAATGAGGATAGTAGATTGGAAAATCAACTGAATCTGCGATGATACAAGATTTTCGGCAATTTCTCTTGTGATTGTTTTAGAAAATTCTTTGAACTTTGAGATCAATTTGTAACTTCTTCAAGTTGTAAGTATGTGTTTCAATTATCGCCTTTGCTCGTCTATATGCACACATTTTTTGGCAAAGTACCTTCATATTCATACACAGGTGGTTAAAATAGTTGACGAGCCATCACCAAAAAAAAACTATATCTACCTCTATTTTTCATCATCGTTAATCAATTTTTTTTCAACTGTAGTGCTTTTCACTCCACAAACTAAGGCGATTTTCAACTTCAACCAAAGCAGACATTTGACACTGACAAAGGACATCTGTTATTTACTCATTCAAATAAATATTTCTATGAATAAAGTACATGTGTACAGCCGATTCAAATTGAAATGAAAGGCAAATCTTGAAAACCGTAATAATAATGATTGTCGGGAAAAATAAGGGTTTTTATTTTATTCTATTCTTGGGAATCCTCATGTTTGAAATTTTGTTGTTGCATGGTGCTGTCTCAGTATACTTATATACAGTGCGCCCATACAGTATCGAATGAATAATTTTTTCCATATATGGAGATGTTTTGAAAAAATCCTTAATTAGGTCTATTTTCTCAACAACTCCCCACCTGAAAATCATTGATGAAGTATTTCCCAGACTCATTGCACAAATCTCACCTCTCAACTCCAAAATGTAAATTTTAGAAAATTAATAATAATGCGACAATAAAAGTAATTCTGAATATAATTATCATTAGTGAACAATTTTGGTAATTATCTGTATTGTTTGGGCTCACTGACATCGATTCTACAATCTACATAAATCATCATTAACGATAAAGTTGTAACACCGGCATTTCATTATATTCCAGAAATCAAATCTCCTGCATCCAATAACTTGGCATCCTCAGAACAGTAACTCTTTTTGCCTTAGAATCTTTAAAAAATGTAAATACCATCAACTTCCAGAAAGAAATTGTCTGGACGTAGATTAAACAAATCCTGTGAGATGAAAGTGAAATTATAGAAATATCACCACAAAGTACAAAGTAAAAAACGAAGCTTCATTCAGCTGAGCGAAATCTTAACAGCGAATTTAAGAAGGAAAAATATTCACAAAGGCGGAGAGTTTTCAAATTAGGAGATATTAATCCAATAACCGTGGATTCAATTAAGTGATGTAATGAAATTCCTGGCTTTGTCATAGATGAATACGAGAAAATCATCAATCTAATTTACGTCAACCTTTCGACTGGAAAGAATTGCATGAAATTTGACGTTATTGCTATAACTCTCCAGAAACTTAGCTTTGGGAATACGAAACAAATTGTAGTTTCTGAATTGGAATTTATTCATCAGTGCGAATTGAAAATGAAGAGATATGTCAAGTGTTATATTAGAAGAACTATATTCATTCTTTTATTCATTATTTCATTCATTCATTCATTCATTCTCTCAACAATTTTTTCATTAATTTCTTCATTTATTCTATAATTCATTCATTCTTTCATTCATTTTTCAATTAATTTTTTCGTTCATTCTTTTATTCATTCTTTCATTCATTATTTTATTCGTTCTTCCATTAATTTTTTCCACTAATCAGTTCCACATTTCTAGGACAAGAACAAAACAATCTATAAAATCGTTGTTTTTCAAAGGACTGAATGACTTCAATCAACTTCAGTGCCATCTAAAAGATTCTGTTACTCTATATTTATTCAAGGCTCAGTTGAAAATATATATTACATCACGTACTATTTGAATTTGTATATTTCACATCGTCGATATGTTTTACTGGTTGACGCTTTTATTTGTTCTGTTTATAGTGTTATATTGTGATATGTTGAATTTATCAATACCTATACCCTCACAAATAATTGTTCGTTTTTATTCCCGAGTATAATTGTAATTTTTAATATTATTTGTATATTTTTAATATTTCTGCTATTTGTTCTGTGATGTATGACAATATTCAAAGCACATATTTCTATTTTTATTATTTTATCATATTCTTTTAACATATTTTTTATTGTAAGAATTATTTTTTATACTACAATACCTTTTTGGAGCTGTATTTATAGTAGGATTTCTTATTTCAAATAGAGAACGTATTTTCAATTAACTCTTTCATTGATTCTTTAATTAATTTTTTCATTCATTCTTTCATCAATACTTCCATTCATTCTCTCATTCATTCTTTCATTAATTCTGGTACAGATTTATTTTGCACTAGAAAACCCTTTCTTTTTTAATACAATAACATCAGAAATTCTCTATCATTGATATAAACTTTCGATTTTGTACGCCACTGTTTCAAAATGATAACTTGATCGTTGTCATGTACAGCTCTTTTCGAATGTTAGTACTCACTTTTGCCCTACTAGTTCCAGCAGACATGAACTATCCTTGATAATGACAGTTATCAGTTGTTTTATTTTGCGGTATGACAGCGTTTTTCTGTAAACATACTTTTGGTTAGTCTATTGTTTCATGTTTAGAACACAAAACCGTCACATTTCTTCTGTATCTCTATTCTGTGCCATTGAGGTACATCACTTTCGAATACATGACCTTGTTTGTGTTTGGGTTTGTGATTAAACAAGGATGGCGTTTTCGTCTTGGTTCAGTTGGCAACACTGAATCTTTAGGTGTTCTGTACGCCTAAATCGAGTAGCTCCGAATAGCTGGAGGTAGTTCCTGGACTGATCTCACAGACAACGAACAAGCAAGGATGCGCCTTGTTTGATAGTGACAGTTTTGACTTTAACGTATGAGTCTGAGTGACTTTTTCCGTTTCGATATTTGATGAAAGTGACATTTTGGCAACTAACTATTTGAAGTTTTCCAATTAAATTTTGATCATCTCTGGCGGATCTTGGGAAAATTCATATCTGGAGAATTTCTCATATTGTTTGCGATATTTGACGCTGTATATTTTCGAGGAAATCTCTGTTTGGTATCCGGATTTTTTAGTTTCAGAGCCGTAGTCATTCATCATCGGTAAAACCGCTGAAACGAGAAACTAACTATCAGACAGCAAACAGACCATCAAAGCTGTTACCAGACCCCTCCCACTTAATAGAGGTTAGTATTTACATTTGGGCTCTACTTATGGCCCCATTCAGGTGTGATCAGAAGTCAGACTGGTACTGTTAGTCAAAAGTTAAAGTCAAAATATACTTTATTGTCAGAAGTTTTTCAACGTATCGATTGTTCTGCTACTGTTCCGTTACTCCACGGTTGTTTTTCCACTGCAGATTGTCCCGCTGGAGTTCCAGTGTTCCTCTGTGGTCCAGTATTCCTTCTGTTTGTCCCCTTTTATTGGTAATCCCCGTTAATGGTATTCGTCCCAGCTTTACTCGTACTTTGCTTGATTGTGTCGTATCCACTGTGCACACCTGTAGTCACCAAGGCTCTGGATTCATAACCTACAACTGGCAACTGGCCTTATTGAGAAAATCTGCTCACCATCAGTTGAGTCTAGCTTAAGATGGTACCCCTAAGGCATATCAATAATTGTTAGCTATTATCGTGACATCACAGACATAGCTCTCACAAGAGGTTCAATATCGATATACTTAAACGATACACTACTCCCAATCATAGCCTATACTTCAATTCATCTTGGTGGTGCCATATTTACATTCATATCATTTTATTTTATATTGTTTTCCGAACTTTACACATAAAGTGTGTATAGGTTAGGTTAATTTTGAACGTGAGTGGGCCCGTATCAGGCTCTCCACTGCGGCCAATGGCCTATTGTGGCTTACCCTATTGTTATATTTTTCCCAGAATATCCAATCTCTTAACGAAATTGAGGATTGTATTGGGAGAACAATTTACCAGGTTTTGTGGCCTTACTGTCGTATCGCCAATGATGAGAATCTGGTTCTGGCCGCTGCAGGATGGTTTCAGATTTTTCACTGGCGATAAATCCATGGCGCTCCGGAAAATTGAACCCCAAATTCAATTTTATCGAAATCTATTTTTATTGTCGTACCCACGCCAACTGAGCTACTGGGTAAGTTAGTGGCGTGAAACATCATTGCACATTCACCGCTCTCCTTTCCTGAATTTCGCCCCTAACAATTCTTTCAATCATTCTTTCATTCATTCCCTCATTCATTTTTTCATTCATGCTTTCATTTTAGTTATTATTTTGTTTAATTCAAAAAGCAGTCAAAATTGTGATAATATAGAGATTATTAGAGAAAATAACCTTTGATGTTAATAATTATGGTGGGTATAAAACTTGTTTCATTGGAAGCCGCATACAAATCGGTCGTTAAATTTATATAGGTACTTGTAAAATTATAATGAACACGTAAAATTTTGTAAGGTATTTATTAGTTTGCAATGCGGATATTCACGTATGAATCACGAATGGATTTAGCACTGCGTCAACCCACGAGACATATAGAAAATTACTATTGACGAACTTGCCGAGATGCAATTGGCAGGAACTCAGGAAATGGTTGGGGAAGTTTAAGTTATTGTCGTCCAATTTCAAGATGGATTATGTATTTGATGAAAAAAATTTACCATTTTGGTATGCTGTTAAGTTTTAAGTACAATAATATTTGGGGATATATTAATTAACGAGGAAGAAAGGGTCTCAACAAGTGATTTCATCTTGACATTGGTCTGATCAGGAATCAACAGAATCCCCAGTCGGGAGAGAACGAAACAGGCATTATCTTATTCGATTATTCACGAAATAAACTACCACTGATTTTTTTTAGGAAATTAGGGCAATTCTTGAAGGAAAAATTACATCAATCCAAAATATTTTTTAAATTCCAAGAGTGTTTGGAAAAGTGCCCAACAGGACTGAAAGCGCGCTTGTCAGATTCGTTTGAAATCCTTCCTGCTGTAGATTCTAAAGTAATATGTATGTATATATTTATAGGTAAAAATGCACAATATGGTCACCAAAGCGATTGGAATGATACTTTTACACAATTCTTAAAATGCGATTGAATCACTGTATCAATCAAAATTGCAGCGATACCTCCCATATATTTTACAATCCAAATGCTCTGTATTGAAGTGTAGACAATACATTTTAGAAGGCTAATGACCTCAGTAGTCGAAGCCAAATAATAACGAAAAAAAAAAAATTTTAGAAAAATATTGGAATTCACTGGCTAAATAACACCCAAAAAGTTAAATGAATAATAATTTTGAACTGGAATTCATTTGATTCGATGGAAGTAAGTAATTCCAATTGACAACTGGCAGCTCACAAACAAATGAAAAATGCGACGTTGCTAAATTTTACGAATTCATCAAAATTTGATGAGGTAAAATGTACTATATTTTCACTTCACCAACGGAAATTCAACTTTCACAGAAACAAAACAAATTTCTGATTTACTGAATTTATCGAAAAATTAACCCCAACTCCTAGTTTTGCAATGTCCCAGGACCCCAGAACTCAATGCTGAATCATTGGAATGTACAGGGTGTCATATGTAGCTCGGGATGATTTCTAAAATGTCTTCTGTTGTGATAGAGCCCAGAAATATTCCATTATTACAGCAAAATGTTATCAAGCATTACTTTTCCATGGCTAACTATGATCAGCTAAAAAGTGAAAAATTGGGGAAAATAAATCACTGAACTAACATCCGAAATGGGTTCAGAATACTTCAATACTCTTAGATTCTAATCCCCGAGTCATCTGCAAATATCAATATAATAAATTGATATGAATTTTGCGGCTGCAATGATGAGTGCAATAATTTTCAGAAAAAGTCAATTTAGGAGTTGAACTTTTGCCACATTTGAGGGTTTCAGCGTGTTCTGATCCAGAATCTGATGTTAGTTGAAACATTTACTCTTAGTTACAAGGGAGATTGACAAGTTACTAGATTACGGAATGTTAAATAAAATTTTAATTTGTTTTTATTGACTACAAATAAAGATACGTCCATATAGCGGTGTTAAAATACCTACTGACTAAACCAAAACACGAAACTAATCTAACACTACCTATCAGAATTTCTACTGTCCAGAAAGTCTTTATATCCGGGAATATTCAATACGGTTCTGGATCAAAAGAATAGTCCGCGCGCACCACTGAGTTTATAGTCAGAGTATCTGGTACAGTCGATAGTATGTCACTCCTCGAACTCAGGATTCTCCCAGCAGCATCCTCGTGATCAAAGTGCACTCTCACAAAAATTTGAATTGAAAATACTTCACAATACGACGAAGATCACCAGCTTTTATTTTGGGTTAGAAACACTCTTTGCTGGGTTTGTCTTCCGACTACCCACTACCCCACGTCCAGTGGTATTCGTTGTCCTCGTTCTTCTCTCCGCTACCCGTGTTGAGGTTCACCACACGTTACACACAGTCTCTGTATCCTAGCAACAACAGTCACATCGCTGCTCAGTATTTACCATGCGAATAAATATAACTTGAAACTGATATTACGTAATATATAGGGTGGGCGCGCTACATAGTTCAGTGATAAAAGAATCCATAATATGTTTTTCCCAATTTTTCATAGTTAGCAATGAAAAAGTGATTCTTGGTTACTTGGTTAATGGAAAAACTGTGTGCACTTTGTGATATAAACAGACATTTTGAAATCAACTGAGTATTATGGATGAATAACAGTTGTCGATACATATGACACCCTGTATATTTCAATGATTCAGCATTGAGTTATCGGGTTCTGGTACATTTAAAAACCAGGAGTTGTGATTAATTTTTCAATAAAAGATCCTCAATATATTTTTTCCTAATTTTTCAAAATTCAAGTGGTCACAGTTTGCCATGGAAAAATAATATTCGGTTATTTTTCTAACTGTTAATTGAATATTTTTGTGAATTTTTTAAAAAGTTAAGAAATTTTGAAAATAAAGGAAAAATTAGTAATGAAAAAGAGATAATCACATTTGCCAGCTACAAATGACACCCTGTATAATCAATTGATTCAAGAATTGGGATCTAGGGGTTCAAGAGTAAAATCCCTAATATGTTTTCCCAATTTTTCACATTTCAATTGGTCATAGTTAGCCGTGAAAAATGGATATACGAATGTTTCATCAATATAAAGGTAGGTATTCCTGAGTACTATGATATGAAAAAAAAAATTATAAAGGTGTGGTTGCTCAAAGTGGGACACACTGTATATGTATATAATAATTCTTTGTAAATTTGTGTGCGAATCGTTTTTTTCAGTATGGTTCGAAATTACTATTTGGTTGTGTCCTAGCATGTGTTGAAGATGTAGGTAATAGTATGGTAGTGAATAGTTCGATCAAATTACTAGTGTTATGAAAATTTTCAAGAGATTCATCTCTTTTGGTGTTTCTGGAATGATCTGTTAATTTTTCTGCTGAATCACTTTTGTGACCATATTGAACAATTTTTCCATGTAGATTAATCATATGATTATGACTTATAATAACTCATATTTCAACTGTTTCATATTGTATACAGGGTGTCCGGTAAACCTTGTACAATATTGAAACTGGTGATATACCAGGTCATGACTGTTCAGAATATCGGAATTTCACTTTAGTAAAAATCTCACCGTTTTCGAGAAAATGAGTATTTTTAAAATTTCTGGAATATCACTACCTCACCTTGGATTTTTGAGTGCCATGCCTACAAATTGAGACCAATTCAAATATCTTTGCTGCTGAAGATTACTGATGAGTGATGCTTTCAGACGTACAAAACAATTTTTCAGAAAACGATACAATTTTTCAAGAAATGAGGTTAAAATGCCAGATTTGAGTTTCACCAATTTTTTTAACAACATTTTGACATTATTGTTTGAAAGAATCATAACCAAGTTGAAGTGGTTATTCATGACAAAAGAATGCCAATTTTGTCCAGACTCTTCCATGGTATGAAACATACAATAATTATTTTTGGAAGGAGAAGAATTTCGATTATATCAGAGTGTGATGTTATTCTGAGCTGAAATCAACTCCATCAGACTTTGTCAGTAATGTATTTTATTTTTATCCTATCAAGATGAAATGATTAAACAATTATGAGTAATAACGAATCAACTGCTTTGAATCAACATACACTATAAACCACAATAACGATTATTCAACATCGCACTGAATAATATTACAAAAATTTTATATTCCATCCTCTCGTACGCAGAGAGTACATCTTTTCAATGAGAACCTTTTCAAATACGTTATAGGCTATAGCCTCCAAATCAGCGATTCTCTGAGGGGCATTGTGCAATCGGATATCGTTCTGCATAAAGCGCTTTTGTAGCAGTGACACTACCTCCACATTCACCATAAATGTAGTGCATATGCGCTTATTCTCGGGGAGTATAACGTGTGTACGGCATGACAAAGCAATAAATACCACTGAATGAAACAAACACAATGCTGTATTTTATTTTTTCATCAGGAAACTATTGGTTCTACGGACAAAACACAGGAGTTAGAAAAGTTTTCAATTTTCGACAAGGATTCACCTCCTATAAAATTTTGTACTCATTAGGTTACACCCTGTATATCTGTCGGTCTCTGAAACTTCGTTGTTATATGGATGTTGGACAATAGGGAATATGCAAGTGATTTAAATTTACTTGATTTTTTTACTTCATCTACTTTAATGTCTTGAAATTACACCTAAACCATTAGTTTATCATTTAGTTTGTATTTAACTCCATAAAACTTTAATCAAAAAGTGCATAATAAGCGCGCGGTATTCAAATTTGCGAAATGCATCACCACTGGTCGAAACGAAGAATGACGTCACATGGCACGTTATGAAATTTATCTGTGTTGATATTCATACTGTGCTAGTCGTCTTTCATAGAAAATTACATAGTTCGATTTTGGTCTAGTGACAATTGTAAATTATCACGAGGAATGACTGAAAGCGGTTTTGTCAAAGCACAATCCGACAACACCTGAACTGATAAGTAGTAATAGTTTATCAAATGATAGTTTTGCTTTTGTAATCTAGGTGAGGCAGGTATATACAAAACATTTATGCATACAAAACTTCACTTCATGTTAACTATCGAAATACAATGTACTCACATTGAAATGATCTTCACAACAATGGAAATGTGATATTGGAGATACTTCGCCTCTTCTCATAACCTTACTCCATTGTTTACGTATTTTCGCATCTCTTGGAAAAAAATACTCTACTTGGTGTACTTATAATTGTGTTTTGGCATTCCGGTACTAGACAATACCTATAAAATGTTTTTTTAGCATTTTCCATTATCATAATAGCGATTAAAACTGCAAATCCCTAACCTAATTAATAACTGTCAATAGTGTCAATGGCCATATGGCCATAGCCCATAACTATAGAAAGGCTTGTTCGTTGAAGACTGCTCTGGTTGATCGAGATCACTTTCACATATGTTCATCTCTAACACTCTAACACTTGTACTGCATTTGTCTTACTCTTTTGTAAAATATCAACTTCAAGCAAGTAGAGCAATCAGAGTATGTCTCAACGAACGACACTGAAGAAGAACAACACTGATAGCGCCATGTGACGTCATCCACTGCGCGCGAAAATGGAGGCGTTCAAATAGGGCAAATTCAATCGGTATTTTATATATTATTTTAAAAATTAATTCCAAGACTTTCAACCGTATTTATATTTTTTACTATGTTGCAACGAAGTAAAAAATTGATTAAACAAATAAAAAAAAAATGCATATTCCCTATTGCGACAATTCGTATTAATCGGTGCCATGTCGGATAATCAACATTTCATTTCGATAATTTTATTAGGCTTAATTACATGAAAAGTTAATTTTATTGACATACTATTTAATGCTACCAAGCAGTCCATTCTTTTTTATTAATAATCATTTCCACATTTTATCTTGATAAAATCGAAATAAAGTAATTTTTGGGCGTAAGTATAAAAGTTGATGGAAGCCTAGAATAAAACCACGCCTAATTCAATGGAAATCACTTCCTCCAAAAATAATTATAGTTTTTTTTATACCATGGTAAAGCCTGGACAAACTGAGCATTCTTTTGAAATTAATGTCCACTTCCAATTGGTTATGTTTCTTTCAGACAATAATGTCAAACTTTTTTTTAAAAAATTGATAAAACTCAAATCTGACATTTTACCCTCATTTCTTGAAAAAAAAATGTACTTTCTGAAAAACTGTTCTGTACGTCTAAAAGCATCACTCATCAGTAATCTTCAGCAGCAAAGATATTTGAATTTGTCTCAATTTGTATACATGGCACTCGAAAATCCAAGGTAGGGTAGCGATTTTCCAGAAATTCTTAAAATGCCCATTATCGCGAAAACGGTGATATTTTTACTGAGGTGAAATTCCGATATTTTGAACAGTCATGACCTGGTCTATAACCAGTTTCAATATTGCACAAGGTTTACCGGACACCCTGTATATGATTGACAAATTTCAACATTTTGTTGCATATTGAGTTCAATAAGAATCTTGAATAGATTTCAGATAATTGTAGATTACAACGTCAAAATAACGTCGAAGGGAAATTCTGCCTCCATTACTCGATTTTGAAATTGCTTAATTGAAAGAAACATTGATGGAAATAGCACTCATTCAATTATTGATGGAAGGTTATTTTCCGATGATTTTGTTGTCAGAAAAAACCTCAGAGCTTAATTTGAAAGCGAAAGGCGACAGAGCTGTTAGAAAAAATAATCTTAAATGAATCTGAATGGAATTATCTTGGGTGGAAAAATTTTGTAGCAAAATTGGGGAATTTCTTCTAGAGGAGGAGTGTAAGTTATGTATTCGTGCATTCATAATGAATATGCCAGATTAGGTCAGGTAATTATAATCCGTAGTTTGCAATGGGATGAAGAGTATTCAACGAAATTATCTTAACACCTTGGCGAAATTTTCCTATCTTCAGAAAAACAGAGACATTAGAATGCGAAAGAAAAATTAATTATGATATGTCAGAGTTATAGTCCCAATGAAGAAATATCTTGATCAACAAATGCGATCACAATTCCTATCCCAAACACTGAAATTGAAAGTCATGAATTGATAAGACAGTAAGATCTATCTGGTCTACCTGATGAAAAAAGTAATGATGGTGCTGCAAGATTACATTTTTTTTCGCAATGACTGATTTTTTATAGAATTTCAAGTATGAAATAGGAAACACTAATAATAATTCCTATGATGTTCTATTCAGATTTTTTTCTATCTACGAAGAAGAAAATCCTGAAATGTTGAAAGAACATCGTGTGAGCCGAGGAAAAGTAGGCAGGAATTGGGTTCTTCTTGAATTTGTGCAGGCTGTATGCCTCAGGAAACACTTCACGAAGCAGAGAGTTCTGAAGCTTTGCTGTTCATTGAAAAACTGAGCTCTGGAAAAGAGATGATTGGCAAGTCTCCAAAGTGATGACAAAAAGGATGTGAAGACTGATCTCGACTGGCCAGTCTCGATGGGACCGAAGAACATCGTCCATGAAAATATCTCTAAAAACAGAGACAGAGGGCCAACCTTTCAGTGGTGTTCCAGATGAGTGAGTGAGCTTGTAAGGGTAGAATCACAGACTAGACGCATTGCCTTTATTTGGGAATATTATAAAAGTTTCAGTGTGTGTTTAGAGGCTGCACTGCATACATGGGAACTGTATCCCAGGAAAGGTTGGGTCTGTGCCTTGAAAATCATAATCAACTGACGTTTGTTGATATACTTGAAGGACAAAAATTTGTATTTCATGCAAAATATCTTTATTTTAAAAATCTTAGCAAAACGCTTTCGACTGTTAAGTCATCATCAGTGCGTACCTTTAATTTCAAACGTCTATGAAGAGGTACATAAGTATAATAAAAATAATAATAATTCTGTCTTAATAACTTTTCCGAATCAATTCTTTTTAGGTCAAACAATTTTCATTCATTCACTAATTCTTTCTCTATGACGATATCACTGGGTTACCTCTGAGGTTCAGTATGTCCTTCCCCAACTCTGGATTGCAGATGTATTGAGTGAAGTTCTCATTAGACTTTATCTTGGTTTCTTAGCATTCCATGGTTAATGTTGGACAGAGCCATAGAGAACCATTCTTCCTTTTTTCATTATCTTTCATTTATTCTAATTTTGATAATTTATCTTTTTTCACCAGGTGCTCTCATCTTTGATTTACCCGAATTGCCACTTCTGGGACTGAGAAAGTTCCCATCAGACTTCTCCTAAGACCTTGAGCTCAATTCTGGTGACTCAAACAGTAGAGAACACACAGAAAATCTTGATGATGTTTTCTCTGGTAGTATACTTCTGAAAAACGGAAGGTTCCCATTAGACTGATCCTTTTCAGATCTATGTTCCGTTTTAAACTCATGTCTCGATTTTTTCAATTTCTATTACAGTTCTTTGAATCTATGTCACATATGTCAATGGTCTTTGTCACTTGTCATTAGTGTCATTGTCACACATTGTCAATTCAAAACTTCACTTTCACTGCAACATTCAGACAGACCTGTATAGGGATCACGAGACTCGACTCGATCAAATCGACTTAACTCGTTATCGTGTCTATGAAGTTGTTCACGAACGTTGATCGAATATGGAATATGCTATCCTAACTAGAGAGTTAAGAACAATCGAGTACTTGATTCCATATTTGATCGACGTTCGTGTAGAACTTCATAGACGCGATAACGAGTTGAGTCGATTTGATCGAGTCGAGTCTCGTGATCCCTACCCTGATGTAGTATTCCATATTTGAATCCAGACTAATCCTTGAACAGGATGAAAATTGTACAATTTTAAATATGTTATATATTATGTAAAATTTTAAATTTCATTTTGGTCCATGGACTTGATGTTTTTGTACGGCTTCTTGTTCACCTGACGAGTAAGTAACCTCACTTTTTTAAACTTTCCTAATGTTCAATTTTTCAATTTATCACACTCAATTTCAACTATTACTTACAGGGGGAAAAGTAAAGAATATGGGTCCAGCTGGGATTTTGAAATTTTTTTTACAGATGCTCTAAAACACGATAAAATGAATTAAAAAAAATTTAATTTTGGCGCGGAAACACATTTTTCTATTTTATTTTTGAAGAAATAAATGTGGATACTCACTTTCAAGACAAACAAATTCAATTTGTTGCATGGGTTATTTTACGTATTTTTTCAATTTTAATGAACTGTGTTGTATTGATAACACTTTCTACATATACAGAAGTATCAATTCATTAGCAGAAAAAGCTTCAAATAGTATGGAAAAGGTTAAAAAAGCTACTTTTAATTAATTTATAATTTGTTGACAAGTGAATAAATTGGAACTGCGACGTTGCCAATAGAGATTTCTGATAGTCTAAAGGCTTGTTCATACCCTCGCGAATTTCACAATTTTTCTGGGAATAAAATGGCTGTCAGTCATGCCGGACCATTCATTGTTGTCAGCCATTTCATTCGTATAGAAATTGCGAAATTCGCGAGGATATGAACAAGACTCAGTACCGCAAAAGTTCTAATCGACCAGACTGATCCGCATGGACCAATTAGAACATGCGTAAATTATCATCCAACTTTAACCCAACCTAACTTAACCTTATGTATACAGAATAACCATTAGAATTTGGATTAATATTCCAAATTAGACAAATCCAGTGTACCATCGTTCTGAATAGCCCATGCAAATTGCCATATGAAGTCTGGTCGATTGGAACTCCGATAAAAAAACACAAGTTCTTAATTTTCTCCACCCTTGTTGCTAGGGAATTCGCCTTGTGATTGGTCCCTATAATGGCGGGAATTTTAAATGTCAAGACTCGTTATCATCATAGTGAACAATGACAGAGCGCGTTCTCTGGCAACAGAGATGGAAAAATTTATAACTTTTCTCTATTTCCAATAAACGCACAACACTCATTGTTGATTCAAAGAAAGACATTGATAATGATTACTTCTTGTTTGTTAGCAGGAATATGCGTTTTTGTTGGTAGCTAGGTAGGTATCTGGATTGTTATGAAAAATATTTTAGGGTGTGAAATTTCTTTAGATCAAATTGTTTGTGGCGAATTTTTATATGTCTCACAGGAAATGGCATATAACGGTCGAATAAATATATAGGAAATTAATGTGTTGAGAAGAAAATAAAAGGGTTTGGAATAGGGGAAGAATGCGCACATTTTCATTACAGGTTTACTTCATATATTCAAATCTTACCCAATCTATAATCTGATTTGAAATAGGAGCTATTATATAAAATAGACCATATGCGAGCGAAGCGAGCGCGTTCGGCCGACATTTCGCAAATCCGCACGCGCGGATTTGCGAAATGTCGGCCGAACGCGCGGCTTTTCCTAACTGGTCAACAAATCTGTCAATTCATCTTACACGAACCTATGATATAATTTTAAATGAGAACTATGACATAAAATAGACAATGCGAGCGAAGCGAGCGCGTTCGGCCGACATTCGGCAAATCCGCGGGCGCGGATTTGCCGAATGTCGGCCGAACGCACTGGTTTTCCTAACTGGTCAACAATTTTGTTAAGTCCACAAACCAATGTTATAATTTGAAATGAGAACTATAAAACAAAATAGACCATATGCGAGCGAAGCGGCTTTTCCTAAATAGTCAACAATTCTCTCAATTCCACAAACCTATGTTACAATTTGAAAAGAGAACTATAACTCAAAATAGACCATGCGAGCGAAGCGGGTGCGATTGGCCAACATTTCGCAAATTAGATCTTGCGGATTTGACATTTGACAGAGAACTGTATGTCAAAAGTTATTTTGAATGTTAATGACAGAAACCTTTAATAAACTCGATTGAGAACTCGATAAATTTTTTACTTGCTTGTAGTTTAACTTAAATTTCCATGCATACTTGTTCGTATCCTCGCGAATTTTCCAATTTTTCGGCAAATAAAGTGGCTGCCAGTCATGCCGGACCACTCGTTGATGCTGAACCATGTCGGCAGTCATTTTATTCATAGAAAAATTGCGAAATTCGCGAGGGTATGAACGAGACTTAACCGTCACTATTCCATGTAATAGAATTGGCAACGTGGCATTACTAACTTCGTGTTAAAAGTGTCCTGTCATTTCACATCTGTCAAATAAACTGGTTGTTTATGTACATTGAATAAAAATCTTTTTGCGTATTTTCTTTTTTAATTTTTGAAATTTATTAGGTACTATGAATTACTCCATATGGTTGGATAGAAGTGTTTGAAGTTCAAGACAATGGGTTTGAAATGAAAAATACGTTTGAACTCCGTCCAACGGTTTGTAATTGTGTCTCTCAAAAGTAAGTTCCCACACATGTTTTATCAAGAAAAAAAATAGAAAATGCTCTTTCCGCGCCAAAATTTCGATTGCTCAAGTGTTTTTACGATGTTTTAAAATGTCTGTAAAATTTTTATCAAAATCCCTGCTGGACCCATATTCTTTACCTTTACCCTTACGGGTACGCACTGATGATGACTTAACAGTCGAAAGCGCTTTGCTACGATTTTTGAAATAAAAATATTTTGCATGAAATACAAATTTTCGTCCTTCAAGTATATTGAAGCATGTACACAGCTTGACAATTTCAAATTATTGAAATAGCTCTAGACACCAAACTCTAAAAAACGAAGATTTTGAGGACACCTTTGGCAATGGACCTGACATGGCTCTTCCACATGGTACTACTGATGATAATGAGGACTTCATTTATCTGTAGATACACCTATGTATGTTTACCTTCTCCGTATGCTGTGGATATTTTCATGGTAATGAGGTGTTACTGATTCTTGTAATGAATTTTTGAAAATCATAATTCATAGAGAAATTATTTTGAAGAGCTCTTTGTTTGCGACAGTGTGTTTTTGTCTTATTTTCCTGATATGGACGTGGATAGATCAGGAAAGATGTTTCTGTACTCTCATGTATACAGAGCCGGCCTTAGTGAGCGCGAGGCCAGGGGCCAACTTGTTTTGCGAGGCCCTCATATATTTCATTTATTAATAAATTTATATTTTTATCCTTTGAAGAAATGCTTACTCAATGTTCTCATTTATTCACCTTCCCCTTACTACCTCTCGAATGGCATGCCTACTAAATATATGTTCAAAATATAAAATACATAATTTAAATCAATAATTTATTTGGCGGGAAAAACACTTTTGAATGTTATGATAATATAATAACTAATACTAGATAAAATAATATGAAAGATGTAACAAAATCTAAACAAAACAATATATAGTATATTACGTAATATACCTATCAATAACGAAAACGAAAATAAAACTCTGAATATTCAAACGAAACATCAAAACAAAACTCATAATAAAATAATAATTTGAATTCTTTCACTGAGTGAAAATGAAACATGAAACGTACATGTGAGACTCATGAGATCTTATGAAAAAATCACCCGCCTAGCTTTCATTTTCGAAAATTCATCTATAATGGTATCAAACTCCAGCCTCGCACTTATATCAGACTCTATCGATAATGTGGCTAATGAACTTAAACGATCTTGAGACATGGATGTGCGTAAGTAAGTTTTGATTAATTTCAGACGAGAAAATGACCTTTCCGCACTAGCAACTAGAATTTCAGTAGTAGCAGAAAATTTATAACGTGTAAAAGTTTTTTTTTAAATTGTATTCAGTATGATTTTATTAACGAAACCTTCGGTAGCGCGAGGCCTCTAAAGGCGCGAGGCCCGGGGCCGGCGCCCCGCTTGGCCACCCTTAAGGCCGGCTCTGCATGTATACTGCCATTATTAAAGAGCATACATTATCAGTCAGGTTAATGAATTGCGGAAAAACAATTTTTTAGTGGAAATATTTCCTGGATCTTGCACCAGATTTGGGAGACTTCATCGCAAAGTTTTCAATTCAAGGTTTCGGAAATCGATTACATTTACGTTCACGAACAATATAAGCACTGGGTCACATGCGATTTCAATCAACCATAATTTCCATAATAAGAATAGAACTATTATCGAGAAACTCAATCGATGGATTCAGCGCTGAGCTGGTAATATAAACTAGTCATTATCAATTCTCAGAAATACTTGATTTAAAAGTACCAATATATCATATGAAAATTTGAACAATGATAAATTTTGAATATGTGATTGAACAGGAGATGACATGAATTATTTTATCAGGTCGAGGTTATTACAAAATTGAAATTATTTGGAGAGCCAGCGACTCATTTTCTGTACTTTGAATTTTTTTTTATATTATTGAACGATTATCAGTTTTTGTATGTTAACTCAATGAATCTGATAACCAAATAAATCTCAGAGAATCATTTTAAATGTTGCTGCATTGACAAACTGAGGGTGGATGAAATTCTCTGAGTTTGAAATTGTAGGAATCATTGGTAGTTAGTAAAATGCGGATACAGGTATGAATATCGATGAAAAATATTCTTTGTTATTTTTTTAAAATGACAGGAAATGGTATGAATTGCCTATCGTTCTCTAATGATTGCGGAGCTGCAATGGAAAACTGATATTGTTCAAATTTGGGAGTGTTGACAAATCTGGTAAAAAAGCCCAATAAGGAGTATTTCCATGAAACTATAGGAAAACAGTAGATGCGAAAGCAACAAAATACATTTTTCTGTAGTAACAATAACGCAGTTAGAATTTGATAATGAAGATATTTGATAATATGTAAGAAGAGTGCATTGAGTGAATGGGAATATATCTATTTCCATGGTAAAAGATCTCAAGGGTTCAATAGTGAACACGGGGTAACAGAAATCGAGAAACTGTATCAACAAAGCTAAAATGTAAGAGTGAGTCAGTCATATCCACCTATCACCATTTTTTGTTTTGAAAATTAATGAATAATCCCTAGGGTATTTCGAATCTGACAAACTTGTTGAGAAATGCAGTTCTCAGAAACTCTAAAAGTCAGCTTTGTCAGGATATGTTTTGTTTTCTTTCGTCAATTTTTGTTATATTATCTAATGATAATGATGAATTCTCGAAAAATGAACTTTGGTACCTCACTAGAATGTAAATCAAAAATTGACGAGAATCTACGTTGAAGAAAAGGGCTCATAGAAATACTTCAGCTTGGATTTGCTAATTTGAAACAAAATTATGAGAAAAATCTGTAGTTGAGAAAAGAAAGAAGTAAGAGGTGCTACGTAATTTAATTTTCCATGAAAGCGGATGAGTGTTGACCTCACAGCACATGATGCTGAATCTGAAAGAAAGGAGTGAGAAGAGTAGCTGAGTGGCTGTTAAGAAAGACACGACTCCTGGCCTAACATAATCCTGGACTATCATCCTGTGAAGTGTCAGTGCGACAGTCAGTCTCCAGGGAGGAGAAAAAATTGAATAGGAGAATCAATAAACTTGTAATTTTGAAGTTGAAATAAAAAACTTTTCCTAACGATTTTCTTCAATAGAATCTACAATTTTCAAATAAATAAACCGACCAAGATATCCCTTGGTCACATACAGTGGCAAAACTTTGAAAACGAAAATTTTGCTCGGAATCGGAAAAAGCAGATAATATTGAATCAACAAAATCAATGCAATGATAGGACACAAAAAAATTACCATCTTCAGTTTAAACAAATTCATTTGATGAATGTCAGATTTTTATTGACAGCTGGTTTCATTGAATATAATAATAATAATAATAATAATAATAATAAATTGCTTTTATTGATAGTAGGACAGGTTACAGAGACTATCAAAAGGCAGAGTTAGCGCTTCACCCGTCTAGGACAGGTTGGTACTCTCTTACACTCATAGTGATACCGGAAAAACATTGGTGTTCACTCAAAGTTCTTCATGTGTTCGATGTGAACGAAATGATAGATAGATAGATAGATATATTTATTGATCTCTTCGAATCACATACAGGACATGAGATAAGTCTTACAGTGGTAAGTTTAAAATAAGTAAAATTTGCATTACAATTTAAAATTTAAGACAAAGTATATGTAGATAAACAACATTGTATAGTTTATAGTTAAAACAATCTTAATCATCATTGTATGAAGTTTATAATTAAAACAGTCATTGAAAATACAATATGATATGTTATGAGCATTGGCTTGTGAATTCCTCTAATGAATAGAAGCAATTTTCAATCAGGAAAGCTTTCAGGGTGGATTTAAATTTATGTATATTTCCAAGTTCTTTTATTTTGTCTGGTAGCATGTTATAGAAGTATTCTCCTGGTTAAATGAGACTAATAAAAAGTATCAAAATAATTTCTAAAGAACGAATCAATGCACAACTGACTAAAAAACTGACTCAAGATAAACTTTGGAGAAAATTATTCTGTGATTTGATTTGAAATTGAAATCATAATACTTATTAGTCGCTGAGAAAAAGAGGGATATCATGGAGATGATTATGGATGAAATTTAAAATTCACAGCTATTTCATATTTCACGACAGGAAAACAAATCTGTTTGTGAGGCCTAACAAGAGGTGTTTTGATAAAAAATGCAAACAACTATACAGGGTATTTCAATTATGTGTCGAAAATTCAGAAAAAATTGATGTTGCCAAAATATGAAGAAAATGTTTTCAAATATGAAAATTATTTTGGAATTAATTCGCAAAATATAAACATGATAAATCAAATTCGACACTCTGTATCTCAGAAACGAATAACTTGTGGACATGTTTATATGAAATTTTCTTCTTATTTTGACGTCAGCAATATGCCCCTGAATATTCTACACGTACTTAGGAAACACCCAGTATAATCAGATTGATAGGAAGGATGAGCAATCTCTTTCATTGAAAAAGAGACAATGAGTAATGAGGAAATCAGAAATGGAGATCTTGTAGGAGTTTGCATCGATGTTCATGTAGAAAGATCTCATAGATTCGAAAATGGGCTCAATATTATTCATAACAGAAAAACTGAAACAGGGTAACATATATCAATGAATTGAGGAAAAAACTGATGCCAGAATATTTGATCACTAAGACCATATCAATTTGTCCCTATTACTTCCTAGGAATGGCACATCAGTAAGACTTCATGAATATACAATGAAATAAAATTCACAATGAAATATCAGCGTTAAGGAGATATTACCATCCGCAACCTATGAAACACCATTGGAGGTTTCAGATTTTATCCAAAAGAGAGCAATTCTCTCATTGGTGTTACCTCGCTCACAAACTTGCCCACTCCAATGCAATACAACAGAGAAGTTTACGATCTTTATATGAATATTTATTCAACCGATGTGTTCGTTTCACAATTAGCATTTTCATCCAGATTGAAGGGTACTTAAACATTTTTTCAATATCATAGAAGATTTAAAAAAAATTATACTCTTGATAATAAATCCTCCACCCAACCCTTCGAAAATAAGTGTTTATGAACACAGAAGTCTCACAATCATCAATACAACATTCTATAAATGACCGAAAACCTCGATCTGGTGAAAGAAATCTGAGCGTCGTGAAAGTTCACGCATAAAATTAAGTACCAGACAGCTCAATTTTACACCGAAACGTCTGCATAAAATAAAGTTCAATGCAGGACAGGACGTGGTACAAACGAGGATGGCGAGATTGCTTTCTCATGTTTCTAATTTCAGCTCCCATTTTTGAATGGCCAGGCAGTAAATTTTCGTTTCGAAATATTGTGGCTTGAGGGTATGGGAGAGATTTGTTCCATAGACTATATTCTAGCCACTAACACATTAGTTTTTATCGACGAAATATTCAGGCCTTTTGTGTTTGGCTTGTGGATTTCGTGCATGAAATATTCTGACAATATTCGATAAATAACGTGTCAGTTATTGGATAAAAAGAACATATTCCGTTGAATATATCCCAGTAGGAGAAGAATGCTGGTACTTCAACAAACAGCAAAAAGATTATTGGAGTGTGACAAATAAATGTTGTGAACAATTTTGACGATGTAGACATACCATTCGTTTCAAATATTCCGACAAAGTGGAAAATATGAGGCAAATATCAGACAGAAAATAATTACTTCCCCGGCTAAAACTACGACGGACATTGAACTACATGTGAAATATATTTTTGCAACGTTCATTCTTTACTTGATTGGTACTTGAGGAACGTTGCTCACATGTATGTCTGTCAAATGCACTTCAATGTTCGTCGTGGTATTAGCTAGGAGAGCTATATGAAAATGAAAAATGGAAAAATTAAACAAACTTCTCTTATTAAATATCTTGGCATTTGTATTAATGATGAGTTAAGGTGGAAGCAACTTATTAAAAATCTAATTAACAAAATATCTTCCATTATTGGATCCCTGAGAAGATGACCCAAATTGAATCCCAAAATAGCTAATATATTTTTATATTGACATATTCTCACTAGAATCAAATATTTATTCAATATATGGGGAACTTGTTCTAGAAATAATTTCATTAAAATATACGCTGTATACAGGAGAGCGTTGGAAGTACTGTATCGAACCATTCGACACTACAACAAATTGAATTTATTCAATGACGAACACATTTTATTCGGTGGAGACTTATTAAATGAACACCATCAAAGTATCTCACCTCATTATAAATAAAATGAAGAAATGTAATTTTATATTAACCAAAAATTCAGAAATGCACAATTACCATACACAACAACATAACTCATTCCATCTAGATTCTGCAAACTCTGTTATCGGCTCGAAAAGATTTACTGATGAAGCTCTTTCAAAATTCAAGGAAACACCTGAAAAAAATTGTGGAAATATCACTGAATTGAAAATATAAATTGAAAACAAAAATCTCTAACAAAGAAATTGAATGGATTCTTTCTTTATTTTATTGTGTGCTATTTGTTTGTGATTCTGGAAGTTCCATTTAAAGAAATACAGGGTGTCAATTTGAAAACTTCCCACCCTTAATATCTTCCTTCCAGTAAACAATATGAGTAATCGAAAAAACAGGTCAATTTTATTGTCAAGGGGGACACTTTCAAGGACTATTTGTAGCCCTCGTGGTTCAACCCCCTAGGAGGGGTAGATGTTACCCTTAGAATTTTAAATGGGAAGGGGGGTCAAGTGGCACATCATTTTGATGGGCGTTCAATTCTTTTTCCAATGGTACCCTGACTTATTATTTTTTGATGAGCATTTTCCGAAAAATTGCGTTCTAAACTAACAGAAGTAATTATTAGAACGCCTATACTGAGATGCATGGTTTGGCCAGAACTGGTTAGAATATTAGGTGGTACCGTTCCAACCCTTTATTAGGGGTAACATTAGCCATTAGCTCCAAACACTTTACATAAAAAAGTAGTCTAATAGTAAAACGTAGATGGTAGTAAAGTTGTGTTTATTAAATGCTGAATTTTTAAGTGTCATCGCAGAAATTGTACAGATATCCTTCCTTTTTTGCTACTTCTGCTGTAAAAAGTTTCTGTTTTCCGGCAAAAAATTGGTTAGCAAATTTGAACTATGTGGTAGTATTGTGAATACCGTTGTACCTGTTGGTCTGTTTAGGAATTACTTTAATAAGTGTATAAAAGTGTAAAAATGGTTTACATTCTTCAAGACAGAATTGAAATGATTGTAATTTATGGCGAAGTTGGAAAGTGCGCACGAAGGGCGGCATGTCTTTTTAACGAAAGACATCCAAATTGTAATGTAAGTCACCGGTATGTGCTTGATTTGGTGAATAAGTTTTACGAAACTGGTTCAGTGACAAATAAAAAAAGAAATAACCCCAGAGTACTAAATGAAGCAGCTCAAATTGAAGTTTTGGGAACATTTGCTGCAGAGCCCACGAGCTCCTTACGATCAGTATCAGAACAGACGGGAATGTCACGCGAGACTATAAGAAAAGCATTGAAAATGCATAAATTTCATCCATATAAAATGCAGATTCTTCAAGAGCTCCACGAGGATGATTATGATAGAAGAATAGAGTTTTGTGAAATCATGTCTCATCGAGTCAATACCATCCCTAATCTTCTGTTAAACATCTGTTTCAGCGATGAGTGTTCATTTTTTCTGAATGGCAATGTTAATAGACAAAATTGTCGCTATTGGAGTGACGAAAACCCACATATTTTTCGGGAAGGGTATACACAACACCCACAAAAAGTTAATGTTTGGGCTGGTATTCTTGGAAATGCCATTCTTGGTCCATTATTTCTGGAAGAAAACTTGACTGGCAATCTGTACCTTGATATGCTTGAAGAGACTATCGATCCTCTTATAACTCACGAGCTAGAAACTCAAATTGATGCAGAAGGTAATGAACTTTTGCAGGAGGATCTGTTACATTTCCAGCAGGACGGTGCTCCACCTCATTATTTTCTTCCCGTCCGACAGTGGTTAAACGAGAGATTTCCGGGTAGATGGATTGGTAGAAGGGGGGCAGTTGAATGGCCTCCGATATCACCAGATTTAACACCCTTAGATTTCTTTCTTTGGGGGCATCTTAAATCCGTTGTTTATAAAACACAACCTTCTGATATTGACGAACTTAAAAGACGAATTACAGCAGCATGCCGGTCAATTCCTAGTGAAGTTTTCCGTAATGTTAGAGGGGAGTTCGAAAACAGACTGTATTACTGTTTAGAGCAAAATGGACAACATTTCGAACAGCTAATAAGATAAGCGCAAGTAGATTTTATGTTGGAAATGTCTTTCTCGCAAATTAAATTTTATTGTGTAGAAGGAAAATAACCACCAAATACAAAATCCCATGCGTAATAAATTTATTCCTGTCATTCAAGGGTTGGAGCGGTGCCACCTACTCTTCTAACCATTTTTATTAAAGGGAGTCAATACAATAATGCATCTCAGTATAGGCGTTCTAATAATTACTTCTGTTAGTTTAGCACGCAATTTTTCGGAAAATGCTCATCACAAAATAATAAGTCAGGGTACCATTGGAACAAGAATTGAACGCCCATCAAAATGATGTGCCACTTGACCCCCCTTCCCATTTAAAATTCTAAGGGTAACATCTACCCCTCCTAGGGGGTTGAACCACGAGGGCTACAAATAGTCCGTGAAAGTGTCCCCCTTGACAATAAAATTGACCTGTTTTTTCGAATACTCATATTGTTTACTGGAAGGAAGATATTAAGGGTGGGAAGTTTTCAAATTGACACCCTGTATGTGAATACAAATAGGTTCATGATCAGTTTGATATTGTTCGACTGTTCATGCTATCATAGAAATCCTAGTCAAAAAGACATACCCTTCCATAATTTTATAATCGTTTCTTGAATGAAAAACATACGCTCTGATAATAATATTTATTGAAAAATGAGCTTATTGTTTTTTATAATTGAATTATTAATACACGTTATTATCAATAGAGTAGAAATTATCTGTCAGGAAAGAGTATTTCGACATCGTCAAAATCATTATTATCATTTATTTTTTATTACACCTGCATCATAATTTTCGTTAAATGCACTGAATAGCGTGAAAAATATTCAAGATTGATACATGAACTGCTAGAAAGGATGTTGCTAGGTAACAAGTTCTCAGTTTTATCATTTGAAGTTAAATATAAATCTTCATGTCAAAATTACCTGACATAACAAGTCCATGACATACTTGATTAGATTAAATAGAATATAAGGGAGATTATCCTTATCTAAAATCAATTTCCACGGTAGTTTCTGACATACAACTGTGGATATAATCGCTGGCTCTCACAGTAGAATTCGCGAAACTCATACTTTTCCATTTTATAGCTGAAGACACTCCTTGATAAAGTCCACTGGTCAAAACTGCTCCAAATTTCATCATATAATATTTGAGGTCTCATTTACTTTCGAGAACGAAAAATGGTTGTGACCACAAGGTTAATTATTGTTTTTGTTGTTCACATTTAGGAGGTAGTATCAGGCACTGCTGAATTGTGAATGTTCTTTGAATTACATTGCAGAATACTTTTACAAAAAAAGTTAATTTCTATTCGACTAGGATGTTGTTTTAAGACTAAAGAAAGTTTGCTAACCATAACAACTACTGACATACATGGTAGGTAGCGTAATTCATTATTATCGGTCACTTAGCAGTTGCGGAAGTTCTTCGACATGCAACTTGCAATGCAAGATGATTATTTCTCATCGGAGCAATTGGACTATGGTCAAATTGTTGATTTGCTGAAAAAGAACTCTGCTGCGAACATATATGGCCTGCAGCTAAAATATGAATACGTGCCCAAAATTCAGTCTGGCTGGAGCGCCACAGCATAATAATAATAATAGCAGTCCTCTTCTCGCACAGGCTATGGCTCTGGGTACACTCTACGAGGGTTTGAGGAGTATTATAATTATTAACGAAGCTAAGTAAAACTCAAAATTATCTCCACAATATATTCTTTATCCCAATAGGAAGGATAAATTGTCTAAACAATGGATACCCAGATTCATTCTGTTTTTACTATTTGAAAGTAAATCATTGAATGTTTTGAATGCTAATTTGATCACTTCTCCTACAGGATTTTACTTACCAAGTTCAACATTTCTGGGGAAAGTTTCCTATGATTTTAAAAATATGTTTTATAGAATCATTCCTTAGTTTAACATTTTTATTCATAGTAACAATAATCTTGGAACCGACTCAATTAATAACAAAAATAAGACCTCCATTATAAATAAAGCAGGTGTTTTAAAAATTTCTTGTTCACATTATGATTGTAATGCTATATATATTGGTCAAACTGGTCATACATTTTCCCAAAGAAACCATGAACATAAAAGAGAAATTGATACGTATCTTCATTCAGACATGATTGATAAAATAAATTCTTTTGGTTCTTTTGTTAATGGCACCGTAAATAATTAACATCAATATGATATTGATTGAGTCGTTAATATTTTATACATTTGTAACACAGTTCCCTAATTGAATATTTTTATTTCCACTGATTTTTATGCAGCTTTGATTATAGCAACCAACCAATAGAAGTTGTCCTGCCCAATGGAAATATTACGTTTCAACTGTATGAGTCAAGTAAGAATCCATTTTAGAATGTTGCTGAAAATGTCAATATGCATATGTGCATCAACCAATGCTTCGAATTCAAGATTATTTATCTATCATCAATATTTATATTTCACTTAACTTCATGCAGCTTTTATTATAGCAAACTAACAAAAGAAGTTGTCCGTCCCGATTGAAATATAACTTTTCGACTGTTTGACCCATGTCAGAATCAATTTTAGAATGATGCTGAAAATGTCAATATTCGTCTGCGCATCCACCAACGATTTGAATTGAAGAATATTTATCTATAATCAATATTTACATTCCAACTGAAAGTGATATTATGCTCACTGAGCTTCATGCAGCTTCGATCATAGTAAATTAACAATTGAAGTTGGCCTCCTCGGTGGGAATATTTCTTTTCGACCATTTGACTAACGGAAGAAATTATTTCAGAAGTGTCTACACTGAAGCACATGCGCATCCAGCAGTAACTCGATAATTCGATTAGATTACTTACGTACCATCAATATTCATATTCCAACTGAATATAGAACCATTTCTCACTGAATTTCATGCAGAATGAATTACAAAATTATGTATGTAGAACCGCATGTACATCCACGAAATAATCAAATTTGAGTGTTTTAACTATTGTTATCCACATTTCAACCATTTCATTGTAAAGTAATAAATAAAGTTGGCTTCCTTGATGGAAATGTTACTTTTCGACTGTTCGACTAATGAAAACAATCAATTTTTAATATTGCGCAATCGTTCAGGAAATTAAGTACTTTCGCTTGTGATTTTTTCGTCCTACATCGATTCACTTGAAATGGTGGTTTTTAAGGGTTGAAAATTTGCAAAATAATGAAATTGGTAATATTATAAGAAGAAACATTTGTCTCTGTCAAGTCATTGATTTTTTCAAATGCAATAGGGGTTGATTTATTAGGCTTGAAAAGTTGCCGAATGGAATTATTACATATAAGCAACAGAATTCTTAAATTAAATCAATATGATAAATTATTCAATTAGTACTAACAAGGGTTGGTTTTGGAATATTTTGAAACTGTGTTCCAAAGCATAAAACAATCATTATTCAACCTATTGAAACTAAATTTTACCCATCTTAAGCTTCAAAATGTTATTTTGACAATTAGGGATAGTTTTCACCGCTAAAAAAATAATAAACAGCGCCTATCGGCTTAATATATAATTTGAAGTAGAGGGTGAGATGAGCCTATTTCCAAATTTTCATGCAAATCGATCAAGGAGAAAAATAGCGATTTTTTCAGCTCCATTCGCTGTACTACAAAGAGTCAAAACAGAAACGCATGCGCATCCACCAATAATTCAAATTCTAAATTATAAATTTATATTTACATTTCAACTGAAAGTAGAACCAATGCTTGGTATCGACTTTTGGAGTATAATTTTTTAATGTTTCCAGAAGTGTTTCCACAGAAGTTTATGAGCATTCATCAATATTTAGAACTCAATCATTAAAATTAATATTCCAACTGAAAGTAGCACCAATGCTTCCTGAATTCCATGCAGCTTGAATTGCCGAATTGAAACAGTAGATACCCTAGGATTCTTAGACATTTTATGTGGGAACCATATCCAGAAATTTTTATTTTGCGAATATACAGTGAGTCTGCATAAGTTAGCTACATATGGGAAACTTTTTTATTATTGATTTTACGAGAAAAAAATATTCTTCACAAAAAGTTCTGCATGGTCAAAAACCCATGATGCAACCATCAGATATTGAATTTTATCAATCTTATACGAGGTATGTCAAAAGATAGGAATTTTACCCAAGAGTAAGGTAACTTTATATTTCACAATATCGAAAATTTTCATTATAAAAAGTTAGTTGGAACCAAAAATTATGTTTCAATATGCAATTACATCCTTCTAACTGTGAAAATATTTTTTTTAATCTTTCTCAAATTATCAATACCGAACATTTATCATTTATAAAATTCCGTTTCATGAAAATTTGCTTATTAATTTCTAAACAGAACGGAAAGGATAACATGTTTGTAATAAATAAAAATGATAAATGTAATACTTATTGATAATTTAAAGAAAAATTGTTAAAAATTTATTTTTTCAATTGGGATGTAATTGCATATTGAAACATAGTTTTTAATTCCGAACAACTTTTCATAATAACAATTTTTGATATTGTGAAATATAAAGTTTCTTTACTCTTGGGTAAAATTCATATATTTTTACATAGCTCGTATAAGATTGATAAAATTCAATATCTGACGGTTGCATCATGGGTTTTTGACCCAAAACTTTTTATGAAGAATAACTTTTTTTCGTAAAATCAATAATAAAAAAGTTTCTCATATGTAGCCAACTTAAGCAGACTCACTGTATGTTAAAAAAGATTGTGAATGTCATGAGAAATGAAAGTTTTTATACCACTTTAATTTGTGACTGAAGCTACTGCAGTTTCATCCTATAAAGACATTCCCAAACGTATGAAATTCTATTTTCCATTTTTCATGATCTCATCATACGTAGTAACGGTCAATGAAGGAATTCAAAAAACTTTCCAATTGTAAACCTGGTTGCAGTATGAATTAGGATTAGCGATTTCCTGGAATGTTGTCATCTGAAGAAGAAGAAATTTTTAGGAATATCCGGGAATTCGATATTTTGAATTATTGATACAGTTAATAAAGATCAAGTTTTCGTAAACAGGTGAAATTCTAACCTGTTTTCTTTCAGATGAACAAATTGTTTGAAAGTTACCCCTTGTGTGCCTTGGCGGCCATTTCTGGAAACAAGATCAACTGCGTGAAACGACCTTCATACTCGGTGGAATGATATCCAACTATGTGAGTAGCCCCAAACATTTCTGCCAAAGTATATGGAGCCCGTAAACTTGAAGTGCTACCACATAATGAACGTTGAAGCACAAGTTCTGTTTCGAACTTATGCGATTACCTGTTCTAGACGTTTGACGTTGAATAACTTTTTTGTTTGATTTCAGGTGCATAAGTGAAATTATGGCGGATACTGTTATAAATGAACATTAAACAATTATTATTTTCGAATAACCATTTCCCCATGGTGGTCGTGATGGTTGAGCATTCGTTTCTCAACCATAAAGGCGAGGGTTCAAATCCCAGCACTGTCACCGGTCCCGTGCATGGCATCACATGTTAAAAGGTAAGAACCTTGACTTATATAGCTCGCACAAGTATATCGGATACTTTTAAGGATTGCTCATGAGCAGGGTGCAGCCGGTCGACTAAAAGAACATTTTTTTCTGTACAAATTTCAGAACTTCAATTTTTTAACGACCATCAGAAATTCTAGCTCGACACGGACTCAGACTGAGACTCAGACTGAGAATGAAAGGTTAACTATACAATCACTGTCATATTTTTGTCAGAACAAACAATAAAGCAGGATTTATAGATTGAGTCGCAGCCGCTTCCACTGCCGTAGCCGCAGGCAAAATTATGACCAATTTATAGTTTTATTTTGTGTTCATTGAGCGCATGCGCAGTTATCCAATTGAAATGCAAGAATTTGAAATTCGAATTTTGAATGAAACTTTGCTTTTGTGGAGGAATACACCTATATTTTTCTCATATTCTGACATTTCTGAATAAAATTAATTCTTGCTTTCAAACTGTATAAACAAATACATAACCTAAATATGTGACCTTTCTTTTATTTTTGACACAGAAATTTTGAGTTTCATGTCATTTTCCGCTGCCGCTGCCGTCCGAGATAAAAGTCGATGAACTACCGGCGGCAGCGACAACTGCAACGGCAGCGGATCTATGAACGTTTACATACGCAACTGCATATTTATCTTCGTACGGCAACGTCAACTGCAACGACTGCGGCTGCGACTTAATCTATAAATCCAGCTTGGACAGTCAAATCACTAACATCCTGTATGAGAAGATGGGAAAGAAGGCATCATTTTAGTATCAGATAGTATCATAGTAACTAAGAAGATTGATGATTGTATGGAAATCACCTGATGGAAAGAAGAAGAAGAAACACTTTGTAGTAATCGCAGTGTGTTATATCGTACAGACCAGAAGATGAATGAGGACACGTATTACAGAACACGAAATTGATGCAACGAGTAAGAAATTCAAAAATTGTTGGATTACAGTACAATCTGCAAATTTGGTTCCGTAAATGTTCATACATAATGATTGAAAGTGCCTTTCTCATGTCTTTTGTTTACTCTCATGTCAATATACATTCCTTGTGGAATAACGTTCATACAACGTGAAAAACCAACAATTTTGTGTGAGTTAACTACCTTTTATTTCTATTTAAACGGTCGAAACGTAGACAAACTGAAAAAGTGGTTTTCCTAATACTCAACAAACTATACCGATATAGAATCTAATAAAAACTCAGAACATCAATAATAACTTTTTAGTTATCCACAGTGAATATCTTGACAACTTTCGATTAACAGTAATAGAAATAAAGGCAATTTCATCGATTTATTATAAATTGTTTACTACGGCTTGGATTGAAAGGAAGGAATAAATCATTCAAGACCCATCGAAGCCGATAAATCGTTGAAAATACAATTTATAGGAAAAAACCGAGTACAATTGCGAGACTCTTTTTACATCAGAGAAGGTATTTTACGATCAGGTTTTTTCCTAAATCATCGATTCAGTGGCGCTCCCTCAACAATAGTCTGGAAGGATAAAAAAATTGCTGCGAAGGAAAACAAAACAATTTTTCGAAGAGCAACGTAATAGCTTTCCATAACATGAGTAAATAAATAAGATTTGATAGCATAGTTTTTTATGGTCGAGCGAGATTATGAGTGAGGGTATTGTTGAAATAATACACTCAGTTACTTACTATTACATGATGTTTTAAAAAGTTCATTTATTTTATATGATGTTCAATTCACATGTTAATGCCAATGTGACATACGTTATATTGAAAAACATGTATTTTCTCTATTATTAAACGTTTACTGTTTCGTCCAGTATTTAATTTTATAAAAGCTTATGGGCCCAGTCTTATTCAACTAAAGACGCATGGACTGAGTTAGAAAAAGCATTCTAGAGTACTGGACTTCGGCGGCAGATCATACTAGGTCGTCAGCTTAACTGAACTATGTGATTTAAATAGAATGGAAGACTACATCAACAAAATGCTAGAAATCTAAACAGAATTGAAAGGTGTTGGAAGAGGTGTCAGCGATGACTTTATGGCGTTAAAACTATTAGCAAATTTCGAAGACGATTACGATTCGTTAGTCACAGCTAAGGAAAATAATGCTTCAACATTGGTGTTGGATTCTGTCATTGAAATTTTTCCTACAAGAGGAAGCCAGGTGAAATGAAAATTCTGTGAAGAAAGCAAATGCCAAGAAGTCATTCCAAACTGATGAGCGGAATGGAAAACGGAATTCCAATGTTTGTTTCATATGTGGCAAAATAGGTCATGTAGCAAATATGTGCAGAAATGAAAGATATCATCATAATGAACTGTCATCTCATACAAAGCCATCCACATCCAAGCAGGAAACAAGATATGTCGACAGTGAAATGACAGATGGAAGCGATGAATATTAGTACCTAGATGGTGGTGCTACCCGTCATATGAATTCGCCAAAACAATTATTTTAATGAATCAATCCTGTTAATCGTAAAATCAGTATAGAAGATAGAGGTGATATTTCCTTAGAAGTGAATATTCATGGCAGCACACAAGAGATCTTCGTCAAAGACTCTCTTCACATTCTTAATTTTCCACTGAACTACTTTTCAGTGATAGAAAGTGTAGTATAAGAAGCAAAAATATCAAAGAAGTTATAGGAACAGGCTCTAGAAGTATCGATGGTCTGTACACACTCGATATAGTCAGAGATAAAGTGTGTGTGACATAAACTTCAAGTGATTATGATCTATGTCATCAACGTCAGTCATGAAACGTACAATGGACTTCAAACATTTCAGAAAGGACTAGGTCTGGGACTACCCAAAAATATTTCACCTAATGGAGAGATTTGTGAACGATGCATCATTAGCAGTGGTTGAAGCGACATTGTTTCAATCACTCTGGCTGCCAGTCGGCAGAAACCGAAGAAACTGAGAACTGACAATGGGCGAGAATATCAAAAGAAACTTATGAAAGAATTTCTGCAACAAAATGGTATCTGTTACCAATAGTCAACATCACAAACCTCGAAACAAAATAGTGTAGATGAAAGGACCAATCAAAATATAGTTGAAGGAGTAAGATGCATTCTTGAAGGAGCAGAACTTGACGCTGTCAGTACCATAATTCACAAGATATATTTTATCTATCACTGAACGTTTCCTGTTTAGTCCAGTATTTATTTTCATCATAACTCATCAGGTATAGAGTGACAAGATTTATATTGCATTCTCAGATTGAAGAAGATGCAAATTACACATAATATCAAGTTGACCTATTGTATTCGCTAATTTGCCAGTTTCACTTATTTTTCAAACTGTAATTAGTGTTTTTATTGATTTCAGTTTGACTCTCTGTATATTTCAACTGAAGATAAGCATTACTAAGCTCGAAAACATGTTTTTTGATTCATAGAAGACGTGTGATGCAACTTTTCGAAAAGTTATTATCAAAGCAGTGTCAACAACATCCGCTTTCCATTGGAGTTAAAATATGTATTGTGACTCAGTGTTTTACTTAGATTTTTATGCATAATTTATTGTACTTTCGAAAATTTTCATTTTTTAATTTTACAAAACCTATATATAACAGATGTGCCTTTGTCTGTGTAGGTCTTTTCCATTGATTTCTCTATTCTCGCTTTGGTTATTATTAATAAATTTTTTCATGGACCAATGATACGGAGGGAAACTTTCACCTGTCCTGGAATACTGATTCCATATACGGACTGCAATCCCCAAACACATACAGAAACTTTTGTATTCTGTCCTAAAAAGAGCTATCAATCTCAGGGTGATGCTTTGCTTTTAAGCTCGCTCACTTCTCTGGAACACCGCAGAAATTTTAGGCGATCTGTCTCTGTTCGATAAATATTTTCACGGCCACTGTTCTTCTGAAATATCAAAAATTGTTCCACCGTTAGCGGTCCCATTTAGACTGACCCGTCGTGCTCAGACTTCACACTTCTTTGTCGTCAACCGGAAAGATTATGTATTGATATTCACTTTACTGAATCAGCTGCAAAATTCAGTTGCATCGGTCTTTGACAAAATTGTAGAATATAGAAACAAAAAATTTGATAAATAAACTCATGTTCGTCATTGGCCTACAAACAGTTGGTAACTGGTTAAGAATTGATGAAATAAAAAAAAATCGAGCAACCCTAGAAAGTTATTGGAGAACGGTGTGGACAGGAGAAAATAGCAACAAAAGAAGGAAATATTCTGGCTTATTTCGAGTTTTCTGTGCACGAATATTTGTCATTGTAGATTGAATATCACACTATGCAAGGAGAAGGAATAGACACAAGCAAATTTCCCAGTATCACCGCTTTCTCTTGTTTGATGTTTGGTATTACAGAACAATTGCTTCAATGATTTGTATAGCTTTTGAGTTCACAGCGAAAGTAATTTCGAGGAACAGGAGGTGTATTGTATGCCTAGATAGATGTAACAACCCCTTGCCTGCATAATGATATTATTGTATCCAAAGTTTTCATTCATGGAAGCCTCTAGATCAACAAGTCTTCATATAGCACTATTACAAATTCGTTTTGTACTGTTGATCTTCTCTAAGTGTGAGAGCATTTCAGTTTCCGCAAAACACAGTGTGTTGTATTGGTCAAGAGACAAACGTTTACAATGGATGAGATTCATAGAGGCTTATTTTAAATGAATACTTGATGGGTCTTTTGCCTTTTATAACGGAGATACAGTGGGTTCCATCAAGTTTGCCAATTCATTCGTTGACTTTCAACTTGCGAACAACCCAGTTTTTCTTCCCTAATATATGGCACACGCATTTTCAACTAGTACCGCCACTTCATTTTCAAGTTTTCAATCAAATCGAATACATTCAAAATTGTATGAAAATGTTATTTCTGTTAAAAACTGTTTCAGTAAAATTAAACATTATCGTTCCTTTTTGTATTCATCTTTATCGTCAAAAATTACACTGCTGAAAGTTTGAATTCGAATTGAAGTTTATGATCATGTTTATGGTAAACAATGGAATCAGGATGGAATTTTATTGAGTAATACTGAAGATGACATAATCTCACTAAGTGATCCCGTATCAGGCCCTTCGCAGAGAAGGACTTTATACGGGCCCACTCTCGTTCAAAACCTAACCTAAACCTAAGTGATTTCCTGAAACATCCATACTATATGGCTGTACTCGTTTGTCTACAAATTACTGGAAAATGTAACTACCTATCCGTATCAAGGATCGAATAAATACAAACCTGTCTTTCATACTCGTTAGAGAGAAAAAATTCAAAGACTATAAAAGAGTTACTGCAATAACTAGTTGGAGAAAGTAAATAAAAACATAGCAGTACTAAAAATCTCCAAATGTTATTTGGTAATTCGGAAGACGAAATTCCAACTTGAGATAAATCAGGAATTTACGAAATTAGCTACGGATATCCGGTTTCGTGAACATATGGCCCATAATCTAGTGTTGAAGATTATTCATGAGAAATTACCATTTGAAATTTAAAATTAGTAAAACCAGTTGATGGATAACGGAAATTAAATCATTATGAAAGTACTACTATTCACAAGAACAGCTTAAGTAATAATGATGTTGATGATGATGGTGATGATAATGATATTGACCCATTGTATTCTCTGCTATTTGAGTTGATTTCGATAAAGAAATAATCAACTACTTTCGCTAGGATTGGGAAAAATCATACTCGACCACATCAACTCAAATTTTGGTCACAGGTATGATCCCGCTCAAGATGAATTTCAAGATTAATGGATAGAAATTAATTATTTGATAAACTTATGACTGGTTTGGATATTTACTGTCAGTTTAGTATTCCTACTGATGAAGGTTATCTGAGTATGCCTCTGGGAGTGGAAATACTAGTGTGATAAATGGGAAATACCATCTGCTCTCAAAAAAAACAAAATTATTAAAAAAGACGACAACAGTTGCTCAAAACAACCCTTCTTTTATAAGATGCATTTGCTACCCCTTCTAATTTGGATTGATTTTCTGATCAAACTGAATTATGTACCAACTATTCAACATTCTTTCTGCTATTTACGTCAGTGAAATATACTTCATTTATCTTAGATAACACAAAATACGTCAATCCATTGAATTGAAGTCGGGTGATTATGAAGGCCCGAGATTCCTCCCTTTCTTTTTCCTTTACACTTATCGTAGGTAATACCAGAAGTGTATCGGTGATTATCGAAATAGCAATTCCTTTGAATTTGAGAATCAAATTATGTTTCAAAGCAACATAATTTGATTCGAAACCGAGAAGGAATTAACGATAATCGCCGAAAACACGAGTTGTATTTGTTAAGATTATTTCATGAATAAAATCGGAACCATTTTTATTTATTTACTATTCAATTTAACTAGGAACATTAATCCCGCATTTAGTTCTGAAATTATGCAACTAACAAAACATTTACTTGATATTTCAAACATCCCTCTATTTCAGTTACCAATGACAGAGCGCGTCATTCGTAGTTTCGTCATTGCATGTCTAGTCTACTGCTTCTCGCTCGAGGTTATGTTTTGATAACATTTTGATTTAGTGATTTGATTAATCAACGAGTATGCAAAATTTGTCGAAAATTGTGAAGTTGATATGAATTAATAGTGAGTGCTTATTTAGTTTTGGTCAAAGTTTGGTGTTGTGTCATTATAGCAGCTTGCTAGTGGTAAGTTTGTGTTTTGATAATAACCAATCAGGAATCGAACTACAAAATCGAAAACATCATATACATATCCAGTAGCCAATCAAGAGCCGAACTACAAAATCGAAAACATGATGTTTTCATTTATCAACACAAAAATTTCAACCAATCATAACACGCTATTTTAGCATAAGTGAAATAATCGGTATAATTCTTTTTGAAGATTACCTATGATACGAAGAAGCACCATAGTGGCAAAATATAATCTAGGAAATAGAAGTAGAGTTCGCAAGTGACCCTAAAAGGAAAAAGAAAAAAATATGCAGGATAAACACCGAACCGTGAATTGAAATCCACAAAAAATTCAGAGGATCCATCTACAATATTCCTGACAAAAAAGGCGTAAAATTCATCTATTCGTTGAATAATCTCCATATAGGCCTGACGTCCCAATTATGTGGATAGTATTTCTGCAAATAACATGTATTCACACATGTGAACTAAACTAAATACTAAATATTTCTCATTAAATGAATGAATGAAAGTTTTGAAGGGGGTGAACACTCAACAATGTATATGTCATTCAGAAACATTCTTAATGTGATCAAAAACTATATTTCGAAATTTGTTGAGTAATAGATTCCAATCTAATGTTATTAGATAAATGATGTTATCGGCGGCGCGAATATTTTATTTTGGAGCCCTCAAAACCCTGTGAATGATAGATAGTTCTACAGAAATATTCATTGGAAAGAGGTGAGATATCACCAGAGATATAAACAAACACAAATTAACCGATGAATCAAAAGCGAAACATTGAAAAACATAAAATAGATCTACTGTGAAAGTTTGAAGAGATGTTTAATTCTTTGAAGATATGTACTGTCTGCTGAAGAGCTTTTCTCTAAGCGCATTATATGAAGGTAGACCTGAAGCCCTGTAGCTCACTAATGTTCCATTCACGAACAAAACTAAACTAATTTCGGAATCAACGAAGTGAGATGTGTTGTTGAAAACTGAATAGTAAAGTCTTGCTTGCTTTATTTCTGAACTTTCGAGCAATAAAGCGCATAAGATTCTTGTTGATTGTTTTCAATTATAATATGCTCAAGTTTACTGAAATAAGATTTCACAAACATTTTGGTTAAATAGAAAGTAGGGTGTTTCCCCAAACCTTTCCTGAATATTTAGAAATACAAATTTGGTATTTGGTGTATATTGAACAGTCTAACAATTCATGTGAAGCCTTCTTAACGATAAATACAGGGTGTTTCAAATTCGATTCATACCATTGGGATCTCGGAAACTATGAGAGATACAAAGATGGTTAAATTGGGGTAAAGCTGCGCATTCACCGGACTAACAATATGCCGTTGAGAAAGTTCTGAAATTCCGAGTATATCCGGAGATATCTGGAAAAAACAGAAATTTCGGAAAATTGTTTTTATTTCTTTCTGACTTTATTTTTTGAAAGATTCGAAAATAAATTGTTCCTCCACTTTGCCCCTCTTTTTTGCTACATAATGGTGTTTTCAAATTTGCTATCCGACGTTTCGTCTTCCGGCCACCGTCCTCAATTTTATTTTCTCTACATTGCTGCTACATTGGATTCTTTCTGTTTTGAATAGAACCAAAGGACCCCGCACAAATCAAATGTGAAATGGATCACTGTCGAATTTTCTGAAATTTGGATATTTTGTAGATTATACCCTTCTGATCAAAAGTCTTCATGGGCCCGAGACCTAAAAATGGACAGTTTTTTAGTTATCGAAGGTCAAAAGTTGCGACTAGTGCAAATCTCTCACGCGATCGTAAAAGAATTTGCATCTCTTCCGTTGCTCTCGTCTGCGTATGGCGATTTCACATTTGTCGGCATTTTTTTCTAAAAGCCATATTATTCAAAATAATGCGAGTATAAGAATCTTCAAAACACTACCTTTTGTAGAAACTTGACATTTATTGACAATTTAGAAATAGTTATTATTCCTGTCAAAACTGGACAAAGTCATTTATACATGGTCGATTTGCACAAGTTGCAACTTTTGACTTTCGATAAAATACAAGATCTGGAAGAGCGATAAAAAAAAATCTTGAAACTTCAGCTCTCTGTAGAATGACAACGAAGTGTTTGCATACAAAAGTTTATTGAAGAAAAAAAAGTATTATTTTGACCTGAAAAATGCGCATCTGAAATATTGATACTGAATATTTTGAAACACCCTGTATTTTTAATTTTGACCAGAAATATATAAATACTGTCATAATATTTTATTGACTACTGCAAAATTTCTGAATAATTTATAACATGGTTTTGAATTTTTACCACGTTAACAAACGGACTGAGGACATGGAGAAACTAAATATCTTAGAAAGAATGAGCCTTTCCAGTCATTTTCAGGAAAAAAATGTTTGGAAAGATTACATTCCCACGTAACTCGTATCCAGTTTTCGATTTTTCATTTCATCGATTTAAGAATTATTTAAAACGCCAAACTAAACTACCAAATTCAAACGATCAGGCGCAGAAGAAGAGGCGGGAAGCTGTGAAATGTCAGAGCGTGAGTGATTACAGGAAGACACTGACGTCACAGCTGACGAGCGTTTGAATGTATTCATATGGATATCAGATTTTCAAGGATGAATACTGAATCAGTTTTCCAAAATTTAGAGTGGATAAATGGTTATGACTATTTTATAAACTGCCCTCCATTACGTCATGTGAAAAATGTGCATATTCCAAGATATGTACTGAAAATGCTCATTTCTACAGCGATACAGAAGCCGCTTCATTCACTATGTGCTAACATTGCTTTCTCGAAAACCGCCAGTTGGGGATGATATAAGGTTCTCGAAACATAATAAAGATGTTCGAATTTGAAAACATATTATGTCTGATGGTGTCTTGGAGGAATCGAAACATTTTATTCAAAATTCAATGACACTATTCTCTTGCTTACGTGAAATCATATGAAACTATCCTTTATTAGCGACTGAACACCACAGAATTTGAGATTTCAAGATTTTCAAAATATCATCACTTCGACCACTGAAAATCTTGGTTTGAAAACACCTCCAGGATGGTCATGGAATTAGGAAAATTTCACTATTATCTCTTCTGTATCTATTATAGTTATACCATAAGAAGAATAGAATGATCTGGGTATCCTCATTCACTTTCATTGTTTATTATTTGTTTTTTTTTCATTCATAGTATTCGTACAGTGTGATTACACATTACCGAATGCCTTAAAACAACCTCCACCACAATAATTATGTGCTAGTTGATTATTGTAGTATAATAGTAGATTATTTCCAAAACAAAAAAGTTATAGGAGCGACACCTGGTAAATGAACGACATACCGGGTGCCCGCGGAAAGTGGCTCGCCCCTTTAACTTTTTTGTATACTCGCAAAAATCTAATGATGCTTATAAATAAGAATATGACAAGTTCATCAAATGGACGGAAAAGGTAACCAGATATAAATGAACGATTTGTGCTGTCTTGCATTTGTTAGTAATATTTTATTTGACGTTACAAGGTACTCCTGTCATATCAATCATAAAAAAATTGTCATTTAAATGCCTTCACGTTTATAGAGTTGTTGATGTTGCCAACTTGAAAAAACGCGCATTTTCGAAGCTCCATTTGAGCACGCTGAGGCGTGCTTGAGAAAGGTAAAATGGGGTACCCATAAAAAAAAAACTTTGAAAGATTATATTAGAAATTTATTGATATGAAGGATCAAAATAAGATTTAAATCCATCGAGCAACCTGTCACTGACACAACTGATGAAACAAAAACAATAATCCAAAAGCTAATAACATATCTTCTTGCATAAACATCATCACTGACTTGTTCTTTGATTATTTATACAATAAAAACCTAATATCAGTTATGTTTGTCAAAGGTTACTCGATGTAGTCATTCAAATCCTATTTTATTACGAATAGACGCTTTATTTTGTGAAACATCTAACGCAGTTTTTCAATTTTTCTTCTTCACAGAATTTGGTTCAAAACCTATAAGTGTGCGGTATCAATTTAATCGTAATAATTTTTTTTCCTAAACCGACGAACCACCATGTTGCCATTTCAAAAAAATTTTGCAATTTCAATTTAAGAATTTAATTTTACATAGTACATACATTTTGACCAAAAACAGTTATGTGGTAGCTTTCCCAAAATTTCAGTGCTGTAATTAATGATTTCAACGTTTCCATAGATTGAAAAATAAAACTCGAAAAAAATTTGCTACAAAAAGTGACAAATGATATATGGTTGGATTCAGAATGTCATATGGAGAGGTTATATCAACTCGAGTCATTCGTCAAAATCTGCAGTTTTATGTCTTATGCAGATCCTCCAAATTTCATTCGTTTATCTTCGAAAACTCAAAAGTTATAGCATCGGGCTACATTGCGCGGACACCCGGTATATGGTTAGTTATTCATGAAGATACGACGAATCTTGAGAATGTGTAGAATAAACTATTCAGGCGAATGTCCTAGACAACGAATGTAAAAAATTGAAATCGACGCCAGATTCTAAAATTGTTTGAATATCAGATGAAAAATTGAAAATTGAAATTAATAATCACATAAAAAATAATAATAACGGAAAAATTTACCTGCTGACAAATGTGCTCCCCCGAAGTGTGCGTGCACGCCGCCCCCGTTGCGACTGCCGCTGCACACGCCGCCGTTCCCGGCACCTTCAGCTGTTCCTGTTTGTAGTCCGGCTGGTAGGGCAGCAACATTCGAATTTTGCCCCACCGGTTGAAGAACAGCGCTATGGCGCCTACCCATACCATTAATACTAGAAGGACTATACCTATTTCTACACCACGGACCTGAAAAGTAACGAAATCAGTTGATTAGGCATCAGACAAAAATGGATGGCATTGATAGAGAAGAATCGTGGACTGAGAATTTGTTAAACGAGCTTTATAATCAGTAGTATTAATAATAATAACTGCAAATTGTTCGGGTTAAACATCGATAACTTGTTGCATAATCACAAAGAGTGTCAGTTTCACAGTTGAAATGAACAGATTGCAAAGTAGGCGGTTTATTCTGTCAAACTGATATGATTTGTGATTATACAGAAAGTTTGAAACTACACATTATACAGAAAACATCATGCGCACAGTTGAAACACATATCTCAGTTTCCGAAATACTGTTTGTACGGCTTCAGATTTGTAAAAATGAAATTTTCATGAAGAATGGTTTCTTTTTCGAGGATTTCCAGGATTTTCTCAGTGGAAAATGCACCGATCCGGTCATACGAAAATCCAGTTTGTAGGTTTCATGAATCTCTACAAAAGTTCGATTGACTGTAAAAGGATTCCTAAAATAATCTTTGAGATATTTCCAAAATCTAAAAAAGTTTTAATTTTTTTTTTCACTATTGCTTCAAATAGTGATTTTTCTGGGGCGAAAACTGGGGTTTTCATTAACGAATTATCTTATAAAAATTAGTATAGGCTACGTGCGTCTTGTATCTTGTGGGGAAAAACCTCTTTAGCTTGGTCTATTTGATGTTATTCTTTTTTTAGTAAATTTGAATAATAGTCACAATCCATTAATAATAATAATATGGAGATTTGTCTGATCCAAAGAATTACAGGCCGATAACTTGCTTGAATGCGTGTTATAAGGTGTTTACGCGCATCTTATACACGCGCATTCTCTCCGCAGTTGATCCGGTGTATGAACGGATAAATGAGCAAAGAGGGTCAAGGAAAGGGGTCGCCGGGTGCAAGGAGAACCTGCTCATCGATAGATGTATCACGCAGGACTCCGTGCAGTATAAGCGTAACCTTTCGATGGCCTGGATCGATTACCGCAAGGCATTTGATACAACATCACATGAGTTAATCATGCATTTGCTCAGATGCCTTGAGGTACCCGGTCAAATAGTGGGATGCATTGGACAACTGATGCCACTCTGGAGGACTCGTTTCACCATAAGATCTGGTAGAGACATAGTCCAAACAGAGCAGGTCATCATTAGAAGAGGCGTGATTCAGGGAGACTCCCTTAGCCCTCTTCTCTTCTGCATCTCACTATTGCCATTGTCCGTTGCACTCAGGAATACCCGTGGGTACAACTGCGGCACCCCCAGCAACCGGAGGCATAATGTCACCCATCTATTTTACATGGATGACCTCAAATTGTATGCCTCTGGAGAAAGGGACCTACATCAGTCCCTTAGGGTGGTGGAAGAATATACGCATGCTATCGGTATGGAATTTGGGATCGACAAATGTGCCACGGTTCATCTCAAAAGAGGACGATGCGAGGAATACGGAGAGGATGTCCAGCTGGTAGACGGAAGCATCCTACATCATCTGGATGCCGGAGAGACTTATACCTACCTTGGGGTGGAACAACGCCGCTCCCAAGAGGTATTCGCAGTTAAAAACTCTCTCCGCGGCAAGTATCAGCATAAACTCCGACAGATCTGGTCATCAGAACTGTCGGGGAAGAAAAAAGTTGCTGCAACTAATATGCTTGCCGTTCCGATCCTTCTTTACTCTTTCGGAGTGATAAAGTGGACTAAGGAAGAGCTGCGACAACTTGACGTTAAGACTCGCAAAATGATGCATCTCAATAGGAGCTTGCATCCTAAATCGTCCGTTCCACGGTTATACTTTCCCAGACAACGGGGAGGCCGTGGACTTTTGAGTTTGGAGTGTCTGCATAACAGAATGGTTCTGGATGGGGCCTGTAAAGTCATCAGGAGTTCAGATCCCCTTCTCTGCATGGTCCGCGACCATGAAAAAGCAGGGATTGGAGCATTTCTTTTTAAGGCAGCAACCCGTGCGGCCGATGAACTCGGTCTCGTATTTGACACTGAACGGGCTAACCCAAACTCTGTCACCGAGTTGGGACCCGTTCAGCAAAAAGCTCACATAAAAGCTGCGGAGACAGAGGTCCTGCTACAGCTACATATGGATAAGCCAATGCATGGTGTCTTCTTTCACAACATCGAAGACCTTGGCTTATCCAAAAGCATGACCTTTGCCTTCCTCAGGTCAAGTGAGCTAAAGTCGGAGACCGAGGGATTCATAATGGCCTGCCAGGATGGTGTCTTCAACACCCTTGTCTACCGTAGTCGCGTTATGGGTATAGACGTCCCTGACACCCGATGCAGGGCATGTCGTGGGGCACCTGAGACCGTAATGCATTTGCTATCAGCATGCCCATCTTATGCGGTCTCAGCCTATATCCACAGGCATAACGCGGCGCTACGAGTGTTGTACTACCACCTACGACACTCGTACGGCATAGACGAGACACCGGTGTTGCCTTATGCTCCGGGGGATATTGAGTCCGTGGTGGAGAATGAGAGATGCCGAATCTATTGGAACTACTCATTCCCCACTCTCAGGCAAATACAAGCCAATAAGCCTGATGTTGTCCTCCTCGACCACCAAAGTAGATCGATATTCGTCATGGAGTTTTCCGCTCCAGGCGAAATGAATATCGTTCGAAAAGAGGAGGAAAAACGGACTAAATATCGAGATCTTCTCTTTGAACTCCGCAGGTTATATCCGGACCATTCTGTCAAAATGGTGGTTCTGATTATAGGAGTCCTTGGTGGAATGATGGACACACTGCTCTCTAACTTGAAAATAATACCAGCTTGCCGAAATATGGCCGAAATCTTAGCAGCAAGAATGCAGAAGGCCGTTATACTTGGTTCGCTCCGTCTATTCAGGGCAGACGATTCTCGGACCCAATAATCACTCACCCTACGGACGTAGGGAGTGTTTATTGGGGTTAACGACACCAGCGCGCCCTCCGGATGGGTCGGAGCACCGGAGACAGGGCCTGACTGGTACACTCCTAGGAGAAAAAAAAAAATAAAATAATAATAATAATAATAATAATAATAATAATAATAATAATAATAATAATAATAATAATAATAATAATAATAATAATAAGCAGGGAGGCCAACCAACATCTCAGGTCCTGGTGAGTTGCGACACCACTTCCCCGAGCAAAAGGTGCTAAACCGGTCCGGCAGCTCAGGTGCACCCGGGAGGGAAAGAGCTTTCCCTCTGATGTCGGCCGTGGGTATACTAGGCTAACCCCCCGGTATACCTAGAAACTCGGGTTCCAAACAGACGAGGAAGAGGCCCCCACAACCGACCCCCTCGGATAAGGGGTCAAAGGCAAGGTGTAGGGGCCGTAAACGAGGATTTGCCTGCTTATGACGACCGCGATGAACAAGGACGCTTTGAGTGGACTGATGAATTGAGGGATGACCTTCTGCGTTTTTACGAGAGTAGTGAGCCCGCCCGAAGGGGATACATGGCGAGAATGCATGCTCTGTGGTGCGAAACTCACCCGGAGCATGCCGCTTTCACCGCACAAAATCTCAGGGATTATGTATCTCATCTTCGGGCTCGAGGCTATATCAGGGCCCCTCCTCAGCCGGCTAACGAACTGGCAGAAGTGGCAGTTCCACCACGAGTTGGTCTGGCACAGGAGGAACCTTTGATTGCACCGCCAATGGAAAATTTCAGAACACTAGGGTGCTTCACGTACCAAAGTACCTAAAGCCAGAACAACTAGCCCAAGTGGATGCAGAGGTTCGGGATGTCCTAATAGAAGAGGCTGATATCTGGCAAATTAACAGCGCTGTGTACAGAGCCGCTCAGTCGCTGACCCAAACGGAGAGAAGGAATCCCTTCTTGTCGGTTGGAAGGCACGAGCGACGAGTACAGAAGATGGAAGCCAAGATCAAGTCGGCGAGACAACACGCGTCTCGTATCCAATGTGTGATGGACTATATGGCAGCCAACAGGCTTTTCACGCCAGCAGTGCGCCGAATAGCGGCAAAATTAAGAAGAGCCCATCACACACTGAATCAAGGAGTGCTGTTGACTACCAAACAGCACTGCCTTGACAGGATGCGAATGCTAGTGGCTGCAAAGAAGTCACTAGTGAGGCGATTGAGGAGCATCGTGGAAAACTCAAAATTCCGCGATAATCCTTCTCAATTATTCCAAAAGCCTCCGCGTGTTGTAGAAAATCCGCCGACCGCTGATCAAGTAGAAGCCTTCTGGAAGGATATTTATGAACATCCGCAACCACTGAATGTAGACACTCCAGCCCTAGCGCAGTTTGAAGCATTCTGCGGAAGGCTTCAACAGCCAGAGCTCAATGAACTGCGCGACCCGATAACCCCGGAAGAAGTTCGACGAGCCCTTGAGGGCTCGAAGAACTCAGCTGCACCAGGTCCGGATGGACTAGGGAACTACTGGTGGAAAAAATTTCCCAGCACCCACCAACATTTGGCCAGAGTTTTCAACTCATGGTTGAATGGTGAGCAGCAGATTCCCGGTTGGTTTGTCGAGGGGCGAACCGTGCTGATCCCAAAAACGGGAGATTTGTCGGAACCGAAAAACTACAGGCCGATAACATGCCTGAACGCATGTTATAAGATGTTCACCCGCATTTTGTACATGCGAATACTCACCGCAGTTGAACACGTGTACGAACGGATATATGAGCAAAGAGGGTCAAAGAAAGGGATCGCTGGATGCAAGGAGAATCTGCTCATCGATAGATGTATTACGCAGGACTCCACGCAGTATAAGCGTAACCTTTCGATGGCCTGGATCGACTATCGCATGGCATTTGATACGACATCGCATGAGCTAATCATGCACGTTCTTCGATGCCTTGCGATACCCGATCAAATAGTGAGATGCATTGAACAACTGATGCCACTCTGGAGGACTCGTTTCACTATAACATCAGGTCAAGCTAGAGTCCAAACAGATCAGGTTATCTTCAGAAGGGGAGTGTTTCAGGGAGATTCTCTCAGCCCCCTTCTCTTTTGCATCTCACTATTGCCATTGTCCGTTGCCCTCAGAAAAACACGTGGATACTACTGCGGCACCCCCAGCAACCGGAGGCATAAGGTGACTCATCTGTTCTACATGGATGATCTTAAGCTTTATGCCTCTGGTGAAAAGGACCTACGTCAGTCTTTGAGGGTGGTGGAGGAGTATACGCAGGCCATCGGCATGGAGTTTGGGATCGACAAATGTGCAACGGTTCATCTCAAAAGAGGACGATGCGACGATTACGGAGAAGACGTCCAGCTCATAGACGGAAGCATCCTACGTCATCTGGGTGCCGGAGAGACGTATACCTACTAGGGAGTGGAACAACACCACTCTCAAGAAGTTTTAACTGTCAAAAACTCTCTCCGCGGCAAGTATCAGCACAAACTCCGACAGATCTGGTCATCAGAACTGTCGGGAAAGAACAAAGTTGCTGCCACAAATATGCTTGCCGTTCCGATCTTACTCTACTCCTTCGGAGTAATGAAGTGGACTCAGGAGGAGCTGCGACAACTCGACGTAAAGACTCGCAAGATGATGCACCTATACAGGAGCTTGCATCCCAAATCGTCCGTTCCTCGGTTATATCTCCACCGACAACAAGGAGGACGAGGACTTTTGAGTTTGGAGTGTCTTCACAACAGAATGGTATTGGATGGAGCATGTAATCAGGAGTTTGGACCCCCTTCTCTGCATGGTCCGGTACCATGTAAACGCAGGGATTGGAGCGTTCCTCTTTAAGGCAGCAGCCGGTGCGGCTGATGAACTCGGTCTCAGTTTCGACACCAAACGGCGTGATCCGAACTCTGTCACAGAGTTGGCACCCGTTCGGCAAAAAGCCCATGTAAAGGCCGCAGAAAATGCAGCTCTTCTGCAGCTACATAGGGATGAGCCTTTGCACGGGATCTTCTTCAGAAACGTTGAAGACCTTGGCTTATCCAAGAACTTGACCTACGCCTTCCTTAGGTCAAGTGGGCTGAAGTCGGAGACCGAGGGATTCATAATGGCCTGCCAAGATGGTGTCTTCAACACCTTGGTCTACCGAAGCCACGTGATGGGTATAGAGGTCCCTGATATTAGATGCAGGGCCTGCCGTCAGGCGCCTGAGACCAATATGCATTTGCTGTCAGCATGTCCAGCATATGCGGTCTCAGCCTATATCCACAGACATAACGCGGCTCTACGAGTGTTATATTACCACCTACGACACTCGTACGGTATAGACGAGACACCAGTGTTGCCTTACGCTCCGGGGGATATTGAGTCCGTGGTGGAGAATGAGAAGTGCCAGATCTACTGGAACTACTCATTTCCCACCCTCAGGCAAATACAGGCCAATAAGCCTGATGTAGTACTCCTCGACCATGGAAGTAAGACGATATTCGTCATTGAGTTTTCGGCTCCTGGCGAAACGAATATCGTCCGAAAGGAGGAGGAGAAACGGACGAAATATCGAGATTTACTCTTCGAACTCCGCAGGCTCTATCCAGACCATTCTGTAAAAATGGTTGTTCTGATAATAGGGTCCCTTGGCGGTGTGATGGATTCATTACTCTCGAACTTAAAAATCATACCGGCATGTAGAAAGATGTCAGAAATCATAGCCGGAATCATCCTCGGTTCATTACGTCTGCTCAGGGCACACGATTCCCGGACCCAATAGCTGCTTACCCCATAGTTTGGGGAGTGGTTATTGTGGTAATAATGTTGCCAGCGCGCCCTCCGAATGTATCGGAGCATCGGAGACAGGGTCCCACTGGAGGATTTTAATTCAAATCAGAAATAATAATAATAATAATAATAATAATAATAATAATAATAATAATAATAATAATAATAATAATAATAATAATAATAATAATAATAATAATAATAATAATAATAATAATAATAATAATAATAATAATAATAATAATAATAATAATAATAATAATAATAATAATAATAATAATAATAATAATAATAATAATAATAATAATAATAATAATAATAATAATAATAATAATAATAATAATAATAATAATAATAATAATAATAATAATAATAATAATAATAATAATAATAATAATAATAATAATAATAATAATAATAATAATAATAATAATAATAATAATAATAATAATAATAATAATAATAATAATAATAATAATAATAATAATAATAATAATAATAATAATAATAATAATAATAATAATAATAATAATAATAATAATAATAATAATAATAATAATAATAATAATAATAATAATAATAATAATAATAATAATAATAATAATAATAATAATAATAATAATAATAATAATAATAATAATAATAATAATAATAATAATAATAATAATAATAATAATAATAATAATAATAAGACAACACGCGTCTCGTATCCAGTGTGTGGTGGACTACATGTCGGCCAATAGGCCTTTTACGCCGGCAGTGCGGCGAATTGCTGCAAAACTAAGACGAGCTCACCACACATTGAATCAAGGCGTGCTGTTTACCATAAAACAGCACTGTCTTGATAGGATACGAATGCTAGTGGCTGCAAAGAAGTCACTAGTGAGGCGGGCGAGAAGTATCGCGGAAAACATGAAGTTCCGCGATAAACCTTCTCGCTTATTCCAAGAGCCTCCACGTGTTGTCGATAACCCGCCGGCTGCTGATCGGGTAGAAACCTTCTGGAAGAACATCTATGAGTTTCCGCAACCACTCAATGTAGACACTCCAGCCCTAGCGCAGTTCGAAGCTTACTGCAGGACGCTTCGGCAGCATGAGCACAATGATCTGCGCAATCCGATAACCACGGAAGAAGTTCGAAGGGCCCTAAAAGGTTCTAAGAATTTCGCTGCTCCAGGCCCCGATGGGTTGAATAACTATTGGTGGAAAAAGTTTCCAACAACCCACCGCCATCTGGCTAGAGTTTTTAACTCATGGCTAGATGGGGAGCAGCAGATTCCGGAGTGGTTTGTCGAGGGGCGAACCGTGCTCATCCCCAAAAATGGAGATTTGTCTGATCCAAAGAATTACAGGCCGATAACATGCTTGAATGCTTGTTATAAGTTGTTTACACGCATCTTATACACGCGCATTCTCTCCGCAGTTGATCCGGTGTACGAACGGATATATGAGCAAAGAGGGTCAAAGAAAGGGGTCGCCGGGTGCAAGGAGAACCTGCCCATCGATAGATGTATCACGCAGGACTCCGTGCAGTATAAGCGTAACCTTTCAATGGCCTGGATCGATTACCGCAAGGCATTTGATACAACATCACATGAGTTAATCATGCATTTGCTCAGATGCCTTGAGGTACCCGATCAAATAGTGGGATGTATTGGACAACTGATGCCACTCTGGAGGACTCGCTTCACCATAAGATCTGGTAGAGACACAGTCCAAACAGAGCAGGTCATCATTAGAAGAGGCGTGTTTCAGGGAGACTCCCTCAGCCCTCTTCTCTTCTGCATCTCACTATTGCCATTGTCCGTTGTACTCACGAATACCCGTGGGTACAACTGCGGCACCCCCAGCAACCGGAGGCATAAAGTCACCCATTTGTTCTACATGGATGACCTAAAATTATATGCCTCTGGAGAAAGGGACCTACATCAGTCCCTTAGGGTGGTGGAAGAGTACACGCATGCTATCGGAATGGAATTTGGGATCGACAAATGTGCCACGGTTCATCTTAAAAGAGGACAATGCGAGGAATACGGAGAGGATGTCCAGCTCGTAGACGGAAGCATCCTACATCATCTGGATGCCGGAGAGACGTATACTTACCTAGGGGTGGAGCAACGCCACTCCCAAGAGATATTCACAGTTAAGAACTCTCTCCGCGGCAAGTATCAGCATAAACTCCGACAGATCTGGTCATCAGAACTGTCGGGGAAGAACAAAGTTGCTGCAACCAATATGCTTGCCGTTCCGATCCTTCTTTACTCTTTCGGAGTAATGAAGTGGACTAAGGAAGAGCTGCGACAACTCGACGTTAAAACTCGCAAAATGATGCATCTCAATAGGAGCTTGCATCCTACATCGTCCGTTCCACGGTTATACTTTTCCAGACAACGGGGAGGCCGTGGACTTTTGAGTTTGGAGTGTCTGCATAACAGAATGGTTCTGGATGGGGCCTGTAAAGTCATCAGGAGTTCAGATCCCCTTCTCTGCATGGTCCGCGACCATGAAAAAGCAGGGATTGGAGCATTTCTTTTTAAGGCAGCAACCCGTGCGGCCGATGAACTCGGTCTCGTATTCGACACTGAACGGGCTAACCCAAACTCTGTCACCGAGTTGGGACCCGTTCAGCAAAAAGCTCACATCAAAGCTGCGGAGACAGAGGTCCTGCTACAGCTACATATGGATAAGCCAATGCATGGTGTCTTCTTTCACAACATCGAAGACATTGGCTTGTCCAAAAGCTTGACCTTTGCCTTCCTCAGGTCGAGTGAGCTAAAGTCGGAGACCGAGGGATTCATAATGGCCTGCCAGGATGGTGTCTTCAACACCCTCGTCTACCGTAGTCGCGTGATGGGTATAGACGTCCCTGACACCCGATGCAGGGCATGTCGTGGGGCACCTGAGACCGTAATGCATTTGCTATCAGCATGCCCATCTTATGCGGTCTCAGCCTATATCCACAGGCATAACGCGGCGCTACGAGTGTTATACTACCATCTACGACACTCGTACGGTATAGACGAGACACCGGTGTTGCCTTATGTTCCGGGGGATATTGAGTCCGTGGTGGAGAATGAGAGGTGCCGGATCTATTGGAACTACTCATTCCCCACCCTCAGGCAAATACAAGCCAATAAGCCTGATGTTGTCCTCCTCGACCACCAAAGTAGAACGATATTCGTCATGGAGTTTTCCGCTCCAAGCGAAATGAATATCGTTCGAAAAGAGGAGGAAAAACGGACTAAATATCGAGATCTCCTCTTTGAACTCCGCAGGTTATATCCGGACCATTCTGTCAAAATGGTGGTTCTGATCATAGGAGTCCTTGGTGGAATGATGGACACACTGCTCTCCAACTTGAAGATAATACCTGCTTGCCGTAATATGGCAGAAATCTTAGCAGCGCGAATGCAGAAGGCCGTCATCCTTGGTTCGCTCCGTCTACTCAGGGCACATGATTCTCGGACCCAATAGTCACTCACCCTACGGACGTAGGGAGTGGTTATTGGGGTTAACGACACCAGCGCGCCCTCCGGATGTATCGGAGCACCGGAGACAGGGCCTGACTGGTACATTCCCAACGGGGAAAAGAAAAAATAATAATAATAATAATAATAATAATTTTGCAGGAGGCTTCGGCAGCCTGAGCTCATTGATCTGCGCATTCCGATAACCACGGAAGAAGTACGAGGGGCCCTAAAAGGCTCTAAGAATTTCGCTGCTCCAGGCCCTGATGGGTTGAATAACTATTGGTGGAAAAAGTTTCCAACAACCCACCGCCATCTGGCCAGAGTTTTTAACTCATGGCTAGATGGGGAGCAGCAGATTCCAAAGAATTACAGGCCGATAACATGCTTGAATGAGTGTTATAAGGTGTTTATGCGCATCTTATACAAGCGCATTCTCTCCGCAGTTGATCCGGTGTATGAACGGATAAATGAGCAAAGAGGGTCAAAGAAAGGGGTCGCCGGGTGCAAGGAGAACCTGCCCATCGATAGATGTATCACGCAGGACTCCGTGCAGTATAAGCGTAACCTTTCAATGGCCTGGATCGATTACCGCAAGGCATTTGATACAACATCACATGAGTTAATCATGCATTTGCTCAGATGCCTTGAGGTACCCGGTCAAATAGTGGGATGCATTGGACAACTGATGCCGCTCTGGAGGACTCGCTTCACCATAAGATCTGGTAGAGACATAGTCCAAACAGAGCAGGTCATCATTAGAAGAGGAGTGTTTCAGGGAGACTCCCTTAGCCCTCTTCTCTTCTGCATCTCACTATTGCCATTGTCCGTTGCACTCAGGAATACCCGTGGATACAACTGCGGCACCCCCAGCAACCGGAGGCATAATGTCACCCATCTATTTTACATGGATGACCTCAAATTGTATGCCTCTGAAGAAAGGGACCTACATCAGTCTCTTAGGGTGGTGGAAGAATATACGCATGCTATCGGTATGGAATTTGGGATCGACAAATGTGCCACGGTTCATCTCAAAAGAGGACGATGCGAGGAATACGGAGAGGATGTCCAGCTCGTAGACGGAAGCATCCTACATCATCTGGATGCCGGAGAGACTTATACCTACCTTGGGGTGGAACAACGCCGCTCCCAAGAGGTATTTGCAGTTAAAAACTCTCTCCGCGGCAAGTATCAGCATAAACTCCGACAGATCTGGTCATCAGAACTGTCGGGGAAGAACAAAGTTGCTGCAACTAATATGCTTGCCGTTCCGATCCTTCTTTACTCTTTCGGAGTGATGAAGTGGACTAAGGAAGAGCTGCGACAACTTGACGTTAAGACTCGCAAAATGATGCATCTCAATAGGAGCTTGCATCCTAAATCGTCCGTTCCACGGTTATACTTTTCCAGACAACGGGGAGGCCGTGGACTTTTGAGTTTGGAGTGTCTGCATAACAGAATGGTTCTGGATGGGGCCTGTAAAGTCATCAGGAGTTCAGATCCCCTTCTCTGCATGGTCCGCGACCATGAGAAAGCAGTGATTGGAGCATTCCTCTTTAAGGCAGCTACCCGTGCGGCCGATGAACTCGGTCTCGTTTTCGACACTGAACGGGCTAACCCAAACTCTGTCACCGAGTTGGGACCCGTTCAGCAAAAAGCTCACATAAAAGCTGCGGAGACAGAGGTCCTGCTACAGCTACATATGGATAAGCCAATGCATGGTGTCTTCTTTCATAACATCGAAGACGTTGGCTTATCCAAAAGCTTGACCTTTGCCTTCCTCAGGTCGAGTGAGCTAAAGTCGGAGACCGAGGGATTTATAATGGCCTGCCAGGATGGTGTCTTCAACACCCTTGTCTACCGTAGTCGCGTGATGGGTATAGACGTCCCTGACACCCGATTCAGGGCATGTCGTGGGGCATCTGAGACCGTAATGCATTTGCTATCAGCATGCCCATCTTATGCGGTCTCAGCCTATATCCACAGGCATAACGCGGCACTACGAGTGTTGTACTACCACCTAAGACACTCGTACGGTATAGACGAGACACCGGTGTTGCCTTATGCTCCGGGGGATATTGAGTCCGTGGTGGAGAATGAGAGATGCCGAATCTATTGGAACTACTCATTCCCCACCCTCAGGCAAATACAAGCCAATAAGCCTGATGTTGTCCTCCTCGACCACCAAAGTAGAACGATATTCGTCATGGAGTTTTCCGCTCCAGGCGAAAAGAATATCGTTCTAAAAGAGGAGGAAAAACGGACTAAATATCGAGATCTTCTCTTTGAACTCCGCAGGTTATATCCGGACCATTCTGTCAAAATGGTGGTTCTGATTATAGGAGTCCTTGGTGGAATGATGGACACACTGCTCTCTAACTTGAAGATAATACCGGCTTGCCGTAATATGGCAGAAATCTTAGCAGCAAGCATGCAGAAGGCCGTTATTCTTGGTTCTCTTCGTCTACTCAGGGCACACGATTCTCGGACCCAATAATCACTCACCCTACGGACGTAGGGAGTGGTTATTGGGGTTAACGACACCAGCGCGCCCTCCGGATGGGTCGGAGCACCGGAGACAGGGCCTGACTGGTACACTCCTAAGGAAAAAATAATAATAATAATAATAATAATAATAATAATAATAATAACGTTTATTAGAATAGAATAAAATAACAATAATGATAACAATAATACAGTATAGGTATGCACACATTCTTACTAATAAACGGGAAAAAAAACCACTGAAAGAATATTAACACAAATATCCCTTGTGCGTGGTGAGATGTAAATATATATAGATATAATGGTAATAGAATTAGATAAGATAAAAAAGATAAAAAAAGATGAGATACTCTAAAATCGAGTACAATGGTCAATATTCATATTGATGGTTTGTGAATACAATCTCAGTGTTTTTTGAATTCACTTCTGGTTTATCATATTATGTATTGTTTTTCTTGCTTGATTATTCAGCCAGTGCCTCAAGCAACGTTTAAAAGTATTTTGGGTTTCACTTTTTCGTATTTCTTCTGGTATAAAATTATAGATTCAAGGTGCCAGATATGTTAACGATCTACAACCAATGGTTTTGTTTCTTCTAGGTAAGTAGTAGTTTTTCGATATATTCCTAGTTCTATACGAGTGAGCATTTTTTTAAATTTCAATCTTTTGTTTGAATACATTCATCAGTGAAACTTTCCAGAAATACAATTGTCTAGCATCTAAGACTTTACTGGTCTCGAAGATCATATCACTGGAATACCCACGGTATTTATTATAAATTATTTTTAGAATCCATTTTTGAATTATATCCAAATTGTTCAGATATGTATCATACACACCTTCCCATCCTAATATGCCATAGCTGGTTTGGAACTGAATCAACGAAAAGTATAATTTTTTCAGTTGTTGGGTGTCGAGAAAGCTTTTCAAGTATTTGAATCGCCATAAAAGTCCTCTAATTTAATTCACTACTTTTTTAATTTGTAGATCCCATTTCAAATGTTGATCAATTATGATTCCTAAATATTTAATTAGTTTAGCCTCTGGAATGAAAGTGTTTTCAATTGTAAGAGTACCAAGATCAGGTAAAGCGTTCCTGTATGATGCGAAAGAAATGTATTTTGTTTTAGTGTAGTTCATTGTCAGTGAATTGAATTTGAACCATTTCTTAATAAATTCAATTTATTTTTCTGCCATTTCCTTTAATTTCTGCCAACTTTCTTCTGTGTATATAACTGCTGTATCGTCAGCAAAGCTTATGACTTTACCTCTAAGATCAAGTTCTAGAAGTCCATTGATATATACAGAGAACAACAGTGGACCAAGTACAGTACCTTGGGGGACCCCGTATGTAACAGGTCTCGCAGAGCTCATAGCATCGCCGATCTGAACATATTGAGATCTGTTATCTATATATGATTCCAGTAAAGCATAAACTTTGCCTCTAAGGCCGCATAGTTTCAGTTTTTTCAACAATGTCTCATGACAAACCGTGTCGAACGCTTTGGCGAGATCAATGAAAACACATACATAGAGGTGGCAACGCCGTGAACTAGTAAATATTAATTAGGCTCTGATATTAAAACTGTAAATTTAGTGGAAGAATTGGAAACAAAAGTTGGAAAACTGTGTAGTGAAACAACCTGTTCCTATATTCACTGTGTAAGGAAAAGTCAGAAACTCCAGGTTTGTCCTTGTTGTAAATCTATGACCAAAACAATAGCAGTATATGCGAAGGTGACCTTTGACCTATAGTGTAGCAGTAAGAAGTCACTATCCTGCGGAACCCAATAACACACAAGGTTGCCAAATCAAAAAATATTCTCTGACTACCTGAATGATTTTAATAAAGAAGGCAGCGAAATAAATATGACCGAGAAGCTACCAAAACTCCCTGAAGATCAGAAGCAATTATATGAATTGTTGATGCAGGCCAATGAAAAGCAAACGGAGGAAATCAAAAAAGAGATAAAAAATACTACGAACTCATTGCAGACAGCATTAAACAAAGCAAATCAAGAAGTAGATTATTTGAAGAAAAGGTGTGAAGAACTCGAAAAACAAAACAAAAAGAATAACATTGTAGTTTTTAGTATTCAAACTGAAGAAGGAGAAGACAAAGAATTATTGAACAAAACTAGGGATATTCTGAACACAACTCTAGAATCCAACATCAAGGAAGAAAATATACAGAATATCTACAAACTGGGAAAAGGAAAAAAGGCACCAGTATTAGTAGAGTTCGTCACATACCTGAAAAAAAAGTCCCTATATAATAGTATAGATAAACTAAAGGAACTCAATAAAAAGGGATTCTCAATTTCGAACGACCTTACTAAAGAGGAAAGAGAAACTTTGAAAGTCTTAAAGTATCACCAGCAGCAGGCTCGTAAACAAAATTTCGACGCGAAAATAAAAGGACTGAAACTAATAATAAATGGAAAGCCTTACTCAATAGAAGAACTGGAAGATATAACTTGGAAAAACAGCCATAGTGAACACCAAGAAAATACACAGGAAGACACCAGTGAGAGTGAGAGTACTAGTGGAAGTGAAGAAGAGAAGAAAGAAAATAAAGAAAAAACGAAGAAAAGAAAGAAAGATAGAACTGAACCTAGCCCAGTATATACAAGGAGTAAGAAGAATAAATGTTGAAAAAAAAAAAAAGTCATCAGTAAGTCAAAAAAATGAATCCTTATATTAGAGACTTCCTTTATGATAAGATAGACAATTTCCAATTGAAAAATGCAAGCGAAGTGAAACAAGTTTTTGATGTTAATAAACAATGTTCTAACTTTAAAATTATGCATAATAATATTAGAAGTTTATCAAAGAATTTAGATGAATACAAAATTTTTTTGTCGGAATTAGATTATAGTATTGATTGTATTGTATTCACAGAGACATTACAGATACCAGATATTAGCATTTTCAAAATACCAGGTTACATTTCGATTTATAATTCTGGAACATTAAATAGAAATGACGGTGTCATAGTATTCATCAAATCTGAACTATATAGATCACATAAAATTTTAGATATAAGCAATAGCAAATTAATCCAAATAAAGGCAGTCATTAATGACGAAATTATAATAATAAATTCATTATATAGATCACCATCCATTCGAAATATAGAGGAATTTGTGGAAGATCTGGAAAATATTTTAAAAAATAATACAGATAATTTCAAATATAATTTAATTATAGGGGATATGAACATTGATCTTCTTGATCCTGATAATGACTCTCAAAACTACTTAAACGTTCTCAATGAATATGGCTTTATTTCTGCAATAAACACAATAACAAGACCCTCGTCTGCTACATGTATAGATCACATTTTTGTGAACTCTAAAAGTAATGATTATGATACAATATTATCTACTACAATAGAAACCTGCGTGACAGACCACTTTACTACAGCTATACAAATCGTTCTCCCAAACAGACTCAGTAAAACACGAAATAATCCAAGAACTTGTAGACAAATAAATGAACTAAAATTTAAAAATATAGTTGGTGAAACAAACTGGTCAGAAATATTCTCCTGCGAGGACTTGGACCTGGCAGTATGCAAATTCATGAATATTATTCAAAATGCCATAAAAATTTCAGAACGATACATTAAAATAAGTAATAAAAACTTCAGGAAAAAAGAATGGATAACGGGGTCTTTGGTTAAATCGGTAAACAACAAAAATAAATTATATAAGAAGCATCTGAGAGAACCAAACAATGAAAATTTGAAAAACGAATATAACCAGTACAAAAATATACTTAGTAAACTGATCAAAAGTGCCAAAGTAACATATTATAAAAACAAGTTAACAGAAAACAACAATTCGAGAAGTATATGGAAAACCATAAATGAACTGCTCAAAAACACCAAAAATATCGGAACTATTTCCCAGGTAAAATTAGGAAATGATTTAATCAACGATCCTGAGAATATTGCACAACATTTTAATGACTTTTTTATAAATATAGGTAAACAGTTATCAGCAAAAATCAAACAAGACAATCATTACCAAGAGAATAGAACATTAAATCAAAACTCAATTTTCCTTTTTCCAACAGAAGAAACTGAAGTTATGAATATTATTCTAGAACTCAAAAATAAAAAATCTCCTGGCCCCGATGGGATAAAATCTGAACTGATCAAATTAATAGCACCATACATCATAAAGCCACTTGTACATATCATAAACAAGACCTTGAATGTCGGCCACTTTCCAACTTTATTTAAGATCTCAACTGTTATACCAATCTTCAAAAGTGGTGATAATACCGAAACAACCAATTACCGACCAATTACACTTATATCAAATTTCAGCAAAATCCTTGAAAAAGTTATCAAAAATAGGCTGATTAGCTTCATGAAGAAGCACAAAATATTATCTGAAAGGCAATTTGGGTTCCAGGAAGGCAGGTCCACTCAAGATGCTATACTAGAACTGACACAAAAAATATACAAGTCTGTTGATGGAAAAAGACCATGCATAGGCGTGTTCCTAGATCTAGCAAAGGCGTTTGATACTGTCGACCACCAATTACTCTTAAAAACTCTAGAAGAGATAGGCGTAAGAGGTACAGCACATGCACTCTTCAATTCATATCTTACGAACAGATCTCAACAAGTCAAAATACAAGACTCATATAGCGAAAAGCAAATTGTTACATGTGGAGTACCTCAAGGGACGGTGCTGGGACCAATGCTCTTCACAATTTACTTGAATAATATATTCCTCGTTGAAACCAGAGGTCATGTTATAAGTTTCGCAGACGATACAGCCATAATCTATGAAGATAAAACATGGACTGATCTAAAAACGAAAATAGAGAGCGACCTTCCACAAATTAAAAAATGGTTCGATAACAGATTACTATCAATTAATTTAAAGAAAACCTTCTACGTCCCTTTCTGTAGTTATACAAACCATTTGCCAAATTATGACAACCTATCCTTCCAAGGTAACCTACAAATTAAAAAAACACATTCTATTAAATACCTAGGAATCATTCTAGATAGCCATCTTAGATGGGATCACCACATAAATCAGTTAATGAAAAAACTGAGATGTGTAATCTATAAGATCAAACAGTTTTCAGATATACTCGAAGAAAAACATATGCGAATGCTATATCACTCTCTTTTCGAACCACATCTTACATATGGTATTATAGGTTGGGGAGGAGGATCAAATGTATATTTAACAAAAATTGAAGTCATACAAAAACGGTTACTTAAAATAATTTATAAAAAAAATTCACGATATCCAACAGACCAACTTTACTCAGAAACAAAAGTGTTTGACGTTAAGCAATTATTTTTTATTAGCATTGCCATATATCAGTACATTAATAAACATGATTTAAGAACTAAATATTACAGGCACGATATCAGAGGACAAAATCAGTGTCTGGTTCCATTCATGCATAAATCGATTGGTCAAAGATGTTACAGTTACTTGGGACCAAGCATTTTTAATCATCTACCAGAAAGCCTAAGACTAGAGACACAATTAAAACATTACAAAAAAAAACTGAAAAAGTATGTCTCAGAAATACCAAGATTGAAGGTCCATGGAATTATAGATAAATGAGATAATAATTATAATAATTATGAATTGAACATAAAAAAAAAAAAAAAAAAAAAAAAAAAAAAAAAAAAAATAATAAAAAAAAAAAAAAAAAAATTAAATTTATATTTATAAATGTTATATTATAGATGTAGTCAATTAATTAATATAGTCAAAAACTAGTGTTGTCAATCACTCATATATATACGATGAGAAAGTCATCAAAAATATTGTGTATTGTACATTGTGTATTGTATTGTTATATTTCTTATATTTTTACATTTTTATATTTACATTTACGAACATGATATATGTGCTGCTGTTTAGAAACCTACAAACAAGTATTTCGGTACTTCGTAGGAAACTCAATATTTATTTATTAGTCCATACATTCATATTCCTGTATATTGATGTTATTGAAAATGAATAAATATTATTATTATTATTATTATTATTACATAGAGTCGGTATTTTTTCGTCTAAACCGTTATAAATGCAGTCAGTTTGATCACATATTGCATCTTCAGTGGATTTTCCAGTCCTAAAACCATACTGTGTTTCTGAAATGACATTTAACTTAAATGAAAAATTTTACTATCCGGATCTTGATGATTTTTTCGATAATTTTTGCTAGATTGGTGATGAGTGATATTGGCCTGTAGTTGCTCATTGATGTTTTATCACCACTCTTAAACAGTGGCTTGATTACTCCAACTTTGAGACATGTAGGAAAACAGCCTGTATATAATGCCTTATTTATTAGGAATGTGAGGGGAGTAGTAATGTTTTATTTTATATGTTTCAGCGTTTTACTTTTTATTTGATCTTTTCCCAGGGATTTTTTGTTTTTTAAACTGTCTATTACTCGTTCCACTTCTTTTTCGTGGGATATAGGTACATGGTGTTTTCTACAATTCTTGTGTGCTCTTTAAAGTCTCTTGGTTTTTCGATATTTTTAGCAAATGTCTCTCTTAATGTACTATAATAATGATTGAAATTCTCTGTGATGTCAATCTTGTCTTGTATTATCTGCCCATATTCTATTTCTATGTTTTTTATTTCTGTTTTCGGTTTGTTTTTGTTACATAATACATTCACAGTATTCCATAGACATGCAGATGAATTCTTATTTTGATTTATCATATTCTTAAATTATGTTACTTTCGCCTTCTTAATTAATTTTGATGGTGTGTTTTTATGTTTTTAATTTTAGTACATATTGGTGCAATATCCATTAAATGCGATAAAAATTACAATTATGATATACATCGTTCACAACATGTTCTTTATAGATTTCATTGAAAATATGAACAGGATATTCATAAAGTCAGTTGTGGAATCATCCTCGACTGGAAGTTGGAATTTAGTCGCTGTTTTCCATCGTACAAGATAACCTTCCTTATTTTAAAGGGAAACATTCTCAATTGAAAATTGAATCAATACATGACTCAATTGATTCAATTTTCAATTGAGAGTGTTTCTCTTTAAACCATGTTCTTTATAATTTTCTCATTTATATACAATTTCGCATATTGAAATCTCAATCTTTCAAAATCCTTGCTACCATTTCAGTAGAATTGATTCATTCAGTACGTAGTTTTTCTCGATACATAACGTGAGTAACTGTTTCCAAATGTTCTTTTTTATTTTCAATGTATTATCAAGTTTTATTAATAGACGAATACGCCTAAAATGGCTTCCTTGTCGAAATGTGGTCATGACTATGTTTGATTAAAATAATAATAATGGTTAAGGAAAGTTCAGGAAGCTTTTTCTTGAACGAAAGGAAAAGTGGTGTTGCGCAGTTTTATCTCATGAACACGAATCCGAAAGAATTTCGTGGTGGCCTCTTATACTGTTCGAGTTGAAAATCGACCATTTCCAAACACGAATATTTCATTAAAAATTCGCACAAAATGCCTCCTGTTTTTTGTCAACACTTTTTTCATACCCTAATCAATCAATAATTTTTTCAGTTATATCTGTTATTCGCATAGTTTCATTTAGATTTAATATACAATTTCCAATCCAAAAAGTGGGTAACTTCTGTTTTTTCGTTAAAAAGTGTTAATTTTCATTCTGTTTTATTTTTATCTTTTCATGTAAGTAATCTTTGAGTGATAAAACATTCTATTTTTTTCCTTGGTGATTTGGCATCGACTGCTATGGTCATTAGTCATGTGTTCTGGATAGGCCTTGTTACTAACTCCATACGCCACCTTAGGAGCAGCACTGTTAATTTTTAACGCAACAGTGAATCGTGGAGAATTATTCCCAGCTGACATGAGCCTCAATCATTCAGACTTTCACATCTGAAAATAAAAAAACATCGCACCGTCTGGGACTCGAACCTGGAACCTCTCGGTTACCAGACGAGCGCTTAGTCGCTGTGCTAATCCCGCTCTGAAAAAAATTCTATAAAAAAGTATTGTATTATTTGTATTATTTATATTGCTTCCAGATAACATTTAGGCTGCGATATGGTTACTATAGAAATTCAAATATATATTGAATTACTCCATATATAACCACGTATATTTGCCATCTTGAATCAAGTTCCAATTGGAAAATCAAATGAAAAAAATAATCTTCTGAATATCTCAGATAGATGAGAATTTTCTTGCCACATTCATACTGAAACTACCTTAAAACAATATAAGATAGTCCATAGTCGACAGTGTGGAGTGCAGGCAAACAATATAATATGAAAACCAGTAGCAAGTTGGGGCATAGCGCAGTGGTAAGAGCGTCGAATTCTGAGCCAAAAGTCCGGAGTTCCAGCCCTAGTTTGTGCTGGTATTTTTTAAATTCAATTTAACCGACTAAATTATTGAAATCTCGTGACTCGACTGGGGTGAGACTTGCACGATTCACTGTTGCGTTCCAATTAACAGTGCTGCTCCTAAGGTGGCAAAAGGAGTTAGTAATAAGGCCTACCCAGAACATATGGCTCAAGAGCATAGAAGTCTATGTCAGAACACCAATTAAAAAAAAACAGAAACAAATACCCATCATATTACTTTAAGTGAAATTTATGGTGGAGGTTCATTCTAAAATTTGGTGAAGTCACTGCTAGGTTATTCCTATAGCATCTATGCAGGTAATTGTTCTTATTATCTTATTAAAGCCCTAACTATTCTGAGATGTATCCATTTTTAATACTTCGTTTCGTTTTCAAGCTACACCTATCTATTCCTTTCATATTATTTTTTCATTAGTTGCAATAAGTTCGCTTTGTGAAATATCCAAGTATTTCAGAAAATCGTAAAACTTTTCTCTTGTGGTAATAACGATAACTTCAGAAATGTTAGAACACCGAACATAACAAAAACGACCGGAAATCAAACTGAAGAAACCCAATCAACTCAGTATGACGTGCTTCTATCACATACTCCCAACTGCTGTAATTCGCCTTGGCATACTCCCAATTAGGTCAAAATTAAAAGGATTTTTTCAATAGCGTGAGTTCCCCCACTACTATCCGACTTCCCATACTTCTGGTTACGTTGTCGATTATTTTTTAAGGCAAATTCTCTCTCATTACGCACGCTAAGCCACACCACTATCGGACTGCTTCTGTGAGTTATTATAGGCAAAACAGTGTTTTGGAAGAAACGCTCACCAGCTTTTCGGTGAATTATTTCACGTCCATCTACTGATCTGAGACAATACCTTGATATTGTACCATTCTTCATTATTCCAATATTCGTGTTTCCTAGCATATTTAAGACATCTTGAAGATTTCTCAATAATTCTGGACCCTTTGCATGATGAATTGTAACATTTTTCTGAAATCCATCTGTTACAAAAATTAAGTTGAGTCGTTCGGTAAACTTCGGTGATTCAGGTAAAGTTTTAATGAAAATTTCGTACCTCGCATTTTCAGACAATCAAAAAATTGGTTTTTGTTCAGTTGCCATGCAACCCTAAAAATTTCCGGAAATTTTCATCCTCCTGGGTACCCTGGGTGAGATTAATGAGAGGATACCACAAATCTGCAAATTTGTGAAAGTAGTCTTTGTTTCAAAACTGGACGAAACTCATATAACCAGAACAAGGATTTCAAACTGATGAGCTCACGATCCTTTCTCCTGAAAGGACTAGAAAAACTGAGACAGAAAATACGGGAGGCAGCTCCTATAGACCGGCTCTGACATGTAAACCAGCATCAATTGGTGTAAAGCCTGGAATATACTCTGGGAACAGATGAAAAAGCTCTAGACACTTTTCTAGATTTCCAAGGAGCCTTTTACAAAACATCTTTCGAAAGTATGGTCTCAGCGACTGAGAGGAGAAGCGTTGACGAATCGTCCTGCAGGTGGATACTCTCAATACTTCAAAATCGATAGGTTCAGACCAAAATGTTTGAAGACTCCGTGCAGCTGAAGATTTGCAGGGGGCCATAGGGAAGGATACTATACCCCTAGTGTTGTAAAAGGTAGTAGACGAACTACTGGAATCATTAAATAATCAGGGATACTACTCCCAAGGTGACACGCACTTTATTTATAACGGGTATACACCCAACTACAGGAAGTTTACAATGGTTTACAAACAAATATACAGTGACTAGATACGAATAAAGAAAATTAAAATGTAAAAATATACAACTAACTAGTGAAGTATAGAAAATATTACAAAAAAGTAATAATCAAAAGTTGGAGGTTATATTGTGAATGTACTCCCAAATATGACATGACTATCGTTTATGTCGCACAAATCATAGAATGAATGGAAATTGCTATATATTTGAGATTGTGATCTGGTGTGATATGATTGATATTTTTTTACAAGAGATGTACATTACATCTCATTATGTAACAATTTGCAAAGAAATGATATCGTAACAAAAAGTCGTCGTGTATTTAGCGATATTACATTAAACTGATTAAGAAGAACGGAATGATCAGTTCCTCTTTCAGAATATATTCCTGTGACCTTGGAAGACAAATATTTCAGTTTTTATTTAGACTGCCTCTAAATAAATGAGACAGTTATGAAATAAATTTATATAACATAATATTTTAGGTAAGACCTCACATAAGCGTTGAATAGTGTTATAATTGTCTATATTCTAGATTCTTGGTCTCTTCATTATAAATCCTAACATTCAGTTTGCTGATGAAATTGCCAGATATCTATCGGAAATAAAAGTGAATTTAGACAATCATCATAATTGTCAATTACTTTGTTGAGCTTTAGGTCATCGGTGTAAAGACTTCTAGAGCAGTTCATCTTTTCAGCAAAGTCATCGATGAAAAGCAGGAATGAAAAAGGCCAAAAGTTCGATCCTTGTGGCACTCCCGAACTGGAGCTGTATAAAGAAGACAGATAACTTCACATTCCACTTATTGTTTCCTGTCAAAGATATAATTTGTATTGAGTGCAAATAAACTTTCAGAAAAGCCAAATGATGATAAGTACAAGATTTTATATTTCATATGAACCGGAGGATGATATTGTGAAAACAATCCTATGATTTTAATTAACGAAAATAGCTGGCGAACATCCTGCATACTAAATACCTTCGGTTGACAAAGCAATAGTTTCAAGTGACTGCATGTTAATTTATATGTTCGAATGCACTGTCTAGTAGGTATCTCTGAAATGATCCATAATTCTATTTAGCTCCTGTTTGCTATCGTCCAATTACCAGTCGTTGCTAATGAGAGTGTGCATGTGCAACTTGCTGATGACTGATTACGTTGCACCGTTTCAAATTGGTGATTAGATATTCGTTTAGGACACTATCGATCCCCAGCTACGTTATATGTCCTGACGCGTATCAAATTGAATTTGTCACACTGAAGATTATTCGTTATCGGCTACCATCGACATCGTTTAATCAAGTTGTTATGGAAGAAAACGGAGAGAATAACAAAGGTGAAATGTCGAGCGTCAAAAGATGATTACTTTTGAGACTATATCAACCGATGGAGGCGGCAAGAGCCTTGCAAGATCTCAATAAAAAACTGATTATAACAGAAACATTTTCTAACTTCATGAAAATTTTCATTACGATGTACAATCACAAACAAGTTGATATTGGATGAAATTTGAAGTCTCACAATTTTTTTTCTCACTTTAATATTCATATTTTAACTTTAATTTCCATATTGTATTAGCAAACTGTAGATAAAATGAGTATTTTCATATTGCATATGTTACGGCTCTCATGTAGAGGAAAATTCTGTAATGTTCAAAGAACATTGAGAGAAACGAGAAAAAGCAGGCGATGATTGGTATTTTTCTTGAATTTTTACAGGCTGAACGCCTCAGGGAACACCTGAGGCAGTGAGTTCCAAAGCTTTGACGTTCGTTGAAAAAAAAACGAGTCCTGGAAAAAAGATGTTCGGCATGTTTCCAAAGTGACGACAAAGACTTATGAACGCTGAGCTTGACGGGTCAGTCTCGATGAGACCACTTACGGTAGAATGATTCATGATATTTCAGAAGAGCGTCAATGAACATGTCTTTGAAACAGAGACAGATTGCCGACTTTTCTGCGGAGTTCCAGATAAGTGAGCGAGCCTGTAGACATGATCTATAAGTTTGAGTGTTTGTTTGGAGGCTTCACCCCATACATGGGAACAATATTACAGGACAGGTCGTATATGTGCCTAATACATCATAATTAACTAACAAGAAGGGACGTAGCTCTTGGCAGTAAATAGAAGACATAGTTTTTGATGGGCACTTCTGGCAATGAACCTCACATAGCTTTTCCCTAACAGGGTACTGCTGATGGTAATACCAATCATCAAAATGGAGTAAAGTGGTATGGATACTCCTAACATCATTACGTTGGCTACTGTGAGATCAGCCTTTCTGCAGAAGAGACAAGCTTGTATTTTAATCGCATTGAGTTTTAGCAAGTTGTTGGATCCCCATTCCAGAATGTTTGCTAGGTGATCCATATTTAAATCATTGACGTTCTCCCCCATATGGAAAAGAATCAGTGTTGGTGCTGATATGGATCCCGGCAGAATATCAGCACGTGGAAAGATCCGTCAGAGAGACAACTAAGAACACAACGGGGGGAAGGCAAGTCATAAGAACAATTCCATCAGATCCTCACGCTTTTTTGGTATTATTGAGTCCCAGCAAAATGCGTCAGATGTTCTTGGTTTGTTCTCCCGGTGAATCCAGAGTAAAATTTGCACCGAACATGTTGGCAAAAATATTATCCTTTGAAGACACTAGACGAGTTTTAACCAGGTCTTAGCGTTGCAAGCCTCTTCCATTGTATAACTGAACTGAACATCCTGAAGGATAATTTTATATCAAACTTCTTTATAAATAACAATTTTTGTTGAAAACTATTCCTTTCGTACGTTTTTCTAGGAGATGTCTTCAGGTGAATTGGTTAATTTGCAAAATGAACTTATCATCAACATTTTACGTTAGATAATGTTGCTTTTTGAAGAGGTTATTTGCTTGTTGTTGACAGTGATTTCAAAAGAATGCATGACCTATACTGTTACTGTGGTTTTAAGAGCGAAAAAGCTTTTAGTTTGTGGATAATTCAACGAAGATTGAAGCAGTTTGGTTTGAAAGCTTAAATGCCCTAATTGCCTCAGCGTCATCAAGTATCTACATATTTACAATTTACAACGGATATTATGGCTATAAAACAATGTTCTTTTCACTGACGAATCCAGATTCTGTTGATATTCTCCAGATGGACGGACAATTTTGCTAATATAGTTTTACAGTGTTTCTTCCATACCAGGTTTTCATCTAAACTTATACCAAGAAACTTCACGTTGTCTCCGATTGTAATTGTCATGTTGTCAATTTTGATCTCAAGAGTTTGACGATTACTTTGCCTCGTATGAAATCGTATCATGCTAGTCTTGTTTGCATTGTAACATAGATTATCTAAATAGCACCACGTGAACAGATTGTTCACTATTTCATTACACTTTCTCCTTGTATTGAATCATTCTTGTTAGACATGATATTGAAAATTCTTTGGGTAGGAGGAGGCTGGATTATCGAATTGCATGGTCAGAGTTTCACCATGTTCTTCGATGGATAGTTCTTGAACAATTCACAGGATTTTATTTATTTTCACATGAATATAGATGTTTCTCATGTTATTTCTATTCTCATTCGCTTTTCTAATATACGATATGTAATAGCCATGGTTATCATCGACTTGCTGAGAGCAACCACTTTTTTATAAGCTATTTGAATACGTAGCACTTTCCGCTTGGCAAAAGAGGATGAAAATCAATCGATCACTAGAGAAAGAAGCGAGTTTCATCGCATAAAATCACTCGTTAGGGTTTAACTTCGATATAGAATTCCCAATTTATGTAACGTATTGGATATACTGATAGTAGGGAATCTGCTGCTTGTGAGCTACTCCATAAACAACGCTAAGTCTTCTTCTTGAAGTCTCAATTTAACGGATGTCATGAATATATTTAGGGCAACTCTTATGGGGCGCCTGAATGCTTTGAGATATGGTTGAAACCATCTGTATTCTATAGAAATGCTTTTACTTGAGTTCCTTTATATTCGTGTTTTTGTAATATGAAAATCGATTTCCATCTCGTGGGTTGTGTAATAAATATTTGCGAGGAACACGTTTGGATTGGTGAATCTGAATACATCGATTTGCAATAATTGGATTGGAACAAAACAATAGACCCCCTTCTGCTTGGTCATTCTTACGAATCTCTTCAGGTCCAAAGATTGTACCTGCAGATTCGAAAATTGTGTCAAGTTCAAAGTCGAAAGCAGCACAGAGAATGACAGGAGAGCCACAGACTGAGAACGCAAAATTGAAGATACAAAATCCTCCACATAGCAAGTAGTGTCCTGAGCAACCAGGTGCCATGTCATCCGTGTAAGCCAATAACGTACAAAATAATACTTAATATGAAATAAAAAACCAGCCCGCCCGGTGCAAAATTACTACCTCCATCTACACCACGGAGCAAGGCAACCATCACCCGTTCATGAAATGATGAAAACATCACCGCGCGGAACAGACATTTAATTTTGTTGAAATGTGGGGACACTTCATTTCATAAATCCATATTAAATTTTCTTCTCCATGTAAGTAGCACTACACCTTACTGGATTACCAATAGTTATGTTTTTCTTCTTCATTGTAGAATTGTATAATTCGCTGAAACTGGTTTTGTGATTGATGGCTTCGCCATCACACTATACCAGATGAAATTATTAAAAATTGTGGAGGTGACTTCGAGTTTTTCTATATTGTGAATCAATACCACTCCACTTCGAGATACAATGGACTTCTATCACAGGTTCTCTATTTTCTAGTTTGTATTTTTGTAAAGTTGTTTTCAAGGTTTCAGAAGAACAATATTGCGGAAAATACTTTATAATTAGATTATAACAACGAAAATATACATTATGCACATGGCGAGGAACTTTGCGAAAATACCTAAACAAAACTGAGAAATCAATCAGCTTAATACGAAGAAAGCGTCTTTCAACCAAGTTCTCACGAGAAGATAAGTTGAATAAGATGGTTTAGAATATAAAATTCATGTATGTAGTCAAGTATAGTTAGACATTGGATTGATATGTTTTCCTCAAAATATTTTCTGACACATTCGAAATATCTGATAAATACCTAATTATGAAATATTATTTCCTTTCATATGAAAAATAAAATTACATTAGTACATAAACTCAAAAAGTCAACTATCAAACATTTGACAGAAAAATTTCCACTCATTAATTTCGCCCAGAGTACCCTGGAGGAAAAAAATTCCGGAAATTTTTTGGGTTGTCATGGCAACTAAACAAAAACCAATTTTTTGATTAACTAAAAAAGCGACGTGTGAAATTTTCAGTGGAAATGTAAAAGATAACATTCAGACAGATCTACGTCACCCATAAAAGAATACCTGCTACTTCATCATATTTGGATGATTCACAACAATAATAGTTACCCAAAAGTGATATAGGCAATGAACTCTATCACCCCAAATAAATCATCTGGACCAGATGGACTATTCCTTGTTCTACTGCAGCAAATTTTTCAGCTTTTCCCAAGAATTTTTTTTATCAATTGAAATGAATTTTTTCTTCTTCAAAACAATTTCAGTTTCTTCCAAGAGGGAGCACTATTTTTTTTTCGATTCGAATGAATAGTTATTTTCGTCGAAGAATTTTCCACTATTTATTTGAAAAAAATTGTTTTTTTGACTCAAGTGAAAATTTTATTTCTTCGAAAACTTTTCTGTTTTTTCCAAGATGGGTCACTATTTTCCATTTCGTTATTTTTTCGATTTGAGTAAATACTTTTTTCTTTGAAAACTACACAGTCTTTTTGAATTGAAGATCTGGCACCAGGATTATACAGATTCTACAGGATGAGCCTATCACTTGGCTGGCTACAACAAACCTAGGAATATGTGAACTGGTCTTCATTATGAAACCTGGTCGAAACTTAAACCACCAGGCCAAGAATCACAGACCAATAAGCTCATCACCTTTCTCCTGACATTTCGTAGCACTTAGATTTGTCATTATTTACCTTACGACGTTTGCAGATACAAACTATCGAAACATTGTGGTGAAAAAGTGAAAAGAGTTTGAGAAATTACCAACCCATCAAGACCGCCATTCCTTGAAGTTTTCAGAACACTACAGAATTATTTTAATTTTCGTAGGACAAAAATTGTTATCGTCGTTTGACTCGTTTGACTGAAGACAGGGAAAAACCCAAGCCAAATCATCAGCAAGCCAAATCATACAAAATTCTGTCTTTGGATTATAAGAACCACTAATATATCCACGCTCAGGCCACCCGGTATACTACCTCACCTTAAATGGCATTGGCCTTGTAGACAGCTATAAATTGCTACGAACTTTGTAATGAAGTTTTATATTTGAAACTCTCTTCGTAGGTGTTTATTGCACCCTCTAGCGTTTTGACCCGAGCGAGTTAACGAACATCGATTCAATTTCCTTTCCATGATCAATAAACTGAAGTAGAACGATCGCTGGTAATGAAAAGGTGAGACTATTCTGGTCTTCCAATTCCTACTTATAGCAATACAGGATCATTAAAGGTCATCACAATGCTGGGTGGAATATCATTATTAAATGATTATGAATGAATCATATATATTACGGGCCTTTTCATCGAAAAGTCGCCAGCAGAAAACAACTACTGCCCTCTACGACTATTGAATCGCATCTGTTACATTCTCAGCAGAGCTTCTATAAGAAATGCATTATGTTCCTCATGAATAACATAAGTTTGGATTTGACACGTATGTATCACAAATAATAGACCCTTCTAGGAATCGTTGGATCATGGCATTGAAAAACAATTCAGTAACTTCGACGAGGAGAGCCTCCACACCATTGTTCCCATAAAATAATCCATCAGCTACATGAAGGAACTGGAAGAAAACAACCAGCTCCATGAATGGACTGACCTTCCCGTACAGAACTCTCTAATATAATAATAATGATAATGGTCTTTATTATTTCAATTAGAAAAAAAATGTGCAAATTTCTCATCACATATTTCTAGGTATTAATTAATATTGAAAATAAAAGGCGAAGTTCAATCCATTCAGCGAGAGAGAATCTCACTGGTTATTTGTTCTTCCACTTAACCTTAACTTGTCTTCACTACCAGAGATCATAGTTTGTATCCTACGTATTATTATAAATTTCGCAGAGTATCTTTTATTATTCTTATTCTGGCAATAGCAAATCAGAAGGAATATTATTATATAATTTTGCAATCTGGTAACTGAATCTAATGTTCAAGTTGTGGACATCCGTGAGGTACGAGTATTTCATTTTATGAAGAAGATATGGAGGTACTTTGTTAGTTAGTGATTTATGATATAGAAATGCACTATGGAGACTTCTCCTGTTTTCCGTGCTGAACTATTTTGTTTCTTTCAATTCATGTGAAATCCGTAGGGGCATCCTAATTCCGTGTATGGTCGTAGACATAAGTTCTGTACTTTTTGAATTTTGTGTTTGTAGTTGGTGGTTATATTAAGGTGATATCAGTTGTCTGTAAAGTTGAATAAGGAGAGATCCAAGTTTTACATGCAGTTATTTTCATTCAGGTGGGAAGAAAATATCTGTCTCCATAGATCACTTTCATGTATGAATATGCTCGTTGGATCAGTTTATTAATGTGATTTTTGAATCTCAAATTTGAATCCAACAAGACACCAAGGCTTTTTCCTTCATTCAATATTTCGAGTGTTTCGTTATTAATTGTAATGTTCATATTGATTACGATACTCTGATCATTTCTTGGTATGAAGACGGTTATACTCGGATTGATAAATGGTCAGTAGTGACTTTCACAAATGATTCCAAATCGATATTGATTTTTGCACAAGCATCAATTACTATCAATCAGTTAGTATCATCCGCATACAAATGTGCAGAACAGTATTCAAGAAAATTCAGAATGTTTACGGTGTACATTGGAAACAGTAGAGGGCCCAGTATGGATCCCTGAGAAACTCCAGACTTCAAAATGAGGTATCGAGAATAGTTGCTATTGATGTTAACTTTCTGTTTTCTCCCTCTGAGATATGGGTGGGGGAATGTTTGGATAGTAGCAATGTGATTTCCATACTCGTTCCGTTACGTTGAACCATTGCAGATTCAGAGTAATTTTTGTTCATGAAAACGAAGCAAATAACTTCATAGATATATTATAATGAGATCATTGTGGAAATTGACAGGCCTTTGAAGTACTCTCTGCAAGAGTCCATAGGTCCTAATTTACTCAAAATACTCTTTTCTGTAGAGTAAACATTTGATAGGCTTCAGTAGAATTATTTCAGTGCATTGTACCATACTTGAGTAGGAACAATCAAAAAAGACGCAACAATAAGTTTGCTACACTGTTGAAAAGATAAGCAGAGTGCATAACACATTCTTGCAAGTTTTGATGACAAGGCATTTATGTGAGTGTTCCATTTCAGATTACTATGCAGGATAACATCTAGAAGCTCTGTGGAATCAGAGCATGTGATATTGGTCTCATTTTAGACGATTTCGATAAGAGTATCCATATACTATTTCAAATACAATTCAGGATGAAAAGTTATTGGGTATTATCCTCAAATTGTTGTGCAACCGTAGACACGTCGTGTTTCGAGCCTAAGCTCTCACCAGTACGGTAAAATCAAGTGCAAAGATGTACAACACTTGGACGTAAAAATAAAAACAAAGGAAGTCAACAACAGGAAGCAAACCACACATTTGTGGCTTCGGTTAGGAGACCTTGAGCTTTCAAGGCAACAACTAACGTCGCCACGGAGGCAGCTATAGCTACCAGCGTGACAATCCTACCCAGGAAAATACAAATCAGGATGGATTTATCGAGGGGTAATATATAAAAATATAAATAGAAAAGTTATTGTTTATAGCCCTCAAATTGTTGTGCAACCGTAGACAACAGGAAGCAAACCACACATGTGTGGTTTGCTTCCTGTTGTTGACTTCTTTTGTTTCTATTTTTAAGTCCAAGTGTTGTACATCTTTGCACTTGATTTTACCGTACTGATGAGAGCTTAAGCTCGAAACATGTTTCTACGGTTGCACAACAATTTGAGGGCTATACCCAATAAATTTTCTATTTATATTTCTATAATATTTAATGCACTTCGTTCACAAATATTGGAGTAAATACTACGCGCTTGATTTTTAGCATCATCGATATTTCTGTTTGTGATCGAATAATTTTTGTTATCAGCATGAGTTACAAGTCAGATAGGGAACTGTCTCGTTTGTTCTGGAATGATTGTTAAGGTACAAAAGAAATAATGTTGGTCCTAGAATGGACCCCAGGAGTACTCCCATATTTACTAGTTTCAAGTCAGAATTAAAGCCATTATATTTCACTTGCTGATACCTATCTCCAAGGTACAAGCTATTTCCCTAGCACCGGATCTCTTTTATGGAGGAGAACTTCATGATAAACCCAGTCGAAAGATTTGTAAAAGTCTATGAATATCCCTAGTGCCACTTTTTTCGTATCCAATGCTTACTTTATCAATAAACTCACACAGTGCTGTGTTAGTTCTCTTGTCTTTCAAGAAACCATGCTGACAAATTGACAAATTGAAACTCCAGCATTATCTGTCAGGAATTTCAGAACCTTCTTATTCTTATCAAGTATTTTAGGAAAGTTTGGGTACAATGATATAGCTTCATAGTTTGCAAGTTGTTCTGTGTCACCTTTTTTGTGCAATGGTACAATAGTGGATACTTTAAATTTCGATGAAGAAATTCATTGATGAATTAATAAATTTATCAGGTGAGTAAAAGGTAATCTGAATATACTTTCAATACCGCAGTTACTTATAATCCCTCCGAGATTTATGTGTTTCATTTTTCATGAGGTTTATATGTTAATTTTTCGTAAATTGTTCAGATATTGTTGAAACATATCACGATATTGAAGAGTGAATTGTACAGAAATGTTACTTTTCTTGCTTGGCAGCGACTATATACTGGGAATATTCAAAGCCTTTTCTATTTTTTAATAACGTTAGTTTCTACTAGAAATACTAACTTTTATTTTAATTTATGGTTAACTAACGATACATTTATGTTAGTCAAATGTATGAATCTGTCCATTTTTTCTAAGTAAATATGAGGGTTATCGAAAAAAAGTTGGATCGAAAGTTGAAGGGTATTCCAGTGTGTACCTTTCTAATAAATTAAATATTTTTTAGATTTGCCATTGATGGAGAAGAGACGTCATCGGCAATTTTTTTTAAATAGAATTATGTGTCATGTTTAGTATCGCAAGAAAGCTTGTTTTCTTCTCATTTCTGCAATTCTAATATCATTTCAACTCTCTCTATAGGTACAGTGTGTTTCGCATTTTTGTGTCCACATGTGCAATTCACTCACCTATTGCGTAATTTGTTCAAAATTCTTCGCAATCGGAGAACGTAGCCAGTTGAATATTTTTAGCGGTAGGTCAATAGGTGCCACATTAATAGTTGTTTCATTACAAAAATCTGTCATGTTATCAATAGATTAATTTCAGTTCATAATACTTAAAACTATCCCGAACATCGTAAGTGAAATTTGTTAATGAAACATGTGTCGATGTAGCACAAGAAAATGTTTCCAATTTGGAAAAAAAAAGCAATAGGCAAGTGAATTACAGAGGTGAAAACAAAAATACGAAACACACTGTAACTATGAAGAGAGTTGAAATAATGAAGTACTGCTGAAATGAAAGAAAAGCAAGCTTTCTTGCTGTACTGAACATGACTTATATTTCCATTTAAAAAAATGCCGATGACGTCACTTCTCCACCAATGACGAATCTAAAAAAATATGTGAATTCATAGAAAGGTGCAAAGTGGAATAATCCTCATAATATCAGAGAAAAATGGGCGGGTCCATACATTTGACTAACTCTGTACACGTTCTCAATCTTATAAAATGATCAGGTATAATACCAGTTGAAGCCATTCAATATCTAATGATTACCATTGTTTATTTTCCCTCCTGTTGTTTGACAGCTGGCGTGTGACGAGTTCACGACCTGTAGCTAAATTCAGTTTCACCTTAAGAGCAATATTATTTTTCTACGACCACATAGAAATATGCCCATTTTATGCGCTTTATTGATCAAGAAAGTAGGTCGATTGTAAACACTTTTTCATTTCTACATCACAAACTGTACTGTAATGATAATTTCAGTACAGGCTGTCGGACAGGTATTGCTGAAATATAAAGCCCAAATGGACCAGTCCAGCAAGATTTCGCCCAGGATAATTTAAAAAAAAACATGTTCACCACTAATAATGTGAATCAAATATCATTCATTATAAATAAAATATAGTCTGTGAAGCAAGAGTATGAATTTTGAACTTTTGACTTCGAATCAATTCCAAATTCTATAATTTTAATGCTTAATTGAAGCAAGCCATGAATTAGTTGTCAATATTGTCAGAAATCTTTTATCAATAAGTCACAATACAATGATTCGAAGTTTATCTGAAAATGTGGAAGTTTCAAGTGATAGCGAATTGAGTTTGACTCCTCCAGAGAATTTAGAGAATGCCAAACTGGCTTCTTTAAATTTATTGCCAGAAAAATCGAAGAAAAAGTACGAAATCGCCTACCATTTATTCATGAACTGGAGGAGCTGTATGAAAACATCATCGTTCTCGGAGAGCGTTTTGATGGCATATTTTGCTGAGAAATCAAAAGTTTTCAAGCCCACAACGTTATGGACACAATATTCAATGTTACGGACAACTCTCAGCATAAATGATGATGTGGATATTTCCAAATACATTAAATTAAGAGTTTTCCTGAAATGACAATCCGATGGATACCGACCAGAATAATAAAAAAATTTCACTTCTCAGGAAATAAACAACTTTATTAAGGATGCACTGGAAGATGAATTCCTAATGACCAAAGTAAGTACATAAGTATAAGAACATAACATTAAAAAAAATTACATTTAAAACATTAGTTGAATAATTCTACAAGTAAGCATACTAGTGTCCCTATCAATTTATTGTTTACTAACTAGGGTCACTGAATCCTAGAATGCTTTGGCCTTCTTACGGGTATGGCCAATGGGTGGAGTCTAATAACTCCAATCTCTTTAAATAGTTCGAATGTTCCAAATAACCCACAAAAGCGCCAATTAGGAAGCAAGGGTTATAAGAGAGAGAGAACCGATACTTTTGAAAAAAAAGTTGGGTTATGTTTCTTTTGTAAGTCAGAATATCAAATAAGTAAATTATGGATATCATGTTTAATTTCAAATTTCGAATGATACATATCTATTCTAATTTTTTTATGGATTGAAATTATCAGGTGCACAATTGACTCGAATTTCAAAAGAGTGTCGACTTTCGGACACGGCCCCGATATTCTGTGGCCCGACCACCAGCCATTATGGTACATGGAGATTCAGCCGTCGACCATCTCTTCTGCAGACACAAGAGTTTCTTTTAGAAGGGCAGGACCTAGTGCTGGTTTCAGAATGATGTGTAAAAGTTGCCAACGATTGATTCAATATATCCACAGAATTACAAACCCTTTATAAAAACACTGAAACTTCTCCATTAATGGGTTCATTATTCAAAATTAGAGATTAATGTTCTCCAAAATACTTTTTAGTCACAATATATACCTACCATTGTTTGATCAATACAAATTTTCAAAATTGAGTATCAATTTACGGTACTGCTAATAATTCAAAAACCAAATATCGATTAACGAATTTGAATCTTAAAGAAGTGCCTAGCATTCTTGAACATAACATGTGTCAAATATATTTGCTGAATGCCTCTCAGATGAAATCAAGCTTTAGCAAAAAACTTGAGGCGAAAATTAATACCTATCAGACATATAGGTACTACAAAACATCCAAAAAATATTGACATGATTGAAATACTGCATTTATGACTCACCCATTTACAATCTTACATTTTTGTACATTCTCATTTGTATGATTAGGAAAGTTCCTATATATAATGAATTATTTTTTTTGTATTCCTATCATAAGAAGTTTCTTGAGATAGTGAATTATGACCTCCATATGGTATGGTTGAAACAAGAAAATATAGCCATTCACTTCAATAAAACAGCTGTTCTAAAGAGATTATCACCAATATACTAACATTATTATGGTCTAACCAATTTTCTCAAGATAAACGTCAATATAGAATTTTTAAACTTTTGTTCGAAAGAGAAGGTTCCATTTTTGCAATTCACAACTTTTCCATTCTATGTGCTTATTAGAATTGGCCATTTTTTTCCATGGCCATTTTTGGGTCTTTTGTTCCTAAATGAATCTGAAAATTGATAAAATGGGTTGATAATCTGAACCATTCAGAAAAAATTTGTCAGTCCTGAACTCCTAGTGAACACGAAAATTGTTATACTTACACTGCCCACACACTTTATTTATTGATCCCAAGAAACGTTTCTGTTTAGAGAGGGATTACATTTTTACATAAATTGTTCAACAGCAATACATGTGAAATAAAAATTGATGAAGAAATCAAACCATTATTAGAAAAGGAATGATGAGAATGATTTGTGAAATGATAAATAAGTCATATCAAAGCAAATACAGTCAAAGGTGAAACAGTGTCATATTATATAGGAATTGGAATCATCTGTTTAGTATACATTTCCTAAGTTCATTTTTTAATTTAGTTGTGGTCCTGATTTATGTCACAATTTTACAATAAGTTATTCAATATTGATACTATTGATTGCCATTTCTTTCTCAAGGTTTCCTGTTTCAATCCTGAAAAAAAGTTTGAATGAAAATATAATCTGTATTTGTCTTTAGTGAGGAAAATGGGAAAAATGTATTCTTCAATCTACTAATTAACAAGTTATAAACAAAATGATCTTGAACTCACCTCTGAGAATACAATATAATTTACGACTTTTGTCGGTATTCTTGCAGGTTTTCACTGCACAATATTTACCTCACTTTCAGAAGAAAAGAATATTTGTATCAGCAAAAAAAGGAATCAACATATTCCTAAGTTGGATCAGTGACAGCAGGGCTCATCAGAAGATTTCGGGACTTGGGACAATCTGCTTTCTTTACTGTGAATCTGCTAAAACTATTTTTGAAAACATTTCCAATGACGGCAATGACATAAAAATTGACTTTTGACATGTGTCACTAGTTCAAACATCGGACCTAATTTTCGTGGTGTTTTTGGAACATTGGAGCTATTTAGACTCCACCCATTGGCTATACCCGTAAGAAGGCCAACGCCTTCTAGGATACAGTGACCCTATTACTAACAAGTCCGTGGCGCCGTGGCAAGGCTTCGGACTACCAAGCAAAAGGTCCGTAGTTCAAATCCCATCAAGTTAGTTAACAAATGAAAATTGATGATTTGAACGATTTGGGATCAGCTCTTGTTATAAAGATACCAGACACCAAAACAAAAATTGTTCGAAATTTTACGATTACTGGAAAATTTCACCAAATAATAAAAAAATATACCGATCTTCGCCCATTACATGTCAAGGACTCTTCCTTCTTTTTGAATTACCAGAAAGGACAATGCACCATACAAAAAGTTGGTATAAATAAATTTGGAAGCATGGGAAAAGTATTGCCAAATTCCTGAAACTACCCGATGCTGAATTATATACTGGTCATTGTTTCCGCAGATCTTTTGCAACAATTCTTGTCGATGCTGGGGGAGACATAACCTCTTTAAAAAGACATGGTGGCTGGAAATCAACCGCAGTAGCAGAAGGATGTATCGATGAAAAATAAGTTCGACGTAGATAATAGAATAAGGAATTCAATAGAAAATAGAGAAAATTTACCTTCAACTTCTAAGGCTTGGAAAAATAGGAAAATTTAACTGTGGAAATTGAAAGTAATAAAAATCCAACTATAACTCAGTCATTGTGGAAATGTAACATTTAATATTATAAATGATAAATAAACTAATGTTGAATAGTAATATATGATTCGAAATATACAGGGTGTTTCTTAAGTACGTGTAGAAACTTCAGAGCATGTTGTTGACGTCGAAATAGGAAAAAAAGTTTCCATAAACACATGTCCGCAAGTCATTCGTTTCTAAGATACAGAGTGTCAAAGTTTAATTATTATATTTGTTTTTTGTAAATAAATGCCAAAATTTTTGTGATATTCGAGTAGTTTGGTATCTGGGATGATTTTTCAATGAAAAAATCAAGTTTTGTGTTAATTATGAAAAGACTAATTTCTAATTGAATTTATTTTGAATTAAAAAATCTTGTCATTCAAAATCACTTGCATCGAGATTTCAAATCTCAATAACTCGAAAACAGAGACCTCTACCAAGAAAATTTATTTTTAGCACAAACTAAATAATAAATATTCCCAGCTACCAAACTTTACCCACATATCAAAATTATTTTGAAATTATTCACAAAAAATAAAAATAAGAATTCAACTTTGACACTCTGTATCTCAGAAACGAATAATTTGTACACATATGTTTATAGGAACTTTTCTTCTTATTTTGATGTCAGGAATATGCTCCTAAATTTTCTACACGTACTTAAGAAACACCCTGTATAATGGATGTTCTTGTTCATATTTTATAATAACGTCATCATATAATGTGGGTGGGGCTTGTTGAAAGTGAAATGTCGCTATAGTCGTAGAAAAAGTATAGTCTACAACTTGCATGGGATGCACATTTCTCACTCGTATGATTTACGGCACTCGCCTTCGGCTCGTACCGTAATTTTCATACTTGTGAGAAATGAGTGTCATTCCATGCTCGTTGCACAATTAACTATTTTCCACGATAGTGCGTAAACTGAGGTTTCACGCACTGCTCACAGTGCGAAAAGTGAGACTTCTTATAAAAAGGTCGTAAAAAAATCAACTGTACGCAAAATTATCAACTGTGCGTAAATTAATATTTAACGCACTGTTCATACATTTTTTAAAAAGACAATATTTTGCATCAGATTGTACTCGGAAGTCATCATCTAATAATACGACGAAAATTAAAAACTTTATGAAATAAAATATTTAGCAATTGCTACAATTTGTCAATTCAATAACTGTCGTAGAAAAAACTTTGTATGACACATTTTCGTAAAGAGCTTTTTTGAGCTAGCGTGTTTTGATTTGCCTCAATCAACGAACTTCACGCTCATTGACAGAAGTCCTACTTTACGAACTTTTATAATAAATAACAATTTTTCAAAAAGTGCACGTTTGTTTGTTGACAAACAAACCCACCTCTCGAAAGCGCTAGCATCCCAAAAAAAAACTACTCACCGTCGAGCTGGTCTGCGGATACTCCACCATGTCGGCGTTTGACTGGGCGTCCTTGCTGTCCCTCGACGTCGCGACGGCCGGTTCCGCCGTCGAAAAGACGGCCGCCATCGGATCCTGCTGAGGCGAAGTACGCGGCGGCTCTGGAACACACATATCATCAATTCGCGCTCCTTTTCGCGACTGAAAGGCGAAAGCGCGCCACATAAACCAAACTCAAACTACGGACGCACGGTTGCGTTTTGGATCTTCGGGAGGCGGCGAGGGAGGGTCTGGACGGGACGGAGCGGCGATCGCTCCAGACGTGTGTACAAGGAAATCAGGACGAGGTGTCGAAGAGGTAGGAGGAATTGCGCGATGGGATAATTGGCAAGTGCAGCGCGGTTTGATTACTGCAATTTACTGAAATCTCAGGTTGCAAAGACATTATTCATTTGTTTGATTAGCCCTTTTATCAGAAACTTTGTTCATTCAATATAATCAATAAACATATACATAGTGCTTGTGTCGTCGAACAAAACACACGTATGTGAAAAGTATTCCCGTAAATTGCTTATTAACTTGATGAACAATTTGAATTTTATCTGGAAATTGTGAAATACTTTCATCGAAACTGAAAGCCGTGTTCCCATTTCACTATATTATAGTTACCACAATGCCTCTCACTCGTGAACAGTTGGATGAAGTGAGAAATGCTGCCAAATTAGTGATAAAGAAACTATGCCAAGACCAAACATTCATAAAAAAGCTAGTGGATTCTATTTCTTCTGGTATCCTGATCATTTTGGGCGAAAAACTCAGTTTGCTTGGAGAAAAGGTAGACAATATAAAACGTGACATGCAGTCAATGACTAAGATAATTGAACTTTTCGAAAAAAAAAAAAAGGTTTGGAATGCCCAGGGCATTCCTTTGACACAGTTCAAATAATGGGAGAGATCGAAGAAATGAAACGCAGAAAGAATAATATTTTGGTTTTCAGTATACCACAAGATGAATCTGACCCAGTTTCAGAGAATTGCTGTCCACAACTCTTCACGATGTCAACTTAAATAGCTCACAGATTTTCAGATTAGCTAAGCAAGTCACTGGAAAATCACGACCCATCAAAGTTACTCTACCTGACAAGAAATTAGTACCTATCCCAATGAAGAACAAAATTAAATTCCAAAATGTTGATAAGTTCAAGGATGTATACTTGAGACCAGATCAAACAGTGACACAGCGCGATTCCTGATGACTCTGCGACGTGAGTTAACAGATCGCCAAAGTAATGGAGAAACCAACATTTTCATAAAATACGTAAATGGATATCCTTCAATCGTCAAAAAAACCAGTAAGTGTATCCAATAGTTCAGAGGCGCATATAAATACCTATACACTTTTGACGTGTTATCAACACTGCAGACGACTGAACACCGAGACTCATATATTTCTCCGCTATTTATAAGCGAATGATCACAGCATAGTCGCCATAACCTTGGTTGAATAAAGACCTATATAACAGTGAACTTTTTTCCCCAAATTACACAGTTTATCGTAAAGATCGGAGTACAGGAGGTCGAGGTGGGGGGTGTTATTAGCAGTTGAAAACACTGAATATAACTCGAAATTCTTTGAAATAAATTGCTCAATAAATAAAATTGATGTTGTGGGTATAAAAATTCTGGGGAATAATCATAAAATAGTTATTATCGTGCTAGTATATATTACCACCTAATTTATCTTTCAATGAGTAAGATGAATTTTTCGAATGCTTGAAAACTATTCAGTCAGATATCATTTTGGGAGATTTGAATATTCCCGAGCTGCAAAAATTTTATGAAACTACAAACCAACCTTATTCTTCGCTTCAACATTTTCCTGAGTAACTGCAATTTGACTCAGAAAAAAACAATTGAAAACCACAACAACGAACTACTGGATCATGTCTGACAGTGAATCTGTTCGTGAAGTGCTTCCCGATGAAGATACTCTTGTACCAATCGACCCCCATCATCTTGGACTAATTATGCATTTCTCACCTGGACCAGATGTCATTGAAAATTTCTCACCTACAGCGAAACGGTATGATTTTAAGAAAATCAATAACAAAAATCGTTGTCGACTACTCAGTGCAGTGGATTGGGACCAGCATATAAATCACACCAGCAGATCATGCAATTTTCATTTTCAATTATATAATTCAAAATATAATTTCGAAGAGTGTTTCCGTTAGAAGATGCAGATCTCGCAAATATCCAGTTTGGTTTATAAAATAATTGATCCAAAAAATAAAATAATTATTATTCAAAAATATTCAGTTAATGTTCTATCGCGAGCAGTTTAAGGATTTGAGACGCTCAATTATTGAGCGTGAGAAAATTGTCTTGAAAAAACAGAACAAAACCTAAATAAAAATCCTCGTACTTTCTGGAACTATGTCAAGTAAAAAAAAACATTATCTGGTCCTGATCAAATTGTGAACGCATTTGCAAACAACTTCAAAATCGTATACGTCTCTGATGATCCTGCGGTGGAAACAAGCTCGATAACGGATGAACCTTGAAACCCTAGTAACTTTTTCATCTGAGAGAAATTTTAGAGGATCAAATCGTCGCAGCATCTAAAAAACTAAAGAATGAACTAACCGTGGGTCCTGACGGCACACCAGTAAGACTCGTGAAGTGTCAAATACAGCTCTTCGCCCGACCTCTCAGCATTATTTATAACCTTATGATAAGTAATTGCCATTTTCCTAATATTTGGAAATTACCTAGAGAGTATCCCATTTTCAAATCAGGGAAAAATGCAGAAATTGAAGATTACAGACCGATTTCCCTGATATCAGTATTTTCAAAAATAATAGAAATTGTATTTGTATTAAAATCATGAACGCTCCTCGATTTCCGAATAACAACACGCTCTCAAGAAAACAATCTTCATCAATCTTCAACTAAGGATGGATTTAGCGAGGGGCAATATATGAAAATATAAGTAGAAAAGTTATTGGGTATAACCCTCAAAATGTTGTGCAACCGATGAGAGCTTAAGCTCGAAACACGTGTCTACGGTTGCACAACATTTTGAGGGTTATACCCAATAACTTTTCAATCTTCAACTATAACGTGGAAAAAGTTCCGCTGAAAAGAATGACTGAATCGAGAGATTTGGGCATTCTCTTTGATCAAAAACCAAAATTTTCGTTGCACATTGAAGAGATCGTATTATGTGCTCTGAAAACATTAGGATTTGTTATGCATAATTGTAAAGAGTTTTCTTCTTGTGAAGCTATATGTTCGGTGTAATATACATTGGTAAGGAGTAAACTTGGGAACTGTAGCTCGGGATGGAATCCATGTCAAGCAAAGTATACTTATTGTATAGAATCTGTACTGAAGAATTTTTGGGGTACGAGTCACTATTGAATGAATTTAACTTTATTTCACTCGAAAAACATCGTAAAATTATTGATCTAATATTAATCTACAAAATAATTCACAATCAAATCGACTCATTCACTTTGCTCTCTTCAGTAAATTTCAATGTTCCTCGCACAGCATCCAGATCACAAATCACGTTTCATATTGATGTTCCTAATTCTTTCCATCATTTTCATTGTCCGTCAACATCTATGTGCAGGAGCTACAATAACTTGTAAAATATTGACATATTTTTTCTCTCGATTTCTCAGTTCAACCGGTCAATTTGTAATGCGATTTCCAACTGATACGTTATAGAAATAAGTTTTGTTTTGATTCATTTTCCTTCCTATTTCTTTTTTATTTTAACCTAGTATACAGTGGCGTAGCCATGGGAGGGATGCAGTGGGCCCGCCCACCCCTCTCCCAAAATCTTTCAAAGTTTCGACGATTTGGCAATTTGCCATTTTGTAAAATAAAGTTCATTATTTGGTATTAGACTTATTATACCAGGACTCCCCAAAGAAAAATTCTGGCTACGCCACTGCTAGTATGGTATTATACAGGGTGTTTCTTAAGTACGTGTAGAAACTTTAGGAGCATGTTGCTGACGTCGAAATAAGAAAAGAAGTTCCCATATACACATGTCCGCAAGTTATTCGTTTCGTAGATACAGAGTGTCAAAGTTTAATTCTTATATTTGTTTTTTGTAAATAAATTCCAAAATATTTGTGATATTCGAGTAAAGTTTGGTATCTAGGATGATTTTTCAATGAAAAAATCAAATTTCAACCAAAAAAATAAAAATAAGAATTCAACTTTGACACTCTGTATCTCAGAAACGAATAACTTGCGAACATATGTTTATGGGAATTTTTCTTCTTATTTTGATGTCAGCAATACGCTCCTGAATTTCCTACATGTACTTAAGAAACACCCTGTATAAGTGGTAAACATGTGTATTAGAATATTATTACATACACTTGTAATTGGGCCCTATAGCCTGTTGGATGTATTTTTGAATAAATAAATGATAACTGATCTATCACTTGTCCCGATATTTACTAACAAAAAAAAACGGTTATGTAAAAATATTAGAATAAGATAACACACTAAAATAATTCAAATTTATAAAATTTAAACGCGTACAGGTTATAATTATTGTGAGTTGGTGGTGAGTTGTAAGTAATAAAAGTCTGAAGAACACAAAATATAAATGGAATATCAAGTACTTGAGCAAACAACAAATAAGAACTATGGATATCAATGGTTGGTGTAGTTTTGTGTCTTATGATCTCATTTCTATAAGATCGATAATTTTTTCTGTCGTTTTCCAGAATATATTTTTGTTAATTCTCTCTTAAACTTAGATTTGTTTTTTTCACTTTTGATTGAGTCATGCAGGGATACTATTATGTATTTTTTTTTGTAATATATGCATATGACTATTGAGATAATGATTTCGATCACGGTACTTCGATTACGGTTGAGTGTAGTTTAACGTTTACACAATAATAAAATAGTTGCCTCATGTCCATGACTTCGCATTGTTTATATGTACAGTCGAAACCAGGCGAGTGCGAACATATGCCGAACGTAGCGGAATTGACTCATGCCCGTTCTTCTCTAGCTTTGACATTGTAGTGACTTCTGAATAATGCTGGGAACGTGGCGTGAATCAAACAAAGTGCGTAGTGAAATGGGCTAATTCTGGGTGCTCCACTTATTTCAATTATTGAAAATCATTAGATTTGTTCGAACCGTATTAGTACCTATCAGTAACTTTGTTTTAGGCATGCGTTCTTTGGAATACGATGCGCAAAGCGACATCATATGCGCATATTTATGCTGCTCGTTGTGGATTGTATCTAATTTGAAATATATTAGCGGAAGAATATTGTTCAAACAATAAACAAGCGTCTACCTATAAAGTTTCAGACATATTTTCGTGTTCCTGCGCAAATCATACACAGTTTTTTTTTGCAAAAGTACCTATTGTTTTTAACTTGGGCCTCCGTTCGAACTTGGGCTAACTTAATTTTAGGTATGAGAGGTTAAATCCCATACAGTATTCCATCCTATGCACATTCTCAGTATGTTGCGCGTTGCATCTAATTTCAAATATTGACGGTAGAAAGGCTCATACATAAAGATTTTTTTGGAAAAAAGTCCTTAGTGCCGTATGTGGTGAACGGTTAGCTTTCTCAGTTTAGGATTGAATGGGGGCCCAAGTTCAAACGGAGGCCCAAGTGAAAAACAATAGGTACTTTTGCATAAAAATCTCTCTGTATAATTTGCGCAAGCACGTGAAAAAATGTTTGAACCTTTATAGGTAGACGCCTGTTTATTGTTTGAATAATATTCTCCCTCCAATTATTTTAACTTAGACAAAATCTACAACGACCAGCCTATGCGCATATGATGTCACAAATGAAAACATGAAACAAAGTTACTGATATGGCACTAATAAGACCATTTTTGCAGAAAAAATTCAAATCAGATGAAACGCACAACATGCTGCGCAGGCGCATGCGCATTGACTTTCGTCTGAAAGTTCCTCCTCGAAACTAGAAAAAATTCTTTTAGAAATAGAGGCTGTTTCGATACGCCTTTGGGTTTCATAATGACGCAAAATACAAAAACATTTTTATTCAAAATAAAATAAATATGACAAAACAAACGCAGGTAACTCAATGAAAAATAGTGAACTGTGTATTCTATTCTTTCAACGTAGATGTTCAAATAAATTCCCTTCCTGTGCTAAACAATAACATAAATTATCATAAAATCGACTCCTGACGTTTCTAAGCACATTTGGGGTAATACTTCTGAAAGAATTTTCAATTTTGTTCAACAGATCTTGTAAGTTATCAGCCCTACCCTCTTGAAAGCCATAAATTAGAGATTTCACGTGCCCCCAAAGGAAAAAATCATTTGGGGCTAAATCGGGCGATCGAGCAGGCCATAAGATTGCTCCTCTTCCGGTGATTAGCCGATTTGGAAAAATGGCATTTAAATATTGTTGAACCACTTGAGAATTATGAGCTGAACATCCATCTTGCTGAAACCAAATCCTATTGAAATTTTGACCTGCTATTCTTCTTATTTCTGGCACGATTCGCAGTTGCAAAAGATCGGGATATTTGGGTCCATTCAATGCACCTTCTATGACAAATGGGCCAATCATATTTCCACCCAGCATGCCACCCCAAATATTCAACTTCTGTGGATACTGAGTTCGTAATTCGTAAAACCGATGCAAATTTTCTCGGGACCAATATCGCACACGAGAAGGATTATGACGTCCTTGTAAAGGAAAGGTTGACTCATCCGTGAAAACTATATTTTCAATGAAATTTTCATCAGCATTTGCCATTTCCATCATCGTATCACAGAATTGCATCCGCTTGAAATAATCATTCGGATAAATAGTATGAGTTTCCTTAACTTTGTACGATTTGTATCCATGTTTTTTTAGAATTCGTCTCACTGAAGTTGCACTAATGTTCACTTCATTCGCAACAGCTTCAGCTGTTTTATCGGGATTCTCGTTGATTGTTGCCAACACTACTATTTCCTTCATTTCCCTTTCATCGCCATCAACTGGTACTTGATGTTTTCTAGTGAAAACGCAACCAAATATTTGAAAGTTGTTTATTACACGATGAATTGTCGAAATAGTCGGAGTAGGTCTGTTGTTAAACTCATTGATGAATCGGTTTCTTATTTCACGAATTGAGTTACCTCCATAATACCATTCAACAATCTTAACTTTTTCTGACACATTATAGATTCTGACACATTATAGATATCCATTTCACAATTAATGACCCAAAAACAACAAAGTAATTCGAATGAAAACGTTTGAATATGTCAAAATCTTATGACATTTTGACGTGTGCGTTTGTTTAAATGGGCATGAGTAAATTCGCCCACGTTGGGTCTATGTTCGCACTTGCCTGGTTTCTACTGTATAACAACTTGGAAGGATATCTTGTGATTTCCATCATGATTAATTTGAGGAATATTTTTTGTAATACTTCAAGTGGATTTATGTGTAGTATTATGAAAAAGATGCCTTACATTAATCATGATGTAATGCACAATATAGGTAGGAGATATCGTATGCTGTTTCCAGGTTGCATACTGGGACAATTCAAATTTACTGCAAACTAAATTAAGGAAAAATCCGAATTATCTAGATTGACAATTACGTGTGCTGCACTCTATTATCAGTTGGAAATATTACCAGCAAATTGTTTATTATGTCTGGAACCAGCAAACATCTGATTTCTAAGAAGCAATGTTTTTATCTTCGTGTTGAAATCGAATCGAATTTTGGCGTTATTTACCGAAATTTGTATGTGGAAATTTTTCTACATATCGCCTAAAATGTTAACGAGGTGAGCTGGGTTCAATATTGCTCATATTTACATTCATTTTGACAACATAAATTCATAACCTAAAAAAGGTATAATTCATATTGGGACACAATTAGTTTGGTGCACAACTGACAGCACTGAAGGTAAACAGTATTACTTCTCACTTCCCCCTTAATCGTAGAAAATGAAAAATAATAACCGATTTCAGAGGAAATTTCACACTTCTACTTTTTAACCAATAAGATGCCTAAATTTTGACTAGTTACCATGGCAACTAAAAAAAATTCCGGAAATTTTTTCGTGGCGCCACGATATTTAAGTGGAATTTTTTTGACAGTTGAAAGGTAAACATATGATCTAGAACCATTAAATATTGTAGATTTACCTGTGAATAATGCAAAATTTCTATAAGAATTAACATTATTATTTATTATTCGCTATAAAGTTTCATTAAACAGAAAACACAAATTTGTTTAATTATTATGCATTAACAATTTATATTATATATTAAACGTAGGATCTACAAACATAGTAAGATTTAAATGTTGCTTGAATTCTAACCCATCCTCTCTTCTTAATGGTGAATAGGAAGGTAACGAACTAATTAAATGCCTGTGTTTTAAGACATATATGTAATATTTTGAAACAATTTTGTTCAAATCTCTTTTACGCAAAAGGCCATATTTACTTGACATCTGCAGCAGACTTTCTTGGAACCTCGTTAACAAACCATTCGACTCTAACGCTTCCTGGTCGCAATCTTCCATTAAATTCGTTAAATATATTAATTTTGGACGACATATTTGCATTTGACTCAACTCTTTGAAGTATTTACATAAATTGTACTTTTCAAAGCATTTCATTTTTCTCAAATTGTTTAACGCAAATGCGTTTTACATAAGAATATCTTAGTTTGCTGGTTTACTATACAGTAACTCAATGTAATTTACCAATGTAAACCTCAAAAGCATGGCCGCCTATATCACGGCCACCTACTGCAACAAACCATGTTAATATTAAATTTTTTACATTAGAAGTGTTATGAATTACTTCAACAAAAAATATATTTCTACCACCTTTAGTAACCTAAAATTATGAAAGGGCGATAGACTGATCCCACTGAGTTTTGTTTTAGCATTTGGTGTAACTAAAGTTGGTAATACTTTTTATTTAACGAAACATACTGGACTTGACAAGCAGTGAAATAAATTTAAAATGTCAGATTGGATTAATAATTTTTTTCCAAATTATGGTGTGAAATTTTCTTACCAAATACCACGCAAGCTTAAATTATTCCTGTAAATTTTCTTTCGGGCTCGAATATTTTAAGAAAATTATCCCTCGTCGCTTCATTACTCGGGATAAATTTCAAAATATTCGTGCACTTAAAAAAATTTCCGGAAATAATTTGAGCTCTAGTGATATTATAAGTGAAAATTCATTTATTGCTTGTTAGTTGAATTCGAAAATAACCATGCATTCTTATCGTGCTGTTATGAAATGGGAATGTGAGGTTATCTTTAACATCTGTCAATTTACATCTGTCATAATTTACTGTCAAATCTTTTAATTCGTGACATCGACAAGCCCCCGAAATTCCAAAATTATGACTACCTACAATAGAAAATTAATTCGAATCAAATAATGTATCAGAAAAACATATTTTCATGAAAAAATGGAAGAAACAAAAGTTCAATTAACAAAAAAGTCTGAGTATCATGGATTTATAATCTATATGAGTAATCAAATTGAATTACTTTGCTCATTAACGTGGCCAAGAGTAATTGGTTAACGATAGTCAAAGTCAAAATATACTTTAGTTATATATATATATATATATATATATATATATATATATATCGACAAAGCTTCAAAGTATAAATAAAAATGTAAATTGAAATGGATATGTATTATAAAGACATTTTAATTTATAATGCATCTCCAACATTTATAATGTAACTAGTACCATACACCATTTTGTAAAGGACCCCGCAAACTCCTTATGGAATTTGGGTCCCGGTGGATTTTTTTGAATTTTTGGTATGACGTAGTCCATGTTATTCTCAACCAATGTTACCATTGCGCCAATCTAAAAAAATTAACAGTTTCGCTGCTAGGGGACGTTGAAATCACCCCTTGCGCAGATTAGACTATTTATTTTTGAACCCGGTAACAATATTTTCACTTGTTTCATTGTTGCTAATGTTGCACAATATTGTATTGTTTTACAAAAAAAAATTCTTACCCCCTCTCCTTTTCCCCCCCAACTTCTATTACGAAAAGCAAAAGAAATATTTCTCGAGTGCCTTTAAATGAATCGTCGAATGTTTAAATACGCCTAAATAAGGGAAATAGCATTTTTTTATGATTATCCCCCCACACAAAACGAAAAAATTTCGGTGGATTTTTCTAAATTTTTGATATGATGCAGTTCAAGTTATTTCGAATAGAAATTAATTGGGTGACAAAAAATGAATAGTTCTGATGCTAGGGGGCGTTGAAATCATCCCTTGCTCAGAATAGACTATTCATTATTATAGACGGAAACAATAGCTCTACGTATTTTAGTTTATGCTGATCAATTGTGTAATTTTTTATAAATTGAAAATCTAAAATCTCCCCCTTACCCCGTACCCCTATTTTATAAAACGAAAAAAATTAATTCCCGACTACTTGTAAATGGGTGAATCTGCCAACACCGCTCAGTTTATATCTTTAATTTAATTTTCAAAATATGTTAAAATTTTGTATGTATAGAATTGGTTATTTTGTGTAACAAACAATACTTAGCCAGGTTTTGAGAGTGAGCAGGCTAAATATTTTTTATTTTTGGAAATACAGAAATTTAACGTAAGAGCTTAGACACGGGAATTAAATAAATTACACGGGAATGAAATATGCCAGTTTAAATAAAATAAATGTTTTATTTTCAAACAAAATGGTATTTCATGATTTTGTGAATAAATGGTAAAATGGACATGATACATTGCAAAATCAACAAAAGCGTTTATCATAACAAAAAATCCAACAAACTACTTTTGAGCAAATCATTTTTCATCAGTCGGTTGAAAAAACAAAACAACAAAAGATGTACTGATAAAAAAATTATTTTAAGTTTAGTTAAGTACTTTCAAACACAGGTGTGTTTTTGTTAAATTGATAATAGGTGCGACTACTACGATTAGTTCCTGTTACAACAAGCATAGGTTGTGGAAGAATTTCCACTATTTGATCATATTTTATGTAACTGACATCTTTTGTGTCGAGTTTGAATAATGAACTATTTTCACCATCACAAACTTTTAGAAATGCAACTTCTATTTCGTCATCATCTTCAATATTTGATCTGCATACAGCGACATATGTATACGTGACTTTTCTTACAGAAGGTACAGAGACTAAAACATATGTTCCAGTTTGAACCATGTTCATTGGTTTTGAAGTACTTGGTTCTTCATCACTAGTATTATAATAAACATCATCTACTGACAACTTTTGGTTTTTATTAGCATTGTTTGAAGATGCCAATGGTTTTATGGAGGATAAATCTAAATCGGCTTCATCGTCAGATGACACAAAGCTGTTTTCATATTCAAGAGTACCCAATTCAAAATGTTTGCAATATTGAGCACACTTAAAACAGGATAAGCTTCTAATCCAAAGTCTCGTGGTGCCAAGAGAGGTGTAGTTATTATGTGTAACTACCTGATGTGCTTTCATTGTGCCTTTAAATTGAGAAATGGGAAGTTTAGCTAAAACCGTTTCAACATATTCAATGTTATTTAGGGAAATAATATAGAAAGTTAGACCAGGGCATCTTTCTTTGACAACCTCAAAAAATGTAGCTGAATCTGGAACATCTTTGCCATGGGCAACTGCTTCATCTGCGGTTCTCTTGCACAATCCACCTAATCCATCTGGAGCACCTTTGCCATGACCTGCTTCATGATAATTCCAGTCCGCACTTTTAATTCCAGCATAATCACGTAACAGATGATTTGTTAAATATGAAAACATTTGTTTATTACGGTACTGGGTGGACGGACTATCGCTCAAAAAATGAACTTGTGTGACAGTTCCGTCTTTTAAATATTCCTCTAAAATTGGCGTCAAATGGTACCAGATAGCAGCAGGACCATGGTTGAGGGATTCAGATAAAGTGCAATAACTCTTATGTAGCAGCTCTTTATCTTTGTTGCAATAAACTACCACTGTATGTATAGAAATTTGTTTTCTGGAACCGCCAAAATGAAATGATTGTGTCTCTTCAGCATATTTTCCACAGTAGTTTTCACTGATATCACAATGAATAAGAATTTCAGATTCCTTAATACTATTTCGTAACGTTTGAATGGATTTATGCTGATGCCACACTCTAGCTTGATGTGCTATCCACAGAACTATTTGTTGATCAAAAATTTTCAGAAGTCCGTTAATCGAAATTTGATATGGATGTTTTGCAATTTTCTTTGTTTCCTTAGTCGACCTACTTTTTTTATCGAAATATTTGGATTTTAATGTAACCCACTGATAATACTGAATAATGTCATTTTTTGCAAATACACCCATCTGGGGTTTTGACGAAATACAGCGCATGCACTTTCGCAGCAAACATTCGTTGTCTTTAGCATTACAGCACATATCATTTACAACATCAGTCGCAGTTTTGCTCAAAAGTACTTTGTATGAGTTTAAACTATTAACTATAAGTTCAATGTTTGCACATTTGACGCAATTGCACGTGTCTCTATCGGTAACAGCCATTCTTTTTACCCAAAAAGGCCTAAATTTACAAAACGCGGAATAGCTTACTGTATGCATCAGATTTTCTTTTATAAATTGATTGTACAAATTTTTTAAAGTATTATATAAATAACGTTTTTGTTATTTAACTTTAAATTTCGTAACATAATCCTTCTTGCCTGGACACACTCTACTAACATTTTCCAATTCGTAAAAGTTTTGAACAGCTCTCTTTAGACAATTTGTTATTTTTTGTTTTTTGCCGATTTTTCTTTCGTACTGAAATATATCATTGTGTTTAAAAAACGCATAGTTTTTCCTAAATCCAAATGTACTTCTCAGTTTGGATTTCATTCGGTATTTCTTAATAATTCTACCAGTAACTAACTTCTGATAGACTTGTTTTGATTTATCATTTTGCAGGGTCCTATAAGTTTCCGCAAGTTGTTGTTTGACCACTTCTCCAAAGAGTAAATTACGTTTTATTTTTTCAACTTCTTTGGGTTCTGCTTCGTGGGTTTCTTTCAACATATTTTCCACTTTTGTTGCAGGGGAAACTTGCTGTGAAGTAAGAGTACTATCGCGTCTTTCAGCTTTTGATAACTGAACCTTGAGTCGTTGATGCTTCATTCTATATTTATTTACCTGTCTTTTTAAATCCCCAAGTGCCTTTTCTTTTTTTAAGTTTTCGCGGTATTTTCTGATTTTATTTCTATGAGCAATTCGCCTGCCAAGAAGTGTCCTCATCGGAGTTCGTCTTACTTGTTCTTCCTCTTCAGATAGTGGAGGTGTATTCTCTTTTAAAACTCTTTCAATTTCTTTCGCCTGCTTCGTCTTTTTGTAATAGGTTTTTGAATTAGCATTCCATTTTTTTCTTTGAGCTCTCTGTTCTCTTGGAGTCATATAATTAATGCTCTTTTTAATTTTATTTTCTTTCTGTCGTATGTATTTTTCTCTTTCTTTCTGTCTTTGCTGCTCTCTTTTAACAGGGTCTTCGTTTATTCTTCTTCTTCGTTCCCTCTCGCGATCTCTTTTTTCCTTTAAAATTTCCTCTCTCGATTTTGTGGGTCTTTTTGGAGCCTGAAAATGTTTTTTTTTCAATAGTTTCATTCTCATGTTCATATTTTCACTCCCGTGTCACAATACCGACAAGGGAATGAAAGACATGGGAATGAAAATTTTACAGATTTTTTATGTTTCTTTTGTTGCTGGGTCAAATACATTCCAAACAATTAGTACACCAACTAGTATACTTTATGGTATGCACAAGAATCACAAAAATGTTTTAAGTAAATAAAAAAAATTATAAGAATTTACTTACCATGGGAATGAAAATTCAGATTGATACAAACTGAAATGTAAATTATGGTGGCTACTGAAATGAACAACATCTCCCTTTAAAGGTTCGTGAAATACTAACCGCTGCAAATCTTTCGAATGAAAACAATCGCGATGCCGTATTATCTCATCCCCACTATTATGAGAACAATATGTAACGACAGGAGAATGATACCCGTATATGGTGCACAAAATAAAACGCCAAAGTTCACAAAACAATCTTTAAAATATTGTTAAAATGTCTTTACTGATTCATACACTGGGTGTTTAATTATTACTTTCCACAAAAATTAAATATCGTTTATTGCGGATTAATACGAATACAGTAATTTGAAGTTGGAAAAACATGAAATGCACACACACGGTAATGAAATTTTTTGAGGTTTCGGTATGTCTGAACCGGGATTTCTCCTAAAGTTTTTATAATATAAAAAAACGTGTTGGTCAAGTAAATTAACATTGTTGGTTATACCCAACAAACACATTTTAAGGTCTGTATGTGGACTTAAGGTGATGCAATAATATTGCACACGAAGTAAGACAGTATTGGGAGAATCACCCAAATGATTTATCAAAATAAATGTTTTAATCAGCCCAAATTGAGGAAATCGTACAGTTGTTTAATTTTACCATTCCCTTCCTTCGAAAAAATATTGATGAATTTCTCTGACTTATTAGTTGGGCGTAGTTCATGTCATTTTAATATTAATTAATTGGGCGAATATCTAAAAAATAAATAAAAATTAGACATCCACAATTTGGATTTGAGGTGGTGATTGAATAAATTTTTCTCTTGTTTTGGAATAGGGGATGGGGGTAAGGGGGGAGGGTTTAGATTATCAACTTATAAAAATTTGCACAATTGTTCGGCATAAAATAAAACAAAAATATGTCGAGATATTGTTTCCACCTATAATGATGAATAGTCTATTCTGAGCAAGGTATGATTTCGACGCCCCCTAGCATCAAAACTATTCATTTTTGGGGTTTGTCACCCGATTTATTTCTATTCAAAATAACTTGAACTGCATCATATCAAAAATTCAGAAAAATCCACCGAAATTTTTTCGTTTTGTATCATTTGGGGGGTGGGGGGAGAATCATAAAAAACTGTTATTTCCCTTATTTAGGCATATTTAAACATTCGACGATACATTTGAAGGCACTCGAGAAATATTTTTTTTGCGTTTCGTAATAGTTGGGGGAAAAAGAGGAGGGAATAAGAATTTTTTTTATAAAATAGCACAATATTTTGTAACATTAGCAACAATGAAACAAGTGAAAATATTGTTACCGTGTTCAAAAATAAATAGTCTAATCTGCGCAAGGAGTGATTTCAACGCCTTCTAGCAGCAAAACTGTTCATTTTTTTAGGTTGGCGCAATGGTAGCATTGGTTGAGAATTACATGGACTACATCATACCAAAAATTCAAAAAAATCCACCGGGACCCAAATTCCATAAGGAGTTTGCGGGGTACTTTCGACAAATTCATATTTTACTTTTTAAAATACTTAATTTTTTGTACATTCTTTCTTCGACTGAAGATGAGTTTGTCTAAACCAGAAACATGTTTCGCTTGTTTGGGAACCAAACACCTTGTTAATTTTTAATTAAGTATTTGTGGAGATAACTTCGAGATTTATTTTTACATAAAAACGATACACTCCACTTCGAGATATGGACCTTTTCAACAATTTGGAAGAATTCGTTTCCTGTCAGATATATGTCTCACACTTTTAACTATGTGGTAATGTGTAGCTCCATTTGTAGGTGAAGATGATGAAGCTTTGGTGGTGATAATTTGTTGGATAAGACAAGACTTTAATGTCATGTGGCCTATACTAGCATTGATGAGAGGTAGATAAGAACCTTGGAAGATACATATTATGTAGTTGGCCATTCTCGACCAAATGAAGGATAATTATTATTATTATTATTTTATTTCACTCTGCAGGACAAGTTACCGTAATCATGAAATATCTGTTATATATAAGTTAATGAAAAAAGTCAGTTAAAAGTACATTGAAAGTTGGTTAAAGCAATTGATTGAAATGAATTACATTCAGAAGATACAGATTGCAGTGGTGATTGCTTTAGACGTTTAATCGGGACGAACACATTTATTTCAGAATAGTTAACTCGGACAAGAAGTTGATAGGGGATAGAGAAACTTCGTGATGAGATAATCCAATGAATGGTCTGTATTGTTTGTTTGTTTGTATTCTGTTTTTTTTTTAATAGATTCGGTAAATAATAATAGCCGACCTCTACCCGCACAGGATATGCCTTTGGGTACACTTTACGAGCGTAAATGAGGGGGTATTATTATTGTTGAAAATTGTTAAAAAAATTTAAAATTGTTGTTTGTTGTTAAAATTGTTATTTCCGTCATTTGCATCAAGGTAGTTTTTGGATTTTGTTTATCGTTAAGAAATACATTGGATTCTCTAATTACTAATGGCCGATTTCACCAACTGATTCCTAAAGTAAGGAAATTCCTAAATCAAATTTAGGAATGCTCAAGTGCAATTTGCGTTTCACCACACGTTAAGTAATGCTTAAGAGTGATAAGAAATAACTACGTTCGGTATTTTCACTTTTAATCATCACTTTAACGCCTGGTGAAACGAAAATTGCACTTGGGCGTTCCTAAATTCAATTTAGGTATTTCCTAACCTTAGGAATCAGTTGGTGAAATCGGCCATAAGTGAAAATGTCGTGTACCGACTGATTCAATATTAAATAATATATTGTCACCATGAGTCACAGTAGAAAACACAGTACCAGACTTACAATTTGTTGGTGAATGGAAAAAACTATATTCTGAAGGTTCAACCTATGCGCAGAACAAATTATATTCAATAGACACTTACAAATACATAGGTAATTACGCACATACAAATATATAATAATATTGATAAAATAATATTAAGTTTGTTTGTAGCATAAAAAAGATTCCTAAGGAAGGTCATACATGAAGATCTAGTAAGTAAATCAGAAAATACACTACAGGCAGAGCCTATACGTGGAGAAATTCACAGAGAGAAATTAGTGTAGAAATACAGAACCGATAAGTTTGATTTGTTGACAGTGCGGCTTCTTTCAGTCCCTCCCCCCTGTTAACTTTTGAAATGTTTCACGTACAAACATGAAACAGAAACATTTTGGACGGGTTCATCAATTCTTTAATACAGATTTGCCTACCCCTTCCCAAACTAGTATTCCGTAGATTTCGTCATTACAGATTTCTTGCTTTGTGATACAAATATACATTCTTTTAGTTGCTCATTCTGGGTGATTTTTTCTAGATCGCATTCTATTGTACCTGAAAGTTGCCATTCGCCTTGTTAATTATGAAAAGCTTTTATTTAACTTGCTCTGTGTGTGTGTTTGTTAGATGGGTACAAATCTTGCAAACTGAATTAGAACACTTCCTCTTATCCTAAGGAATTGAAATTTCACATGTTGGTTCAGTTCCGATGACAATGCATTAATGTCGAAGAAATTGTCCTCCCTGCCCCCCGAAAGCTAGATAGAGCATGCGTAAGGTTTCGGAAGTTTTCTTGACGGATTTTGACGTCAAAAATTACAGCGGAAAAAAAATAGATAGGGGGGACTCGCCTCCCCCCTTTTCTAGAAAAAAGATAGAAAACTTGCGGAATTAAAATCGGAAAAATCCTTAAAAATAGTAAAGAATATCTGACCGTCGAATATTATGGTTTAAAAAAATGTCAACTCCCCTGCTCCCCTTAAATGCTAGATAGAGAACGCAAAGGAAGTCGGAAAACATTTCAACAGTTTTGGACATGGAAAATAATGATGGAATAAAATAAATCGTGGGGCTCGCCTCCTTTCCTGTCAAGAGAAATTAAGGAAATCGCAATCGAAAAAATCCGTAAAAATAGTGAAAATTATGTGACCATTGAATAATACGGTTTAAGAAAAAATCACCCCTCTTTCTCCCTCGAAAGCTACATAGAGAACGCGTAGAGATTTTGAAAAATGTCCAACGGTAAATTTACAGGCCGGCTACCGTGCAACAATGACGCATTGATTGAAATGAACAGACTAAGAAACATATCCGAAAAAAACTAAAGATGAAATGAATAAATAAACTTAAAAAACAACTTTTCTGAGTAAATCATTCATTTAAATGCACTAAAGAAAAGAAAATAAATGTTAAAATGAATTAGACCCATCATTTTGTTACAATATAAAATTATAAATGATATATATATATATATATATATATATATATATATATTTTAATCAATAAATATCCTACCACCCATGTGGTCTGTATAAAAACAAAGAATAGTTGAATCATAAAAAACATATCAATAAAAAATATAAAAAACGTGTAAAGATAAAAACTAACGTAAATAATCAACAAACCTTATGAAATAAACAATCATTTTGTGTACATGTGATTTCTCATTATTTTTATCAAGTCCTTTAGGACTTCTAAACCAATAAATTTTACTGTTTTCATTGATATTCCAAATAACTTCGCAAAATCGATGAAAAATTGTGTTAGCTCCAATAAAAAGTCCTATTACTTGAATTTCACCATTAACTTTTAATTTTCATAAATAACCTTTTTTTTGTTGCGAGAATAAATCTTGAGATAAATTTGAATTTAATCTCCAAAAAGAAATACATAGAGACTTCTCGCGACAAACTTTTATATCATTTAAAATTTTGTAATGTAACGAAATGATGGGTTTAATCACTTTAAAATAATTTTTTTTAGTGCATTTAAATGAAAGCATCTATCTGAAAAGATTTTATTTAGTTCATTTATTCAATAATACCCTTCTCCAGAATCTAAATGCAAATTTTTGGGTCCTACCATCTGCTTACTGTTGCTACCTTTCTTCAGATTGTATTTATATTGCAAAAAAAAATTAGGGTTCCAAAGAAAAAACTCGAGGAACTTAAGACTGTTAGACTTCAATTTTGAGGTGATGAATTGCTGATATATCATTCGTGATAGAGGTTGAGTCGTATTAACTTCATTCCTTCTCTCATTTATGTACGGAAATTTGCGTAATATCGGAAAAGCTGTTTGTTGCCCTACAGCGTCATGTAGATAACGTATGCATGAAGAGCTCAAATCAGACGTTAGCGCTTGTAGCGTTGATTCAGGTGAAGTGTGATTATTTCGTAAGGTTCACAACTACTCTGACATTTCCGGTAGCAGGCAACCCTCCTATCACTCACATTGAATCTTATAATGATATTTTGTTTCCTGTTGAATACATATTGATATCTCAGGGGGTTGATGGACATTTCCTAACTCTCACACTATTTTCTGAACGACGCGACGCGACGTAGCAAATCATCTCTCAAGATTTGTCATTTATTACTTAGATCAGATCGTCAGCATATACTCAAAGATCGACCTCCCAGAGAGTATGATATGGTGAATTCATGCACGACGTAACTTAGTCTTTACATAACTTAACCTCAACTTTAAGAAGATGAAACTCGAATTTGTTATGGTAATGTTCATGCACGAAGCCATAAATTTAAACTTTGAACACAATTCTTCGTGCAAAACAGATACTGCGCATGAGCATGTTCAACACACTTTTTTTACTACTTTCATAATGGTAAAAAGATGAATGAAATAAAGTGTAAAATTAGAAACATTGCAGTGTTCACTTCATTGTACACTCACACTGTTAGGTTACCCTGGAAAAGTTCATGTGTTTGCGTATATTTATATGTTGAGTTATGCATGAACACCTATGACATATTTTTAGGGCAAACGTTAAGTCTTAAGTTACGACTTGAGTTGTGTCGTGCATGAATTCACCAGAACTGATCATCTGTTTTGACATTATCAGGTAATCCCTGCAATTTTGTAACCTTCAAAACAGTTGTGATGATGGTATACGTCCAGTTGGTATGTCTCTCATACCTTGAAAACTTGGAACTGGTACTGTACTTGTGTTGATACACTAGCAGCTTCCAAAATACTGAGATCTCGGAGTTTGCTTGATCTGTTGACATTTCCGTAGAGAAGTTGGAGCGCAAGATATACCAGAATATTGGTAATAACCATTTGTTCTATCCGGTAGCTATTGGAACTTTCGGTGTTTATAGTCCTGAATCTTTGTCGTTTATTCATGAGCTTGGCAGGAGATCAAGCCAACCAACGAGAGATTGCTTCTTGATAGAGAGAATGAGCATTGCTATCCAGCACGGTAATACTGCTTCAGTTTTAGGAACCATTTCTCTATCTTTTTGTTCGGATGTACTATTGAGAAAGCTGTATCTCTTTGTGGAAGAAGAAAGCTGTGCATTTTGGGTATATAGGATGATCTACTGATGCTTGATCCTTTTTCCTTTTCAAAAAAGTCAAGAATCTACAATCGGTCATCGTCAAATCGAAATCCAAGTGTTAATTCGGAATGGTTTGGTTGGAGATATTGCTGTTCATCTTCTGGTCAAGTCTTTGGATAGTTTCACATGCGCTTTTTATGACGGTGTCTTTCATGAGCCACATATCATCCAACAATAATAATAATATTTACCAGTTACTCTTCGAATTGAAGAATTTGTTCAAACAACTTCAACTTGCTGGAAGGACTTTCTAGTAGTCGGTCGCTGGTTGATGACGTGATTATAAGGGAACTGGTGTGTTAGACTGAGAGGGTGGGGGTGAGCGTGGTTGTGAGTGAGATGAAGAGAGTAGTACGTTGCGTTGTTGAAAATAAACAAACGATATTTCAGTTGTGGGTTTGAACCGGAGATTTACCTCGAAGAAGGTGACGTGGAAATGTGGTATACAGTGTCCGCCAAAATCTTGGAACCATATGGGAAACTTTTTTATTAATGGGTTTTCAGAAAATGTCTTTCTTCATAAAAGTTGGTGCATTCAATTGTACTATATACGCGCATAGCCGATATCATCAGTGGGTTGCGGCTGAGCGGGAATTCACTACAAAGTAAAGTAACGTTAGTATGAAAAAAATTTATCAAAAAAAGTTGTTTGCAATTGAATTAAATTTCCAGTTATCCAGTTTAGTGTACCAATCACCAAATACATTAACTGCTTAAAACCCTCTCGCTCACGAATTGTGAATTTTGAAGATAAAAATCTGAAAATTTTTCTACAGTGTCTATGATTTTTTTGCAATCTTTTGATGTATAATTTTTTTTCAAAAGGTTCTTTTGGGCCCTAGGTCATGTCACCAAATGAGGACAGTGTGAGCCAATGGCGTAAACATTCTATGAACCCTATTATATAAAATAAGAGGTATTCAAATTATTACAATGATATTTAGTCAACAATTGCTCACATTCACATGATAATTAACGAAACAGTTAGATTTTTTCGACAAACATAAATGAACATTGCACTTCCACCTGCATACCGTCATCCAAATAAAATTCATCATCGTCATCACTCATACATTCAATATCTGATAAAACTTGTTCAATCAGTTCCAGTAGCTCCTTGTCAGTGAGAGGTGTCCTGGCCATTTTATGCACTGAAATATATTAGAGTGATATGTAAGAAGGTTACGTTCATTTCACCGTTGACTCACAATGTCCACAAAGCATTACACCACACTATAAAATCTTAGATTTCAAAATATACGAAAAAGGAATGATACACTAATTATTAACCAAAATTCAAGTTTTCTCCACAACAATACTTAATATTTTCCACTATTCGAATGTCACCAAGAAGAATTATAGAACTAAGCTCTACACGGTCATACACGCAGAGTTCTTGAAATGTTTATTTCATTTGAATTCCACTTTTTTTAGTATACTCTACAGATGGCTGCACATGTGTTCTTTTGAAATAATATACTATCCTAATCAGAGTGCGATAGAAGATTGCAGTGAGATCAAACAGAGCTCAACATAAATGATGTTTGAATAGGTTGTCCTCATTTGAGGACACGGTGAGTGAAAGGGTTTTAATGGGGTGGCTTCAATTTTTCATGGGATTTATCGACAATAATTTTTGAGTAGCAAATTACTAAATTAGCATAAATTATATGTCAAAGAGATAGAAAAAGCAAACTGATCCGACACCTAATCATGAATATGAGTAGAAAAAAACAGTAATGGAAAGATGAAGAGATAAAGCAAGGATCCTTAAAAAATTAAAATTGGTAATTGGTAGACTGAACTGGATAATTGGGATTTGGGGGATTGGGGGATTGGGGATTGGGGAACAACTTTGTTCAAAATAATTTTTCGATATTTTCCATAGTAATGTCACTTCAGTCTGTAGTGAATTCAGAATATCGGCCGATTTTAGCTTAGCCGCACGCCACTGGTAATAACCAATAGGGGTGTAATTAGTCTAATTGAATGCACCAACTTCCATCAAGAATGAAATTCTTTGAGAAACTATTAATGAAAAAGTTTCCCATATGGTTCCAAGATTTTGGTGGACACTGAATATACGATGAAAGGATACATAGGGATGAGAAATTCGCGTAAGTATCGTGAAATGGATGTGCCAAGTAGATGACTGTTGTGTAGATGTATGTCAACAATTCCCCCTTCGTTGATGGAAACTACCAGTGCCAAAGTGTCATGATTGAAGAGTAGTGTTTATAGTTGATATACCGAATGTCTCAAAAACGTCATCGGCAATAGAAAAAAAGGGCGGTTGGTTGTCAAAAACTATAAACAAAAGATACATGGGGTTAAACATCATCGGTAATAGGAAAGGAGATGGCGGCCTGTTTAGAGAAAAAACATGCCCACGTCATTGAGAAATGTATATACAGGACGTTTACATTCAATTCTCAATATAAAACCTTGGAGCTTGTCAATCCCCCCATTCAGTAAATTGTTGTAATTATTTTATTTTATATTTTGAAATAGTATAGTAGTATCAGCAAAGTCCTTATCGAGTCATATAGTAATGGTTCAATTCCTCTAGAGACATATGCTCGAGAAATAACTATCCATAGGTCAATCTATAGAGGATTTTTTCGTAACAAAAATACTAATAGGATATCAACTGTGCCATAACATAGAAGACAGTCCGTAGTAGTATTCTGTTATGTTTTGGACTCGCAACTGTCATTTAGTAATTTGTTATAAACATTTAATTACAAAAAACTTGTCCTTTTTTAGTGTTTGACTTATAAAATGAAAACTAATTCAGCAATCTAGTTGCTACAATGAGAAAAATTGTAGAGGCTTGAAATATGAACAAAATGAAATTCACGGCTCGATTGGATCAATAATACCAGAGAAAAACTGGAAAAATCGGAAAATTTTGCAATTCTTCTGAAAATTCATAACTCCTCCATTTTTCAATTTGCTCATGAAAGTATTGAATCACGTGTTCCTCATGTGTGCATGAAATAGGCGCTGTCATTAGTTCTGGCACAAGTGCAATTAAATTTTTTTTTGCAGCGTAATGATAGTCCGATTTCAATTTCTCATGCAGATTTTGAAAGTAGAAGTAAAGTTACACAAAATGTTTGCGCTACAATACTGCGAAATGGGTGAAACATGCTTGCAAACGTGACTGAAAACGGCCGACCACGCGTAAGCGGTCGAGTGGTAGGAGAGCCCGGGAGATGAAGGGAAGCGGCGTATCATCACGTAACCCGTTCATTGGGAGAATTCTAACTTCCCATAGGAAAAATATTCTGAAAATTTGAAGCTTCACATAAGTTAACATAAATAATCGATATGAATTGTCGTCAGTAGCGTAGCACTTCCAGTTGAATCAGAAGTGGACAAAAACTCACTTATTTTAAACATATTTGTAATCTATGAACTTTTTTAATACAATTTGTATGAAATGTTCCTGTAATAATTCTTAACTGTTGTCGAGTTATTACGACTTTTGTGAAATATTTTGAGTATCTCAAAAAATGCATATCTTGAAAAGTTTCAAAACTGATTTTTTCAAATTTTATCAATGAGATTGCTCTCTCGGATTCCATGTTATGAGCAAAACAGTAAAAACATATTTTTTTACTAGTAGAAAACCGAGCATAGTCGGTTTTCTACTATCATTTTTTTTAATCATCCATTTTATGACCTATTGATTGGTGTACCATGCATTTGCTCTTCTGTTATTTGCATTGTTCTTTATAGGTATGTAATATAATAAAGTTTGAACGAACAACAGAGTTATGGAATTATGTGAACTATACGCAATATTTGTTGTTCAGAAATCTAACAAAATTCTACAAACTTTAGACAAATGTTTGTTTCAAAGAATGCCAGGGGATAAGTTCACAGTATACAGCAGAATCGAAAAAAAATTATCAATTTTGTTGAACATGAGCCACTTCAGCAAAACATTCCCCAGGTGTTTATTTTTGTTTTTTTTTGGAATGCTCCGAATAATATCCAGACAATAATATTTACCAGAACAAATATAAATTGCACGCGAAGTTATCTCTTTTCAGGTTAATAACATACTCTCGATATTTATGGACGATTCAGCTAAATGAATGCGTAAGCTAAAAATAAATGCAAAAACCAAACACGATATATTCGCTTCCATAGCCCAAAGCGAAATACACGTGCTGTGGAAATATATGATAAAACAAAAGGCTGTTCCATAAAGTGCCCGGATAGGTCATTGTTGATTTCCATTTCCAATTACTTTCTTGCATGGTTCGTATTATCTTCCAACAATACCCATCTACGAAATGGAATCCATAAAAATCGAAATAACACCGAATAACAGAAGTTCTGCACGTTCAGTCAATTTGCCATATTTACTGATAGAACTCCTACGGTAGCACGGTTTGTATACAAGGTGTTTACAAAGGTGAGACATATTTTAGAACAGGATGTAGTACTTGTGAAAATAAATAAACATAACAACGAGAGACAAAATAATATAATACTTTCGTACAATTGTCAAAAAAATAACGGAGTGCTGAAAAGGCAAGTATACGAAATACCACTGTTGACAGATGCAATTATTTGGTATTTCGATTAAATTTATATATGAAATGTGAGTGTTTTCTTTGGCACAATAAAGTCACAAATTAATTTATATTGTATTTGAGTTAGGTTTCAAAGGAAAGTAATGGACATGTCATCGGGAAGGACCGTTCACAAACCAAGAAATTATCTATACATGAATCGAGAAATAACCAAAAATTACCTCATTGACTATACCGGGTGAGTCTGAGAAATGGAGCACCTCTTTTTTAAAGAGAAATAATCCAATTCAATGAACACATTTAGGGGGCTATTGAAGAACTACAATGTGAATTTTTGATAAAACGAATTCTGTAGCATTCTCAGTATCACCAGAAATGGTCCTAGATTCAGTATTATCAAATATTTGAAACTAGAGAAAATTCTGAACATAATGAACTAGCCATTTAATTGATTTTTAGCTTTTTCGTTTTCCTCATTTCATTATTTTTTTAATTATGATTTTTGACCTGTGAACGTTCTTTTCCATTGACATGTTGTCCATTAGTTTCTGTTAGGTAACTTGAATACAATTTTAATTAATTAAGGTAGTGCAAATATACCTAATCTCATCTCATGTTCTTAAAATCCACAAAACTTATGAATAGCAATCAATGTAAAGTGAAACCAGAAATCTAAGAAGGTCATAAATCAATATTAGCCTCATTATTACCTGTTATTCGGAATATAGACAAGCAATGAAAGTGTGTATTCCTTATAAGATTCCCAAGTCCGGATTGAAATATCTCATGAAATATTTTGGCATTTTAATAATAGTGGGCTCTTCATCATTTTTGTATTTTGTTAACAGTTTTTCTGTTTGAGTTTATTTGAAGACAAGAAATCTCATAAGGTTGATTCAGACCCTTGGTGGGAATATGTTTAAAAGTATATAATTAATAAAATTTACTTATCTGGCCACCAGACTTTCAGTACTAACTATAAAAGAAAATTTAATGGCAAAGGCAGGTACAACTCTGCGTAGAATCGACCGCCTGCTGACGCTTCAAGTGGTTTTATTTAGATTATCTGGTCGTACTTTACCTGAAAATCTTCTCAATGACTACTCATTAAAAAAATAAATTCAACATAGGCGAATTATTGAAATCAAATTGGTCGTTAAATAGACAGATTGAAATTTTCAGTTTATTAATTTCTAGAAATTATAAGTAATTGTGCACCTTTATTTTAGACATGATCGATTTCGAAATTTTCATCAAAGTTATGATCTAATTCTAAGAGATCATTGGCATATCTTGAATTAACTTTCTATTTTACATAACTCATCTGATGTTCATGAATGAGGGTTTTGAATGGTCAACCTGTTTGACCTACATATACTTTTGGGCAAGATCCACTATTCAATTCATATTCTCCTGGTTTTTCACTCTTATGATTTTTGCCACCCTGTTGTGTTGCTTCTATAGGCTACTCTTAAATTTTATTCATGTAAAAATGAAGCTGATTTTTGTGTGACTGGTCCTAAATAGGTTGAAAGCCTTCTCATACAGTTTTCTAGTGAGAATATTTTCTATCAAATCAACTTGAGATCCTGCTATTTGCTTTATGATATATACTTATTTGTTAACATTTTCTTTTGTAAGAGAAACATTTACTAATCTGTGTATCATATTATTGTATGATGACATTTTATGTTGATATGGATGTACCGAATTATCATGAATGTCTGCATGGGAAGGTTTATGAAAAATTGCGAAGTGACTTTTGATACTTGATTCAGATATTGTCCGATCTTAGCAAGTAGTTAAGTTTTCTGCCTCTATTTCTGGTGTGAATTCTATATTTGGATGATTAGTGTGAAACATTTTTGAAAAGTGACCAATTATCTGTTTGTACCTTTAACACATACTATAACGTCATTTACGTATCTGTACCAATACAAAAACTGTTTTGACAGTGGATGTTTGCGAATTATTTTTCCAAAGTTGTACATTCGAAACTATCGATAGGCAAATATTACTCCGTAAACTGAGATATTATGGTTGGTTCGAAAAATATCTCAATGGTAGATCACAAATAACTGGAGTGGGAAAATCATTTTCAAATGAAATTTCAAATAATATAGGCGTACCTCAAGGGAGCGTTCTAGGGCCACTGCTGTTCATAATTTACCTGAATGATGTAAATTATATACAGGGTCATGATTTTCTCAATCTATTTGTAGATAATACGTTGGTTGCATGTCATTGCCATGGCGTTGTAGAAACAGTGGAACGCATGATTCAAATAAACTGAAACATAATTCGAAAATAACCAAGTCAATGAAAATTAGTGGGAAACATGAACTGAAGTCAGTTGACTAAGGAAAGCTTCAACTCAAAGTAGAGGGGGATAAAATTGAATGGGTGTCAGATCAGAATTCAAGATTTAGGCTTCGTGTTGGACGAATCACTAACAATCAATGCACACTGTAACTACATCTGTATAAAGTTATCAAAAAACTATTTTTTTCTCCAGGATTTCAGCGGAAGTTTCCATGTTTTTAAAAATAACAATATATAGAACCCCATTTCCATTATTGCTCCACTCTCCTTTATCTTTTAGGTAAAAACAATGTACAGAAGTTACAAAAACTGCAAAATCAAGGTTTAAGAATCATCTTAAAATGTAACAGAGACACTCCGATTCAATTTATGCTGAATTCCCTCAAATGGTATGACGTTGCAGAAAGATTGTATTACTCAAGTATGATATTTATTTAAAAAATAACCAGAAATTTATTATGTAATAGGATCGGTCCTTTGGTATCCTATTCCTCTTCTATTAATACGCAGGACATTATTTACTACGACGTTTATTGTATCGAAAATGCCTTCTGTACAGTACTAGTTTCAAGTTCGTTGTCTTGATCTGTTCTAACTAAAAACTAGGACAAAAACTGACTAAGTAATACTTCAAACAATATCATCCTTAACCTACTTAAATTTAAAACATAATATTCACTAATGTTATGATGACTATTTCTATTTATCAATACACTACACCTTCCCCGGGCAAAGAAAAAAATATAAACATTGGCCAATTTTTTAATTTTTTTCAAATATTTGGTAACTTATGAATTACCTAAGTAAAATAATAAATATTTTTATGTACTTTAATTAACTCATCTTCTATTTTTATTACTAAATTCGGACTTATTTCCTCTTGAACCTCGAATGGTCCATTAAATAAGGGCTCTAATTTATCAGAAGTATTATTGTTTTTGATCAATACCTTATCACCTTTTTTATAACTAACTATTCTACTGTTTACATCCCATGTTTCTTTTCTCTTAGTTTTTGATTTCAGTAGATTATTTTTAGCATCATCCCATGCTTTTTGTAACCTGTACTTTAACTCTATTGGATAGTTCTCAAAATTATATACGGGGTCAATTACGTTTGTTATATTTGAAGGTAGTTGACAACTCTTTTCAAAAACCAGTTCATACGGTGTGTAATGTGTTTCAGTGTGTAAGAAAATGACCAATAGGGCACCCAAGAGCCCCAACTGTCTGGGTGTTTTGCCACTTGAATACGCAAATATGCACCTAAGTTTTTATGGGTATTCTCTAGTGCTCCCAGAGTTTCGTGGTGATATGCAGTAGATTTGAGAGAAGTTATTCCTAACAATTTACAAGATTCCTGAAGGGTGGAAGCCAGGAATTCAGTTCCTTGATCGGTTCCTATTGTTTTAGGTATACCAAATCTCAGAACGTAGTTTTCTACGAAAGCCTTCGCAACTGTGACCGCTTCTTTGTTCGGTATAGGATAACCTTCAACAAATTTGGAAAGTTCACATTGTAAGGTAATATATCGATTATTGCTCTCATCTGGATTCAGAGGACCTTCGAGATCGAGATAAATCTTTTGCAAGGCTGTTTCCGCCGTAGTAGTGACTGTCATCGGTTCTTTATTCGGCCTTGAATGCTTATACCTCTGACAATCATCACAACGCTTCACAAACCTTCCAACATGATTTTTCAACCCAGGCCAGAAATAGTATTTCTTTATATTGTTGTACATTCTATTAATACCTGTATGCCCTCCTGTTGGTAACATGTGAAAATCATTCATTATTGAATTTCTGGTTTCTTTATCATCAATTACTTGTACGCCCTTTATTATAGAGGTTTTTATATCTGCATTTTTCAATTCGTCTTTAATTTTAATTATATTTTTTATCAGTTCTTTAACTTTTTCGTTATTAACAATACATAGTTCAGGAATTTTGTGTTTTTCACAAAGTTTTTTCAGTTCCCTCAGTGACGCACCAAATGCTGACACTGATTGAGATAACTGTTTTATATAGATAGTTCCTGAATTGACATCATATTTTAAATTATCAGTAAAAAATCCTTCGTTTCCTTTTTTTTTTGAAATCTTTTCGAAATAAGTATTAAGAATTGGTCTGAGTTCAACCGATTCTACAGGGCGTTTCAGTAATTCTTCCACTCCAGGGTGATCAATCCTGCGGTGTGTAGAAATAATTTCATCCCCTTTACTAATACTTTCTTCCTTTGCTTGAGCTCGTGTCATAACGAACATATCAGAAACTTTTTCACCTATAGATTTGAGTTCGTCTGACTCAATCTGAATTCTTGAAAGAGCATCAGCAACAACGTTTTCGGTACCTTTTAGGTACGTTACTGTAAAGTCATACTCTTCTAATGCTAGTTTGAACTTGGTTAGGCGACTAGATGGATTAGTCATACCGAATAAATATACTAACGGTCTATGATCTGTGAAAATATGAAATTTTCGACAATACAGATAGGGCCTAAAGTGTCGAACCTCAAATACAATGGCCAGTTACTATTTTTCTATCGTACATTAATTTTTCTCTGCCTTATTTAATGCACGGCTTGCATACGCTACTGGTTGGACATTTGAATTTGACAACACGGCCCCAACAGCAAATTTTGATGCATCCGTCCTCAATATGAATCTGTTATTTTCTGAAAAATTTGGGTATTGTAACAAAGGTGGATTAGAAAGCGACGTTTTCAGATTGTCAAATGAATTTTGACATTCTTCTGTCCAATTAACTTCTGCGTTTTTGTGAGTCAGTTTGTTCAGAGGATAGACAATGTGAGCAAAGTTTTTTATGAATTTCCGGTAATAATTGGCAAATGCTACAAACCGTTTCGTTTCACTGGAATCTTTGGGAACTGGATAGTTTTTTATTGATTCAATCTTTTCAGGATCAGGCGATATACCTTCGGACGAAATTATATGCCCTAAGTATAAAATTTCTTCTCTAGAAATTCGCATTTAATAGTGTTGAGTTTGAGATTCACAGATCTCAAACGATCCAAAACTTTGATAAGATTGATGTTATGATTTACCAAGTTATTACCAAAACAAATCAAGTCGTCTAAATATATGAAACATGATTCATAATTCAAACCTGACATAGCAATTGTCATCACTCTAGAAAACACACTCGGACTTACTTTGAGACCCATTGGAAGCCTTTTCATTTTATATTGACCACGATCAGTAGTAAACGCTGTATATGGTCTGCTACTAGGGTGCAACTCTACTTGGTAGTACCCTTGCGATAGATCTAAGTGGGAAAAATAAACAGCACCTGATAACGAATCTAATATTTCTGTTATACAGGTTAATGGAAATTTATCATCTTCTATTCTCTGATTAAGAAGCCTGTAATCAATTACAACCCTCCATTTTTTATTGCCTTCGTTATCTGCCTTTTTTGGCACTATCAACAATGGAGAGGACCATTCTGATTTAGCCTCCTCTATAATTCCATCGTGAAGCATTTTTTCAACTTGTTCATGTATATTTGCCCTTTGAGCATGCGGTAACCTATAAGGCTTCACATATACAGGTTTTGCATTCGGCTGTAACTGTATTTTCTGTGTACAAACATTAGTTACCGTAAGGTAGTCATTTTCTAGATAACAAACATCAGCATATTTAGCACAGATTTTTTTTTATAGACACTTTCTATTCCTTATTTAGTGACTCTGTATCAATAAGGTCTAACAATCTATCCACTCGTGCAACAGACATTTCATCATTTCCAAACTTACAATACTCGAAATCCGAAAGCTTTTCACTCTTTGGCCTAAAATTCCAAAGTTTTATCTCCTTATCTTGGACATTGAGTATCCGTACGGGAATCATATTATTATCTGGTCTAGCGATAACACTTGCTGTGAATACACCCTCAGTCAACTGTTCACCCAAAACAACACAATCATCATTACTATTCACCCAACAATACTTAACAATTTCACACCTCGGAGGAATGGCAGTATAACAATCATATTTCGATTGCAATGGGACGGTTATTTTTCTGTCATCCTTCACAAAGGAAAAACTAAATTTCTCAAAATCTATGGTAGCTGAATATTTGGTTAGAAAATCAGCACCTAATACTCCATCTTTATCATTCGTAAACTCATTCATAACCAAAAATGAATATGAAACGTTCATGCTATCTGTTTTCAATGAAATATTCACCGATCCCAATGAGTACGTGGAACCAGCTATTCCATTTATTCTTATTTTCTTTGAACTGTCAATGTTTTCAAACTGATTCACATACTTTGAGAAAATTACACTAATAGTAGTACCCGTATCAATTAAGAATTTCAAATTATTACCTACATACTGCATACATACAAAATTCATTCCATTCATACTCAAAATCACATTATCTATTGTTTTATCATTATTGGGGGGCACGAAAAAATCGCTCATTTACAAATGATGAGTGGTTTATTTCATTTCCAGCGACATTATTAGAATTTGCTTCTTCCGCAAAATAAGCTCTGTGAGTACGATTTCTGTTATTATTGTTGTTGAAAATACCTCGATCTCTCATATTTCCGCGGCCTCGCGACCGATTGCCATTATAATTATTTTGCTGATTATTAAAATTCCATCTGAGACCTTGTCGAAAGTTTTGGCTCTGGTTACTATATTTATGATTACGATTCATTGTGTTGTTGTTATTGTTTTTAAAATATCCGCGCCATGAATTATTTTTACCACGCAGATGAAATATTTGTGAATTGCTACTGGACACTTTCGACTTTTCTTCATCCGTAGCTCCTACTATTGCATCTCGTAATTTATCATAATTTCTAGCTTTAATTATTGTTCGTAATTCGTGGCTCTTCAACCCATTTGCAAAAGAATTAATCGAAATCTTCTCATTAACTCCTCTAAGAACTCTAGCTGCATTATCGTCTCCGTTTGCTTGAGATATTGTTAAATTAACTATCATCTCTTCTATAGTTCTACCAAACTCATCAATAGATTTTCCATCCTGTTTGCTATTATGCAACTCTACCGACAGAGCAGCGGTAGACCTAATATAGAGTAAATGCAATTTTATATCTCTTATCAGATTGTCCACGGTGGCATAAGTTTTATCTAATCTCAGTTTAGCAATTTGTGTTAACCTGGTTTTTAGAACATAAGTTATCAATAGATTTTTTCCCTCAGCATCTAAAAGTTCACTATATAATTCAATTGCGTCAATTAACTGTTTAGTTGTATTTTCAGAACCATCCATAAGAGGCAACAGGGATGAAGCTGTTCGTAAATAAAATTTTTCAGACATAATGACTAGTTTAGATGTTTGTTTTATTTTATGTAATCTATTCAATAATGTTTCACGAGCCTCACTAATATTGTTATTTATATCCCTAGCATAAGTTTTGATTAATTTTACTTCATCCTCATTTTTATTCACTAGTTTATTATAAGTATCCTTCAAATGAGTAAATGTAGCTTCAAATACGTTCAATTCCACAAGTTTTTTGTTGACTTTCTCAAAATTCTCACGCCTTTGCAAACTATCTTTAGATATATTACGTTTAGACAAACAAACCTCTTATAAAAGCTTTTCAAATTCAATCATTTGTATGTTCCTAACAACATTACTGCTATTTTAACTTAATCTAGACTAATCTGATCATTCGTCTGAACTGCTGGCTCTTCCTGGTATTCAACAACCATTGATGCGTAATTGTGTTTATATTTTCTTCACCATTCATCACCTACAGTCTAAACACCAACACTCTGTCTTATTCAATGACTAGTTCTTTGCTTTTAGAAATTTCTCTTCTTATCTTCTTTTCCAACGCCTTTCGTGATTTTTGCCACAAACATAATCCAATTCCTAGCAACACCAAGATGCCCATAACAACTGCAACAACTTCAAGGAGAAAGTACTTATTTCCACTATTTGTTCCAGCAGTAGTTCCACCACTTATTGCTGATTGCGTGATAATCACTTCTTCCTTGGAATTTTCACTACCCATTTTCAGTTATTCGTCGATATTTATAGCATTTTTCATTCTAATGAATCTCAGCTCTAGTGTCGGCTGGCAGGATCGCCATGTGATAGGATCGGTCCTTTGGTATCCTATTCCTCTTCTATTAATACGCAGGACATTATTTACTACTACGTTTATTGTATCGAAAATGCCTTCTGTACAGTACTAGTTTCAAGTTCGTTGTCTTGATCTATTCTAACTAAAAACTAGGACAAAAACTGACTAAGTAATAGTTCAAACAATATCATCCTTAACCTACTTAAATTTAAAACGTAATAGTCACTAATGTTATAATGACTATTTCTATTTATCAATACACTACAATTACCAGAATATTTTGATTCCTTCATTACGTACAATAACCAGATTCATAACTACAACACATATACCACTAATCAATTCCACATTTCTAGGACAGGAACAAAACAATCTATGAAATCGTTGTTTTTCAAAGGACTGAATGACTTCAATCAACTTCCGTGCCACATAAAACATTCTGTTACTCTATATTCATTCAAGGCTCAGTTGAAAATATAAATTACATCACGTACTATTTGAATTTGTATATTTTACATCGTCGGATTGTTTAACTGGTTCACGCTTTTATTTGTTCTGTTTGAAGTGTTATATTGTGATATGTTGAATATATCAATAGCTACTCTTACAAATAATTATTCGTTTTTATGCCCGACTATAATTGTAATATTTGTATAATATATAATACTTCTGCTATTTGTTATGAGATGTGTGACAATACTCTCAGGCACATATTTCTATTTTTATTATTTCATCATTAGTATATTCTGTGACCATATTTTTTATTGTTAGAATTATCTTGTATACTACTTTACCCTTTTGGAGCTGTATTTATATTAGGATTTCCTATTTCAAATAAATAATTTTAATTTCAATTATAATCCCTGCAAGAAGAGGACTCAGCAGATTTACCATGATCAAACCTTCTGTATATTCTGTATTCTGTATATTCATCAAACTGAAAATTATTGTGTTCAGGACATATCAACAAAAAGTCTAATATCTCTTGTTTGACCGGGTTGACGTGATTTTTGTCTAATAATCCTGACTGAGGAGATAAACTAGGGAAAAGATTTTATACTTCTTATGAAATTGAATTCGATTTATCTGGAACCGTAACATCCTGAATTTTATCTATCAAATCATAAGAATTCCTAAGGCTTAATTTCGTGTCAAATTTGTGAAAGTTTTTAAAAAGTCAAAACAATTTCAGAATATTGATTTCATTGAAAATATGAACAGGGTGTTCATAAACTCAGTTGTGGAATCATCTGCTACTGAAAGTTGGAATTTAGTCGCTATTTTCCTAATTATAACCAATAAGAATGATTATCCTAGTTCAAAATAGAAGAAGGTGTATTCAACCGCTATATGCCACAATACTATGATATTATATCATCTGGTATATCGAAAATTAGGATTTCATCAACCTGTAAAAAACAACTCTACTGGAAGTGACAAAATTCAAATACTTGTCCTCGAGAAACCTTACTTATCTAAATACCCCAAAGGGAATATTTACGTAATAACTCAGGAACTCGCAAATCTCCTCTATGAAAAGCATTCTGAAGCGAAGAGATTGAGAAATTCCTGAGAACTTGGAAGTTTTCGGGTTGAAGGCATTATTGCAACATAATGTACTTTAAAAATAACTGAGAACATGAAGAATATCCTCCATGAGTTGAACCGTTCAAGCTAGGGGATGTTTTTGAATTGAGATTCACTTTTGATTTTAGTTTATGTAATGAAAGAATAACTTCATGTAAACGATTTATGTTATGAATTCACGCGGATTTTTTTATTCAGAGTGACTTGAAAGATTTCCTTTTTTTAAAATTGTATAGCAATTACCACGTAGGTATAGCAAACACCCACTCCGTAAAAGATATCACTCTCAAATTTCGTTAAAAAAATGCCTAATACATTTTCTCGATTTTTGGCATGCATTTTGTGATCGTAGTAGGTCATGAAAAGGTGAATAATGAAATTTTTTCACCTGAGAAGATAGAGCATATTGGAATAAATAAAAATACGGGGGTGGTACTTTGCAAATTGCAAAACACTGTATAGGCAGTGAACTTGAAAAAAATACAATCAGTTGATATATCTCAACAAGGTTTGACATGAAATAGAAACAGTCAGTTTTACATAACATGTATATAACTGAATACAACTGACATATAAGTCAATAGATTGAAAAACACAAGGAGAAATTGAAAGACATTGTGGTAAATGGAGAGACAAATTGAAATCAGTGGATTTACTTCGTTACTCTAAGGGCGGGTTGTAAAAAACAAGTACACCAACAGTTCAACTAAACTAGTTCAGTTGCTAAGGTACAAGACATTTCATTGGCTAATCCCTAGCAACTGAAGCAAGTTTACTTAAACTGTTGTTGAACTTGTTTTGTACAACCCGCCCTAAGGGTTGATTTTTAACTTTTTTGAATAGAATGCTTTGGAATTCAGAATATTTTTCAAAGTTTTATGGCAGAGTCAGATATCCAGATTACTAAAACTTGACGGCAATCTGTTAAAGAATTCAATCTAGTCAGTCTAGTGTGAATTCATTTATAGTATTATAATTGTTGTTATTGAAGGTTTCGAAATTGAAAATATTAGCTTCCACATGTGTCAGAAGCTTCTATAATTTCGTGCACAGTAGAGTAAGGATCTCCAACTCAATGAACCAGAGAAAAAGAGAAGATTGAAGAAAGGCATAGGACTCATTTCACGAATCAGGCGAAAGAAAAATGCGGTACTGAAATAGTATATTAAAGGATAGACGAGTGTGACGAGCCATAGGCTTTTAACAATAACATACATATAGGTGATCATTCCAAAGTGGGGGCATTTGTTAAAAGAAAAAGTACCGGCTTCATGCCGAATAGGACAAACATTTTCATGAGAGAAGTGCTGAATTTTTGCTTGATCTGCGGATGAAAAATTTTTATTGATGAAAGAAGTTATGATTACGGGATTTCTGAAATAACAACACATGATTCTGAGAACAAGGATTCTTATGATATTGCTAAAATTCCTGACTCAAAAACGAAAATACAAAAAATACCTGTAGTTCCGAATAACAAATTCATTCCAGCTGAAATTTGCGGTGAGTACATGTCACTTCGTTTTAAAATTGCAGAATACCATAGATTTCTTTTTCAGTATAGAAATGGAAAATGTACAGTTCAAGTAGTCGGTATAAATAATTTTGCAAAAATTCCGAGTCTGATTGCATAATTTCTTGGATTACTTAATACTGCAAGACTTGTAAATTAAGTTTTTAAAATTCGAATCGTTCTCTGTGTAGTTTGTACAATCACTTTGGCACTTCATTATTTCGAATACTCTGATTTCACGTTTTGGAAAGAGCCATTTTCGCAATGAACAAGATATTGGTATCCAGACTCAGCTTGTTCTTCTGTAGCGTCAGGACTTAGCTTGTTTTTTCCGTAATGGGAGCTTTTGAATCTGCCAGATCTTGTGATTTGTCTGTTTGTTCTCCTGACCACCTGATCCATCTGAGAAAGTAGAACCTTTATCCCTTCTCCATTTATTTTATTTTTATGAAACTTGCCCATACAGAATGTTTTTTTGCATTGTTTCAGAAATTTAATATCAGCTCCAGGATCAATAAACCTGTCATTATAAAAACTACGTATAGAGGAAAACTACAGGAAAAGACCGTCATTTTGTGTGAGAACTCGCATTCACATTCCTCTACTCGAAGGTTGAAACACAACTCAATAAATTCATGAATAATGTATATTTTTCTTGCTTTATAAAACTTCTGTATTCCGAAATGAAACGACAACAAACAGGACGATCGAATTGATTGCACAGTATCTGGGATTGTTATGTTCAAGTATCAATCAAGATGAAATATAAATTCACCTGGGGGAACGTTATGGTAATTGTAAGGAGTTTTTTTGAAAACTAATTCGAAATAACTCATTCAAGTCTTCCAAATCTAAATTTATCCTATTGATGTAAACCAATTAGTGATTGAGGCACTTATAGAATGCCACTTGATCAGACAATCAATTCATTAGTGTTTTCTTCTTATTCAACACTGAAACTCATCGGAGTGGAATACTACCAGTTTTCCAAAAAGACAGATAGACACATATAAAGTGCAGTGAGAATTTGAGAAAACACGTACAAAATGCAAATCAAAACTGCAAAAAACATTAAGATAATTTGTAAGTGTACGCAAAAAACGTTCAAAATTTTTAATTTTGAGAATGTTGAGTGTCAAGAAGAAGTCATCTACGAGTCTGTTATACTACATGACTCTTAGATCGAGAATGAGCAAAAAATACGACGTGTTATTAGCTCAAAGTGAAAAGTTTTTGAGAAATTTGCCAGTTTTATGAGCTGTGGATCTTCGTTCAGTGAACATGGTAACCACGAATAGTAACCCATTCAAGGCATCTAGTCATTCATGGGTATGCAGTATGTGTGAAAAAGACGGTTCTTGTTTTGAGCTGAGCATAAGTGATTTTTTTTTGCTGGTTCTCGGTCTATTTATGGAAACCTGATAATTTGTTGTAGTGAATTGATATCAGTAGAAAATATGCTTATATAAACTCAGAGGTTGAATTATCGATTAAGGCGTTTTAAAATAAATATTTGAGTTTTCAACCAAAAAATCTTTGTGGATCTTTTAATAAAAATTGAAGAGGTTCATCCTCTAATTCCAACAAACGTAGAATGAGTTCATCAATTCTAAGCCACTGCTATAATCCGAAATTATACCTATTCAAGGTCTCTCTCCTGCTCAATCATATGCTACACCGTAAATTATGTATGCATGTATTCGATGGATTCCATCATTAAATAGTATGTATTATTTACTGTTATTGGAGTTCTGTATAGTAGGTATAGCCTTCAGCCTTTATGTAAATTATGATTAATATCATCATCCAGTGGCATTGATGTACTATACATCTGATTTATGATATCTTCTATGTTGTGATTTGTAACCGCTAACCTCTTGGCTGAGTTGAATAAGCGACAGTTATAATGTTCTTGGTATTATTCTTATTAATCTCACCTTGTATAACTATTGAGTTTAGCAGTTATCTGACAGTTTATAGTAACGAAGATGTTGTTATTGATTGAAAAATGATTTGAAATTTGTCAACAAAAAAATACTGAAATAATTGTATGATTTCTGGTTTATTTTGACTTTAAACCAAGGAATTCACAGTAGGAGTGACTAGTCCAAACACTTAAATTCTAGGACTCCAATCATTGGATTATTGAAGCATTCAAAACCCTTTGAGCGATGACGTCATTATTATACTATAACGAACTGGAGACGGGCCTGACCGCTTGCGAATGAGCCACTGAAGTGGCATTCTCTACACGTTGAAGGAGTGTCTGATGTCATCGCTTTGGAATGCCGTTGGCAATTCGAGAACAGTTCGAGAGCCATCTAAAGTCGAAGTACTGACTAGATGGCTTCGCAGTATTAGTCTATACAGTGAGCACGAAAAGGTTGGAACAAATTCGGCAAAAGCTAAGGTAAACACCGATTTATTGTCTACGCGACATGTTTTGATACACATTATCTTTCTCAAGCGAATGTAATATAACATAAGCTTGAGAAAGATACTGTTTACTGATCACTGTTCCAGTAATGACGTCATTACAATTTTTTTTAATTGGCAAGACTCTATTTTGATGCTATCTTCAAAAAGAACGCATTTTCCTGTGTATGGATGTCATATTTCTTCTTATGTTAGTGCTAACCGGGGGAACAGTTTTGATAAAGTAAGTTTCCTGCAGTCGTGAATAAAAAAGTATGAACTTGATAATGGTAATATTAATAAGGGGCGTGGCGCAGTGATTAGAGCGTCCGACCCTGAGTCGAAGGGTCCAGTTGCGGCTGGAATTTTTTAATTTAATTTGACCGATTAAATTATTAAAATCTCGTGGCTCGACTGGGGTGAGTCCTGCACGATTCACTGTTGCGTTCCAATTAACAGTGCTGCTCCTAAGGTGGCGTATGTAGTTAGTAACAAGGCCTACCCATAACACATGGCTAATGACCATAGCAGTTGATGCCAAAACATCAAAGAAAAAAATACCTTTAGTGCTTTTTGAAACATGGTTTTACAGTTTCAGTGAAAAAACGCAGTTTCATGTCTTATACAGATCCTCCGAATTTCATTTCATTATCCTCAAAAGCAAAATAGTTATAGGGGAGAGCCCCCTTCCACGGACACCCGGTGTAGGCTTTCATTGTGGTTGATCACATCATGTACTGCTGCAGAGTACCTCTGAGTAATAGGCTTTTTTCTTATATAATTTCGGACTATTTTTGCCTGAAAATATATAAAAGCATATAATTATACGTGTTCACATTTGGCCCAAGAGATTGTTTACATATAAACCTCTCTCAAAAAATTCTGAGGCAAATGTAAACACCTCCATTAAATTTGAGTGCTATATTACCTAAGATTCCTGCATGCATCAAAACGTTGAATATATCCATAAGAATAAATGTCTGCCATGAAAATCAACTTACCAGTTAAGAGTGGTTAACCCACAAATTTTTTCATTTATGTCGCACAACCAAAATAATGAAATATTTTGAATCTATATCATAAACGGAATTGAAAAAAAATACAATGCAGCAGTCTGCACTGTTAGTAGAAGCGTGGTGGCATCTTGCACCGTTTGGAAAGAAACTATAACCCGCCAAATTGAAAACTTATTGGCGTGTTTACAATTATCCCTTGTTTACCATTACCCCATTACAGTGTGTTTCACTTATCATAGAAACACCCTCGTATCTTCCGTAATTTTTGACGTTGAACCATGAAATTTTCAATAAGATCGATTGGTATACTAGAAATGAACTCACTGCACAGAAAGGTTCATTCTACGTGATATACTCTGCAAGCCAGCAGCGATGGAACCATCAATTTTTCCGAAAAGTTACATTAAGGGCAAAATTGGCAAGAAATTCTGATCTCCCAAAAAATCGTTACTAAACGATCTCCCAAAGAACTCCGTTTTCAAACTCTAATTTGTTTCACTTCTCATGGAAACGCCCCCGTATCTTCCGTAATTTTCGACGTAAAATCATGAAACTCTCAGGATCGATAGATTCACTAGATATGAACTCACTGCACGGGAACGGTCGTCCAACGTGATATACACTGCACGTCAGGAGCGATGAGAAAATGGGTGGTTCCATCGCTGCTGGCGTGCAGTGTATATCACCAAGGGTGATTATTTTCGTGCAGTGAGTTCATTTCTAGTTTAACTATGGATCTTCAGAATTTCATGGTTCTATGTAAAAAATTACGGAAGATACGGGAGCGTTTCCATGAGAATAGAAACAAATTAGAGTTTTTCACTACCAAACATTTTTCAGGAGACAGGTGTCTCAGTAGTAATTTGGGAATCCTGAACACGAATCTGACGGAATTTCGGGCCAATTTTGCCCCCTAATATAACTTTCCGGAAAAATGGATGGTTCCATCGTTGTTGGCGTACAGAGTATATCACTTTAAATGAACTTTTCAATGCAGTGAGTTCATTTCTAGCATATCTATCGATCCTGGAAATTTCATGGCTCTACGTCAAAAATTACGGAAGATACGAGGGTGTTTCTATGAGAAGTGAAAAACACTGTATAACATAACAAAAATTATGACATCCATACACAGAAAAATGCGTTCTTTTTGAAGGTATTATGGAAATAGGGTATTGCCTTTAAAAAAAAAGAATAATGACATCAACTCGAACAGTGATAACGTCATCGGAAATATAAGTGTATCAAAAAATGCGCAACTTAAAAATAAAATCGACGTGTCTGAGCTTTTTTCCCAATGGTCATATCAAGCACCTTAAGGTGCTCACTGTATAAATGTTACTTCGTGTAATAGTTGTACTGTATTAATGCGAGCAAATATTTTCAAATCATCAGCAATGCACAAGTAAAAAATAAAAATAATAGTGGTCCTGAATTGGAATCTTGAGGAACTTCAGAGATAACCAAGTATTTTTCTGAGTTATAGCCATTGTATGCCATACATTGCTCTCTGTGTGTCAGATAAGATTCCACAAGATCTGTCAAAGAATACACAAACTCAAAACATTATGAATTGGTATTATTAAGACAATAAAGCAATTTTAAGAACTTTTCTGTCTATCACAATACTTTTTATACTCGTATCTGAACGAGAACCTTCAACTGTCTATATTGGTATTCTTGGATGTATTATAGATGAACGCAATGGAAAACTGATAAGTTTCCAACACAATAAACTCCATACAGCCATTATGTTACACTGCCTCTTTGTAAACATTTTCTATGGTTTTCAAAGGCAACATGCCATTGCAATCAAATTTTTTCTAGCAAATCATCTGGAAATATCGAATAACTCATCCTCATCGCTTCCACCCTTTTGCTCCATACATTTCGATGTAAATTGAATGTGACAGACGCTTTCAATTGGAATATATATCCATTCCGAATGTTATTGTCGGTCTAGACGTAAATTGATATTGACGTCAGACGCGAAAACGTAACTCTACATAGGTGGTGTAAATAACAGTAGAAAAATTCAACCGAATGTATATAACAGATGTTATCCACAACTATTTCTGGACGACATTTTATCGAATTTGCATAGCTGGAAGTTTTGGGGTTTCTCATCAACTACTTCCGATGCATCCGGTGCCTCGTTGGCGATGTCACTTACCATAACATCAGACGTTTGACTGTGTTTCTCACGATATCTTACTGGAGAAAATGCAGCATTCTGGTGTGACAAATCATACCTCACTAATAAATCACAATGTATTTTGGTCAACGGCATGCAATCGTCTCTTGTAAAATATAATCAAATTGTTCCCCAAGGGTTAGTTCCGAGGCCATCGTTATTCATTCTATATAAAAACGATCTTTATCAATAACTGCTCCCATTGACCACCGTACTTTTTGCTGATGATACTTTTCTGATTAATGCTGATGGAAACTTACAGTTTCTATCCAAATCAGCAGAAGTAACTCCGAAAAAGCTGGAAAATGGTTCAAAACAAATAAATTGACACTCAAATCAAACAAAAGTCAAAAAATAATAATATCGTCACATTATTATATGTCGACTGGACGTAGCGTGCAATTACTTTGCAAGTAATCGATGACAAACTCAACTGGTCTTCTCATATTGATCAATTATGGCGAAAACTATTCAGTATTATTTTTTCGATTCGTCGATTGGAGAACATAGTTGGGATTCCCGTGCTCAAATCACGTAATGTACGGCATACTACTCTAAGAAAGTTCCTGTCATTCTCATAAAATTTGTATATGTATGTATTATGCCATTCCTCATCGTAAATTACTAATCAGAAAGACACGGCTTCATACTAGTTATTATTGAACAACGGCTAAATTTTGTAGAAGATTAGAAAAATGTGGAATAATTTGCCAACTAGTCCAAGAAAAATCACTTCCCGAAAAAACCTAAAAAGATATTATTAAAGAAAGCTCATTCTAACGTGCAAGAATATTACGATGATAAATGGTAGCTTTATATGAATAGTTTGACACTTTTATTTTTCTACAAGCTTCTTTTCTTTCATTCTTTTTTTGTTTTTTACCGAACTGTTTACCAAATTGTATTTAATTGACTTGTGCACATTTTGTTCCATTTTATCATTTATTTGATTTTGATTTGTTTTAAATTGTGTAACTAGGGATAAGCTTATACATATAGACATTTTATTGTGTGACTATCACTGATCTATTTTAAATTGTTTGTGATTATTTATATTATTTTTTTTGTTCACCTTCATATTTATTGGCTCTGTCAAAAAAAAATTATTATTTTTCGACAATAAAGCATATTTTGATTTCATTGGATTCGATTTATTTTGTAAGAATTTGAAAATTGAAACGGTCGTACCATTCCCGCCCCCCAAAATGAATCCCACCCAGGTATCATAAAATTATAGACCTATAACTATTTCTATATGCTAAATAAGAGAAGGCACAATATAACCGACTCATAATATATTTTGACAATGTCACAAATATTTCACAAATATTTGGATAAGAAAAAACATGTAGGGGTACTATTTTTCGATGTCACTAAAGCTTTCGACTATTCGGAACTTACTTTTCTGGAAAGAAAGATATACCCGAAGAAGACAGAAATCTTTGGGAGATCGTTTGCTAACGAACAGTCGTTACCGACCGCTGATGAACCCTTTACTCCCATAAACACCTACTACGTAGGCTTATTATGGCAAGTACCTGTCAGAAAACAACTACTCCCCTGGCTAAGACCACGACGGGTATTGAATTGAATCTAACAGCTACTTGTGCAACGTTCCTCAAAGCATCAGAGGACGCAATTGCAAGTGCCCTCTATGACCAACCAGCAGAATTATGTTTTGATTTGGACGGGGTGACCACCTGCAAAACATAATTCTGCTGGTTGGTCATAGAGGGCACTTGCAATTGCGTCCTCTGATGCTTTGAGGAACGTTGCAAAAGTAACTGTTAGATTTAATTCAATACCCGTCGTGGTCTTAGCCAGGGGAGTAGTTGTTTTCTGACAGGTACTTGCCATAATAAGCCTACGTAGTAGGTGTTTATGGGAGTAAAGGGTTCATCAGCGGTCGGTAACGACTGTTCGTTAGCAAAGCTATACTCCTTAGGCATTAGAGGAAAAATACTATCATGGTTTGTTCGTACCTAGAGGAAATTTTAAATTATCATCGAAACAAAAAGGTATGATGTCATTTTTGGAATTCCACAGGGATCAATACTGGGGCCATTGTTATTCCTCATTTTCATCAACGATCTTCCGAATTACATGAATACTGATACGCAAATGATATATCACGTGCAATGGTAATAATCCGCATGAGCAACAAAAACAGTTGAATCATTTGGCGGGTAAATTAGCAAAATTTTCTTACAAAAATGGTATGATATTGATTGCATCGTAAACTATTTTACTGCACTTGAACGGCAAAAAAGAATCAGACGGTCTGAATAATGTAAATATAGGAACGAGTACCTATCACTTTTCTCTGTTCGTTTTCTCGAAATTTATTGCGATTCGTATATGTCTTGTAGAACTGCTATTGGAAATGTCAGTGGAAAATCAAATAGCTACTATGCTATTATCCTATTGAAAAATATTTTTAATGAAGAACAACTACTGAATGTCATATAATTATGTGGGGATTAACATCACTAGCTGGAAGACAATTGTTTTCACAAAAACTGTTTATTAACTGTTCCTTGCATTTACATTTATAAATGTGTTATGCTTTTAAAAAAAATCATAATAATAATATATATTTAATAATTTATTGCAAAAAATACACATATAAACAATGTTACATTGAGTTTAGTTTTCAAAATTTCATTAAAAGGTATACCTATAATGTTCCTTTGCAACAAGCGAAAACCCAAAGAAACCATAGACGGTTGTATATGGGTATTAAAATATTACAATATAATAGATTGTTAGTGTTTGATGGAACAGTACCTAAACATGTAATTATTGTTAACATAAACATCAGTAGTTTCTGCACAAGTAGAGAATCACGAAAGCATATAGCATAAAAGTTTAGAAATTGCGGTAGATGTGAAACTATACAAATATATACATATATATACACACAATATATATACACATACATACACACATACATATAGCAAAAAAGTTTAAAAATTGCGGTAAATATGAAACTATACAGATATAAAAGTATAAAAATATAAAGATACAGAATGTATAAATGGTAATATGTAAAAAAGGTATAAATGGTATAAATGAGGGAAACTTCAACCGAGGGGAACAGGTTCAATTATTTTGTGTATTTCTTTACGGTCAGATTGCAGTATGTACGATTTGAAATATTTTTTAAACATTTCCAAGCTATTTATTTTCAGAAGATAATTTTTATAAGTTTCGTGGAGTTTGTTGAAGATTACCGACGAAAGGTATGTATAACATTTTTTTGCAATTGTTTTGTTAATAGTTCTAACGGTAGCATAACTACCTACATTTTGTCTTGTGTTATAACAGTGTTCTGGATTTTTCAGTAAGTGCCTGTTTTTGTAAGTATATATTAATGTGTTATAATAGTATAGTTGTCTAAGATCTAGTACATGGCTTTCAAAAAAAACTGTATCAGATGGATATAATAGAGGCTTTTTATAAATTATTTTCAGGATTCTTTTCTGAAGGACATCTAGCTTCCGCAAGTATGTGTATGAACATGCACCCCAGCTAAGTATACAATATTGCAGGCGTGATTCGACTAGAGCATGATATAGAATTTTTAATTGCTTGAGAGTTAGTATCTTGACTAAACACTTAAATTTATACAAGACAATTCTGAATGTTTTGCTTACCTGCTCAGTGTGATAATTCCACCTCAGATGGGAATCAATAGTTATTCCAAGGTATTTTATTCTATTAGTTGCATTTATTTTGACATGAATTTTATTTATTTTCAGCTCAAGAGTTTTAAAATCTGGCAAGTGATTTTCATAGCTAGCAAAAGGGACAAAGTAAATTTTCTCGAAATTGACTGTTAATAGTTTGTGGCTAAACCAGTTGAAGATGTTTTCCAAATCTTGTTCAATTTCTCTTTTCAGGTTCTTCCAAGAATCAGAAGAGTAGAGAATGGCTATATCGTCGGCGAAGCTGTAAATTTTTCCAGACGATTTCTGGGTAAGTAAGTTATTGATATAAATTGAGAACAGTATTGGCCCAAGAACAGTTCCTTGTGGTACTCCATATGATACTTTATTTTCATGACTTATAGTTTCCCTTATTTTTACCGATTGTTTACGATCTTTGAGGTAACTTTTGAAGAGTTCAAGTGCTACTCCTCTTATACCGGATCCCTCCAGAGCCTCGAATAACTGAGGGTGATCCACAGTATCGAAGGCCTTGGCGAGATCTAGAAAGACACAAATTGTTGGCTTTCTAGAATCAATGCAGTGATTTATTTCTCCACTTAACTTAGATGTGATATCGTTCGTTGACATTCCTGTACGAAAACCAAATTGTTGGTTAGATATAATGTGGTTTTTTTCGAAGAAATCATTTATTCTGCTTTTCAGTGATTTTTCGAATATTTTTGCAAATATGTTGATAAGAGAAATGGGTCTATAGTTGACCACATCTTTCCTATCACCTTTTTTGTATATTGGAATCACTATTGCTTTTTTAAAATTAGAAGGACAAATTCCTGTTTTAAATATAACGTTAATTAAATGTTCGAGTAGGGGTGCTATTTCGTTTGCAATCATTTTTATCGTTTCCGTTTTAAATGTGTCTTCTCCAGGGGACTTACCCGTTTTTAAATCCTTAATAATTGACTCAATTTCTTTACTTCCAACAGGAAATAAGTAGAATGATTTCTGAATCGACTGAAGTTCGGGCTTAGGTGATGAGGGTTTTTTTATCTTCTTTGCATGATTTTCGCCCACAGACGAATAGTGCTCATTGAAATAGTTGGCTGTCGTTAGTGGTTCAGTTATGATTTCACCAGCTTTAGTTTTTATTTCTTTGATTGTGTATTCATTGTTTTGTCCGCTTACTTGTTTTACTATGTTCCAGAGACTTTTTGTATTTTTCGAATTTTTTTCTATTTCATTTTGGAAATATTTAGATTTTGCATCTTTTATTATCTTATTTAACTTATTTCTATATTTGGTATATTCTTGTTTTTTTATGGGGTTGTTTGGGTCTAGTTTATACCGCGTATGTAATTCCTGTTTTGTTTTTGTTCAGTTCATGACAGCTTCTGTGATCCAGTCATTACGTGGGTGTTGATGTTTTTTTATTTTTACTTTACTTGTATTTTGTCGAATAAAACGCTGTATATTGCTTGTTAGGTGATTAGATAGGAATTCCGAGTCTGTCGAAGAGTAGAAAGGGTGCCAGTTGTTGGATTTCAGGTCCTTTTGTAGGTTATTATAATTAATGAAATATTTGTATTTTTTGTTTAATGTAGGATTGTTTTCATAATCTATTTTGATACCTCCAAGTATGGTTTTGTGGTTATTGATACCGGTGCTATAGGTTAAAGATATGCAGTTATTTTGTATATCGTGGTTTGACTTCAAAAATATGTGATCAATGCAGCTAGTCGACTCACCCTGGAAATTTGTTACTGCATTTATAATAGACACAAAATTAAACTCACCCATTATATCTAAATAGTTACCGACATCCTCATTATTTTCTTCTTTTAAAATATTCAAATTCACATCCCCAACTAAGTAGTGATAGTCAACTGATACAGTTTTTGTTTGTTCCAGATATGACCGTAAAGCAGTCAAAAATTCTGTTTTATCTCCAGCCGGAGATCTATAAATGGCAGTGACTAGGACATGTTTATTTTTGGATATTTTTGTATTAATTTCTATAACTTTACATGGCCCTATATTCACAATTCTTGATGTAGATTCCAGGTCCCTTTTGATAAATACAACAACTCCATCATTTTTATTGAAGTTTCCCTCATTGTATAGTATGTTATAATTTTCCAGCTTGTGACAATCTAAATTATGTATTTTGAACGTTTCTGTCAGTACTATCATCTCAATATTGTACTTGATTTCTTTTAAATGCACTTTGTATTCATCAAGATTTTTATTTATACTTTGGATATTTTGATGTAATATTCTGAAACAATTTATTGGGCTATATTGGCCTAAATAGTTATTTACCTCAGATATATCAGTGCACTCTTTTGTGTTGATGGGATCATAATTAAAATCTCTAATAAGCTGGTCCATTGTGTTATACTGTAGGAGATGTATGAAGCTAAGCTAAGACAATAACCAATAAAGAAGTTCGATTACAAAAAGGAAAAAGAAAAGAAACAATTAATTTTTTATTTTTATCCAGGGATGATGATCCGGATCTGGTTCTGATAGTACTATTCACGTTAACTGTTGGTGGTAAATGTTTTTTGTTATCAGAGGCAATATTAGTTTTGGAATAGTCCGGTAAATCTTCGGTTTCTTCCCTATTAAGAAGGTCCTGTACTGTAAACGTTGCTGCTTCAGTGACCAGTTTGTTCCCTTTTATAAAAGATTTTTTGTTTATATTTATTTTCCTCTCCTTTTCTAGATGACGTTTCAGTACTTTCAGTTCTGCTTGTTGGATAGCCGTTAAATCATGCACAATGGATATACCAGTATTTTTCAGTTTTCTAGTGTTGTGTAGAATCTCTTTTTTTTTCAGTTTTGTGACAAATTCCACTTTTATTGGACAATTTTTATTCTTTCACATGCAGTAAATATTGTTGATATCTCGGATGTCGATGTCAACTTCTAGTAATTTGTTCAGTTCGTTAATCACTGTTTGAGGGGAAATTTCAGCTGGATCTTTTTCAAAACCGAAAACAAGTAGATTATTCGATTTATTATTCCTTTCTACCACTTCTAGTTTGTTTTTCAGGGTTAGATTTTCTTCTTCTAGGTCCTTTATTTTGAATTTTGAGTCTTCAATAGAAAGGCTCAATCTATCTTCACTGGCTTTTATTGCGTTCTTCAGTTCTTCCTTGTTTTTATTTAATTCTGCAATGATTTTACTCACAGCCGACTCATTTAGTGACATATTAAATTTTTAGTGTATGGTCTCCTTTAGTTTAACTATGCCTAGAGATTGGGCTTATCTCTCTCCGTTTTTTATTTTATTGGAGTAGGTAAAAAATGATTGTTTTCGTTTGGCGCTGATATTTCTACTGCATTTATATTGGTTAGGTTATATCGATAATCAACATGTGGTCATGGAAAACGATTAAGTAACTAGCTGTATGATCAGAGTTGTAGACAACTTACGTATTGTACACTTGTCCGAAATTTATGTCCATTTATATCAAGAGATTTCAAGTTAATATCACAGGAGCACCCACAATAACGTGTATATCCAGTGCTACTTTGCGCTCGACTGATAAGTGTTCACAATCATGCAATTCATATACCTACTATTCTGGTACTTTTGAACAAGACATGGTAGTTTACTACAGATACCTACACTCAGAACATATGAAAAAAGCCCCAGCATATTGTTATGAAGTTTTTGAATACTCTTCTCGGCATTATCAGGTGTGAACTAATGAAAGACTTTTCAAAAACCAACTAAAATGAGAAATGTTATTATAATATAAGTGTGTATTTGAAAGTTAGTTCAATTCTTGTAAATTGTGATATATCTATGTATATGTATGTGTGAGTGCATATATGTTTATGTATACATATTGAAATGTCCAATAACATATTTATATGGTCTTAATGGAATAAATGAATTATTATAGATTATTTTTATTGAGTGGCCGATACTTTTTCGCAAGAGGTGTTTCCAAACGATATTGGAGTATTATTTTGGTATATAGTGTAAAGCATCGAGTTCCTGTGTACTATGAAAACTGGTATGTATAGATGACGAAGTAATTAAGCCTCAGTATCGATCATTATAGTACACTGGTTGGGTTTCTAAGACAAAGAGTTGTCATTCCACATGAGATTGTTGAGGCTCAACTAGATCATCATTCACCTGTTCAGATTATTCTGATATTCTGTTATTCATGAACATGATCTTATTAAATACTCCAGAAATGCTTCTCAAACAAAAATGCAATTCACATCTCTTCTTCCTCCGATCTCTGTCTATGTTTTGAGAATAGTTAATGAAATCATTTCAAGCACTCCTAGTGTGAAAATACCGAAATAGAAGCAAACAAAACTCTTCGTACATGAATTCCAATAACAAAATTTTTTCTTAACAAAAAGAAGTGATGTTAATCCAAGAAAAGAACGATGCAAACTTCCAAATTGCCGAAGGAACAATGCTCAGCATTCTTAACTCAGTTATCCAAACTTCTCTTTCTCGCCCTTCTACCCAAAACCGGTGGATTCCTATTGCGAAGTCTCGCGGAGAGAGGTAATTAGGTACAGAGGTTGGATTTTATGAAGGATCTGCAAATACAATATTTCGAAACATTCCGGTTTTGATGTTTCGAGATTTGAATATGTTTGAATATATATCCTTAGAAATTAAGCTTTTCATGAATAGGTAATAAAACACATCTTTCTAGCATATTTTAAATATTTTTGTTCAATCTGTAAATTGGTTCAACATCTGTCCCCTCTGAATAAAATACAATTTTAGATATAAGATATAATAATTTTCGAATGAAACTTTAGAGCCACCCAGCATCAGCGCATCACACCGAAAAGTCGAAATACTTCCTCACCCCTTCCAGCTAATGTTTGTATGCGCAAAAGCCATTGATTTCATGAAAGAGATGTTTGTATGGGCTCGGTGATCCCAAGAATTCCGGAATTTCTCAATGTTTTTAATTCATCATGTCATCTCAACATTTTTCCTTGAAAATTTCCATAACGAAAAATCACTGAAGTTCCGGAATTTACACAAAAACATTGAGTCGTTTGCTAAAGAAATAAAATTCTTAAAGAAAAACTGTACGCGTAAAACCGATTCCCGTTTTATACCAAGGTAGTGTTTGCTCTTAAGGTAATCCACATGGTTCTACTGTAAATATTTTTTGATAAACCCTCATCAATGGGCCGTGGTGATCGTGGTGGTAGAGCGTAAGCCTCTCAATCATAGGGTCGTGGGTTCGATTCCCAGCATGGTCACTGGTCTCGTGCATGGCATCACTTATTGAAAGGTAAGGGCTATGTCTTTCTTAGCTCGCACAAGTATCTCGAGGACTTCTGAGGTTTTCGCGTAGGGATGCAGCTGGTTGACGGAAGTAACAATTTTTTATTTCCTATTTTTACACTCTCGATAACATAATGTGAATATTTATATCCCAGCCATGAAAATTACTTTATCCTTATCACTTTCTTGGCCATTTTATAAAGACGTCACCACTAATGGAATAAAACGCATTAGAGTGCTGATGAAGATCGCATTTACTCATGAGGGAAAACGAATGAATTATGTACCACGAAGTTGCTTCATTTCGTCAGATAAAGCGGTAAGAATTATTTAAAATATACATACATGGGAAAGTAGGAATTGATTGAAATCATATATAGAAATTAAGCTATTCATGAAAAGGTAATATAACACATTTATCTAGCATGATTTGAATATTTGTCCAATCTGTGAATTGGTTATATTCCAACATCTGTCTCTCTCTGAATGAAATGCAATTTCAGAGAATGATTCACGAAGAAAACTTAAGGTGATCCACATGGTTCTAACTGAGAATATTTTTTGATAAACCCTCATCAATGGGCCGTGGTGATCGTGATGGTAGAGCGTAAGCCTGTCAATCATAGAGTCGTGGGTTCGATTCCCAGCATGGTCACCGGTCTTGTGCATGGCATAACATGTTAAAAGGCAAGGGATACGTCTTTCTTAGCTCGCACAAGTATCTCGGGGACTTCTGAGGGTTGCGCGTAGGGGTGCAGCTGGTTAACGGAAATAACAATTTTTTATTTCCTATTTTTATACATCCGATGACATAATTTGACTCAGCAACTGAAATGAATATTTATATCTCAACCATAAAATTTACTTTAGCCTTATAACTTTCTTGGCCATTTTATAAAGACGTCACCACTAATGGAATAAAACGCATTAGAGCGCTGATGAAGATCGCATTTATTCATGAGGGAAAACGAATGAATTAAATGTACCACGAAGATGCTTCATTTCGTCAGATAAAGCAGTAAGAATTATTTGAAATACATACATGAAAAAGTAGTAGTGGAAAAGACAGCCCTTATAGGAATTGATTGAAAAAAAATCCATGTATATAAAATTCAAATTGTGCCATGATATATTATAATGGTATTGAAATTTATATACGATTGCCAAACTATGTTAGGAGTGCACAAATAGACACAACAATTTTCAGACAAACTGTGAAAGAATTGTTGAACTCTAGACCATATGACTGTTTTTGAAAACGTCTTGATTGTTCGACAATGTATGGTACCTCAGTGTATTGGTCTGTACTCTTGCAAACATTCCATTCAAATTAGTTTTAATGACATATTCATGTGTGTGATTTGTTGTATAATATGTGTATCAATCTATTTTCCATGTATTGACAAAATAATATTAATTGAACATTCAATCATGATTAGTTCTGAATTTCGTCGTTAGGGTTTGTTTACGTATTCATGTGTGTGAATATAATATGTTTGTTAATTTTTTGTGATTTTCTTTCTTGACAAAATAATATTTATTAATCATCATATTATCATTGTGAGTTTCAAGTTTTGAATTTATAATCATTTTATATCCAATATTCTTCTACTGCTTCTTCATGCTTTTTCGACAAAAAGAAATTTTTTATGACAATAAATTACATATATTTATATCATTATTATTATCAGGTATCATTATTACATTCATTTTAATGGAACTTTAGGTGAAGGCGACTACTGGTGATATAACCGTTACAGGAGCTTCTAGATTTATATCTCAGAGTGATAGAAGACAAGGGCAGTCATTTTCCATCCTTCTCTTGAAGACATCATAGCCTTGTTTGTGTACATGCCTCCTACCATGTTATGTCCGGATTTAATAGGGCAGTTTCATGCATGCAACATTCTATTGATTATGAAGTTTGTTTTTATTTGTCTTTGACTCAAAACTCAAGCAGCAACCCTCGTATATGGCTCAGAAATGTAAAATAGAAAAAGCTCATTCTAGTGAACTTGCTAATAATATGGGAGGTGCCCCAGAGCATTGTTTTGGGACCTCTCCTATTCATTATTTATCTGAATGATATCAATTTTGTGAGGGAATACGATTTTCTCAACTTTTTTTGCGGACGATACCTCAGTAGCATGTTATGGTAGGTGAAACGGTAACGAGACTAAATCATGTTTTGAAATCATTCGAAACATTTTTGAAAATTAATAAGATGAAATTAAATTCAAAGAAAACAAAGACAATGATACTGAGTACAAAATACAAATTGAAAAAACGTGATCTATCAACATTTCCAAGATGGGTTACCAAAGAATATTGGAATATTTTGGTATCATGTGCAAAGCCTTGAATTCCTGTGTGATAAGGAAACTGGTATGTGTGGATAATGAAGAAATTAAGCCCAAGTATTGTTCCTTGTATTGCAATGGTTGGGATTCTAAGAAAAAGAATTGTCATCCCACGTGAGATTGTCAAGACTCAACTAGATAATTATTCACAAGTTCTGATTATTCTCATGTTCTGAGGTTATTCATGAATATGATAAAATTAAATACTCCAGAAATGCTTCTCAAACGAAAATCCAATTCACAACCCTTCTTCCGCCGATCTCTGTCAATGTTCTGAGAATATTTAATGAAATTATTTCAAGCACTTCGAGTGTGGAAATACCGAAATAGAAGCGAACAAAACTCTCCGTACACGAATTCTAATAACGAAATTGTTTCTAACAAAAAGAAGTGATGTTAATCCAAGAATAGAACGATACAAACTTCCAAATTGCCGAAGGAAAAATGCTCAGCATTCTTAACTCAGTTATCCGAACTTCTCTTTCTCGCCCTTCTACCCAAAACCGGTGGATTCCTATTGTGAAGCCTCGTGGAGAAAGGTAATTGGGTACAGAGTTTGGATTTTATGAAGGATCTGAAAATACAATAATTTGAAACATTCCGGTTTTGATATTTCGAGATTTGAATATATTCTCCTATATCCTTAGAAATTAAGCTTTTCATGAAAAGGTAATTTAACACATTTATCTAGCATGTTTTGAATATTTGTCCAATCTGTGAATTGGTTATATTCCAACATCTGTCTCTCTCTGAATGAAATGCAATTTCAGAGAATGATTCACGAAGAAAACTTAAGGTGATCCACATAGTTCTAACTGAGAATATTTTTTTATAAACCCTCATCAATGGGCCGTGGTGATCGTGATGGTAGAGCGTAAGCCTCTCAATCATAGGGTCGTGGGTTCGATTCCCAGCATGGTCACCGGACTCGTGCATGGCATCACATGTTAAAAGGTAAGGGCTACGTTTTTCTTAGCTCACACAAGTATCTCGACGACTTCTGAGGGTTGCGCATAGGGATGCAGCTGGTTGACGGAAATTAGAATTTTTTATTTCCTATTTTTATACACCCGATAACATAGTTTGATTCAGCAGCTGAAATGAATATTTATGTCTCAACCATAAAATTTACTTTAGCCTTATCACTTTCTTGGCCATTTTATAAAGACGTCACCACTAATGGAATAAAACGCATTAGAGCGCTGATGAAGATCGCTTTTATTCATGAGGGAAAACGAATGAATTATGTACCACGAAGTTGCTCCATTTCGTCAGATAAAGCGGTAAGAATTATTTGAAATACATACATGAAAAAGTAGTAGTGGAAAAGACAACACTTGTAGGAATTGATTGAAAAAAATCCATGTATATAAAATCCAAATTGTGCCATGATATATTATAATGGTATTGAAATTTATATCCGATTGCCAAACTATGTTAGTAGTGCACAAATAGACACAAAAATTTTCAAGCAAACTGTCAAAGAATTGTTGAACTCTAGACCATATGACAGCCTACCAGATTTTGATAACGACTGTTTTTGAAAACGTCTTGATTGTTCGATAATACAGGGTCTTTCACGACGAGCGTTCGTTAGGAATACATGGAGAACGATTCAAAATAAAAACTTGGAATTTTGTGGTAGTGGGTTTTACAAAATGGAATGGTACTGCTTCGAATGATTTACATTTCAAATATTTCCCAAAATCGGATATATTTTGCCAGGGGTGTATTTTAGGTATAGGACATTCTTCATGAATTTGATATCTGTTTTTTCGTAGTATCCAAAAATAATAGAATAGTGTATGGTTTCTTTTTTTGAAAAAATCGTGTTTCATCAGTTTTCTCGATGTTATGGTTTAGGTGGAAATATCAACCACCCTGTAAATTATTTTCAAAAATTCAATGTACCTGTTCATGACTTAATGCTTAAGGTGTGATTCTGTGAAATTTCACATTTTCAACTGTTCCTGTCTATGAGTTATGATTTTTTCGGAGTGGTGCTGTAACTGTCAAATTTTTCAGAAAAAATCGATATCTCGAAAACTAACAAATTTGAGTATAGGCATTGTTATACAAAGTGTGCCTAAAATGGGCTGAGAAATTCAAAAATGTAATAAAATACAGGGTGTTCCATTTGAAATAAGGAAGTTGCTCTCAACATCCAGTATAACGGAAAGAGGCCGGAAGTTGAAAATATTTCAGTTGAGAAGGCCATTTTGAAAAACCCACTACCACAAAATATCAAGTTTTTATTTTGAATCGTTCTCCAAATATTCCTAACGAACGCTCGTCGTGAAAGACCCTGTATAAGGTACCTCAGTGTATTGGTCTGTACTCTTGCAAATTTCCCATTCAAATTGGTTTCATTGACATATTTATGAGTGTGATTTGCTGTGTAATCTGTGTATTAATCTATTTTCTGTGCTTTGAAAAAATAATATTTATTGAACATTCAAGCATTATTAGTTTTGAATTTTGTCGTTTAGGTTTGTTAACGTATTGATGTGTGTGAATATAACATGTTTGTTAATTTTTTGTTTTTTTTTTTAATTTTTTGACCAAATAATATTTATTGAGCATTAAATCATTGTTAGTTTCAAGTTTTGAATTTTTGACCATTTCATAAACAATATTCTTCCTCTGCTTCTTTATGCTTTGTCGACAGAAAGGCATTTTTTAATGACAAAAATTATATATATTCATTATTATTATTATTATTATTATTATTGTTATTATTATTAGGAATTATAATTATATTCATTTCAATGGAACTTGAGGTGAAGGCGACATCTGGTGATATAAGCGTGACAGGAGCTTCTAGATTTATATCTCAGAGTGATAGAAGACAAGGGTAGTCATTTTCCATCCTTCTCTTGAAGACAACATAGCCGTGTTTGTGTACATGCCTTCTACCATGTTATGTCCGGATTTAATAAGGCAGTTTCATGCATGCAAAATTTTAATGATTATGAAGTTTGTTTTTATTTGTCTCTGACTCAAAACTCAAGTAGCAACCCTCGTATATGGCTATATGGCTATTGAAATCATTCTAAACATTTTTGAAAACTAATAAGATGGAACTAAATTCAAAGAAAACAAAGACAATGACACTGAGTACAAAATACAAATTGAAAAAACGTGAACTATCAACATTTCCAAGATGGGTTACCAAAGAATATTGGAATATTTTGGTATCATGTGCAAAGCCTTGAATTCCTGTGTGATAAGGAAACTGGTATGTGTGGATAATGAAGAAATTAAGCCCAAGTATTGTTCCTTGTAGTGCAATGGTTGGGATTCTAAGAAAAAGAATTGTCATCCCACGTGAGCTTGTCAAGACTCAACTAGATAATTATTCACAAGTTCTGATTATTCTAATGTTCTGAGGTTATTCATGAATATGATAAAATTAAATACTCCAGAAATGCTTCTCAAACGAAAATCCAATTCACTTCCCTTCTTCCGCCAATCTCTGTCAATGTTCTGAAAATATTTAATGAAATCATTTCAAGCACTTCGAGTGTGGAAATACCGAAATAGAAGCGAACAAAACTCTCCGTACACGAATTCTAATAACGAAATTTTTTCTTAACAAAAAGAAGTGATGTTAATCCAAGAATAGAACGATGCAAACTTCCAAATTGCCGAAGGAAAAATGCTCAGCATTCTTAACTCAGTTATCCGAACTTCTCTTTCTCGCCCTTCTCCCAAAACCGTTGGATCCCTATTGTGAAGCCTCGTGGAGAAAGGTACTTGCGTACGGAGTTTGGATTTTATGAAGGATCTGAAAATACAATAATTTGAAACATTCCGGTTTTGATGTTTCGAGATTTGAATATATTCTCCTATATCCTCATGAAAAGGTAATATTACGCATTTATCTAGCATGTTTTGAATATTTGTCCAATCTGTGAATTGTTTATATTCCAACATCTGCCTCTCTCTGAATGAAATGCAATTTCAGAGAATGATTCACGAAGAAAACTCAAGGTGATCCACATGGTTCTAAATGAGAATATTTTTTGATAAACCCTCATCAATGGGCCGTGGTGATCGTGATGGTAGAGCGTAAGCATCTCAAACATAGGGTCGTGGGTTCGATTCCCAGCATGGTCACTGGTCTCGTGCATGGCATCACATGTTAAAAGGTAAGGGCTACGTCTTTCTTAGCTCACACAAGTATCTCGACGACTTCTGAGGGTTGCGCGAAGGGATGCAGCTGGTTGACGGAAATTAGAATTTTTTATTTCCTATTTTTATACACCCGATAACATAATTTGACTCAGCAACTGAAATGAATATTTATATCTCAACCATAAAATTTACTTTAGCCTTATCACTTTCTTGGCCATTTTATAAAGACGTCACCACTAATGGAATAAAACGCATTAGAGCGCTGATCAAGATCACATTTATTCATGAGGGAAAACGAATGAATTAAATGTACCACGAAGTTGCTCCATTTCGTCAGATAAAGCGGTAAGAATTATTTGAAATACATACATGAAAAAGTAGAAGTGGAAAAGACAACCCTTGTAGGAATTGATTGAAAAAAAATCCATGTATATAAAATCCAAATTGTGACATGATATTATAATGGTATTGAAATTTATATCCGATTGCCAAACTATGTTAGGAGTGCACTAATAGACACAAAAATATTCAGGAAAACTGTCAAAGAATTGTTGAACTCTAGACCATATGACAGCCTACCAGATTTTTATGACGACTGTTTTTGAAAACGATTCGATTGTTCGACAATGTATGGTACCTCAGTGTATTGGTCTGTACTCTTGCAAACATTCCATTCAAATTGGTTTCATTGACATATTCATGAGTGTGATTTGCTGTATAATATGTGTATCAATCTATCTTCTATGTTTTGACAAAGTAATATTTATTGAACATTCAATCATTATTAGTTTTGAATTTTGTCGTTTAGGTTTGTTAACGTATTCATGTGTGTGAATGTAACATGTTTGTTGATTTTTTGTTTTTTTTTATTTTTTGACCAAATAATATTTATTGAGCATTAAATCAATGTTAGTTTCAAGTTTTAAATTTTTGACCAATTCATAAACAATATTCTTTTACTGCTTCTTTATGCTTTGTCGACAGAAAGAAATTTTTTAATGACAAAAATTATATATATATATATATATATATATATATATATATATATATATATATATATATATATATATATATATATATATAGTGATGAATACTTGTTTCAAGGAGCAATAAATGTTCCAGTGACTGTAAAACAGTCGAAAACAATCCTTTAGGAACTCACTATACCTTTGTATAGATTGTATGGCATATGTCCGACAGAAAACAACTACTTCTCTGGCTAATACCTCGACAGAAGGTATACTGAGTTCCTAAAGGATTGTTTTCGACTGTTTTACAGTCACTTGAACATTTATTGCTCCTTGAAACAAGTATTCAGCATATACCATTTCGCATCCGAAATGTCCTTCTGGAGCGCTCTCTAATCTGTTGCCGTGGTGGATTCTGTAAGCGATTGCAGTGTTCATCCCGGCGAACGATGACGGGCACCGGGCCCCCGCGTGTATACAACCGTGATAACCAGGACTGCACTGATGAGGGACTTCATCCCGAAACCGGTCTGCAGTTGGTTCCTTGTTTGGATCAGGCGGTGTCCTGCTGTCTGTCTCTGAGAGCTCTTGCAAAGTTGTTCCTTCAAAGTAAGGATCTTTACACATATGTCTGACAGATATAATTCAATATATGTCGAGGTATTAGCAAGAGAAGTAGTTGTTTTCTGTCGGACATATGCCATACAATCTATACAAAGGTATAGTGAGTTCCTAAAGGATTGTTTTCGACTGTTTTACAGTCACTGGAACATATATAGTGTTAAAAGAGTACACGTTTTGCTTCCTGCTATACCCAAAAATTTCCTGTTTCGTATCCTAACTAGTCAGCAAAGACTACCCTTCTACTATAGATATATATTATTATTATTATTAGGTATTATAATTACATTCATTTCAATGGAACTTGAGGTGAAGGCGACATCTGGTGATATAACCGTGACAGGACCTTCTAGCTTCATATCTCAGAGTGATAAAAGACATGGGCAGTCATTTTCCATCCTTCTCTTGAAGACAACATAGCCTTGTTTGTGTAAATGCCTTCTACCATGTTGTGTCCGGATTTAATAGGGCAGTTTCATGCATGCCAAATTATCTTGATTATGAAGTTTGTTTTTATTTGTCTCTATCTCAAATCTCAAGTAGCAACCCTCGTATATGTCTCAGAAATGTAAAACAGGAAAAGCTTATTATAGTGAACATGCTAATGATATGGGGGTGCCCCAGGGCAGTGTTTTGTTACCTCTCCTATTCATTATTTACATACCTAAATGATATCAATTTTGTGAGGGGCTATGATTTTCTCAACCTTTTTGCGGAAGCTACTCTAGTAGCATGTTATGGTAGGTGAAACGGTAACGAGACTAAATCATGTTTTGAAATCATTCGAAACATTTCTGAAAACTAATAAGTTGAAATTACATTTAAAAAAAAACAAATGCAATGATCCCGAGTACAAAATACAAATTGAGAAACGTGAACTATTAGCATTCCCACATAAAAATAGAAGGTGAAAATCTGGAATTGGTTGAGGAATTCAAATACCAAGGTTTTATGATAGATGAGAGACTGAGGTTCAGCACACCTATATTGGTAAAATATTGGTACAATATTATGAACATATTGGCGAAATATTTTAAATGCAATATTGGCGAGAAAAAAAATGTGAACATTTGACGATATTGGTCCAATATTACTTGAATAATATTGGCGAAATATTCTCGAACTAATATTGGCCTCAAAATATTCGGCGATATTGGTACAATATCGCTGATACAATATTCTGACAATATTGGCACAATATTCAAAAGTTATATTGTCGAGAAGTAAAATGTGAATATTTTGCGATATTGGTCGAATATTGTTTGAATATTACAAAAATAGTTTTGGTGAAATATTCTTGAAGCAATAATGGCCTCAAAATATTTATCGATTTGGATATATTGGAGGATGTCAATATACCTTGGAAAATTATTAATTGTCTTTTAGTTGATGAAGGTGACACCAGAGTCTACCTTTTGATCGTCATAATCACTGAGTGAGCTGTCTTGAAAACAAGTTATGGGAAGTATTTAATATACTTTCGTAGGTTTTAGAAGACGTTCTATATGTAGAGCCAACTAGCGGATTTTTATCCAGGTTTGATCATGATATAATTTTAATATGTTTCATTGAATATACGGTCAATATTTAAATTTCATCTCAATCTAGATGTAGGATACAATATGGGACAATATTGTTTTAACGATATCGATAAATATTATTGAACCAATATTGACCCAATATTAATTAATAATATTTGTTGAATATTGGCGAAATGATATTCAACCAATGTGTAATCACACTTGGAGATACAATATAGTTTTTATTCCTAGAATCGATATGAGGGCAATATTGAGATTGCAATATTTATTTTAGATGTTGAAAACGATGTGAAGACAATATTGTTTCAGCGATATTGGTAAATATCATTCAACCAATATTGACTCAATATGAGTTATTACGATTTGTCAAATAAAGTGGAAATGATATCCAACCAATATGCTATCAAACTTGGAAATACAATATAGTTTTTTTCCCTATAATCGATATGACTGGAATATTGGGTTTGCAATATTTATTCTAGATGTGGAAAACAATATATAACCAATATTATCGATATTGGTAGAAATTATTCAACCAATATTCCACCAATATTATTAATATAATATTGTTTTTTATATAATATGGAACCAAGATTCTGCCGATATGATGTGTCACACTCAAAAGTATCAAAAAAGTTATTCTTTCTATTTCTGTTTTTCATGACAATAGTCATGAAAAAAGTTGGTCCAAAATTATCTCAGTTCAATGATTGCTTGCAATAATGAGATCCACACTTATCCTATAAGAAACGTGAACAATTTCCACATAGCTCAAGCTCGAAATACAATCTCAATGAAAACATTATCCTTCAATGGCTCAAATGTTTTCAATAACCTCTCAAATGAAGGTTGTATTGCTCATATATATGCTGAGCGTACATGAGTATACATAAATATTTCCACATAAGTCGCTCATTTTCCACTTTAGGAAGAAAGGTGATATGAGCTTTGTTGTTGAGAATGTAGTAACGAATCGAAATGCATGAAAAACTATAGGGTGTTCCATTGAAAAAAATATCATTTCATGAAATATTCTGAAAACGCGACTGTCAATTTTTGTTTTGATTTTGGCATCGAGAAGGCCATTAAAAATGCTACTAGTTTTCCCATTTACCCGAATTCGCTGCATCAATAATAACGGAGTTGGCAATGGTGCCGACTTAATTTGGAACACCCTGTATATGTGTATATTTTAATCTGGGATTGTGACAATATAAGTGTATTTTTTTCAGTATTTAAGCCTTTTAGCATTAAGTATTTTTCTTAGTAATTATATAAAGATTGAAAATGTTTGTAAATTAGGATGTACCTATTTCAAATAAAGATTATAAGATCCCAGGGCCGTCAGGCATTACTTATTTTTAAACGAACGTAATGTGTACGATTGAGTAGTGTTTGTATGTACTATGATCGCATGCCTACCAGCTAGCTTGTCCAGATGACCATTCTTCAGATATTAGGGAATCAAAGTACGTAAAAACACTACTCATTTACTAACGAACAGTCGTTACCGACCGATGATGAACCCTTTACTCCCATAAACACCTAACTATGTAGGCTTATTATGGCAAGTACCTGACAGAAAACAACTACTCCCCTGGCTAAGACTACGACGGGTATTGAATTAAATCTAACAGCTACTTTTGCAACGTTCCTCAAAACATCAGAGGACGCAATTGCAAGTGCCCTCTATGACCAACCAGCAGAATTATGTTTTGATTTGGACGGGGTGACCACCTGCAGACTAGTTTCGAGGTTGTTGCCTCTCATCAGTACAAGGGCAGGTCAACACAGACAGCACTGAAGCCATCTGTTCCCCGTCCAAACCAATACACACTCCGCTGATTAGTCAATTCTGGTTCACGAGATGAAAGCAGTTTCTAGGCCGCTCCACCTAGCGAGCAGAGGAAGACACTCCGAATCTCCGGGTTGAGAGATTTAATCGAAGAAGACAGAAATCTTTGGGAGATCGTTTGCTAACGAACAGTCGTTACCGACCGATGATGAACCCTTTACTCCCATAAACACCTAACTATGTAGGCTTATTATGGCAAGAACCTGTCAGAAAACAACTACTCCCCTGGCTAAGACCACGACGGGTATTGAATTAAATCTAACAGCTACTTGTGCAACGTTCCTCAAAACATCACAGGACGCAATTGCAAGTGCCCTCTATGACCAACCAGCAGAATTATGTTTTGATTTGGACGAAGCTGTTAGATTTAATTCAATACCCGTCGTGGTCTTAGCCAGGGGAGTAGTTGTTTTCTGACAGGTTCTTGCCATAATAAGCCTACATAGTTAGGTGTTTATGGGAGTAAAGGGTTCATCATCGGTCGGTAACGACTGTTCGTTAGCAAACGATCTCCCAAAGATTTCTGTATTCTTCGATTAAATCTCTCAACCCGGAGATTCGGAGTGTCTTCCTCTAGGTGGAGTGGCCTAGAAACTGCTTTCATCTCGTGAACCAGAATTGACTAATCAGCGGAGTGTGTATTGGTTTGGACAGGGAACAGATGGCTTCAGTGCTGTCTGTGTTGACCTGCCCTTGCACTGATGAGAAGCAACAACCTCGAAACTAGTCTGCAGGTGGTCACCCCGTCCAAATCAAAACATAATTCTGCTGGTTCGTCATAGAGGGCACTTGCAATTGCGTCCTCTGATGTTTTGAGGAACGTTGCACAAGTAGCTGTTAGATTTAATTCAATACCCGTCGTGGTCTTAGCCAGGGGAGTAGTTGTTTTTTGACAGGTTCTTGCCATAATAAGCCTACATAGTTAGGTGTTTATGGGAGTAAAGGGTTCATCATCGGTCGGTAACGACTGTTCGTTAGCAAACGATCTCTCAAAGATTTCTGTCTTCTACTACTCATTTAGTTGAATTGCCAGTCTACAGAAATGTTTCTTTAAGCCATGGTGGATCAGTGGACAGAGTATCTGGCTACTACCCCGGAGCTCAAACCTCGTCTGCAACAATTTTTTTTTCTTTTTTTCTTAAACCCAGCTTCGACTCTGGGGGGATTTTTGTTCAAAAAGAAATTTAAAAGAAAACAGAATTTTGGTAAATAAAAGATTTTGTTAAGATTTTCCTATGAGTAAAATTCCAGGGCCTTCAGACATAACTTATTTTTGAAAAGATGAAGACTTAGGTTCTGAGTGGTGCCTCATGTACTTTTAATACCTGCTTGCTTGTGGAGATCACTCTGTGTCACCTGGGCAGGTACCTAACTTGAATCTGTATGGCTGATTTTTATAAATATTTTGTAGAATATTACTCTTAAGTAATTTAAAAAGTGTCAGACGCTTTCCATAGGCAAGAACTTTTGTCAAACGCTTTAAAGCTCCACAAATTATTCAACAAATTATACAAAAAAATCAGCCACACAAATTTAAGTTAAGTAACTCTTATTTTTAGTTATCTTTCTCATCTGGTACCTGCCCAGGTGTCAGAGCGAATTCCACAAGCACGCAGGTATTAAAAGTACATGAGACACCACTCAGAACCTAAGTTCATCTTTTCAAAAATAAGTTATGTCTGAAGGCCCTGGGATTTTACTCGTAAGGAAATCTTAACAAAATCTTTTATTTAGCAAAATTCTGTTTTCTTTTAAATTTCTTTTTGAACATAAATCCTCCCAGAATCGAAGCCGTTTCCAACCGAGATGGCTAACCTTAGTGTGATTCGTCTGCTGGGAGAAAAAAAAAAGAAAAAAAAATAGTTGCTGACGATATTTGAACTCGGAGCTCCGGGGTGATAGCCAGATACTCTGTCCACTGATCCACCATGGGTTATAGAAGTATTTCTGTAGGTTGGCAATTCAACTAAGTGAGTAGTGTTTTCACGTACCTTGCCTAATATCTGAAGAATGGTCATCAGGACAAGCTAGCAGGTAGGCATGCGAACACAGTACATACTAACACTACTCAATCGTACACATTTCGTTCGTTTAAAAATAACTAATGTCTGACGGCCCTGGGATCTTGGACTATTATAATTATTATTATTAATCATTATTTTTATTATATGTAGATTCAATCCAAATGCTTCTGAGCAACATCCAATGCCACCATGGAGGCAGATGTAGAAACGTAGAGACAGAATGAACCGTGGCAATAATGGATGTTCCACAATGAAAGAAATCATTATAGAACAAAATGTTTCTTTTTTTTATTCATTTACAAGATTTAACATTCAAAGGACCACGAGAATTCCTACATATCTGACGAAAGTTCGAAGGAACAAACTGCCTCATTGGTTTTTTCTTGAATTTCAATCACTGATTTCATCATCATCACCTTCATTTTGATGACTAATTCATACTAATATTCATTACAATTAATTAAAGAAAACCATCACGACTCAACATAAATAAAACGAAATCTCTCACAGTACTGAGAATTTGAAGATACTGAAATAGCAAAAAAAGTTATTCCCCATTTTCATACACCCGATAGCAAATCGAATGAATATTTTATCCCAACTATAAAAATGACTTTAGTTTTATCACATTCTTGGCCATTTGATAAAGACGTCACCGCTAATGGAATAAGGGATAAACCGCATTAGAACGCTGATGAAGATTGTATTTATTCATGAGGGAAAACGAATGAATTTTATACCACGAAATTGCTTCATTTCGTCAGATAAAGCGACGAGATTAATTTAAAGTACATACATAAAAAAGCAGCAGTGAAAAAGACATCTATTGCCGGTAATGATTGAGAAATTAACGATGCATTTGAAATCCAAATTGCCATGAAATACATTTATATCAATGCGATTTGAGACGAAGATGACATCGGGGAAATTAAGGTAAACACGGGAATTAATGTAAACAAAGAAATACGAATGTCTCTCTTTTGTTTGTATAAGTGTCAAAGTTTGACATAACTCAGTCACTCGAAATTGAAATATTTCGTTTTGGGTTATCTTCTACTAAAGGAATTGATGCATATACAGTGTGCCCGACTTTGAGCTGCCACACCCTTATATTTCATTGATTTGTGTAATTGATGACTTGTTTATTTTGTGGAAATTCATGATCACTTTAATGAAACGAAAGAAACACAATTTTATCTTATTTCCACTAGTTTTTTATATTTACGACCGGTTTCGGGCTTTATCCCATTATCAAGTATAAAAATTAACTAATACAATTGTACTCTTAACCCTAGTTATATAGGGAGTTTGCAGGTAAACTGGATGGAGAGGTAATTAAATGAAAATAAATTAAATCAAATGAACATGGGTGAAACGATTTAAATTCAATACTGGAGGTTATGGAAATTATCTGGGTTGTCAAAATCACAAATTCAAAAGTGGAGACCTACATAAATCGAGTTGCTCGTTGAGGATTCTATATTTCGGGTTTTTAATTGATTTATTGATTTCGATGGCTTCCAACAGTTTCATTTTCTTTCCTTTATTACATGTGTTGTTGGATTTTGAGATTATCTTTATTTATCTTGTGTTTGGATTCTTGCAGATGTTCGTACATTGTGGATTTTTTGTCGAAACAGACGTGTTCACGGAACCTTACGTCAAAATTTCTACCGGTCTGGCCTGTATATACTGCAGAGCATTCCCCACATTCTAATCTATATATCCCTGATTGTTTCATTCTATCTCGTCCAGACCGGTAGAAATTTTGACGTAAGGTTCCGTGAACACGTCTGTTTCGACAAAAAATCCACAATGTACGAACATCTGCAAGAATCCAAACACAAGATAAATAAAGATAATCTCAAAATCCTACACACATGTAATAAAGGAAAGAAAATGAATCTGTTGGAAGCCATGGAAATCAATAAATCAATTAAAAACCCGAAATATAGAACCCTCAACGAGCAACTCGATTTATGTAGGTCTCCACTTTTGAATTTGTGATTTTGACAACCCAGGTAATTTCCATAACCACCAGTATTGAATTTAAATCGTTTCACCCATGTTCATTTGATTTCATTTATTTTCATTTAATTACCTCTCCATCCAGTTTACCTGCAAACTCCCTATATAACTAGGTTTAAGAGTACAATTGTATTAGTTAGTTTTTATACTTGATAATGGGATAAAGCCCGAAACCGGTCGTAAATATAAAAAACTAGTGGAAATAAGACAAAATTGTGTTTCTTTCGTTTCATTAAAAAAAAATATTTCATTGAGAAAAAATTGTTTGAAAAAATTGCTTTCTCATTTTATAGTACTCAGGAATATCTACCGTTGTGTTGATGACTATGACCAATTGAAAAGTGATAAAGTGAGGAAAACATATTAGGGATTTTTTCATCACAAAATTTACATCAAATTCTGTTTCAGACTACTCTTGAACCTCTAGATTCCAATGCTTGTATCAATTGATTACTCAGGATGCCATTTGTAGCTGGCAATGTAATTATCTCTTTTTCATCAGTAATATTTGCCTAATTTTCAGTATTTCTTCACGCTTTACAAAATTTACAAAAATATTATATGAATACTGCGAAAAATAACCACATATTACTTTTCCATGACAATCTGTGACCACTCGAATGGTGAAAAACTGGGAGAAATATATTATTGTTCTTTTATTGAGAAATCAACCCCAACTCCTGGTTTTGGAATGTCTCAGAACCCCAAAATTCAATGCTGAATTATTAAAATATACAGGGTGTCATATGTATTTGGCAATATCACCAACTCTTATTCATCCATAATGCTCGTTTGATTTTATATATTTTTTTATCAAAAACTGCCAAAAATGTTCCATTATTACTATAGAAAGTAACGGAGAATCACTTTTTTATGGCTAATAATGACCAAGTGAAATTTGAAAAATTGAGAAAAAATATTATGCATTATTTTATCACTGAACTAACATCATATTCTGGATCAGAACACTCTGGATCTCCCAGATCTCAATTTCTTAGAAATATTTTGCTCGTCATCTGTATATGGCAAAAGTTTAACTCCTAAATTGACTTATTTTGGAAATTATTGCAATGATCAATTTATTCATTTTCCGCACATCAATTGATAATATTGACAATTGAAGATGATTCGGGATTAGGATCTAACCCGTATATGCACCGTGTTCTATAGAATCCTAATCGGCTGTTATGTCTCTGTCTCTCCCATGAAATCAACTATAATGTCATCTCACTTATTTGCTGAAAAGGTAATTAATCCAGATTAAGTACATACGGTGCATACGGGAGTAAGAGTTTTAGAGTATTCTAAACCCATTTCTGATGTTAGTTGGACCCCGCACTTTTTACAGGTAAAATGGTTCTCGGTGAAATTGTCTGAATTTTCAGTATATTGTAGTATTTGATGTACTGATTGAACATGCAGAATAGCAAAGTTCGTTGATGGATAGATTTTGAAACACAGGGCGTTCAAGTTAAAAATCAGTAATTTTTATTTAATTATTTTCTCGGGATTTGAAAGTGCCATCTGCATTTTTTTTCGTTCTTATCATCAACGTACCTTCATATTATCAAACATCATTCAGATGGTGCAGATTAAATCATTATGTACTGAGTGAAAAATAAAAACATTTTAGTAATGTCTGAAAATTCGATGTAATAATGAAATACTTATAAAATAATTTTGGCATGCAATATACTACTCTTATTCCATCAGTAATCACAATTTATACATTTCGTAAAGGGTGATTTGAAAAATTGGTGAAATATATGGCTGGTTCTTTCAAACATATCCTGTAAATTCGAGTGAATTATCATCATCCGAAGATAGCTGACACCGTATAAACATGATTTCGTTGAAATCATGAAAATTTTCGATAATAAAAATGACAAAATTTCAACGTTTCAGAAATCACCCTATAATTCACGATTAACTCTGTGAAATTCCTTTATTATTATTTAATATATTCATCATTCTCTCCTCAACACTGTCCAAAAAATTCAGATTCCTATGAATAGTTTCATAGTTAATAATTGAGAAACGAATTACCATTTGCATTACGAGTTGAAGGAACTTGCTCACTCGTACATTCTACTAGATTACTAAGATTTTTCGCGAATAGTGAAACGTGAAAATATGGAGATCAAAATTAATGTAAAAGAGGGTGAAGATTAGAGATAACAATCTCATCAGATATTTGAATTTAATGATGTAAGGTACAGATAGTTAAGTGAATGTTGTTGGTTTAAGCTTTGTCGGAATAAAAAACAAACTGTCTGGGAAAAGCTTTCATTTCTAATAGGAGAATTTGAATCTGGGCATCAAAGTTTTTTTCCAATGCGTGTTCCACTCGGATAGAGGTTTCCATGATTTTTACATTTGCTGGCTATCAATAGCAGCATATAGACAGCTATTATATTTCATCATTATAGATAATTCAATAAGTAAAGGTAATAATAATTATCACTGATGAAACTAATTGATTTTTCATTTTCATTCACTTTCCGTCAACAACAGAATCAAAATGGACCCGATAGCCGATAGGATTTTCTTGTTGTATGAGAACCGTAGCGCTGCTACGGAGGAGGTGGATTCGGTTGAGGCTGTTCCTTGTCACGTTCAGTGATAAGTAATTTCCCGTACCGGTGCCTAATGCACGATTGGGCGAGTCAAACTATCCAAGCATTAGGAATTTCATCTGGCCCATGCCTGAGTTGTAAGTTGTAACTGATGTGTCGTATCCTAAATGGTGTCAGTTCCTAAATGGTAGATGTAATTGTCATTGCTCATCACCCTGCATATAATGTTATATTTATTTTGATATCCACATTCTCACGTTTCACTATTTGTGAAAAATCTTGGCCACTAGTAAAATGTACGCGTGAACAAGTTCCTTCAACTCGTCATGCAAATGGTAATAAGTTTCTCAATTAATAACTATGAAACCAGTCATAGTAGGAAACTGAATTATTGGGAGAGTGTTGAGGAGAGAATGATGAATATATTAAATAACAATAAAGGAATTTCACCGAGTTAATCGTGAATTACAGGGTGATTTCTGAAACGTTGATATTTTGTCATTTTTATTATCGAAAATTTTCATGATAAATCATAACAAAATCATGTTTATACGGTATTAGCTATCTTCGGAAGATAATGATTCACTTTAATATACAGGATATGTACGAAAGAACCGGCAATATATTTCACCAATTTATCAAATCAACCTGTACAAAATGTATGAATTGTGATTAATGATGGAATGAGAATAGTATATTGCATGCCAAAATAATTTTATCAATATTTAACTATTACATCGAATTTTAAGACATTACTAAAATGTTTTTATTTTTCACTCTGTACATAATGATATAATCTGCCCCATCTGAATGATATTTAGTAATATGAAGGTACCTTGATGATGAGATCGAAAAAAAACTGCAGTTGGCACTTTCAAATCCTGAGAAAATAATTAAATAAAAATTACTGATTTTTAACTTAAACGCCCTCTGTATTTCCAAATCTATCCATCAACGAACTTTGCTATTCTGCATGTTCAATCAGTACATCGAATACTTCAATATACTGAAAATTCAGACAATTTCACCGAGAACCATTTTACCTATAAAAAGTGCGGTGTCCTTTATCCTGATTTTTAGCTGAATTAGTTAGTCATGGAAAGTGATACTTGTTTACATTCTGCAGTAGTAATGGTGTATATCTGAGCTCTTTGTCACTACAGAAGACATTTTAAAATCAACCGATCATTAGGGATGATGAGAGTTAGTGATATTGCCAGCTACATATGACACCCTGTACATTTTAATGATTCAGCATCGAGTTCTGAGGTTCTGGGACATTCCAAAACCAGGAGTTGGGGTTAAGTTTTCAATAAAACACCATAATTTTTTTTCCTAATTTTTCACTACTCAAGTGGTCACAGTTTGCCATGGAAAAGTGACATTTGGTTATTTTTCCCCCAAGTTTTCACTATTCAAGTGGTCACAGTTTGCCACGGAAAAGTAATATTTGGGTATTTTTCGCAGTATTTATAAAATATTTTTGTAATGAAGCGTGAAGAAATTTTGAAAATTAAGCAAATATTACTGACGAAAAAGAGATAATCACATTGCCCGCTACAAATGACACCCTGTATGATCAATTGATTCAAGCATTGGGACCTAGGGATTTGAGAGTATCCTGAAAAAGAATTTGATGTTATTCTTGTGATGAAATAATCCCTAGGACGTTTTCCCCACTTTTTCACTTTTCAATTGGTTATAGTTAGCCGTGAAAAATGAATATTCCTCGGAACCTCGGAACTCAGTTACAATATCGAAAAAAGTGTATACTGAAGCTTGCCTGGAAATCGTTCCTTGATCCAAATCTGAACTTCAAAGTTTTGAATAATAATAATAATCCATTATTTCATTGATAGAAAAAGAGAAAAATACAAAATGAATCTGTGATTACCTTTGTTGCCATCATTATGATTTTAGAAGAAAAAAATCAACTTACCCAGGGTTCGGAAGACAATAGGCCTACTCCGGTACTTCTTTCCAGCCCAAACTGCGGCGACGGTCACCTGATACTGGGTGTCTGCCTTGAGGCCGCTCAGCGTCACGGCGTCCGAGTTGCCAGCCACCACCGCCACCACTCTGTAACTAACAGCCTGGTTCATTGGAGCTACACTAGTCTCATTTTTGAGGATGATTATTAGCTACAATATTAGAGCTTTCATTTGATCTCATATCCGTACAGCGTGTTTCACAACGTATCTGAAATTTTTCAACCACATATGCACTTCTAAATAGTGAGTCGATTTCTTAAAAAAAGTGTAAGAAGAATCCAACAGAAAACGAGATTCAAATTTCAAAACTTTATAGCAAACCACTCTGCAATAGATGTCCAAAGTCTATACTGGCGCTGGTATTATGACTAATGGTAATGGTGGTAATGGTAATGGGTGGGGAACACAAGCGACAGCGACTAGGCCCCTGTGGGCCCTTTTGGAAATCCCTGGCAACTTCACTCATTCTGTGGCGGATACCTACTCGAACCTCTTCGACGTTTTTATGAAAGTTGAAATGTCCTTCCATTGCAATGAGTGCAATTCCTCCTCCTCCGAAGACGTTTTGTCTGAGCCTGCCATGAATACCACATTCGCACAGGAAGTGGAATGAGTCCTCCTCCTCATCACATCTCACGCAAAGTGGGTCTGCCTCAACTCTGATGGAAGCCAGGTGCCTCATGATGCTACAGTGGACGGTTAGAACTCCCACCAAGAGTAGGAGTTCTTTGCGGCTTAGCTTCAGTAACTTGGCCGTTCTTGCCCTGTCTATCCCTCTCCACTCTTTTCCCAATGTATCAACGGCACACTCATTCAGTGCCGTTGTTACTTGTCACCTTGTTATCGGGCCCGCAGTAGGTTTGCCCGACTCCTTGCCTGGCTAGCTGGTCCACCTGCTCGTTGCCTTAAATCCCTGCATGGTCCGAGACCCACATCAGCGTTATTTCCTTTTCAGTTGCAGGACTCTCCAGGGCATCTCTGAACTTCTGCACCAGTATTGATCTGGTTCTGGTTGCATTCAGAGCTCTGATGGTGGGCTGACTGTCTGAGGAGACATGTCTCTCTATACCAGACCTCACCTCTTCCATTCTGGTTGCCTCCAGGATGGCATACACCTCTGCTTGAAAAACTGTTGCCAGAGAACCTAGCGCATAGGCGCTTTTCTCTCCGTTTTCCAAGTAAACTTCTGCTCCGACTTGTCCTTCGTCCAGTTTGGACCCGTCTGTAAAACAGACCAGGCTTTCTGGGGGGAAGATCACCCTTTCTTCTTTCCACTCTCTCTCTTATCTGGAATATCTAGCAAGATCGTTCTTTTCCACCTTTTTCTATCCTCTGCATGTATCACTTTGACAAGGGTTTATTTCTCCGCTACCAGAGCGATTTCGGTGTGCTGTGTGTACCCCTCTCCTCGCCAGCTCCCTGAGTACCGCATCACTTTCTTCTTTATACAAGTTGAAAGCGACGGCAGACCCATCAGGGCGTCTAGGGCTGTCGAGGGAGTCATCCCCATCACGCCGGTTATTCCCCTACACGACTGAATATCATCTCAAAAATATCCTGCCAAAATTCCCACGTCCAATAATATCCTAAGACAATAGTATTTTGAATGAGGCGAAGTCTTGTATAAAAGTGTATAAATTCTCTTTATTGCAAAGCGCTTTCGACTTTCGTCATCTTCAGTGCTTCCTGAAAGTAAATACTCAGTTGAGAGGACCAAAATTGAGTTTAAGAAAGAGGTTATGAAATTTGGAAAATAAATTACGTGAGTACTTACATGTCAGGCAACAGGAAGTTTCGAAATATGTAAAAAACATTGTTTAAAATTACAATAACATAATTATTCTGCATAAGAACTAACGAAAAGCATGTTAGAACTCAGACCATGTGGTTATTGTAAAAGCGGTGGGGACAAGACAGAATGTGTCAAGTCAAATGTCAAATGTCAAGGTGAAACTACCAGTACCAACTTGAAGAGTGGTCTAGTCAATATTAATTAGGAAGTGTTACTTAAATACTAAATGTCAAAGTGAAAATACCAGTACCAACTTTAGAATTTACTAATGGTTACTTAAATTGTTGTAAGCTTTAAAAGAAACTTTAGTACCAGGTACTGTATCTTCAATGAAGTTGGAAATGTCACTGCACAAGTTTTGATCAAAAAATGGTAAGGAAAAGTATTTCACTGAAGGTGAATTGACTGAGGAGAGGTGCTGAAGGCAAGTTTTCTGTCTGTTCTGTGTTTAAATTTATTAATCAATTTATGAATAATATGAGGTTGGTAGCCATTGCTGACAGCAATCTGTTTTAGTATATTGACTTCACTATTGTAATTTGAATGAGAGAGAGGGATTTTCAAAAGCCCATTAACGTAGCAGTTAAAGGCGGACATTTTATGTTGCATTGGGTGATAAGAATTGAAAGGTATGACGTGATCAGTCTGAGTGGGTTTTCTGTAAATAGAAAATTCTAATTTGTTGTTCAATTTAGTAATAGTGAGATCCAAAAAGTTTTATTTATTATCTGATTCAACTTCAAGAGTAAATTTAATATTGGGGTGTACATTGTTTATTCAATAGTATTTTGACCAATAATAACCTTCCATCTTGCAAGCTAGGTTAGTTCGTTCAGGTTAGATCAGACTAATGAGATAAATGAATTTTTCTTCAACTTCCAGACCAATAATTGGACGGGATGATTTTGCATAAGGGTATTATTGTCTGAGGACGGGGGATTATTAGCAGGATATTTTTACAGGATATTTTTGGGCGTGATATTATGTCGTAGACCCCAGGCGTTGCTATCACAGTACTAAAGTAACAAAACAAATTTTGCATCTTGTTTTTTTATGTTCTTTCACTTCTATTATTTTCAATTATTGGAATTAAAACAGTTTTTATGTCGTTTTTTTGTTAGACTTTATTTGATATTTTTTACAGCAATCGACTTCTTATGTAGCGGTGCATATGTGGATAGGTATTTTTGGGTGACATGTGAAACTATTGTGACTATGCAAGTTATGCAATCAAAACTATAGTTTTTTATTGCTTCGTTGTAATCATCTTCATTTATTAAGTCTAATGGAAATATATCATTGGAGAGATCAATGTAATCGTTGAATGATGATCTGTAAGTAGTTTTTTTTATGTTAACAAGCGCGCAAAAGTTTCGGCAGTTTCTCTTTCTTGAAAGTAAAATCATCAAAATTTTGTTATCTCTTTTAGCAGTTATCAAATTCCAAAATTTTGTTAGAATTATCAGTGATTTTTTTTCTATGTTTTCAAGGAATCGGGTAACCCTACTAAGGGCCCGAACCCGCACTCGGCATAAAAAGGGGACAAGTAACAACAGCACTGAATGAGTGAGCCATTGATATATTAGGAAAAGAGTGGAGAGGGATAGACTGCTGCAGGCAGTCAGTTTCTCTTTCTTGAAAGTAAAATTATCCAAATTTATTTTATCTCTTCTAGCATTTATCAAATTCCAAAATTTGTTAGAATTATCAGTGATTTTTTTTCTATATTTTCAATCCATTCTCTTCCTCATTATTGTTTTGTTCGTCTTCTGAGTTCTATGTTTTTATCGTTATTGAATATATATAGTTAAAGAATATAGAATAGAATTCACTTTGGAACGAATTATTATAACAACGTGGACCAAATTAAAATGGGTCAAGCTCTTCTCTTAAAGAACAAGCGCAACTCAAAACAGTATACCCTTTACTGGTCGATGTGTACAAAAAGGCAATAAAAAATCACATTTCATCAACACTTAAAACTGAAAAATACGGAACATCAATCCTCAACCCATTGCAACTGAGTTTAACATATTTTTCCTAAAGGAACCATGTGAAATCATACCTAAAATAGACAACAGTAATACAACAACTAACACTTTCTTTATTAATAAGTTTGACTTGTACACACTATTCCTCAACCTAATACCGAACAAGATGTAATAGATTGAAAAACATGAAGTACACTGGCCAAGACGAAGTACCATTATTTTTACTAAAGAAAATGCTTCATACGATAATACATCCAATCATAATTCTGTTAAGGACCCGATCTAAAAAGCTGAAAGTATGCCTGTGTCTACAAAACAATTAGTCCGATGAAGAACGAAACAAGACGGATACAACGGTGATGTGAGAGGAAACATAGTCTTGAACTGAGAGCCAAATCAGCCAAGTGCTTTATTTTATTTTGAATATTTACAAATATTGTTAGCCTGATTATTTTGTTTGAATCAAAATTACAGTCCATTTTTCACGGTTCAGTGATTTCTTCAAAACATTTTTATTAACCCTTCATTCTCTGAAGGTAATTTTCCTAAGATCATTAAAAAAGGTGAGATTGTTCAATAAAAAAATGTGAGATCGTTCAAATAAAAAAGATAATCCAAAGATGAAACATAACAGGCCAGTTACTGTCCCTTAATCATTTTCTAAGATATTTGAAAACCTACGCATTGAATGAATTTCATTGACAGAAACGAAATTTTGAGTAAAAACCAACATGGATTCCGAACAAATAAATCAATCAATACAGCTTTAGCATCATTGTTTAATTTAATATCATTGACTCTATTGAGGCAGGCGAGTGCCAGTCTGTAATTTTTTTGATTTAAGCAGGGCATTCGACTGAGTCAATCATATTAAACTTCTTTAATCTCTGGAAAACTATGGTGTTAGAGGGATCTCTCTGAATTGGATTTCATCTTTTATAAAAGATCGTGAACAATATATGTCTTTGCAATACTGTCATAATAAAAGAATGAATAAAATCAGCTCCGAGTCAGTTTCAATCAATATAGGTGTACCACAAGGGTCTATATTGGGACCAATTTTATTTATACCATACGCAGATGACTTTCAAGTGATTGTGTCTGCTCCTGATCAAGTTACCATGGTTGAAAAATATAGCAATTCAATTGCATTTGCATCCGATTATTTCAATAACAATTATTATCCATTCTTCAATGTCGATAAAACCCAAATTATTCAATTTTAACATCGCCAGAACAAAATACCACGACTAAACTTCAATTTTATTATTCATTTTGTACAGAGCAGTCCCAACCAGATAGAAATTTTTGGGCATTCATTTCGATGAGTTTTTCGACTGGAAAGCTCACTGTGAATAGCTAGTTTCGAAATGAAATTATTTATCGTATCTGTTTGTGAATTTACGTTTTGTGTTGGAAATAAATCAATTGCTAAATTTGTATCTTGCTCAGGTGGACTTACGGGTAGGGTGTATGTCTCTGGGGCAACTCTACAATGATCAAAAACGTATTCATTGCACAGGAACGTATTGTTCGATGAATTGGAAGGATATCTAAGAAGATCTCATGCAGATAATTCTTTGTCGAATATGAATTTTTGCCATTGCCGTGCTTCTTTATATTTGAAATGTCTGTATTTGTATTCCAGAACAAACATTTTTCTCAGTGAATAGTAATATCCATAGTGTCAATACTAGAAACAGATATTTGTTTCATATTTCTACCTAACGCCAGATTCAAAATATCGTCCTCCTCTCCAAACTACCTTGGACAGAAAATGTTCAATCTTTTACACGATATAATAAAAAAGTAGTAATATTTCTGTGTTCAAATGTAGGTTGTGAATTTTGTATTTGTGAAATATTTTTATGGTATAGGAGATTTCTTCTCCTAAATGTATCACTATCATTATTATATACCGGGTGTCCCAGAGCTTTTAGGCCAGCAGATATCTCAGTTACCTGCGGATAAAAAAAATTGAAAAACATATGTGTCATAGGAGACCATAAGCACTTTCATGCAGCATAGCAAAATCCACCCCCTGGCGATCAACCCCTGAGAAACAACCCCTAACTTTTGTTTTTCAAATAGCACCCCCATGTTTGTTTGGTTTCAACTTACAGCTCTTTTTAATTCTCATTCAATGATATATCATAATATGTAGTTGTGAAGATAGTCACTCGATAAAATTGAATTCGTTAGTGGGTACTATTAATTGGACTGATCGAATTAGTCCACATTGTAGAGACAAGAAAAAGTGGATATTGAAAAAAAAAGAGTCAATAAAATGTTAGAACTTTTTGTGCTTTGTTTTATTCCTGCGGTATCTGGATGACAAAGTGGTATCAGTCGTGATATTGTTGTTGTATATCAAAATGCCTTTTACCTTCACTCCCAACGAATACGTTGATATGCTTTTAATTTTTGGTGAATGCCGAAAGAATAAACGTGCTGCGGAGAGGCTGTATGAGCAGCGCTTTCCTGATCGTCGACAACCAGGTCGCAATACGTTTTCGTATGTAGAAAATACCATGCGAACAGGATCATTTCCCGGAAAAACAGATCAAGCACATCCTACTGAGGAAAACTGCATAAATGTGTTGGCCTACGCCGAAGCACATCCTCATATTTCGGTTCGTGCATTGGCGGTGGAGGTTGGGATCAGTAAGTCGTCTGTGCAACGAATTTTCAAACAGTACAGATATTATCCCTTTAAAATACTTTACACCAAGGACTCAGACCTACAGATTTCGAAAGACGACTGGCATTCATTGCTCACATGCAAGTTTTCATCCACGACAATCCCAACTTCCTCAATCAAATCTTGTGGAGTGACGAATCCCGCTTCCATAATAATGGTATTGTTAACCGACATAACATGCACGGTCACAGGACAACCCTCACTGGATTAGAGAAACCAATTTCCAAACAATGTGGGGTGTGAACGTGTGGTGTGGTTTACATGATGGATGACTCATCGGCCCTCATTTTTTCCAAGACACCGATATCTACATTTCTTGGAAAATTGTCTTCCTGCACTACTAGAAGATATTCCAATTGAAGAACGACAACAAATGTGGTGACAACAAGATGGTGCTCCTGCACATAACCATAACATAGTTACGACATTCCTCCATAATACTTTTCAAGACCGTTGGATTGGAAATAGTGGACCTGTTCGATGACCTGCACGTTCTCCCGATCTCACGCCACTGGACTTTTTCCTATGGGGATATTTGAAACGAGTTGTCTTCGAAACTCAACCAACAAATATTGAAGATTCAACCCAGAAAATTTCAGAGGCTTGTAATACCGTTACTCCGGAAATGATTCGAGCTTCCTGTAATCGCGCGCTGATTCGGCATGTGTGGCAAGTGCTGGCTAACATTTTGAACATTTTCTTTAGTATGATGTTGCAGTAACAATACAGCTGAGCATATAAATTCATATTTCATTTGTATTTTTATTTTCCATAATTCTGCATGCCATTCTAGCTACCATGATACATCATTGAATGAGAAATGAAAAAGACTGTAAGTTGAAGCAAAGCAAACATGGGGTGCCATTTGAAAAACAAAAGTTAGGGGTGGTTTCTCGGGGGTTGTTTGTCAGGGGGTGGATTTTGCTATGCTGCATGAAAGAGCGTATGGTCTCCTACGACAAGTATTTTTTTCAATTTTTTTTCCGCAGGTAACTGAGATATCTGCTATAAGCTCTGGGACACCCGGTAATTTTTTGTAAATTATTTGATGGAAAATAAATGATCATTATTATTGTAGCTTCAATTTCCAGTAATATAATTTTTGGTTTAAGATATTCATTACTTCCTTTGTGAACTACATGGGTATTTATGTAATGTGTGCGATGTTTTTATTTGGTTTCACAATTTCAAACGATAGTATTTTAAATGCTATAAAATTTGTCTAATGCCTTGTTCACATTCGAATAGTCACTTAGAGACCGCGTAACAGCTTTCAGTTTGGATGCTATTTGGAATTTTCTTCCATTCCGTTTATTCCCCCATATATTAGAAAATCATCTGAGCCCTGTTTCTTTTTGCGTTAGTGAATTTTCCTGCTATGATTTTGTAGCAGTTGAACTCTTCCAGTACGTCACTGCTAGTAACCGAAGAAATAACCCAGCTGGTCGACTCATTTTTATAGTAGTATACCCAAAAATACAATTAAATTTCAGAAGAGTTAACGAATTGTTTATTGTGAGACGAAACCCGTCACAATAGAAAATAATGTTAAGAACGATACTTTCGGGTGAGCAGACAAATTTCTACTTTTTATGATCATTTCAAAACCGCGGACAAATGAGTAAAAATAGCACACATTGATACAGTTTCTCCGAACTTAAAATGCGGGAAAACGCAATCGATCAAACAATGGAATCGAATCGATATGTCATATGTTATGATATATTTGTTACTAGGGTTAGGGGCGATGATACTATTTGAGTCATTCAAAGGAATGTGGAAGTTTTTTGGACATTTTTCTTCCAAGGTAAATATTCAAGAGTGATATAATATGTTAATGAGTATCATATGGGATGTTACACAAAACGATTCATCCGTACCAAATATCCTTCACGGCGACTATGTTGAAGGGCGTAGCTGAAAACTAAGTATACAATAAGGGGGAGAAAGTTAGTCGAGGTTATTTTGAGAAACCAGAAAGAGTTAGTTGCAACGTAGTTGCCGAACTAGTCAGTTGAATTCCAATAATTTTTCCAGTCAGTTGCGTTTTTATCATTATTCAAGTAATTGTAGTTTTCATATAGTTATTTGGGACTCGGATCCCGAACCGAGCAATTTCGTAATTATTCATTGAAGTCAAGTCACTAGTTCGCCGCCGTGTAGAAACGTGTTTTGATATCCATGTGTGTTCTGGAAAGGTATTTGGTACAAATGAATACGTAGGATTGAATTCAGAGTTAGTTTTGTCATTTTCAACTTTTGAATAACCTTTTTGCAGATTTAATTCCATTGTTTTGGTAATTAAAAGAATTTCAGAAAGTCTATAGTAAATGTTAATGTATAAATTTCAGTTCTTAGTTCAAGTATTTCAATTGTCTAGTCATTTTTATACGTATTCATTCTATTTTCACACATGACTTTTCCTAGCCAATAAATTTGAAAACAACCAATGCCAATCGAGTTTCCTTATAATTTAGTAGGTACAGTTCGAATCAAGTCAAATCAACCAATATTATCATAGTCATTGAGAAAATTACTAACCCAGCACATATGGGTTCCTTCGCGTATGTGTAAACATCGAACCAATTCCGGCATCCACCAATAAGTCGACGACGGGATAAAGTATTTAGGTCAAATCAGAATCAAAAAGGGTTTATTAACATTGAATTTACAATATAAAATATTATAGAACATAACAACACCTAAATATATAAAATGACAATGTTGAAACCATCACTTGCCACAGAGGGGTTGGGATGCCGCAAAGGGGTGTTAGGTTTTATCCTGCTCTTGGGGGAATACCAGAGGGCGGGCAAAACCGGCACACATCCGCCCTAGGGCGAATCCTACGGTGTTGGTAGGCTGTTAGATGCTGTAGGTCTAAGTCTCTTTGATGCAGTTTGTCCCTGCCTCCTCCTTGTTATGCAAGGGAGCTTAATGGTTTATAAGTAAATCATCAGGTTATCCTGGACAGTTATTTTCATCATTGAGTTTTTCGTGGACGCCCGGAAAAGCATCGAAAAAACCGGGTTTGAACATTCATCGGCTCATGTGTGGGTATTACACGTCTTCTGGATTGTCATGGAAAGTATCCAATGCCTGGTAAATTCGCCCACTATGCTTTGGCCTGTTATGGTGGGCTCTGATTGTTGTTATATCCCTAGTCAGCGAACTTCCAACGATGAAGTGTCTGTAGAAATTATCAGACTGTTGTTTGATAAATTCTTCGATGGATGGAATATCGGCTAGCTCTATCAATGCGTTTAACCGAATGTATCACTAGCTGTGACGATACGGAGTGCTTTGTTCTGCATCTTCACCAGTCTCATCATCTGAGACTTGGGGAGGCTGCAGAAAACTAGACAAGCATATGCCATCGTTGGTCTGATGATCTGCTTGTAGATCAACACCTTGTTCTACATGGCCAGCTTAGAACTCCTGGCCATCAACGGGTATGTCCTTTTTATAGCAGTCTCAGCTCGTTGAGTTGCCAAGCTGACATGTTTCCCAAGTGTTAATTATATGTCCAGCTGCAATCCTGTCAATCTGGTTACCCAGAGCCCTGAATCCTCCAGAGAGTTCCACACATGCAGGTTTCCTTCTCTTGGTGAATATAATGAGCTCTGTTTTGGCCGGATTCAACACTATTTTGTAACTCGCCAGATATAGTACGACCTTCCTTTGCAGATGTGCTTTTAACCAAGCCGCGGCTACATTGCATGTATATGCCCGGGCATATATTGCTGTGTCATCTGCATATACAGCCGTGCTCCTGTTACTAAACATCGGAAAGTCATGCGCATGTAGCGACTACAAAAGTGGTGACAGGCACGATCTCTGCGGCACTCCTGCTCCGGCCTTCTTCATTGCGGAGCTGGTGTCATTCACTTTAACCCAGAAAGTCCTGCCGACAAAGTATGTGTCCATTAACTTTACCATGTGATCAGGCATGCCTGCAAGTAACATTTTCATGACGAGACCCTCTATCCAGACGGTATCGAATGCCTTCTGGATATTCAGAAGGATCATAACTGTAAGTAAAATCATTGTTATGATTGAGATCACATATAAGGGTTTTATAGCTGAATTAATCCCCACAAAGAGTTATTCTGTGAAGTTGTTGGTGAAATGAGAGTGTTTTGGTCACACTAGAACCAAACATATTATTTCACTAGCTTGGGGAGGGGACATTGAGAGTCATTTTAATCTGATATGCAATTAATTAAATATTCTATCTACTTGCTAGTGGAAAATTTAGTTTTTTTTAATGAATACTTCTTACCTTTATTCGAGTGAGAATGAGTGCAATATCTCCAAAATAACTTCACACATCACGGTAAATTCAGCACCGGTGAGCTACGCTGATTGATTTGAACTACTACTCGTTTACAGCCCTTTCATTTAATAATGAGATTCCGTCGATATGGTGGTGTCGCGAAAGAGAGCGTGCGCTCATTGGTTGCACGAAAAAACAGAAGTTTACGGTCAAGAGGTGTGGTTTTTGAACGTATTATCCCCTAATGGATTGATCCTACATATGAAAAGCCGAAAATAATAAATGTTTTATTTCAGGCTATTTTGTGACCTTAACCTTTTATTGGATGTGCGGTTGAACTCCAGCTACGAGGGTAGACTAAAGTTGAATATTGATTTCCTTACATATCGAAGGGATGTTATCTGAATATAAATTGAATAACAGCACATCTGATTCGAGTCAAAAATAACATTAACTCAGATAGTGCGTGGCTGAATATGGATAGCTTTCATCTTCAGAATTGTCTTTTTTTGTCAAAATTGTTTTTCCCCAAAATCCCCAAAATCGAACCAATTCGGCACCATTTTGATTCATATTTTTGAAAAATTTGCTTCAAAATTGCCATTTGAAATTTTGAAAGAGCACCCTGTATAATATAAAGTGTTCTCCTATTGATACGAAATGAGGTCACTTATTTATTATTCTGGTTCCGTAAATTTATAACTCACGGGCAGTTTATGCTTTGAAGCTAATACAAAAAGTCGATGACGTTTTTCATATCGAACGAATTAATCTGTTAAATTTGTCCTTTTTAAAAGTTGTATCTGAAAAGTGACAAATGAAGCTGTTTTGGTTTTCTATCCACCTACTAGATTTGAATGAATTCAAACGATTTTAATTTTTTGACATTTTATTAACTCTATATTCCATTTTCCATGAAAAGAAAAATTTCTAGGAAATCAAAATACATATTATCACAAAGCGGTAAATAAATACTTTCCCTTACGGACATTGAATAACATCTGACATCTATTCGTGCAAAGTTCTTCAAGGAGGACACCACTGCAAGTGCTAATTGTAATGGAAATAATAATGGTAACAATATGTCACATTTTGAAATGATTTTGTGACTGAACGGGGAGACCACAGAAACTGAAAATTACAGCTTGTACGTGGTATAGGGGAGATTATAAATTCAAGTTATGTAATAAAGTGTAGCTTATAAAATTAGCATACATCAACATGAACATCGATTTGAGAAACAAGGTACAGTAAAAGTGATTTGAAAATACAATAAAACCAATTAAAATGATAAGAATGTAACAATGAAATATATAATTCATTACAAATACTGAAAGATCATTAAAGATCAATTTACAATAATAGTACGACATGATTAGTGGAAAATACAAACAAATATATGTATGTGGTAAATTAAAACAGTTGAATATACAGGGTGTCCGGTAAACCTTGTACAATATTGAATCTGAACCAGGTCATTACTGTTCAGAATATCGGAATTTCACCTCAGTAAAAATCTCACCGTTTTCGAGATAATGGGTATTTTGAGAATATCTGGAAAATCGTTACCTAACCTTGGATTTTTGAGTGCCATGTATACAAATTGAGACAGATTAAAAAATCTTTGCTGCTGAAGATTACTGATGAGTGAAGTTTTTCAACGTACAGAACAGTTTTTCAGAAAGTTGAAAAAAATTTCAAGAAATGAGGGTAAAATAACAGATTTTATTTTCATCAATTTTTTTTTTAAAGTTTGAAATTATTGTGTGAAAGAAACATAACCAATTGGAAGTGGACATTCATTTCAAAAGAATGCTCATTTTGCCCAGACTCTACTATGGTATCAAACAAACTATAATTATATTTGGAGGAAGTGATTTTCATTGAATTAGGCGTGGTTTTATACTAGGCTTCCATCAACTTTTATACTTACGCCCAAAAACTATTTTATTTCAATTATATCCAGATAAAATGTGGATATGATTATTTATAATAAAGAATAGACTGCTTGGTAGCATTAAATAGTATGTCAATAAAATCAACTTTTCATGTAATTAAGCCTAATAAAATTATCGAAATGAAATGTCGATTATCCGACATGACACCAATAAATACGAATTCTTGTGATAAATGTCGCAATTGTCCAACATCCAGATTCCAACGAAGTTTCAGAGACCGACAGATAAACAGGGTGTAACCAAATAAGTGCAAATTTTTTGAGGAGGTGAATCCTTGTCGAAAATTAAAAACTTTGATAACTCCTGTGTTGTGTCCGTAGAAGCAATAGTTTCCTAATGAAAAAATAAAATACAGCATTGTGTATGAACGGATCTTCTGTGAACAGAATTGAAAAAATCTAATAGGTGGCTGTCACATTTAGTTTGTACAACTTGTGACTTCTGTCGTAGTTTTTTGAAATTATTCCGCTTGTTTCATTCAGTGGTATTCATTTCTTTGTCATGCCGTACACACGTTATACTTCCCGAGAATATGCACTACATTTATGGAGAATGTGGTGGTAGTGCTACTGCTGCAGCAGCGCTTTATGCAGAACGATATCCGATTGCACAATGCCGCTCAGAGAATCGCTGATTTGGGGGCTATAACCTATAACGCATTTGAAAAGGTTCTTCTTGAAAAGATGTCGTCTCTGCGTAGGAGTGGATGGAAAATAACATTTTTGTAATATTACTCGGTGCGATGTGTAATAATCGTTATTGTGGTTTATAGTGTATTTTATCTCGATAGAATAAAAATAAAAGGCATTACTGACGAAGTCTAATGGAGTTGATTTTAGCTCAGAATAACATCGCACTCTAATATAATCGAAATTCTACTCTTTCCAAAAATATGTATCGTATGTTTTATACCATGGTAGAGTCTTGACAAAATGGGTATTCTTTTGTAGTGAATATCCACTTCCACTTTGTTATGTTTTTTTCAAACATTAATGTCAAACTGTTATTAAAAAAATTGGTGAAACTCAAATCTGGCATTTTAACCTCATTTCTTGAAAAATCGTATCGTTTTCTGAAAAACTGTTTTGTACGTCTGAAAGCATCAATTATCAGTAATCTTCAGCAGCAAAGATATTTGAATTGGTCCCAATTTGTAGACATGGCTCAAAAAAATCCAAGATGAGGTAGTGATTTTCCAGAAATTTAAATAATGCTCATTATCTCGAAAACGGGAGATTTTTACTGAGGTGAAATTCCGATATTCTGAACAGTCATGACCTGGTTTATCACCAGTTTCAATATTGTACAAGGTATAATTTATTACAAAAGTCTAATATTTTGTCGATAGATTGTTTGATTTTACGTCGAGTGCAATAAACACTTTCTTTTTTCACTTGTTGAATAAATAACTCAACAATTTGAATGTACTATAAATTTTAGATATAGTACTCTCGAATTCCTGCTAGTTACTTTATTTTTTCAGTAAGAAATAAACCAAATCACACGAGTACTATGAAAATTTTCGTTTAGGTGAGGAACCGTTGAAAGTATGTCACAAACAGGTCTCCAGATGATAACTCAGCGTGTGGGTATTGCATCAAGATAGTCTGAGGCCGACCAAAATTTCCAGCAGGTTGGAATTTCAAACACGGTCTTTGGAAACCGGTCGTGGACTGTCGAGAATGATCGAACAGCGATGGTTTCTTCACATCATATAGAACAAAACTTCAGTTCTCTTTGGCTCGTCTCATAGGTATGAGATGGTATAGAAAAATATTTTTTTCTTGGAAACACTGATTAGAATACTCAAGCTGTTAAGCTGCCTATTGTCTGTCATATATCCGATGAATAGATCATCGGTGGAATATTCTAGGTGGTTTGCTTGAATAATTTTTGAAATTCACTTTTGTATAACATTCAGATTTTCAAGATGTGCGTCATTCACTCCTCCCCAGTACAGAATTCTGAAGGAAAGAAGAGACTGCAGTCTGCACCAAGGATTAGTAGATTATTTTGAGTTGGGGTATATCGAATAATTATTTTTTAGATACCTGAACCTTGATGACAGTTCTTCGATTTTCTCTACGTTGTTTTTTGGTTTGATTCTGCAACCAGTTAAACATTTAGATGTTTATCAATAATCGGCACGTACAGTGTTTTTTGTTACAATAAAAAATTCCTATTTCTTATGATATATTGTTTTATTGGGAATGTTCTGGTTGTTGGAAAGAATGCATGCAGATCATTTCATTGAGAGTAGACTAATGAAAGTGTCTCCATAAATGAGCTCTGAAACATAGATGCAATATCTAACATTTATTTGTCAAATAAGTATATATTCGTGTTTGGTCATTCTTGTAGGTGGGTAAATGTTGATTTTTGTGGTATTTGAAATGAAAAAATAAATTCTTGTAGATACTTCATATTGTCTTCAAAATATCCTCCAGCTAACCCAAACCCCGGTTTATCCGCAAGGTCACACCGGAAATATCTGTCAACTTCAATTCCTAGGCATTTTATAGACTCAGCTCCATCGTCAATTTTTATGTTTCCCACATTTTGTAGATGACTCGCATATGACACAAATGGTGAATACTTAGTTTTTCCACTTTCAAGATAAGTTTGTTCAATTGGAACCATTTGCTCATAATTCTCAAGTTATTTTCTGCTATTATTTTAACCTCATCCTACTTTTTCGCTCTGTATATGATGGCGGTGATATCTGCAAAACTGATAATTTTCCTTTCATTCATCATTGTCGATGGACTATTCGCGTATTTTGTAGATAGTAGGTGTCCTAACACAGTTCCTTGTGGTACACCATGAATAATAATAAGAGTTTCGCTGTTTGCATCATCTATGTTCAGCTATTAATTGTTGAGGTTCAGTGAAATACTTTTTCATGAGGTTGTATGCATTACCCCTGATCCCATATGTTTCAAGTTTTTCCGTCAATCTTTCATGACGCACAGTATCGAATGCTTTTGGTTTGGAATATCCACCTGTAGATATGTTTCGAGAGTCTTCTCTCTTATCAGTACTGTTCGTGGAAATGAGAATGCTGAAAATACTAAAAGTTGAGATATCCTGTTCCTTTATTGTTTGAAGCAAATACTGAGGAAGTATTTTGATTCGCTGTTAGCTACAGAAGAATTGTGGATGAAATCAACACCCCACTTTGGAATAGAAACTCTTCATCATAAACAAACATGCGTAGTTTTTCGTATAATCAAAATAATCTGTAATGTCTTATGTGATTAAAATGGAGGAATTGAGCTCTCATTTCACTTCATTACTGCCTTTTCCAGTCTATCATAACGGAAACACTTTTCATTCTGAAATATCCAGATAAGGCAATACTCTATAAAATTGATTCCTCTGACGAATCCCACAAAAGGCACCGGGGCATGAGATTTCTTTTAGCGAATGAAAATTGTTATTTGTGAAAGGAACGTTTTTTCATTCGTTTTTAACACAAAGAAAAGAGAGTATCGAATCTGAACGTCGATATAACGAAAAATACACAAAACTGAATAAGTTATAGGCACAATTGTGTGATGCAAAGCTTTCAGTTCCCGGTTAATATTTCATTTCCCAAATGGGAGTTTGGGGTTCAAAGCATGAATGGAAGGAATGTTCTTTTTAGAAAAACCTTAAATAAATAGGAAGTCTTGAAATACAATAAATAGGAAGGTGTGAAAAAAAGCGTTTATTGTCCAAACAGGGCAAGCCTCAATTACAGGACAGCGATACATTATAATTTATGATTGTGAAATACTTTTATCAGAGATAACATTTGTTTTTGTTATAAATAATTTGCTTGATCTTTGTTATGAATGTATTTATGTATTTATAGGTTGATTAAATACATCGGTTTCTTCACTCAAGTTGTTGAATTTGTTACAGATTGCATAAAAAGGTGATTCGGCATAGACGTTGGTTCAAGGTGTAGGAAGGTAGAAACAGTTTGCATTTCTTCTCAATATAGGAGGTACTCGAAAATTCAGCATTGGTAATAGCTCAGGACAATCTTTTTGATAGTTAATAAGTAAACAAATAAACATGAATGATATATTCTCCAATCATTGAGTGATTAGAGGTTGAATCTGTTGAGAAAAAATTTCATTGTCTATGCCTTGTTCAGGGTAAAGTCAATCCAATTCATAAACGCACGGTGAATGGATTCAAGCTGTTGTGCTAGAGATTCGTAATATGGAGACCAAATCAGGCATCCATATTCAAATCGTGTTCTTACATATGAAGTGTATAAAGAGCGTTAGCATTGTTTGTTGGTGATGTCTTTGCAGTTTCTATAAAAAATGAATACTAGCATTAATTTTGCTGTTGATGTTATTTTATTAATATGTAGGGTAAAGTTATGTTTGTGGCCAAATACTATTCCAAGATCTTTCATTTGCCTAGGCAACATTTATGCATGGGATCTATATCACCTTGAAAGGGTATGCAGTCCTCAGGGTATTAAATTACTTCGAACAATTCAAGATCATCTGCTTATATTGTCGCATATATCGTTAATAAAGAGGGAACATAAAAGGGGTTTGAGATTGCTTCCCCGTGGGGCCCACTGGTAGCCATAAATTCATACTATTTGAAGCCTCTATACTGTACAATTTGCAACTGGTTGGATGAATGGATTTGATCAATATCAAATACGAATTGATTGAGTTTTTCTATCAAAATAATATGGTCTATTTTGTCGAATGCTTTCGAAAAATCGGTGTATGCAGTTGTTCATCGATTGCATTGCTCATTGTATGTGTGAATGAAGCACATTACATTTGTGATTTATGGAATCATGTTGCTCAGTTCCTATATTTTTAACAAGTGGAAATATTCGGTTGAATATACATATTTCGAAGACCTTCGAAAAATTGGGAATTAGCGATATTGGTCTATAGTTGAATATACAGGGTGTAATTTAAATGATGTCATAAATTCCAGGTGGTGATTCCTTGCCATATTTCATGACGAAAATTTCATGTAGAAGTGTGTCCTAACTCGCTTAGTTTCCGAGATACGGGGTGTCACAGTTTCATTTAAAAATCGGCATTTCATCAATTACTCAAAAGTCATTTTAACAATTCTGATGCAGTACCAAAGAGGTTTATTTTCATGAAATTATACTTCAAATTATAAGTGGCAGATGGTTGCCTGATTGATATTTATAGTAAAAATCATTGTACGGCACTGTTTTTCCCTAAGTTTCATATTTTTTGAGAAAAAAAATAATTAAAAAATTCAAATCAAAGTTATTGGCGTAGGAGTGGTGGTTATGCACCATCAAAATTCAGAAAGTTGTGTGAATTATCGTTTTTTCAGTTACTTACTCCATATTTCTTTGAAATTCTATTTAATTTTATGCACAAATGTGTTGTCAAGTTTTGATAGAAACAGTTGACAATAATGGGGCCAGGAACACAACAAACAACCAGTCCATCAACGACGAAACCACTAAAAGAATTCATGTAGAAATGAATTAATTAAGGAAATCTATTGATTGATAAGGTGTTGCTATTTCAAATTCACCGCATTATAAGAGAATTGTATTTTCAAATGTTTAATTTGATAAAAATTTTAAACACAGAGAAAAACAGTGGCGTACAATGATTTTTACCATATTTATCAATCAGGTGACCCTTCGCTGCTTATAATTTGAGATCTAACCTCATGAAAACAAGCCCCTTGTAACTGCCAATACACACACCAGGTTTCAGAAAAATCGGCGAAAAGAATTTTGAGTAATTAATAATTAACCGATTTTTTATTAAAATTTTGACACTCCCTCTCTTGAAAACAAAGCAAGTTAGGACATACGTTTATATGAACTTTTATTCATAAAATTTGACAAGGAATCACCACCTGAAATTAATGACATCATCTAAATTACACCCTGTGTCGTTTTTCAATCCTGACTTGAAGTTTGGGCAATTGGTAGATAGTTTCAATACGCCTGGAAATGAATTTGATTTCATTGCAAAACTGAAAATGAGCGGTTTCGAAAATTCATAGGCATAGTCGCTTACCACGTAACTGGAAATTCAAATGTTAATCTGAACAGACTGTATATGATTTCCATTCGCTGTTGTCAAATGGTCCTACGATAACTCCATCCCCTACTAAGAAATTAGGCACAGCGCCATCTACAGCACCCACAGAAAGCATTCTGACATTATGGGTCTTGACTGCAGCATATGGAATGAATAATCATTTCACAAGTTGATTTGAGCTTACTCGGTGAAAGGTTATTGGAATTAATAAAACATTTTCATTTGGTGAAATTATGGCCTTCCAATTCCATATGAGAATTATTCATTTACTTCACACGCTGGAATAATTCAATATTGATGTTTTACGTATATTTATTTGAATCGTGATTCAGAACACATCCATGAATCTCAACTGAGTATACTAAAACTCTCAGACAACCAAATAGTGAGATAACTCTCTATAACAGAGCATTCTGAAAAATTACATTTTCAGATATAAAATAGTGGGCACTGAATAAACTGGAAGTTGATACCTACAGTTTCAAACAGAACAAACACTTCTATAAAATTTGGAAAAAAACAAAAGAAATATACGTTAATTTCCTTATTAGAATTCTTTATCGACAGCGAAACCTTATGTTCATTACCCTGAACATGAGTTGATAAGTTCCGAAACGTCGGCATGGGATCCTTAGTGGATTCAATTACTTACCCAACCTCAGCCAACTTTCCGTCACTTTAATTGGTAAGGTTAGTAAACATAAGCTGAAAGGAAAATGGAAAAGATAATAGAAAATTAGAAAATAGCTAATTCCAGGTATCACATTTGATGATTTCATTGCGTGTGGATCATCCAGAATTTTTTATTGGATTACGAGCCCGAATAAAAAATGTTTCAAAAAACTTGCAACGATGCATACTTTTTATCGCTGATAAATGACTCAGATGTCATTATGAAAATATGGTTTTATCTCTACAGGAGTTGATCGTCTACAATAACACTTTACCATTTAAAATATTCATTTAAAACGTCGAGCGCATTTTGAAACCTATAAAAAGTATCCTAGGGGCCAAGAGTTTTGTATTAGGTTTATGATCGAATTAAATAGAACCTTATCAAAGGTTGCAAAAATTATGTAAGTTTGTGGTCATTTCCAAAGAAGGTTAGATATAAAACAATACCTTGAAAACGATTTTCATCGAAAAGTTATTCATCGGTTTTCGGAAATTTTTTGGCCACCTCGGTCTCCAGATTTAACCCGACCAGATTTTTGCTTGTGAGGTTACTTAAAACAAAAAGTATATTTTCAAAGACAATTCTCAATGTAGGGAGAGGGAAATGAGGTAATAATGCTAATTACTATTACAAATTAATATTACTTTTATTGTAGTTGCTACTTTTATCCATAACATACTCTTTGTTCTCGAAATCATGAGAAGTTTCGAAGTTATGAAACATTGCTAAACTGTGGAATTGCGTAGGAAAATCAAAGCAAATTTGGAAAGTTCCTGAATCGTCTGATGAATAAAATGCTGATTCATTTTGCTCTCGCAGTGAAGAGTCAGAATATATTCGGGAGCGAAGCTGCACTCAGATAGTTTTCATAATTAGAGTTATATTAGAGAGAGTTCTTGAACACATTTTTATTCATGGGCAGATGAATATGATTGCGTATTTGATGTGATTATTAATTCTGAACATATTTTCACAAGTTTCGATATTGTCAAAAATAAAAGTACTTCCGTGGGAAATTTACGTTTTTGACAAAAGTCGTATGGGTACGACTGACAAATTTTGAGATTTGATTATTTAAAATTAGATTCTCGAAAATGCAGAAAATTATTTTTTTCTTAAGGAAATGATATGGCTTTCCATAAAACATTATTGCTGATGGTGATACTGAGCTTCATAATATCAACCCTTGACAATGTGAAATTGACTTCCCTGGAGAAAAGATATGTAGTCTTATAATCAAACGATTTCAGGGACTGCCAAATTCTTTTCCATTTTCTCCATTTCTCATATTTGACTATCGTAATCCACAACAGAAACATTTGCATCAAATATTCGAGATTACTCAAGATTAGAAAGGTTTTGCAAACATCCATGAAATGAAATCTGTTTGAAACTGATTGGATTTTTTTAGACTTATTCTAGGCATTGCTGAGTGGAAAATATTTCTCAGTCGCGAAGCATTACGAATAAAACGGCAAATTTATTTCTTCTACAAGTTTAATAGGACTTCTAGCTAGCTCAAAGCTGAATCGCTTCAAACACATGGCTTCGTGAAATGAATATATTACCAACGAATTACGTGAGAGAATCTTGCGTCATGGCAGATGTTTTCATCTAGGAGGAAAACTTATTTTCGTATAATCTGTCAAGGGCGCAAAGTATTCTCGAAACATTAATTGAAATGGAAAAGGAAATCGACAGCAATCAAGAATTCCACGTCTTCCCTGTTAGACGAGGAAAAATTTATAATAAATATGGCCGATTTGAATAACTGTTTTCACTAGTTTGTTCAAAAGAGCATGATTGTATATTCGCCAGAATAAAAATGTGACCTATCAAAAGAATTGATGTGATAACCATCCTTAGATTTTTGACTTCTGTCAATGATCATAGGGATTATGGAATGTGAAATTCCAGTGATCCATTCCAGCATACATATTTCTCTGTCAGATTTGACCTGGTGTGATTTTTTGTATAACATTCAGTATACGTCCACAAAAAAGTAATATTAGCTGCTTCGTGGTATATTCTTTATTAATAATAATAATAAATAATAAATCTTTAATAAATCCTTTCAGATCACAATATGATATAGGATACGTCAGTAAAATCAGATAAAATCATCCAATGAAAAAAGAAAATATGTATAAACAAATTATCCACGGTAGCACAAATCTATCACAAGTAAATATGTATAATCAAATTATCCACGGTAACACAAAACGATTACAAGTAAATATGTATAAACAAATTATCCATGGTAATACAAAATTTTCACATTTTTAAAAACTTTGTTAAAATAAAACAAAATCAGTTCACTGAACATCTTACTAATTAAAACAACCAGTTGAGTTAGAATTAGATTGGTCTCACCTACCAAGATATTCATCAACACTGTAAAAACAACTCTTGAGAAGGAATTCTTTGAGTTTGGTTTTGAAACTTTTTTCTATTGTATCCTCTCTTATATCTACAGGAAGATTATTGAAAAATGTCACTCCTGCATGGGATGGACAATTTTCAAACGATTTTGTTTTATGCTTTTGGGCTTTAACTATTTTCCCGTATCTGGTGGGATAAGTGTGCATATCTGAGTCTCGATTATAATTGTTTATATTCTTTTTCATTGACAACACGCATTTATATATATATATATATATATATATATATATATATATATATATATATATATATATACATGGTAGACACATAATTCTGTAATCAATAAAATATTGTTTACAGGAATCTCTATAGCCCAGGTTAAATATCAAACGTATGACCCTTTTTCGTGAAACAAATATTTTATTCACACTGGTAGAGCAACCCCACAAAACAATATTGTATGAAATATGAGAATGTACAATTGCATAATATACATTAAGGAGTTGATCTAGATTCAGAGTTGATTTCAATTGTCTTATTGCGTAGTATCCACTATTGACCTTTTTACTTACATGGCTTATACTTGATTCGAACGTCATTCTACTATCAATATAAGTACCAAGAAATCTAGAGCTAATTGACGATTCGATATATTCGTTGGTTGGCAACGAATATATCGAATCGTCACACGAAAATTATTAATTTTTCTTTCATTTCTGAACAAGAACTGCATGAGTACTGTTTTACTAGAGTTCACGATCAGAGAGTTTTTGTAACACCAGGTAGTAAATTCATCAGACAGCTCATTTAGCTTCTGTTGCAGTTCTGCAGGATTGTCAGAATCAGCTGCAAGTGTAGTATCATCAGCGTATAAAACAACATGTGTGCGTTGATATCAACTCTTTATCTTCGCTTTCGTGAATAAATTATTATTATTATTAAACCAGATATGAAATGTCAAATTTTAAATGTATTAGTGATGTTTCGAAACTCCATATTTTTCATAACTTCCTGTTTAATTACATTGAGTTGATGCCTTTTTACGTATGAATTTCAAAATTGTTCAATATCAAGTGTAAATGATTTTGTCCACTTTTGTCGACTAATTTCTTCCTCCTATAAATAGGACGTCTAGTCGGCAACTTTTTCTAATTTGGAGACTGGCATTATGAAAATTCAATTTTTTGTTTCAACCTCAACGACTCTTCTTCTCCCATGGGGACCAGGAAATACTCCCACTACTCCAGATGCCATGAATCATATCGTAATGAATCTAGCCTTACCGTTTCTAAACCAATTCATTTGTAGACATAAAATCTAACTTCTAATCATATCACAATTTATTACACTATTATATTTCAAACCAGACTGTTTACGCTGAACTCTAACTGTATCTTTCCTCTATGGAATCGGCTCTCTATTTAAATCCAAGAAGGTCACTTTTCGAGATGGTTTTCGACAGCTGAGATTATTTACCAGCTGTTTGACCGCTCGCTTTTAGATGGCTCGGCCTGTTCTAGAAAATGCCAGCTGACATTTCGAAGCAATGACTCATCTTTGTTTATGGAAATACGGTGAGATGAGCTATGCAAATGAAGCGACAGGTCTTGTTTCAATTCGTTACAATATTATATTCCATGACAATAACATCATTTTCTTTGACAAGTTGATTATTTATGTACCAACGGATTATTTTTGAGAATTTCGAGTGTACTCTTTCTCCCATCTCTTTCAGTTTTCACTAGTGAGTTTCTGTACTTTCTTCCATGCTTTATGCCAGTCATAATTTGAGGAATTGTAGGATGTCAGCCCCTCTGAATCATCAACAGGATCTGTTAAAATCGTCATGATGGGTCTTGTATCAACACATCCGAATGGCAGACTAGGGTAAGCACAGGTTCGTCTAGAGCTTTTTTGAATTCTTCCGAAGCACCTCGTATATTTGATCTGTCATCTGCAAATATCTGATTTGGTTTACCACTTCTTGCAATCATCCTTCTGATTGTCATGATAGTTTAATCTGTAGTCAAATCACCTGATATTTTCAAGTGGAAGGCTCTGATTGACAAACATCTTGAAATAAATCCTCATCCTTCTACAGAAACTGAAATTGATACAAGCAAAATTTCCATGCCATGAAATGTAAAAAGTTTCAAGCTCGGCCTAGGTCTTTCAGCTGGCATTTGTTTCATAAGAGGAATCATACATAGACTACGGATTTTTCAATCTACAAAATTGGAAAATTGAAAAAACTGATTTTTCCACTGATCTGTCATCGACGATCCAATATCTATGTCTGGATTTATTGAAAATGGTTTCAACTTCCTGATAGACCGGGGGATGGTGACAGATTTTGAGTCACGATTTTAGTCAGTATGCCTTTTGGAGGACAGTATTGTCTGTATTTCCTCATGATAATAAGGCTGGAATAAAAGAGTCGTCCTGGGTTCTTCCTAAAAAAAAATTATTAATTATTTGTTCGAAAAATATTTGTTTCGCTACGATTTCAATCAGGCTGCTATGTGTTTTGTAATGAAATAACGAAAATAAAATACTCAGAAAACCATTGGCATACCGTTAGGGCGGGTCCGAAGGGTTAGTATGGTCACGTGAATTTGTATGAGAATGAGGAAATTTTCCGTGTTTTTAAACAGGCTGCCACTGATAAGTATACAAGTTATTGTTCTGAAACTGCTTTAAAAAAGATGGCATACTGAATGCGTATGCCTAAGTACTGTTAGCAAAAATTTTGAACAGGTATGGAATAACATTCCGTGATTTTAGTCAGTATGCCATTCCATTTTCATTAAGTTTATGGTAATGTAAGATGTATATGAAATTGACATATGGTTTGAGAGAGTAAAAATTACAGGCATACGCAAAAAAAATTGCAAAATGTAAACAAAAATTTCCGCCATTTTAAGCAGTATGCCTTTCTGTTTATATGATGTACATGGTGCATGTAGTTTGAATAACAAAAGGCATACCTATCGATAAGGTCCAAGTTTGTCAAAAATATGAAAAGTGATTCAAGATAGAGATAACCTGATGTGTAAGAGAAACGTGATAATTTTTGTCTTTTTCAGCATGACACCTTTCTGTTTTTATTATAATCATGGTATATGTAGGTGGAATAACATACGACACACCAATATGTAAAGTCTAAGAGTTCGGAAAATATTAAAAAAGGATGCAAATATAGAGGAAACCGATGTGAGAGAAACATAAATTTGTTTGTGTTTTAAGCTGTATAACCTTCCGGTATCATGATGATCATGGTATATGTAGGTGGAATAACAAATCGCACATCGATTGATGAGGACTAAGGTTTATAAAAACCAAGAATAAAAGAGGTATTTATGAAAATTGAGTTTATTGGAAACGAAACACTTTTAAATCATAACTATATTATAGAGTAATTATTGTTTTTCATCATTGGACAACACCTATTATAACGTCATAAGAAAAAACACATATTCCACATATTTATCAAAATTGAGATATATCATTTAGGGGCTTATATAGGCCTTTTCAACAATCCATTACCGGGAGAAGCTGAGACTAGAGCAGAAGTTTGTTTCTTCAATAAAATATCGTTTTCAGAATTATGAATTTATAGGACAAAAATTTCAATTATTTTTATTTATTGTGTCCGTAGTAGGTATGTGGGATCGATGAATAAAAGTGAGATCAACTTTTTTTAGAAAAAAAAAAATCACATTTCGAATAGTTTTTCCTCAAATATATATGTTCCTTTGGTAAATCTGAATAGGAATTATATATTTGTCAGCTTTACCGCGGTACATCTAAACAAATTATGTATTTGATAGCATTTCCGCAGGAGTGCGGAAAATACTTTCTGTGAGACTGTACAGTGCGATATGCTTTACTTTCTCATGTAGTCGTAGGAAAATTCAGTTCCAGCATTATTTTTGAAGTCACGATTGAGACATAATAAAAATAGCGTATGATGGTGAAGAAGTGCCTTCAGAGCACTCGCAACGTTCAAACTCGTGGCGGCATATGAGTTTATGATAAAAACTGTTAAGAAAAAAAAAACAGATTACGTTCAATTTAATTCAAAAACTAAGTCGTAGACAAACTATACTGTACAAAAATATACAAATGAAACAGAAGCCACATATAACGGTCCTGCGATAGGGGACCAACATGGCAATGTCGGAAAATCGAAATAGTAAGAAAGTTTTATTGCATTTTTTAATGTAACAAACCCGAGCTACTTGTATGTCATTTTTATTTTAACGAAGTGAATCACTAACTTTTTTCATAAACCAAGAGGCATACTGATTAAAAATACATGTTGTTTTTTTCATAATTTTGCAACTTTTTTTACAATTTTTTATATAGAAAACTCGCACAACTTGTATGCCATTTCTAATTTCATCTCCATATACCATGGCAATAATGAAAACAGACAGGCATACTGCTTAAAAACATGGAATTTTTTAAATCTATTTTGCAACTTCATTTAATTTTTTTAGTATGACGATCCCGCACAACTCGTATGCCATGTTACATATCAACAATTCAGGAGACAAACTTTATATTAGAACAAATTTTGTGCTGATTAAAATCACGGAATGTTATTCCATACCTGTTCAAAATTTTTGCAAAATTAACAGTACTTAGGCATACGCATTCAATATGCCATCTTTTTTTTAAGCAGTTTCAGAACAATAACTTGTATACTTATCAGTGGCAGCCTGTTTGAAAACACGAAAAATTTACTTATTCTCATACAAATTCACGTGACCATACCAACCCTTCGGACCCGCCCTAACGGTATGCCAATGGTTTTTTGAGTATTTTATTTTCGTTATTTCATTACAAAACACATAGCAACCTGATTAAAATCGTAGCGAAACACATATATTTCGAACAAATGATTAATAATTTTTTTTTAGGAAGAACCCAGGACGACTCTTTTATTCCTGCCTTATTATCATGAGGAAATACAGACAACACTGTCCTTCAAAAGACATACTGAGTAAAATCGTGTCTCAAAATCTGTCACCACCCCCCGGTCTATGAGGTCCAACTTTCTCGTATATTTTATTTAAATAAATCGCATCAACCTAAATGGTTACTAGCGAGCAGTATTTTAACAGTGTAGAAGATAATAATTATTAACAATATTTATTTTGTACTGGTGTTATAGTATTTATATAATGTTCCATTGACTTCAGAAAGGCTAGGACTTCACTGAACAAACATTTTGGTCCTAGTATGGAACACAGTGGACCTGAGATATTGCAGGAGGTTATTTGTATGGTGAGTAGGGGGCATTCGACGAAGAGATGCTTGATGATGATCTTCATGTTGCAAGCTTCACATGTTGGTTCTGGTCCGTTCTCAAGTAAAAAATCATGAGCGAAGCGTATGTGACCGAGGCGTAGGCGAGTAAGAAGTACTTGGTCCCTCCTGTTTTCGGGTAAAAGTTGCCACGGTTTCGAAGAACATTTCACTTCACGAAGTTTCGATGTAGATGTATGCCATTTTTCCTGCCATGCTGTTTCCAAGGATTTTTTTTTATCGTAGTTCAAATCTCACTTGTCGCTACCAAAGATACTATTTCAGAGTTTTCACTGGTTACGGCTACTTTGGCTATCTTGTCTGCATCTTCGTTACCGACTATTTCTATATGTGATGTTATCCAAACAAATTCAATTTCTTTGTTCTTGGATTCTGCTTCGTGGAGTTTAGTTTTTTTTCTGACTACGAGTTGGTTTGTGGGGTATATTTCTTGTATGGATTCGAGTGATCTGAATGAGTCCGTTAGCTTGAGGAAGCTTTGATTACTCGATGAGGTAATGAATAATACCTCTTCTTGCAAGCATCCTTCTGATTGTCATGATAGCTGAATTTGTACTCATACCATCTGATATTTCCAAGTGGACGGCTCTGATTGACAAGCATCTTGAAATAACGCCCTATCTTTCGTCCTACAGAAACTGATCCGAAAAGTCTATGCCATGAAATCTAACAGGTTTCATGTTCGGCTTAGGTCTTTCAGTTGACATTTGTTCCATAAGAGGAATCATAGACTACGGATTTTTCAATTTACAAAATTAGAAAATTGAAAAAACAGATTTTTTTACTGGTCTGTCATCGATGATACAATATCTTTGTATGGATTTATTGAAAACAGTTTCAGTTCCCTGAGGTCCAAATTTCTCTTGTATGAGGAAAGGTATTGTAAATTGGTGTTTTTAGGATTGGTGGTCATTTTGTTGATTCCCTCATAGTTGTATCCAAGTCTGTTCGTCCTCCCAGTACCATTATACTTCTTTCATGTAGCATCAATGTTCTCCATCGGCTGCTAATTGGTTTTGGCAATTCAACTCTTCTGGAAAACTAACTTGCTAGCATTTTTGTATCCATATAGTTGCAGCTCCATTTCTGTCCTCCATACATGATCTCTCAGAAGAATTTTGTTGTCTTGGGAAAATTTTTCAACATCAGTTCAATATGTCTTTTTTTAACGGTTGTAATATTTTCACTTTCGATAATTTCATAATTACTTCCGAGCAAATTGTCGATGTAATAAAAATGACACGAATACACAAATCATAACACAGAATTTTCGTGAAATCCTACATCAACATCAAGATTTCATAGAAATATACACAGATGCATCCAAATCAAATCTATGAGTTGGAGCAGCAGTAGTAACACCTCAAAATATACTAACCTATAAGCTACCAGAAACCAATACAATTCTCACAGGAGAACATTTTGCAATCCTGCAAGCATTACGTTTCGCAAAATCTAATATCTCCAATAAATACATCATTATATCAGATTCACTAAGCTCTTTACACTTGCTCCGTCAAATATATGTTCACCACCCAATAGGAAAACTGATCAAAAGGGAACTTCACGAAATTTAAGCACTGAACAAAGAAGTGGTATTACTTTGGGTTCCTTCCCATATAGGAATAACTGGGAACGAAACAGCTGATATGAGTTCAAGAGAGGCAGTCAACAACCCTAATCAAGTAGCGTTGCAACACACTCCTTCGATCGACATGAAATCTTATATCAAGAACAAGATCATGAACAATTGGAACACTCAGTGGCAGACGTCTCAATCAAAACTACGAGAAATCAAGTCAAACGATGGACTGCGGAAGTATCATGAAATCAACAGGAGAAAACAGGTATTAATGTCTAGACTCCGTTTAGGACACACGAGGATCACCCACGAATACTTTATATCTGGACAAAATGAACCAACTTGTGATATCTGTGAAGTTCGGCTAACAGCGAAACATATTATTGTGCAATGTCCCATGTTACAAATCGAGAGAGACTTATTCAACATCTCCCATAATTTACAAGAAATGTTAGACTATAGTAATACCAACAAAATCATACAATTTTTGCCATGCTTTAGATATGACTAAGAAATTATAATTATATTTCATCTACTCCACCGCTAATGACCCAATGGGTTGATGCGGTTATTTCTAATAAAAAAAAAAATTGTCGATGTGCTGGACATTGCACCAGTGACTCCTAGCATGGCCAGTCTTTGTAAGCTAGCTAACCTCCCGTTGGCTTTCTATTTCGTTCTATTCCAGTAATAGTCTGGTCTACAAGAACTATTATGGTAAATTTTCTTCAAGGGCACCGAAAATCATGATCTATGGCTCATTCGATTCGGAATTTAAAAAATTAGAAGATGCGCCGGCAAAAATTGCAAAAGTTATAAACAATTTATTTAAAAAAAGGTGGAGGGTTTGGTTTTTTGCAAATATCTCGAATACTATTAAAGATATCCAAAAGTTGAAGAAAGATCCTGAAAAGAGGAAATTTTCTAAAAAAGGTTTCACCTCCGAGAACTCTACCACCAATATTTAGAATTTTAATTTAGAGGCGAAAATAGCCCTAAAAGCAGATGATGCAAGTCCCGCGTGTAATGACTGATACGGACCCTTGAACAATAAAAATAATTTTAACCCATTAGATATTAATATTGAGAAATAAAAGAATTCCCTCCCCTGTTAGGCACTTGAATTAACAAAAACCTGGATAAACATTTTTTGCCGTCATTATTTTATTACATATGCTTTTGTTAAATAACTAGTTTTCAAAAGTTTCAAATTTACATACAAACCCTGATAATTTTTAAACCAAGAACCTCAAATCTGTTTCACTCCTTGGAGCTGTTCTTGAAAGGCTTTGAAAAAAAAAACATTTTGGAAAAATTGAAAAATGTCGATTTTCCACTTTGTTATTTACAATCCAAGAGACTAAAAAATGAAAAATGCAAATAAAGCTATGAAAAATTATAATTTTTTTAATATTCCAGTTATTTCGTATTTTAGTTATTTGAATTTACATAAAAATGATTTTTAAAACTTTCTAACTCTGATTGTTTAAATAATTGTTATAAACAAATGCGTTGGTTATAAGGTATTTGAATTTTTTGTTTTTGGAATTTTAATCAGCAATAAATATTATGATCTTTAGGAACAAAATCATTTCTTAAAAAGAAATGTATTGCTTAAAAACGCATTTGTTGATTAACAATTTTTTTTGATACCAAATATTAATATTAAGGAACCATTTTTTTCAATCATAATTTCCATTGCTCTTCGATTTTTTGTTTTGAACAAATACATTTTCATGATACAATTTTTTTTAAATAGGAACTGCAAAAATAACAAAAACAACCATGTGTTATTTGTTGTGTAAAAGAAATTGTACTATTTTCAACATAATTTTAAATGAATGGGGAGTTTGTGTCTGTGATATAAATATAATAGAGGTTTGCGGCATTCAGACAGATTTTTAAAATTCCAGAAAAAAGATTCTGCTGAATATCGCTATGTCGACGACGCTAGGTGTGAAAGGTAAATAGGATCTTGATGATCATTGGAAGCGAATGAGTTCCCCACTAATAGCTAACTTTTCCAACACCTACAAACGCCGTAGTTTGTAAGTGACATTACTAACATCAAAAATTCTAGGAAAAAGCGGTATCCCGATTTGCAGATGGAACGCATGTCTCGGTAGCTCAGTTGGTAGAGCACCAAACCGGCAATCTGGAGGTCGTCGGTTCGAATTCTGCTCGAGGAAAATCTTTTTTCTGGAATTTTAAAAATCTGTCTGAATGCCGCAAACCTCTGTTATATAATTTTAAATATTTTTTATTTTTACGTTTGGTGTTTCCTCGTAACTCTCAATCATTGTTATCAAAATAACTCATAAACAAATGGAGATAGGACTAAGACACTTCAGGTCTCTTTAGGATGGAAGGTTTTCTTATTTTTTGCAGAATTTAAACAAAAATTGTATCGTGAAAATTCATTTGTTTATAACAAATTGTTTATTGAATAAACAAAAAATAAATATGAATAGACATTTTTTAGATCATCAAAGAGCAATGGAAATTACGACTTAAAAAAAATGGTTCCTTAATTTTCATATTTGGTAGCAAAAAAATTGTTAATCAACAAATGCGTTTTCAAGCAATAATTTTTTTTTTAGAAATGATTTTGTTCTTAAAGATCGTAATATTTATTGCTGATTAAAATTCCAAAAACAAAAATTCAAATAACTTATAAACAATGCATTTGTTGATAACAATTATTTAAAGGGCGGGGATTAGCGCAGTGGTTAAGCGCTCGCCTGGTAATCGAGAGATTGCAGGTTCGATTCCCAGACGGTGCGATCTTTTTTCATTTTCAGATGTGAAAGTCTGAATGACTGAGGCTCGTGTCGGCTGGGAATAATCCTCCACGATTCACTGTTGCGTTAAAAATTAACAGTGCTGCTCCTAAAGTGGCGTATGGAGTTAGTAACAAGGCCTATCCAGAACACATGGCTAATGACCATAGCAGTCGATGCCAAAACACCAAGGAAAAAAAAAAAACAATTATTTAAACAATCAGAGTAAGAAATTAAAAAAAAAATCATTTTGATGTAACTTTAAATAATAAAATACGAACAAATTGGAATATTAAAAAATTTTTCACAACTTTATTTGCATTTTTTATTTTTTGTCTCTTACATTGTTAATAACAAAGTGGAAAATCAACATTTGTCAATTTTTTCAATGGGGATCTTTTTTAAAGCCTTTCAAGAATAGCTCCAAGAAGTAAAACAAATTAGAGGTTTTTAGTATAACAATTATCAGGGTTTGTATGTAAAGAACCGCGCACCATTCTTATGGGAAATGGGTCCCAGCGAAATTCGATGAATTTTTGATATGATATAGTTCAAGTCAAGCTGATCAAAAGTGTCCATGGGCCCAACCCAATGCTATGGTTAGTTTTCGAGATACAGGGTGTCAAAGTTGGTTAGTGGCCATTTCTTTAAAGTATTATTGCTTTCAGGAAAACATCTTAAATAAAAATGTTTTCCGCGATGAATATTGCTTGCCCGTAAAGCAATACTTTTAGACTGGTTTTTGATAAAAATATTGTTGGATACAGGGTGAGTCCAGCATTATTCAAAATGAAATTCTCATTCGACCCTATAAAATGAAGATGTGATCAAACCAAGTAACACACTGAAATGTTCATCATTTGAATATGTCAAAATTGATAAATTCAACATTTTGTACAGGGTGAATCAAGAAGTGACAGTTTTTCTGCTGACATTTTGAAACTTTTGAAACTTTTGCCGGCGCACCTTCAAATTCTTCAAAAAGTTTCTTGAGGTCATTCCGAATCGAATGAGCCCTAGATCATAACTTTCGGTGCCCTTGAAGAGAAATTCACTAAAATAGTTTTTGTAGACTAGACTTTATGTAACCTTTTAATTATCATCAGTTTCTTCGGAATGGAATACTCATCAATCAATACCGCTTGGTGCTTTCATAAATTCTTCTCAATCTGTCATATTAACTGTGGAATTTTTAACAAAAGCTACGTTATTCTCAGAAGGGGCTTTGGCTAAAAACAACTGACATTTTCATTTTAAAGATATGCTAATGTAACGAAGGTATTTTACTCAGTTGATGAATCATATGGAAAACATCAGCAATATAAAATTCACTTTACAAAAAATGCAGTCCATTCAACCTGGAAACCCTCGCACCATCTTGCAAGTCTGCAGAATTTCCCATCGCTATTTCTCTCGCGATTTGAATCTCATTTCGATTCAAATATATTCCACTACGCTGGTGCTTCCAGACGGTAGACAGTTCAGGAGTGTTAGTGCATTTTTCGATCAACAGTTTAATAAAACATGAAGGTAAATGATCCCTTGAACTCTCATCTAGGGCGTTGAAAGAAGTTATACATCAGAATATATTTGCGAGGGTTGGCAAATGATATTCGGAATGGTAATCAGGAATTCCTATCAAGCCATATATCGAGTGGGATTGTGAAGAGTTTTTTTCAAGTTGAGCCAATGTTTGTTCGGAACGTCTTGTTATTTAGCAAATTATCAGTTATGTTTGAGGATTACTCATTATTCATGGCTATTTCCTAGTTGGCTTTTTGGATAATTATGATACTAAGGTAAATCATTATCCGATTGTATACAGAAACTGTTTTTTTTATGTAATCATAAAAATGCATAAGTTTGATTTTTGAGATTTAATGGGTATTGTTCAAAATTGTTTTTTCTCAATCTCGTCTTGAACTTGTTAAACATTATTTATAAATAATTTCTATTCCATACTTCTTTGCTCAAAACGAAACAAACTCGCTTTGATATAAAATCATGGACTCCTCATATCCAGGAGTTAGGGAAACAAAACTGTTGAAAAAATATGAAATCCTAATATTTTCTGGAACCTGGTTATCCCCTGCTTGGCTGCTCTGTTCCAAGACACAGTATGTGAAAAAAAAACAGAATTGTGAGAAAAACGAATTTTAGTATTTTTTTGCCATTCTGATGTGTTCAATGTTATTTTTTTAATTTTTAGGTAATGTGTTACAGTTCGCTATATGATTTTTTCTTCAGTCTCAACTTGAACGTAACTTCAGTTTTCGTAGATTTGGCACAAAATTGGTTTTGACATTCAATATGCAACATTTTCGTCCATTTTAAATTCCAGTATCTACAACGACAATGAAATGAAGTGTAGTATAGTGATGCAGGTAATATAATTTCATTGAATTCGAGGTAACACTTGCCATGCAACAACAGGACAGAATGATACATTTGAACTTTTATCTGTTCAGAGATACAAACGATTAGTTTCCTACAAAATATACAGGGTGATTCAAAAGTACTTCGACAAACTTCAGGAGGTGATTCCTGACAATATTCTAATATGAATTGCCCAAATAAATATATGTCCGGAAATGCTTCGTTTCCAAGATACAGGGTGTTGAAGTTTTATTTTTATTTTGGTTTTTTTCAAATAACTCTTGAAATACTGAACTTAATTAAACGAAACTTGGTAATAAGAGGTTTTTGAGGTGTCGATTTCGAACCTGATGATATTATTGCTCGTACTCGTAGGGGGCGCCACCTACACGTCTTTTTCTTTTTTGAAGATTCATATCTTTTTTGAGCGTACTTCTAGCACATTTTTCAGTAAAAAAATCGATTCCTCCATCATATCTACGTAAAAAAGCTACCCTTGTTAAAAGTCGCTGTAAGCAACCGTTTTCTAAATAATTGGACTTGAAAATTTCAAGTCAATTATTTGATAATCGATGCATTTTGAAGTTATTACCAATATTTTGCATTTTTCACAAGAATTCTTTGGAAAAGAATTTGACGTTTAAGTAAGTAGTTTTGTGACAGTTAAACGTTTTGTTGAAGTTTCCGTAAGTAGAAGTAGAAAACACTAATTTTGAAAAAATGGATTATTTAAACAGTAATGCTCATTTAGCCGATATGCATTTCGTTTATGGCCTTGCGGATGGCAAGCAAGACGTATTTACCAGGAGCGATTTCCTAATCGAGTACTGCCTTCAGCTCCAACATTTGCTAGTCTCCACCGTCGTTTGGCAGAAACAGGTAGCTTTAAGAGGGCAGCTGATATTATTGGAAGATCACGAGCAGTCCGAACCCCAGAATTGGAAGAAGCTGTTTTGAACGCTCTCGAGGAGAATCCAGAAACAAGTACAAGAATAATTGCTGAAGCTGTCAATTCTACTCAGTCCACAGTTTGGAGGATCATCCACGATCAACAGTTTTATCCATACCATATTCAAAGGGTACAAGCTCTTTTGCCACGAGACTTTCCCCAACGCATTACTATGTGTCAGTGGTTTTTGAGAAAATTGGCTGGAAATCGTCAATTTTTAAGATATGTACTCTTCACGGACGAGTCAAACTTCTCCCGAAATGCTATCACAAACTTTCATAACAACCATGTTTGGGCTCTCGAAAATCCGCATGCAGTTAGTGAAAGGCATTATCAGTATCAATTTTCTGTAAATGTATGGGCGGCAATAATTGATAATTTCTTGATAGGCGCAACATACAGACACTTTTTAGAAAATGAATTGCCGGGACTACTTCAGAATGTACCATTAGAAATTCGTATCCGCATGTGGTTTATGCATGATGGGGCTCCGGCCCATTTTAGCGTTGTAGCCAGGGAATTCCGTAACACAGTCTATCCAAATCGATGGATCGGTAGGGGTGTAGAAGAACCTAACCAGCCGTGGGCACCAAGGTCCCCAGATCTAAACCCGATAGATTTTTATTTTTGGGGACATTTGAAGTCACTAGTTTATAAAACTCCAGTAGCGGGTGTTAAATATGGAGATTTTAAAGAAATATGAGACTTTTTAATTGGAAAATTTATAACTTTTATTTGACGTTTTTTATAAACAATTGTCATTAAATTCAAAAGTAAACAACATTTGTTCTTTCATAACTACACGTAATACAGTGTGTTTGTTCAATATAAATCAGCAACTCCGCTGCAATGCTGCGAAACTCCTCGACTCTCAACATTCTCCCACCTTTTGCAATGTTGGATTGCAAAAATGATTAAAATCCATATCGATCGGGAGCTCTGACCAAACGTCCGGACCTGGTTGACACCGCTGGCTCATCATTTTCTTTCTTCTGTTTCTTCTGTGACGATAGGTCTTCGTTCTCCTCTTCATTTGGTAATCCTTCGTTAGGAAGTCCTTCGTTAGGCTGCTTTCCTCCAGAAGTTTCGCAATTTTTTGAATTGTATTTGTCTTGTGTGAGTTTGCCCTGTAAAATATCCGAGTCTTCACTGGATGTCGGAATTTCTAGTGGATATATCCTTTGATATGGACGTAAAATTTCACCTGAATGTATTTTGATTCGTGCTACTCTCGCAATGTTATCTTTTCCGGGATAAATTTCAAGAATTTTTCCAATTGGCCAAGCTATTCTTTTCGTGTTGTCGGATCCAACCAGGACTATATCACCAATGGCTAACTTGTCGCGCCTCCTTTGACCATAATGGACTAGCTTTGATAAATATTCATTCCTGAACCTTTCTCGAAGGTTTTCCCTCAGCTTCTGTAGGTATCTTAATCTCTTATTCATGTTTGTTTTACTTATTTCGTCTAAATCTGGCACCTCAGAGCTCTGGATACTTTGCAAAAAAGATGAAGGAGTTATTGGAACTAACTCTTCACAATCATCTGATGTATATGTGAGTGGACGTGAATTTATGAGCGCTTCACAGTCACAGAGTATTGTCATTAGCTCCTCGTAATCAACTGTCATCTTTCCCAAATTTCTTCTCAGCAGTTCCTTTACCATTCTCACGATTCGCTCCCACCATCCTCCCCACCAAGGTGCTGTTGGGACGTTAAATTTCCAGGTGATGCGTTGAACTGATGAGAATTTCAAAATTTCATTCCAATCCAAAGATTTCAATTGATTATTTGCTCCAACATAATTTGTTCCGTTATCAGAATATATCACTGACACCCTTCCTCTCCTAGCAATGAACCTCCTGAGAGCTTGAAGAAAAGCATCAGTTGAAAGAGATTTCACCAACTCGAAATGACACGCTCTATAAACAGCGCAGGTAAAAATGACAATCCATGCCTTCTCTCCACCTTTCAAATACAGAGGACCAGCATAATCTGTACCGGTTATTTCGAATGTGGCAGACATTTTCAATCTATCATTGGGAAGTGGCGCAAAAGGCGTTTCCAATGCTTTTGTTTTGAATCTTTTGCAAACTACACATTTGAAGATGACTTCTTTTACCATTTTCCTAGCTTTAATTATCCAGAATCTCTCGCGAAGTATTTTCAAAATGACTTGTACTCCAGCATGGCATGAAAGATTATGTCGTTCTTCTATCAGTTTCCTCACAATAATGTATTTATAGGGCAATATGATTGGGAATTTGAAAGAATGTGTATCGTCTGCGAAAACAAGCTTAGTTTTGACTCTTATCAAATCACTTTCATCTTTGAAAACAGACAGGTTAGAAATATCTTCCGAAGATGTGCCATTAAAACTTTCATTCTGTATAATTTTAATCAGACGTACTTCTGCTTCAGCAACTTCTTCATAAGTCAACTCATTTTCATATATTCTCATTCCACGACATTTTTTAGAAAAACGAATAATCCAAGCAATCATTCTGATTATTCGTGAGTATTTGGAGAAATAATTGAATCTGACAGAGGTAATATTTCCTTGATTAACTAGACTTGAAAGTGTATTCTTCCTAGATTCCTCGAGTGCATTTTCATCTGAAAATTCCTGATCTAACGAAGGCCAAAACTGTTTACTTTTATTAAGCCAATCGGGACCCTCCCACCATTTTGTTTCCAATAAACGTTTACAATTACATCCACGTGAAGGAAGGTCAGCAGCATTCATATCTCCTGGTACATGATGCCAATCATTAACATTCGAACTAGTACGTATTTCAGTCACCCGATTCATGACAAAAGTGGTCCAATTTGATTTTGTTTTGATCCACGTTAGTACAACTTTAGAATCACTCCAAAAATATGTATCCAAAGTTCGAAAATAATCAACCTGTATTATGAATTGATACAGTCTACATCCGATTACTCCCGCTAATAATTCTAATCTTGGCAATGTTACATTTTTTATAGGACTTATTCTCGATTTTGCCTGTAACAAGTGACTATAGACGAGTTCATCTTTCTCGATTCGAATAAAAATACAACTTGCATAAGCTGACTTGGAAGCGTCGCAGAAAATGTGCAATGAAACATTCTTTTGAGATGAGCTGATTCTGAATAGTGCACGGGGTATACTACATAATTGTAATAAATGAATTTGTTTCAACCACTTCTCAAAACTTTGAATGATATCTTCTGGCAATTTGGTATCCCAATTGATTTTTAACTTCCAAGTTTCTTGTAAAAGTAATTTTGGTACCAAAGTTATTGGACAAGTGAAACCAATTGGATCGAAGATACGTTGTGCTGCTGATAATAAACCCCTCTTTGTAGTTGGGACTTTCACTATTTCATTCAACACATGAACATCACAACACAATGTATCTTTTTCGATATCCCAATGCAATCCCAATACTGAAGTTTTACTTCCTTTAATTGGTAACTCTTCATCGTTTTCAATAAAGAATCTTGGACTATTATATATCCATCCCCTCAAATCAAATCCTGCAGATGACATCAACTTCTTAGATTGCTCTATGAATGTTGAAAGCTCTTCCGGGTTATTCACACTGGTGACACAGTTATCCACGTAGAAAGAGTTCAACAATTTTTGGGAGATTTTTTTTGGAGAATTCAGTGGCCCTTTCTAAGTGATATGAAAGTGTAGCAGCCAGTAGAAATGGACTTGAAGATATACCAAAAACTACTCTTGTGTGTCTATAAATTTTGAGCTTTTTCATTGAAGAATCCTGCCACCAAAGAAACCTGAGTTTATCTCTATCTTCTGCGGCTATACTTATTTGTAAAAAAGCTTTCTTGATGTCGGAAATGACTCCAATCATGCCAATTCTGAATTTGAGAAGAATAATGGGAATGAGTTCAATCAAGTTGGGACCTTTCATTAAGCAACTATTCAAAGAAATACCATTTTTATCTATAGCAGATGCATCAAAGACTGGCCTAATTTTAGTTGTACAACTAGCTTCTTTCATTACTGGATGATGTGGTATGTAATGTTCTTTATTGCTCTCAACTGTGGATGTGATTTCTTCGATTATCCCTAACTTTTCCCATTCGTTGAAAACCTCATTATAATCTTGATATTTTCCTAAACTAATCAACCTTTTTGTTGTAGCCAAAAGCCTACTTTCTGCTATGGTTTTGTTATTTGACAATAGACGGTGACCTTCGATCCAAGGCAATTTTATTTCATACCTATTTTCATCATTGAATTTTATTGTTTCATTGAAATGTTTGATTGCCTCTGCTTCTAAAATTTCTCTTTTCTTTACTGAAACTGGATCGGTGATCCCCAAAATATCTAAGCTCCACAAATCAGATAATGTTATGTCGTTGAAGCAACAAAGGGTTTCAATTGAATTTTTCTGATGAAATGAACCTATTAGTGTCCACCCAAGATAAGTTTCTATGGCAACTAGATCATCAATTTTTTCTACTCTCCCAGTCAACAGTTTACCGTAAATATCGGCTCCAAGAAGTAAACTGATTTCATTTATATCTGGTTTTGTATCAAATACTATTATATTTTTCTGTTTCAACAAATTTATGACATGAACATTTTCTAGTCGCGGAACGAAACTGCATATTTTGTTCTGTTCTAAAGCCAATAATTTTAATTGAAAAGAACTATTCATATCTTCGATAGTAACATTGAATAATGCATGAGTTTCAGGAGTGAATTGTTTTCCGCCAAAAACACTCTGTACAATTGTTTCATCTCTGACCTTCTTTAGTTTCATATTCTTATCGCAATCAGAAAGAATATATGAACGTTGAGATGCGGAATCGAGCAATGCCCTAACAATTTTTGTACCAGACTTACTAACAAGTTTGACTGTCACAGTTTGTAATAATGTACCTGTAGTATTATGACTTATCAATACATTTTCTAAATTATCAGGCTCTCGAGATTTGGGAATATCTGGAATTTTGATTTCTTTTGCTTGTGATATCGATAAGTCACCACACAATATTGGAAAATGCCTTTTACCACATATTATACATTTTATGAATGCTTTACATCTTTTTATATTATGATTGGATTTCAAACATCCAAAACAAGCATTCTTTTTCTTGACAATTTCCTTTCTTTCTGCAATAGAAAGTGCTCGTGCTTTGATACAATCTTGGCTTGAATGTGAACTACCGTCACAAAATATACAAATATGAGCTTTCTTACCATGCTTCTCTGCAGAAAAAATCGTCGCAGCTGTGTATAAGTTTGGCTCACCTCCTTCCTGATTATATTTTTCCATAGATGGCTTGCTTCTTGTACAATTTTTCGATTCCTTCTCATTAACAAAACTCGTTCTGGCTAGACTAATTCGTTCTTCGCTTTCGACTTCAGATCGGAGAAAATCTAGTAAAATATTCAAATAATTAATCGATTTGTCCTTATCAATCGTTTTAAAATCTTTTAGGTTGATGTTACTACGATATCTCTCCCAAGCCCTCAAAGTTTCTTCAAGAAGAGCAGATTCAGCTAACGGGTACAACATGGCAGCATATTTATCACTCGTTACCCCTAATGATTCTAATGCTCTCAACTGGGTTTCTAATTTGTCGAATAAAGAAGCTAATGACATACCTGTTTTATTGCTAGAGGCCTGTTTCAATACCAGCTTCAGTAATTCCCTAACATAGACTTCGATTAGGAATTCATCCCTTGCGAACCTGGTCTTGAGTTGTTCAATAGCCTTTTCATAATTCGATGCAGACGGTGGAAAACTATCAACTAATGTTTTCGCTACACTACCTGGCTCCATAGATTGCAGCAGATATTGCAATTTGTCCTCCTCGTCAAGTTCATTATCTTCGTGGATCTTCCGAAATTGACCCCAGAATCCTATCCAGTTTCGAACATCTCCATCAAATTTCTTCAATTCGATTTTTGGCAATTTGAAATGTCTCCTGACGTTTGACGCTCCTGTCTCCGAACTTGCTCCGTATTGTCGTCTCTCATTTACTAAGGCAAACTTACATTTCGACCTACACAATATCAAATACTCACGAAACTTCTCTACTGCTTCAAACTCCATTTCCATTTCTTCATCATCATCATTTTCTTGTGTCATCATACGAATCTGTTCATCAAAGACGAATAATCTGAACCCTTTATCTTCGATCTGTGCTAAACGGGCTACAATCATGTCTTTTTCCATCGGCTGGGCTTTTAATTCCATTTCTAGCTTGTTGCATGACTTGGTGAAAATTTTCCTCAACATTTCTCGTTCTTTCTTTACCTTAGCTAGTTTCTCCATAGTAGGTCCTGTCACGGTCGCCATTAATGTTAAATATGAAGATTTTAAAGAAATATGAGACTTTTTAATTGGAAAATTTATAACTTTTATTTGATGTTTTTTATAAACAATTGTCATTAAATTCAAAAGTAAACAACATTTGTTCTTTCATAACTACACGTAATACAGTGTGTTTGTTCAATATAAATCAGCAACTCCGCTGCAATGCTGCGAAACTCCTCGACTCTCAACAGCGGGTATGAGATTCAATGACTAGACGACTGACTGCCTGTATCTTCGCTGAAGGTGGACACTTTCAACAATTGATTTGAATACAATTCAGTTTCGTTTATTTTAGTTTATTCTACATATTCAAAATTTCCTGAAATAAAATGTGGACATTTCTTGCAAATTTTATTACTATTAATTAATACTATTGAATTATTATTATTAAATTACTATTTCTCTTAAGGATGTCATAAAGGAACGTACCCAACAGTAATTACCTCTTCAAGCGAGTAAAAAGTAATAGAATAGGTGGCGCCCCCTACAAAAAAACCAAAACTGCTTACTTAAACGTCAAATTAATGCAAATGCAAAATAAAGGTAATAATTATTACATGCATAGATTATCAAATAATTCACTTGAGATTTTCAAGTCCTAATATCTAGAAAACGGTTGCTTACAGCGACTTGTAACAAGGGTAGCTTTTTTACGTAGATAGGATAGAGGAATCGATTTTTATACTGAAAAATGTGCTAGAAGAACACTCAAAAAAGTTATGAATCTTCAAAAAAGAAAAAGACGTGTTGGTGGCGCCCCCTACGAGTACGAGCAATGAAAACATCAGGTTCGAATTAGACACCTCAAAAACCTCTTATTACCAAGTTTCGTTTAATTAAGTTAAGTATTTCAAAAGTTATTTGAAACAAACGAAAATAATAATAATACTTCAAGACCCTATATCTTGGAAACGAAGCGTTTCCGGACATATATTTATTTGGACAATTCATATTAGAATTTTGTGAGGAATCACCTCTTGAAGTTTGTCAAAGTACTTTTGAATCACCCTGTATAGGCAATAAACAAACATTTTTAAACCAAACAACTAGGTACTACACACTATCCTCTAAATTGCTGTTGTTATACTCCTCGAGTAAATCTAGGACATAATATCTTTCATGAAGAATTTTCCAGAAATTAAACCTATTTTTCGGCATTAATAGTCGTGGTATTTGTCAGTAGCATTTTAAGGTTTATTTCTGTGAATATTTCTGCCCTCGTCGTTCGGGATAATCATTTTTCCCACGTTTTTGGCCTGTGTTTTACTCTTGTAAGTTTCGCATTCTACACAAACGTCAGATTTGCATTCATGTAAAAATTTGCATCAATTCCATAGTTTTTCTGTTCTGGTCTGTTCAATATTACAGAAACCAGGATGTTCTCGTTCATAATCATCAAAAATATGGGTTGTACTGTTAAATCTCTTGATGAATATCTCATATCTTTCAATTCCAAGGCTCACTGTTGATCTTTTCCCATTTGTGCAATCAGCTGATGTACGTACGCTGTCTGTTCAAAAAATGAGGTGAATTTTAATTTTTCTCAAAAAACATTAATTTATTCATCAATTTCTATTTTGTACCCTTCAAAGTAGTCCCCCTCAGATATAATACACTTGTGCATTCGTTTTTTCCAATCCTCGAAGCAGTTCTGATATGCACTTTTTGGTATGCTCTTGAGCTCTCTCAGCGATTCGGTTTTTATTCTCCCAATGGTCTCAAAACGCCGTCCTTTCATGGGTCTCTTCAATCTTGGGAACAGGAAAAAGTCGCAGGGGGCCAAATCTGGTAAATACGGTGGCTGAGGCATGATTACGGTGTTGTTGCAAGCAATGACGAGTGAGCAGGTGCATTATCGTGATGCAAAAGCCCTGTATCATTTTTCCACAATTCCGGACGTTTTTTTCGTATTGCTTCTCGCAAGCGGCGCATAACCTCAAGATAATACTCCTCATTGACCGTACGACCATGTGGTAAGAACTCCTGATGCACTGCGCCACGGTAATCGAAAAAAAAAACAGTCAGCAAAACCTTCACATTTGATCGAACTTGGCGTGCTGTTTTTGGCCTTGGCTCTCCTGGGCTCTTCCATTGGGACGATTGGACTTTGGTTTCGATATCATAATTATATACCCATGATTCGTCACCAGTTATGATCCTTTTATCGAATCAGGATCGCCGTTGACGCCATTCAACAATTCCTGAGCGATGCTCATGAGACGATATTATTGGTCAAAATTCAACAATTTTGGAACAAACATTGCTGCCACACGCTTCACGCCCAAAATTTCCGAAAAAATTGCATGGCATGAGCCAACCGATCCTCAGCAACTTCTCTGATAGTGATTTGACGATTCTCCTTAACAATTTTCTTCACTTCCTCAACATTTTCATCGGTTGTTGATGTGCTGGGTCGTCCAGGGCGAGCGTCGTCATTCACATCTTCTCGACCTTCTGTGAAAAGCTTGTACCACTTGTAAATATTATTTTTTGGCTTACCGTATGCCACTTCCAACATTTCAAGTGTTTTGGAGAACTCTTGATTCCATTTTTCACAAAAAATTTAATGCAAACTCTTTGGTCCATGTTTTTCGACAGCAGAAAATCGCCGAACACACAAAACACTTGTAACTTTTATGCCTCTCACAAACAAACTAAATCTGAAACTGTGAACATATGTTCGAGACGAGTGTACCAACATAACAATGTACGTAGCCCGCGAAATTTGAAAATTCACCTCATTTTTTGAACAGACTACATGTGTTCTTGAGATATTGTTTGAATAAACTATCCTGGAAATATTCAGTGAAATCAGTTCAAAGTAAAATTTGTGGTTTGAATTATAATGGTAATATAGATGATGCAAAATGTTGAAAAATCTATTTTTTTTTTGTATTTGTATCTTCGTGTTAGTTACATTTGAATAGACCTTGACAAATTCTTACACTATCATCGCGTTTCTACATAAATTACCTGCGCCCTTTCTCATGACGGTTACAGCTCTTCGGAGCAAAGGTGCATTCAAAAGGGGACTTTCGGGGTTATAACACCCATTCTTTTTGGAATTTATCAATGCCACTTGATTTAACACTGAAAATGTCTAGTTGAGATATATTTTGAATTTCGGAAGTAAAAGTAACCCCCTTCCCCACAGAAAAATATCCTGAGTACGCACCTGCTTCGAGGTACCATTAAGTAAAAGAATCTGATGAGTTCATTTGTCTACCTGTCTTTGTTTATAGACCAGCTGGCCATGATACATTTATTGCAACGTTTTTTTAATATGTGCTAATTTCAAGTTATGATTATTTTAAGTTTTTAAATGTCCTCACCAAATATCTGAGACTGCTCGCAAGCAGTGGCGTCACCGATCAAATTTCAATGTTCATTAAATTTTTTCATTACAATAACAAGAATCTTCATTATCCAATTCGATGAGTCGATATATCACGAAATGCTACAGTCTATAAATGGATAGAAGTCGCATGATCAGTATAAAACTGTTCTACCTTATGTACCTGTGGAATAAAATTAAACTAAACTTAGAACAAAAACATAAACACCATATAATACTAAATCTTTCTGCCAATCTTTTTGTTTTTTTTTTTGTGATACAGAGAACATCAGAGGAAAATATATGAATCTTCGGAGAATTCATTCATTGAATAATTTATCCAAAAACAATTTCTTTGCTCTTTTCGTGGTTTGCGCTGTTCCTTTAAGTTCTGTTGATATATTATTATACTCTCTGGAGATCAAAAAAAGGTTCTGTAAAATAAATTGTAATTATGATGAAGGATATTATCTTCTCTTCTTAAGTTGATGTTCTGAATAATAGAGAATTGAATTCTCTTTTCAACAATATGTTATTCGTCCCTCCGTGTAATTCGACCTCTCGTCATTTGAAAATATTAAAGTGATGCGCCTCCCCCCCCCCCCCTCCTTTTATCGGACAATCACAATGTCTTCTACTTCAAAAAGTAGCTGCGATGATACCATTCGAAATGGTTTTGTTCTATGTTTGTACGTTGAACCGTTCAAAAGTTAACAGAGGGGGGACTTAAAAAACCACACTTTATAAATTATTCGCTGTGCAATTGTTCAATCGATCTAAAATCATTTTTAGATCATTCTTCTGATATAATTGGTATGTTCGCACAAACTCTGACACCTGACGAGCTGAAGTTAGGTGCGATTGTTAGGTAAATCTAGACTATGGCCTGCACACAAAATTTAGCAACCTGGAATCACAATAAAAAATGCAACTCTGCCTTCAGATCTGAAAAAGTCGACCCTAGCACGTCTCAGCGTTGAGGGGCACCCCATGGGTAAACCCGGCATCTTGCTCGTCAGCCTCAAATTAAAAAACCAATCAACGATAGTCGTTGCTGACCGATGGTTCATTTTCTTTAATCTCTTATAGTCCAGTTGGCGGAGGTCACGAGAACAAGTAATTAGCGATCACGCTGTTTTTCTCAATAATTGGTTTAGAGTATTTTGGTTAATATAAGAAAAAGTTCACTGGTCAATTGATTTCCTAAAGTAGAAAACAAATTTGAAAATAGCTATTTATGATACAAGTTCGTAAAGTAGGACTTTTCTGTATGAGCGTGAAGTTTAACACGCGAGTACAAAAAAGCCCTTTACGAAAGTGTTTCACATAAAGTTTTTTCTTCGATAGTTTTTATATTGCCAAATTGTAGCGATTATATCATTAATTTGAATGATTAATGATATGAATTGTTGTCGTAGTATCAAATAAAAACCTTCGAGTTATATTTGTAAACAGTGAGTAAAAAATTACGCACAGGTGATTTTTTTAAGCACTTGTACGAAAAAGTAGTACAGCAGTAGTACAGCAGTGCGTAAAAGCTTAGTTTACTCACTGTCTTAAAAAAATATTTTTATTTTCAAAATCCTAGAATATTTTGGGGTGAGACAATGAAAAATAAAAAATTCAATCTTGTAGGGAAAGTATTTTCTACCAAAAAGATTTTCCGCACTTTTATTGTTACAGTTCATCAGCAAAAAAAACATTAAGGAACTTACGCATACTATGCACTGGTCAGCCGCGTGATGACCTATTTTTTAGAATCGGGCGTATTACATTGTAATCTGATACGTATTTACGAGATCTGGAATTGGAATTTCAAATACTCTATTTTCAAGTAAGAAATCTGAACTTTCTAATGGTATACGAGGATATATTGAAAAATGCTTAGCCTACTATAGAACCAAACAAAATTTCAATGTCAAAATATTTTATTACCCAACATATTCTCCTCTTAAATGGATACATTTGTTACAGTGAACCTGCAACGTCTCTAGACCTTTAAAAAAAAATATCTTTTTTCTACAAACGTCAAAAAATGACAAGGTTCGCGCATTGACAACAGTATGCGAAGTGGCACTTTTTTTCATTTTCATTCGTTACCATGACACCGTGCGCGAAGTAATGTGCGAAATATATTTCGCACACTGCATGTAAACTATATGGGATTTTCATATTCTAACCTATATGGTCTTCAACTCCTCAATCAAGCAAAAAACAAGAAATCGTGTATTTATTAATGTAGAACAATAATTAAGGCTTTCAAATTGTGAGAGATATTTTTCTGGCTTTATTTGCTTCACACCACTCTTTAAATTGCTGATATGAATTTTCATACTGCCGCCTCGATTTCTCCGGTAAAAGGTTGGAAATTACGGAATTGGCCGCATCTACCAAGTTAGGTGGGGTACTGCGTAGTTCATCGTCGCTCGAAATTTCCACTCTTTTACAATAATAAATATCACGCACGAAATTGACGCGAATAAAAAGTCACTCCAAAATAATTATCAAGAACTGTCACTTTGAAATAATTGTCAACAAATGCCATTTTATTTCCATAGTTACAGTAATTACTTGATTTGGAAAAATTATTTAAGCCAGTTCAATACTATTTTTCATAATTATTACTTATTTTAGAACAATATTTTTGACGTTTGTAGAAAAAATTTTGTTTGCATCTCATGCGCGAAATACTTTGGTAATCTCGACTATTTTTTTTAACTCGGCTGCGCCTCGTTAAAAAAAACAGTTCTCGATCACCAAAGTAGCATTTCGCGCACTAGATACAAAAATAACTATTTTTGCTCTGCAAACCAGACCTCCACAGCTTTTATTACCTCCTCGTTGGAAGAAAATTTACGACCTTTTAAACTTTTTTTCAGTTGAGGAAAGATATGATAGTCGGACGGAGCCAAATCTGGTGAATAAGGGGGTTGTTCTAGTAATTCAATCCCTAAATCACGAATTTTTTGCATGGCAACATGAGATTTGTGTGCAGGGGCGTTGTCCTGCAAAAACAAAACAACTTTGGATAGCTTTCCGAGTCTTTTCTCTTTGATTTTTTCATGTAGAGTGGTCAGTAATGTCGAATAGTAATCTCCAGACATTGTTCTACCTTTATCCAAAAAATCAATCATGATTACTCCATGGCAATCCCAAAAAACTGAAGCAAGAACTTTTCCGGCAGATTTTTGTTTCTGGATCGTAGAAATGTACCCAAGTCGCATCCATAGTAACAATTCGGTTTAAGAAGTCTACATCGTTTTCAAATAGAGCACAGATCGAACGCGATGCACTACCCTTGCACGCTCTTGGTCAACATTCAAACATTTGGGGATCCATTTTGCAGCAATTGTTCTCATGTCCAAATTGACATGAACTATATGATCAAAGCGTTCGTATGAAACATTCAGTACTTCAGATATCCGTTTTAGCCCAATTCGACGGTCTGTTAAAATCATGTCATGAACTGCATCGATATTTTCGGGGGCTGACACAGAAACTGGCCTTCCCGATCGGTCATCATCTTCAATGGAACATTTACCTCTTTTGAAGCTTGCAGTCCAATTTTCCACGGTCGCATACGAAGGACATTGATCACCAAGGGTATCAAGCATATCTTCGTAAATCTGCTTACAGGTACTTGATGATGGCTCGATACTCCAATTTTTCGATTTTCACAATTTCGGTGGACATATTTTTTCTTTTAATTTATTGCGTAACTCTGATTTACTTTTTGACGTAAAACTTTACACTGACACTTCTAATAAGTTATTGTTCGTTGCTATGGTAACGCAATATTTTGTTTATGCAGGGAACTGGTCTAGGCTAACTAGATATCAATACATCCTCGTAGTTTATTTTTCGTTTTTAAAAAAACATTGTAAAGAAAAAAACGCGTAAATAAATATATTAGAATTGAAAATTGAGCGTTCAGATTATAAATTTTCGCAAAAATAATTATAATTCGGAAAAAAAATCAGTTCGGAAAATTGTTATTTAGGTGACCTAATTCACGAATGAAATTTTTCAGGCCTTCATTTCGTCTCGTTATGGAATATGGCTCTTGTGATGATTTTGAAATTTTTTGGAATATAGAGATCATAGCGATACAAATATATAGGCCTCTGCAAAATTATTAAAAGTGGTCTTCATATGAAACTTCTTCAAAATTTAGGTTGGAAAATACATGTTAAGAATCTTTGAGCATAAATTCATTCAGTGCGGAAAATTTTTCAATGAAATAATTTTTGTGTATTACAAGAAAATGGCACTTTTTTTTTGTTCTGATTGTTATTTCTTCGTATTGTTGAAAATAAATTACTGTTATACCGAACAGATGAATACTCAAAGAATATAAAGTATATAGTGGATAGGTACGAAAAACCCAGGTAAGAAATGCAATGGAAACGAATGCAGGTATTCGCTATGTTCTTTAGATTCCGAAAAATTTCAAAATCTTCACAAGAGCCATATTTCAAAACGAGACGAAATGAAGGACTGGAAAATTTTATTCGTGAATTAGGTCAGCTAACTAACAATTTTCTGAAATGATTTTTTTTTCCGAATTATAATTATGCGGCATTGCTAATTACGTGTGCTTTCAGTGTAAAATTTACTCCACTAACTGGGCTATTACATTTTACAGATTTTAACTACACTTCCACTGGAAATTTATAACAGTGATGTTACGGAACCCAATATCATTTTGAATATCTTCTTTAAAAAAAAAATCACCAATCTTGCATTGTATCACTCAGTTCCTCATTTCCTTTCCGTTAGATCCCCGGAGATACTCGAACACGCAGGAAAGAACCCCTATTCGAGCGGTATGTGACAAAATCTAATTTAAATTTTGCAGAATCCGCTCTCTGTGAGATCGTTCTTTTGATGTAATATTCGAGGTGTAAGTTTATACAGCACCGAGTTCTGAATTAAACTTGAATATCTAATGAGATCGTAGGTGTACTCTGATCGGTAGCAAATATACAATGTTTGGAGAGGATTCAGCGAAAGCTTTTACAGTCTTGGCAAATATGGGGAGTTGATAACAATGAATGAGGATTGCTATGTGTGTGAAGGTCTATTTTGATTGGTAGTAAACACGTAGTGTTTAGAGAGGATTCGGTCAAAGCATTCATGGTGTTGGCAAACAATGAATGACAATTTCTGTGTGATACTATTTTGAAACAGACCATGATGACACTTAGATTGTGAAAAGGGAAGGTATGGAACTTATTAATTACTATTTGCAGAATAGTTCTCTGTAGCATTGTTGGCCTCTTTTTCCAAACAATGGTCGCTATTATCGAATCTTACGCTTTCTGGGGAAGCAAATATTTGTAAAATCGATAGTTCTCTGAGGCATTGTTGGTCTCTTTCTTCCATAAAATGGTCCTTTCTGGGAAATAAATATTGTGAAGAGCAGGGTAGCACTGGGAAGAAAGGCACACCACGAAAAAAGTTACTTATTCTTATCGTTTTTGGAAATGAGGAATCGGAATGAAAAATTAAATTTCTCCAAAATTTGTTGAATTGTACTTTCCAACACGCTGAATCGACCTGTAAAAGCGTTTTTTCGAAAAACGACGTTTTCCCGGAGAAAAGCTGTACTATAGTTCGTTTACGCACAACTTGTGACGTCACAAGTTGCCATTCATAAAAATTCATATTTTTTTTCGCGGGAAATTCAAGTTGGTTGCACTGGTCGTGTAGAACTTCATGTCAATTGCAAAGTTTGTCTGCTGTCAAAAGTGTCAAAGAGGAAATGCTTTTTCAACGGGAATTGATTAACTTAATAAATTAATTGGTTTATTTCATATTTTTATAATAGTTTTTGTGTGTGATAGTGAATATTGTGAACAAATCAATTCATCAGTTCTCAGTGTCTATATGATGATTGAAGTAATAGATGACAAATTCGCACAAGATCAATCGGATCCAAATAGACTTGTACTTCAAAAACACTCTGGACTATTATTAAGGACACAAAAAAATACTCATCAGGTGAGTTTCTCTATATATCTGTTGTTCAATTTCAAATTCAGCTTAGCTGAGCATTATATAAATAATAAATAATCCAATGCCAATTTACCTATAAATCCCGCCTCAAGATTTAGGCACTAGGTAGGTATGACAGAAAAATGATTTCAACTTATTGATAGAGAAATACCTAGCTGTTTATTAAAAGGAAAATATTTTCCTTCAATGACATTGTTTTACGTACGTCCTAAATACGAATACGTAGAGTTCAGACTTCGCAAATAAAAATGATAGAGAATGATATTTCAATAACTTTTTTAACTACTAAAACAAGTTAGCATTTCTCTTCCTTAATCAAAACGTAATGCATACCCCCAATCCCTCGTATCAAACAATAATATACAACATCAAGAATCTAAAATAATTTTTTTGCATTGAATATTTACCCGCTTCAAATTTGAAATTAAAATACGTCTTCCGACTTCCGACATGAGTGGCGACGGTGGCCTCGGTCCAGGTGCACTAGAAATGACAAAATGGCGCATTGTTATTGTTATTGATATGTTTGAGGCTGTGATCAAGCACAACGTATTTATTCAAAGTCCTAATTTTCGAATAGATATTTTTGATGTTGTGAAAGTACAATACAAGTGGTTGAGGATATGCAGATTGTGAAAGTCAATCACCAGATACCTATTTTTTGTGAGTGGGCGTTTCTAGAGCTGAGAGCCGAATGTGATTAAATTCGTGTTCGCCTTGTTCAAGATATCAAACCATGTAAGTAGAATCAAAAGGCGTATTTCACCAGTTTCCAATATAAGCGAGCAATAACAAATATTATTCCCATTCCTAACAGTTAGAGAGACACCTATTGAATAACTCAATTTCAACAATCCATAACCTAAAACACCTGTGTTAATATTAGAACTTTCTCTAATTTGTTGTTCTCTGAGGCATTTTGAAATTAGTTAACACAAAAGGCAAATCAAAAATGCTTTATAAACGTCCTAGCATTTCAAAATATTTGAGTTTCCTACCATTTTTCTCACTAAAAAATTTAATTAAAATTTAGAAATAGGTAGGTATTGTGTGAACCAAGAATTGTTGGAAAGAATTGGACTAATTTATATGTTTTGAATTGTAAGCTTTGTGGAATACATGCCAAGATAATACGTTCCTAAGCTTTGTCCTTCTTGAAATAACTAGTCCCAGAAAAGAAACGTTCAACAAGTCTCCAGGCCATAAGAAAATGAAAGAGTCTCAACTTGTCTGCAGTGTTCTAGGAAAGTAAGCGTGAATGTGAGTGAGGTATTACCGATGAGATGCTTTGCTATTTTCTCAATGGCATTTAATCTAGCACAGGAGCTGAACTCTAAATATGTGAATACCTACCTATAACAAGTCGGATCTGTAGTATATAGATTATAAATCTATATCTCTTGGCACAAAACAGAAAACAGTTTCTAAGTGGCTCTTTTGACAATGTACTCTTGGTGGTTAGTTTTTAGAGTATTGTTGATAGTAATACCGAGCATCAAAATGGATGACTTTAATGTTACTGGGACAGACATAACTGGGTACTCTCAAATCACCTTTTTTTAAATTTAGTTTCTCTAGGTGAATTTTTAGAAAAGTTAATTCCAAACTTTGATCTTTTGTGCATTGTAATCCCTCATTCTTAATAATCAAATTACGCTCATAATTATGTGAAAAAAAAAAAAAATTGTGCAGATAAGATGGAATATTCTTGGTGGTAACTGGTAAGAACACTATGGAGACTATCAATTGCTTTCAATTCATTTTGTAGGAAAATCGTATGTTTCTATTGAACATCCTAAATAAAAAACCTATGAAATTATTATAAAATTCTGTACCTAAGCCATCAAACACAGATTCACTCAGAAATATCACACAAACCAGTTTTACCAAATTAATTCAAATGTCTATATCTTTCTATCAGTTCAAATGATATATGTGGGCGAGTGTGCTACAAATTTCCTTTCATCTATTGATTCAAACATCATTTAATTTATTTTCCAGCTCAAGGCAGAAAACTTATGAAGACGTATATGCTATGGGATATCAAAGAAACGTGATGGGGGTTGTTGGTCCAGCCACATATAAAATATTCATCCAGAACAGAGAAATATTATGTAAGTATAAAATTCTGGTTTTTTCACCTTTTTGGTGGAAAATTATTTTTTGAGTTCCTATTTCCGATAATGGTTAATAGAGGATGATGAATCTCATTACATAACAACTCAAATAACCTATTGCAAAAATGAAGTGAATATTATTTTAATTTCGACTTGTAAGCCACAAAGATTTTTCTGTTATGGACCGTGGTGGTCAGCTGGTAGAGCCGTTTGCCTCTCCAGCGTAGGATCGTGTGTTCGAATCCCATGGTCACCGGTCTTGTGCATGGATAAGGGTTGCATGTAGGGATGCAACAGGTTAACGGAAATAACAATAACATATCTTCAAACTGATTATGGTTTATTCCATAATCTCCAATTGCCAGTGTTTTTCAGGTGAATTCTTTTTCAAAATACTTCCAGATAAGTTTCGTGAAAATCACAATTTGAACTTTTCAATCTTACAGTATTTACAATATTATTTTTGATTTAGTTCAATATTTTAATTATTTATTTTTAATTCCAGTATAATACGATGAAAGATTTTGTAGAAAACTTAGTAGGGCAAAACATTTTTAATTCAGATATATTTTCAATTTGTTTCAGAGACATGCCTTTCTCTCTTTGAGTTAAAACTTTTGTGATTTGTAACTATTATCATGTGTTTTATTGAATTCATGAAATTAGCACAGATTAGGACTTAATCTGTGAAATTAGTATAAACTACTATAAACTAATATGAAAATACGATATGATCAAATATACGCTGAACATTTTTCACACTTTCATATTTGAATTACCTACGAGTTTTCAAATGATTGTTCTGTTCTGTTCTGAGGTTCACATTCATATGTGTTAACAACAAGTTCGCCAGTACATTTTTACAGTTATGCACCTAGGTGAATTAACACCTGTGTGTGCAATAATACAAAATAATCTTGTAGTAGTAAGTGTTTGTATTTAGTTATTACTTCAATTTCATTTGGTAAGATGTTATAAATTTTTGGTGCAACAGTTCGTACAAACTTTTGGTTTCCATCATATTTTCTAAATGGTATTACGATATGTTTGTTTGTGTACTGTCTAGCTTGGTAGCAATGGTTAACAAAATGTTTATTTGTAGATTTAAAACAGAAGATGCAGTTACTAAGATAGTATAGACATCGGACATTCAGAATCGATTCATTATAGAAACTACTTGTAGAATATAGTCTATTTTTGAACAATATTATTCTTAGTATGTAGTTTTGTGCTACATTTAGTTGAGTTACTGCATTGTCATAGAGCCACCCCCATACTATGATTCCATAATTTAGGAGTAATTCGACTAGGGACTTGTAGATTTGCAAAAGAAGTTTTTTTGTTAAAATTTTGCATATTATATAAAATTTATGAATCAATATTCTAATTTTGTCTGTTAAGTCTTTAATATGAGTTGTCCATTCTAGAGTGATACCTAGATATTTTATGGAATTAGTTTCTTTTATTATGAGATCATTCATTGTGATAGAATTAAATTGTGGTCTCTTTGAATCTGTCATTGAAAAGGCAATATAAAATGTTTTATCAGAATTTAAAGTTAGTTTATTTTTGTCGAGCCAACATTTTACCAAATCTACTCCATGAGACCCCTTATTTTTTACATTTTCTCAGGTTTCTTCTATAAAAAGAGATAGAGATGCCACTTATGTTTAGGTTTAGCAGTGAGTTGATGTAAGTGATGAAAAGAAGTGGACCAAGCACTGTTCCCTGAGGTATACCTATCTTAGTTTCAAGGGGGATATTAACATAATTCACATATGAAACTAATAGTGTGCTTACTCATGAAATGAAGTGATACAAAAAAATGCAATGTTGCTCCTAATTTGACCTTTTTTGTTAACCATCTGAGCCCTTACGAGCAACTAAAAAAAATAAACTCATTTAATTTATCTTCATTGGAAACTCATATGAGATATTGTGCAAACGGGGGACATTCAGAACCTACTGCTTTTGTGAGAGTAGATTCCGAACCACTCTTAGCTTGGTGGCAGATGCTGTTTTGATCCTAGGTCGTCTGGGTGAAAGGGCATCACTGTAGCGCGATGGCCACTTAGCTTATAGTATCTTGGAAAGACAAGACCTAGGAAAGACGGGGACCTGTTTTTCAACTTGTGATCCCAGACAAAGTTGAGAACCAATTGATTTTTTGTAGATGTACATTAGTCACCCATCTAAGAGAGTCAGCTTTGCTCAACATTTAACATATAACTCTTCAGGTGGCTTCACAGTCATCTAGCTACTTTTATCAAGAATAGAATAGCACTTTATTCACTTATGAGGAGTATACAGATATATAAAATTGATTGCACAGCGTACCCTATCAGTTCAGTTAGTCAAAACAATATTAATATTCTAATTAATCCAAGCACAATAAATTGTTAAATTGTTAAAATTGTTATTTCCGTCAACCGATTGCACCCCTACGCGCAACCCTCGGAAGTCTTCGAGAGACTTGTGTAATAAGAATCCATATTTCTCATTTGAGTATAAGATAATAGAATTTCCAGGTTTTATAAAATATTTATTACCCCTTTCATTTATATTTATTTCACTATTTATATTTTAATGTAGCTGATTTATGATTTTTAATTACAGAGGGAGGTGCAAACTTTCAATGATATGAGGCTTGGATTTTTTGCCGCAGAGATGATCTTCTGTTAACTTCAAGAAAACACACTGGAAGGACTATCTTGCACCAGGTTCATTCTTGGAATTTCTTCAGGATAATCATATAAGAAGTTCAGTCTAAGCAGATTCAATACTTTTCTTTGAAACAATTTCAAAGTTCTCTGCTCAATAAAGCAAAAACAATTGTAGGATAGTAGAGGAGTCAAAAGAAAGTTTTCAATTTTGTCAGAAGGAAATGAAATACGAAATCATATTCTGAAAAGTTATCTCATCAGAGATATTTTAATTTTCCTTTTTGCAGCAGTAAAAAGTCATAAGCTTCAAGTCACAAGGAAGAATATTTGTCAGTGATTGGTTGAACCGTTTATTTCAACCAATCATTGACGAACATTCATGACTTAAAACTGCTGCATAAATCCACCATAAAACAGAAAATGCAACCAAAGAAATCTCAGTATTATTTGGTATATGAGGGAGATGAATAAGTGCACCAAGAGTAAAGTAGGAGCATTAGTTTTCTTTAGGAAAAAAATTTCAAAAAGGTTTTCACAATCAGAACATAATTTAAAATAAATAAAAAGATTTGAGGTTTTTTAGACAAATAAAAAGTGGCAATCCAAAGTCGTCAAGATAACATTGCAAATGATTACTAATCCATCACGCTGCAGAAAAAAAAACAGGCCCTCTTGGGGTCTTTATTTAATAAATTATGGACAAATTAAATTTGCAGCAGAAAAGTTGCTGAATTTTTGTAAATTTTGACTTTATCTAGACCAGATCGGCAACATTTGTTTGTCATAAAAAAGAGTTTGCATAATTGAAAAAGTAATTCTGTTTTTTTTTTGGATCTAGCTGTAAAATTTTGAGTTCTAAATAAGAAATATGCTATTATTGTACTGTTTTTATTAGCTCAACTCCATTTGACACTGACACTCAAATATCTCAATACTTTTATCAATCAACTACTGTCAAATCTCATATTTGAATTGCGATATATCAGGAAAATATAGCCCTACTACAACCTAGACAATTTGAGAGATTCTAGATGTTTTCTTGGAATTCTTCCGAAGTCTATCTAATATAATTCTCTCGAAGGAGTAAAAGTTTTGTTTTCCATTGTAGTATAATTTTCTGATTTTTTTAATTGAATATTGTGTATATTGTATGTATTTTACATTAGGATTATTGAAATGTTTTGATTTTTGTATGTATGTAATATAGTCAACATTTGCGTTTATATTGATATTGCACCTTGAAATGACTTTGTCAACAAGTTATTTTCTTAGACCATAAGTACATTTTGAATTGAGTAATCTCCACACAATTTATAATTGCTATAAAAGACTGTAACCACAAATATGATCTTAGGTAAATATTGATTTTAATTTGTACTGTAAATGTAGTCAGTGGCCTAGTGCCTTTCTGTAGAATTTTGTAATAAATACGTAGGTATACATAATACATAGACCACATAGGTGGGCTCTTTGAAGTGGATGATTGGTTTTCAATTATTGTTTCCTGGATTTCAAAGTACACAGAGAAACCTTGATCTTTTTTTTACATAAAGACCTGTTTTTTGAATGGAGAGTAAAATGTGCTTGTATTGCTTTCGATAAATGTTTATTTATTTCAACTCTCTGTCCATTCAGGAAACTGGGTTTTAATGGAACTGTTTACAAATTATTCATTTGTCTAGCAACCTTGTGATGTAGAATATAAATTTGTAATCTCTGTGATGTTAAACACTGGACAAACTCAAAATAAAAGCTAGCATTGTATAAAAAATCAAAATGCATGGAAACTTTCAACAGGTTGGTAGTGGAACTTAACGTTATGTCTAAATGTTGAATAATATTCACTTAGACATTTGGCTCGTACTTTATAAAAAATATACTCTAGTGTTTGAGTTGAGCCTATATTCAATGTATTGTTGTATGATTTCTATTTGTGAACCATTTTTTTACAAGATAAATCAGATTTATTCATGTTGGGGTTTTTATTTGGAATGATTGAATGGAGGTATTCATTGATCTCAATAAGTACTTATATTTACTTCAGAGTTGAGATTAAAACCGCAAAATGTAATGCAAGTGTTTTTGTATTATCGAGATTTGATTTTGATCCTAAAATGTTAATATTTTAAAAAGCTCAGATTGGTATTGATACTGGTAAATTTCTTGATAGAATTCTTGTCAGATTTTAATTTCCATTTATTCTATTGTTCAAGTGAAAGTAGCATTTTGATAATGTTTTGAAAACATTAAAATCCTGAAAATTTGTCTCTTATTTGTAAACAATTTCATTATTGTCTTTCCCTACAATTCACGAAAATGGGTTGTAGAACCTAAAAAAAATTATTGACTGAGAGTTTTATTTTGTGGAGGAATTCTTTTCTTGATAAATTTCGAAAATGAATAAATGTAAGATTAAGAAAATCTATACAAGTGGAGGCATATCAATTTGTTTCGATAAGTTACAGCATTTATAGGACTTGTTTCGAAGAAATTATTTAGTTTTGTCAATAAATTATCATACTCTGAGTTTGCATATCTAATTCTTCATTTGCCCTTCTATTCTATTATAGTTTTTTTTTAATTTCCTTTTTTTTCATCTTAAGACAGGAAGCTTAAAATCCTAAAAAATAGGATGTTGAAAATGTCTTCTCATGTGATTGCTGTTCATTCAAGCTTCTCACAAAATCAGAATATCCCTCTTAAATTGAAATATAGATATTTTGTCAAAAGATTTGATTATTAAATCATTTCTTTACAATTGACATTCTTTTTAGAAAATAATTATTCAATTCCAATGTAAAATGAAAAATAGTGATTCCAAACATTGAGCTTAGTTAAAATTTATCTAAAAAACTTAACATCTGCCTCTTGAAACTACAAACCTCTCAGAAATCTCCCAGCCATGTTTGAAAGCATTTTGAATAAGTAAAATGTACACAAACTCAGAAATATATTTTTTATTTCAGTTATTATACATTTTCCACTCCCATCTATAATACTTGATTTCTTTCTTACAGTAGATTTGAAGAAAAAAAACCCTTTTGTGAAGTGGTGACACTTTTTCATATAATAATAATTTGCCAATCCGTAGAAATTCTCATCAACCTGAAACAGAACATTTATTCATTTTGGGAAATAAAAATTGAAAAATATACAAAATGCTTTGGGAGCAAGATACAATTTTTGAAGAATCTCGAGTATTTCTTGTTAATTTTAATATTTTAAAAGGAATATAACAAGTTTAATGAGTGAAACATTTATTTAAAATTGAACATTCCATGATTGTATTTTAATTATATCACTGCTCAAACATTTTGAAAGGAAATCTGGTACATTTACCTACTAATTTCTATTTATTTGACTGATGAAACGTTATGAAGAAATTCGAACATACAAATGTCTCAAAACTCGACAAAAGAGAACTATAGCTCCCAATCATATATTTAAATTTGAGATAGAACACAAATAACCTTGCTTTCCTGTTCTCAGTAATTTTTCAATATTTGTTAGGTAGTGTTAATTTGGAAAGCAACTTACATCACTATTCCAGTTAAATTTTTTCTATCCTGATCAGAACCTGAACAAATATTCATCAATTCGACTTCTCATAGATTTTACCCATCTTTTGACTGAAATGAAAAATCATTTTATTGAAACAGAAGGTCTAGTAAAATCTATTAGTAAATAAACAATAAAATTGACCAATATTGGTTGTATTTAGGTACACATGGCAATTCATTGTACCAACAAAACTGGCGTCAGTTTTTCTCAGAAATAAATACCAACATTGCAATATCTTATCAAATACAATAATACATTATGATACATTCTGAAATATTGTTTAAATTGTACTGGGGTTTCATGAACTAATGACAAGCTTCCTTTTTGTTTGTTTTTTGTGCATCCAGGGTCTATCCACCATCTCCCAGATTTTGTTGTCTTGAGTTTTGCAATGCATATTAATGTGAATGTGACTCAGTGTAAATTATTGACTATTCTTCTTGAAATAATAATGTACCCTCTGTGAATCGGTAAGTTATAGCCTCAAAAATCTAAATTTATGTTTTGTAATAAATTATACAATGAATATATAGTTATCATAACACTCAAAACAGCCGAAAATTACAGAAACTGTTTAAGGTCACAAAATTGATGAAGTTATCGAACTGTATAATTTCGAACTAAAACAAGAGGTTATGTCCACTACCAGTATAATTTCATTAAATCTTAAAAGCAGTAATAGGCTTGAACATTCTTAAAACTATTCTAAATGGTTTTTATCCTAATTTTCCATTGTACCTAATAAGAAACTATGCTAAGTAAAATATTCGAAGCATTCTGAATGATGTTTTTCAAACTGTTTCTTCCCTCCAATTTTAATCTAATGGCTTTAATATAGTTTCATCTTCATGTTATCTAATAATTGTGTAAAGAAAAGCATTTTATTTATGAATCAATTTGCAAAATGATCTATCGGGATGTTAAGTTTAACCTTGCTTTTTTATATGCTGCATTCAAATCAGGGATGACAAAGAAATGTAATAATCCGCTTGACTAACAAGCTACATGAAGTAATATTGTTAATTCAATTGAAATACTTACATGAAATGATCACTGCATATAGATTATGAGTTTTTATTTGAAATGCCCCTGCACGTATTATTTACACACACACAAACTTCTGAATACTTCATGATTTCTCTCGAAATAATCGAAACAATATTCATCTGAACGTTCAACACGGTTTTCAAGTCAAATTCCACGAAATACACATAATTTTCAATGAATAAATAATCCAAACATTTTGAAACTGTCAAAAACCGAAAAACATTCTGTACATGTCAACAATCCATTTATTCAAGGAATTTTGTTGCCAACCTTAAAAAAGTTGGGGTTGGCGTAGCTATATTCACTTTGCCATTTTTATGAATGAACTGTGTTTCCCGCGCAAAATCAGATTTTATTTTTTTTACGGCTCTGATTGAAAAAGATATATAAATGTTATATATATTCGGAACCAGGGCGTTGAGCTCTATCTACTGTGAAATTATGATTTTTTTTTTTTTTTGGATTCCGATTCCTCATTGCAAAAAAATCATTTCAACTACGATCGTCACGTGGTTTACCTTTGGAGTTTCCTTTAACACTGACTATATTCAAAATTATATTTTTTCAGGAGACATGAACATCAGGTGATATATAGCTAATGATACATATACTAAAAAAAATTAACCAATTCTGCTCATTATTTGGTTTCAAACTGTTTGTACCTTTTCTACTACTACTAGAATCACACATCTTAGCAAGAGTACGATTGATCATATTTTTTTGTGGAAGTAAGAAGTATAACTCCAAAAATCACTGACCATGAAACTTTAAGTATAAACATTAATGCAACCACAATGAAATTTCTGTGAATCAAATCTTTCAAAAAAATATGGTTTACTATAATTTTGAATCCAACATAAAAAACACTGCAAATAGTCCTTTTCCACTTCAATTCAGACTTGTTAGAAAATCCAAGGAATGGTTTAACCCTTAATAACCCTTAACTAATGTGAAAAACATTATGAAATTCAATCAGCACAAAAAATAAATCTCACGTTGCAAGTATCACAATGAATGGCATAGAGGTACAAAATAATATTGAGAAAAGTTTTAATGATTATTTCATTTCGAGTATCACTGATATTATCAAAGTTCTGCCCAATGATAGGTATGTTGTGTATGAAATTTCTTCATTCGAAAATAGAGCAATTGACCCTGTAAAATTTTGTATCAAATTTACGGATGTTACAATAACTGAGCTGAGATAGTTGATTTCCAAACAACAAATTAGTTTTAAGAGGATGAAATTGATTTTAAATTATTGAAGAGCACATTAGATGTTATCCATTGCTGCATTGCATAAATACATCCTTGAGTAGTGACCACTTTCCATCAAATTTGAAAATTTCCTTAGCTATACCAATTCAGAAGGTTCCAAATACAAACAAGATTGATGAACATAGACCGAATGATACACTTCCTTGTCTAGAAAAAATATTGGAATTATGTTTAGATGAACAAAATTAATTATGTCAAAATCAGTCATGGTTTAGACACGGATATTTTTGTGCAACCGCCTTGCAAAAAATCATAAATGGTTTCAACTATTCAATTGATACAGGTAAATCTATTGTTGTAGTATTTCTAGATCTACGCCGAGCATTTGAGGTAGTGAATAGAGAGTTACTATTGAAAAAACTCAGCCATTACTTTGGTATTCGTGAAAATACGTTAAAGTGGTTTGGATCATATCTTACTCGTAGAAAACAACAAATGAAAGTCAACGGAAGAACAACGTTAATGGAGTCCCACAGGGTAGTGTACTAGGTCCCATGCTTTTGATCTGCTTTGCGAATGACCTACTACATCTGAACGAGGATGTAAAATACATCTATTTGCAGATGATACAGTTGTTTACATTGTAGGTGAAAACACCAACACATTAATCTCAGTAATGAACAAAACTCTAATCAAGATTGAAAATTGGTTCACTAAAAATAAATTGATAACCAACCCGCAGAAATCTAAATATATGATATTGAATTGTAAAAAATATCTAAAACAACGGATCATAAATAATATTGGATTTAAAATTTATGATTTGGAACATAAAAGATTTGGGTATAATCATAGATGATAAACCTAATTTCAGTGAACATGTTGAAAAAATATATAACAAAATCGGATTGATGTATAAAATCAGCAAAAACGTAAGTCAACCAACAAAACTACTTATATATAATTGCATTATCATGCCACATTTCGAATATTATTCTTCAATTCTGTTCATGTGCCAAGAAGGTGATTTGAATAAATTACAAATTCTTCAAAATACATGTATGCGGTTACTACTGGGATGTAATAGATACGTGAGCATATCCTATATGCAAGAACAACTAAACTGTCTATGTGTCAAGAAATATATAATTCTCAAAACATTTATGTTCATTTATAAACTACTGAACAATAAGCACCCAGAATTCATATCTGCAAAACTACAGTTCAGACATAATATACATAATTATAACACTCGACAAAAAAGTCACATACATATAGCTCCAACAAACCTAATCAGCAAAAGGAATAGTAATTTACCTAACAAGTTCGAAAAATACTGTTTTTTTGGACGAGTAGACCAAATTCTACGACGAGCGTTAGCTAGTCCTGGATGTCTAAAAAAACTGTTTTCAGACGTGTTGCGTACACTATTTTATCGGCAATCATGTAGAATAACAAATCAATGAGACGCATTTAGTCTAAGAGACGAAGAGAGGTCGATTTCACCCATCTGTTAACCGGATGAATCGATTCCAAATTTGAATATTTCGAACATTTCAGTTCTTATTTGTATTATATATTGAAATTCGAACAGAAGATAGGTACCAACAGAAACATTCTAATTCTTATTTATATTAATATTTGTATTAAAATTCGAGCACTTCCCGGCCTAGTCCGGGAAGTACGTACTTCCCGGACTAGGCCGGGAAGTGCTACTTTCCCAAAGAAAAAGTGTCCGGGAAGTGAACACTTCCCGGATGGTTGCCGAAAAAGTTATTTTTGAAGCAGGAGTGTGCACATATAATGATCTCCCACAAGCAATCAAATCTTCTTTATCGGTGAATGTCTTCAAACGACAAGTGATAACTTATCTCAAAACAAATGTATAGTCTGTATATTTAGCTATATATGTAGTAGTTGTTTTTCATTTTAGACTTGCAGACGAAATTATCTGTTGTTAAGTTTAAATCGGAAGGCTGGATTATAAAATTTATTTTTCATGAGTATGCACATTTTGTTTTATTATCGATTATTTTTAAAACCTTTTATCAAAAATAAGAATGAGGGTAGGTCGACTCAATCTAGGATCATAGACTAATAGTAATTGTTGGTACATATGAATAAACACATACCTACTCATGTCAGGCAAATTCAGTGGTAATGAAAAAAATCAGTCGGAAGAAATGGCAGTGGGTGGAGTTCAAAATGTGAATACTTTTGAACATCTGAGTATATTTTCAATATATTTGATCGATTATCTGATCCTTTGATCTATTGATATGCTAGATTTTGAGTTGGGCACAGCTTTTGTTGATGAGGATATCGTGGTGTTTTCTTCTAAACTGGCGAAATTATTATGCAGAATATTCTATATTATGGCGGAGGAATTGGGTTTTTCATTTACTAAGAGAAGCTTCCGAAGGTTCTATTCAGTCACAGGGTTGAAAAAGTGATGAGAGAAATGACTAATCTGAAATTAATTTCAGTTTCTTCGATGTTTTTTCAACCATAGTTTCATAAATTGTTTTACATCTACTTTTCTATTAAAAAATAAGGATGATCTGTGAAAGTTATGACATGATTATTACCCTTCAGTTTCATCATAATCTCTGTCTATTACTATAAATTGTATCAATTGAACTGTTATGGAATGCACTAAACTGAAGGAATAATATTCAATAGAAAAAGGTCGCAGAACAGGAACATTTTAACATTTAATTATTTACAGAGTAACAAAAAAATTAATGCTATTAGTAACTATTAATGCAAAATTTGATTTTGACTAGAAATTCACTTCCTGACATGATTTTTCGGTGTTTCAACAAAACTGTGTCGAATTGGATCTCACCTGGTTACTTCGTCTCAGAGAAGAAGTGAGAGATAACAAAATGGTGGTTGATTGATACCAGAGATAGCAAACGCCAATCTAAATAATTTTTTGGCAAATTTCAATTGATTTTGTCTGTTGTCTTTTGTTTGGTTTCTAATTGATATGTGAGTCTTTGTGTGAGTTACTTGTCCAGTAGATTTACAATGGTATCCAGCATTGATACAAGTTTTAGCTTCTTTTGATATCTATTCAATGTAAGCCTCTTTTTAAATTTTTGGGAAATTGCCATGTATCAGTGATCTACTTGAATTCGTCAATTCTTGACCTCATTGGGTATTTCATTTTTCGCTACTTCCTTGTCCTGTACTTCACTCAAATAAACGATTATAGCATGAACCAAAATATCGTGTAAATGTGTTTTCCGTACTTTCTTTTTCAGAATATCAGAAATAATATGAACCTGGAGCGATTCCGATGAATTGTTTCCAGAATTGTTTTGAGTTAATGAAGAAGTTCTCAATGGTGAATATTTTAAGAAACGATAAAGGCATTTGTTAACATAATCTCTTGTTTTTCTTCCAGTTTCTGGAAAAGTTTAGTGTTACAGTCTTTCCAAACTCAGATTGGTCAAATCGGAATCTGAGAATGTGTAAAAAATTTAGTAAAACAAAAAATTACATAAAGATTGTTCCGCCTATTTATATTTCTTCCAGTTTTTTCCTTTGATTCAAGTGGCATAGGAAATACTATACCATTATATTCATTCATTTTTGAGCAACAAGTAACCTCAGCGATAATTTCATTGATATAACTATATGAAGAAAATAATATTTTGCAGTTTTTTATGGACACTCTGTACTTATTACTTTTGTTTCATAATTTTTCATCTAAATACCATGAGCTTCAATCACACACGCTTTGTGTCTCACCTTGTTCAATTGTTCTGTGCGAAAAGTCCAATCCAATTCCTTTCACTCGAAACATGAAAACATAAAAGACACCTGGCAAAGTGGACCCGGAAGTGGAGCAACAAAAACTCGTCGCGTCCCAAATTCAGCCTGTCAGTCGAAGTTAGGACTCTAGAGTCCTTCTTCTACAGCACTATATCGTACAACACGTATAGTCGTTTACTGATTACGAAAAACGACAAACTTGACAGGGAATATCCGTGACTTGTGATACATTTGGCTTGTTAGACAGAACTGAAGTTTGTCGGTGCTATGCCATGCCGATGTATTTCAGAAGAATAGCTGAACAACGATCGAATAATCAATAAGCTAAGCCGACTGTGATGTCAGTCGGTGTGAGGTTAGGCTCACCTGCCAAAGCCAGGGTGTTTGAAGGGTAATAAATTGAGCGCTGACAGGGGTTTACGAAGGACAAAAAATATGTTCTGCCGAAATATTAGTGAAAGAGACGTGAGTTGAATTCGATGTTCAGAGAAGCAAGAACTATGAACAGATTTTTCATTGTTATGCAATAATTCTAGTTTTTCAAATCGTTAAAGGATACTGAACATTGAAATTATTTTTCTGATTGACTCGGATTTCACTTGGTGAACCATTTACAGCTCCCAATCCATTTTGGAAAAATAATTCATCAAGGATGGTACAAAAATGTTCCTATATGATTCAACGATATTGTTGAGTGGAAGAAAATTTCAGCTGAAAAAAATGGACCGTGTCAACTTTAGCTAAAGCAGGTATTAATGAACAGGAACTATTTGAAATAACTGGTCATTCGTCTACCAAGTTTATGAAGCATTATTTACAACTTGATATCTTGTAACAAATCTCTGATATGAAGCTTTGGATAATAAATAAGCCACAGTGTCAACAACATCCATATCATTGTCGTCAACAAAATTTGCATCCAAATGAATTGCTGAAGCCCAAAGTATTTTTATTCTTCAAAGGCATGTTAAGGTGGGATTTCCTAGCGACGTCTAACGTTCGCGGCCCGCATCGACGTTCAGCAGTAACGGCTGGCCGCGACGATTGTTGGATTTGCTTGAAGCGTCTGGCGTCCGCGTTTTTGTAATAAAATTATACCCCTAGTGCGTTTTGTGTTCTGGTTGACTGCACTTTAAAAGTGAAAATTGATTGTTGTAATAATGAATGGGACTGCACTAATGTTGCTTTAATGAACAGTATTGTATACCTTCGCAAATTTTGCAATTTTTCTGCGAATAAAACGGCTGCCAGTCATGGTGGACCAATCGTTGATGCAGAACCATGTCCATAGCCATTTTATTCTCAAAAGATGCGAAATTCGCGAGGGCATGAACGAGACTTACCGAGAGAAGAGAATGATGACAACTATAATACTGAACCGACAAAAATTATCTGAATAAAACTGACAATTATTATCTAACTTATCGATAAAAATATTGGGGGAAACATAAAGAAACTAATTGACTTCATGAATCCCTACTATTCACAAAACTCAATTCTATCAATGATCTTTTCTGAACCGAGTAAAATAAAACGAAGAAGTTTTTATTTAATACTCGAAGCCCATGGATAAAAGTGTGCAAATTTCCCGAATTTGAAAATCGTTGAAGTCTTTGTGTGAATGGTCTTGAAGGCAGGGAGATTCACATACTTGATCAATCAAAATTTCGTCGACTGTATTGGTAAATTTCTGTACACGTTGTAGTAATATCCACCACGCTTATTTCCCATTGAAATAGTGTTACTGCTGGTGTCGGCGTTCGCGTCTTGACATGTTTTTGAGCAGTCGGGATGAGGCCGACCGACGGCTGGCCGCTGAGACGATGAGTTACTGTGTTTTTCTTTGAAAAATGAAGGAACGATTCTTTAAAACCGAACTCAATATCAATATAACGTTAAATGTAAAACTAAACCATTTCCTGTGGAACATAACACAAGCTTGTTTGAAAAAGTCAATATTTCACTGTCTGTAGATATTTCAGTCATCGACCAGACGAAGTAAAGGACCTATTATCAACAAATTCCTCCAAGAAATGTAACAAAACGTAATCTTGAAATTTATTCATTGTTCTAAACAGAAGACGAACCCCGAAAAACATTGAATCTACATTCGGAAGCCATTAAATTCAGCAGTTACAATGCCGAGAAGGGCACCAAAACCTTCGCCCATGTGGTTCCGATGAAAATCATTTCAATACGAGGGTAATTTATAAATTCGAACAAAATATTTTGTATCCAATAATCAGTTCCATTATGAATTCAACGTCATATTTCCATTAAGAGAATTGATTCAAACTATAACCGAATGTTACAGAAAGATCCATGACATGGAATAAGTAGAAATAAAATCAATTATTTAGATATAAGGAGTTTTTTTTCATAATGCGAAAAATTTGCATATTTAATGCACAAGCAGATTAGAAGAAACCAAAAGAGATTCAATTCACTATTTAATTTTAGAACAACCCTCATATTTGCCAGGCATAAACAGATATTGGGATTACAAGACCCAGGCTAACTTGAGGACCAGACATTTTATGCTCCTAAACGGCAGTCCTGTTTTAAATCTTGAGAGAGTTAGATGTTTTTTAGTAACGTGACCTTTTTTGGTAAATGATCTGTTCCTAATTATCCGTTGAATGCTTTAGTAAAATAATACCTTTTTGAATAATTTAACAACGTAAATATCATGAAATTTCATTCAATTCACTGGTTATACTTGGGTTTGGTTTAAGAACTTAAAAAACTACAACTTCTTAGTTATTCCGGCGTTCTAATTTTTTTTTCTCTCGGTATAATAAATGTTTTCTTGTTTTATTGAGCTAAATTTTATCTATCACCTGGGCCTTCGACCCAGATATTAATGAATAACAATTTGAGAAGTATTTGAATAGATTAAAATCTAGAAAAGTGTTGATAATAATAGATACAGTAAATTGAATTATTAAAACTAGTGTATGTGCAGAACTGGTAGCAGTTTCCTGATATGGTTCGCCGGAGATTGAAATTTGGTAGGTAAGTAAATGTATAATTGTCATGATGTGTTCCAGTATAAACGCTCTTATAAAATATTGGAAAAGGCATCGTTCGGCCTAACAATTAATAGTATCAGGTGTGATGAAACTCTATTTCACCGGAATAGCGTTTTATTATAGAATCACGTAAGGACTTGTTTACAAAAGTTGTTATGTTATGGATGACTTTTTTGACCTACTTTCAATTTTTTTCCATGAATAATGTTCGTGATGTTATCGGTGAATGTGGCTTCATTACCTTGTTTGTTATAGGTGATTTTAAAAATTTCTTAACGATATTTTGAATCTTCCACGAGGCAATATAGGTAACAATATGTTTATTGCTTGTAATTGCATTTTTCCTGTCCTTGTTTATATGGCTGGATTGGTGTGTGTTTATATATAATTATGCGATCATTTCATTTTCCTGACAATATTTCCTAAACGTTGTTTAATATTATCTTTTCACAATGTTTTCTGAAATAAATGAAAATTATAATTATTATGAATTATCAAGTGTCAACTACTGTCAAACCTCACCGTTGCATGACTCATATAGGAAATATGAGTTATAGAAAAAGACATTCTTAGACTACAATGAAACTATATAACGTTATGATCTAGAATGGGAATAAGTGTTTCTAAAAGATTCCATCAAATTTTTCGAACGTTTTCTAATATTCCACGCCGTCTCTAGAACAATTCATGATGCTTCCATCGAATACCGTGTTCATTACAATACTTCAATATCAGCAAGAGATTTTTTTACCTTATCTGTTTGATTTTATGACACTAAGATTTATGAAAATGTTCCCATATCTTTCACGAAAATGAAAATCCATTAATATTTAGAGAAAATTGTGAAACCAATGAAAATGGAGTGAGAATTAACTCAGCTCTGGACCATAAACGAAGGATAATAAATATGAGTGAGGACCACGACAATTGATTTGCTGTACAACAGCTTCTTCAAGTGGACAAGATGTTCTAAATTACATATTTGCTGTGGTTCCATAAATACTCATCGTTAATTGATTAGGATTCGGTTGTATGGTTGGCTCCCAATGAACTTCTGATTGATACGGGTAGGTTTCCTCTGACATTTCCTGGAAAACATATTGAGTAGTAGTGAATAATTCAGTTCGAGTTGGTAATTGAGAGATATGGTTATTCTCCTAATTTTGCCATTTATTAGTCTTCATACTTTCTAAAAGTTTCAGCTTTATGACTGTGTTTTGAACATGTAGGATTCCAAAATCATGGTCGAAAGTATGGCTTTCGGATGATGAATGGGTAGCATATGTTGAATTTTTGTTTTCGTTCCTGTTCCTGTGTTCGGTTAGGCGCTTTTTGAAGGTTCTACCAGGTTTAGCCAAGATAAAACTTGAGACAACTACAACTTTTTCTGTTTTTCCACTTTATCTTTGTTATTTTAAATACGTCTGCCCAAAGTATTGTCTGTCTTAAAAAAAATATCAAAACCCTGCTTTTTGAAGAAAGCATTTCAAGAAGTCTATCTTTCTTCAAAAAACCACCAATGGTTCAAAACAATTATTTATATCGGTAAACTTATCAATGAATTAGGTGATATCTTGAAAAAGCAAAGTTTAAATACTGCCTTCAAGACAGACAATACTTCGATTAGACGTTATAGTTTTATCATATAGATATTAACATAAATCATCATCAAATATGGTCTGTATCCATTGAAAAATATGTATCAGTTTGAGAACTGGAAGTTATTCAATAGTGAACTGAGTAGTAATAAGATTTGCTATATTCTCAGGAACGGTATTAGACCCTTCATAATTTTTGTTAACCAATTATTATAACCCGTATTATCATTGATTATTCTTTGGCATAAAAACAGAATATTTCAAACAGAACAGTTTCAAAACATCGCGGCCAACCAAAAGTATATATCCCAGAGATAGTATGAGACCTATCGGATCCAGAGTGAATTCTCCAACGTACAATTTGTCGGAATGGCTGTGAAGGAAGTTTAACGCTTACCCATACAGCATGAAAGTTTTCAGTTGAGAATTCAAACGAGCTTGTAGATAGAATAAAAAACTTCTGATGTTAGTATACTTTTACTAAGTGTACCAACAACTTTGAAATATCCGTGAAAATTTTTTGGAATTGAATAACATCCAAAGAGAAATGAACGGGAAATGTGGAAAACAAAACACACGATGAATCTACCATCGGAAAATTGATAAAACAGAAGACAAAGCTTGATCATTTTCACTAATCACATCATATACGATTAAAATATGATTATATTTCCTCAACGTTTAAAATCAGCCCCTATAATTATTTCTCTTGGCTTGGAGAAGACAGGTGAAAACTTTGTTTTTCCATCCCAAGCTGGGCTAATGAAGAATTTAAGCGGTAGGTCAACTCAACAGCTGAATGCATCAGCATAGCGACGACTCGACTATATCGATCAATGGATATGTAAATGATACTATTTTTGGATGACTTATATGCACATCAGATGGTGTGTGCCATAGTTCATATGAATCGACAGATTGACGATTTTAATCCATGTATGACTACTAGACCGGCCGGTAACGGCACATTTCTTGAAACGTATTTTTAACATATGCTTTTTCAAAATTATGATCATAATAGGTTTATCAATGTTCTCACCAAATATCTAAGACTGCTCGTATGCAGCGGCGGCACCAACCAATTTTGAATTTGCAAAAAAAAATTGATATCTCTGACCGATTTTTTAATGTATTCAAAGTGGTTTATTCGACAGTTTGAACTAAAAAACCCACGAAAAATAAAAAGCATACTCTTCTCTCGTGTTGTAAAGGTGTTAACTCAAAACGATTTTTTAACGTATGCTTTTTCACAGGAAGACTTTTGGTGTTATATGGATCACGAATTTCAAAAAGTATACAATCGCGGCGTGCACATGCGTTGCAATTGTTTTGCTAATATGCAAATTTTTTGTAATAACTCGAAACAATTATTTAATGTATGCAATTGAACTATGTGAAAGGTATTGTGTAAATGTAAATTCTCGAAATCGTTCATTAATAGAAAATCATTCATTGATAGGTGTCATTATTCAAAGATTTTGGGTGCGTTTAAATACATCATAAATGGACGGTCGACGGAAAAGTAATATTTCACAACCATTTGGTGTTTTTCATGAATGAAGGTGTCTTTCAGAAACCCTCTGAATTACCGCATCCGTCTCATATCTCACTACTATTATATATATTATATAGTAAGGATTAACACGATGGAACACATTATCGTATAATGTCTGATGATATCTGTAATAAAACTATAGTTTATTATAGTTATTAAATATGTTTTACTGTGAATGTTGTTATGAATGATAAAATTTATATAGAATTATTACCAAAATGAATTAGTTTCGGACACGTTTGTTGAATTCCTTTTTTTTTACTTGTTCAGTAAATAACTTCGGGGCCTTCTACACGAGAGAAGAGTATGCTTTTTAATTTTCATCATCCATATAACAGCGTAAATAAGCCTGTGAAAAAGCATACGTTAAATAATCGTTCTTAGATACTACCTCTTTTACATGTTCAGTTGATAATTTCGGGGCCTTCTACACGAGAGAAGAGTATGCTTTTTAATTTTCGTGAGTTTTTCAGTTCAAACTGTCGGAAAAACTACTTTGCATACATTAAAAAATCGTTAAGAGATATATATATATATATATATATAATATTTTTGCAAATTAAAAATTGGTTGATGCCGCCGCTCTATGCGAGCATTCTTAGATATTTGGTGAGAACATTTATAAACCTATAGTAATTACAATTTTAAAAAAGCATACGTTGAAAAAACGTTTCAAGAAATGTGTCGTTACCGGCCGGCCTATACGTCTTCTTCATAAAATCGGGAATCAGATAGTTTCACCGAAATGGTGGAGGAGCAGGTGTTAGTTGAGAGATAATCTGAAAATTTTTGTCAATATAATACAGGACCCTCCCTCAAAAGTCAGTTGTAATTGATGTCCATGATCGACACGTGCATAATTATTTTTGTTTCGATCAGCTGATTTTTCATCTTGGTTCAGGTGAACTATCTTCAGATATTTCAGTTTCGATATAGTTTTCTTGAAAATGATATGGTTGCTCTGGTTATAGAAGATGACTAACCGGTTTTTAAGGAAACACTCTTTCCTAATTAACTGGTTTTCAGTTGAAAATATATGAAATGAAAAAAAAAAGTTATAGCGTAAAGTGATGAAGAAGCAAAAGCAATATAGACAACTGAAGGTGGAATCAGTGGAAGAGAAAGTAGAATGAAATAATCTGTAATGGTCTACTTAGAAAGCAGTTGAACAGTGTGAAACATTGGTGAGAATGAAATACCTAAGATAGAGAAAAATCATGGAATGAAGAGAGAAGATTAAGCTAGGAAAAGAAAGGAAAAAAGGAACGACAAAAGACTCCTCGACAACAAAAGAGACAAAAAGTAATATCAATTATGATATTAGTGTAAAGAGATATATTATGCAGAGAGATAAACACCAAAAAGATAATCAAAAAGTGGAAATACATCCATTTGAAAATTGACTAAGTTCAGCATACAGAAAATATCAAAAGTTAACTTTTGAAGCCTTACGCAGTATGGTGGATGGATCTGAAAAATTAAACAATAATAAGGGATATAACAGAAGATAAACATATCTTGTGGAGGTGGCAACATCACTCAGAGATAAATGCATTGATAAGTATTTGAGACAAAATGATTGAAATTATGCAATGAAAAAATTTAAGTGCATATAGTACTGTTATAAATATCCATGTAACTTTTTTCCACTAATTTATTTATAGTCGCAAAGTATAACTATTGGTTTATGTCCACTAAATAATTTGTCGCTACTGTACGGCAACTCAAATATATCTGCTACATTATCTCCTTCTTAAAGATATTTTGTTCCGTTTATCACACTTAGAGTGTGTCGATACCTGCAAGATTCTACATGTCTGCACTGTGAGGATCGATTAAAGTAACACCCCGCAGTCTTCATGTTCGGTCGTGGATGATGGTGGCAACATACCAAAATCCTGACAGCACTGGATCTTAATATCATCTCCAACATACATCCTGCAACTCTCCAATACAGCCACCAATCCCAGCGAAAAATTTTGGGATTGCCGGATCCAGAAGATTCTGGTCCACCATCGTATCTCTGAGTTTGGTGACGCTTTTCCAGACATGACGTTTCATCTCGAAAATGCTTCTTGGCAACCAGGTAGTAGATGTGTTTCTGGTACTGCTTCAAGTGTAGCACTCCTCCAACTTATGGGTTCTGTTACTGTGGTTCCTGGAGTCTACCGAATATCTTGGATAATATTTCAGTAATTCCCTTGGACATCTGAAGATTTTCTGCCACAGAGTGAGCCAACGTATAATCAGGCGGCCACTCAAATGAATCTCGTTGTTCCCTTCAAATTACCCCATGACTATATGAACATGAACTTCGGGAACGTCATCTCATATTCTGGTGGTCTGATGATGCAAACTTGGTCGTGAATTCCAGCAAAATTGACTACCCTAGGTTTCCTTTGGGATGGCTTCTGGATTCGGTAGGCGAAGAGGTCATTTATCCTCTTCATGACCTTGTACGGAACTTTTCTCGAGCTCTGCAACATTGTTCACTTACACGCCAGGACTGCGCTTAGGGTTGTACAGCCAGACTGGGTCACCAGTTCGAAATCTTCCAGTATCTGCCTTGATGTCATAAGTTTCCTTTATTTTATCTCGTTCATGGATGTCGTCTATTCTCTGCTGAGGTTTGCTGACGTAATCCTCTTCCGCGTTGTCTTGTCCTGGTGGCGTCCCAAACTTCAGGTCACTGAAAAGTCACAGTAGGTTACCAGAGAGGGTAGGCTCGTGTACTGCTGAATGATAGAACATCAGGATAAGGTGATGGTATTGGTTTTAACTTCTTTGGTGGTCAGAAACTACTTTGGACAGCAGGCTCCACCATTCTATCGGACTGTGGATATGGGGCTGTGGTTCTCGTCTTTCACACATTTCCTTGAAATTGTTGCCTTAGTACATAGGATACCGAATCAACATATCCACTGCGTCACCAAGACATCGACGACGGTGAAGGCTTCCTAGATGAGCGAGGCATATGAGCAAGGCCCATTCACTGTAATATTCCATTGCCTCAAGGATGTATTCAATCTCGTGGTTGGATTAGTGGATCAGGCCAGCGATATTGATGGCCATTCTTTCAAATAGGCTGCCTACGTTATACGAACATATCGAAGCCTTAGGTCATTTTCGAAGTCCATGGCCAGCAGCGCATAACACTTTCTGCACCTTCTTTGAGGTCGGCTTGATATTTGACCCAGTAAATGCGTTGCCCCACTTTCAGAAGGATTCCAGTAGGCCCAGTGGCATTTAACCACTGGCGAATATCCTGCGATTTCCTACCAAGATGGTATTTGATTACTTTTCTTTCAGCCGTTGACTAAACGAAGATCTGAATGTTCATCTTGGTGTTTCTGGCTCTTGTTGTTATTTCAATTATCGTCTACTGCGGTGGTTCTACATATGGTTGATTCCTTCTCTTCTGCTCATCGACAATGCGAGCAGTCATCTGGATAGGACATTTGCATTATTATGGCTTGTCCCTGCTCGATGTTCGATATTCTTGAAGTGTCAATAGCCATTGTGCTAATTGACCAACGGGACTTTTCAATTTGAAGGCTTCATGATCAGTTCTCAACAGATATTTTCCCTCACACACGTACTTGGTGGGTTATGCCTTGAATAATCAACGGTTGATAACGGGGTGCGCTCTAGTGAGAGAAAAATGCACTTTATCATGAAATGGAAAAAAATGTGAATCACACAAACATGAACCGATCCCAGATCTTACCTCATATATTGCCGTAGTCCGTCTTCAGGAAGTCCTAGTCGGCCGACTGATGCAGGTTGAAGAAACTGAACTGCACTTCATTCACTTTTTTTAATGTTCACATGGATATATGTGTTCGGATGGCTGATAGCATGAGAGCGACAATGCTGGTGTTAAATTCGTAATGTCGTACATTCATTCTCCTGTGGTACTCGACGTATTGGCTCGATCGGGCTATGGGTTTTTTTGAAAGTGTGAAGGTACAGGGTGTACCAAGAAAAGTCAATAATGATGAATAAGGGTCAATAATGATAGATTAATGAAAGATTGATTTTGACCTCAATGTATTCAGTCTGATAGAAAAAAAATGAAAAATAATGATATAAAAATAAAAAAAAAAAACAATAAAGACAACACAATGAAGCGGGACGCGACAGTAGTATATCAAAATATATTTACACTCAAATTCAAAATCCATAGACTACGATCATCCACTATATTCAAATTCAATAGCAAATACCATCATTAACAATGGACAACTCAGAAAACAATTATGTATTCAGCTTGGGAAAAAACTCATATCCTTTCCTCAATATTCAGGTAAAAATATTTCATTTTCTTGTCTTGATTAACAAATGCCTATTCCTGACACCTCTATATGCTATTATAAAATGAAATGTTTATGATAGCTCATAACGTAAACCTAAGGATAAACAGCAATCATCTCTCCTAATTATATTCTGCTCGAATATCATCACACTGCAAATTGTGTTTTCCTAACGTACACCATTCGCCTCTACAGGGCAATTCCTGATGAGCTTGATCGATATATTCAACTCCTGGAATTTTCACATTATATTTGGTATCTTCAATTTTCCTTATTATCCGGGTTCATGGAATATTTTCTATTAATCTACATTCCATGTCATAACGAAAGTTGCTGTGAACGTTTTCCAGGTTAATATGTTTTTTTTTTTCAAATCCTCACGAGACTTTATGATAAATTTATGAATAAAGCTATATGTCTAAAACACAATTTTAGTGATTTTTTCATTAATTTCTACAAATTTTGAATCAGCTGCATCAGATTGATGGAAATAACAATAACAAATGATGAAGCATATCGTGTATTGTTTATCGTTTGAAGTACAGTGTTGTCAAACTGAATTTTTTGCCAGAATACCTGAGTCGAAAAATACGACGAGTTGGCGACTTCAGTAGACATACTTCGGTTTTGGAATGGACAAGGAAAAAAGAAATCAAAAACAACAGGAACAAAAACTCTAAAGGAGACAGGCACCAGAAGAGTTTCTCCAATAATTCGACCTGCAGAGGAAGCAAGCAAAAGAGGAACAAGAACTGAAGGCGAAACGGAAACAAAAAGAGCATCTCAAACATTTAGAGCTGCAGATAAAATAAAAAAGAGGAGCAAGAAGGAGAAGAGGAAGGAAAGAAAAAGAGGAAGTAAGGATGAAATTAGATTATCTAACAACTCGAAATGGCAAGGAAACAAGAGTAGAGTTGCAACAAATTGTTGAACTTTGCACCGAATCAATCAAAGTCAGCGGTTTTTCTAAAATTGACCAAAGTAGTACTTGAAGTCAGAACAGCAGTCCAGAAGGTCAAAGGAGGTGTTTAGGAAATCAAAGAAACGCCCACCCAAGTAGCAATTCACCGTTGCAGCGACGTGTTTGAAAAAGTTGCGCAACCAAACATAAGTTGCGTTGCCGACCTCAACACAACGTTGTCACAACCCTGTTTTGCACCAATTTGGTCAATCATTTTTGTGTTTTTAAAACGTTTCAGCTCCAACTGTAGGTAGCTGAAGGTCTTTTCTAATAGTTTTCTCTCTCTTCAATTATTGTCCGTCGGCTTCCATTCGGCGCCTTAGGACATGCCCTGCTGCGAGAAATCCGTTCCCATCCGGCCCTTAACCGGCGTAGACAGCAAGGTTTTATCAGGGGAATGCAGTTGTCTTGCTCTAGGCAATACTGCATCCCATATTTTATTCTTTTTAATTTTTACCAAAACACTTCACATTTAATCTGTCAAATGCACGTCTTCAAGACTGCGGACATCACACACATTAACCTGACTTCCAACACAAGACCGCCGTCTGACCTCAACCACTGCCGGAAGTCGAATCCTTTTCTAAACGTTGCTGGGTTTATTTAAAAACAACCACACACCAGCGCCCTCTCGCGCAACGATGGCAGTTTACTTTTCTTGGTGTTTAAAATATAGTTAATTTATCAACCAAATGATTAGTGATGGCCAAAATGGACACGTAAAGGAAATTTTCTGGTTACTCCTAGCGTTAATATCAAAATGTTATATTTTTGTGCTCAACCCGAAAAATAACAATTTCGGAAAAAAAAAATTGGCAATGCATTTCATTTTACTGTCAAATATACTATCGTTTCAGGCGAATTTTTCGAAACTCAAGAATAAAATAAAAACATTTCGATGAATAACATTCAATATAGATATTGATTAAATCTCGAACTAAATGGAATACACATGAATTATTACTAGAAAACTAAAATAAGGCTTCATAATACTTTATTTATGCTTGATTACGTTCAAAATTTGAATGACCGACCATGTTTCCAAATAGAATTACACTTCCAATATGGCGTAGAAGTATTAACTGAAGTCGTAAAAGCGACTTCGGATATCAGATAACTGATCTTCATCTCTCCAAACTGCATGTCCTCGTGGGAGCTTGGGACTGTAAAGTTTCTTCACCACATGATCTTTTTTTTTGCCCGTTGAAGGAGGCAGTGTGTTATACAGCTCTTTCCGATTCCGACACTAAAGTTAGGTTGGTATCATTCCAGTTCCTCTTTTTTTACTATATACTTCTTTTATCAAGCAATTTTGCCAGTAGTATGTCCTTGTCACTATAATAAATAAATTATTAAATTGGGTGAATTATTATCTAAATATTGCCGGCACGTCCTCTGCAGTAAATATTTGGAAAAAGGTTAGCTGTAAAGATGACTCCACGAAAACGTTTTAAACTTTACTCAAAAATTGCCCACTGCTTAGTTGAATCTTACAAGGTCGAGCCACCGTCGAGAAAACGTTTAACATAACTACAGTTGTCACTTGAACGTTTTAAAAACGTTATTCCCATTCCCAAAATATTCACTAGCTGTAGTCAGTTGGGTAAACGTTCTGACAACGTCTTAGCTTAACTGATGTCATGCTCAACGTTAAGGCAACGTTGCCTGGTGGTTTAGAGAGCATCGTTTCATAAATGACTAATTTCTACACCAACATGCTACTTGGGCATGAACTTATGTTTTCTCGAAAACCTTATTTTAGACAGAATATCCATAACGTAATCATATAGTCTCATGAGGATGTACAATTTTTTTTTTTCAAATTGGGTACTTATCTTGTTTCAAAATGAATATTAAAGCACATGCAGTTTCAATTTAAATACAGGGTGTTTCAAATTTGATCATCACCATTAAGATTTCGGAAACTATGAGGTACGAAGATTAGGAAAAGTTGCGCATTCACCTGACTAACAATATGCCGTTGAAAAAGTTCGAAAATTACGAGTATATCCGGAGAAATCTGGAAAAAACAAAAAATTTGGAAAATGGTTTTTGTTTTTTCTGGCTTTATTATTTTAAGGATTCGAAAATAAATTGCATTTCCACATTGCCACTTCTTTCCTGCTACATAATGGAGTTTTCAGATTTGCTATCCGACGTTTCGTCTTCCGGCCACCATCATCAACTATATTTTTTCTAATGGGCGCTACATTGGATTCTTTCTGTTTTGAATAGAACCAGATTTTACTTTTTCAATGACGTATCATAAGTTATCATTCTTTTTAGAAATATAGGAGATATTAAAAAAAATTCTTATTATAATAAGCTTGACTTTGATGTTTCTAAATTTGACTTTCAATTTGTTACACTCAATGACATTGTGTTAGCGTACAAGTCATTGAATCTTTGCCGAAAAATGGCTTTCACGAATGAAGAAAAAAGAGATATGATACAAATATATTACAAATACAATAGAAACAGTGTTGGACATCCATCGAAAATGTGTAAAGACGACAACCACATTGAAATATGTTTAAGTTATTAGATCAAAATCTCACCGAAATTGGTTTATTTGAAAATCCAACGAAAAAACGGAGACAGAATCAACAATCAAAATTTGATAAATGAGGTGTGTATGAGGTAAATTAGACATTGTGTCCTTTTCAGTGACAATAGAACTTTGAACAAATAACAATGGTTAACTAAAATGTGAAGACAAAAGTAAAATACAGCATATGCTCAAAATGCTGGCCTTGTTCATGATAACACGACTGTGCCCTTCTTCTTCTTCAGAACTCTCTAACAATGCTGTGTTGGAGGTACTCGATATTATGATATTCCCTCTGACTGTAAACTCAATTAAACTCTAGCCAATCAGAATCTTGTAGCATCAACGCGTCATAGTGAAGTACTTGGACATGAGTACAGAGTCGATCTCGAACATAAAAACAAAACTGTCACATGTAACTCTCATATACCAAGAGAATGGCGGCCATGACATGTCCAACTACGTCACATCTCGTCACAAATCTTCTTTCATTTCTTTCTATTAGTGCCCCATTGTCTTATGGGGATTAGACTCTCCTTGTCAAATAACGTTTGATCTCTTTGATTGAGTGTAACAATTGAAAGTCAAATTTAAAAACATCAAAGTCAAAGCCTATTATGATAAGCATAAATTTTTCTCAATATCTCCAATTTTTCGAAAAAGGAAGATGACTTATGATATATCATTAAAAAGGTAGAATCTGGGTCTGTCAAAACAGAAAGAATCCAATGTAGCGCCCATGAGAAAAAATAAAGTTGATGATGTTGGCCGGAAGACGAAACGTCGGATAGCAAATCCGAAAACACCATTATGTAGCAGGAAAAAAGTGGCAATGTGAAAGAGCAATTTATTTTCGAGTCCTTCGAAAAATAAAGCCAGAAAAAAACAAAAACCATTTTCCGAAATTTCTGTTTTTTCCGGATATCTCCGGATATACTCAGAATTTCAGAACTTTCTCAACGGCATATTGTTAGTCAGGTAAATGTGCAACTTTGCCTTATATTTAATCATCTTCGTATCTCTCATAGTCTCCAAGATCCCAATGGTGAGGGTCGAATTTGAAACAGGGTATTTCAAATTCGATTCCCGATTATCATGAAAACTCAAGATACCAAATTTTATTCCGATTTTCCAGAGAAATCGAAATATCAATTTAGTCGTGAATTGTCCTGTATAATAATGTCTACAATACAACTCGATATGACGCTCGTGTCTAGATGAGCTCGTTATCGTCTGACCCCAAACTGGCCTAACAATTAACAGAAGGGGTAGGTCAACTCACCAGCAGATACATCGGGCATAGCGACCATTTGACTGTACCTATCGATCCAATTAAGAGATTGTTATCAATGGGAATGCGACAAGGACTATTTCAGAATGGAATGCAAACATGTGGGGTGACCTACAATAGATCATTCGGATAAAGGTGAAACCATTTACATCGGGTAACAAAAAAATAAATACATTGTTTTCTTGTTATCTTCCAATCGAATTGAAAAAATGCCAGCGCCTTCAGTCGTTCAGAAAGAATGTGGCTTCATTACTATTTTGATGAAAAACCATGAAATAATTATTTATGAATCTTGTTGTTTCGTGTCTCATTTAAAAATATCATATGCGGTAATACTTCACAACCCTTGAATGAATGAAAGATAATTTTTTGGTGTGTTCATAAAGCAAAAACATAAACTTCGCCGCTTGGTATCAAACTATAATGTTTGAAAGTAATGAAGACGATTTATTATTATAATTAAACGTTTTTCCAGCTCTGAAACAGTGGATATTTGCCATGTTCAGCTTTGGAGGTACTACAGGCCTCTCTACTCGGGTACATGATGGAGGTGGGAGCCACGAGAGGCTGCCATCAGAGAAGGTGTACTATCCCCACTTTCGTGGAACTTCGTGGTGGACAGCATCCTCACAGACTTGAACCGAGAAGTAGTGAGATATTCTCAAGGTCAACCCTCAAAAAACCACGATTGTTTATTTCACGAGAAGAAAAAACGTGGGGACTAGGATCCAACCAATCACTTTGGCTATACGCGATATCGTATAAAGCCATGCTGTGGAGACGAAATGTAGAAAAAGTAACAACCAAAGGGACGCAGGCTAGTTTGCAAAAACTGGACCTGCTCGGAGTCACTGGTGCAATATCCAACACATCAACTAGTAGCCTGGAGGTAATCCTGAACCTCCCTGCTCTGCATTTTCATATTGTAGCGGAGGTACGATAGAGCCCGCAAATAAAGGGGCTGGGCCAATGGAGGGTTAAAAATTCAGACCACTTCAATATAATGGGGGACATAAAAATCGACAGATCTGAGATGCCGTGGGACGGAATGATGTTAACCTACGTCTCTAATGGAACATACACCACATTTATACGAGATATGGAAGTCACATCAGAGACCCTACCAATGCTGTCAAGAGGACAGATCTAGGATTGCTAAAAGACAAGCAATGGAGTTGGGACTGGAATATACGGACAGATACCAAAGCAGGATAATAGTCTGAGCTTTAGTACTTGAGCTTCTATATTCCAAGACAAGGTTTATTTCCGTTCGCACGAGAGAAATCCTGAGGAATGATCTTAGAAACGAACACATATTCAATCTCTTTGACAGTTAGGCTGCCATAAAGGCAATGCGATCATGCGGGTTCTCTTCCAGATTAGTTTGGGAGATACATAAGAACCCTAACGACCTAGGGCCATTTGAAAGGGTAAAACTTGTTTGGGTACCAAGACACATGGGTATCCAGGAATATGAGAGCGTAGAAGCCCTAGCAAGAGTTGGGGCAGCATAAACTCTCGTTGGACCAAAACCATCCTCTGGGGAAATGAAGTACGAAACGAAATGAGTCCTGTGAGGATGCCCAGGCAATGCTCACGGTATAATGATGAGGCAGCCAACCGACCAGCAATCAAGACACCTTCTCGGAATTAGCCGCAATTCAAGCAAGGAGCCGGGCAACCCTACTACGGGCCCGTCTCCGCACTCGACATTACAAGGAGACAAGTAACAACGGCACTGAATGAGTGGACCGCTGATACATTAGGTAAAGAGTGGTGAGGGACTGTAGGCAGTCAAAGCAGATGATATCGTGGCCCTACAGGGCAAGGAAGGCCAAGGTTCTGAAGCTAAGCAGCAAAGAACTCCCGACTCTTGGAGGGAGTTCTAACCGGCCACTGCGGCCTCAGATGGCACCTGGCTCTCATCAGGGATGAGGCAGACTGTCAGGCTCAGACAAAACGTTTTCGGCGTTGCTACTATTAGCTACTACTTCAGAGCTGCCACTATTGAGGAGGAGGAATTGCAATCATTGCAATGGAAGGACATTTTGACTTTCATAAGAAGGTCGAAAAGGTTCGAGCAGGTATCCGCAATGGTACGAGAGAAGATGACGGGGATTGCGAAAAGGGCCCAGTGGGGCCTAATCGCTGATGCTTGCATACCCCACCCGTTACCATTACCATTAGCCGCAACTCTCTCAAGAAGGTGCTAGGACTCCTAACAGGGCACTTCTGGGGATACATCAATGCTCCATACTACACAGGCCCTTGAGGAGGAGGATTTAACAGTCCCCACATACTGTTTGAATGCGAATCTTAGGCTCGCATGCGGATGGATATCTTCGGACACTGTGGTGTAGAGGATATTATCCCACTGGAAAATCTCTTTGAAAATCACCAGAAATGTTCTACGTCAGAACTACCCACATTTTGGCAGATGGCCAACTCGGCCAAGTAATAATAATGATGATAATTATAAATATTGCACAACATAACTGAGTGAGTTGAGGCAACAACATTTCCGTTCTTGACATCGGGAATAAATAGTAACTCAATTGCGCACTTATCTTCATAGGTATTCAACAAAATAATGCATCAGATTACAACCAATATAACATACCTGGCATCTGTGGGTTTGTAGGTGACATCGTATTTGTCTGCATTTTCGAGGGAAGTGGCCCACGAAACACGAACAGATGTGGGATTGAGGAAAGTTACAGTGATATTCTCGGGAACACCTGGTCCTCGGGGCATCGAACCTGAAAAATGAGTAACTCATCAGCTGGCTTTCTCACAAAGAAATAAAAAAGAGACTCGTTGAGTCTTCCAGTTGGTTGTTTATAGACGCATAATTGTTTCAATTTGTCACGTTTGCTTGACAACTTCCTTTTGTGTCAGTAAACTGAATGTAGATGTAGAATGTTTTTAATGAAAAATTGGATTTGAGTAGTTTCTATTTGCAGTCGTATAAAAAGTTTCATGAAAACTTGTTGCAGTTTTCTTAATGAAAAATAGTTTTACATAGGAAAATAAGATTTGTGTGTTTGCTATTTGCAGTCGTCTAACAAGTTTCATAAAAAACTCGTTGCATACTTGCTGGACTTGTGGACCTTCGGCTCAGTCCACCTATTTGTGTGCAAAGAGTCGGTTTCAAAGCTTGTTGTTCAATATGCTATTGAAATATTATCTCGTGAGGAAGTATTATACAGGGTGAGTCAATAAGATTCCCGTGGTCAATTGCTCCGTCGGTAATCACCATTGCGATTTCTTATGTTTTTTGCAGAACGGACCATTTAAGACTATCTTCCAAAATTATCCTCATTCATACAGGGTGCATCATTGAAGCGTGGCTAACCAAAGTTGTTCTTCTTCATATAAAACACCCAGTATATTTTCAAATATTCCGATCCGCTGTTTCTTTGGTTGCTCAACTATTTCTTTAATTTTGAATTCCGATTCAGCGTAGTTGAGTTGTCTAAAACATTATCTATTATGTAGACTTCGTTTTGAAAAATCAAATACTTATTTCACATTTCGAGATGTGGTGAAGATAATTCGGGAATCGTATGTCGAATGTTCATTGCGAATACTGTGAATTTGGAATGAAGTCTACAGGATGTTCGGTACAACAACACAAAATTGGCAATTTTCAAACATTGATATTTTGATTTTTTCTTATAGAACACCCTTTATATTTTCATTTATATTAACTACTTTCTGATGGATCTACACTTTTAATTCCCGATGTCATGTACTCAAAATAACCCGTTTTCGAGATGTTGTTTAAAGGAATTGTTCAATAGCAAATCAACAATTCTTTATATTATTTTTACCTACGTGTTTCTTCAAAGAAAATACTGATATTGAATGCTGTTTCGAATATTTCATTCATCTTCAAGAGTACTCTTGAAAAATTATGTTTACTTATCCATAACTGCTGAAAAAATTACTATCGGCATTTGTGTTGACAAATGTGGCATTATGGTGTTTAGAGGATATGGTTCATAGGGTTTATGCTTTCGGAAAAGTGATGCTAACTGCTTGTAGGCAGCTAAATTATACGAATAAACGTTTCCTGGAAGATATGCGAGCATTTCAACTCCTCAAAATAAGATGATAAAAAAAATACTCCTAAAATTGCATTTCATATTACCGAGAAGCTGCATATGAGTACACTTATTCTGAGTAGGGAGTTGGGAATATCTCAAAGTAGTGTTTCTCGAATGGTGAGAAAAAGCAATTTCCATCCATATCATATGCAGTTGATGCAGGAGCTGACTGAAAGAGATTTCCCAAAGCAAATGCGGTTTTGCTAATGGGGTGTAGATGAAATCAACCAAGAACATGATTTTTTTTTGGGTATGTTGCATTTTCGGATGAAGCCTCATTCCGTTAGATATTCCAGTCACCAATAACGTTGGTCATTGAATGTTTGGAGAGGCATCATTGAACGTCGAGTGATTGGGCTATTTTTTTCCGTTAGTCATCTTAATGGAAGAAATATAAAAGGTTTTGCGTCAGTAATTATATGATCTTCCATTGGCAATAAGGCAGAGAATGTGGCTCCAACGAGATGGTGCACCTCCACATAACAAGACTGATGTGTAGGAATACATCGACTACAAATACCGTGGAAAATAGAAAGGTAGAGGAGGGCCAGTTCACTGGCCTCCAAGGTAACCGGACCTCACAAAAATGTATGTATTTCTATGGGGATCCACTGAATGGGTTGTCAATCATACTCCTCCTACAACTCCTGGAAATATGAGAACAAGAATTCGTTCTGCTTTCAGGAAAGCTCCAGAAAACATGCTGGAATGTGTGGATGATAATTTCCGAAATAGTTTGAGAGTATGTGTTGGTGAAAATAGAAAGCACATTGAATTCTTGAATTATCTTCACCAAATATCTCAAAATGTGAAATAGCTGATTTTTCAAAAGAGAACTCTATAGACCATATAGTCCAAGATCCCAGGGCCGTCAGACATTACTTATTTTTAAACGAACGAAATGTGTACGATTGAGTAGTGTTAGTATGTACTATGATCGCATGCCTACCTGCTAGCTTGTCCAGATGACCATTCTTCAGATATTAGGGAATCAAGGTACGTAAAAACACTACTCATTTAAAATAAAAATGATGTTTTGTATTATCATAAGGATAATATGACTTGTTGTGTGAAGTACAATTCGTAATATGATAGAAAAGACGAACAAGTCAATATTTTCTTTGGAATGATTTTTACATTTTAGATGTAGAGTATCTCGAAAACGGGTTGATTTAGGTACATGACATTGGGAATAATGAAAGTGGATTCATTAAAAAAGTGAAAAATTATACCAAGTATTTGTCCTTGAAGAAGGATGACATAATTGAAACAGCATTCAGTGTCAGTATTTCCTTTGAAGAAACATGTAGGTAAAAAAAGAAATATACAGAATTGTTGATTTGTTATTGAACAATTCCTTTCAACAATATCTGTAAAACTGGTTGTTTTGAGTACATGTCATCAAGAATAAAAAGTGTAGATTCATTAAAGAGGAGTTGATATGAATAAAAATATACAGGGTGCTCAATTTGAAAATTCAAAATATCAATGTTTGAAAATCGATAAGTTTGTGTTGTTATACTGAACATCCTGTACAATTCAATTCAGATTAAAAGTATTCGCAATGAACATCACAATATCGTCTAACAAGTCTTGAATTATCTTCACCTAATATCTCAAAATGTGAAATAGTTGATTTTTCAAAAGAGCTATGGACCATATTGTCTAAGATCCCAGGGCCGTCAGACATTACTTATTTTTAAACGAATGAAATGTGTACGATTGAGTAGTGTTAGTATGTACCATGTTCGTATACCTACCTGCTAGCTTGTCCAGATGACCATTCTTCAGATATTAGGGAATCAAGGTAAGTAAAACACTACTCATTAAGTTGAATTGCCAGTCTACAGAATTACTTCTATATCCCATGGTGGGTTAGTGGACAGAGTATCTAGCTACCACCCCGGAGCTCTGAGTTCAAATCTCGTCTCCAACAATTTTTTTTTGTTTTTTCTTAAACCCAGCAGACGCATCACACTAAAGTTAGCCATCTCGGTTGGAAATGGCTTCGACTCTTGGAGGATTTTTCTTCAAAAAGAAATTTAAAAGAAAACAGAATTTTGGTAAATAAAAGTTTGTTAAGATTTGCTTATAAGTAAAATACCAGGGCCTTGAGACATAACTTATTTTTGAAAAGATGAAGACTTAGGTTCTGAGTGGTGTCTCATATACTTTTAATACCTGCGTGCTTGTGGACTTCGCTCTGTGACACCTGGGCAGGTACCAGGTGAGAAATGTAACTAAAAATAAGAGTTACCCAACTTGAATTTGTATGGCTGATTTTCATATATATTTTGTAGAATATCACTCTGAAGTAATTTTGAAAGTGTCAGACGCTTTCCATAGACCAGAACTTTTGTCAAACGCTTCAAAGCTCCACAAATTACTTTACAGTGATATTCAACAAAATATACATAAAAATCAGCCACACAAATTTAAGTTAAGTAACTCTTATTTTAGGTTACCTTCATCACCTGGTACCTGCCCAGGTGTCACAGAGCGAACTCCACAAGCACGAAGGTATTGAAAGTACATGAGACACCAATCAGAACCTGAGTCTTTTCAAAAATAAGTTATGTCTGAAGGCCCTGGGATTTTACTCATAAGGAAACCTTAACAAAATCTATATTTACCAAAATTCTGTTTTATTTTAAATTTCGTTTTGAACCAAAATCCTCCCAGAGTCAAAGCCGTTTCCAACCGATATGGGTAACCCTAGTGTGATGCGTCTACTGGGTTGAAAAAAAAAATGTTGGAGACGAGATTTGAACCCGGAGCTCCGGGGTGGTAGCTAGATACTCTGTCCACTAACCTACCATGGGTTACAGAAATAATTCTGTAGATTGGAATTTCAACTAAGTGAGTAGTATTTTTACGTACCTTGATTCCCTGATATCTGAAGAATGGTCATCTGGACAAGCTAGCAGGTAGGCATGCGAACATAGTACATACTAACACTACTCAATAGTACAAATTTCGTTCGTCTAAAATTAAGTAACGTCTGACGGCCCTGGGATCTTGCTCTAATACATGATGGATAAATTCATCAAAACCAAATTTGAGTAATTATTTCCTGCCATAGTACTATCACACTTATGCAACTTGAATTCAGGATGACAATGGAGGAATTACATGTCAGTTCTCTGTCAGAATGAAGTTCATAGCCTACTATCTAAATCACTATCCAATATTTATTTTATTGAAGACGATTTCATAACATAAATGATCATAACTAACAAACTGTACGGGATAGGTGAAGAGAAGGTATACTCAATTAAATTGGAGTCCTTTACAGATTTCCAAATAAGTAATAATATACTGGGTGTTCCATTTGAAAAAACTGAGTTTTAGTCATTTTCACGGGTCTCCAGAATGAACTTACTTTTGAGCCTTCTTGTATGCTGAAACTGAGATCCACTTCATCGACAGAATACTTAATGGTCTTATGCACCCATGACCCAAATTACAATATTTTGTGAATTTTCATTGGGAATTATTGTTTTTTTCAATGGTCAGGTTTTGTACAAAAATTGGAGGAAATAATTTTAGCTCGAAAACTGTCACAAATAAGTATATGGAGGAATCCTGAAAGAATTCTGGGATGATATAATATATGGGGTGTTCCATTTGAAATAACAAAAAAATATTTCAGACGGATAGGGCATGTTTGATTATCCACGCCCACGAATTCTCGAATTGATCTGCGATAGCTGCGATAGCTAGAGGACCTCGATATCGTAGGGAGCACTGCTTTGGTGGCAGAAGGTGAAACAAGTTACAACCAGAGGGAGGCTGCCTAGTTTACAATATAGATAGATAGATATTGGTCATATTACACAATAGTGCTTTGACAAGTCAGTAATAAAATAAAACTAAAAAATTAAATAATAATATTAAATAACAAAAGATAAACAATATTTGTCGTTAAAAACACAAGCAAAATGAAATTTAACAAACAGCAATACGTATACGATACATTAATCAATGGATAAGTTGTGGAAAATCGGTTGAAAGGAACTCATCAAAATCATAAAACGCACTATCAGCAAGGAACCGCTTGAACAGATTTGAATTGAACACACTCGAGAACTTGGACAGCGTGTGGTAGAACATTGAAGCACTTGATTACCTAATAGCTAGTCCCATTTCTCGATTTCGAAAGTCTCAAATAGTGTTGATGTATCATATCTTTGTTTCGCGTTTTGTATGAATGTGAACTTTCATTTGTCCTATAGTTTTTCAAGTTTGCGTTTATATTGCAGTATGTAAGTATATGGCAGGGTTAGTATCTTAAAATGTTTGAAAGCACCCCTTCAATTATCTCTATAAGGCAATCCTTTGCATGGAGAAGACTGTTGATGCGTGTGCTGAGTGGCCCCATACTAATAGGGCATAAGATATTGTGGACTGTATCAGTGCGTGGTAAGCTGTTAACAGTACTGAGTGTGACAAGCAATTTCGCAGGTTACGTATTAGAAAGATTTTCCGTGACATATTCTTGCAGACATTAGTTGTATGTTCTTCCCAAGTGCCGTCCAAGAGGACATCTAAAAACCGCAATGAGAGAATTATTTAGGTCTCTAAACTAACTTGTTGATATTTAGCAAAGATTGTATCAAGGACAGACTGTTATTGGCCTCAGTTAGCAGCATATTGAAATCTCTATTTGAATGGGCTAATGAGGTGTCGTCAGCAAAAAGAATAAACTTTGCTGAAGGAGCACTATTTGGCAGGTCGTTGATATAAATAAGAAATAGGACCGGACCTAGGACAGAGCCTTGCGGAACCCCATATTTAATTTTAATCAATTGAGAGCTGACGTCCTTTGAATTAACGAATTGGGTTCTGTTCCTCAAATAGGACCTGATCATTTTTTTGGCTATTTTCGGAAAAATTGTTAAATTTCAGTTTATTAATTGATATATTGTGCAGTACACTGACAAAAGCCTTACTTAGGTCTAAGAATTGTGCATGGACGTACCCATGGGTCTCAAAGCCTTCATTTATTACATCAATCAGTGCATTTATTGCCGCAGTTGTCGATAAATTAGATCTGAAACCAAATTGTGAGCTACTAAATGAATTTAAGTTTTCAAAATGAGCTGAATTTGAGAGAAAACTTCAAATTTTTTTGCGAAAGTGGGCACAATGGATATAGGCCTATAGTTTGTTGAGTCATCTATGCAATTAGGTACCTTTGAAAAGGTACTTTTGAGCATTTGAATGAGAATATTATGTTCAATACATTTAAGAACTTTCACATTAATACCATATGCATCGTTACTTTTCGTCTTTTTCAAATTATTGTTTATATCCAGAACTTGGATAAATGTGACTTCAGAAAAGTTTAATTCCTTATCTGCATGTTTCGTGGTAACTTGTAAAATAACTCTTCCGATTATCATCGGTGGGAGGTAAGGAATTGTTCAGCAATGTTACCGCAATAATGATTGAAATCATCCGGAGAAATCATATCTGACGAATAAATTCCACATTGCCTGTCGATTTCCATTTCGATTTATGTAATTATCATTTGCTGCTTTTTTAGCTTTTATTATCTCTTTTCTATAAATATGTTTTTTGTCCATAATAAGCTCTTTCAGGTAATCACAAGGATTAGTTTTATACACATCTAGGAGAAAATGAAATGTCTCCCTCAATTGCCTCAAATCATCTATGTACCAATTCAGGTTATTTTTATTGTTTTTAAAATTTTTGACTTTTGACTGAAAACAATTTATCTAGAGCCGATGTAATTACACCAAAGAAAAATTGAGATTTTTCATCTAATCCATCCAGTCCAGTCCATCATTTGTGAATAACTGTTCAGTTAAAATAAGCCCTAAGTCGGAAATAGGTCTGCAAGAATTTTTTTTTTATCAAGTACAATTACTTACTTTTGAATATGAGCCAACGTGATCTGAGAGTTTAGGATCAATAATGTGCAATGAGCAATCTTCCAAAGAAAAGTTGATAAAGATGTTATCTACGCAGTTCTCCAGACGTATTGGAGAATTATTACAGGAAATGAAATCGAATGAACTAAATAGATTATTAAGTGCATGTACATATCTATTTGGTTTATTGAAGTGGATATTAAAATCTCCAGTAAAAATTACATTTTTATTTTTTGTGCGATATAGTTTAACACGGACGTAATTGTCTGCAGAAATATATCAAAATATTGGGCATCTGCATATTGTTATTATTATTAGATTGTCACAGAGAACACCAGTCAATTCGCAACGCAACTCAACTTGTATATTTGTACGTTTATAAATTGATCTACTGGTCGACAAGCCTAAGGATGCCTCTGAGAATTGGATGCGCAATAGACACAACCCTGGAGTGGGGCAGGAGCTCAATCGCTCTGCATTATTCAAGCAGTTAACGTCGTGAGTGTACAGTCAGTGGAATAAAATTATTGTGGCGTTATTCTGATTGTGTGTTGAATTTGAAATCCTTGTGTTGTGGTTGTGTTGTGTATAGTTTTGAAATATTATTAGATAGGTTATGGTGTAGTTTGTTGTGTTTGAAAATGTTTTCAAAGAGTAAAGTGAGAAATAAGATTCTGAGTGGACAAAGTAGGGAAATTCTCAGTAATGTCATCAAATTTATGCAGGCAGAAGCAATGATAGGTGAAACCAGTATTCCTCTTGTGAAGGTTCATGAACGAGTTGCTGCCACAACGGAAGTTTGCGTTAGAAGCATTAGGAAAATTAATTCCGAAATGAATAAAATTGAAAAAGATGAAATGGAACAATTCTCAACTCCAAATAAAAAGAGAAACAAAAAATCAAAAGTTACCAATGATAATGCTGATTTGGCAGTGGTCAGAGGTCATGTGATATTGTTAGTCAACTTCTGTAAGTATGTTCCTCGTGTTCTTTATTATATTTATTTACCTATTTCTGATATTGTGTGGCGATGCATTCTTTTTCTAGTCGTACTTTATTTACACTTATGGCTTCGGGAAAATTATTCAATTTTCATAAACGGTCCAGTGATCACAGACAATTATATTATTCGAACAGTTCATTAGGAATTAATGAAAATTCAGATAAGAACCTACGTTCCTACGTGTTGCAGAAAAATTTCTCTCCCGATTGTACATTCCGATGATAACCATCCGTAAACAATAGTCGATCTTTGTCGCACATCTACTCACGCTTTCTATCGTTTGCGCATCTCAGAGGCATCCTTACACTTGTCGACCTGTACAGAAAATAGAAACTCCGCCATGAATATTACATTCCCTACTAAAATTTGCAATTAAAGAGTTCAAGAGAAAAAGACTGTGCTTCATCTTCAGTCAGCCAGTGCTCATCAATAAATAAAATATCTATCTATCCATGAAGACGCTAAGTCAATGGTGGGTCAAAAACAACATTCAACATAAGTCAGTTCCAAAGCTTTGACATTCGTTGAAAAAACGAGCCCTGGGAAGAGATGTTTGGCATGTTTCCAAAGTGATGACAAAGGGATGTGAAGACTGTGTTCGATGGGTTAGTCTCGATGGGACCGCTGGTAGTAGAACGATTGTTGACATTTCAGAAGAGCATCGCCCATTCCTACTCTCCTTCATTTGATCTGATACCAGAAAAACAAAATGGATTCAGAAATAAGCATTCACTGTTCTTATCAAAATTGTAAAATTCCTCTGTGAACGGAGAATCATCGGACACAAACGCTGTTATTATTGGTGAACACTCATGTCGTACTATATTGCATATTACATGATGTATCACCACTCTGTAGAATGTATTCAATACCAATTACATCAAAATCGCCATCAGTATATTGAAAACGTACATCCACCGAACCCGAAATCCAATGATGTATTGTGTGAGTTCATATTCCGGATCCGGATGAAACTGAGTAGAACTGATTCTATTCCAGACAAAACAAATAACATTTCTATTCCTGGTTCACGAAGCACCATTGTTGCTCTGCGAAAGTCACTGAAGGATGGAAAGGATGTGGAGAACATGTAGCACACCAAGGCGAAGGACCTACTGTCAGGACTATTCAGCTTTGCTGAGTCAGCACGGATGAGCATACTTGAGATGTGACGGTGGAATTTACAAATAATAGGGAATGAGGGCTCGAGCGGGATATTCTTCACGGAGTTTTACGCTGTTTGAGTATTGGATTGGAAATAATTGGATTGGATTGGATTGGATATTGTGAATGAACTCACAATGGGTGGAAGATATGATCATTTGTTCGAGTACAGGCTATCATGTATCGAGTATAATAATAGGAATATTTATTGCCAAGGCTTGAGTGATTTTACAGGTCGACGATAAAGTTTGCAAAAGCGAGGCCGTAGACTGAAGTTTGAAATTGTTCGAGACCTAGAAAGATGAATACAAAATTTTTTTACTTCTAGCAAATACTCAAATTAACAAGAATATCAGTATAAAAACGTGTACTTGACTCTGTCGAACATATTCATTAGTTGGTTAGACTTTGATATGTTTTTGATGCATATCCTTGGGTTGCTATAATTTCTGTCAATAATTTTGTTGTCGAATTCAGTAAGTTATATTATAACATCTGTCATTTGTTCAATTTCCGACAGATTTCATTTGTCAAAATATGGATGAAAACTTCCATCTTGTGATAAAAACCAGAAATGCGTTTGTCGCCTCAATAGTACTAAAAAGTTGTAAAGAAATGTGTAATTTCATTTAGATGTTGATTATTATGAAAATATGAGAAGAATGTTTATAAAATCAGATGTGGAGTCATCTGCGACTGAAAAACAAACTTAATTAGGTATTTCCATCGTTCAAGATAACCCCTCTTGAAAGGGATTAATGTTGAGAAGGGAAACATTCTCAATTGAAAATTGACCGAAAGGTGACTCCTCTGGAAACGGTCTTTTCACAATAACTATCAGTTTTAATTCAAGAGGTTATCTTGAACGATGGAAAATATCGACTAAAGTTTGTATTTCAGTCGTAGATGATTTTTATTTTATTTAAAAAAAAAATCAACATGACATACCCATGACAGGTTTTAAGTTAAAACATTTTTTCACAATGTCACCGCACAATACATAGTTCCACAATAACATCGTCAGAGTGTAAAAATATACAAATGTGAAATCTAAAAATGTTAAAATGAGGAAATATGAAAACATAATAATGTGAAAATATAAAAATGTAGAAATGGAACGGCCAGTGGATAGTGAAACTCTTTGTTAAATTGTCTAGCTTTCAAAAATTTTATTTTCTTTATCAAGACATTAACTCGAGGTTGCTATTAAGAAGATCACAGTGCACTTCATTATTAAAATATCTTACACAACAGTTTGTACAAACAAATTAAAATATACCATGAGCAATATTCGAAAATCAATCATGATTCAAATATATTTTAGTCGGCACCATTTTGACCAAGAGCATGCAGCTCCACTCCATATATATATATATATATATATATATATATATATGAAAACTGGAAGTTCGGGTTGAACCGCGTCTAGAATTTATTGAAATTCGACGTTTCGGCTCCGATTTTGGAGCCCTTTTCAAGAAAAAGAAATAAGGATAAATTGATCGAAAGGGGGGGTGAGGGTAGATTCTACACTGAGGTCTCAATCTGCCTACTCCTCAGTTATCATCAGGATTTTGTGACTTGACGCCGGGGTCTCAATCTGCCTACTCCCCAGGTCTCGCCACTTGTTCTCTCTAAGGTCTCAGTCTGCCTACTCCGTTTACCGTACTGAAGAGAGCTTGAGCTCGAAACACGTGTCTACGGTTGCACAACATTTTGAGGGTTATACCCAATCACTTTTTCACTTTATATATATATATATATATATATATATATATATATATATATATATATATATATATATATATATATATATATATATATATATAAATGTGAGGATGTAAAAATATGAACATGGAAAAATTTTAATAACCAAATGACGAATAATTAACTATTCAGACTCATATAGTGAAAACTGGAAAGAACATGAGGTATGAATTATAATACTAATAAAAATAATGAAAAGACCAATCGTTGTTTTGATTGGAGATTATAAAATTCCTGACCTCATAGTAAATGAGTTTTTGATTGACAAAATCGCTCAATTTGCTCCTTCCAAAAGCCAAAATACATGTTTTTGTTTTTTTTCCTAAATAAATTGATGTTTTGTATATTTCTTATATGAACAGGTATTAGACACGTATTAGTAGTTTTTGGTGCAAAAAAATCAGTGACGTTGCTTTATGGTTTTGTCACAGCGTTGTACGCTCAACGAGATTGTTTCATTTCTTGTGCTGTAGGAGTGTGTGACAGGGTGAGAATTGATTTTGTTCTTTCTGATGTTGACTAGTATGTCTTTCTCTCTCAATCCCTCTCTCTCTCTCATTCTCTCTCTTTCTCCTTCTCTTTTATTCCTCTCTCTCTATGACTCTCTATCACTCTCTTTCAATCGCTTCCAATTTACTTCTGCATCCTTATACTGTAAGTTCCAATTATCTGTACTGCCAATTATTCAGGTATTTAGTTAATTCAGTCCTCTATAGCGCAAAAAACATTAAAGCTCCATGGATCCTGGAAGTTGCGCTGGCAAACGAGCTTTGGATTTTCTGTTGCCCAAAAATGACTATTATGGCGGTTGTACATACCATTCTTGGCAAATTTGGCTTCAACTGTCCATATAATGTTCTTCATGAACTCAGGGTCCTCCTGTATCTTGATAAGAAACCATTCGCAGAATTCCACTCGTGCAAGTAAGTCGTGAGGTTTCAGATTTTGAACCTGGTGATATTTGAAGGGGCGCCACTTATGTTTGATTAAAATTCGGTTTATTGACGAACATGAAATTCTAAGTGACTCTTCTGCGCCTCGTCTACATCGTTTTCAAATAGAGCACAGATCGAACGCGTTGCTACAACCCTTGCACGCTTTTGGTCAACATTCAAACATTTGGGGATCCAATTTGCAGCAATTTTTCTCATGTCCAAATTTACGTGAACTATATGATGAAAGCGTTCGTATGAAATATTCAGTGCTTCAGATATCCGTTTTAGCCCAATTCGACGGTCTGTTAAAATCATGCCAAGAACTACATCGATATTTTCGGGGACTGACACAGAAACTGGCCTTCCCGATCGGTCATCATCTTCAATGGAAAATTTACCTCTTTTGAAGCTTGCAGTCCAATTTTTCATGGTCGCATACGAAGGACATTGATCACCAAAGGTATTAAGCATATCTTCGAAAATCTGCTTACCTCTTAACCCTTTTAAATACAGGTTCTTGATGATGGCTTGATACTCGAATTTTTCGATTTTCAAAATTTCGGTGGACATATTTTTTCTTTTAATTTATTGCGTAACTCTGGTTTACTTTTTTGACGTCAAACTTTAAACTGACACTTCTAAGTTATTGATCGTTGCTATGATAACGCAATATTTTGTTTATCCAGGGAACTGGTCTAGGCTAACTAGATATCAATACATCCTCGTATTTATATTTTACACAGTGTTTTATTCTACTTGCTATATGTCCACCAATATATTAACCCACACATAGGGCTTGCAGTGAGATGAGAGTTTATTCATCTACACTTTTCTGTACTTCATTGTATTGCCATGTTTATGTTCAATGTTATGCTTTTACCATTTGACCTTACCTGTAAATAGTAAATCAAAATGATTATTGAATATTATTATTATTATTCGTTCCATTTACGATATCCTTACCTGAAAACATCCTCACAGTGTGACAAGATTGTAATGAATAGATGTGATGAATATCCCAATTCTTTACGAAAGTATATTCAGAATTTCAATTATAATTTGAACGCCATTTTTTTAATTTAATTAGCGTTATGATGTCACGTTGATATTCCGAATCACGTCAGCTACAGGTAAGTGGACTAAAGTTTCAGTTAGCGCTGCGACTACCGCAGAAATATTAAAATTCATGACTTTAACCTCGCGGAGAGCTATTATTTACTGAAGCGCAATCCCCACTGGGTAGTTTTCAGAGCTATCGCATACTCATTCAGCTTTTCAATTAGATATTGTTGATGGTTCCTTGTTTTATTTTACGAGAATGAACAAATGGTTTTCTTTTCGAATAGAATGAAGAGCTGGATGTGAATGTGAATATATTATAATGGTTTGAACGATGTTGACAAATTGTGAACTGTATTGGATCACCATTACACGAGATTTTGATGTTCAACGAAACATCTGTTCACAAAAAATACATGCTGGATTATTAATATTCCGCAAATTTAATTCCAATCGGAACGTCTCATAAATGGTGGAAGGCAGAGTTGAAAGAGATTTTCACGAGATAGGGTGGCTGAAATTCATTTTACAAATTGGCATTTATTCACAGAGATCGATTAAACCAGAAGAAATTTCCAGGAAAACTTTCCAGATTCTAATTGGATTTTATGCATGAACTATATGTTAACTCGAAAGTTCAGTTGAAATAGATTTGGCCTTCCTCTTGCTATTACAAATTTTCATTTTAATAGTTCAAAACTATATATGATTCGTCTTTCGTTTATATCTTACCAGTATTTATGATTTCAATGTGTACCGCTGCGCTGTTGTGCTAGAAAAATTGCACGTGTTTGAAAGACCTTTTCATCCACTTGAACTTTAATATACTATTTCCTACGAGCGTTCGGAAAAGTAACTTTTCCGCACGATTTTTCGTTTTGAAAGTTGTACTTTTTCGTACGATTTTACTTTTCTGTACGATTTTCACTTTTCCGCACGATTTTCTCTTTGAAACACAATATTTCAATTTAAGATATACTATTTTTATACTTCGAATCAAATTACTTTCTACAGGGCAATTAAAATTCGACCCCCACCATTGGGATCTCCTAAACTACAGGAGATACGTCGAAGCTTAAATTGGGACAAAGTTACGTATTCTGGTGCTTAACAAAATACTTTTTTGAAACTTGTGAAATTCCGAGTATTTCCGGAAATATCTGGGAAAAACTGAAAATGGGAATTTTCGTTTTTATTTTTTTCTATCGTTATTTGACAACATAGCTCAAAACCAAAAGTACATTTTTGTTGATACTTTTTTTCAGCTTCACGATTTCATATTCAGATTTACTATCCGACGTTTCGTCTTCTGACATTCATCATCAACTTTTTTTTCTGTTATGGGCGCCATATTGTTTTTTTTTATACAGAAAAATAGTGATTCTTATTCTAATTTCATTGATGTATAATTTGTTATGATTTGCACTTCTGAAACCACAGATATTAAAAAAAACAACTTCATCTGAGATGGTCATGACATTGAAAAATTTTGTTTAATGAACACTAGTTGTGAGAACTCATTAAACATCATAAGTTTACACAAATACTTCAGTCGAAATGTCCTCATTCTCAAATGAAGAAAAACGAGATATGTTGAAACTTTACTATAAATTTGATAGGAATAGTACGAAAACAACACAAATTTATTTTGAATTATATCCGGAAAGACAAAAGCCGGATATAACATTATTCGGAATTTTGGGCAAACACTTCGCTGAGTACGGTGCGTTTCAAAAAACAAGAGTGAAATCATGAGCTTATAAAAAATGCACAAAAAGTATTACAACATGTGTTCGAAATGATGGCCTTCCTGTTGAATACAAAACCGAGATCGTCGTCTCAAATTAAGAACAGCCCTAACAATATCCCTTCTTCTGATAGACCTGAATTGCGTGATGATATTGTCTCTAAGTTCATCTACTGTGTCATATTCTTGCTCTCCATAGATTATGTTCTTAAAAGTGCCCCATAAGAAAGTATCCAGAACTGTAAGGTCAGGTGACCTTGCCGGCCACTTCACTGGTCCAGAATTTCCTAACCACCTATTAGGAAATCTTTGGTGTAAATATTCGCAAACTGCTCTTTTATTGTGTGGAGGAGCCCCGTCATGCTGAAACCAGCAGCTGTTATAATTAACAAGGGGAAACTTATCCATATATTTTTCGAATTCGTTTCTTAAGAACCGAAGATAGGTTTCCCTGTTCAAAGTATTATAGAAGAAATGAGGTCCAAGTATTTGGTCGTCATAAATTCCAGCCCACACATTCAAACGAAACCGAACTTGTGGTCTGACTTCTCTGAAGTGTCGTGGATTATTTTTACTCCAAATGTGCTCATTATTTCTATTAAAAACACCACAGTTCGAAAAAGTACTTTGGTCGGTCCAAATAATGTTTTTCAAGAAAGCCAGCTACAAAATTCCATCCTTCTCTCAGGATCACCTGGATGTAATTTTTGTGAAATATGTATCTTATATCATTTCAAATAACTTTTTTTGAATTCCCTCCAAACGCTCGTCTGTGGCACATCCATTTCTGCCGAGACTTGATGTGTTGATTTGGAAGGATATGCATTTATCTAAAAAAGTACCAAAAATAATTATACTTCTTCGAATATGGAATGAACAATAATTTTACCTCGGCTAATAAGTTACGTCTAATATTTTGTTCCATTCTGCTTCCATATTTCATTCTTGGTTTTTGAAACGCATCGTACTCAGCCAAGTGTTTGTCCAAAATTCCGAATAATGTTCTACCCGGCTGTTGTCTTTCCGGATATAATTCAAAATAAATTTGTGCTGTTTTCGTACTATTCCTATCAAATTTATAGAAAAGTTTCAACATATCTCTTTTTTTTTTCATTTGAGAATGAGGACATTTCGACTGAAGTATTTGTGCAAACTTATGATGTTTAATGAGTTCTGAAAACTAGTGTTTATTAAACAAAATTTTTAGACGGAGTCATGACCATCTCAGTGGAAGTTGTTTTTTTTTAATATCTGTGGTTTCAGAAGTGCAAATCATAACAAATTATACATCAGTGAAATCAGGATGAGAATCACTATTTTTCTGTATAAAAAAACAAACAATATGGCACCCATAACAGAAAAAAAAGTTGATGATGAATGCCAGAAGACTAAACGTCGGATAGTAAATCTGAACATGAAAACGTGTAGCTGAAAAAAAGAATCAGTGAAAACGTAGTTTTGGTTTTGAGCTATATTGTCAAATAACGATAGAAAAAAATAAAAAAGAAAATTCCGATTTTCAGTTTTTCCCGATATTTCCGGAAATACCCGGAATTTTCCAAGTTTCAAAACAGTATTTTGTTAAGCACCAGAATACGCAACTTTGTCCCAATTTAAGCTTCGACGTAACTCCTGTAGTTTAGGAGATCCCAATGGTGGGGGTTGAATTTGAATTGCCATGTATTGGTAATATTTTTCATGCAGAAAACCTAGATCTGTGTATTAAAATTTATTATACTTACTTCGAAAATTCATACCCTCAACCATTAAACTTGAAAAGTCAAGCACTCTACTAAAAAACTATCAAACACATTCACAGTAACAATGGGCTTGACAGGAAACATGTGGTGATAATTGTTGGCACCAAAACGTACCCATAGCAACAGTAGCTATAAACTGACAGTCAACAAAAAAGCATTTCAAGCGCCTTTTTTGGTATACGTAATTCCACTTAAAAATATACGACTCAGGACTTTGAAGATCTTGCCCCGGAAATAATTGATGCAGTTAGAGAGGCGACCAATACCTCAGTTCCTCAGGAGTCAGAAGAGAGGAACAAAAAATTATTTAGAATATTCAAGGGCTTGTGCAACCAAACAAAAGTATCCATCATGAAAGAAGAGGTGATATTAGCGTGTTTCCAAAAATTATCAAAAATATATGCTCCATCGACTATAGTCTAAATACTCCATGCTGAAGCTTGTCATAAAACTGGAGAAGGATAAAAATAATATATTCACATCTTACTTAACTACATTTTACTTAAAGCGAGTCAACGATGGAGACAAACCAAAAAAATCCATGGTTTTAGAGCAAAAAAGCCGAAAATATCAGCCTTAATGCTCCAGGTAACATATATTCAATGACCAAAGTAGTCACTATCTTTGGATTAGCTGGAGCTTGTCGTCGTGAGGATCCAATGAAGATTACCACCGATGATATAGAAGACAATGGCAAGATTCTGATAGTTACAATACCTTGTACAAAAACCAACAAGCCCCGAAGATTTGTTGTTCGCGATCTGGAAGAGAACAAATCAAGCTACATTAACTTGTATAAAAAATATGAAGCACTTCGTCCTAAAAACTGTCCAAATTGAAGATTTTCTTTATATCATAAAAACGGGCAGTGTACAAGCCGAAGCGTTAGAGTTGATACTTTCGGTAAAATGCCTTGCAAAATTGCGGGTTATTTTGGATTGAAAAATCCAGAGTTATATATCGGGCACTGCTTCCGGAGGTCAATGGTGACTCTTCTGGCAAACTCTGGCTGCAATATAGCAAACATCAAAAGACACGGAAGATAATGAGGATTCCATAGAAAATAAACGGAAAATGGCCGGGAATATTTTAAAAACGCCTTCCAATGCAGTAGCGTCGTCCAAGATGGAAGAATCTTCCTGTTCACAATCGTGTCTATCTGAAAAAACGTCCTCCAGCACACAAGCTGCATTTTCAACAAGTGAGCCCGCTGCTGTACCGATGTTACCTGAAGCGTAGGAGAAAGAGGGATCTTGTAATGTGTTACAACCTGTACAGACCAATTTACCTTCCTCCATTCACTACACTAGTAATTCTCAGTATCAAACTGATCAAGGCATTTCTGAAGTGGGCCAAACACTAACCAATTAAATTGAAGTAAGAAACGACGTTCTTGAAGACGTTGCGGCATCTGCTATATTGCCGCATGCAACAAACACAAATTGCACTTTTAATTTCAGTATTTACCATCGTTAATTTTCTCGTTATTGTTATTTAAATGTTCTTCAAATAAGTTTCCTATTAAATCGATAAAAAAATTCTGTTTAATTTTTTTCAGTGTATGAAAGAATCGTGCGGAAAAGTTACTTTTCCACACTAATGCTGAAAAGTAACTTTTGTAGCAATATTATAAAATCTTGTCCATTAAAAACTGCTTTTTCTCATAAATAAGATTAACAAAAACACTCGTAGGAAAAACTATGAATCTAACTCTTGCGGAAAACGTTTTTTCCACCCTTGACGGATTGACCAAACTCCGCATGATTCGTGCAACTGCGGTCGAGTGCGGAAAAGTGCTACTTTCCACACTTGATATGTAAATAACTGTATCAAAGCTAATCGTTCCATAGACTCAGATAATTATTATAGCCCTTTGCCTAATTTCAATTGATGTATTCTAATCCTCACAATTTACCGAAACACTTGAAGTTTATCGTTTATTTTTTTCTTATTGCTATTTCAAAAATAAACATCAGCTACAATCCCTATCACAGCAAATTGCAAACCCTTGCTGACTCATTGAAATCAATTGCGGTCACAACCGACCCCTGGAATGCCGTATCTTCATCTGTATCTACTTCGGGCCTCCCCTGTGTCCTTTGAGACAGGAATAGAGTATACCACTTTAAATAACTGATGCCCGAGTGTGTCTTCAGATTCAGATTCTATGTGCTGAAATTGAAAAAGAATCGGCATTTCAGTCCCACTGAGCATCATCGTAAATTCTACAGAATCTGATGGTGTGTGCAGCCTTCCCACAAAAATAACGGTATATTTTATTTGGGCGATTTTATAGGCTAGGCATGGTAGGAAAATAAAGCGGTTTCAGATGAAACTTAGCTGAAGTTTTAATTTTCTCACCCTCTATGATTTTTTGGTCGCTGATCATGAATTTGAAATTTGCAGGCAAAAGTTCAACAGGCAAAAGCCCATACCTTGGAAAATTGAAGGAGACAAAAATTCCTGAATTTTTCATGTATACAGTTTTTTTGGAATATTAAATATTATATATTTTGTATGGGTTGTCATGATTGCTGAATATGGAGTTCTATGTTTCCAAAATTTGAGTGCAACTCCTGGTAAGTGAATTAAGCTGTGAACATTTGGGATGGAACACTCGTGTAGTTTTTTCCCTGCTTTTTTTTTGTAGTAGAGCCCTCGTGAGCTGTGAGATGTTTTTAACCACCCGATTCTGAAGGCCGTTCTCTTGCAGTTGCAGTTACGCAAATCGACCAAACTTCCATGAAGAAAACCCGCAGGGACTAATCAGAACAGTTGTGAGGTGGGTGGGACAGTTGGGGAAAGATTGACGAGAGGAGGGCAACTCACCTAGAAAACTTGCATCTACGGGCCGAATCCTACCTAACTTGATTAAAGTAGCGTAAACATAAAAACCATCAAGACTGACCTGTCGAGCTCAGTTTACATATCATCACCCTGGAGACATGCCGATCATCTTTCTGAACATTACAGGATTTTTTTTTTAACTAAAATGTAAAAAAATATATAAAGGTTGAAGTTAGGTATAGTGAATGTTTGAATATTCTTGTTTGCATCATAGTTTTCGAGAATTTCTCGTATATATCAACATCTGAATTGAATCAAAGCGGTTCTGTTTAAGTTCACTCATTTCTATTTCAACATCACTGAAAAGAAGAAGCAGAGTTGAGCCATCGAGCTCTATGACAATTTTGGTAAATAGCACATCAATTTTGCATGTTCATATTCCAATAGCTACTGTCCATGCCATTTCCTAGTCAACTAATTCGATGGAAATTTTGATTTATTCATAATTACACCCCACACAGAGTGCTTTCATTTATGTTATCGACATTCAGCTATTCCGTGAATTTTGAACATTGTGATATCACCAGATTGGTAAATCAAAATTATTGCAGGAAAATTTTCCTATGCGAGAATGAAACGAAAGTCATTTGGAAATCAAAAATAGATAAAACATGAAGATATACCGTCCCAAATGGTTTAAGTCGTCGATAAGAACAATACCAGCACAGATGGAATAGACAACCACGACTCCACCAATATTGTGGACATTCCTCCGCCATAAATTTAATAAAAAATATGTTTCTATTGGAAGAATAACACACGTAAAATTTAATCGAAAGATCAGGATAAAGATCCAACTTGAGACATGTTTCGAACATATAGTTCATCTTCAGTTAAATTAGATTGAGTAGAGAGAAAAAATATCTAAATTTAAATTAGACGAACATAGTACTTAACAAGACATGAAACAATAGGGGCTTATACTTCCCCAAATATTGAGGAACCCTTAATAGATAAGGGGTATACCCCTAAAAATTCGTATCAAAGGATATATTATTAATATTTTTCAAATACCATACACCTTGGCGTACATCTAGCCACAAAATGTTTTGTTTTTGCATTTTGTAGCAAAATGTACGCCAATGTGTGTGGTATTTGAAAAATATTGATAATATGTCTTTTGATCCGATTTTTTGGGGGTCTGCCCTTATTTCATAAAAATTTCATTACGGTCAGTATGAGCCCCTATTGTTTGATGTCTTGTTAACAACCATGTTAGTCTAATTTAAATTTTAATATTTTTTCTCACCACTCAAACTAATTTAACTGAGGAGGAACATATATATGTTAGAAACATGTCTTAAGTTGGATCTTTATCCTGAATTTCCGATAAAATTTTACTTGGAGACGACTTTGTGTTATTCTTCCAAAAATAAAACTTGGTCTTCCACTTCGAGTATGAACTACTACCTTTCTAAAAAATATAGTGCTATAAATAATATATGGTTATATTGTTCTATTTATAATAATTATGATATCAATAAATTCCTTGAATATTATAATTGTTTTATTTTATTTTAATTGATTTTATTTCAATTCCATTCAATTTAGTTTATTGAATTTTCATTTTATTTTAATTAATTTTTATCAATTTATTTTATTTAAATTAATTTAAATTATATTGAATTCATTTCAATTCATTTTATTTCAATTCATTTCAATTTTATTAATTTAATTCAATTTATTGATTTATTTCAAATTATTCAATTTAATTTTATTTGTTTTATTAAATTTTATTTTATTTTAATTAATTCAATCTATTTTATTTAATTTCAAATTATTTAATAAGTTATCTCCTGTACTATTTTATGAAAACTTCAATTTTGACAAATCCTGTCAAATACCATGAAATATATGAAAACTCTCAATCTCAGTAGAGTTCTGGGATATAATGATATTTTGATATCAATGAACACATGATAATATATTACTCAAAATTGAATTGATTCGAATTTACAGAATAATGGTCAAACAATAATGAACGCTCTGTGAAATTTAAATATTTCTTATGAAAAATCTAGCCTATGAGAAAGCTACCCTATATTAATTTTATTTCTGACCTAATCACTTTCTATATTTAATACTATATTACTTGTTTTATCAATACTAACTTTAATTTTGATCTAAAATGTTCGGGCTAAACTTTTTTGGCAATGACATAGTCTGGCGTTAATACTCGAAATCAGTTCCACAAAATGATCACTTCCAAACAGATTGAATGTTGCAATTTGATGAAAATGGACTTTGAAGCAGCAATTTCGAAGACAACTGGATATCCGGAAAATATATTCAAAAAATTCCTTCAATTTTGTAGTTTCTGGTATACTTCTGCAGCTTCTACATTGATTTATTCCTTTCAAAACTGGCTTGTAATGTTTACTGCTGGATCAGAAAACAACATCCAAAGAAGAAATACTATTATCTTCTTCTAATATTTAGTACTATATAGGCCAACCAATAGAGCATTTTTTCCTAACAAAAATACTAGTAGAAAACCGACTGTGCCATCACATGAAGGATAGTCCGTAGTTATATTCTGTTATATTTTCGACTCGCAACTATCATTTATTAATTTGTTATAAACATTTAAATAACCAAAAACGTGTTTTTCATTGTTTTGCTTATAAAATGAAAACTAATAGAGCAATCTGCTTGGTCCAATAAAAAGAATTATGGGTAATTAAAATGCAAACAAAATTAAATGTTTTACGACCCGATCGGATCATTAGTAACGGATGAAAACCGGAAAAACCGAGAAATTTTACGATTTTTTAAAAAAATTCATAACTCCGCCATTTTTTAAGAAATGGAGTTGGCCCTTCTTATGAAAGTATTGAATCATGAGCACTTCATGTGTGCACAAAACAGGCTCTGGCAGATCATTAATTTTGGTAAAATTGCAATTTGAATTTTTTTCAGCGTGTCTGGATGCTAGGCCGATTCCAATTTCTAAAACAGATTTTGAAAGAAAAAGTACAGTACCACAAAACGAATATTCTCATTTTGCGCTAAAGTGCTGCGAAATGGGTGAAAAATGTTTGCTAACATGACTGAAAACGGCCGAGCTGGTGGAAGCGGTCGAGTGGAAGGAGAGAGCGGGAGATGAGGGGAAGCGTATTATCACGTAACTCGTTCATTAGAAGAATTCGCCTCATCTCCCGGACTCTCTTGCCACACTGCAGCTCACGCAGGCTCGGCCGTTTTCAGTCATGTTTGCAAGCATTTTTCACCCATTTCACACCATTGTAGCGCAAAATGAGAATATACGTTTTGTAGTACTATACTTCTACTTTCATGAACTGTTTGAGAAATTGAAATCAGGCTATAACTTCAGCATCGCGGCTCGCTGAGATAATCCAAAAAAAAAATTCAATTGCAAATCGCAAAATTTTCCGGTTTTTCTAGTTTTTCTCTGTTAATAATGATCCGATCAGGTCGTAAAATATTCCATTTTGTACATCTATTTCATTGGAGCAACAGATTGCTCTATTAGTTTTCATTTTATAAACAAAACATTTAAAAAAAAACATGTTTTTTGTTATTTAAATGTTTATAACAAATTAATAAATGACAGTCGAAAACATAACAGAAAATATCTACAGAGCGTATTTCATGTGATGGCATAGTCGGTTTCTTATTAGTATTTTTGTTAAAAAATCAATCATTTCATGCTCCATTGCTTGGTGTAATACTGGAATACTGCTTTTCACCTTATTTCGTTGTAAATTGATTATAAAACTTGCCATTTCTTCTTCCCCTTCCAAAATTATTTTTCTTCCTTCTTTCTTTCAAAAATGAAACAAAATCTTCCCCAATAAACTTCCGTCGTCATCGTCTTCTCTTTTATTTTCTCCACCAATCACACTTTTCTAATTTCGGTTCAAAAAAACACAAGCACCTATCTTCTACTTTTCTAATATTTTCTCTCTAATACTATTACTATGTTCACAAAACTTGATCTTCTCACAAATATTCTTTTCAATCATCAATACAGATTTCCTTCTGTTCTGACTTTCATTCTGCTACCCTCTTTTTTCGACATTTTTTAATTCAAAATACAACTTTATCCGTCATTTTTCACTCATTGTCAATTTCTAATTTCTGTCTATTCTGATTTAGCCGTTTAAAATCATTATTTTGACTGTTCTACTGATTTTTTAAAAATTTGGCTTTACAAAATAGATAAACATATACACAGCAACTAACAGCAAATAACTGAAAATAAATTAAATTCAACTAATTTCAAACCATATCATAACAATATACTTCTAGTATGGGCTCGGTATTGTTATCGACAATGAGCAACTTGCCACCTGTCACTTATAATTTACCACCTCTCATTTATTATCCATCTTCTATTACCTGTCCTCTATTCCCCATTATTTTCAAAAAAGGGGACATTTCACAGGTGGCAAACCATAGGCCAATATCTATCATTCCGATTTTTTTCAAAGTCTTTGAAATCATATTAAAGCTGAGACTCATGAAATACTTTGAAACGAATGCATTTATCAATAGTTGTCAGTTTGGTTTCAGAAGCAAATGTAGTACAACCCAAGCTGTTTTCAAGATTGTTAGCGATATAGTCGAGGGTTTTGAGAATGGCGATGTATCGAAAGCTTTCGACTGTGTCACTCATAGTATTCTTATTGAAAAGCTTAACCATTATGGTGTCAGGGGCATACCGCTCGATCTATTCCTGTCTTACCTACATAACAGGAAACAAGCAGTGTATATAAGTGATTCTTGTTCTGATTTTCGCAGACAGTCTATCGTTACAGATGACGTGCTCTATCGAATCTGCACAAAATTGGTTCAATGCCAAAAATCTGAAATTGAACCATGATAAAACTCAAAATCTTGTTCTTTCCACCAAGAATGCAGGTGATGGTAAGAGTGTCAAACTTCTTGGGGTTGTTATAGATGAAAAACTGACTTGGTCAGCCCATTTAGATCAACTATGTAATATATTATCGAGTTCACTATATTTGTTACGCAATATGAAGAAACAACTATGTCTTAACACAGTTCGAACATGTTATTTTTTTTTAAAGAGAAACATTCTCAATTGAAAATTGAATCAATACAATTTTCAATTGAGAATGTTTCTCTTTAAAACAGGAATCCCTTCCAAGAGAGGTTATCTTGTACGATGGAAAACAGTGACTAAATTCCAACTTTCAGTCACAGATGATTCCACAACTGACTTTATGAACATCCTGTTCATATTTTCAATGAAATCAACATGTTATTTTTAATTTGTCCATGCTCACATAAATTATAGCATTACCTTACGGGGCAATTCTTGTCACGCCGTTAGAGTTTTCAAAATGCAGAAGAAAGCAGTTAGAATTATGGCTGATGCTGGTTACAGGGACCACTGTCAAAAAATCTTCAAAGATCTATCTATCATGCCTATTCCATCATTATTTATTTATAATACGGTATTAGAGATACATAAAAACAAAAAATCATTTTTGGTCAACGCTGATTTTCATGAATACGAAACTCGCGGTGCGACCGATTTGAGACCTCCTCGCTACAGACTCAATAAAACACAAAAGAATTCACTGGATGTCAGACTCTATAACTTTTTGCCTAATGAGTTTAAGATTTTGACTTGGAACTGTCTTAAGTCGAAACTGAAACGACACATTCTCAATCACTGTTTTAACTCCATTGACGAATATTTAACTATGCCTCTGTGTCTCAGCAATATCTAGATCTCCCAAATAAAGGGACACTGTTTTTTTTAGATCGTTTTTGTATGTTTTGTCGTTTTTATTATTATTATTATTTTTTTTTACCTATGACTATTTTACCCAAACTCTTTTGATGTCGATTTTAAACATTTTAAAACTTGTACTGCTGACTTGCCAAAAACATAATTGTAACTTGGTAAAATAAAAAAAAAAGAAAATTACCCAGCCCTATATCCTTTCGAGAAAAAAAACACTCTACCGACTGAGCTACCAGGCTGTTTGGTACTCGCTGCTTAATGGCCTCACAGAAGAGTTTTGAGCGTTGTCTTCAGATGCTTGAGTATTAATGTATCAATGTACTAATATGCAATTGTATTGTATTATGGGCCGTGATGGGAGTGCTGGTAGATTGTTCGCCTTTGGAGCGAAGGGTCAAGGTTCAAAGCCTCGCATGGTCATCGGTCTCGTGCATTGCATCACACGTTAAAAGGTGAGAGCTGCATCTTCCCTAGCTCACACAAGTCTTTCGAGGACTTTCGAGGGTTGCTCGTAGGTGTGCAATCGGTTGACAGAAATAACAAATTTTAACAATTTTTTAACAATTGATGTTTCATTGTATTGTTTTAAGGTGAATCAAATCCACTCCCAGAATATTTAATGTACACACTGGCACAATTAGCAGAACACCCAAATTATTGATGAATTTATAAAGAATCCCCCATAACTTCCATGTTGGTTCTCAATTTGTAGCAGTAACTGTATTTAAAAAAAACGCTACATTCCATGAAAAGCGGATCGATACTGGTGTGGGATGGCATGCGTATTAAATGAGAATTTACCTCAAAAAGTAATCGACAACGTCATCAGAAACATCGGAAGGCAGATGGTTGCAGTCATTTGTGCTCGTGTGGGAACTCACGCTATTGAAAAACTGATAATTCCAATTTCCACCTCATTGGGTTCATGCCAAGACGAATTACAGCAAGTGGGAGTACATTGTAGAAACACATCGCACTGAATTGATTGAGCTTTTTCAAATTCTTTTCTGGTATTACGTTCAGTAGGTATTGTTACATTTTTAAAGTAACCGTTATTACCACAAGAAAAAATGCATTGATTTTCTAAAATCCTTGTATCGTTTACAAAGTGAAAATATTGCCACAAATGAAGCAAGTACATGAAAGTAATTGATGTATTCCGATAAAAAATGAAAAATTGAAGATGGGTACATTTAGATATACCAATCCAAAATGGTTAGGGCTTTAACACCTTGAATGCCATGGCCGCTACGATACTTTCCCGTGGTGCCATAGCGGTCATAATGACCGCCGAATTTGCACCTCTACTACGGCTGCTTCAAACAATTTTTCTACAAAGGGATCGTGGTAATCGATGTGAAAACATTTAATCTCAAATTGGTATTTCTTAAAACTCTGTCATTGTACTGGGTGATACAGGATATAGGTCATATTGAACTCGTTATTTTTTTGTAAGTGATGAATCAACACATCAATTGTTTGTGAAAATGTTTGAAAAGAGAATGGTACCGATCTTTTATATGCACCGAATGGAACATTATCGACTTAGAAAGCTTAAATTGGAAGTTGGTTACGTTGCAGGAAAATTTTTCCACTTTCAAATTTTCAAGTTATTGTGAAAATCTATTCCCATTTCCACTCCATTTTGATTCAATTCTCTTTCTGGTTCAAATATTACATAAGGAGGAGGGTTCTGTCGAACACTGTACAAGTGATTGTGAACTTCACGACACAATTAATAGTAGAGATGAAGAGGTGATTCACTTCAAAACATGTAAGAAAATTTTACCACACCGAAAGCAGACTAGGACAAGACTGTAAATGTAAGGATTGTGAGGTAGGCCTGCAGTTTATTATTATGGATTATGTTCAAAATTAAATGAATTTTTCAGAAAAATATATAATCCATTTTACTACTGAAAAATTGGACCATAATATTTTTTGACTCTTACGGCATTTTGTTCTGTTAGAGCAGACTTCATTCGAAGATCTTTCATAACTGATTAAGGTGTATCTTGTTCTTGGGTTACACATAGGAGTTGTGATTTTTTGATGGGCTCTCTTATTTTAGGATAAATCTATTGTGGTGAACTAGCGATATACAGAAAATGAGTAGTTCTACTGCTATTTTTTTTTACAAATTCATTGAATTTCTGAGTAGCTAATTATAGCCAGATACATAACAAACATGTACAGAAGCGTTTCTTTCATTATACTGCTCCTGGTTCATCAATTGCACATTTAAATTTTATAATCTATTTGATTTTCATTCGTTTTCATCAAGTGGGGAATTTCTGACTCATTGATACCGTGTTTGACGGTGTTTGGTATTGAGACCGAATATATCCTATTCAACCTTCCACTAAATGACACAAATTACGAGATCATTCTGTATTAAACAAATATCATCTTTTCGCAAACTTTTGTTTTTGAATTCGTCAGTTATAAGTACTCTTTCTAAGTGCCTGAAAAATTATGACATAGTGAGTTCTTTTACCAACAAGTTTGGTATCCAGCAGTACACTATCAAAATTATCAGCAATGGGTCTTCTTCTGGAATATGAAATTTTATCAGACAAAAACAACACTATGTTTGTTGCGACTGATGTATCAGAAACACGTTCTTTCACAAAATCTATTTTCAAATTTCATGTATGTTAATTTCCACAGCACAGTTTGAATAGCTTTATTCCATACCTGATATGCTTTTCTGGGAAATATTGCTTTATAATCAACCGTCCTCTGAATGGAAGTGGTGATATTTTCGTATCCACTTAATTATATAATGTTTCTCCAGTTATGAATCTCATTTTATGGAAAGTGCCAGTAAAATGGAAAATGACACACTCTCAAAAAGAATTGAAATCCTTTATTTGTCATGATTTAAGGAGCGAACAGGTTTCGAAATGACATATCGGTTGGCCAATAATTGGCAACATGTAGCTTATGATATTAACCCTTCATATACCCTGCGAGCCAGATAAATCCCAGGATTTCATTTCTATAAGTTGAGGTCCATTCATGAAGCTTTGACTGAGTAGAAGAACTATTGTTATTCAACCAAATTTGATTGAAACAGAGATAAAATCATAAGGGTGTTTCTTTACAGTAACCAAAAAGAATTCAGCTATTCAGATTTTCCGTTTTAAAACTGCAAAATTTCATTATTTTCATTATCAGCATGGCTTCAGATTCGTCCGTTATTTCATTTTAAAAATGGAACATATCTTCTTAATTTTCTGGTTCATCATTCATCATCATTTTGTATCTCTTTTGTATTATTCAGATGTCGAAGCCCACGAATTTTTTCAGATTTTTTTAACCTTCATTGAATTTTTTTAGATATTTATTGGGAATACAAGAACTTCTTCCTTTCAGTTGATAAATAAACTAAGTCTACCCAGAAATATTCATATTATGTAAAATCACTATTTCTTCGTGATATGAATGACACTTACATGTTTTAACAATGTTATGAATAAGCTGCAAATCAGTGAATTTACTTTTTGGGATAATAGCAACATTCTACTAAAAATCAATCGTAAGCGCTACCGCTACATGAAGAGCCACTGTGAAAAGCCAATTTGGATATTATATTTCATAAACTTTCAATTTGTAAAGTTTACTTCAGAGTAGGATATCTTCCTGTTGCACAATAAACAATTTACTCAATTGTCCTTATACACTTTTATAGATTATCTTGAACACACATTATTTCATTTTCAGACTTTGGAAGGTTACAAACCTACAAAATTCATTACAGGAGCCGAATGTCCTCCATAAAATCAAACTTCTAATCAATATGTTGAAGGTGTTCATGTGGCTTGGTCTATTCGTCCATGAAATTCACCAGAATTCATCATTTTATTATTAGAAGTCAGTTCGGAATTACCTATCGGTAATAATTCATTTACGTTTCGAATTTTATTCTTTCTGTGAACTATTTGTTTTTTTATTTGGCAATAAATACATATTATTTTGTGATTATTATTATTATTATTATCATTTTGCACTAAAAAGACACAAATATGTGTATGAATACATCCCAACACCCTACCCACCACATTTGAATTGTTCAATTTTCAGTTCCATCTAGTAGACGAATACCAACAAACCATAAATTTTTGTAATGAGCATTCTGAGAAAATTGTTGAGCTGATGAAAATGGACAAGATGCAATTTTCTATATAAAAAGTTGTCAGCACTTCTGACTCGCCCTGTAGGATTATGTCAGGAACGTTTCAATAAAATATCGTATATTTCAATCTTATACCTCTACTTCAAAGGACCCCGCACATTTCTAATGGGAAATGGTTTTCCGTGAATTTGGCTGAATTTTTTGTATTTTGTAGTTCTTGATGAGCTGATCAAAAGTGTCTATAGCCACAAAGTTCAAAAATGGACAGTTTTCGAGATATGGAGATTTGAAAATGGATTTTTTCCATTTTTGTAGTATTTGGTCATCAATCCGATAGCTCTTATTTCTTGATGGGATGGCATTTGAATGTTCGACGCCCCCAAGCCTACTGAAAAATGGTCTTTTTCAGTTATGTTAGGCACCGCCATCAAACAATTTTCATACACTGCTTCACACTGGTCCACACTGGTACTATTTCCAAGATCTTCCATACATCTTTTTATGCTACAAGATAGCGCCAGTATAATTTCAAATGTCAAATACGACATGTGTTGGGTATTTTTTGAAGACAGACCATAATAACTGATACTGAATATATCTAATGTCCAATAATATCGAACATGTTTTCCAAAATGTTCATAACGAGGCTCAGCGAGCTTCGATGGAAAAAATGGACAAATCATAATACCGTGTGCACAGAGACAACAGATGTGATCACTATCGATGTTATTTACATGAGATTACGTGATTTATTTCTCGCAAATCTTGATAATCTGACAATGGTGTGCCAAGACATTTTCCTCAGGGTGGCTCGTAATGGATGACACACAGTCAAACAAATCAGTGAAAATGTCTGCATCTTTGACACTTTGTAGTACTTTCCAGGTAGAATAGGGAAGTTCAGGTGTTGGAAGCAAACTATGAATGGAACTTTCAATATTTACCAACGAATTCTTGAAAATACTATTTTTATAAATGTTGCATTAGAGTTTACACTTCTATCTACTAATATGATCGTTTGCAAAATGAATGGGTAGATCAATCAAAAACAATGTAATAGTAGGAGTAAAAATCATAGTAATAATGATATTAAATGAAAAAACAATAATAATAATCTCAAAAAATCATTTGAAATATGAGCGAAGCGGATTTATTTTTCCTTTATATTCTTGAAATGATTTATGACTGTGTTAGGTTCGTTGATATAATTATAGTTATGTTACCAGTAAATCACTTTACCCTTGATCTGACTGATAATATTTTCTTGAGATTGCTAAGATAGTTTATTTAGTTTTTTATATGATATCATTATTATTATTAGTATTATAATGAATGCAACTTTTACTATTATAATGTTTTTGAATGATCTAATCATTCATTTTACCAAAAATCATATGAACAGAGAGAATTCATTTATTTGTGTAAACTTTGATGCAACATTTATAAAAAAATTATAGTAGTTTCAAGAGTTCGGGGGCAAATATCGGAAGTTCCATTCATAGTTTGCTTCCATCATCTAAACTTCCTTATTCTACCTGGGAAGTACTAGAAGGTATCAAAAATGCAAACATTTTCACGGATTCGTTTGGATGTGAGATGCTATCATCCATTTAGAGCCACCTTGAGAAAAAACCCTTGGCACACCATTGTCTGATTATCGAGATTTGTGTTTAATAAATGACATATTATATGTAAATGACATCAATAGTGATCAGAATTATTAGACGATACATGATCATGATTTTTCCGCTTTCCCCCATTAAAGCTCTCTGAGACTCGTTATGAAAATTTTGGAAAGAATATTTGATATTACTGGACATCAGATATTTCTAGAATCAGTTATTTCAGAGAATACCCATCACATGTTGTTTTTTGAAAATATGAATTCTGGCGTTATCTTGTAGCATGAAATGTTGGATAGAAGATCTTGGAATTATTACCTCATTTCATGTCCAGTGTGGAGCAGTGTATGAAAAATTATTGATGGCGGTGCCGAATGTAACTGAGAAATACCATTCCTCAGTCGGGTTCTGGGTGCCAAACATTTAAATTCCATCCCAACAACAAATGAAAGCTTCCCGATTGATAGGCAAATACTACAAAAAATTAAAAAAATTCATTTTCTAAGCTCCATATCTCGAAAACTGTCCATTTTTGAGGTTTGTGGCTATGAACACTTCTGATCAGCTCATCAAGAACTACAACATACCAAAAATTCAGCCAAATTCACTGAAAGCCATTTCCCATAAGAAATGTGCGGGGTCCTTTGAAATCTCTATGTTAAGCGATAACTTTACTGAATGGTAGGCTTATCTTATATATCATTGTTCCACAGTACCCGTTCTCTGTGGCACCATGGGAAAGTCAGTATGAATTTCTCGGCAGTTAAGGTGTTTTAATAATAACAATTGCTGGCACATGCTCTTGGAATTAACTATCAGTGACTTCGCCAAAATTTCGAATAATACCTCCGCCATAAATTTCACTTGAAATAATGATGGTTCAGAATTTGTTACAATGGAAAATTCATCTGTCTGGCTCAGACATTCTGTGGACCATTTTCTTCGTATAATTTTCAGCCAATTGGAACGTCCGACTAAATCCAGTTACTTCGCATAATTTCGAATATACGTTGTAATAAATAGAGAAACCAATCAGAAAATAAGAAATATTTTATTTCCATAATAACCAATTCATATTACATACAAACAAATTTTGATGTTTGTCTTATCATTGTCAGAAGATGACTAGATTCGGTACTTCATCAGTAGAAGTAATACGAGAGTACAAATTTACTCAAAAAATCATCGCATTCAATACAATTCGTAGTTCAAAATATTGAAGGTTTCACATATCAAACTGCCTGCATAATCACAATTCGTGTCGCTTCAACTGTTAACTGTCACTCTTTGTAATTATGCAACAAGTTCAACCCAAATATTTTGAAGTACCTATAGACCTTATAGTATTTATTACTTATGATCATTTTCATGAAATAGACTAATCAGACACAATCACTTTTCAAACTAATTCTGTTTAGATAAGTGATTAAATCATGTGACCTGTCCCACTGCATTCAAATTTTTGTTCTACATGTCGATTTTCGTTTTTTTGTTTATCAGTCATCCTTACAATTCTTTGATACACTACACTGAAAAATATCAACAATTTCTCAATCGCTTGAATGTCCTAAACTCAAATTTAATAAGTAAAAAGTCCATTTCTGATTGACACAAGGCGATGAAAATAAGTCTGAATTTGAAATGTTTACATGCTACTTCAAATGCATATTGTTAACATGCTCAAAAATATTAGATTGTGGATTTGTTGTTTGTAAAAAAATTGTTTGAAAATGTAAAATATTATTAATAATAAAATTCTTTATTGTTGTCTTTGATTAAAGTTAACTAGGAAATGGTGTAGTCCTATACCACTCGACCTATAAATTTGAATGAATTGAACTCTCAATATATTTTTTGCATCATTTTGCATTTTGGCAAATAGTTATTTTTATGCACATTAATTATAATTAATAGCGGCTATGCCCAGCAAGATGCTCAGGAGTTCTTACGATACCTGTTAGAGGGTTTACATAAAGACGTGAAAAGAGTAACGGAGAAGTCGGAATCCATTATGACATACAGAGATGAGAGGTTAGGTGACAGTGAGAAGGCTCAAGAGTCATGGTCAGATTATTCAAGGATGGAAAATTCCAAAATTGTAGATAACTTCGTCGGCTTTTTAAAATCTATATTGAAATGTACTCATTGTGGTCATTGTTCAATCACCTTCGATCCGTTCTGGGACCTTTTCTTATCAATACCTCAGAGAATAGGCCAACTAAAACTATAACAATGTTTAGATTCATTGACAAGCGAAGAGACTCTGGATGGTGACGAGAAGCTGACATGTGTAAAGTGCAAAGAGAGAAGAAAGTGCACGAAATCTGTATCAATTCAAACACTTCCGAAAATTTTAGTTATCAATTTAAAACATTTTGCTTCGACAGAATGATTCCCAGGAAAATTGTTTGTCACCATTGATTTTCCTTTAGAGGGATTGGACATGAGTATTTATACTGCAGACGACGTAGCCTCTTTATAGTCTATATGCATTGTCTAATCATTGTGGGACTTATAGCGGACACTATACAGCCTACTGTAGACATCCGTATGCAGGTACATGGCATGATTATGATGATTCAAAAGTGTCCCCAATTTCATCTGAATCTCTAGTAAGCGGAGATGCCTATTTTCTCTTCTACAAGCAGGATGAAATTAAAGGAGATCATACTTAGTTTGATGTACAGGGTTGATGATATGTGTGGAAACGGTCGATTATTTCCTAAACTAAGATAACTAGCGAAAAATGTTGAAATACAAAAGTTCTAGGCTTTTTTAAAATCCATCATATTATAGAAAAATTAATTATACAGGGCCAGTCAAAAAGTCAGGACGAAACAAAGTTGCTTTTTCTTTGATGGGACACCCTGTATATTATTTCACATTTCAATTTTTCTCAAAATTTTGAACAAAATTCTGAACATCATTTCCTAAATTCAACAGTTTTCGAGATATCGAATTTTGAAAATAAGTTTCTAATAAATTATCCAAAAATGTTTCAGTCCATGAAGTTCATAGTCCATTAAGTTACCTTTGAAAGTTTCCAGCTCCATAACAACGCCGCGTCGTTCTTTCGTCTAACAGTGATGATCTCGACAACACATGTCAAAAATACATTTAGTTTAAATAATTTTCGCTCAAAAATGGCACGTTTATCTGAGACTGAGCGTAGTATTGAAATTTTAATGATTATAGGATACGGTGATAGAAGACGAAGTTGTGACCAAGTAGTGGATATTTTTAATGAATAGCATCCCAATCGGGAACCCATTTCTAAATCAACCGTTTCAAAAACATTGCAGGGTTTTCATGAAACTGGAGGTGTCAAAAATCGACCAAAAAGTGGAAGACCAGTAAGCGTTATAAATGAAGAAAATTCTTTGAATGTCATGGTAGATGTGATGGAAAATCCAATAAATTCAGCACAACAGAGGGCTTTGAATCATAACATGAGTGGATATTCCATTCAAAAAATTTGCAAACTGCAAAAATACCATCCATATAAAATTCATTTGGTACAAGAATTGAGTGAAGACGATTTTTATCGTAGAAACGAGTTCTGTGAAGTTATTATGGATAAATTAAATGATAATGTCAACTTGGTCAAACACATATTGTTTTCTGACGAATTTACATTTTGTTTAAACGGGCACGTGAATCGACACAACTGTAGGTATTGGTAAGACCAAAATCCACATTGGACTGAGGAATTTCACACTCAACGGCCACAAAAAGTGTATGTCTGGTGTGGCATTATTGGTGGACACGTCGTAGGACCTTATTTTATTAACAGAAATTTGACCGATTTGAACGATATTTGTCACTTTTACAACATCATATCATTCCAGAGCTTAGACGATTATTCCCAAATAATAACAATTCCAATTTGCTGGCAGAACAAATATGGTTTCAACAAGATGGGGCTCCTCCACATTTTGGACGTGTGGTTCGGGCATATCTAGATGAAACTTTTCCTGATAAATGGATTGGGCGCAGGGGAGCAATTGAATGGCCAGCTTGGTCTCCCGATATGACCCCACTTGACTTTTTTTATGGGGTCACATAAAAAATGTAGTCTACATAAATATCGAAGAGTTGCAAGAAAGAATAAGGCATAAAATTTCCACCATTCCTCCTCACATGGTTTTAGATTAACTACAAAATTTTGTTCAGCGAGTTCATTACTGTCAGGAGGTAAATGGTGAACACTTTCAGCACCTTATTAAATTGAAGTTCAAAGAAAAAATTTTTGTTTATTCAAACTTATTTTTTCCCTGGCATAACTTTTAATAAAATTTCAAATATCCTAGACATTCATTAAAAAATACATTTTATCGTTTTATGCATTTTTATCAACCCTGAACAAATATGCTTGTTCATTTTGTGTAAAAAAATTAAAATTAAATTGTAATCATATCCACATACCCCACCTTGTGTGAATTTCATAATAAATATCCACTATTCCGTGCTTTTTTTAAAATAAATATGAGAGTAGTTACATGTTATTTTCAAAATTCGATATTTCGAAAACCTTCGAGTTTAGGAAATGATGTACTTCATTGATTTTGTTCAGAATTTCGAGCAAAATTGAAACGTGGAATAATATACAGGTTATCTCATCAGAGAAAAATGAACTTTGTTTCGTCCTGACTTTTTGACTGACCCTGTATACTTAATATTTCGTTAATATGATGGATTTTGAAAAACCCTAGAACTTTTGTATTTTAACATTTTTTGCTAGCTATCTTACTTTAAGAGATAATCGACCGTTTCCATTCATATCAGCGACCCTGTATAAATTGAGATATATATTGTTATAATTATTACTGATATATTCATTAGCCAATTATACGTAATATTATAAATTTCAATATGAAAAAACCCTCGACCTCTACGCGGTCTCGGGTTTTTATCAAATTATTGTACATTATGATCAGAGGTAACTTAATAACAAAATGAGAAATTCAAAATGAATACATCTAGTTATACCGTCAAATATGGTTATGGCGACAATAGGAATAATTGCCAGCACAGATGTTCTAGGAATAAACAATCAGTGACTTCGCTAAAATTTCGAAGTGAAGTTAATGCAACAAATTGAATAAATGGAGAAAATATATGAAAGGAATAGCTGTGCTTGATATCAAAAAGGGAAATTGAAAGTGGATGCATCTAAATATACCTTCCAAAATGGTTAGGGCGCCAATAAGAAGAATTGCCAGCACATATACTCTAATAAAGTTACAGTGCATTCGCCAAAATTTTGGATGGAACCTCCGCCAAAAATTTAACTTTACTTATGGCATTTTGATCAAAATGTTATTTTCGTCAACCGGCTGCACCATTACTACAGATATCTTCGGCTATCTTATTTTATGGTCGTCTCAATATGAATGTTGCAATGGAAATGCTTATCTGGCTCAGATGTTCTGAAGATTAATATTTCCTTAATGATTCAGTTATGTGATTTCGCAAAGTGTTTGCTTGCACTTCGCTGTATCTTCATCTTTGTATCCTGTAGTAAAATGGTGATCGTCTGTTTGACATTTCTGAGAAATGAATGCGTCGATTTACTGTATAACTTCAGGAATTCAGAGACCGGAAATGAATTCATGTGATTTCTGTATAAAGGGTGATGAATGATACAATTTGCTGAAGAGTCACTCACCTGCTAAACCGGTACTGAGTAGCAGTATCGCAGAGGCCACTAAGAACATATTAGCTGAACGTGGACCCGAATGTTGCCCCTAACATGGCGGCGTTGCTTTTGGAACTCTCACTTCAGAATTCCCAATACATTGTGCGGCCGTTTCCTCATTTCGATGTAATAATTCTGAAATAGGAGAAGAAGGGTAAGTTTGTGGTTTCAAAATGAATGAGCACGATCAATTTTGAAAATGTAATGTTATATTCCATCAAAATTCGGATTTAAAAATCTTGTGCTTTTATAACTCAGGCTTTCTGGATGAATCGAAAAAGAGTTATCTCATACGCATTTTCAGTAATAATAATGATGATGCATTTACACCATTAATATCGTAATTACATGATAGAGCAAAGATCAGTCCCGTATATATTATTATAAAATTGCCAAATTTCCGTTATTGGAATTATAAAATCTAAAAAACAAATTGTGTGGAAATTAATAGTGAAATAGTTATTATAAAATTTCAAATCTAAACAAATGTAAATTTGTTTCATGAAATTCAATGAATGAAAATAAATATCCCGTAACACTTTCTTATTGAGAATTTTCTCAATTTATTTTTCAAAATACTATATATTCGTTCCTGCTTTATTTCATCGTATATATTGTGGTGCGTTTGAATTCCTGCAGATGGAGAAAAAATTTAACAAAAATTTGTTTCGTGTTATAGAATCTGTAAGAGAACCAAGTCTAGAGGTGTATTTCATGGCTAAATGAATCTAATTGATAGAATACGTGTCATGGTATATAACAAGGCAATAGGTTATATTCCCAAATATAATTTCTGTATGAACTGCCGGGTTTGATTTCAAATATCAAGCAATTCATTCTTTTTTGTAAGATAAGTAGCAGCTGAGAAGAAGCAGCGAATCCACGTGCTTATAGTTATATAAGAGTTTAATACACACTTAATAAATGATATCTGTCAAGAACTCTTTTTCTTAAAGGTGAAATCAAAAAACGTTCCAAAGATCTCAGTAGAATTTCCACTTATCAGGCCATTATTATCAAGAATCTCAGTTTCTGTAACTACGCTTCTGTTTTTTGTTAAATATTTCATGAGATTTTTCATTTGTATACTATGAGGCAGGTTTCTAATGTGTTTTGAAGAGTTTTTATCATATATTGAATGACGTCCCATTCTTCATATCTGATATTTGGAATGAGGCAGAAAAACTATAAGCAGAATAAAACACTTGTTTTGTTTATTGAAGTCGGATCCCACTGAGCTCAATTTCTTCTAGAATCCTCATATTAATGTTGTCATAAATTTCAGTTTCATACATCTTTCCTAAATCTAAGAATCATGCTAAATTTCCCTTTCAGTAAGTGAATAACTGGTACAGTCAGTAATATGCCTCCAAAAAGATGAATTACTGAGAAATTTAATTAACACTTGGAATGTCATCCGCATTTCACGCCTATTTGCCTTCAAACGAATCATTAAAGTGGTCTTTGATTACTTTGAACCGAATACCCTTTGTAATTTTTTCCACAAAAGGGTTCGTTACAAAGAAGTAATTTCATTAATCACAGCTGTAGGGGACATTTCTAATGCTTTGAAATCAAAAGTAATATGAGCTCCATTCAGTGAAACCAATAATTTCAGGAAATTATATGACGTGATGTTTAACCAGTTGAAAGTTGGTTCTGATCGAAGAAGTATTCACCACTTTCTGTTATATCCTATTGAATAATTGCAGTATAATTGAAAGGATACAACCATCCTTATGGGTCATGAGATTTCTAAAAATTTTCTATATATTATTGTCCAAAAAGGCCTAGATCCGGTCATCTGCAACAGATGGTCTTGAGGCTAAAATCTCTCTGTATTGAAGATCTTAGAAGGTAGTTAGATTTCCAAAATAGGAAGCCCATGATTAATAAATCAATAGATATAATGAACAGAATAAAATGTCTGAAAAAATATGTAAAATACGAAAATAACCCAATTCGTTAAGGAACTTAATCCTTATGTAATTTTCATCCGTAGAGGTCATACTATGTATTTGAAAATAGGCGAATTATCAGTTTGTCAAAAGAAATGGTCAACAACCTCTAATAATAAAAATAAAATCTTGCTCTACAGTTGTATGCCGGTTTCTTAAAGCAGGCAACTCACCAATACGAAACTCCAATTGACAATTATATCTCTCCCCTAATTGGAATTTCGACTAGCAAATTTGTTCTTGTTAGCCCTCGATACACTTTTTGAACACACTCGGTGATACGACTAAACACACCGTATTCTTATTCAAACTATCATCGTATTAAAATGGACTAGTCGCGCCCAAAATTCATAACGAAATACTACTAATGGTATTTATAATTATTTGACCAAAGAAAATACTCAAAATACACATTGAAAGTACAACTGTTATTTATTATTATTCGAGCAAGAAAAATGCTCAAAGCACATATTGAAATTACACAGGGTGATATAGTAAAACACATCATGTTTATAGTAAAACTACTGATGTTATTTATTATTTTTTGACCCAGAAAAATACGCAAAACACATCCTGAAATTACACATGGCAATATAGTTGGAGAATGTTCAATCTTTTCAAAGTAAAATACTGTAAATGGATGTTTATAGCAAAGCAAGGGGAAACTGATTTTCTGGTCTTCAACAGTCTTGTCCAGTAATATCAATGATAAATGTTTAATAATTGAATATTTGGATAGACTTTGAGCTCTGATTTGCATTTCCTTGAAACTTAGGAAAATCATTTACTCATTTGATAAGTATTTCATCTTTGTAATTCCTGGCTTGGATTTTCTCATTAGTTTTTAGGTCAAGAAGCGCTCAGTTTCAATTTGCTTTTGAATTACTCATGAAAATTAAATACCTCAGGTGAAACACTCCAACCCACTCCTATATACTCTACCAACTACCATGCTAAGGATGCAGTCCAAGGAATTTTGTAGTTTCTTTACTTTCTATGGTATGATTGCCTAGTACAAGTACCGGTAGATTGCAACGGAGGCTTAGGGCCGGTTGTTCAGTCCATGGTAAAATCCAAAGATTTATCAAACTTGGTTTAGAGTCAAATCCTAGATTACCGTCAGATGTGTTGTTCAGTAGAAATTTGACCATGGATAATGAAAACCAAGATTTTGCAGTTCATCTGAACTATTTCATTAAAAGTCAAAGTCGAAGTCAAAATATACTATAATGTCAGAAGTTTTTCATTGAAATATTTATGTATGATAGACTATAATGGTAATGGTCTCCCCGATCTGAACATAAGTGCAGACGAAAGACAGTACCACCACCATGGAAATGCGCTCCGGTAATAGAAGTTGGCGTATTTTCTATTCCAACTGCACAAAAAAACCGGAAAACCGTACAGTAAGTAATACCTGAGGTGACGAGGAGTCTCTGATACGAGAACGAGCATATATATTTCAATGAGAATGAAAATTCAACACTTACGCTCATCATCACATCAATGAAGAAAAAGATTTTGCTAATTCATGTAAAATATAACCAAACACTTTCCACTCGTAGAAAACGGAATCATTAAAGGCGCCTTAAACAATATAATAGATTGAAATTCAAGAGCAAACCATCCATGTGATGGATCTTTCAAGGAAGATATAATGAGTTGTTCAAGATGCTAGCTAGCTAGTTCCCGCGACAAGGAAAATCCTGTAATGGGATGGGCCATGTGTATGTAATGTCTACCAGAACAAAAAATCAGTAATGGAAACATCACAAAAATACCTAATAGTATCAAATTACCTAATGCACTTACCAATTAGTTATAGTAGCGATTTCATGAGAAACCATTTTACAATAATCGTCACAATATATTTTGATAATCTAAACCTTAATACACATTTTTGTGTGACCATTTCTCGAAATGATTTTCATGTAATCTATAAGTACAAGATGCCCTAACAGGAGCTAGGATATTCACCAATTCAATAATATCCTAATAATCAGTTATGTTATATCATGAGCATTTTTGTGAAAGTGATTTCCGATTATTTCATATTGCAGTTCTAATGTTCTATCAGTCAAATTGAGTGCTTAATCCATCGATTTTGATGGTTTAGCCAATCCTGGAATCAAACCAAGATTTGAGTTCTAACTATGCACTGAACAACTCGATAAACCAAGATTAACATAAAACTGCAGATTACCTCTGACTGAACAACCGGCCCTTCGTATATTGTTTAAGATACATAATGATAGTAAATTTGAATCAAGCCATTTTCTAGTGCGGTCGATTTCTCTAGAAATGTTTTGAAATAAGTTAGCCTAATTCTTATCATGCCATTGAATGGTAGTATCGTAGGAAAATAAAGTGAACCTACTTTATATATTCGAATTGGCCATGTCATTGATATATCATAGGAAAAGCACAGGACCGAGTATCGAACTTTGGAGTACACCACAGCAAATAGAATGAAGTTGTTGGTAATGGTTTGTTTTGATAATCTGAAAACGATTTGATAGGTATGACTCGAACCACTTCAAAGTAAATACTCCTAAAGCCATATACTCCCAGTTTCTGCAGGAGTATTCTATGATTGAAGCAGTCAAATGCCTTGGACAAAAATATTTTATTATTCGGTGGAAGAGAATTTCTCTAAATTTTTCAAAAAGTTATGTGAGTGTTTATATGTCACATCTCATCTTTTTCTTTTACACGTTAGCCTGTATTATGTAAATTTTGTATTCTACCTATATGTACCTGTCTGACTTTTCCTATACAATTTTACAATTGTCCACAGGAAAATTGAATAAATATTTTTGCAGAGAAAAAGTCCGATAAACTCACCTTTAACTTTCTTATACTTGGTTTCTTTATCAATGTTGCTATATTTGTTGCCGAAAATTACTTGCTAGCCACCGAACACCAGTAACAATAAGAAAAAAATTACGACAAAATTGCACCGCTTTGTTATAATATAAGATAATTTATAACATCGCCATTTTATTTTCGCAGATAGTGGACAGAGCAAAAATAACGTTGGAGATAAAACTCGTCGCCTGAAACATCACCACAATATTTCATTCTGCGTTACGGTGAATTTTTAAGTATCTCGCTCACCTATTTTCGCAGCGATAAAACTCGAAATTCCACACCATTCTCTGCAATGAAGAGGGTTTGTCGTGGATATTTTCAGCATCACTACGCTTGTATTAAGATTGAGCAAGTGTACGCCTCGAGTGATATTACCCACGGAGGAGGAATTTGAGATATAACTAACATGCAACATTCAAATTAGGTCAGAGCGGCTACATAAGTACCCAGAAGATTTACTTTGTTCTTGTTTTATCTCACGACGGCATTGTTGGGTTGTTTGAAACCAGATAGAACATATATCCCTCGGGGCATATCATGAGAGAACTCACCCTGGAATGATTTTATTCAATAGAATGCTTCGTTTTCTATAATGATAATATTCATTTTAGTAGGACAATTTTCACATGATATGGAAAAGTCAACAGAGAGTTTTTAAAATAACGAAAGTATAGATATATTTGATAGATGATATATGGGCCGTGGTGGTCGGATGGTGGAGCGTTCGTCTCTCAAGCGTAGGGTCGTGGGTTCGATCCCCAGCTTGGTCACCGGTCTCGTGCCTGGCATCACACGTTGAAAGCTGAGGCTGCGTCTTCCCTAGATAGTAAGTCTCTCGAAGACTTCTGCGGGTTGCACATAGGGGTGCAACAGGTTGAAGAAAATAACAATATTAACAACAAGATAACAATAAAAATATTGTTTTAAATAAGGTAAAATATCCAATAGAAAGATAAACAAAGTTACGTGCTTAAACACTTCCACATATTAAGAACTGTTCAACAGTATAGAAGGTGAATACTCTTTTAAATATTTATTAAAAGTGAAAACGTATTGTTCGTTTTTGATGCTATCTGGTGAGCTATTATAAAACTTCATGCCTATGTAGGCATGGTGATGAAGTTTTATGATAGCAACATACAAGGGAGCTTTTTCCTAAACAGTAGTCCTATGGTAGAGCATTTTAAAACTTTTGCCATGTCTAGTTGGGTAACTGTGGATATCATAATTTTTTCTGCACCCGGAAATGATCCGTCTAACGAGCAGTATCCATTAGTAGTCATAAATATAGGGCAACTATGAAATGCTATGTTCTTGAAAATTAGGGTTTACATGTATATCTGCGATGTAGACCAACAGATGAGCAGAATTACTCAGTAGACATCATGAACTTTTCAACAAATTGCACTTACATTTCAATATAAAATGCTAGAAAAAACAGAATGGTCAAGTTTTTTATAGAGGCCATACTGCTACAAAGAATGTCAATGGTTTCATTCATCTTATTATGTTAAGTAAATTTAATATGCCCAAAAGAAAGTTCAAAGTGTTGTGACTGAGATTGATATTTCGTCGAGATTCAAGTGAGATTCAACTGAGAATCTAGAAATAAGTTGCTCATGCGGATAGCCTACAATTGGGTAGTTGTCATCAAGTTTGAAACCTAAATACTTTTTCGTGGAATATTTTCTGGATAAAAGATATCTGGATAGGACGATAACGTGGGGCCTAAAATTTCGTTACGTATTCTGTGTTTGATCTAACAAATGTGAAATATTGTTAGTTCTTAGTTCTTTCAAAATCTTTTGTCACTACGATGGTGGATCCTATGATCTATACGTTTTTATGACGACTTGCTCGATATGATTTCTGAATGAAAGTTTTTTTGTAAAGTGTTAGTCCTACATTTCAGAGGGTTTCAGGGCGGATCGATACAATATTGTTCATTTCATAGTTATGGAGAATGAATTCAGCTTGGCGGTGAAGGACATAAAATGACACTTGGAAACAATAAGGAATGAGTAAGTTATTCTCGAGGGAACAGAGACTTTTCCTCAATAGTGTCAGATCTTTACTCTCTGATACATCCTAAATTTGTTACCGTTGACCTTCCTTTGAAACTAGGTTTGATTTGATTCTAAACATGTGAATAAATAACATCAAACAGTTAAATTTCAGAAGTTTTCGAAAAGTTAATGATAATAATAATAAGGCTGTAGCTGCAAATGTCTGATTTTTCTCCCTTTTTGTAGACCGGTATGATTTCCGATTCTTTCCACAGTGTGGGAAAAGTAATAGAATGTACGAAGCTCTTCAGTCACTTCAGTCTCAGTTATTACCAAGGAAGTGTGAATATTGAATATATCAGAGTATTAATATTAAATGTATCAGAGTATCTGTGGGATTCAGGAAGTTGAATACGACTTCTGAAAAAACTGGGCGTTAGAAATGTCTTGCGACTCAGATAGAGTTTGTTGGTTAGACATTTCAAGCTGCCTCAAATTATTCTGTCGAAAGTTAGATGTGGGTATACTATTGCGTCATATATTAGGGGATTATATTTTATTATTTTAAAATATCAAAATTCCACTGTTAACTTTTTTGTTGTTTTTACTAATAGAATGATGAAGCGATAGCGATGCATCAAGAAATGTGCCAAGAAATTTTGTATATTCTGAGAGTAACATCAAGATCATCTGTTACAATTTTCAGGTTTATGTTATTGGGATTTGATAAAATGATGAGTTCTATCAAAACAGTTTTTCTGCTAGTTGATATTAGGTGATTACACGTTCACCAGTCACCAGTACACCGTGCTCATGAAAGACAAAAATCATCATTGAACAGTAAGGATATAAGAGGCCCTAACACTGAACCCTGCGAAACCCCTATATTAAATTCTGATTCTTCTGAATGGGCGTAGACAAATTTAACAATAATTGAACGATGTCTTAGGTATTTCCCTGAACACAAAATTTTTGTTTCAAATCTAATATAATGATCACCCAAATTTAAATCGTGTATTGTTTATAATATAATTCGTTGACAAGATTCATCAATGATATTGACTGAAATTGGCAATACTCAAAACATTTTTATCGAAGTTTATTTAGAAAAACATGAAATGAAACTGATAACAATCTTTGGACACCAGTTTTGTTCAAAACAGAAACTGAAAAGTCACTTAAAATGGAACCAGTCGGACAGGTTCACATTTTTAATTCAGGTTTACACTTTCAATTTTTCAACTATGGATTTTCTTCTTGAAATTATTGAAACTGAAAATGTGAATGAAAAGTTCATAAACCATGCGACCACAACATAATAAGTTTTTTTGGGTGTAATGCTTCCGGAAATGCCGTTATTGACGATACCTGTGGAAAAACGTTCGATCAGTACGAATCATGAAGAAAGTCTTTATGTATTACACTTTTTCTTCTAAAATCGTGAGTTTTTCCCACTTTTCTAATGAAAACAATTTAAAACGAACGAAAATAGTCCTTCCCAATGGATGTCACGGCGTTTCGTCAAGAAGCTAAATTTATATCTGATGTGAACAGAATAGTTACAAAATCGATATCTCATTGATTATTATATACAAGCGTCAAAATAATTATCTCCCATGAAATTTTTTGATAATATTTATGGAAGTATTAATTCACAATCACCAATGATTGTATAGTCGATATTAAAACGATAAAAAGTCATACAGGAAGTTTTATCTATGAATAGCGGTATTATCTCGATGATAGCCATTATGTTCCGTAAATATTTTGATTCAATTGGAATGTTTATTGCTTTTATGACCGCTAATATAGATAAATGTGCACATTCATACTACCAAAGTTTTATGAACATGACTCATTGTCCTGGAAGTTGTTTTTCTTCAGAATGCAGAAATGGGATAACAATTGCAAATTTCGAAAAATCAAATTATCGAATGAGAACATGTATTGAAATGTCTGGACTTATTTCATTGGATTGAAAAGATTTTTTTTCATTAGGTAGATATTCAAAAAGTCTACATTACTCCAAATTTCACGAACGAGTATTCATTTTTCATGACCAACTTTCCTTATTTTTCAATGTCAAAAATCAAAAAAAATCATACGCGATTTTTTTACAAAGTATCTGGCTATACCACGGGATTCACGACGTTTTTATATTGTACAGGGTGTCCCAAATTCGAGCCTCATCATTGGGATCTCGGAAACCAGAAGAGATACGAGGTAGGTTAAATGGAGGCAAAGTTGCGCAATTTGGTGCTCATTGTAACGCCGCTTTCATATTTGAAAAATTCCAAATACTCCTGAAGATTTTTGGAAAAAAACGATTATTCGCGATTTCATTTTTATTTTTTTGTGACTCTATTTGAATAGATATAAAAAAACAAATTTCATATTCTCATTGCTACTTTTTCTGATCTACAAGATGGTGTTATCAGATTTTCAAATAGACGTTACGTATTTGAGCTGTCATCATCAACTTTGTTTTTTTAAATACGGCCCTTGATTTTTTATTATAGATTTTAAAAGTTTCTAATGTCCCAAAAGAAATGATGTATCGCACTTATTCTAAAAGTTTATGTTAATAGCATTTTTCATAAGAACTCATGAGTTAGAGAGAGACAAAAATTAAATTTTTAATAGAGTTAAAAAAAACTATTTTTGCAATAACGCACTGCATAAAACTCAAAAACTAACATAAAAGTGGGTGGTTAATAAATAATATAATTGTTATCCCTCAAACTCTAGGCCCTAGGCTATATTTACAAAAATAATTGCATTTTATCAAAGTGGCTGTGCATCGTGCATTCTGGATATCTTAGTTCATTTGTTAATGTTTAAATTATCCAATATTTTGACAGTTCACTGTTCGTTCACTAATCGTTAACGGATTTATTATATTTCGAATCGAAATTCAAAAACGGCTTGTGAGCGCTATTTGTTGGAATATCCAGAAAGACGGCAGCCGCATTATAGTTATTTTGCTAATATTAATAATAATTTAGCTCAGTACGGAAGTTTTGTTAAGCCAAGGGTTGAATATGGAACACGAATCGATCCGGAAGAGGAACAAATTATCTTGAACACAGTAGGTTTGAAAACTGTTACAAAGTAGAAAGTAAAATGAATAAGTTTAAATAATTTTTCAAGGCCAATAATAATCCTCGAGATTCAGTTAGAGTTTTCTCAGAAGAAGTAGGATTACCGCGAATGAGAATTTGGAGAACTTTGAATAAGCGTGGATATGAACCTTACAAAATCCATATTAGTCAAACACTAAGACCTGGCGATGCTGAGAGACGATTAGAATTTTGTAACTGGTTGCAAAATAAAATTAATGAAAATGATGACTTCCTAAATCATTGCATTCAAGCAGGTGGATTAAAATTCGAATATTTGCTTTAAATTTCATTGGGTATTCAATTTTATAGATTTTGTTTGACTTTTTTTGGAATAATTAAAACATCATGCCTATTGTTGAACATCACAAATTGTTTTATATCAATTTTTAGGAGCTTCTGAGGTCCTTAAAACAATCGTTCTTTTTCGAAAAAATTATTTTAACGATGTCCTGCTAAGATCTAACCAAAAATCTATTCTCTGTTTCTCTCTAACACATGAGTTCTTATGGAAAATGCTATTAATATAAACTTTTCGAATAAGTGCGATACATCATTTGTTTTGGGACATTAGAAGATTTTAAAATATATAATAAAAAATCCAGGGCCGTATTTAAAAAAAAACAAAGTTGATGATGGCAGCTCAAATACGAAACGTCTGTTTGAAAATCTGATAACACTATCTTGTAGAACAGAAAAAGTAGCAATGAGAATGTGAAATTTGTTTTGTTATATCTATTCAAATAGAGTCACAAAAAAATAAAAATGAAATCGCGAATAATCGGTTTTTTCCAAAAATCTTCGGAAGTATTCGGAATTTTTCAAATATGAAAGCAGCGTTTCAATGAGCACTAAATTGCGCAACTTTGCCTCCATTTAACCGACCTCGTATCTCTTCTGGTTTCCGAGATCCCAATGATGAGGCTCGAATTTGGAACACCCTGTACATGCCGGAATACGTCAATCCTCAATTTATAAAAGAATAAAATTTGTAAAATATGTCGTTTAATCAACCTACCACTTGTCTTGGTTTTGATGAAATCATAGCCAGGGGCCTTATTTGTTTTAGGATTCGAATTTTATGTCTCAATTTTTGAAATATCAAAACAATTGAAACTGGATTTGCAAAGTGCGACAAAATTTCTTCTGTTTTTGAAAAATTAGACGCAAATTATTTTTCTTTGCTTGGATTTCATTTTGTCAGTAGTCATTAAAAGGTTAGTCCAGACATATTTAAATTACATACGGTTCGAAATGTCCAAAACAGTTGTGATGAATAATTTTCTTCTTTGAAACATAGCCTTTTGTGTGAAGCGTTTCAAAGGGTGTTATGTTCACAGTAATGAAAGGCTGCCTTTCGTTTGAGTGTTTCCTAGATGAATAGGAGTAAAATAGGGAGATAATGACAGACGGTAATTCAATTGTCCACTAGTTTTTTTCAATGAAAGGATGTTAACGACTGTTCTGTTCATTTATTCACTGAAATTCATTCATTGAGATCCATCAAGGAATATATTCAAGGATAATATAACAAGACCTTGATAAATAGTCGACTATTTTCATTGCATCTAAATTTCGACTGTATTTTATAATAATTTAACGAGACATTATTTTGGCATTAATAATCTGATGAGAGCCCGAGAGCGAAGCTCGAGGGCTTTCATCTCTGATTATTAATGCCAAAATAATGTCGAGTAAAATTAATAAATACAAGAGAAATTTAGCAGCAATAAAATAGTCGACAATTAATCAAGGTCGTGTTATATTTGTGAAGATTATTTCTTGAATCTACTTCTTTATATCAGTCATATGAATGAATGAAAATTAAACAATTTGGAATAATTTATTCAAAATATCAAGAACAAAGCACAAAATCTAAACAAAAACAGCACCATCTTTATAATTTATCAATTGAAATTAAAAACACAATTATTGTATGTGACATTTCCACCATGCGTAATTTGTGACATTTGTTCAGCTTTTGAAGAACTTGCAGTATTAACCGTAGAAGGTCCACATTCATTCTCTTATACAGCTTCAACACGATTGATTTCATTTGACGTTTAATATGTATTTATTTAGAGTACTGTCAGATGCTCAGGCTCCTTGATATGAGTATCATGCTGAATAGTCGGTGACTATTGTGCATCATGTAAATAGTCGCTAATAGAGCGTGTTGATTGGTCCTGTCAAACAGAAAACAAACGTATGATTGGTTGATGACTGATATTTAATAGACGAAAGAAATAATCAAAGATATACATGTTGGAAGCGTACTTCAAACTCGGATTTGAATTTTTCCAACTTCAAAGTAGGAGTTTTGTTTTTCTGACTTTAACTCGGAAATTTGCAAGGTAAATTTGCAAATTCCGCGTGTTTCCTGGACATACACATGCCAGGAATGGCTTTGTGTTGATCTAGTAATAATTGTGTAAGAATGTATTGTTTTATGTTGACAATCCGATGTGGGTAAAAAAATAAAAATAGTCGTGAAGGTTAATAATAACTCATCAGAACCTTTTGATTTGAATTTGGGGACTCCATAGGAGTAGACTACTGGGTTCAATGCGGAGTTTACTTAATGTAAATGACCAACCACAAAATATAAAAGAGGGGTGGATTTTTATGTACGCTGATGACACTACCTTCATTGTGGCGTTTTCAAGTCCAGATGAAATGGAAAATAAAGTCATATCAGTTGATGAATTCGAAACATGGTGTAGGTGTAACCATCTATCGAACAATGCGGACAAAACAACATTAATTAAATTTTTTGACAAATACTGCCATTCACTTCATTTCAACCTGGAATTAGAAGTAACAAATTCTGTGATACACAACTAGATGGTAAACTATCATCCAACAAACATATTGACTACTTATGCTCATCTCTAAAAAAACATATTTCGCTGTCTCAACACTCAAGTCGAATTTTATTAATGATAATCTTTTGGGTATTTACTATGCATTGGTATATTGCAAACTGAGTCTTAATATTTCCATTTGGGGTCAGGCAACAGACTTGAATAGGATGTTCGTAATGCAAAAACGATGTTCACGTCTGATATTTGATCATGATTATAAAGAATTTCTAAAACAAAATCAACCGTATACTAACATTACCATGTATATAATTCAAATTCATTGAAATAAAAAAGTCGTTACCAGAAGAGTACCTAACTGCTCATTAGGAAACTACCGTTCCAACGATTAGTTCGAGAAATCGCTCAAGATTTCAAAACTGATTTGCGTTTCCAAAGTTCGGCAGTTATGGCATTGCAAGAGGCAAGCGAAGCATATTTGGTTGGTCTTTTTGAAGATACAAATCTGTGCGCAATTCATGCCAAACGTGTTACTCTCATGCCAAAAGATATTCAATTGGCTAGACGGATTCGCGGAGAACGTGCCTAATCAATCGCTAGTATTAGCTTGGTACAAACAAAAAAACGGTTCTTTTTAGAACCACAAAATCAATTTCAAATGAATTCGTATTCAATTACTAATATAAGAACTTGAGTTGGAGACATATAAAAAACTTCTTTTATTTTTACTATTACGAAAAAAATTTCACCATTTCACAAGGAACAGAAATGACTTTCACCTGACAAAATGTAACAATTCGAAATAAAAAAAATCACCACATTCAACTTGTTATCCCAAAACATTAAGGAAGAGAGAAACAAGATGAAATTTCAGAAAAGTCACAGAGAATATATACTAACAAGTTGTTTTTATTCCCTTAAAGATTATGAGAATGTTTCTTTATTGTTTACTGGATATTTTATGTATATATTGTTTGTATGTTTTTTTATATATGTATGTTCATGAAAAATTGACGTGTCATATATATTTTCTGTATCAAAATAAACTTGAACTTGAATTTGAAACAAAGTGTTACTGCCCGAACAGTCCTCTAAAAGCAATGGAGAAAATAAAAAATTGAGATTGTGAGTTCAGTTCAAAGATTGGGTTTTTAACAAATGTTTTTTCTTTTTTTTTTGTCTGAAGTGGATTATCCTGCCATTCTAAGCCCAAAGGGCTTATGCCAAGAATGACCAGAGATATTAAGTTTGTCACTTACGCCCATATAGCTTAGAATTTTAGGTGTATTTTGGACATACTTCTTTTTCAACTAATGTTTTGGATGGGATACAATGGTAAGATACGTTCAAATGTGTTATTCAAGTCAAGGGATGGGTTATAGGGAACCTGTCAAGAGTGAAATCTAGAATATTGTCGCGACTAGGGCTACTAGAGTAGCATCCTGAGCCGTATAAGGGGTTGTTTCCCTTATACTAACTGCGACTTGGGGTGTAGCTACAGATGGTAGCTATTGAAACGCAAGGGGTAGCAAAGGAATATAAACATTTATTATACAACAGGGATACTGGGGAAAGTTATATACACATTGTAACATAAGGGACATTCAATAATATAATAGGGAACAAATAAAACTCTTACCTAAAACCATCGCTATACAATACGCAGAGCTAAGGCCGAAAGGGCCAAGCCTATAAGGCTATCTGAGCGCCAGGGCCCTCTCCTCTATGGGAGTCCATTACTAACTATATCATCGTTCCATTCCTCTTGTATTTATATAAGGAAATATGTTTATATCATTCGGTCAACGATTTTAGCTCGTCACGCGACTTCGCTAATTTCAATGTCGGTCGCATATTATTATGACAATGAACTTCTATATCGTGGACGAATTAATAAACAATAAGATGAATGGATCAATGCACTAAAACAATTCAAAGGGCACTACTCAATATTTACGACAATATTATGATCTTTACAAATACGTCGTTTTTGAGTATTTTACCGTATTTCTCTCTGTTGTTATTAGAAGCTACGATAACAAATTAGACGATAGCGTTTATATTTTTATTTTTATTCGTCTTATCTCCAGATTTGTGGCTATAAGCAATAGATTAACCTCCCACAAAAATGAATTAGTCACCCAACGATACTGGAGAGAGAAAGTTAACCCCAGCTAACAGCAATCATCTCATTCAGCCCAATCAATTTTCCGTTATTCGATTGGTACGTGACTGAATGGTGTAACATTTCGAAATGAATAACCTCGTTATCCGACTTCCTAGATTGCTGCGAAGGCGAGATTTTCAGCAAGACGCGTTTTGCGCAGCGTTATTTCGTTTCTTATTACCCGAGGTTAGGCCTCGAGTCGAACTTGTTTAATGCTGGAGGGCGAAGTTTTGATTCTGTTCCATCTTGAAATTACTCTCGTACAGCACCCTATTTAGGAGCCGAAGCCTTCAATTTGTTTTATTAGCGGTAGGAGCTTTTCTGATGGATGTAATTTCACGCTGAAAGTAGGGAAAGAGTCGAAAAGGGCGATGAAGTGTTTTGCCGACCCCTTGTTATGATTTGAACTGAATACCTTGGCAGAATTTTTGAGGTGAACGGTGATAGCATACATGAGATGCATGAGGGTACAAAGATCTCAGAAACTATACTATTCGTGCGATTCGCGTGGAAGAAAAGGATTTTTTTTTAAAGGACAAAGACTCACGATAGACCTGGAATACCTTGAAGAATCTGGACATAATAAGAAAAAAAGGTACCCGACCTCCCAAGTGACCTCAAAAACGTTCAATACATGAATGCTTTCATTACAAATATCTCTCATCTAGGAAAAACGAATGAGCAACTGTCTTTATTGTATAGGTATGATAACGGACGTTCCTTTCACAATTATAAATTCAAAACTGTGAGCTCGGAGATAGAAAAAAAATTGTTTCTCACCATAGTTGTATTTTCCATATTCTAACCATTTTTTTCAGTTCGAAGAAATGACAACTGCTATATATGAGGAGACCAACAGTGTCAAAAGGCCGCCTAACTCCAGATGTGAGGTTTCGTGTTAAGGGGTGATATCTGCTGTGACACGTTAACGAATTTTCTGATGTCGTCGCCATGTTAATTAATTTTTTGATGAGAAACAATATTACTTCAAGTTTCGTCAACCTCTTTACAAGCAATGGTTATTAAACACCTATACATGAACCAACTTTAGAATCATGCAGTGATAATATACTGACATAGTGCGTGGCTGAGCTTTTCATCTCGAAGGAATAGTATATTGTGTATCTAGTAGTAAAAGCAATACATTCCCTGACGACAATGTAAATTGTTGTCTGGGAATGTCTGGGAATGTGCTTTTACTACGAGGTACACATACTGTTTTTTCTGAAATCGCAATCAGCATTATCAAAAACTAACATATTGTTTGCGTGAATTCAATAACTGTCTAAAAATGTAAACAAGCCGGCAAAAATATTCCCGTATCGTTTTCGATACGGGAATAGTAATTTACGGAACAAGTCCCGAAAATACTGTTTTTTTGGACGAGTAGACCAAATTCTAGGACGAGCGTTAGCGAGTCCTGGAAGTCTACGAGTCCAAAAAAACTGTTTTCGGACGTGTTGCGTACACTATTTTTTCGGCAACCATGTAGAATAACAAATCATTTAGTCTAAGAGACGAAGAAAGGTCGACCTTCACCCATCTGTTAACCGGATGACACATACTTTTTTTTCAGTTACATAAATAGACGAAAACGCCTAAAATGGGTTGCCTATGTAAAGGTGGTCATGACTATATACAGTGAGTTTAAAAAATTTGCACCATATGGAAACTTTCTTATTATCGATTTGTCAGAAAATTTTATCCTTAATAAAAATTGGTGCATTACGAAATACTTATTTTCAAGTTATCAATTATTCTAAATTTCCCAACGGTGTACAGGGGGAAACAAAAAATAGAATTATGATCAAGAGTATACTACCCTAGCTGTGATTCCAAATTTGAATATTTCGAACATTTTAGTTCTTATTTGTATTATACATATATTGAAATTCGAACAGAAGATAGGTACCAACAGAAACATTCTAATTCTTATTTATATTAAATTTCGAGCACTTTCCGGCCTAGTCCGGGAAGTACGTACTTCCCGGACTAGGCCGGGAAGTGCTACTTTCCCAGAGAAAAAGTGTCCGGGAAGTGAACACTCCGAAAACGGTCCGGGAAAGTTCGTTGCTTAGCAACGGAATAAAATACTAGATTAGCGTATTTTGAGGCCTGAAGTTGCTCCGAGAAAGTGGACATTCTTGAACGATTTCAAAAAAATACTTTTAATATTGATTGATAAATTGTAGCATATGAAAATATAGTTTTTCAGATTGCCCAGGCCAAATAATTACTCCTTCCATTTTTTTCTCAACTTTTTTCCTCTTTTCAGCTTCTCATTTCAGTCGTAGCGCCAAACATGAAAATCTCTCAATCGTGAGAAGAGTTTTAGGAAATGGTTCGTCGCCGTCGAATGATAATTTTAATGCAATTTAGCGATTGTAACAGATTTTCCAAAATAAATGTGATAGATTCAACTCAAATATTGTTTTTATTCACAAGCAATTCAATAAAACGTGAAAATGTGAAAACTTTTGTATGTTTACAATCAATTTTCTGGAACTTAGCTCTCCTATTTCTGCGTTAAATGCCTTACTCTAATAAAAAATTCAAAATGATCTTAAAATTTGTTACGAATATTTCCCGGTTTCGGTAAATTCTCCTTTCTTTCTTGCTATTTTTCTCCACACACTTTTCAAATCAACAACTTCCTGGTTACCGTTTCTAGGTGTCTTTTCCTAGTTTTACACCGCACTCACGATCACTTTTGCTTTATAGTTCACAGATTATAATATTTTCTTATAACTAACTAAACTATTTACAATTTCTATTTATTCTTCATTCTCAAATTTACTTAATCTTAATTTAATGAAGTTCCCACATTTTCTTCTTCCTTTTTTTTATCAAGTTGCTGTTATGAATAATATTTTGACATTTCTTACCTCGTTTTCCGTTATTGGAATCTACTTGTGAATTGACTGTCTACCAAGTTTTCTATACAGTGTGTTTTAATTTTTTTACATTTGATGAATAATTTTCTTTCTTCTAACTGGATAATTTTTCTTTACTTTTTAGTATTATTTCAATTTTTTTTGCAACCAAGTAACTTTGTTTGAGTTTTTGATTCATAATATGAAATTCTATTCAGGAAATAATGCTGTTCTTGGAAGAGTTTTGTATGCTGCGTAGACTGGACTCGTACTCTGATATTTTGGAACTGAATTTGGAAATGCTAAGTTTGTGAATGGTTTTAAATGAAACTATGATATTTTGCTGATATGGTAGGTGCATCAGATTAGAGGTATAGTATTTGCTTGGGTTTTCTGATGATTTCTATGGATTTTAAACTTTTTGACTACACTACTGTTGGACAATACATATTTCCATAACAATATTTTCATTTCAAGTAGTAATTGACAATGTTTTATCTTAATCATTTAATATTCTACTTTTGACGAGGAAAAGCATTGTACAATGAAATAACACAATAAACTGAACTGAACTGGTATGCCAGCTGGCTCCAGTAATCACGTACCTTTGGGTATTGCTTTGGTTGAGAGGCAGAAGTTGAGATGGCGCTCGTGGTTTAGTGAAAGCTACACTACCAGCTCGGTCTTAGCTTTCGTCTAGACATGCATTGTTAATCGAGCCATTTGTTGCAGACATTATTTATTGTCTGCAGAGACCTACCCTATACTGATGAGGGGCAACACCCCGAAATCTATCTATAGGTGTTCCAAATGTTTCAATTAAGATTTCCGTACAACTTGTAATTGCAGAGATAGCCTTGTAGGAACTCTGCATGGAAATTCATTGGATGTAATTCAACGTTCGTCGTGGTATTAGCCAGGAAAGTAGTTATTTTCTGATGGATTTTCGATCCAATTATTCCTATTGTATAGGATTATGGCAATGAGCACCGTCCTGGTATGGCAGGACACCTTGTTTCTTTGTTGACAATCGCTCATTGTGAACAATGCAGATTTCTTTATTTATAAATAGATATCAGTGAGGGCAGACTCAGTTAGAGTTCAATAAAGACAATCTGATTTGAAATAATACAGTTCTAAATTAATTCTGATATGAATTAGTACATACATTCTATGTGTAAAAATGAAATAGAAAAAACCGTTGAGACTGTTTTCATTACAATATGAGGAGGCGGTGGAAAGCCGTCAATTATCGTGTTGTGAGAGGCTAAACTTGCATACATGTAATCAATACATTCCGCCCATGTCAGAAGGTGCTCTACTGTTCCATACTATCGACACCGTCCTCAATTTGCAGGAAATTTGTGCGAAAGTGATTTTCACTGATTATTTCTTTCGTCTATTAAATATCAGTCATCAACCAATCATACGTTTGTTTCCTGTTTGACAGGACCAATCAACACGCTCTATTAGCGACTATTTACATGATGCACAATAGTCACCGACTATTCAGCATGATACTCATATCAAATAAAATCAATCGTGTTGAAGCTGTATAAGAGAATGAATGTGGACCTTCTACGGTTAATACTGCAAGTTCTTCAAAAGCTGAACAAATGTCTCAAATTACGCATGGTGGAAATGTCACATACAATAATTGTGTTTTTAATTTCAATTGATAAATTATAAAGATGGTGCTGTTTTTGTTTAGATTTTGTGCTTTGTTCTTGATATTTTGAATAAATTATTCCTAATTGTTTAATTTTCATTCATTCATATGACTGATATAAAGAAGTAGATTCAAGAAATAATCTTCACAAATATAACACGACCTTGATTAATTGTCGACTATTCTATTGCTGCTGAATTTCTCTTGTATTTATTAATTTTACTCGACATTATTTTGGCATTAATAATCAGAGATAAAAGCCCTCGAGCTTCGCTCTCGGGCTCTCATCAGATCATTAATGCCAAAATAATGTCTCGTTAAATTATTATAAAATACAGTCGAAATTTAGATGCAATAAAAATAGTCGACTATTTATCAAGGTCTTGTTATATTACCCTTGAACATCTCCACTAAAATTCCAGGAATTTTTCATTACCGAATATCTCCAAATGTCACTGATTTTATTAGCTTCAAATTTTGTTCTTGAATACTAAGATAAGACTACCATATTTTTCTGTCTCTCAGTATATCTGCTGGATAACAGACATTCATCTATTGTCATAGTTTTCAATTTATCAATTCAGTACATATGTGGTCTCGTAACAGTGGAGTCAGTGATAATAATTGAAATAAAATAGCGTCAAAGCTAAACCAAATTATTTATGATCATAATAATTATAGCAAGAATGGAAAATGAACGAGTAAACTGTTTTGATGCGAATGCCACATGCTGGGGAAAATATATTGGACTAATAATGGGAAATTTATAGTTTCATTAGGTATAAAGTTTATATTGGAGCGTCTGCGTTTGATTGGAAAGTTCAAACTTCAACCTAATACTGCTGAATGTATACCGGTGGTGTTTTGGTGTTCTTGTGTGTGGGAGCAACATGATTTACTTTGTTCTCAATGCATTCAGAAGAAACATATCAAATAATATATTTTATACATCAGAAAAGCGAACTCAAAAATTCCTCGAAATCATTTTGAAATGGAGGAGTTTTGTATTCATTAATAAGGCTGAATAGTTCAAGGGGTATTGATAGAAAGTATGATTTTGTAAAGGAAATTCGTTTGGTAACATGTTGTTTCCCGATGTTTCTACGTCTGAAATTGAAGTGAAGTTAAATGAAAGAAATCTATACAAGTGTGGAAGAGCAAAATTAGAATACGATAAGTTATTGACAGAATTTAAGAGGCCATGAGCGCATTCATATTTGGGACGGTTTTTTTAGTAAAATTGTCTATAACTCTAAAACGGTTCGTCGTATCGATTTTAAACAAGGACAAACTCCTAGGGGACGTTCGATTCTATGAACCTACGTCTGCGGCAGTACCTCACGGTGCTTTTCACAGATAATCGAGGTAGCTGCAATGGTATTTCTCTTCCATTGAAATTTAAAGCAATCTCTATCCAATCGAAGTGAATTTGGCGTCAAAAGAAAGTTAAAACGTTGATCTATGTACGTTAAAAATTATTGGAGCTTTTAATGTTTTATTATGTTCACTTTATTGAATATTATGTAACCTTATGTATATTTGAAAAAAATAATGTTGTTGACTGTCAAGTTGTTGAAAGAAAAAAAGTCGATTAAAAACGGTGAGATGCAAAATTATTTTTATTGGCAATTTCTGAGACCAGAAAAGCTTGAATTTTAACAATGTACGAGCTGCAATGTTTTTTTGAAATTATTTGTTCATCTACCCAAAAAATTTCTTCGAATTTACTGCATTTTTTGTACATTTTTGACAATTTTTTTGGGGAAAAGTGAATTGAAATTTTAATTTCCATTACAGCACGTTCTCTAGAATGCTGTCCTTATTTGATTTCGATACGACAAACCGTTTTTGAGTTATCAATTAATTCTTTTCCCCTCAAAAGCGCCCCAAATATGATCGCGCTCATGGCCTCTCAGGTAATTCTCTGTACGTAGTAACTTATAGGGACAAATTGATTCATTCTCCCTCCTACACTTGTATAGATTTACATTATTATTTTTTTTTCATTTTCAGTCAGTTTCTTATGATTTATAACGCACAGATCTGACCTGTTCTGAAATATACCCTAAAGGCTTTGAAGAGCGTTTGATCTCTTGCTCACAAACTCACCGAAGGGAAGTTGGCGATCACTTTCTCTCTACAAGGTGTTTCACAATTGAATGCTGATCCTGAAAGGAGATAATCCTGGAATGATTTTAAGAAAAATTCTTCATGTGAACATAGGTTTGCACCACTTTCACTTCTGTGATACAGGATGTTAAATTTAACAAAAAATAGTTCTTTCCCAATATTGTCACGACTAGAGCTGCTGGGGTAGCATTCTGAGTCGTATAAGGGGTTGTTTCCTTTATACGAAGTGTGACTTGGGGTGTAGCTATAGATGGTAGCTATATAAACTCAAGGTAACAACGGAACATAAACATTTATTAAATACCAATTGTTATACGGGGGAAAAGTCAAATACACATTTGAAATATGGTATACTCAATAATAAAATATGCGATACTCAAAACAACTCTTAACTAAAACTATCACTAAACCAATCCTTACAGCTAAGGCCAGAAGGGCCTAGCCTATAAGGCTAACTGAGCGCTAGGGCTCTCTCCTCTATTGAAGTATATTACTGACTATGTCCTGATTCCAAGCACCTTATGTTTATATGAAGAAATGTTTATATTTTTATGTGGTCTGCACAGTCACGATCATACAATTTGCTAGTCATCAACCTCGCATTTGATAATGACCTGCGGTTATGACCGAATCAAGAAATAACAAGAAATGATATGATTTCAAAGGGCATTTCTCGATATTCCCGACAATATCTCTGAAACTACTCCGGCCTCTTTTTGTAGATGCAAGGAACTTATGAAAGAACATTCTTCCATGATGAAGAATTCCCTAATTCTCCCAAATGAGTATTATTTTTGTAATTGTCCTTCATCTTCTCATGAAAATGATCTCCAGGTAAAAAATCTAGTATGCTAGGATCACATTTCGTTGTTTTCAACATAAACAATTTTGACACTTCTTCAACTAGATATGTGAAATTATTTACCTAATAAAAACGTGTTTATTCAAAAAAATACACCTTATCACCAGGAGGAATTCTCAATAAATGTCTGTGCAGGAATTATTGGAAATCACCTTATTGGACCTTTTTTTTTCACGCAGATTGAATGGGCATAATTTGCCAATTCTGTTGATATTTCAATGCAAAATCGCATGTGGTTTATGCAAGATGGTGCACCTGCTTATTTTAGTGTTCTGGCACGCGAATATCCAAAACAAAACTCTCATATTCGCTGAATAGATCGTGGGGAACAGAGTCATGGCCAGCTAGATCCCCAGACTTAAAATTTAGAGTTTGGTGTACAGTCAACCAATTCCAACTGAGTAAGAATTGTGAAACCGCGTAATAGATTCCTGTGAAGCAATAAGGAATACTCGAGAAATTTTCCAAAGAGTACGCGTTCATTTTTTAAAAATGTGTCAAGACATGTTAACAGAGATGCCGCTGATGAAAATTACGAAATCGCTTATCATGGAAACTGTACGTCGCATGTATCAAAATTTAAAAAAAAGCCAGAGCGGAGATATTGGGGAAGAACTTATTTTTTGGTTGATTTTATCATCCTGTATCTCCGAAATAAAGTGGTTGCTGTCCTATGTTCATATGTCGAAATAAAAAAAAAAGGATTATCGCACTTTGGGTTCATCATTTCTGATACACCCTGTATACGGTAGCTCCCAAATATACCCTATAAGCCTGAAGATACTACACAGAAAAGAGCATTCGATCTCTTGCTCACAAACTCAAAGTAGGGAACTTGGTGATCTCTCTCTTTATATTTTATGAATATTTTCATTGCTAACTTTCATATCGTTAGGTTTGGAATCATTATTCCAACGACAGAACTATACTCATCCCAGAATGGACTAGTTTTCATTTTTTCATCAGGGAATAATTCTAAAAATTTAAGTAAAATGAAACAAAAATGTGACAGAATCATTGGAATATCTCTAGAAATGAAAAAGTTATGGGACTTTAAAGTTGTGCTTGGAAAAATAATTTCATAGTACGCAGCGCTCTTGTGTGTGACGTCACGCCACATGAATGGGGCGACTGGTATTCGCCAGTTTCGCAGAGTGTTTACAAATTTATTGGTGTACAATCATTTGCACCGTTCGTGTCGTGTACTGTTCATTACACAATGTCTGAAATTTAAAAAATATCCAACAAATATTGTACATATGTGTGCCTTGGCGCGGCTAAGGATCTAATACGTAATTATTTGTGGTGTGGCGATATCATACATGTGGCGTCACAGACGAGTCGGAGACCAAAGACTTTCCGCGCTAAAATACGTAAATTTAAATGATCTAGGAGAGGGGAGTCGAATATCGATCAGCGGTCAATATCGATCTTATTGTTGGGCAATATACCCGAACTTCACAAAGACAGAACAGATGCTGCAATCTCTAAAGGTAGGTAAAAAGCACCAACAGCATCTTAGGTCAGTTTCATCGTAACGTTGAATGTGCATGGTAACAAACAGATTTTGGGCAGTTTTGTTGTTATTTTTCCGGTTTATTAGATAAGGTATGTACTTGTTATGAATAAATATTTCAAAGCTACTTCAGTGTTCATAATTACGTGATAACCCAAGGTATTTTCTGAAGTTCAAACGGAAATTTTAACTTGTGTATGTTAGGAGTTGTGTGTGTTTACACAATGGCGACCATGCGCGGGTAATATCAGCCGGCTTGATCGATATTTACCACCTGTGATCAAGATTGGCCTGATTTCTTTCTACTTTTGCAGATGCCCCACAAAAAATACTTTCGCAAAACAAATCGCTCTGCTTGGTCAGATGAAGACATGAAGAGGGCTATGAAGGCGGTCGAATAGAAGACACATTCCATTAGGAAGGCAGCAAGGTTACAAGGAATACCATATGCTACGTTGTGCGATAGATTGTACAACAGATATCCCAGTAAAAAGGTGAAATTGGGAAGGAAGCCTGTGTTGAATGAAAACCAGGAGATGGAACTAGCAAATCACATTTTGAAGTTGTCAAAAATGTTCTGCGGTTTGACGCCAAGTAAAATCAAACAGCTTGCATTCGAATATGCCGTTGCAAATCCATTACGACACAATTTCAATAGTGAGAAGAAATCGTGCGGTAAAGATTGTGTGACACGCGCAAATTTCTTTTAGACGTCCTGAAGCTACGAGTCTCAATCGGGTGATCGCATTCAATCGAACTGATGTGAACCTTTTTAACGATAATTCAGAACTGGTGTCCGAAAAATACAAATTTCCTGTTGAATGAGTGCGGCAGGAGACTTTGTGCCCCCAATGTTTATTTACAAACGGAAACGCATGAACAACGCTCTGGAAAAAAAATGGTCCGATAGATGCAATCTATCGCTGCTCCAAATCAGGATGGATCACAGAAGACCTATTCGTAGAATGGTTGAAACACTTCGCTCAATGTGTGAGCGCCTCCAAGGAAACTCCTGTTCTAGTTGTTTTAGATAATCATTAGATTCACTCCTCCTGCCTCCACACACCTCTCATAGACTCCAGCCTCTGGACGTCACGTTTTTCAGTTCCTTGAAGACAGCAAATAACAAAGAATGCGATTTCCATATGAAGTCCTATCATTACAACAAAATTGATGTGACTGATATCGCAGAACTTTTTGCTAAAGCTTACAATCGCATCGCTTCCAAAGAGAAATGTTTGAACAGATTAAAAAAATACGGGTATTTTTCCGTTAAACAGGAACGTATTTGGGGAGGAAGAGTTTTCTGAGATAGCAAATTCCACCGTTCAGGCAGAAGCCAGCAAACCTTTGGAAGACATTCATCTCAATCCAAAGCCTGGAAAAGTAGAGATTCGGACGTAGATATGCGACACGTTACACCGCCTCTAGAAGCCTGCAACAAAGAGTCACATATTAACTCAAAGAGAAAGACGCGTCAACGAAGAACATCTTCCTCCAGCGATAGTGTTTCATCAGCGATAACAGAAGTATCCGATGGGAACGCAACTGACAAGACCGTTCAATTACTAAGCGCATCCTTTGAAGACTTTCATCCGACACCCCAACTAACAGAAAAACCACAACTCAAGAAAATGAGGAAACAAAAGTCTCAAATACCAACGGCCACCCCGATGCAGAAATCTTTGGAAGAGAAGGAAAAAAAGAAAAGACAGAAAGAGAAAAAAAAGTTGATGAAGCTACAAAAAAATTGTTCTAAAACGAAAAACCGGCAGGATTTGAAATAGCACTAGCTAAAAAACGAATAAACTGCAAGTCCAAACGTCAACAGCAACATGGGGAGACTATGAAAGAAGAGAACGACCTATGCCCAATATGCGTTGAATCTGGGAAAGATGAACTGTGGTGGCGCTGTAGGGCATGTGGCACATGTATCCATGACGCATGTACTGAAGAATCTCTCCCAGAAGACTTGGTTTCTTGTGTAGCATGCAAATAGACATTGATCGGATTTACCCTTCATATGATCGATATTAACCTTTATGATCGATATTAGCCTACCTTAGGTGGATAATATCGATCAGGTAATATTTTGTCATCCATATTTTAATAATGTTCCTTATCAAAAAACAGAAAAAAAATTATGTTGTTATGTTGACCAATGAATAAATTTTATGTTTCATATGAAAAATAACATAATTTTTCAGAAGTTTTGTTACTGTCTTGGATTTGTTTTAAGTGATCGATATTCGACCCCTATCCCCTATATCTCAGTCATTTATTGATGGATTGAAAAAAAAAACACTGATTTACTGGTTCTGATCTATTAGATCGAGAGCTGCGGTGAAAATGTTTTCCTCATAGTTACCAACGGTTTGAATTGGCACGTCGGTTCTACTCTAGATTGTAATTTCAAAACCGCCCGTCTGCCGGGCGTAAGCGGTCGCTTTATTAGATTTATAATTTGAAAAAAATACTCAGAATTGCTGATAATTACCTCATTATTACCAAATTTATTGTTTTGTGAAAATGCTCTAAGATCTTAACCAAATTGAATTCGTAAGCGTCTACCGTTGGTAATGGTCGCTATTTTGGAGCAGACGCTGTCAAATGTATCAAAAAACGCCATCAACTTCTTACAGGTTACCACCGTTATTTTCGTGCCAAAGTTTCACTAAATATGTTACTAACCAAAATTCAAAAAGAAAACTTTGGCAGACGGTCGCATTGTAACAGTAGACGGGCCTAAATTACTTTGAGTATATGAAAGTACGTGTAATGTAATTATTGAAAACGATCTAGAGAATAGAGTTCCTCAAGCAAAAACTTTATATAGTATAATATATGAAGTTTTGATACCGTGGGACACTCAAGTCAATTCAAAAATCACTTTATTCATTAGAAAGTCATGTATGATAGGCAGCAACTATAGACAATAGCGTATTTGGGATCTGTTTACCGTATTATTTTGCAGTGTTTCCTCAGTTTATCAGTATGCCCTACTACTTCATTTCGATTTATATCTAGATAAACTTATTTATTGCTAGGTAAATTTTGATAGATTATTGTTATTTCTCGAAAATGAAAAAGTTATAGTCATCACCCAGTAAACATCAAATGTTCATGAAATATATCAAGATCACTATGCTTTTGAATATTTGAAATAATATTTTTGTGCTATATCTCAGCACTAACATAATCCAGATCTCTTCAAAGATATCGTTGTGAGCTCCTATCTTATTTCCGTATTAACACCTGGTGGAACATTTCCTTAACATCACTACAAAATCCGTAACGCCTCTGTCTGAATTTCCACAATATTCCCACGAGAGATCGTAATGAATCAGGACCTGCTAGTAGAAAGTCATTCAAACTTATACCATGAGATTTTAAACCTGCTTCAAATAACAGTCTGATTTTATTTGGCTCATTCTGGTTTCCAACAGAGAAATGTAGAAGATACCAGGTTGTAGCAAAGTCTCGTTCAGCTTCTTCGGGTTTTAGTTTCGTGATGTACCCTTTCTCTTCATAATATTTCATTTTGGAACAATAGGTATTTGCATAATTTTCATTCATTTTGCATTTCTCTTCTACAGATTTCAATCTTTGCATCGCTCTATATGTACTCTCTGTATACTTTCATTTTTCCACAGAAGTCCTATCTCGTATCTATCTTCCACATAATTCACAATTCCGTTCATCATTTTAGTAGCAACAGATTTTTTTTAACTAAGTTCATCATGTGGAGTAATCAGTACTCCGAATGACTCTGTGTAGAAAGAGTGTGTTACAAGTTGTGAATTTTCGCCTGGGTCGCCTGTTTCGCAAACATTTAAGATATGAGCCTTCAAATGTTCCTCATCCTTCGAATGATTTCATAGACCATGGACTGCCATTCCAATTTATATCTGGTAGCAACCGGTACACTTTCTGAACCACATCTTAGCTGTCTATGAATAATTAGGTTTATGTTATCTTGCCCAATTATCATGACAGGTTTGTCGTTTTCGAAACTTTCGATAGGTATTCCCTTCAAATATGGGTATTTCTTCCAGTTTTCCATTATTATTGTCTGCGAAGGCAAAGATACATTTTCTAGTGTTCGAATGCTTTTCAGAAAAAAAGGCTCTTGGTCTAATTTAGAGATCGAGCTTTTGGGAGTTATTTTGCGTAGAAACATAATAATTAGTCCATTGAGCGTTTCTTTGGTTCCTTTCAGAGCAAGTTTTTCGGCTACCTTGCTATCCAAAAGTATCACCGTTGAGGCTTCATCACACAGAGCATAAAGGACCCTGCAAACTCCTTATGGAATTATGATGTAGTCCATGTAATTCTCAACCAATGTTATCATTGCGCCAACCCAAAAAAATGAACAGTTTTGCTGCTAGGGGGCGTTGAAATCACCCCTTGCGCAGATTAGACTATTTATTTTTGAACCCGGTAACAATATTTTCACTTTTTTCATTGTTGCTAATGTTGCACAATATTGTACTGTTTTATAAAAAAAATCTTACCCCCTCCCCTTTTCCCCCCAACTCCTATCACGGAACGCAAAAAAAATATTTCTCGAGTGCCTTCAAATGTATCGTCGAATGTTTAAATATTCCTAAATAAGGGAAATAGCAGTTTTTTATGATTATCCCCCCACCCCCCAAATGACACAAAACGAAAAAATTTCGGTGGATTTTTCTGAATTTTTGATATGATGCAGTTCAAGTTATTTTGAATAGAAATAAATTGGGTGACAAACTTCAAAAATGAATAGTTTTGATGCTAGTGGGCGTTGAAATCATTTCTTGCTCAGAATGGAATATTTATTATTATAGGCGGAAATAATAGCTCTACGTATTTTAGTTTAGATTATGCTGATCAATTCTGTAATTTTTCATGGAATGAAAATCTAAAACCTTCCCCTTACCCCCTACCCTTAATTTAAAACACGAAAAAATGTATTGCCGACTACTTGTAAATGCTTTATCAAAATAAATGTTTTAATCAGCTCAAATTGAGGAAATCGTACAGTTGTTTAATATCACCTTTCCCTCCCTTCAGGAAAATATTGATGGAGTTTGCTGACTTCTTAGTAGGGCGTAGTTCATGATTTTTGAATATCAATCAATTGGGCGAATATCTTGAAAATAAATAAAAATTAGACATCCACAATTTGAATTTGAGGTGGTGCCTGAATTATTTTTTTTTCGTGTTTTGAAATAGGGGTTGGGGGTAAGGGGTTTTAGATTTTCAATTTATGAAAGTTTACACAATTGTTCGGCATAAAATAAAACAAAAATACGTAGAGATATTGTTTCTGTTGTTATTGTTGAGTCTATTCTGAGCAAGTATGATTTCAACGACCCGTAGCATCAAAACTGTTCATTTTTGGGGTTTGTCACCCGATTTATTTCTATTCAAAATAACTTGAACTGCATCATATAAAAAAATCAGAAAAATCCACCGAACTTTTTTCGTTTTGTTTCATTTGGGGGGTGGGGGGATAATCATAAAAAACTGCTATTTTCCTTATTTAGGCATATTTAAACATTCGACGATACATTTGAAGGAACTCGAGAAATATGTTTTTTGCGTTCCGTAATAGGAGATGGGGGAAAAAGGGGAGTGGGTAAGAATTTTTTTTATAAAACAGCACAATATTGTGCAACATTAGAAATAATGAAACAAGTAAAAATATTGTTACCGGGCTCAAAAATAAATAGTCTAATCTGCGCAAGGGGTGATTTCAACGCCCCCTAGCAGCAAAACTGTTCATTTTTTTGGGTTGGCGCAATGGTAACATTGGTTGAGAATTACGTGGACTACATCATACCAAAAATTCAAAAAAATCCACCAAGACCCAAATTCCATAAGGAGTTTGCGGGGTCCTTTCCAAGATTGCTTTTGGTCTATGCAATCTTATTGGTACCATGCGTAGTAAGACTGATTTCTCGTTTTCCACAATACACAATCTTTGCACCGGCGGGTGACCGTGTCGGCAGCAACATTCTCGGAGGGAATAACTGACAACTCAGGTTTTTCTTTGTGCAAAAGAGGGTAGTGTTGTGTTACAGTTTACAGGCTGAAACACCAGATGCTTTCCTACTTCTACATTTGAATTTCTGATGATTCCCTTTGAAACAAGAGAAACAAAGCGTTTTCTCCGTCACTTTTTTCTTCCTTATATCAATATCATCAGATTTCATTTGGGGGCATATATCATATATCTCCATGGGAATCCCTTCCAAAGCAGTAGCAGCAATTTTTCGTTATTTCAAAATAACTGAATACTCTTTCCGGTCTTCTTGAGTAGGAATACTTCTGTTTCGCACGGATTCTGCAGGCAGTGATATGCTACCGTCTGCTGTTTGAATGCGACCGTCTACCAAAGTTTTCTCTTTGAATTTTGGTTAGTAACATATTTAGTGAAACTTTGGAACGAAAATAATGGTGCTAACCTGCGAGGAAGTTTTTTTGATACATTAGACAGCGTCTGCTCCAAAATAGCGACCATTCCCAACGGCAGACGCTTACGATTTCAATTTAGTTAAGATCTTAGACCATTTTCACAAAACACTTGTTCTGGTAATAATTAAGTAATTATTAGCTATTTTAAATTATTTTTGTAAATTACAAATCTAATAAAGCGACCGCTCACGCCCGGCAGTTTTGAAATTACAATCTAAAGTAGAATCGACGTGCCAATTCAAACCTTTGGTAACTATGAGGAAGTCATTTTCACCGCAGCTCTCGAACTATATATTTCAATTCCATCGCGTAAAATATAGTATTTTCAATATCACTAAACTAGTCCATTTTCTTTTGACGTATATTGTAATTATTTCAAAGTATGACGGTCTCAAAATCAGATTAGAGATAATTATAGTAAACACTGGCTGCAAACACCTCAGTCACTTTATTATCCATTCTAACAACATTCTCTGAAAGGAGAAATAGAAATATCAACCCTGAAAGGATTCGGAGTGGTTTTGCTGTCGAAATAATTAAGAGAGTGGTGCAAACTGAAGATTAAATTCCCGATACGCGAGCTTTAGAGCTTTACCGGAACTACTAAACCACAGGTGAGACCCTTGCTGAGTACAGAGCAGCTTCAGTTGAGTGTACTTCATTAAATAAACAAATCCAAGTCGATTCTGCACTTTGGCATCGGAAAGGAATTCAATCCATTCACTTAGCTTCTCTTACGTGAACCGTGTTATTATTTCAGGTGAGTCCTTTTAATTTTGTGTGAATCTTTTTTCTACGTTATCAATTAGGATCATTCAAGGAGAGGAAAAGCTCAGTTAGAGTCGCCTCAAAGATACGTTTCAAGAATTGAAGCTGTTGGAGTGAGAAGGGAATGAATTATTTCAACTTGTAATCTGCAATTAATTCAAGCAAACTGGCAATTCTGTAAAGGAATTTTATGCCAAAACTATTGAAAAATAGAATAAAATTAATGACACACCCATCATAGCAGAACTATGCCAAGCACTGACGAAAGGTGCATGCAAGAACCAAGCACTATGTCGAAATTGATTGATGCTATATAACTCTGCTCTGCTCTGTTTACTTTGTTGTACATAATGAGTAATAAGCATTAAAACTTATCGAGGAAAACAATATTATTAGAGAACTTGCCAGCTGTCTACTTTCTGAACTGTAGGCAAGAAACTTTCAGAAATAGACCAACAGAAAACAGGACGAGATGAACTACTCACTATAAAAACATCATTTTTCTCCAATTGACATTAAAAGCGGCCTTTTAATGACACTTGGTAGGCTTAGAAGTTGTACTTTTAATGACTAGGCAGAAAAAGTCCACTTTTACTGCCTAGGCAGAAAAAGTTCGTTCAATTTCTTTGAAAGATCGGAAAAATAGACAATCAGCACATTTTCAGAGAAAGATCCTATATTTTTCTTCTGTCATTATTCCATGAATCTGCTGTATGTGAGTTCATATACAGTTGTTGATTTTTCCGGTAAAAGGTTAAATTCCACATCTCGCGCCTGCTCTCTTATCTCAGGTGGTGTTAATTGCATCAATTCATCCTCACTTTGCAGTAAATCCATTTCTAATATGACAACTTTTCAAAATTGACAATGACAAAGTAAACAGTAAACAAACATATTCAACAAACGTCATCAGCGGTAAACATAGTAACGCAGGGCCCAGTTACCTTTGATAAAATAATTTAGTTATTTGGATATTGATAATGAAACGAAACATAAATATGAAAAAGTCGATTTTGCGTGGAATTGGAACAAATTAGAAGAAAAAATTATATGTTTCACACGGCAGAAAAGCAGATTTAATGCCTTGGCTGGTTTCATAGCCTCGCTACGCTCGGCTATGAAACACCAGCCGCGGCATTAAAACTTGTGCTTTTATGCCTAGTAAAACAATAGTTATTTTTGTATCTAGTGCGCGAAATGCTACTTTGGTGATCGAGAACTGATTTTTTTTAAAGAGGCGCAGCCGAGTTAAAAAAAATAGTCGAGATTACCAAAGTATTTCGCGCATGAGATGCAAACAAAATTTTTTCTACAAACGTCAAAAATATTGTTCTAAAATAAGTAATAACTATGAAAAATAGTATGGAACTGGCTTAAATAATTTTTCCAAATCAAGTAATTACTGTAACTATGGAAATAAAATGGCATTTGTTGACAATTATTTCAAAGTGACAGTTCTTGATAATTATTTTGGAGTGACTTTTTATTCGCGTCAATTTCGTGCGTGATATTTATTACTGTAAAAGAATGGAAATTTCGAGCGACGATGAACTAAGCAGTACCCCACCTAACTTCATAGATGCGGCCAATTCCGTAATTTCCAACCTTTTACCGGAGAAATCGAGGCGGCAGTATGAAAATGCATATCAGCAATTTAAAGAGTGGTGTGAAGCAAATAAAGCCAGAAAAATATCTCTCACAATTTGAAAGCCTTAATTATTGTTCTACATTAATAAATAAACGATTTCTTGTTTTTTGCTTGATTGAGGAGTTGAGGACCATATAGGTTAGAATATGAAAATCCCATATAGTTTACATGCAGTGTGCGAAATATATTTCGCACATTACTTCGCGCACGGTGTCATGGTAACGAATGAAAATGAAAAAAAAGTGCCACTTCGCATACTGTTGTCAATACGCGAACCTTGTCATTTTTTGACGTTTATAGAAAAATAACTATTTTATTTATTCCTAGTGATAGTTTTTTGCTTGATTGAGGAGTTGAGGACCATATAGGTTAGAATATGAAAATCCTATATAGTTTACATGCAGTGTGCGAAATATATTTCGCACATTACTTCGCGCACGGTGTCATGGTAACGAATGAAAATGAAAAAAAGTGCCACTTCGCATACTGTCATTTTTTGACGTTTGTAGAAAAAATAACTATTTTATTTATTCCTAGTGATACATCTTAAATATTTGAGATTCCCTATTGCTATTCATTGATTGATATTTTCACAATCCTGTATATTCACTGTCTTTGTACCCGCCCCAACAATAACTGTCTAAAATATGCTCCTGTTCGATAAGTATTATTTCATACATATTATAATTATAAATGATACACAGAATGTTATCTAACCTCTCGCACTCCCGTATATGACGGGTGTATAATGCCATCTTATAACCAATCACAGTGGTAAAAATTAAAAAAAAAATTAAAAACTAATTTTGATTTTTGAGATTCGGTGGAAACAGCAGTTTGCGAAACTCGGCTGACTAGATCAGAGCCGTAAGAGGCCAATGTTGACTTAAGGCTAGTCAACAGAAAGCTGAGATTCGGCGAACAGTGGTACTCAACATTTTGATGAATTCTAAAAACCAAAGGACCTCGCACCATTTCAATGGGGAATTGGCTTTCTGTAAATTTGCTCGAATTTCTTATATATTTGTAGAACTCTTGATGCTGATCAAATGTCTCGCTTGCGCCAAAGCTCTAAATTCAACGGTTTAGATTCTACAGGGTGCTGAAGTTGACTTTTCCAAAATTTCAAATGGTCATTGTGAAGACATTTTTACGAATTTATAAACCAAATCAACTGCTGAATCCGTGTTGCTTGTTGATATTCCAAATACATAGAATTCCGGATAATTCGGTAACAAATCGTTTATGATGAAAGTTTACTCTGCAGTTACACAAAATATACAGGATATATCAAAAATAGTGACCTATACTCATGATTTATTTATAGTATAGTTAGGCTTGAGATTCATTTTATTGATGCATTTCCATAAACACATATTTCGTTGAAACAAATCTTCTGAAATGTTTTGAACAATTTATTGTGGAACATTCCAAATATGTATGAATCTATATTCACTACAAGTAATAGAATGTCTTGAGTGATAGAGGTGGAATATTGCAAAAAATTAAATGAATACAATGAATTGCAATATATGATACTCATATTTTATTACAAAATAGACAATTCATACATATATCGAGTGTATAATATGGGCGTAACAACCACCAAATGAATTAATCTTAAGAGTATTTCAGATGATTCATCTCCAGATTCTGGATGAATGTACATGGAATTTCAGAACGAACCATGCTCGGCTTTCCACCAATGACTAGCAGAAATTAATTTTTTTCAAATCTAATGTAAAAATTCTGAAGCTGATCAAACTATTGCACATACGCTTCAAATTCAACAGTTTAATCTCAACTCTCTGTATATGGAAAGGAACGTATGTTTCGTAGCGGGCTGTGAACCATATGAGGTCCATATACAGGGTGTTTTATAAATTATCCGAAATTATTCAACCACATCTGCAATGCTAAATAATAAGTCGATTGCTGTAAAAAATATAAGAAAAGTCCAACAAAGAAACGATTAAATAATTTAAAATGTTGAGAAGTAGACACTGCATGAAAAAACCTAGAGAATGCTGCCCATAGAGAGGATGCCGCACATAGAGGGAATGGGCTGTGGTGGTCGGCTGGTAAAGCGTTCGCCTCGCAAGCGTGGGGTTCGATCCACCGATTCACCGGTCTCGTGCATGGCATCACACGTTAAAAGGTAAGGGCTGCGTCTTCCCTAGTTCACACAAATCTCTCGAAGACTTCCGAGGGTTGTGCGTAGGGGTGCAATCGGTTGACGGAAATTACAATTTTAACAACAATTTAACAATTTTTACAATTCAACAATTCAATCAGGTGCTCTGGGTCTATCATCACCTTCTGTATGTTGATTACATCATAATTCGTTTTCGCTTTTTCTTACCTCGTCATTAATTGTTTTTCCTTTCAATATTTAATATCATACACGCGGAACTGTTTTTAGTTCCTACCAACCTCTTCTACATAATCTATGTCCATCCAACTCATGTATGTAAACTCAGATGTTATGGTTCATTTTGAAATTACATACACATTTATCTGGAATCTGAAAATGAAGCATTTAAAATTGGCTTATAGGAATAATGAAATTGGTTGTTGTTACGCCAATATGATACACTCTGTATAGGTACGAAACATGTGTTATAATGAAATACAAGTATAATTCGTTACCTATTATATACTGTAGGTTACTGTTTTTGTTTATTTTTTGCAATATTTTACATTCTTCACTCAAGTTATTCTACTACTTGTAGTGAATATAGATTTATACATATCTTAAATATTCTTTTGGCTTTTACTATGAATGATGGAGAAATGCACACGACTTTGTGAATAATTTGGTATTTATTTGAAGTACAAAGTTTACAGATAAACAATTATAAGACAACTCACTAAACATTAGTTTCATGACAACCACTCTAACAAAAGTATACTGAGTATTAATAAAACAGAAATGATATTTTTCACACCCCCTCGCAATTTTGCTTTTCATTATCAATTTCACATACATTCAACTTTTGTTTGAAATATTCAAATTTAGTAGAACCCAATTGCTTTGTGAATATATCAGCTTCTTGTTCGTTAGTAGCATTATAGTTAATTGTAACTTTACCCTGATAAATGCAGTCTCTTATAAAATGATGTTTCACATCAATATGTTTTGTACGTCTCGTTTCTAAAGTAGATGACATTTTTATGCAAGATTGATTGTCTTCAAATACCTATATTTATCGGGTATAAATTAGTATTCAAAATTTCTTTGAGAGTTTGTGATAAAAACAAACTTTCTGAAATACAAAGTGAGAGTGCAACGTACTCAGACTCTGCACTTGAAAGAGCTACAATATCTTGTTTTTCAGTTTTCCAATGAATTACATTATTATTAATTTTTATCACAAAACCAGACATACTATGTCTATCATTTGAATTACTAGCAAAATCTGAATCTGCAAATGAAATTATTTTACTCTCGGAGCTCTGTAATTTTGTAAATTTCAATCCAACATTTTTCGTTAAATTCAAGTATCGTAAAATATTCTTCAAATAGCCCCAATGTTCCCTGGTAGAACAATTTTGGAACTGACTGAAAAATGTAATAGAAAAACTTAAATCAGGTCTTGATCCCAACATGATATACATCAATGACCCTATCAACTCCCGATATGGCAACTTTACATCACATGTGACATTATTATCATTTACGGGTAGTTGTAACTTTGGTTGCATCGGTAAATTTGATGTTTTGCAATCGAACATGCCAAATTTATGAAGAACTTTCCTGATTAATTCTTTTTGAGTGATATAGAGTTCATTTTCAAATTTTTCAATTTCCAATCCCAAAAATATCAATTTTTCATTTGTAAGTTCTTTCTTTTTGAAATGTTTAGACAATTCATCTCTCACAAATGAAAGATCTTTCAAACTTTTTCCAAACATAATGATATCATCCACATACACAAGTAAAAATACTCCATTCATAAAATATAGACATGGATCCTTTTGAGATCTTTGGAAACCTAAAGTCAGTAACATTTTATGCAATAAATCGTTCCAACACTTTGGTGCTTCTTTAAGACCATACAAAGATTTTTTTAATTTACAAACCAAAGTTGGGTTGTACCCTTCTAAGCCTTTAGGTTGATACATAAATACAGGGGTTTTCAATGATCCATAAAGGAATGCACATTTCACATCTAACTGTTTCACACAGAGATCATATTCTAAATACAATGCCAATAGTAGCCTCAATGTGACCATACGTGCTACAGGTGCATATACATTTTCACTCAACACTGAATTTTGTTGAAACCCACGAGCAACTAAGCGTGCTCTTTTCACTAACACTCCGTTAACCTCCTTTTCACGAAACACCCTCTTTGAATCAATGACTTTTTCATTTTCTGGCTTTTTCACCAACTCCCATGTGTTGCTTTCTTCAAGTGAGCTCAGTTCCTCCTCGACTCCCTCTTTCCATCCCTCATCTGCCACTGCTTCTTCATAGCTCTCAGGGACAAGTGCTGACAAAGCTGCTACCAGACAATCGTAGTCAGTCTCGAGCTCATAGTCCTGAAGATGTATGGGGGCCCTTCTTTGCCTTTGACTTCTTCTTGATTCCGATTCTCGTATTGCTTCGTTTGATAAATCAAGGTTTTCTGTTGGTATTTCTTCATCCTCTACCTCTTTTTCCATGTTTTCAGTATTCTTCTCTACATCTTCTTGATTTTTGTTTGTTTCCTCGTTTTCCTTTAATTCTGTCGATATTTTATTTTCTGTTCTGTCTTCATCAAAAATAATATTTCTTCCTTGTACGATTTTTCTATCTATTGGATCCCACAACCGGTAGCCATTTTCAGAATAGCCTATCATGATCATTTTCTTGCTTTTCGGATCTAGTTTTGACTTTCTGTCCTCTTTAGGAATGAGATTATAGGCTGAACAACCAAACAGTTTAATTTTATCGAAATTTGGTTTTCTGCCATTCCACACTTCAGCTGGTGTTATTTCATTCGGCAAAGTACATGTTTTTGTTCTATTTATCAGATAATCAGCTACTCTGACAGCTTCGCCCCAAAATGTTTTGTCAAGATTTGAGTCAAATATTAAACATCTTGCAGTTTCCATCAAGGTGCGATTAAACCTTTCAGCTACCCCATTTTGCTCTGGATTCCGAGGAATGGTATATTGACACTTTATTCCACGTTTTCTACACAAGTCTTTGAAAGCATTAGAGGAGTACATTGTCACATCTCAGTCTTTCAATTTTCCTTCCAAATTTCGCTTCGACAAAATTTGCATATTCTTCAAATTTTTCTTTTACCTCACTCTTCGGATTGATAAGGTAAACGACACAAAAATGCGAAAAATGATCAATGAAAGTGAGAAAGTATTTTTATTGTCATGTGTGACAGGATTTAGGGGACCGCAAACGTCAGAGGATACAACTTCTAAAATTCTTTTTGGTTTTTTATCTTCAGATAAAGCAGGAAAAGGTAATCGTTTTTGCTTCCCTTTCAAACAAACTTCGCAGACTCCACCAGATGGATAACTTGATAAATGACCCATCCTTCTATGCAAAAACTTGTCGATTACTGCACCAGCAGTTTCATACTGTTCGGTTTTCAATACGACTTTGTACAAATTTCCTTTCAGATTTCCTTTTAGTATGACTTTATTCTTCTTGGTCATAACTACTTCATTCTGTTTGAAAATGACTTCACATCCAGCTTCTTCCAGTTTTCTCACTGATAATAAGTTACATAAAAGCCCATCACAAATCCAAACTTTCTTCATAACAATATGCTGGCCATCTTCTGTCCACAAGTTGAGATTTCCTTGTTTTTCAGCAAGTATTGTCTGTCCTGATTTGGCTACATGGATTCTATGGTATACATTTTCCTGGTTCATTAGAGTCAATCCCATATCATTTTTGATGAGATGATTTGTTGCACCACTGTCAATGATGAATTCAATCTCATGAAAACTAGATTTTGAATTCATTTCTTCTTGGGTAGTAAGAAAAGATATTTCATCTTCAGTTTCAGCTATGTTTGCTTTCTCGGTGGTCTTTTTGATTTTACAAAAAAACCCTCTTATGCCCAAATTTACCACAATTGTGGCACTTGAATGGGAAATACATTCCAGTATTCTGTTTTCTACCACCATTTCCAGCACTTTTCTGGAAATATTTGGAAACATTTCTTCCATGTCCATGAACACTAGAAAAAGCGACATCCGTGTTCACTTCTGTTTTACTTTGCCGTGCCTCTTCCATTAAACGTTTATTTTTGACAAACTCCAAAGTGATTTTCGTTTCATCCTGACAAAACATCACATCAATTGCCGTTGTGACTGTTTGAAACGACTCTGGCATTGACGATAGCAATTAAGACACAATTTCATTTTGTTCCATTCTTCCTCCAGCTGCTTTAAGCTCACATATAGTTTGTTCGAATTCCGTAAGAAACGTATTCAGCGAACTTCCTTCTAAATGTTTCAGAGCTCTCAGCTTCCTTTGCAATTGTACCTGCGTTGCTATTCCTTCTTTCAAATATGTACTCTTCAAAGTAGTCATTATATCCTTTGCTGTAGTTTTTCCTTTCACAATTTCCAGGATATTATCTGCCAAACCCTGCACAATTATATTTCTTGCTTTGGCATCATCCTTTTTGAATTTTTCGAATTTAGCTGCATCTGTTGGTGGATCTCGCTCAAGTACATCGTTTACTTCAAATTGTTCCAACACCAATTTAATTCTGAACTCCCAGTTTGAAAAACTGTTTCCATCGAATGGTCTGATATTTAGCTGGTTACCAGAGGCCATTTTTTGTTTATTTCAAAACTTCAAAATAAAATTCCAATTTTGAGTTTTTCGTTCAGATCTTCAAACTTGTAGATTCCGTTATGCACTGACCATCTCTGGGCCCATAACCTGTTGGCTTTTACTATGAATGATGGAGAAATGCACACGACTTTGTGAATAATTTGGTATTTATTTGAAGTACAAAGTTTACAGATAAACAATTATAAGACAACTCTATAAACATTAGTTTCATGACAACCACTCTAACAAAAGTATACTGAGTATTAATAAAACAGAAATGATATTTTTCACATATTCCACAGTAAATTGTTCAAAATATTTCAGAATATTTGTGTCGAAAGAATAAGTTTATGAAAATACCTCAATAAAATACGAATCAAGCCCAACTACTTCAAATAAATCATCAGCAAAAGGGTCACTATTTTTGACATACCCTCTATATTTTGTGTAACTGCATAGTTAACTTTCATCATAAACGATCCAGTTCATCACTAAGTTATCTGTATAGGTACGAAACATGTGTTATAATAAAATAGAAGTATATTTCGTTAACTATTATATACTGTAGGTCACTGTTTTTGTTTATTTTTTGCAATATTATACCGTCGTCACTCAAGTTATTCTACTCTACATTTTCTCCACTCACCTGACTCTTACGAAACGGAATGGTGAAGTTGATAGGAGCGTGATTGTGATGTATAGGTTGGGTCGGGATCATAAACGTAGTACGCTTTGACCTAGATAAGCCAGGATGATTCTATTTTATCCGGCACGTCTCGCAAGTTAACCTACATGTTCAACTTATGAAAGTCAGAATGGATGGGAGTTCCTAGAGTGAATTCCTTATCGCGGAATTAGAGGGTTTGTTCTAAACTCAGTTTCGCTACTGGCTACTGATTTGCAGTTCGAAAACATATTGAACTACCCGAATATAAAAACTACTTCAATTCCGTTTCAGTCTTTCCAGAAGTTAGATCAATTATTTTTATCTCATACAAGTTTACAGAGAAACTTCTAAGTCGGATCCAATAGGAATTTTATGATCCTAGATTCACGAGTAAAAGCATTCGATACTGTCTGCCATCAGAAACTTTAAAAAAATAGTCTATCTATTGACTGAGAGGGAAGGTATGAAATATTATGAGAAGTTATTTTTCTGGGATGAATGACAAAGAGTTAGTATTGATGGACTAACAGGTAAGACCAGGACCGTCCTCTACTGAGTTCCTCAGGAAACAATGCTTGGACCATTATTATTGACAATTTACATCAACGGCTACTCGGAATAAAAACTGTGTTACGGGTTTATTTCGCACTAGAAAACCCTTTTTGTTCATGCATGTACTTCGATTGATTGTGTCCTACCCACTGTGCACCTGTATACACCAAGGCACTGGTGAACTACAACTACAATTGGTGAACTGGCCTGATTGAGAAAATCTACTTAGTACCAAAAATGTTAAGAAAAAGACTGCCCCTAAGGCATTGGTATGCATAATTGTTAGCTATCATTGTGACGTCACAGGCATTGCCCTCGCTGGAGGTTTGATATTGATATAATTAAACGATACACTACTCTCAATCATACCGTACACTTGAATTCATCTTGGTGGTACCATATTTACTTTGATTTCATTCCATTTTGCATTGTATGCTGAACTGTGCACATACAGTCTATGTAATATCAATCAATATATTTTATTAGTAAGGGACTTGACTATTTATTTAATTCTGGTCCAAGTTATCCAAGCGTAAGAAGAGACAAAACCTCTACATATTTATATATTATTCTTATACCATTTATAGGCATCTGTAGTTAAATTTTTCAGTTATATTAGTGCAGAGGGTTGTCCCATTCCATCAGGGTAGTTTCGGATTTTTCACTGGCGTTAAATCCGTGGCGCTCCGGAAAAATTAAACCCCATATTTCAATCTTATCGAAATCAATTTGTATTGTCGAATCCACGTCCATAACTGAGCTACTGGGTAGGTTAGTGGCGTGAAATATCATTGTAAATGCACTGCTCTCCTTTCCTAAATTTCGCCCATAACATGGCTAGAGCTACAGGTTCATGTTTTCAGATGAATGGGGCACCAAAGCAAAATACAAGAACTGTGTATACTAAATTGACATCTCTGTTCGATCATCGTTGATGGGGAAATCGAGGACCATTTCTTTGAACTACAAGTTTTCCAGATCTTACCCCTTTTGACTATTATATTTGGGGTAGGGTACAAGATTTAGTCTATTTTTCACCAGTTCACAATATAGATGATTTGAGACTTAGGAGACTCGACTCCAAATGAATTAGAAGTGCTTCGCAATCTATTGAAAGTAGAGTAATTAAATGGTTGAACAAAAATGGTAGTTATATTGAACATTTACGTTGGAGTTCTGTCAATATTGTTCTTGTTCGTTGATGATGATTTGTCTTGTGTAACTGAATAGGAATATATATTTTTGATTAAATTATTACAATAATTGTCTTTTGTTTCCATCGCATACTTCAAAAAGCAAGAATTATCTTGGCCTGTCTTGATTTTTATTGAATAACTTGAAGTTTGGTATAGGTAGAGCTAAATCAACTCATCATAAAATTCAATTTAAGATTTTTAATGGTTTCAAAAGTACTAGGTGAAATTTGAAAAAAAATTGTTTTTGATCATTTTTGAATGCGACAGTTGAAAATCACCTGCGCCCATATAGTACAGAATGGGACCATCGATGGGACATCAAGAGTTAGCCTAGACTAACTGCTTCACAAATTTGGTTCCCTAATTTTGAATGGTTTGCGAGCTACACATGGAAAATGGAAATATTTCAAAAACTGTAATAGATAAATTAACATAACTTAGGTTGTCTAAATCCATAATCAGAAAGCCAATCGAACCATGTGTTCCATTTGAATCAAGATAGGTACCGACTTTTAGCATATCCTGTATGCTGTAGGACTAAAAATATTTCAGGTAAAACGGACATGATCGATCATGACAGCATTTCAAATTGCAATTTTTTTATCCAACTGCAAGTTGAAATACTTCTAATGCAAGTAAATCACGCTTTATACAATTGAATAGGAAATCCCAATTTCAACAGAATTTTCATAATAGTTGTCAAGCATTAAACTATTTTTTTGTCTTGTCCTGTAGACAAATGAAATAATTGTTCTGAAAAGATAAATCAGCTTTCTCTGAAGAATATCCAAAAATGAAGAGATAGTTATTACGTGTGAGCAAAATATCATTAAGGAATGTTAGACATTCGATACTCTGTATAGTCACAAAAAACTTATTTGGATAAAAGTTGCTTTTTCTATCTCCAGAATGATATATCTGAAAATAAATAAATGTGACAACCCGTAGGATTTCTTGTAAATTGTGTCCTTTGGAGTGACTAAGGTGACAAATGTTCAATTTGTCATTACTGGCACCCTGAATTAAAGAATACATCAACTTATTTATTATTGCTACGTTGAGTAGATTATTATTATCAGTGTTGTGTTATGGTTCCTACTCAATCGTATAAACAAATAAATAGCACGTATCAATGATTTTCAATTCTTGCAATACAAGAGTTTGGCGATAAGATAAAGAGTTCTAGATTGCGTAACCAACCTATTGTTTTATAAGCTTCATAAAAAGAGATGATAAGAAAATGTTATACAAACAAAGAATGCGATAAACGATGAAATGTTTTGGTTTTCTACGGCGAACTTGGGAATTATGCCAATCCTGCAGTGTGATAGTATGAACTGAGTCATCAAACCATTCAAACATTTCTAAGCAATTGAGTCAGCTGCTGTTCGGAATTTTATGGCAATGAAATCATATGAAAAGGTTTTTGAGAATGATAAAAATTGCTGCCGGTAATAACTCAGTTCGATCAAAAACATCAATTTTCTTTAAATTTCAAACACAACGGTAATTTTGTGACCTCCGATTTCATGCTCACTCTCTCACCTAATCAGTATAAAAAATCGAAAGAGTCCAGTGCGATGTTTATATATTTAGGGTGTCCCGAAATTATGGTGCCAAATTGAAACGGACTATTCCCAAATGCAAATTTCTTCATAGTGCCTTGCGAATATGCAACAATAATCTTCCAGGATTCTTGGAACATATTAATTTTCAAGATCGTCAACAATAATTATGGTTCATACATGATCGTGCACCTCCCTATTACACACTGCCAATGAGGGAATGACAACATTTTTACTTTGATAATAGGTGGATTGGCCGAGGCAGATATGCACTTCTTAGTTGGCTTCACCGATTTCCAGACTTAAATCCACTGGACTTTTTAAATTTCATAAATCTCCGTTTTTTCTCAATTCTGTCTCATCTTTAGGAGTACCCAAGATTTGTTGTAGTTTTTCCTTGCTTGCACAAGTTCTGATTTTGAGGAGTTCTCCAAATTTCTCATTAAACACTGCCAGTGAGGGAATGACTTTATATCTTCATTTCCATAACAGGTGGATTCGTTGCGGCAGAGATTCAGTTCATAGTTGGCCTTCCCGGAGTCCAGACTCAAATCCACTAGACTTCTATTGGGGAGAATAAAACCAGAAAGTTTATCCAAGATTCATACAGACAATAGACCAGTAGCGAGAGAGAAATCAGCAAAACATAGAATGGATGCAGGTAAACGAAAATTTTCTGACAAAAGCCAAATTCAATGTCCTCAAAAGAGATAGAGGTTCTATCCAACACAAGAATAATACAAATGTTCATCAGATAAGGGGATTTTGAAGAAATTCATTTATGAAGCGTCTATAGTCTTCAATTTTCATTTTTTAAGCAACTGTCATCACACTCTTATTGTACGACACTGTGGCAACTGATTTTTTTCCGAAATAGAGCATTCATTGGAGGAAAGAATCTCTGCATGAGTGGTCCCATTTTTTTTAAATGTATGATAGTTATATGAGAGAACACATTGTATTCCATTTTCCAGTTTCAGTACTCTGTACCTCTGCATGAAAGCAGCTTTGTGAAAAAATGCATGTGGAAGAATATATCGTTTTTTGGGTAGAATAAAGTACAGTTTCCTTCTGAACCAGTAATAAGTATTGCAAATTTCAACCAATCAAATGTCATCATTTTCTCAATCTAAACCAATGATGACAAGACTTTCTGTCTGAAAACACTGCTGCTGAAATCGGAATTTCGACAATTCGCTATTTTCCAAAAACTCCAAAATCGAAGAAAATATGATTTTTAGAAACCAGTTTGCATTAGCTCCCCACCTTGTGAAACATTCTCAACTCAACATTCAGCCATAAAAAAAATTACAGCTATTGAAACATAAAAATTTTTATAATATGCATATTCTTGTGACGTAGAATGTCTTCACTAGATTCTAGTATTTTTTGTTGACCTAAGATGATGGTACTGATATGGATCTGACAACAGTTGAACCGCTGACCTTTCTTGGCATTGTTTATTTTGTTCTTGTCAGTCGTGGAATTTTTAGTAGATTACTTCTACAACTTGTGAAAATGGAGAAGAATTTTTTTAAAGCTAGCAGTCAAAATTGGCCACCCGTAAATTATAAAATAATTCACGCATTTTTATCTCGTAATCCAAACTATTTGAGAGTTCTCTTTGTATCATTGAGTGCCGTATAGTTCCTGAGCACAAAGTTCAGAGTAAACCATACCTTGCTGAAGCTACTATTGACGATAGAAATGATGAAATAAAAAATTGTGACTGTGAATGTTGTTTAGCATCCCAAGGTAAGTTTAGGATAAAGCTCAATTTATAAACTTCGCCGCCGTAGGTACAATTGACGCAGCCGCTGAAGTTATGGAAAAACTTGGTAATTTATAAAATTGCCGACCGCTGCACCAGCGCATGCGTATTCAGGATAGAATTATATTTCAATTATATGTGTAAATGATTCCAAAATAGTCAAAAACAACCCAACATCCATAATTGTATGTCACTGGCCTAGACTAATCGAATGAATAAAACTAGAAAACGCTGTAGCTGTCAAAGATGAAAGTTCGTTATCTTCCTGCGGCAAATGCAGCGGCAACGTGTCGCTGCGGAGTTTATAAACAGTTGTACTTATTGAGCATATTTCATCTTCGGCTGCGACAACTGTAGCTACGGCGGCGGAGTTTATAAATTGAGCTTTATTACCGTTTTCGAGCGTACAACATAGATTTTGATATTTTTTGCTATCACTTTTTTTTATACTGGTTGCTCCGTCGAACCGATGAAAAGAGTCGGTGAAGTGTTATTTAACAATCCATAGTAAATATTATAATATCAGCAATGTCTTTTTCATCGACAGTAAGAGTTCTGACAGATCGTTTATTAAATGACATTAGTATATAACTTGACAATTGTGATAATACAATGACAATCGACGAATGCATCCACGATTCCAACTTTGTCGGATTGTGTCAGTAACGTGAAATGTTTGAGGGAGAACACTTCTGAAATCCGTATTTTCATAACAAAATACAGGCGAAAACCAATATGTTAAAATTAAACAAATTTTTTTTTCGATATATTTGAGATTTGATTGTAGCTAAATATAAAAAACAAGGACAGACTGCAAGAAAACTGAGTTAATTATATTTTTCTCCATTTTAAACATTCTGGCCGATGTTTTAAAATAAGCCATGAATTTATAGGTTTGAGTTTACTTTGATAAAACTTTGAACAATCCGTAAATTCAATTTTTTTTTAAAAAAGGTACCCTTCACCGACCGAATTCAATACCGTTTCCTACTACCGACCACGTGTGTCCATTTTACCGACCAGTAAAAAATCTAGTTGTATAATGTTAAAATTAAATTTAACCTTTCGCTCGTTACTGTGAAATTTGAGATGAATTTAAAATATTTCACTTACAAAACATCAAGAAAGATTGATTAGAATCATATCATAACCCATCTAGAAGTAACAAACATCTTACGTACATAAACTTACGTTTTGAATAAAATATCCTTATATAATTCATTGTTTATTTGAGGAACTGAATATGCACCACGTTTATTGATTAAGGTGGGATTACTGATATCACAACGATTTTTTCATCTGAATAATGTAGGACATCTTCTCTTTGAGGCCATTTACAGTGATTACTAACTGGCATTCTCTCATATGGAAATAAAAATAATGGTGGTACCAAATTTCCTATAGCAGCAACAGTTATTGGAACAGTTAAACATTCTTTCTCATCGTTTTGTGTTCTAGTATATACTTCCTGTGATCATTTTCTCACTAAGACCTATTTTTCCTTAGGGCACAAATATAAGGCGGATTCGTCACAATTAATTCGGATCATTTAAAACTTCTTTCAAGTTATTTTCAGGGGTAATTTAATAAGTGGTATGATTATTACCGATAATTTTTTGGAATATTAATGAATTGCAATCCCAAAGCTGAAAATACAACGAGTCCACAGGACGAGTTGTATTTTCTTGCATTGGGATTGCCAGTGAATTGATATTCCAAAAAATTATAGGTTATTAATCATACCACGAATTATATTTAGGACGACAATATATCGATTTGAAATAAAGAAAAATCGTGTCAACGGTTTAATTTGAAGTAATTCACAGAAATCAAAATTAAACAACGTGAACACTAAAGAGAAAAATTGGGGTCATACTACAGGCATAATCTTTCAAAATATCAGCCAGCTCCATAATTGTGGTATTCGCATTGACAATATAACCCCTGTTACTGCAAAAATTGTTGAATCGCCTGGTAATTGATTCTTTATTTCTGGTCGTATTCAACGGAATACTCTTTTACACTGCTTCTCTTTGATACCAATAGCCATTTGTCTCCAAAGATCGCTCATATTGATTAAGAAATATAACTAGTCAAAACACAAAGATTTGACGTTTATAATTTAAATCATTATTTTCACTTGACAGCTAGTAAAACAAAAACTAAGCAGGTTTATCACCGTGAAAATACAGCGACAAGCTATATTTTCAGTAGTAATACCACAAGTGATTGAATTTTCGCGATAAGTCTGTCGATTCATTTCTGAACGAAACTGAATTGTTTCGAGAAAACACCACGAGTCCGCAGGACGAGTGGTGTTTTCTCGAATCAATTCAGTTGAGATCACAAATGAAAGATAGACTATTTCACAAACAAAGTGAAAGGTAAACAATCTGAAATTTGGCAGAATTAGACGAAATTAGCAAAAAAGTTTATCTGAGAAATTAATAAAGTTCAATAAACATAGGAAACATTGATTAATTCGATAGAATTTATCCCAAATCTGCTCGTTTTTAAATGCGTGCATAGCGTCTTACTTATATTTGACGTTTAACTGTCACATATACGGAGCTGAAAACACCGAACTTGACAGACCAATCAGAGTCAAGAGTCAAGTTCGGTATTATCGTTAATCCGAACTTGACTAGAGCTCCTGATTGGTTCATTTGGGAAGTGCGTGAAATAGTCACTGTAATTCCGAATCTATTGGCCGAATTTCAAAATTTGAAATAGACTGATTGGTTGTTAAGCAAGGACATATATTATCACTTATATATTCGTTTACCCGTGTAAACCATCTACGAATTTTGTCGTCTGTGATGTTATCACATGAATAGGTTAAATTTTGAGAAATACAATGAGATATTTTAGGAGCCTTTTTAAAAAGTTTGCATACCAGTGCCTCCGTGGTATTCCGTTGTTGAATGGATTTTCTCTTTTGAGCTGGGATACAAGTTTAGCGACGTGTCTATTAACTGGCTTCGAGTAACTGGAAAACCCAGATCTTGCAAATAGAGGATCCATTTGACAATAGTTTCTCCTTCGGGGTTTGTCAAGACGGTATGAGCTCCACTCGTTGCTCCTTCTGCAAACTTATTATTTTTTCTATCAATCAAGGTCATTTAAATATCCGAAAGATATTGAATTCTCTTGCAGCCTATCCTACAACATTACCGTTTCTAATAGCATCCAATGCTTAGTTCAGTCGACCTTGGGAATATTTTTCCTTTCCATTTTCTCATCTGGTAAATACAAATTAAATAATTTACTACCAAACCCTTTACTGAGTTTATCTCAACCTCTGCAATTATAAAAAGCCATTCAAACAAAAACATTGTATATATGAAAAAACATTGAATAAATAAGTACAACTGTCCAATCTATAATATCTTCTGTATTGGCCGTGGTGGCCGTGTTGGTAGAACGTTCGCCATTGTAGCGAAGGGTCGAGGGTTCATAGCCTCGCATGGTCATCGGTCTCGTGTATGGCATCACACGTTAAAAGGTAAGGGCTGCTTCTTCCCTAGCTCACACAAGTCTTTCGAAGACTTCCGAGGGTTGCGCGTAGGGGTGCAATCGGTTGGCGGAAATGACAATTTTGACAATTTAACAATTTTTAACAGTTTTCAACAATGTTAAAAATTATCGGAAAAAATTCATTATTTCATATATTAAGTAGTAAGTTTACTAAAATTGGGAATAAATAAATGCTGAAAGAACAATAAAGGTCGTTGATAGCTTATCACCGACCACCCGGTCGGTAATAGGGAAAACACAAATTTTGATCCTTATGCCGACCACATTTTAGCAATAATTAAATTGAATGCAGGATATTTCTATGTAAACTAAAGAGATATTATATTATTTTGTATATAGGTTAGTGTTCATTATTAAATAGCCAGTACAAAAGTTGATTATCAGAACTGAGGAAAGATAAATATCATTTCATGCACTGTTTCCAAGTTATTCAAAAAAATTAGTAATAAGTATTTTCTATTTTCGGCTTTTTCAGAAACAATTTCATAATATTTGGCGGTCGTTGATGGATTTCAACATTAAACAAGTAATAAAGATTGAAAAATAATAAGTTTTGTTAGTAGGGTGTGTTTAGTTCCTGGGTTAGAATTAAAAATTTGTGTTGTTTCCCTATTACCGACCAAACGGTCGGTGAATGGAATGCATTTAATTGTGATGACCCTTTTACCGACCACTTTACTTTTGGCTATTTATCAATGTTTTCTTATGCAAATGGACATATTTTTATGTAATGAAAAGAAAAATATATAAGTTAACCTGCGTTGAAGTGTTTTTGATCTTATTTACCTAAAATATACTTTTTCTTGAAAAATTTGAAATTTCCAAATTAAGCCTACTTCGAAGAAGACAGAAATCTTTGGGAGATCGTTTGCTAACGAACAGTCGTTACCGACCGATGATGAACCCTTTACTCCCATAAACACCTAACTATGTAGGCTTATTATGGCAAGAAACTGTCAGAAAACAACTACTCCCCTGGCTAAGACCACGACGGGTATTGAATTAAATCTAACAGCTACTTGTGCAACGTTCCTCAAAACATCAGAGGACGCGATTGCAAGTGTCCTCTATGACCAACCAGCAGAATTATGTTTTGATTTGGACGGGGTGACCACCTGCAGACAAGTTTAGAGGTTGTTGCCTCTCATCAGTGCAAGGGCAGGTTAACACAGACAGCACTGAAGCCATCTGTTCCCCGTCCAAACCAATAAACACTCCGCTGATTAGTCAATTCTGGTTCACGAGATGAAAGCAGTTTCTAGGCCGCTCCACCTAGCGCGCAGAGGAAGACACTCCGAATCTCCGGGTTGAGAGATTTAATCGAAGAAGACATAAATCTTTGGGAGATCGTTTGCTAACGAACAGTCTTTACCAACCGATGATGAACCCGTTACTCACATAAACACCTAACTAGTTAGGTTAGGTTAGGAGATTCGGAGTGTCTTCCTCTGCTCGCTAGGTGGAGCGGCCTAGAAACTGCTTTCATCTCGTGAACCAGAATTGACTAATCAGCGGAGTGTGTATTGGTTTGGACGAGGAACAGATGGCTTCAGTGCTGTATGTGTTGACCTGCCCTTGCACTGATGAGAGGCAACAACCTCGAAACTAGTCTGCAGGTGGTCACCCCGTCCAAATCAAAACATAATTCTGCTGGTTGGTCATAGAGGGCACTTGCAATCGCGTCCTCTGATGTTTTGAGGAACGTTGCACAAGTAGCTGTTAGATTCAATTCAATACCCGTCGTGGTCTTAGCCAGGGGAGTAGTTGTTTTCTGACAGTTTCTTGCCATAATAAGCCTACATAGTTAGGTGTTTATGGGAGTAAAGGGTTCATCATCGGTCGGTAACGACTGTTCGTAAGCAAACGATCTCCCAAAGATTTCTGTCTTCTTCGATTAAATCTCTCAACCCGGAGATTCGGAGTGTCTTCCTCTGCTCGCTAGGTGGAGCGGCCTAGAAACTGCTTTCATCTCGTGAACCAGAATTGACTAATCAGCAGAGTGTGTATTGGTTTGGACGGGGAACAGATGGATTCAGTGCTGTCTGTGTTGACCTGCCCTTGCACTGATGAGAGGCAACAACCTCGAAACTAGTCTGCAGGTGGTCACCCCGTCCAAATCAAAACATAATTCTGCTGGTTGGTCATAGAGGGCACTTGCAATCGCGTCCTCTGATGTTTTGAGGAACGTTGCACAAGTAGCTGTTAGATTTAATTCAATACCCGTCGTGGTCTTAGCCAGGGGAGTAGTTGTTTTCTGACAGTTTCTTGCCATAATAAGCCTACATAGTTAGGTGTTTATGGGAGTAAAGGGTTCATCATCGGTCGGTAACGACTGTTAGTTGAGCCTACTTGTTTAGAAAACGGACCTGATCTGCACTGCAAAGCGGATAAACTTGAACTGCCAATAGTTCGCGCACGACGTCATAAAACGCCAAGCTCAATACATTATGAAGTATCTTCAGCACCATCTGCCTCAATTAATAACTTCACTATATTGGTTTTTCATTTTTATATTTGAATTTCAAATGGTATAAACACTAGCAGTCGGTTATAGGTGGACGGTCGGTGAAGGGTACACTTACCTTATTGGCAAAATGGATAAAGTTTAACTTCGTCTATTCAATCTTGAAGTCTGATCGAACATTCCTTCAAAATGCAAAATTTCTCGAACAAGTTCTCGTGGTGTTTCTGAGCAATATAATTCTCGTCAGTATAGAGGTTATTTTCACCACAAAATAAAAGACGAGAATGGCCAATTCTGATTTTTATAAGATAGTTCGGTAATGAAAATCCCAGTTTTCGCCCCAGCAAAATCGCTTTGTGGAATTTTTTAAACAAGAAATGGTGAAAAACATTACAATTTTTTTGTTTTTTTAGGAATATCTCAAAGATCATTCAAGGAATCGTTTTACAATCAGTGGAACTTTTGTAGAGATTCACAAAACCTTCCAAATGGATTTTCATACGACCCGATCGGTGCATTTTCCAATGAGAAAATCCGAGAAAACCTCGAATAAGAGACCTTTTTTTTAAAATTATAATTTTTATAAATCTGATGCTGAAGAAACAATATTACGGAAACTGATAGATGATGATATGTGGTTCAATGATGCGAAATAAATTTTCTGTCCGATGTGTAGTTTTGGCACAATCGCGTTATAAACAATTTAAGGGCACATCTTGCAAGATGCGTCGATTTAAGGGAAATCGTCGTGTTCAAATTCTGACGGCATCTGAAAGTAGAGATCGATATCAACACTTTATCTATTCTGGATTTTCACCTGAGAAGTGGGAAATGTGTTGAAAATGTCACTGAAAGTTGATCAAAACGCTTCAAAGTGCGATGCGACTTCAGGTGCACTTTGAGGCATTTAGAGTAAGTATCAGTGACATTTTCGACACATTTCACACCTCTATGGTGAAAATCCTAAATAAACAAATTGTTGGTATTCATGTCTACTTCCTAATGCCGTTCACAGAATTTGAATGAGATGATTTTCCTTAAATCGGCGCATTTAGAAAGATTTTCCTTTAAATTGTTTATAACGCAATTATGAAAAACTATTTGTGCACAGTTGAACCATATGTCATTATACAGGGTGTTTCTTAAGTACGTGTAGAAACTTCAAAAGCACGTTGCTCATATCGAAATAAGAAAAAAAGTTCCCATAAGCACATGTCCGCAAGTTATTCGTTTCTAAGATACAGGGTGTCAAAGTTTAATTATTATAATTGTTTTTTTGTGAATAAATGCCAAAATATTTATGATATTCGAGTAAAGTTTGGTATCTGGGATGATTTTTCAATGACAAAATCAAATTTTGTGATAATTGTGAAAAATCTAATTTCTAATTGAATTTATTTGGAATTAAAATATCTTGTCATTCAAAATCACTTGCATAGATTATTTCAAATCTCAATAACTCGAAAACAGTTGCTCGCAGGGACCTCTACCAAGAATATATTTTTTACACAAACTAAATAATAAATATTCCCAGACAGATACCAAACTTTACCCAAATATCATAATTATTTTGAAATTATTCACAAAAAATAAGAATTCAACTTTGACACTCTGTATCACAGGAAGGAATAACTTGTGGACATATTTTTATAGGAACTTTTCTTCTTATTTTGTCAGCAATACGCTCCTAAATTTTCTACACGTATTTAAGAAACATCCTGTATATCAGTTTCCGCAATAATGTTTGTCCAGCTTCAGATTTATGAAAACTATGAATTTTTGAAAAATGGTCTGAGAGAATATGGGGTACAGCCTTAAGCTTTTTAAGTTGAATCACACCTTCCCAGCATATTGTTATACCTGAATATATTCCAACATGAACAATGAAAGTAATTCCATTGATTGTTTTTATTATATAAAACACCCCAATAAAAAACCAATAAGCCTGGGAAATAAAAGGAACAATGGGCGCCATACATGAGGATAAAAGACTCGTTTTTCAATTTCATTTCTATTTCGAACTGTTATTTGAGATACGCATTGTTCGTATGGCGCAAAATGTTTGTCTGGAAAACTACTTGATTCATGACATAGCGTTTCCTTTTTCATTTAATGGAATGAACGTAAATATATATCATCAGAATGAATACAGCTCAGGTGGGTAGAAACCAAGTTCCATCGTTCACGGAAATGGTGATACAATAAGTTAGTGACCATATCGATTTGTTATTTATTGTGTCTGCTTGATGTGCTTGAGGGTACCAATATGCTAGATGCATGATTTGATACGGTTGGAATAGTTTCCAAGTAATACTCATAAAGGGAGAAGCAATAAATTGACTAAAAAAACTTTTTTGATGAGAAATAATTATCTGAAAATTATACAGTGTGTCCCACTTTGAGCAGCCACACCCTCATATTTCGTTGAGCATGAAATAATTCGAAATTTTCTTTGACTAAAGTTGTAGTACTCGGAAATACCTACCTTTGTGTTTACGTAACCTTTGTATATCCATTTTCCACGGCTAACTACGACCAAATGAAAAGTGAAAAATTGGGAAAAACATATTAGGCATTTTTTTATCGCAAAAATAACACCAGATTCTGTTTCAGAACACCTTAAAACCCCCAAATCTCAATGCTTGAATCATTTGAATATACAGGGTATCATCTGTAGCTGGTAGCATTATCAACTCTAATCCATAAATAATGCTTGGAAAATTTCCAAAATGTCTTCTCTTGTCACAGAATTCCCAAAAATATTCAATTAATACTTTGAAAAATAGCCAAATATCACTTTTCCAAGGCTAACTCTGATCAGAATGAATGATACCCTGTATATTCAAATGATTCAAGCATTGAGATTTGGGGGTTTTAAGGTGTTCTGAAACAGAATCTGGTGTTATTTCTGCGATAAAAAAATGCCTAGTATGTTTTTCCCAATTTTTCATTTTTCATTTGGTGGTAGTTAGCCGTGGAAAATGGATATACAGAGGTTACGTAAACATAAAGGTAGGTATTTCCGAGTACTACAACTTGAGTCAAAGAAAATTTCGAATTATTTCATGCTCAATGAAATATGAGGTGTGGCTGCTCAAATTGGGACACACTGCATAAACCAAATTAGAACTAATGATAATTGTTGAAACGTCACGATGAATACAACGGCCATGGTTACTAATTGTAACTGATAAACTAAGGGAGTTCCTCCAAATTCGAATGGAAAGGCTCGTTTGAAAGCTTTTTTTTTCGAAAGATCTTGGAGCGTGGTTGAATGCTTTACTCGTTTTTTATCTTGGGACTCTACCTGCGTGGACACTTCCCAAGTATACCTATATTGGTAAAATATTGGTACAATATCGTGAACATATTGGTGAAATATTTGAAATGCAATATAAGCGAGAGAAAAAAATGTGAACATTTGGCGATATTAGTCCAATATTACTTGAATAATAGTGGGGATATATTTCCGAAGCAATATTTGCCTCAAAATATTCGGTGATATTAGTACAATATCGCTGGTACAATATTCGGAAAATATTGGCACAATTGATTTCTTTGAAAATATGAACAGGATGTTCATAATAATAATAATAATAATAATAATAATAATATAATAATAAATAGGCTTTATTCACATAATATATAGATAATACAAAATAAAAAAGAGAAAAATTTTTACATTTGTGTAATAAAGCAAAATCCGATAAGTGTGTACACACTTGTTTCGGTATGAGAAATTGGAATAAAAAATATTTGTATAATAATGATATCAATAATAATATAACAATATACATAATAATAACAATAATAGAGATGTATAATATATATTATTAATTTTCAATGACGTAATATAAGGGAGTATATGTTTAGAAAACAAGGTTTGTTTAGTAAAATAACAGTAGGATGTAAAAGGTAAAATAGTAGGTATTTAAAAAGAGAAAAGAAGTAAAAAATTTCTTTGTTCAATTATCAAAATAATGATTCACAGATTCACAAGTTTCAAATATATGATTCCTCAGCTGACATTTGAATTGATTTATATTGATCAGTGATTTTATGTTTTCCGGAAAAATGTTGTATAATATCGGTGAGAGGTAAGAGTAGGACCTTTGAGTAGCAGTTTTGGACATGATATAGTGTTGCTTTTTTCGAGTATTGTGTTCATGATCCGGTTTTGGTTGATGTTGCTTATGGATATGATGTCGCACACAAGAGCAATGATAATACAATTGCCTGATATCAAATATCTTCGTTTCCTTGTACAACGTACTTGTTGGATACCGGGAGTTCTTAGAAAAAATCAATTTCAGAAATCTTCTCTGCATGATTTCCAAAGTGTGGAGATAAGTTTTTGGAGCTGAGCCCCAAACGAGTATCCCATAACGAAGGTGGCTTTCAACTAGGGAATAATATAATGTTTTAAGATAGTTTTCAGGTAAGAGTTCTTTAAGTTTCCTTAATTTATACAATATGGCTCTAAGTTTTTTCAAAAGATATGCTATATGTAGGTCCCATTTCTTGTGAGTATCAATGATTATACCAAAGTACTTAATTTTTGTTTCAGGATGGATGGTGAAAATTTCCAAATGAGAATTTACGTCAAGCTGGTTGAAGGTCGGTCTACTAGAGGAATTACAGGTGAAGTATAAGTAGGTGGTTTTTTCCTTATTCACTGTTAGTAGTTTTAAATCCAGCCATTGTTTGATTAGTGAGAATCCAGCTTCCGCAGTAACTCTCAAATCATTCCATGTGTCTGCCTGGTAAAAAATAGCCGTGTCGTCGGCAAAACCTATAATGTTATCATTATTTTCCAGTGAGAATAACCAGTTTATTATATATATATATATATATATATATATATATATATATATATATATATATATTAGAAAGAGTAGGACCAAGGACAGTCCCTTGCGGAACTCCATATTCATTGCTGAGAGTATACTCAATCCTCACAACTTGATGTCTGTTGGTAAGATAGCTTTCGAAAAACACCAAGTCATTATTGCGTATTCCAATATCTTCTAAGCAGTTTAAGAGCAGCTGGTGACTAACTGTATCGAAGGATTTCGATAAATCGACGAATAAACATAAACACGGCTTGCTGTCACTAAGACTTTGATTTATTTTTGTAGTGAGGTCAATCACAGAATCCTGTGTTGATGTTTTTTCTCTGAAACCGTACTGGTGTTGGGATAAAATTTTGAACTTGTTCAAGTAACTAACGAGGCGTTGTTTTATAAGTTTTTCGAAAATCTTTGATATATGTGTGATTAGTGATATAGGTCGATAATTATTAACATTGGTTACATTGCCTTTTTTGAATATAGGAGTGACGATAGAATTTTTGAAGACCGTTGGGTAAATTCCATGCTCTATACAATTATTGAATAAATGAGTCAAGGGTTGAATAAAGTATGGACTGATTAGTTTTAAGGTTTCAGCTTTTATATTGTCTAATCCGGTGGCTTTTCCGTTTTTCAGCTCAAATATAGTTCTGTGCACTTCATCTGCTGTAATAGGTGCAAACACAAAAGAATTAGGTGTAGTTTTCCTTTTAATTCTGTAGTTTTCATCTCTCACAATTTTATCAGCTAACGTTTTACCAATTTTGCTAAAACCGTTATTGAATTCGTTGGCAATATCAAATTTTTCCACTAGTAATTCTCCTGTATCCGCACTTTCAATATTTTCAATGCTACCTTTATTTTTTTTGTCTCACTTATTTGCTGAACTATGCTCCATAAATTTTTCGAACTATTATTATTCCCATCAATTTGTTTTTTGTAAAAGTTGAATTTAGCTTTGTTTATAAGTGAGGTTAATTTGTTCCTATACTTTTTAAATTCTTGTTTTAAAGTGAGATTATGTGTGTTCCTCTGAGCTTCTATATACATTTTAATTTTTTTGTTAACAGAGTTCAGCGAAGCATTTGTCAACCATGGTGCAATTTTATTAGATTTTCTTAGAAGTGTTCTTTTTCTGTACATAAGTTTACATTTTCTGCTACAATTTCAATGAACAGTTTTGTTGCAGTCTGTGGATCAACCTCATCGTATACTGGATCCCAGAAGATTTTTTGAAATGTATGATTAATTTTTTTTTGTGTCAATAAAGTTTGTAAAACTAATGCTATCTTTATTAATTTTTTTTTTCATTGAGTACAATTTGTAGGATTGTTGTATAGTGATCTGTGATGGTTGATTTCAGCACTAGGGGAATAGTGTTTTCGAAATTGTTAACATGGGTTTTAAGAAATATATGATCTAGACATGAACTGCTGTCGACATGTACTCTTGTTGGCTCATTTATGGTAGAAATGAAGCCGAATTCATTGAGTATGTTTTGATACTCCGCTGTTAGGTTTTCATTTGGTTTCAATAAATCAATATTTATGTCCCCTAGAAATAAACTGAAATCGCATTCACGATTTTGTTTCTCAAAGAATTCTTCTAGAAATCAGTTGTGGAATCATCTGCGACTGAGAGTTGGAATTTAGTCGCTATTTTCCTTCGTACAAGATAACCTCTCTTGGAAGGGATTCATGTTTTAAAGAGAAACATTCTCAATTGAAAATTGAATAAATACATAACTTCAATTTTATCGTAGGGTTTTTACATTTCCAGAGGAGTCATGTATTGATTCAATCTTTAATTGAGAATGTTTCTCTTTAAAACATTGACACAATATTCAAACGTTATATTGGTGAAATATTTTTGAAGCAACAATGGCCTCAAAACATTTATCGATGTTGGTACAATATCATTTGGATATATTGGTGGAAGTGAATATATCTTGGTAAATTATCGAATGTCTTTTAGTTCATCAAGGTGACACCAGAGTTTGCCTTTTGATCGACACAACCATTGAGTAAGCTGTTTTGAAAACAAGTTATGGTAAATATTCAATATACAGGGTGATTCAAAAGTACTTTGACAAACTTCAGGAGGTGATTCCTCACAATATTCTAATATGAATTGCCCAAATAAATATATGTCCGGAAACGCTTCGTTTCCAAGATACATGGTGTTGAAGTTTTATTTTTATTTTGGTTTTTTTCAAATAACTCTTGAAATACTGAACTTAATTAAACGAAACTTGGTAATAAGAGGTTTTAGAGGTGTCGAATTCGAACCTGATGTTATTATTTCTCTTACTCGTATGGGGCGCCACCTACACGTCTTTTTCTTTTTTGAAGATTCATAACTTTTTTGAGCGTACTTCTAGCACATTTTTCAGTATAAAAATCGATTCCTCTATCATATCTACGTAAAAAAGGTACCCTTGTTAAAAGTCGCTGTAAGCAACCGTTTTCTAAATATTTGGACTTGAAAATTTCAAGTCAATTATTTGATAATCGATGCATGTTGAAGTTATTACCAATATTTTGCATTTTTCACAAGAATGCTTTGAAAAAGAATTTGACGTTTAAGTAAATAGTTTTGGTAATTACATATTTTGTGACAGTTAAACGTTTTGTTGAAGTTTCCGTAAGTAGAAGTAGAAAACACTAATTTTGAAAAAATGGATTATTTAAACAATAATGCTCATTTAGCCAATATGCATCTCGTTTATGGCCTTGCGGATGGCAATGCGCGCGAAGCAAGACGTATTTACCAGGAGCGATTTCCTAATCGAGTACTGCCTTCAGCTCCAACATTTGCTAGTCTCTACCGTCGTTTGGCAGAAACAGGTAGCTTTAAAAGGGCAGCTGATATTATTGGAAGACCACGAGCAGTCCGAACCCCAGAATTGGAAGAAGCTGTTTTGAACGCTCTCGAGGAGAATCCAGAAACAAGTACAAGAATAATTGCTAAAGCTGTCAATTCTACTCATTCCACAGTTTGGAGGATTATCCACGATCAACAGTTTTATCCATTCCATATTCAAAGGGTACAAGCACTTTTGCCACGAGACTTTTCCCAACGCATTACTATGTGTCAGTGGTTTTTGAGAAAATTGGCTGGAAATCCTCAATTTTTAAGATATGTACTCTTCACGGACGAGTCAAACTTCTCCCGAAATGCTATCACAAACTTTCATAACAACCATGTTTGGGCTCTCGAAAATCCGCATGCAGTTAGTGAAAGGCATTATCTGTATCAATTTTCTGTAAATGTATGGGCGGAATAATTGATAATTACTTGATAGGTCCTTTCTTTCTTCCGCTCCGACTGAAATGGCGCAACTTGCAGACACTTTTTAGAAAATGAATTGCCGGGACTACTTCAGAATGTACCATTAGGAATTCGTATCCGCATGTGGTTTATGCATGATGGGGCTGCGGCCCATTTTAGTGTTGTAGCCAAAGAATTCCTTAACACAGTCTATCCAAATCGATGGATCGGTAGGGGTGTAGAAGAACCTAACCAGCCGTGGGCACCAAGGTCCCCAGATCTAAACCCAATAGATTTTTATTTTTGGGGACATTTGAAGTCACTAGTTTATAAAACTCCAGTAGCGAACGAGGAAGATCTTAGAAACCGAATAGTGAAACAATAAGGAACACACCAATAATTTTTGAGCGGGTACGAGATTCAATGACTATAGACGACTGACTGCCTGTATCTTCGCTGAAGGTGGACACTTTCAACAATTTATTAGAATACACTTTAGTTTCGTTTATTTTAGTTTATTCTACATATTCAAAATTTCCTGAAATAAAATGTTGACATTTCTTGCAAGTTTTATTACTATCAATTATTACTATTGAATTATTATTATTAAATTACTATTTCGCTTGAGGATGTCATAAAGGAACGTACCCAACAGTAATGACCTCTTCAAGCGAGTTAAAAGTAATAGAATAGGTGGCGCCCCCTATAAAAAAACCAAAACTGCTTACCTAAACTTCAAATTAATGCAAATGCAAATGCAAAATAAAGGTAATAATTATTACATGCATAGATTATCAAATAATCCACTTGAAATTTTCAAGTCCTAATATCTAGAAAACGGTTGCTTACAGCGACTTGTAACAAGGGTAGCTTTTTTACGTAGATATGATAGAGGAATCTATTTTTTTACTGAAAAATGTGCTAGAAGAACACTCAAAAAAGTTATGAATCTTCAAAAAAGAAAAAGACGTGTTGGTGGCACCTCAAAAACCTCTTATTACCAAGTTTCGTTCAATTAAGTTCAGTATCTCAAGAGTTATTTGAAAAAAACCAAAATAAAAATAAAACTTCAACACCCTGTATCTTGGAAACGAAGCGTTTCCGGACATATATTTATTTGGGCAATTCATATTAGAATATTGTGAGGAATCACCTCCTGAAGTTTGTCAAAGTACTTTTGAATCACCCTGTATTTTCTTAGGTTTTAGAAGACGTTCTATATGTAGAGCCACCCAGCGGATTTTTATACAGGTTTGATCATGATATGATTTCAACATGTTTCATTGAATATTTGGCCAATATTCAAAATTAATCTTAATTTAGATGTAGAAAACAATATGGACACAATATTGTTTTACCGATATCGGTAAATATTAGTGAACCAATATTGACCCAATATTAATTAATAAGATTTGTTGAATATTGGTGAAATTTTATTCAATCAATGTGTGATCACACTTGGATATACAATATATTTTTTATTCCTAGAATCAATATGAGAAGAATATTCGGATTGCAATATTTATTTTGGATGATAAATACAATATGAATACAATATTGTATTATCGATATTGGTAAATATCATTGAACCAATATTGACCCAATATGAGTTATTATAATTTGTTAAATAAAGTTGAAATGATATTCAACCAATGTGCTATCAAACTTGGAAATACAATATAGTTTTCAATATCTAGAATCGATATGACTGGAATATTGGGATTGCAATATTTATTCTAGATGTGGAAAACAATATAAAGACAATATTGTATTATCTATATTGGTGGAAATTATTCAACTAATATTGACCCAATATTACATGTGACAATCTACATTCAAAACAGGTTCAACCAATATTCCACCAATATTATCAATATAATATTGTTTTTTGAATATTCACCCATATTGGACCAATATTATTTTCTCATTTACAATATATCTACCGGGTGGCTACGGAAGTATTGCCTACGGAATATCTCAGTTATTGTATGAAGTAGGTTTATGAAATTTGGAGCGTCGATATAATGACATAAGTGCTAGAATTTGAGCATATTGACATGTCGAAGTTAACTTCCGGTCTGACCGGAAGTAACATCAACTTTCTTATTTTAAATGGAAACCCTATTTTTTTTCTTTTCCCTTTATTCAGCATTCAATTCCCTTTCTAATGACATATCACAAGTTGGTATCTAACCAGAAACTAAATCAGAAAAAAATTGAGTAGGCCGTGGAAGCAAAATGAAAGCCAAAAATTGAAAAGTTGGCTATGGAAACCATACGTCACTTGATAACAGTTGCTACTACTGTGATATTTCATTTTCATTCGTCGGCGTTATAAAATGCCGCCAAAAAAAATATTGGAAAAATTGGGAAAAAAACAATACTCTGTAGGTCCATAACTTAAATAGGAACATACAACTTTTTCTTGCCTGTACTATTCAGCATAACCATTACTTTCTAATGATATAATAGAAAATAATTTTTTGAACTGAGATACCGAAAAATCCAATTATTATTCTTCAAATAACAAAACAGATTATCGCTATACGCAAAAATAAGATTGAAAATAATGTGGAATGATAAATTATATCCTGTAGGTTCTAGGTTAAATAGGAACATAAACGTACTTGGTCTGTGCCATCGTCCATAGATATTTTAATATCTACCTATGGACGATGTTTGTGCTATTCAGAATAATCATTCCATTGCAATAATCATTCGAACCAAAATATTAACAAGTAGGCTGATTAAGATGTATTTTGGAATGAAACAAAAAATAAATGAGAGCTGTCACGAAAGCTGCTATCCATATTATTTTGACGTTCGAAGTAGTGTTTTTGATTCTGCCATTTTAAAAGGGTTTTGAAATCGAAATGAGTTAGTGGAATTTTAAAAAAATGCCCCGTTATTCACGAACCGAACAAATTGACATGCTTCTCATTTATGGTGAATGTTTAAAAAATTCTTATGCCGCTGAACGATTGTATTTAGAGCGATATCCAGGGAGGCAGCAACCGTCAAGAAGGTATTTCTAGTAGCTTGAAGAAAAATTAAGAACTGAGCCTGATGTTCACGAAGACCAAGAAGCATTTTGTTATTAATGAGGAAACTGAAATTAATGTATTAGCTTTAGTACAATATGATAGCACAATTTCCTCAAGGCACATTGGCGCCGAATTAGCTATAAGTAAGGACTCTGCTTGGAAAATTTTGAAAAAACATCGATTGAAATCCTTCAAGTATCAGTTGCATCAACATTTGTATGAAAATGACGGTGAAAGGCGCCTGGAATATTGTAATTGGTTTCTTCGACAAAATGCTGAGAATCACCTATTTAACTATTATATTATTATCTTGTTTACGGACGAGTCAAGATTTACCAACAATGAAATATTTAACAGGAATAATACAAGGTAGGTACTGTACTTTATTTGAGTTATTGTCGATAGTCGAAGTGTAAAGTGCTAAAAGTGTGAACGGTCTTTTGTTCCAGGTACTGGGCGATAGCAAACGAGCACCGGATTCGACAAGGCGGCTTCCAGGAGAGATTTGGTGTGAATCTTTGGGCAGGAATAGTTGGAACTCATATTGTTGGCCCCATTCTTTTTCAAGGCCAGCTAACCGGAGAGAGATACTTTAATTTTTTAACGAATGAAATTTCGGAATTCATTAACAACCTACCAGCGGAAATAACTGAGAGAATGTACTTCCAGCAAGATGGCGCCCCTCCGCATAATTCAAGAATAGCGAGAAATTATCTTCAAAATCACTTTCAAGAGAGACTTATAACAACCCATGGTCCAGACAGGTGGCCACCAAGGTCACCTGATCTTACTACGTGCGACTTTTTCTATGGGGGCATCTCAAAAATAGGGTGTATTCCACACAGCCTACAACTCTACATGAGCTAGAAGTAAAAATTCGTAGAGCTTTCCAAGATATCACGCCCCAAATGTTGAGAAACGTTTTACATGAAAATATCACCAGAGTCAATAAATGTATTGACGCTGAGGGAATGCATTTCGAACATTTGTTTTGAATTCATTTTATCTTTAATCCTATCAAATTGAATTTTTTTTTTCGATAAATCTGTTTTTTCGTTATTTGAAGAATGATAATTGGATTTTTTGTTATTTCATTTCAAAAAATTACTTTCTATTATATCATTAGAAAGGAATGGTTATGCTGAATAGTACAGGCAAGAAAAAGTTGTATGTTCCTATTTAAGTTATGGACCTACAGAGTATTGTTTTTTCCCAATTTTTCCAATATTTTTTTTGGCGGCTTTTTATAACGCCGACGAATGAAAATAAAATATCACAGTAGTAGCAACTGTTATCAAGTGACGTATGGTTTCCATAGCCAACTTTTCAATTTTTGGCTTTCATTTTGCTTCCACAGCCTACTCGGTGAATTTCAATAATAATTTTTTTCTGATCTAGTTTCTGGTTAGATACCAACTTGTGATATGTCATTAGAAAGGGAATTGAATGCTGAATAAAGCGAAAAGAAAAAAAATAGGATTTCCATTTAAAATAAGAAAGTTGATGTTACTTCCGGTCAGACCGGAAGTTAACTTCGACATGTCAATATGCTCACATTCTAGCTCTTATGTCATTATATCGACGCTCCAAATTTCACAAACCTACTTCATACACTAACTGAGATATTCCGTAGGCAATACTTCCGTAGCCACCCGGTATAGGCACATGGAATGCGACGAAAGTCTCGTAATTGTTTTAAAATCACTTCTCTTTGATGAATTTGAGAGAAACAAATAGAAGCAATCATTTTTGTTCTTGATGAAACGGCGAAAATTCTTATTGGATTCTAATAACTTCTTCATTGTTCCAGAACTCATATTCTGATACATAAGCAATGCATCTGGGGATATGATATCAGTTGAGAAGTTGAGAAGTTAGTTCAGTAGTTGACATTTGATAAAAAATAGAAGCATTGAAATGACAGTGTCGTACAGTGTTATCAAGTTGAGTTGATATGATGAAGGCACAGTATTGTAAACTCAGTAACTTATCGGGGCAAATTCATCAATTCGCCCTTCTACATTTGTATAAGTTTGCTTGAATTAACATTTTTCCTAAATTTTCAGACTGCCCAAAAAGCAAATTTTCTCTAAAAAATCAAGTTTTCATTTAATAAGTATCAGGATAGTTATGTAACGAGATTTATATTCCATTCAGTGATGGAGTTATTCTAATCAGTGAATATAACGTTGTGATATTGTTTCGAATTCCAAATCATAAAGTTGGCGAGGAGATAAAACTTCTTGTTGCTGTAATATACCTTTTGTTATGTATAAGCTCCATGGAATGAAGGCAATAAAAAAGTTATGCAAACGAGGAATGCGATAAACGATGAATTGTTGTGGCTTCCTACGGTGAACACGTTTGGAATGACGCCAAACCTGCAGTTAATTTCTGATAACGTGAACTGAATCATCGAATCATTTTCAGTGATTTGAAGTGGGTTAGAGATAGTCGATAGACGAAAACATAATGATCTGAATAAATTTTGAATTGGAAATGGTAACCATTTTCAAAAAATGTCTTTGGATATTTTCACCCGACTATGAGATATTTTTTCACATTTCTTCGATCGTTCTGAACTTTAAATTACTCCAGCAGAAAAAATTTGTTGAATATCCTCTGAAAAGTCCAATGAATTCTTCATTTCCTTCAATTCATTAGTAATATCAGTAACAATGATTTTGCCAGAATGTTTTTGATAGCAGATGACATCGAAATAAATTTTCCTAATGATATAACGGCATTGAAACATTTCAAAGACTTCAATAACTTATAGATTGCCTTTCTAATGATTATTACAAAATAGGGCAGAATTGAAGCGGCAACTCAAATGTAATGAGATATCAGAATATCAACAAATGATAGATTAAAACCGGAAAAGTAGTAAAGGTTGATATAGTCAACTTTAGCATAAGCATTATCATAAACATAACGGTAACATCAAAGGTTTTTAGTATAAACTTAACATTGTTGTATAAATGGCAATATTGGTTATAACAGATTCAACTTTTGCTTGTGACATATATTTAAGCACAATTTTAAAATGATGTTGACTAAATGCACCTTAAATCTACATGGTAGGTACATCCAATCATTGTGTCATCATAATAATAAGATTAAACTATGGACAAGTTGATTATATTTTCGTTACTTTCGAAGATTTGTTTTGGGCATAGTTTTTGGTGAATTTCATCAAATTGATATTTTTTGAATTTTTGAAGAATCATCATGCTACTGTAACTCTCCTAACTGTGAAAGTTACGAAACCATCAGCTCATTCCTTCACATACAACTTTTAAAATATGATGAAATCAAGAAGAAAATCATTGAATTGTTTTAAATTAGCCAATTATGCCATTCAGGCCATTCAATATGCAGTCAAATGTCTCTGCTACGTGACTGATGGTTAGAATAAAAAAAAATTCACTAATTCTGTGGAAAAATTCTTACTGAAAGTTTTATTTCCATTTAATTTTAGGAGGTTTACGCTGAACCAGGCTTCTACCATGGCCTCGTTTTATTCAGACAGTTCATCGAGGATGGTAGCATACATAGATTGATACAAGGTAGAGTCATCGGCATAGCATATACATTTCAGTGGACTCAGGTGAAAAACATCATTGACGGATATAATAAATGGAAACGGCCCAAGATAAGATCCCTGGGGTACTCCATAAGTCACTATCTTCCTTCCTAACTGAATCTTCAGTTTACGGCCGACAATATGGATTCACTTCAATCAAAATCAATGAATGAATCAACTGATCAGTAAGGCTACTATAACCGCAATTCATAAGGAGGTGAACGTATAGTGATAGAGAGTAACTAAGCTGTCAATTTTGCTAGCGTAGTATGAAATTTCGATTTATTCAAATTTGAGAATGATGAGAAGGAATGATTTGAAGAAGGTATTAATCTCTTTTTCGTAGTTTGAAGAAGCGTCTTGCTTGGCATGTTTTTTTTAAATAGTATTTCCACATAGTCCCACATAATCCACATTTCCTCATTTCCCACTATTGATAATAGCCAAATTGACTTCGTCAACAAGTTTAATTATCTAGGATTCATGTTGGATAACAATTCATCATTTTGGGCTCATTTTGATTGAAAATGTGCAAAAAATAGCTGAAAGATTCATTTATTCCATCTTTTTGATTGTTTACCACATCTCTCTCTTTCTTTCTCATTCAGGAATGAGTTAGAAAAGTATATAGACAAATTCACAGAAATAAAAAACTTGAGGAGAAATTCTATCAAAAGGAAGGATTGGATAACAGAAGGACTGATAAAATCAACAGAAAAAAACAGACTGTATAATCAGATGAAAAGTTTTCCTGATAATTCAAACTTTAAAAAAAAATTCAATGAATTCAACAAACGACTGAACCATTCAGAAGAACTGATAAATAGGGAGGAAATAAATACTTCCAAAAATTTACACTTGAAAAAATATATGTAAATATACAGTGCGGCTTTTTTTAGTCCCGCCCTGTTAACTTTTGAACAGTTCGACGTACAGATTTGAAGAAAAAAAACCGTTTGGAGGGTTTCACCAATATTACTTTTTGGTACAAAAAATAAAGTGATTGCTCAACAGGGGGCGCAGGGGGCACATCAACTCGAAATTTTTAAATGGCATGGGGGTCAAGTGTCACATCATTGAAAAGAGAATTCAATTCTCTTCACAACCATCTAATTTTTTTTTAATTTGGTTAATAATTTTTTTGCAAATAAAATCAGAAATATTAAACATAAATGCGGATCTGAAAATTACTCATACCTCGATAAATTTGAACGGTTTGTTGTGGAATAATGAAACCAAATATATTTCGAAGGGTATTACCGATACTACTTTTTGATTGAAGAAACATTGCAAATACTCGACAAATGGCGCTGGGGGTACATCAATTCGAAAATTTCGAAGGGCATAAAAATCGAAATTGGGAAAAAATTTCTCAAACAAAATTCAAAAACATTTAGATGGTTGTAAAGAGAACTGAATTCTCTTTTCAACGATGTGACACTTGACCCCCCATGCCATTTAAAAATTTTGAGTTGATGTATCTCCACGCGCCCCCTGTCGTACAATCACCATATTTTTTATTTTAAAAACTATTATCGGTGAAACCCTCTTAACGGGTTTTTTTCATGTTTGTACGTCAAATCGTTCAAAAGTTAACAGGGGGGGGGGGGGCTAAAAAAAGCCGCACTGTATATGCTGACAATATTGTTTCGACACACAGTGTCATCTTCTGAGCGAGTTATAAACTGCTATTCTTCGACACTTCCTCTTCTTAAATATAAATTCAGGTACAAATATTGTTGATGTCGAATAATTAAAATCAGGGAACAATAGGGTTGTTAGAAATAAGGTTGTTAATTATTGGGGAGCTGTACAGATTTACCTGGCCGTTAAGTACTAAATTATTATTGTTATGCAGGTGCTTCTTATTTCTAAGGATAACAATATGTTAATAATAGAAATTATATAATATAATAATATAATAATAATAGAAATTAAGTAGCACCTGCATAACAATAATAATTTAGTACTTAATGACCAGGTAAATCTGTACAGCTCCCCAATAATTAACTACCTTATTTCTAACAACCCTATTGTTCCCTAATTTTGTAACTGAATTTATATTTAAGAAGAGGAAGTGCCGAAGAATAGCAGTTTATAACTCGCTCAGAAGATGACACTGTGTGTCGAAACAATATTGTCAGTATATATATTTACATACACAAGTTTCGACTTCTGAGGGCTGCCGTTCGTAAGGGGATGACAGCTGGTTAACGGAAAAAACAATTTTAACAAAATATTTTTTCAAGTGTAAATTATTGAAAGTATTTATTTCCTCCCTATTTATCAGTCATGATGAATTTACACATATTAGATGCCAACACCATTTAGAAGAAGTTGCGAAAAATGATTATTTTAGAAATAAAATAGAAGGCAACCCCAACACTGCCAGAAATTTTTTGGAAAACAAACAGGAACTAGGAACTATGAAAAAGAAAATTGATATTGATAATACAAAAGATGGAAATCGAACAATTGTAACGAAACCAAATGAAATAGCGGACGTAATGGCAGAATTCTTTTCGAGTATAGGGGAAATCCTAGCGGAGGAAATGAAGAAGACCAACATAGAACATACCAGTGCTAGATTACCAAATTCATTTGTTATGTTACCAATTACAGAACAAGAAATTGGAGATATAATTATAGCGCTGAAAAATAATAAATCACCTGGAATAGACGGTATTAGTGCTGAAATGCTAAAAGAGATTGTAGATTTTATTACCGCCCTTCTCTGTAACATCTCCAACAAATGCTTAGAAAATGGTTACTTCCCAACAGTATTGAAAGTCGCAGTCATAACAGCGACTCATAAGTCGGGGGACAAAACTAATCCTAATTATTATAGACCCATTTCAGTACTATCAGTATTCTCCAAAATAATCGAAAAACTAATAAAAGTTAGACTGAACGCATACTCGAATCGATATAAATTAATCTCAGACAATCAGCTCGGATTTAGACACAAGATGCCATTGCGAAACTAACTTCTAAAATGTATAAAGCCTTGGACGAAAAAAAAACAGCAACCTGCATTTTTGTTGATCTAGCCGAATCCTTTGATTCCGTGAGTTATCCAAACTTACTAGATTCACTCGAGAGGTTTGGTTTCACAGGAAATATGCACAAATTGATGAAAAATTACCTTGATAGTAGGGTTAAGCTGAGCTAACCAAAGGAGATAAAATATGGAGTACCTACCTCAAGGAACGATCTTGGGACCTATTCTTTTTAGCATTTATATGAACGATATTTTTAATCTGCGCACTTGTGGAGATATTGTCAGTTTCGCTCATGACACAGCGGTGTTTTATTAGGATAACACGTGGAGTTCGCTGAAAAGGAAAGTTGAGAACGATTTCAAGACTATTATAATTTTTTCAACAGCCGCTTACTCACGATGAATGAAACAAAAACTCACTTCGTTCCCTTCGCAAGTTATAAGCATGGATTACCAAATTACAACACCCTGAAAATATCAACCGGTTACATGCACATCAGAAATAACAGCAAAAAACTCCATTAAATATTTTGGCATACATATAGTCATCTCAAGTGGGATGTTGAAGCAAAATCAATTTCAAATAAACTAAGAAGTCTCACACCTAAATTTTAAATATGCCAGAAATTTTGTAATACCTCACAACTGAAAATAATATATTTTGCATTGGTTCAATCACCACTTTCATATGGAATTATAGCTTGGGGAGAACTTGTGGAGAACTATTTAGAGACTATTGAAGTATATGGATACTAAATGGATACCAAAAATATTATTGAACAAATGTTTTATATCAGGAAAGCAGGGTTTTGATGTTAGACAGTTATATTGTCAAGCTGTATTATCTCAGCAATTTAGAAACGAAAATAAACAAAAAATCCCACATGACTATCAGACCAGGTATAGACAGGGGTCAATAATTGTAAAGTTAAAGTTGAAGTTAAAGTTAAAAAAACAATCGGTCAAAATGTCATGAACTAGAATATACAATATGCTTCTTAGGGAAATGAAAGAAATAAAAATAACACGATCATAATATATGCATGGAAGTCTAAAATAAAAAAATGGAATACTGAACAACTAAGAATGCTGATTCATAAGATTGTTGATATAAAGAATAACTCAAATCTCTGATGTTAAATTGTTATTGTTAAAATTGTTATTTCCGTCAACCGATTGCACCTCTACGCGCAACCCTGGGAAGTCTTCGAGAGACTTGTGAATGAAAAGGTCAATGTTATATTATATGTGTAAGTTGTGTATATGTATGTGTTGTACCAGAACACGGTATTTCATTATACAATTTGACATTTTTTTTTTTTTTTTTTTCAAGCAAACTACCTTGATTTTATAGAACTAAATTCCAGTTGAAGACTTACCTCACTCATTCATTCACTCTTTTTCTTTTCCTTTTACTGTACTGCAAAAAAATAGAAACCGGTTTTATGTTCAAATCTGAGATTTTTTTTTAAATCCTGTTCTATAACGCCAGTAAATAAAAAAAAATTGTTAGTTATAATAACATGGGTAAAAAACTGTTATGAATTATTATTATCATGGTCTATAGATTATATGCATGTAGGTTACATTGGTATATATGTATTATAGATAAATTGTTATTTTCCTTCCTTTTTTTCCCTTATTTTGTTATTTTTTTCTCCTAGTGTGCTCCTTTCTTTTTCTTTTCCGTTTCCCTTCTTTCTTTTTGCAACCACAATTCAAAGCATAGCTTTATGTGGCTACCTATTTATTTATTTGTTATACTTAGGAGTTGGGATAGACATTTGTTACTGTATTATTTTTTTGGCAAATAAATATTATTATTATTATTCTAAGATACTCGCCCATAAATATCAGCTCCAGTACTATTTTTCACTGAATATTCATAACCATCTAATATTTGTTTTTTGTTATGACAATCCGACACAAAGCCGTGCGAGTTTTGTAGTTTCAAGTAGTATACCGTTCTGGCCAAAATATTCTAGAAGCCTTGTGGGGAATCTCCACTCTTGATATTCAACGAGCAAAGTGACCCGGGTTTTAGGTAGGTTTAATTCTATAATTATTATGTTTGATTATCATCTCTGTGGCTTATGTAATCCATATTTTAGATTGATATATCAAGGAACAAACGCTGTACTGATTTCCGTAATAAACGTCATCATTGACATTTATAGATTCGATTGCTCTTAATCCCATACACCCTTACAGTGTATATTTATATGTGTATAGATGTATATATTTTTAGTTTTATATGCACTCAGTCTACACAGTACCTACTGAATTTTTATATTATATTGTCAATCCTACGAATTTATTCAAAGGCTCAAAGCCTATACAGGGTGTTTCTTAAGTACGTGTAGAAAATTCAAGAGCATGTTGCTGACGTTAAAATAAGAAGAAAAGTTCCTATAAACATTTGTCCGCAGGTTACTCGTTTCTGAGATTCAGAGTGTCAAAGTTTGATTCTAATTTTTTGTGAATAATTTCAAAATAGTTTTGATATTTGGGTAAAGTTTGTTATCTGGGAATATTCATTATTCAGTTGGGTAAAAAATATATTCTTGGTAGAGGTCACTACGTGCAACTGTTTTCGAGTTATTGAGATTTGAAATAATCGATGCAAGTGATTTTGAATGACAAGGATTTTAAATTAAAAATAAATTCAATTAGAAATTCATTTTTTCACAAATAACATAAAATTTGAATTCGTCATTGAAAAATTATTCCAGATACCAAACTTTACTCGAATATCACGAATATTTTGCAATTTATTCACAAAAAACTAATATAAGAATCAAACTTTGACACTCTGTATCTTAGAAACATTTAACTTGCGGACATGTGTTTATGGGAACTTTTTTTCTTATTTCGACGTCAGCATTACGCTCCTAAAGTTTCTACACGTACTTAAGAAACACCCTGTATATAAATTGTACATATTGCTATAATGTTTACTAAATTGTTACACACTTTATTCAATGTTGTCCTTTTGAATCAGAAATATTTTTTTGTATAATTCATTTTTATCTTCATTATTCAATATTAATTTTAATATGAATATATTTGCCATTAATTTTCACATGATTTGAATTCAAATACTTCTATTTATTTATTTATTTATTTATTTATTTATTTCTCAAACAAGTTACAAGAACTTTTTTACATGAGAAAACTAAGATTAACCTAAAACTAATAATTGGCAGAGATGTACTTAATATAGTGTACTGTATACATAATATATATTCACTAGCAGCAAAATATGTTTCAAAATACCTAGATCAAAACGAGTAACAACGTAATTCGTTGAAAAACTTTCTGGGACAGAGATCAAAACTAGGTTCAGATAACTGCAGGATATTATTTGTAATTTTAACCATTGTTGTAATTGGAGAACAGAAATTACTTGAGGGAGTAAGTGGAATTTCTAGAAATTGCTTGTATCTAGTAGCACGAGGGGGAACTCTTACCTTGAGAAGAGCTTTTAGTTTGGGGCAGTTGTAAGCTTGGATGAACAATTTATAACACATAGTAACCGATGCTATTTGTCTTCTCGTTTCCAAGCTCATCAAATCGAATTCATTTCGAAGACTTGCCGATCTGCAGTCTGTAGTTCTGTAGTCTGGGTAAATGTGGTGTTTTTTCATATATAGAAATCTCAATATTTATGTATATATTTTTATCAAGTACCTATATACAGTACTACACTATCATTTATTTAGTGCTAACCGTATTTTTATATCGAAATGTTGTCAATAATTATTGTTACTAGCCAATAGCCCCGTGCGGATTAACTTCCTTGGGACTGGCAACTGTTCATTCATATGCACATCCTCATGAATAATTATTGTAATTGTATGAACATTGTAATTGAATAACTATTATTATTATTGTAAACGAAGCAACACCGATGAAACGAATGACTGATTTTTGGACAGAATCTAAAAGATTCAGTTGGTGCCTTACTTGAAAAAATTACTAGAATTTTTTCAGCATTGAATTCCACCAAGTTGTTTGATCCCAACTTCCGATTAATATCTTTATAGGCCAATAAAAGTTCAACTTAAATTGCTCCACCGATTTCTTTTTTGAAATTCGGTCGTCATGGAGGGTTGAATAATTAGCAATAAACTTATCACACTCCAAGGGGGTGCAACCCCCCAAAATCGTAAAAACTTTTTTCTGGAAGGTATTTTCTTGACATTTCAGCTCAGGGCAATAAATATGAGTGAAAATCGGTATTAATAATGGGGCGAATTATTTTCAACAATTAAACCCCCTTCCGGGGCATCAACCCCTTCCCGAAATCGTGTTTTTTAAGGTGTTTTCTATAAATATATAAAATTGTCAGACCTGAGTAATGAAAATTTGTAAAAATAATAGGTATACATTATTAGAAACGATTTTCTCGCCCCCGCATCACGGAAACATTGGGGTGAGAGGGAAGGGGAAGAATATTTGAAAAAAGTATCAAACTACTACTCTTAGATATAAATGAGGGTGAATAATCGTTGAGAACTGTCGTTATTGAGATTTAGAACTATTATGAAAATTATTCGCAAATTCGAGAGAAGATCAACTTATTGTATAAATCAAACGCGGACCGGATGTAACGAAATATGAGAGTGTTTTTTAATTATATCGAGAAAGGGTATGGTAAATTAATCCACAAGTCATCACCATCAAGAAATGTATAGGAAAATATATTTATTCACTCATACAACTCATCATCTACTTCATTTTCAGTCTCCTCGTCTTCATCTTCACAATCCGGAACAATCACTGCCAAGTTTCTACAGATATCTGTGGTACATTAATTACAAACATTGGTACATTTTAGACCACTCTTTTTGCACGTGCAGGAGTCTCTGATGCAGCTGGTCGTGCAGTTGATAAAGCCATTTTTAAAATTGAAAACGGTGCGGCTTTTCTTGTCATTTCGATTTGTTTCAAAGTGGTACTCTTTTCCCAGCCCCAATTTTCAGGATGTATCTCATATGACAAGTATGTCATATTCAACGTTCATATTCTGCGGGTAAATTTTTGAATGAGCGTATAAAATCCTAAGCATTTATGCATTTTAAGCAAGTTCCATTCAATAAAATGTTAATAACAAACTGGCATTTTCTCTTGAATTCCTAGGTGGACCTTTGGAATTTTGGAAATGTAAGTCATATCTGACATTGCGATATTTTGAAACAGAGCTGAGTTGAACATGATACAAATATTTCAAAGATAAACTCACCATTTTCAATTAATAACAGTGACAAAGCACTAAGAGATGTTTCCTCGTCTCCGACTATCGATGTTATCCCAGTACCCAGTGTTTTCTGCAACTTTCATATTATCTGACGTTTACATAGAGAAACGTTGACTGCTGCCCACTGCGCACCGACAGTACAACGCCGCTGTATACTATACAGCGGCGCGCTACCTGCCGCATTGACAAGGTCCCAAGCCGATATTTTTCAGGTTTTAGAATCTCAATGAGTTTAAAGCAGGTACACTTCGGGACAATTTTCTTTGGTGCACTGTCTTCCTCGGTCTCGAATCCCCAAGGACTGATTTTATTTTTCTTTCCATAGAACAATAATGCGATCAAATGCCGAGTAACCTCTATTTTAAGTACTTAAAAGATTGACTGGATTGCATTTAAAATTTGTACGAGTAACCAAATTTGTATTAATATTTTCAATAAGAGCAGGGTTTTTTCTGCAAACTGGCTTTTCATTCATGTTGATAAGTGCTTTTATCTCTGAGTTATTAGCATTTGAATTTATAAACTGCCTGAAGATTGTGTAACCTAAAATTTGCGAAGAATTGAAAACACTCGTATTTAAAACCAACATTATTTGGACCGGTTGAACGTTATGCAATTTGACAGTGAAATATTCCTCAACTGTTCATTTCACTTTCTACAAGTGATAAGACATTATTTCAGTAATCACAAGCATTATTTCACGAAGTCGGAAACTTAAATATTATAAGATTTTCAATTGCAATTTTGCAATTGCTCGTATAAATATAAATAATATCAGATTTTTATCTTCAAAATGACGTAAGATTTATCCGAGTTGAACCTTTAAGTGAGGAGTTATAGAACTTTACTTCACGCGCTGGTTGAAAAAATGCACGTTGGCGAGAGCCGGCGCAAAACCTGCCCCATTGCGAAAGCATATAATCTAAACAATTTTTTTCAAGAATACCGTGCAATTTCTCAAAATTTTGGTGTGACAGTTTTTTGTAAAAATTTGTGCTCTTTCTGAATATCAAGATATTTTTTTGATTTAAAGTAAATTTTTTGAGATATTTCGAAATTACGTCAAAAATTAATTTCAACGCGTTGAGGTGATAATTTTTCTCAGAAGTAGTGTGCACACTGTGTTCTACAATTTAAGAAAAAAATATCGGCGGAGCAATTTAAGTTGAGGTTGATAGCCCTGTCCATTGTCCTATTAATGCTTTCACTCACGAATAAAAAAATAAATGTACTAATGAAAATGAACGAAACTAAGGTTAACGTGTATCGTAAACAAATTCTGTTTTTGCGACCTGTTTTTCAATTACATTTCTATTTGAAGCAATTTGCCATAATGCGCAGAAAGTCTATGCGGGAACACTGCTTGATTTATGACATGGCATTTCCGTTTTCATTTATTGGACGGAACTTAAATAAATATCATTAGAGAGCAAATACAACTAGAATGGGTGGAAACCAAATTCATTCGTGCTCGAAATGTTGGAATTGTGACACAATAAGTGATCATATCGATTGGTTATTTGTTCTATTTTAGGAGCTTATAAGGGTACTACAAGGGTGAATTGATTTCTAGTTGGCCTAGGCCAGTTTCACGGAGGAATGAAATATTGCGTTATTACAGAAATGAACAATTACTCAGTTGAAACGCAGTTATTAAATTTCAATTTGAAAATACAAATGGGATTTCATAAGTCAAGATGCTAGAAATTTTGAAAATGGAAAAATAGGAGAATCGAGCCAACATCAAAGGACCCCGCACTTTTTATAGGTAAAATGGTTCTCGATGAAATTGTCTGAATTTTTAGTATATTGTAGTTTTCAATGCACTGATTGAACGTGCAGAATCGCAAAGTTCGTTGATGGATATATTTTGAAATACAGGGCGTTCAAGTTAAAAATCAGTAATTATTATTTAATTATTTTCTCGGGATTTGAAAGTGACAACTGCATTTTTTTTTTCATTCTCATCATCAACGTACCTTCATATTACTAAATAACATTCAGGTGGTGCACATTATATCATTATGTACAAAGTGAAAAATGAAAACATTTGAGTAATGTCTGAAATTTCGATGTAATAAAGAAAAATTGATAAAATTATTTTGGCATGCAATGTACTATTTTTATTCCATCATTAATCACAATTTATGCATTTCGTACAGGGTGATTTAAAAAATTGGTGAAATATATGGCCGGTTCTTTTGTACATATCCTGTATATTCAAGTGAATTATCATCGTCCGAAGATATCTAATACTGTTTAAATATGATTTTGTTGGGATATATATGGTGATCATGAAAATTTTCGATGTTAAAAATGACAAAATATCAATGTTTCAGAAATCACCCTGTTATTCACGATTACCTCGGTGAAATTCCTTTATTATTATTCAATATATTCATCATTCTCTCCTCAACACTGTCCCAAAAATTAAGTATCCTACTATGACTAGTTTCATAGTTATTAATTGAGAAACTTATTACCAGTTGCATTACGAGTTGAAGGAACTTGTTCACACGTACATTCTAGTAGTGGCCAAGATTTTTCAAAAATAGTGAAAGGTGAGAATGTGGAGATCAAAATAAATGTAAGAGAGGGTGAAGATTAGAGATAACAATCACATCAGATATATGAATTCAATAATGTAAGGTGCGAATAGTTAGTGAATTTTGTTGGTTTAAGCTTTGTCGGAATAAAAAACAAACTATATGGGAAAAGCGAAAATGATTGATAGAACGCTTTTATTTGTAATAATAGAATTTGAATCTGGGCAGCGACGGTTTTTTCCAATGCGAGTTCCACTCGGATAGAGGTTACCATGATTCTTATATTTGCTGGCTATCAATAGAAACATATACAGGGTGTTTCATAATAAATGCGCAGGACTTCAGGATGTGATAGCTCGTCCAAAAATATGAAAAAAAGTTTTTATTGACTTACCCTCTAAAATGCACCATTTTCGAGATACAGGGTGTTGAAATTTAAAAAAAATAATCGTTTTTGCGAATATCTCTGGAACCGTTTATCGCACAGATAACAGATTTCGTAGGCGTTTTCATCTCATAATAAGCTATGTTTTGTGAGGATTTTTATTTTTTCAAATTCATAATTGGTGAAAATTTTGAAGGGGTGGTAGGTGTTTTTTTCTCCAACTTCTATGCCACTGAAAAAAGTACAGTTTTAAGCCTCCTATATGAACCGCCAATGTTTTCTACACAAAAAAGGTATTCTTTGTCATAAGCTCTAAAGTTGACCAAGAAAAATCAACTTTCATGTTGTTTAAATAATGTTTTTTCCTCGAAAAATTGCTGCCTGCATTGAAGCTAACGGCGGACATTTCCAACAATTCAACTGAGTATGATTGTTATTGTTTTTTTTATTTTGCAATTAAGAAGTCAACGTTTGGTTTTCTTACTTGTTCTAAAGTTTAAATAAATTTTGTATAATAATTAGGAAAAAAAAAATTTAAAAAATTTACCATGTTTTTCAACATGAAAGTTGATTTTTCTTGAAAACGGTCAACTTTAGAGCTTATGACCAAGAGTAACTTTTTGTGTAGAAATCATTGGCGGTTCAAGTTCAAAATCATACTTTTTCCAGTGGCGTAGAAGTTGGAGAAAATAACACCCACTACCCCTTCAAAATCTTCACCAATTATGAATTTTAAAAAATTAAAAATCTGCACAAAACATAGCTTATTATGAGTAGAAAATGCATTCAAAATCTTGTTTCTGTGCGATAAACGGTTCCAGCGATATTCGCAAAAAACTCTAATTTTTTTTAAATTTCAACACCCTGTATCATGAAAATGTTTAATTTTAGAAGGTAAGTTAATAGAAACTTTTTTTCATATTTTTGAATGAGCTATCACATCCGGAAGTCCTGCGCATTTATTATGAAACACCCTGTATACATCTATTATATTTCATCAATATAGGTAATTCAATATGTAAAGTTAATAATAATTATCACTGATGGAATTAATTGATTTTTCTTTTTCATTCACTTTCCGTCAATGACAGAATCTAAATGTACCCGATAGCAGATAGGGTTTCCTTGTTGTATGGGGACCGTAGCGCTGCTACGGGAAAGGTGGATTCGGTTAAGGCTGTTCCTGGTCACCTTCAGTGATAAGTGATTTCCCGTACCGGGGCCTCATACACGATTGGGCGAGTCAAACTATCCAAGCATTAGGCATCTGGCTCATGCCTGAGTTGTAAGTAGTAACTATGTGTCGTATATTCAGTCAGTTCCTAAATGGTGGATGGAATTGGATGGACCGTCATTGGTCATCACCCTGCATATATTGTTATATTTATTTTCTTTTCACTATTTAACTATTTCACTATTTGTGAAGAATCTTTGCCACTAGTAGAATGTACGTGTGAACAAGTTCCTTCAACTCGTCATGCAAATGATAATAAGTTTCTCAATTAATAACTATGAAGCTAGTAACAATAAGAAACCGAATTTTTCAGACAGTGTTGAGGAGAGAATGATGAATATATTGAATGATAATGAAGGAATTTCACCGAGTAAATCGTGAATTACAGGGTGATTTCTATTTTGTCATTTTTATCATCGAAAATTTTCATGATCACCCTATATATCCCAACGAAATCATGTTTATACGGTATTAGCTATCTTCGGAGGATGATAATTCACTTGAATATACAGGACATGTACCAAATAACCGGCCATATATTTCACCAATTTTTTTAAATCACCCTGTACGAAATGTACAAATCTTGATTAATGATGGAATAAGTAAAGTATATTGCATGCAAAAATGATTTCATCAATATTTCATTATTACATCGAATTTTCAGACATTACTAAAATGTTTTTATTTTTCTCTCTGTACATAATGATATAATCTGCACCATCTGAATGATATTTAGTAATATGAAGGTACGTTGATGATAAGAACAAAAAAAATGAAGTTGTCACTTTCAAATCCCGAGAATATAACTAAATAAAAATTATTGATTTTTAACTTGAACTTTCAAAATCTATCCATCATCGTACTTTGCGATTCTGCACGTTAAATCAGTACAGTGAATACTACAATATACTAAAAATTAAGACATTTTCACCGATAACCATTTTACCTATAAAAAGTGCAGTGTCCTTTCTACGTTTGAAGATATATCAGTTGATGCTCCTCAATGAAGCAATGTCGTCAACTATTCATGTAATGTTTCAGCCTCATATCGAAAAGGGTAGGTACAATGATCGAAGTACCCTCTAATTTCTATCTTAGGAGCAAAGGATTTTTTGATTCAATTGGGTGAGCTCCACTGATCATTAACTGAAACCATGGAACCGGTAGGAAAACGGTGGGCAAAGTGACCATGGCAGGCCAATGGATACTGGCTAGTTTCTCCTCTTCAATTGAGCGAAAAAATCCATTGGCATGAGGTCTGGTAAGCTTGGTGGCCGATAAAATGGACCAGGATTACCAATCCAATTGTCTTCGAAAGTTCTAGTAAGATGTCCTCGGACTGCGTTAGAATTATGTGGAGGTGCTTCATCTTGTTGGAAATACATAACGCGACTCTCTCTCTCTCTCTCTAACTGAATATCATCAAAAAAATTTGTACTTTCCATTCGAAATAGAAGAATTGGTTGAATTGTACAGTAATAAAATAGACAATGCGGGCCCTAATTTTCCAATTCTGCGTAGATACAGAGAACATGTTCTTGACAGCTTCATGTTAATTGACTATAAAAAATTAGAGACAATTATTCTCTCTCTGCCAAATAAAGGTAGCCCAGATGATGTGGACACCCTTTTCCTCAAGAACTCTTTTTGTAATATTGCCCAACCTCTGTTAAATCTAATCAATTCATCCTTTGAAACCTGTAGGGTTCCCAATAATATTAAAGTATCCACAGCTGTGCCAATCCCTAAAGTAAAAAACTCTACCAAAGCTAGTGACCTGAGACCAATTAATATGTTACCCATTATAGAAAAACTCTTAGAGAAGGCTGCATATGAGCAAATTGTGGACTTCATAGAGCAGAACAGAGTGATAAATAGTGTGCAGTCAGGTTTTCGGAGTGGTCACAGTTGTGAGACAGCCATACAATGTGTTCTGGATGATTTCAGAAGAAACTGGGAAGATAATCTTTTGACAGGTGTAATATTTCCAGACCTTCAAAGAGCTTTTGAAACTGTGGATAGGAATAGACTGGTAATGAAATTAGAAAACATTGGAACAGAAAACAAAAACTTAAATTGAATAATATTTTATCTGATGAAATATTGAATGAACAGGGATTCCCCCAGGGTAGTGTACTTGGCCCGTTACTGTTTCTTATATACATTGACGATGTTGTGGAAAATGTTGGAAGGTGCTCGGTGCACTTATTTGCAGATGACGCTCTGATTCACTTCTCTAATTCAGATATCTTGGCAGTGGTAGAGACCGTGAATGAAACTTTGGGAAATGTTTACAAATGGTGTTGCGCAAACAAACTTAAGATAAATACAAGCAAAACTAAATTCATGATGATAGGTAATAACAAAGAATATAATAAGTTTCGAGAATATGATTGTGAAATAAAAATAAATGATATTTCAATTGAAGTAGTGGATACTTTTAAATATTCAGGAATCATTACTGATCGAGGATTAAAATTAAAAAATCATGCGAATTATATAATTAAAACAATTTAATTCAAAATTAATTATTTATACAGATGCTACAGTATTCTCTCGAAATGGTCAAAAATTATTATATACGACACACTGATACTTCCTCACTTCAACTACCGCTCCACCATTCTATATTTGCTACAACAAAATGAAATAAGCCGCTTACAAAAACTACAGAATCGAGCAATGAGAACAATTTTATCTTGTTCTAAACGAACACCTATTAATGAAATGTTAAGTTTATTGAAGTGGCTACCAGTAGATAAAATGTTATTCTATCAAACCATGATTTTTATATTCAAAATAAGAACAGGTGATGCCCCAACTTATCTGAGGGAAAAAATATCTTTTGTTTCTGAACACCAGGATTATAACACCCGATCGAGAAATAAAATATTCATTGAGCCTGTTAAAACAATGACATCACAAAATTAAGTTTTTTTCAAAGGATTGAGTAATTTTAATGACCTTCCGGATGACCTGAAAAACGCACGGTCGCTACCTATATTTAAAGTAAAATTGAATAACATCATGCTGAATGAGTGCAAGCCTTGACTTTGATATTTATTTATCGTTCTTTTATTTTATTTGTTGACTGATTTGTTTCTTGCTGTCTGTTTGTTTTCGATGTACCTATTCTGAATCTATTTTTATTGTATTTTTATCTAATTAAGTGAATTTTATTTTATTTATTTAAACATGTACATTAGTCTTAGACTAAATAAAGGATTAATATATATATATATATATATATATATATATATATATATATATATATATATGAAATCAAATTGATATACCTACTGCTATCCAAAATAACAACGAATATACAGGAAGGTGAATTGGTTCCGAGTCACTCGGTGAATGATTCACTGTAAGCCATTGAAACGATACGATTTATGAAGTAGAAAGGATATGGTTAGTTGTTTGGCAGGTAGAGGAGTATTCATGTAATGACATCAAGAAGGGCACATTGTATACGACCATGACTTCTTTGTCCCCAGCGATTGCCAATCAAATCTTTCGTATTTCTTATGAAACAATCGATGTATAAAAATATTCATATATTCGTTACACGAAATATTCTGTTATTCCCAAATACTGAAATGAGGTTTAATTTATTCCCAGCGAATCGACAACAGCTTGTGACTTATCAATTGGACATGGAGGTACGTTTCTTCGGAATTACAGCAGATCTACTAGCCCTACTTACCAACTGGTAGTAAAGAATCATATTTCCAAAAGCTTTAATCATGAAAATAAAAAAGTGACAGATGAAGATGAAAGTGAATAACCGGTCTCAGAAATCGCTACCCTAAAATAACTTCGACGGGACCAGAGACGACCTCAGCAGCCAGAACCCTAGCTTTCACCAAAACAAATATCACCAAATTGTTTAACATTTCAAAGGACGCCCCGAAATGTTATTTGTATCCTCCACATAGGTTTTATACTGTAGATGAAACGGGGTTTCTGATTGTATAGTCAAAATCCCCGAAAGTTTTCCCACTAAAATGTAGACGGTTAGTTGGTTCCATTACATCTGCAGAAAAAGGTGTTCTCTCTACCTTTGCTGTTTCTATGTCAGCGGGTGGAACTTTTATTCCTTCTTTCGTCATATTTTCACCTTTTGGGGTGGATGCAATGGTTTGAACACTTCTTGACGTATGCCAAACCAACAAAAGAGAACCCAGTATTGATTATACGTGATGGACATGCTTCGCAAACGAGAAACTTTCATTTCATTGGGAAGACTGTAGTTTCCCTCCACATCATTGCACTCACAAGTTACATCCACCGGATGTTTCTTCCATGGGGCCATGCAACCCTTATCATGTTCAAGCAATTGAGGCCTTCTTGTGGAATAATTCTGGAGGGGCTGTAACTCAATATCAAGTATCCCGCATTTTTCGGGAAGCCTGTTTGAATGCACTAAATCATGGTCTACAGAATCAATTGCTTTACTCAAGTCACAGAGGCTTACCTCAACTTCATTGCTGCTGTTACTATTTCTACAAACTTATTCAATTCAAACTAATTTCCTTCACCTAAAGTCGAACTGTTATGGGGATAGTTTATTGTTCCTCTCGCAATAATGAATTAACCGGTATTTATTAGAGCCTCTATTATTCTCGATATGATTGACACAAGTGATATTGGTCTGTGATTGTGAGTGTTTGTAATTTTTCCTTTGGGCTTCGTTTACCATGTTTAACAGATCATATTTGAATATGGTACGGTATCGATAATAATTTCTGCAATATTTACAACGTACTCATTGAGGTCTCCTGCTGAAGAACATTCTGAAACTTTAGTTGAAAGCTTATTTAGTGTTTTGTTCTGATTGATAATCTGCAATGCTGCTTTTACTTTATTACTTGATATTTCCATAAACTCTTATGCTGTTTTTTTCTAGCACTTTTCTTATCCTTCAATACTGACAGTTTGTTGATTTTGCAAGATCTTTCTGAGATTATAGTTTTTCTCTCATATTATACGCAGATCATTATTGAACCATTTTATTATGCTGCGAATATAGCTATTAGGATTTTTTTTTTTGGAAAAGATGCCTCATAATAATAATTTATTTGGTGAATGAATGTTCCTTAACTAATTTCAACCTTCTCTGGATCAATTGATATTCCAGTGTGTATTATAAACACTAGGAGTGACGCAGGAGTATTCACGGGGTTTTCTGAGTGCAACGAACAATGGCAATAGGAAGATACAGAAAAGAAGAAGGCTGAGGAATTATTTCTGGAACACACCCCTTCTGAAGATTACCTGTTCTGTTTTGACTTGACCAGATTTTCTTTTGGAGCATGTTCCATACCATACATTTGGATCTGATATATAGAAATCATGATCTCTTGAAGGTATTGTTAACACCCAGTATACCAATTTTTCCTTTTCTTGCTGAATGGTCATGAAAGGAAATGAACGGAAATTAAGAAAAGGGAGTGAAAGTTTTGGTACTTCTTGTTAGGAAACTTCAATATAATTGCCAATAACTGAGTAAATAAAACTAGACTGTAGTCGCTGAACTCCTTGTAATGAATAAACTTCAGACGTAGTCAATATTTATGTTTGATGAGGGATTAAACTCTCTGACTCAAAATCTAATATATTATTTCTTCAGCGTCAGAAGTTTTCCAAGTATGTTTCACGCTATTATGTTATGAGAAAATCTTTTGGGACCAACAAATACCAGAGGAAATGGAACATAATACCAATATTACTTAATGTGTGAGTGCGAGATAAAGGACAATATACCGAGTGATAGACAGTTTTTGGATGATTCATTGAGAGCAATTGAATGATTGATTTCAATTATCCACATTTGAAAAAAAATTGACATTAAGTTTATGATTGGTGATGATATGTGGATAATTATTATTATTTATTTATTCAATTGCTTTGAAAACTGTTTGAAAAACTGTTTTCATTTATCAAATAAAATCTCAAATGGAAGCGGATATTGAAAAGTTTTTCGAAAAATGCTCATATCAAGAAAACGAACTGGTTTATTCTTGATAATATTGATAAATATCTACAGTCTCTAGAACACGAAATTGATGAAGACTGGTGCCCATAATTTTTGTGAAAAATAAAAAAGTAACAGGTAAGCACCACATGGAAAATGTTGCTGAATTTCCAACTTCAGGGAATAGTATATTGTGTATCTAGTAGTAAAAGCAATACATTCCCGGACGACAATGTAAATTGTTGGCCGAGGCGTTAAGCCGAGTCAAATATGTTGTTTTGTTTGGATATTGTTAAAAACATTTATTATAAAAAACAAACATTTGAAAGAAAATTACTGTGTTGTAAAAATGTGGAAACGTTTTGAGGAAATCTTTTTGTAATAAGAAAATAATATTGAGAAATGTTCAGTATCACCAATGGGACCGATGATAAAGATTGGCAAAATATGCTAAATTGTCGCAATTTTTAACCTAAACCTGTTTAATTTCTTCGGGTGACTTGTACTACACAAAAAATTATCAAAATTGGCTGAGAGTCATTTTTCCAGCTTTTTGGTGTGGGGTCCATTGTTTTCACTGGAGATTTTCATAATGTGAACGAGAAAAAAATTTACAATATTCCATTTACAAAATAAAAGGTTTCAGGTAATTTACCTACAACCTTTGGTTTGTCTGTTTGGAATCATTTACCTGAAAATATAAAGGAAGCCAAATGCTCAAAAAAATCAGTAGCACTCTCAAACAATTCCTACTGAGAAACGTTTTTATACATTACAAATTATGTAGTTTTAGATTATATTGTAAGCATATACGTGTATGTTTGTGTTTATATACAGTAAGAACGTAAAGGTTGGAACAAATTCGTTAAATGCTTGATATGTCCATTAGGGAAAATAAGCTCAGACACGTCGATTTTATTTTTCGGTGGCGCATTTTTTGCCTACTTATATTTTTGATAACGTAATCACTGTTCAAGTTATGACGTCATCATGATTTTTTTCAAATGGCAATACCCTATTTTGATAGTACCTTCAAAAAGAACGCATTTTTCTGTGTATGGATGTCATATTTTTTCTTATGTTACATAACCGCATGTAATAATGTAATATTACGTCTGTTAACGTGAAATTTTGACTTGAGGTATCCCCACAAAAAAAAAAATTTAGTGGAGTTAGATAAGGAGATCTAGCTGGAAACTCTAAAAATCCTGCGATCGAAATAATCTTCATTAAGTTCATGAATTACTTTCACTTCATATGGGTGCCGCTTATTCTTTTTAAGTCATTTTAAAACAGACGTTTGACACATTGATTGCTCCAATGCAACTAGACACTGACTGTACGTAAATATGTTTCTAAAATTCTGCTTAACAATAATAGTTAGCTATCAAATAATTGTGGTATAAATAAGTTATCGACACCATGCAAAAATCGAAAAATGACGCAAAGATATTTTAATGATTTCAGGTTATGGGGATAAGTCTAGTACGCAAGCTGAGGTTTGTGACTTATTTAACTATAAATATCCCGATAGACCTATTACACGTGGGACAGCGATCAAAGTCGAAGCAAAATTTAGAAATTTTGACAATGTAGGTGATAATTATACGAAAGGTCGTCCAGGCATTACGGAAGATCAACAATTGAATGTATTACTATGATGAACTTAATAAAGATGATTTCGATAGTAGTCGATGATTTTTAGAATGGCCAGCTAGATCTCATGATCTAACCCCACTAGATTTTTTGTGGGGATCCCTTAAGTCAAAAGTTTACGTTAACAGATCGAATATTACATTACTATGAATAATGGAATAACTTTTATTTCTCGAACATAAGGTTATGTAACATAAGAAAAAATATGACATTCATACACAGAAAAATGCGTTCTTTTTGAAAGTATTATCACAATAGGATAATGCCATTTGAAAAAAAATATATAATGACGTCATAACTCGAACAGTGATTACGTCAAGAATATGATTTGATCAAACAATGCCTAACTGAAAAATAAAATCGACGTGTCTGAGCTTATTTCTCCTAATGGCCATATCAAGCGTTTAACGAATTTGTTCCAACCTTTACGTGCTCACTGTAAATTTTGTGTATTCACATTTTAGGCTCTGATATTTTGCTATTGCTGTTCCTATTTGACTACTCTTCATTTTCATAGGTCTTGTAGGAAATAAATTATAAATTTTATCATTATTATCACCGCAAATATTTTTCTGAATCCTCAAAGTATTTTCATTCATTATAATTTCATTTGAGTCGATAAATTAGCGATGGAAAATACAAATAAATCATGTCGACGTGAAAAAAAATTAAATTTGATAACTCAGATTTTGATTCGAACCAACATAAAATGATAGAGTGGGGACGGACAGTTGCTATTCAATGAGTCCATCGGTACCATGATTGAGGAGGGAACCAATAATATTTATTTTTCATGCACCGTACCATCCCAAGAAGGAAAAATCTAGTCCTTGGCACGAGGAAGGAGAATTGAGCAGCCAATGAACTTTTTTGCACCACCATCGTGCTCCTGGACGTTGAACAGCACATGCGTAACGATATTAACATTGGAGTAAGTGGTACCTTGATGCATCTCACTCAGTAGTGGCGAAACAATCAAATTAGCAATCAATCGAACGGTAGTGGTTCGTGCTTCCGCGTCGCGTGGGTGACTGTTCGATGATGTACAGGGTGAGTCGGTGAGTACAATGTTGGTTTATGGTTTGAATCTTGATGATATTGGAATATCCGTGATGTTTAAAATCTTTTCTGGGTTCTTAAAGGAACCCTCAGCGCATCAATGGTTGATTGGCTTGTGGTGAATTTTCTCGATTTTTTTAATAGAGTGTCGGCACTATATGGAAAAAAAATTATAGAAAAAGTTACTTCAGATAAAATTTTCTGTATAGCCTGAAACTCAAATAGACCAAGCTATAGAGGTTTTTTTCCCACACAAAATAAAAGACGAAAATGGCCTATCCTACTTTTTATAGGATAGTTCGTTAATGGAAACCCCGGTTTTGGCCCCAGCAAAATCGCTTTGTGGAATTTTTTAAACAAGAAATAGTGAAAAAAATTTAAACTTTTTTGGTTTTTTGGAAATATCTCAAAGATTATTCAAGGAATCGTTTTACAGTCAATGGAACTTTTATAAAACCTACAAAATGGTTTTTCATACTCCCAGATCGGTGTATTTTTCTCTGAGAAAATCCGGAAAAACCTGGAAAAAGAGACCACTTTTCAAAAATTCATAATTTTTATAAATCTGAAGATGGATGAACAATATTGCAGAAACTGATAGATAAAAACTTGTGGTTCAACTGTGCGCAGGATGGTTTCTGTCCCATATGTAGTTTTTACACAATCGCGTTATAAAGAATTTGAGGGCAAATCTTTCTAAATGCGCCCATTTAAGGGAAATCATCTTATTCAAATTCTGTGAACGGCATATGGAAGTAGAGATCAATACCTACAATTTGTATATTTCGGATTTTCACCTGCAAGGTGGGAAATGTGTTGAAAATGTCACTGAAATTCAGTCTAAATGCATCAAAGTGCACCCGAAGTCGCCCGAACTCAACTCTTATTAACTTCAGTTCGACTTCGGGTGACTTCGGGTGACTTGGGACGCACTTTGAAGCGTTTTGATCAACTTTCTGTGATATTTTCAACACATTTCCCATCTCTCAGGTGAAAATCCAAAATATACAAATTTTAGATATTGATCTCTACTCATAGATGCCATTTACAGAATTTGAATACGACGTTTTCCCTTAAATCGGCGAATCTTGCAAGATGTGCCCTTAAATTGTTTATAACGCGATTGTGCAAAAACTACACATCGGACAGAAAACATCTTGCTCACAGTTGAACCACATGTTATCATCTATCAGTTTCTGCAATATCGTTTGTCCAGCTTCAGATTTATAAAAATTATGAATTTTTGAAAAATGGTCCCTTTTTCGAGGTTTTTCCGGATTTTCTCAGTGAAAAATGCACTGATCCGGTCGTATGAAAAACCATTTTGTAGGTTTTATAATTCTCTACAAAAGTGCTATTGACTGTAAAACGATTCCTTCAATACTTTTTGAAAAATTCGCAAAAAAACAAAAAAGTTGTAATTTTTTCACTATTTCTTGTGTAAAAAATTCCACAAAGCGATTTTGCTGGCGCGAAAACCGGGGTTTTCATTAACGAAATATCCTATAAAAAGTAGTATAGGCCGTTTGCGTCTTTTATTTTGTGTGAGAAGAGCCTCTTATTTTTATCTACAGCTTGGCCTAAAAATTAAATTATCATATAATAATTTCTTGCCTTTGTATACGAGGTTTATCGAAATATGTCAATTTTGCTCAAACGTAAAGTACCATTATCATTTTCAATATCAACAATCTATAACGAGGAAAGTTTATCCTTGTTGGATAGTTGGTTACAGGCTGACAAGCGAGACACCGGGTTTACCTTTGAGGTTTCCCTCAACACTGAGACCAACTGGGGTATATTGTATTGGTCTGTCGTCATTGGTTCCTAGTTGAATAAGCCTGTGTATTTCACCAGGTTCAGTAGTCCATTCACTAGGTGTTTCGGATTCGTGCCTGTTTCTAGGTTGATCTGTACAAATATTCTGTTGTGCTTGTTGAGCGGCGCGTCGCATTCGAAGATGATGTGAAAGGCTGTTTCCTCCTTAGTCTAGGAGTAATCGGCGTTTGAGTACCTCAAACTATTCCACCTCAATTTTTTCATGCGATTCTCTTCAAATTGCCCTACTGATGATATGAATGCATGTTGCCATGGGGCAACCCCGTGCCATATTGTTTAAACCGAAATTGTTTAAACAATTGTAAGGAATTGTTAGTTTTGAACGGGACAATTTTTTTTTTATTCATTATTGAAATACAAATAAAAAAGGTCTCATGACTTTTCACGATAAAGTAAATATTTTTGAAGATATAAATTTTTAAATGAAAAATCTCAAATTTGGGTACTTTCGACCCATGAAAAATATATACAAAAAAAAAATATATAAATAAAATTTTATTTTTAATTCTTCATGAAATAGTTAATAATATTGTGAATAGACATTTGAAATGATATCATTGTTTATATCTGTTTTTTTTGTCAATTTCACGAGCTCACAAGTATGCTGCATCGGCGTCTCTGTATCTTGAATCATTATTTATCATTTATCTTAAAAACTATAAATTTTTATCAAGATTGTCGAAGAGAGGAATGTTATTAATAATTGAATTGTCTACAATTTGTTTTTCACAATTTTTTTTCTGAAATCAATTTTTCGAAAGTTATTTAAGCATAAATCGGAACATGTAATTAAAATTACATTTTCATCAGTTTATATTACTTTTTTGTGGTTAAAACAGAAAGTAATTACAATGAATAACTTCTTCAAACGAAAGTTGTAGAAGGAGAAGTATGAAATAATTAAACAAGATCTAAAAATATGTATTTATTCAGTATCAATATCATTTTTATATATTATATTCTTACAGTCTTCTGAATCACAACCACATAGAAGTCTGCAACTGACGTTATTTTTTTACAATAACAAGCTTTGGTTTTACAGGCTTTATTACGATTACACGGTAGTGAAGTGCCATTCTCTGATTTGTATCCGAAGTTCGTAAAATCTAATATTTCATATTGGGGATTCAATGCATTTTTCCAAATGTATGTTTGAGCCGAAGCTCTAAGTGCAATTGCAAATTGGTGAAAAACGAATTGTAGACAATTTAATCATTAATAACATTCCTCTCTTTAACAATCTTGATAAAGTTGATAGTTTTTAAGATAAATGATGAATAATGATTCAAGACACAGAAAAGCCGATGCAGCGCATGAGTCGGAGAGAGACGGCGATACTTAAAGGTAAGCAACGCATACTTGTGAGCGCGCGAAATTAGCAATTAAAAAACAGGTATAAACAATGAAATTTTTTTAAATCTCCATTCACAATATTATCAACTATTGTATAAAGAATAAAAAAATATGTTATTTGGTTTTTTTTAAATATTAGTCAAGGGTCGAAAGTACCCAAATTTTAGATTTTTCGAACCTTTGAAAATTCATATCTTTGAAAATATTAAGTTTATCGTGAAAAGTCATTGGACCTTTTTTATTTTTATTTCAATAAAGAATATAAAAAAAAATTGTCCGATTGAAAACGAACAATTCCTTGCAATTGTTCAAACAATTTCGTTTTAAACAACATGGTACGGGGTTGCCCCATGGCAACATGCATTTATATCATCAGTAGGGCAATTTGAAGAGGATAGCATGAAAAAATTGACGTGGAATAATTTTCAGTACTCATGCGCCGATTCCTCCTGGATTATTATGACTTTTTCTTATAGAATCAAGGCCATCTGCAGATGCACACAAAAAACACTGTGGTCACGATTATGGAATTCAAGAGGAAGTAATCATAACGCCATTTGATAGACAAATGTGTGATATTTCTCAACCACTCCTATGATATTACCTTCTACAGGGTGGCTAAGACTGATTTTTCAATTTGGCACCTTTTGAATTAGATTTTCTCATGTTCTTCAAATGTAACACCCCTTTTATTTTTTGACCGTTTGATGTAGCAATATAACACGAATATAATCCTTAGACTATTTCTTGCTGTTTCCAATGCATTGAAATTTACAAATTTTTAGTCTCAGTTTCACTGACAAGCATTCCTTTGTACCATAAAATCACATGGGTTTGATTATCTAAACATCCATTTCATGAAATCTGGGGATCTAGCCGGCCAATACAATTTCTTTCAGACATTTCCAAAAATAAAATCATTTAAACAAATTCTTCTTTGTGGAAATTCATTTCAGCTAGCTTGGAACATTTCAAAATTGACACAAACAATAACTAACTAAGGAATAATGGAATAATTTCCTTTCAATTAATAGCACACTATAACTAACCAAAATAATGAACTTGCAAAACACTAATTCAAAACAAAATTATGCAATATCGAAAAATAAAAACACAAGATAAAGTCACAGAAAAAGTCATGATATTTATATAAATCAAAGGAATGGGTCAGTGAAATTGGGCAACAAAAATTCTTCAAAATTCAATGAATTGAAACCAGTAATTGCCATAGGGGTGTATATACAAAAAATAGTCTGTACCTAAATCTTTTGGTTGAAAAATATACGAGGTGTACAATTTGATAAATACGAAAAAAATTAATTTGAAAAGGACCCCACAAACTCCTTATGGAATTTGGGTTCCGGTGGATTTGTTCGAATTCTTGGTTTGATGTAGTCCATGTAATTCTCAACCAATGTTACCGTTGCGTCAACCCAAAAAAATAAACAATTTTGCTGCTAGGGGGCGTGGAAATCACCCCTTGCGCAGATTAGACAATTTATTTTCGAATCCGGTAACAATATTTTCACTTGTTTCATTGTTGCTATTGTTGCACAATATTGTGTTGTTTTATTAAAGAAAGTCTTACCCCCCTTCTTCTCCCCAACTTCTATTACGAAACGCAAAGAAAAATATTTCTCGAGTGCCTTTAAATGTATCGTAGAATGTATAAATATGCCTGAATGAGGGCAATAGCAGTTTTTTTATCATTATCCCCTCTTCCCCCAAAGGGAACATAACAAAAAAAATTCGGTGGATTTTTCTGAATTTTTGATATGATGCAGTTCAAGTTATTTTGAATAGAAAGTAATTGGTTGACAAACCCCAAAAATGAATAGCTTTTGTCGTTGAAATCTTACCTTGCTTATTTAGTTTACTGAACAATTGTGTAATTTTTTATAATTTTTTTTAAACCTTCCTCTTACCCCCAACCACTATTTTAAAACAAAAAAAAAATTAATTCCCGACTACTTGTGAACGCTCTATCAAAATAAATGTTTTATCAGCTTAAATTAATGAAATTGAGTTGTTTAATTTCACCATTCCATCCCTTCAAAAAAATATTGGTTGATTTCGCTGACTTCTTAGTAGGGCGTAGGTCATGTTATTTGAATATCAATTAATTGGCCGAAAATCTCCAGAATAAATAAAAATGAATTTGAGTTGGTGCCTGAATTAATTTTTTTCGTGTTTTGAAATAGGGGTTGGGGGTAAGGGGAAGGTTTGAGATTTTTTTTTCTAAAAAATTACACGATTGTTCGGCCTAATCTAAACTAATTATCTAGATATCGTTTCGACCTATAATAATCAATAGTCTATTCTGAGCAAGGTACCATTTCAACGCCACCTAGCATCAAAACTATTCATTTTTGGGATTTGTCACCCGCTTAATTTCTATTCAGAATAACTTGAACTGCATCATATTGAAAATTCAGAAAAATCCACCGAAATTTTTTTGTTTGGTGCCCTTTGGGGGAGGAGGAATAATCATAAAAAAAAACTTTATTCAGACATATTTAATCATTCGACGATACATTTAAACACACTCGAGATTTTTTTTTGCGTTACATAATAGAAGTTGGGAAAAAGAAGGGTGGGAGTAAAAATTTTTTTTATAAAACAGCACAATATTGTGCAAAATTAGCAACAATGAAACAAGTGAAAATATTTTTCCCGGATTCAAAAATAAATAGTCTAATCTGCGCAAGGGGGGATTCCACGCCCCCTAGCAGCAAAACTGTTCAATTTCTTGGGTTGGCGCAATGGGAACACGAGTCGAGAATAACAAGGACTACATCATCCCAAAAATGAATAAAAATTCACCGGGACCCAAATTCTATAAGGAGTTTGCGGGGTCCTTTCAAAATTAAAAATGAATTTTCAGGTACCCTGTGAAATTTGGGGGAATGAGAAATAGCACAGATATATATATATATAATATCGTTATTTCTTCTTAAAGTCTTCAACCATGACTATTATAATTTTTTCAGTATGCATCAATAGACATCATTATTACAACAATAAAATTCTGGATGCCTGGATGTACTGAAATGTTTGAAAACATTTGCGAAAAAAAAATCCATTTAAAGAAGCACTCGACTCTGTAGATTTTTTCTCGATTCGTCCTGTACATCTGACTATAACTTCCAGACATAGAGTCGGTGTTTTAAATTACTTTTGTATTTAATCATCTTCCTAGCAATCAGACTCTGACGCACTACAGTCCACCCTATATAAACCAAATCAACTATGCATTGATTGATCATACGGCCGATACAAATCCACTATAGAAATGAATAATTCCTGCACTCACCCATACGATATACCAATGTTGATTCCAATTCCTGATATTCCCGGTATATTTTCACTTCTCTTGTCTCCATATGACATACTAAATACAACCATGTGTAACTTGTCACTTTCTGTAACCGATTTTTATTTTTAAATTTATATTTTATTCTAGAAGGCATGGATATATAAGGTTCCAAACTCGATTACCGTGAATTTAATTGAATCTGATTAATTTTTGTCGAATTTGTCCCATATTGCATTATATCCATTTTTTATACTTCTTTCTGATAGAAACACAATTAAATACACTGTTTGTCAAACTTACAGGTTATTTTGCTCTTTTCTGGTCACGACATATTACAGATTATCTCAATTGGGCAATATTACCTACTTCGAATCTGGTAATTCAAAATGATAGTAGTGTGCCGTGATCAGAAAAGAGCAAAGCAAACTTTCAGTTTAACAAGCCGTAATTTTTATTGTGTTTCTGTCAGAAGAAAGTATTAAAAACGGATTATAATTTATATTGAAATGCTGATATTTCGAATCTGTTTTCCTTCAAAAACGTTTTGACTTCTGCGAATAGATGGACGTATGAAAATCTAAATTTCCTTCAGAAAATTATATGGAAAATATCTGAATAATATGAAAACAACAGTTATAAAAATTTTATATAGAAGTTGTTGATAGCAGTTGAACGGTGCCACCTTCACTGTAGAGAAAAAGTTAGCAGAGAACTGACTACAACATTGAAGATCGGTGGATAAGACGCTTTGCCACCGGTATCTCCAGATCCAAATCTTCTAAATTTTCACATTGAATTACCTAAATTGAACATCACTTCGAAAACATTAATTAGGACCTTCAGTTGTTCATTGATTTCTCAACAGACACACGTTTTTCAGATACCTTGAATGGGAGATAAACTTATCATGGAGGTGAAAAACCGAACCAAGCATACTTTGTTCAAATCTGAATTGATATTTCCAATCACTGCATATCCCAATTCATGCAATATTAGTATTGGAAAAGACTATCGTGAAAAAAATACAAAATGAAAATATCTAATGAACAGTTAGAAATATGAAACAAATTCGACAAAAATTAATTAGATTTTCGTTTGAATAATTAATGTCTTCCATTTTGATTTTTTTCTAATCATATTTAGGTGAATAAACGAGCAAACATTATATTATTAATGTACTAATTTTCGATCAATTATCTTGCAGGATATTCGATAATATACAGGGTGTTCCGTTTGAAAAAATGCACCTTCCGCCACTTTTGTATCTATCGGTAAAATGACAAATTTTCAACGACCCTATACAGTGTGGTCATTTAAGTGTGCAACATATGGGAATCTTTTTAATGAATTGCACAACCAAAATACAAATAGTGCCAAACGTTGGTGCATGCTCGGTAATCATTTTAGGTGCACTTAGAATGGCTGCAAGTCAAATAGCATACAGGGTAGGTCAAAAAATATAAAAATTGCTCAAGAGTAAAGTACCCTTATTTCAGAAAATTCAGCAAAATGTTATTGAGAAAAGTTGTTTACAATTGAAAGTTATGCCCGAATACCAAAACATGGCCTCCCAAGTGATTTTTTTATTTTTTTATTTTTTTCGTTAATAATTTCCAAATTTGTATTTTTTTTTTATAATCACCCTTAGCACTTCCATAAAGTAACCACAACCAAATTGGTTGAGCATAGCTTTGTTCAAATTCAAGAATATTCGTGAAATTAACTTGGATTTTCAATTTTTTAGGGATTCACAAACTTCATGTTTGTTGCAACGATATTCAGCTTAAATTTAAAATTTCGAAAACCATATTTTTAACAAGGTAAAACATCATTAATGATAATATGCATATTCAAAAACTTTCATTTAATATGAACATTTTGTGTTTGAAATGTTTATGAAAAAGCTGTACAAATTAATCGACAACCATTAAATCCTTTTAAAATAATCACGGATACCCAAAGAACAAAACAAATGAGTGTTGACAGTAAACATTATGACAGTTTGGTGACATTACCTTCTCATTCTCGAAGAATTATTGTTCGATTATTGAGTTTATTTGATTTCAAATGCCTCCTCCAAGACAGTTAACGTTAGCCGAGAAGGCAGAATTAGTTTTAATATGTGGAGATAGATAACTATAAACCAGTGCGTGAAGCAGCAGATATATTCAATGAACGTCGTCCAGACAAACAAGTGCACTATTCCACTGTAAGCAGAATTTTAAATAATTTCAAACAGACTGGCAGTTTGGATTATAAATATAAAAATGAACGTACGAAACCTGTATGTAATGAGGAAAATCAATTAGAAGTACTTCAGGCAGTTGTTGAAAACCCTAGAAGATCCACCCAAGAAATTTCCAGTTATACGGGTGTAAAACAAAGTTCTGTTAAGAAGATTCTTAAAAAAAATAAATATCATGCCTATAATCCTATGTTTATTTGCACGTTTCAAGAACGAGACTATGACATACGGTATGATTTCTGCATGTGGATTCAAGGACAAATAGAAGATCAACATGATTTCCATAAACACATTCTTTTTGGAGACGAATCTACGTTCACAACAAATGGCGTTGTCTCTTCCCAAAATTGTAGGTGGTGGTCGGACGAAAATCGGAATTTTGTCATTGACAGTAAAAACCAATATTATCAAAAAACAAATGTATGGTGCGGTATTGTTAACAACAAATTATTGGGGCCGTTTTTTTTCGCCACAACCTAACTGGTGATACCTATTTACAGTTTTTGGAAAACGAACTAACGGACTTTTTAGTTTGTACATGATGGATGTCCTGCTCATTCTACTAGAATTGTTTCAGAATGGTTAAATGGGAAATTTGGTGATAAATGGTTAGGACGAAATACTGATCCACGATGGCCTCCTCGTTCACCAGATCTCACCCCATTAGATTTTTTTTTATAGGGATATTTAAAGCAAAAGGTTTACAAGGATCGACCATTTAATAATGCTGAGGAGCTTGAAAAGTCGATACGACATCATTGCAGAAATATTCCAGGAAGTGTGTTGCGATCTACTATTCGTGAATTTAATGATCGGACAATAAGATGCATTGAACGAGAAGGTGGACACACAGAGACCCGTCGATAAATCTTTCTTCACACATTTGATAATGGTTAAGTTATGATAAAAACAAGCCAATAAAAATTGTCAAAACCATCGGCACCGCTTTCAAATACAATTGAAATCATTGTATTATTCCTTTTTGATTCTTTTGTTAATATTTATTAATAATAATATTTCCTTTCAACCCTCATTTTTTTTGTTCCTTGGGTTTCCCGATTATTTTAAAAGGATTTCATGTTTGGCTTTTTCATAAACATTTCAAATACAAAATGTTCAGTTCAAATGAGAGTTTTTGAATATACATATTATCATTACTAATGTTTTACCATGTTAAAAATATGGTTTGCGAAATTATGAAGTTGTGTTGAATATCGTTGCAACAAACATGAAGTTTGTGCTTCCCTAAAAAAATTAAAATCCAAGTTAATTGAACAAATATGCTCGAATTTGAACAAAGTTATGCTCAACTGATTTTGTTATGATTAACTTATGAAAGTGTTTTGGGTGATTATAAAACAAATTACAAACTGGGAAATTATTAACGAAAAAAATTGAAAAACCAAAAAATGTCTTAGGAGGCCATGTTTTGGTATTTAGGCATAACTTTCAATTGTAAACTACTTTTCTCAATAACATTTTGCTGAATTTTCTGAAATAAGGGTACTTTACTCTTGAGCAATTTTTATATTTTTTGACCTACCCTGTATGCTATTTGACTTGCAGCCATTCTAAGTGCACCTAAAATGATTACCGAGCATGCACCAACTTTTGGCACTATTTGTATTTTGGTTGTGCAATTCATTAAAAAGATTCCCATATGTTGCACACTTAAATGACCACACTGTATAATGAAGAACAAATTCCCTTAGTCATAACTAATACACAGGACATTTTCAAACTACATCCAAAATTTTAGCTTTCTACGTATTCAAATACTGCAGTAATAAACGTTTAATTGAACTATGTTTCGCACAGAAAATAAGGAAATTATTGATTTTCTCAGACCCCACTGGTGATAGGTATAGGAAAGTGTTATTTAAAAATGATCAAAAAGCAATAGCAAAGCGAAAAATGTAATAATATACGGGGTATTACTATGAAATATCAAAGTTGTTGCTACTTTTCGATAGAAGTGGAAACGCGGCAGTATTGAAAATATTTTATATCGATAGAGCAGAACTGATTATTCACGAAACCAAATTTTCAAAATAATTCTACGTCATTTTTTCCAGAAACATCTAATAAGCCATCGAGTTTGGAACACCCTGTATATTAAAGTCACTAATTTCAGCACTGAAATTCTGGGAATAATACAAATTCACTGTTTTTGATTAAAATATATCTGCTACGCAAAATTTCATTTTAAACTTTCCATTACCATTTTTTCTTCAAACGTCAACATACGAGGATATATTGAAAAATTCCTAGCCTACTATAGGTAGAATCAAACAAAATTTCAATGTCAAAATATTTTATTACTCAACATATTCTCCTCTTAATTGGATACATTTATTACAGCGAACCTACAAGGTCTCTAGACCATTCAAAGAAAATGTTTCTTCTTGCTCTGCAAACCAGACCTCCACAGCTTTTATTACCTCCTCGTTGGAAGAAAATTTATGACCTTTTAAATTTTTTTCAGTTGAGGAAAGAGATGATAGTCGGACGGAGCCAAATCTGGTGAATAAGGGGGGTGTTCTAGTAATTCAAACCCTAAATCACGAATTTTTTCATGGCAACATGAGATTTTTGTGCAGGAGCGTTGTCCTGTAAAAACAAAACACATTTGGATAGCTTTCCGCGTCTTTTCTGTTTAATTTTTTTCCGTAGAGTGGTCGGTAATGTCGAATAGTAATCTCCAGTTATTGTTCTACCCTTATCCAAAAAATCAATCATGATTACTCCATGGCAATCCCAAAAAACTGTAGCAAGAACTTTTTCAGCAGATATTTGGACACGAAACTTCTTAGGTATTGAAGAACCGGAGTGTCCCCATTCCATCGATTGTTGCTTTATTTCTAGATCGTAGAAATGTACCCAAGTCTCATCCATAGTAACAATTCGGTTTAAGAAGTCTACATCGCTTTCAAATCGAGCACAGATCGAACGCGGTGCTACTACCCTTGCATGCTTTTGGTCAACATTCAAACATTTGGGGATCCATTTTGCAGTAAATTTTCTCATGTCCAAATTGACTTGAACTATATGATGAAAGCGTTCGTATGAAATATTCAGTGCTTCAGATATCCGTTTTAGCCCAATTCGACGGTCTGCTAAAATCATGTCATGAAATGCATCGATATTTTCGGGGACTGACACAGAAACTCGGCTTCCCGATCGGTCATCATCTTTAATGGAAAATTTACCTCTTTTGAAGCTTGCAGTCCAATTTTTCACGGTTGCATACGAAGGACATTGATCACTATGGGTACCGTCAACATGGGCTACTTTGGCCCTGGGGTCCTTCTTTGGCCCAAAATAATAAAATATCAAAGCGTTCTGTAATTATGTATTGGAACTAGTTTACTAGTTTTTAAATTAGTTGCGTTACTTTGAGCTCGGTAGCAGCACCAGGCAGCGAACGTAATGTACCAAGAGCGACATGGTTATTACAATTGATGAGGAACAGGAACTGGATATGGTTGTTGATAAAAATGATGTTCCGGTTTATTCCAGTTCAAGCAACATTAATCCTTTTGTAAGCAGTCCAGACGAAAACTGGAAGAAGAAACTGCAAGAAGGAAATTTTCTTACCATTGGAATGGTCGGCTGTATCCAGGGATGGTGATAACTGTGACAGAAGATGGTGCAGTTGTCGAATGAATAGAGCACTGTGAAGTTTTGGAAGTGGCCCAAAGAAAAAGACTCGTTCTTTTATGAATGGAACGAAATTAAAAGACTTATTGTACCCCTAAAACTAGTCAAAAGAGGCCTTTTCATTGTCAATAATTTCTAATGCTCAATTTCTTGAATTGTTTGCAAGTTCCAATAGTTGTAACCTTTTTGCACATTGAAATATAATTTCTTTTGTTCAGAAATAAATTATCTTCCAAACCCAAGTTCTTCTTTGGCCCTAGCTCGCTATACAGTGCTCAAAAGTAGGTAAAAGTATATTGGGCCAAAGTTACCCTGTCATAAAGGTAACATTGGCCCAACAGAAAAAAAATTTCTCTGGTAGCCGACGTAAAATAATTGCAAAATCTCTTTACTGACGGAATTTGTAATAGACCAGTTGTATAAAATAAATACTGGAGCTTCATAGTGGTAAAAATTGCAAATTTATCGACAGTTGAATTTAATTTTTTTTAAAGTGGGCCAAAGTAGCCCGTGTTTACTTAGGCATATCTTTGTAAATCTGCTTACCCTTTTAAATACAGGTACTTGATGATGGCTCGATACTCCAATTTTTCGATTATCACAATTTCGGTGGACATATTTTTTCTTTTAATTAATTGCGTAACTCTGGTTTACTTTTTGACGTAAAACTTTACACTGACACTTCTAATAAGTTACTGTTCGTTGCTATGGTATTGCAATATTTTGTTTATGCAGGGAACTGGTCTAGGTTAACTAGATATCCTCGTAGAGGCCCGTTGGGTTAGGAAAGAGCCATTGATTACGATTAATTTGATACTGCACATCATTAGGTTTCAAATAAACTTCCGTTAAAAAACGTTAAAAGATTAGATTAGAAATCTGTCAAAATGGATCTTAAGTGATTAAAATAAGATTCAAATGCAACCTGTAACCAACACAACTGATGAATGAGATCAATAATCCAAAAGTTAATTAAATATCTTTTTGCATAAATATTATATCATTAACATATCCTTTAAATACCTACCGATACTTGAATAATGATTGTTCATTATTCAAGTATCAAGTGCCTTCCAGATCTCATCTAAACAGATCTCCTTTCTCTCTCTCGCACTATCTCTCTTTTGCTGTTTCTCTTTCGCTCACTATTTCTTCCAGTCTCCATCATGCAATATTAGTATGTCTGGTTTTATAGGAATAGGGTCACTATTTTGTTTGCTAGCTACAATACAAGCTTGCTTAGGTAGCCGCAACTTCAATTAGTTCTCCTAGGATTATGTAATCTTTATAGTTATGTACACACATTTTTTTTGTTATGTACGAATCTGTATCTGTTTTATATCTGAATTGAATAAATTTACTTACTTACATACTTACAATAAATACCTATAATTTACTTTTGCAGAAGCGATGTAAAATAAGAAATCGACTTCTTTGAATGATTTTGTTTCATCAGTTGTGTTTGTCACAGGTTACTCGATGCATTTATATCTTATTTTAATAACAAAAGATGTTTTATTTAGGTTTTTTAACGAAATTTTGTTTAAAATGTGTACGGTATCAAATCAACAGTAATTAAATGGTATTTTTTCCTAAATTTTACAATGTTGCCATGTTGCCATTTGAAATAAAATTAGTAATTTCAATTTAAATTTTTTATTATTATTATTATTTTACACAGCACATACATTTTGACAGAAAACAGTAAAGTTGTATTTTTCCCAAAATTTTAGACCTGTATTTGTGAGTGAGTGATTTGAACGTATCTACATGGCAATTCAAATTCGAACCCCACCATTGGGATCTCCTAAACTACAGGAGATACGTCGAAGCTTAAATTGGGGCAAAGTTGCGTATTCTGGTGCTTAACAAAATACTGTTTTGAAACTTGGAAAATTCCGAGTATTTCCGAGTAAATATCGGGAAAAAACTGAAAATCGGAATTTTCGTTTATATTTTTTTCTATCGTTATTTGACAACATAGCTCAAAAACAAAAGTACATTTTCATTGATACTTTTTTTCAGCTACACGTTTTCATGTTCAGATTTACTATCCGACGTTTCGTCTTCTGGCATTCATCATCAACTTTTTTTCTGTTATGGGCGCCATATTGTTTTTTTATACAGAAAAATAGTGATTCTCATTCTGATTTCATTGATGTATAATTTGTTATGTTTTACACTTCTGAAACCACAGATATTAAAAAAAACAACTTCATCGGAGATGGTCATGAATCCATCGAAAAATTTTGTTTAATAAACACTAGTTGTCAGAAATCATTAAACATCATAAGTTTGCACAAATACTTCAGTCAAAATGTCCTCATTCTCAAATGAAGAAAAACGAGATATGTTGAAACTTTATTATAAATTTGATAGGAAAAGTACGAAAACAACACAAATTTAGTTTGAATTATTTCCGGGAAGACAACAGCCGGACAGAACATTATTCGGAGTTTTGGGCAAACACTTTGCTGAGTATGATGCGTTTCAAAAAACAAGAATGAAATCATGAGCTTGTAAAAAATGCACGAAAAGTATTACAACAAGTGTTCGAAATGATGGCCTTCCTCTTGAATACATAACCGAGCTCGTCGTTTCAAATTAAGAAGAGCCCTAACAATATCCCTTCTTCTGATAGACCTGAATTGCGTGATGATATTGTCTCTAAGTTCATCTACTGTGTCATATTCTTGCTCTCCATAGATTCTGTTCTTTAAAGTGCCCCACAAGTGAGTATACAAAACTGTAAGGTCAGGTGACCTTGCCGGACACCTACTGGTCCAGAATTTCCTTACCACCTATTAGGAAATCTTTGGTGTAAATATTCGCAAACTGCTCTTTTATTGTGTGAAGGAGCCCCGTCATGCTGAAACCAGCTGCTGTTATAATTAACAAGGGGAAACGTATCCATATATTCTTCGAATTCGTTTCTTAAGAACCGAAGATAGGTTTCCCCGTTCAAAGTATTAGAGAAGAAATGAGGTCCAAGTATTCGGTCGTCATAAATTCCAGTCCACACATTCAAACGAAACCGAACTTGTGGTCTGACTTCTCTGAAGTGTCGTGGATTATTTTCACTCCAAATGTGCTCATTATTTCTATTAAAAACACCACAGTTCGAAAAAGTAATTTCGTGGGTCCAAATAATGTTTTTCAAAAAATTTGTAGGGCCTACCCTATTCGAGAGCCAGCTACAAAATTCCATCCTTCTCTCAGGATCACCTGAATGTAATTATTGTGAGATATGTTTCTTATTACATTTCAAACCACTTTTTTTTAATTCCCTCCAAACGCTCGTCTGTGGCACATCCATTTCTGCATTTATCTAAAAAAGTACCAAAAATAATTATACTTCTTCGAATATGAAATGAACAATTATTTTACCTCGGCTAATAAGTTACGTCTACTATTTTGTTTCATTCTGCATCCATATTTCATTCTTGGTTTTTGAATCGCACCTTACTCAGCCAAGTATTTGTCCAAAATTCCGAATAATGTTCTATCCGGCTGTTGTCTTTCCGGATATAATTCAAAATAAATTTGTGCTGTTTTCGTACTATTCCTATCAAATTTATAATAAAGTTTCAACATAGCTCGTTTTTCTTCATTTGAGAATGAGGACATTTCGACTGAAGTATTTTTGCAAACTTATGGTGTTTAATGAGTTTTGACTACTAGTGTTTATTGATCAAAATATTTCGATGGAGTCATGACCATCTCAAATGAAGTTATTTTTTTTAATATATGTGGTTTCAGAAGTGCAAATCATAACAAATTATACATCAATGAAATCAGAATGAGAATCACTATTTTTCTGTATAAAAGAACAATATGGCGCCCATAACAGAAAAAAAAGTTGATGATGAATGCCAGAAGACGAAACGTCGGATAGTAAATCTGAACATGAAAACGTGTAGCTGAAAAAAAGTATCAATGAAAATGTACTTTTGGTTTTGAGCTATGTTGTCAAATAACGATAGAAAAAAATAAAAACGAAAATTCCGATTTTCAGTTTTTTCCCGATATTTCCGGAAATACTCGGAATTTTCCAAGTTTCAAAATAGTATTTTGTTAAACCAGAATACGCAACTTTGCCCCAATTTAAGCTTCGACATATCTCCTGTAGTTTAGGAGATCTCAATGGTGGTGGTCGAATTTGAATTTCCCTGTATAGATTGAAAAATAAAATTCAAAATTGAAATTGGTAACAAAAAGTGACAAATGATACATGATTGTATCCAGAATGTGACGAGGAGACAAAAGAGGTGAAAATATGCTGGGTGTCTTTATTGAAAATCGAAAGTTTAAACACTTCCGTGAAACCGTAAGTTTCATGAACTTGATATATTCGTTATAAAACGCAGTTTTATGTTTTATGCAGATCCAAATCCAGATTTCATTCCATTGTCTTCAAAAACCAAAAAGTTATATGTCCTTCCGCTGACAACTGGTATATTAAAAAAAATTGTTGGATAACAACGTAAACACAAAAAAAGAGATGATTCAAGAACAGAAACTAAATAAAGATGAAAACTAGCGAACAAACTTTTCCTAATTCTGACAAGTGAATTGAATTCAAAACACCCATTTAATTTGTGAAATCTTGGATTCCTATCGTGGAATGTATCATCGTTAACAATATTTATACACCAAGCAATAGCGCGTAAAATGAGTGAGTTTTTAACAAAAATACTAGTAGGAAACCGACTATGCCATCACATGAAAGACAGTCCGTAGTTAAATTGTGTTATGTTTTCGACTCGCAACTGTCATTTATTTATTTTTCATAAACATTTAAATAACAAAAATCGTGATTTTTAAAAATTGGTTCGCTTATAAAATAAAAACAAACATAGCTATCTGGTTGCTCCAATAAGAATAATTGTAGACAATTGAAATACGAATAAAACGGGATGTTTCACAACCCTGTCAGATTATTGGTAACTGGAAAACCCGGAAAATTTTGCGATTTTTTGAAAAATTCATAACTCCGCCATTTTTCAAGAAGTAGGATTGGCCTTTCTCATGAAAATATTGAATTATGTGTTCTTTGTGAGTGCACAAAACAGGCGCTGTCGGATCGTTAGTTTTGGAACAATTGCAATTAAATATTTTTTTGCACTATCTTGCAGCGTGCCTGGATGCTGTAGTAACAGCCTGATTTCAATTTCTCAAACAGATTATGAAAGACGAAGTATAGTACTACAAAACGTAAATTCTCATTTCGCGCTACAATGGTGCAAAATGCATGCAAACGTAACTGAAAACGGCCGAGTAGTAGAAGAGTCCGGGAGATGAGGGGTATTCTTCTAATGAACGAGTTTCGTGATAATAGGCTTCCCCTCATCTCCCGCTCACTCGTACCACTCAACCACTTTCACCAGCTCAGCCTTTTTCATTCATGTTTGAAAGCATTTTTCACCTAATTTGCTGCATTTTAGCGCAAAATGGAAATATACGCTTTGTGGTACTGTACTTCTAATTCCAAAATCTGTTTTACAAATTCAAATCGGATTATCACTAGAGCATCCAGGCAAGCTGCAAGATAGTGCAAAAAAAAATCAAATTGCAAGTGCGCCAAAACTAATGATCCGTCAGAGCCTGTTTTGTGCACACACAAAGTACATTTGATTCAACACTTTCATGAACCCTATTTCTTGTAAAATGTCGGAGTTATGACATTTCTAAAAAATCGTTAAATTTTCCGGTTCTTCCGGTTTTCCTCCGTCACTAATAATCCGACAGTGTCGTAAAAAATCTCATTTTCATTGTATTTCAATTATCTACAATTCTTTTCATTGTAGCAACCAAATTGCTCAACTAGTTTTCATTTTATAAGCAAAATAATTCAAAGAAACTCGTTACTTGTTTAAATGTTTATAACAAATGAATAAATAACAGTTGCGAGTCGAAAACATAACAGAATATGACTACGGACTGTCTTCCATGTGATTGTACAGTCGGTTTTATACTAGTATTTTTATTAGGAAAAACTGCTCTATTGATTGGCCTATTGAAAGAAATTGTAATTCCTTAAAATAGACAAAGTTTTTCCAATATTCATTCACTGGCGAACTCTCTTTGAATCCGACATCATATACCTACACATGTAAACATTCAGTTTATATTGAAAACTATCTTTAGGAATTCATGAATTACCTATAATGTAAATGTTTCTTCAATCATCTTTTAAGTTTGATGCGGATCCTACTGTTTATGCGAGTATCCTGTTTCTTTATACACATTTTATTTGTTGTGGTTTGTGTAGGTATATGTATATTTTACCACAATTTATTCGATCGAATTTTAAATTCCGTATATTCTTCTGATTTGAGTTCAATTTGTTAACGTACAATCTTTACGGTTTCAAATAATGGGTGATATATTATAGAACCCTTGACGATGGCCTTATGGAAGTAGAAACGTAGACATTAGATACATATGGTTTCTGATATTTCTACAGAAATTTTAATTTTTATAATCTAATTTACTATAATTCTTAATGGGTTTTACCAATTTGAAATCATAGAATAGCTGTTTATGATACAAGTTCGTAAAGTAGGATTTTTTGTACGAGCGTGAACAAAAAAGTGTTCCATACAAAGTTTTTTCTTCTACAGTTATTATATTACCAAATTGTAGCAATAATATCATTAATTTGAATGTTTAATGTTATGAATTGTCTTCGTATCATCAAATAAAGACTTCCGAGTTATATTTGACGCAAAATCTTGTATTTTTCAAAAATGCATAAATGTATGAACAGTGTGTAAAAAATCACTTTTTCCACGGCCTTCAATTTCATATCCTTACCTGATGACACAATGAAGTCATTTTGTTTTTGTTTTACAATTTATCACGTCTCCCATGGAATGTAAAAATACGTTATTACTAATACCATTTGTACAATAATATTATTGTGAAGATAAGTCAGCTCAGTGGTTAGATGCTCGCTTCACAATACGAAGGTCGATAGTTCGATTCCCACTTCAAGCATTATTTTTTTATATATTTTTTTTTCATTTTTTAGTTTTTATTAATCATGGGAATAATGGGTGCTTCTAGAAAAGAAGAACTTTATAGAATGAAAACAACAGATTGTAGAGACTTGGATTCAGCAGCAGTTCTTATACAAATACCCAAATTTGATGAGTATTATCTCTCTGTATTTGTATTTGATAAAAAATGTAGAGAAAATTTCGCTACTAGACGTAATCGTCGTATGGTTCTTTTCCCACTAATAATTTAAGTTCTGCTCTATACTCAATTTTCGCAATTTGGCGCTTGGTTCCTTTTTGTTTAACATCATCCATATACCTAATTAAATTCAAAGTTCAAAATTCTGTTGTAAAATCATTTCGCTATTATATGTTATAGACGTAGAAAAAGTATAGTGTATAACTTGCATGGATTGCTCATTTCCCACTCGTATGATTTGCAGCAATCGCCTACGGCTCATGCTGCAAACTTCATACTCGTGGGAAATGACTATCATTCCGTGCTAGTTATACAATATACTATTACGCACAGGTGATTTTTTTACGCACTTGTGTGAAAGAGTATCACTTTACGCACTGTCAGCAGTGCGTAAAAGCTTAGTTTACGCATTGTCGTAGGAAAATTCATTTTATAGTGTATTTTCAATAAATGGTGTTCTACACTAGATTTTTTTGTAGTGAATGATCAGCATTAGCCAAAAGTTCACGAAATAGTTTATTTTTTGATCTATTTGTTCAACTATACTACACTTTTTCACAATTTTGACAGCAAACTGAATTCCATTCTATCAACCGTTACAATTCTTTCTTACTACAAAAAAAGAGTAAACTAACCTTAGTTTCGTTGAATTTCGATGAGAAACAAATCACATAGCTGTGACATGGAAAAACCTGTAACAAAATACAATGATTAGGTTTTTGAAAATACTAATCCTAAAATGAAACGCAATTCAGATATACCAAGTGAGAGAAACTATACATGACATCATCAGTCTACAGTCTACAAGATCCATTTTGGTGAATTTCTCTTCAAGGAACCGAAAAATATGATCATTCAATTCGGAATGACATCTTGAAACTTTTTGAAAAATTTGAAGGCAAAAGTTTGAAGGCAATTTTGTAAAAAAAAGGAAGGGGGTTGGTTTTTTGAAAATATCTCGGAAAATATTGAAGATATCCAAAAGATGAAAAAAGGTCCTGAAAGAGAAAGAAATTTCATAAAAAAAGTTTCACCTCATGGAACTTTACCACCTATATTCAGAATTTTAATTCAGAGTCGAAAATAGCGCTGATACGGACCCTTGAACAATAAAAACAAATATCAATATTAGGAAATAAAATAATTCACGTACCTTCAAGACACTTGAATGAATGAAAATCCATGGAAAAAAATGTTTTCCGTAATAATTTTATTACGTATGCTTTTGTTAACATTGATAATAGGGAATATGCAAGTGATTTAAATTTACTTGATTTTTTACCTCATATACTTTATTGTCTTGAAATTACACCTAAACCATTAGTTTATGATTTAGTTTGTATTCAACTCCATAAAACTTCAATCAAAAAGTGCATAATAAACGCGCGGAAATCAAATTTGCGAAACGCATCATCATATGTCGAAACGAAGAATGACGTCACACATTATGAAATTTATCTGTGTTGATATTCATACTGTGCTAGTCGTCTCTCATAAAAAATTTGTTTTTATTTATATATTTGTAGTGTTTTCCATTACATAGTGCGATTTTGGTCTAGTGACAATTGTAAATTATCAAGAGCAATGACTGGAAGTGGTTTTGTCAAAGCACAATCCGACAATACAACTGATAAGTAGTAATAGTTTATCAGATGATAGTTTTCCTTTTGTAATTTGGGTGAGGCAGGTATATACAAAACATTTGTGCATACAAAACTTACTTCTGATCAATTCACTTCACGTTAACTATCGAAATACAATGTACTCACATTGAAATGATCTTCACAACAATGTAAATGTGATATTGGAGATACTTCGCCTCTTCTCATAACCTTACACCATTGTTTACGTATTTTCGAATCTCTTGGAACAGAAAAAAATACTTTACTTGGTGTACTTATAATTGTGTTTTGGCATTCCGGTACTAGACAATACCTATAAAATGTTTTTTTTTAGCATTTTCCATTATCGTAATAGCGATTAAAACTGCAAATCCCTAACCTAATTAATAACTGTCAATAGTGTCAATGGCCATAACTATAGAACGGCTTGTTCATTGAAGACTGCTCTGGTTGATCGAGATCACTTTCACATATATTCATCTCTCTCTAACACTTGTACTGCATTTGTCTTACTCTTTTATAAAATATCAACTTCAAGCAAGTAGAGCAATCAGAGTGCGTCTCAACGAACGACACTGAAGAAGAACAACACTGATAGCGCCATGTGACGTCATCCACAGCGCGCGAAAATGGAGACGTTCAAATAGGTCAAATTCAATCGGTATTTTATATAAAAAAAATGTTATTGCTTAAAAACGCATTTGTGGATTAATTATTTTTCTTACTACCAAATATTATCATTAATTTGTTTTACACAACAAATGACACATGGTTGTTTTTATTATTCTTTGTGGTATTTAAAAAACGATGCACCCTGAAAATTAATTTTTTTATGACAAGTTGTTTATTAAATAAACGAAGAATATATAAATAATTTTTTTTTATATCAAAGAGCAATGGAAATTAGGATTTAAAAAAACAAATGATTCCTTAATAATAATATTTGGTAGCAAAAAAAATAGTTAATCAACAAATGCGTTTTCAAGCAATACATTTTTTTAAAGAAATGATTTTGTTCTCAAAGATCGTAATATTATAATTCCAAAAAGTAAAATTCAAATATATTATAAACAATGCATTTGTTTATAACAATTATTTAAGCAACCAGAGTAAGAAATTTGAAAAAAATTATTTGTATGTAACTTCAAATAATTGAAATACGAACAAATTGTAAAATTAGAAAAAAAAATCATGGCTTTACTTGCATTTTTCATTTTTTAATCTCTAAGATTGTTAATAACAAAGTGGAAATCAACAATTTTCAATTTTTTCAATAATGATCTTTTTTAAAGCCTTTCAAGAATGGCTCCAAGAAGTGAAACAAATTTGAGGTTTTTCATTTAACAATTATCAGGGTTTGTATGTAAATTTGAAACTTGTAAGAACTAGTTAATTAACAAAAGCATAATATGTAATGAAATAATTACGGGATTTTTTATTTTACATGGATTTTCGTTTATTCAAGTGTCTTAAAGGTGAGTGGTTTTTTTATTCCTTAATATTGGTATTTAATGGGTTCAAATTATTTTTATTGTTCAAGGGTCCGTATCAGTCAGCGCACGCGGGACTCGCATCACCCGCTTGTAGCGCTATTTTCGCCTCTAAATTAAAATTATAAATATTGGTGGTAGAGCTCAAGAGCTAAGAATTTCCTCCTCTTTCAGGATCTTATTTCAAATTTCAGATTACTTTGATAGTTTTAGAGATAGTTGCAAAAAAACAAACCCACCCCCCGCTTTTTTTACTAAATTGTTTATAAGTTTTGCAATTTTTGCCGGCGCACCTTCAAATTTTTCAAAAAGTTTCTAGAGGTCATTCCAAATCGATTGAGCTCTGGATCTAGACTAGACTAGTAAGTGAGAATTGAAAACCAATCCAAACTTAAACTGATTCAGTTTCAGAAAGGAAACAATTCTCACAGAATTCATAAAACTTTTAAGTGATTAATATGAAACTAATGGGGTGAAAAATGCAATTATAGTACAAATTGAAAGAATGATCATGGATGGGAAAATACAGAATAAGAAAATCTTTAGACAAAATCGAATCTTTCTTTAAAACAACAGACTTTCCGACGCAATTATTAATCGGGACAAATTGATTCATTTGCCATTCTTCAATGTAATAGATTTAACATTCTTCCATTTTTAGACTGTAGAAGGTTGAGGGTCTTCATCCCTGAAAAAAGGGGAGTCAGAAACAATTTTTTTTTCTGAATGGTGAAGGGTTGTATGATTGTACAAAGATAAAAATAACGAAAAAAAATTCTTTGAGTTTTAAATGAATTAAAAGGATATTTTCCCCCATTTTTGGGCATTTTCGTTCAGTTCCACCATCAAAACGAACGAATATTTTGGTGTTGTTTCATTTCAGTATCAAAGTCTATCATTCACTTAGTTAAACGACTTTCATATTTTTCTCCTAATATTTAATTTTTTTTTGAGAATAATTTCACAAAAATGTGTTGTTTTCACGAAATGGGTTTCCTTGCTTTATTTCATATGAAATAAGAAATCTCCAGCTTTATCAAAGTCAACTAATAAAGGTTTGGTTCAGACGTCGACCAGTGAAAACTAATTATTAATTACAATTCTGGATTCAGAAATAGAACTGAAATTCTTTTAAATGACACGCCCCTCAGGTTGCTCCTCCCACACGACTGGTGAGGAAAAGAGAGAGTATCATATAGCCAGTATGACATCTAGCACAGGGTCGGATCGGGAATGGGAAAAAATAAAACTCATTCGGGTCGATCGAAACTATGGAATATTATAACTTTTACAATTAATAGCTTTTTTCAACAACATGTGTTCATTACTTGAGGGAAAATACTCCATAACATTTTTATATTAGGAAAAACCATGTCAATGTTTGATAATTCGAAACGACAGCTACAAAACGGTGAACGAGTAATTATTGTCCGAGTACGTTCAAAATTAGAATGTAGGGGTTCTTTGGATCAGTGATTTTGACTTTTTTTGTCGAACTCATAAAATTCAAGATGGCGAGATTTGAGATCTGATTCTATTCAAAATTTGCATCTAGGAGTTTTTGGAATAGGAGATGAGTTTTTCAAAAATAAATAATTCAATATGGCATATTTCACGAATGATCTAAAGAAAATAACCGTTTTCAGTGCATTTGAATAAAATCTTGTCTTATAAACATTTTTCCATTCATATTTATCAGGAAATACACTCTCCACTTCGTCAGGGCTATTCAGCGAGAATTTCGGAGTTGTGTCATATTTTTACGCATATTCCTAAATAACTTGTTCTTGTGACTCCCATATCGGCAACTTCGTTCTACATTGGTTTCCGATATAACGGTTTATTTGGGCGGCGCGGCGTTTTTGATGTTCCTTTGAAGTTGAAAAGCTACAGCGGACTCTTCTTGAACGTTCCAATGGGGCAGCGCGACAAGATAAACAAATGACTTGATTCCAGGTGATTGTTAGGACTTTGTTTGTTTCTTTGGCGGCATTTATATCGAGAATAGTAAACATTCGAATTTATTCACTTCATTTTTTTATTTTCATTAATGTTTCTATGTTGGAGAAGAATAACAATTATTTTTATCAAATTCAAGGACAACTTGCGATTGAGTTTTAGATATATATGAGAAATGATTTCAATGTAAAAAGAATACACAGAGACGTTTGTGTCTGGGAATCAATAATGCTTCCAAAGCTGAAAGCATTTTATGTAAATTGCATTCTACCTGAAATATCGGACGGGCATTTCCCTAGAGGAATGAGAAATCGGAATATATGCTTCTTGTTGTTGAAGGTAGCGGAAGAAATGTAAAAAAATAGAGAAATAGCTAATTTGTTTTAATATTCAGGTATATTAAAATAAAACATCTAGCTAAAACATTGTTTAATTTATTTTTAGCAGTTGTATTAATTCACATCGGTTGAATTGAATGTTTCACGGGAGTCTTATATTGTTTCACCCTTTATATGGAATAAGACGTATGTACCTAAAGTATGGACCTTTCCTGTAAAAAAATTATTTAAATCTAGAAAATAGTTTTCAAGAAAATCACGATCAGATCTTATTGGTGACTATTTTCAATAATTAACTTGAAAGTCAAAATCTGAAAACTGATGATTTTTAAATTTTTTATTCATGATTCCACATCTGATTTCATATTTTCGAATCAATTCAAATTAATGCATTCATTTACACCTAAATAGTAATTTTGAACAGAATACGACCATAACTTACAAAATAAACGGAATCCATCTTGGAGTTGCCATTTTGAATTATTGAAATTTGATGAAAAATTCATCATCACCAACGCCAAAATACCATTCTTATATAGAATTCAACCATAAATCACAAAACTCGTCTGCCATCTTGAATTCCTGAATTTTGACAAAAAATCATTGTCTTCGAACCCAGAAACAACTATACATAGGTTATAATCTTAGAACCCGCCCAGAAATTACAAAACTTTTCCAACATTTTGAATTTACGAATTTTAACAGAAATCATCAGCATCTCTTAACCCAAAAACCGATTTTGAATCGAATCGGACATATAATCACAAAACTCGTCCGCCATCTTGGAACCGCCATCTCAAATTCATCAATTTTGACAAGATTCATAATCTCTGAGCTAGAAAAACCCACAGACAAATTTTGAATCGAATCGGACCATAATCACAAATCTCGTCCGCCATTTTGAAATTATTAAATTTAACGAAATATTCATAATCTACGACCCCGAAAACCTACACCTACTCATTTTGTATCGAATCAGAAACCAAATCACAAATCTCGCTTTTTTGTATTTTCTTTAAAGACATGTATAATGGAGACCCACCTTTGCTACTGGAGTTATGAACAGTGAACACCTAGGTATCAAATATCAAATCATTCGGACGTCTGCAAGTGTAAATTTTGTTCATCGATTCCATTACATACCTACATATATGGCATACATGTATCCCATAAAAGTAATTTTGGTCCAATACATTTTTTTTTAAATAATAGAATAGACTGTCTACGTCAGCGTTGTATATTTATTTTGTGCTGCATGCATGTTTTATTTGACATTACCTTTCATCTGATTTTTCAGACGTCATTATCTATTTCTTCTTGCGGTATATTTCATATTAAAATTCACATTCAAACCATTTCCGAGATAGTTCAAACAGATTTTGCTGAAATATTTTTTCAATTCTTGATACATTATATGTGACTGGATTCCATTATATTTATTCAATTGGAATTATCGTGCAAACTTTCAGATAACCACTAAAACAAATAGGTTTCAATCTAAATTTGTAATTCGGGAGAACACGCACTGCCATCTGACGATATACGTTTCTTATTTAGGAGGCTAAAGAATCTTAAACTCCCAACCTCTCAATCAATACTTGTATATCTCGAAACGAAAAATATTCAAAATATTCACCAGTTACTACGAAGATGATTTTGTTAACACATTTCGATCCTATTGTCAAAATAAAGTCAAGTAAGTATCTGAAAGTGTATATAAATAAATCATAAAAGAGAGCACCCAGTACGTTCTCTTGAAATGTTTTGGAAATTAATAACAAGCATGAGTTTTTGGAAGTATTTGCCGATTGTAGATATTAATTCCACATTTGTTCGGGATGTTTGAATTATTGCCTACATAAACTATCTCACCTGTTTAAATAATGAAATAGTTATGAAGATCTAATGCGAAACATAAAAAAATATCCTACGCAAATATGATCTGGAATCTTTCCTAAAACATCAATAAACAAGCCAGGTCCAGGATTCTTTGAACAATCTCAACATGTTTTCTGCGTATATACATATAGTACGATGACGATGAAGTGAATTCTTCGAAAGTACTGCATCGATAAATCCCCATTGACGTCTAATAAATTGTACACCACAACAATAAAAAATATTTGACATGTATCTGAAATGCTATACTGGGTGATAATAAAATTTTCCATTTCAACATGTTAGACTTAGTTTTACCATAACGAAGACTTTACTGTCACTGAATGGTAATGATATACAAGGTGTTTAATTAGAAATAATGTATTCTGAGTAACTTTCTCAGGCAAACGAAATAACTTCATTTTCGAACATACAAACAGGGTGTTTCTTAAATACGTATAGAAAATTCAGGAGCATGTTGCTGACGTGAAAATAAGTAGCCATAATAGCACCATGAAGTCCGATGGTAATCCATAGGACATCCTCTCAGGACATTCGGGACATCCTTAGGATGTACAAAATTGGTACCGCGGACGTCCATTGGACATCCGTGGGAAGCACCAATGTCTCGACTTCTCACCAAAATTGGACGTTCTATAAGGATATCCAATGGACATCCACCTTGGATGTTAATCGGACGTCCCCGAATTACATCAATCGAAAGTACATCTTGGACGTCCTTAGGACGTGCAATATTGGTACGTCCTTAGGACGTGCAGTATTGGTACCGCGGACGTCCATTGGACATCCGTGGGACGTACCAATGTTTCGACTTCTCACCAAAATTGGACGATCTATGAGGATATTCAATCGACATTCACCTGGGATGTTCATTGGACGTCACCGAATTACATCAATCGAAAGTACATCTGGGACGTCCTTAGGATGTGCAGAATTATCACATGTGTTTGTTCCTACATCTCTTTCAGGACTAAGATTATGATATTGTTGTGGATTACTGGAGATAACAATTTGGATGGAACCAGATTTACTTACTAGGTAAGCTCAGCACTTTCCCAGAGTCATTCAATTCGGTTTTGTACATGTTTAAAGGATACACACAACTCTACTTGTCTTACGGAAACATCTTTTTCAAAACAGTGTTGAATAGGTTAGTAATAACTATTGAATAGTATAACAAAACTTTTATTTTCATTTAAAGATATAACTACACTGAATGAACACCAAATAACTTACAGAACGGTCACTAAACTAATTAATCACAAAAGACGATAGAAAAGCCGCCATAGCTGGTAAATACTCAACAATTGTCTGTCAATTCGTCAACACTTCACTTGAACACAGAACACAGAACACAAAACACAGAAATCAACTTTATGCACAGAATCCATACAATCCGTATACGAACTAGAGAGACAAACATAAATTTTTTATTTTCATTGTTGTGAAACAGTGAATCTTATTGGCATAAGCACAAACTCGAGAATATGGCCCCTGATTACCTCAATGATAGTGAAAAGGGTTTTATTTCAGATGGGTTGTTTTCGCTGTAATGTTTAGCCCTATTGTAAATATGCGATCCATTTTATACCTCTTCTGTAAAACCACTATCTGGGATGTATTCTTTGGATGGATGCACCTAGGAAACATTCCGAAAAATGTTCAATCCAGGACATCCCAAGAAAGTCCTCGCTGGGACATTTTCTGAAATTCACTGATTGGGATGACGTCCGATGTACATCCATCAAGGACGTTCCAGAATGTACCCGTACCAGGACCACCATAGGAAGTCCTTTCGAAGACATGCCAAATACATGCCAACCAGGACATCCAATGGATATCCTAGAAAATTCTACAAAATATATCCGAACCAGGACATCCCAAGGAAGTCCTCGCAGGGAGATATTCTAAGATTAACCAATTGGGACGTCCAATATTCATTCATGCGGGATGTTCCTAAATGTCCCGTACCAGGACAACCATAGAACGTCCTTCCAAAGACATGCCAGAATACTTACTAACAAGGACGTCCGATGGATGTCCTAGTAAACATTACAAAATATATCCGAACCAGGATATCCCAAAGACGTCCTCGCAGAGACGTTTTATACGATGTACCGATTGGGACATCCATAGGAAGTCCTTTGGGGAAATTCATGAAAATGCACTGAATCGGACGTCCCATGGACAATGATTTTAAGTCCCGGACATTCGGACATGATTTGTACCAAATAGGGACGTCCCTGGGACATAGTGTGCTATTAGGGAGAAAAGTTCCTATAGACACATGTCCGCAAGTCATTCGTTTCCTACATACACAGTGTTGAATTCGAATAAATTCCAAAATATGTTTATATTTGATTAAAGTTTGGTATCTCGGAGTAATTTTCGATGATAAAATCAAATATATTCGTTTTTCTCTTTCGTGTGGGCGGCGTCATCATGTCTTTTCAGTCATTCGAAATATAATTTTTTAGGGGGGAAAAATCGATTTTTCGAACATTTTTGTGTAAAAAAATATATATTCCAGTTAGAGGTCGCTGCGAGCAACTGTTTTCGAATTATTGGAATTTGAAATAACCGATGCAAGTGATTTGGAATGACAAGAGATTTTTGAATTCAAAATTAATTTAAGTAGTTAAGGACATTATTATTTAGTTTAATAACAGTAATTAAGACCAATTTAATAATAAAACAGCAAGAATAACTTTTTGTCTACATTTAAGTTTTGCTTGTAGAAGACCATTGAACGAAAAATAACCTGGTAGAGTAACGTACAAAAAAGTTATGACATTTCGAATGACTGAAAAGAGGTGTAGGTGGCACCACCCCCACGGAACAGACCAAATTTTCATTGAAAAATACTCCCAAATATCAAACTTCCTCCGAATATCACAATCATCTTGGAATTGATTCACAAAAAACAATAACTAGAATTGAACTTTGACACTTAGGATCTCAGAAATGAATAACTTGTAGACATGAACTTTTCTTCATATTTTGACGTCAGCAATATGCCCCCAAATTTGTTACACGTACTCTGGAAATTCCCTGTTTATATCAGAATTTCTAGTGGTCATGTTTTTGACAGAAAAATTTTAGATAAATTTTAATTTCGAAAACGATTGGCAACATCGCATTGTTGAAAATATTTTAGATTAGTTGAGAAAAATATCTGAATATAAGTTAATACACATACAAAGGACCACGCACGAATACATATCTGTACCTCAGAGGCAAACTATGTTTAGTAAAAAATTTGCGGTGTACAAGACATATCTTCTAAATCAGATTCACTATTACATTTCTCTAATGATACCAGAGATGAGAATGTTCAGAACAAATAACTCACAAACCGTCTATATCTACAAATACAGTGACAAGTAAATTTACAAATTGTCAAATTTGACGCAACGATTGAGTAATATTATTCCATCGAACTGTCATTATTATTCAATTCTATATGGTAATGCATGGCATTACTTGATAAAAATCGCATATTTAACAGATTTATTAATCAATAGTTGTGGATAATAGTAGATTATACCACGAGTCAATAATGATAGCTATTATTCTCGAGGAATTTTTACGAACCGAGCCGCGTTAGCGGCGAGGGAGTAACATTCCGAGAGAATAATAGCCATTATTGCGAGTAGTATACTCTACTTTATTTACGACAAATTTATTTATTTTAGATTTTTAATGAACAACTTTATTTGTCAATAACATTTAAATTAGTGATAGTACAATTAATAAACTGAATTGGTAGTGAATTATGATTAACTTTGGAAGAGTTTTCAACACGAATATTTGGAATTTCGGTTGCTGTAAAAGAAGAAGTTGCTTCATTACTATTTATCTGTTTGGCAATAGTATCTGCTGTAGTTGTTTTGTTTCTCATAGACTGATCAATGTATCCTTCAGCTACTTGGGTAGATTTCCAGCCCCCATGACGCTTCAATCCAGTTATATCGCCTCCTCCATCAATGTACAGAGTGACAGATGATCTGCGATAACAATGGCCGGTATAACTTTGAGGTTTAAATATTTGGCAATTTGTCTACCAATGTCTGCAAATTTGTTTTTTCCTATACGTTGTATTGTACATTTCGATTTTTGATAATTTAGAAAGAATGAATTGGTTTCTACATGTGACGGACGGAGGTCGATGTACTTCTTTACAATATTGTAAAACGTACTGTTTATGGTGAATTTTCGTACAATTTTAGTTTTAGTCTTGGGTATTGTTATCAATAACTCTGTTTGGAAATCCTTCACGTCTTTTATCTTCATTTCATAAAGCTCGTTTGAGCGGCATGCGCCCATAATTCCAATAACTAATATAACCTGAATCAAATAAGAACATGAGTTTTTGAATAGATCAGATTAAATATGAACATTTACCTTATGCAAAAGAAAAATTTCATCAGGAGCTCTGTCAATAAATTTCCTAATTTCTTCCGGGGTCAGAGTGGAAGATTTCTTTGCTTGAAATCCTTCAGATTTTCTTTTTAAAAACGCTCGTAGTTTCTTATATTTTTCCAAATCAACGTCATGGTTTATCTTCAACACCGATTTAATCATTGAATAGAATGACCATAATGAAGATGGCTTGTATTTTGCACCCAATTCAGCGAAATAGGCCAGCAGAACATTTTCGGAATAAGAGTTTGCCTTGTTTCGAAGACGCCATTCGTTGAACGATGCGTACGTTTTATTATAAATGGATTTCGATGTTTCTGGTATTAAGGTAGATGTTGTTGCTGCAGCTAATTGTACAATTTCTGGTGGTGTACAAATGAAAGATTCTTCATTTTCATTCATTTTAATACAAATACACAAACACTACGCGTTTGACACTGACACTTTTGAGTTTGGTTATATTGTTTCCATGGTATTATTTAATTCGAGAAATTTTGTGATAGGAGTACAAGAGGGAATAAAGACTAATAATCCCTCGCCATTATTCCCTAATGGATTAATATATGGCATTATACTTCAAAACCCACAAGTATAATACTTATATTATATATTAGTCGTAAATAAATACATTTTCATCATAAAATTGTCCAATTTCTACTAACAAAACAGTTTCTTTCTCTGTCTCAGAAGCGACACATAGAAAATCTTTTGAACTCACTAATTTTTCTAATGACTAATTCCACTATAACATAATGAAATATCAGCCAATTTGACCAAGAGCCAATTTCCCATATGTTTTCGTGCGGGGTCCTTTACCAATTCATGATGAACTTTAATTAAAAAATATTTTATTGGCATTTTTCAGATTTCCTTTGTTTATTCTCCATACAATTTGCTTTTCTAATTCCATACATGGAATGAAAACACAGGTATAGTCATTCCAGTATTTTTTCAATTCATTTCCTGAATATTTACCTTTTATTCGACACAAAAGCGAATTCAATATCCTGTTGGCTTCACTCAGAGTTGTTTTAATTTACAAATAGGTGGCGAATGCTATATCCGGAAAGATTCATTTGTGAGAAAAGTTCTTTGGATACGAAAAGTTATATGGATATGACAAAAGTGTGAATTAATTTCGTGTATTGAATTTCGTGGGGAAGTTTATTCATTTGTGAGAAAAGTTATTAGGTAATGTGGTTACGACAAAAGTGTGAATTCATTTGGCATATTGGATTTCGTGATGAGGTTTTCATTTGTTCTTTCACTTGACGAATTGTACAGAAACAGAGAAAACCAATAAATAATGTACTACTCTATTTGGGGTGAGAGTAGGTTTTTCAGCACCTCTCAATAACTACTTTAACTCCCATTTCCTCACAAATCCATCAAGAATATAACTCACTCATATTTAGTCACAATAATGATTTGTGTGATATCAAATAGAAACCTACGAAAGCGTAGAAGGGCCACAAAGATTTAAAAAAATATAACTCCGACTTCACAACTCGGAATTAGCCTAATTTCGACGTTGACTTTGCAACCCGGAATTAGTATCATTCTGACTTTACAGTTCGGAATTAGTATAATTCTGACTTTAAAACTCGGAATTGGTATAACTCCGACTTCACAACTCAGAATTAGCCTGATTCTCACTCTCGGAATAGTATGATTCTCACTTTACAACTCGAAATTAGTATAGTTCTGACCTTACAACTCGTAATTAGTATAATTCCGACTCCACAAATCAAAATTAGCATAATTCTGAATTCGTAATTCGGAATCAGTATAATTCTGACATCATAATTTGGAATTAGTTTAATCATTGCAATTCCACGAGTTGGCATTGAAGTTATAGTGAAAATGTAAATTCAATCAATCAATCAATCAAAATATGCTTTTTCTACAAACGTCAAAAAATGACAAGGTTCGCGCATTGACAACAGTACGCGAAGTGGCACTTTTTTTCATTTTCATTCGTTACCATGACACCGTGCGCGATGTAATGTGCGAAATATATTTCGCACACTGCATGTAAACTATATGGGATTTTCGTATTCTAACCTATATGGTCCTCAACTCCTCAATCAAGCAAAAAACAAGAAATCGTTCATTTATTAATGTAGAACAATAATTAAGGCTTTCAAATTGTGAGAGATATTTTTCTGGCTTTATTTGCTCACCACTCTTTAAATTGCTGATATGCATTTTCATACTGCCGCCTCGATTTCTCCGGTAAAAGGTTGGAAATTACGGAATTGGCCGCATCTATCAAGTTAGGTGGGGTACTGCTTAGTTCATCGTCGCTCGAAATTTCCATTCTTTTACAATAATAAATATCACGCACGAAATTGACGCGTATAAAAAGTCACTCCAAAATAATTATCAAGAACTGTCACTTTGAAATAATTGTCAACAAATGCCATTTTATTTCCATAGTTACAGTAATTACTTGATTTGGAAAAATTATTTAAGCCAGTTCAATACTATTTTTCATAGTTATTACTTATTTTAGAACAATATTTTTGACGTTTGTAGAAAAAATTTTGTTTGCATCTCATGCGCGAAATACTTTGGTAATCTCGACTTTTTTTTTAACTCGGCTGCGCCTCGTTAAAAAAAAATCAGTTCTCGATCACCAAAGTAGCATTTCGCGCACTAGATACAAAAATAACTATTATTATCAAAGAATAATTTCTTATTGACAAAGCGTGTACCTATGTGTAAGTGTAAATTAAATTAATAACATTTTACAAATAAATGTATAAAAAGAGCCCCAAATGTAAATTTAAATTGAAGTCAAAACAATCAGTGAAATATTGAAATTTGCATACATATATGTAAATAATAATGATAATAATTGTTTTTATGTTAATAGTCATACATTTTTTTGAACATGAACAATAAAAATGCAAAAATAAAAAAATATGAAGATTCAAAAATCTAAAATTTAAAAAATGAAAAATTTAAAAATTTAAAAAATATTAAAAAATCTCCAAAGTTCAAGAATCCAAAATTTGAAAAATAAAAAAAATTAAAAATTATAAGATTTAAAAATATAACAGAAAATAAAAGGGTAAATGGTATCATTGTATATACTTTTGGTTCATTCATCATAAGTATACAGTGTGTCCCACTTACCATGCTCACCATGGGTATCTTTTTAATGGTGAGAGATGCGAGGTCGGTTAAATGACACCAAATGTGGAGTTTATCAAGGCCAACTATAATGTGAAAAAATAATTTGATAAAATCTATTCGTTTTTGTTTTATACGCAAAAAACAGATTTTGATCATTTTCATGTCTCCTCCGTAACTTCTTTATTTATGAAAATATTCGAATAGAAATTTCACATTCTTATAGCAGTTTTTCAATGAGATTTCGAGAAAAATGTGAAATTCATATCAACTCTTGTAGAAATTGAGATATCAGTACCAACTTTCATTTTTAAAATATAGGTCATAGCTCACTATAACTTAGTTATGAATAACTTTTTTTTCTCTTACAGATGATATGTCACAGTAATAGGTTTTTGCTGATTCATTTATACAAAAACAAAAACTATTTTGAAGTAGCCATCTTGAATTTATAAATTTTAACAAAAAAGTCATGATCTCCGACTTCAAGAACAGAGTTGAACACGTGTATTTTCATTTTTTTTTGGGGACGGGAACACGAAAAGTTGCTGCAACCAGAAACACAACACGTTTTATTGATGAAAAGCTTTTGTTCTGTTGTTAAAATGTTGAAAAACATTGAGTTGATGTTTTTTTTTTCTGTTTTGTTGGTTTGACGTGGACCCGGCATGAGAGTTGAAAAAGTGTTTTTCCCTATTTTTTTCAATGGAATTGCATCAACTGATAAAATCTGTCAGATTAGCATAATGGAACAATTCACACTTTCGCTATAATTGCAATGGAATCGCCATGATTACACTAATTCCTGGTTGTAATGTCGGAATTATAATAAGTCCGAGTATTAAAGTCGAAATTATACTAATTCCGAGTTGCTAGGACGGAATTAGGCTAATTCCGAGTTGTAAAGTCGAAATTGCATTTTTTAATTCTTTGTGGCACTTCAAAGATTTCGTAAAAACATGGAGTGTACAACCATATTTTTCGAATCTCTCCGGTTTTATCCGATTATGTCCATCGTGGTAGCCGTATCCTAGCAGTCTAGGTATCAACCGTTTCTAGTTTTTTGTTTGATTTTTTCGGGTAGCCACAAAAATCAATGCAATGGCCTTCATCAACTTATACTTGTACCTAACAAAAATTTGGCAAGATGAGTATAATAAAAAAAACACGAAAACGGGCTAATATAAAGGTCATGGATTGAATAGAATGCTAAGGAATTGTGAATAATCGATATGGCTACCGTCTTCAGAGATCAGTTGGTGGAAAAACAATTATTGCCAAAAGTGCCTCCGAGAAACTTGGTTTTTTGTTGCTCACCAAGACCGATGTTACTTCATGTCAACCGATTCTGATTCATAAGGTACAGGTCTGACCTGTCCTGGAATACTGTTTCCATATATGGAGTGCAGCCTCTGAGCACACACTGAAAATTTCAGATTCTCTTCAAAAAGAGCCATTCGTCTTGTTGGTGATCCTTCGCTTACAAGATCGTTGACTCCTCTGGAACATCGTATAAAAGTTATCGTTCTGTCTACGTTTTCAAGATATTTCCACATACGATTCTCTTCAGTATTATCATTCATCGTTCCACCTTTGGCGGTATCATCGAGACTGATCAGTCGATGTCAGTCTTCACATCCATTTCTCGTCAATTTGGAGTCATACCGAATATCTTCCAACTAATGGAGAAGCTTCTGAATTCTCTTCTTCGGGAAGTGTTCCAGGAGCCTGTAGAAATTCGGCAATTCCCACCTACTTTTTCTCGGCTCTCACGGTATTTCTCCTATCCTTTTCATGGGAACAAGAACAGAAGAAGTTTTGTTTCAAAAAGTTTGAACTTATATGTGAATTGCTCAATAAATTCGTTTTTTGTGTCTTTGTCAATTTCTTGTACCAAATATTACCGACGAGAATGTTGAAAAAATAAAACAATTTCATGACTTTCTCACTGAATTCGAGTGATCAGCCAAGCAATACTGAATTAAATTTACATAAACGCAGTTGCGCAAATCGGCTATAATTTAAGTTGTCCTACTATCGAAAAATCAACATCCATGAGATATTTGGTAGTACTCATTGACCAACCACTACTTGAGATAGAATGAAAAAGTAAAATGTCATAAAAAAGAATAAGACTTCTCATGCATAAATTCTACAACATCCGAGACATACTCTCAAGACAAAAATTGCCCACAGTCTGCAATTCTTTAGCAGAATCAATATTTCGATATTGTAATTGTAGTATGGGGTGGTACTTGCAACAATAAGTTGTTTCGCTGAAAATTAATTGGCGATTCTCAACAGAAACGCTCTAAGAAGGAAAATATTGAATTTAAAATGTCTGTACAGCTACCAGCGTTCAAACAAATATTAACAGATATAAAAATGACGCACCCACAAGATTATCAGAAAACTCAAATATCCATATGCAATTACCAATTTACAGAAAGAGTCATACGCAGAGATTTATTTCTTTGGTCAGAATCTATTCAACATGAATAATAATAATATATTAAATTCAAATCTGCCGTGAAACAACATTCAATCGGGATTCCAGTAATTACTATAATATTGAAAAAATAATCAGTTGTAGTTGTTAACTCTGCATCCCGTCTCCCTCTCTATGAAATGTATTACTTATTCATTTTATATAGTCAGGACTGACCATTAAATGTCAATTAAATATTTATTGAGTATTCATTATTTTTCATTGGATGAATAAATGAGCAAAATTTAGACATTCATATGCCTAGGTGTCATTTACCCATTCAAGATGAATTGTATAATTTTTTTTGATATGTATTGTTTTACTTCAGAATTGAATGATTGATTGAAAAAAATGTGACTCTCGAATCGACTGTTTGAGAAATCCTCCCCAACGTTTGATTATTTATATGATAATGTATGCAAACATTTTATTTCATCTACAAAAGCTGACCATGGAGCTTTCCTTCAAATTTGAATGTAATGTAGTAGGTATCTCGTGCTGAAACGTCTGGAAATGAAAATTCCAATAAACGCCAACCACTGAGCGGGAAAAAATCGACTACACTTTAAACAATGGCCACTAGAGCCATATCACATAAGACATACTTTCTGAAATAAAACAACACCAAACAAGTTCACATTATCTCTATTTCTGATTATTTTTTGTAGTGATTTCTTCTTTCAAGTTTATGTCAAGGTTTGTAATTGTTAGTTCGATAGAACTGAACTCCACTGTACCCAGAGACAATCTGCTTATGTATGATCTTGGTAGGAACTGCGATACCAGTTGCTTTCGGCAAGTTCTAGATGCTGTTAGCACCTTGTATCGATGTCTACTTCGATCTCACAGCAACAGCAGTTCCAGGAATAGCAGGATGCCCCAGTTTTCGAGATTATTTCAGTGGTACTATGGCAACACTCGTGACTCCTTCTTTTTTGCATAAGTAGTCATGGTGCTTGACATACACCACTGGAGTACAGTTCAACAATCAACGGACATGGATGAAAGGTGAGTCTGAGTTTTTTTCATAGAGCTTCTGATTTTGCAACTGTGGTTGACCGACCGACGTGAAGCGGAGTTCGAATAAGCAGTCGAGTGCGAAAAAGTACCTTTCTGCATGAGTTAAGATCAAAATTTTTGCTACAAGTATAAGAAATTTCATTAAAACTTTTCTAAAATATTTGAATTCATGCATATAGGATCGGGAGTACCTACCTACCTACGATATTTTATATCTACTTGTTATTGATAATGTTCATTGTAGATAAACAGTTCGACGCGTTGTGTGAGTTTTTTGCGGAAGCCAGCCTATTTGTTGCAGTAAGCTGGTTCTTTGAAGAAGACTGCTCAAATACTGGCAAACCATTTTTTGAAGTAGACAAATGAGCAAAAAGGACATCAAATCATCTCTGATAGGTACATATATGTTGCATGTAGACAAGACTCTCTAAAATGCACTCGGATTTGGGAATTTTTTTTAGACATTTCACTTTTCCGATTGACGGAGTCTTCTAAGAATACCTCAACAACTGAAATCGATTTCCTTCCTCTTAAACGTTTGATATCTGTTATACCTGTACTATAATCAGCAAGTGAAATGAGCGAGGAACGCCTTATGTTGGGCCCAGTGTAAAGCTCAGCATTTTGAATGTGCAGTTAGACTGCGATTTCGAAGGGTATCTTTCCTACAGTATTGATTCCTATAATAAATTTTCCATTTTTGTAATACAGAAGAAAAAATCTACGTTGTGGACGTAAATATGCTTACTTTCTGTATACGCTCAAAAAGGGCCCATTATTTGCGATTTCAGATATCACGAAGAATCTAGAGCAATGATTTTTGTAGTCCTTGATATTGACAACATTTTGGTTTTGTTTTGTGGTATATGTCCTCGATGGTGATTACCATCAGCTCTTCTCGTGTGCAGACACCAGCTAATCCAAAAAATTGCTTGCAACTGAATCATGAGGTATATTTCTTCGGGTGCTTCATTCGCTAATTATGTGTGAAACTATCACTTTTTTATCAACAGTAAAAACACAAGAGCTTTTTTTTATCGGATAAATTTCTTTTTGTAATTTTACGAGAAAAACTGACATGACAAAATCGCTCTACCTTCGGTCTCGCGATTTTGTCAAATGTCAGTTTTTCGAGCAAAATTACTGATGGAAAAATTTTGAGTTAAAAAGAAATTTATCCTTAAAAGAAAAGCTCGAGTGTTTTTTGGCAAGATAAATTAACCACCGAATATATGAATGAACAACAACAATAATTATCTTTATTGATACAATTAAATTATTTAAATGAACAGTTATTAAATACACAATTGTTATAAATTGTTTAGTTTGGTGTACTGATTTCAAAATTTTCTTTGTCTACATTCATGCAAAAAGCAAAACTTTATTGAACTATATTCAGTAGAAAAAGAAGTTCTTTATTGCACTCATCTGTCATTCCACTTCAACGTGCTGTCATCATGACAAACATAAACGTTTAAACCTACTACATATTTAGCAGATATTCTGTGAGATTGGCAATAGGTACTTCACTACGAACTATTCATATTGAAAATTGCACCAATTGTTCATTCACTTTCAACATTGAGGGTAAAAATAAAGTTTGAGTTCAATTGTTCGTAACGTATTAGTTCCTGTTTCAATGCAAATCGATATTAATAATAAAGTATTCAAGTTGCGCTTTTCATTTTCCTACACCTAGTGCCGCACCTCAATAAATCTTTTTTTGCTTTTTGCATGAACGTAGAAAAAATGTTGTATGCAACTCGTGCCAAAATTGTTTATTGCACTCGACGTGTTGTCCAACTCGGCTTAACGGTCTCGTCGGACAATTTCACGTCGAGTGCAATAAACATTCACTTTTTGCACTTGTTGCATAAATAACTATTTCTGGTATTCACACATGTAGAATATTCATTTTGATTTTTCTCACTCGAGGCTCGTAAGGAACTAATAAGATTTTCGTGATGTTCAGGAACAATTTGGAGGTATGGTTTAATAGAAGATGATGATGAGTGTCCCGTTATCTTTATAAGTTGGTCACTTACTCCTGCTTTGGCTAACTGGGAAACTGTACTAGCACGGTTCGAATGATTGGTAATTTTATTATTTGTGATGTCGAGTCCAATTTTAGTTGCAGAATATTTGGTCCAAGTAGAAATCGTATTAATACCCAGTGGAACATTTTTGTACCAACCTTTGGAATTTTTATTTTTCCAAAAGGGATTTGGAGTTAAAAAAAGTCGTTCAGATGTTATGATTTCATTTCTTTTTTGTAACAGTAATTTTAACAATGCAACGGGACAAATATCTTCATCCATTTCATTTTTTGTTACCCATTAGCTGTCTGCCAATTTTTTCGACCCACCCTGTGTCATCTTTGAAAATATTATATTGTATTCAAATCTTCTTGTTGAAGTTCCATCTTGATTTTTTCTTCTTTAAAATGGTAAATTTTACAGTTTGCAACCTCTCCCCCTCTCCAAGCTAATTCATAAGAAGCTATATGAAAGAATCTTTTCTGTAATCCCTCTGGGTTGTCTATATTCCACAATTTTGCCATTTTTCTTGTTCAATGCTACAGAACTTACTTTTCTTTTCTCTGGAATAACTTGTAATTCTTTCCGTTTACTACTTCTCGCATCACGAGCTTCTTCAAAAGTTATGTCGGCAAAAGGATCAAATTTAATATTGTATTCCTTGAAATATCTATCTTGAATCATCTTCGCAGTTGAATTCCAAATTGATTTAACTGTATATTCTTTATAATCTTCTCCATTCCTCTTTTTCATATTATAGGCCCAATCCTTTAATATATCTGCTACTTCTTGTAACGGAGTTATTTTCGACAGTTCGTAATTTCGTACTTGAAAAAACTCCATAAATTGTCTCCATATTGACGCTTTAGTATTTTTTGTTGATTGCGGGATTGCTTTTTCTATATTTTTTGTTATTTGTTGAGTCGAAGCTTCCCCAAAACGACTCATGCTGTAATGTTTCAGTATCAACTATCAACAATACTTAAATAACTGACAGGGCAGATATTAAAGTGACGTAAGCATGCTATATGTAGACGCTAAAGAGGAACAAGCGTTTTTATCGGTGATAAAAAACGATGCACCTTTTTTATCGCTGTTAAAATGACAATACAGTCATCTTTAAATGAAACATTTTATACAGCAGTTAATTTATCGCTGTATCTTTCTACAATATGCGTGTATTGCTTTTCAAACCTTTCTTTAAACTTAATTCCTGGTAGGACATGAATAGTCCATTGTGGCAATTTATCTAAATCGAAAGTTCGATAAGTATTGCTTGTCAACTTGTCTTACAGCTTTTTCATTCTTCTGCAGCAATCAAGCTAATACTTCAGTATTTTGTCATCAACCAATTATGATTTGCAAAAAAATTATGTTCCCGCTCACTAGTGTGGAAAAATATTTCCAGCACTAGTGCGTTGTAATAATATTTCCCAAACTTAATTGCGGTCGGGGGTTCTAGCCTTCGAGAGAAATAGGCTGGTGCAAAAACGAATTTAAACGCTTAAAGTAAGAAAAAAAGTAACAGACAAGGACCAGGTGGAAAATCTTGTTGAGGTCCAATTTTGTGTAATAAACAAAATTAAACACGAAAACACTCAAAATGGTGAAATGGGGATGTAGTTCAGGGGTTGAAAACGGTTTTTTGCGATTTGCGGCGAAACGTGACCTCTTAGCGGAAAATTTTCTGTGGCAAAGTTGTAGATAATGAAAAAATAAAACTTTTTGTCCAAACACTTTTTGACATAACATCAAATTAACTGCCAGAATGGCAAAAGACCGATTTTTCAGTTTTTAATTTTCTTCTAGCGTATAAATGATTCAATTTACATGAAAATTTGTAAACATATGTCTTTTTGTTGTAGAATGATCATGTGTTTTTCGCAATTCAGACTGGTTTTCGAGTTATGTACATTTTTCGAAAAAAATACCTTTATCTTCTAAGAACAATTATTCAGGTGTTTTTTTTATTTCGAAGGTCTATAAGTGACCATTTCAATTGTTGAAATATCTACTCAAAATTGGTTTGTGTAATTTAGTCGTTGAACCACCTGAAATGGAGAAAAACCGACAATAGTTCGCTCTATAAAAATAAAAAAAATTATATTAATAAATTAATCATGTAGTGTTATCATAAATTAAAATATTTCAATTCAATGAATTCAATATAAACTACTTTTTGTTATAGAAATAAGTTTTAACGTCCTTCTCCTATTATGACTGATGTTTGTTTTTTTGGGTTTGAGGACTTGAATTAAAGAAAACTCAATTTTTTTGCAGCCAACGTTTCGTAAGTTTATTCTGACATCTTCAGGGCACTGTAAGATGTAAAAAAAGGTAGATGTTTTTAAATTTATAAACTTTAGAACATTTAAATATGATTTTTTTTCCAGAAACAATCACTGAACTATTATTAGTCAACAGATAAACCTTAAGAAGAAGAAATTGGTATATTTTACTTACGAAATGATGAGTCTTCCGCGTAATACGTATATCAATATCCTACGACCATATTAGGTCTGAATCATGTGTAACAGACAGAATAGTTCCATGTAAAAACGGGTTACAAACAAACAATACATAACACCAGACACGTTAAAATTCGAATAAAATACCACCTTACTTGGGTGCATGCCAAAATCGAAATGATAAAAGAGCAAAATGTACAAATGAAAAAGCAGCAGAGAAAGAAAAAAAGTTAATATATAAAAACTAAACACGAAACCCAATGCATATTACCAAGATATAAAGTATCAGTGTTTGGTTCTTATTCTCGCTATTAGATTGAAATAGGCACTGTTCAAGTTCTCCAGGTCTTTTCTAAAGTTGACCGTATTGTATTTCCTTATATTAATCATTTCAGAGAAATTTCTTTTAGACAGAGAAGATTCATACCCCAATATTTTTTTGTTGGCCAGTTCAAAGTGATGGTCGGTTTTAATACAATGTTCAACCAATGAAGTAGTTTTCAAAGTTAATTTATTTTTCATATCTCTTTCAAATCTCTTTCATGTTCTAAATCATATTTAAATGTTCTAAAGTTTATAAATTTAAAAACATCAACCTTTTTTTATATCTTCTGAAGATGTCAGAATAAACTGACGAAACGTTGACTGTAAAGAAATAGAGTTTTCGTCAATTGAAGACCTCAAACCAAAAAAAAAACAAACATCAATTATTGAAAATATTGAGAAAATCATGATTCAGAGAGACATTTCTCTCAATTTTAAGCGGTTTAACTATGAATGAACCCCCAAGTCACATAGACCAGTTGAAAGTTGACATCTCAAAGATTGAAATGTTCACTTATAGACCTTCAAAGTACAAAAAAATATCAAGACAATTAATTGCTCTTGGAAGATAAAGGTATTGTTTTCGAAAAATGTGAATAACTCGAAAACTCGTAGTATTCTGATTGGTAAAAAACTCACGCTCATTCGACACAAAAAAGGACATATATCATATATAAAAATTTCCATCTGAACTAAATCATTCATACCCAAGAATAAAAATAGTGAAAAATCGGGTTTTTGCCATTTTGACGGGTAATTTGTGGTTATGTCAAAAAGTGTTGCATAAAGAAGTTTTTGATTTTTCCACTATCTATATACAACTTTTTTGTTGAACAAATTTCGCTAGGAGGTCAGGATTCGCCGCAAATCGCTAAAAAAACATTTTCAACTCCTAAACTGCATCCCCATTTCACCATTTTGAGTGTTTTTGTGTTTAAATATTTTTTTTTCTGGAAGTTGCAACCTCAACAACATTCTCCACCTGGTCCTCAACTGTTACTTTTTTCTACAACTATTGAAAGTCATTGAAAATATTGAGAAAATCATGATTGAATGAGAGACTTCTCGGTTTTTCTCAATGTCAAGCGCTTAATCGATCAATAGTAGACATTCCAACAATTGAAATGATCACTGACAGACCGTTGAAATAAAAAAAAAACATAACAATTGTTTGTGAAAAATAAGGGTATTTTTATCCAAAAATAAACATTACACGAAAATTGGTCGTCTTCTGAATTGCGGAAAAATTGTGCTCATTTAACATCAAAAAATATATATTATTATTTTTCATGTAAATTGAATCATACATACGCGAGAAGAAAAATCGGTTTTTTGCCATTTTGATGGGTAATTTTAGGTAATGTCGAAAAGTGATTGATGCAAAAGATTATTTCTTCATTATCTACAATTTTGCCATAGATCATTTTACTGAAAATCGCAAAAAAACGTTTTCAACCCCTAATCTGCATCCCCATTTCACCATTTTGTTTAGTTCCGTTTCTGATTATTTTTTTTCAATGAAGTTGGAACCTCATCAACATTTCCCACCTGGTCCTAACCTGTTCCTTTTTTTACAAAATTTTAAGCACCAGTCTAAAAAGCTGCAAAAACATGTTAAAATAAAATCGACATTTTCCGTAACATAAGTGAAATATACTGGAAGGTTAAATAGAGCACACGTAAGAATTTGGAAAAATTTCCGAGGGTTTCGAATGTCGAAAATTAGGTTAGATTAGGTTAGGTTAGGTTTGAACGTGAGTGGGCCCGTATCAGGCCCTCCACTGCGGCCAATGGCCTATTGTGGCTCACCCTATGGTTATATTTCTCCCAGTATATCCAATCTCTTGACGAAATTGAGGAATACATTGGGAGAACAATTTACCAGGTTTTCTGGCCTTACTGTCTGTCGAAAATTACGGCAAAAAAATGTCCATGAACATCTGACAAATAATTCAATTTAAAACAGTTTTAACACCCTTAGGGCTAGATAGAGAACGCGTAGGAATTCAGAAAAATTTGATTGGTAGGCTCGGACTTTTTCCCCTCCGTCTAAAATATTCAAAATTAGGGAAAAACCTTTTTACCAATATCGATTTGATTTTGAATGACCAGAAAGACTTGTATAATTCACCAATAATTAATTACCTCATCAGTAGCAACCCATCTGCTCCTTGATGATTATGAGGACTGGTACAAGAAATAACTACACAATTTTTGAAAATATTCAGTGTTTTGCAAGAGTTTCAACGGATACCTTAATTTTTGAGTAAGTACCATTTGAGTATTTTTCATGTGTCAGTGCTCTATCAGGAGTCCTATCACCTTCCTGAAAGAGTTCCGGCTAAGTTTGAACAGGAGTCTGGACAGCTGGTCGGCGAAAAATATAAATCTCAATTTTTTTCGTACTTTCGACACCCTGTATTTCAGAAAGGATGCATTTCATGACATATGCAATTAGTACAATTTTTTCACCTCAATATGAGGTAATAAATCTATATTCGGAGTTTGTCGGTCTTATTCTGACTCACTCTGTATATATTTTTGATAGAAGGCTAGGTAAACTGGCTAGTTAAGGAACTACCCAGGGATTTTTTTCAACAATATTTGTCTGATATTGCAGTAATTAACAAAATGAGTTGGTGAACTTTTTATTTCGGTTAAAATCATTTTATTAAATAGTATATTACGTATCAAGTGTTGTAAAAAGCATATTACGCACGAATGGAAAAATTGCGCACGAGCCGCGTAGCGGTGAGTGCGGTAATTACATGAGTGCGTAATTGCTTTACAACACGTAATACGTACTATACTTTTTCTACGACTCTTATATACTGGATGGTGCGTTTGATTAAGCTTTAAGTAATAAAAAAATGAAGGTAACTAACGCAGTTTATGGTTTAATTTCCAACAACAACAAATTAAATCTAAGAAAATACAATTTTGTACTATATAGCATAGAAATGATGAACAGAGCGAGGAGGGTTTAAATGTTTTGGTCAATATATTAAAATAGGCGAGCAATACATTTTCGGAGTACGTACTCACGTGGTTATCCATACTCCATTCCATAAATTTTTGATAGGCTTTTTCATATCTATCCTTTGATTTTTGCGGCAGAATATTCTCCATAGCAGAAGCAGCCTGAAGAACAATTTCCGGTGGCGTTGCGCTCATTTCATTATCGGAGTTGCTCATATTTGTAGATATAAAATTAAAGATCGGATTATAATTTATGAAGTATCGATTTGAACTTCAAATCTCAAAAAGTGACAATGTCACTGTCAAATATTTAAAACGCAAGACAGATAAATGTCACGATTTGAGTGGTTCAAGAGGCAACTTGATTGTTACCTATTATACTAGCCATCATATCATGACGCACAGTTGTGCGTTTTTATTCTTTACGCACAGTTGTGCGTAAGAATGGATTTACTTATAGAGTGAACTGTTTGTAAAACAATGTTTACTAACATAGGAGTAGAAAAATGAAAAAACAACACCACATCATCTGAAGATCTTGATCTGCAAATGTCCTCTCTCTCATAAAATAAAATGTAGAGTGTCTTCACAGGCTCCAATAAATTCAAGAAATCGTCAGAACATATACTGCCACAACTATCGTCAAACTTAAACCAGTACGTTTTGTCTTTGGCGAACGCGTAATAATGACTAGATTCAACGCCAGAACCACAATGATCAACGACTGCATAGAGATTATAATAGTGGTTTCCTAGATTGAGGTGTTCATCTATTTCGAATCTTTGTAAGAGTTTGGTGCTTCCTCTAGTGGTAGAGTCATGTTTGTAGATCTTTCAATGGATAAATCCTCACAAGTTTACGTTGTAGTAAATGTTCAAGAGGTAAAGCAAAAACGTATGTGACTTACTGAAAATAAAACTTTTAACTGGTGATGATCACCTGTATTGCCAAATATGCGCCAAACTAACAGTTATAAGACAACAAGTATAGCAGAGGCACCAGTCAATCTAATAATAACACTGATGTCTTTCAAACACGACTCAACCACACCAGTGTTCCAGCCACATAATTATAATCTATAGAATTAAATCAGTCTATTACTTAGTTATTCAACATCATTCCATACCTGCACTTGTTTTCATTTTGGAGATGATGTTCCGGAGGTATAAACAGAGACAAACCAGAGCACTCAGCCCTCGTTTTGAGCGAGCATCATGCGCAGTAAAGTGATTTTTATTGAACGTCAACTCATGTCAGACATAAGGAATTATCCATTTCACGGGCAAATTTCAAACTGCTGATCAGCAATTAAGGATGAGGATCCGCTCAGAGAGCGGGGGTGGTGGATGGGGGGGAGAGCGTCCGAGCACGTCGAGTGCTGGGGAGTTCTTCCTTCCGGGCCTCAACCTAAACCGGCATCCCACGGCGCGTGTATCGGCGAGCCTAGCTCGTGGCTTGGGCTCGTCAAGGCTCGTAGAGGCTTTGCTCGAAATTAAGGCTTGGCAATTTGTATGCGATCCCACGACGTGTGTGAGTTCGTAGTGAAGGCTCGTGTTGGCTTGTACAAATCTTGCTTTTAGTCTTGCCAGTGGTGTTGCACAGTGTACACTTCTGCAATCCGAACATGAAGAATCGGCGAAGACGAGTAGCAGCTTGTGTTGCTGCCGCCTATTACATCGTGTTAGGTAGTTTTTTATTACAAAACAATAACAAAAGAAAAGGCGTTGGCGGATAGTATCTTTGCACAAAAGCCGCAAAATGTGAGTACCCATACCGGGTACCTATTCAATCCTATACATCGCGTTTCTGCGTACTCCTAGGGTACGAATCAGTCGGTTCAACCCAACTCAGCTCAGTTTGAAAATGAATAGTAACTCTCCTATTCTCATTACATAACGGTTCCATTCTCATTATCTACATAAGATTTAAATACGTCCTGAGATGCAGATCCAGTTATCGATGCATTTACTTTCTGGAAAAGCTTTCGATAAGTAGCCATTAGGCTATCCTTTTTTTTTCTTCAGTTCTGAGATTGAAAACTTCACAGACATTTGGTCTTCAATGCGTTTCCATGCATCATGGACCAGGTTCCTGTTCTTACGATCAGGGTCCTTAGTATTTCACACTGCCGGCTCTCCTTCGTAAATTGATAGAAACTCCAACACCACGTCGTTAGACTGCTCCACAATTATCACCTATCAAGACAAAGTTCCAGACGCTACTGAAACATCGTACTACACAGATAAAAAAGATTTCTTCAATCAATAATATACATACTCTTGAATAGAATAATCTTCTGAAAGGAATAATCATTTCTAATCAATGAATATACTCCCATTTCAAGCTGATTGAGATGTTTGCTTCTTTACATAAATTCTCTTGAAATGAATTTTCTTGCAGTGAAACCATTATACTCTACATCCTAGAAAACATTCATATTAACTCATTGTTGAACATAAACCTCTTAACACAAGAATATAATTCTTTGGTAGATATCACTATCCGTGCCACGTGACACATTCAACCAATGAGCAATCAAAGCAGCTGGCGACACCGCGACCTGTGAATACGACTTCCATTTCGACCATTTCATCCAGTTTGACCATTTGGGTTGGAGGCTATGAGGAAATGCGTTCCGATATGAATGTTAGTTTTGCGCCTACAGTGGAAACTGTTTCTATACAATAAAAATGCAATATCGAAAATTGAATTATGCTCATTACGGGACAGTTGTGAAATTGAGTGAAATATATTTTGGTCTTCTACAGTTTTGTGTCTAAAAGCGAGTGGCGTTGTTTATGTATTCAATCAAACTGCAATATGCGTCACTACTAACTGGTTTTATTGAGAATACAGTTATTAAACTTAAAATTATTCTCATATAAAACCATAATTTATACATAAATTGTTCTTTGTTGTAAATCTATGCTTTGTTTAATCTATTCAATGTTGCCAAAATGAAAATGGCTTGCATTCTATATTTTATAACACGATTCTACTACTGGAGGAAAAACCAAAGTCTTTCGAAGATTCGAAATAGATGAACATCTCGAGATTTTTATTTTCTCTTCATCAGGAACATTTTCTTTTTTCATACCAGTGTTCCAGCCACATAATTATAATCTATAGAATTATATCAATCTATTACTTCGTCATTCATCATCCTTCCTTACCTGCACTTGATTTCATTGAGGAGATGATGTTCCGGAGGTATAAACAGAGACAAACCCGAGCCCTCAGCCCTCGTTTTAGGCGAGCATCATGCGCAGTAAAGTGATTTTTATTGAAAGTCAACTCATGTCAGACATAAGAAAGTATCCATTTCACGGGCAAATTTCAAACTGCTGATCAGCAATTAAGGATGAAGATCCGCTCAGAGAGCGGGGGTGGTAAATGGGGGGGAGAGCGTCCGAGCACGTCGAGTGCTGGGGAGTTCTTCCTTCCGGGCCCCAACCTAAAGCGGCAAATGACAATGATGATAATGGTGGGGTAATCTAGTTTAAAACTTCCCTCGAGGATGACACTGTCTCTCAGCAGCATTGTTAAAGTACCATATATATTTTTTTGTAAATTGAAAGTTTTTATTTTGCCTCTATTTATCAGCTCGTTTAAAAAAAGATTTTTCACGGTTCTTCATTACGTATCATCTGTATACATAAAAGTCGATTGGGTATATATTTCAGATTGTTTGAAATTTCCATGGTTGCTATACAAGTTGTGTAATAATATTTAGGAAAGATAACATGAGGACGACGATGAATATCAATTGGATGATTCAGTAACTCAGCAATTCAGGATTCAGGATGGCGACATCCCTTGAAAGCAGGTTGAACTATATTGAGGAAACCTCAGTAGGTCAACTTCCACAGTATAATATCGAGGATGAATAGCAAATAAGTATACATGAGCTCAAAATTATGCTTTCCTAAGATAATAATAATAATATATTCCATGGCACAGTTTTTGATAGGGCGGGCACAAAATATTGGATTTGAATTTGAGACTTGCCAACGAAAAAGAGTCCTATATAGTTCTTATATGAGAGTTATAGTAGGTACTTGACCACCCCAGCAAGATTATCCTATGCAAAATCATATCTTATTACTAGTCTTCAAGATACAGAGTGTTCCAGATGGAAAATTTCAACTTTTTCACGAAACTTATTTCGGAAGCAACACAGCTGAATCCGAATTGAATGGAAGAGACATGTTTTATACACCTTCTGTCAAAACATGTATGCGAATATTTTTCAAAAAATGAAAATCTTCAATTCACAATACAAGAATCAATTTCTCCAATATGTACAATTGCAGGCTATAGAGCGGAAATTTTGTATAAACTATTAGGAATTGGATCAATGCAATAAAGTAAGAATAAATGGAAGATCCCAAAAGGGGGTTCAAAGAGTACAGGATTCTTCGCAATAATATTATCGACATTTCATGAAATGGTATTGCCAGGATTTAAAGTGAAAATCGTTGCAAGCAAAGATGCGCAAGAGAGTAGAGCGTCCGAAGTCTGTGTAAAAGAGTATTTACAAATTTCAAAGACTGGCAATAATATTTTGAAAACAGTTCCTTAGGGGCAATACTATACCATCGGATTTATCATCAAATTATCTACAATCTGATATATTTTTCGATTGGTTAACAGATCAGTGAAGTTGCCTAAATTCTCTTACCTGTTCATACCTGTTTGCCAGGTTGTCATGATCAGAAATGAGTTGGTGATAGTGGTAATACTACCTAGGCATATCCTTTATATTACGAACTGAAGGTTGCAATGAAATTCGTTTCGTTAACAAATGGCTGCAACACAAAAAAAATCTAATTAATTAATTTAAAGATTTCCATGACCTTATTTTGACAGGCAGGGCATTTTAGGCGTATTCGTTTATTTATGAAACTCCATGAAAATTATTTCATCTAGTTAACAGATTGATGAAGGTCGACCACTTTTCGGCTACTGTACTAAGTAGGTTTGGAGCGGGAAGTATATTAGTTGCAGCAACTTTGTTATTCCCAATTTATGATTATTATTATTATGATACCTAGATCACTTCGGGAAATTCAGTGCCAGCTTCAATGATTTCAGGTATGTATCTATATCTGAGATATGACAACAAAGACAAATATTGTCTTCGGAACGTATTATTTGAATTATCATCAAATATACTTCATTGTCGAAGATTTGAATCTCATAAATTACGCTTTGTAGAACAAATATTCACAAATTATACATATAAAATCAAAGGAAGTAGTCATATAACTAAGAAAACATAAAAATACAGTCACCAGTTGAGAAATACTATAAATATATTGAAAAGTTTTGTGTTACATAACCGATACATGTTTGCTATCGTAGGCCTTCTGAAGCAGCATTCTTCCAAGTTGATTCCGGAAGAGAGGTGGGAATTTTATCTTTTTTTTTTCGAGTTAAATAGTTGTTGATTTTTTTACTATCCTAAAATAATTGAATACTTTGTCAAAAATCATAATTTTTTTGATAGGACATCCACATGCTCTTGGATCCTCAATATATTGTCAATATGTAGGCCAAAAAACTTAGGGGGAGAATATTTTGGATGAGCTGTGCTCCAGGATACAAGTCAGGATTGCCGAAATCATAGGAAACAAAATTACTTTTTGATAACTTGAATCACAGTGAATTTTAATCACACCATTCCATCAATAATTCTGAGTAATTGCTCATCTGATTTTTTGAAACCCCAGTGTTATTACCAAGTCAAAGAATACAGCAGAGATAGTAGTGGTCCAAGGATAGATCCTTGTGGACCCCTCTAGTATGTCGGATGTCTGATCACCTGATGTCTGTTGTAGAGAAATGATTCGAAACATCACAGCAAGACGCCTTTGATACATTTGCACTTCTGCACTTGTGTAGATTTTTAAATTAACAGTTTCTTCATTTTTAGACCGTGGAAGGTTGATATCCCAAATAGATGTCAAAAGATGCTACCGTTTTAACCCCTTAAAGTAACGAAGTAAATGAGTAAAGGATAGTAGATTAAATGTTACAACATTTACACGTGCCCTCAGCTTTTCAAGGCCTACTAGATGATGTTAAATAACCCAAAAAAATCCTATGGAATATCCATACACAATAATAGTTAGTAACCATCAACAAGTTCTTGCAAAACAAATGGGAGATTTGAGTTGGGGTTAATTTTAAACTCTCAAATTATATTTTCCTGGCGTATTCTTATTGAATTGGCATTGAAAATACTGCACCGAAGTACTGGGGAAAGACAAAAGATTCCAATTTACTATATTATCATGATTTTTGTGCAATATCAATTTCAGATTATGGTACTGGTAATGACAATCGTTAAGTAACTATTATGAACTAAAAATAATATACGCTCATATAATTTACTGTTTGATTTATTAACTGATTAATTATGAAACAGTTGACTCATATAACGATAAAAAACTGGAAATAAGCAAAACAAAGCCGAACCGATCCTCATTCATAACACTGCTGGTCTTATCGTTCACGCACTCGTGATAAATAGGTTGTTTATTTCATTCAATAATGTGTACGATTCAGTGTTTTCAAAACATACTAGGGTTCGAAAACAAAAGAATTGCCAGCCCACATAAACTCATACGTATTCATGGGAATAATACAAATTTGAGTCGGGTTTGAATATTGCTAAAACTCAAATGCTCAGGTTCGTTGCAAAAAATGTCTCAACAGTGTAACAAATGCTGATTTTATACTAAATAGGGCTTTATCACAACTGAATCGACCGAGCGGAGTCTGTTGTGTTTGCATTGCTTTTTAAGTAATATGGAGATATGTATACACAGATAAAAATAATTTCTTCAATCAAGAATATACATACTCTTGAATAGAATAATCTCCTGAAAAGAATAATCATTTCTAATCAATAAATATACTCCCATTTCAAGCTGCTGTACGTAAATTATCTTGAAATGAATTTGCTTGAAGTGAAAACATTATACTCTTCATCCTAGAAAACATTCACATTAACTCATTCTGAAACATAATCCTCTTAACACAAGAATATAATTCCTTGGTATATATCACTACCCGTGTCACGTGACACATAAAACCAATGAGCAATCAAAGCAGCTGCGACCTGTGAATACGACTTCCATTTCGACCATTTCATCCAGTTTGACCATTTGGGTTGGAGGTTATGAGGCTACCCAGTCAACACAGAATGGTCTCAGAGATGGTAGTGGGATTCGCATTCATGTTTCAGATTACAACAACAAGCAAGGTAGCATATTTTTCCTTCGTTATCCCCAATGTTTCTAAGGATCTTAACTGTGTCTCAAACTTATCATATAAAGTTCTCAAGCTCATACCTGTTTCCTTCCGTGTTGCTTGTGTGAGGACTAGTTTTAGCAATTCTCTTACGTAAACCTCGATTAGGAATTCGTCTCTGGCAAACCTGGTCTTTAACTGTTTAACTGCATTGGAATAGTTCTGTCCTGAAGGTGGAAATCTTTCTACCAGTTCTCTTTTTGAACTGGCTCCAGAAACCTATCCAATTTAAGACATTCCCATCGAATTGTTTTTGTTGCAGCATATGTAGTTTGAATTTTCTCTTGTTCTTTTCACTGACTGTGCTGTTGTTATCTTGAAGCGTAATGTCTTTTCTCGTACAAGCTTCACATTTTGCTTTGCATTTGATGAAGTCTCGTCTGAATTTCCGTACCTCGTTACATTCGGTTGCAAAAACTTCTTCATCGGCATTGGTTGAGAAGAGCAAGTCTTCGGCGTTTTCATCCATCTTAAATAGCCTAGAACCTACATCTTCCAATTCTTGCAACAGATCAGATATGGTACTATTTTCAAGATTCTCTGAGACAACTCTGTCAATTTCTTGGCAAAGTTCCGAAAAATGTTTTCGTATCTGGTTTCGCAGTTTACTGTTATTTTCCATATTACATCCTGTGACGGTCACCAAATGTTGTGTTTGAATTGATTTTTAAGTAATATGGAGATATTATACGTATTGAAAATAGACCTTTTATTGACAATTACTTTTATTTTCTTGTCTTACAATTCTGCTCTTTTTTGTGATAATAATTTTCCCATGGCAACTAATATGCAGTAGGAATATATAAATAATGAACATGAATGCAAATCATTTCCAACAGAGTCGTTAAAAACATTTGAGAACGTTGGGCTCTGATTTTCTAGGAACTAGGAATATTACCTCACATCATTTAAGATTTTTAACTCACCTTACTGCCATCAGATGATCTCGACTTTCTATAATCGATGCTCCATCCATTTGTTCTTTCTTTCTGATGCTGGATTGGGAACTCGTTGCGGAACTCACTTTAGCACTCAAATTTACTTACAATGTTCACTCTGTTAATTAAATTCATTTCCCCCAAATCAAAAGGATTTTTAAACTGGAATGTAAACTTTTGTGAATGAAAATCCAGTATTCATAACACTGATATCTATTTAACAAAACAATAAGGATCAACAACCAAAGAAGTTAGAGACATCTCTCAAATTAATTGATAGAGCAACTCCTGATTAACTAATAATATAACTAAAACCCGAAAAAGGTGAATGAGGCTATATAATTTACTAATAATTGAACAAGATGAAACACAAAAGACTCGGAATTATTCAAATAAAACAAATATTAAAAGTTGACTGGAAGAATCTTTTTAGAGAGAGAGGTGGAGAAAATCGACTTTATATAATGAAATAATGAAAATCAACGATATTACCCTGAATTTTGAGTTGAACAGAGTTTAATTACAATCAACAATAATTTAAGCAAACTAATAAAATAACAACGCAACAACATGTTTGCTTTAACGAATGAAACGAAAGACTAACTGATTTTTCCCCATTCAATCTAATTTCAAAGTTGACCTGCTAAACCGTACCCTCTCGGAGAACTTTTGGGTTGTCTATCGGGATATCATCACAATCTATGCCTCTCACCAGAAAATAATCATATGCATACCAATCGAATATTTGAAATTTGATGTTTGTTCTCTATTACTCTGAAATGTCCCATTTGGAAATATTCTTACATACTGACTCTCAAATGATACACCAAAATATTTTCAAGATGTTCCTTCATAACCAATGTATTTCTGAAAATCTTTCTTGGAATAACGTTATTTCTACATAAGTGTTCGATGGTTTCCTGACCTGAGAGGATATTTGAGATATTTCAACTAGAGGTTGGTTAAATTATTATTTCCGGTCATAAAATGCCTATGCGTTCGGTTACAATAGATAGGACCTACTTGGTGAAATTGAATAATGAATCAATACATCAAGTTAATGATACCAAATTTTTTGGAGTTGTGATCGACAAAAAATTCATCTGGAATCACCATATAGTGTTGAAGTCAAACTCAGTCCTCAGTCAAAAAATATATTTGCTGAGTCAGATGAAGGATGAAGTTTCAACAGAAGTTCAATAGTTTTTTACAGCCTGTTTTGGCATATGGTCTCGAATAATGGGGATTATCAAGTAACGCTCATGAAATCTTTGCTGTTCAAAAAAAGGCCATAAGAATTATGGCAGGTGCTAGATTCAGAGAACACTGCAGACCATTATCCATATATTTCAATGTATGCATTATGCCAAGCTTTTTCATTTATCAAACTCTGATCTATATCAAAAGGAACATTTCTTGTCTAACAAAGAATGAACAAATACAGACCATTACAACAGGAATAATTTACAATTATACCAACCCTTTAATAGGTCGGCAGTGTCACAGAATCATCCCATGACCATGACCAAAGATGAGCTGAAATCATCTCCAAATGTCAGTGTATTTGAGAATGAACTGAGATTATTTCTCTTGAAGAAAACATACTACTAAGTTGATGAAATTCTTCAAGATTCATAATTTGAAGTGATTTTTATTTAAAGAAAATATACGTTTCAAATAACATTTCAATACTTATGTTAGTTTCATGAGTGACTGTCATTCAGTGTTTATTTTGTGTGTTTTATATTTCGTCTCTCGACTTGTTGGATTACTATTCTCCAGTTTTGTAAGGTTTCACTTAATATTGTTGTGAAAGAAAACTGTTTCGATGAAATTTTGATCGATTGATTGATTGCAGTCACAAAAATTAAATGTCCCTCAATTAATAGATGGAAACAGCCACGACAGAGATAAACCTCAAAACAGCCACGGTAAGCATTCATGAGAGTATGATTACTCTTCACTGAATCTGTCTTCAATTTCCTAGAACCCAAGTGTCTTCGTGATGACACTAAAAAATAACACCTTACAAAATTCTTATTCTTTGCCACATTTCAACTAGGTGGCGTTTTTCCATCAAAGGATCTATTCTGAAATAACATTCCATAACAAAATAAAAAAATTTCTTCTTGAGATTGAAGAACTGTTCCACAACACTTTTGTTCTTATGCACTCTGAATGTATTTCATTCTCTTCCCACATATTAGAGAAATATTCCAACACTGTTTTCCTGGTGGATGTTTTCGACTTTACCCTTAACAATAGGTGATGAAAATGAACCTTCTAGAAGCATGTGATACACAGCCTTTTTCGGAGATTTCCGTATGGATAATTTGTCTGATTACTATTTCATAGAACGTTGGGAAGATAAGCCGCAAAACCCGAGGGAGTAAAACTCTAGTACGAACATCGTCTTCAAAATCCTGCCTCACCATCACGTTATTCAATAACTAAAAATAAAGCACTTGATAATCAAGACTATCCACTATTTTTATTTTTGTCGAAGTCTGTTCATAATTACAAGTCCGGAGATGCAGCAGCCAGCTTATTTTAATCCTCTTTGAAAACTATTTATATGCAACCCTGCCTGGGAGAACAGGGTTGAATCAAGTAGGCGAATCAAACCAGATGGGTGGGTCAAACCGTCTACCGTTATATAATGAATAATAAATTCTTCACATACATATTCAACGTAAGATACAGGGCATAAAATAAAGTAATAGTGAATAACAGCACATTTTCAAGTTACATGACATCGAAAAATATCAGTATGAAGGAAGCGAATTAAAAGAAAAGTCTACAGGAGGCAATAGACCGGGTAACAATGACACCCCTGAAGGAGTACGACGGAAGCGAAAGCTTCGGCGTCGCCAACGTCTACTTCATCATGCTTAAATCTTGATAATCATGCTCTAAGGTTCCAGATTCCAAGAAGAACCGACCAAGAAGTAAACTTAGTAAATTCACTACACAGCACTTGGCCCTCAGCCAAGTGTTTTTTCAGGCCTTCGGCTAGTTTCAGGGGGGGCACCATGCACATTTAGTAAAGTCATTGTTAAATTCAAATTTCAACTCATGTCAGATATAAGAGAGTTTCAGGCCGAGAATTGGCCGAGCTCTCCATATCAAACGAACAGATTTTATTCTGCTGATCGCTTATCATCAGGATGAGGAACCGCTTTAACGAGCGGGGGTGGTGGATAGGGGGGGTGAGCTTTCGAGTACGTACGAGTGCTGGGGCGTTCATCCTTCCGGGCCTCAACCTTAGGGGGTGCATGGTGTGGTGTGGTAGACCGGGTGGCAACAACGTACTTTTGTGTCTCATTTGTTCACACTCAACAGTATCAGACCCCCCCAATTACACCTTCCACTACACCGATATGAGCTCATCGAATGAAAATCGTGGACCAGAAGGTAGGGGCCGCGTGGGTGAAGGTGTATCAAAGATCCGGGGGTCTAAAATCATTACTTACTGTTCCGCGTATGTCGCAAATTATTGAAAACAGAGTATGGGTGGACGGCATCGCCGAACGTATATGGTGAGTACAACGCGCAGTGGAGCTGCATATTGTTGTAAAAAAGAATATGAAAAATTATGATATTTTAATATTTTGCCCTCTACAGTAATTCAACTAATCATTCACTGAAACTGAAGAAAATATGATTACCGTACATTTTGGTTAGATCGGTGGTCAACCACCCTGCAACCTCAAGATGAATGTAAGTGGGGGTGGTTGGCCTCCGATCCAACTACAATGTTCGGCAATCAGAGTATCTTGAGTTTTAGTGAATAATTAGCAACCAAACATTAGCAAATGATAATTTTCTATAATTTTTTTTACAACAATAAACAGCTCCAATGCGCAACATACACGTTCGGCAATGCCGTGTCCCAAACTTTTTTTCAATTACACTAACTTGTGACATGCCGAACGGTAAGTAATAAGTTGTAACCTCAAGTTTTTCAATACAACTTCACCTACTCGGCTCCTCTTATTTGGTAGACGATTTTTATTCATCGAGCTCATTTCCATGTAGTGGAAGGTGTAATTGGGGGGTTCTGATACTGATGAGTGTGAACATTGGCATTGTCTCCTATGGCACGACGCATTTCTGGAAAATGTATCACGAATCACGGAAGACAATGTCCTACGATTTGCGCATTTATAGTCTGGACATTTTCTTCTGTGTTAGGACAAACCTAATAAATATTGAAGCGTCTGAATGCAGTATATTATATTCCAAGACAACTTTCATTATGATGAACAAAGTCTCCTGCTGTTTGGCGAATAGGTACGTACATCGTTTAAACAATGGTACCTATCAATGTGTCACGTGGTTATTTTGTCTAGGAACTATCAACACACACACGCCTTGCAGTTTACTGCATTTTTCAGTAGAGTAAACCCAAATTGGAGGAAAAATGAAAGTGTTAAGAATATGTTAACGCAATTTTCCAATAAAAATAGTGCTGCATTATTACATTTTGCATTCAATAGCGATTTTGATTTCACATGTAAATATCGTGTTCATCATGACGAAAAAGTAAAACTAACATCTCAGTTTTGTGACGACTTGATGAAAGATTTTTGCGATCTATCTTTCACTGGTTGAACTGTCCGATACACTTATCCTGAGGTGAAACATCCGAAATTCAGAAAAGTGTTTATTTGTCAACATACCACATTCGGCAAAAATAAAAATCGTACATAACTTGGCTCGCAAAATCTCATTGAATTTGTTTTTTTTTGTTACAATTGAAAAATCAACTAAAGAAACAGACACTTGCATTCGAATAGTTCTGAACGTGTTATAAACTAGTATGATAGATAAATGTGTAATGATGTAAATTAACACGCTTATTGAAGGGCCTTATTCACACTAAATATTGCCCGTCATAATCAGAAATTTTCACCTAACATAATATTCTGCATCCAGACGCCTGAATATTCAGCATGTGTTGTCCTAGTACAGGAGAGTATGTCCAGCGTAATAATTGGCAAATCGTGGGACATTGCTTTCCGTGATTCAGCATACATTTTTCTAGGGTTGCGTCCTGCCATAGGAGACAATGCCAATACACTTCCCGGTCTACAACCCAGGTAGCACATCATATCGGCTGAATCTTGTTTCCATATAGGGCCAAAATAGATATATTGTAAATGAAAAACCAATATTGGTCCAATATGGGTAAATATTCGAAAAACAATATTAAATTAATAATATTGGTGGAATACTGGTTGAACTAGTTTTGAATGTAGATTATCACACGAAATATTGGGTCAATATTGGTTGAATAATTTCTACCAATATCGATAATTCAATATTGGTTATATATTGTTTTCCACATCTAGAATATATATTGCAATCCAAATATTCCAGTCATATCGATTATAGGGATAAAAACTATATTGTATTTCCAAGTTTGTTAGAATATTGGTTGAATATCATTTCCACTTTATTTGACAAATTGTAATAACTCATATTGAGTCAATATTGGTTGAATGATATTTACCAATATCAATAAAACAATATTGTCTTCACATCGTTTTTAACATCTACAATAAATATCGCAATCCAAATATTCCCCTAATATCGATTCTAAGAATGAAAACTATATTGTATCTCCAAGTGTGATTACACATTGGTTGAATATCACTTCGCCAATATTCAACAAATCTTATTAATTAATATTGGGTCAATATTGGTTCAATAATATTTATCGATATCGTTAAAACAATATTGTATTCATATTGTTTCCTACATCTAGATTGAGATAAAATTTGAATATTGGCCGAATTAATAATGAAAAATATTGAAATTATATCATGATCAAACCTGGATAAATATCCGCTAGGTGGCTCTACATATAGAACGTCTTCTAAAACCTACGAAAGTATATTAAATACTTTCCATAACTTATTTTCAAGATAGCTCACTCAGTGGTTATGGCGATCAAAAGGCAGACTCTGGTGTCACCTTCATCAACTAAAAGACATTTAATAATTTACCAAGGTATATTGACATCCACCAATATATCCAAATGATATTTTACCAATATCGATAAATGTTGTACCAATATCGATAAATATTTTGAGGCCATTATTGCTTCGAGAATATTTCACCAAAACTATTTCTAAAATATTCAAACAATATTCGACCAATATCGCAAAATGTTCACATTTTACTTCTCGACAATATAACTTTTGAATATTGTACCAATATTGTCAGAATATTGTATCAGCGATATTGTACCAATATCGCCGAACATTTTGAGGCCAATATTAGTTCAAGAATATTTCGCCAATATTATTCAAGTAATATTGGACCAATATCGCCGAATGTTCACATTTTTTTTCTCGCCAATACTGCATTTCAAATATTTCGCCAATATGTTCACAATATTGTACCAATATTTTACCAATATAGGCGTGCTACTTGGGAAGGCCTGTGTGTGCCTGTGTGTAGACTGTTGATCTCTCTTAATTGTGCTGTGATTTAGCCGCCAAGCACAGATTATCTGCCGCACCATGATTACAGGCGTTACAGCAGTTGAAATTGGTTTCAAGACGGGACTGGGCGTTGATGCTTCATCAAAAAATGTTTGAACATTTTCTGATGAATATTAATGTTCGATTCTGTTGTGTTTAACGCCTCTCAGACTTCGTTAGAAACGGAGAGGAGGCATACTACCCCTCTTCGTTTGAAGGTTGTGAGTAACTATATTACTTCCAGACGTCCATAGCTTTGATGGGTTACTTCTTCCACTGTTTCACAACGTTTCAATTGTTTGTAGTCGCAATCGTCTTCAAGTGAATAACAACAAGTTCAGTTGCTACCAGTTGTTGAATAGGTTTATAGGAATGGTGTAATTAAGGTATAATTACATGCGGTGTTGTGGCGCGTGTAACTTCGCGCTTTTTCATCCATCCATAACGATCCTTGAGTCGGTCGCATATTCGTATGAAACGTAGCTTATTACTTTCCAGAACATGCCAAACCAAGAAATTGTAACGGACACGTGATTACACAGAATTGTGCAATACCATGACATCGATATAAGCTGTCTCTTTGATTTTGCGATTGTACCAATTTCTCTTCATGAATAACAATTTCTGAGCAATTCTTGATTTTGATATCTCCCCATGTTATGTCCACTTTTTGTATTCGGTCATTCTTACTAATAGTGGTCTTTTGATGTAGGACTTTCCACACTCACATGGGACCTCGTTGATGCACATATTTCAAACATATTTGGTCTTTAGAAGAGATACTTTTCACGCTTTATATTTCTAATTTTCAAAAAATATTCTCATCAACCATTTGTCATTTTTATGCGGATAATACGCAAGTCTACATCTCCTTTCTCCTGAGGACCAACTGCATGTGCTTTCAAAAAATCACTGACTCGTATTGAACCCACAAAAGACTGTTGCGATCCTATTTGAAAAAAAAAAAATGATCGATTGCGAGCCACTGATCTCCATACTAATGAATGTCCTATAAAGATAAACAATCAAACTATTAAATTGCATAAGAGTATTAAAAATTTGGGACTAACTATTGATGAAGATCTCAAATTCACAAATCACGTTTCGAACTGCCTTTAAAGGCTTATGTGGCTCTAAAATTAATTTATCAAAGGCGGCACTTGTCAACCAGACCAGTATAAATAATCTTAAGCGAGGCATTGGTGTTATCCCACATGAATTATTGTGATGCTGTATACGACCGAAGTATCAGCAAAATAGATTCGAACCGGATTCAAAAACTTCCAAATGCGTCTATCAGGATGATCTTCGGGGTAAGGAAGTATAGTCACATTAGCCTCTTATTCAAAAGCATAAATTGGCTGAAAATGGAAAATAGAAGATACTTACATTCAGCATATTTGTAACAAAATATGATCACGACCAAAAAGCCACCATACTTACATGAAATATTGAAATTTCTCACAGATATACATAATATCAATATTAGGTTCAAAGGAACCCTAACGGTGCCGGCGCATAACACTGCTCAATTTCAGCGCTCATTTTCATACAGCATCACTAAAATATATAATGAACTTCCAGTAAACATTAAATATCTAAATGGTAATAGCTTTAGATCAAAAATATTGAAATGGTTACTTGATCGTCAATAGTATCACACACTATTATCTTCAGACAAGACATTACACTACTCATTTATTTATTTTATTTTTCATAATCTTTATCTTACCTTTGTTCATCTATCGTTCTTTTGGGGTAAGGTGGAAGAACATACATTCTGGTCCTTTCTGGAATCCAGAATGTATTGAACCTCGCCCTACGCTTCAAATTAGCATAATAACAATTGTATTTTTATGAAAAATAAAGACCTTTATTATTATTATTACATCCATTCGTACCCCACCAAAAATTGTAATGATTTTCATATCGCCAGAACAAACTGCAAGAGCACAATGAGTTCTCTATTTTTCAAAGGTTTGCAAGAACAGTTCTACTCTTATTACGTTCAAAAAAATATCAAAATCCTCAATAAAAAGCAGTATTGCCAATTATGTTTTATATGTATGAGTGTCGGATTTGTTACATATGTACGTATTTATTTTCACCCAAATTTTATCTCATACATACCATGATTAACATCATCTATTTATATTTATACAAATTATGTCTATTAGTATTTCTTACCTTTAGTTTATTTTTTATTTTTTAAATATTCCACCTTTAATGGTAAGTTATTACATGAGTTTTATTCTAATATTCATATATATATTGTTTTAATATTAATATCAAATTCGTATTTGTACAGGTCGACAAGCATAAGGATGCCTCTGAGATGCGCAAACGATAGAAAGCGTGAGTAGATGTGCGACAAAGATCGACAACTGTTTACGGCTGGTTATCATCGGAATGTACAATCGGGAGAGAAATTTTTCTGCAATACGTAGGAACGTAGGTTCTTATCTGAATTTTCATTAATTCCTAATGAACTGTTCGAATAATATAATTGTCTGTGATCACTGGACCGTTTATGAAAATTGCATAATTTTCCCGAAGCCATAATTGTAAATAAAGTACGACTAGCAAAATAATGCATCGCCACACAATATCAGAAATAGGTAAATAGGTAAATATAATAAAGAACAGGAGGAACATACTTACAGAAATTGACTAACAATATCACATGACCTCTGACCACTGCCATATCAGCATTGTCCATGGTAACTTTTGATTTTTTGTTTCTCCTTTTATTTGGAGTTGAGAATTGTTCCATTTCACCTTTTTCAATTTTATTCATTTCTGAATTTATTTTTCTAATGCTTCTAACGCAAACTCCTGTTGCGGCAGCAACTCGTTCTTGAACCTTCACAAGAGGAATACTGGTTTCACCTATCATTGCTTCTGCCTGCATAAATTTGATGACATTACTGACAATTTCCCTACTTTGTCCACTCAGAATCTTATTTCTCACTTTACTCTTTGAAGGCATTTTCAAACACAACAAACTACACACTATAACCTATCTAATAATATTTCAAAACTATACACAACACAACCACAACACAAGGATTTCAAATTCAACACAATCAGAATAACGCCACAATAATTTTATTCCACTGACTGTACACTCACGACGTTAACTGCTTGAATCCCCACTCCAGGGTCGTGTCTACTGCGCAACCAATTCTAGGAGGCATCCTTACGTTTGTCGACCAGCTGTGTAATTTTATATATTTTATGTTTATCAGGATGTCTAATTAAATAAAGATCTATCTATACAACTATTAGGCCAAGTTGTAGATAAAAATGAAAGGCTCTTTTTAAACAAATAAAAGACGCAAATGGCCTATACTACTTTTAATAAGATAAAAGAAGAACCCTGGTTATCGCCCCAGCAAACTCGCTTTGTGGAATTTTTCAAACAAATAATAGTGAAAAAAATTACAACTTTTTTTTTGCGAATATCCCAAAAAGTATTCGAAGAATCGTTTTACAATCAATGAAACTTTTGTAGAAAATTATAAAACCTACAAAACGGTTTGTCAAACTACCAGATCGGTGTATATTTTACTGAGAAAATCCGGGAAAACCTCGAAAGAGCGACCATTTTCAAAAACTCCTAATTGTCGTTAATCTGAAGCTGGAAAAATAATATTGCGGAAACTTATAGATAATAACATGTGGTTCAACTGTGCGCAAGATGGATTTTGTTCAATGTGTAGTTTTTGCACAACCGCGTTATAAACAATTTAAGGGTAAATCTTTGTAAATACACAAACTTGAGGCAAATCAACTTATTGAAATTCTGTCCATCCAATTTCGTGTCAGTTTGGTGTTTGCCAGACACTTTCCTTCTAATCCCTTCACCTTTTTTTCCCGGGTAGACTCCTTTAAACTATCTGGATTGTAGGTGTCCCGAACAACATCTAACCTTTTGGAATTTTCCAGCTGCTTGTGAAGGTAAGGTATAAATATCATATCAGCATATTGATTGATTGAAATTGAGGTAAACTAATACAGGGAGAATTGAGGTAAAAGTAATTAAAATAATCCAAGATGGTCAACATAATGCAACACAACATTAAAAATCTGGAAGTACTTCCGTGTAGTCTGAAAGGTACCGTGAAATATAGAAATGTATTTTTCGGTGCCTGGACAACGCTGACGGATATTTGGGTTGGGGGCTCTCAAGGTACTATATACTCAGGCACTGTCTTCGTGGGTTGCGAAATATTGAAAAAATTCAAAAAACGCAGAATTTTCCTAAAATTTTTCGAAATTTCAGAGGGCTCCTAGGCTAAAATTAATAAATATACCCTAAGGTACCTTCATAACAAAGTTGGTGCTTTTATCTGCCAGGTAACGATAATCTTGAAATGCAGCTCTGAGCAACCTAACTACTAGCGCAAAATGTCTAGGCGCAGAGAAAAGATATCGCCCCTCTTAGACCGTCAGATAGTGACAGATTTAGGTGCCCCATTTTCACATACAAGCCTCGAATAGGGTTGAAAAGTAAGTCGATGTTGAGTTAAATGAAGGGAAATTTACTAGTGGCTCGTGGGGAAAACATATGGAAATATCAAAAAGAATTTCCAACGACAAAATCTACTTTTCCATTCGCGCCATTCAAGCCATTATGTTTTTCGGTCTAGTGACGATGTAGGTTTTCATAATTTCGATGGGCTTGCGTGGGAAAATCTGTTAAAATCTAGATTTTTCTTTACAAGATTACAGCCTTATTTTAACCCTTTGCCACCTTCAACACTCAAGCCTTTGATCTTCCGATGCCAGGTTCTACTAATTAATGATTAGATGAACACGGCTCGCGTTGAAATATGGAAAATCGAATTTTCCATGGAAAATCGAATTTTCCATATGTTTTCCCCAGGAGCCACTCGTAAATTTCCCTCCATTTTACTCAACATCGATGTACTTCTCAATTATATTCAAGGCTTGTATGTGAAAATGGGGCACCTAAATCTGTCACTATCTGACGGTCTATCTCTACGATGAAATTGTTAAAGAATGACTTATTGGCCTCTTATTGGATTCTGTAGATCAATATCTACAATTTGTATATTTTGGATTTTCATCTAAAAGGTGGGAAATGTATTGAAAATGTCACTGAAAGTTATTCTGAATGCACTGCCCATCTCACCATGAAGGGAAGGTGGCACGGTTTTCTCCGACCGTGTCTGAGGACTTTCTGCATCCTGAATGAGGAGTTGTCTTCGGCGTCGAGTTCGTCCAAATGTTCAGACCACTGTCGCTCTCTGAGTAGCTTCAGCTCTTCTCTCAGCCGTTGAGACGCAAAGTTGAGCTGTCGCTTGTCATCAGGCGCCAGTGTTCTCTGGTAACGTTTTGTCAGACGTCGTCTCAGCCTGAACATCTCCTTGATCTCAGGTGGGATCCCTCCTTGGAAACCGAAGTTTGTGACCAGTATGTCTTTGGAGCACCGTTCTATTGCTGTCAATACTGCTTGTCCCAGTTTGATCACCGCCACCTCTAGCTGGTGTGGCGTGTCTATCCTGAGGATGTTGATTTCGTTGTGGACCACCCTTTGAAATCGTGACCAGTCCACTATCCGCTTGGTCGTGTTAACAATTTCCGCTTCTTCCTCCCCTATTGTTAGTAGGATTGGATTGTGGTCTAATGATCCTTCGTCTAGTACAGAGATGTCCACCAGGGCTGGTTTACTCTGTATGAGGGCTATGTCCAGGATGTCTGGGTATTGGTCTTCCCTCCCAGGATAGTGTGTGGGTTCGTGTGTCGCCGTCACTGCTACGTCGTCAAAGTCTGGTAGTAGGTTGTCTGCTAGGTCTCTGCCTCGAGGGTTGGTGTTGCGGCAGTTCCAGTTTCTGGGTTTCGCGTTGAAATTTCCTATAGCCACCGTTGGGTGATGGTCGGGAAAGATTTTCTCCAAGTCCATTTTCCTGAGGTTGTGGCCTGGAGGAATGTAGACTGAGAAAACTTTTAGGAGATTCATTCCGTCTACTTTCACTCTGATCGCTACCGATTCAACGAGTGAGAGTTCCGGAAGTGCGTCCTCGTTATGTTCAAGGTCTGATTTCACCAGTAGGAGCGAGTCACCTGCTCGAGCTCGAGGTCCTGGCCTGTCATTCCTGTAACATATCAATCCTGGCAAATTAAATACCTTACCGGGGTTCAGACTGGTCTTTTGAAGTGCCACCACGTCAACCGGGATTCTGGAGATAAGTTCCAGTAGTTCATTTGTTCACTGGATTGCGCCATTTATTTCCCATGAACATATCTGCAGGATCTTCGGAATTTGTGCTGGCATTACAGTCCCGTGTTTGTGGCTATGGCGCTGATTACCGCCAAGAGTTTGTCAAGTACCTCACAAGGTCAAGGTCAAGGTCTCACTAATCAGAGCCTGAGTTTTTGCGGCTTCAATATTTTCGTCTCTTCGGTGGGGGCCCCATTTTGGTAAAGCCGGATGTGCACCCGAAGTCGCCCGAACTCAACTTGAACCTCATATTATTATCTATCAGTTTTCGCAATACTGTTTATCCAGCTTCAGATTTAAAATAATAAATTTTTCAAAAATGGTCTCTTTTTCGCGGTTTTCACGTATTTTCTCAGTGGAAAATGCACCGATCCATTCGTTTGAAAATTCATTTTGTAGGTTTTATATATCTCTACAAAAGTTCCATCAACTGTGTAACGATTCCTTAAATAATCTTTGATATTTTTACAAAAAACCACAAAAGAATTGTAATCTTTTTCACTATTGCTTGTTTAAAAAATTCCACAAAATTATTTTTCTTGGTTCGGAAGCTGGGTTTTTATTAACGATCTATCTTACGGAAATTAGTATGGGCCATTTCCGTATTTTATTTTGTGGGAGAAAAACCTCTATATCTTGGTCTATATGGTATTCCTGATAAACAGACGCATTAGATCACCCATTTATTTCAGCTAGATGGCTTCAAACCACTGGAGAAAACGCTCCAAATCGATAAGGAAAGTGGAATGTCCTTCAATCAATTCAAAGCGGAAAATTTCGAAAATGTACTCAATTGATTTTTCCGATTTGACGCCCCTACCAGGATATAAGTATGCATATCTATTTGTTTTTTAAAGAGCCATACCCAAAATTTAAGTGACTGTTAACGTCAACATCATACTTTCTGATAAGTCAGGATTTACTCAACTCTATAATATGATATCTGAAAATTCATGTGGGTATGACAATGTATCTTCAAAACTACTGAAGAAGAGTATTCAGGTTTTTTTACCTCATTTAGTTGACATTTTTAATGAATCTTCAGTTCAGGGAATCGTTCTAACTTGTCTGGAAAAATTGCATGTGGAACCGCTATATAAAAAAGGCAATAAATAAGAATTTAACAACTTTAGACCTATATCGTTACTCCCTTCGTTATCAGAACTATTAGAAAAACTTTTTCACATGCGATTTTCATCTTTTCCTAATGCCAACAAAATTATCACGCTAGATCAACATGGTTTCATGAATAATAAACCTACTTCATCAGCCATGCACAAAATCACTCAAATTACTTATGGAGCACTGGACTCTAAAAGTTATCTCCTTGGTTGGCCTACATTAAAAAATCTTTTACTGAAGAAATTCTATTATTCAGTCGATGACTATCTGAATGATGTAATTTAAGGTAACATTGTATAAAAAAACACATATAATTTTGTTCAATCCTGTCACATTTGTGATTGATTGTAAATTTCATTTTGTGTTGTTGTTGTCATATTGTGTATGAAATTGTTACTAGAACTTTTCATTACAAGTAGACTTATATGTATAATTTTTATCATATGGTTATACAATTTTAGGTATCCTGCATTCCCCTACTTCTTATGAATCCCAACTGTTCAGTGGGCGATCTGATGGAGAAGAGATTGGCTACGGTTTTTCTTCCCCTGACATCATCAAAAACATGTGCTGGCCCCTTTTTTTTCTACTTTCAGGGCTTCTTTGAATACTTACCATTCAAAAGTGTCATATATTCAGATGCTAAATATGAAAATGTCAACTTTTATTCATCTGTTTGGACAACCTATTGATGGTTAGAACAGAAACGCATGCTTTTTGCGTCTGCGTAAAGTAAATGTTTTCAAAAAAGTTTTTAAATTATAGTCTGTATTTCCAAAACTGAAAGTGGATGTTTTCGAATATGATGAAAAATTATAAAATTCGTATGTTCTTTATCAATGTTGACTTTTTACTATAATCCTCAAGGTTAATTTCTTGATAAAGGAAATAAACATTTCCAAAAGCTCGAACAAATGACAAAGAGTATTCTTTAGAACAGCCCTGTATTTTGTCTACATCCTCAATATTTTTTCCATATATCTCCCTAACTAGTCAGTCAAGACTACCCTTCGCTTCTACCGATTTTTTTTACCTTTGCAAGAGACGAATATTTTCTCTGGTTACTTCTCTGTTTATACTCCTCTTTCCACAAAAGTGGTTTTCAGAAATATTGATATTTTCGATATCCACTGACAATTTTTGTTGTTGTTTTTGTGGTCGAAGAAGTTCTGCAAACTATCATCTGTGGAAATTACAGCATCAGTCAACACCAGTTATATCCCTGTAGCATTTAGAATCGGAGATTCCTGAAAGAGTTTCACCTGAATCAAATATCAATATCAAATATCACCTCATTGAGAAATTCCTTGGGAAAAACCAAAAATTCTTTTTCGTTCGAAAACTTCTTCGTCATTAGAGTTCATTAATAAACTTGATTCGGAGTCAAAGAAAATACAAACGGCCGTTCTGCTTGCTCCATTGCTTTTCTCGCAAAGATCAGAGGGTGTCCTTCAACGCTACGTTTCCTTTGATCTATTTTCATTAGCCATATTGCAAAACGAGGAGAAAGGGACGTGTAAAAGTGTTCAATATATTCAGGTCACCCATCGCCTACTTTTCAATTTATTTTTCTTGCCGCATAATGGTGGCTTGATAATAAAATGTCAGGTCTTGATAGTTCATTTGATCATTAACCTTTGCAAGTAATCGAGTGAATGCAGTTTTGTATAAAAGCGTTTGCGGGAACGTCAACAAAAACCAAATGACAATAAAGCTTTCATAATAAACTATTTATGATGATTATCGATTTTACTTTTTTGTTAGGAATACGTCCATTCGAGTCAGTTCAAGCTGAGTTTTATTATGATTATTTTAATTATAATGGTTAATGTAAAGGTTTCGAACATAATCCAAAAAGTTTGTAGGAGAGGTCAACATTTTGTTTTGTTCTGGTTCCCACGAAATAGACCAATGCTGATGTACTTTTGAGATAAAAAAAAACAACATGAGACCTACTGAAAGGGAAGCAAAGTATCGTTCGAATGACTGGCAAAATAATTTGGAGTCGACAAAATGGAGAAGAACGTGGTGACCTTTTAGGGGTTGAAAGTGGTATTTCACGGTTTTCGCGAATTGTAACGAAAGCTGACGTCTTACCAAAAAAATTGGAGAGTAAAGTTGTTGATAATAAGAGGATCTACGAATTTTTTATCCATCATTTTTCCACCTAACCTCAAACTTTCTCGGAAAAATCGGAAAAACCGATTTTCCAGTTTTTTTTCTCGCCCAAAAATTAATTTTTCCTCACGAAATTTGGTGAAAATATAACTCATTATATTTCAAGTGAGCTGTAATTTTTTATGGCAAAATACAGATTTTTTCCTTTTTTTCGACAAATTCCGAAAAAACGATCTCATTTTCTACTGAAATGTTTCACCTGTAAAATTCATTTTTTCAAGCTTGCCAGCCACCATTTTTTCCGTTGAAGCGTCTTCTTTTAGATTTTGTAATAAAAGAGTGGCATTAATACTATAGATTCATTTTCCATAAAACGCGAAAAAATTTAAAAAAAAAACAGATTTTTAAAAATCCAAACTCATTGTTCCAAACTCATTTTATTTATTAAAATTATTTAAATTAACACTTGAAACCTTCCGAGAATATCAATTTCATGTTACCTCAATAGGTACAAAGATTAAACAAGGACATAAATAAGGATTTGATTATGATAGAAGGGCGAACGGAGCTGAACTTTTGGGGGTAAAAATGATTTCTCGATTTGCATCGAAAATTAACCTCCGAAAGGTTTCAATTTTTAATTTCAATAAATTTAATGAATAAATATGAGCAAAAAATAACTTTTGAAAATCTGTTTTTAAATTTTTTCGCGTTGTTTGGAAAAAAATTCCATAGTAGTGCTACTCTTTTATTACATAATCTAAAATTAGACGCTTTAGTAGAAAATGGGGTCGTTTTTTCGAAAATTGTCGAAAAAAAAAGAAAAATCTGTATTTCGCTACAAAAAAATTACAGCTTACTTAAAGCATAATGAGTTACATTTCCATCAAATTTCGCAAAAAAAAAATTTGCGAGATTAAAAAAACTAAAAAATCGGTCTTTCAAATTTTTCAGTAAAGGACCCCGCACTTTTTATAGGTAAAATGGTTCTCGATGAAATTGTCTGAATTTTTAGTATATTGTTGTATTCGATGTACTGATTAAACGTACAGAATCGCAAAGTTCGTTGAAGGATAGATTTTGAAATACAGGGCGTTCAAGTTAAAAATCAGTAATTTTTATTTAATTATTTTCTCGGGATTTGAAATTGCCAACTGCATTTTTTTTCATTATTATCATCAACGTACCTTCATATTAATAAATATTATTCAGATGGTGAAGATTATATCATTATGTACAGAGTGAAAAATAAAAACATTTTAGTAATATATGAAAATTCGATGTAATAATGAAATATTGATAAAATTATTTTGGCTTGCAATATACTATTCTTATTACATCATTAATCACAATTCATACATTTCGTACAGAGTGATTTGAAAAATTGGTGAAATATATGGCCGGTTCTTTCGAACGTATCCTGTATATTCAAGTGAATTATCATTCTCCGAAGTTAGCTGATACCGTATAAACATGATTTCGTTGGGATATTTAGGGTTATCACATGAAAATTTTCGATGGTAAAAATGACATAATATCAACGTTTCAGAAATCACCCAGTAATTCACGATCAACTCTATGAAATTTCTTTATTATAATTCTATATATTCATCATTCTCTCCTCAACACTATCCCAAAAGTTCAGGTTTCTACTATGACTAGTTTCATAGTTAATAATTGAGAAACTTGTTACCATTTGCATGACGAGTTGAAGGAACTTGTTCGCGCACATTCTACTAGTGGCCAAGATTTTTCACAAATAGTGAAATGTGAGAATATGGACATCAAGATGAATGTAAAAGAGGGTGAAGATTAGAGATAACAATCACATCAGATATACGAATTTAATAATGTAAGGTACTGATAGTTAAGTGAATTTTGTTGGTTTAAGCTTTGTCGGAATAAAAAGCAATTTATTTGGGAAAAGTGAAACTGATTGATAGAACGCTTCCATTTCTAATTGGAGAATTCCAATCTGGGCAGCGACGTTATTTCTCCAATGCGTGTTCACGATAGGGTGAGTCAAAGTATCCAAGCATTAGGAATTTTATCTGGCTCATGCCTGAGTTGTAAGTTGTAACTGATGTGTCTTATTCAGTCAGTTCCTAAATGGTAGACGGAATTGGATGGACCGTCATTGGTCATCACCCTGCATATAACGTTACATTTATTTTGATCTCCACATTCTCACGTTTCAGTATTTGTGAAAGATCTTGCCCTCTAGTAGAATGTACGCGTGAACAAGTTCCTTCAACTCGTCATGTAAATGGTAATAAGTTTCTCAATTAATAACTATGAAACTAGCCATAGTAATAAACCGAATATTTGGGACATTGTTGTTGATGAGAGAATGATGAATATATTAAATAATAATAAAGGAATTTCACCGAGTTAATCGTAAATTACATACATGTAAAAATGTTTTTTCATATGTTTTTGCGATTTCCATCTCCCCTACGGTTTGGTACAGATATTTTTCTATGTGTACGCAATGGTATTGATGTGTATAATAGCCTCTGTGTGATTTCGAGGTGACTCGCGCCGTAATAATCAAAAAAAAAATTTTTTTTCATATGTTTTTGCGATTTCCATCTCCCCTACGGTTTGGTACAGATATTTTTCTATGTGTACGCAATGGTATTGATGTGTATAATAGCCTCTGTGTGATTTCGAGGTGACTCGCGCCGTAATAATCAAAAAAATATTTTTTTTCATATGTTTTTGCGATTTCCATCTTCCCTACGGTTTGGTACAGATATATTTCTATGTGTACGCAATGGTATTGATGTGTATAATAGCATCTGTGTGATATCGAGGTGACTCGCGCAGTAATAACAAAAAAAAATTTTTTTCATATGTTTTTGCGATTTCCATCTCCCCTACGGTTTGGTACAGATATTTTCCTATGTGTACGCAATGGTATTGATGTGTATAATAGCATCTGTGTGATTTCGAGGTGACTCGCGCCGTAATAATCAAAAAAATATTTTTTTTCATATGTTTTTGCGATTTCCATCTTCCCTACGGTTTGGTACAGATATATTTCTATGTGTACGCAATGGTATTGATGTGTATAATAGCCTCTGTGTGATTTCGAGGTGACTCGCACCGAAATATTCAAAAAAAAATTTTTTTTCATATGTTTTTTAGATTTCCATCTCCCCTACGGTTTGGTACAGATATTTTTCTATGTGTACGCAATGGTATTGATGTGTATAATAGCTTCTGTGTGATTTCGAGGTGACTCGCGCCGTAATAATTAAAAAAAAATTTTTTTTCATATGTTTTTGCGTTTTCCATCTTCCCTACGGTTTGGTACAGATATATTTCTATGTGTACGCAATGGTATTGATGTGTATAATAGCCTCTGTGTGATTTCGAGGTGACTCGCGCCGTAATAATCAAAAAAATATTTTTTTTCATATGTTTTTGCGATTTCCATCTTCCCTACGGTTTGGTACAGATATATTTCTATGTGTACGCAATGGTATTGATGTGTATAATAGCCTCTGTGTGATTTCGAGGTAACTCGCGACCTAATAACCAAAAAAAATTTTTTTCATATGTTTTTGCGATTTCCATCACCCCTACGGTTTGGTACAAATAGTTTTCTATGTGTACGCAATGAAATTGATGTGTGATTTTGAGGTGATTCGCGCTGTAATAACCAAAAAAATATTTTTTTCAAATATTTTTGCGATTTCCATCTCCCCTACGGTTTGGTACAGATACAGTTGAAATAAGACAAACTCAGGATCCGAATATATTTATCCAGACTAGTTAACATATCCAATTAAAATAATCTCAGTGATGATAGTACATCAGGGTGTGTACGTGGCATAGTCAAACAAATCATTTTTCGGGATTTTTTCTGTAGTACTATTCCAGAACCAACCTATCCTTGTCCCACTTTCATGCAAAAACTATATCAATGACATAATCCATTACATGTGTCCAACCAAATATATTTGTTATGAAGATGAATGATCTCTCTACCTCTGACAAGAACCTAGATTACTAGATAACTAGATTGAAATGAATTGAATCTTTATTCAAAAAAAGTTGAGGATAAAGGTACAGGTACAGGGTACTTGTCCAATAACATGTTCAATATACAGGGTGTATCTAAATAACACCGAAAAAATCGAAAGGGTGATTCTGTGATGAAAATTAATGTGAGTGTTTGGTATAAAATTTTTTGAAAAAACCCTCCCCGGAAAAGTTACACCCCTTCGAAAATTAAAAAAAAATGGTTTTTCTTTTTTATTTTTCCTGTATATCTAGCTAAAGACACGAAACTTGGTAAACATTATCTGTCAATAAGAGTACACTTTTTGAAATTTTTTCAACCTTGAAGTATGCTTAGAAAGGGTTGATTATTTCAACCCCTAAGATATTTTTTCTTACAACTTTTTTTTAGATGAAAATTTTTTCTTTAAAAAAGTATGACTGAAAAGCCCAATTCACTGACTAACTTTTTTAACTCTACAAGTTTTTTTCGAAAACTTAAGCATTTATGAGAAAAAAATAAATAAGCTCATGTAAAATAGCATTTTATTAAACAACAGCCAACCAAATTATGATTATGATTATGAGACTTCTACAACTAAAAACAAAAGTGAACAAACAATGAACAAAAACCTGTCGAATATCGACAATACAATTATAATAAATGTTGAAAATGACCGCCTTCAGCTTCAATACAAGCATCTACCCTTTTCCTCATAGAATTGCGTATACGATGAAATATTCCTGGAGAATTTCTTATAGTTTCACACCCTGCTACAATGCGTTTTCGCAGATCATCATTTTCAACTGGGTTTGTGTATATCAAAGATTTCAGATATCCCCATATGCAAAAATCCAAAGGATTAAGGTCAGGGGAGCGGGCTGGCCAGTTTACAGGTCCTCCTCGACCTATCCATTGATTAGCATACACCTCATCCAGGTGAGTTCTTGCACGTATACTAAAATGAGCTGGTGCATCATCGTGCATAAACCATGAATGTTGCCCAATTTGAATGGGAACCTCTTCAAGAAGAACAGGTAATTCTTCAAGGAGATGACAATATGCTTCACCATTTAATCGTAGCGGAAGAAAATGGGGACCAATTAAATGATTATCAATAATTCCGAGCCACACCTTTAATGAAAATTGATACTGATGATTTCCTTCAAAAAAGCCATGAGGATTTTCGTCAGCCCAAAGGTGATTGTTGTGAAAATTTCTAATACAGTCTCTTGAGAAACTCGCCTCGTCAGTAAATATAATATTACCTAAGAACTGTGGTGCTTGGCCAATCATATTAATAAGCCACTGACAAAAAATCACACGGGATAAAAAATCTCGAATCATTAACGCCTGCACCCGTTGAAGATGATAGGGATACAACATTTGTTCTTTTAAAATTCTAAAAACAACGGAATGGCTTACATGTAGGACACGAGCTATTCTCCTGGTACTCGTTTCTGGAAATTCTTCAATTGAATTAAGTACGGCTTCTTCTACAGCTGCAGTTCTAACTTCTCTAGTACGACCAGAATCATAACTTCTTTTTTCAAAATTACCACGTTCCCGCAAGCGTCTGTGAATAGTTGTGAACGTAGTATGATGGGGTAGTCTACGCTATGGGTACTGTTCAGCATAAAGTCTTTGCGCTTCCAATGAATTACCGTTAGCACGACTGTATGTAAAATGCATATCTGCCATTTCCAAATTCGAATATGCATTCATATTTTCAATCAACTAATATTTCCTACAATACACAATCATAAAACTTGTGAAACAATAAGATGGGTGACAGAAAATGACACTACACAATCCTAGTGTCAGTATTAATGTTTTTATGCAAAGCACAGGCCACTAGACTTGACGCAAAATACACTCGCGTTAGCTCATCTTTTTGAAAATGCATTGCATTAGATTTTTTTCTCGTAAATGCTCAAGTTTTAGAAAAAACTTGTAGAGTTAAAAAAGTTAGTCAATGAATTGGGCTTTTCAGTCATATTTTTTTAAAGAAAATATTTTTATTCAAAAAAAAGTTGTAAGAAAAAATATCTTAGGGGTTGAAATAATCAACCCCTTCTAAGCATACTGCAGGGTTGAAAAAATTTCAAAAAGTGCACTCTCATTGACAGATAATGTTTACCAAATTTCGTGTCTTTAGCTTGATATACAGGGAAAATAAAAAAGAAAAACCATTTTTTTTTTTAATTTTCGAAGGGGTGTAACTTTTCCGGGGAGGGTTTTTTCAAAAAAATTTATACCAAACACTCACATTAATTTTCATCACAGAATCAACCCTTTGATTTTTTCGGTGTTATTTAGATACACCCTGTATAATTAAATATTTTCAATACAGGAATAAAGAAAAAAATGGTCACTAAGGCAGCAATATGCCAGCGCGTAACTACACTTCCTTACAGGCGAACAAGAATTTTTATGAACAATAGAACTATAATATTTAAATATAATATGTTGATTTTTCAATACATGAAATAGAGTAAAAAGGATACAAAAATATATCATTTAGGTGGAATATTATGAAGGTTTACAAAATTACTAGAAAACTTTCCAGGATTTTTCAGAAAGAGTCGAAACATGTTACATTTATAATTACTTGAAACTCAATAAAGTAAAAAATTCAAAATATTGTTTTTTTAATCAACAATACTATTGCTTACAGTTCAGAAGTTAGACAAATTGAAATTGCTATTCTTTTTTGTTTTTTCCGTGAACCAGCTTTCCCCTTACGAACGGCAGCCCTCAGAAGTCGAAACTTGTGCGGGCCAAGGATTGACGAGCTCATACCTTTTCACGTGCGATTCCTAGCACTTTCTTGGACCATCAGAAAATTTTCTGCAATCGCTAGGGTTTGAACCTTTGACTGGCAGCCAGAGTGCGATTGAAATAATGTCGCTTTAACCACTCGGCTACCTGGCCCCGTATGGATTACAAATTAAAATGGTCAGCGCATATTGAGCTCCTGAGTAAATAATCATACTCATTACATTCATTTTACGGAAACTGGTCAGATTTGCTACCCTAACAGTTTTGAAAACAGCATAATTTTGCTAATTCAACTAATAACCACATTGGTTACGGTGTAGCATATGGGAAAACGCTGTTGACTTTGTATGAATCCTTAGACTCTAGATACGACAAATGTTTCAAATTGTAGTCTCGTTTTGTATGTCTATTTCAATATTCGACATTTACTGGTTTGCTGCTATGTACCTACCTACGACAAATGGATTTCATTTTCTGTTATTTGGCTGAATAACCAATAAGGTTATTCAAAAGAAATAAACTCTAATTTCGTCCACGAGTAGAAAATGATCCATTACTCAACTGGTTCGGACCAATCATAGTTGAACCAAATTCATTAGTTAACACTTTGAAGCCAATCACAGATGAGCATATTCATTACTGTGCAGTTGAGTCTGGAATGTTTTCATTTGCAAGTAGGCCTTTGCCAACTTCAATCTTCTCCCCAAACGTCATAATTATTCAATTGACAGTTTGGTTTGTTAGATAAAATCAAAATGAAAAATATTGATTCGGAAATTGAAGTCGACTGTACTCCACCAGAAATTTGTAGTGCGGCAAAAATAACTTCTTCAAATCTATTACAAAACCTACGACAAATGGATTTCATTTTCTGTTATTTGGCTGAATAACCAATAAGGTTATTCAAAAGAAATAAACTCTAATTTCGTCCACGAGTAGAAAATGATCCATTACTTAACTGGTTCGGACCAATCATAGTTGAACCAAATTCATTAGTAAACACTTTGAAGCCAATCACAGATGAGCATATTCATTACTGTGCAGTTGAGTCTGGAATGTTTTCATTTGCAAGTAGGCCTTTGCCAACCTTAAACTTCTCCTCAAACGTCATAATTATTCAATTGACAGTTTGGTTTGTTAGATAAAATCAAAAAGAAAAATGTTGATTTGGAAATTGAAGTCGACTGTACTCCACCAGAAATTTGTAGTGCGGCAAAAATAACTTCTTCAAATCTATTACAAAATAAACCCAGAAAAAACAAAGCAATTTTCATGGATTGACGAAAGAAAAGTAATGTGGATTTGTTTTTCGAAAATGTGCTTCTTGTATATTTTTCGTTATTCGTTCGTCGTTTTGAAACTCAAATCCGATGGTTATGTACCTAGATAGGATTCAAAATCAACCCTAGACGAAATGAACTCATTCATAAACGGACGAAATATATCTTGCGACAAAGGTAAGAAATTGATAATACATTTTCAAAAGTTCACTCAACAAAATGAGAATAGCTTTTATTTACGAAAACCTCGCGGTAACACAGGCTAAGCTCTGGACTGTAGATCTAGTGATTGTGGGTTCGAATCACGCCGGTTAGTTTTTTCTTTTCCAACTACAGATTTAATAATTATCGACCTTTCTGACATCTAATAAAATCTCCAAATATGGAAATATTTTATTTCTTTAGGTTGCATTGATCATGGAAATCATGAGAGCCTGCCGTGTGAATGAAATGGGAGACTGAAAAGAAGTCACATTAGTTACTTTGTTGGCTGATAATGAACATAGGTAGGCCTGATACACCATTTCTCTCTGGTGATATAATAAAGGTTGTGGAGCATGATTTATGGTTTTCTTGGAACATATTCCTCTCCACTCAGAGATATGGTGTTCTTTTTTAAGTTCACTATCATTATTAAATGCCAAAAAATAATAAAATATATTTCATCACCGTCAATGGCGTCAGTACTCAACTATGAACTTTAATAGATAGCTGCCAGATATACATAGGACAAAGATCACCAGTCCCTCTGACTGTCCACCTCCAAGAGATGAGAGAAGATCGTCGTTCATCTTTGAAAAATGGAAATCACGAATATCCGTTCATTGTCTATTTCTTTAACAGGAATCGTCAAGACAAGCATTTTAACAAAATCATCATCTGATAAATTCGGAAATAGAGAGGGAAGAAGAAAAGGAACCTAAAACATTTCAGTTTCATTGGTTCACTGGTCAGGTCTGTGACTACTGTTTTATTTGCACCAGTGGTCGCAGTACTTACCAGAGTGCCCGTGAAACGTGCTTTCAATCAGGTCAGGAGCAAACAGATGGAACCAGCTACTTAGTGAGGAAGTGGTCGCTGAATTTGGATTGAATTCGGGAATTTGATTGAAAATCAAATCAAGAGTGCAACTGAAGAGTTCAACTGAGCAGATTGGATTCTTGATGAACCTCTGATTGATTGGTACGCCCTGTTGCAATCATTCATCGAAGTAACAGATTCATCTGAGTCAGAAGAGACGGTCCAATAGAAGAAAGAAACTTGTTCAACCCTTAAATCATTGCCAAAGAAAAAATAGCATGTCTGCACACACTTTTTTGTTTATACTCTCATAAGCACATTTCGATAATCAAGCTATCTTTATTGATGTGATTTTCATATTGTAATATATATATATATATATATATATATATATATATATATATATATATATATATATATATGTACTCGTAAAATAAATAATTTATTTCTGCAAAGTTAAGTTGTCCAATTTATTTGACACAGAGCTGTGCCTAGGACTGACGAAAAGTGCTGCGAGCACTAAGCACGACAATATCGAGCACTTTTATTCATAAAACGCTGGCGATTACTAAGCACTTTCAAAAAGTATTTCTGGCCAGGCAGCACTTCTCAGACTGTGTGATATTCAAGTTACTGAAACTTAATTGAACACGATAAGATTTCAACAAATAATATAACATCGCGACATATTTCGATACACTGTATAGCTTTTTCAAGATTGAAAAAGCTACAAACAGTGTACAGAAAAATATCGCGATGTAATATAATCTGTTGAAATCTTATCGTGTTTAATCAAGTTTCAGTAACTTACGTATCTAACAGTCTGAGAAGTGCTATGGATTTCCATCAAATAACAACAGAGTAGGTAAATTAAAAACTTGAGTTACTTTTTCTATTCAAATGGTATTTAGTGTAATGCGCTAAATGATCAATTAATCACAGATTCACAGTCTGTATCTGAAGATTTTTTTTAAAACATAACCCTAGCTACTCCATTCTTTAAATATATCGCTAGGGTTACTGTTTGATTTTAGTCGTCAAAAACTTTCCCGACAGAGTAGGTCTTGACCTGTCAATTGAAACTGTCATGATCACTTGTTATGATAAGAAAGATATTAACTTAAGTACATACAATTTCGTGGTTTTAATATAAGGTTGTAGAAAAAGTATAGAATATACAGCGTTTATTAAACACTCATTCCGCTACTTTGCACTCGTGACAAAAACTCTGGACATTTATAACACGTGTTAAATAATATACTACTTTGAAATAGAATTGCTGTAATCAATAATTTGGTTCAAATATAATAGGAATATTGATCAAATGTTTGGTTATGTGGTTTTCATATGACATCTTTTTATAGGTGTTTAACCTCCTACAGTCTGCAAATGAAAACATCAGGAAATTTTGTAGCGATAATGAATTTTTGTTGGAATATTTTGATGAGTATCGTCGTTTCTACAAACAATCAAATTATCTAAAGCTAAGCATTATATTATAACAAAATACCACATTCATTAGGTAGCAAACGAAAAGGAATGTGGAATATAGTAAACGATCTTAGAGGCAAAAATAACCGTTCGCATCCAGAAATAAATATAGATCTCAATTTGTTGAACGATTATTATTACTGTTAAATTGCAAATGAATTCACTCTGAGTATATCTTCAACAGTAAATCTCCTTGACAGCATCTGTTTGACGGAAATTTGTTCCACAGTATTTGTTCGAACGGAAATTTGGCACCCTGGTAATTTGTTCGAGAGGAAAGTTAATCGAGTCGCATTTATTCGAACATAAATTTGTTCGACAAATTTTCAGATGTAAGTGAAAATAGTTTCGATAGATAGTAAACATCCCGCTCAAAAATATCCTGTCGAAAATATCCTGCCAATAATCCCCCGTCCAATAATTTCCTCAATCAATAATAACCTTATGCAAAATTATCCCGTCCAATTATTATTCTGATCTAACCTAAACGAATTAACCTAGCTCGCAAGTTGGGAGCTTGGAAGTTGAGGTAAAAATTCGTCTGAGGGTAGTATTTTATTAGTCTGATCTAACCTGAACGAACTAACCTAGCTCGCATGTTGGAAGGTTATTATTGGTCAGAATATTACTGTCTTAGATATTATTCAACTTCTCTTTAGTTTGGGTAACTGCTATTTTATAATATTGCTTACTTTGTTGCATTGCAGCTTTTTTGAAATAAAATTCTAAAATTTTCGACGAAATGAAGGTCGAACAAGTGCTGGTCGAACAAACTTCCGTTCGAACAAGATTCCGCTCGTACAAATATTTTACGAACAAATGCTGTAGAACAAATTTCTGTCGAACAAATGTTGCTGAACAAATTTCCGCACACCACTTTATCCAATGAATTCATTGTTCCTGTACGAGACAGACTTTCATGAACTGAAGTTAACAATAAATGATATACAAATTCGTCTGGTGAAGACAATTTATCAGCCAAAGCTTTAGGCAACTCAGTATTGACTATAAATAATTCTTTTGCGACAGGTGTCTTCCTATCCAGGTTGAAGATTTCAATTGTAATACCACTGCATAAAGGAGGTGCCATCACTTTCTAAAATTATAGAGAAATTGATCTTACGTTGAATAATGAGCTTTTCAGAGAGACATAATATATTAGCTCAAGAACAATTCGGTATAAAAAAAAGCCCGATAGGGCTAGAGCAATATAGAGGATTTTTCTTAACAATTGAAAAATTCTTCTAAACTATAGAATGTATTTCATTTGACATTATTCATTGAGAGGGATTTTAGATTTTCAGGTAGAAGATTGTAAATTTGTATACCAGTATAGGTTGGTTGGATGAAGGCTGACGAGCGAGATAATGGGATCACACCAGAGGTTTCCCTTAACACTGAGACCAATTGGGGTCTATTGTATTGTTCTGTCGTCAGAAGTTCCTAGTTAAATAGGCCTGTGTTTTTCACCAGCTTCAGTAGTCTATTTACTAGGTGTTTCGGATTCATGCCTGTTTCTAGGTTGGTCTGTTCGAATATTCGGTTGCGCTTGTTGAGCAGCGCGTCGCATTCGAAGATGATGTGAGAGGCTGTTTCCTCCTCGTCAGAGTCTACAGACCACGGATACAGTTTAAAGCGGACCTTTTCTAGTTATTTCGTATTTATATGTAGGTAAAATGAATGTTTGCTTCCTGGTTGGATCTAGAGGTCATTAATAATTTTAGGATTTTTTTCTTACAAACTTTGTAATTATTTGTTTATTTTTTGTAGTGAATAAAGACGCATTATTATCATTATTATTAAGTCTAATTTTGGAACACGATATAGAAAAATTCGAAGTCATCTCCACAATTTTCAATAATTTCATCTGGTGTAGTGTGATGGCGAAGCCATCATTCAAAAAACCAGTTTATCGAACATGTTTCGAAAATTCTATTTTTAGCTGCTTGGATATGAAGGATTCGTTTTGAGAAAGTCAAATGAAATCTGCCAAATATTTTTTATGATGACATTTGCTGTCTGGATACATATAGGTTGTCTGATATCAATAAATTAATCTGTTATTTCCCAAATTCTGATGAGTTGGTCGAAAAACAGTTCGTCGATAATAAAATACAGGCAGTTTCCTTCAACTTTCTCTTTTCTTGATTTGATTCACTCATTAAGATTTTGGTGTCATTCCATTTCATCATATGATCGCCATCCGATGTCAGAATATGTTCGGATATTTTCGAACCAGTTATTTTCCGATTCCTTATATAACTTTTGTGTTCTTCCTTACGTACAGTCAAAGGTCTTGATGTTTCACCTATATAACTTTTCCACGCGAACAAGGTATGTTGTAAACACAATTTTTGAAACATTCATCATTGTTTTTTGGTTTTGTGTGTGTAAGTAGTGATCTCAAAATTCCCAAAATGGTATGTCAAGAAACGAATATCCTCCACAAAAACAAACTTTCAGTCAATAACCAATAGTTATCTTTTTCTTCTTTATTGTAGAATTGTCTAATTCGCTGATGATGAACCTATATAGGTTCGAAACATGTTCGATAAACTGGTTTTTTGATTGATGGCTTCGCCATCACTCTACACCAGATGAAATTATTAAAAATTGTGGAGATGACGTCGAGTTTTTCTATATTGTGAATCAATACCACTCCACTCCGAGATACAATGGACTTCTACCACAGGTTAACTAATTTTGAAATATTTGTATTAGATAAGGTGAATATTTTGAGCCAGGTAGCCAGGTTATGGGCCAGGTAGCCAGGTGCTAAAAGCGTCGATCTTTTCAATTACTCAGGCTGCCAGTCGAGGGTTCAAACCTTAGCGACTGCAGACATTTTTCTGATGGCCCAAGAAAGTGCTAGGAATTGCACGTAAAAATGTATGACCTCGTTAATTATTTGCTCGTACAAGTTTCGACTTCTGAGGGCTGCCCTTCGTAAGGAGACGACAGCTGGTTAACGGAAAAATCAATTTTAAACAATTTCAAAGCGTTTCAAAGTAAACCTTACACGACTCTCGATAAGTACGAATAGCTTTCTTTTGAGCCAAAATTATATTTTTTTGTATCCACAGCATTTCCTCAGAATTATATTCCATACTGCATCAGAGAATGGAAGTAGGCGAAGTAAACAGATCTGGCGACAGATATTCAAATTTTGTTCGATTGTTCGAATAGCAAACAAAGACCGACTCAAATTCTCATTCAAATGCCCGATTTGATCACACCATTTTAGGTTATTATCCAAGTGATTACCAAAGATATGCGTAGACTTTGCGTGATTTATTATTTTTTCATCGATTTCAATATGGGAATCTGTAGCTTGGTTGGGCAATTAGAAAATGATACAGTGAGTTTTGAGAAATTTCAATGACAATTCATTTGCAGTGAACCAGTGATACGTTGACCGGTTCCGTGTTGATTTTTATCACTTCGTTTCCATGAAAGTCTTGTAATTCTATAAAAAATTCTGTTTTCACGATATGACTGAAACCATGTATAAGTTACACCTCTAAACCCATGATAATTTAGTTTACTGAAAATAATTTCGAAATTTACGTAGTCAAACGTTTTGTTAATATCACAGGATGAGCCTAAAGGGTAATGTTGCATCTCAAGAGTGGAGTTGATTTGTACAATTATTGACATTATAGCACCCCATATATTTAGATTTTCGCGAAAACCATATTGAGAGATGGATTATAGTTTATAATATAATAGAGGTTTGCGGCATCTAGACAGATTTTCGAATGCCCAGAAAAAAGATTCTCCTCCAGCAGGATTCTAGATTGCCGATTTAGTGCTCTATTATATTAATATCACAGACATAAACTCCCATTCAAAGTTTATAATGTTCGAAATAAACTATAAGTTGCCTGCACACAACTATTTCTAGAATTTTGGAGGGAGTTGGGAGGAGAGATATTGGCCTGTAATTTGATATTTATTCTTTGTCTCCTTTTTTATGAATTGGTAATACTTTGGCAATTTTGAAAATAGGCGGCAATTTTCCCACTGATGATTATAGGTTTATGAGAATTGTGAGTGGGTCTTTATTTTCTTTGAAAATTGATATGGGTGATTCATCATGACCTGTGCTTTTTTAATTTTTCACTGGTTGACAATACCGTTTGTATCAATTTCTGTCACCGGGTGAAAAAAGAAAGGATTTTCATTATCGAAATGGATTTTTTTTAAGTAGAAATCTGAAGTGTTTGTGCTTGAGAGTTCTGATGCTAATGAAATTGCTTTATCTACAAAGAAGTGCTGGAAGAGTGTGGCAACTTCAATAATTGCACTTTCAACTTGCTCATCATTTTGCCTCAACTATATGCTGTTGTCGTTTTTTCTAGAGAATGTGTTCGTTAATACATCTCCAGGTGGTCTTCATTTTATTGTCAGAATTTGTTAAAAGCTATTTTTTGCATTCGTTTTGCATCATTCACAACATTCTTCAGAATGATACAGAAGTATTCAATGTAGTTGTGAATCTCAGCATTTTTTAGTGAATTTTTTCACATTGAGCAGAAATCTTCCATTTTTTGAAGAAGTATTGAATCATTCAGGTATTCAACCAGGTTTTGTTCAAAAAGTTCCTAACTTGAATTCTTTCAGTTGAAAAGACGGCTCAAAGCAATCAAAAATGATTTTCAAGAAAAATGCATAGGCTGTATCGGCATATTCTATTGTAAAAATATCATTCCAGTCTATGAGGGAGATTTTAATGTTTTTATCACTTGCCTGACAACACTTCTTGAGTCTGTGTCGAAAAATTATAAAAACATTTATATTTTTGGGGATTTGAATATCAATAAATTCAATATGAACCTTGAAAATGTCCTTCTACATGATTTAATAAACAGTTTTGGTATAGAGTCTGAGGTTAACGTACCAACAAGGATAGCAAATGACCGATATGGGTTGACGGAAACAGCAGTTGATTATTTAATAACAAATAGGGAGAGTCTTAATTTCGAAGTTTTTGACCCAGAAATATCTGATCACACAGGGCAACTACTTGAAAATCATTATCCAAATAATATAAGTCCAGGGAGAGAGAGAGAGCGAAACAGTCGTATCGTAGACAAATAAACGATATTTCAATAAAAGAATTTAAATCAAGTTTTGGTAATGCATATAATAACTTATTGATTGGTAGTGATGTTGATGATATAGATGAGTTATTTGATATCTGGTCTGAATTCATATACAGTTTCGAAACTGCATTTCCCAAAAGAAAACTGCCATGTAATAAACAAAAATCTCACGCTTTTAGATTCTCACCAACTCTGATATCAGAGTCAAAGAGCTTGAAAGATCTGAATGCACTCAGAAAGATTGTATGTGATGACACCATGAATACATTATATAAAACAAAACAAAAATTGTACCAAAAAAACACCAAAAAAGAAAGACAACAATACAACAGAGTCATTGTAGAAAACTCGAATAATAAGAACAAAACATTATGGAAAATTGTCAACCAGAACCTCAATAAAACTCAGACTCAAGAAATCAAGAAAGATATTGTATTGAACTGTAACAGAGACACCGTAGATAAAACTTCCAGTGGACATCAAATCCATAACGACCGCAATTGCTTTCAAAAGACATCTCAAGAAGTTCCTTTGTGATAATTGTTTTTACACAATTAATGAGTACCTGATCTTGAATCTAGTGAATGTATAAAATATGCTTGTAACTTACTGGTGGCAATTTAAAAAAATGCTGAATTACTACGTGTGTTGGGTTTTTCTCGATAATTTTCATGCCTAGGTACCTTGTGTTATAGCGAGTAGTAAAAAGTGTACCGATGCGAAATTGAATGTGGGGTCATTAATATATCAAAGAAAAAAAACAGGTCCCAGGTCCAAACCCTGTGGGACATGCTGTTGAGCGAGGCAGGATCATATAGGAAGTTTGAGAGTTGATTGTTTTTGAAGTGAGGAATTTTAACAGTCATTCTCCGATTAAGAAAATACAAATGAAACCAGCTATGTACTTTGCCATCATGCAAGATATTGTAAAAGTTATTGACTTTTTCGACTAAATATTTTCATTTTTGACAATAACGCGTATATAATTTAACAAAGAGTTTCTCTATCCACTGGCCGTTCCCAATTGACTGCAACCTCAAGGAAAAGTTTCTTTTTATGATACTTTCCAAAACTCAGTTTTTTTCAACTAGTCCAGTCAAGAGACTACCCGTCTTCTTTATTTATATATATATATATATATATATATATATATATATATATATATATATATATATATATATATATATATATATATATGTTCGGAAAGGTTTCCGCGGTCAGAAATATGTACATTACTAAGTTCATGGGTTGAACCGCGTTGAGAGTTTATAACTCGACGTTTCGGCTCCTGCTTTGGAGCCATTTTCAAGAGTGTGACTGCGAGGCCTCTATCTGCCTACTCCTCGAGTCGTGGTCTTGAGAGATATCAAGGTCTCAACCTGCCTACTCCTTGATCTCAAAAGACGATCCGATGTTGGTTGCACTGTAGTATTTATAGGTGGTTGGCTACCTGGAGGTGGGCGGGTCTTACGGGTTTTCTCGTTTGTCTTGTCTGCTGGTGCCTGCTGTGTAGTTGGAGTTAATGGGATAATAATTGATTGCGGATAAGTTTCACGTGGCCTGGTAATTACGGTTGGAAGGAGGGGCTTCCAAATGGGGTTCAATTTACGGCTATCGTCTTTAATGTTCAGGCAATCAGGCCGTTTTTCGATTTCGATGGCTTCTCTGATAAAACGAGAAGTTCTTGAACGTACTGGGGCGATGGTTTTCGTTTTCTCGAAATCTATGGGGTGACCCGTTTGGATGAAATGAAGAGCTAATGCGGAGCTGGTGTCTCGATTTCTAACTGAAAGGGAGTGTTGATAGGATCGAAAATGGATCTGTTTCGAAGTTTCTCCTATATAAGAGTGGGGGCAGATAGAACAGGGAATTTCGTAAATACCATGGTCTTCGTTGGGAATTTTGTCTTTTGTTGGTCTGATGAGGTGTGATAGTTTTTGTTCTGTGGTAAAGATGGTTTTGATATTTGCTTTTCTGAAAAGTCGACTGATTTTGTCCGTCACCCCTTTGATGTAAGGGAAGAAGACTTTGGATGGACGGTCTTCAACTTGTGGTTCGCTTTTTGGTTACTAATGGTTTTTGAAGCTGTTTTTGGATGTTTCTGTCTATGTGGTCTGGTCTGTATCCGTTTTGTAGGAGAGCTTGTTTTACGTTGTGAAGTTCGGATTGTCTGTTGTGGTCGTCGGTTAGTCGGATGGAGCGAGATATCAGAGTATTTACGACTGAGTTGAGTTGTGAGGGATGATGGTGGGACTTGGAGTTGAGATATCGGTTGGTGTGGGTGGGTTTTCTATAAACCGTGTACGAGAAACCTTGTTGAGGATTTTTAGTGATTTGTACATCTAAGAATGGCAGAGTTGAATTGCTTTCTATCTCCATCGTGAAGCGAATGTAAGGGTGTACTTCGTTCAGATGGGTCAGGAAAGAATCCAGGGTATCTCTCCCGTGGGGCCAGATGACAAAAGTGTCATCAACGTATCGTAACCAGCAGGAAGGTTGAAGAGTGGCTGATGAAAGGGCTTTGGTTTTGAAATCTTCCATGAATATATTGGCAATCGCAGGTGAGAGAGGGGATCCCATAGGGGCACCTTTGATTTGCCTATAAAAAGAGTTTTGGAAGGTGAAGTATGTGTTGGACATACAATGTTTGATTAGAGTGAGGATGTCTTGTGATATGTCGTGCTTGTTTTGTAATATGGTGAGGGTCTCGTCAATAGGGATGTTGGTGAAAAGAGAGACGATGTCGAAGCTGACTAGGATGTCGGAGTTAGATATGTTGAATTCCTTAATTCGATTGATGAACCCGTAAGACCCGCCCACCTCCAGGTAGCCAACCACCTATAAATACTACAGTGCAACCAACATCGGATCGTCTTTTGAGATCAAGGAGTAGGCAGGTATATCATATCTCTTAAGACCACGACTCGAGGAGTAGGCAGATAGAGGCCTCGCAGTTACACTCTTGAAAATGGCTCCAAAGCAGGAGCCGAAACGTCGAGTTATAAACTCTCAACGCGGTTCAACCCATGAACTTAGTAATGTACATATATATATATATATATATATATATATATATATATATATATATATATATATATATATATATATATATATATATATATATATATATATATATATATATATATATATATATATATATATATATATATATATATATATATATATATATATATATATATATATATATATATATATATATATATATATATATATATATGTTCGGAAAGGTTTCCGCGGTCAGAAATATGTACATTACTAAGTTCATGGGTTGAACCGCGTTGAGAGTTTATAACTCGACGTTTCGGCTCCTGCTTTGGAGCCATTTTCAAGAGTGTGACTGCGAGGCCTCTATCTGCCTACTCCTCGAGTCGTGGTCTTGAGAGATATCAAGGTCTCAACCTGCCTACTCCTTGATCTCAAAAGACGATCCGATGTTGGTTGCACTGTAGTATTTATAGGTGGTTGGCTACCTGGAGGTGGGCGGGTCTTACGGGTTTTCTCGTTTGTCTTGTCTGCTGGTGCCTGCTGTGTAGTTGGAGTTAATGGGATAATAATTGATTGCGGATAAGTTTCACGTGGCCTGGTAATTACGGTTGGAAGAAGGGGCTTCCAAATGGGGTTCAATTTACGGCTATCATCTTTAATGTTCAGGCAATCAGGCCGTTTTTCGATTTCGATGGCTTCTCTGATAAAACGAGAAGTTCTTGAACGTACTGGGGCGATGGTTTTCGTTTTCTCGAAATCTATGGGGTGAAATGAAGAGCTAATGCGGAGCTGGTGTCTCGATTTCTAACTGAAAGGGAGTGTTCACAACGTAAAACAAGCCCTCCTACAAAACGGATACAGACCAGACAACATAGACAGAAACATCCAAAAACAGCTTCAGAAACCATTAGTAACCAAAAACGAACCACAAGTTGAAGACCGTCCATCCAAAGTCTTCTTCCCTTACATCAAAGGGGTGACGGACAAAATCAGTCGACTTTTCAGAAAAGCAAATATCAAAACCATCTTTACCACAGAACAAAAACTATCACACCTCATCAGACCAACAAAAGACAAAATTCCCAACGAAGACCATAGTATTTACGAAATTCCCTGTTCTATCTGCCCCCACTCTTATATAGGAGAAACTTCGAAACAAATCCATTTTCGATCCTATCAACACTCCCTTTCAGTTAGAAATCGAGACACCAGCTCCGCATTAGCTCTTCATTTCATCCAAACGGGTCACACAATAGATTTCGAGAAAACGAAAACCATCGCCCCAGTACGTTCAAGAACTTCTCGTTTTATCAGAGAAGCCATCGAAATCGAAAAATGTAAAAATAGAAACAAAGGACTTCCTTTGTTTCTATTTTTACATCCAAGTGTTGTACATCTTCGCACTTGATTTTACCGTACTGATGAGAGCTTAAGCTCGAAACACGTGTCTACGGTTGCAGAACATTTTGAGGGTTATACCCAATAGCTTTTCTACTTATATTTTCATATATTGCCCCTCGCTAAATCCATCCTTATTTGTATTTTCCTGGGTAGGATTGTCACGCTGGTAGCTATAGCTGCCTCCGTGGCGACGTTAGCTGTTGCCTTGTAAGCACAAGGTCTTCTAACCGAAGCCACAAATGTGTGGTTGGCTTCCTGTTGTTGACTTCCTTTGTTTCTATTTTTACATCCAAGTGTTGTACATCTTCGCACTTGATTTTACCGTACTGATGAGAGCTTAAGCTCGAAACACGTGTCTACGGTTGCAGAACATTTTGGGGGTTATACCCAATAGCTTTTCTACTTATATTTTCATATATTGCCCCTCGCTAAATCCATCCTCATTTGTATTTTCCTAGGTAGGATTGTCACGCTGGTAGCTATAGCTGCCTCCGTGGCGACGTTAGCTGTTGCATTGTAAGCACAAGGTCTTCTAACCGAAGCCACAAATGTGTGGTTGGCTTCCTGTTGTTGACTTCCTTTGTTTCTATTTTTACATCCAAGTGTTGTACATCTTCGCACTTGATTTTACCGTACTGATGAGAGCTTAAGCTCGAAACACGTGTCTACGGTTGCAGAACATTTTGAGGGTTATACCCAATAGCTTTTCTACTTATATTTTCATATATTGCCCCTCGCTAAATCCATCCTTATTTGTATTTTCCTGGGTAGGATTGTCACGCTGGTAGCTATAGCTGCCTCCGTGGCGACATTAGCTGTTGCCTTGTAAGCACAAGGTCTTCTAACCGAAGCCACAAATGTGTGGTTGGCTTCCTGTTGTTGACTTCCTTTGTTTCTATTTTTACATCCAAGTGTTGTACATCTTCGCACTTGATTTTACCGTACTGATGAGAGCTTAAGCTCGAAACACGTGTCTACGGTTGCAGAACATTTTGAGGGTTATACCCAATAGCTTTTCTACTTATTTTTTCATATATTGCCCCTCGCTAAATCCATCCTTATTTGTATTTTCCTGGGTAGGATTGTCACGCTGGTAGCTATAGCTGCCTCCGTGGCGACGTTAGCTGTTGCCTTGTAAGCACAAGGTCTTCTAACCGAAGCCACAAATGTGTGGTTGGCTTCCTGTTGTTGACTTCCTTTGTTTCTATTTTTACATCCAAGTATTGTACATCTTCGCACTTGATTTTACCGTACTGATGAGAGCTTAAGCTCGAAACACGTGTCTACGGTTGCAGAACATTTTGAGGGTTATACCCAATAGCTTTTCTACTTATATTTTCATATATTGCCCCCCCGCTAAATCCATCCTTATTTGTATTTTCCTGGGTAGGATTGTCACGCTGGTAGCTATAGCTGTCTCCGTGGCGACGTTAGCTGTTGCCTTGTAAGCACAAGGTCTTCTAACCGAAGCCACAAATGTGTGGTTGGCTTCCTGTTGTTGACTTCCTTTGTTTCTATTTTTACATCCAAGTGTTGTACATCTCGCACTTGATTTTACCGTACTGATGAGAGCTTAAGCTCGAAACACGTGTCTACGGTTGCAGAACATTTTGAGGGTTATACCCAATAGCTTTTCTACTTATATTTTCATATATTGCCCCCCGCTAAATCCATCCTTATTTGTATTTTCCTGGGTAGGATTGTCACGCTGGTAGCTATATCTGCCTCCGTGGCGACGTTAGCTGTTGCCTTGTAAGCACAAGGTCTTCTAACCGAAGCCACAAATGTGTGGTTGGCTTCCTGTTGTTGACTTCCTTTGTTTCTATTTTTACATCCAAGTGTTGTACATCTTCGCACTTGATTTTACCGTACTGATGAGAGCTTAAGCTCGAAACACGTGTCTACGGTTGCAGAACATTTTGAGGGTTATACCCAATAGCTTTTCTACTTATATTTTCATATATTGCCCCTCGCTAAATCCATCCTTATTTGTATTTTCCTGGGTAGGATTGTCACGCTGGTAGCTATAGCTGCCTCCGTGGCGACGTTTGCTGTTGCCTTGTAAGCACAAGGTCTTCTAACCGAAGCCACAAATGTGTTGTTGGCTTCCTGTTGTTGACTTCCTTTGTTTCTATTTTTACATCCAAGTGTTGTACATCTTCGCACTTGATTTTACCGTACTGATGAGAGCTTTAGCTCGAAACACGTGTCTACGGTTGCAGAACATTTTGAGGGTTATACCCAATAGCTTTTCTACTTATATTTTCATATATTGCCCCTCGCTAAATCCATCCTTATTTGTATTTTCCTGGGTAGGATTGTCACGCTGGTAGCTATAGCTGCCTCCGTGGCGACGTTAGCTGTTGCCTTGTAAGCACAAGGTCTTCTAACCGAAGCCACAAATGTGTGGTTGGCTTCCTGTTGTTGACTTCCTTTGTTTCTATTTTTACATCCAAGTGTTGTACATCTTCGCACTTGATTTTACCGTACTGATGAGAGCTTAAGCTCGAAACACGTGTCTACGGTTGCAGAACATTTTGAGGGTTATACCCAATAGCTTTTCTACTTATATTTTCATATATTGCCCCTCGCTAAATTCATCCTTATTTATATATATATATATATATATATATATATATATATATATATATATATATATATATATATATATATATATATAAAAATTCAATTAAAATCTCTAAAATTGTTATCATATGTCAGAAAAATCATCCAGTAACAGTATATCCTCTCAGAGACAAACCGCTCCGTAGTAATCTACTGACGTCAACGTGTGGGAAATTCACCGGATACTCTTAATTTTCTTCGTTAGAGCGTTAATCCAGAAAGGGTAAACCGAACACGATGCGGTTGGCAACTCGGATGCTCCAGCTTTCTCGAAGGAATTCCGCTACTAATTGGACGTAACTGAATGATAATTTTGAGCTAATATTAGCTGAGTCACTTGCGGGGAGATTAAGGTGGCTGCGTGAGAATATGGGGAGGCTACATGTTGAAACAAGTGGTGTGGAAGATACACAAACGAAGAAGCTAATTTTGGCTTTTGAGGTTTGTTACGAAAGTGTAATCTAGAAATGACAACATCGATTGTTCTATTATTGTTTTCGGTTTATATTGTGGAGAATTATATCACTCGTTTTATATATTTCACATATTTGACTTTCAGTTACTAATTAGGACAATATTTTATGCGTATGAATTTCAATAAAGGCGACTTCTACCTTTGGACTGGCAAACTGGTGTTTCTCGCTAGGAACAACTGTCCTCAACAACGTTTGTATTAATTTACATCTCTGCCAAGTTCTACCTGATATTATCATTAGGATGAATCAGTTGAGTGCAAATGGATGTACTGTTGAAGGAACAAACTCCTTCTGTTACGAGTTGATTTCCTCGTATTGAGTTTTCTGGACAAATCGATGCCATTCGTAACAAAAATTTTTGATAATCTTAAACCTGAAACCCCTCTGATCTTCTAAAAGAATGTTTTGACGAACCCGTATCACTTGAACCTTGACGCATTTTCCATATATTGTGCCTACTCTCGCTAAGGAAGGATTGTTTTCTTGGTCACCGGGATTATGTACTGTTAGTCATCTGCAAATGATAAAAACCATTTCCTCAAACAGTTCACTAGGTTTCAATAGTCACAATTTTCAATCATATCTGGACTCTTTTGACTCACTTCGTATATTCTGATTCAGATCTGTTACTTTGAAATGTCTACTTCTATTCTCCATTGGCCTCAGCTTGCCAGAATTTGTACCCAGACTTTAGTTAGGTCATGTTGTGGATTACTGAATTCACCTCAGCAGAAAACAAATAAAAGGCCATCACCCTACTATTACGGTCCTTGACATGCGCTCCAAATAGGAAATTAGAAGTGGGAATGAAATAGGTGAGGAATTGCAAAAAATTCAACGAGGAACGGGAGTTTTTACTTGGTCATTTTGTTGAGTTTTTTTGAATGGTTAGCTGCTTTTTGAGAGACAAAAGTGCATATCACTTCACGTGGATTTTTCCGAAAGAATATCCAGTTGTGGATTTTGGATAATCTCATTATTTAGGATATTTGAGATTTATATCTAGAAAAGGATTTCTATCCACAATACTACTTGGTGTGACCCTCACCAAAGAAGAAATTTTTAATGCCACCCACTACATACAGGTAGGTCGAAACCCCTTTATTTCCATCTCACACTGTATTCACCCACTGCTGCACAAGTGGTGGTTGAACTACGTAACCCTTCTGAGCCTGAAGAATTGTTTGTAATACATATTTCCGTTACAGGCCTTCTTTTGCTTGTCTTACTACTACTTTTCTACTTCTATTCTGCCCCGTTTGAGTATTCTTAACCTTATCGAGCTTAGACTCCTTGCTGGAGTAACAGACCTGCGTCAGGACAAACCGAACGTAGTCAAGTCGCCAAAAGGGTCATTATCACCATACCAGAAGGAAAATAAAGCCCCTCCATCCTGAGAGTAGTGCATGGAACGTACCCCCGTCATCTATTAATTAACAAGCCGACAGACCGAAGCCATATCTGTAGGGAGACTACGACTTCAGAACCTATCAGGCAAGTTCGTTCCATAATAAATAATTGCATGTGCTTAGAGACCCACGCAGCTATAAATTAGTGCTTACTCTTTGTGCTTTCTAGTTAATGCCAACTCATCAGTGCTGCATGCCTACAATAATGTAAAGACTAGTCGCTTCCCAGTTATTTGTTTAGATCATACTAGCTGCACTGAGGCTGGCATTTCTCGCCTCGTCAATGTCCAAAGTCCGTGCTTTACTTACCTGAAAGAAGTTAATGTTCGTCAATCTTAAGTACAACAGTTCATGTTCAGGAAGAATAGCTGTACCTGTTTATTCATCGATTGCAATCCTGTAAACTTTCAGTATATATACTAAAATTGAATGAAGAAAAGTTGTATTTCGTGCAGAATTTTTTTTATAAAATCATAGCAGAGCGCTTTCGACTATAAAGTCATCATCAGTGCGTACCTGTAAGTAAGTGACATCGAATTGAATTTAAGAAATTTTGATAAAAAGAATTTTGAAAATTGAAAAGTTACTTACTAGTCAGGTGTACAAGAGCCAGACCATAAAAATATCATGTGTCCAGAGGACCATGTAAAATTTAAAAACGGGACATCATATTAATAACATTTTAAAAAGGTCCTTATTCCAGGATTCACCTGGATAAAAGTTTCAACAGGCAGAGTAACACATGTCTGTTGGAGCTTAGTCTACTGTTAAACTGAATGAATGAAATTTACATTGTGTCAAAAGTTGACAATGACAATGACGTTTGGCTTAGAACATTAACTTCTAGAAACCCTGATCTGTGTTTTGAAAATTGAATAATGACCAAATTGATCTGTAAATCTATTTATAGTTATGTTAATCTAAACCTAAGGAATTGTGACAAACCGGAAGAAAAGTCTAATGAGAACCTCAACCCGATGTGCACAAAACCAGATTAAAAAAACAGTCCCTCGGGAATTTGTGAAACCAATTCTTATCTCAGGATCATGGGACAGGTCTAATGAGAACCTTCACACTTCCCAAAGCGTCAAAAAGGTAGCCCAAAAACAAGAGGCACCATTAACATAATCATAAAAGATTTAAGAAAGTTTCAACAGGCAGAGTAACACATGTCTGCTGAAGCTTAGTCTACTGTCTAACTAAATGAAAAATGACATTGTGTCGAAAGTTGACAATGACAATGAAGTTATGATATAAAAAATGTGTAAAAAATGAACTATAATAAAAACATTGATTTGTGTTTTGAAATTGATAAATTATTATTATTAGTTCAACATCCTGGGCAACCAGATTGGAACATAAGATCATGAGATAAGTCTAATGAGAACTTTCCCAATCTCAATAGTAACAAAGAGGATGACCAAAATGATGAGCCCATACCAGAAAATTTTTAAGAAATTTTCCAAAAATTGATCTGTGAATCTATTTATAGTTCTGTTGATCCAAACCAAGGAAATATGACAAACCGGGAGAAAAGTCTAATGAGAACTACGACCCGATGTGCACAAAACCAGGCATAAGACACAGTCTCTTGGGAATTTGGGAAACCAAATTCTATGCCCAAGATCATAGAACAGGTCTAATGAGAACCTACCCAATCCCAAGGCGCCAAGAAAGGTTGCCCAAAACCAAGAGGTACTACAAACAGAAAAGATTCAAGAAATTTTCAAATTATTTCATATTTAATCAATTCAGTAATTCTATTAATTAAAACCAAGGAAATTACTGAGCCAAGAGAAAGTCTAATGAGAACTTGACACGGCACATGCATTTTTCTATAACTTGGGTTTTTGCAATCATTATTTTACATGATAGGTAATATTTTTTATCAATTTCAACGCTTATTACAATAAAGAATAATGAATTTTTGAAAAATCGATTAAGAGAAGTATTTTTAACATTTTTTTGCATTTTATCGAAATTTTTCCATACTAACAATAAATTCAATCATGCCATCTTAAAGTAGAGGTTTCAACAAAGAGAATGAGCACTGATAAAGTTGGAAATTGGAATATGTGTAAACACTTTTCCGATTGAAAATTATGCTTTTTAAAAATTTAAATTCACAATAACAGTCAGAAAATTAATATTCTACTTTGTCTAAACTAAATTTTTCGACTACCCACAGAAAGCTAAGAATTTGATATGAATTCGGATATTTAAAATAGGAATAGGATATCGTTGTTTTCGGAGTTCATAAACCAGAAAGAAGCATTTATTTGATATAAATAGTAAGCTCGTACGCAGATATTCTACCTGGTGTACGCAGAAGGTGGTTTGCCCCTAAATCTTTTTTGTTTTTGATTATAGATCGATACTTGGAGACATAAAACTGCATTTTTTGATATGTGATTCAGCTTCATGTTACTTCCGAATAAACCGGAAGTGCTATGCACGTTCGATTTTTAAATGGGACACCTGGTATACTTTCACTTCTTTTGTCTCCATTTGACATTCTGATTAAAACCATGAATCATTTTTCACTTTTTGTACCCACAATTTGTTTTATTTTAAACTTTATTTTCTAATCCAAAGGGCCATCGATATCGAATCACTAATTTCAGACCTAATAATTTAAGAAAAAAATTACTATCTGTGTTCGGTTAAATTTAACTTTTGGATTTGTAGTATTAATCATTTTCCAAAAGCCACATGGTGGCTCGCCAGGTTAGAAAAAAAGAACCTTTTATTACGATAAATTTGTTTGAATTTGTTACTAAAATTTTTGTTCTAAAAATTCTTCTTTTCGTCAACCGGCTGCGCCCTAACTAATACCCTCAGAAGACTTCGAGAGACTTGTGCGAGATAGATAAGACATAGCCCTTACCATTTAACGTGTGATGCCATGCACGAGAGCGGTCACCATAATAGGAATTGTTTCTTTTTTATTTTGACATTTCTAATCAACAGATAATATTTGCCAAACAGTGATGACGTATGATGTATCTTAGACAATTGCCTTGTAACTTCATTTACGCCTTGTTTCCAAGCCTGACAGTGAATTGACCCATTAAGCGGCGCGTTTTAAACAATACCAAGATAAAAGAAAGCAATCAGCTTGATTGCTCTCTTGTAACCTCCCATTCGTGGTGGAAGCTTTCCGATTTTTGTAACGCTTGAACAAACATTCACCCTCTTGGAAATAACTTGCAGCAGATTGTCAGATTCCGATTAGAGATTGCGTGTGGAAAGCAAATATATCGTTCCTTAGTTATTGATACCTGGGAATATTGAATCTACCGATAACAAAATATCATTTCGAGTGGAATGTGATGTAATGGGATTCCCGAAAATTGAGCTGCTGAAAAGAAGTCTATACAGAAAAATGCGTCACAGCAAAAAATGTCTGAAGGGGAAGTAAACGGGAGGTTTGTTGTATTAATATCATTTGTTCCCAGATGGTTTATTTGAACAAAAATTGATATTATTGAATGAAAGTTTGTTTTTGTGGAGGATATTCGTTCCCTGACATACTATTTTGGTGATTTTAACCTGGCACAGTCTGAAAATGAAAAATTATCAATTCAAAGAAATCTGTTACTGCGTTAAGAAGGCTGTTGTCTTGAAAATAGTTATTCAATTTTGTCAGTAATTTATCGTATTCTGAAACAAATCTTTTTTTTCATCTCCAAACAGATAAAAATAGAAATATCAGTGATTATTCATATTTAGAGTTTTGATAACGGAGACAGATTTAGTCTATGAATCGTCAACGTTTTTGAAAAAGAGAAGTATTTTTAGTCAATTTAGAAGTTCTTCATATAGACAAATTCAGAATACGATACGTTACTGACGAAATTAAATAACTGTTTTCAAGACAATAGTCTTCTAAACGCTGTAACTTTTCTGGGCAGATTGATTATTGACCCTCTACATTTGTACAGATTTATTTGAATCACCATTTTTACATTTTAACCTGTGGAACGTTAAAATTCCCAAAAAGGTATGCCAAGAAAAGAAATTGACATGATTCCACAAACCAATCTCATGCTTAATGAAGCCATTGAGAATATTGGGTTGCACATATTTTATTAGCCCCTATAGCAACAAAAAATGTATCCCCAGATTTCATTTGATATGGAAGTTCAATGACACATTATTGGATATGTGAATTAAAATTGTTTTCAAACTACACTTTCAGCATTGAAATCATTGCCAAAATATGTGCACATAATTCTGACAGAAAATGATGGCGTACAACCAATTGGCCTTCAAAACTGTAGACAACTCTTGTGAAGAACATCTCAAATTGACGGTTTTTACATCTGTCATTTGGGAAAGCCACTGTCTCTATTGGACATTACCATATGTATCAATCAATCAATGAATAAATCAAACAATTTACCGTATGCAAAATTATTGTATAAAATACAAAAGTTATCTATAATATTGAATGGTGGTGAATAAATACAGGGTGCCCAAAAAAATGTTTCCAATGAGCATGGGAGTGAGCATTAGAAAGAGAAATACACTTAGTACCCATTCAATCAAAATTAACTCCGTTGCCTAAAAATGTATCCTCATTGATAAAGCTTAAAAAAGATTAATAATATCGAATGAATAAAAAATGGAATGGTGCATGTAAAATAATCTGTATAAATAAAAACACAGTCGAAAAAGTACAAATCACCTACAAAACAAGCAGAACACGTTAAAAATTGATTCTAATGTTGAGTGTCCTAAAGCTTTTCAAAATGGAGTCATTGAAAAATCTGTTGATTGAAAAATTCCTTCAAAAAATGGGTACGTACCTATAATAAAATCGAACAGAAATCAGCTCATCAAGATATATCTGAATAACAGAATCTTTCACAAGACGAGATCTAGCAGACCAATAGTCCATGCTTTTACCGTAATGATTTTGTTGATGCGTTGTGTTTTCATATGATTGCTTTGATTTTGATCGAAATTGTTTCAAAACACCTTTCAAGGAGAGAAATATTATATTATTATTAGTTGTGTCCTATGCTCGTATATGAACAAAAGAGGGAAATCACTGTTGTAAAACTGACAATATATGTATTTGATGGCAGAATAGTTTTTGATCATTGAATTCTTATTTATAAAATAAAATGGTTTAGAATGTGAATGGCAACATTAAAATGATCTTTGAAGGTTCACATTCTGAACCATTTGTGAGTGTCATGTCGAACAACTATGCCGAAAAGTCCCAAGCTCTATATTCGTGCTATGCAATTTGTATAAATAATTTTTCATAGAAACTATGCGATCATATCATCTCGCTCTGGTTCATTCTCATCTCAGTTACGGTATGTTGCTGTGGGGTAACTCTTGTCATGCTTACAATATCATGTGTTTGCAAAAACGTGCTATCAGGATCGTAGCCTGTGCTGGTTTCAGAGACCATTGTATAGACATTTTTGGAAGTTTGAAATAATCTAATGCCCCTTCCAACATTATATATTTTTGTTTCATTGATAGAAATCAATGAAAACAAAGCCAACCTAGAGGCCAATGCAGATGTCCAAGCGTCAACTCTTGAGGAAAAGTCTATAGTAGAAACCGAATATCGATGTCTATAATCGTTTCGAGTTTAGGATGTTTTTCGAAAATATTTATTCTTGAAAAATTGCTCTAACAGTTTTCCTGAGAAAAATTCTGTTTCGAAGAAAGAAAGTCCGGGAAGAATAGTTCAGAGAAAAATGGTGGGAGTGAAAGAAGCCCGCAAAATGAGTACGATAAAAAAAGTCCTGTGAAAATCCTGGCAAATATAACCAGCAAAAAAATTCCGGAAAAAAAGGTCCTGGAAAAAAGTACAGGGATAAAAATCTGTAGAAAAATAGTCTGGGAAAAATTATACTGACGAAAAACAGCCCGGGAGAGATAGTTCAGTGAGTAAAAGTGTGGGAAAAAAGTTCCTCAGAAAAACAGTCAATGGAAATAGGTCTGTGGAAAAAAAATCTTGCTTAAAAAATTCCGGGAAAAAAATGCTGGGTAAGTAATAACCGGAAAAAGAAGTCCGTGAAAAAAAGTCAAGGGAATGAAGCCCGCAGTGAAAATGTCCTGGAAAAAAGTACCGAGAAAAAAGCCCGGGGAAATTGCTCCCTAGAAAAAAGTCTACGAATAAAGTTTGCGGAAAAAAGTCTGGGGAAAAAGTCCGGGGGAAAAAGGTCGGTAAATGAAGTTTGGAGAGAAAAACAATCTGGAGAAATGTTCGGAAAAAGAAAGTTCAGGGAAAAAAGTCGAGGAAAAACTAACCAGAAATGTCACAGAAATTTAAATTACAAATGACTCACATATGAGGATTTTGACCGATCCATCCAACACGTGACGAGAGTGAAATATGAGTGATAGAGCTGCATAAGCTTCTTGTAAACAGTTACTTAAGGTTCAAAAATCTTGAGTGTTCATCAAACCACACCCCAAAGTTTTTTACACTTTCGCTAAATTGTAAAGTATTACCATTAATTAAAATATTTGAGGAGTATTTTCGCATGAACACCTGCGAATCAATTTTATTTCTAAAAATAATTGCATTCATCTATGATGCATGGAGTTGTGAGCAATGATGAAATGAAAATGTATGAAGACTATGTAAGTCATATTCAATAACAGTTACCGCTTGATTCGCTTCGTCTAAGGAAAACGACATGTATGACTGAGTATCGTCATCGTACTAATGTTGTAAACACGAGAAAAAAATATCTGGAAGATTCGATATATAAATAGAAGGATTATGCCTAATATTGGTCCTTTGGGCACTCCTGTACATACAGATAAAAAGCTTGATACACATTCTTGATGTTTTACAGCTTGACTTCTCTTAGATAAATGAGATTTAAATATACAGGCTGATTCACGGTGGATGGCACATTAGACGTTTCTGGTGAACTAGACAACGGATCACTTTGAAAATTTAATGGAGGGCATATTCGGACATTCTCTAGCCAACTAAAATATTTTCGACAATGCGGTGTTGCCGCTTCTATTAGAAAGCAGTAGCAACTTTGATTTTTCAAATAGAACACTCTGTATCTAATATCATTTTTGGAATCTCCAACAATTGCCCGACAGCTTTCTTGATATTTCCCTATACCTATCTGTTACCGTTTTCGAAATAAAAATTAATTTCAATTTTTTTCTTCGAAAATCATGACTTCTAAAAATGCCGATATCTTTTAGTTAAGAAGTACTATGATATCGAAATTTGGTTTGGAGGGTAAAAATATACAGATTTTTCGTTTACTTGAAAAAGTAGCTGAAATTTGATTATTTTAGACGGAACACCCTGTATATTATCAAAAATTCAGAAAGCTGCTGAAATTTGCTTTCTTTCTATGTATATCATACCTATACCTAACTAGTCAAGTTTCGGACTTATGAGCATTTATTTGTGAAAATGTCCCTTCAGAATGGTATTTCCATTCGGTATTTGGTAAGCAGGCCATGATTACTATTTGACAGTAGCGTTGTGACATTCTCCTAATAATATCGACATTTTCGTCACTTCAGAAGTTGCAAATACTTTCAAAACGATGGAACAAAACTATTCAAATGAAGTTCTTATGAATTTGTTTATTATTTTTGGACAGTGTGATAAAATTATCAGCAGAACATGTAGAAAGTTCAATGAAATGTATCCGAATCTACCGCCAATGAACCTCAAGAAATTTATACGAATTCAGAACAATTTCATTGCATTTGGATCAACTTTAAAAGCACCAAGAAACTTGCCTCGACCCGTAACTTCTGAAGACAACCAGATTAATGTCTTAGCATATTTTCACGCATTTCCCGACTCATCGATAAGAAGTGCTGAAGAAGATTTGGGTATAAAATATTCATCGGTTCAAAGAATCTTGCGAAGACATAAAATGCATGATTATAAATTCACCAAAATTCAAGCAATGAAGCCTCAAGACCCTCAACAGAGAGTAGAATTTTGTGAAATGTTGATGACACGCATTCAAGAAGATCCACTTTTTTTAACCCTGCGTTACATACGTGGGGTGTGATGGACCCCAGCCGCCGAATATCGCTTTGAAAATATGCCAAACGTAAACTTATGCGTACGCCCCTCCTAATAGCTTCCAAAATATGTCCGCATCATCGAATTCAGGCATTTCCGCAATATCTTGTAGACACTGAATGAAGTTATAGGGAACTTAAGTGCTCTGGGGTGTGATTACTTGCCAAAATTGCATGGCTCAATCAGCGATTAATTTTTTTCCTCTCTGTTTTTCAATCTGCAATTATTTTCATTCTATTTCATTATTATCAAATTTTAGTTTCCGAATGTTCATTCCGGGGTGAGATGTTCATTTATCTCACATGTTTTTTTTGTCGCGGTGTGCTCTTTGGTACATGGAAAACTAGCCTTTTTCCGTTTATATCAGATTTCTTGAAATAAAGCCTATTTGATTATTCCTTGCGTGTTTTAAATGTTCCGAAATGATCCCCTGATACTATGGAACAACGTAATATCAGAAAAAAGAACAAGATAAAAAAAAAACGATTTTTCAGGAAATGGGGTTTGTCACACCCCACGTATGTACTGATGCAACAATTATCCACGTATGTAACGCAGGGTTAAATAAAATTATTTGGACTGATGAATCGAAATTTTCGAGAGAAGGGATTTTCAATAGAAAAAATCGTCATTATTGGTCCAGTGAAAATCGTCACGTCACAAAAGAAGCCGGATTTCAAGAAAAGTTTAATTTTAATGTCTTCTGCATGTTGATGGACAACAAATTGAGGTACGTGATATACGAGGAGTCGTTAACATCCAGAAGCTACCTGAATATTTTGGAAAATACTGTAGAGAGTTTCGTGGATAATCTGCCACTCGAAGAATATCGAAACTGTTGGTACCAACTAGACGGAGCTCCTGCACATTGCACAAGAGAACTGAGCGCTGAACTGGAAATACTTTTTGACGATCGGTGGATAAGGCGCTTGGGACCATGGAATTGGCCAGCGAGATCACCCGATCTTACTCCATTAGATTTTTATTTGTGGGGAATGTTTAAAGAAAAAGTTTACAAAATACCCGTGCGTTCGAGAGATGAATTGTTAGAAAGGATTGCCCAAACATTTGAAGATTTGGATCCCAATGAAATCAGATCTGCCACCACGAAAGCAGTCAACACCCGCATATTAAAGTGCTTGGAAGTGAACGGCCAGCGATTCGAACATATTTTGAAATATTCCACATGATTGTTTTACTTTTTTATAATTATTCATATCAATATTTCCAATTTCAAGTTTCTTGGTGCTATTTTAAAGTTTATCCACACATATTGAAATTGTTCTGAATTCGTATAAATTTCTTGAGGTTTATTGGCGGTAGATTCGGACACATTTCATTGAACTTTCTACATGTTCTGCTGATAATTTTATCACACTGTCCAAAAATAATAAACAAATTCATAAGAACTTCGTTTGAATAGTTTTGTTCCATCGTTTTGAAGGTATTTGCAACTTCTGAAGTGACGAAAATGTCGATATTATTAGGAGAATGTTACAACGCTACTGTCAAATAGTAATCATGGCCTGCTTACCAAATACCGAATGGAAATACCATTCTGAAGGGACATTTTCACAAATAAATGCTCATAAGTCCGAAACTTGACTAGTTAGGTATAGGTATAATATACATAGAAAGGAAGCAAATTTCAGCAGCTTTCCGAATTTCTAATAATATACAGGGTGTTCCATTTAAAATATTCAAATTTCAGCAACTTTTTCAAGCAAACGAAAAAACTGTATTTTTTTACCACCCTGTATTGAAGTAACGCAGATTAGGCTGACGTGTGGGAAGTGTCCAAGTATCACCTAACTCCAAACCGAATTTCGATATCATAGTACTTCTTAACTAAAAGATATCGGCATTTTTAGAAGTCATGATTTTCGAAGAAAAAAATTGAAATTAATTTTTATTTCGAAAACGGTAACAGACAGGTATAGGGAAATATCAAGAAAAGTTGTCGGGCAATTGTTGGAGATTCCAAAAATAATATTATATACAGAGTGTTCCATTTGAAAAATCAAAGTTGCTACTGCTTTCTAATAGAAGCGGCAACACCGCATTGTCGAAAATATTTTAGTTGGCTAGAGAATGTCCGAATATGCCCTCCATTAAATTTTCAAAGTGATCCGTTGTCTGGTTCACCAGAAACGTCTAATGTGCCATCCACCGTGAATCAGCCTGTATATACAGCTTTAACATCCAAACCGCTATATGATAAGATCGTAAAGAGCAGATTACGATCAATAGTGTCATATGCTTTCGAGTAGTCAAATAAGAAACATACATAATTAATTTAAGCTTATCAAGAGCGTCTAAAATATCATCAGAGAGAAATTACAACTGTGACCAGTTTTAAATCCAGACTATAATAGGGGTATAACGGAATTTTTATTCAATTGCATCTGTAGTTGAATATTAATAACTTTTTCTAAAATCTTTGTAGCCTAGTCAACATGTACCATTTGAAAAATGAAAAATTTGTAGTCACCGAAAATTATGATCATGGTGTCATTCGATTAGTAATGTCATCTAGAATGTTTAAGGAAAAGTCCCAAAAAGGGCCCAAAAAAATTGCAAAAGTTATAAAAAATTAAGTAAAAAAAGTGGGGCTTTGTTTTTTTGTAATATCTCGAAAAATGTTCAAAAAATATCAAAAAGGATCCGAAAAGATCAGAAAATTTATTGAAAAAATGTTTCGGCTCCCGAAACTGTACCTCCAATATTTATAATTTTCAAAGAAGGAATAAAAAAATTCATGTAACTATCGGGATACATCAATTAACAATAATCCGCGGTTGAAAAATATTATCCCAATTTCTCCATAAATTATGCATTTGTTAATTAATAAATTTTTCTGAACTGAATGTAAAAATAAAAATTCCGATAATCATTTAACTAAAACCCTAAGATTTTTTTCAATCAGTGAAGTTATTTTCACTAGGCTTACAAATAGATAACCATTTGCAAAAATTGTAAAATTTTTATTTTCCACTTTTTTATTAACAGATGAAAATTAAAAAAAGTTAATAATTTTTTTTAAATATCTTAATTTTTTTAAATCTTACTACAATTTTTGCAACAATAATAATAATAATAATGATAATAATGAATATACTTTATTGTCATAAAAAATTCTTTCTTGTCGACAAAGCATGATACACTAGAAAGCATTGTACATGAAAACAGAAAAAGGAAAGAAAAAAGATACAAAGATAGAGTCTAATTTAAAACCTGAACTAAAATTTAAAACTATAACTAACAATGAAAAAATATTCAATACACTTTTTTGTCAAAACTTAATATAAATTGAAACAAATTAACCTAAAATATAATGTATAACTGCTCACAGACATATATATGTATATAATTTTGAGAAAAAATTTGTACCAATACTAATCAACATACTGAGCTACGTACAAATTGTGGGAGATATCAAGAATATTATTTCTGAAGATTTTAGAAAATGTCATTATAAAATTCTTGTAAGCTGTAATATGGCCTGGTGTTCAATAGTTCCTTGATAGTTTTCCTGAATATTTTCATATTTATTTGTGTACCCCTAATATACGTAGGTAGGAGGTTATACATTTCAACACCATTATAGTACAAGGAATCCCTTACAAGAGATGTGCTGGGAATAAGTAGTTTCAAACTATTAGTACTGTGGCGTGTGGCATAAGTGGATTGAGCATATTGAAATTTGGAAAAGTGTTTCCTCGCCAAACATACGGTCTCTAAAATGAACAGAGATATGACTCAAAATTTTGTTCTTTTTGAAAAATGGCATACTAATCACTAACGGTCGTTTGCGCCAATTTGAATTATAATTCGGCTTAACTAATTAAGGATTAACTATTAACTAATAATTAAATCAACATGGTAACTATAGATCAAACCATAAGGCGCAAAGATATTTTGATTTAATTGTGGATTTAATTTTAACTAGAATTTAACGAAAATTCGTACAAACGGCGTAGGTGAAAAAAATACTAGGGTTTTGTTCAATAATTATCGGGATTTTTATGTTAACATTCAGTTTTGAAAAATTCGTTAATTAACAAATGCATAATTTATTTGGGATGACAATTTTTTTAACAGCGGATTATTGTTCATTGATGTATCCCAATGGTACATGATTGTTTTTATTCCTCAATATTCATACTCAATATTTTAAAATAATGTTTGCTGTATTTTGAGGGGTCTGCAAAAATTATAAATATTATTACAATTTCGGGAGTCGGAACTTTTTTTCAGCAAATTTGTTGATCTCTCCAGATCTTTTTTAACATTTCGATAATCTTTAAAAGGTTTCGAGATGTTAAAAAACCAAAGCCCCACTTTTTTTAAAACTTTTGCAATTTTTTTCGGTTTCTTTTGGAACCTTTCCTTCTAAACTTTCTACATGACATCACAAATCGAATGACACCATGACAATAATTTTCGGTGACTATACAAATTTAAAAAAAATTCTACATGAGGACTAGGCAATTTTTTTTATTTCCATCAAAACAAAAGCATTTGGAAAGTGTGTACAATTTAAGAATATTAAATTAAAATTATCTACATAAGCTTGGTAAAATTCATTAATATTATAAAAAACATGTTGAAGGAGGAGAGATTTAAATTTATGCTCGAATATTTTGGTATTTTCCGTATTTGTGATTGTGGTAGGGAGACATCAGTAGATTTTAGTGCTTGTATAAAAAATTTTGTTTCTATTCATCTTCATTTTGAAGTTTGTTAGAATACATGAGTCCTCATTTCGGGTCTCGTAGCCGTGAATATCGGAACGAGTTACTGTATTATTTTTGCTTTTAAAGATCATGAAGCTGGCTTTGAATATATATAAATTGGTAACTGTAATGATTCTCAGGTCATTGAAGTACTGCCTGCATGAGTCGTATTTCCTCAAACCACATAAGGCTCGTATTGTTCTTCTTTGCATCATAAATTTGCTCTCAGCGGCAGTAGAATTACCCCATAATTCCAACCCATACTGCACTGCAGAATACTGTGAAAATAGCTGAAATATACTATTTTTGCAGATAGAAACCCGACGTTTCGTTCAATTGTCAAGATTGCGAAAATTGCCTTCGAGAGTCTTTTATTGAGTTCATTTATATGGTGATTCCACTTCAAACTGCAGTCAACATCTATCCCTAAAAATTGAATATGGTCTTCACTTGTTATAGTTCCCTTATCTGTTTCAATCTGTTGACGATTGAGATGGATGGAATAGCATACAGTGTGTTTTACTCTGATTGAGTAATAACTTATTGAACGAAAACTAGTCGATAAGGTCATATAGAATCTCAGCGGTATGTTGGGGAGATAAAGTTGGATTGTCTATTATTATGTTCCTATAATCAGCAAATAAGGAAAATTTTAGTTGAGGAAAATTACAAACCAAATCATTTATATTGTAGCAGAATTCATTATGCGCGAGGCCAGTCTGCTTATATTGAATGGCGTTAAACTCAGCTTAGGCATGCTTGGTGTGAGAAGTCCAATAGCAGGTTTTTTTCTTGGTAACTCACCTATCTTATCGGCGAGTATGAAAAAACCAAACCGTTGTTCGAGATATGATTTTACATTCTTTCGGAATCCAAGCAGTGCTGTTAATTATTATCCGATAGCCCTTTAGGAGTAAATATACAGATTGTGTTTGCAGAATACGATACATTACCTGGTTTTAGATATTGGGTGTATTTTCTTGATGTAGATTACGACGAATAAATTAATTATCTCCAAGGTGTGTTATTACTTTCAATTGCTAGAACCCAACCCACTTCAAAATAGATCAAATACAGTACTGGGCTCAGAATTGATCCTTGAGGCACATTGATAAAGTTGGCAATACACTGATAGGTCGTAATTGTTGCAACATTTGTGGATTACTAACTTTAGGCAAGGGAGTAACAAATGATTTTTTCCAATTTTGAACACAGAATTCAGTAAACAGTAGTTAATTATATGGGTAATATATGGGTAATAATATATAAATAATAATGAAGACTATCATTATAATTATTATTATATTATGTCAACATGGAATAAACCAGATAACAATCAATAGAGCCTCGTTCAAGATTGTGTTTATATTTCATATTCAGCCTTTCTACTTCTGTTCTCGCTCGGTATAACTCACCAAACACATCAACTCATATTGATTTCGGAGAATAGTTAGTAATAATAGTGTACTTAATGAAAGAGCCGGTCGTATTCTAAGCAGGAATAAATGGTGAATGTTCTTCTCATGAAATGATAATACGGTTTTATTGATATTTCATTGTTTCGTTCGCCGCTATTCAGCAGGACCGACGTAAAATTGAAAATTGAAATGGAAAATTACTACGGTAATAAAAGTTTCCAGAGTTGTGCAGGGGAATGGAAAGTAGTGGCACGCAAATGAAATTACTATTTTTACTGTCTTACCGAAATTGAAAAATGGAAATGTTCCATTATGGGAACGCGGATGACGCTATTCGTTTTTGAAATTCAAAGATTATCCAACGAACAAAATAATCTATACACTTGCCATGTAGTGAAGCACGAAATGATATTGAAAATCTTTTTTTTCCCAAACGCTATTAAAAGTTCGCCTTTTAATACAAGCTGTCTCTATTAAAAATGTTATTTTGAGACAGCAGTTTCAAAAAGTTACTCATTTTTAATACTAGTATTGAAAAATGAGTCAATTTCAACACTACGGTTGGAAATGAGTTACTATCAAAAGTAGTGTTTCGAATAAAGAGTTATCGTTTTTTCATTTTCATCAAATTAATTTGTGCAAATTAAGAAATAAGATTAAGACAAAATTGAATGATGAAGATTTTCATACTTTAGATTTCTCCTCGAAATATTACAGAAATATATACTAGCTGAAATTTCCGAAAATATTCTTCTCTCCACACCACTGAAAACAATTTTAGTAAGCAATTTCGTGCTGTTGTCCGGCCACTTTTTGCTGGTTCATTTATTTCATTGAGTGCATTTTTGATAAAGAATTGAGTAAAATGACGCTTTTCAGAAAAATTACGACGAGCTTTTTGCCAACTAATAACAATAAACAGAGAATGCTATGTATTTTGAATAAAAACAGGCAAATGGTTACTATCATAACATTATGTTATACAGGGCAATTCAAATTCGACCCCCTTCCATTCGGATCTCCTAAACTACAGGAGCTACGTCGAAGCTTAAAAAGGGGCAAAGTTGCGCATTCTGGTGCTTAACAAAATACTATTTTAAAACTTTTAAAATTTCGAGTATTTTTACTTTTTTCTATCGTTATTTGACAACATAGCTCAAAACCATAAGTACATTTTCATTGATACTTTTTTTCAGCTACACGTTTTCATGTTCAGATTTACTATCCGACGTTTCGTCTTCTGGCATTCATCATCAACTTTTTTTTCTGTTATGGGCGCCATATTGTTTTTTTATGAAGAAAAATAGTTATTCTCATTTTGATTTTATTAATGTATAATTTGTTATGATTTGCACTTCTGAAACCATAGATATTAAAAAAAACAACTTCATCTGAGATGGACATGACTCCATCGAAAAATTTTGTTTAATAAACACTAGTTGTCAGAACTCATTAAACATCATAAGTTTGCACAAATACTTCAGTCGAAATGTCCTCATTCTCAAATGAAGAAAAACGAGATATGTTGAAACTTTATTAGGTATAAATTTGATAAGAATAGTACGAAAACAACACAAATTTATTTTGAATTATATCCGGAAAGACAACAGCCGGATAGAACATTATTCGGAATTTTGGGCAAACACTTGGCTGAGTACGATACGTTTCAAAAACCAAGAATGAAATATGGAAGCAGAATGGAACAAAATATTAGACGTAACTTATTAGCCGAGGTAAAATAATTGTTCAAACAAAAGTTCAAACAAAAGTTTTTAATTTTCGACAAGGATTCATCTCTTAAAAAAGTTTGCACTTATTTGGTTACACCCTGTATATCTGTCGGTCTCTGAAACTTGGTTGGAATCTGGAAGTTGGACAATGGCGAAATATTTCACAAGAATTCGTAATAATCGGTGTCATGTCGGATAATCGACATTTCATTTCGATAATTTTATTAGTCCTAAGTAATTACATGAAAAGTTAATTTTATTGACATACTATTTAATGCCACCAAGCAGTCTATTCTTTATTATTAACAATAAAATAATTTTTGGGCCTAAGTATAAAAGTTGATCAAATAAATGAATATTTTGGAACCTTTGGTGTAAATACAATTCAAGAAAAGAATAAAATACCCAAACACCAAAACTACGTCACAATCTTAATATCTTAAAAGCTTACTTTTAGCTCCTGAAGATGCTAACTTTGTTGGCGAAACGCGCGTCGAGTGTGATTGTGGCGCAGTTTTGGTGTTGGTTAGTTTCCTTTGTTTTCTTGAATGAAAGTTGATAGAAGCCTAGATGAAAACCACGCCTAATTCAATGGAAACCACTTCTTTCAAAAATAATTATAGTTTGTTTTATACCATGGTAGAGTCTGGACAAAATGAGCATTCTTTTGAAATGAATGTCCACTTCCAATTGGTTATGTTTCTTTCAGATAATAATGTCAAACTTTTTTGAAAAAAATTGATGAAACTCAAATCTGTCATTTTACCTTCATTTCTTGAAAAATGTATTCACTTTCTGAAAAACTGTTCTGTAAGTCTAGAAGCATCACTCATCACTAATCTTCAGCAGCAAAGATATTTGGATTCGTTCCAATTTGTATACATGGCATTCAAAAATTCAAGGTTAGGTAGCGAATTTCCAGAAAGTCTTAAAATGCCCATTATCTCGAAAACGGTGATATTTTTACTGAGGTAAAATTCCGATATTCTGAACAGTCATGACCTGGTCTATCACCAGTTTATTTTAGATAAATATCTTGTGAATTTTTTTGAAAACTGAATATTCTTGAAAGAATTCAAGATATAGGTACTTTATTCAAATTGCGGTCAATTTTGAGAAGTAATTCAGTAGTAAATAGAACAAACTTGTGTTTTTTCATTTTCCTTTTTTCATTATTTCATTCCTATTTTTCATTCATTGGCTTTTGTATGAAGATATTTCACTCGGGAGATTCGGAGAGAATGAAAATAATTATTTGAAAATGAAATACCTACATGTGATAATATGACATTCTAAACTTTATTTTTATATTTGAGTATACCATGGTTGTTCTGATTCATTCCAGATGGCTCAGGTAGTGAAAGATACATCACAATCACATCGAAAATATACCGTGGTGTAACAACAAATCACCCGTTCAAACCCATAATTTGAAATGTTTTTTGTTTTCTTTATTTTCCATAACACAATGAACGACTCTCTCAACTCCATATCACTCACAACCACGCTGTCACTCTAACACACTGTTTGGCCTATTATGATTGCAGAAGTCTTGTTGGACTTCCTTTTATAGTTAGCAACACATTTAGACTAAGCAATATTTTTATTATGGATCATCATAACAAACAACACAATGACATATGACATTAGCATACTACTCAGTTTCTTCGAATTTGACAAATATCACCCGAAAGTTGAAAGTGAAATATCACTGGATATTTCCATGCATGAACAATATTTCTTCAAGTATTGCAGTGGATCTGGTCGATCTGTATATTCATATTCGAATCATCCGTCGTTTTTGTCATCAACTTCCTCTATCTTTCCACTCTTTTCGTATCTTGCTCCGTCGGTTTTTAGGAGTGGGGTAAACTGGGGTGAAACGGGGTGGGCTTCTTGGTTCTCGTATTATTTTTCTAAATTACCCTTCCAACGGGACTAATTGCATTTTTTCAGAGACCTGAGAGCTCTTAATTTGTAGGGCGGAAAAGGGAAATTGCCAAAAAGTAATTGAAAATGATTTCCCTCCTATTATAATTCAGAAGATGTCGAGAAACCCAACTGAAATTTGACCCCCTAAAAAGGGTGAATATACATTCGGTCATTAATAAATCTAACTCAGTTTGTAGAATATGAACTGAAAAAATTTGTAGTGAATGAACTTAGTTTCGATTTTTAGGTCAGATGAATATCAGAATGATCTCATTTTTTGACGTTTATATTCACTATTCGAAATATTCGTCAGACAGTGCTCATCCTCATGGAAACTTTTCCATTATACCTGCATCATAATCCATGTCAAACCAACTGAAGTGATTTTTTTGAAGGAAATGATTGAAATATTGAAAATATCTATTTCTGGATAGTATTATATATTGATACCATTATGTAAATGGGAAGTTTTTTTTTTCAAGTTATTTCTGTGAGATGATATCTCGAAGAGTCTATTTGAAACTCGAATGCTCACAAACATATAACATCAGAGTGTTCTTGGCATTTTCCAATGAATATAAATGATATTTTTGTCCGAAGAAGACTGTACTAGCCATACTTGAACACATTTGTACACAGCCGTGGTGGTCGGCTAGTAGTGCGTTCGCCTCGCATGCGTGGGGTCGTGGGTTCGACCCACCGATTCACCGGTCTCGTGCATGGCATCACACGTTAATAGGTAAGAGCTACGTCTTCCCTAGCTCACACAAGTCTCTCGAAGACTTCTGAGGGTTGCGCGTAGGGGTGCAATCGGCTAACGGAACTAACAATTTTTACAATTTTTTAACAATTTGTATCCTTTGTAATCGAGAAATCTCAAAAATTGATTCTGAATCACTTTCAATTTATGATTGTATACCCAATATTGAGGACACCATACTACAGATGCATAAGTCACCTTAACGTAAATATAGGCCTAATACAAATATTTCAGAGCTTGTTGTGATGTGAAAGTTTTGCAAGTTCTCAAAACAAATCCCAACATGTGGTTACTTTTTGCAACAACTAATTTGATATCGGATGTGAACGATATACTTAAATCGTAGATGACAGCAACAAGATCCTCCATCCCTTCGACTTGTCTTAGACTCTTATTATTAGAGTTATACATATATCCAAAGATTGTTTCATTACAACTAAAGGAGATGGAACAGCATTTGTCTTTAGAATTTATATTTAGGAGAAAGTTTATTATCTTCAGAGTATTTGGAGAATCTATCTAGATTTTGGTAAAAATATGAGCAGTCACTGATACTTGAAATCTGGGGAAAAATTGAAATCATCTGCATAAGCTAAAAAATTACATATTCTGAAGTAGGAGCCTACGTCACACAAAAAAAATTATATGAAGAAGTGGGCCCAATAAGGAGCCCTGGGTAACACCCGAAGTCACAACGTAAGCCGCTGATCTGAAACCATCCCCAGTATCAATTAGTTTTCTGTCATACAGATATGTGGAGAGCTAGTGTAGCAGGTTACCATGTAAACCGATTTTATATAACTTTGCGAATGAAATGTTGTGATCGACTCTGTCGAAGGCTTCACTGAAATCGGTATTCACAGAATCGACTTGAGTTTGATGAAAAATTGTAGACAGTATGTACTCACCATATTTCAAATATTTCAACAACTGAGATTATAGAAAATTTCACCGCTTTAATCATATCTGTATGTACAAGACGTTCATGTACATTACTGAATACATTGTTCACATATCGGTCTATAATTTTTGACCTTATTTTTACATCTTCTATTTTTGATATCGGAAAAACAAAGTCTGTTTTCCATTCATTTGGACATTCACGAAATAGTACATTGTGTATCTAGTAGTGAAATCAATACATTTCCGGACGACAATTCACATTTTTGACCGAGACGTTAAGCTGAGGCCAACATGCATAGAAGTCTGGGAATGTGGTTTCACTACGATGTACATATACTATTTTTTCTGAAATCGCAATCAACATTATCACTAATCAAGTAATTTTTATAAATGCATAACAATTATTGATCCATCCTATTTCCTATGGAATCATTTCCTTGACAACCATAGTTTGTTTGTTGTTCGCGTGTATTTATTTACTGTCTGGAATGTATATTATAAACCGGCAGGTACCGATTTTGACGGCCTAGGCCAGCAAAATTTTCCGGAGCGTTTTCGATCCTGGAAAGTTTGTTGCTTAGCAACGGACTAAAATACAAGATTAGCTAATTTTAAGGTCCTGGGTTTGCTCCGAAGAAGTGGGTATTCTTGGACGAATTCAGAAAAAGAATAATGGGATAGTTGACAGAGGAGCGAGCATAACGCTTTCACAGAGTTTTTCACGAAAGTTGATGGAATCCCTTTGGGACCTGCTTCCTTATTATGTCATTCTGTAAGTGTCTCAATGCGGTTTTCCTCCTCAGTTTTGTGCTCTACTTGTAATGGTCGTTGTCGAGCATGAAATTTTCATTGATCATATTGACCAATTTGTAGGAATGTTCTGTGAAAAAGAGAACCTGAAAAGATACTTCTCCGAATATTAACAAGCAATAGTAGATGTACGTTGCAGAAAAACTCAAAATCATTTCCACAATTTAGTATCACCATCTAGTGTTTTGTACAATCAATTGAACCTTATCAGTGGGAAGAACCTATATAGGGTCATCGTCAGCTAATTAAGAAATTTTACAATAAAAGAAGAACATTGTAACTGAGGGCAAAATAGTACAATAGAGTATTACTTGAATAAATATGTATATAAAAGGTGAGTAATTTGTCACCACCTGATACCAATAAAGATCTATGCAGTAACAGAGCACTCTATTTTATTTTATATTGGACATCAGTAATAAGGGAGGTCGTAGAGCCCTTTCACCCAACATGTGTTCCTGAAGTGAAGAGGGCAAGAGGCGAAATCATCTGTCAAGAATACTACAAGTCCAAATTGACATAGAACAATGACAGCAGCACCAAATGCACAGAACACCCCAGGAAAGAACCCAATCCAACATAGCTAATAATCTGAGCAAAAAAATATCGTGTCATCTATCCATACCACTAACCTATTGCTCAGTTTACTAGCCATGTTGGATTGCGTTCTTTCCTGGGGTGTTCTGTGCATTTGGATCTCTTGTCATTGTTCTATGTCGATTTGGATTCGTAATGTCTTGACAGATGATCTCACCTCTTGATCAATTCATTTTTTTCACTCTCAGTAACAAATGTGCTTGATGTTCAATTTCTTTTTCTGGAAAAGGGGTAGAAGGACTCTAAGGCCTCCCTTATTACTGATGTCCAATATAAAATATTTTGTGAGTGCATATAACTTTATTAGTATCATGTGGTGACAAATAACCCCTCTTTTATAAACAATTATTCATAGATTTTTTTCTTCTCCAGGTAAGTAATACCATATTGTACTGGTTTGCCATTAGTAACAATGTTCTTCTATTATTGTAGAATTTCCTAATTAGCTGATGTTGACCCTATATAGGTTTGAAACATCTATTACCCACTGATATGGTTCAACTGATGGATAGGCTTTGCCGTTCTATCATTGCACAACTAACACTAGATGGTGATATTGAATTGTGGAGATGTTTCTGATTTTTTATGCATTGTGAATCCATATCACTCCACTTTTGAGGTCAGTGACGGAATAAAACCTGATTGATTCCAGAATGACAATAACTTTATGAGAAATGTACCATTCAATATTTTTGATTGACTAGTTGCTGTACTCATATATATCAGAGTTCAAATAAATATTCGTTATTTTTAGTATTTGACCTGAATGATATCGTGCAATGAATTGAATTACGATTCTTTCTATAGCAAACACAATACGTCTGATATCAGGGAATAATCATCAAATCAACAAATAACACGTCCATTTCCATAATAGTGATGGAAGATAAAAATATACTTCCATAATTATGGGACAAACTTCATCGGAAACTAATTATTTGCGTGACTTGATAAACCTGATGAAATGGATCATATCGAACTCGATATCATATTATTGTATACAACATCGTTCCAATTTTTCATCAATATATCTATCAGATATTCATATCATGCAATTCCATAGAGAAAACTATCTTGTATCATCTTGGATATAATAATTATCACGTCATCATCTCATATAGTTATTGGCAATCACAGTAGATTCATAATGGATAGTGAAAGAATCGAAAAACCGACAAAATAAATCATCCTCCAAAGATCAAAGCAAAAAATTCATTTACTGAAACTGGTTTTGATTTCGGAATTTGACGAACATGAGCGAACAAATTTCACTTGTTAGTTAGCTTTTTAAAATTGGAATTCAATTAATAACGTTTGGCAGCACATATTTATTTGCAACTGCAGAGGGTATCATCTGTCTCAAAAAGCAGTTGCATACAAATGGAGTCAAAAGTTCGATATAAATATACCATTTCTGGATCAGTATACAATTGTCAAGCTACAGCGTGTCAGGAAATTCAGCCACCCAAACAAAGAAAATTAGGTCAACAGGTGTGAAAATCATTCAATGTAAAACAATTATGCCAAAGATAAAATCAATTGAAATAAAAACGGCAGAGCCCGCGTTAGCTCCCGAGTAGTAGGAGAGTCCGGGAAATGAGGAGAATTCTTCTGCTGAACGAGTTGAGTGATAGGTAAAACACTTCCCCTCATCTCCTGCGCTTTCCCTCTAATCGATTGCTCACGCGGTCACACGGCCGTTTTTAGTCATGTTTGCAAGCATTTTTCACCCACTTCGCATCATTGTAGCAAACAATCAGGATAGACGATTTGTGCTACTATACTTCTACTTCCAAAATCTGTTTGAGAAATTGAAATCGGACTATCACTAGAGCATCCAGGCACGCTGCAGGAGAGTGCAAAAAAAAAATTCAAATTGTAATTGTGACAAAACTAATGCTTCAACAGCGCCTGTTTTGGGTACACAAAAAGTACACATGATTCAATATTTCCTTCAGAAGGGCCAACCATACTTCTTGAATAATGACGGAGTAATGATTTTTTCAAAAATTCGCAAAATATTCCGGGATTTCCGTTACTTATAATCCGATCGGGTCGTGAAATATCCCATTTTCTTTGTATTTCGATTTTCTACAATTTTAATTATTGGAGCAACCATTCATTAGTTTTCATTTTATAAGCAAAAGAATAAACAAAAACACGTTTTTTGTATTTAAATGTTTACAACAAATTAATAAATGACAGTTAGGAGTAGAAAATATAACAGAAAATAACTACGTATTGTGATGGCATAGGTTTCCTAGTGGTATTTTTGTAAAAAAATCACCCATTTTATGTTCTATTGATTGGTGTATACAGGTATCATCCTTTCAAATAACATTCACACCAAGGACTCAGACCTACAAATTTCGAAGGACGAATGGCGTTCATCGTTCATGCACATTGAAATTTTAATCAAAATGACAATCCTCACAATCAAATCTTGTGGAGTGACGAATTACGCTTCAATAATAATGGCACTGGTAATCGACATTGGTCGACTATTGGTCAGAGGACAACGCTCACTCGATGAGAGAAATCAATTTCCAAACAATGTGGGGTGTGGACGTGTGGTTTACACAACGAACCCCGATACACTTTGACAGGCCATCGATATCTGCATTGTTTGAGAAAATTGTATTCCTGCACTATTAGAAGATATTCCAATCGAAGAAAGACAACAAATGTGGTAGCAACAAGATTACCATAATATAGTTACTACTCTCCTCAATAATAACTTTCAAGACCGTTGGATTGGAAATAGTAGACTTGTTCGATGGCCTACACGTTTTCCAGATCTCACGCGTCTGGACTTTTTCCTATAGGGATATCTGAAACGAGGGGTATTCGAATCGAAACTCAACAAATGTATATTGAAGATTTAATACAGAAAATTTCAGAAGCTTGTGATACTGTTACTCCGGAAATGATCAGTTTCCTGTATTCGCGTGCTGATTCGGCGACTATATGCTGCCCTGGAAGCTCTGAGAATCTTTACGGTTGTAGGTATGGTAAGCAAGGACATAAGTGCTTGCATTACAATTGCAGCAATGTTGTGATAATGTCATGTGTTGATCAATTTTTCACTGAAGGAGAAATAGATATATCCATGAGATAAACTGAAGCAATTTTGTCAATAAAATGATCAAAAATAACGCCTCTCGCCAATGTCACGGAGATCCATCATTTGGAAAAACTCGGACCACAGATAATCGTCAACATCGCAGGAGTTGAACAGGACAGAGATTCTATTTTCATTGAATTATCTTGTATAATCCAAACAGAATCATAAAATATGAAATTACCAAAAATTTTCCAAATCGCATACACGTAACCCACCACAAAGTAGTGGGTGAAAGCACGTAAATTGTTCTTTGAAATTGAAATACATAAATACCCTGTTTTATTTGGTTGCATAATTGGTAATCAAATTTCTCATTTGTCACCCAAATTCCTTTACAGGTAGCTCATTGATTCCTGTTTTCAATCAAACTCGAATTTATTCCACCAAATTTGATTTCCTGAAACAGCAATACTATATTGTTATGATCTCTTCTTGGCGGTCGGGTGACGCCAAATTATTTAATTTTTTCAGGAAATTTACTCTTTTTTTATTGGAAAAAAGTCATACTTGATTTCTAGCTATTGAAAATCTTGTGAATTCATTAAACTCCTTGTATGTGCTGAGTTGGAAACCTATACCTATACCTATATTTTTCTTCAATTCCAGACATTTTCCAGAGATTTCCTGACCCAGCAATACTATATTGTTGTGATCTTTTCAAGGCGGTCATTCTTTTTTTATTTAAAAAAAAATCATACTTGCTTTCTCGCTATTGAAAATCTTTTGTATTCATTAAACTTCTTGTATGTGATGCTTTGGAAAGCTATATATACATCGATAAAAGATTTTTGTCAATAATTGAAAATATCAATTTTTCTTCAATTCCAGACATTGAACCTAATTGTTTGATGGATGAATTTTAGCTGTTTATTGAAGGCGCGTTTATTTTCTTTTTTGGAAATAAGCTGAATTTAAATCATTGCAACCTGGATGAATGTACAAATATTGAAATTGTCTTCAGGGTAGAACAGTTCAAATGACAATATCAGTGAAACCATGGACTGCGCAAAAAACTGCCATACCATTTTTTGATGTATTTGTATCTCAGATTACCTACTAACTACCCCAACTTGCATAGAAACGACCTCGCACAATCCGTATGGAAAATTGCTTTCTGGTAAATTCCTTGAATTTTTGACATGCGATTAAGAATTTTATGTTTTTTTAAGTTAAAAATGGTATGCCACTGAGATATTTCAAACTAAAAATCATCTTTGAATTTATCGTTGAATTTGAGACAAAACATGTCTCAAGCATTTTTTTGGATTAGGGCGCTGTTTTTATGCAAAAAAAAGAAAATGTCTTATCTTAACGCGTATTTGTCATAACTTTAATACATTATCTAATAGCGACGCTAGTAGGCTACTGTCAAAATAATGTCAAATGAGAATATTTCAACGAAATGTCAAATTAGCGTTTCTTCATTTTCAACTTTTACTTTGATAAATAAAATTAACATTTATGTTAATAAATAATCAATTTTTTGTTATCGGGAAGAATGTAAAATTATACATATGCGGACATATTTCGTCTATGGTCGAGATGATGGAAATGGTCGGCAAGCTTGACGATTTATGCTGCGTTGTACCCAGAGAGTACCTTTCACACAATATTCGCTAGTCTCCTTCATTTATTAGTGTTATTTTCTGTTATTGTTTTGGTTTATTGTTATAGTATTCTTGATAATTCAACGAAGAAATAAAGAATACGCTTTAGGATGTTTCATTTTTTGCATAAAAACGGCGCCCCATATGAAAAAAAGGCATAATAGATTTTTTGTCACAAATTGAACGAGAAATTCAAAAACGAGATTTCATCTGGAATATCTCAGTGGCGCACCATTCTTGTCTTTAAAAATTTGAGATCATTATTTGTGTGCGCATACTATAATTGAACATAAAATTTCCAAATGTAAAAAATGCGTAATAAACTACTCCTTGAAACTCTCATATTGCACTCTCATATCAAGGAATGAATAGTCAGTTTTTGAGAAAAACTTCAACACCCAAGTATCTCGGAAAACGAAGCATTTGCTGGAGTGGATCAGTGCGGTACCTATTCCAAAAATGCAATACCGTATATACATGGAGAATGAAATGTCTTGCATCTGAAAGTCCTGTTTCCAAAAGAACTATAGAAAATTCAAATGTATGAGAAGCAAAATTCCTAAGGTTGGGACTAATTCTTGATTGTTTGAAAGCTGATTCAAGTTGGAAGGAGAAATATTTTGCATATCTCAAAATATGGGATATTTTCTAATCAAAACGACGAACACCTATAGGAATGAGATATTTGGCATACAACTAACAAATGAGTTGATTCAATTACAAAAGTAAATTAAATGTTGAGATTTACCGAACTCATTTTATTCACAAGATTATGTACAGTATTTGAATTTCCAATTAGAAAAGTGAACAGTCAGTCACATCCTAAAGCGATTTTAAATGTTATTTCTACTATAGTTGAAGGCTCAGAATTGCGGAAACATTAGTTTCTAATGCTCTGTGACCTCATCAAAGTGTTTGATTTCTTGTCGCATCATATTTTACTCCAAAAGCTTTTTCATTATGGTATTCGTAGGATTCTTTAGACTTCTTCAAGACATATTTATGTGGGAGAGCACAATGCGTTTTTTGTCGGACTTGGGGCAGACTCTTTTCATTTTATACATAAATGACCTTTTTTATCACATTTGGCTCAAAAAAAGTATGATTTTCGCTGATGACACTACTTTAACTGACCGAAAAAGTGATATAGTGGAAATGATCGAATCCGCCAAGAACACTTTGGAATTAGCAGGGGAATGGTTCGGCACCAACAAGCTTCTGCTGAATTCGGAGAAAAACCAGAATCTCATTATATCTGCCAATGCAAATATTATCAGATGGGCATGATGTCAAGTTGCTTGGCATATATGTTAACGATAGTCTTAACTGGAAGTGTCATGTAGAGAAACTGGCGAATAAATTATCTAGTGCTACTTTTATGATTCGTAGACTGAAGAACTAGTAGGTATTGATACCCTCGGATCCAGATACTTTGAACTTTTCCATAGTCATTTGACCTATGGAATCAGTTTGTGGGGAACTTCGATCCACTCAAATGGAATTTTCAATTTGCAAAAAAAGATCATTCGAATCTTAGCAGGAGCAGGTTACAGAGATCATTGTCGTGCCCTCTTCTTTCAACTTCAAATCATGCCATTTCCATGTGCTTATATGTACTACTCTCTCCATGAAATTCATGAAAATAGAGCGGAATTTGCTTTTCATTCGGATTTCAGCATCATTTTCTGTATTGTTATGATTGTTGAAGAAATTTCACATTTAATAATGATCTTGTGTCGTATTTTCAACGTTACTTTGATCAAGTGTGCATTTCACTTAAACATCTCCATTATTCCTGATGAGAATGGTGAAAATTGTTGCACTATCGACTCATATTCATCTAAATAAAATCTCAAATAGCGCAAAGTTTCCAGTATTTGACACGATGTTATAATAAAACGCTATTCCGGTGAAATAGAGTTTCATCACAGCTGATACTATTGATTGTTTCTCCGAGCAGTGCCTTTGTTAGGATTGTATATCAGAGCGTTTAGATAGGAACGCATCAGGAAAATTATACATTTACTTACCTATCAAATCTCAATCTTCGGCAAACCATATCAGAAAGCTGCTACCAGTTCTGCACACACACCAATTTCAATTATTTAAGTTACTTTATTTATTGTTATTTTCATCTCTTTTCCAGATTTCAATCTATTCAAATATTTATCAAATTCTCACATCAAACTGATAATTTGAAACAAATCATTTACCAGAAAAGGTCACGTTCCTAACAAACATCTAACTCTCTCAAGATTCAGAACAGAACTGCATATTATGAGCATAAAATATCCTCGAGTTAGCCTGGGTCTCGTAATCCCAATTTCTGTTTAGGCAATAAATATAGGGTTTGTTCGAAAATTAAATAGTGAATTGACTCTCTATTGGCTTTCTTCTACAATCTGCTTATGCATTGAATATATCATATCTCAGATATTCCGACGTTACGAGGAAAAAAACATAATGCAAATTTGTCGCATTATGAAAAAAAACTCTTTATATCTAAACAATTAATCTTATTTCTACTCATTCTATGTCATGGATCTTTCTGTAACACTCGGTTATGGTTTCAATTCTCTTAATGGAAATATGACGTTGAATTCATAATAGAACTGATTATTGTTTACAAAATATTTGGGTTGAATGTATAAATTCCCCTCGCAACTCTGGAGTCAGTATTGAAACGATTTTCATAGCAACCACATGGGCGAAGGTTTTGGTGCCCTTCTCGGTATCGTAAATGCTAAATTTAATGGCTTCCGGATGTAGATTCAATGTTTTTCGGGTTTCGTCCTCTGTTTTGAACAATAAATTAATATCAAGATTACGTTTTGTTACAATGTCACCCACTACCAATCACTTGAATATTAAACCTCTTTCCAATTTCATAACGTTACCGAGCTCTGCAGTACAAATAGAGCAAAACTCAACAAAAGCTCGTTTAAATTAGCGCCATTAACGATTCTCTTCACGAACGTTCCAAACTTGAAAGTAGCAGCAGGAACTGCAAAAGCACATTTCGCATCGAGAATCAAGCAAGAGAACGGGGACCATCACGCGGTGGAATTTTACACGAGATCGCGTGGTAGGAGGTGCTTTGTTCAAAAGCGGTCACAAGCCACTGGATCAGTGTTAGTCGCGATGGCGGATCGTTTATTCATGTCCACATCTGTTTTGCAAAAACGAAAGTGGATGTTCGGACATGAATACTAGGAAAAGAGTTATGACTTCGAGAAATTGATACGTGATACTGTTTCTATGCGAAAGGATATCATCATGAGAATGAAAAATTATAATTTCAGGGAGATTCCCTCAGCCTTCTCGTCTCCATCGCCTTATTGCCATTGTCCGTTGCACTCAGGTAAACAAGTCACTGCAACTGCAGCAAATCCAGCTGCAGGAAGCATAAAATTACAGATTTATTTCACATGGATCACCTCAAACTATATGCTTCGAGAGAAAGGTATATCAAACCTGAAAGGTGAGGGAATGGTATAGGTATGCTATCGTAATAGAATTCGACAACGACAAATATGCCACGGTTCATCTCAAAACAGGACGATGCCGGAGTATGGAAAGGATGTTCAGCTAGCAAACGGAAGCAACCTGCAACATTCCGATGCAGGAGAGACTGCTTCCAGAGGTGACTACAGTCAATAACTCTCCGCAGCAAGAATCAGAATGAACTGATCTGGTTATCAGAACTAACAGGGAAGAACAGAGTTGCTGCAACTAACATGCTAGCTGATTCTTCTCTTCTTGGAGTGGTGAAATGGTCTCTGCAACAGTTCGAGAAGGAGCTGCGATAACTCGACGTGAGAATTTCCAGAATGGTGCATCTTCACAGAAGCTTGCATACCAGATTATCCATTACACTGTTATGTTTTCCAAAATAACGAGAGGCCGTGAATTTGAGTTTGGAGTGTCTACTTGACAGAATAGTACACGATCAAGTATGTAAAGTCATCAGGAGTTTTAATTTCTTCCTCTGCATAGTCCGCGACCATGAAAAACAGGGATTGAATCATTTCATTTTAAGGCGCATGCAGTCGATGAACTTGGTCTCGTATTCCACATTGAACGGGTGAACCCAAACTCTGTACCAGAGTTGGAACCCGTTCAGCAAAAATCTTACATCAAAGCTGCGGAGACTCACCTCCTCCTACAGCTATGTAAGGATAAGCCAATGCATGGGATCTTCTTTGAGAATATCGAAGACCACGACTTATCGAAAAACCTTCCTCAGGTTAACGCTGAAGTTCGGAGATCAAGGAATTCATGATGGCTTACCAGGAAGGTTTCTTCAGTACCATGGTCTACCGTAGTAGCGTGATGGGTGATGGCATAGCGTGTCGTGGGACACCTGAGACCATAAAGCATTTGCTGTCAGCTTATCTAGCTTATGGTGACAGGATGGTGTCTTCAATACCCTAGTCTATCGTAGTCGCGTGATGGCTATAAATAGAGGTCCCTGACAATAGATGCAGAATGTATCGTGGGGCACCTGAAACCATAATACATTTGTTGTCAGCTTGTCCAGTTCATGCGGTCTCTACCCATATCCACAGGCATAACTCGGCACTACGAGTGTTTTAATACCATCTACAACTTTCGTACGATATAGACGAGAAACCAGTGTTGCCTCATACTCCTGAGGATATTGAAATCGTTGTGGAGAATGAGGCGAGTCGTATCTGTCTCCAACCCTAGGCAAATACGAAGCAATAAGCCTCATATAGTCTTCCTCGACCACCACAATAGTACGATTTTCGTCATGGAGTTTTCTGTCCGAAAAGAGGAGGAATATCGAGATCTACTCTTTGAACTCCGCAGGCTTTACCAAAACGATTCTGTTGAAATAGTGGTTCTGGTCATAGGAGTCCTTGGTGGAATGATGAGCACACTGCTCTCAAATTGTAAAATCCTACCGGCTTGCCGCAAACGGCAGAAATTTTGAAGATCTTTATTATCCACTAAATGAGCAGACATGTTTAAGATTTTCATCAAGATAGGGCGAGATTCATTTCATTTTAGAGTCCTGATAAGGATCCAGAATGTCTGTTCTTTCACTCAACCCAGCAAATAGATCATAGGGTAGACATCTATGGAAAATAATAAAAATACAAAGAAGTGAAAACAGCATTAATAACTCAACTGGCAGATGATTATTGCATTTTCTAGCAATAATATAACTGTAAGAACGTGTAAATTGGGTACTGGTTGTTCTTGACCTGATATTGAACTATGAACATATGTACCTACGGAATTTCAGTATTTCATGAAGATATGGCGGAGTATTATCGGCAATGATTGTTTTGAATGAAAATACAGAGTGCGTATTTTTTCTCCTATTCTTCATTTTCAACCATTTTTTGATTTTGTATTGCTGATTTATACGCTCATATTTTCGTGCTGCGAAGATCACTCTGAATCCTGATACATGAGTTTTGAAGTTTTTCAATACGACTCTCGTCTTTTTCACTGAGTCCGCGATCATATGAAACATCACAGTTATTCCCATGTGATAGAACTAATGCCTTACTTCATTTATGCATTATTTTGACTAGTCTCAATAATAGGTTTCTTCTCTGGTTTTCAACAATCTCCTGCAGAACAGAACAAAAAATCAGTATCCCCGGAGCGCCTCGTTAAACAATAAGGATAACAATAATGATAGCTACCTCTACCAGCACACAGGATGCACTTATATGATTATTTATTAAGGAGAAAATCCTAATCATGTTGAGATCCAGAAAAACTGACACTTGTCTGCAAAATAGAATCAATTTCACTACCAAATTATATTAATTCAGACGAATTTTTCAGTGCATAGGTAAATGTTTCAGAACTTTGAGACTAATCTAGGACTGTCACTTAAATTAGAAATGTAGCTTCAACTTTCTGTTCGGTTTCAAAAGCGAGAAACTTTCGAAAAAAATATCTCTGAAGTCAATTTCCAGGAAGTTCAAACATTAAAAACACATGAAACCAATTGAATCGCAATAACTCCACAGAATGCAATTATGTTGGATTAAACCTCATTACTATTCAATGACAGCAATTGGAAACGAATTCGTTAAACTCGTTTAACACATGAGTACGTTATTTGGTAATAGGATCCTGGGTTTTGGAATCGTTATCAAATCTAGCTGAACTATTTTCAACATAGATAGAGAACCAATTTTATCACATTTTTTCAGAAAGATCCGGTTTATGCCAATCAATAGAGGATTTTTTCGTAACAAGAATAGTAGTAGGAAACCGACAGAGCCGTCACATGAAAAACACAGTCCGTTGTTATATTCTGTTATAGATTGGACATGCATCTGTCATTTACTAATTTTTTATAAACATTGAAATACAAAGAGTGTTTTTTTCTTAGTGTTTCGCCTATGAAATGAAAACTAATACAGAAATCTGGTTGCTCCAATGAGATTTAAAATAGGTAGAAAATGAGATATTTTATTGGTAACGTAGAAAAATTTGAAAAAACCGGAAAATTTTGCGATTTTTTCAAAAATTCATAACTACGATATTTTTTTAGTTGTAGGGTTGACCCTTCTCATGAAATTAATGAATCATGTGAACCTCCCCAAGTAACAATTTAAATGTTATTTGGATTTATCCTAGTTTTATGAAAGTTTTATGAAGGTTAGGTAATGCCCAATTTGATGTATGCAGGTCATATATTATTCCTAATATGCTACCAGAGCAAACAGATTTATGAATCAGTTCCAAAACACTCCTGAAGGCTATAAGATAAAACCATTCAGCATTTAAGTATATTTGTTTTTTATGATGATTTTACAATGGCTTATACACATACACGATAAATATTTTTGGTACTTAAATAATCCACAAAGAAACAGTTTTGTGATGGTTTTATAGCACCCCCAAGTCCATGCAATGGTTCTGTAATAAAACTAACGATGAAGTTTTATTAAGGTTTTGAGATGTACTCTCGAGAACCGCTATAAAATCAAAGCATAAAACTATTTCTACTTAAATGCTAGTAGCTCCTCCTAACCGGTAATAAATAAATCACATTGGGTAAAGATAACTGGAAAAAATAAATAGTAATTAAACGTTTCACAAGACTTAAACACCAAATACTTATCATGGGAGTATAGACACTGAGTATACTGACCACGTCGATCACGAAAAGACAAATGTCAGGCGGGATTGACAATTGACAGTTGAAATATTTTGGAATTTGGATTAAATAATACCAAACGTACTTTTTAGGATACAATGATTTTAAAATGGTTTATTTTGAGGAGAAACGACTTTAGAATGGCAAAATGTGCAGCTGAATAGAATAAAGGTAGGGTAGCCATATTTTATTACAACCAGAGGGAACAACTAGAGAGAGCCTAATTTCAATTCATTTTTCTTGCAATTTGGTGTGTATGACGGAAAGGAAATACACAATTATTGGTATTCATTTGTATTTAGATATAGTACAAATCATTCCGGGAAAGATATGAGTCAAAATATTTTTTTTATTTCATGTGGTATTTTGTTTATTTTCTAAATTTCACGTTGTTATTGGGGCGCGTTGTAGATTTACCACCTAACTGATGTCATTTTGTCAAAAAAATTTCATTCGCAGATGATATTCGACATTTTACGTTGTTGAGTACCTATATATTCTTCATATATCATGCACTGCCAGGACGCCATCATTATATTTTTGCTTGTAAAATAGTCGCTCTATTTTTCGCAACTGAAGAATTAGATTAATTTAAGTCCGTTTTGGCGGTAGTTATTTTTGGAATATTTTCTAACCCAATTTCATTCTAAAAAATAGATTTTTTTTAATGACATTCAGGTTCATAATGGCCCTATGATTTGGTTTTTTAATGATCCTCAGGAGGTTATTAAGAATCCTGCGAATAAGGCAAGCGGGTTTTAAGCTTGCATTTCAAAATAGCCCTGAGAACCTTTATAGGAGTGGGTCCTCGTAGATTTATAGCAGCTTTAAGGAGGTTTTATGGATGTCGTTACAGCAAAACAGTTTTACCGATGCTGTAATTGTTATCGTCTTCAGAACCTTCTGAGGGCTATCACAAAACTGAAATTGTTACTTGGGTCATGTCTGCAAAAAACAGGCGCTGTCGGTCCATTAGTTTTGGCACAATTGCGAATTGATTTTCTTACAGCCTGTAGAATATCACCATTATTCCTTTTCAACAATGATATGGTCCAACGGTATATCTGCAAGGTGAAATTTGAACGAAATCATGTTAATTTTCTTTATGTTATATGACAGTAAATTTGAATCACACCGATCTTTTGCTATTCTCAGAACAAATCGTATAAGAACTCCGGTCGGTAGCCTATCGGGTAACCAATGAAGTACTTTTATTATTATTTATTCGTATAATTTCATCAAAATCCTTTTTTTTGGCAACTCTTTTCTTTGGGAAAGTAGCAATTCCTGGCCTAGTCTGGGAGGTACGTAATTCCCGGACTAGGCCGGGAAGTGCTCGAATTTTAATACAAATATTAATATAAATAAGAATTAGAATGTTTCTGTTGGTACCTATCTTTTGTACGAATTTCAATATATAATACAAATAAGAACTTAAATGTTCGAAATATTCAAATTTGGAATCGTTTCATCTGGTTAACAGATGGGTGAAAGTCGACCTCTCGTCTCTTAGACTAAATGCGTCTCATTGATTTGTTGTTCTACATGATTGCCGCTAACGCTCGTCCTAGAATTTGGTCTACTCGTCCAAAAAAACAGTATTTTCCGGACTTGTTATGTAAATTACTATTGTTCTTGTGGTGCCAAAATAAAGTACTTTTTGTAATCCGCAAAAACAGTGAAAGAACCTGAATTCTGGACACTCAGTTGGTCATCAATATACAATACGAATAAAATTGGTCAAAGTATGGAACCCTGAGGAACTCCACATTTGATACTCTTCAATTCCGAATATGCTTTGTTCGGATAAATATATGAATTAATTGAGAGATATTCCTCATGATCAATATTTTTGTAGTTTGAGCAAAAGTTTTTTTTTATTTACACAGTCAAAAGCTCTGGGAAAATCACGAAATACAGTAGCTGTTACTTCCCCACCATCATTTTCCGAATATAATTCATATAAAACAGATAGAACTGCATCTCTTTTTGTTACTGTTTCTCTGAAACCCGAATTGCTGGTTGTTGATGGGGGCTCAAAAATTTATTGATTCCCGAATTAATCAGTTCTTCAATCATTTCTGCTAAAATTGTATTAGTGGAATATGCTACATGGTGGCTCGTCGGGTTAGGAAAAAATACCATTTTATTACGATTAATTTGATACCACTCACTAATTACAAACTTCCTACACGATTTAGTGTTTTGCGGTAATAATTAACATTGCTGCTCCTAAGGTGGCGTATGGAGTTAGTAACAAAGCCTACCCAGAACACATGGCTGATGACCATTATAGACGTTGATGTCAAAACACTAAGGAAAAAAAATTAAAAACTTAAAAAACTACATTAGATCTCCATTATGATAAATTATCTTTTGGTATTAAAATGAGATTTAAGTGCAACGAGTAACCTGTGACAAAAACAACTGATAAAATAAAATCAGGATATCGACTACTTATTATTATTATCTGCAAAAGTAAATTACATAATTATATTGTGATTGTTGAAAAAATATATACATCCTCGATATATTATTATTTCATGCAAGGCGATTTGTTACGAGCATTTGTATTATTGATTTTGTTTATTCAACTTTTAGTCCAAGAAACGAGGAAGCCCAATGTTAAATGTGCAAAAATTAATATCCAAAAAATAAAAATATGAGCGTATAGGAAATTAAAATTTAGGATGAGTTTCTATTTCATGCGACTCGATCCTGATTACCGAACATAACCTAAAAAAGTTGCGAAAAGCAGTTTTTTGTTGATAATTAAAAAACTACAGCTCCCATCAAAAAAGTTGAATCAGGAAATTGTAGGTATTGAAAAGATCTATCAATTGAATAACTTATAATTTTCTGATATCATTGATACTTATCGAGTTATATCGAAAAAACCGTAAAAAATCGAGTCTTCTCTAACTCGTTTATTGTAAGGGATTGAAAATTGTTATTTACAGTTTTGTCTAGCCTATGGCAAGCCAAAAAAGTCTTTTCCAAAAAAATTGATGAATATTGTTTTCAAAATATATGAAGTTTTCTCAAAAAATATGCTCGAGGAATGATGCTACAGTAACGATTCAGGGCTTATTTTTTTCTGTAAGAGAATTTTTTTAAATGTTTTTTCTAAATAAATTTCCTAATTTTGTTTTTATAGAAATGACTTTTATGAAAATAGATTTCATGCATGACTTCACGCATTAAAAAAAAATTAATTCCTATGATCACTAGGCGCGGTGCAATGCAATTTTTGCGGATGGCGCAGTAGGGATACAAATACTGTTGACAATAAAGACTCTTTCGTCCTGGACAGTGTTATTGAAAAAGAAATGAAAAGTTATTGGTTCAATTTCAAGTACTAGTGTACATTGCAAAAGAAAACGTACGTGAACAACAAGCCGAGATACTCAATATTTTTCAAGCACAAGCCACTATGAACGCACGAAATAAGTTTTCAGTGATATCCCCACTTCGCCACCGGCTACAGCTATCGCTATCCGCGCCTGCACGCATCACTTTTGGAGCGTTTTATTGTAGGCAAAAATGTTCTACTCGTAGAAGTAGAATTTGACATTTCTGTTTTTTTGACACCAAATATATCTACTTTTTCTACTTCCACTACGATAAAATTTGAGGGTAGCAAAAGTAGAAAATTGGTTGAAAATGGAAAATTCCTAAATCGTAGCAGAAAATGACACTATTGACATTGAAAGTAGTTGAAACTATATGGACTTCATTTCTGTTCATTTCAGTTTGGTTGAATTTCAAAGCTCAAAAAACTTCATTTACTCACATTAAAACGATTTTGGTAGTGAACAGCCTCTAGTTAAAATAAATATGAGTGTTATGGACGTGAGTAAAGTTATAGATGAAAATGTTTGAATACGTATACGTTGTACAACGAGTTTTAATTATGTTATAAAGAAGATGGGTTCATATTGATTCTCAATTCATTGAAAACCTATGTTGAACCTTCATTTTGAAATCATATCCTAAAGAAATATACGAATGGATACCAAAAAAGATGATGAAGATGAAGATGCTGACCCCGAAGGTAGCGGAAGTTCAAAAACATCATTGGGATGATTTAGAAACACTTTATTTCAAATCGATTCATGTATGATGAATAGAAAAAAATTGTCCAGATAAATATCAAAAAGATTATTTTCAGTTCCTTTGTTCCCAACATACAAATACGCTCTAATTTTTCAAACATAATTCCAAGGCTTATTTGCTAGTTCACTCAAAGCTGCCGCGAAAGTGGAAGGTGTGAAGGTTTAGGAATCACTTCTTCATAATAATTTTTACATTCTGAAAAAGTTTTCTGAGAGAGAAATATTGAAGGAATTCACATATGTGATAAGTTTATTATTGCTCTTGAAATATTCCCGCCTAGATCTTCGAATAAATTTAATACTGCTCGCGTCTTCTTCCTTTGTCTATCTGTGCTGTAGTAGTAGTTGTTAATACAAGCAAATTATTCATATTAAATGTATCATTTATAATAATGAAAACTATAAGTTTCAAACTTTTTACAGAGATTTAGGGAATTTTAGAATTATCTGACTTCTATTGGAAACCCTGAAATTACGTTTTTGTGATAATCTACTTCTTCTACTAGTAGATGTAAACTCTAGTGGTCAATAAAACGCGGTTTTTATTCATCAATTAATAATACTGCAAATGAACTAAACACATCCTAGTATTTTTTTATTGAAAATATAGGTATTCAACCCTAATATCCCTGGAGGTGACTGCTGTACGATTATTATTGCGTCTTCCAGCTTCTTTTGAAATAAAAAAAATATCTCGACTCCTAGTGATCGTAGGAATTAAATTTTTTTTCTGAATGCTTGAAATCATGCTAGGAATCAATTTCCATGACAGTCATTCATATAAAAACAAAATTGAGCAATGAATTTAAAAAAGACATGTAAAAAAATTGTGCACTTTTTTAACCCTTGAAAATTATAAAATCAATATATTCATTCGATAATATGAAAGAACAACTTTTAGAGAAAAAAATAAGCAATGAATTGTTACTGTAGCATCATTGCCCGAGCAAGAGTAGCCATATTGAGACAGCATCGTTTTTGAGAAAACTTCATATATTTTGAAAAATAATCAATATTTATCAATTTTTCAAAGAAAGACTTTTTTGGCTTGTCATAAGCTACACATATCGGTAAGTAACAAGTTTGAATGCCGAAAAGTATCAATGATATCGGAAAATTATAAGTAATTCAAATGATAGATCTTTTCGATACCTACAATTTCCTTTTTTGACTTTTTTCGATCAGAGCTGTAGTTTTTTAGCTATCAACAAAAAACCGCTTTTCGCAACATTGCCAATTTTTTAGGTTATGTTTGGTAATCACGATCGAGTCGCATGAAATAGAAACTCATGCTGAATTTAAATTTCCCATACGATCGTATTTTTTGTTTTCGGATATTAATTTTTGCACTCACTTTTTCCTATTGCTTGGACTATTTATCAGAAGTTGTTCGATGCAATTGAATCTTATTTTAATCTCTCATGAAACTTCGTTTGGAGAATTTTTGATGTAATCTCTTGAAGTTTTTTAACGTCTGTTTGAAACTTCCTAACCGGATGAGCCACCTTGCTGTCATTTGGAAAAAATTAAGTTTCGCTTAGTAGATATAGTTTAACCAAAAACAGTAAAGCTGTACTTTCTTAAAATTCTAGGACAGTCATTAGTGATTTCAAGATATCTATAGCTCTCTAGAATAGAGACTAAATTCCAAAATAGAAGATAAATTCGGTTACAAAAAGTGACAAGCGACATATGGTCATATTCAGTATGTCATATGGAGACAAAATAAGTGAAAGTATACTGGGTGTCTCATGTGAATATCGAAATTTCAGGTCACTTCTGGTGAAACAGGAAGTTGCATGGAGCTGAGTCACTTGTCAAAAAATGCAGTTTCAAGTCTCATACAGATCCTCCAAATTTCATTCCATTATCTTCAAAAACGAAAAAGTTATTGAGGCGAGCCACTTTCTGCGGACACCTGGTATATATAGGAATAACAAAAGACATTCCATTCACCGTGAAGCACCAGGTATAAACCACTGCCGACTAAAACTGTGAATTAATCAAGTCAAAGAAATCAATTCACTGACGTCCAGTAACAGAGCTTCATGTCTATAATCAGGACAAACTGAGATTTTCATTTCTCACCAGAACTGTGTTGATGTAATGAACATTCTCCAAGAATTATCGCCTCAAGGTTTGTTCACATCATTCCTCTCGCCACTGAGTCAACCCAGTCGTTAAATATGAACCATCGGAAACGCTGTCTCTCGTAACAATAAACCACACAAACCATTTCCCGGAGCCCTAATTCAACTGACATAAATTTCGTAATTTCACACACCTAAATCTTTCAGCGTAAGCGGAAATGGTGTTTCACGACAGGGACACACCAGGAGGGCTTTTAGTGTTCGTCGGCAATTTGAGAAAGTCGGAATTCCTGACGATTGAAGTCAACCAGGACCGTATCGAGAATGAATGAGTCACTGCTTTTGTAATGAATATTCTCTAGTAAACAATAGATGATCACCCAGAAAACAATAGACGAATTATGATAGAGAGGATGAAATCACTGAAGGTTGGTGTGGTGACGAGATATAGGAAAAATTAGTCTTGGTGAATATAAATAAGTGTGCTACTCCCATCGAACTGAATGTCGCGGTGAAGATACTGCTATAGGTATATGCTTGAAACGAAATTACTATCAGTACTGTCAAAACATTCCATAAGAAGATTTTGATTGCTTTTTGTATAGTTTATCTGGAATTTTAGATTTCATTACTAGTCAATCAGAACTCGTAATAGTTAGTGGAGACTTCAATTTTGCGAAACCTGAAAATGACTCATCAATTGTACTACAAATATTCAGTCAGTATGGGCTAACTCAAAGAGTGAACTCACCGAATAGAATCTCTTAACACTCTTCAATTTCGAATAATAGTTGAAATGTAAAATTGTACTGTTCTGAAAACCATAATATCAGATCATTTCAGTCAGATCTTCTAGATCCAATATAGGTACTACATGTCAACATGGTGCACAGAAAATTTGGACTCAAACTTAATACAGGCAAAACCAGGCTTATAACATGTTCTAGATGTCAATATGATCAGGAGTCTATCTATACTAGGCTCAACTATGAATCTATTCCACTAATGAATTGAATAAAATTCTAAGGGATAACAATTGAGAGAAACCTGAGTTGGAAAACTTATCCAAAGGAGCTCAACTCTAGACTTTGCTCTATATGTGAAGTTATTCGAGCTCTGTGGGATCAGGTATCATACAGTATGGCATTATCTTCTGGGGAGCTTCTGCTTATTCAGAAAAAAGTTACCAACTTGAAAATATTAACAGCACCATCTGAATACTTTCTACAATTACTCACCTATGCCAAAAAAACACTATAATATAGTTACAAGAAACTTTGATGCATATAAAACCAAATGACAATCAATACAAGACACAGGATATCATACCACAACTCATCATTTTTTGAAAAAGGGAGACAGTATAGAGCGATCAAAGCCTATCACTTCCCTCCTATTGAAATTCGAAATATCGCAAACATGGGAAGATTTTAATTTTCAGTAACTGACTACTTGGATCAAAAAAGTTTTTTACAATAAAATGTACCTATGTGTAGGTGTGCATGAGTGTGTGCATATACAGGGTGGGGCACCGAAAACGAAACAGATCGAATATCTTCAAAACGCATGTGATTTGAAAAAAATGCAAAAACACGTCGATTTTTAATCCAAGGAGGACATCTTCCTATCATTACCTCAACTGTCATACCTATCCCCCCACCCCTTGGTCACCATCACCCAAACAATTTGAATAGGGAAAGTAGTAAGTGTGAAACATCATTAAAAAGGTAATTTCATGAGGAATTCAGCAATGTCAATTTTTGCTACCTAACTTCTCATTTTGGCGCCCTCTTGCGGGAAAAACAACTGTTTCGGATTCCAAATTATGATAGTTCATTTGCAAGCTGATTTGATAAAAATTCGACGACAAATTATAGAATTTTTCTGAAGGGAAAAACAAAATTGCGGCTCCAAAATGGCGGACAAGATTAGCAATTATGGTCCGATTCGATTCAAAATTGATATGTGGTGGTTTCTAGGGTCGGAAATTATGATTTGTTCGTCGATGCAAAAAACCAAAATGGTGGTTCGAAGATGGCGGATGAAATTTGTAATTATGGTCTGATTCGAATCAAAATTAGAAAGTGGAGATTTTCAGGGTCAGAAATTATGATTCTTTTTTTAATGCAAAAAACCAAGATAGCGGACGAAAGGACACCGCACATTTCTTATGGGAAATGGCTTTCCGTGAATTTGGCTGAATTTTTGGTATGTTGTAGTTCTTGATGAGCTGATCAAAAGTGTTCATAGCCACAAACCTCAAAAATGGACAGTTTTCAAGATATGGAGCTTTCAAAATGGATTTTTTAATTTTTTTCCACAATGCCGGAAGACTCGAATGAATCCAAGAAATCTGAACTGAGGGTAAACAAAGTGAGGTTGGATTAAATTAAGTTAGAATAACACATTTACAAATTTACCAATTATATTATTATTTTTGAAATACTTATGTCACCATTCTCTACCAACTTCAGTAACACAATTTCATAGAAAACTGGAGATTGAGCTACTGACAATTTTTTATCAATTGAGGGACTAAAGTCTGTCAATTGTATTTTATTTAACCTGATAATATATGCATGTCAGTTTCATTCATAGAAACTGCTTCGAGTTCTTCGTAAAATGATATATTTCTATTCTATTCTAAAAATAAATTGATAGAAAATTGAGAAATTGAGTTTCGACTCATATTTCATTATTTTGTGTAAGTGAAGTAGGCTAGTTGTATTTTATTTGACCTACTACTATATGCATGTGAATTTCATTGATACTACCAGCTGCCAAATTCTTAATTTGGGAAACTAAAGTCTGCATATAGAGTTTTATGGATTGACTGCTACTATGACCTTCAATTTTGAATAACTGCTACTCCGCAATTCCTGTTTTCCATCATCTTCCTCAAAAGAAGAACAGGACAACTTGTTGGATTATTTATGTTTTTGATTAGCAACTTGCTATTAGCTAACTTTCTTGAACCGCCGTGTATGAGACCAGTATAATTGCTCAAGTTATTAGTTTTTCCGACAAAGTATTCAATACTTGTTGTTGCACCTTCTTCGCTCCTCCAAGCTAACCTTCGTTGAAGACCTTCTAGACAATCTCATTTCCAAAAGTTCTACAATATTCATATATTTATTCTGAGTCACTTAGGGTCACAACACTTTCTTTGTACACTTCTGAATTTGTTCTTCTCATAATTAAGAAAATTGTTTTGAAATGAATTTTTTTCTCATTAATCAGCTGTCGTCTCCTTACCAACGGCAGCCCTCAGAAGTCGAATCTTGTCCGAATCAAGGATTAACGAGGTATTACCCTTTTACGTGCGGTTCCTAGCACTTTTTGGGGCAATCAGAAAAATTTCTACTGTCACTAGGGTTTGAACCTTCGACTGGCAGAGTGATTTAAAACACTTTTACCACTTGGCTACCTGGCTCCTATTAAATAAATAATCTTCAAGAATCCCTCCAGTTGTTCAACAGGTAACATTTCTTAAATATCATAAGATTTCTCATTATAAAATTCTAGAAATTGCTTCCAAATGCCTGTCTTTGATTTTTTGGTGTCATCTGGAAACAGATGTTGAATTTCTTTCCTAAAATATCCTTTTGACTCGTACATGAAATGATATTTATTGCCCTTTCGTAAAAATTCGGAACCTACTTTTTAAATGTTAAAACCATCAAAAAGCGTCATTATCTTGGTATTTTTCAACAGTTCGGTGTGAAATTTTCGTACCGAAAACCACTCGAGCTTCATTTCAATTTATTTCTTTCCCACGAATATTTTTTTAGAAAATTGTTCCTCGTATTGGTCTCAGAAAATTTTCAAAATATTCGTATAAACGAAAAAACTTCCAGTAATAATTGAAGCTCCAGTAGTATTATAAGTGATTATTTCGTTCATGATGAAATAGACCAATCAGACACCACCATTTTGCAAATATATTTTGTTTAAATAAGTGATTATTTCACAAGTGTTGTTTAATTGCGATTATATTTTTGTCCTCCATATTTGTTTTAGTTGTGTCGCTATTCAGGGATTCTTACAATTCTTGACAACAGTTTATAAAAAAAAACAATAAATTCTTAATCGTTTGAATGACCTAATATTGATTTTCATCAGGGAAAACTCCATTTTCGATAGGATTTCTAGACAAATATTTTGACATATGGCAACGAAAATACGTCAGAATTTGAAATGCTTATAATAATTATAATAACAAATGATTTTATTGAATAGACATAAAAGTACATAACATTACACTATGACTAAATATGCCACTCAAATGGCAGATTACGATTAAATCGCTAATTGCTCTTCCACTCAACCAACATATGCAAAATTCGCAGCAAAAGCTTCTTTGGGATGCTTAGTCAAAGTAATATTTAAAAAAACATCATCAACAAAGCGTTTGATTCTGAAACGTCTCGTATTTAAAGCTTGGGCAAAAATATTTTTTCAATAAAGAAATTGTTAGAAAATGTCGGTGTTCATTATCAATAGAATTCTTTGTTGTTGGTTTTAATCTACTTCATTCAAGAAATAATCTTGTCGTATATCACATGACCTATAAATTTGAATGGATTAAACTATCAAAATATTTTTTGTATGATTGTGCTTTTTGATAAATAATTTCATGCAAAATAATTTTAAAATAAAACCACTCAACCGCTTCGCGGTCTCGAGATTTTATTAAATTATTGTGCATTCAACTATATTCCAAGATAATGCTCAAAATATTTTGATAGTTTGATCGATTTAATTTATAGATCTTGTAATATAACATGCGAAAATTGGTTTCAGTTGGTACCAAGAAAAAGTTTTCGCAGATTCGATTCTAGAGGTATTGCAAGAGATCAAATTGTCTCTCCCCATGTGATGTAATTTTTTTACGACTGAGCAATACAATTGCTTGAGTGTATCTGGATTGATATCCATGTCAGATGCTGACGTATCACCTTTCCCTATCACATATTCAAAATACAACAAGCATATTCTTGACTCAGGTAGATTATCAAGATACTCATCTAGAGTGTACTATTACATACTTGATCTTCAGATTTTTGTTACTTGTATCCTGAAGTTCTGCTTCTGTTAGTATCTTTCTACACTCGCATTTCCATGTAAATTAAATGAGTTGGAAGCTATAGCCCTGTTGAGATTGTTGGGAATTATTTTATATTGACTATGAAAATGACTCATTTCTCTATTAGAGACTTGGTCTAGAAATAGGCGATATGCCAGTTCATTTAACTTCTTCAAAAACTGAGTACATTTCAAAAATATGAACAGTGGTCTTTTCCTCGAGGATACGCCACTGTCTATAAGCAGTACATACAAGAACAGGTGATTTACTCAAGCCGTCTGAAGTTGATTGAACTGGATATCTCCTCTGGGATGCACTTCGGAGCTAAATTTATACTCCCAAAGTAAATTAGTCGGCTTCCCAACACATAACGGTGGCCTATTCTATCTATAAACTGGGCTAGTCATCTTCAAATGATTTATTATTCAATTAAAGTTTATGAGTTTGGATTTTCGTTCAGTGTATGTAAACAAATGGATTTATGTAGGCTATAAATTCGAATACCTTTCGAAGTGTCTTAATATTGAGTCGGCTATATAAAGTGCGCTAGAGTGAATGTTACCCCCGTATTAACTCTTTTGTTTTTATATCATCGATTTTTTCAATAATTATAGTATGCTATGACATGCAAGTTTCGATCCATACATGATCCCTATTCATGGATTTTTTGAGGTGAGAAAGTATTTCATGCGACTCCTCATTTGAAAGATCTTGAAATACTGATCTCGAAAATGTATGACAGTTTGGTTCCAAAATTTACGGATTCTGCGTTGCAAGAAAGAGCTTGAATAAAAATGATAATAATGATGGTATAATGAGGGTACATTGGTAGTTCAGATAAAAGCTATACAAATTTATGAAAAAAGTTTAAAATAAAAATATAGATGAAACGTGCAGATGGAAAACACCTGTCACAGTAATTGAATATGAATTCAACATCGCAGTTTTACATCCAGAATTATGAATGGACATAAAATTTCATAAATAATTATTTGGAAGGATCATTCAGATACTCTTGCACAGTGTAGAAGCACCTGTCAATCAATAAACATTTAACTCTATTACAAAACATCTTGTCACTGATAATTTATTATCTCATTCGGCAATTTGTTATAGAGAGACATGGCATTGTAATGTGAGTTTATGTACTTAGAAGTATCATGATTTTGCATCCGCAGCTGTCCTCCGAATCTTGCACTATGGTTGGATGGAGCAAGCTTTGCAATAATTTTTCATGTGCGGACATTGAATCCTGTCTTTCGTTAGGTTAGGTATCTATTCTGTACAGAGTATTCTAACATTAAAATCATTCATTATTATTATCATTACTATTTTTATTACTATAAGTATGTGTTGATGAAATTGTTTCTTGCGAATTTAACACATTGAAAAATATAAACATGGAACAGATAGCAGTTTTTTAATAAATTCTTAATGATCTTTCTTTTGTTACACATTCATTGCAGAGAATACTGTATTGTGTTTACTGCAAACACTATTGATGTAGAGATCAAAATTCTGACGTTCGTCTAACACAGTTCCCAAAAATTTTACTTCCTGCGACATTATTTCCTCACTGAAGACTATCAATTTTTGTATATGATCTTTCCCATTGAAAAATTCCATAGTTACTGACTTCTTAGGGTTCAGAAAAAGTATGTTATGGTCACACCAAGATGCAAATGATTTTAGTAACCTAAACAAATAAATTGCCGATATTAGAACTGTGATCGTGGTGTCGTGGCAGTCTTCTATGTATTCAGGCAAGACATTAGCAAATAGCACCAGTAATAATGGACCCAAAACCGAACCTTGTGGAACACCAATTTTGATATTTTGTATAATTGCTGTTATATTATATTTGACAGCCATACAACGGTTTTCCATATATTATTATAATCAACCAAGTTCAAATAATTTTTGGAAAACCAAGTGCAGCTGTCTAATGAATTGAGAAATCCAAAGATACCGTGTCAAAAGCATTCGAAAAATAGACTAATGACAAGGTTATTATCGCCAACTTCTGCATAAATGAAATTTGTTGCAAGTTGCTGTATCGATAGAATGGCTTTTTCTGAAGTATTATTGATTATTACGTGAGAGTTTGTTTGACTCACTAATCTGTTAGCTACTTCTTTCTCAAATAGCTTGAAGAAGAAAAAAGTCATGGAAATTTGTCTATGATCAGCAATCTCATTTTTATCACCCTTTTTATAGAGATGTATCAATAAAGTAATCTTGAACTCAAGGGGAAAATATCTTTGCACATGGGACTGATTCATCAGATAAATGAGATGATCAAATATGAGGTCAATTACATTTTTGATGATGATTATAGATCACCAAAAGATATCTTATTTTTTTTTTTCATAGCATTGTATACTTCGGCTATAGGTTCATTAAGGAAGGGCTGAATGAAATTAAATGAAATTTTTCATAATAATACAACAAGGTAAAGATAGATTTTGATCAAAGTTACTATTTCTGCTGAATTCTGTAGCTTCAGAAAAACTACTTCTGCTACTCCACATCATCCACAATATTCATAGTGTCCTTCAAAGAGATATTGGCACTCTACTATAATTATTTTGCGAAGTTGGTTGATGATATTTGGTTTGGTTCGATGCACTTTGGATTTAAAGTAACCTACAGAAAAAATCTAATGGGGTTGAATTAGGTGATCAATGTGGCCACTCCATATATGTCCCAGTTGGTCAATCCATCTTGCCATCAGTGTTTCTGGCAGTATACTCTGGCAGTATAATGAGGCGGAGCTTCTTTTTGCTGAAATATTATTTGTTGAGGAAATTCTTGCAGGTGGTTTGTGATAATATCATTTATTGAGGCCGTTATCTATGTTTCTGACATATTTAAATGATGATTTCATTGAAAATATGAACAGGATGTTCATAAAGTCAGTTGTGAATATTACAAAAAAAAAGTAACTTCAATTTTATCGTATGGTTTTTTCCATTTCCAGAGGAGTCATGTATTGATTCAATTTTCAATTGTGAATGTTTCTCTTTAAAACATATTTAAATGAGTAAGGTTATTCTGGACTTTCATTTTCTAAAAAAGAACAAAGAAAAATTCAATTCTCTGCAATTTTTAATCACGACGTTTCAACTGTTAAAATCTACAGTCGTTATCAAGTGTATATACAGGCTGATTCACGGTGGATGGCACATTAGACGTTTCTGGTGAACCAGACAACGGATCACTTTGAAAATTTAATGGAGGGCATATTCGGACATTCTCTAGCCAACTAAAATATTTTCGACAATGCGGTGTTGCCGCTTCTATTAGAAAGCAGTAGCAACTTTGATTTTTCAAACGGAACACTCTGTATATAATATTATTTTTGGAATCTCCAACAATTGCCCGACAACTTTTTTTGATATTTCCCTATACCTATCTGTTACCGTTTTCGAAATAAAAATTAATTTAAATTTCTTTCTTCGAAAATCATGACTTCTAAAAATGCCGTTATCTTTTATTTGGATACATTTCATTGAACTTTCTACATGTTCTGCTGATAATTTTATCACACTGTCCAAAAATAATAAACAAATTCATAAGAACTTCCTTTGAATAGTTTAGTTCCATCGTTTTGAAGGTATTTGCAACTTATGAAGTGACGAAAATGTCGATATTATTAGGAGAATGTCACAACGCTACTGTCAAATAGTAATCATGGCCTGCTTACCAAATACCGAATGGAAATACCATTCTGAAGGGACATTTTCACAAATAAATGCTCATAAGTCCGAAACTTGACTAGTTAGGTATAGGTATGATATACATAGAAAGAAATCAAATTTCAGCAACTTTCCGATTTTTTTATAATATACAGGGTGTTCCATTTAAAATAATCAAATTTCAGCAACTTTTTCAAGCAAACGAAAAAACTGTACTTTTTTACCACCCTGTATTGAAGTAACGGAGATTAGGCTGACGTGTGGGAAGTGTCCAAGTATAACCTAACTCCAAACCAAATTTCGATATCATAGTACTTCTTAACTAAAAGATATCGGCATTTTTAAAAGTCATGATTTTCGAAGAAAAAAATTGAAATTAATTTTTATTTCGAAAACGGTAACAGATAGGTATAGGGAAATATCAAGAAAAGTTGTCGGGCAATTGTTGGAGATTCCAAAAATAATATTATATACAGAGTGTTCCATTTGAAAAATCAAAGTTGCTACTGCTTTATAATAGAAGAGGCAACACCGCATTGTCGAAAATATTTTAGTTGGCTAGAGAATGTCCGAATATGCCTTCCATTAAATTTTCAAAGCGATCCGTTGTCTGGTTCACCAGAAACGTCTAATGTGCCATCCACCATGAATCAGACTGTATAATACGACAATCTCAAGGATAATTCTTATATATGCTGTGGATAATTTTGTGTCATTAGCCTAGGGGTAATTTGGCGGTATTCAGGTTAGCCGAAGTCATCCATATAGAAGAGGGCTGGTATAGAAGGAAGTTTAAAGAGAGTGCATATATTATGAACAACAAAGTCTCTAGTCAAGCTAGCATAGAAATCCGTAATGTGTGGAAACCTTCAATTAGTGGCATGGATCAATTGAAATTACGATAAGAATTAACAATGCTGTACCGGAGAGGCCTGGCACTGTAATTAACAAGCTTACCTGAATACCGGAAAATTACCCCTAGGCTAATGACAAAATTATCCACAGCATATTATATAAGAAGTATCGTTGAGATTGTCGCATTATACACTTGATATCGACTGTAGATTTTAACAGTTGAAACGTAGTGATTGAAAATTGCAGAGAATTGAATTTTTCTTTGTTCTTTTTTAGTCAATGAAAGTCCAGAATAACCTTACTCAAAGTGAAACATTGTCAACCAGTTTCAAACAAGTATTCAAATGAATTTCAACGTTTAAATTGCCATTTGTGAATATTGGACTTACAATGTGTACGGCTTTCCTGATATAATCTAGGATTTTTATCGGACCAGAAACTGACATATTGCAGATGAACGTGACCATTCAAAAATATGTTGCGTCTTCTCACAAATTTTTCGAAGATAGTCAGAATTCTGTGCAAAATTATTTGTCATGTTTTGGCAATATTCGATCCGTCTATCTGGGTCATCATCTGTTAGTTCCAGCATCAATATTCCATTTCGTGTGATGGAATTTATGTTTCTTTGAAATATTTGAAATTGTCAGTACTGGATGCACAAGGATCAACGACGAACTCGAATCAGAAATCAGGAAAGCAGTTATTAAAAATTATTACCGCCTGATGATGGCTGCGGACGGCTTCGCCACAAATTACAATAATTTCCTATTCTTCTTCTAAATTGAGAGGTTGCAATATTTTAAAAAAATCCAATGCAAGTATATATCAAAATAATTAATTGTGCACAGTTTCTGAAGCACGAGTAGAATTTATTAGCATCCATCAACTCAATATAATTCAATGCTTAATGTGACATAGAATTAGTTCTATAGTCAGTTGAAATGAGTTCGAAGTTTCTTGAGAGAAACTATAAATCAACCGTTAATACGATAATTGAATCGAAACCCCAATTACCACAAGTGATTATAATCACCTATTGAACTGTGTTTTCTATATGGGAAAGATTTGGAACATTTACAGTATGGAACAGCCAATTGGAATGAATTCGTTATTTCAGTTACTGTGAATATTTATAAAAAATCCAGAAACACATCAATTTCGGATTTTGAAATAACATCCTGCAATTATAAAAAATTATTCCCTACTCTCAACCCCCTTCGAGTGACAGTCACTACCCTCAAATTCTTAAATGGGAAGTAGGAGCATGTGAAACTTCATTTGAAAAGTTTCTTCTATCTCTATTCAAAAATGTATTTTTTTTTCTAATTTTTTGAAGAAATAAAAAAGAAATATCTTAATGACGTAATTTGCTTCAACATACTGAAAACTAATACTGATACCGTTTCTTGATAATAAGAAAATAAGCAATAGTATAGTTTTTCTACGACTCTTTCGATCATATCATTAGAAACCTCTTATCTTTTCAAAACAGTTTCTACCATAAACTTTCCTGTCAATTGAAAATACAAAATATCATAAAAATCGAATATTACTGTAATAGATTTCATTAAAAGAATTGAAAAATATACAATTTTGGGAATTGAACCCACAACTTTCATCATGAAAGACCGGGACAATCCTGAATTAACACTTGTATACAATATCAGATTGGGTAGTACCAAATTTAGAGTATCACTGCCAGCATTATCACTCATTTGGGCACTGTCCTGATTATTTAATTTTTTTGAAAACTACCGAGTGTCAAAGAATTTTTATCTAACAAAAATTAGTAGCCTTGATTCGATCTTGTATTATATATCGTCATGAAATTCATTATTATAATGACAGTCTAGTAGCCTATTGAAAAAGTTACCATGGCGATGTTAGTTATGTTTCAATTGTTTTGGGATTATAACTGCATAAAAGTATATTCCGATTAAGTTCATTCATGTCACTACGTTACATGATAAAACGTTCTGTTAAATATATTTTTAAACTACGTTCCTGTATATATTTTGGAATACGACAGTTGTAAAAAGTCACACAAAAGTTTTGAGTTGTTATTGTCAGATTTTCCTGTCAGTGTAATCTGAATAAAATTTGTTGATCGTTTATCGATTCATTATTTGTTACAATCTTCCGAGTCACTAATATTGTAGATTGTAACATTAAAAATGGATTCTTTGAAGAGTTTCCAAAGAAATACCAGGACATGATAGTCAAATCCGATCTGTGGAAATTAAAACTCAGGAGGGCACTTTAGTTAGACCAGTCAACAGTATTCTCAAGCAGGAGGTTGGAGATTGTTAAATATATTTTTAAACTACGTTCCTGTATATATTTTGGAATACGACAGTTGTAAAAAGTCACACAAAAGATTTGAGTTGTTATTGTCAGTTTTTCCTGTCAGTGTAATCTGAATAAAATTTGTTGATCGTTTATCGATTCATTATTTGTTACAATCTTCCGAGTCACTAATATTGTGGATTGTAACACGTTCGTAGCAAGTCAAAAAATAGCATAGAAGTAATGGTCAGTTACACAATTTAAGAAGTTAAAATAAATGAAAACAATAAAAACAAACCGAAACAAACAAAAATAAAACAAAGACACAAAAATGTAAAAACAAGAATGGATACGTGTGTTGACATCACAAACATTTAAAATTATTCACGTATCTTTGACAGAATAGAAGCAAAACCTCAAAAGCTATTTTTTTTTATTGGTGTTTTGAATTTGGATATACTACTTAACAACTTTAAAATTATCGGGAAGACAGTTGTAACTGAAACATGGTTCGTTTCCCAGGAATGCATCAAAGAACAAATCTGCAGGAAGGGCAAGAGGATACACTGCCGCTATCGATCGAAATAACTAGCTAGGGTATATAACAAGCAAGTGGAGAAGAGCAAGATTACATTCATTTCCAAAGTAGGGAAGAAATACCTTTCTCCACCAAAGCCTTTCACATGTAGCCCGTCAACCCGCTGCCAAAATGTGTAATGATTTAATAACGTATACCCTTCAGGGTTTTGGTACTTATAAATATAATGATCAATGAACAAGCAAAATTTGCGCTTGCACGTGGAAGATAATAATAATAATTATAGTAATTTTTATTTTACTTTATTTTCTCAAAGACATGCTTAAACACGTATAGATTCAACAATGCACTATTTCTCAACACATTTGAGGGCATATGGTGACTCTTCGGAGCAACGCGACACGCATGCCGATCAGTTTCCGTCTGATTTTTATTCGATGAAATTTCGTTTGGTATACTTGGCATAAGCTAAACTATCATCAAAATACGTGAATACTTTATGCAATCAACAATAATCAACTAGTTTCTAACAAATTCTATACGTGTGAATATATTTGAGAAAAATGAAGTATTATTATTATTGTTTTGTTCCACGGGCAAGCGCTAATTTAGCTTTTTCATTGATCATTATATTTATAACAACCGAAACCCCAAAGGGCAAATTTTATGAAATCATTAAATACTTTGGCAGATGGCTGAAGGACCAATAGATTTTTTTGAAGATTTGTAGTAAAGCTGTCAACTGTTTCGACACACACTATCACTTTCGGAGCAAAATAATTATCTTCCTTGCAAGAAGGCATTTCAATTTCTAAAATCGATCCCTGTTCGAAATGAATTAGTGCCTTTTGATAAGAAAAATCAATAATCGTTTATAACTTGGAGACTTTATTGCAGCATAATACACTTAAGGCAAAATCCGTCTATAATTTCAGTAGTGCGAATAATTTCACTGCAACTCTGGTACATAATTTCCTTCCAACCGCCTGTAATAATGTCATAAAACCGCATAGAAAATACATTCCGGCAACAGCAAAATACCACGAAATGATATATTGTCCAATGATGTCTATTATTTTGTTGGCTCTGTGGTACATATAATTATAAAACCCATTATTCAGTTTTGACAGGATTTTCAACCCTCCATTCCGGATAGCTATAGTGAATGCTATTTTAGTTGTGCTGAACTTTTTTTCTTATTTATCAATACACAGGGTACCCTTCGATGATTGGCTCATATTTTGGGGTGTGATTGTTTGGGTCAATATTTGAATGAAATCGAGAAAGTCGAAACACTCTTCCTCTCCAAATATTTCCAATTAAATAATTTGAGGCGAGTATCTAACAACTTGCCTATAGCTAGTACCACAACGGACATCAGATATATAGAAAGATAATATGACTGATTTATTGTCTGAAGGAATACCTCATTGACAAAACTTTTTTTAATAATATAAACATACACATACACATACACAAAAATAAATACATGCACGGACAATTAAATATGCCGCCAAAGTACATTTAAATTTTTGTTTATTACTTTTTTTATTGGAAATTCAAAGGATTGCTGATATCACGTTTAGAGGTGTCAGATCTACTTTAGGTTCAATTGATAAGATTAAAAAACAACCTGATATTGATACTCTCATGATATCTTTTGATGTCAGCAACCTGTTCACCTCTACACCTAGACCTTTGGTGTCCAACTTACTTTCTCAACACTCAGTTTGTGATTCGGCAAAAACTGACATAATAACTTTACTTGATTTTTTAATGGAAATTCTTATTGATTTTTCCATATGTTTTCCCCACGAGCCACTCGTAAATTTCCCTTAATTTTACTCAACATCGACTTACTTCTCAACCCTATTCGAGGCTTGTATGTGAAAATGGGGCACCTAAATCTGTCACTATCTGACGGTCTAATAATTTACACCCCAAAATTAAATTTACGCTTGAAATTGAAACTTCCTAGATCTTACTATAAAACAAGGTAACAATGAATTAGACTTCCCCATTTACAGAAAACCGACCAAGACTGATCACGCCAGCCCATTCAACTCTTGTCACCAAATGCAATATAAAATGACAGCCTTCAACTGCTACGTTAACTGGTTTTTCAAAATTTCTTCAACTCCAAATAATTATAAAACAGAAGTGAATATTCTGAAACAGATTGCTGTCAACAAGGGCTACCAACCTTCTATCATTCATAAACTTATTAGTAAATCCAAACACAGGACAGACCGAAGACTGGCCTTCAACACAATTACCACCATAGAAAATTCACCTTCGTGAAATATTTATCTCTACCACAATTTGATCAGAACATATGTAATGACATTTCCAAATTCATAGAAGACACTATACCTGTTACTAAAGTCTCCTTTAAATCTTATAACAATCCAAGAAACTATTTAGTCAATTCTAAAGACAGAATCAACGAGTTAGAAAGAAGCGGAGTCTATAAACTTGACTGTTCTGATTGTTCTGCCTTCTACATTGGTAGAACCTGTGGACCCCTTATTACCCGAATTAACGGACACAAAAAGACCAGACAATGACAACTTTAACCCCAACAGAAATTCTAACATTCTCATAAAATAGACGAGAAAACTTTCCTCAGATTGGATTTGATTGAAGAACTGGAAATTCCCAAAAAACTTTCCAATAATGATCACTGCCTGAATACCCCAGTGAACTTGTTCATCAAAGGATCGCAAATTATAACAGGTTATACTTTGAAATTTCAAAATTCACATTGGATCACTCTTCAAGTTGGTACCATAATTTTATCCATGACACTTGACTTTACACACTCTGTCACAAGTCGTCTTTCATTCATGTCACATTCACGCATAGCCTCAAGCTCTAACATGTCTTTTCGTTTGTCCTTAGGCTCAGTTAGTTTATGTATTGGAACAAACAATGTTTTTACAAATTTTGATACTTTTTGTTGCCTGACTAGTAAGTACTCATTATCAATTTTCTAAATTCCATAACCTCTTACTTCACTTTCAATTTTTCAATTCAATTCAATTTTCTTCAAGCAGAGTATTTACTTCCAGATGATGATGACGCAAAAAGCACTTTGCAATAAATAAATTTTATACACTTATATACAAAAATCTTCACTTGATTTAGTTTCTTTGGTTGGAATTCGAACTGAGCAGTACTTACCAAAGCATTGGCTTCTATAAATTCAGTTAAACGCCTTTACATAAGTAAGTCAATAATTATTGCAAGCGTGGTGATGACAGAAATGACGCGAAAGTATGGAGAATCTTCCATATTACCACCATTGTGTAGCGGAATAACTACAGACGGGGAAAAAGTATTGAAAATGGGGTAAATCTCCGATTTTGACGAAATTTTCACAGATCACTTGAAACATGATGAAAATGAAAAATCCGTTGAAATTTTTCCGCGGAAAGACCATTTTCACTTTTTTTTTTTAATAAAATGTATGCCGGTACCCACATTCAAAACACAAACACAATCCGTTGGAACGAGTATTTAAAATGTATATTTTCGGTTGAAACGCACTGTGTTGATTCACAAATACTTCCATCTACATAGTTTTTTGCAATTTATGAATGAAAATAATACTCAAGAATTAAAAATAAAGTAAAAACTTGGTCATTATTCAACAGACATTTTAAACAATCATTTTGAATGGCAAATGACAGCATTTCAATGAAGTAACGGCGAAACAAATTTTGCGCAGTTGCCAATGTGAATTCATGAATACGATTTACGTATTAAGTCCCGTTCATACCCCTGCGAATTTTGCATTTTTTCTGCGAATGAAATGGCTGCCGACATGATTCTGCATCAACGATTGGTCCGGCATGACTGGCAGCCATTTTATTACCAGAAAAGTTGCGAATTTCGCGAGAGTATGAACAAGTTTTTACATGGAATATAAAAGATGAGTCATAAAATTAGCAGATATAACAACGTTAGTTCTTAAAATATTTCAAAATGAATGCCAAATGGCAGAATTAAAATATCGTGATGGCTCACAGAAATTACTTTTTTTTGTGCGCAAACCATGCGCAAACGTATTCATCTACACATATTCACACACGTGTGCGTTAAAATGTGCAAGTAATGCAAACGCTGGGAGAAATTCAGTGTTTGGTTCCACAAAAATAAAGACCACCAGAGTAATATTTCTCAATGCAAAAATTGGTCATATATTCACTTTCTATACCAACAAATTATTCTTTGTGCACACAAAACAAAATATATTTTTATTTCAATATCTTTTACAACGAAATGGCATTTTTATAACAAAAAGTAGTTAGTTATGTCTGTCATTGAATCGACAATGAATGTAATTCGTTTGAATCGGATTTTTTAAAATGAAGAAGAAATGCTTGTTATTTGTTTCAATCTCTTATGATGAATTCCATACCATGTTATGAAGTTACACGAATATTATCAGAAAAAAGATAAATTATAGTTATTTTCAATCATTGCACATTCTGTGACACCATAAAAAAGGAAACTATGAAAAATTCAATAGGGTACAATGCGACATTGTCAGTTTTCTTAAAATTTTTGCATACTGAGTGAATATAAGATCTTTCAGTGAATAGTTTCCACAAGTATCGGTGCTTTAGAGTTGGTAAATTTTCTGTCATAATTATTGAAAAAAGAAAGTTAACAATCCGCGTATTTCTAGCCCTACCGCGTCCATTCTTTTCGGCGAAATGTATAGACATTTTCATCTATCTCTAATTACTTGGGGAAGTTCAACAACCCAAAATAAGCGAGCGCCTCTCTACTCCTATTATGTCCATTTTTCCAAGTTTATATAAATAGGTTTATTCCTCATGTTTTGGTGATGATCTATAGAGAAAAACACGCGAGCGAAGCGAGCGCGTGAATTTCTACTCCTACTATGTCCATTTTTTCAACTTTATTTAAAAAGGTTTATCCTTTATGTTTTGGTGATGATCTATAGAGAAAAAAATATGCGAGTTAAGCGAGCGCGCTCGGCCGGCAGCCAGCGCGCGGAATTGCGAAATGTCGGCCCTTCCACTCCTGCTATCTCTATTTTTCCAACTTTAATATAGGAAGGTTCATCCCTTATGTTTTGGTGAAGATCTATAGATCTACTCCTTTACATTTGGGATTACTACTGTGTGTAAATTTTCTCATAGGTAATATGTGCCTAAGTTAAATGAAGTATCGATCGTTTTAATATCTTAGAGATGCGTTTGTAAAAACAATCATATGTGTATTTCGAGCACAAAATGTCATTGTCGCTCTCCAAAGATTACCGCGCTTTGCTTCGCGTCGTGCGGTACTCTCTTTGTCAAGCGGCAATCAATCACTTTGCGCTTCAAATACTCAAATAGGTATTTTAGCAAAATATAACAAGCTGGTACGGGCCCAGTTTAGTGCAGCGGTAGCTCGTTAAAGGAATGCACGGTGTCACTTCTGCGCGCAAATGGACCTAAAGTTCTTTGCACATCTAGAAGCCACCCAGATGCAAAAAACTGAATAACGAATTATCGAACCTACTCTGAAGGAAGGATCGTATATATTTCAAAGCAGTTTACAGTTTATTAACCACGCGAGCAGCAAACAGAGTTAGAGTAGACAATACACAATTGAATTAGCAGTATTTGAAGTTGCATGCGCTATTGTAATAATTTATTTGTTATATTCAATAGATAAGGATATTGATAAAAAAGTTATTGGATATAGCGTACTGATGAGAGCTCAAGCTCGAAACACGTGTTTACGGTTGCACAACAATTTGAGGGCTATACCCAATAACTTTTCTATTGCTATTTTCATATATTGCCCCTCGATAAATCCACCCTGATTTATATTTTCCTGGGTAGGATTGTCACGCTGGTAGCTATAGCTGCCTCCGTGGCTACGTTAGTTGTTGCCTTGAAAGCTCAAGATCTTCTAACCCAACCCACAAATGTGTGCTTGGCTTCCTGTTGTCGACTTCCTATGTTTCTATTTTTACATCCAAGTGTTGTACATCTTCGCACTTGATTTTACCGTACTCATGAGAGAAAAAGCTCGAAACACGTGTCTACGGTTGCACAACAATTTGAGGGCTATACCCAATAACTTTTCTATTGATATTTTCATATATTGCCCCTCGATAAATCCATCCTGATTTATATTTTCCTAGGTAGGATTGTCACGCTGGTAGCTATAGCTGCCTCCGTGGCTACGTTAGTTGTTGCCTTGAAAGCTCAAGATCTTCTAACCGAACCCACAAATGTGTGCTTGGCTTCCTGTTGTCGACTTCCTATGTTTCTATTTTTACATCCGAATGTTGTACATCTTCGCACTTGATTTTACCGTACTGATGAGAGCTTAAGCTCGAAACACGTGTCTACGGTTGCACAACAATTTGAGGGCTATACCCAATAACTTTTCTATTGATATTTTTATATATTGCCCCTCGATAAATCCATCCTGATTTATATTTTCCTGGGTAGGATTGTCACGCTGGTAGCAATAGCTGCCTTCGTGGCGACGTTAGTTGTTGTCTTGAAAGCTCAAGGTCTTCTAACCGAAGCCACAAATGTGTGGTTGGCTTCCTGTTGTTTACTTCCTTTGTTTCCATTTTCACATCCAAGTGTTGTACATCTTCGCACTTGATTTTACCGTACTGATGAGAGCTCAAGCTCGAAACACGTGTCTACGGTTGCACAACAATTTGAGGGCTATACCCAATAACTTTTCTAATAATATTTTTTATGAATTTTCCCTCGATAAATCCATCCTCATTTAATAGATACAAATATATCATTGAAAACAGTGAAATTGGTGTCGGAAATAAGAATTTCAAATTGAATGAGTTCTTGGAGTGGACAATCTAAGTACTGCGGAAAAAATAAACCTCAACTCTTTTTCGTGGAATAGACTGATATTTCTGTGGACAAACAACAGCTGATTGTTCAAAGACACTGAGTGCGAAGAAAGTGCGGCTTGTGAAATTGAAAGTCTCTGATTTGAAGCAAGACTAAAAGGAAAAGAAACAACTGGTGAAAAGCCTGTACTCCAGAAAAAAAACTATTGAATAGATCCATCCAAGAAGAAAAAGACCCCAAAACATTCTTATTCGATGTTCCCGAAGCTGATTTTAGTTCGATAATGAACAAACTTGATTAGAGTACCAAAGCATTGAGAGGATAACTTCAGGAAAATTCGAAGAGCTTGAAGGGAGAACTACAAGAATATTCAAAGAGTTTGAAGAAAAACTTTCAAGAAAATTGAAAAATCTGGAAGAAAAGCTTCAGGAAATTTAAAAGAGTTTGGAAGATAAACTTCAAGAAAATTCGAAGTGTATGGAGGAAAAGTTTATAAAAAAATCAAAGAATCTGGAAAGAAGCTTCAAGAAAATTCGAAAAGTCGGAATGTAAAATTCCAAAATAATTGAAAACATTTGGAAAAAAACTTTGTAGAAAATTAGAAGAGTTTGGAACTTCGAAATATTCCGAGGAGTCTGGACGAAAAGCTCTTGGAATATACAGGAGGGTTAGAAAAAAGACTTCATGGTGTGGCGAACCTATTGGAAGAAAGAATAGGAACCGCCGAAATAGAGACAGGCACAGTAGACTAGTTTGATGATGTTGAGAATACTATATTTGATGCAATGGAATTAAAATATGGATCAAAACTAGTAAATCAGTGTTTTTTCTAAATCCATCAATAAATAACTGAGATATAGATTATTTAAATTTACGTATTTAAGCGCGGAACGTCTTTGGTCTCCGACTCGTCTGTGACGTCACGCCACATGTCTGAGATCGCAACACTACAAATAATTACGTATTAGATTCTTAGCCGCGCCATGGCACACATATGTAGGTCCAATTAAGTCACGCCTCATTAGTTTGCACCACTTCTTTCTTTTATTCATGTCATTTGGTACATGAAAAAACAATGTATCGGGGTTATTAACTGTCGTGCTTTTGCACATAGTCACAATACAATATTTGTAGAATTTCTTTTAAATTTCAGCCATCGTGTAATGAACAATACCCGACACTAACGGCGCAAGTGATCATACTCCGATAAATTTGTAATCACTCTGCGAATACCAGTCGCCTCGTTCACGTGGCGTGACGTCACACACTAGAGCGCTGCGTACCATGAAATTATTCTTCCAAGCGCAACTTCGAAGTCCCATAACTTTTCCATTTCTAGAGATGATATTTCAATGATTCTTTCACATTGTTGTTCCATTTTACTTATATTTTTAGAATTAATCCATAATAAAAATTTTTAAACTAAGCTATTAGGGAGCAAATGCGCACGAAGGTGGATGAAACCTAAGAAATAATAATAAAAGAAATTATTAGTGTTGAAATCAAAGCCGGAACCGAGGCACAAATGAACAAAACAGTGAGTGAGTTGAAAAAAATCAAATTGATACTATACACCTCAGAAACAGTTAACATAAATTCGATGCTAGACCTGATTTGGAACTAGATCAATTAAAAAAAAGGAAGAAATATTTCAACGTCAGTTCTGAACCAAGAAAGCTTTCCATGAAGCCACCTCAGTTCAACGGAAAAACTCCATGGATGAATTACCGACGACAAATTGGAGCTGCGGTCAAAGCAAATGGGTGGAAGGCAAAGGAAAAACTATAGCACTGACACTTGCACGATGGTAGAGAACAATGGTTCAGATGTACTAAACGGGGCCGGCTTCAGCTCGTTTCAATAGCGTTTGATCAGGAAGTGTATGTCAAATAACAAATAAAGTATTTTCCACTATTCCCAGCTCAGTGAGTATATCCAATTATTATCAGTTTTGAACTTTCCACAGGTACAAATATATTCTCCGCCAGTGAAATTCTCCGTAGATATTTATATTCATTCCATTCTAATCGATTCCCAAATGCTCTTGAATGAAGTTTCCCAAGAAATCATGTTTATTGATGAGGGATAGACGCTCCAGCTCCCTGACTCAGCTGACTCAGTATATCAGAGTATATTGAAAAAGTTTTGCAAAGGAAATCCTTTTCAAATACCACTTGACATTTTCCGTTCCATTGCCAGATGATAATCTGGCCGTTGAGGTCTCCCGTACCGAAACCCATCGATCGATTAACATTAATTCCATTATGTAGTCCCAGTGAATAATTGAAATGGTTGAATCGACAAAAAGTTGTCTCAATCCTCCAATTTTTCCACACAAACAGTACGAGTCGACATTGATTGAAAATAGTGGGCAGTCTACTGCTATCGATCGGTGGATATTTACAGCCAGATAAGACTGTAGATGGGTCCAACAAAATGTTTATTGCGCCATTAATTCTGGCGACGTCTGAAAAAGAATGACGGTTGTTCACACTGTCATTCCGCTGTATTGTGTGCATGATATTGATGTTTTGAAAATAACAACCCATCGTAGAAGGGATATTCACATCGGAGATAACAATCTAAATGTTAAATGAGCATGCAAAAAGTTGACAAGTGAGATAGTGAAAGTACCCTGCGCATTGGAATGGCTTTTAGGTAATTTTGAAATGTGGACTCTGGCATATCCTTATCGAACAGTTAAATTCATAGATTGGTCCAATGACAAATTTTTGAACTACAAGGTGTCAAAAATGCGGTTTTCGCTGTTTTTGGGGTATTTTGCAACTATTTGATCATTTGTGCTCTAATTCGAGATGGAAATGAACTCATTGCATTGCAAGTGCTAGATCATAAATCCCTCCATTCTAAAAAAAAATCTCGAGAAGGGTGCTGCATTACAGCAGGGCAAAGCCAATATTCATGAAAATATATCAATATCAGTAATATAATCCTTTTGATTTTCACTCAATCAGTTAAAAATGGAAAATAAACTGCTAGAAATTGCCAATTTTTTCGAAAAGGTATTGAGTCGTCATCAACAATATGAGCATTCATATGATGGTCTGTCCAACAGTATAGAATTTCTGGAATACAGAGTGAAAATTTGATTGCTTACAACTGCTGTAATTCATGAACAAAGTGATATAAATATTTAGAATTATTCACACGTGTTTCTAGGATATTGAAGGAAATCTGAAATTAATCACGAATTAATCCACCCACAACAACCCCTCTGAATTCCAGCCACTTTCTCTTGAATGATTTCAATAGAAACCCCCTACCGAACTTCTACGGTATTTATTATATTTCGAACCTGGTCGACCAACAGAAGAGAGTCATCATCAATATCATTCTAGTTGGGGTAACTGTGCATGGAACTTACTAGAGGATTGAAAGACGGTAGCAATTTTTCATATACCAGAAATACTTTTGAGTATTTTTTCATTTTTTCCCGTTCTTGGAATGTGGTCCATTGTGTTTCTGAATATTTTCATCTGCTGATGACCAAGGAGATCAGTCCCGAGAATCATGGACAATGGACCCAACACACACTGAAATATTTAGATTCTGTACAGAAAAGAGCCGTTCGTCTCGTCGGTGTTGCTGCGCTCACAAGCTAGGTCACTTCTCTGGAATACCGCAGAAATGTTGGCGATCTGTCTCTGTTTTACACACTACCATGGAATATCATCAATCGTTCTATCGCTAGCGGTCCCATCGAGACTGGACCGTCGAGTTCATTCTTCACATTCCTGTGTTGTTACTTTGGAGACATATCAAATGTTTTTTTCAGGGTTGTTGAATTCTTCAGATTTCCTGATACGATCAAATGAACAGCATTTGTTAATATTTGAAATATTACTTATTTCTCTGGACAACCTGTAAAAACTAATTTGATGAAGCAAAATGGGCTTCTTCATGTCGTTTGGACACCTTTGTGAAATACGGCGCCTACCCCTTGATCACAAGCATCTATCGATAGTGCAATTCACTTAAGTTCAACTGTCATACTGAAGGCGTCATCGCGAGCTCTCAATTTAATTAAATTGAATGAATAATGGTTGTATTTTCCCGCTACATTTATTCATCGTTTGAAAACTATAAATACAGCAATAACCTAAATTAAAGATAACACTTTCGCATTCAGAACCTGATAGCAAATTGTTACTTCATCATGGTGTTCATACTCAACATTCCAATTTCAATAATCACGAGACAACATATAATATATGAAGTTAGCTTCAATCAAATAAATATCTGACGAAAAACCCCGTACACCAAAAAACACCGTACACAAAAAAAAAGAAATAGCTTATTCCTCCGAGACCAGTGCGGATAAATTGGAACTGTTTTGAATTAACTTCACAGTGTTGCCAACTTACACAAAAATCCTTCAATTTCTGGGACATACAGCTTGTTGACCAGACTTTTTCTTAGCATCCACCAGTAATTTATAAGATCTCTCAGTGAAGTTTTCATTCATTGATACAGTCGTCTTTTTCAATGTTGAACTTGCACCCAATATTACATTCCTCTTCCATAATGTAATAAATATTACCATTACTCTTCTCGGTTTCTTATCACTCATTTTCCCACTCTGAAGATATTGTAAATGTCCATTGGTTTACACTCGGTACCCATGGCATCGTTTAATACGGTAAGTATTTTTGATGGGTTCTCACTACTTTCTTCCACGACGCGAGTTGATGTGAGCGAATTTTCCTTCGAGTCTCTAATCTTATTGATTCTTCTATTTATCTTCTCCAGACTTTCCTTATTGACTTCAACCTCTTCTTTCAGTGCGCTAAATTGAGTGATGATATTCTCCAGCTTGTTTTCAATACTATCAATTTTCTTGCATATTCTACCGATCTGTTCAATCTTGGACGTCAATTGTGATGCAAGCTTATTGATTATTATTGGATAAAAGTTCGTTTTTGGAAGATATTCCTTTATCCTTTTTTTGGGAATTTTAACCTTCCACAGTCTACAAATGAAAGAAATGTTAATTCAAAGAAACCTGTACAAGTGTAGACGGGCCATGATCAATTTGCCCCGTTTGCTGCGTTTAGAAGACTGTTGATTACTTGCTCAATTGAGTTTTCATCTATCACACTACTAGCACTAATATTTCTAGTTCTTTGAGACATATTTCCACTGCTTCGAGTATAACCGGCAACGTTGCAAATATGTTTATCGATTGCAATTCTTGAGATAGTTCTTCTGCAGCAATAACTCTTCGAAAACTGATCAAGCAGGCTTTATCACTGATTTTCAGTATTTTGCCGATATTGAACAGTTTTTCCCATCCAAAATACCTCTTCTAAAATGAAATCTAGCCAGAGATTCACATGTACGACGTACACAGAGCCACGTGTACTCACTATAACCAACAACGGCAGCGGAGAATGTAGGAACAACTATAGTGTATGCATTCATATGTAATATTTGGCCCATTTGGCCTCATTTATTTGGGTTGTCATAGGACAGGAATTTCAACAGGAGATTTCTTGATGCCATTTGGTATAGCTAGGCTCAAAATATGATTGTGTTATGACACACAACTTTCAAAGTGACACCTCTCTGACATTTTCAATGATTACTTCCCTGGCTACTACCAGAAAAGATTTATAATTATGTTACTTTAGTTACCAAGAAGTTCAATAGTTCAAGTGTTTTAATATTTAATAGAGGAAACTTTGGTCGCGCACGGTATAAAACTTTTTTTATTTCACCCAAACTCGCTTGACTGACCCAAACTCAGTCTAATTCAATTCGTCAATACTCTCAAAAGATTTTTGCTGTACGTTTTCCCAAACTACAAAGCCGAGAAAATTCTGAGAACGAAGAACGAGAGATTTGGATTTCCACATGGGATCACTTTGATCATCACCTCCATTTCTCTCCGCCATTCATTGTACGACCCTGCGGCATGTATTATTCCAACACAAATACCCATTTCGAGCCTCATTAGCGTATTGCAGCGTTGTCTCTGGAAGTCCTTGCTAGCACGCCTAACACGCAATGGGACACTTTCCCTCCCAAAGGATATGTCACTGCTCTGATGCCAGAGTCGGCCTTCAACAAAAATTGTAGGAGGAAACTCGGTTGGGACAAACGATTAATGACTGCTTTGGAAGTTGATAGGGAGTTAGGTTGGTTAATGATGCATTTATGGCACAAGAATGTAGAGTTGATGTCCATAGTAGCAAGAGAGCGAAATATTCGATACAAAACCAATTCTTTCCGATATCATGTACAGGGCTATTCAAATTCGTTTCTGTACATGGGGATCTCGTAAACGATAAGAGATAGAGTGACGGTTAAATTGTGGCAAAGTTGCATAATTAAGAGACTTATTCAGTGATGTGAAAAAATAGAATTTAGCTCTTTTGGTTCTGGAGATATACAGGAAAAACCAAAAAAATACTTGATGTGGGCTATCAGAATATGTCCATGAATCTTTTCATCTTTTCATCTGACTTGGGCCACCCCCATCTTTGAATTTTTAAATACGGACCAGTATTTTATGTTGTAGTTTTTGGATCGTCTACGTTTACTTCAATTGGGCGAATTGAGTGTTTTCTACAATGAACTTCGAATAGGTAGCAAAACCTTTTATGATTATCTGAAACATATCTACAACAACAATAGATTATATGTATTTTGATAAGCTGAAAAAGAAATGATAGCAATAATTATATCCGAAGCGAACAATATAATTGTTATGAAAATTGAATTGAAGTAATTTATATACACAAAAAAAATAATGGCGCAATAAATGTTCGAATTGGAGTCATTCCATTTCGAGACATTTTGGAACTCGTTTTTTCATATTATTTATTGCCCTTAATACACTTCTTTGCAGCATTGTTGCGAAAGCATTCAAAATCCTCAATGTCAAGTCTTCCACATTTTATATTTCTCCGCCAGCGTAAATCCTATTTTTCAATGTCCCTCATAGAAAATAGTCCAAAATAGTCCCGTTTTTCTTCAGCGGAAAATGTCATTTTTAAACCATTAAACTCAAAGATATACAGGAAATATGGCAAATGTCAAAATATTGTCGACAATTGTTCTCATAGTCTACTGAGATTTCATCGGTATTAAACATGGTAACTAAAGACACTAGCAACTTATAGGTAAGTATTATAGTGTGGCGAAGCTGTGGGCGATGCCGGGCCTGAACACTCACGCAGGCCGCATATGACCTTCGATACGCTATGCACTGAGAAGAATCTGGATGATTCGATGGAAAATTCTAGAGCATTCGGAGAAGTCAACGTCGGATATAAAAAGAACTACGCAGCGGACAGACGGACAGTCAGTGAAAGAGAAAGTCGAATATAAATCGTTCAGTGGTTGTTATATAAATCAGAGTATTGTGTTATTGAATCATTGTATTTCGTTAAATAAATTATTTTAAAGTGAATCAGACTTTAAATATACAACAGTTGGTGTTAGAAGTGCGATTTCTAAAGATAAATAGTGTTCGTGTTCTCATAGTCTACTGAGATTTCATCGTTATTAAACATGGTAACTAAAGACATTAGCAACTTATAGGTAAGTATTATAGTGTGGCGAAGCTGTGGGCGATGCCGGGCCTGAACTCTCACGCAGGCCGCATATGACTTTCGATACGCTATGCACCGAGAAGAATCTGGATGATTCGATGAATCTGGACGATTCGATAGAAAATTCTAGAGCATTCGGAGAAGTCAACGTCGGATATAAAAAGAACTACGCAGCGGACAGACGGACAGTCAGTGAAAGAGAAAGTCGAATATAAATCGTTCAGTGGTTGTTATATAAATCAGAGTATTGTGTTATTGAATCATTGTATTTCGTTAAATAAATTATTTTAGAGTGAATCAGACTTTAAATATACGACAACAGTAACTAGCGAAAATGTGATGATATGATCTTTCTATCTCCAAGAATCACTTATGGTACAAGAAAATGTGGCAGACTTGAGATTGAGGATTTTGAATGCTTTCGCAACAATGCAGCAAAGAAGTGTATTGAGGGCAATAAATAATATATGAAAAAACGAGTTCAAAAATGTCTCGAAATGGAAGGACTCCAATTCAAACATTTATTGCGCCATGTATATAAATTACTTCATTTCAATTTTCATCACAATTATAGTGTTCGTTTAGGATGTAATTATTGCTGTCATTTCTTTTTCAGCTTATCAAAATACGTATAATCTATTTTTGTTGTAGATATGTTTCAGATAATCATATAAGGTTTTGCTATTCGAAGTTGTAGAAAACTATGGTACATGGTGAAAGTTGCTATTGTGTTTTTATTTAACTCACTCAACCAATTTCTAGGGCCGTAATTTAAAAGGGAATAATTCACTCAATTATAATAAAATATTACCGAAACATCCTGAAATATGATATCAAATTTAATTTCTCAGTATAAAGTGAACGTCGACGATCCAAAAACTAGAACAAAAAATACAGGCCCGTATTTAAAAATACAAAGATGGGGGTGGCCCAAGTCAGATGACACCCTGTATAAAAGATTCATGCTAATAGCAAAATGTGGACAGATTTTCAATATGTCTGCGAATAAAGAAGATACAGACAAAAAAATAGTTTGGGATTTTTTGGTTTTTCCTGTATATCTCCAGAACGAGCTAAATTCGATTTTTTTACATCATTGAATAGGTCTCTAAAATACGCAACTTCACCACGATTTAACCGACACTCTATCTCTTATCGTTTACGAGATCCCCATGTTCAGAAACGAATTTGAATAGCCCTGTTTATAGATCACCAAGTACTTGCGTTAAAAATTTTATCAATAAATTAGATGACTATTTCTCACCAAAACGATTCAACAAGAATATGCATATTTTAGCTGGGGATATGAATATTAATCTTCTAAATAACAGATACATTAATGAAGAAGACTACAAAAATGTATTGAGTTCGCATGGTTCACTTCTTACATAAATGAATTCACACGGACAGATAGTTCAACATGTCCAGATAATTTTTTCGTAAGTAACGGTGAATACAAAGATGAAGTGAAGTCATTTATTTTCAGGTATGATATTACAGATCACTCACCAACAGCATTATTAATAAAACAAATGAAAGTTATTGAAAAGAAAAATTGTAATTTCAATTATTTCATTGACTATGAAAACTTGAGAAATAGTCTAAAAACCGAAACATGGATGGGTGTTTATACCGAAAGTAATATCAATAATATGACGGATAACTTCATTACACAACTGAACTTCCTTATAACAAAAAATACGAAAAAAACTATAGTAGATAATAAGTTTCAAAATAAAAAACCGTGGATTACGAAGGGGCTACTCAAATCCATTAATGAATAAAATAAATTATACCAGAAAGTGGGAAAATCTCCAATTGAAAACAGAATATAAAATTTATAAAACTAAATTATCGAAGTTGATAGAACAATTTAAAAAAATACAGTAATCGAATGGTAAAAAAGAATAACAATACTTCAGAGAATTTGTGGAAGTGCGTAAATGATATATGTAACAAATCTCGACCAAAAACGGAATTCCAGGGAATCGAACATAATAATCAATATATCAAAGATAACCGGGCTATGAGCAACTTACTCAACGACTTCTACAGTGAAATAGGGAAATCTCTTGCAGAAAAAATCACAGTTGATGAAAATTACTCAGAAAATATCGATTCATTCAATAAAACAATATATTTACATCCAACCAATGAAAATGAAGTCTACAACACGATACATTTATTAAAAAACAAAAAATCGCCAGGTGTAGATAATATAAGAGCTGAAACCCTCAAAATAGTTTCAAATGAAAAAAGATGCCAATTGCCAATATAGTGAACAAAATATTCGAAGATGGAACTTACCCAGATATTCTAAAAGTAGGAATTATAAAACCTCTCTATAAGGCAGGAAGTGAATTGAGAAATTCTAATAACAGGCCAGTAACTTTAATATCTAATGTTTCGAAAATAATTGAAAAAATTATCAAATCTCGGTTAACATCATTTTTTAAAACAAATAACGTAATTCATGACAGACAGTATGGGTTTCAAGAAGGAAAATCAACAGAAGACGCAATTCTAAAACTAACATCGGAAATCTATGATGCTCTGATAAAAAATTACCAAACCTCTGCATTTTCATTGATCTCTCTAAAGCTTTCGATACTGACTTCCATGGTAAACTATTGAACAAACTAGAAAAACACGGTATAAGAGGAAACGCACATAGCATTCTAAAGAGCTACTTATTGAATAGATCACAACAGTTAAGTATAAATGGAGTATGGAATATGATATGAGAAAAATAAAAAAATGGTTTCAAAATAATTTACTTACCCTCAATATATAGAAAACCAAATATTTGCCATTCTCTTCATACGCAAGCGGCCTACCTGACCTAGGTCCATTACTAATAGATCAAAATACAGCTAAATCAATCAAATATGTGGGAGTGATCGTGGATAGACACATGCGGTGGGATTACCATACTACCAGTCTAAACAATAAAGTGCGGGGATTGTTAACGCGACTAAAATACCTCAGAGGATTTTCAGAAATCCCCCAACTCAAAATAATATATTATTCATTGATTCAGAGCCAACTTCAGTATGGTATTCTGGGATAGGGAGGAGTAACAGACAACCATTTGGATAGGTTAAATAATACCCAAAAATGGATCTTTAGGATAATTTTCCTCAGAGATATTACATAATCTTTGTGATGGAAATACTCCTCAATATTAAAAGTAAAAAAATTATATTGAAATTCAGTGATCATAAGTACGAAACCAGGAAAAAGAATGAGAAATCTGTTTTATTGAAATGTGAAAAAACTATAGGACAACGAAGTTGCAATTTTTTGAGTACGAAATTATATAATATTCCACCAATTCATATTAAAAACGTCAAAAGTAATGGATTCAACAAACGAATCGATATGTTTTTCACAACATCATCAACAATACTTGAAGGATAAAAAAGAAATGAAATTAAAAACAGAAAATACTGAAACGAGACAAAATTCACCATTATTGTGACTTAATAACCGGACATGACTATTAATTTCAAAAGAACATCGCCAAAGATTGCTTTGTACAAACTCTGTGATTTTTCACGGCTTATTTGTGAATTTTTAAATTCCTTATGAATGTTTTTATGAAAATATAAACTCTCATTATTATGACATATACACCCCAAACATTGGTAGGAAATGATTATGCATCATGATTAAAACATCATTGATCAGGATTTTTGTACTTTGTCTTGATACTAGATACTATATTTGGTTATATTATTTTTAAATTTCTATTACTATTATTATTATATTTACATTATTTTAGATTTAATTACTTCCTATGTCCATACTTAAGCTTCGTGATTTTTTTCGCTGTGTTTTTTGTATTATTTTTCTTGTATTAACATGAATAAACATTATTATATTATTATTATTATCATGGATTGTTAAGGATGCGGTTATCTGACAAGTGAAAACTCATTTCATTGCTAATTTCGCATCTGACACTGAAACTCATTTCGTAACCGAACAGCAAAAATTTAACTAGGCTGTCTTAACAAGTTCGTCTGGGTTGAGGTAGGAGAAAGGGATTCTAAGTCGCCTCTGATATATCGTAGTCGCGTAACTGATATAGAGGCCTTTGACTCTTAAACGCAGGTAGCACTTCATCCTGGCTTAATTTTGATTTCGCAGATAGATGGATAGAGTTATTGACTATGTGACCCATATAAAATATTGTCCATAGCAAGTCAGTTCAATAAAATATATAAAAATAAAATGTATAGAACAAACAATGTTACAAACAAACCAAGATGACTAAACTAAAAATAACTGACAGTCATTTACGAAAAGTTACGTAGACGAAAAAGTACAGCAAAATGTCTACGGAAAGAAACAGTGTGTTTCGCAAATCATCAGCTGTGAAACAGTAGTTAAGGGACTCTTCTGCCGAATAAAAGTATTTCTCAAGTAGGAATGCTCTGATTTTTTACTTGCCTACGAATTCGAAATGTAGGGCTGGACAATTTAATAGCTAGTTTATTGATGTGGCACGACTAGTTGACTTTGTCATCAATATGAAATCCAAGTAATTTAACACTGTTTCATACAGTAGGTAATTTCAGTAATTGACGATATAGTGAGACATTGTACTTCCTCAGCTTTGAGCTTGAGTTTGTTTGAGGAAAACCCTCTTTCAGCCAACTCAAAAGTATGCGTAGCTGAGTCAGTCAACTCATGTTAATCCGTATTTCAATAAGAGTTGTACAATCAGCAAAAAGAGTGCAATTCTTTGGAATGATACGACAATATAGGTTGGCTATCTGTTGGTTTGTCGTTCCACCTGCGATCGAGTGTTTTACATCCCTACACTTATTTTTTACCGTACTGATGAGAGCCTTAAGCTCGAAACACATGTCTACGGTTGCATTTACACAGAGGTCTTAGTCCATAAAATTTTTCCTTTCAGTAGTTCACAGTTTCCCCTCAATGACACATTTGACACATTTCTTCTTATATCATTAATATACAGAATGAACAGGGTTGGTCCAAGGACTGAACCTTGCGGCTCATCATGTGAAATATTCTTTGAGCCTGATTTAACAAAACACATTGAGATTTTCCACTCACATAGGTCTTGAAAATTCCAATGGCAGAGCACGTATTCCACAGTGAAAGAGTTTTAAGAGTTTTTCAACTAATATATCATGGGACACGCAGTCAAGTGCTTTCGTGAGATCACAGAGAGTATTATGCGAATGTTGTCCTGTTACTGAATGTTGTCGATGCCGTCTACCGCATTTGCAACATTTTCTGAAACCGAATTTTCTGGGATTCTCCGATTATGATAGAATCTAAATTTTCATTGCATCTGGAAATATATAGCACTATTGGGGTCATTCATGTCAGGTCACGCAACCAATGTTCAGATGAACAATGAATATCAGAGTTCTGTATTTCCATGAAAAAAATCAATTCATCAACTTTGTTTGAATGGCATTGCATATCAATGAGAAAAACATTTGGATTTGATCAGAACTTTTTCTATTCACATTTTTGAAACACTTGGTCATGGTCTTCTGAAACGTTAATCACGTTGACACGGGGGTTTACCAGAAATTCGTAGGTTCAAAAAGCGTTGAACATCTGGACCATATTACCGGATCCATAGCCTCATCAAAATGAGAGTCATGATTTGTTACCTTGAATGAAGAGTATAAATCTGAATATTTGGATTTGAGTTTTGCAGTCTTAACTTCGGACCTGGACCAATATAGTTTGTATATTGTGAATGTGTGAATAATATTGTTCTATTATGGGTGGATATTGAAGAAAAAAATACATCTTTTAGGAGTGATATGAGCCTCATCTGATTTATTGGATGAATGGAAGCATCTAGACTAACCCTACTTGATTTTTAAGAAAAGAGTTATATTGATCAAAAGCTCAGTATTGATCGAGATAATTCTAGCGCTTCTGCTGCAAGTATTTTCGAATTTTCCCGCCCTCTGAAACAAAATGTTCATTAAGACACCCTGGGCACCTTATAGAAGTAAACAACAAGTAAATTATTTCGCCGCCATATTTTGCTTCGATTTTATTCTAAGCCGACCTAAAGCGCAACCAAATGAATCTGAGAACGAACATCGTACGTGAGGCAAAGTAATTTTCAGCCGACCCCACTTGCCTCACTGCATACCAGCAGTTAATAAAAGCTGGGACCGGTACATCAAAGCTGCCGAACAGAAGTGAATTTACTTGTGTTTTCTTCTATACGGTGCCCCGGTGCACTGATTGATTTTTGAAGTATCTCAATTTGTTTTGTTTTGAATTAACGATTTTTTAATTTTCGAGTGTTCAAACCCCTGTGAATTTTTCATTATATTATGATAACCTTGACCGTGGTTTCCGTGTTAGGAGTCGAACAAATAAGTGAACTATAAAAAGCCCATATCTGACGAATGAAAATTACTTATGCATGTTAACGAGTAATCTACCATATACTTCAGAGCCATTTACGACGAGCTTTCATTAGACGTATCTGGAGATCCAAACAAAATGTTGTTAATTTCTGCCATTATACTAATATAATATAAGTTTATTCATCATCATCATACAAACTTTCACAATCTGGGTTGAAATATAGACACTTTAAAAACATCGAAACGAAAATGAATAAATACAGAAAACTAAAAGAAAATGAATCCGCGCGTGGAATGAAATCTTTGTTCAAACATTGAACGTGAACGTCATTAAAATACTGATGTTCTCCAATTCTGATAAAATATAAAAATATATAAATCTTCTGATTAAATTACAAACCCAATGAATCTTTGTTGAAACATTAAACATGGACTTCATTAAAACACAAATTTTCTCTAATTCTGTTGAAATATAAAAATATATAAGTTTGAAAATTATTAAGACTAAAAGACTAAAATTGGAAGTAGATGACAGGTAAAACACATTGCATTTTATTCATCCAAATTATAGTACTACTTTAGTTTAGATGCGCTTGTAGAAAAAATCTTGATCTTGAAAAAAAAACTGTTTTCGGACGTGTTGCGTACACTATTTTTTCGGCAACCATGTAGAATAACAAATCGATGAAATACATTGAGTCTAAGAGACAACAGCCGTATGCATATGCATAATCAATCGCCAGCGACTTGCCAGAGTTTCGCCGTTCGCTACACGAGGATTATAATGCACAGTCGAGCTCCAAAATAGTGACAACTACGCGATAAGTCACATTTTGGAGAAACGCTGACTATGTACTACTTTTTTGGAGCTCGACTGTGCATTATAGTTCTTGTGTAGCGAGCGGCGAAACTCTAGCGAGTCGCTGGAATTGACTATGCATACGGGCAGAAGAGAGGTCGACCTTCACCCATCTGTTACACATACTTTTTTTTCAGTTACATAAATAGACGAAAACGCCTAAAATGTGTTGCCTATGAAAAGGTGGTCATGACTACATACAGTGAGTTTAAAAAATTTGCACCATATGGAAACTTTTTTATTATCGATTTATCAGAAAATTTTATTCTTAATAAAAATTGGTGCATTACGAAATACTTATATTCAAGTTATCAAACTTCTAAATTTCCCAACGGTGCACAGGGGGGAACAAAAAATAGAATTGTGATCAAGAGTAAACTACCCTGGCTGTGATTCCAAATTTGAATATTTCGAACATTTTAGTTCTTATTTGTATTATATATTGAAATTCGAACAGAAGATAGGTACCAACAGAAACATCCTAATTCTTATTTATATTAAATTTCGAGCACTTCCCGGCCTAGTCCGGGAAGTACGAACTTCCCGGACTAGGCCGGGAAGTGCTACTTTCCCACGGGAAGTAAACACTTCCCGGATGGTTGCCGAAAAAGGTATTTGTATGTCATGGCTGATTTTTTTTTCATCTTCCAAAATTATGAAATGATGAAATGTTGAACCATTCAGTCCCATAAAGAAATATAAGAGATTTTTGAAATGTATTGACATATTTCTCAATATTTACGGGGCCAGGTAGGCGAGTGGTTGAAGCGACATGGTTTAATCACTTTGGATGCCAGTCAGCGATGGTTCAAATCACGGCGACTGCAGAAATTTTTCGGATGGCCCGAGAAAGTGCTAGGAATCGCACGTAGGAAGGTAAGACCTCGGTTATCCTTGGCTCGCATAAGTTTCGACTTTTCAGGGTTGCCGTTCGTAAGGGGACGACAGCTGGTTAACGGACAAAACAATTTTATCAATTTTAACAAAAATTTGTAGAATAACTGCACGACATACATATCCACTTACAATTGATATGAACTATGGATTCCACAAACCTCAACAAAAGAAGTCTAACGGTGATAAATCAGGAGGATAGGAGGCCAATTTATACTGATCTCCGCCTTCCAATCTGTCTTCCATAAAAATTGTAATCCGAAACTTGCGTATCGATCCAACAAAATATGGAAGAACTTTATTTCGTTAAAAAGTGAACTGATTCCAACAAGATATATTCTGAGTAGCTGAGCGATATTATGGTTCACAGTTGTGTCGAGAAGATCAAGATACTTTCATCCGTAGTGGTCATAAAAAGTATTGCAGTTTTCGATAAACATACGATTTGTGGGATATGCAGTGCTGGACAACATTCAGTCTATGAGATATCTTGAGACCATTTCTGGATTTTCTGAAAGCAGCATGCATCGAGTTCTGAAAGAAGCAAAATTATATCCTTATGAGATGCAAAATGTACGAGAATTGAATGAAGATGATCCTAAAAAACGTACAAAGTTTTGTGAAAATATAAGTCAATGATTGGTAATAATAATACCTCTACAATATGTGCTTTTCTAACAAACCTTTTTTATTTGTTCAAATATACATGTGAAAAGGCACAACTACAGAGGCAGAGGCACAACTACAGAGTTCAGGGAAACTCATTCACAAACTCCCCAGAAATTGAACTTTTGGGATGGGATTCTGGGAGAAAATATTGTTGATCCATATTTTATTGATGGTAACCTCAATGGACAAACTTATTCTGAACTTCTTGATACACCTGTGAATCCCATAATCACTCAACTACTTGAAGACGATGATAATCTACTTTAAGGTCAGCTTTCGTTGCATCAAGATGGAGCTCTTCCATATTTTGTTGCACCTATACGTGAATTTTCAGAATACAATTTCCCTAGAAGATGGATTGGGAGGCGAGGACCAATAGAATTGCCAGCTAGATATCCTGATCTTTCACAATAAGACTCCTTTGATGATCTACGCAGGAGAATTGTAGATGAGTGTCGTACAGTGACTCCAGAACTGATGAGAAATATGTGAAGACATTTCGATAGTGGCTTACACTTCTGTATAGAACAAGAATTCAGATGAGTGTCGTACAGTGACTTCAGAAATGATAAGAAATGTGCAAAGACATTTTTATAGTCTCTCACACTTTTGTACGGAATTGAATAGTTTACATTTCGAACCTTCCATATGATGATTGCATTTCAGGTAATGAAAAATGGAAATATCTAGATGTAGTGGTTCGATGCTAATTTGAGTTAGTACACTTCTGACGTTAATGGGAACTGATATTCGTGGACGAACTGTCAAGTCAAGTCTCGCATGATTTATGACTTTGATGTTGAGAATTTGATCCTGCAGTAGCATTTTGTCTTCTAAGTTTAAGTTTAATTTGAATAAGTTGTTTTGTTTTTGTATTTTTTTTTTGGTGTACTATCCAGAAAAGAAAACTGGGTGATAGCTTTGTGTGAGGAGGAGAGATATGTCAAATATGCAAAAAGATCTCTTAACCTCGACTTCGACATTTCAAAATTGAAACTCTCGGTATTCACAATTCCATAGTTCAAATTTCCAAGTGCATAGACATTAAAATTGATACAATTTCTGGATACAGAAATTTAAAACAGCTAAAAATTCACATACTTGCACGGATATTGTAACAAGTAGGTATTTTCCTGCCGTACAGCGACCAGGCGAAAATTTAAGCTTAGCACACATTTAATTATAGATAGTGGAGCGGTCAAGATTATTCATTAGTTAGTCATTCCTCATCTGGAGTTGATTATTAGTAGTCACTAGAATGTTTTTCACCTCTTCATTATTCGTTATTTTTATATTCATATATTTTTTTCAATAAATTCAGTGATTGTTCAGTGATTGTTCATCCATTTGCCTGCTTTTTTATCATGTCTCTATCTCATTATTTATATCAATAATAATGAAACTTTGTTTTCAGGCCTACCTCGTAATAACTGGTCTATTTGGTGTTCTTCAATGCAAATGGAATCGACCATCACTGACCCCTTAATGAACGATTTGTCATCAATGGATGATTTTGAGAAATCTTCTAACGATGACCCCCATTAATGGTCGATTTGTCATTAATGGTCGATTTCTATTTGAATGCATGATTGTTGCATAGGCAACCAAACATAAATGAATTCATATGTTATGAAGGCTAAATGGATATGGACGATAAAGGACCCCGCACTTTTTATAGGTAAAATGGTTTTCGGTGAAATTATCTGAATTTTCAGTATATTGTAGTATTCAATGCACTGATTGAACGTGCAGGATCGCAAAGTTCGTTGATGGATAGTTTTTGAAATCAGATAGTGATAGGTATAGGACATTATTAACAAAAAAGTAGTATAATGAAAGAGCGATTCAAAAAATGAGTTAATATACGGGGTGTTCTATTTAAAAAAATAAAGTTGCTAGTTTTTTTTATAGACATGGCAACGCCGCAAAGCCGAAAATATTTTAGATCGATAGATCAGGTAACAAAATGTAAGATGTGAAATTTTCAGGGAAATCCTGCTTTGCGTTTACCATAAACGTCTAACCTACCATCGACCGTGAGACACGCTGTATATTACTTTTCTCACGTGCAATCAATCGATCATGTCATACGTTATAATGTTTTGGGGCTCATCAACAATAGCACAGAAAATATTCATAACCCAGAAAAAAATTATTAGATTCATATTAAAACTGGATCGAAACACCTCTTGTAAACCATATTTCACTGAACTTGACATTATGACTGTGCCTTCATTGTACTTCCTAGGTCTTGTGTGCTTTGTGAACAAATATTCTCACTAGTTTCCAAGGAACAGTGATCAATATTATGTGAACATGAATGTGAGGACTAGATATTGCAATGAATTGACGATACCAAACCACAAATCTACTTACTATGAGAAAGGCCCATACTACCAGGCAATCAAAGCCTATAACTCCCTACCTCAAGAATTGAAAAGCATCAGAGATACAAAGAAATTTAGAATCTCCGTTATTAAATATCTGAAACAAAAATGCTACTATTGCTTCAACTGTTGGTGGCATTAAAACATTGCTTTTAACATTTTATTTTTATCTTATTGTATTATATTTAAATTCATTACATGTATATCTTACAGCTGTGAATGTATGTATCCTGTCAATATTGTTCTTTTAATGTAGTTTTAAAATGTAACTCTTCTATTTATTGTACTGTAATTCTGACGTTTGCTGTGTCCCTAGTTGATCGTACGCAATAAAAGTATTATTATTATATGTTGTGATCAACAGTTATAATAAAATGCAATTGATGATCTCTTGCTTCGCCTAAAATATCTCTATTATTAATGGCCTTCATTAAGGGGTCATGAGCGCGATCATATTTGCGATATATTTTTTCGGTAAAAAACGGATCGTTGTATCGATTTCAAACAAGGACAGGCTTCTAGAGGACGCTCGATTATATTTTTCTACGTCTGCGACAGCACCTCACTATGCTTTTAAGTGATAATTGTGGTAGCTGCAATGGTATTTCTCTTCCATTAAAATTTGTAGCAATCTTCATCCAATCGAAATGAATTTTGTATCAAAAGAAAGGTGAAACGCTGTTCTATGTACGTGCTGAAATGTTTTTTGGAATTATCTCTTTATCTACTCAAAAAATAGCTTCAAAGTAACTGCATTTTTGGAACATTTTTGAGATTTTTTTTGTGAAACAGTGGATTGAAATTTCAATTTCTATTACAGCACTTACCTAGAATCAAACGTCTTCTAGAATCCTGTCTTTGTTTGAAATCGATACGACGAACCGTTTTTGAGTTATCTTTCACCATAAAAAGCGCACGAAATATGATCGAGCTCATGTCCTCTTAATCAATCAATCAATCAAAGTATACTTTATTGTCTGAAGAAAATGATTCTTATTGACAAAGCGTTACAAAGTACAATATGAACATAATGAGAGGATAAAGTCTCAAGGTGTATAAATAAGAATAAAAGACACTTAGAAGAATAATTAAAAATATTTAAAAACTGATATCCTAATTAGAAATGAGAAGGTGATTATAATTAACTGAATAATTTTGTAAATACATACACAAGCACATTGAAATTTAGTTAAATACTAGGTATAACAGCTATATTCGTATAGAACTAAGAGTAAACAAGATTGTATGTTTAAATAAAAACGTTGTCAAGTAGAGTACGTTAAAAACGAGTAAGTAAAATGTCACAGTGTCAAATCACATTGTCAAGTTACATTGTCAAATTAATTTACATAGGAACCATATCATCATAATATTCCTGCAGGTTATAATAAGCTTTCTGTAATAGAGCATTTTTCACCTTCTTCCAAAAAATCTTCAGAGAAGTGATGTTTCTATAACTAGCTGGCAGATGGTTATAGATTTTTTTACTTTCATACATGATGGAGTTCATTGTCAGGCTAAATTTAGGTAAGGGTAAGGGAACACAGTCTTCATTCCTTATTTTATATTTTTTTAATTCAGTAGGTGTTGACCCATATTTTGTGTGGACAAGGCTTACATTCTCCAAAATAAATAAACAAGAGAGTGATAGGATTTGCTGGCTAATAAAAAGTGGTTTACAGTGACAGCCAAACTCAGCTTTACACAGGTATCGAATGGCTCTTTTTTGTAGTACAAAAACAGATCGAAGTAACTGATCACTGCATAATCCCCAGAAGGCAATGCCATACCTCAAGTGTGACTCGACTAGGGGAAAGTAGACCATCCTAGCCGAGGCTAAATTTAATTCCCTCGAAACAATTTTCATCGCGAAGCAGCTAGAGGCTAACTTTTTGATCAAGGTCGTTACATGCTCATCAAATTTCAGCTTGTTGTCTATAGTTAGGCCTAGAAACTTAGTTTGTGGCTTGTTTGTTATAATCCGGTTATCTAAGTACAAATTATCAAACTCAGACTTGAAGGTGACTAGGTTTGTTTTTTTTTCAATTGAAGCAGAGTAGATTGGAGTCACACCATTGCTTAATTTTTAGTAGATCGAGAGTAATTGATATCTTCAAGTGACTTATGTCTTTGCTGTGCCATAGAATGGTGGTATCATCTGCAGAAAAATGGTGGCTAGGTCATTTAAATACAATAAAAATAAAATAGGACCAAGAACCGACCCTTGTGGAACGCCCATTGCGACTTTACCACTGTTAGAGTAGGTGTCTTTAATTTTTACAATTTGACTCCTTTCTGACAAATACGTGCGGAACCAGTTTATTGTGAGATTTCGGAAACCGTAAAATTGTAGTTTATGCAGTAGTATCTCATGGCTAACACAATCAAATGCCTTAGAGAAGTCACAGAATACTGCCGCTACGGCTTCTCCATTATTCAAAGTGATATATGTATTTTCTAGAAGTGAGAATATAGCACCATTGGTGCTTTTTTAGTTTTGAAATCCAAATTGGGCATGGCTTAATATGTCATTACTGGTGAGATGTACCATCATCCTTCTCTTGACTACTTTTTCTATTATTTTGGATAATGTTGATAATAATGAAATTGGGCGAAAATTCGAGGGATCATCTATTTGCCCACCCTTATACAAGGGGATTACAACCGCTTGTTTCAAGCAGGAAGGGAACTCTCCCATTCTGAAAGAACTGTTGATTGCCTCAACTAGGGTGAGTAAAACATGGTCCGGTAGGTTTTGAAATTTTTTTACAGATAAGCCATCCATACCTGATGAGCTCTTGTTTCTTATTTCAGTTATAACATCTTTTAGCTCAAATATGTTTGTGTCTTTAAGGTGAAAGTTTTGTGCAATGCTAACATACTCTAGATAGTCTAGAGGGTCTACCTGTGGATTGAGATTAGATGTGAGCTTATGGCCTATTGAGCAATATAAGTTATTCAGAATATCAGGGTCAATATCAATATTAAGTGTTTGTGATTTATTTTTTACTAGTAATTCATTTATTATTTTCCAATTCTCTCTTGTTTTATTTTTAGATTTTTTTAAACGATTTTTTTAATATGTTTTTTTTTTTGCATTATTGATAACTTGCTTAGATGTACGTTTGTAAGTATTGAAATAACTTATAAAAAAATCATTTGATACATGTTTACTTATGGTATGTAACGACCTCAAGTATCGCGCAGATATTTTGATGCCTTTTGTTATCCCTGTTTTTTTTCTTTTATTTTGAGCTTTTGCAATGGAAAACAGTTTTCAAATAATGTTGTTAAATATGTATGAATTGTATTGATAGGTTCCTCAGAATATTTGAGAGTGATCCATGGTTTTTGTTGACAGTGCTCCTGTAAATTTGTGAAATTTTTTGCACTAAAAATCCTACCTCTTTTTATGAGGTATAATAGTGAAGTCATTAGACTGAAAAACTACTGCTTCAAGATCCGAGATACCTGCAGGAACAGTACAACAACTAATACTATGTCTATCTAAATTTGAACGCATATATTCAATTATGGTAGCAGATTGCCTGGTGATACGTGTTGGTTGCTCAACATGCATCATTATGTTAGAGGAGGACAACAGGTTCCTCAAACTTTCTCTAGCTAATGAGTATTCAGCAAAGTTTACATTAAGATCGCCTGCTAATATGATGTGGGCATTTGGCTGCATGCTGGATAAGAGAGTTTCGAGTTTTTCTAAAAAGGCATTTACATCAGAATTGGGTGCTCTGTAGAGGCAGATAATACACTAGTTGATTGAATAACTATTGAAATGAATCCTTTTATCATTTGGATGAATGTGGGTCGGATGAATAAAATCCTCTTGAAAAAGCCAAGCGAGTACTTAATTGCGACACGTGGTGGAGGCGCCAATGCGACAGTTATTTCTAAAGTTAAATCAGAATTTTCATTTAAAATAGTTCACAGGTTCTTTTGTTGAAGTATCATGCTTTCAACATTTGACTCACGTCTATGCGATCAAGTCCGCTGCACCATAAAAAAGCCGTTTCACCTGGCAAACTCATTCAGCACCAAGTCAGTAAAAAAACAAGCGATTAATCTTCGTCGCTCACAGAAGTCCCTCGATGTAGAACGAACGTTAGGCCGTTAAACCTTCCTAGTTCATGTTGCATCTCAGAAATAGACTATGTGAGAACTGTGGGAGATTACAGTTGAGAGGAATGATTTATACCCACATTGACACGATCCAGAGATTTCCTACCGTAGTTGTTTGTATCATCAGAACGTGAGGTGAGTTTTTATTACAGCTTGTGAGAGCAATAAACGTTATTTACGATACGGGTGTTGTAGTGCAATTGGAGAAGTGTGGATTCAGGCACTACTTGCTGAGTTCATGATATACCCCATAATTGGAATTTCTGCACACTATGTGAGTGACAGTGGATTGATGGCTTCTTCATACCTTTCTGCTTCTTCTACCGACGTTGATACTAGTTTACGGTAAATATTTATTCAATTGTTACATATGTGGAACATAAACTTGACGTTATATAAATGATGGTCAACATTATTGATCCCAATTTTCAGCGTTGACTTTTGATAAATTGATGGATGTAGCCGTTACTACGTGGTAGGAAATCATCACGAAAAATGAGAAATAAAACTTTCTATGTTTTTATACCACTTCTATTTGTAACCAACGTTACTGCAGTTTCGTCCTATATGGACATTATCAAACAATACAATACAATAATCTGAAATGAGATTTCAGATTATTGTATTGTTTGATAATGTCCATATAGGACGAAACTGCAGTAACGTTGGTTACAAATAGAAGTGGTATAAAAACATAGAAAGTTTTATTTCTCATTTTTCGTGTTGACTTTTGACCTCATTGGACATACGAGGAAGTTTTTTGCCCATATCTCCGCAGCCGTTTTACATAATCCCATCAAACCTGGTATCACTGGTTTTATAATGACGATCCCTAACCAAATATGGAAAAATACACTGGGTGTTCCATTTAAAAATATCACTAAAGTAATCTTCAGTCGAATGCGGATAATACTATATATTCACGTTGGTGTTCAAAAATTGTCCAATCGGAAAAGATAGTCGATGTGTTCGAGGAATTTTCCAAAATATGTTTATTTTCTGAAATAATGAATTTATTCGATACATTTGCATCGTACTGTATATAAATAATACGTTCAAATTCGATTTTCAACAGGACATAATATTTTCATCATTGGATAGTTTCAATTGATCATTTCAATCGTTACGTACTTCAATAATCGATCATACTGATGACTATATGATATATTGAAATTAACCAATTTCACGTCAAACGTTCGCCTTAACACATTCAAATTACGTTGAATTTTTGATCAAATTGAAAAATAAAAACTGCATGATCATGAATTTATCGATTTGATGATGATGACTTTGAAGATTTCATATACACATATTTTTAATATACTTTTTTAAATATTGCCTCTCCAATAATACGCAAACACCAAGATTAATAAGAAAATTTCACATTTTTATAGGTATAATCGTGAATACATATTCGTAAAAATAATCAATATTATGAACAAATAACTACTTATTTTTTTATATTCTGCGAGATGTAAGTTATATTTCCCAAAAATATATAATTTTATTGTTCCAAATAACCAATAAAAGTTATTATGTCTCTTGTGTGATGATCATTTTGACATTCGAATATAAACATATTATTATTTATGTTTACAAGGATGGTCTGCCAAAGTTTTCCCAGGATCAGGAATATTTCACATATTTTGTAACATAGTAATGAAAATATCATTTTCAAGTCGATTTTACGAACAAATAATTATGAATTTATGCATACTTTGCCTGGTTTAAGTTAAATATCTAAATCAATATATTTATTTATTGATTAAAATAATGAATACAAACTATTCCATCGTGAATATATCTCATGGGTGATGAATTATTTGAAAATCGAATGTATATGTACCAATAACAGGGTAGCCCTTCGAAAACTTGACATGGCGGTTTCAGGTAAATACAGTGTGAGTCTTTATAATGTGCACATATTGAAATGACAGAAACAATGCTAAATTTTATAGACGGTAAACGTATTGAAAATTTTTTGTTTTAATTTTTTATGTAATTTTTTAAAAATTTTGTTCGCTGCCATGACCCCTGTGTGAATAAAACAGTGTAATTTTCGAACTAAATGGTATACGATGGAACAAACTCCATAATGATTGTAAAAGTGAGTAATTGTAAATTGGAAATGGAAAAACACTGCCTCCAATTGAAAATAAACATGTTTCTTTAGAGAAAGTATATGTTTGTTGCTCATAAATTTTTAAATAATCGTAACATTTTTCAATAAAACGCCAACATTACCTACCATTTTTATTACTTTCGATAATTCTCCATCGTATTAGCTACCAGATGATGGATATTGCAAGTTTTTCAACTCAATCGAAACATTTTATATCATCTGTTGAAAGAGCTTAAGGCATGCTTTATTTGGGGAGAAAATTAATTTCTTCAGCAGTCGATAGAAAATGTTTTAGTAGAATAATTGACGTCAGATTTCTACCATTCGGTAGTCGATACGATGAAGAATAACTAAAAGTGATAAAAAATTTAGGTAATGTGTGCATTTTATTGAAAAATTTCACGATTATTGTAAAAATTGAAGAATCATAAACAGATTTTGGCTAAATAAACATGTTTATTTTCAATTACGGGTAGTTTTTTCCGCAATTTTTATTTCATGAGGACGCCCAATTACTTCCAATCATTATGGAGTTTGTTTCATCGAGTTAGATAATTTAGTTCAAAAGTAACACCGTTTCATTCACACAGGGATCACGGTATCGAACAGAAATTTTTAAAATTAGTAAAGAATATATGTCTTCAATGCGTTTTCCGTCTATAAAATTAGGAATTGCTTCACTCATTTCAATATGTGCACTTCAAGAAAACTCACACTGTATATCGTAGATGTAAAAAAACGCTTGGACAGGTCGAGATCAGTTCCGATGCAGTCATTTTGTGCTGTACTGAATGAAAAAGATTTTTTGGCGTTTGTGTAATAGAATATTGAGACGCCACTGGTCGTGGGACAAAATCCATTTCAATAAGAAAGTCAGCTCCCACATGTTCCACTGGGCAATAGGGCCAAAGTTCAGTTACAAGAAATAAATAGCACTAAAAATTTATGAGAGGCGTATTACAAACAATAGATTTTTCGTGAGAATCAGAAAAAAAAATTTAACTTTGGAGATATTGTAAAATCTTATAATTTCAGACTGAATAGCTTAAGGGTCAATTGTTAACCATCTGTTACAGCTCGGTTGGATGACGTAGGAATTCCTTGAACGAACGGTCAGAAATATCTTTCTGACCGTCTAATAAATTCATTTTTTGTCTCAAATAATATATATATATATATATATATATATATATATATATATATATATATATGGAAATAGGTCGCTCGTTGTAAATGTATTCAAATTATTGTTAATTCAAACGTAAGAAGGCCGTTGTGACATCGGACGACAAAAGAGAATGTATGATAGATTTTGTTGATCGTTTTCTATCGAAGTGAAACATAACCACATTCAACGAGAGTCCTATTTGTACGGGGCGATCACCCATATGATGCCACGTAATAGGAAAACTTACATGTAATTAATTTGGACTGTAAAATGCCAGAATAGGGTTTAGAATGCCAAGACCATCCAAATAACGACACCTACCTTAATATCTTACAGGTACAATCCCCCTTATCTTTTAACGAATTATAGAGTTGAACCCTGAAAACAAGAGGCAGTTGAAATGTTGTGTTTGAATCAGTAAGTCGAGTGAAGAATACTCAGGTTAGTTAACCAAACAAAAATTTATTGAATTAGTGGAACCAATCAGCTCTGAACGGGCTAATAATGGTGCATGTTCGATAAGTCAAAGTGTGACCAACCCAGAGCAATGAGCCGACGACGGGGTTATTTAGGTGAGTAAAATTCATTGTTATTATTGAGATCACATATGAGGGTTTAATATCTGAATTAATCTCCACCAAAGTGTTATTCTGTGAAGTTGTGTGTTAAATGAGAGTATTTTGAACATAATAGAACCAAACATATTATTTCACTAGCTTAAAGAATTCACACACTAACGGACAACCAGCGCTCTGAATTATATGTATAAATAAATAAAGAGAGGGTACATAAAGAGTCATTGTAATCTGATATTCAATCAATTTATATATTCAATCCAAATGATTAAGATTTGCTAATGGAAAAGTTAGTACAAAAAATGGTGTCAGGTGTGGGGTTAGAAAATGATACTTTGAATTTGGCAATGAAATCATAAGGGGAAGTATATACGTATGTATACAGGGTGTCCCATATAAAACTCCGCTGGCAAATATCTGGGAAATGAAAGATGATATCCATATTTTGTGAAAGCAGATGATATTGATGTCAAATGATCCTCTTATTTAGGTAGATATCCATCACTGGGCGTCATCCGTAAGAGCGTCGCGACACCGACACCAATTTTTTTAATGGCATCCCAGACTTTTTAATGCTTTTTTGAATTCTGCATAAAATTCTGAGTTCAGGCATATAGCACACTCATGGTTTCCCTTGAATGCTGATGAAATATAGCAACTTTATTGCAGTGAGGTATGTAAATACCTAGCCTTGCTCTAAATACCATTGTTGTAAAGAGAAAAGTACGAAAAATATTTTTCTTGTTAACAGCGAAAATGTGGGAGTATTTTGAATAATATTCTGAGACCTTTCTGAGAAACAGAGACTTTTAGGAGAGTTTTACTGAAACTCACAAAGGATCAGTCTCCATTTAGTAAAAGTAGCAAAAATATGAAAAGTCTAGGAGGCAGTCAGCTGGTGAAAAGTCATAAATTGTTAAAGGTCTAAGTGTGTTTTCGTAAAGGGTTAAACAGGAAGGGTTATGTTATTGTAGAGCAAGTGACATAAGTTTTCAAAAATTGTAGAGAGATACGAGAAGTAGTTCAACCAAGGAATAAATAAATATCATTATTTTGTGTCACATAAAGAACGAACTGTTAGAATTTATGCAGAAAATTCAGTGGGAAGTCAGGCAAATGGTTAGAACGAAATGTAGAGTAACTGAATATAGAATGTGTTTTATTCAGCCAAAAGTAACGTAAGGGGTAATTCTTGTCTCAACTCTCTCTACAGATCTGTTGAAGAAATGTTTTTCAGAGGATAAATGGTCAACACTAGAAGACAAAAAATTAATAACGTAAGTATTTTCTTTTCCGGTAATTACAACAAAAAGTGAATCGTGAAAACGAAATTTGGAAATTATCATTTTTACCAAGAGTGTCGAAAACCATTAGATTGTTTTTATTTAAATTTTATTTTGGGTTTAAACCTCTGCCTTCCGTATAATTTTTTTGGTGGTGGTAACGAGATTATGCTTCCCAAAGGGTAATCAAGCGGAAATAAAGAGTTACAGTGAAATTTAGTGACATTGTTAGGTGTTTGTGGTGGTGTGTTCAAGTGTGGTAAAGGTACGTAGAGTGAATTACAGTGGTGAGGAGAAAACGTACCGAAGCACACAAGAGAAAGGAGTAGCAGTATTGGCAGGGATGTCAGTACTCATTATAAACTCTCAGGTTGTCGACGATTTTCTAATACCGAGTCACCGGACTATAAACGACTATAGAATGGTAGTGAAGGATATGCTGATTGACGTGGAAACACATCAACTGTTTCCAGTAGGAGCACAGATATATGACAATGTGGTTTTGGGGTTCCTTGAAGTGAACAGCAATTCGAGAAATCTAACGTTAGTAATTGTTTTTGTGTGGCGGAATTTGCACCACTTGCGGACGTGTGGGCCAAGAGACAAATAAAGAGATAAACTGATCCAACAAGGGGGCCAAGAGACAAATAAAGAGATAAACTGATCCAACAAGGGGGCCAAGAGACAAATAAAGAGATAAACTGGTCCAGCAAGTGAGGGCCAAGAGACAAATAGTAAGATAAACTGGTCCTGCAGATTCTCTCACATTGCCATCAAGCCTGGTCTGTGAAACTATTAGAAATGTACGCATAAACTTCGATTTGCCTATCCGTACAAGCAAAACGCCTATCGTTTCCTGTAAGACAATAGCCCAAGAACGATTGACATATCTTGTCATTCGCGTCTCAACTATATATTTAATCTTTTAACTGTTCAAGAATCCTGCTCAGATCCCAAGTAACAATTTAAATGTTATTTGGATTTATCCTTGTTTTATGAAAGTTTTATGAAGGTTAGGTAATGCCCAATTTGATTTATGCAGGTCATATATTATTCCTAATACGCTACCAGAGCAAACAGATTTATGAATCAGTTTCAAAACACTCCTGAAGTCTATAAGATAAAACCATTCAGCATTCAAGTATATTTGTTTTTATGGTGGTTTTACAATGGCTTATACACATACACGATAGATCTTTTTGGTATTTAAATAATCCACATAGAAACTTTGTGACGGTTTTATAGCATTCCTCAAGTCCATGCAATGGTTCTGTAATAAAACTAACGATGAGGTTTTATTAAGGTTTTGAGATGTACTCTCGAGAACCGCTATAAAATCAAAGCATAAAACTATTTCTACTCAAATGCTTGTAGCTCCCCCTAACCGGTAATGAATAAATCACATTGGGTAAAGATAACTGGAAAAACTAAATAGTAATTAAACGTTTCACAAGACTTAAACACCAAATACTTTTCACGGGAGTATGGACACTGAGTATACTGACCACGTCTATCACGAAAAGACGAATGTCAGGCGGTATTGACAATTGACAGTTGAAATATTTTGGAAATTGGATTAAATAATACCAAACGTACTTTTTTTAGGATAAAATGATTTTAAAATGGTTTATTTTGAGGAGAAACGACTTTATGACGGCAATATGTGCAGCTATATAGAATAAAGGTAGGGTAGCCATATTTCATTACAACCAGAGGGAACAACTAAAGAGAACCTTCTTCTTCTTGCAATTTGGTGTGTATGACGGAAAGGAAATTCACAATTATTGTTATTCATTTGTATTTAGATATAGTACAAATCATTCCGGGAAAGATATGAGTCAAAATAATTTTTTAATTTTATGTGGTATTTTGTTTATTTTCTTAATTTCGCGATGTTATTGGGGCGCGTTGCAGATTTACCACCTAACTGATGTCATTTTGTCAAAAAAATTTCATTCGCAGATGATATTCGACATTTCACGTTGTTGAATACCTATATATTCTTCATATATCACTGCCAGGACGCCATCATTATATTTTTGCTTGTAAATTAGTCGCCCTATTTTTCGCAACTGAAGAATTAGATTAATTTAAGTCCGTTTTGGCTGTAGTTATTTATGGAATATTTTCTAACCCAATTTCATTAAAAAAAAGATATTTTGATGCCAAATAGATTTTTTTAATGACATATAGGTTTATAACAGCCCCATGATTTGGTTTTATAATGATCCTCAGGAGGTTATTAAGAATCCTGCGAATAAGGCAAGCAGGTTTTATGCTTGCATTTCAAAATAGCCCTGAGAACCTTCATAGGAGTGGGCCCTCGTAGATTTATAGCAGCTTTAAGGAGGTTTTATGGATGTCGTTACAGCAAAACAGTTTTATCGATGCTGTGATTGTTATGGTCTTCAGAACCTTCTGAGGGCTATCACAAAACTGAAATTGTTACTTGGGATTGCAAACTTGGCAAATACGACAGTATTGGGAGGTCCCGATAAATATCAGTTTGGCAGGATACATCCAGAGAAAATGAAGTCAATCAACAACACAGAAGAAAAAGTGAAGAGAAAAAGAAACCTTCGAGATGGTTCGGCACACCTACAGGAAGGTATAGTCATATGTACAGGGTTCAATCAGAGTGAAAGTCCGAAGAATTCTGAGCTTCTTAGGAACGGAACTATGATGTTTCCTTCTAGTTAGTTTGTGATAAAGAAAAAAAGACGAGTATAAATATTTACAGAAGTATTTCTGATCGTAACAACCAAATGGGGATAAGGGGAACCTTGTGACAAAACGAGTAGCATTGCGGTTGTAACTCGAAGCAAGCAGCGTCGAAATCGTGAACGAAGTAGGGGCAGACAGGACGCATAATCACGAGTTAGGGAACATAATAATAATAATGATAATAACGTTTATTCATAAATATAACAGTACAATGATACACTCACAAAAGAAATACAAAAAGAATAAACATTTACAACATCCACAGAAGTATTATACATACTTGTATGTGGTGAATATATACGGGTTAGGCATATTAAAAAGAATATAAATAATTTAAATTATAATAATACATAACAGTGATTAAAATATATATACATGTCTCAGATAATTTTGTTTTTGTTTTTTTTCTATACTTATTTGAAGTTGGACCTTTCTCTGTATTCATTTAGCCATCTAACATTTTATGTATTATTGTTTTGTCTGTTATTTTAACAAATAGTTTGAGTTGGTTTTTAAAGAGTTTGAAGGAAGTTTCATCGATAATTTTTTGTGGTAGTTTTCTGAATAATTTTGGTGCCAAGTAGGAGTAACATTTTTGACCCACTGTTTTAAAAACTATTGGTATACAATACTGATTGTGCGATCTTGTTGCTTATCCATGGTTTTGAGTGGAAAGTCCTTTTTCATTTTTATATTGCTGGCATCCTATCTGAATAATATACAATTGTCTAATATCCAATATTTGTGTTTCAGTATAGAGTAGAGAGCTTGGATATCTTAAAGGTTTGTTGAGGATCATTCGGACGAATCGTTTCTGAGAGATTTCGAGGGCATGTAGGTAGTTTCTTGATACTCCTCCCCAGCCAATAATGCCATAATTAAGGTGTGACTCAACCAAACTGTGGTACAGTATTGTTTTGTATTTGAAGCTCAAAAATGGTCCAACTTGTTTGAAACGAAATAGTATACTACAAAGTTTTTTCGTTAAATATTCCATATGGTGGTTCCATCGTAGATTGTCAATTCATATACCCAAGTATTTTATCTTTTCTGTAGGTTCAACTAAAAAATCTTGTTGGGTATTTAAACTGTATTTTGGCAAATATGTTTCATGACTACTAAAGGGTACGTATATAGTTTTTTCGTAGTTAATCGAAAGTAATCTACTGTCGAACCAGTCTTCGAGTGATCGACAGTATCAAAGGCTTTTTTCAGATCTATAAAAATACCGATAAAAGGATTGCTCGAGTCTAAGGATTCATAGATAGTTTTTGTCAAGGAATGGATTGCATCATTAGTAGATTTTTTCTCTTCAAAACCATACTGGGATGTCGACAGTAGATTATACTTTGATGAAAATGCGGTAAGTCTTGTTTTTATTATTCTTTCGAAGACTTTGCTGATTGATGATAGAAGTGAAATAGGCCTATAATTATAATATTTTGTTTTGGAATGGGAGCGTGACTTCGTATTATTTTATAAAAACACGAAGGCAGGTGGTAGGGGGGAATTAATGAGGCTTTTTCAGAACCAAACATCAGGACCAAGGAGACCAGGGAAGAAGCAGACACAGGGGCACCTACAGAAGCTGAAATAGGCGACGACGGGTTCACCAGTGGGAGCATCTGTAGGACGGACAAGGAAGCTACTGCTACCAGACAGCATCTGCAGGACAGACAAGGAAGCTACTGCTTCCAGACAACATCATGACAGGACGGACAAGGAAGCTACTGCTTCCAGACAGCAGAACGAGGACAAAACCGATACGAGGAGGACTACTCTGCCACAGAGGGCACTAGCCACCGAACTATGGGAGGAATGGACCTGGAAATCGGAGAATACAAAAAGGGATGTACTCGAAGTTTTGGACCGATACCAGACGATTCGTGAGGGCAGAGGAGCTGAGGGCCGAATTAGAAGTAGTGTTGAATCTGTAACGAAATGTAAGACATTGCGTTCCTTTTATAATTTCCATCTGAAATTATATCATAATTAAATAGATTTCACATCTGATTGAGATAGTTCATTCCGAACATCTCATTTAGATAGTTTGTTCCGATTATAGTTTGTTCCGATGTACCTTATTGTTCTGTGATGTGAAATGCAACATTTCTACATTGGTAACACTGCAAATAGAAAGAGCGAGAGGGAAGGGATATCCTTCTTGGAGGCCCTTCATCGGGCCTTTCTGAAGCGAGCATTCAAGGCATTTGGGTGTTTTGAGTTTCCCTTCGGGAAATGTATTGATTTTCCACAACGAAGAAATGAAAGGTCGTATATTTTATAACGATTAATTTGAATTTCATTATTTGATCGAATCGATCTACCTACATATCGACTTTCTCTTTGGCAGATTTTTCTTTGAATGTATTAAATTCATTTTGGCGACTTGGTTCACGTCTCTGGTGAAACAAGGATGGCCGCATGAGCGTCACTCATAAATATTTTCAAAATTTTCAATCTTAAATTATTTAATGTAATCCCGATATCTTATTAACATTTGAATAACGTTTCGTATCGTCTTTTGACTAGTCGGTCCGAAAATGTCAAAATTTAACCAGTCCATAACATAACCTCTAAAAGTGATGATTCACATGTTTTGATGATTTCGATTAATTCTATTATTTTTGGACTTTAAATATCAATTAGACCTGTTTCTGTTCCTGCTTTATGATTTTCAGTGATACAAGTTTTTCCACAAGTTTTCCTGGAACGCTCAGAAAATAACCTGCAAGAAGTGTGAACAGTGAATAGGAACTAAAGGCACTCCTCCTTAACCTGGTTGGTGATCTGTACAAGGACTGGTCTGGTAGCTCGGAGTACGGAATTCGTGGGTGAGTCATTGCTTTCGTTTCATTTAATTACAATTTGTAGAAGCAAGACTCACTCATGATTTTCCAAACTCTAGGTTCGATCTATTCTAGATCACTCATTAGCCACGTTGATGGAAATGCCTAGCCAAAGAGAAAATCTATTGCCTTAACAACCTTTCATTTGCTTTGTGAAATTTGATATCGAGGTACTCTTTCAGTACTCTCTCTTTCTTCTGAGTCAGAAGATAAACTCAAAACAACCATCTGCTTGCGTTGCAAATTTGTTAACGAGGAACTTTCTCAGTACACTATTTTTCTCCTCAGTCTGGAGATACATTTTTGATTTATACTTGTCGAGGAAATTTCTCGTTACAATTTATCTGTACACTTTATCATTTCATTTTATCGTTACACTCTCTCTTTCTCTTCAGTCTGGAGACATTCCATAATTATTTATCTTTATCGATAAGAAAGATCAATAATTTGATATCCTTTTGCCAGTCTGAATGACTGTTCAAATTTGAATATATTATTCTTTAGTTTATGAAAACAATATTTTTATGATAATTATTTTTCTCATGCTCGTTTGAGATTGGCCTTCTCTAATTTTGTCTGAGAAGATTCTAAATTTAATCTTTATCGTAAATTCTTGTGCTTCACACAATTTTAATTTTTAACACATTGTTTAACTCAGCAAATCTTCAACATTTTATTTTTTTAAACAAAGGTTATTTTTGTAAAAATATAAAATTTTACCATTTCTGTAACAACCATTAATAGTTAATCTGTAAGTTGATTTTTCCTCAATTATTCTTATCGCATTTGTCAATTTGAGACGGGGTACTGGTTTGTTTTTATTTTATTCACAGTGTAACCTCAGCATTCAAACATCTGAGCTTTAGGAAAGACTCCAATATACCAGATAAGCTACTACAAACTGTATCCAGCTAGTAGAGCAGCCGCTATCTCGAGACACCCTACAAGGCTCCTACATCAAACGTTAAAGTAGAGCTCTGGAGTAAGTCTTCCTACACCATCGCAAACACTGATCATAAAAGTAAACAAACCAGACATTTGTAAGCGATTATTTTCCAAATTTGTAAACTCAAATCATTTTAATCATAATATTTTTGTAGAAATTCAAACCTCAATTATATAAATAATTTTATTTATTGGATCCAAATTTATAAACAAATTGTTAATATAGTGTTTTTAGAATTTTTACTGTTGAGAAGCACAAAGTACATCATTTGACAAAATCCGTGTTTTTGGTATTTTCATAAAAAAGAACCTGGTGCCCATATAGTGTATATTTACTTTCTTTAATTTCGAGTATCTAATTTTTGTCAAAGGATCTATCTATTAAACTGGCAGATAACGAAACCCACGACCTCCCATACCAATCTGAGCAGCTCACAGGCACTGCTGTATACAATGAGCAAGTAACTATTTAATAAGTGTTTTTGGTGTTACAAATCGACAGTGTGTTCTCACACGTATGAGCAAGTGATAAATTTTAAAAGGTGCTATATTTCAGGAAAAGGAACGAACTTCGCAGATACACGACCGAAGAACAAACAATAAGGGAAATCAGGCTGAATCAAACTGCTGCCTCGAAAAACCAACAGACGACCGACCCACTCCAGACTAACGAAAACCAACAAATACGTGCGAGAACGAACATAAACCAGTGGTCAAGGGGACAGGAAGGATAACACCATCAAGGAACTCACCACCAAACCGAAGGATAACCTACCAGTGTGACTGGGGATACCAGAGATGAGCCGAAACCTTGAGCCACACCGGAGTAACTCTGAGCGCGAACGAGTAGAAGCTGACAACCGGGGGAGTATTAGTTGTTATTCAGTAGTTAATATAGTTCGAAATTTTATTCAGTTGTTGTAGAGTGGATCAATATGCCATCCAGTTGAGGATGTTGTAAAACTTTTTATTCAATCGTTTTAAGATAGCATCCAGTAGTAGATTTTGTTTGACATTTTATTCATTCGTTTCGTTGGTGAGATTCAATATTTTGATCAGGTGTCAATAGTGAAACTATTTTTGTTTTACATTTATTTTGCACATACAGTTAACTCACAAGGGCAAAGAGATTATATAATATTGGTACCAGTTTTTTTAACTAGTCCAATAGGACAGTAGCGTAGAATGAGTAGGGTAGAATTAACGAACCGTAGAAAATAATATTTAACCAAACTAGTTCTGAAGATGAGTAAACAGTCGCTTACGTATGGTAGCGAGATCACATAAAGTTGACGAGATTCAAATGCATGAAAAGTTTTCAGTAACGGACTCAACCTAGGAAATAGAAAGACGGACCATTGGAGAAACAGACGATGGCAACGGGCAACGCTGGAATCAAGAGATGTTCAGCTTCCTGGAAGTCCACATGCTCCAAGCAACCTATAAATGGAAAACCACCATTCGAAGCCTAGGAGAGCCTCCAGAAAAGAGATAAATCTAACATCAAGAATTAGTTGTAAGTCAAAGTAGTAAGTGAAGTTATGACGTGTCGAACTATTTCCATCAAGAAAAAGAATCTCACGTCTAAAGGGGGGAGGTGTAATAGAATATTGAGACGCCACTGGTCGTGGGACAAAATCCATTTCGATAAGAAAGTTGGCTCCCACATGTTTCACTGGGCGGTAGGGCCGAAGTTTAGTTTCAAAAATAAATAGGACGCAAAATTTATGAGGGGCGTATTACAAACAATAGATATTTCGTGAGAATCAGAAAATACATTCAACTTTGGAAATATTGTAAAATCTGGTGGTTACAGACTGAATAGTTCAAGGGTCAATTGTTTCATTATATACGTGAACGATCTCTTTCACTTCATGTACCCTAATAAATGCATTGCTTACGCCGATGACACGACATTAACACTCGTCCACTAATGCAGATAGTCTTTTAAACACCATGGCTGATTCTTTGAATAGGGCACAGAACTGGTTTAATGCAAATAACCTGAAATTAATCAACAATAAAACGCATAAACCGATTTTCAATAAAGGCATTGCGGGCAATGAAAAGAGTGTCAAGCTTCTCGTATTACTTATCGATGATAGACTATCATGGTCATCACATATAGAACAGTTACGTCATAAATTATCAAGTTCAATATTTCTTTCGCGCAATTTGAAAAATCAACTCTGTGACAACACTGTACGGTCGTGTTATTTCTCTTTCTTCCACACACATATTAATTACGGCATAAGAAGAGGCCATTTGTTCATCAGATCTCGTATGTACTTTTTTTATGTGTTCCACCCTATATAATCATGTATTTATATTATACAATATGCATGTATCGGATGAACAATAAAAGATTATTATTATTATTATTATTATTATTATTATTATTATTATACTGTTATGGGGAAACTCTGTTCACTCATGTAAAGTCTTTAAAATGCAGAAAAGAGCAATAAGAATCATTGCTGGTGCTGGTTACAGGGACCATTGTCAACAATTTTACAAAGATCCCGCCATTATGCCGGTTCCTTCCTTATTCATTTATAATACTCTTCTAGAAATTCACAGAAATAAAAATAATTTTTGTTCCAATTCTGATTTTCACGATTATCAAACTCGTGCAGCGCACGACACAAGACCTTCCCGATATAGGCTCAATAAATCTCAGATGAATTCTCTGAATGTTAGACTTCACAATTTTTTGCCTCAAGAGTTCAAGATGCTCAATTACAATTGTTTCAAATTAAAACTCAAAGGACACTTACTGTTCCACTGTTTTCACTCTATCGACGGATATCTGAGAGCACCCCCACTTCTCAATCTTCTGTCCTGACTCTGATTTCGACATTAAGTCATGTTCTTGTTTCGATTTTATATTTTGAAATGACTTTTAATTAACGTTTTGTACCTGATTGACTTTCCAAAAACATAATTGTAACTTGGTCAAATAAATTCTATTCTATTCTATTCTATTTACCATCTAGTACAGCTCGGTTGGATGCCGTAGGAATTCCTAGAAAGAACGGTCAGAAATATCTTTCTGACCGTCTTATTAATTAATTTTTTGTCTCAAATAATACATATATGGAAATAGGTCGCTCGTTGTAAATGTATTCAAATTACTGTTAATTTAAACGTAAGAAGGCGTTGTGACATCGGACAAACAAAAGAAAATGTTTGATAGTTTTTGTTGATCGTTTTCTATCAAAGTGAAACAAAACCACATTCGAAGGGAGTCCTATTTGTACGGGGCGATCACCCATATAATGTCACGTAATAGGAAAACTTATATGTAATTAATTAGGACTGTAGAATACCAGAATAGGGTTTAGAATGCCAAGACCATTCTAGTAACGACACCTAGCTTAATATCTTACAAGTAAAATCCCGAGGGCGGGATCACCCCTCTTAACAAATTATAGAGTTAAACCGTCTGATATCTGAAAACAAGGGGCAGTTGAAATATTGAGTTTGTATCAGTAAGTCGCGTGAAAAATACTCAGGTCACGGCGTCTCCTTGACCTGGGACATATCCGATCTAGTTTCTCAGAGTTGGTTTCATGCGTCATGAACACTGAATGTGTTAACACATTCAGTGTGCATGACGCACCAGTGCGTCAAACCATTTTTACAGAAATGCGCATGACGCACGGGTGCGTCGGTTACCTGTCTGAATATAACAGGCAGTTGTATTTTCAGTATCAAAATATTTTCATATATGCGCACACCAAAAGTTACTTCTTCAGTGCTCATGACGCACCGGTGCGTTAAACAAAAATTACCTCGAATGGTTGTTTCATTTTCACATTTCACACTCATATAAGACACATCAAGAAGTTGGAATAGCCATTGCCCAAAAATTCATATCAGGCCATACGAATATCTACAATAAAACCGAGCACTGAACGTGTTAAGTATTTTATCATCTGTCAAAGTCTCTGATCAGTTTTACGTATTTAAAGATGTTCTTGGTAAGCTAACATGCTAGATAATATTTTGTCAATTAGATAGGTCTTTGTTTTGAGTTATAAAAATATTGTTTTCAGTCTGTTCTTGTATAATCATTGAAATTTTCAGTATTTTGACGTTAATTAGGAAAGTAAATTCTCTATATCCTTTTTTCCTCGTAAATATTGACGTTCTAGTCGCATATTTATACAGTTTTATATTTATTTCATATCCATTTGCCATAATAAATGAAAAACAGTCTATTTCCTGAGTTTTCTTTGTTAGTTAAGTCAATAATTTACCAAAATTTACTGGATTAGTGGAACCCATCAGCTCTGAACGGGCTAATAATGGTGCATGTTTGATAGTTCAAAGTGTGACCAACCCAGAGCAATAAGCCGATGGTATTTAGGTGAGTAAAATTCGTTGTTATGATTGAGATCACATAAGAGGGTTTAATATCTGAAATAATCTCCAACAAAGTGTTATTCTGTGAAGTTGTGTGTTAAATGAGAGTATTTTGAACATAATAGAACCAAACATATTATTTCACTAGCTTAAAGAATTCACACGCTAACGTCCAACCAGCGCTCTGAATTATATGTATGAATAAATAAAGGGAGGGTACATCAAGAGTCATTGTAATCTAATATTCAATCAATTAAATGTTCAATCCAAATGATTAAGATTTGCTAATAGAAAAGTTAGTACATTTGGAATTCTATGAGGAAGTAAGTCAGCCGACGATTGCAAATCTTTCTTTTCAACATCTGTTTTAGTGATGAAAGTTCTTATCTATTCGACATAAGTGTCGATATTGACACCATTCTATTCCCCACATATTTCATGAGGTACATACGCAACTTCCGCAAAAATTAAACGTATAGGCTGGTGTTTTTGGCGATCGTTATTGTTGGCCCTTCATTTTTAGGAAGCAATCTAACAAGGAATATGTATCTGGAACTACTTGAAAGCACAACTGATCCCAATTAGTTTAGGCACTGTCGTAGAAAAACGAATATTCAAACTTGTTTTTTTTTTTATTTGGTTTTTATAGTAGCATCGATTGCTATGATTATCAGCCACAATGTGTTCCGGGTATGCCTTGTTACTAACTCCATTCGTCACCTCAAATTGATTGAATCGTGCAGGATTCACTCCACGAAATTTCAATAATATAATCATTCAAATTCTTTTTTTGTTACTTGCTCCGACTGGGGCTCGAACCGAGACAATTAGTCATAGAGTAGGATATTTTTTCCACTGCGCCACTCTTTTGCTATTTGAACAGTTGAAAGGACCACGCACGTTTCTTATGGAAAATGGCTTTCCGTGAATTTGTCCGAATTTTTGGTATGGTGTAGATCTGGTTGCACTGATGAAAAGTGTCCATTGCCAAAAACTCCAAAAACGGACAGTTTTCCAGATATAGTTCTATCAATGTAATTTTTTTTGCATTTTTTGGATATTGTCACATAACCAGTTCACTCTCATACTTAGAAAAAACCGAGTTTCAATAATTTCACTGCAGGAATCGATTGAAAATTTATTCTTTCGTCGTTTCAGATACTGTTAATTAAATAAATTATTATACACTGCTCGTCATTAACGATGTAACTGGACTATTATTTTCAATTTTCACTTTAAATTCAACACCTTTCGATAGGGTCACAAGAAAAATAATATTCGATACACACTATAGGAACTGAATCTGAGATACTTTTTTTTAAAAATAGTTTCCTAGTCGTCGAAGAAATAGTGATAAATGCAAAATGAGCATATAGAAAATCGTTCATAACGTAGGCTGACGACATAAATACTCGTATCGAATGCAGTTTGTATATACCGAGTGTTAAATATCAATAGAAACAAGGGAAAACATACCCAATAATCATTTCTAATCGCTAATCGAACCGTTAAGGCAAACGGATCGGTGAAATTGTCTGAATATTTGATATGATGTGGATTTCGATGCACTGATCAAGTGTCTATTGCTACAGACTACAAAAATGGACAGTTTCCAAGATATGGCCGTATCAATATCTGATTATTTTCGTTTTCTAGATTGTGGCCCATAATCGCTTAGCTCTTATACCCAACAAAAACGGAATTCTATCAATTTCTGCGCAGGAATTGACTGAAAAACAGTTGTATTTCATTTCAGATACATTCATTTTGAGAAATTAGCATACACTGCTCGCCACTGGCGATGTAGCTGGGCTATTATTTTCAACTTTTGTATTTCCGTGTTCGTAGAAACAAAAAGTCTTGAATTGTTGTAGTTCTAACAAACACACTTATATCCAACACAATTCAATTGTGGCATTTGAAAAAATAATATGCGATACACACTCTAAATATGATTTGATTTTTTTTTAAATATTCTCCTGGCCATCAGGAAAATAGTGGAAAATGCAAAATGAGAAACTAGAAAATCGAATTTATAATGTGCGCTGACGAGATGAATACTCGTATCGAATGCAGATTTTTTATACCGAGTGTTAAATATACATACTGAAAAATCGTTTCTAATTGTTCATTGAACCGATAACTGATGAGAAAATGTAGGCTTTCACGGCAATGTTGTCTGGGCCTAGCGACCAGATTTTTCTCAGCCGAAAGCCTATATGGACTTGAAAAATTGAGACCACCGGTGAGGAGTGCTGTGGTCTCAGATGTTTAACGTTCACGGCCATCAACTCTAGACAACATTGAATTTTGAAATAAATGAGTTTTCATGGGAAGAATATATAATTAATAATGGGAAAATTGTAAGACAGTAACAATATTTATTTCATGAAAAATATCAATTCTTCACCAAGCTGATGATGATAGTAGTAAGAATAATAGTACGCAAAAGAAAGTTGGTCCAAACGTTCATCAAATTATCTATGCGTAACATTTAACGAACGTCAATTGTTCAACCAACCAAATATTATTGTATTCACTCGAACTATTGCAAAATTATACATGGGGCAAATAAGATAACGTTATTCAATCTCAGTTCTATGTCTGTCTTCGCAGTAGCTGAAACACCAAAATGACGAAAAAAAAATTGAAGAGTACAGACAGAGTCAAGGCACAAAAATCTGACAGTGATCATCTTTACAGAAGTGAAATGTATAGTTTGAACAAAATCGGGTAGGGAACAATACAATGATGTGGTTGCTGTTGTGAACTTATTCTATTTGTTAGAGGTAAGTTGAAGAAATGAATATATTTTTGCTGTTCACTAGGTATTCAAGTAACTCCTTACTTGTTTGTTTATTCCACAAATGCATTCATCTCGTCAGCGTACATTATAAATACGATTTTCTAGTTTCTCATTTTGCATTTTGCACTATTTTCCTGGTGGCCAGGAGAATATTTCAAAAAAATATCAAATCATATTTAGAGTGTGTATCGCATATTATTTTTCCAAATGCCACAATTGAATTGTGTTGGATATAAGTATGTTTGTTAGAATCAGAACAATTCAAGAGTTTTTGTTTCTACGAACACGGAAATACAAAAGTTGAAAATAATAGCCCAGCTACATCGCCAGTGACGAGCAGTGTATGCTAATTTCTCAAAATGAATGTATCTGAAATGAAATACAACTGTTTTTCAGTCAATTCCTGCGCAGAAATCGATAGAATTCCGTTTTTGTTGGGTATAAGATCTAAGCGATTATGGGCCACAATCTAGAAAACGAAAAATATCAGATATTGATACGGCCATATCTTGAAAACTGTCCATTTTTGTAGTCTGTAGCAATAGACACTTGATCAGTGCATAGAAATCCACATCATATCAAATATTCAGACATTTTCAAGGACCCGTTTGCCTTAACGGTTCGATTAGCGATTAGAAATGATTATTGGGTATGTATTCCCTTGTTTCTATTGATATTGAACACTCGGTATATACAAACTGCATTCGATACGAGTATTTAGGTCGTCAGCCTACGTTATGAATGATTTTCTATATGCTCATTTTGCATTTACCGCTATTTCTTTGACGATTAGGAAACTATTTTTTTTTTAAAAGTATCTCAGATTCAGTTCCTATAGTGTGTATAGAGTATTATTTTTCTAGTGCCCCTATCGAAAGGCGTTGAATATATGTGACTCTGTGATACCTTGAGCAATTCAGAAGTTTTTGTTTCTACATAAACTGGACTATAGAAATTGAAAATAATAGTCCAGTTACATCGTCAGTGACGAGCAGTGAATAATATTTTTTTCAAATGGCAGTATCTGAAACGAAGAAATAATTATTTTTCAATCGATTCCCGCAGTGAAATCATTGAAACTCGGTTTTTCCTAAGTATGAGAGTGAACTGGTTATGTGTCAAAATCCAAAAAATGCAAAAAAAAATTACATTGATAGAGCCATATCTCGAATACTGTCCATTTTTTGAGTTTTTGGCAATGGACACTTTTCATCAGTGCATCCAGATCTAGACCATACCAAAAATTCGGACCAATTCACGGAAAGCCATTTTCCATAAGAAACGTGCGTGGTCCTTTCTGAAATTTCAATTACCTCCGAACTCAATATAATTCCATCAATATATCCATGAATAACTTTCCAATAGGATTTGACCCGTTCACTGGCCTGCTATGTCCACGCGCTGAGGCTTAGAGAGACATCATTTTTCCCTTTTTCCATGATGTATTCATAACATGTTCCCTATCTCAATATTACCAAACCTTATTCCATTTACTGGGATTACCTCTACATCAAATTTATCCGGATCCGCGCACTAACCTCTTCCGAATTCAATCCACCACAGCTAAATTTAGACTCTTGACGGAAGACAGATTGTCTATTCAAAATTCATATCTCTCGAGTGAACCAGCAATATCGATCGCTTGCGTGTACTCCGACTCTGGAGGAATTTCGGCTATAAGCACGTTATCTACCTCGTGCGTTTCAATGAACAATTGGATTCTAAAATGAAAGAAAGGAGTTCTGAATGGAGAACTGGAATGGAAATTATTTATATAACAGTTCAGTGAAAATGATATTTTAACCATTCCCATCCAATTATTTGCGTATGAAATGAATTGAGTTTCTTTAATGATATAGAATTCACCTGATATACCAGCGGTGAATAACCCTAGGGTCATGAGCTACCCTTATGAATTTTGATTGAGTCAATACTCTAATACCTACTCTTTCCGTTGAATCATGAGTACTCGTATCTCGTAAATTATTGTGAACTGAAAATGTAAAACTATAATTATTGTGAGAAATATAGAATGAACTTAGTGAAAACTTGAATAAAATTGCGCAATAGAATATGGAAGTGTAAGGCTCATAATCCATTTTTGTTTATTCAAAACCAAGAACCATAACGCAAAACTTCTCATCGATCAGGGAAATTCCAAATCCCAGGGAACAATTGCAGTCCATCAGACAATCAGAAATAAATTTCAGACCTGTTGAGCAGAAACATTGAAATAGACAAATTTTTGACAATTCAAAATTTTAATTACTGAAAATAATTTATGACCGCACTGTAAATAGATAAATAGAAAGGAGTGGATTGACAAAATACCAACTGATAGATGCAAATTCCCATTCAAAAATATGAAAATGGTACAAAAACACAGAAAATAAGAAGCAGGAATTCTGCTGATTAAGATTATTTTTAAATTATTATAATACTGTTTGATTGTTGTAAATATAAAATTAATCAATTAATCAATGAAATATGAAATGAGTTATTCTTTAGAAATATTAATGAATGTGATTGGTGATTGATATCATTTAAAACTTAGAATGAGTGTCCAGAAAAACGAGAAAACAATGAAAAAGGACATCAACAAGAAACATATTTTTTGAGAAAGTTCGAAATAGAAATTTATATTATAAATGATACAATATTTATAAGAGAAAAACCAAAATCTAACAAAGAAAATCCTTATTAAGAAAAAAAGTTATAATGAAAGAAAATTACCAGACATTCCACATACCTGAAGAACAATGATATCATATTTGGCTGCATACTGACGCTATTCGGAAAAAACCACCAAGAAGGTGAAGTATTCACTTTTATCTCTGCTAAAGAGTAATTGGACACTGTCCTGAACATTTACTTCACTTTGCTGAGAGTCACAACCCAGTTCATTTCACAAAATAAAACAGTTCCCGACAATTTCTCAAGAATAGAACATAACCTGAAAATTACAAAGAATTGAGACTCCACCTTAATCGCAATAAACAACTTTCATGTTCCAAAACTCACCGGTTTTTTCATTTCTCGTTGTTTTATCATCGAAGGTTTTTTCATTATCTTTATACAGTGCGGCTTTTTTTAGTCCCCCCACCTGTTAACTTTTGAACGGTTCGACGTAGAAACATGAATAAAAATCCGTTTAGAGGGTTTTACCGATACTACTTTTTCAGACAAAAAATTGCTCGAAAGGGGGCGCGGGGGGGGGCACATCAACTCAAAATTTTTAAATGGCATGGGGGGCAAGTGTCACATCGTTGAATAGAGAATTTAATTCTCTTCACAACCATCTAAATATTTTTGAATTTTGTTGAGAAATTTTTTTTCAAAATCGATTTATATGCCTTTCGAAATTTTCAAGTTGATCTGTCCCTAGCGCCATCTGTCGAGTAATTTCAATGTTTTTTCTCTCAAAAAGTAGTATCGGTAATACCCTTCAAAACATTTTTGGTTTCATTATTCCACAACAAACCGTTCAAAGGACCCCGCACATTTCTTATGGGAAATGGCTTTCCGTGAATTTGGCTGAATTTTTGGTATCTTGTAGTTCTTGATGAGCTGATCAAAAGTGTTCATAGCCACAAACCCCAAAAATGGACAGTTTTCGAGATATGGAACTCACAAAATGAATTTTTTAAATTTTTTGTAGTATTTGCCCATCAATCGGGAAGCTTTCATTTGTTGTTGGGATGGAATTTAAATGTTCGGCGCCCAGAACCCGACTGAAGAATAGTATTTCTCAGTTACATTCGGCACCGCCATCAATAATTTTTCATACACTGCTCCACACTGGACATGAAATGAGGTAATAATTCCAAGATCTTCTATCCAACATTTCATGTTACAAGATAACGCCAGAATGATTCATATTTTCAAAAAACAACATGTGTTGGGTATTCTCTGAAATAACTGATTCTAGAAATATCTGATGTCCAGTAATATCAAATATGCTTTCCAAAATTTTCATAACGAGTCTCAGAGAGCTTTAATGGGGGAAAGCGGAAAAATCATAATCATGTATCGTCAGAGATAATAATTCTGATCACTATTGATGTCATTTACATATAATATGTCATTTATTCCACACAAATCTCGATAATCAGACAGTGGTGTGCCAAGGTATTTTTCTCAGGGTGGCTCTAAATGGATGATAGCATCTCACATCCAAATGTATCCGTGAAAATGTTTGCATCTTTGATACCTTCTAGTACTTTCCAGGTAGAATAAGGAAGTGTAGATGATGGAAGCAAACTATGAATGGAACTTCCGATATTTGCCTCCGAACTCTTGAAACTACTATAATTTTCTATAAATGTTGCATCAAAGTTTACACAAATAAATGAATTCTATCTGTCCATATGATTTTTGGTAAAAAGAATGATTAGATCATTCAAAAACATTATAATAGTACAAGTTGCATTCATTATAATACTAATAATAACAATGATATTATATAAAAAACTAAATAAATTATCTTAGCAATCTCAAGAAAATATTATCAGTCAGATCAAGGGTAAAGTGATTTACTGGTAACATAACTATAATTATATCAACGAACCTAACATAGTCATAAATCATTTCAAGAATATAAAGGAAAAATATATCCGCTTCGCTCATATTTCAAATGATTTTTTGAGATTGCCAAGATAGATTATTATTGTTTTTTCATTTAATATCATTATAACTATGATTTTTACTCCTACTATTACATTGTTTTTGATTGATCTACCCATTCATTTTGAAAACGATCATATGAGTAGATAGAAGTGTAAACTCTAATGCAACATTTATTTAAATAGTATTTTCAAAAATTCGGTGGTAAATATCGAAAGTTCCATTCATAGTTTGCTTCCACCACCTGAACTTTCCTATTTTACCTGGAAAGTACTACAAAGTGTCAGAGATGCAGACATTTTCACTGATTTGTTTGGCTGTGAGATGCTATCATCCATCACGAGCCACCCTGAGGAAAATGTCTTGGCACACCATTGTCAGATTATCAAGATTTGCGAGAAATAAATCACGTAATCTCATGTAAATGACATCGATAGTGATCACATCTGTTGTCTCTGTGAACACAGTATTATGAATTGTCCATTTTTTCCATCGAAGCTCGCTGAGCCTCGTTATGAACATTTTGGAAAACATGCTCGATATTATTGGACATTAGATATATTCAGTATCAGTTATTATGGTCTCTATTCAAAAAATACCCAACACATGTCGTATTTGACAATTAAAATTATACTGGCGCTATCTTGTAGCATAAAAAGATGTATGGAAGATCTTGGAAATAGTACCTGATTTCATAACCAGTGTGGAGCAGTGTATGAAAATTGTTTGATGGCGGTGCCTAACATAACTGAAAAAGACCATTTTTCAGTCGGATTGGGGGCGCCGAACATTCAAATGCCATCCCATCAAGAAATAAGAGCTATCGGATTGATGACCAAATACTACAAAAAATGGAAAAAATCCATTTTCAAATCTCCATATCTCGAAAACTGTCCATTTTTGAGCTTTGTGGCTATAGACACTTTTGATCAGCTCATCAAGAACTACAAAATACAAAAAAATCAGCCAAATTCACGGAAAGCCATTTCCCATAAGAAATGTGCGGGGTCATTTATCGAGGTATGAGTAGTTTTCAGATCCGCATTTATTTTTGATATTTCGAATTTGGATTGTGAAAAAAATTTCAACTAAATTAAAAAAAAAAATTAGGTTTTCCTGAAGAGAATTGAATTCTCTTTTCAACGATGTGACACTTGACCCCCCATGTCATTTAAAAAAATTGAGTTGATGTGCCCTCCCCCCGCGCCCCCTTTCGAGCAATCACCATATTTTTTGTCTCAAAAAGTAGTATCGGTGAAAGGGCCAGGTAGCCGAGTGGTTAAAGCGTCAATGTTTAAATCACTCACGCTGCCGGTCGCCGGTTCAAACCACAGCGACTGCAGAATTTTTCTGATGGCCCGAGAAAGTGGTACGATACGATACAATGGGCATCTGCCTACGTGTCATCGGGTCAGCCTTGGGTGGCTGGACGAGCCTACCACGCACGAGGTGGAGTGTTTAGTGGGTATACCTGAGGGGGATTCAATTCGGACTCAGGGGACTCCCACACTACCTTATGGGATGTGCATGTCAGACCGGATAAGGTGTCCATAAAGGGTTTCAACCACCTTGTGAGAAAAAAAAAATATCGGTGAAACCATCCAAACGGTTTTTTATTCATGTTTCTACGTCGAACCGTTCAAAAGTTAACATGGGGGGGACTAAAAAAAGCCGCACTGTATAAATATATCAGGCAATTTATTGTAGCTGTATTATTCCAGAACACTATTTCTGGTTCTTTTTGAACGACCTTAACCGAGTTGTCTCCCACACAAGATGTTTCGAGGTTACCTCAAAAATTTCTGAAGAAAACATATCTAAATATACTTATTGGATTCAGGGAGTTATATCACTGATTCACCTGAAAGGTACTTTGACTACTTTGAAAATTATGTTAATACGTTAATACAAACAATTCATTTCACTCAACAAAATTTTACCACCAATCTTGTATGATGTACAGAAATCCATTTTATTCGACAAATGTAGACTGAAAAGTCAATTTGAAATTTGTTATAACGTACTTTCGACTTTCGTATTGAAGTTTGAAAAGATTTCACTTTACAGTTCAATAAAAAAAAGGAAAATGTGACAGAATAACTGTCAGAGTACTTTTCTACCCTCCTTTTCGGTGAGGTACGGTTGAGTATGCTCTGGGATAAACCCGACAGGTTTTGGAACGTTTGACAAGCGTAAAATAATTCTTCAGAGTAAGTTTTGGAACAGTGAGAGTAGACTACGGGTGAGAGAGTAAGGTTTTGGAACACAACCCAGAAGTGCTGCGTAAGGAGTATAGAAGACATTTCCAAAGGACAATATTTTAGGTTTTATTTCTTAGTAATTAAGATATTCACTTATATGTAGTTGTAATACACATTTGAAGAAATATTTAATGAAGTATTTGGAGTTTAATTTTCATTGTTTGAAGTAGTAATATAAGAAAAATTTCCATTTGTCATTTGTTCATCAGTTTGATTTGAATAATTTATTGAAGAAAGAAACACATTATTTTTATATATATATATATATATATATATATATATATATATATATATATATATATATATATATATATATATATATATATACATATATATATATATATATATATATATATATATATATACTATACTATACTAATTGATATCATTAATTTCAGGTGGAAATTTCTTGTCATATTTTATGAAGGAAATTTCAAATAAACGTGTGTCCTAAATTGCTTCGTTTCCGAGATACGGGGTGTCAAAGTTTCAGGTAAAAATGGGTATTTCATCAATTAATAACCTCATGAAAACAAGCACCTTGTAACTGTCAATAAACACACCCAGGTTTCATGAAAATCGGCGAAAAGAATTTTGAGTAATTAATAAATAACTGATTTTTTATCAAAACTTTGACACTCCGTCACTTGAAAACAAAGCAAGTTAGGACACACGTTTACATGAACTTTTTTTCATAAAATATGATAAGGAATCACCACTTGAAATTAATGACATCATTTAGTACACATCCTGTATATTATTTACCTACAAACAAAAATATAACAACAGCGTCAAATTTCTTGAATTCACCTGAGAGAGAGAGAGAGATAGCAGTTTTGTGGTCTCTCTTTGCTGAGCAGGAAAGAAAAACACAACTGAAGCAAAAAATTGCAGCTGAAGGTATTTTGTGAAATCAAAAAGCAAAATTATAAAAAACTCAATTCTATATTTACTTTTATATCCATTTGCAATTCAAAAACAAAACGATGTTTGTGCCCAAAGTCAACAACATTCAACATATTAAAGTATACTGCAACTTGGAACGAGAAGGAAAAAGGCAGTTTATAAATAAAAGTGAATTCACTCTATCACTGTTTGAACAGGGTCAGTTTCAGGAGCATTTGGTGTCAATTATCATTGGATAATGATAATTCGTTTCACCAGTGAGAACCGGAAATTCGTTGCCTCTCACCTGTTACTATATATTACTACATTTATGATTTTTACATCAGATTTTGAGTTCGATGGACGGTATCTATTATGATCACAATAGTTAAAACGTAGTTTTGGAATTTCTTACACTACTTTATTATTCTGACTACTTTCGCACCAGTTCAAAGAGAAAACCGTCACAAATGAGACTTAACGGATTCCACTTTCCTAGTCTAACTTTTTAGAAACTATCTCATGTTACTAACTGCTGATGAGCACTGTCGTGATACTATTTTCGCAATTTTTCAACGACTCACAAACCGTCCTAAATACTACGGATTTCATATAGCTCCAAAGGAAATGATCAATATGTCTGAGATCTGGTAAGCGAGCAGGCCACTCTTTTGGACCTCGACGTCCAAGCCGCCTACCCGAATATCTTTCATATAAGTAATGTATCACTTCCCATAAATAGAGAGATGAGGCACATCATTAAGTTGAACTCATGTGTTTTACACCACGTTCTCTTTCTGTAATACCGTAGAAGAGTTGGCTATCTATTTCCTTTCCTAAATATTTTCGAGAATGATTTATTACAATTTATTGCTGACGCCTCAACTTTGAGAAATTCACAAAAATCACCAACTTTTATCGGTTTCTACTTGATTCCCACATTATTTTTCGTAAAATACATAACACTTTTTTTTGTGTGAATCTGATGGTGCAAAGAAAATTAATTGTGATTAGTTCATGACCACTTCCATGTAATTTATGGAAATTAATTGAGATGACTATGACCATTATCAGTCATTTCTTCGTTTCCTGAATAAATGACAAAAAACTAATCCACAAAGCGTTATCCAATTTAAAACCACACAGGCTCTCAAATTGTGATCTCTTTATCCCACATTTTTCATTTACGTTCCATCATGAGAGGTCCCCAAGCTGAACGTTCTCATGTTATCTCTAGGACAAAAAATAGCCGCTATTTTTCCAAATCCCATTTATGTGTCAAGTATGATAACATCGGTGAAATTTTTATGCTGGAGAAGATCTGTACGTTGTGATTTCTCATATGCTCTCAGTCTGCGTAGCGATAGTGAATTTACCAGTCGGAAAACAAATGGATGAAGAATTGAGGTTGTATTCCGAATTCCTTGTAATACGTTCACGGTAATTTTCAACTCTACGACCATCGTAATTCTTTTTAATTCCAATTCTAATTCCAGCAAGTTCGTCAGGGATTACTATTTTTTTCATTTAATTCCCGTACCGACCTTAGTAGTCCTGTAGGTAATGATAATCCTAAGGTGGTTGGGAAACGAATAGCCACTGTTCCATGACAATAATAATAAAAACATATAAAATAAAAATGTTTTACGTGTTAAAAACTGTATATGACATTAAAAATGTAAATATGTAAAAATGTTATATATCAAAATATTAAATCTAAATACTAATATTTTAATTACCCATAAATTGACAACAGTAATAATTATATTCAACGGTGTAAGCAATACTACAGTGTCTAGACTATCTTTGTTGGAATGAGTTCGACTGAAGTAATAGAAAGTTCTCAAGTAAGAATCATTACACAATTATACAAATAAGACGAATTGACATTAATTGGATAAAAATTATATGTACTGTTGTGATGAATAATCGCAGGGTGTACCTATAGAAGAAACCTTGTTCATGGGCAACGATACGTGAAATTCAATCTTGTACAATTCAGTCATATTCCGCGTTGGATATAACAATGTTGGTGTTTGCATTTGTGAAATGAACATCTTCAGACAAATATTAGGTTTTCAAAACGAAATTCACGGATATGTTCTCTGAGTAGTAATTGGATCCATTTTTTATTTCTTTCTTGAACATACTACTAGAGTTTTTTTTATCTCTTTGAGCAGTTCATTATATAGTTTCGAACCAAGGTAAGTGAAACATTTTAGTCCTATGGTTCTCCATGGGGAGAGACAATCAACCTTCTCTTGGTTTTTTGACTAGTAATATATTCTTGATCAATATTTTTAGTAAAGTTCCTATCTTTTTGCTGTTTCACTAGAATAGTCCTTGCATAAAGTTGGTTGACGTCAAATATTTGGGTTTTTGTATTGTTTCCAAATTACTCATGATATTGGTGGATGCCGCTCCCCAAGTTACTATGCCATATGTTACGTGACTTTCCGCTAAAGCAAAGTTTAATGTTTTCAGAAATTTCGCGAGTAAAATTTTTGTTAGAAAATTAAATCTATCAAGCATCGGTCTTAGTTTTTAATCGAATATTATCCATATCTTTTTCCCTTTTTTCTGATGTGATTATCTAGGTGCAAAGATTTCAGCAGATTCTCCTGTAAGGCACTCATTGGAATTAATTTTCAAATTCTATTCTGTGTATTCAGGTGAGTATCTAGAGTATGAGGAAAAAGGAACAAAATTATTTTTTTCATGTTGATTGTTAGTATTTCGTTCATAAAACTGTCAGTTTCAGCAATTTTTTTTCTGTTCTTGCCAGTTTGCAGCCTCGTAAAACATTGCTGTGTCATCTGCGGATGTTGTAATGTTTCCTCTAATACTCAGCTGGAATATATCGTTGAAATAAAGATTGAATAGATGAGGTCCCGAAACTGTGCTTTGGGGTACTCAATATTCTACTATTGTTGATGCACTAATCCGATCTCCGATACGTACGCATTGCTGCCTCTCTCGTAGCTAGTTAGAGGCATATATTTGATTTTTCCATGAATTTAGTTGTTATAGTACCTATCAACCTGGCAATGACATCTAATGTAGACCAATTTTCTCGTTATCTAAATTGTTGTTCTGAAAGAATACTGAACTTCGTAATAATTTTTTCGAAGATTTTGGCCTCGTTGGATATTATTGATATTGGGCAGTAGTTCAATGGATCTTTGTGACTGCCATTTTCCCCGTATTTTTGCCGTATTATTAATATCAGTTCAGTTCAGTTGAACGTGAGTGGGTCCATATCAGGTCCTCCACTGCAGCCAATGGCCTATTGTGGCTCGTATTCTTGATGAAAGGCTTCGTTACTAGCTTACTACCTTAGGAGCAGCATGGTTATTCATGGACTATTATTAATATAGGAAAGGGGCTTAGCTATTAGATTTTTCAGATGTTTCATTTTTTCCAAACTAATACCACCTGCTCCGCAGATTTTTTGTCCTTTAGTTCTTCAATTGTGCGGGTGATTCAACTTTCATTGGTTGATTCTACGAATATCGAGTTAGGTATCCTTTTTGAACTTTGCGGCTTGTTGGTTTCAATATTTTCGATTATATCTCTGATACAGTACGCTACTTTTTATCCCAAATTGGTGAATGTTCCACAGAAATCGTCTGCCATCTGATTTGGATCGTTTGTGGTAATTTCATTATTTTTTGTTTACTACATCTTTCAGTTTTTTTTGTCATTTCACCCAAATTGTTTCCGAATGGTTTGTTGTTATTTTTAGTTTTTTAGCAAGCAACCACCAAACTCGTCCTCTTTGGGAAGTATTTTTATATACAGTTCATGATGTTAGGTAATATTTCATTGGTCAACAGTAGTGTTCGAGTACAACACCTGGACGTATCTGTTCTACCTGTTGCTGCTTGTTAATTCACTGCACTGAATCTACAAGGTCTCTTGGAACCACTTCGTTCAACAATACTTGAAGAGTAATCAAAGTGAATAAAAGACAAAATGCTGTCAACACCCTGATTTTAAGTTATTGGTGTTGTTTTAACGAACCCTAAAGAATTTTGCTGGCTGGGACATAGGGACATACCAGCTTTCGGTAGGCTTGGATCCGTCCGTATGCACAAAATTGTGGCTATCTCCGTTTTGGGGATTCCAGTTGGACTATCAATAATAAGCTTTGGATCGAATCAACAAAGTTGTTGAATAAAATAAAACAGTGGAAAATATTCCTACAAGTAATATCATAAATGTGAAATAATGTAAAACCTGAAAATTTTCATTTCATGGAAAAAGTTCATACGAGTAAAACTATTATCAGTTTGTAAAATAATTTGGTCACCCTCTCATAATGAAATTCAATATTGGATGAACTATTATATGACTGTTTCTGAAAGTAGGAAACAACATTAAGAAACACAAATTATCTTTGTCCATTAAATCTCTCTCCTAATCGGAATCTCATCTCACTAATTCGTTCTTGTTAGACATATATACACTTTCAAACCACACTCGGCGATACAACTGAACACCCCGAATTCTTATTTGAAGTGATATCGCATTCAAATGGACTAGTCACGCCTAAAATTCATAACGAAACTTTTATCTGTATACATCCCCAGATGCCTAGGGTGTTTCGTAACAATGCGTTTGGCAACAAAATATACAGAGCTCCATTAAGTACTTCTTGAAGAAAACTTTGACGAGTTTAACTATGATTCAACTGTCCCAGGGGCAGTATTCATTTTCTGTTAGAGATTTGCAGACAAAGACACCATTTTGTATAGTCTCATGTAGAATTTCGGGTTCTTAATAATCTATTCGGTGGTACTCTTTCTGATATTAGAATTCAAGATGTTCTTCTTCAATCAGGTCTATTTCAAATAAATAAAAAGAATATGGGTTACTGGCCCATTCAATCTAGTTTATTCGTCCCAGACTCAACAACATCCAAGAAGGATAGTCACTTCACCATCCTTTTACAATATTTCGCTCGAATCTCCTAGCTTTCACGACGACAAAATGAAAATAAATAACAAATCGGCAATGGAACTAAAGGACATCGTCAAAAGGTTTCTTGCAGGTATAAGTCATATCTCCACAAAGACCTTCCAGAAAAATAAAACGTCTGAGACGAGACTCATCCATCAAGAAAATAATCTGACAAGTATGCATGCAGCAGGAGAAGCAACATTTCTCAGGGCTTCGAAAATATCCCACGAACAAACAAGAAAAGCTCGAAGGTAACGGCAATAAATCAAGTTGGCGCTGCGATAACAACTGACAGCTCAATAATGCGTTTATTGCGTTTTTGTTCCGCGTAAACCTATATTTGACTATAATCCGAAAAGTTTTTGTGGAAATGCGGCGGAAAGGTCAACAATCGCACGTAATCGAGACCATAACGATTTCCTTCCGTCTTAGGGAAAACTGGCATTTACCTTTCACGTGACATTAATATATATTTATTCCGGTGAAATGGCTCTGTAGGGCGAAGGATTGGGATGGAATGAAAAATGTATGTTGAACGATGAAGTGTAATGTTTCAACATTTTCTTTTTGTTACGCAGGGGTCCGTTGAGTTTCTATACATGTTGCAGGTGGAATTTGATTATATTGAGTGCCACTGACCCAACTTCTTGTTCTGCTTTTGAATTCTAAACGAGCATCACTGGTTGTCAAAAAAAAATTGACTATTACTTTGACATTGCTTTAGAAAAACTTATTGTGCTTTCAGTTATGACCTTATTCGTGACACCGTGCCCTCTTATCCCTCAAACCTGGTACTAGTCATTGCAGTTCAGCTGCTGTTCATGTCTCTAAGATTTTGGATTTGGTCCAATTCCTCCAACCCCAGTCCACTGTTTATTTTGATATAAAATGTATTTTTTGTGTAGTGTGTCAGTGGCCCCCTCACTGCACATTATGGCCAGGCTTGCTGTCTGCATTTTGTTCCAGAAATGAGGTAGATTATTTCCATCTGAATAGTTCTTGAGATTTTCTGCTATAACAGTATCTCTTATCACTCAAAATAGCTTCATTCTCTCGATTCTGTAGTGTCAATCACGATTTTCAATAAACATATTGATATTATTATTGAAATATTTTTTTGAATTTTTGCAACTGTTTTATTGTTATCTCTTATTCAGTTTTAGACTGAGAACTGAAAATGTCAAATTTTTTGATAAGCATTGAAAACAATTAGAAAAAGTTCTAGTTCATCCCCAAGATGAGATAATGTTTATTTACAAAATTCTTCTTTCATGGTTATCAACGTTACCCAAGTAACAATTTCAGTTTTGTGATAGCCCTCAGAAGGTCTGAAGACCGTAACAATCACAGCAACGATAAAACTGTTTTGCTGTAACGACATCCATAAAACCTCCTTAAAGCTGCTATAAATCTACGAGGGCCCACTCCTATGAAGATTCTATTTTTAAATGCAAGCATAAAACCTGCTTGCCTTATTCGCAGAATTCTTAATAACCTCCTGAGGATCATTATAAAACCAAATCATGGGGCTGTTATAAACCTGTTTGTCATTAAAAAAATCTATTTGGCATCAAAATATCTGTTTTTGAATGAAATTGGGTTAGAACATATTCCATAAATAACTACAGCCGAAACGGACTTAAATTAATCTAATTCTTCAGTTGCGAAAAATAGGGCGACTATTTTACAAGCAAAAATTTAATGATGGCGTCCTGGCAGTGATATATGAAGAATATATAGGTATTCAACAACGTGAAATGTCGAATATCATCTGCGAATGAAATTTTTTTGACAAAAAGCATCAGTTAGGTGGTAAATCTGCAACGCGCCCCAATAACAACGCAAAATTAAGAAAATAAACAAAATACCACATAAAATTAAAAAAATATTTTGATTCATATCTTTCCCGGAATGATTTGTACTATATCTAAATACAAATGAATACCAATAATTGTGTATTTCCTTTTCGTCATACACACCAAATTGCAAGAAACATGAATTTAAATTAGGCTCTCTTTAGTTGTTCCCTCTGGTTGTAATAAAATATGGTAACCCTACCTTTATTCTATTTAGCTGCACATTATGCCGTCATAAAGTCGTTTCTCCTCAAAATAGACCATTTTAGAATCATTTCATCCTAAAAAAGTACGTTTGGTATTATTTAATCCAATTTCCAAAATAGTTCATCTGTCAATTGTCAATCCCGCCTGGCATTCGTCTTTTCGTGATCTACGAGGTCAGTATACTCCGTGTCTATACTCCCGTGATAAGTATTTGGTGTCTAAGTCTTGTGAAACGTTTAATTACTATTTATTTTTTCCAGTTATCTTTACCCAATGTGATTTATTTATTACCGGATAGGGGGAGCTACTAGCATTTAAGTAGAAATAGTTTTATGCTTTGATTTTATAGCGGTTCTCGAGAGTACATCTCAAAACCTTAATAAAACCGCATCGTTAGTTTTATTACAGAACCATTGCATGGACTTGAGGAGTGCTATAAAACCATCACAAAACTAACTTTCTATGTGGATTATTTAAATACCCAAAAGATTTATCGTGTATGAGTATAAGCCATTGTAAAACCATCATAAAAAGAAATACACTTAAATGCTGAATGGTTTTATCTTATAGCATTCAGGAGTGTTTTGAAACTGATTCATAAATCTGTTTGCTCTGGTAGCGTATTAGGAATAATATATGACCTGCATAAATCAAATTGGGCATTACATAACCTTCATAAAACTTTCATAAAACTAGGATAAATCCAAATGACATTTAAATTGTTACTTGAGTACAAGGCCAATATGTAGCAGATAACGGATGAGGTTGAATATTATAATCCAAGGCGCAACCGAGGATTATAACAATCCCGAATCCGTTATTTGCGTATCGGCCGTGTGTCGTTCAAGACTTTCCGTAATCCCGCTGAAAGATTACATTTTGACTCCGAGGAAAGAACAAACCATGTACATCGTAATTCTACAGAAAAATCCCAACATCGTGTTGTCATGGAACACCTTAATAATATCACAACAATATTATAAATAACGTTAGAAATCAAATTTCTTTAGAAATATTAGGAGAATCATGTGCAGCAAGTGTTGATTTACTGCCGAAAATAACTCAAGGGCGATATCAAGAAGAATATGAAAATTTTGAAGACTGGCGTCAAAGCAAGCGTGTGGTTAATGAATATGTATTATCAGCCTATACGAAAGGAAAATCAGAGGTTTATTCTCCTAACTCGCTGTGAACCAAGATTTCAATGTCGAAACTTGCTTTGAAAGTTAATGTTACATATTCCATTACCCTGTATAGGATAGGAGGGTTGTTAAGGGTTTTGAGAAAAAAAAGGAAGGGTTGTTTTTCTTGATGTCAGAGGTAGGAAAAACTTCTCACCAGATTATTTTGTATATTAGTTGAATTATCAAAATTTGGTTGTGAAAAGTAGTCTTTCACGTGTTTGGCGTCGACTATCACTGAGAAATCCCAAAATATTGCCAACATTTATCAGAAGTGGTGAACTGAAGACTGACGCACGGAGTACCAGATAAATTTGGAATTCGAATGAGCAAAATGGAAGGAAGAGGAGATGGAAATACCCAACAAGATACAAGGAATGATATACCAGCATCAAATGCCAATTTGATGGATACATTCATGAAAGTGATGATGATGATGATGGAACAGAATCAGTTAGCCAGTGAGGAGAAATTCTTGAAATTGCTGGAGAAGCAGAATGTGCAACCACCCGTACAAGCACCGACCCAATTTCATATTATGCCGGATTTCAGTCATGGTATCGATGAATTCAATGGGGAGTGCATGGGAAAAGTAGCAATGGATTGGTTGAAAGGCATCGAAAATTCGGCAGTATTACATAAATGGCCAGCAAAAATTTAACTAGAAAGTACCAAAGTTCATTTAGGAGGTACAGCAAAAAAATTGTTTCTGGAAGAATCAGATCAAATCAAGACGTTTGATGACTTCAAGGGAAAGTTCAAGTAAACCTTTGACATGAAAATCAGTTAAGATGAAACTAGGGAAAAGATGAAAAGGAGAGTTCAAGGTAAGAATGAACCAAAATTTTCAAACTTTTATGATAAAGTTTCATTGTGTTAGATTCTTGGATACGATTTCGATGAAATCAAAGAGCAGGTTTCAATTGGTTTATATGCCAGAAAGAAAATATTCCTGGTTGATGGCCGCCTAGATTTCTGATACCGATGAACTTTTGCATCAAATTTTGCGCTTTGAGAAAATATCTGCTTCTGCTGAGGGTTTATGATCGAGTTACAGAATAATAACAGATTTGGTAAGGGGCAATCGAATCATTTTCGTGGAAACTCTTTTGAAACGAATATTTGGACTGAACGAAATGTCAAAGACTTTCAAAATGACAAGTCAGTTCCGAGCAGTTTTGTACAGGTTTCTGCAACTAACTACGTACAGGGCAATACTGCTGATTCAATACAGGATGATACAGCGAATTTGGTACAGGGTGGTGCCCGGAGTAAATTTTGTTGCTTTAATGTTGGCAATATTTTGGGGTTTCTCAGTGATATGCGAAGCCAACCACGTGAAAGACTGTACTTTTCACAACTAAACTTTGATAATTCAAGCAACATACAAAAAAATCTGAAGAGAAGTTTTTCCAAAAATACTCTGACCCTCTGGACATCAAGAACAACAACCTTCCCTTTCTTCCCCCAAAAGCCTTAACAACCCTCCTATCCTGTACAGGGTAATGAAATATATAGCATTGACAACATTGACAACATTGACAACATTGACATTCCAAGGTTAGTTATTTTAAATCGTACACCATATTAGAGTATCACCTACAGTAATGGTATTTTCAGATTTGGAAAATTATTTCTGTTCTTGAGACGGAAATCTGATGGATACACACCAAAGGAAGCAAAAATGTTTGTTGGAGGCAGATGATCATACATGGTTGCTTGAAAAGGTTATATTAATGTGAGGAATTTTTGGCGCCTGTAGACGAGACGAACTTGTTGAGCTGACTGTGGATGATTTTGAATGCACCCAGAGTTTTGGTCACATTGAGATATACTAGAAACAAAAAGAACAGGGTATTTGTTATTCCCAAAGAAGGTCTTCCTTTTGATGCCCAGGGTTTATAACAAAAACAAGTAGATTTGAGGCCTTCAAATTTGGAAAATTGGCGATTCTTCATTGGTTATAGGAATGGTGAATGTGTAAAACAAGTTGTGGGCATTTATACTATTGAAGCTGTTACGAAGAAAATTGCAGCATTCTTAAAATTGGAAAATCCTCAGCTCTACACAGGGCACTCGTTTCGCAGATCCTTGGCTACTATGCTTGTTGAAAATGGTGGCGATCTGCTATAGGTGAAAGAACTTGGAGGTTGGAACTCCTCTGCGGTGGTGAAGTCGTATATTGGAAATTCAGTTTCAAAGAGAATGAAGATAACAGGACAACTATTTCATAGTAATGAGGCCACACCGACAACAAGTTCCAATACTGGTGCTATAGATGGTAAATCTCTCATCGATGGAATAGAAATTTCAAATAATAGCAATTGTCAAATTACTTTCAAAATTTATAAATTGACAGTATTATTAAAACTGTTGTTATTGTAAGCAGAATGAAGTTTTGAAAAAAATATTTGAACAAGTGATTCCTTAACGGCCGCTGGTCTTCAAAAAATCTTAACGGACGGAGGCTCTTAACGGACGGAGGCTCTTAACGGACGGAGGCTTTTAACATTACCTTTTCAATTTGTCAGCTGAGTACCGTTAAATCAAAATAACAGTATGAGATTACGAAAATTGTATTAAAAACTGCTATTCTACGAAAAAGATGGGTCATAAATATGTGGCTAATAGACTTTATCTGATTTTGCTCTTGAGTGAAGGTTGGACTGCATCATAGTTCATAAACATTATAATAGATGTTTCTTCGAAATATGGTGGCACTATGGAGTGAAAGAGAAATGCGACCTCTATGACGTAAATTCATATTATGAAAGTCTGTCCTATATGTTATTTTACTTGTAAAGATGTGGATGACTCTGTTTATCAATTAATGAATGTGATAGTACTAAAAAATTGAGTTTTCGCCGATTTTGCATTTTCAGTTACTTGAAGGTTTCAGCATGTGCAATATTGGATCGTATTCCGGTATACCATTGATAAATCTTAGTCACGATTCCTGTACTTTTTCCACTCAATTCATATCACTTCGGTCCAGGCATGGACCATATAAAACATTATAAACATTAAAGTGGCTTAGAACCAGTGAGTCAACATACTTTCGATTTAAGTCGAAAACAGATGTATGTGAGGGTGAAGCATTTTCAAGGAGCACTATGCTCTTTGAAGACAATGATTTATTTGCTTTTTGAAACGGAGATCTGTTCCTAAATTCTTTACAATGTCAACAAACTGAGATTCTTCGCCTTGCTTGCTGGCTACTTGCTTTTTCCTGAAATCATAACGTTTGACTTCATAGCATTGATTTTTAGTGGATGCAGGGTAGACACAGACTCACTAAACGATCCAAATCTTTGATTGTTGCTGGTTGTACCAACAACCAATCTCAGAACTGAATGAGTGATACAGATGTGTGTCATCAGCATATAAGTGAGATCTACAAGTTTTTATAAATGATAAAAATGTATTGGTGTATATGCCAAATAACAACGGACCAAGGATTTATCTTTGAGGAAGCCACAGGTCACTTTCTCTTTCACTGACTGCTCGATAGTAGATCTACAAATTGGCAAGTATTTTGAAAATAATTGGTCATGCATTTATTTCAAAACCTACGAAGTTATTATCATTTCTGTCATCATTATTATGATATCATATGACTTAGAGTAATGTAGCCTTCAAGGTATCATCAACAATTCTCAAAAGAGCTGTGGTGAAACAGTACCCGATCTAGACCCGGATTGCTCAGGAGGTGATATCGAATATTGTTCAAAATGGAGTCTTATCTGATTGTTCATAATTTTCTCAATTATTTTAACCCTACATTTCAATATACTTACTGAGTGGAAAATGAGCATTTTGTGCGAGTTATATACTATACTTTTTCTACGGCTATAACATATAATCGGATTTTACAACAGAACTTTAAATTTAATTATATTGAAGATTTCAAATTACAATTTAATATTAACAATATTCACAGTTATATTATTGCAGTAATTGAGTGTTATATTTGAAACATCTTGGTACGGCAAAAACATGTTGGTATTTTCCTTGTGTTCCAAAGTATAGAATCTTTCATTATCATTAATAAAATACATTATTTTATTGGCGACATCAAATTTGTTTTTCATATACTCGTCAATATAACTTTCTGCAACCGTTGTTGATTTCCAACCTCCATGTCGTTTCAGTCTTCGCCAGCATCTATAAGGATTGTCGCTAACGATCTTCTGAAGCAATGACCAGTATACAGGGTGTCCGGTAAACCTTGTACAATATTGAAACTGGTGATAGACCAGGTCATGACTGTTCAGAATATCGGAATTTCACCTCAGCAAAAATATCACCGTTTTCGAGATAATGGGCATTTTGAGAATTTCTGGAAAATTGCCACCTTACCTTAGATTTTGAAGTGCCGTGTATACAAATTGAGACAAATTCAAATATCTCTGCTGCTGAAGATTACTGATGAGTGATGCTTTTATACGTACAGAACAGTTTTTCAGAAAGTGAAAAAGAATTTCAAGAAATGAGGGTAAAATGACAGATTTGAGTATAATCAATTTTTAAAAAAAAAGTTACACATTATTGTCTGAAAGAAACATAACCAATTGGTAGTGGACATTTATTTCAAAAGAATGGTCATTTTGTCCAGACTCTACCATGGAATTGAACAAACTATAATTATTTTTGGAGGAAGTGATTTCCATTGAATCAGGCGTGGTTTTATTCTAGGCTTCCATCAATTTTTATACTTACGCCCAAAAATTATTTTATTTCAATTGTATCAAGATAAAATGTGGAAATGATTATTAATAATAAAGAATAGACTGCTTGGTAGCATTAAATAGTATGTCAATAAAATTAACTTTTCATGTAATTAAGCCAAATAAAATTATCGAAATGAAATGTCGATTATCCGACATGGCATCGATTAAAACGAATTCTTGTAAAAAATATCACAATTGTCCAACATCCAGATTCCAACGAAAATTCAGAGACCGACAGATATACAGGGTAAAACCAAATAAGTGCAAATTTTTTTAGGAGGTGGATCCTTGTCGAAAATTAAAAACTTTTCTAACTCCTGTGTCCGTAGAAGCAATAGTTTCCTGATGAAAAAATAAAATACAGCATTGTGCATGAGCGGATCTTCTGTAAATAGAATTGAAAAAATCTAGTAGGTGGCTGTCACATTTTGTTTGAACAACTTGTGACTTTTTTTTATTATTCTGCTTGTTTCATTCAGTGTTATTTATTCCTTTGTGGCGCCGTTTACACGTTATACTCCCCAAGAATATGCGCATATGCACTTCATTTATGGTGAATATAAAGGTAGTGCTACTGCTGCAGCAGCGCTTTATGCAGAACGATATCCGATTGCACAATGCCGCTGAGAGAATCGCTGATTTGGGGGCTATAACCTATAACAAATTTGAAAAGGTTCTTCTTGAAAAGATGTCGTCTCTGCGTACGAGTAAATGGAAAATAACATTTTTGTAATATTATTCAGTACGATGTTGAATAATCGTTATTGTGGTTTATAGTGTATGTTGATTCAAAAAAACGTTCAATTAATATTTTTTCCTTTACATCTTATTGAATGCTTCCTAGCAGTTGATTCGTTATTACTCATAAATATTTAATCATTTCATCTTGATAAGATAAAAATAAAATACATTACTGACAAAGTCTACTGGAGTTGATTTTAACTCAGAAAAACATCACACTCTAATATAATCGAAATTCTACTCCTACCAAAAATAATTATCGTATGTATTATACCATGGTAGAGTCTGGACAAAATGGGCATTCTTTTGTAATGAATGTCCACTTCCTCTTAGTTATGTTTTATTCAAACAATAATGTCAAACTGTCGTTAAAAAAATTGGTGAAACTCAAATCTGGCATTTTACCCTCATTTCTTGCAAAATTGTATCGTTTTCTGAAAAACTGTTTCGTACGTCTGAAAGCATCACTCATCAGTAATCGTTAGCAGCAAAGATATTTGAATTGGTTTCAATTTGTAGACATGGCACTCAAAAATCCAAGGTGAGGTAGTGATTTTCCTGAAATTAAAAAATGCTTATTATCTCGAAAACGGTGAGATTTTTAATAAGGTAAAATTCCTGTATTCTGAACAGTCATGACCTGGTCTATCACCAGTTTCAATATTGTACAAGGTTTACCGGACACCCTGTATATTGCTCAGGATTTGTAGGTTTCAAGTATTTAGATATTCTTGTTCCTGTATTACCAATTTTATCAAGACTAACTCTTTGTACAGTGCATTTTCCATTTTGATAATTTACGAAAAAATTATTTTGTGCAACGTGTTCAAGACTTTACAAATATCATAAATTACACCAGTTATTATGAATTTACTAGGTACTTTTATTTTTGCATCAAAACAGTTCCTCAAAGTAACATTTTCTGTTAGAATTACAATTATTCAATCGATTTTGCTTGGGACATTCAGTGAAGGTTGTAGGAAGTGTTGGTAGATTTTGGATAGATAATAATTAATACATTCTGGTATGGATATAAAACCTTGTTTATTGTAGATATTAATATTTTGTAATCTTTTCCATATTACATTGCTGCAATTTTTGTTTCTAGTGCAAAATTCACATTAGCTTGGAAAATGCCAACATTGCATTGGGATCTGCAATCGCCAGGCTACTTTGATAATCGGTTGTAAAGAGACATTTTCAAATCATCAGCAACCGATGATTTTTCATCCCACAGAACACGTTGAGAAACGGCACTGGAAATAACCAAACGACAAAAACAAATACAGGGTGTCCCACGAACATTACAACAGGGTATATCTCGGAACACGATAATTCAATATCCTTTAACCCACGACGTTTTTTAATGAAATATGGATGATTAATATAATTTTGCCTTGTTTCAATCATCATAAAAAATGAAGCTCTAAAAAAACAGGGTGACCCTAAACCTAAATTATTTGGTAATTACTTGTTTCAGACGTCGTGGGACAAAGGATATTAAATACCTGTATTTCTTGAAATAATCGTTTTAGACCACAAGTCTGATAGTTCATTGAAATTATTTCATTGGGAGATAGTCCCATTTATAATTTTGAGTCTGATGTCACGTGACCGAAAACAAAAAGCTCATTGGGTAACATAATATCAAAAAAAGTTGTACTAATTGCTCTAATTCAGAACCCCAAAATTAAAATTCTCCACTACTTTCGAGTTCCTAAAAATTCCCTGTTCTAATCTTCGTGGGATACCCTGTATATTCTAAGGGAATATTTTATGCAAATCCCATTTTAGAGTAATGACTCGAAGTAAGATACCCCGTCATGATAATTAACACAGACAGCTGGTATAAAATGAGCGACAGCGTGCTGAGTCCACTGAGGCGAATAATGAGGTCAGGAGACATACATAAAACGAGCTAATTAGGTTAAGAGCAAACACTACCTTGGTAAAACGGAAATTCGTTTTAAGCCCACAGTTTTCGTTTGAAAATTTTTTAATTTTTTTTGCATAACTCAATGTTTTTGTGTAACTTTAAAAATTTAAATGACATGATGAATTGAAAAAATTGAGAGTTTCCGGAATTCTTATGGGACCACTGAGCCCATACAAAAAATATCTCTTTCTTGAAATCAATGGTTTTTGCAAGAAACGGGAAATTTATACCTGATTGCCGCTGTAATCGAGAACGGACAGGTGCTGTGTTGCCAATGTTCATCGAGTTCATTATCTCCACCCCCACCCCACCCCAACAAACTTGAGCAGGAGGGGATGAGGAAGAAATTCGACATTTCGGTGATGGTGACTCTTAAGTCTGAATTTGTGGGGATTTGAAGGATTCCAGTGAAAAAGCAAACGTTTGATATAATTTATAATTACTAATTCACATTCGCTTGGAGAAGTTGATGACGACGCGGTGGAACCAGATAAATATTAGGATCTATCTCTGCTGCTGAAGATTACTGATGAGTGATGCTTTTAGAGTCATGCGTGTGCAACACGCAGAATCCTACTCTTCCATTCAACTCCTTTTCAATAAATAAATTAAATAATATTCTCAGACAATCTAATATAAATGAATTGTAGGAGGAGAAAAAAAGAACAGAGAACAAAGTCGAAGGAAAACGGTGACACACAGATAATTGCTTGACTTTCCAATGTTTTTATGTGAGACTTTAGTTGCACGATGTCTGTTGTTCATACAGCCAGTTACGAGCATATCGCTTGAACAGTGACAGATTTAGTTTTTTTTTAAATATGTGGGAAGATTGTTGTAATGGTTATAGATAAATAAAACTGAAAGATTTCTTGCAGAGTGTCGTGGTGTGGCGGGGGCAGTTATTAGATCTTTGTGTCTGATAGTCACTTGATGTTCATTTTCACGAAAGCTAACTTTATCGTAAGATACTCAGGTGTTTTGGTAGTGATGAAATTGTGAAACAAGGTTAGAGATTGCAACAAGAAACTATTCTTCATTGTCAACCATTACAGCTGAGTAAGTTTATGAGAAATGTGCTGGAACTTAATATATAGGTGAGGTGAAGGTAAATAGTGAAAGGACGAGTGTCTGACACAAATTTGTTTTCGTCTCAGTATTTAGGTATGCTCGGTGAGGGTAAATTATTCTCAGGCTTGCTAAGCTCTCTGGATATATAATGAAACTTGCTTACCTTAAGTTGTTATTCAACACGAGACCAAGATTTTCAGCCTCCGGTACTATATTTAGAGTCATACCGTTCAATGAAATATTGACTTGAGGTAAATGCCTTTCGCATACTGACTTTGGACCAAACAAAAGAACCTGTGTTTTGGTATAGGATTGAGTTGCGGTTCATGATTCATAGAAGAATCAAAGATATTTTGAAGGTCAGTATTCATACCAGCAACTGCTTCATTCAGCATTTCCGGTTTGAATGATGCATAAATTTGGGTATCGTCAGCGTAAGCATGATACCTACAAAGACTAACCTCAGTCAGTATGTTTGAAGTATATAAGCTGGAGAGTAATGGTCTTAGTATTGATCCTTGGGGAACACCACGCATTAATATCACTGAGTCAGATAAGTCGCCTTTTAGTTTCACCATTTGATATCTGTTAGTGAAGAAGGCTTGCATCATCTCAACGGCTGTTTTTGAGAAGCCAATAAAGTGGAGAATCGATATGAGTATGTATGTTTGAGGTCAAGGAGTCGAACGCTTTACTGTAGTCCAGTAAGACCATTAGCGAGATATTGCCTTCATCTGTTGCTGCTAATATTGCCTTCATCTGTTGCTGCTAATATGTCATCCGCTATTTTTAGCAAAGCAGTTGTACAACCATGTTGAGGACTAAATCCCAACTGTAAAATTGGCATCAATTTTAGATGGCTGATATGTTGTCTAATTTGCTTGTTCAAAATGTGTTCTAATAACTTTGACATGATCGGAAGAATACTTATGGGTCTGAGATCTTTGAAGTCCAGAATCTCGGCTGTTTCAGAGGCAGGTACAACATACGCGATCTTCCATTGAGTTGGAAAAAAGCTTTCAAGAAAACAACTGTTAACGAAATGTAATAAAACATATTTAATTATTGGGAAACAGATTTTTATCATTGTCATATCAATACTCCAATGGCATTCATTTTCAGGCAGTTTACTGCATCGATAATCTCTTCTTCAGATACAAGATTAAATTTAAAATGATTTCCATCGACATTTGGGGCTAAGTTGTTATTGTAAAATTCAATAAGTTTCTTGTTATCATTACTAAATTTTGGGACGCTGTCAAAAAAATGAGAATTTATATGATTGGCAATATTCAAGTTTTCTGGAATAGCGACCTGAGGTTTTTTAATTGAGACATCCAAATTTTTGAGATTTTTCCATAGTTGTTTCTCGATAAGATTTGCATATGCTTGCAAGAGTACAACCTGTCCCTGTAAAGCGTAAAAAAGGCCTTACCTAGCAACTGCAGACCTATCATCCTGCTATCTGTTACGTCGAAGGTTATGAAAAAAGATATGCACATCGAGTTCATGAAATATCAGAAATATCAGAACAGTCAGTAATTCTGAGTGATCGACAATATGTTTTCCGTCATCAGAGACCCTCGCTTATGTCTCACATAAATGTCAACAATCTATCGAAAAATATGGTGAAACTCTGACCGTTGCAATTGACATTCCATCTTTTTGCTTGCTCCTCCACCAAGTTGTTTTTCTTGCTATCTTGTATTTTTTGAGATAGGGTACTCCACGTGATGAATGATGGAGACTCATCAGACACACTACTTATAAATGCTGGTGTTCCACAGGGATCCATTCTAGAACCAACAATGTTTCTTCTCCGCATCAATGATCTTTTTTATATTGTTTCGGGTGGAACTCTTTTTGATACTTTTCAATCAATAATCAAGATTCAGAAATATGTCATTAAACTTACAAATACAAAATTTTGACGTTAGAACATTGTTTTATGAAAAATCTTGTACTTATCTCAAAAATGATAATTCATGTTTACCAAGAATAAACCATCTCTATTATGCAAGATCAAAATCTAACAAAAATCTACAGTCACAAACATTTCCTCACACTCTGTTGCAACATCATGCTATTAATATAGGATGTAGAGTATTTAATTTGATTCCGATAAAATTAAAAAAATTTGGCAAAAAATCTTTCGCAAAATGTATAAAAACATGTATAATTGTGAACATCGAAAATTTTGATAAATCATGAATCATTTGAATGAAAAATAATTATACAGTGCGCCTTTTTTTAGTCCCTGTTAAGTTTTGATCGGTTCGACGTACAAATTTGAAAAAAAATGTTTGGAGGGTTTCACCGACACTACTCTTTGATACAAAAAGATGGTGATTGCTCGACAGGTGCCGCGGGGTTCACATCAACTCCAAAATTTAAAATGACATGGGGGGTCGTGTCACATCGTTGAAAAGAAAATTCAATTCTCTTAACAACCATCTAATTTTTTTTTGAATTTCGTTGATATTTTTTTTGGAATTAAAATTCGAAATATCAAATATAAATGCGGATCTGAAAACTACTCATACCTTGATAAATTTGAACGGTTTGTTGTGGAATTATGAAACCAAAAACATTTTGAAGGATATTGCCGATTCTACTTTTTGAGAGGAGAAACATTGCAATTACTCGACAGATGGCGCTTGTGGCACATCAATTCGAAATTTTCGGAAGGCATAAAAATCGAAACTGGGTAAAAATTTCTAGACAAAATTCAAAATTTTCAACGATGTGACACTTGACCCCCCATGCCATTTGAAATTTTTGAGTTGATGTGCCCCCTGCGCCCTCTGTCGAGCAATCACTATATTATTTAATTCAAAAAGTAGTATTGGTGAAACCCTCGAAACGGTATTTTTTTCATGCTTGTACGACAAACCGTTCAAAGGTTAACAGGGGGGGCTAAAAAAGCCGCACTGTATACTTACTTACATATTATTTTTCTTATGTATTTTAAGGCACATTATTGTTTTGGTATTCAGATTAAATATGTATTTTGACAAGTCATATGATCACACGAAGGTTTCATTACTTATGTTATCATACAGTGAGCACGTAAAGGTTGGAACAAATTCGTTAAACGCTTGATATGGCCATTAGCAAAAATAAGCTCAGACAGGTCGATTTTATTTTTCAGTTGCGCATTTTTTGATCTAATCATACTTTTGATGACGTAATCACTGTTCGAGTTATGACGTCATTATATATTTTTTTAAATGGCATTACCCTATTTTGATAATACTTTCAAAAAGAACGCATTTTTCTGTGTATGGATGTCATATTGTTTCTTATGTTACATAATCGTATGTTGGAGAAATAAAAGATATTTCATTATTCATAGTAATGTAATATTAGGTCTGTTAACGTAAACTTTTGACTGAAGGGATCCCCACAAAAAATCCAGTGGGCTTAGATCATGAGATCTAGCTGGCAATTCTAAAAATCATCGACTACGATCGAAATCATCTTCATTAAGTTCATGATTCATATGAGTATTTTCTTGAAATGATAGTAATACATCCAATTGTTGATCCTCCGTAACGCCTGGATGACCTTTCGTATAATTATCACCTACATTGTCAAAATTTCTAAATTTTGCTTCGACTTTACTCGCGGTCGAACGTGTAATAGGTCTATCGGGATATCTATAGTTAAATAAGTCACAAACCTCAGCTTGCGTTCTAGTCTTATCCCCATAACCTGAAATCATTAAAATATCTTTGCGTCATTTTTCGCTTTTCGCATGGTGTCGATAACTTATTTATACCACAATTATTTGATAGCTAACTATTATTGTGAAGCCGAATTTTAGAAACATATTTACATACAGTCAGTGTCTAGTTGCATTGGAGCAATCAATGTGTCAAACGTCTGTTTTAAAATGACTAAAAAAGAATAAGTGGCACCCATATGAAGTGAAAATAATTCATGAACTTAATGAAGATTATTTCGATCGCAAGATTTTTAGAGTTTCCAGCTAGATCTCCTGATCTAACCCCACTAAATTTTTTTTGTGGGGATACCTCAAGTCAAAAGTTCAAGTTAACAGTCGTAATATTACCTTATTGTGAATAATGAAATATCTTTTATTTCTAGAACATGCGGTTATGTAACATAAGAAAAATATGACATCCATACACAGAAAAATGCGTTCTTTTTGAAGGTATTATCAAAATAGGGTATTGCCATTTGAAAAAAATTATGATGACGTCATAACTTGAACAGGGATGACGTCATCAAAAATATAAGTCAGCCAAAAATTGCGCCACCAAAAAATAAAATCGACGTGTCTGAGCTTATTTTCCCTAATGGCCAAATCAAGCGTTTAACGAATTTGTTCCAACCTTTACGTGCTCACTGTATATTGACTTATTATAAATGCATTATTGTTATTTATCACACAGTGTATTGCAAATTCATTAATGAAAAAGTAACCCCATTCTCAGTGCATAGCTTTGAGGGTTATATTGTATCTCAATAATAGATGAACAGTATTTTCAACAATCGTGATCATTTCAGGAAAAACTCTGGGAACCACTCTCTATGTGTTTTGGCAATAGAAATTAGAGTATTATTCATCACAACAGTACATTGGCGTCCATTCTTCTTATTTGAATAGAGAGTACTACATAGAGAAGAACACTGGTTCAGAAGGAAATTTAAAGAAGTTATTTATATCCAAGCTAACAGAGCATTCAGTCAACCCAGCGTAGAAATCGAGAACGTTTGGAAACAGCTTATTGATGGTTTTGGCGTGAACCGAAGAGGTGAAGATCACCCTAATTACAATGGGCAGGTAATAGGTACAAACGAATAAATTAATCCAACCCAGTAATAATTAATGGAGATTACCAGCCATGAGAACAAGACAATGGAATAAGATTACCAGGTTTATGAACGCGAAAGCATTTGAAAGTTGTCAGTATTCACCAGAAGACGACGCGGATAGAAGCAGTTGAAACGTTGTGATTTATACAAATTATAAGACAATAGTAGTCCGAAATGAATGTACCTAAGTTACATCATCGTCTACAACCTTCAAACAAACATAATTATTACTGTTGTCAATGTATCAAAATAGTTGAGATATCAGTATTTAGGTCTTATATTTGATATAACAATCTTGTTCAATGTTTATCTTGATACTTGCCTTAGAGCAATAGATAAAAATTGGGATCGTATCAGCAGTCAATGTACTATTGAAAAATATTGTTTTTCCAACTTAATAAGATTTCATTTTGAAAAAAACTATTTTTCATTTAATGGAAAATATTTCCGACTAACTTTTGGAACACCAATGGGATCTTCAATCTCACCAATTCTTGCAGCTTATGTTATGGATGAATTGCTAGACACAGTGATACCAGTCCTCTCTTTTCACTTATTTTTCATCAAAAATTATGTAGATGACATAATATTAGTATTACCGAAAAATGATATAACCGAAATTTTGGATACTTTCAATAGTTACGACCCATACATACAATTCACACTCGAAACAGAAAATTCAGACCTCTCGGTACCTTTTCTGGATACAAAATTTAGACGATCGAAGGATAACACGATTTTAATTGATTGGTATAGAAAACCATACAGTTCAGGAAGGTATTTGAATTTCTTTTCTTATCACAAAATTTCAGATGAATTTTTGAAACAAATGAGAAACAGAGTGCTCAAAATTTCTAATATATAGTTTCATAATAAAAATTTTGAAAATACTTCATGAACTTTTCATACAAAATTCTTATCCACCATTTTTACTTAATAACATTTTGTTCAGCTCATTTTTAAAAGAAGTTGATAATAGTGTAAGACAAAATATGAAATTCCATAATGGACAACCTGTTGCAAATATGAATCAAAATTCAATATTTTATGCTTCATTACCTTACATCAAAGAAATAACTTCTAAACTGACCAGAATTTTTCAACCATTTGAAAATATATAAATTGTAAATAGTACAGAACGATAAGACAAATATATTCAAAAGTGAAAGACAAAAATTATATTTTCTCACTTTCAAATGTTGTTTATAGTATCTCTTGTCTTGATTGTGAAAAAAATTAAATTGGCCAAACAAAAAGATTACTAAATTACAGAATCACTTCTCATAAAAATGATAGTAGACTAAATCCTGAAATATGTGCTTTAGCAAAACATGTCAATGACCTTTGACCACAGAATGAACTACCCTTCAACAACAGTTCTTGCAAGAGAATCACATCTATGAAAAAAATCTTTCTTATAAATTCTCAAGAGAATAACTCCATCAATAAAAGAACAGATATAAGCCATTTGAGTGAAATTTATTCTTTTTTACTTTCACTTGACATAAAGTATCATAAAATCAGAGTAGCTGAACGTAGAAATTCTAACCTACACTGAAATGTATTTGTCTCGGAACAAAATAATGTCACTTGTCAAATCAATAACTGTCACATTTGAAAATAAACAAATGAAGTATGTCTCTATTAACAACTAATTTGTCTTTTCGTTCATTTAGGTATTTTTTTAAAAAGAACATCGTAAATACTGCCTTTCTGATGTGTATTAATTACCTATAATTATTTTTTTTTTCAAATGTATCTTATAACTTATAGACATATATGTAAGCATCCTCGAGTAAGATGTGAGTACTCATAATTTTGAATTTACAATCCTTATATGACATTTCCATTTGTAGTTTCCCTGATGATGGAATAAACGATACCGAAAGCTTAGAAAAACTTGAAAGAGTTTCCTTTTACATCGCTGCAGACCCTACGAATAGTTATACTCTACTATACTATAACTAGTCAGCGACTATCCTTTTTTAAATTTATATATGTATATCTATATTATTATATGCACACAAGTAGTACCTACTGCTTTCGTGCTATAATTATATTCACCTATAATCACATACAAGCTGTCAAGAGCAGTTTCTGTGATTTTCCTAGTTCATTCCAGATAGTTATTGAAATTTTGTACTTTTTGGAATGTTCTTTTCTTGAATAAACGCTATTATTATTATAGTACAAGTGCAAGTTGGTGAGTTGGACTGAAAAATTCTATCACACTTCATTAATCATTATGATAGCATAGTTGCTATGTCGTTCGTTTTGCCTGTTTGATGATAAAAAAATCCATTCAGCTATTGTCAAAACATCAATATTTACCATCATTTGTATTCAATGAATAAATCATTATCCAAGAATTAGAGTGCTTTCAAGTGGTCGAGCAATTATGAAGCAACAACTATATCTATTTACAAATGCACACTGAAAGAAAATTCTCAGTTATAATTATGATATGTTTGTTTTCGCCAAATTTGTTAAGAATTGCCAAATAAGATTCACATTCAATTTAGCTCATTTATTGAAATTGTCAGTAAATAATTCATGATCATGTTCACTATAATCAAAGGATTTGGTATTGCAATATTCAGTTATTTTTAACAACACGTTTTAACAATTAATTATAATGTTATTTATTTCATAGTTAAAAATATGTGTATTAAGAAAGTTAATAAATTTTTTTGGGGATTATTGATAAATGAAGAGTTGATAAATCTGTTGTAAATTTCATTTATTGAGATAGTGGGGATAGTGCTATTTCTCTAATTCGAGCATTTTCAAACATCCGACGATACATTTAAAAGTTTTTAAAAAATGTGTCTCTTTGCGTTGCTTAATGAGAAATGTGGGAAGAGGTGCGGGGTATCAGTTTTTTTTTTCAATTATCAAACTATTATTCTACATCAGCTGCAGTAGAACAAGAAAAAATATTGTTTCCGGTTCAAAAGTAAATAGTCTACTCTGAGCAAGGGGTGATTTCAACGCCCCCTTGCAGTAAAACTGTCAATTTTTTTGGGGTTGGCGCAATAGTATCATTAGTTGAGAATAACATGGATTACTGATTTTATTGGAAATATGAACAGGATGTCCATAAAGTCATTTGTGGAATCATCTGCGACTAAAAGTTGGAATTTAGTCGCTATTTTCCATCGTATAATATAAGCTTTCTTACTATTATTAATTAAATTGGGATAATTCAACAGGACCCAAATTCCATACGGATTTTGCGGGCTTCTTTGCTCCTCGAAAACGGATAAATTTCAAAGAAGTCTCGGAAACCTAGTTATCAAGTGGTTTGAGGGGTTATGCACAAATGATCTGTACAACTCTCCTACAATTTTGTGTGTGAAAGCAAAGCACTGGATTGAAGAGAGTAAAGGGAAACTGGATCCTAGTTCCAAAAGCAAACCATCAGATTGAACTGAACCGACTAGTATTAGGTGCATCCCACAAGGACACAACCAACAACTCCCCCACTAATCTATCATAATCCTTAGGAGAGTTTTATTGTAGGCAGAAATGTTCTACGCGTAGAAGTAGAATTTGACTTAGCTGTTTTTTTGATACCAAATATATCTACTTCCTCTACTTTTGCTACGATCGAATTTGATGGTAGCAAAAGTAGATAATTGGTTGAAACATTAAACTCCCTAAATCATAGCAGAAATTGACACTATTGACACTGCATTAAACTATGGACCATATTTGTTAATTTCAGTTTGGTTGTATTTTGAAGTTCAAAAAACTTAATTTACTCACATTAAAATGATTTTGATAGTAAGGAGCTTCTAGTTGAAATAAATATGAGTGTTATGGACGTAATTGATGTCATAGATGGAATTAACGAATAGGTTGTACAACGAGTTTTGTAGAATATAGAAGGTGGGTTCAAATTGATTTTCAATTCCTTCAGAACCTTTGTAGAAGCTCCCTTTCAAAATCATATTCTATACAAATAGATACCATAAAAGAAGATGAGAGGTGGGTTCACATTGATTTGAAATTCATTTAGTATATCTGATGAATCTTCCTTTTAGAAATCGACGAAAGTTCAAAAAGGTCAGTGACTAATCGATTTATGTATGATGAATAGAGAAAAGTTGACCAGAGATATAGCAAAAAAATATTTTTCAGTTCCTACTTGTTTCGAATCTTCGAATGTGCAATTTTTTTTTGATAATCGCGGTAAATGAGCTGGTTCGTTCCCTCAAATCTGCTTCGAAAGTGGAAGGTGTTGGGTTTTGGAATCACTTCTTCTAAATAATTTTAACATTCTGAAAAAGTATTCTGCGTCAAAATTAATTAAGGAATTCACATATATGATAACTTTATTATTCCACTTGAAATATTCTCGCCTAAATAATCTTCCAATAAGATATAATACCGCTCGCGCCTTCTTCTAATGTCTGTTTGGGCTGTGGAAGTTTCAAACAAATTATTCACAATGACTGTATCATTTATAATAATGAAACATATGAGTTTCAAACTTTTTACAGAGATTTAGGGAATTTGAGAATCATTTGACTTCTACTGGAAACCCTATGAAATTACGTTTTTATGATACTCTACTTTTTCTACTAGTAGATATAAACTCTGGTGGTCAATAAAACGCGGCTTTTGAGTCGTACAATTCCATTATCAAACATTTCAGAAATGCTGAGAACAACTATAGAACGTCACCAAAACTCCGAATCAGATTGAGAGTCGATTCAAACAGTTAACTGCTCTTTCGGAAAATCAAAACATACAAGCATACAAGTCAATATTTCTGTTGTCAGTCACTTTTTCAAGTTTCTGTCATACTGAATGTCAACTTTTTCTAAACCTCCAAGATACAACAACGTGTACTGGATGTATTTTCAACTCCTTCCGCAACCGGATAGACGGAATTTGTACAGTTGTATTTACCACTTCTCTTTTGATTGAACAAAATCGATATAAAAATAACCCGAAGATATAAGCATTGATACGAAGTTCAACGTTAAACATCAAGTAATGAAATTATGACAGTCGACCCAATGTCACTGGGGTATTATTGCATGTTTCAAGGGTAATTATCCATTGAAAAAATTGCTGGTCATACATCAATGAACAATTACCAGCTTTGAGTGCGACTCGTATGTCCATTGAACTTGAAATCATCTTCATTTTTGTTAGTTTTGCAGAACAAGCGATATTCTAGAAAGTTTTTCGAAAAAAAAAAAAAACTCGCAATGCCAATAGGGCTGACAAAGTCACCTGGTGTAAATATCTATTGCGAGCGTCGCGATGATACTGTTGGGTCTGACAGGTACGACGTGTCTCATAGCAAAACAATGCTTGTACCATTTGTAAGAAGGCAAAAGTACCTACGAACTCAAAGCCACAACTGTGAATTTCCCAAAGAGGTTGAATATTACTGATCAAAAGCTGACATGGAACATCCAAATCAACTACACTTTTTCCAGGGCTATAGCGTCAAGCTCGACGTGCTGCGTAGCCTTTGGTTAGACATATGGTCTGAAACCAAAAATGGTCTACTGGTCAAACGATCATCAAACTCATGGTCACCAGTGATTTGGTGACTAAAGTTAGATGAAACTTCGTTAGAAGTCAAGTCGCAAAAAGTGTAGCAGCTAGCTTTTCTGGAAATCAGACGAGCGATATTCACGTGCCCTACTGCAGCATTAGAGGTAGATGACACTAAGTTAAAAAACGATTGCATCTCCACAGATTTATTGTTTAAAAGTTACTGTAAAAAATAGAGGTAGAGCTGAGAATGTTTCATTCACCATTGCAGCTATGAGTGATGAAGAAAGCAGCAATCAGTGTGTGCTGAAGGTGCTAGACAGTAAACTCAAAAGCTGCAAATCTGGTAGGACATCTGAAGATTTTTGAACATATTTCACCAGGAGCCATTTCTAAACTGACAGATAACGCGCCAGTTAGATAGGACTTCGAAATAATGTTTGAAGTGGTCATGAACAACCAACAAATTTGCTTAGGGAACATGCTTTACTGGAAAGGAGTTCATTAGTTTGGTATACTGATGAATCCAAGATGGATGAGATGGCTGGAGTGGGCGTTACAAGGGCAAGTTTCAGGTTCTCAAAACCACTTGGTAACACCCCAATCAACTATCAAGCAGAAGTATATACTAATGTGGCTACGAGTGCTTCGAAAAAATCTACATACTATCAGAAAGCCAAGCAGCACCTTAAATCTTTGCCTCATCGTCTTAGGTCTTTTAATCTTTGGCTTGAGTCTTTGATTTGAGACTTCAAATTGTTGAGTCTATTTCAAGTCTTGAGTCTTTCACTCGAGTCTTCAAGTATAATGGATCTCAGTTTTAGAGTTTGAATCTTCAAGTCTTATGCCTCAGTCGTTCATTCTTCGAATCATTGAAGAAACAATTATTATATTGCGACTACTAGGGACAGATGTGAGTTCCTATCCCTAATTGGATTCAATTACAATTACCTCAACACATTTAGTAAGTGGTTATTTCCCGCCCATTTTTAGATTTTATCTAGGAATTAATAAAAGGATGTTTATCACTTCATTTACAATTCCATGCGAATGACAACAACAATTGGTAAAATGGAAGGAAAGGAGAGATAAGGGATACAGATACAGATTTTTAAGAATGTAGGTATAGGGTAAGGTATCGGTACGTGGCTGGTATGAATTACTTTATTTTCATACTCTTATTCCGTTTCAAATACGTGGTATATAATATGAAGGAAGTAGTCCCTCATCACAGTGGAGTTTCAATGTAAGAAAACTAAGTAAAACTGAAAGAAATCTGTAACCGTAACAATCAAAGAGTTTACATCATAAAATTTCTTAAGAATTGAAGTTTAACTGATATCATTGTTTTAATTTAATTTGAACAATTTCATCATCTCATCATCATCATCATTTCATCTTGATGTAGGTTGCAGGCCTCTTTGCGCCATGATTTTTCAACTACTTTGATATTTGTTTGAATCCAATTTGCTACGTTTCAATGCTATGTACTTAAGTGTGCATTTTGGTTTCCAAGTTTACCCATTTTTGACAATTTCACTTTTTCAAACTGTAATTAGTGCCATCACATATTTCAGTTTCACCTTTGATTACAACTGAAGATGCATCGAAAACATGTTTTTGACCGAATTATTTCGGATTATTAAGGAAAATCGAGGTTTTTACGGCATAACTCTGGATCTTGACCTCGTTGGCAGAAGGTATGCATATTCAGGGCCATATTTACTGAAATGTAAAACCATCAAACCTGACTGGTTTTCAAACGCCCCCCCTTCTTTGACCTTGACCTGGAGAAATCCGGAAACTACATCGAGGCGACTTGGGGCAACACCAAAAATGATACTGCAAGCCCAGCAGACAGTCTCTTTACCTGTCAGAAAATCTCTAACTAGTCGCTTCTGCAAGTAGGTACTTCGCTGAATCTGTAGAAAATTTGTTCTGTGAATATCCAGGGCTCTTCTGAGAGAGGCTCAAGTTCCAGGAACAAGCTTATTCAACTAAAGAAAATTTGCTCTAGGAAATTTTCAAATGAATCCTTTTATAGAATTATGGTTGTAGTGGTTCAGGTTTTTTGAGCATTGGACACTGCTCTCTGAGGTATTACCTCGAAAAAATGTACAAGATAAAGGGTGATAGTGGCTGCCACTGCAAGAACTTCGCTGAAACTGCAGAAAGTTTGCTCTTCGAATGTCTTGCGCTTTTCGCTTTTCGAAGAGGCCCAAGTACCTGGAATGTCAGGAAATTAGCTCCCAGGAAATTCATGGACTTCATACGGAGGTTCTTTAATACATTAAGGGTTATGCACAAAACATATATAACCCTCCTACAATCTAGGGTGTGGAAGCAAAGTACCGGTTTGAAGGAAAATTGATTGATGTATTTGAGGAAAAGGGAACTGGACTCTAGTTCAAAAAGCAAACCCGCAAATTGAAATGAACTGAATAGTACCAGAGTACCAGGTACATTCCACAAGGAAAGAATGGAAGGCAACTTGGAAATAACCACCCTCTCCCATACTAATCTATCATAATCTTTTAGTTTTTAGATGAAACAATCCAGGAATGCATAAGATTCAGGGTCAGACGTCACCAAAACTCCTAATCAAATTGAAAGTAGATTCAAACAGTCAATTGCACTTTCTGAAAATTGAAACATTCAAGAATACAATTCAATATTCCTGTTTTCAGTCACATTTTCAAGTTTCTGTCAAACTGGAAGACAATTTTTCTTAAACCTCTATGCTACAACAACATTTATTGGATTCATTTTCAACCTCTGCCGCAACCGGATAGTCTGAATTTGTACAATTGTATTTACCACTTCTCTATTGATTGAACAAAATCGATATAAAAATAACCCGAAGATATAATCATTGATACGAAGTTCAACGTTGAACATCAAGTAATGAAATTATGACAGTCGACCCAATGTCACTGGGGTGATATTGCATGTTTCAAGGGTAATTATCCATTGAAAAAACTTCTGGTAATACATCAAAAAACAATTAACACCATTGAACGAGTGAAAAAACTTCAACTCACCCCAATTAGAATGCGACTCGTATGTCCATTGAACTTGACATTGAAACCAACTTTGTTTTTTGTTCTGCAGAACAAGCGAGATTCTAGAAAGTCATTCCAAAAAAAAACTTGCTGACCTTACTCAAGCGCACATTCAAACAGGCGAATAACAATGCCAACAAGAGTTATTTCGGGGTTGGCAAAGTCACGTGGTGTATCTCTTGCAAGCGTCGCGACGATACTGTTGGGTCTTACAGGTACGACGCGTGCCGGCGTCGACGCCGCGATGCATTCCGACGCTACTCAGCTGAAAATTGATGTAGAGTTGTTGTATTATTGTATTTTTGTACGGACGGTGCGTATGCTTGTTTGTTATCGACGATGTCGTGGAGGAGGTAAACTGATTTCGGTGATACTGGAAATGTTGGGGGGTGGTAGTGATGTCGTGACATTAGCGTCGCTTTTAGAATTTCTCTGGAAGTTCGTCATTCAGCAGAATTTTGCCGTTGAGCAGAAATGTTATCCGATTCAGATCTTGTCTTTCGAGTTCCTTGTTCCTTGATAATGTGTTACAAAATTCCTTCAGATCTACTGGTTTCAATGGTGCTGATGAGAAGGAATTATCATAAAACAAACTAAATGAAACAGATGGTGATAAAAAAAATGGAAAGTAGTTGATGAAGCGACTGGGCATAAAGCAAAGAATGAAAAAATTATAAACGAAATATACGTTGAAAATGACATCATTATAAAAACTGAACAAGAAATTTCAGATATCTTTATTGATCACTTCACAAATATTGGTCCCAAATTAGCAACGGAAATAAATGTTCCGGAAAATTACATATCATTAGTACCTCTTCAGAACGCAGAAAGCATTTTTTTGAAACCTATCACAGTAACTGAAATCATAAATTTCACAAATTAATTGAAAGTTGACTCATCTCCTGGACGAGATCAGATAACAGAATACTAAAGTCTATCATCAATCAAATTCTAACACTTCTTATTCAATTTAAGTATTCAACATGGTATTTTTCCTGAAATTTTTAAATAATTATTCCAATTTATAAAAGTTTTGATAAGAGGAATTGTAATGGCTATATGCCAATATCTTTAATCAACTCAGTTGGCAAGTTACTTAAAACACGTACTACTGAATTTTTGGAAAGGGACAAAACTCTTATATATTCGCAATGTGGATTTCGAGAAAGTATGGGTACCGATAATGCCATTTTTCAGGTGACTCATCATATTAGTGAAAATTTAGATGGCAATAAAAATACTATTGGTATATTTTTAGATCTTGAAAAAGCATTTGACACTGTTTCACATACCAAAGTTTTAGGAAAACCATCCAATTATTATATTATATATATATATATATATATATATATATATATATATATATATATATAAATAAGGATGGATATAGCGAGGGGCAATATATGAAAATATAAGTAGAAAAGTTATTGGGTATAACCCTCAAAATGTTCTGCAACCGTAGACACGTGTTTCGAGCTTAACCTCTCGTCAGTACGGTAAAATCAAGTGCGAAGATGTACAACACTTAGATGTAAAAATTAAAACAAAGGAAGTCAACAACAGGAAGCCAACCACACATTTGTGGCTTCGGTTAGAAGACCTTGTGCTTACAAGGCAACAACTAACGTCGCCACGGAGGCAGCTATAACTACCAGCGTGACAATCCTACCCAGGAAAATACAAATAAGGATGGATATAGCGAGGGGCAATATATGAAAATATAAGTAGAAAAGTTATTGGGTATAACCCTCAAAATGTTCTGCAACCGTAAACACGTGTTTCGAGCTTAAGCTCTCGTCAGTACGGTAAAATCAAGTGCGAAGATGTACGACACTTGGATGTAAAAATTGAAACAAAGGAAGTCAACAACAGGAAGCCAACCACACATTTGTGGCTTCGGTTAGAAGACCTTGTGCTTACAAGGCAACAACTAACGTCGCCACGGAGGCAGCTATAGCTACCAGCGTGACAATCCTACCCAGGAAAATACAAATAAGGATGGATATAGCGAGGGGCAATATATGAAAATATAAGTAGAAAAGTTATTGGGTATAACCCTCAAAATGTTCTGCAACCGTAGACACGTGTTTCGAGCTTAAGCTCCCGTCAGTACGGTAAAATCAAGTGCGAAGATGTACAACACTTGGATGTAAAAATTAAAACAAAGGAAGTCAACAACAGGAAGCCAACCACACATTTGTGGCTTCGGTTAAAAGACCTTGTGCTTACAAGGCAACAACTAACGTCGCCACGGAGGCAGCTATAGCTACCAGCGTGACAATCCTACCCAGGAAAATACAAATAAGGATGGATATAGCGAGGGGCAATATATGAAAATATAAGTAGAAAAGTTATTGGGTATAACCCTCAAAATGTTCTGCAACCGTAGACACGTGTTTCGAGCTTAAGCTCTCGTCAGTACGGTAAAATCAAGTGCGAAGATGTACAACACTTGGATGTAAAAATTGAAACAAAGGAAGTCAACAACAGGAATCCAACCACACATTTGTGGCTTCGGTTAGAAGACCTTGTGCTTACAAGGCAACAACTAACGTCGCCACGGAGGCAGCTATAGCCCCTCGCTATATCCATCCTTATTTGTATTTTCCTGGGTAGGATTGTCACGCTGGTAGCTATAGCTGCCTCCGTGGCGACGTTAGTTGTTGCCTTGTAAGCACAAGGTCTTCTAACCGAAGCCACAAATGTGTGGTTGGCTTCCTGTTGTTGACTTCCTTTGTTTCAATTTTTACATCCAAGTGTTGTACATCTTCGCACTTGATTTTACCGTACTGACGAGAGCTTAAGCTCGAAACACGTGTCTACGGTTGCAGAACATTTTGAGGGTTATACCCAATAACTTTTCTACTTATATTATTTTCATATATTGCCCCTCGCTATATCCATCCTTGTTTGTATTTTCCTGGGTAGGATTGTCACGCTGGTAGCTATAGCTGCCTCCGTGGCGACGTTAGTTGTTGCCTTGTAAGCACAAGGTCTTCTAACCGAAGCCACAAATGTGTGGTTGGCTTCCTGTTGTTGACTTCCTTTGTTTCAATTTTTACATCCAAGTGTTGTACATCTTCGCACTTGATTTTACCGTACTGACGAGAGCTTAAGCTCGAAACACGTGTCTACGGTTGCAGAACATTTTGAGGGTTATACCCAATAACTTTTCTACTTATATTTTCATATATTGCCCCTCGCTATATCCATCCTTATTTGTATTTTCCTGGGTAGGATTGTCACGCTGGTAGCTATAGCTGCCTCCGTGGCGACGTTTGTTGTTGCCTTGTAAGCACAAGGTCTTCTAACCGAAGCCACAAATGTGTGGTTGGCTTCCTGTTGTTGACTTCCTTTGTTTCAATTTGTACATCCAAGTGTCGTACATCTTCGCACTTGATTTTACCGTACTGACGAGAGCTTAAGCTCGAAACACGTGTCTACGGTTGCAGAACATTTTGAGGGTTATACCCAATAACTTTTCTATATATATATATATATATATATATATATATATATATATATATAGCTAAAAATTTTAAATGGAACACATATTAAAACTTGCAAAAAAATTGAGAATGACGCTTTGCAAATTTCGATTACTTAAGAACATAATTGGTCAAAAACTTTTAGTAATGTTTTATTATTCTTTATTTGAATCTATTATGTCTTATGGAATTAATGCTTGGGGTGGAACTTATTTTAATACTTGAAAATCAATAATTAGTCTTCAGAAATATGTACTAAAGATTATGTTTAACAAACCATTTAAATTCTCCTCAAAATTGTTATTTCGCAAATACAAAATTATTACTGTCAGAGCTTTGTTTTATAAAAAATCTTGTATTCATCTCAAAAATTATAATTCGTGTTTACAAACAATTAACCATCACCATAATACGAGATCAAAATCTAACAAGAATCTAAAATCACAAAAAATTTCTCACACTTTATTGCAGAGTCATGCTACCAATATAGGGTGCAGAGTATTTAATTTGTTCCCGATGAAATTGGAAGAATTATGTAAAAAATCTTTTGCAAAATGTATAGAAATATGGACAATTGAGAACATTGAAAATATTGAAAACTCAAGTAGCATTTGAGTGAAATTTCAGACTGATGATTCGGTTATTTTTATATAATTTCATTACCTGTATATATTTTTTTCTATGTAATTTTTCATATTCTGTTAGTATTTAGATTAAAAATGTACATTGAAAAAACTAATGATTACTCACAGGTCTCACAACCAATGTAATCATATATTACCTTATGAATTCAATATTAACTTTCATTATTTATTATACAGTGTATTACAAATTCAATAAAATAAAGAAAAAATAAAGATATTGAAATTAACAAATTTTTCAATAAAGCATGTCCATCAATTGAACCTGTTGAACACCTCTTCTTGTCCTATGCAATAAAATAAAGAAAAAATAAAGATATTGAAATTAACAAATTTTTCAATAATTCATGTCCATCAATTGAACCTGCTGAACACCTCTTCTTGTCCTATGCTACTACTAAGATTGTAGTTTCAGATTTCAAATTCCAAGAAATAAATTACTCATTTGTTTACCAGACCATAGATACTCCAATTCTGCTAATAGTTATTTATGCAACAAGTGCAAAAAGTGAATGTTTATTGCACTCGACGTGAAATTGTCCGACGAGGCCGTTAGGCAGAGTTGGACAACACGTCGAGTGCAATAAACAATTTTTGCACGAGTTGCATACAACATTTTTTTCTACGTTCATGCAAAAAGCAAAAAATGATTTATTGAGGTGCGGCACTAGGTGTAGGAAAATGAAAAGCGCAATTCGAATACTTTATTATTAATATCGATTTGCATTGAAACAGGAACTAATACGTTACGAACAATTTAACTCAAACTTTGTTTTTACCCTCAATGTTGAAAGTGAATGAACAATTGGTGCAATTTTCAATATTTCGTAGTGAAGTACCTATTGCCAATCTCACAGTATAGCTGCTAAATATGTAGTAGGTTTAAACGTTTATGTTTGTCATGATGACAGCACGTTGAAGTAGAATGACAGATGAGTACAATAAAGAACTTCTTTTTCCACTATAAGTTCAATAAAGTTTTGCTTTTTGCATGAACGTAGAAAAAGAAAATTAATTCGATTTAAGATTTTTGAAACTATGTTGTCCACATATAATGCCTTACATAACCCACATTGTCAACTTCTGTTTGAATCACAATACATTGCCTGAGCTATTGAAAAGGGCTGTTATAAAAGTACTTCCGAAAAAACCACATCCGCTTGAGTTGAAATATTTGAGACCGACAAGCATATTGCCAACCTTGTTTAAGGTACATGCAGGAGATAGAGAAGGTCACTTAAAAAATCATATAGACGAGTTTTTACTGTTGCCTGTAACACAATCTAGACTTCCTAAAAATTATAGCTGCACATAACGGCTCTTTTCCTTATTATTGATGATGTTATTAGGGCATTTGATCAAGGTTAATGCACGGTATTGGTCTTACTAGATTTTAGCAGAGCTTTTGAAACCATGAATTACAATTTAATGATAACTATAATATGACATTACAATGGACTTTCTTAAAATGCCATGGATCTGCTAGCATCTTACCTTCATAGTCGCAAACAGATAGTTCAAATCGACGATGCATACTCCCAATATGAGGAATTGAAGTGCGGAATCCCTCAGGCTCTATTTTAGGGCCACTGTTATTCGCAATATTCACTTTCAACCTTGTCAAGAGTTTACAATTTTGTAATGCACACTTATATGCGAATGACACTCAACTTAATTATAGTTTTCATCCTGATACAGTATTTGAATTTTGTCATCACGTAAATGAAGATCTTGAGCCCCTTATTATCAAGGCTGCTGAAGATCATTGCCTGAATATTAATTGTAGCAAGTCTAATTTTGTACTTTTTGTTAGCAATACCCAATATGTGAAAATTACAATAAAAAATGGACTTCTTGAAAATGTGAATAAAGCTAAGAGCTTAGGTGTATTATTCTGATCATAATTTGAAATTTGAACGTAACATACGTCAGCCCATAAAACGTGCTTATGCTACATTGAACATTATGTATAATAACAGACAATTCTGCCATAGACATATAAAATCAGTATTATGTAAATCACTAATCTTATCAAATCCGAAAGTGACACACAAGGTATTTTGAAAATTCTGCATTTTGAAGGGATATTCGATCAGATAATTTCACTCGCCGTATGAAACCCTCCTTTCCTGCAATATTAGGACCTATGAGGAATAGACCGGGGGATGGTGACAGATTTTGAGATAAAGTCACGGAATGTTATTCCATACCTGTTCAAAATTTTTGCAGAGTTAACAGTACTTAGGCATACGCATTCAGTATGCCATCTTTTTTTCAAGCAGTTTGAGAACAGTAACTTGTATACTCATCAGTGGCAGCCTGTTTAAAAACACGGAAAATTTCCTTATTCTCATACAAATTCACGTGACCATACCAACCCTTCGGACCCGCCCTAACGGTATGCCAATGGTTTTCTGAGTATTTCATTTTCATTATTTCATTACAAAACACATAGCAGCCTGATTAAAATCGTAGCGAAACACATATTTTTCGAACAAATGATTAATAATTTTTTTTTTAGGAAGAACCCGGGACGACTCTTTAATTCATGCCTTATTATCATGAGGAAATACAGACAATACTGTCCTCCAAAAGGCATACTGACTAAAATCGTGTCTCAAAATCTGTCACCATCCCCCGGTCTAGAACGTATGTCTCGATAATACGCAGTAACTTCCATGTGAGCCGGTAATACCACTCTGTCATGACGACCACGTATCCAAACAACAACGGAGAATATATAATATCATCTTGCTACTAATATGAATGTCAGTCTGACAGACTTCACGTTTATGAGGTATTATCTGTAACTATTGAAGAATTCACGATGATGTAACTTTTTTTACTTTGTTGGTTTGTGAAACTATCTCGATAAATACTACTCGTGCTCACAATACTATCTCTAATTTTGTCAGAAATCTTAAACTCGATCAAGTTGCTTTGAGGTAACACCACTCGTCCTAACAAACTCGTTGTGTTACCAAGCAATTTGATCCTGTTGATTTCTGAGAATTACTATCGATTGTATTGCGAGCACTCGTGGTATTACCCCTGAAAATTGATTTGAATTTAAAACAATATGGCATTTGATTGGTTTTTATATGAGGAAAATTGTCAGTATTAATATCCCGAAAAAATGGTGAATTTTCAAAAAAATACTTTCACCGTGCTGTCACGAGAACTTGCTCGAGTGGTGTTTTGTACAGCAACACAGTTTGAGCGACTGGCAAGGTGAAAGTATTTTGAAAATTCTACATTTTGAAGGGATATTCGATCAGACAATTTCAAGAGTACATTATATTATTATGGACGTTTCTATATTTACAGTGATTATTGTAGCTATGAAAACGTATAAATAAGGAACAGGCGAAACACCGCTTTGAAAATACCACGGGCTGGAGACAGTGTTTTCGAAAAGTCATCTTCTCATTGGTTTGAATTCAAAAAATTATGACATTTGATTGGTTTATACAATATGAGGGAAATTGTCAACATAAGTTGATCTTTCAAATAAATTCTTTCCATATTCACTTTTGATTCAATTTGACAGTGACATGATGTTGAATTGAGAAGAGCCCAGGAAAAACCACAAAACCACAAAACAATGCACTTTCGCCTTGGATCAGAAAGCTTCACTGAGAAATTTTGAGAACATCTGACCAATCAACACCTCCAACAAAACCTATAATCTAGAATAACTACACATAGCTCAGAGGTGTCAAGAGCATTCAAATGTAAACCTCGTTTGAAAGTGACCACTACGTTAATAAATTAAGTGAGAACTGAACATAAATTCTCCGCTGACTCATTTGTAAGTGCAATTGTGCCAAGACATACATTGTTGACCTGAAGAGACATTTCGCCACACGAAATGAAAATGGGACAAGGTGAGGCCTGGCGCTACGCTGAAAACGATTCACTGAATATTTCAATGCATTTGGAGAGTAACTGAGTGGTTAGTTGAATGCGTTTTACGCAGCTTATGCATTATCATTAGTATGAACTCAGAGAGTCTCTGGGGTATACACAATTGGGTAGGAAACCTCATATTATGGGTTCGAGTGACCTTTACTGAGGTTTCGACAGAGGTGAATGGGGAGGAACTCGAAGTTGCCTCCAATAAACAACTGAATTAATTTTGACCTCCAAAGAGAATATTTAAAGGCCGATGACAGTTGAACAGTTGAACAGGGGAACTGATAATACCGTAGGAAATGATGCATTTTCTTTGCAGGTGAACAAAAAACGTACATCACTATAAAAGATGACGTAAGAGAAGAGACACCTGAAGCTCCTTAATCAAACTTTCTTTGGTTAAATATAACTACTATTATTGTTTTCTCAACAAGTGGAATATATAAGTAATCAACGCACGCATGTGAGAATTGCACGACGATGCCGTAGATCGAATCGTGTAATCATATTATGATTAATAGTAAAAATAATAATATTAATAATAATAATAGTAAACGCTTTTATTGACAAGACACTGCATATTTTTTAAATGATTTTGTAGTTTTTGTACCTAATTGTATCTCATCAAATGGCAGAGTTCAAACTACTTGTTGACAAAAGTGCTCTCCGAGTCAAACATCACAGACCCGTACGTATGACTTGCGACCCAGGTAGCACATCATATCGGCTAAATCTTGGTTCCATATTGGGCCAATATAGATATATTGTAAATTAAAAATCAATATTGATCCAATATGGGTGAATATTCAAAAACCAATATTATATTAATAATATTGGTGGAATATTGGTTGAGCCTGTTCAGAATATAAATTGTCACATGTAATATTTGGTCAATATTGGTTGAATAATTTTTACCAATATCGATAATACAATATTGGTTATATATTGTTTTCTACATCTAGAATAAATATTGCAATCCAAATATTCCAGTCATATCGATTATAGGGAAAAAAACTATATTGTATTTATTCGACAAATTGTAAGTCAATATTGATTGAATGATATTTACCAATATCGATAAAACAATATTGTCTTCACGTCGTTTTCAACAACTAGAATAAATATTGCAATCCCAATATTCCCCTCATATCGTTTCTAGGAATAAAAACTATATTGTATCTCTAGGTGTGATTACACATTGGTTGAATATCATTTCGCCAATATACAACAAATCTTAATAATCAATATTGGTTCAATATTGGTTCAATAATATTTATCGATATCGTTAAAACAATATTGTGTTCATATTGTTTTATACATCTAGATTGAGACGAAATTTGAATATTGGCCGAATATTCAATTTATCATATTAAAATTATATCATGATCCTGGATAAAAATCCGCTAGGTGGCTATACATATAGAACGTCTTCTAAAATCTACGAAAGTATATTAAATACTTCCCATAACTTGTTTTCAAGACAGCTCACTCAGTGATTATGGCGATCAAAAGGCAGACTCTGGTGTCATCTTCATCAACTAAAAGACATCTAATGATTTAACAAGGTATATTGACATTCACCAATATATCCGAATGATATTGTACCAATATCGATAAATATTTTGAGGCCATTATTGCTTCAAGAATATTTCACCAAAACTATTTTTGAAATATTCAAACAATATTCGACCAATATCGTAAAATGATCACAATTTACTTCTCGACAATATAACTTTTGAATATTGTGCCAATATTGTATCAGCGATATTGTACCAATGTCGCCGAATATTTTGAAGCCAATATTAGTTCGAGAATATTTCGCCAATATTATTCAAGTAATATTGGACCAATATCGCCGAATGTTCACATTTTTTTTCTTGCCAATATTGCATTTCAAATATTTCGCCAATATGTTCACAATATTGTACAAATATTTTACCAATATAGGTGTGCTACTTGGGGTAAGAAAGTGTCCGAGTGAAAAGTAAATGATAATAAAATAATCATTCACGAAAAAAACTTTTTAATGAATATAGAAAAATATCACTCAATTGTAAATTGTATCAACAAAGTTTAGATGAGATAGAACCACTGCTTCGCAGATAATTGTTTTAATCTTTTCTTTTAAGTAGTTGATCTATTGCTTTATATTATCTTTAGATTACAACAAGCTCTACGCAGTATCATGGTCACGTATGAAGAGTATCTCAATCCATTGTCAAAGAGGACACCAAGGTTTTTGTGCTATCTATCAGTACAATTGTGTCTTGATTTAGAATAGAGGTTGGTAGTTAGAAGTTACAGAGAAATATTACTGATATCAATATCAATTTCGGTATCAAACAGTATCTATTATGAATAATGAAAATATTGATCAAGTAGGTACGATAGTTCATGCATACTGAATGAGTATAAATAGATTTTTGATGAAGGGTCGTGTAAGTGATTTTGCAGAAATATTCAAACTGTCCGGCATTGTTAAAAATAGGTTTTTTCATTTCACATTCGAATTTGATTCAATCATAAGTCAACTTGAATAGTTTTGAATAGTGTTGGACCAAATTAAATTTTTCTTCTAATCATATAGCCACAGCAGAAAGGGAATTTAATGAAGATTTTGTCAATATCATTAATTGGTCGAAAAATCATTCGCTCAAAATCAATCCAGCAAAAACTTCTATGTTGATATTCGGTCCGAAAAATGCGAGAGCAGAAGTATCAAGACAAATAGTTATACATAATGATGGAAACAAAATTATACCGGTGGAGAAAGCGCGAAATCTTGGAATGATATTTGACACTAAACTCAAATTCAATTATCATATCAATAATTGCATCCGCGTGGCCTATGCCAATATCAAAACGATATTTCAAAATAGGCAATATCTTAACAGGAATGTTAAAAAGATGCTGGGTGAGGCCCTAGTTTTGAGCAAGTTCAACTTTGGCGATGTTGTATATGGGCCATGCTTGAATGCATGATATAAGGGTAATTCAAGTGGTACAAAATTTCTGTTTAAGGCTTATCTGTGGAGTAAGAAGACGTCAGCATATCTCACATAAACTCAAGGATATGAACTGGCTGAACATGGCGAACAGACGACTTCTACACGCAGCATGTCTTTATCATAAAATAATTAAAACCAAGGAACCTCAGTATTTCACACATAAAATAAAGTATCGCACTGACGTACACAACTTGAATGTGAGATTCAAACATCTTCTCACACCCCCATAGCACCGAACGGAACAATTCAAAAGCTCATTTTCATATCAAATATGCAAAGTATACAATGAACTGCCCGCTGGATTGAAAACCAAGTCTCAAATATCATTTAAAAATGCTCTTAAGAACCAACTTTTAAATAAACAAAATTTACTGCCTCCAATCAATTGAATGTTTTTTTTTCGTTCCTCTCTCTCTCTGATATACATATATTATGTTTAGAATATATTTTTTCTTTTGTTTTTTATAAGTATGTTGCTGTAGTTGTGCTTAAGGTGAAAAACAGAGGTAGTGCTACTGGTCTACACCTAGTAGTGCTACCATCTGATCTTCGGCTTTTTCTTTTTTATTAAGAAATAAAGACCTTTATTATTATTATTATTATTATTATTGTGTGAGAGATTTTTTGAAATGATTGACTCTTAAGTTGACATTGGTTGCTTCTCTAGTTTTGGGAGGCTTTATTGGAAAATGTCCACGATTTTGATGCATTTGCAGAACACATTTATATAAATTTGTTCCACTTGGAACAAACCAGCATCTTGGTAAAGACATTTTGGGGAGAAGGATTTCACCTCATGAAACAATATTTTTAGTGAAGTGTCCTGATTTGTTTGTAGGTTTTGCACTGTGATTGCGAAAGCACCTCCCCAAATTATTTTGCAGTATCATAAAGTGGATTCAACCAACGGATTGTATAACAAAATTAATTTTTTTGTTGGAAGAATATCTCGCATTATGTAGAATTTGTGAATCAGAGCTGTATGTCGTATTATCACATAGATAATGTTGTCAGATCACCTGACATGCTGATTTATCATGACACGAAGATATTTTAGACCTACAACTTTGTGCAATTTGGGACATCTACACTAAAAGAAATTTCACATTTAGGAGAGTGTATTTTAAGATTCATATTGGGTTGGTCGCTTTTCGTAGGTGAGAAGGTGATATATTCTATTTTCGCAACGTTTTGGCTTGATTCAATTTGATTTTAATATTTTTCATTCCCATTTCAGATATTCTATCCCAACTTCTTCTAGTAAAGATAATTGCTGTATTGTCAGTATATCAGTTCATTCGACCTTAGAATTTAGTGATTTCTGCAATACTTTTTTTATATATAAGGAACAGTATGGGTCCCAATACTGTACCTTGTAGCACTCCTATCTGAACTATTCATTCGGTGCGCCATACATCCCTTTTTTTTAATCTGTGACCTGTTCTTCAAATAGTTCTCAAAAAGACCTAACGAAAAACTCGAATGACTTATTCACTAATTTTAACTAATAATTTGTTATGAGAAATAGTGTAAATTGCTCTGTCCAAATTGAGCAAGATCGCTAGGAACTCATCTGATTTGTCCAAGTCTTTTAATGTTTTCTCAACAATGCTTGTGATCGCATCACCCGTGGTATAATTTTGTGAAAATCCATGGTGATTGATGGTTATTTTGTGATGCTTGGCCAGAAACTGAAGTATTCGCATCTTAAGAGTAGGTTCGAATAATTTTGAAGAGTGATTGATAACTGAGATGTGTCGATAATTTGTCAATAAATTGCGTTTTCTATATTTGTAAACTGGGATAACAAGAGATTTCATTGCATAGTCATTTTCCTATTGAGAAAGCAGAAATTTATTATATGTTTAGGTGGACATAGAATGTGTTCTTGTATAACTTTTTACCTATCGATCTTATCAGGTCCCAGGGAACGATTATTTTTTAATGGTATAATCCTGCTATTACCATCGTCAGATTAGGTTTATCCACGAGCTTGTTCACTTCATTTATCAAATCAAAAATTGAATTCGAAAAATATTTATCAGATTTGGTTCGCATAAGAAATATAAAAGCGCGTGTTACCACATATAAATAAATAAAACAGACCAATACTATCACAGTACCGCAGGGTTGGTGAAAGGAGAGAGTATAGACTGCGTGTGTTAGGTGTATTCCTCACTGTTTGGGATCTCCAAAGGTCTGGCAGACCGCTCACTACTGCCCTAGGGCAGCCCTACGATGTTTGTAGGTATATGCTAGTAGGCGGCTTCAGTCGTAGGCTGTTGGACATACCCGTCTTATCCATGTTATACGGGTGTTTTCTCTGTAGGACATCAACTCTTCCTTATCAAAGTTTTCAGTCGGTTCCCGGAAGAGCAGCAAAAAAACCGGATTACTTTATTTACCAAATTCACTTCATCCACTCCGAAAACCTCATTTCAGTGACCCATAATTCATCAGCCTGTGTACATTTTATCACAAGTTTCCATTGTAGAGAATGTACCGCCCCGTTCACACAAAGTGATGTTGATAGAGAGACCATTCCTCATTCTACTAGGACGAAACCTGTGTGGATATTGTAATTTTCAGGGCCAGTTGCACAAAGAAAAGTTAATCAATTGATTAACTAACGCCACGTTATATTTGACGCTACGTTAAATATCAGATGCGTTGCATAAAACCTGCTTCTGTTAGATTAACAACTCGTTAACTAATCACGGCAAAAATGTGACAACAACGCTATTATTGTCATTTAATGCATTATTTAGGTTAGGTTTGAAGCTGTCAATCGATTAATTTATATTCGTTGGGATAAAAAATAGTATTGAGAAATGGAGGCTTCTGCTTCTAAGAAGAAAAGAGGTGCGAATTACACGGAAGTGGATATTGGATATTTTAAAAAAGTAAGTTATAATAATTGTTTTCAGTTGAATTATTTTGATAAATATGTATAGGAAATAAAATTTCTTTTTACTTTCTGATCAGATATGGAGCCATTGTTGAATGTAAAAGGTCAGACAATATATCCATAAAGAAAAAAAGAGAAATATGGATCAAAATTGAAAATGAGTACAATAGCTCTTCTAGCGTACCAAGAGATTGGAAGCAACTTAGAATGTTATGGGACAATTTGAAAAGAAAAACAAAAAAAACAGTTGCAGATGAAAATGTAAGTATGTAAGATAATATATACTTATAATATGTACATATAATGCTTTCAGAGAAAACGATACTTGAATAAAATTTATAATGCTGGATTCACAGAAGATGAGCTATTGTATATTAAACATTAGTTTTTTATGTTCGGAACATACTGTTTGAATTTCTGGAAATACAATTTTTAAACAAAATCTTGTTATACTCATTATGGATTTGGTTCATGTAAATGTCTTGAGCACACATACCTACTACTATTTTTTTTAATTCATTCCATTCTTTTTTTCAGCATATACTGTTTCAACTTCAGATTCCCAGTAAGCACATGGACTTATATATACTTTTCTATCATATTTGTTCTTGATGATGGAATAAAGAATATACTGGAGTTTCATCCCAAAACCAAACCGCAAATTTTCACACCACGACATGAGTTTCAATCACAAAGTGATCGTCTTCATGAGGAAGTTTAATCTTCCTCTTGAAGATGATTATTTGGTGATTGAAACACGTTTCGAGGTGTGGAAAATTTGCGGTTTGGTTTTGGGATGAAACTCCAATATATTCATTACTACACCAAAGGATCCAAACAATGCAGTGCAAGTACTTGATGGACTAACTAGTGCTTAAAATACAAAAAAAAAATCTCAAATTTTCGGAAATTTTCCTTTGAATTTTAGTTTCTGTTTCAAATAAGTTCATAGACGAGTTAATATATGTACGAATTTTGATTTTTCTAGGAAAAAATCGAGGTACACAAAAACTCGGGAACCGACAAAGTTTTATTATCATTTATTATTCCATCCGAAACAAATATAAAAAACTGCTTGTCACGTTGGTATGTTCTGGATAAGTAACTGTAATAAGTAAAAACAAACTGAAATGTTATTGAAATCAGCCAAAGTATTTCTGAGATAAAGATTTGACATGCTATCAACAAATCAAAAAAACTAGTAATCATCTTCTGAACACTGTATTAATCAATGCTGTCCTAACTGCAGTGCTTTCATTTCTTTTCAAGTTCTTCATCTTCAATCAACACTTCCAATGGAAATTCTTCAGGAAGGGGCCCATTGTCATGCAGTTCAATTCCGATGTTATGAAGGACACTACAAGCTACAATTACTAGCAAAACATTAACCAATTTTAAGGCCATGCCCAAATGAAGGCAAGGAAAACGACGTTTTAGTATTCCAAAACATCTTTCAATTATGTTTCTAGTTGATATGTGAGATCTGTTGTAAGCAATTTCACTCTCGTTACGAGGATTGAGAAGCGGTGTCAATAAAAACTGTTTGCAAGCATACCCACTATCACCAAGTAGATATTTGTTATCAAATGTACCATTCTCGAATAAGGCAGGTAATGGGCTATCATTTAGTATGGTACTATCGTGAACCGATCCAGGCCAGCGTGCAATGATATGGCGGATTTTCATGTTTGCATCACAAATTGCTTGAACATTTATAGAAAAGTAACCTTTTCGATTTCTATATAATTCTGCATTTTCCCCTCCCGGAGATATAATTCTGATGTGAGTACAGTCTATTGCTCCAATTACTCTAGGAAAGCCACAAATTCCGTAGAAATTCACAGCAACCTGGTTGATTTCCTCAGCATCTGGCATGTTAATAATTGATTTTTCAATCTCGCGACTACCCTTGTTACCCGATGAACAATTCTACAAACCGTCGATTTATGTATATTAAAACTGTCTCCTAAAACTTGTTGGTATGCACCAGTCGCGTAATATCTCAGCGTTAATAGTAACTGATTCATTGGATTTATCGACATGTTCCTTTTGGTAACGGGCTTGATCTCATTTCCAACTATATGGATTAATTCCATCACCACACGTTTAGAAAACCGAAACCGTTGATAGAAATCGATATCATCATACATTTCGAATGGATTGTTTCTATTTCGAAAGGTTCTTGGTCTCCGAACGACTTGTTCTTCTTCTGATAGTGAAGATAATGATGTTGTAGACATTTTCTGAAATATATACATATTATATTTACCTCAATGGTGTTAAAATCTTTCATTTACCTCTCCTTATGTACACTCAATAATAGCAAGAACTGAAAATGTCGAAATTTTTTACAAAAACTCTTGAAATATTCAAAAGAGTTTGGCGGAATTCTCATCCGTCACTTTGATTGATACTTTAATCACTGGTGTGGCTCTGATTAGTTAACAAACGATTAAATTCGAGTTGACGTGACGTTAAAACTTGACTGGCTTTTATGCAACCGATATTTGAGATTTAACGGCCATCATCATGAGTTAACGTGACGTTAAGTTAACGCGTCGTCAAGTCAATGATCAGTATTTCTATGCAACCCAATTACGCATATAACGCCACGTTAAATATTTAACGCGACGTTAAATATTTAACTGGCTTTTATGCAACTGGCCCTCAGTCTGGTATCCTCTGATGCGATTCATTTGCTTCACCAGAATTCATGTTTGTCGTAGTTAGCGACATACGTTCAGAGTTCCCCGTGCAGTTTGTTTGAATTATGCATTTCCCTGGAAGCGGATGGCAAGATTTAACGAATGATAGGTAATGGGATTGCTTGTAGGGGTAATACATTTGATGGCAAGAAATATAAAGGGGTTGTTTGCAAACGAATCATCCTGGATATCAGTTGAGGTCATCTTGTTTAAATATAAAACATGGTAATGGAATATCTGCATGAGGAAAATTCAGGGTATGAATACGAAACTTCATTAAAATATCCTTACATTTTATTGAAGACCAATATTATATCAAACAATTCTTCATTATCAAATATCACGTGATATGCCCTATAATTCCATATTGAAAATATTTTTCCATCAGATTTCATTTTTTCATACTGATAATGCATTGGTATTGGTAGGTATGGATGGTGACTGATGCGCTGCGACCTAGTTGGATCTATTGTGCCCCATCTTCTTCTGCTATCTCAAGGCGTTCTCGTTTACAGCAGCCCCTCAAGCCTCAATTCCTTCAGGAATTTTAGGATTTTGAGGGGGTCCATTTGTGGTATTTCTTCCACAGTCAGCTGGTGTGATCCCAGTATATTTAATCTTTTGTGGTGTATAGCATAACACTCCATCAATATGTGGTGAGATGTTTCTGGATGTTCCCCACAGAATCTGCAGGTGTTGTCCTCCTCTAAGCCTAGCTTTCTTAGGTGTTCTTTGAGTCTGCAATGCCCCGTTAGAAATCCTGTGATTGTCTTTAGACTAATTTTGCTGAGGTTTATCAGTGTTTTCGATCTTGCTCGGTTGAAATTGCCGAGGAGATCTTTGGCCTACCTTAGCCCTGGAAGTATTTGCCAGTATGTTGCTCTCATTGCTTCTTCAGTTTTATTAAGATTTTCCAAGTCCGCAGAATGGTTCTGGCCCGATCAGTGGCGTTGATGCACCTTTTCGTGCCAGGGTGTCTGCTTGTTCATTGCCCTCTACTCCGACGTGCCCAGGCACCCAGAGGAGGATCACCTTGTTGTTCCTTCCTAGATCATTAAGTTTTTCTAGGCATTCCCAGGCCATCTTTTAGTTGATGTTATATGAGCTCAACGCTTTGATGGCTGCTTGACTATCGGAGAGGATTGCAATTTCCTTGTTCCGGTAGTTCCTGTCAAGGTTGAAATGAATGCATCTTGGTATGGCGTGAATTTCCGCTTGAAAAATGCTGGGAAAGTGTCTCATGGGTTCGGAGTACTTGGTACGAGGTCCAAATACTCCTGCTCCAGTTCCGTTGGGAGTTTTAGACCCGTCCGTGTACCATGTAATGGTATTCTATTGCCATGCATATAAAAGTAAAGTTAACTACCTTATGTTCTATAATGTAAAGTCATGTGATTTTCTCCATTATACCAGAATTAATGGAAATATCAAATGTCTGTTTAGGTGTCGTCACCATTATTGCCTATTAGGCAGGGTTGTACAATACAACACTTCAACTGAACTAAGTTCAGTTGTTGAGGAATTAGAAATTGTATTGGCTAATTCATAGCAACTGAAGCGAGTTTACTTGATCTGTTGGTGAACTTGTCTTGTACAACCCGCCCTTAGTGTCAATAACCTTCACATGAGGTTTGAGAAAATTTGCAGTCCAATTTCTCACGGTCGCATACGAAGGACATTGATCACCAAGGATATTAAGCATATCTTCGTAAATCTGCTTACCTCTTAACCCTTTTAAATACAGGTACTTGATGATGGCTCGATACTCCAATTCTTCGATTTTCACAATTTCGGTGGACATATTTTTTCTTTTAATTTACTGCGTAACTCTGGTTTACTTTTTTGACGTCAAACTTTACACTGACACTTCTAATAAGTTATTGTTCGTTGCTATGGTAACGCAATATTTTCTTTATGCAGGGAACTGGTCTAGGCTAACTAGATATCAATACATCCTCGTATCTTTTGAAGTTATAGTGGTTTAATGTTCATATAATTCTTACTTACTAATGTTAGGAATGAATTCAGTTATCAAACGCCCTGCATAGCGGGTCTCAGAAATAAAGGTTTACAGCCACATGCAATTTAAAAAAAGGAAAAATTTAGAATGAAAATTATCAGTTACATTCTGAGATTTTTTTTCCCATAAACAGGATGAGCTAATGATTCAGGCTCAACTGATTTATTTACCATGTATCTCATTGCGGGATAGGCATAAAATTACTCAATGGTAAAATCGATATAAAAATTATTTATTAATTGTAATGTATTCATATACATATATTGAAGGAAAGTAACACAACTCTCAAACCATTTGAATGTTGTAAAACAAACAATAATTCTACGAAATGTCTCCAATATCTCCCCAATCGAATTAAGGTCATATCTACCCACTTGAGATATGAAAGTTGCATAAGTACTCAAAATCATGTGACAGTTAGGTCTGAGTCTACGGAAGTTTCGATTCGTTTTCCTATGATAATATTAATGTAATACATAATATCTAATATTGTGGAACGAACAATGACAGAATGAATAAGTGACTATCATTTCATGATGAATGTTCTGTATTTTTTCCTCAATACCTATTTACTAACCTGATATGTCTGATCATCCGATGGCAATTTGACACCTACTTACTAAAACAAATTACAAAAGATGGCTTGTTGTTTATCATAACTACCTATACCAAATGATAAGAATAAAATCGACCAAGTCGAAATACCCTTCTCTCCAAATATTTCCACTAAGTGGAAAATATGAGGCAGAAATCTGACAGAAAACAATTACTTTCTTGGCTAATGCCACGACAGATATTGAACTACATCTGACAGATATTTGAGCAACGTTCTTCAAAGAAGACGCAGTTGCAAGTGCTTATTGTAGACAAACAAAAGATTATCGTTAATTTAGCTGATGATGACCACCTGCAGACATGTTTCGAGGTTGTTGCCTCTCATCAGTGTAAGGGTAGGGCCGACATCTTTGAGTTGTCCCTGCCAAATGAATTACAACCCATTGTTTATCTAATAATTCCCTACGGATAAAACAGCGACTTACAGTAAGTCAGTCGCCGCGCCATCCGCCAGGAAAATCAATAAGAACTCCTCGAGACAGCAACAGACTCCAGGTAGAGTGAATGCGAAAATTCGGACAAGTTTAAATGTTTTGCCGGAGAGTACAAATGACTGATGAGAATAAAATCGACAAAGTCAAAGTACCCTTCTCTCCAAATATTTCCACAAAGTGGAAAATATGAGGCAAAAATCTGACAGAAAACAACTAATTTTCTGGCTAATGCCATGACGGATATTGAACTACAACTGCAACGTTCTTCAAAGAAGAGTCAGTTGCAAGTGCTTATTGTAGACAAACAGAAGGTTATCCTTAATTTGACTAGGGATGACCACCTGCAGAGATGTTTCGAGGTTGTTGCCTCTCATCCGTGCAAGGGTAAGTCCGACAACTTTGAGTAGTCTTGTCCCAGCCAAATAAATTACAGCCCATTGTTTATCTAATAATTCTCTACGGATGAAGCAGCGACTAACAGTTAGTCAGTCGCCGCGCCATCCGCCAGGAAAATCAATGAGCACTCCTCGAGGCAGCAAAAGACTCCAGGTAGAGTGAATGCGAAAATTCGAACAAGTTCGAATGTTTTGCCGGAGAGTACAAATAAATTATAAGAATAAAATCGACAAAGTCGAAGTACCCTTCTCTCCATAAAGTGGAAAATATGATGCAAAAATCTGACAGAAAACAACTACTTCCCTTGCTAATGCAACGACGTATAATGAACTACAGCTGACAGATATTTGTGCAACGTTCCTGAAAGAAGACTCAGTTGCAAGTGCTTATTGTAGACAAACAAAAGATTATCCTCAATTTGGCTGGGGATGACCACCTGCAGACATGTTTCGAGGTTGTTGCCTCTCATCAGTGCAAGGGTAGGTCCGACAACTTTGAGTTGTCTTGTCCCTGCCAAATGAATTACCACCCAGTGTTCATCTAATTATTCCCTACGGATGAAGCAGCCTATACCAGATGTCGAACGATATTCAACCCACCATCATAAACACTGAATAATAATCAGGATTAGTACTTTAAAACGAGAACGAGAATTCACACATTACCTGGAATATTCTGTAAATTGGCATCATTCCACTTTAACAATACCTCGTAATACTAATTATTAACATAATTTACACTCATCATGTAAACCAGCGGAAATTGTATGTAATAAAGCATTGCATTACATTTCCACTGTAAAACACAGGAGGAATGTAGAACACTTATCTAGTTTTTCAGTAAATTTTCAAGTTACTCGTGCAATTAAGTTATAATAATAGGAAGAGTATGTGTTTATTACATTTTGGCAAGTAATTTTTCATCCACTTTTTACTGCGCATTCCATGTTATTTTCTGATAGCTACTTCTGCTTCAAATTATGAAGATTATGTTACAAAGTCCTCCACAACTATCGAAACTTTGGTATCTCTTGAATGGAGTACCACACAAAAACACAAAATAAACACCCAAATAGAAAAACTGGGACAATTCCACCCGACACGCCCTTCGACAACAAGCTCACACCTGTTGATGATTGCACTTTGTTATACTGGGTGCTTCAGCCAAGTATTCACGGCCGTATATCTTACTTATTTGAATGAAAAACCATAACGTACCTCATGCATGTCTAATGTGTTCTGTCTATGTGTTCGTACATATTTTTTTTATAGTGTGTGTAATATTTGTTTAAACAACGTTTTTATATCTTACTCTCCTACGGTGATTCGTAGTATTCATACACATTTTATTTCTTTTTCATATATTTCGTTTTGTTTACTACAATTATTATTAGTAATATGTTTTTGCGAAACGAGAGCTTTGCTCTTGTCGTCGAACCACTTTGTTCACACATTTTGTTTTAATTGTGCCCCAATCCATATATTGTGATTAAAGTTATCATTATTATTCAATGGTTTATTCAAACCCATGACTGATTCTAGTTGTTGACATGTTGTCACATATCAATATGTGTAAACTTCTTTTCAAAATGGGTCATTGTATTTTTCATTGTGCATTATGAGGCTGTCTTTCTAAGTTCAACCATATGAAACATTTTCATCATAGTTACGTTGAGCAGTACGGGGTATGAATGGCCTGCTAGATCGCCAGATCTCACCCCACTGGATTTTCTCTTTGGCACTATTTCATAGAATGTGTTCACGTTAGAGCCATTGCAAAAATCGAAGACCTCATGAACAGAATACGCATTGAGTGTCAGACGTTGAAATGGTTATTTGTATTTTTGCCTACTACCTACTATTCATTACATTTTACTGTTTATATAAGTATCCTTATTTTCTGCAAGGTGGTGGCTCATATTTCTGAATTAGTGAATATGCAGTCCAGGCACTTAATTTTTTTGTGGAACTGTCATTAAAAGTGATGCTTTTAATTCATAGGCAAATAAATTATAAACTGACATTTTCACATTATGTGTCAAAATCACTTTTTATACTAGTGTTAAGAATAAAATGACAGACGAGATGATGGATACTCAGTAATATAAATCTCTCCAATAGAAACAGTTTTATCAAATATTATTATAATCAGTAAATTTTTATAAACGTTCACTTGTTTTTGGCAGTTTGTGCAAGTGGTTATGATAATTCCATGTGAAGTTACTGACAAAGTATTCAGTCCAAGTGTAGGAGGTCCTTCATCGCTAACCAATGATGGCGCTATTGAAGTGAGATGATCAAATACTGCTGGTGCAGAACTTTTTTTTTTTTTTTTTCACAAGGTGGTTGAAACCCTTTATGGGCACCTTATCCGGCCTGACACGCACATCCCATAAGGGTATCAATTCTTGACGGCAAGAGAATAGAACGTTCACCGTGGATCGTTCCTCAATTCTACTCTATTGCTGCTCCCTACAATTATAATTCCGTATTCTCGAGCATGAAGGAGGGAGCATGAAATAAGAGAGCCAGCACGCAGTATTGCCAAATTTCTTGACCAATCATAAATACGAATGTTTTGACAGACAAAGCTGTCATGTCGTAATTGTCATCCTGTTTGTAGTTGTTTATTGTTAAGATTTAATACAACGATTATAATGGAGTATGACAACAGATAAGTGGAATGTAATCCAATTACACCTAAACAAAAGGAAAGGACCCCGCAACAACCCTTATGGAAAATGGCTCTCGGTGAAATTGGCTGAAACTTTAGGATATTGTAGATATCGATGTCCTGATTAAATATCTCACTGGGCACAAAGTCCAAAAATGGACAGTTTTTGAGATACAGGGTGTCAAACATGCAGAGAGAAGGATGTTACTTACCTTCAAAAAATAATTAGTATGGCGATTATTTCGTTACAAAAAGTTAGGGAATATAATTGAAATCTTAATATTGTCAACTCGAGTTGTAATGAAACGTTCTAAGACACCATATACACATTAACAATTACATAATTTTTATGTAATTCTTGGAACAAAATTAGTCAAACGCAAAAGCTGGTAGACTTGCAGAATGAGTGAATATCATTTGATTTTGATATTGGGTGATCTGAGGTTACTATTATACAGGGTATTTATTTTATTTTTTTAAGAAACATCGATACAAATTAAACGTAAAGTAGAAAACTAAATATAATATGATCAATAGTTGCTGACTATTGTCTATTTGTTGCATCTTGTACGGATTCTGGTCAACGGCGTAATGATGCAGCTATTGCAGCTATCAAAAGGGAGACTATTTCATTCAAAATTGTTTTTACTTTTTCATACAACTTATACGTACATAGAAAAAAGTAGCAATTTCCGTGTCTTATTCTTTGCAAAAACATCGGCATTTGATTAAACCTACTATGATCGTTGCACCTAACGGCTACATATTAAGCGTACTTGGCCCGTATTTTGCTGATAGTCGCAATAACGATGCTAAAATTCTACAAATGGAATTCAGCAGAGATGCTAATGCCATGCGTGAGTGGTTTCAAAATGGAGATATTTTTCTAGTTGATAGAGGATATCGTGATGTCTTGCCATGGTTGGAACAGTTAGGTATTTCTTGCTGGATGCCTGCTACAAATGGACACACCAATTAACCACGAAAGATGCTAATAGAACACGAATTGTCACAAAGAATCGGTGGGTTGTGGAAGCAAGAAATGAACATTTCCGATCGATTTTCAAATTCTCAGCTGGAGTTGTTATAGTGCGACATTTACACACTCTTCACGATTTTTACTGCATTGCTGCAGCTATAATTAACAAGTATCATCCACTAATCATCATGGAAAATGCTACGGCGGAGCTTGCAAGGGGAATGATTAGGAGATCTCGAACACCGAACCATGTTCAAATTCGAGTACAAGAACAGAATCTCCGTATGAGACGGGCTCAATGGAGAAGACTTATCATTGAAGCAGTTCCAGATTTTCCAGTTCTAGATATTCAATATTTGAGAGATATTACCTATGGCGTCTAGCTAGTTAACATTGCTCCTTCGTATATACAAGATAAGCTTAATAGAGATGGCGATGAGGAACTCCAAGTCGATGAAAATATTTTAGAACGAGGATTTATAAGATTGAGAATATACTCTAGATTTCGAAGAGCTACAATACACCAACTATTTATTTCATATAGGAGTATTGACGATGAGGCCTTAGAAAATGGAGGTGATCCTATAACTGGATATTACTGTACCTGCCAGTCAGGAGCTCGAACTTTAAGTACCTGTGCACACATCGCTAGTGCATTATGGTACCTATGTTACGCTCGACATCAAGCGAACATAAAATATCCTGATACAGGTTTATTGAATGTTATAAACGATGCTAATGTGGATATGGAACAGGAACCTGTAGTTATCGAATAATAATTTTGTTACATAGTTTCATTCAATTATAATTAAAGTGACTCACATTTGTCCTTTTAGTAACCATGTGCATACTGGTAATTACAATGTCTCAACAGACACGGTATGAACAAGTAAAAACAATTTTCAATGAAGTAGTCTCCCTTTTGATAGCTGCATCATTACACCGTTGACCAGAATCCGTACAAGATGCAACAAATAGACAATAGTCAGCAACTATTGATCATATTATATTTAGTTTTCTACTTTACGTGTAATTTGTATCGATGTTTCATAAAAAAATTAAAATAAATACAATCAGAAAAGAAAATTTTGAGTGACCCTGTATAATAGTAACCTCATACCACCCAATATCAAAATCAAATGATATTCACTCATTCTGCAAGTCTACCAGCTTTTGCGTTTGAATGATTTTGTTCCAAGAATTACATAAAAATTATGTAATTGTTAATAACCCTGTTTATGGTGTCTTAGAACGTTTCATTACAACTCGAGTTGACAATATTAAGATTGCAATTATATTCCCTAACTTTATGTAACGAAATAATCGCCATACTATTGATTTTTTGAAGGTAAGTAACATCCTTCTCTCTGCATGTTTGACACCCTGTATCTCAAAAACTGTCCATTTTTGGACTTTGTACCCATTGAGATATTTAATCAGGACATCGATATCTACAATATCCTAAAGTTTCAGCCAATTTCACCGAGAGCCATTTTCCATAAGGGTTGTTGCGGGGTCCTTTTGGAGGAATTCATCTCAATATAATGATTAGAACCAGTGATTTCTTGATAACTCCCATATCAAAAGAAGCGTACAGCTGCTGAAACCTATTACTATTTATGCTTAAAGGGATCTTTAACTAGAATTTAGTGTTAAAACTCCATCATTAAAACAAAAAAAAATAATTTAGTTACCTTGGTTTCGACTGTTAATGCGGATGATCTCGTGGGTTCGTGAATGTAAGCCCTGACCATATTTATAACATTCTCACACAAAGGTTTTGTGAGTCGAAATAACTTTAGAAATTTTTCATCAGACAGATCAAAAGGATCTGTCCTAGGAAGTACTTCTCGCCTTATGATATAAAATTTCTCAGCATCGTCAACATCTGCCATAATTCCTTCCCACCATAAAATTCTTTGGAAGATAGTTATCCATTATTATGAAGCTAAGTCGATATACTTCAATCCTAGCTATATCGGTATGTTATACTATATACACCGGTTATTTTCTCTTCAAACAATGGTTATAGTATTATTTCAAGATAGACTGATACCTATATATTATGATAAAAAACACGAAAACAGAAAAGAGTAAGGTTAAGGGTCCTAAAATGTCACACTATTGGTCTTCCTCGGCTTATCCCCTCAAACTACCCAGTAGAAGCATCAGGGAGCTATCCTTCTCTTACTATCCGATAGCAAGACATTCGAGAATACCACTTATCAATAGTCAGTAGAACCACGCTCCCAATCTCTCGATTGTTCTACTCCCTAGCTTTCAAGAATATGCACCAAGGTAGTGTGGGAGTCCCCTGAGTCCGAATTGAATCCCCCTCAGGTATACCCACTAACCACTCCACCTCGTGCGTGGTAGGCTCGTCCAGCCACCCAAGGCTGACCCGATGACACGTAGGCAGATGCCCATTGTATCGTACCGTACCACTTTCTCGGGCCATCAGAAAATTTCTGCAGTCGCTGTGGTTTGAACCGGCGACCGGCAGCGTGAGTGATTTAAACATTAACGCTTTAACCACTCGGCTACCTGGCCCTCTGATGCAGAACTTATACCAGGAAGCATTTTATCAGCAATTTTATTTTTATCTTCAATGGAATCCTTGATGTAACCCTCAGCTACAGTTGAGGACTTCCACCCGCCATGTCGTTTTATTGTACTTCCTCCTGAATTCGTTAACAGAGATGCTGGAGATGTTCGAAAGCAGTGGCTGGTAAACTGCTGCAGATCTAGTAATTCCAGACATTCAGCAACAGTGTATGGCATTTTCCCAAAAGTATATATTCCAATTGGTTGAACAGTGCATCATTTGTTGTTAGAGTAATTCAGGAAAAACCGACGGTGAGTAACAGAAGTTTGTCGTGATACAGCATATTCTCGGTAATGATTCACGTAGTGTCCAACGGTGCAAACACTTCTTTGAATGTTGGATTTGGTATACGAAATATGAATTAGTAATGAGTGTATGGGTTCTTCAATGTCATCTGAGCTCACTTTGCAGAGTTTTTCACAACGGCACGCTCCAAATTATCCAAAAATGGTTGCCACATTTATTATATGCATTATATCTGGAGCTTCATTTAAAAATCTCTCAATTTCTTCACTTGTCCGCCATATTTTCGTTTCAAAAATTGCCATCAAATTATGGTATCCACTTATATCCGCTTTTTCTTGATTTTCAATTCAGCTTTCATCATAGAGAATTTAGACCGAAGCGTTCATGACTTCCATAACTTCGATTTTCCCTAGAAAACACAGTTATAGGTCTTTTTGATTGAAACGTCACATCATGTGGAATTTCGTAAAATCCACTATCTTCGCTTGTGTTGAGAACCCCCGAATTGCTTCTTATAATCTATTATACATTGAAAAAAATATGAGGCATCACGCGTGACTTATTTTCCTTCTTACACTCTGTAATGGAAAAATTTTCATGCTGAAAATTCCATTTCAGGAACAAACGCATTCTCCAGTGAATGAACTCAGCGAATAGTGGAAACATGGCTTCCAATAAACTATACAATGGAATCCAGTAACTCTTACAAAACGATGAATAATGTAGGAAATCGATTAGCAATCACCTTGATGTAGAATAGGTAATAAGTACATGTGTATTTTATCGGTATTACAGTCCCACGAAAAACCCACGCTATCCGCATCACTTTTTACAGGATAGCCGTGGAAATAACCGGACATTTGTGAAATCCATAACAACGAAATAGTACATTCGTGAAGAAGTTGAAGAATTCTTTAAAATTTCAAAGAATAGCTTTTGGGAGAAAATCTCGAACACGCCAAGTTTTAATTTATTTCATTCGCGCATTCCTTCACATACATTCAAGCTGATTCTTGTAGGAGGAACGACATGACGTCATCGATATTTACCTGTGACAGAATTTAAAATATAAAACGCAATTATTTTAATCACTGCAGGCTAAGTGGCGAGGCAGAAGGTCCCGTGAGACGTTGGAAAAAACCAGGTGAGACATGGACAACATCCCCCGAAGATTGGCTCAGATATTTGCTGGAGATACACTTTCCGGATATTGTTGACGACATAAAATGGCTTCGCCAATACAGCAGGTCCTCCAAGATCAGTGGCAACTGGCCGAGAGGGTCTACGCACGACGCCATTGCTTGGAAAGTGAATGAGTTCAGCCCATATAAGGCTGCAGGACCTTGAATTTCTCACCACAATATTGGGGAGGATATTTCAGGCCGATAAAGTACTGGGGTACGTTCCAAAGTTTTTGAGGTCAGCGAAAGTAGTCTTCATCGCCAAAACGGGGGCGAGAGACTACACACTAGCAAAGACCTTGAGACCTATTAGCCATCACCTGCAGGAGGGGCCTCTAAGTTGAAACCTCTTTCAAAGAAATCAATTCGCACACAGAAAGAAGACGTTGCTGTAATTGGCCTTCCACCGTGTAGAGCGAAGGCTTTGAAGGGTTCGAACTGTTTTTTAATGAGGAAATAACTTCTGACAAGGTGAAGTCAGCGACCACACAGGCAGCACTAATGGCCAGGAGAGAAGTTCAACAGGTCAAAAACTTGGGAATGGTCCTGGACTCCGAACTGTCATGGAGGCCACATGTTAATGGGATCATTCAAAAGTATGTAGCCAATCTATTGAAACTGAGAAAAGTTGTAGGAAAAACTTCATTCGTTAGATCCAATTTGGGTCAGCTGTATGGTGGCCGCACGCGCACAGTTTTGTACAATAAGTCAAAAAATTAATACTGTCTAAAAGTTGGCCCTCAGAGCTATTCGTCATACTAAACCAAGCTAATTATTTACAGAGGAATGCGGAGATGATCTTGAGAAACTATCCGAAATGAAGTAAGTTTAGTAAGTATGGATCGCCAGGATGGATGCAGGCAGTCCAATTCCAAATCTGTGCAGCAAGTCTGGCTGGTGAATCAAATCGGACACACTCTCATTGCAAATAGGCATAGATAAAAGACCCATTTTGTCGCGAATGAAGAGAAGATACATCTTGTTACATATATGGCTATTGCAGTGCTTCAAGAAGAGCTACTCAAAGATCAACTAATCGACTTGGTGTAGACTGAAATAGTAGCCATGTTGAAAAGGAAAGAAATTGTGGAAACCTCAGCTGACCAAGTGACCAGTGTAATATTCACAGATGGATGAGGTGCCAGATGCGCTTTACAATTGTCCCAATGAATAACTCCGAATAGCTCCTGAAGTGCTTTCAGAGACCACGAAAAACCATGTTCCAGTTAAATATCATGTATTGATGTATTCACTTAAGCTGAGATTCAGTTCAGGATAAACCATGTTTTGATCTCGACAGTTAACACTTCGAACAAACTTTGTTTTCTCATCGATCGAACAAATTGAAATGCAATTTTATTTGGCCAAAAAGAAATCCCAAAAAGGTATTTACCACAAATCGTTGTTGAAGTAATTATCAATGAAAATTATTCCGTTTACAGATACTGTGAAGCTTTTGGGTGAATCGAATGCTCTACCAAACATATACGTGAATACTGTTATTGACGAGTGCCTTCTGTTATCTGAAAGTCATATATTTCATCATAATACTCCTGAATAAAAACAAACTAAACAGTATTGTGTGAAATCCTAGTCTCATCCCACTTTAACCAAGCAGGTGTTGTATACGGTTCACTTCCACAAGTACAAAACTCTTGTCTGATCATAAAACTTATGTTTTAAAAACAAACACCATACCTATCTGAGGAAATATCTTTCAAAACTGTCGTTCATAATATAAAAAAAAGATTCTAGTTAAATTAACACCACCCTTGCACAAATCAACTTTATATCAGTTGCCCATCTTTTTCTCCTACATGGTTACTCGGCTGTATAGATATAATGAAGTATTCACTGATTTGTTCAAGGCTACCACAATACAATTTTTCAAATAATTATGTAATATTGTGTTTAGTATCATTATTATTACTTTAATTTTTTTTACCATTTTTCATCTTCATTGTAAAAATTTTACGAATAATCTATAAATTGTTTTTGACAGGGTTGAGTGTAAGAAAGTAATTATATCCATCCCACACATGGATAAACGCTAACACATGGGTAGTACTAGTAAATAATATACAGGGTGTTTCAAATTCGATCCTCACCACTGGGATCTCGGAAGATGAGATGAGAGATACGAAGATGGTTGAATCGGGGCCAAGTTGCACATTAACTTCACTAAAGTTCTGAAATTACATGTATATCCAGAGAAAAAACAGAATTTTCGAAAAATGGTTTTAATGTTTTTTAGTCTTTATTTTTCGAAGGATTCGTAAATGAATTGCACTTCCACATTGCCACTTTTTTTCTGCTACATAATGTTCTCAGATTTGCTATCCGACGTTTCGTCTTCTGGCCACCATCATCAACTCTATTTTTTCTTATGGGCGCTACATTGGATTCTTTCTGTTTTGAATAGAACCAGATCTTACCTGTTCAATGTTGTATCATAAGTTATCATTCTTTATCTAAAAATTGGAGATATTGAGAAAATTTAATTCTTGGCATAGTAGGCTTTGACTTCGATCCAAATAGGTTTTTCCATTCAGAATTCCGTCAAATAAAATTCTATCTTTGTAAATTCCTACCCACACGATAATACTAAAATCTTTGAGGTTGAATTTCTTGGAACTGCCTGAGGTTGTTTATGCTCCAAATGTGTTCGTTATTTCGGTTGAATATCCCACAATTCGTAAAAATGCTTTCATCTGTCCAAATTTCATTTTCCAGGAAAACAGGAAAATCAGCTCTTCTTATTGCCAATTACAAAATCACCTGGATGCAATTTTTGAGATATGTGTATTTTGTAACATTTGAAGCCGCTTTTTTTGAGATGTCTCCAAGCACTTGTATGACAAATATTCATACCGGAGGAAATTTGACATGTAGATTTTCCCGGGTTTATGTTTATCAGCAAATTATTTCATTGAAAAGGACACAATGTCTAATTTACCTCATGCATACCTCATTTATCAAATTTTCTTTACTTTCCTGGTCCATTCCGTCTCCGTATTTTTTCATTGGCTTTTCAAATGAACCAAACTCGGTGAGATTTTGATCTTATAACTTGAACATAGTTCAATGTAGTTATCGTCTTTCGGGATACAAGTTTAAATACATTTCCGAAGTCCTTACACTGTTTCTATGGTATTTGTAATAAACATACCTTTTTTTCTTCATTCGTGAAAGCCATTTTTCGCCAAAAATTCAAAGATTTGTACAATAACAAAATGTCATTTAGTGTAACAAATTGAAAGTCAAATTAGGACACATCAAAGTCAAAGCATATTATGATAAGAATACAATTTTTTCAATATCTCCAATTTTTCGAAAAAGAATGGTAACTTATGATACATCATTGAAAAGGTAAAATCTGGTTCTATTCAAAGCAGAAAGAATCCAATGTAGCGCCCATGAGAAAAAATAAAGTTGATGATGGTAGTCGGAAGACGAAACGTCGAATAGCAAATCTGAAAACACCATTATGTAGCAGGTAGAAAGTGGCAATGTGGAAGTGTAATTCATTTTCGAATCCTTCGAAAAATAAAGCCAGAAAAAATACAAACCATTTTCTGAAATTTCTGTTTTATCCAGATATCTCCGGATAAACTCGGATTTTCAGAACTTTCTCAACGGCGTATTGCTAGTCAGGTAAATGCGCAACTTTTCCCCATTTCAACCATCTTCGTATCTCTCATAGTTTCCGAGATCACAATGGTGAGGATCGAATTTAAAACACCCTGTATAACATGTTTGTTAATCGTGCTGTCTTACTATCAATGAAAGCGTTCATTATTATCATTATATTATCAGTTCATCTCTTGCTTTCAACCTAATAGACAAGACACATCTTTTTGATTGGTCCTTATATAGCATGGGATAAGAGTTCCATATATCGAGTAAAATTATCATTAATAATATCCCGACATGGTGGAGAATGTTCGAAAAATACTTTCACCTTTCAGTCACGAAAACTGTGCTACTTGGAAACACCACGAGAGCTTGCTCGAGTGATGTACAGCAGCCCAGTTGAGTTTGAGACAAGGTGACAGTATTTTGAAAATTCTGCATTTTGAAGAAATATTCGATCAGACAATTTCAAGAATGAATAGACGCAGTTAAACTTCATTCGTTTTGCCAAAACACTTGATTCTGCGTATTCCAGGCGTCAAATTGACGTTTCCATATTTACTGAGATTGTTGTTACCATGGAAATGTAGAACTCAGGAATCGTCAGAACACCGATTTGAAAATACTATGAGCTGGAAGCATATATCTCTTAACTACAAATATTGATAACACGCCATAAGACCCAATGTAATCAAATTGAAGCCAAAAATATCTATCTTACCTTTTCTCAAATGGGGGCTGGGAAACTATTGCGCATGCCTCGCATGCCGAATTCTGAATCACGAGAAATGTCATACATTTTTAAGGTTATGCTTCTTTTGACATTTTCAACCGTCCCATATTGAAAATGGGCTAACATTTTTATAATGTGGAGAAATGAAGAATGAGAATTATGCAAGACGGTCAATTAAACTTCGTGTCATTAAAAAAACGATTCATTGATCCATTTGAAACACAATGTCTGTTACCTGTTACTAGAGTTTCATCAATCAATTTTCTGCCAAAAGCGGATAAAAACTCACTAAACTTGAAGAAATATGGATTGGGTATGTGACAGTTGTTTGAATAGCTAAATCTCGTTCCACATCGGCATAATAACTGCCGAGAAAAACAGTTTGCTGGAAGTGATGTATTTTTTGCCTACTGAACACGAACTCCAAGTAAAACGCGGAGATCTTAAATTCTTTCAGGCATGAATCTAGAAATTTATAAAATGTGTCATATTTTCAGGAATAAAACCCATTTAGTGCCGTCCTCTCTTATAATTTGCACAATCTACACTTGCTCTCTGTAAACTTATCCATATTATGAGGTTATGTTGGAAAGATATGCTTCTCATATGTTCGATAATTGCTGCTGCCGAATCATGCACGCTAGAAAGAGATGTAAAAACAAAATCGTGTCTTTGAATAGTCATTTCTGGGGCAAGCGCATTAATTCAAGAGCGTCCAATTCGAAGTCAATGTTCATTTTTTTTGGCATCACATAGGCTATCCATATTCGTAGTTAATAGATATATGGCTGAAAGCAGTGTTTTCAGAAAGTCTTGTTGTCATTTGTTTACAGTGAGAAAATTATGACATTTTATTGGTTCATATGATATGAAGGAAATTGTCTATAAAATTTTCCTCAAATTACAACAGTGCACTAAGCCTTGCAGGACATCTAGTCCTTCCGTTTGTCCGCCATGTAAACTCTATGCGGTAAAAGATTTCTCTGTAATGCGGTAAATATTGTTTTAGTAGGCATACCCGCCGGAATGTCAGCGGTCTATTGATCCTGTGTCCAATTTATTTTAGTATATCGACCATTCCTCATGCGTGTAAGAGACCTAGAAAACTGTTCACGCATAATTCATGTTGAATTTTTTATAACTGTATTGAAATAGGTAGTCGCCTCTAATTGTTTCCAATAGATCTATACTATCGGAAACAGATCTAAACGTTTCGAATAAATGTGGAAGTGGAGTCATACAGTGAGTCCGAAATAATCTAGGTAGCACCCCATATTGCGAGAATATTGTTTTCATGTTGTAAAGAGAAACATTCTCAATTGAAAATTGAACCAATACATGACTCCTCTGGAAATGGAAAAAACCTACGGTAAAATTGAAGTTACTTTTTTGTAATATCTAACAGAAAACAACTTCTTCTCCAGCTAAAGCCACGCTGGACATTGAACTACATCTGATAGATATTGAGAAAGATCCTATATAACTTGAGAGAAAAAATCTGAAAGTGAAAATTTTCATTTTCATTCAGATAGTTGATTATTTATCAACTCTCCAGTTTCCATTGAAGATTCTTATTTATAAATAAGATAAGGGAGAATGTTATTCAAAAGTATCACTCACTGAAAATCGCTCATTTCATTGATGCGTGAATTGCATCTCTTTCGCTAGGCCTTCAATACATTTTAGTCGACAAAAATCTATTTCGCTCTTCTGAGATCATCAGGGAGGTCGGAAAAATTGGAAAACATACTCTTCAGAAGCAATTTCATACTGTAATGAGGAATTGTTGGACTATTTCTTGTGCGGTGAAACTTTGAAAATATTTTTCTGACATAAAACCTGTCAGGTTTTGTTCACAAGAAATAGTCCAACAATTCCTCATTACAGTGTGAAATTGCTTCTGAAGAGTATGTTTTCCAATTCTTCCGACCTCCCTGATGATTTTAGAAGAGTGAAATAGATTTTTGTCGATCAAAATGTTTTGTAGGCCTAGCGACAGAGAGATTGGTTCAATTTTCAATTGAGAATGTTTCTCTTTATAACAAGAGAGGTTATCTTGTACGATAGAAAATAGCGACAAAATTCCAACTTTCAGTCGCAGATGATTCCACATCTGACTTTATGAACATCCTGTTCATATTTTGTATTGTGTATCCTGTGTTTTGTGCCCTATCACTTCTCTCTGAATAATACGTATCACACTACATCTTTGTGTCAAAAGCAAAATAAACCGGCAACAGTGCATTCTCATTCAAATGAAGATTTGATGACGTCGGAAAATTGTCGTGAACAAAAAAAAATGTGTAAGAAATAAGGAAAGAAAAAACTGCTGGATAGGGTTTTGGAGATACGAGGTAATTGGAAACATCCTTCTTCTTGATCGAGCACTCGAGGAAGTAGCATTGCTGAGTCTAGCATGTATTGATTTGATATTTGTCTTTGTTTTAACGAAAAATTACTTTGCAGCCTCTATAGAAATTCAGTTACTTTGGTATGCATAATTTCTGCATGATTGTTAGGTTATGACCTTCAGCCACGTTTTGTATAACCAATATTTCTCCCGTTTTGTAGTGATTACGTTCTCTAGGGTGGGTTGAACGATTGAGTTCTTTCCTCAAGAACGTAGAAATAATGTTTGTCAGTTTCTTGCGTTTTTAATGCTTTCAGATAATTGTATCTGGCTGTTTCGAACAATCAGTTAGGAACCTGTAGAGGAATCAAGGAATAGGGCTACAAGGGTGTTTTCATTCAAGGAACTTCCGTCGACGGTTCCATTCCATTCATAGGGGGATATACAGGTGAGTAGAATTTTCCTTATGGCCAAATGGCAGTTCTTTTCAATTGTTAAAATTCTACTCACCCATATCCTGTAGCCTTGTTTTTTTCCCTCTACAGGCTCTATTGTTACATCAATTGTTGTCTGACTACTTACCGTTAGAGTAGTCCGACCATAATTACCTTACCTGATAAGAGTAACCCATTCTTGGGACGCTGTAAGCTTGAATCTTGTCTCAAAGTCAGTCGAACATTGTCATAAATTTATTCTGATGGTTGCTGTAATATTTCATTCATTATATCGTCACTTGAACTACTAGACTGTTGAACTGACCCTTGTGGGTTGTATTATTCTTAGTTAAAAATCAATTGTAATCTTCTCATATTGTTCCATTTGAATTATTAGACAAGAGCTCTGAATGTTGAGCCTTGTCTCTAGTTAGTTAGGCTCTTCTAGCCTCTCCTTGTGAATTTTGAATCAAATTGGCATTACCAACTTGTTCATATGTCTGTTTATTTTTATTGCTCAACTGTAATTGTTCTTTATACGATTACATCACTGATCATTGTTATTGCTCAACTGTAATTGCAACTTAAATAAATTCGATGTGTTTGTAAAGTAGAATTCTTTGTGTTATTGTATTTTTTTTCACTTTTGGCGCCCTTCTGAGCGCAGTAGCTTACTATCAACATCTACATAAAAATAGATCAATCAGAATTCACCCTACTGAATTTAAAAGGAATACTGATTCAACCCTTATCCACACCCTATTGTCTCATGCTGAGCAAATACGGCTTTTTACTTTCAAATATGGGTTTGTGGTGACAATATTGATAATATTGGTGGATTAATCTATTCTGAATGTAGATTATTACATATACCATTGGTTTAATACATTTTACCAATATCGAAAGAACAATACATATTGTTTTCCACATATGGAATGAATGTTGCAATCCAAATATTCGACACATATCGATTCTAGGAATGAAATAATATAGGGTATATCCAAGATTGATTGCACATTGGCATTGGTTATATATTGGTCTTATATTGTGTCAATATTGGGTCAATATTGGTTCAATAAAATTTACTAATATAGATAAAACAATAATGTCTACATATTGCTTCCAAAAAATAATTAATTCAATCCCAATATTCCTCAAATATCGTTTCTAGGGATATAAAGTAATGTTGGCTGATGCCAAAATGAATTCCTAACGCTCAAAACAAGAAATAAAGTAACAGGCAAGGACCTGAGGTTCCAACTTTGAGAAAAACAATTTTAATCACGAAAACACTCAAAATGGTGAAATGGGGATGCAGTTTAGGGGTTGTCTTAGCGGAAAATGTTCATGAAAATAGTTGTAGATATTAAAGTACTCAAAAACTTTTGTGATGAAGACTTTTCGACATACCCTCAGATTATTCGTCAAAATGGCGAAAACGCGACTTTTCAGTATTTAATTTATTTTCTATCGCGTAAGTGATTCAATTCACATGAAAATTTGTAGGAATATTGCTGTCGAATGAACATGATTTTTTCGCAATTCAGAAGATGACTTGTTTTCGAGTTCTGTATATTTTTATAAAAAATACCCTTATCTTCCACGAACAATTGTTCTCGTGTTTTTTTGAGTTTCGAATGTCTATAAGTGATCATTTTAATTCTTGAAATGTCTACCTTCAAATGTAACTTGGTGATTCATTGATATTGGTTTATTAATGTTGGTTCAATTTTGACGAATGATCACTTTTTGTTTTCTCGTCAATATTGCGATTGAAATATTTTGCGAATATTTTCACAATAGTGTGCAAATATTTATTTTATGGGCCGTGGTGGTCGGCTGGTAAAAGCGTACGCCTCGCAAGCGTGGGGTCGTGGGTTCGATCCACCGATTCACCGGTCTCGTGCATGGCATCACACGTTAAAAGGTAAGGGCTGCGTCTTCCCTAGCTCACACAAGTCTCTCGAAGACTTCCGAGGGTTGCGCGTAGGGGTGCAATCGGTTGACGGAAATAACAATTTTAACAATTTTTTTTTTTAACAATTTCACCAATATAGGTGTGCTACTTGTGAGAAATGTCCACTATGGTAATATCGAATACAGTGATAGATACAGTTTTCTTCAAATAGGATAAATTTATCGTTACAAAAAGGCCATTCACATTGAAGTGTAAACTTAGAAAAAATGTATTTGGTTAACTTCGGAAAATACGAATTTTTGGATATCTCATTTAACTTTCTTCTGGTGTCATTGTCAGAGCTGTAACTTGAAAGGGAACACTTTTTTGCAGCAATTTATATAAATTTTTTCCGATGTTCCTTTATCAAAACCACCATTAAAAAAATTATTTTTTCAATACTGACATGTTTTAATAAATACAGTTTTTAAAATTATTTTTTCATCATTATGCAATACTTTTGGCGTTTCATCACGTTTCAGTAGAACAAAGTTAAAAATAAAATTCTCATATCTGACACATTTAGAACGGAAACAGTAAAATTGTATTTTTTCCAAGATTTTATTGATAAAATTAGTGATTTGAACATATCCAAAGCCCTCAAGATGGAAAAATTTATTTCAAAATGAAAAATAAAGTGCACGTATTTTGGTTACAAAAATAGCAAGTGATGCATTCATCATCTTTAAAAACAAAGAAGTTATAGTTTTACTGATACTTGGTAGATATCGATGGAAATTTTGTTCAGCAGCTGTATATCTCAAATATGTATAGGGTGTTAGGGTGTTTCTAAATTGTGTCTACAAATTACCACTCATTACTCACGAAATTATTGATATCTTATAACGATTCTCAAGTATAACAGAAGTACTAAATGATTGATTGAAGTCAGGAAAAAAAAATCAGGAATTGGCCAGAACTAATTTCGTGTTTTCAAGATAATATCACATGAATAGTCAGATTTCACCAAACTCAATTTTATTTATTCATAATATAATCAATTGAAAATTATGAATGGACATTCTAGTGGGCCATGGTAGCACGTGGATAAAGCATTAGCTTCTGAACCAACTGAGCAGTTGGTGCTTGGGTTAGAATCCCAGAGTGGTTACCGGTCTCGTGCATGGCATCACACGTTAATAGGTGAGGGATACGTCTTCCCTAGCTAGCACAAGTATTTCGAAGACTTTTGAGAGTTGCGCGTGAGGGTGCAGCCGGTTGACGGAAATAGCAATCTGGTCTTTTCAACAACGATCAAAATTTTTCAATAAAAATTTGGCAATAATCTCGAAATGTTGAAGGTATCAATTCAGTACGTTTTGAATCACATATATTCAATACATAAAGAAAAAAATCTCAATGAAAATCTATATCATTGTGTAACTTCCTCCTTAACTGTTCGGCTTTGAATTCATGAAAAATTCTTCTCATTGAAAATAATTATGATCTGGTAGCCTTCATGTCCGTTTCCTTCCATCAATTTTTAGGATTGATTATTAGAACCTCATCCTTCGCCACATCGTCGACCATCACTTCGTCAAAGTCCTTAATGAATTCCTTCGGCGCATTGTCATATTCTCGTTCGCCATTTTTTATAAAAAGGAACCTGAAGAAAAAAGCAATTGATATGATTTTTTGGATTGACGTGGTCGTTACTTGATGGAAATTCATAGTATATGACAATAAGGTAAAAAACGATTGACTTTCCACAGATTTACTGTCTTCGCGACATGTTTCGATATACAGTATCTTTCTTAAGCGAATTTAATACACTGAGTGAATTAAATTTGGTATATAAAATCAAACAATGTTGGGTATAGATTTGTGCATCCCCAGCATTATGATCTCAGAAATTGTCTTAAAAGGTGTTGGATCTTCAAAAGAGTAACACACACTTTTCCATGGAAATGCTTAGAGTGAATTAATTCATACAATATTACAATAGTTTTCAAGTTAATTTTGTTTCCCATCTAAATTATGTTTCTTCCATGCTCAAGATGATATTTGACACCAAACAACTGAATTAGTCCCAGTTTGGGAAAACAAAACAATAAAATATTTGCATTATTTTGAATGATCAGTAAATCAATGATAATTGATTCGTCGGAATGGAGTTTTCTAACAGGCTAACCTTTCAATTAGTTTATGTCAGTCAAATATTCATTAGTAGACTCATTAGAAGCGAATGGTGGTGAGTCTTGAGAATTTTTGCATATGAAATTGAAAACAAAATGCATAATTGGAAGACTTGGGATACGGCTGATCAAATCATTTTTTTTATATTTTACTTTGTCTGGTTTCCTTTATCCGAATTCATTACCGATACCGAATACGGCATCAGGAATCCTTATCCCAAAAAATCCCCGATAGAGACGCTCCTGGAGTTCATGAAACAAACCTCAATGCAACATCTACTGCCATCTCTCGTTCAGTAGACAAAATGCCAGAGTAGAATCATTGTAGATCACTTCGGTTTGACTTGGAATTGAACATGCATGAATCAATACCATGTTGATGTAAAGTAGAAAATTATTTTGCTGGAGTAGATATCTTGTTTCTAATGTTCCGTTCGTCAATGGAAGCATTCGAATACGAAGAGGTGCTCTGAAAAAAGGAATTGGCAAATTTCGTATTCAGACGATATACAGGGTGTTATATAAATGATGTCATTAATTTCAGGTGGTGATTCCTTTTCATATTTTATGAAGAAAATTACACATAAACGTGTGTCCTAACTTGCTTCGTTTCCAAGATACAGGGTGTTAAATATTCATTCAAAAATCGGCATTTCATCAATTACTCAAAAGTCTTTCTGACGATTGTGATGAAACCTGGTGTGGTTATTAGCAGTAGCAAGGAGCTTCTTTTACTGAAATCATATTTCATATTATAAGTTAAAGATGGTTGGTTACCTGATATTTATAGTAAAAATCATTGTACGCCACTGTTTTTCCCTAAGTTCCATATTTTGTGCAGAAAAAAATATTAAAAATAAAGCTTCCTTATAATATAATAATAATAATAATAATAATAATAATAATAATAATAATAATAATAACAATAATAATAATAATAATAATAATAATAATAATAATAATAATAATAATAATAATAATATTATACTACCATCTACGACACTCGTACGGTATAGACGAGACACCGGTGTTGCCTTATGTTCCGGGGGATATTGAGTCCGTGGTGGAGAATGAGAGGTGCCGGATCTATTGGAACTACTCATTCCCCACCCTCAGGCAAATACAAGCCAATAAGCCTGATGTTGTCCTCCTCGACCACCAAAGTAGAACGATATTCGTCATGGAGTTTTCCGCTCCAAGCGAAATGAATATCGTTCGAAAAGAGGAGGAAAAACGGACTAAATATCGAGATCTTCTCTTTGAACTCCGCAGGTTATATCCGGACCATTCTGTCAAAATGGTGGTTCTGATTATAGGAGTCCTTGGTGGAATGATGGACACACTGCTCTCTAACTTGAAAATAATACCCGCTTGCCGTAATATGGCAGAAATCTTAGCAGCAAGAATGCAGAAGGCCGTTATACTTGGTTCGCTCCGTCTACTCAGGGCACACGATTCTCGGACCCAATAATTACTCACCCTACGGACGTAGGGAGTGGTTATTGGGGTTAACGACACCAGCGCGCCCTCCGGATGGGTCGGAGCACCGGAGACAGGGCCTGACTGGTACACTCATAAGGAGAAAAAAAAAATAATAATAATAATAATAATAATAATAATAATAATAATAATAATAATAATAATAATAATAATAATAATAATAATAATAATAATAATAATAATAATAATAATAATAATAATAATAATAATAATAATAATAATAATAATAATAATAATAATAATAATAATAATAATAATAATAATAATAATAATAATAATAATAATAATAATAATAATAATAATAATAATAATAATAATAATAATAATAATAATAATAATAATAATAATAATAATAATAATAATAATAATAATAATAATAATAATAATAATAATAATAATAATGATAATAATAATAATAAGGCAGGGGGGTCAACCAACACCTAAGGCCCTGGTGAGTAGCGACACCACCTACCCGAGCAAAGGATGCAAAATCGGACCGGCAGCTCATGCGCATCCGGGAGGGAAAAAGCAACTTTCCCTCCGGTGTCGGCCGTGGGTTTACTGGGTTAACCCCCCAGTAAACTCTACCACTCGGTTCCGAACGATCGAGGAAGAGGCCCCCACAACCGACCCCCTCGGATTAGGGGTCATAGGCAAGGTGGTGGGGCCAACGATGATTTGCCAAACGATGACGACCGCGATAACAACGGACGCTTTGAGTGGACGGACGAATTAAGGGACGGACTTCTGCATTGCTACGAGAGCAGTGAGCCCGCCCGGAGAGGATACATGGCGAGAATGCATGCTCTGTGGTGTGAGAGACACCCAGAGCATGCAGCGTTTTTCGCACAAAATCTCAGGGATTATGTATCCCATCTTCGGGCTCGAGGCTACGTTAGAGCTCCTTCTCAGCCAGTTATCGAAGTGGCAGATATGCCACGTGTCGGTTTGGCTGTGGAGGAGAATCGCATTGTTCCACTGATGGAGAATATCAGAACCCGCAGGGCGCTTCACAATATAAAGCCCCTGAAGCCGCAAGAACTGGCACGGGTGGATGCGGAGATTGGCGATGTTCTTCCAGAAGAGGCTGACATCTGGCAGATCAATTCTGTCGTGTACGACGCCGCTCATGCTCTATCCCAAACGGAGAGGAGGGACACCACCGCTCTGGTAGGGAGGCATGAACGACGTGTACACAAGATGGAAGCCAAGATCAAGTCGGCGAGACAACACGCGTCTCGTATCCAGTGTGTGGTGGACTTCGTGGCGGCCAATAGGCCTTTCACGCTCGCAGTGCGGCGAATTGCCGCAAAATTGAGACGAGCTCACCACACATTAAATCAAGGTGTGCTGTTCACCATCAAACAGCACTGCCTTGATAGGATACGAATGCTAGTGGCTGCAAAGAAGTCACTAGTGAGGCGGGCGAGAGGTATCGCGGAAAACATAAAGTTCCGCGATAAACCTTCTCGCTTATTCCAAGAGCCTCCACGTGTTGTCGATAACCCGCCGGCTGCAGATCGGGTGGAAACATTCTGGAAGAATATCTATGAGTATCCGCAACCACTCAACGTAGATACTCCAGCCCTAGCGCAGTTCGAAGCATTTTGCAGGAGGCTTCGGCAGCCTGAGCTCAATGATCTGCGCATTCCGATAACCACGGAAGAAGTACGAGGGGCCCTAAAAGGCTCTAAGAATTTCGCTGCTCCAGGCCCTGATGGGTTGAATAACTATTGGTGGAAAAAGTTTCCAACAACCCACCGCCATCTGGCCAGAGTTTTCAACTCATGGCTAGATGGGGAGCAGCAGATTCCGGAGTGGTTTGTCGAGGGGCGAACCGTGCTCATCCCCAAAAACGGAGATTTGTCTGATCCAAAGAATTACAGGCCGATAACATGCTTGAATGCGTGTTATAAGGTGTTTACGCGCATCTTATACACGCGCATTCTCTCCGCAGTTGATCCGGTGTATGAACAGATAAATGAGCAAAGAGGGTCAAAGAAAGGGGTCGCCGGGTGCAAGGAGAACCTGCTCATCGATAGATGTATCACGCAGGACTCCGTGCAGTATAAGCGTAACCTTTCGATGGCCTGGATCGATTACCGCAAGGCATTTGATACAACATCGCATGAGTTAATCATGCATTTGCTCAGATGCCTTGAGGTACCCGGTCAAATAGTGGGATGCATTGGACAACTGATGCCGCTCTGGAGGACTCGCTTCACCATAAGATCTGGTAGAGACATAGTCCAAACAGAGCAGGTCATCATTAGAAGAGGTGTGTTTCAGGGAGACTCCCTTAGCCCTCTTCTCTTCTGCATCTCACTATTGCCATTGTCCGTTGCACTCAGGAATACCCGTGGGTACAACTGCGGCACCCCCAGCAACCGGAGGCATAATGTCACCCATCTATTTTACATGGATGACTTCAAATTGTATGCCTCTGGAGAAAGGGACCTACATCAGTCCCTTAGGGTGGTGGAAGAATATACGCATGCTATCGGTATGGAATTTGGGATCGACAAATGTGCCACGGTTCATCTCAAAAGAGGACGATGCGAGGAATATGGAGAGGATGTCCAGCTCGTAGACGGAAGCATCCTACATCATCTGGATGCCGGAGAGACTTATACCTACCTTGGGGTGGAACAACGCCGCTCCCAAGAGGTATTTGCAGTTAAAAACTCTCTCCGCGGCAAGTATCAGCATAAACTCCGACAGATCTGGTCATCAGAACTGTCGGGGAAGAACAAAGTTGCTGCAACTAATATGCTTGCCGTTCCGATCCTTCTTTACTCTTTCGGAGTGATAAAGTGGACTAAGGAAGAGCTGAGACAACTTGACGTTAAGACTCGCAAAATGATGCATCTCAATAGGAGCTTGCATCCTAAATCGTCCGTTCCACGGTTATACTTTCCCAGACAACGGGGAGGCCGTGGACTTTTGAGTTTGGAGTGTCTGCATAACAGAATGGTTCTGGATGGGGCTTGTAAAGTCATCAGGAGTTCAGATCCCCTTCTCTGTATGGTCCGCGACCATGAGAAAGCAGGGATTGGAGCATTCCTTTTTAAGGCAGCTACCCGTGCGGCCGATGAACTCGGTCTCGTTTTCGACACTGAACGGGCTAACCCAAACTCTGTCACCGAGTTGGGACCCGTTCAGCAAAAAGCTCACATAAAAGCTGCGGAGACAGAGGTCCTGCTACAGCTACATATGGATAAGCCAATGCATGGTGTCTTCTTTCATAACATCGAAGACCTTGGCTTATCCAAAAGCTTGACCTTTGCCTTCCTCAGGTCGAGTGAGCTAAAGTCGGAGACCGAGGGATTCATAATGGCCTGCCAGGATGGTGTCTTCAACACTCTTGTCTACCGTAGTCGTGTTATGGATATAGACGTCCCTGACACCCGATGCAGGGCATGTCGTGGGGCACCTGAGACCGTAATGCATTTGCTATCAGCATGCCCATCTTATGCGGTCTCAGCCTATATCCACAGGCATAACGCGGCGCTACGAGTGTTGTACTACCACCTACGACACTCGTACGGTATAGACGAGACACCGGTGTTGCCTTATGCTCCGGGGGATATTGAGTCCGTGGTGGAGAATGAGAGATGCCGAATCTATTGGAACTACTCATTCCCCACCCTCAGGCAAATACAAGCCAATAAGCCTGATGTTGTCCTCCTCGACCACCAAAGTAGAACGATATTCGTCATGGAGTTTTCCGCTCCAGGCGAAATGAATATCGTTCGAAAAGAGGAGGAAAAACGGACTAAATATCGAGATCTTCTCTTTGAACTCCGCAGGTTATATCCGGACCATTCTGTCAAAATGGTGGTTCTGATTATAGGAGTCCTTGGTGGAATGATGGACACACTGCTCTCTAACTTGAAAATAATACCCGCTTGCCGTAATATGGCAGAAATCTTAGCAGCAAGAATGCAGAAGGCCGTTATACTTGGTTCGCTCCGTCTACTCAGGGCACACGATTCTCGGACCCAATAATTACTCACCCTACGGACGTAGGGAGTGGTTATTGGGGTTAACGACACCAGCGCGCCCTCCGGATGGGTCGGAGCACCGGAGACAGGGCCTGACTGGTACACTCCTAAGGAGAAAAAAAAAAAAAAAAAAAAAAATAATAATAATAATAATAATAATAATAATAATAATAATAATAATAATAATAATAATAATAATAATAATAATAGTAGTAATAATAATAATAATAATAATAATAATAATAATAATAATAATAATAATAATAAGTTTATTCGCAATATCAATTCGAACAATGACAAGTTCAGAGAGAATTTTACAAATAAACATGGATAAGTCGCAGAAGTTTATAACAGTTATGAACTGTTATATTACTTGTGCGCGACTATGGGTATGAATAATGTGTAAACTATCACATGAATGAATTATTCATAAAGGGATTACATGAATCTTGGGGATAGTAAAAATATTAATTAAATTTGTATTGAGATGATATGATATGAGTCTAAATAATTCTTAACATCAAAACGTTACATCAACACCTATATAGATAAAATACAGTGATAACTCTTATAAAATATGAAGTTAAAATGTAAAGTTTATATAATTAATACTCAATCAATTTGATAACTCAAACAAAGAAAATTTTTGGAGTCACATTCATTCTTGGAATTTTATTTTTAATATATAGTTACAGAATGAACTAAACATAAAATATAAAATAAATCTATACTGTAGAGAATATAAAAAGATAATTAATAATAACTACTGTAGATTATTAACAGTGTTGTTGAATACTTTCTTCAGTTATTCTGGTTAACAATGTAATAAAATAATGATCATTCCGTTTCTAGAATCCACTTTTTAACCTTTCTTTTGAAACTAAACTTTTTATTTAAATCTTATGTTATCTGGTAATATATTGTACAATCGTGGACCGAGGTAAGTTGCATTTCGTTGACCTACAGTTTTGTTGCAGTTAGGTATTACCATAGTGTTATTTTTCTTTCTTGTGTGATGGTTGTGATTCGAAGGCTATAGAACAATATTTCCTTTTTTTATATTTTTTAGGATACTGAAACAAAATAATTCCCTTATATCAAGGAATTTAGATTCCCTGAACAAATCGTCGCTTGGATAAGTGCGGACCATATGATATATCATTTTGATGGTATATTTTTGAACAACATTCAGTTTTTCAAGGTGAGTATCATTTACTCCACCCCATCCTACTATACCGTACTGTAATTGCGATTCAACCAAGGCATAATGTAATATTTTTAAATTTTCAGTGGCTAGAAAATCTTTGAGGTATCTGAATGTGTATAACTAACCCCTTAATTTTTTAACCACATTTTTCATTTGCAGGTCCCACCTGAGATGACGATCTATTACAATGCCAAGGTATTTTATTGATTTATCTTCCGGTATTTCATAGTTTTCTCCTATTTTGAGTGGTCCCATATTCGCAAGTCCATTCAAATAGGAAGAAAATGGTAAGTATTTTGTTTTCGTGATATTTAGTGTTAGTTTATTACCCTAAAACTATTTCTCTATTTTAATAAAATCCTTCACCACAAGATCTTTGAGATTATGCCAGTTATGTGATTTGTAGAGAATGGCCGTATCATCAGCGAAGCTCAAAATATTTCCTTTTGTTTCAATATATAGTAAACCATTTATATAAATTGTAAACAGTAGTGGGCCCAGTACTGTGCCCTGTGGGACTCCATATGAAACAGTCCTATATGTACTTGTGACATCATCAATTCTTATCCTCTGTTCTCTATCAGATAAATAACTTTTCAAGATATTGTAAATATTTCCTTATTATTTATAATGCTGTTGATTTCAAATCAAAGTCATTGGCGTAGAAATGGTTACATTCCATCAAAATTTGGAAAGTTGTGAGAATGTTTTGTTTTTCAGTGACTTACTCCATATTTCCTTGAAATTCTATTTAATTTTATACACAAATATATTCTTAAGTTTTGATAAAAACTGTTGACAATAATGGGCCCAGCAACACAACAAAAAACCAGTCCATCAACGACGAAACCAATAAAAGAGTTCTGGTAAAAATAAATTAATTAAGGAAATCTATCGATTGATAAAGTGTTGCTATTCCAAATTCACAACATTAAAAGAAAGTTGTATTTCTAAATGTTTGATTTGATGAAAATTTGAAAGTTATAGAAAAATAGTGGCGTACAATGACTTTCACCATATTTATCAATCAGGTGACCCTTCGCTGCTTATAATTCGTGATCTAACCTCATGAAAACAAGTCCCTTGTAACTGCCAATATACACACCAGATCTCATGTAAATCGACGATAAGGCTTTTGAGTAATTGATAAATAACCGATTTTGCATTAAAAGTTTGACACTCCGTCACTTGAAAACAAAGCAAGTTAGGACATTTGTTTAAATTAAACTTTTTTCATAAAATATGACAAGGAATCACTACCTGAAATCAATAACATCATTTAGTATACACCCTGTGTAATGAAAAACAATGGCACGGAGCAGAAACTATTCCTTGACTGAGGAATTATTGTTTCATTCATTTTGTTTTCCTGTTTCTGCTGAGACTATCGGAAGTATTTTAGTATTACATTTTCGTTACTAAAAACATATAAATATGTTTTCGTCTTGGTGTTAATTTTATTAAATAATTCCTTTGTTTTGGCGTAGTTCCATTTTTTTCAACTCGATACTTAGAACTAATCAACCTGAATTGATACTGCAATAACGAAGTTTCAATAGATAGATAGATAGATAGATAGCTTTATTTCCCAGCTAGGTACATAGTTTGTGTTCGTAAATTATTATAATCTTACAACTAATGCTTAATATTAATACCTATTACCGATGGCATAGGGAAAGTGTTGACCAATAACGATTTTTATAATTGAATGCCCTGTATGAGAGATTAAATACATTGAGTGAAAAATAGAACAAAACAAAAACTATATACCTATATAAAAATTATGAATATTGGTTCAGCAAAGTTCATTGGAAGTTGTTTGAGAAAGATCATAAAAAACATGTTGATGTAGCAATTTTTTAAGTTCTTTTTTAAACTCATTCAACGAGAAGAGTTTGAAGGTGTACAGGAGATGATTATAGACTTTTATTCTCGTATACAGGGGTCCATTGCGCGTTCGGTTGTATCTGTAATTTGGTAGGATGACTAATTGATTCCTTGTTGGATAATGGTGTTTATCTGTGGGTCGTTCCAGAAAGTTTCTGTTTTTTTGAATCAGTTGAGCTACTTTATTGATATACAGATTTGAAACGGTGAATATTTTGTGGTCTTTAAAATAGTTCCTGCATGAGACCCTGAATAATGAATTGATATCTATGGATTCATTCTCAGCCTTTTCATTCCACATGAAACTTTCATATGAGACAAATGTATTTCATAAACAGTTCATATTGTTCATTCTTGAACAATACTGATATCCAACGTGGCAAATTACTCATGAGATTTTTTTTTATCAACAGGATCATTCACTCACTGTCTAATCGATTCCAGTTTTGATGGATTGTATCAAAACAAAATATTATATTGGCATACTCACTAAATTATTCATAGAACTTCTATTAATGGCAATACTTTCAATGGTATGAACATTCATTTATCCAAGAAATGATAATTTGAATATTTGCTCACATAGTGAGAAGACAAACAGCCGTATGCATAGTGAATCGCCAGCGACTCGCCAGAGTTTCGCCATTCGCTACACAAGGATTATAATGCAAGTCGAGTTCCAAAAAAGTGACAACAACGCGATAAGTCACATTTTGGCGAAACGCTAGCGATGTACCACTTTTTTGGAGCTCGACTGTGCATTATAGTTCTTGTGTAGCTAGCGGCGAAACTCCGGCGAGTCGCTGGAATTGACTATGCATACGGCTGCAAGTGTTGCATTCTCTCCCTACCAACAAAACAATTGAAAATTAAATGAGAAAATGCTCAGCATTTTTTTATGGACATACCTCAAATCCGATATTGACAGGATTCATTAGGAATTTGTATTGTATTTACACCAAAGAACTGATGGAGAATATATTGGAAATTGGAATTAATATTGGTATTCTGAGAAAGGTCAGCGAAGGAACAGAAAATTCAATTTATCACTGTCAGGCAGTGAAATATTGTGAAATACATACCTTTTGGATTAACGTATCTATTTTCTTCATGTAATAGTAGATCGTAACATTATTTTATTGACGTGATCATTTTGAGATTGTAACCTTTGTAAGATTTTCTCCATTTTGTAGGATGAAGTTCATCTTCGTTATCGTTGTCAGAGAAATATTTTATCTTAAAATATAATAATGGTAATAATAAAAGTATAATAACCATTTTTACGAGGATATATTGGAAATTTCTTAGCCTACTATAGAACCAAACAAAATTTCAATGTCAAAATAAATATTGTATTACTCAACATATTCTCCTCTCAATTGGATACATCCATCACAGCGAACCTGCAACGTCTCTAGACCTTTCAAAAAAAAAGATTCTTCTTGCTCTGCAAACCAGACCTCCACAGCTTTTATTACCTTCTCGTTGGAAGAAAACTTACGACCTTTTAAACTTTTTTCAGTTGAGGAAAGAGATCTGGTGAATAAGGGGGGTGTTCTAGTAATTCAAACCCTAAATCACGAAGTTTTTGCTTGGCAACATGAGATTTGTGTGCAGGGGCGTTGTCCTGCAAAAACAAAACACTTTTTAATATTTTCCCGTAGAGTGGTCAGTAATGTCTAATAGTAATCTCCAGTTATTGTTCTACCCTTATCCAAAAAATCATTCATGATTACTCCATGGCAATCCCAAAAAACTGAAGCAAGAATTTTTCCAGCAGATTTTTGGACACGAAACTTCTTATAGTTCTTGGAGAACCGGAGTGTCGCCATTCCATCTATTGATGCTTTGTTTCTGGATCGTAGAAATGTACCCAAGTCTCATCCATAGTAACAATTCGGTTTAAGAAGTCTACATCGTTTTCAAATTGAGCACAGATCGAACGCGATGCTACTACCCTTGCACGCTTTTGGTCAACATTCAAACATTTGGGGATCCATTTTGCAGCAATTTTTCTCATGTCCAAATTGACGTGAACTATATGATGAATGCGTTCGTATGAAATATTCAGTGCTTCAGATATCCGTTTTAGCCCAATTCGACGGTCTGTTAAAATCATGTCATGAACTGCATCGATATTTTCGGGGACTGACACAGAAACTGGCCTTCCCGATCGGTCATCATCTTCAATGGAAAATTTACCTCTTTTGTAGCTTGCAGTCCAATTTTTCACGGTCGCATACGAAGGACATTGATCAACAAGAGTATTAAGCATATCTTCGTAAATATGCTTACCTCTTAACCTTTTTAAATACAGGTACTTGATGACGGCTCGATACTCCAATTTTTCGACTTTCACAATTTCGGTGGACATGGTTTTTCTTTCAATTTATTGCGTGACTCTGGATTACTTTTTTGACGTCAAACTTTACACTGACACTTCTAATAAGTTATCGTTCGTTGCCATGGTAACGCAATATTTTGTTTATGCAGGGAACTGGTCTAGGCTAACTAGATATCAATACATCCTCGTATTATTTTATTGACGTGATCATTTTGAGATTGTAACCTTCCAAAAATATAGTTTATCTCCGTAATCATTGTCAAAGGAATATTTTGCCTTAAAATATAATAGTGGTAATAATAATAATATAATAACCATTTTTAGTACAGTGAAACATTGTGTATCAAAAAACCAGAATTACGTTCAGATATATAAAGTAAACCATTGTTTAACGAAAACAGAAGAAACGACACACAATACGCATTGAAAAGTAAAACAATTACCTGTATACGTAAAATCATAAATATCACAGAATACAGTATGAGTCAGATGAAATATAAAATGTGCGTGAATGAATAAAACCAAAGTTGAAATAAAACAGGTAAAACGACAGCATAAAACAAAATATATATTAAAAAGTGAAAATTGAACGATTGTCTATTTGAGAAAAACCATAAATATCAAATAATAATAGGAAATATATGGTGTGTTATATTCAATATGAAAATCTGGACGGCATCATGATACAAATTATATATTGAAAGTTAAACTAAATTACAGGATTCACACATTATCCAAATATTATTGATGAGAATAGTCACTTTCAGCATTTTTAATAATTATTTTGAAGCATTGTAGGGAGGGAAGTTTTTGACTTTTATGCTTTGGTATTCTCAAGCAACCACCAATACGTGTGTAGTAAGCATGTGAAGGAGCATTGGTATCAAAGGATTTCAAGTTGCTTCTAATGAATGTAACACATTGCAGAATACATTGAAGATGCAGTTACCCATATCTCTCTCATAAATACTGTATTGAGCTGTCTTGATAGTCCATAACAAAGATCAGTCTTCAAATACATATGCACCCTACAAATACTAAAATCTCTTTCACAACACCATGACATTATTTCGAACTAAATATGTGAGTAGTCCATTGCAAAGTAAATGCATAACAATCTTTCCGTGGCTACACAGGTTTTCATCTGCTTAATTGCAAAGAATTCTAGACTCAGTGAACATCCCAGTCGAACCTCTCATCTAGGATTGTTCCTAAGAATTTCACCTCTTGCGACAACTAATAATTCCATTAATATGGAATATTTCAGCAGGAATATTATCCTTCCTTACTATAAAATTTTATTGATACAGACTTCAGTAACATATTCGGTTAAGCCATTCATGAATAACGTAAAGAGTAAGGGACCCAAAACTGACCCTTGCTGGACTACTGAAATATGAAACGAGTTTTCCAAGTGGCACACTTATACTGGGATGATATTCTTACTAAATAAGAAAACAGTGATACATGTAAAGGAACTTTTGTATTGAAGGACGGTTCAGTCTCAGATTATAACCGCGCATTGGAGAAACTGAAACCTAAAATAGTCTCAGTGGAAGATGGTTTTCTACCATAGTTGCTAAAAGGATCTGGAAAATGGTTAAGAGAGCCTTTCCTTTATATTCTTCTACACTACAACATCCGACCAGTGGTAAAATCGTTTAACAAAATTTTGAAATCCATCAAGACATTCTCAGAGATTCCGAACAGTGGTTATATGCTGGTTTCTTCATCTCACTTTCATGGTATACATTTTTGAAAGAATGCTTCCGAGTTGAGTTCGGAAGTCGGAGAGTGCTATGTTTCTATTTGCTTACTGATGGTCTTTATTTTTACAATTATTTTTCCTCTATTCAGAAAAAGCTTAACATCACGTGCCCAATTACTTCCAATTAAGTTTTTTCCTCAATTTACATTAGCCTAGCAGCAGTGGTTATAGGCCAGCATGTATCCATCTTGCCAATTAAACTCCTGAATATTTTTCCAGAAGTGGAATATTTATTCTGGATTATACTGAAGCAATTTTCATTTTCTGATTCACTTCAGAACTATAATTTTACGTTTCCTCTATTCATGGAATGTTGAAACGGAATTAGCCAGAAGATTAAATCAACATAACAAATATAGAGCATTTACTTTTTGGAGCGCACCAGGAAATTGCAGGATTATATTTGAATAATTACCCTATGTTCTGAGTATTTTCGTAATAACGTCGCTTTTGAAGTGATGAATACATAACGAGTTAATCCATCGGAGACGATCCATCGCATACAGTGGAGGTGAGATTCAATAGGAAATTGAAAAAACTTACAGTCTATCTCCACCAAAAATATTCTTTATTGCAGCTGCCATGCAGTCAGAAGACTGACATCACGTTGATATCATGTAGTCAGAAGACTAACATTAAGGGGGAGGACATGTTTCGAAGGATTAAACCTTCATCTTCAGCAAAATATATGAGTTAGTTACAAGTCGATCTAAGGAAAAACAAAATGGTTACCAAATAGTAATGAATAACAATAAAATGTGTGAACCTACCATATTATGGTGGAAAAATCACATTCAATGGGAAAAAAGTTTTAAAAAATTTTTTTTCAAACTAAAATTTTGTTCCTAACACAAGACCATGTGGTCCGCATCTGGCGCGGAGGCCACAACCACCATGGTTGGTCCATCCAACAATAAACATTTTCATAATAAATAAATTTTTTTTTTAAAATTGTGACCATGCAGCAATTGTTTACAAAGTAACAAGTAGGAAGAGGAAGTGACAATAAATTTGACATGAATGACATCTGTCATGTGGACAGTCCTGACTCAAGGTGACAGAGAAGAGAGTGAAATGTCCCATGGTTCATAGAACAAGAAAATTGAGAAAATGACATCTGCAGACAGAAGCATAGAACGAACTAATACATGTTTTCATTTGTAAAGATTATTGGGTATTTAATAAAAACTTTAAGCAAAAAATTTAAGTGAATCATTGAAAATTAAGTGGAATGAAACAGGTATCAAAATAGTAACGAGTTAAAAAGTTTCAAACTGTCAAACTGGGTCTGTTCGTTCAAACATTGTAAATCTGAATTTTTAATCGCTTTATTAATTTCAAGTGTCTCAAGTAAGTTGAGTCTCTTGCCTTTATCACAAATAAGTAAAATTTTTAAGTCAGAGTTGGAATCAAAATTGTGTTTCTCATTTATGATGTGATTGGAAAAAACAGAATTTGATTTATTTCTTCTTTTTCGGAGTTGGACTCTATAATTCTAACGTGTTCTGCTAAACGAGTTCTAAGCTTGCGACCTGTTTGGCCAATATAGCAAGCTTTGCAATCAAGGTTAGAACAGTTCAATTTATAGACTCCAGATTTATCAAGCATTGGAATTTTATCTTTAGAGTTGACCAGCAAGTGTTTGAGATTATTGGAGGTTTTGAATGAAATCGAAAAATTTGAAATGTTGTTGGCATTGAATTTGTTGAGCAAAGTATTTTTAAGTTTTAATGAAAGGGGGCCAAAATAGGATAAAGAGAAATATTTATTTGGTGAACTTGATTGAGTTAATCTATAGTTTGAGAATTTATTGACATATCTGTGATATAATCTATCAATAAAATGGATTGGAAAGCCATTATTGACACCAATTTGTTTAATTACGTTGAGTTCATTTAAAAAATTTGAATCATTAAGAAGTATCGTGCACAAACGATGAAAAAGTGAGTGAAAAGATGAAAATTTTTGATTATATGGGTGGTTCGAGTGAAAATGTATAATATTGTCAATGGAGGTAGGTTTTCTATATATGGCAAATTCTAGGTTGTCAGATTTGTAAATCATGAGGTCTAAAAATGGTAGTTTATTTTCTGTTTCAACCTCCATAGTAAACTGTATTCTAGGGTTAAAATAATTGTGAAAAATTAAAAAAGAATTAAGATCATCGAAAGTGCCTTTGAAAAGTGCTATGGTTCTTTCTGCAGATGTCATTTTCTCAATTTTCTTGTTCTATGAACCATGGGACATTTCACTCTCTTCTCTTTCACCTTGAGTCAGGACTGTCCACATGACAGATGTCATTCATGTCAAATTTATTGTCACTTCCTCTTCCTACTTGTTACTTTGTAAACAATTGCTGCATGGTCACAATTTTTTTAAAAAATTTGATTTATTATGAAAATGTTTATTGTTGGATGGACCAACCATGGTCCCTGACATTGGTGGTTGTGGCCTCCGCTCCAGATGCGGACCACATGGTCTTGTGTTAGGACCAAAATTTTAGTTTAAGAAAAAATTTTTTTAAAAAACTTTTTTCCCATTGAATGTGACTTTTCCACCATAATATGGTAGGTTCACACATTTTATTGTTATTCATTACTCTTTGGTAACCATTTTGTTTTTCCTTAGATCGACTTGTAACTAACTCATATATTTTGCTGAAGGTTTAATCCTTCGAAACATGTCCTCCCCCTTAATGTTACATAACGAGTTGATTAAAATTCCTGATATTAGGATTGATTCTACAATTACTATTTGACATCAAGAATAGGAATTCAATATAAATTGATATGAAAAATGAATGAACAATGAAGCTTTCTGTGAACGAATTACTATTCATTAAGAATTTCCATCAGCAAGAAATGAACAAGAGTTAGCTATACCCCTTACATCATTCTATCAGAACGTCAAACTCTTTATATCTCAGTGAGTGCCCCTTAAGTGTAGGTTAAACTCGGTCCAGGGGATACACTCACCGACTCTACTGTTGGATGAAGTCCCTGAAACTGGTTCTTGGTCGTACTAGACCCCTAAATAGGACCCAATCAGGCTGCTGTAACCACTCCTGTAGATAGGGGTGAGGTGTTAAATATATGCCAGCCAGGATATACCAACGAAACACATTTCGTGGCTCTTCTCCCCTTATACAGTGTGACCCACTTAAGACCGGAGCACCCTTATAAAATCTACATTTTCCAACCGCCTGGAATGATATTTTATTCATTGGGTAGTGTTTGGCGTATTCTCTCTTTTCGTGGAGATGGATTAATAGATTCACTTTTGTAACACATATACAGTGTGTCAATTTAAAAAATTACCACCCCGAATATTTCAGCCCCCGCAGAAAGTCTAAAAATATGCAAAAATACAAATTTATTTTTATGAGGGACATTTTGTAGTATAGTTTTCATTCAAATTACGTCAACCCTGAAGCGGGGGTGGAAACAACCCCTAAAATCTTAAATAGAAAGGGGGGTCGAATGATACCTCATTTTGAAGACCGTTCAATTACCTATTCAAAAATACTTGATATTTCTATCCAGTACTTTTGGAGAAATCAGGTGGAAACTCTAAAAAGGTTTAGGAAACAGTGTTTTGCAATCAAACATAAACAAAATAACAAAAAGACCATCATTTTATCAAATGTTCAAAATGTGGTCCATTATTTCGTAAACAGTAATACAGTCTGCTCTAAAACTCTTCTCTAACTTTCCGAAAAACTTCTACCTGCATTTCTCTACACGCAGCTTTTATGTTTCTCTTCAAATAATCCAAATCTTGAGGTTTTGTTTTATAAATAACCGATTTCAGATGGCCCCATAAAAAGAAATCTAGAGGCGCCAAGTCGGGTGATCTTGGTGGCCAATCAATTGCTCCTCTTCGACCAATCCATCTACCAGGAAATCTATCATTTAGCCACTGTCTAACTGGAAGAAAGTAGTGTGCCGTCTTGCTGGAAGTAAATAAGAGTTTCTTCCAAAACCATATTACCAGCCGCATCTAGTTCATTTTTCAAAGTTGGTATTATTAGCGGGTCTATTTCTTCAAGCAGATTCAAGATTTGTAAATCATGAGGTATAAAAATGGTAGTTTATTTTCTGTTTCAACCTCCATAGTAAACTGTATTCTAGGGTTAAAATAATTGTGAAAAATTAAAAAAGAATTAAGATCATCGAAAGTGCCTTTGAAAAGTGCTATGGTTCTTTCTGCAGATGTCATTTTCTCAATTTTCTTGTTCTATGAACCATGGGACATTTCACTCTCTTCTCTTTCACCTTGAGTCAGGACTGTCCACATGACAGATGTCATTCATGTCAAATTTATTGTCACTTCCTCTTCCTACTTGTTACTTTGTAAACAATTGCTGCATGGTCACAATTTTTTAAAAAAATTTGATTTATTATGAAAATGTTTATTGTTGGATGGACCAACCATGGTCCCTGACATTGGTGGTTGTGGCCTCCGCTCCAGATGCGGACCACATGGTCTTGTGTTAGGACCAAAATTTTAGTTTAAGAAAAAAATTTTTTAAAAAACTTTTTTCCCATTGAATGTGACTTTTCCACCATAATATGGTAGGTTCACACATTTTATTGTTATTCATTACTCTTTGGTAACCATTTTGTTTTTCCTTAGATCGACTTGTAACTAACTCATATATTTTGCTGAAGGTTTAATCCTTCGAAACATGTCCTCCCCCTTAATGTTACATAACGAGTTGATTAAAATAGATTTTTCTGAATGAATAAAGGTCCAATAATAGCATTTCCCAGAATACCAGCCCAAACGTTTAATTTCTCTGGATACTGTGTGTGACCTTCCCGAAAAAGACGCGGATTTTGATCGCTCCAGTATCGGCAATTTTGTTTGTTAACATGTCCATTTAAAAAAGATGTACACTCATCAGTAAAGGTGATATTTTGCAAAATATTCTGGTTGACATTTATCAGATCCGTCATTGTTTCACAAAATTCAATCCTTCTGTCGAAATCATCGTCAAAAAGTTTCTGGAGAATCTTCATTTTGTATGGGTGGAATTTATGTAATTTAAGTGCTTTCCTTACTGTTTCGTGAGACATTCCTATTTCGTGTGCCATACTACTAAGTGAAGTGGTTGGTTCTGCAGCGAATGAGCATAAAACTTCTATTTGTGCAGCTTCATCCAAAATGCGTCGATGCCTTCTTTTTTTATCAGCAACGGAACCAGTTTCATTAAACTTAGCCACCAATTCCAAGACAAATTTATGATTTAAATTATTATTCGGATATCGTTCATTGGACATTGCTGCCGCTCTTCTAGCGCATCTTCGACTTTCCCCATGAATGATAATAATTTCAGTTCTTTGTTGAATTGTGAACACCATTTTACAAAACAAATTTTTGACATTGAGGACTGAAATGTCATATTTTGTTATGTCAATGTGAGAAACGTCATTTCAAAACACCAATGTGAAAAGTTAATTACTTTTTGTACAACTTGCAGAAACGACCACTTCACTTGTGGCACCTGAAGTAGGAATGTCTTACACAACAGAATAAATTCAACCGCTATAAATTGTAGGTTCTACGGCAGCTTTTCAACAATGATTTCAACAGAATTGAATATTGTGAAACAATGGCGGATCTGATGAGTGCTAAACAGAATATTTTGCACAATAATTACTGACGAGTGAACAATTTTTCAAATGCGCATGTACAAACAAAATTGCCGATACTGGAGTGATGAAAATCCTCGTCTTTTTCGGGAAGGTCACACACCGTATCCAGAGAAATTGAACGTTTGGGTTGGTATTCTGGGAAATGCTCTTATTCGACTTTTATTAATTCAGGAAAATCTAACTGAAGAAATAGACCCGCTAATAACATCAACTTTGGAAAATCAACTAGATGCGGCTGGTAATATGGTTTTGGAATAAAATATTTTTTACTTCCAGCAAGACGGAGCATCACACTACTTTCTTCCAGTTAGACAGTGGCTAAATGATAGATTTCCTGATAGATGGATTAGTCGAAGAGGAGCAATTGAATGGCCACCAAGATCACCCGACTTGGCGCCTCTAGATTTCTTCTTATGGAGCCAACTGAAATAGGTTGTTTATAAAACACAAGCTCAAGATTTGGAAGATTTGAAGAGAAGGATAAAAGCTGCGTGAAGAGAAATTCAGGTAGAAGTTTTTGAGAAGAGTTTGAGAGCAGACTGTGTTACTGTTAACTAAATAATGGACAACATTTTGAACATTTGGTAGAATAAAGGTCTTTTCGTTATTTTGTTTATGTTTGATTGCAAAACACTGTTTCCTAAACCTTTTTAGAGTTTCCACCTGATTTCTCCAAAAGCACTGGATCGAAATATCAAGTATGTAGTATTTTTGAATAGGTAATTGAACGGCCTTCAAAATGAGGTATCACTCGACCCCCCTTTCTATTTAAGATTTTAGGGGTTGTTTCCACCCCCGCATCAGGGTTGACGTTATTTGAATGAAAACTATCCTACAGAATGTCCCCCATAAAAATAAATTTGACGTGATTTGCATATTTTTAGATTTTCTGCGGGGGCTGAAATATTCGGGGTGGTACGTTTTCAAATTGACACACTGTATATTGAGAACTAGAATATAATATGGATACTTGGGTAAAATAACTAACAATGATATAAGCACTAATGCGTGAGTGTCTAGTGCACTATTAAGAGACTAGTTGGGTTATTTTCTCTTTTTGTGGACATGGATTAATAGATTCACTTTTGTTACACATACGTATTGAAAACTACAACATGATATGAATACTTGAGTAAAATAACTAACAATAATATGAGCACTGATGCGTGAGTGTTTAGTGCTCTGTTAAGAGACTATATCGTTATGCAATTCGTCGAGTTCTCTCAGCTAACTAGACACTCGCGCATTAGTGCTTATATTATTGTTGGTTATTTTACTCAAGTATTCATATCATGTTCAAGTTTTCAATATATATGTGTTACAAAAGTGAATCTAATAATCCATGTCCACGAAAAGAGAAAATACCCCAAACAGGTAGACATTCAAAAAGTCTACTAGGGCACCAGATTTCATGAATGAATTTCCATTTCCAACTAATCTGATTTTTCAAGGTCATAAATCTTTAAAAAAATTACTAGCGATTATTTTAGAAAAATTCGAACTACACCGCTGTATTGGCAATATCTTCAAATGGTTCATATGTGAATGACGTTGAAATGCGCCAATCAATAAAAAAGTTATAGGGGAATGAAATTTGAAAAATATGCCTTTTAATCAAGCTACCAATTCAATTTCAAAATTTTCATCAGAACTTTGACTATACCAACGGATTCATGGATTCTCGAAATATCACTGACTGTAATTTCATCAAAATCTGTTAAATAAAATCTGATAAAAAAAAATTATGAGATAAAATTGACATGTCAAAACAGTGGTGTAGTTGGAATTTTTCTAAAAAAATCGATAGTAATTTTTTTAAAATTATTGTCCTTGAAAAATCAGATTACCTGGCCCTAGAAATGGAAATTCATTCTTGAAATTTGGTGCCCCAGTAGACTTTTTGAATGTCTTCGCACTGAAGAAATAAAATCATTCCAATCAGTTGAGAAAAGTAGATTTTATAATGGTGCTCCGGTCTCAACTGGGTCACCCTGTAGATACAGCTTGACTGAAGGGGATGTTAGGCTCATGCTACCCGCGCGGAGGGGTAGACCTAACTAAGATTGACTCAACTGATGATATTTTGGTATCTGAGTAGATGAGAAAATTTTGCAAACAAACATAAAAACAATCGATATATCGATAATTTGACCAGTTATTATAACAATAAAAAAACAATTCGTCTAAGAATTCCCAATGAGAAACTTGAGCTATTCAACTACAGGTGAATAGCTATTTGTATTATTAGGGAGGAAGTGCCTTGGATGTTTACTGCCCTCCGCTTCGCGTCGGGCAGTAAACTACATCCTGCGGGAGGAAAAGGCACTTTACTCCCATGTAATACATATGATTTTTCCTCCTACCCACTCAATAAAACCTTTTTGTGACTTTGTTTGCAAATAGACCTATTCTTACTTGATGGAAAGTATAGACAATACAGCCATGTGTATCTGAGAATCTGCGGTGGTGCATCGGCTAGCGTCTTGGGCTTGTAATCCGAAGGTCCCGGGTTCATCTTCTGGCAATTACAACTTTTTTTTTTCAAGAACGTTATTTTACTTTTTTCTTGTTAGTGATTTGAATTATTAACATTTAGATAGCTTATACATTTCGGATTGCTATTGATTGATTTTCTCATAAGTAATGTTATGTGCCTATTTGAATGAAGTGTTGATAATTTTTTTTCTAAGAGCTGCGCTTGTAGAAAAAATAATGTGTGTATTTCGAGCACAAATAAGTGTCATTGTCGTTCTAAAAAGATTAATCTCTTTGTCGAGCAACAATCAATCACTTTGCGCTCTAAATACACAAATAGCTATTAAAGAACTAGAGTAGAAGTAACATTCATGTTTGATTTTTACCAGAATACAGGATATATAAGATGTTCTAGAAATTACGGAAAGAATTTGATTATAATAGATTCACAAGTTTCATCGTTTACAACTTACTTGTAAATGAGGGGGAGGAAAAGTATGGGTTTCCTCCCTGGTTTGAGGAAGGAAAGTGTGTAGTTTCTATAGGAGTAGGAGGAAAAATGTTTTTTGGCTTCCTATCGATATCGAATTTCATCCAGTCTATTGTCACAAGCGAAAAAATATTTTTACAAGATTGCGCTCTTATGTCAACTCTTTCAGAACGTCCAAATCTTATGACTTTGGTTTTCCTAATAAGATTGTTATATGTTAGTCCACCAGCCTGCTGCCAAAATGTGTAATGATTTTGTCAAAACTGTTCGAAAGAAAGCGATGTTTTTTTGTCTAGATAGTAAATGATCACAAGGTATATGTATCATTCGAAGTATCTTCAATTCGTGACAGTCAACAAATATAAATATTAAGGCATTTTTGTTTAACATTTCCATGCTCTCCGTCAATTCAAGTAAAGTCTGTCCCATTGAACATTTCTCAAAAAAAATATAACTAATTTCTATCATATGATATTAAAAATTCTTTTATACATTTTGATTCGGTTTTCCGTATTAATAAACATCCTTTGTAGAACACGCAAATCGTCTTTCGGAAATATATTATTCGGTTGGGAAGAATGTTGCTCCACATCAGTGAAAATTACCTTTCCACAAGATATGAGAAAACACTGTAATGAGAAAGTATATACCCTAGTATCACTCGAGAATTTTTAATTGTTTTTTCTGACCAATAGTTTCTCTATAATCAGAAAAAAGTGATTCGTACCGTCACGTTCATCAAAACTAGACTTGGCAACGTTGTAAAAGTTGTGTATCATGGAATCTCAAATTTTCGTTCAAATTTAACGTCTCGTATGACAGTTGTCATTTGATACCTTATGAGTTCGTTCGTCTTTTTCACGGAGTAGACCAATAAGAATCGTGTTTGTCTCTGTTTAACTCGTTTGCCTACATTAAAATTGGATACAAGTAAAGCAGTTCCATCGAATATTTATGCTGCACACGGACATGCCCTACGTGATTTCTTATTTGAGGTTAATGCGGTTATCAAAGTTTTTTTTGTGTGTATTCTACAATTTTTTCAATTTCTGTATCTGTTTACTTGCAATAACATGTCGAGAAAGTGCTTTCTACCCGGTTATCTGAAAACCATTGAAAATTCTAATAAATTTTTTTTTCATGCACCTAAAGATGAAGCGCGTTGTAAAATGTGTTTTGAAACATTGAATGAACCCCGTGTGGAAAGCGGAAATATATGTTATTGCTAAGAACATTTCCAAGTTAGTACTTTACGTTATGTTATTATTGTATTCGACGAGTCCAAAGAAAGGTTTAAAATTTCAGTCATTGCAAACGAGACTTTGAACTATCAAAAAATTTCAGGTACTAGTAAAGATATACTAGAAAAACCAATTTTTTTTCAGTTAGCCTGTATATTTAATAAATAAAATTATAAAATGTAATGTAAGAGATTAACTGGTAGAAAAACCTCCTCCTCCACAGCCGGTTGGCAGGGGTTCGTCATCACTATCTTGCCTGATACCAATTATATTCAGAGGCCGAAATTCTTCACAATTTAATGATTTGGAATTGTCTCCACTCAAAAGTATTTGTATTCTATGGGAAAGAATTGAAGCTGGCAGGTTCTCCACATCCGAAAGGTTTTCCCTACTATAAAAAAGAATATACGGCATTTCAGTAGGTTTTAAACAACTCAAGTTCTCCGGCGTGGCTTTAGAAAAATTCGAGTCATTGAATTTGTATCAAACCATTTGCTGATCTTTAGCGATTGTGTAATAGTGGCCGGAATCCAAGCTCGAACCACAGCCGCATAGACTTCATAGCAGGTTTCCAGAATGAGGTGTTCTTCTAAAGTTACTAACTGCAGGAGCTTGGTGAGCTGATGTGATGCTGGATCATATTGAAAATGTTTGAGAGTGAGTATCAGTATAGCAGGCGCTATCAATATCTTTGCCTTCCTCTTGCCGTCCGTCAAAACATTGCTCAACTCATAGCGGTACCTGTTATCGCCCGTTAATTGTCCCGGTTGCATGCAGTTATCCAACAACGTCTGTACAGATAGTTTCTCAGAGAGGTTCGGAATTGAAAGCTGCAGGTCCCTGAAAGTGTCCATCTGCTCGCTCTTGTACCCGCATTCTCCGCAACATGAGATACTCAACGTCTTTCCTTCGAAAGAATGCTGCACCAATGTTGGTATTTCTGATGCTGCTCCATCTTCAGCGAAGACTGCATTGAAGTCGGTCTCTTGTTCATGCAGCGAATCCAGTAGGTGCCCCAGGAATTCTGAACTGTCTTGTTGATATCCTGGAAGGAAGCTGGAGGGCCTTGAAATGAAAGGAAGACCTATTGGAGAACTGCTGCAAAGCAAAAAGGTCTTGAAGCCTCAAAAACAGCTTGGCAAAAATCGTCATGAATGATGCTTGCACGACGCTATTCCTGTAACACGTATTGCTCAAGTTGACCAAACTAAATTTTCCCTCAGTATCCTTGCGCAAAGCCGAAGACGATACACTTTCTTGATTTTCTGCTGATTTTGAAATAAATGCTGGCATGTCGGTTCTATGAACTGGTGTGCTATTATAATAGCTCTCATCATTCCTCGACTCATTTGTATCTTTACCAAACTTAACTTGGCGTTTTCACTTTGATTTAGGAAGATATAAAATCTCGGTGGAACTATCTGCAATTGGATTTTCTATCGAGTTGCTGCAAATAGGTTTGGATTGATGTATGAGAGAGTCATTTGAAGAAGGTAAACCTGAATATTGTGGAAACCTGAATATTTCATCTAGGCGTTTGGAGCTAGGGATAGGTCCTAACACAGATACAGCATTTCCCCTTTGCAACGCGATACTGATCATTTGAATCAAAAATTTGGTTGCTCTGGAATCGTCTGATATTCTTGATATTTTTTTTTCAATTTCGTTAATCAACTCTGAGGCGTATGAACCAAAAACGCCGTAAGTTTCGATAGCTACTGGATAGAATAAATAGTGGTCTTTCAAAGATGAATATTTTATGAACTTTGCTTTTTTCGCTGAATCTGCAGCTCCACCTAAAATCTTGGAAGTCGCCATGATGTGTGAAAATGCAACGGTGTCCACGCAGGTAAAATCCCACACTAAAGGTTTTCCATGACTCCAAGGAATCAGAGACATTCCGTCTGGACGTTTTCCATCATCACGGCTAATTCCCAAAGGTTCCAGGGCAGAAGGAATTTCAGCTGTTGATAAAGCTCTTTTTATCAGATCATTTATGGAAGCATGTCTAGAAAATCGTCCAGAACTAAACTTGCAACTCAGACCATGGGTACCTTTTTCGTCCACGATAGAGCCGCATCTACACTCATGAGTGACACATATTCTGCAACCCAGACGAAGCCCAACTGAAATTCTGAGTGTTTCATTATCCAATAATAATCCAAGAGATGAGACTGGAAGTGCATTGAGCCAACCACCAGATTTTTTGGTAGTTACTGCCTTGGGACGAGCCATTTCAAATTTAGAATTTACAGCCGAGTCAGAGTTTTTTGGATAAAAGATCAATCAAAGGAAGATCCCATGCTTTCTGAATATTTTTATCTTTTGGAACAGATGTCTTCGTCTTTGAATGCCGCATACTTTCACTCTCTACGTAGAATGAATCAAGGAGAAGAAAGTCACAATGAAATCCTAAATATTGCTTTATCTGATTTGATTTCACCTGATGAATAATGAGCACGTTATTACGATTTGCGGTTTTGCCAATGCTCGTTTTGCATCAAAAGGAAGGTCCGTTCAGAAAATTTGAGAGCTATAAATACAATAAAAATAGGTATATGTGGATTTTTTTTCTCTGAGTTGATCAAGTGACAAAGTTTTAATTATTTCTCAATGGCTTATATCAAGCTAGAAGCTATATTTTTAAGGAGAACGGTATTGCCTGTTTCGGATAGTAAATTATGTTTTTGATTAACGTGACGTCAGCGGCAAACTTCCAAATGAGATATTTTCTCAAAATGAAAAAAAAATAGTGGTACTCTTTGTTAAATGGACGTTTCAGAATAGAAACTATCGATTTAAACGAGTTTTGTAATTTTTGCAAAATTTCCTTGAAATGTTTTTTGAATACGCTCTCAATCCAATCAGCTCCAGGATTATTTTGTTCATCTACTGAATTTCGATTTCTGTGGTGTTTTATTCACGTTTATGTGTTTTGTTGACATTTTTGTTGGATATCAATAGGTCATATGCATGTAACATAAAATAGCTCATTTTAATTTTTTTCATAATCTATTTTAATACCAGATCAATACAAATGGGTTCATATGACTACATACTTTATGAATTTTAAATAGTTCATAATTGAAAATGTGAAAATTTCGTGGCAAATTAAAATTAGGTAAAACGCAAAGCGATTGGTCGGATCTTATGATGACGTCAAAGTCCATGTCAACAACACTTATTTACATGCCATTCCGTGGGCTATTATTGTTTTTCCGTCTAATTAGAGTTTTGCAAGCAGTTATTTGGCTATCATCTTTTTGTTATAAGTTACTGTGAACGTTCCAGAAAATAAAGACAATGACTGAATCCGGATTTTTCAAGGCGCAATCCGACAATTTGCCGAAAATAGATGTCTTTATGATGACAAGTTTTTTCGCAAATCATCCAGATTTCACTTCAGCTGAGATTAGAGGCGAAAAAGCTGCAAGGTAAATGGATAATTATTGTTTTTCCGTCAGTTTTCTAGTTATTTGCTTACTAACATTGATAAAGTATACATAACCTCAAATGTAGTGAAACATTTGTTCATGAATACGTTTACAATCACTTCTTATTCTAACACCTGATAATATTTGTGTTTCTAGGCCCGAAAGAGATTCTTATGGAGATTCAGCTATTGGATTTGTACAAGTAAAAAGGGAAGCAAACATATGTGTAGTGAAAGCTCGTATTACTCCCGAGCATAATGTGAAACAGAAGTGTTACACTGTAACAGCAGTATGTGATGAAGCTGAACAGATCATCATCTCTGCAGAAAGTGAAGATTGCGCAGCACATTTAGGTACATATAAGTGATTGGTACAGTATTATTTGGGGGGCGCTTACTTGTAGAAAAACAAATTGTTGCAATCTACACATTTTGTTTCATGAATAAGACTCTGATTTCAAAATGTGATCATGTTTTATACAGAAAATATAATTAATTATATATTTTTAATTTTCAGGTGCTTTCATAGCTTGGCTGCACAGGCGTAGCGAAGACCCTCCCTCTACTAGTATCGACTGTTACTGGAAGAAGTCCAAATTATCCACGATAGGCACAACCCTTAAGTACATGAGAGCTAAAGAGTTAGGAAGTAGTTCAAAAACCAAACCTTCATCATCTGGTAGTAGTCAAAGTCTTCTGCCAACTCTAATAAACCATAGCAAAAGCATTGGTCACATGGAAAGTCAACTCATGAAATACTACAAGGAGAAAAGCACAATAGAAAAATTATCCATTCATCATTTAGTAAATACACCTGCTAACGCCACAGAGTTTATCAACTATTGCAAGAGTATGATGGACACATTATCTTGTAATGAAGCAAATCGTGCTACGATTGATCAGAATGACTGTCCGCTCTGGCATGAGCTACGATATGCTAGGATTACTGCTTCGAAGATGCATGAAGCAGCACATTGCAAAACTTTCGAAGGCACTTTATGTGAAAGTATAATGGGAGCAATTAAAGTAAAGGACACAGAAGCAATGAAAAGAGGGCGTTTGCTAGAGAACCAAGTATTGAAAGAAGTCGAAAAAAAAATTAAAATAAAAATTAATGGATGTGGTTTGATCTTAAACCCTGATTATCCCGTATTTGGTGCATCTCCTGATGGCGAGAGTATTGATTACAGTATTGAAATCAAATGTCCATCATCTGAGAAAGCCATGAGCAGATATGTTTCAAAAGATGCTATATCTTCAAAATATATGGCTCAGGTGCAAATGCAGATGTATTTTTCAAATAAAAAAAAGGGCTTTTCTGTGTTGCACATCATGATTTTGAAATATCAAAGGAAGTAGACATTTATATTGTAGATTATGATGATAACTATTGTGAAAATATCATGGAAAAAAGCATGCTCTTTTGGAGTAATGCTATTTTTCCTATTTTATGAAAAATATTGAATAAATATTAGTTGAAATTTTAGTTGATTTGTACATTGAAAAGACAGTTTATTCTGTGTGCCACATACCAGTATGATTAAAAATAAAACTCTTGAAAACTGAATCTACTTTTTTATTAAAACGTTTTGCATATTGATTATGCCACATGCTATTACTATTACTTCATCTACTATTGGAACTAAGCTGTGATGTATACATGCATGAGGCAACAACATATGAAATTCTCTCAACCTGTTTATTACATGCTCTACATGAATTCTCAATGCTGCTATTCTTTTAGACTGCTTCACCTCATGTTTTGTACTTGCTGTAGACTTGAAGACTGAAGGAGGCCGAATAAGGGTACATTTTTTCTTTTCTATCAAATGAGATAAGTCTTTGAAGCCTCTGTCTGCCATAACAGCTGTGTTTGGAGGTAAACATTCGAGATTCGAGTCACAATTTTCTACTATAATGATGTCGGATGCCCTTCCACCAAATCCTTCTGAAATGAAATTGACTAGTCCATCTGGAGTACAAGAAATAAGGTACTTCAGGGTATTACATTTCTTATATTGTGACCATGACAGAGACTGATGAATGGCAATAGACGGTTTTTCAATTTCTATTTCTAAGCAATCTATAATTGAAACAACTTTTGAATACCGTGCTCTAAAAGCGATAGGTAATTGTTTTACTATGTCAGATGGTTTAGGCCACACAATTAACTCCTTCATTTTTTCTGCTAGAATAATAACCGTTTTTGAAAATATTCTACTCTGTGTATAGCCAAAATGTATAGCTAATATATCAAATGATTCATTTAACTTTATTTTCTTCAAGGTTATTAAAATATCAATAGTGGGAACTGGGATATTATCACTTAATAATTTAATTAAATGGTAACTGTCTTTGGGCAGTCCTAACATCATTTTAGGCTCTCTTTCCACAGCGGTCAACATTGCACTACGCATTACATTTTGAAATTGCCTGTCCTCGTTATCTAGAGTCCAACTTGCTTCAGAAGAAGTACTTTCTTGTTCATATTCACTAGAGATTGATGAAGATTGTGAAGTAATAGAAGATAAATCGTCTGTTGGTTTTATATCTGGGAATAGCTTCCTTTTCATACCAGCAATCTGGGCAGTTTTGATAGGTGAAGTCGATGTGGTTTCAACTGGTACGAGAAACTGTGATAATGCTACATTTTTTGTCTTAGAACCAACATTGATACCTTTGCTTCAATATTTTATTGCCATTGGTTTTATTGTGTTTACTTGAATGGCTTTGTCACATGCAAGGCTTTCATTTTCTGTTGAGAAAACGTGTGAAGAAGAACTAGGACCAGCCTCACAATAATATTTTTCTCTGGTGATGGAATTATCTGCGTGTGAAGATGAACTAGGGCCAGCTTCAGAATAATTTGTTTCTGTGGTGATTGTTTTATCTGCTGTTTTGGCAGGATCTTCATATACACTGGTTTCTTCAATAACTTCTCTGGTGGCAGCTTCTGATAGAGTCTCTTGAAGCAACCTAAGTCTTTGTCTCTTGAGAGCAGCCTCTCTCACTGGTTTTGGCTTATTTATTTTCTGACACTGAAATTTGTGGGGCAAAACACCTTTACATAGACGTAAAGTAACAGGTACCCCTTGTTGTTTAGACATTATTTGGTACTGAACGAAGTTCTCTGTATCCTTTTCTAACTGAAAATGAAGAATAACAGCAGTCAGAAAGGTTTTATATTCGACAGATCAATATACTTATTAGTATTTTAGATTATGACACTAAATATATAAATATAAAAATACTTACATCAAAGTGATCTTCACAACAGTATAAGCAGCTCCTTGCAGACAGTTTCGGATTTTTAAATTCGTCCCTTTTTATAGCTTTACACCACTTTGATCGAATGTTTGCATTCCTTGGCACAAGAAAAAATACTTTTTGAGGAGTAGTTTTCGTCGTATTGTTGCACTTTGGAACTATACAGTATCTATAAACTGATTTTCCACTACTTTCCATCTTTACTTTATTGAAATTAACAAGTTATACAATATAGAATCTACAGAATCAAATATGTTTACAATGGATCACCTTTGTTTACATGGACTTTGACGTCACATATACCCGCCAAATGGCCGACCGTTTGAATTGTCAATATGTGGTATCGAATTTTAATAATTTTTTTCTGACTAATTATTCATATTTTTGGCATCTATCTTATTTTTCCAGTATTTGTATGCATTATATAATCGATTAGAACAATTAAAAAAATATATGCATATGACCTATTACGAAAAATTACAGGCAAGTACGACGTTTTTTTCAAGTGACAGTTCACTCATTGAGTGGCATCAGATTATCATAGCAACGGCACTACATGGATTCTTACTCCATATTGTGATCAAACCCACTATGTTTCTATAGATAGACAATTGCATTTACAGTTATTCTGCAGAAGTCTCAAGGACAGTTGACGTTCTCATCTTTGGGATAATGCCACCCCCAAAATAGACATCCACGTCTGCTCCTAGTTTGTTTTTTTAGGGTTTCAACAAGTAACGTTAATTCTGGTCATTCTGTTGATGCCAGGACCAATAATTATTATGCATTATTTATTTCATCGTGACGTCAGAGAATCATGGACTGTAGTTTATTCATTGCGTCATCATGAAGTTTCTTGGAAGTGAAAAGAAAATTCGAAATCAGTTCAATTATTTATCTGAATCGACCCGTTATTGATATGCTACAAGTTGTGAAAACAGAGAGGGACAAACGATCAGACTCAGGTCACGTACTGAATGAAATTCAGTATTTGAAAATGCAGATCTTCGTTGAAAGAATTATACTCGGTTGGAAGTGAAACAGATCTTGGCAAGGAAGAGAAAAACGAGTTTCCAGAAGCATTATTTTCTGTAATGGAGCTCACATGGTTCTTTCAAAGAAGGGTGCTGCTGATTGAGAAAGAGAAAGATGTCAAGCACACAACTGGGGAGGCAAGCCATAAAAAGGAAAAAGGAGTTTCTGGTGCCAAATGCAACCAAATGATTTGGATATATCTAATGCCACGACAACAGTTAGTTTCTCTAAAGTGTTCTCCACTTCTCAGATACACAAAACTCATTGAAATCCGAGTAAGTAATATCATTGTCCAACATCAATTGCCGAAAACATATTTGGGTACTAGCAGAATTGCCTGTGACCAATATTCATACGCTTTTGATTCCAACTGTTGCAAGTATACTAGGGTCCAGAAGAAAATTCTTTGAAAGCTGTCTATATTCAATAAAAACCAGTCAAAATTCACTTTGAATCTGGTTGTAGTCATTGACCTCATCTCTGACACCAGGTTGGCGACTTCTCAATGGTAACTTCAAATGAGTAGAATACTGTTTTGAAAATAAAACTCAGGTTCAACTTGCTTCTGTGAGACAGTTTCCCTTCTACTAGATGTTTTGCACCAAAAATACGTTGTTTAGAGTGACCAAGAATTTACGCTGAGGATATTGATCCGTAACGGTTTAAAAAAAAAAAAATTCTATGAATGTATGTCCTAAAAGTCTTTTGAGATGCAAGATGATAAATTTAAAAAAAAAAAAGTTTTTTAATAATAACTACAATATCGTAGATATCCTTATGAAATTTAGTACACATCTTCTATGCATCAAGGTGCAGAAATTTTCATTTCCTCTACCAGTGGATTCTGTACGGGTTTTGCATTGAATATTTTTTAAGAAAGGAAAACTACGCCACTGCTTTCTCCCACAAGAATCACTTTTCAGATCCTGAAAAATTTTTGAGCAAATTTGATCTCATGGGTTTCCTTTTTCCGACGCATGGTTTTCGCTGGAAAAAATAAAAATCGTTTTGCTTCAGGATCAATTCCTCAAAAATCTGGCGTGGATATGTTTGTGCATCGGCTAAAAGCAAATGAAGAGATCAGATTTGTTGCAAGAAGGCTGAGAACCAAAAAAATATCGATTTCAGCTTCAACAGAAACAAGTTTAATTTTATTTTATAAAAGTAAGTTTAAATGGACGGAACAACTTTATTATTTATTGATGATACTAACACTGATCATGAACATTTTTGAAAATGGCTACTTTCATAGGCATGCTTTCGTCCGTATACGCACAGAATTACGTACACATTCAAATATTCCTGGCGTATTTCGTATAGTTTCACACGAGGCAACTATTTGCTCTCTTAAATCTTCTAAAGTAACAGCGGGAATTTTATACACTAGATTTTTAAGATGCCCCCATGAAAAGAAACCCAAGCTGTTGATATCGGGGGATCTTGCTGGCCATTGCTGAGGTCCTCCGCGACTCATCCAACGATTTTGATGAACTGTATTTAAATGGTTTCCGACAATCACACTGAAATGAGCATGTACCATATTAGATTCCTCAAAGTAATTGACCAATCTTCAAGCAACCCACTTCTTTGACAAAGTGTAAATAAGACCGACCATCAAGGAGTCCTGGTAGAAAAACTGGGCCTATTAGATAATCACCAATAATTCCTTCCCATACATTACCCGAAAATTGGTGTTGAAATGGGTTTCGGTTATAGCATAGAGGTTTTCTTCTGCCCACACATAATTGTTATGGAAAGCATTCCTAGGAAAACTTGCTTCGCCTTTGTACAAAATTTGTGACTCAAACTGTGGATTTAGTGCAATACTCTGAAGATACCACTTACAGAAGTTTAAACGCTTTGTAAAATCTGAGGGGAAATAATGGCTGTACTCTCAAAATATTGTATGGGTATAACAAAATATAAACCAAAATATGATGACAAAAATTCAGAGTTCTAGCGATCTTCCTCGTACTCGTCTCAGGATGTTCTTCGATTCCTTACAGCACTGAGTCGTCAATTCCAGCAGTTCTCACGCTTCTAGGTCTACTTTTCTTGAAACTAACAGTTTCCCTAAGTCAGCGATGAATATTTGAAAAGGTACGGCTAACTGGTAAGGCACGATTAGGATATCTTTCCTCATAAATGCGTCCAGTTTCTGTTGCAATACCATATGAGAAGCCATATACGTAATGCGTTGCCGCCATTTTCGCATTCGTGTAATTCAACATATTTACTGATATTCATAAAAACAGCGGACAACCACAAGAACTTCAATAACACACTTAAAAATCAAATAAATTACGCGCTGTGATGGTTTTTAACACTAAAAACTTACATTGAGTCACAGCTATGGTTTTCATTGACGTTGTGAAAACGTTATTCATTCATAGGATAAATAGATTCATGTTTTCAAAACTAATAATCGGTACTGCGGTATGAAGCAATTATAAATTAATTATTTTGATCAAGAACGGAGCACCTGACAAGAATAACATATCTTTTGAATTCTCATTGATTTTGAAACAAATCTGATCTATCAATTTGCTTTCAGTCGATGCACAAACACTTCCACACCGCTTCAGATTTTTGAGGAATTGAACCTGAAGTGTCTATTTTGATTTTTTAAATCGAAAACCATGCGTCTGACAAAGAAAACTCATGAAATCAAATATGCTCAAAAATGAAAAAGGAACTCGAAAGTATTTTTTTGAGTTGAAGCAGTGGCGTAGTATTTTGATCTCCAAAAATATTCAATGAAAAACCCGTATGGACGCGACTGGTGCAGAAAATGGAAATTGTCGTACATCACAAAATGCACCTTGATGCATATAAATCATGTACCATATTTTATAAAGATGTCCACAATACTAACTCAGTTATTATTAAAAAACTGACTTTTTTCTCAAAATTTTTCCACCTTCATCCTAAATGTTAAAATTTTTAGGACAAACGTTCATAGGAAGTTTTTTTTTAAATGAGTCAGAGAAGCAGCCCTTTACACAAATAAATATTTGACGAGAGAGTAGGAATCAAATATTCTATAAATTGGTGGAGGAATCGTTGTTGATCAGGACTGTCAGCATACAATATTTTCCCACTAGCAGATATGGCAACAACACTGTTCACAATAAAAATTAAAATTCACACTTTTTGAATAAAATGTTTTTTTATAATCCAAATGTGAATATCACATGAGTAAATCAGAATAGAAATTATGCATTTGGACACGCTATCCGCACACGTGCTGATTGGTGTTGGAATAAAACTGTATTCCCGTTATTGTAATGATGAAAATCCACGTGTAGTTCGTGAAAAAAGTTTTTCACAATAGGGTACAATCATCATACAGTGTGTCCCACTTTGAGCAGCCACTTTCTCATATTTCGTTGAGCATGAAATAATTCGAAATTTTCTTTGACTCAAGTTGTAGTACTCGGAAATACCTACCTTTATGTTTACGGAACCTTTGTATATCCATTTTCCACGGTTAACTACGACCAAATGAATAGTGAAAAATTAGGAAAAAAATACTAGGCATTTTTTTATCGCAAAAATAACACCAGATTCTGTTTCAGAACACCTTAAAACCCCCAAATCCCAATGCTTGAATCATTTGAATATACAGGGTATCATCTGTAGCTGGTAGCATTATCAACTCTAATCCATGAATAATGCTTGGAAAATTTCCAAAATGTCTTCTCTTGTCACAGAATTCGCAAAAATATATAATTAATACTTTGAAAAATAGCCAAATATCACTTTTCCAAGGCTAACTCTGATCAGAATGAATGATAACCTGTATATTCAAATGATTCAAGCATTGAGATTTGGGGGTTTTAAGATGTTCTGAAACAGAATCTGGTGTTATTTTTGCGATAAAAAAATGCCTAGTGTGTTTTTCCCAATTTTTCACTTTTCATTTGGTCGTAGATAGCCGTGGAAAATGGATATACAAAGGTTACGTAAACATAAAGGTAGGTATTGCCGAGTACTACAACTTGAGTCAAAGAAAATTTCGAATTATTTCTTGCTCAACGAAATATGAGGGTGTGGCTGCTCAAAGTGGGACACACTGTACATCTGAACAACTTCCCAGTTGCTCTTAATATATGCGTTAAGAATTTTTACTCATAGACAATCATTAATTTTACATAATTTTCATTTTGAATTGGTACTATTTGATTATTTTCGATGCCTTCTTCACAGGTAGTGAAACGGGAAATACCATTTATGATGCGAATAGGGACAAAATTATCTGGGATACTAAATTATGGATTGTGGGGATATTCAATAGAAACACGCTTACCTATCCATCTGTTGGCAAAGTCTTGGTCAACATCAGCTGCGTAATGCGGCGGTGGACCATCATGCTGGTACCTACCAAAGTTTTCATTTGGTAAAGCAGAGTTATTTGCGGTTGGAAAATAGATCACCAGACTGGGTATTACACAATCCTGTAGGAATTGAAGGTGCCTTGGACTATTTAAGGTTTCTTCGGAATAGTTGTGTCTAATAATTCTGTTTTTTACAATCAGCGCCCAAACATTTATTTTCGGAGATTACTGTGTGTGATATTCTCTCATCCATTTTGGATTCTCCTTAGCCCAGAACCTGCAATTCTGCTGATTCACTGTTCCTGTTATTGTAAAGGTAACTTCATCAGAGAAAGCAATATTTTTTACTCGCAGAACTGCGTTCGTCGGTATGGATCGTCCTCGGAAAGTTCATGGGTTAGAGTCATCTTATAGGGATGCCACTTCTCCAATATTGAAATGTCATGTGTAGTTGTAACTGGGATATCTTGATTTTGGCTAATTATTCTTAGGCTGTTGTGGGGATTTTCCTCCATTGATAATAAAACAATATTCTATTTGACCTCCTCATTGATATTGGGACGCATCAAGGAGATCATCAACACTACCAGTGCCTCTAAACTGTATTTAGACTTTGCTCATTGCTGATTGAGTTATGGGCCTATCCAAGTATTTAGTATTGAACAGTCTAACTACTTCTTGTTGCGTTCGTACTCTATCACCGTATCCAATCACCGTCAGAATTTCGATTCTCTGAGTAATAGAATGGCGCATTTTATTCTTAATTTTTTCAAAAAAATGTGATTCAATGAATTATGAATTTTAAAACTGTGACATACGCCAACCAACCTGCTATATAAATCAGCAAGGTATTAAAAACAGTAAAATGGCTTTTTACGATAATAAAAAAGAGTGATTTTTTTAGTGCTTAGAAAATACGAACACACCAGTGGCATGCTGAAAGAACAAAACTAGGAAGGTCTTTACTTTGAACCCTTTATTGATTAGTTTGGTCAATCAACCGAATAAAGTAAGTTAACTTAAAATCAATAAATCATCGATTTTCTCGAAACTTTTCCATGTAACATGACAAAACTTTCAGTTTGACGTGTGCAGAGAAAAATGTTCTTTCAAATGGCACTTTTCAAAATAGAGGTTGCATGCATGCTTTTCTAGATAATGAATTTATTTCCTACTTCATGTACACACTGTATGCTTCGAAAATACTAGTTTGATAGTTTGAATTCGTCATGTTGGCAGTACTACAATGGCAACTGGCACAAAACACATGACTGACAGTTATTTATTGAATATTCGATTATCGTTCAATTATGCATTTACATTATTTTCTCATTGTTCTTATTATCAACTCACAACTGGAGTTAAATGAATCAACACCAATCTACATTTTCTGGTTTCAACAAATCACATCATATTTTTCACTCTTCGACACGTATTTCTTCCACCAAGTGACCATCCTCTGGAGAACAATTAAAGTTGAAATTGATTTTTTTGTGAATTCTACTCTCCTCAGAGCAGTTCGTAAGCGAAACAATTGAACACTGATGCCTCGTGTTAATAAGAAGTAAAAACGGTGGAATTTTGCGAATGTTAGAGCAAAAATACGCTACTGGCATACGGCGATTCTAAAACGTTTAGTGCCAGCTTTTTTATTATCTCGCGAACACCTTCCTAGAGGGTTTATTTATAATTTACAGCTGTTGTTTTTTCTTTTGATATCTTGACGAGGGTGTTGGAGAGTGTGCTACATAAATCTAGACAGAAATGTGAAGGGGAATACGAAATACTCCGATTCTACCCCAGTCGTTTGCTGAATTATAACAAAGCGAAATATAAATCTGTCAGGAATATTTGATGTGCAATACAGATTCAGAAACTAATCCGTCATATCATATAATTAGATAGATTTCTCGAGTATAATATAACTTGGGGAATCATTAACATCGATGATATTATGATTAAAACGAAGTCCGAAGGACATATGAACTCAATATATTCAATGATCAATCATTCCAATTCTCGTATTCGAAGAGAAAATATTATAATGAATGGAAGCTTTTTTTTCAACACTGCACAATAATAATAATAGGATAGGAAATTTGGCTAGTTTATTATTCCATTTTCATTTGATGAATAATCACTATATTGCTCATTATCGTTCTAACCAATTCCATCCGGCTGGGATAGTATTCGCATGTTTTCCTCCGCATTTAGAATAGAGATCCAAGATATCGCACCAAGACAATTTTTGAGATCCTAATACTGGGGATTCAAACAGATGTACCAAACGTACAAAACTCGCCTTGGAGAACATTATCTGATAAACCTATGTTCACATAAAGATGCTCAAGTGCTATCGCCTTCAAGTAGGCAGTATTCATAGGTACCATCCAGAGTAAAACAATCCGAGCCTTGAGATCAGTACAGAATAGAATAGAAACTTCAATAACGCACAAAAACCTCTTACATGGTGTTTGACTGGTTCAAGAGTTGAAAACTAATGTTTTTGTTCAATAATCGTATACAAAATTTCAAAAAGTATTATTATAACACAAGAATAAGCATAAACATATAGGTACAAAGTCACAAATACAGACTGATTTTGAATTGAATGTATAATCAAATTAAATATGTGAAATATACAAAATATTACAAATGTAAATCAATAAATATACAAAATATATACAGGGTGTTTCTTAAGTACGTGTAGAAAATTAAGGAGCGTATTGCTGACATCAAAATAAGAAGAAAAGTTCCTATAAACATATGTCCACAAGTTATTCGTTTCTGAGATACAGAGTGTCAAAGTTCAATTCTTATTTTTATTTTTTGTGAATAATTTCAGTACAATTTTGATATTTGGCTAAAGTTTGGTATCTGGGAATATTTATTATTTAGTTTGTGTAAAAAATATATTCTTGGTAGAGGTCACGGCTAGCAACTGTTTTCGAGTTATTGAGATTTGAAATTATCGATGCAAGTGATTTTGATTGACAAGATTTTTTAATTGAAAATAAATTCAATAAGAAATTAGTTTTTTCACAATTAACACAAAATTTGATTATGGCATTGAAAAATCATCCCAGTTACCAAACTTTACTCGAATATCACAAATATTTTGGCATTTATTTACAAAAAACAAATATAATAATTAAACTTTGACACTCTGTATCTTGGAAACGAATAACTTGCGGACATGTGTTTATGAGAACTTTTTTTCTTATTTCGACTCCATCAACATGCCCCTCAAGTTTCTACACGTACTTAAGAAACACCCTGTATATATACAAGTGGAAGTAATACCTGAAACTAAAAGATTGTGGCGCTACTATCCGCATACAAAATGTTGCCGTGCAAGGGTTTCGTTTTCCCTAACTTTTAAGGATTATATTTTATTATTAGTAGATAAAAAAATTTGCCCTTGTCGGTAAAGATCTAATCTATGTTCCCTTTTTCTCACTTTTTCGAAATTTGATTTAATTAAAAAAAAATGGAAAAATCATCTACCTTTGATAAAAATAAAAATTGATAATACAATGTAGGTACCTGTAAATCTCAAAACATATCTGCTACATAATTAGTTGAAAAGGTTTAACAAAGCGAAACTATAAAGGTCCATCATTTAGTAAACAATTCGAATTTTTCAATTTATTAATTTCCAAGATTTCTAAATAATAAGGTCTAATACCCTTATTTTCAACATGAAGGATTTCAAAGTTATCATCGAAGTCATGGCCTTCTTCCAAAATATGATTGGCATATGTTGAATGTGTTTTATTATTTACATTATTCATGCGGTGCTCACGTACGCAGCTTTTGAAAGGTCTACCAGTCTGGCCTGCATAAACTTTGGAACTTTGGAACAAGATCCACTTAAGAGTTGCATTCAGAACAGATAACACGTTGGGAAGGTTTATCAAAAATAATGAAGATAAAACACAAAAATATGAAAACTCAAGAGTTCATGAATTGAATTATGGATCTTGTGCCAAAGTATATGTAGGCCAGACTGGTAGACCTTTCAAAAGCCTCGTACGTGAGCACCGTATGAATTATGTGCATAATAAAACACATTCAACAAATGCCAATCATATTTTGGAAGAAGATCAAGACTTCGATGAAAACTTTGAAATCCTTCATGTTGAAAATAAGAGTATTAGACTTAATTATTGGGAATTCTTGGAAATTACTAAATTGAAAAATTCGAATTGTTAAATAAATGATCAATTGGACCTTATCATGTCATTGGCTGTGGTGGCCGTGGTGGTAGAGCGTTCGCCTTTGGAGCGAAGGGTCGAGGGTTCAAAGCCTCGCATGGTCATTGGTCTCGTGCATGGCATCACACGTTGAAAGTTAAGGGCTGCGTCTTCCCTAGCTCACACAAGTCTCTCGAAGACTTCCGAGGGTTGCGCGTAGGGGTGCAATCGGTTGACGGAAATAACAATTTTATAACAATAACAACAATTTTAATAGTTCCCTTTGTTAAATCATTTCAACTAATTAAGTAGTAGATATGTTTTGAAATTTACAGGTACCTACCTACATTGTATTGTCAATTTTTATTTTTATTATAGGTATATCCTAATTACCTCAATTGATAAGAAGGGTATTTAAATAATGTTCAACTTAGTATAATTTAATGTATTTCATTCGCTTGAGGAAGATACTGTGTATCGAAACATGTCGCGTAGACAATAAATCTGTGGAAATTTAATTGTGTTTACCTTAGTGTCATATCTTCACCAATATTAAATTACTTTTTGATTCACTAAAAGTGGAAAATGAACAAAAAAAGTTAGGGAGTACCAAACCATTGCATACACTGTTTTATAGTATAGTACAACTTAAAATAAATATAAATGTAATGAAAAATAATTAAAATAACGTATGAACTGTATATTTTGACCGTCAAATTCATAATATGGGTTTTTCTAAATGATCATCAAAATATTCTATTGAAGAATAGTAAACTTCAGAGTAAAAAATATATTTGAGTTTTATTTTGAATGCATTGATAGCATGGCAACTTTAAATATGAATAGGAAGCTTTTTGTATATTTATCATAAGCTGGTGATTTTTCAGATGAGGTTGTTTTGTAGGCAGTTGTCAATAAATTAGTCATAGGCCTGTTTGAATTGGTTTATGAATAATTCAAACTTTTTGGATGTTGCTATTTCGTTATTCGTGTCTCATAATATTTCTTCCAATTTTGATTCCAGATGAGTGGTGTTTTTCTTTAAAATTTCACGATAGTAGCTTTAGACTTCTGTTTTTATGTTGAGTTGTATATCGGTGTAGTTATAGGACAGGTTAACTGCTAGACGGTCAGAAAATAGATTGGGTGCAATAGTAGGGGTCTCAGTTGGAAATAATCAATTCCACTGATGGAAGTTTTGTTGTTTTCATTAGTGCATATTCTTATTGGTTACGTTATCATATTATGGCATTCAAATGAGACCATTGTGTCTTCCAACAATCTGAAGTTATTATTAATACATTCCAGAAAATCAATGTTTAAATCACCGCAGATTATGACTTTTTGGGTTAGGATGTATTCACTTAGGGTGGTAGATATATTTTCAAAAATATTTTTGATCCTTCCTATCGGTGGCCTGTAGGTGCAGACTGAAGATATTTCTGCTGCAAGATATATTTCCACCATACAGTATTCAAATTATATCCCAACAAGTTATTATGTCCTACATTTTGGTGCTATGTTTTTTTTTCATGGAAATGACTGTTTCTCCATGTTTTTTGTCTTCCTGCAGAATGACATTAATTTATAACTTGGAATGTTTATTGAAGTTTATTTGACTCATTCATCCAGTGTTCCCTGAGTCATAAGAAGTGTAAGTTTTTGGTCTCTACTTCTTCTTTTTGACTAAGTTTTGATGATAATGATTGAACATTAATATAAAATAAGTTAAGTTTTTTCATTTTTGCTGAGGGTTTTTCATCTTGTGCATTCCTAAAAATGTTTTGACTATTCAATAAGCTCCGAGACCTTTTTTGCATACGATTTATTCAGTTCAGGTGCTGGTTTGTATTAAGATATTGCAATTGTCTGGTGATCTGATCGATTATAATAATAATAATAATTAACGTTTTTATTAATCATAAGATAATAAATACATCTTACATCAGTATGAAAATACAATTGAAATGAGTAAAAGGCGAAGTTCAATTTAGGTGGAGAAGATGAATCACCTCTAAATTGTTCTTCCGCTTAACCTTAGTAAGTCTCTTTCCGCATAAATTCAAATTTGGAAGTCTGAATGAATTCGTCCGCTACCTAGGACTGAAAAGACTCATTAGAAAAATTGAATATGATATTGAGAGGAAGAGGAAAATACATAATACGTAATATATATATATATATATATATATATATATATATATAGCGCCAACTATCAAACTGAGGACACACCGTAAAATCAACGTTGCGAGGACCACTGGAAGGAAAGGTGCTAGACACTCGTCATACCCTTTTCTGTTCTTGTTCAGAGTGGGGGGCACCAAGATTCTCTAATATACGCTTGAATTACTGAACAGTTCAAATTTGATTTTTACGAGTATATCGGAACCAAGTGAGGACCATACTTCCGTGATATCATTGAGAGGTCCGTTTATTTGTCTGCAGAATCTTACCAAACTGAGGTCCGTATAACCTAATTATTAGTATGAGGTGTATAAAGTGAGGACCACTGAACGTTGCCAAGTTTCACAAATTTCTCTTCACATACGATCGGCACTTTTACGGTACATGTGACAGTACAGACAAGCCAAAATTATAATTATTGATAGAAATGGATTAGGCAATCCAGACTTCTGCATTCAACCTATACAATAGGTATAATCGTCGACAAGTATCTAACAGAAAACAACTACTGTCCCCTACGACAATTGAATTAAAACTGATAGATTCTTGGCAAAGTATTCTACAAGAACTACTTTGCAATGTTATCCCAATCTCAACGCCAAAACATGTCTCAACCCACATGGTTTTGCCGATCATCAGTGTATCTAGTTATTTTCTGTTGCCGTCGATTATACCTATTGTATAGGTTGACTGCAGAAGTCTGGATTGCCTAATTAATTTTTATTATTAGTTTGATGAGCTTCTGCCAAGTAGTGTTATCAAATATTTTCTTCCGAAAATTATGATTGTGAGTCAGTACTGCATAGTATATGGAAACAATTCTGGCGGTTTATTCGTCAACGAAAGTAATATTCAGTATTATTTCGGACAAAGTTCGATACGGAGAGTATGATGAAAATTATATGAATTAAATAAAAATATTGACATATCGTGAGTCGCAGAAATTGACATATTTGTAAATCGCGACTGCATTCCTGGATGAGGAGTAATTAATGCTTGGAGGGCACCATTTGTTTGGTGGGACAGTAGGATTCTTATGTTGTTCGACGAACCCTAGCACTGGAAACATGTCTGCAGATGGTCATTTTAAATCAAATGATAAAAACAATAATAAATCGTCTTTATATTCTTCGGTACGAAATAGGCGAAGTTTAGTTTAGGTCTCTCTTACACTTAACCTAAGTAGTACAAATGAGAGATGAAATATAGGTAGGAAAGTCATTCATGGGGTCGAGCAAAACAAAATAAAACCATTGCAAAGCAGTAGTGCTTCATCAAAACATATAACTTTGAGTAAAAGAGTTAGGGTATTTACGAAATTTGGCTTTCAATTTCTTTTTTCATATCAAGATAATTGAATGTGATTGACAAAAACGGAAATATAGAATTCAATTGCTTGGTAGTTGAAGTATGAGGCATAATATCCACTATTTGATCACAATTAGCACTTGAAATTGTGACCGCTTTGAGGAACGTTGCAGAAATAGATGCCAGATGTAATTCAATATCTGTCAGGGAAAGAAAATCTTTTCTGCCAGATATTTTCCACTTTGTGGGAATGTGTTGAAAGATAGGTATTTCGATTTCATTTCATCCAATAAAATTCAGTAATTGAAGGCATGGTATGTTTTTGAATTTTGTTAGGATGGATCATAAAACGAATACAACGATGTATTTGCAGAATATAAAGAACTGTTGTAATTAGACTGTATCGAGTAATTCATAAATAAATTTATATTCAGTATCTTTATAGTGTCATTTGTGAAATCTGACAAAGTCAAATCTCCCGTCTTTCCAAAAATCTTTCTGAAAATATCTGACAGAAAACAATTACTTTCCCAGCCAATACTGCGCGGATTTTTCAATATTTTTGTGTTCCATAGAAGTTAGCGAGTTTCTGAGCCACTGAACGATTGTCGTTTCTTTAGACAGAATCTAAAATTGTCAGTGTGTGTTTGGGGGCTGCACTCCTCATATGGAAACTGTCTCAACTAAGTGAAAATTTTGACGTAAAAAATTATCTCTTTCTGATAATCGAATAAGTGAGGAATATAAGGCAACTCTCTGACAAAAGACAAGTGCTTTACTGGCAAATACAGCGTTGGATGATGAATCATATGGACTTCCCTTTGATTTACATTATACTAATATCTGCTAGACAATCGAATCAGAATCGATTAAATTAGTCCATCTGAAAGAAAGATTGAGGAATAGATTGAAAGATTCGTAAAAAGATAGGAGAATAGGTGAAACAAAGAATAAATGTATTCGACAAAATATTAAATAAGAAAGAGAAATAACAAGTGACAAACAAATAAAAAAATCTGCATTGTTCACAATGAACGCTTGTCAACAAAGAAACAAGGTGTCCAGCCATACCAGGACGGTGCTCATTGTCTTAATCCTATACGATAGGAATAAACATACCTAACATGACTATTCATTGAATCATAAATAGAAATGAAATATTTTGAAAAAGGCACTGATTCCCTTACTTATCTGGAACACCGCAAAAGGGTTGGTGAACTGTCTTCCTTCTTGAGATGTTTTGATAACCCAATCTCTTCTGAACTATCTTTGGCCGTTTCACCTTTATCAGTTCCATCAACAAGTTCAGTCATCACACCTATTGTTGTCACCTTCGATACTGCCGTGTATTCACCAGGACTCATTCTTTCAAAGAACGGCGAAGAGTTGGAGATCATTGACTACGGAAATGTTCGGCCTACATACTCCAAATGTTTAAGGGGAACCCCAATTCCTAGTTACTTCATCTTGATTCCGAAGATGTTCTCGAAATTTTACAGGTGTTTGTTTCTCTTTGAAACCAGAAGAAAATAGAATAAACAAATGAATATATAATAGTTAGTGGTAAACAGCGGAATAACAAAAAAAAACTTTAATTTGTAGACGCTAAAAAGGAAAAAAATTATTCAAAATGTTTTTGGTACTCATTCAAATGCACAAAGAGGTGAAAATCATTGCATTATATGTGTGATGTAGCTGAAATAACAATCTCTAGCTTTTGAATGTGTTACTCACAGAATAACCGACGTAACACATCTGAAGCAGACTTTTTCTTTAGTGTATTCAATAGCAGTTTTAAAATTTTCTCTCTCCCAATGTTATTCATTCCTTTTCAGTGAATTTGAATAAAAGCTTGTCTTTAAATGTTTTTTTTTCGTATTTTTAGTCATAAGTAATCAGATACTCCTCGTTCTGTTCATTTCCATAAGAGCTTCAGTATACCAGGGCTTCTTGATACTCAATATTGTGTATTCTAACTCTTCGATCCGATGAGCATCCAATGATCGATTGAATCATGAATCGTTTTGTCAAAATTCACGATCTCTGACTTCAAAAACCTACACATCAACTTTGATAGAAAACGAGCAATGATCACAGAAACTTCGCAATCCTGAAACTTCGAAAACTCCCACATAGTATTTTTGGATCTGACGATAATTGCAAAACTCGTTGGCCAAATTGTAGCTGCCAATTCAAATTAAAAAATTTTCATAATCTCTTTTCTCGAAAACTCCAATCACCAATTTTGATCAGAATGGTGTCATAATCACATAACCCGTTCGTCATCTTGAATTCATAAAAAAAAAAATCCTAAACTCCGACCCCAAACATCTTTTCATGCTAAAATTGAATGAAACTGACCAATAACACCAAGCTTATCCGCCGTCTTGAATTTATCAATTTGGACCTAGAATTCATAATCTGAAATATCCCCCAAGGGCCGATTATGAATAGAATCTCAAAGCTCGTTCTCCATCTTGATCTCATATTCCGAAATACTCAGTATTCCAATTTTGTATAGAATCAGACCATAAGAACAGAATTCGCAATTCGCCATCTTGAATTCATTAATTTGATATTAAATCCATTATCTGCGACCAGTTTTTCTAAAAGAAGTTCAATCCCGCATTGTCACAGGAAAGAGGAACACATTCCAAATTTTTATTTGATCGGTCCACTGGAAGCGGGTCAAAATTCACTTTCTATTGGCCCGTCAGCCCTCTGCCATATTGTCTAATGATTTTATAAGGTATTCCCTTCAGGGTGTTGGTAGTTGTGAATATAATGATCAATGCACAAGCAAAATTTGCGCATGCACGTGGAACATAACAATAACAATAATTATTGTTTTAATTAAATTATATTATAATTATATAACGATAATCGTATTATAATTATAAATTTCATTATACTTCATTTTCCCAAAGACATGCAAAAACACGTATAGATTCGAAGAGCCCTATTTCTCAACATAATTGTGGGCATATGGTGTCCTTCGGAACAACGCGACATGTATGCCGATCGGTTTCCGTCTGATTTTCATTCGATGAAATATCGTTTGGTATCATGCTTGGCATACGCTAAAATATCATCAAAATACGTGATTTCTCTATGCAATCCACAATAATCAACTAGTTTCTGACAAATTCTATACGGGTTTATGCATGTATTTGAGAAAAAAAAGTAGTTATTATTATTATCGTTATGTTCCACGGGCAAGCGCTAAGTTTGCTAGTTCATTGATCATTATATTTATAACTACCAAAACCCTACATGGCATACGTTATGAAATCATTATACATTTTGGCAGCGGGCTAACGGACTATAAATTTCACCAGATAGTACAGATGAGTGAATTAACACATAAACAGACAAGAGGACGAGTGTAAAAGCAGCAACGGTTTTCCCAGCAAACGGTTTTTATTTTTGCTTATGTTATTCAAAAATATCTGTTGCTCGAGCTTTTTCCACGGGAATGTATTATTCTAAACTTGCTGATAACGTTCTTTATAATGTTGTTGAGGGGTAGCTGTTGAATCACGAATTATTTTGCCCTATAAAACATATTCAACAGACATAGAATAATTCATTTCTGTAAAAAAAACAAACAACGGGTATTTTAACTGTTTCACGATTTTTCTACTTCAGAGGGTTGTTGAGGGATAGTTTTCGATACACAAATTATTTTACGCCATAGAACGTAATCAGTAGGTGTCGAATAATTCATTTCCGTAAGGGTTGTTGAGGAGTAGTTATTCGTTCTCAAATTATTTCATCCTATAAAACGTATGCAACAGGAGTGGATTAATTAATTTTGTTCAAAAAACCTCGAGTCACGGGTACTTCAACTGATTCAAGATTTTTCTACTTCCGGAGGATTTTTGAGGGGTAGTTTTTGGTTCACGAATTATTTCACTCCATTGAACGTATTCAGCAGGTATAGAAAAATTCATTTCTGTAAAAAAAAAACAACGGGTATTTTAACTGTTTCACGATTTTTCTACTTCGGAGGGTTGTTGAGGGGTAGTTTTCAATACAAAAATCATTTTACGCTAGAGAACGTATTCAGTAGGTGTCGATTAATTCATTTCATAAAAAAATCTCGAGCAATTGGTATTTCAACTGTTTCAAAAATTTTCTACTTCGGTGGGCTGTTGAGGGGTATTTTTAGGTTCACAAATTATTTCACACCATGAAACATATTCAGCGGGTGCGGAATATTTAATTTTTATCAAAAAACCTCGAGAAACGGGTATTTCAACTGTTTCAAAAATTTTCTACTTCAGATGGTTGTTGAGGGGTAGTTTTTGGTTCACAAAATATATCACCTCATAGTACGTACTGAGCCGGTGAACAATAGTAAATTTCCGTCAAAAAAACTTCGAGCAATGGGTATCTCAACTGCTTTAATTTTTTTTTACTGCAGAGGGTAGTTGAAGGGTCGTATTTGATTTACAAATCAGTTTTCCTTATAAAACGTATTCAACAGGTGTAGAATAATTTATTTCCATCAAAAAACCTCGAGCAACGAGAATTTCAACTCTTTCGAGATTTATCAACTTTGGAGGATTGTTGAAGGGTAGTTTTCATTTCACAAATAATTTCACCCTATATAACGTATTCAACAGGTATAGAATAATTAATTTTTGTCAAAAAATCTCGTGCAACAGAAATTTCAACTGTTTCAAGAATTTTCAACTTAGGAGGGTTGTTGAGGGGTAGCTTTTGGTTCACAAACTATTTTATTCTATAGACCATATTCAGCAGGTGAAGAATAATTCATTTCCGTCAAAAAAACTCGAGCAACGGGCACTTCAACTGTTTCAAGATTTTTCTACTTCGGAGTGTTGTTCAGGGGTAGTTTTTGATCCACAAATTTTGGCACCCTATAGAACATATTCAGCAGGTGAAAAATAATCAGTATCTTTCAAAAATATCGAGCAAAGGATATTTCGAATGTTTCAAAACTTTTCCAGTTCAAAGGGTTGTTGAGGGGTAGTTTTTGGGTTAATTTTCATTTCACCCTGTGCAACATATGCAGCAGCTATAGAATAATTCATTTCTGCCAAAAAACCTCAAGCAACGGGCATTTCAACTATTTCAAGAGTTTTCTACTTTGAAGGGTTGTTGAGGGGTAGTTTTTGATCCACAAATTTGTTACCATGTAGAAAATATTCTGCAGGTGAAAAATAATTTATTTCTGTCAAATAATATCCAGCAACGGTAATTCTGAATGTTTCAAGATTTTTCCACTTTGGAGGGTTGTTGAGGGGTAGTTTTTCATTCACAAATTATTTCATCCTATAAAACGTATGCGACAGGAGTGGAATAACTAATTTATTCCAAAAAACCTCAAGCCACGGAAAGTATTCAGCAGGAGAAGAATAAGTCATTTCTGTCAGAAAAACCTCGAGCAACAGGTATTTCAACTGTTTTAAGTTTTTTCTACTTCGGAAGATTGTTAAGGGGTAGTTTTTGGTTCAAAAATTATTCCACTCTATTAAATGTATTCAGCAGATGTGAAAAAAATTTGTTTTGTCAAAAAACCTAGAGAATTCGGCATTTCTATTGTTTCAAGATTTTTCTACTTCGGAGGGCTGTTGAGGGGTAGTTTTCGATTCACAGATTATTTAACCCTGTTGAACGAATTCAGCAGGTTCAGAATCACTCATTTACATCCTTAAAAAACAGGGCAATTTGAATTAAAACTTGCAAAAGTAAAGAAAATGAGGTGAAATATAGTGATACCCATTACCTAATAAACATCAATGTGTTCAGCGTAACACGATATGTTGCCACATTTTCGGACCTCACTCAGTGCTGACCATATAATCCCACAAGGAACGGAATACGCACGTACAGAAAATATACATTCTCAGCAGCGCCTTCAAGTGACAAATCCCCAAACTACAATATACGATTTTTTCTATATTTCTACCAAAGTGAGGACCACATATTTCACGCGATATTTCAACTAACAGTAGTGAATGCACAAAAAGGAACGAAACACTATATCTGTTTCACTTAGAACGATTTTTAGGTTAGTCACTGAACTTGTTCAGAGGAGGATCCTCCACACGGAACGGCAGAAACGTTGTGAGGTCCGTATACGGACCTCACTTCGACATGGTCCTCACAGCTTCCGTAATTTTTGTACAAGCGGACCTCACTCTATACGTTGGTCAAATATATATATATATATATATATATATATATATATATATATATATATATATATATATATATATATATATATACATATGCTGAATACTTGTTTCAAGGAGCAATAAATGTTCCAGTGACTGTAAAACAGTCGAAAACAATCCTTTAGGAACTCACTATACCTTTGTATAGATTGTAAGGCATATGTCCGACAGGAAACAACTACTTCTCTGGCTAATACCTCGACAGATATTGAATTATATCTGTCAGACATATGTGCAAAGATCCTTACTTTGAAGGAACAACTTTGCAAGAGCTCTCAGAGACAGACAGCAGGACACCGCCTGATCCAAACAAGGAACCAACTGCAGACCGGTTTCGGGATGAAGTCCCTCATCAGTGCAGTCCTGGATATCACGGTTGTATACACGCGGGGGCCCGGTGCCCGTCATCGTTCGCCGGGATGAACACTGCAATCGCTTACAGGATCCACCACGGCAACAGATTAGAGAGCGCTCCAGAAGGACATTTCGGATGCGAAATGGTATATGCTGAATACTTGTTTCAAGGAGCAATAAATGTTCCAGTGACTGTAAAACAGTCGAAAACAATCCTACAAACATATGTCTGACAGATGTAGTTCAATATCTGTCGAGGTATTAGCCAGAGAAGTAGTTGTTTTCTGTCGGACATATGCCATACAATCTATACAAAGGTATAGTGAGTTCCTAAAGGATTGTTTTCGACTGTTTTACAGTCACTGGAACATTTATTGCTCCTTGAAACAAGTATTTAGCATATACCATTTCGCATCCGAAATGTCCTTCTGGAGCGCTCTCTAATCTGTTGCCGTGGTGGATCCTGTAAGCGATTGCAGTGTTCATCCCGGCGAACGATGACGGGCACCGGGCCCCCGCGTGTATACAACCATGATTACCAGGATTGCACTGATGAGGGACCACATCCCGAAACCGGTCTGCAGTTGGTTCCTTGTTTGGATCAGGCGGTGTCCTGCTGTCTGTCTCTGAGAGCTCTTGCAAAGTTGTTCCTTCAAAGTAAGGATCTTTGCACATATGTCTGACAGATATAATTCAATATCTGTCGAAGTATTAGCCAGAGAAGTAGTTGTTTTCTGTCGGACATATGCCATACAATCTATACAAAGGTATAGTGAGTTCCTAAAGGATTGTTTTCGACTGTTTTACAGTCACTGGAACATTTATTGCTCCTTGAAACAAGTATTTAGCATATATATATATATATATATATATATATATATATATATATATATATATATATATATAGACATTCGACATTTTGCTAGTATCTAAATGATAAACTGAAGCTAAAATAAATATTTTTTGTAGGTTTTTTTAAACTTGTGCAGACCACTCTTTTTCATTGATTGAGGTATAGAGTTGTAAACTTTACAAATTTGGTAAGAAAATGACCTCTTGAAGAATTCTGTTCTGAAATGAGTGGGTGATAAAGTACCTTTGAATCTTATATTCAAATTGTGGATGTCAGAGCGAAATCACAATCTTCTGTGAAGGTGAGGAGGTGTTTTGCTGATAATGATTTGGTGGTGGTGTAACGAGAGAACTTTACTCAAGAAGTATGTACCAATGTTTTTCGGTACATTACTATATCTGTGACGATGTGTCACATTGAAGTGATTATTGCATTAAAAACTTTCTCAGTTCTTATATTCGCGGAATTCTTTAGTAATTATTTTCGTAGGCGAGGTAATTTCTTCTCCATTTCTTTGTAAGGTATGGTTCAGTAATTGAGTTGGTGTTTCTATGTCCTACATTGTTAACAAATGTTACAATTTTATTGGTATCAATTTCACATTTATTCATCCAGATAATAAGGATTTTTTTGGAAATCACCAAGCAGTCTTCAGGATTTCGTCAGTGACTGCATTTATCTTTGTGATAGATCCCACCAAAATGTGTTCATTTCGATTTATAAGGTAATAATCCATATTTTTTCCGTAGCAGTTTGATACAATATGTATTTTTTTTTTCTGTGGTGAGAGTTGAATCTCTGTTTCTATATGTGCTTCATTTTTTCCCTGTCTTCTATTTGTAGGTGCCTGATTTAGTCTTCTAACGCTACAATTGCATGTGATATTCTCTTCTTACTTTTCATCTTATTTCCGTCAGATAAATCACTCATGGTCTTTCCTAATGTAGGGGAGACCGGGGCTGGTTGGCAAACTTTTCTTATTGAATTTTTTTCATCGTTTTTTTGTTTCTTTTAATTTGATCTATATAACATAATATTGCCTATAGTTTTGGCTACTATTATAAACATAATCATTGACGTTAGAATTTCAAATCAAAAGTTTTGGCAACCCCTTATGCACACACAAAATTTTATGTCAACCAACCCCGGTTACGGGGCTAGTTGGCGCAACCTAAGGGGTTGGTTGGTTCACCTTTTTGGTTAGTGGGAACATAATAAAATGTGAAATTATTTGTTATAAAAATATTAATAATCTGAAACTAAAAAAAAGAATAATGTAACACAACAAAAAAGTTCGAACACTGGAAAAAGTAGGAACACACATAAAAGGATAAAATCTGAAAAATCCTCGTCTGAATCAAAATTCTCGCAGGTACACAGCGGAGTATAGCCATTATTGCAAGACACGTCTCCTGTTCATCTGTGAAAATCCGTAACACAAAAAAAATAACTTTAAAAATAATATTGAATTTTCGTTAGGAAAATAATTGTTTACCTGTCTGTTTTATATAGCCCATTCTCTTGTGTTACTTTGTTCTGTTTACAGTATCTAAGTAGGGTTCTGTAGGATATGATAAAATCAAATGAGGCTAGTCTTGCTGTTTTAATACGTAAAACAGCAATGTATTTTTTTGCTTGCTCAATAACATTTTTCTTTACTGTAGACCTATTGGTTTTTCTTTTATAGTTTCTCATTTTATCTAAAAAGAGATACTATGAAACAAATTAGAATTATTGGTCGAAAAATATTCCAATTTCATTAAAAATAATGTTATATTTATGATTTTAATATAATCAATTCCTCAACAAATTGATACATGGGGGTTGATTGGCACACTGCCAACCTGTCCTGTTTCAAATATGCCAACCATCCCCAATGCACAAATAAACAAACACGGCGGTATATCAACACGAAAAGACATTTGAAATTATTATCAAATCTACGAAAATGGAATACCTAACAGAAGTCTTCAAGGCTACATTATGAAAAAGTACTTATCTCGTACCTATTCAACTATAAACCATGCGCAATCAGGAACACGAAATTTACTTATGTCACAAAAATTGAAAAAATGGCAATATTTCCTCTCAGACACTTCTCAAGCTACTGATATCAAGAGGAGACGTGTAGTTCAATCGGCTGAAAGACGAGACGTGCTAGTGGGGCGGTACTGCATAGCAAATGTAGAAAATATCCATGATCGCCAACCAACCCCGTGTGCCAACCAACCCCGGTCTCCCCTACTGTTCTTCTTCTTTACTGATATCCTTTTTTCAACAAATGACATCATATTTGGCACCATAATTACTGTACTATACTGTTGGAGCAAGAAACATATGTTAGAAGAGAATTGATTCCCGAAATGTTACGATAGGAGCTTGTTAGAAAGGGGTTCCGATACTTTAAGACTTTAGTCGAAGTTGTGGTAAGATATTTCACATCTACAGCTAATTTTCTACACTAACCAAGAAACAGAACACTAACCACGATGCCCAGGAGAAAGCTAATATATTTGGCAGCATGTTTGCAGTAAATTCTACTTTGGATTCATTGGAAAAACAACCACGAACATCACTCCAAATGACAGTCATATGCCTGGGATTACCTTTGTAGAATTTATAAGATGTCGGGATGGTGTCAGCGCCTGCGATTGCTCGCAAGTCATCTAATCGAATTTATCTGTCAGGGCAAGCGTATAACAAGGCCAACCGGTTGATTGTCTTCGATGAGTCTTCAGTGCACACTGACCGAATATCGACCATGCGCATGGTTGTCGTTCGTTGCCCCAGAGTGTACTTGCTTCAGGAAACATTTATAATAAAACATGGACAATCGTTGCACCAAATCGACTCATTTCGACGTCTACGGCAAGTTCATTTTTTCAAACTGTCAAACTTTGCTTGACGATTCATGGTAACATCGTTGAATAAACCAACGCTAAAATACCAATCAGAATTCAAAGGAAGCTGGTGTTTTTGAGAAAATACCATAGAAATAGATATTATATACTTACTCTCAGACAGCGAAGTGGTCGAGGTGTTAGAGCATTTGGCTTCCACCCAGACGGTCCGGGTTCGATCCCCGGTCGTGTGTCACTGAGCTGAAGTGGTTCGGATTCCACTTTTATTTAAACTGTAGGTCCTGGATCTCCCTTGCTCGCACAAGCTCTGCTTTTGAGGGGTTTTCTCCGAAAACCTGGGAGTTTCGTAAAAACAGATTTAAAAAAAATGTTTACTCTAGAATGATAATCCCGCCAATTTTCACGGCGAAAAGCATGCGACTCGTTCACAATGTGCGCATGCTCGTCATCAGTGTAGTTTGGGTAGATCGTTGCCAAGTTTTAAAATAATTTGGTGTTCCAATTCAGAGTTTTTATCATGAGGCAATAAAACAATGTCATTTGAAAGAGAGAAATTTGACAGCGCATTTAGGACTTTTTAAAACCGAAAGGAACATTTTAGAGATAGATTACTCCGGATTTTAGGTGCGAAAGAAATTTATTCAAAACAATAATGTACCCTACGCTACTGTAATTATAATGACCGTGCAACAGCGCTTTTTTATCAACAGGAAGACTTGTCACTAAGATCTGTCACTCTTGTCAGAGATCAGAGACGGTTTTCAACAATTTCAGATTTTCTCTTGTCGTTTCGTGTGGTGTTTGTTGTCTTTGTTTATTATTTCATCATTCGTGAATTTGCGTTGAATCTTGATCCTTCAAAGACAATTTCTAATAAATCAGTTTCGTCCTACAGATAAACAATGAACTGTTTAGTGTTGTGTGGGTGTAAAGGAAAAATACCTGAAATACCTTATTTTTGGTAGCTAATGAAATTGTACCTATATGCTTTGTTCAAAATAGCTCAAATATTATTTGAGCTTGACAAAAAAAGGATGATGAGACCCCAGCAGAACACTTGAGCGAGAAAATTGTAATTTGTGGCAGTCACTTTCCTCATGAAGATTTATGTGAAAACTCAAAACGGCAGTAGAATAATTTGAAACCTAGTGCAGTACCAATACTGTGTCAGCGTAAGCATGCATGGCGAGTGATACAACTTTCTTCAAACAAATTTCGAGTATCAGACATACCTCTCATATTATGAGTCCTGGGTTCCTACAAAAAGTAGGTATCAAACATACAGAATTGCCTCAGAAAATATGTCAATATGGAAGTGATTTTCTTTGATTATAAGGAAAATGCTTCTGGCCTAACTTTTTCACGCACTCCCCATTGTGGAAATTGCACTAAGGTAATAACACAGCCAGAAATCGTCGTTGATACTGCAATACGGGCTATGTCAGGAAACATTCATTTCAGAGGAAACTGTAAAATGATAATAGGTAGGTACTACATAAAAATTTCTACTCGCGATTATTTTATACTTTAAATTCCGAAACAATGACCTGTAGAAATTCTTACTAGTTATTTAATTTTCTTTGGTGTTTTGGCATCGACTGCTGTGGTCATTAGTAGTTATTATCTACAGTCTTCTGTAAAATGAATATATCTGGTCATAGGTCGTATTGCAGTATCAACGACGAAATACTCGTAGAAATAGCATGTTGATCTCTTCAAATGATTTAAATTAAATGCAGTTGCATATTTTGACATGAATCGTTCTAGGAAAAAAACCTCTAGCTTTCAAGCATCCAATTTAATAAATCCAATATGATTATTCATGATATTAGGTGAAATAAATTTTCATAGTTTTTTGTACTTTCAATTTATTTTCCAATCCAGTGCTTCCTTGAAAATTAACTATAGCTGAAAAGTGAATGCGAAACCGAAAATCAGTCGCTTCAGAGCGATAAATAATAATAATAACCATACTCTACTTTCTGATGGCCTTTGCTGAATATTTGGGATCATAAATATGTGAAAATATGTATTCAAATCGGCTAAATACAAATATCAGGTATAAGTACAATGAGGTTTCCAACCTTTATTCTCCGAGATTCAGAATTAACGTTTGTTAATCTTCACAAGTACCATAATATTTTACTAAAACCGGGCCTGTTACAAAAATTACTAATGACGCGCATGCGCATTGCGGACTAGCCTGAACTTTTTACAACAATTTTGACATTGAGATTAGCACTCTAGAGTCAGTATATAATATATAGTTCTATGAATAATACAAGTTGTCTTTGGTTTGAAATTGGACAGATTATGCGAGAATTTCAAAATGAGTGAAATAGTCATTCAAATAAGTCACCTTACCCTTACCCAGTATTTTGAATGACTCATTTTGATATTATTGAATGAATCGTTACTGCATATCAAACCTCGCTCATATCTATCACCCTTCCGTATATTACATCCCTACCATATAATCAAATAACGAATTGACGTATGCCACCTCTAACGATATTCAAACAAATCACCGTCAAAGTGATGCCCCTATTCCGCCTGTCCTTCATTCAATGCCGAGCTCCAATTCAAACAGATCCGCTCCTCTCGTGGATCCTCGCCATTTAGTATCAAGTCGGGTTGATTTACGATCTTCGCGGGAAGGAAAGCCATTAGTTGTGCTTATTTAGGACCTCGAGAGAATCGGCTTGGAAAACTTTTCTCAGGAAATCTAATCGGAGCGCAAATTCGATGAGCGAAAACGGCGGATGTTGTGAAAAACTCCTGTTTCAATCAGAACAGGGATTAGTATCGGCCTCAGTGGAGTTTTTCGCGGAACACAATATTTTGTACAATGATACGGAAATACAGAGTAGTAAACGAAAAAAAAAAAATGCGAAAGTTACGAGAACCTGAAAAGAAAATTATTTGTTTAAAAAATAATATGTCTTTATTCATCATCTTGAATTTTTCACGATTAAACGTTCAACAAGAATGATGAAAAGAAGAGGTTCAGCTATTTCACTGACTTTTGGCAGTGACTGGCTCCTTTACAAAAATTTTGACCATCTCTCAAAATTCAAGGTTTAAGTTTTAAGATAACTAGACTCAAAATGAGTTCTTAATATGTAATGTTGTAATAATGTATGAAGTGTGCGATTTTTTATTATTAGTTATTTGTGAAGATAAATGTAAGATTTTCAATTGTCAAATTCTTATGTAGAACAACGAATTAATGAAGTACAATCACAATGTTCGCGATCGCCATCTGTATATGAGTAGTGAAACTGTCATTCCATGGAATCTACTCTTTCAGATTCTCGTTCTTGTATGCTGCTCCTCAGATGACGCATTCGCCAGTATCATGAAATGACTATGTTTTCTTATTTACTAAACACTTGAAACTTTAATAGTATATTATTCAACAAGCGTATAATGATGGCTATTACCCACGAAGATAAAATTGCAACACGAGCCGGAGGCGAGTGTTGTAACATCTGAGTGGGTAATTGCCATTATACGCATGTTGAGTACTATACTTTATCCACAACTATATACGATAATACCTTTGTCATTAGATAGGTATGATCTGGCGCTTCCTTTATAAATTTACTGACTTCTTCGGGAGTAATGGTTTTAGATTTTGTCGGTTGGTGGCCCTCAGACTGACGTTTTAAAAATGACTGCAACTTCATGTAGTCTCTAGGTGGATACTATGGTACATATTCAATGTACTCTTCAGCATAGAATAATATGCCCTCAATGATGATGACTATTCTTTAGCAAGTTCAACAAAATATACTAGGATAACATTTTCAGAAATAGACGATGTTTTTTGTGCCAGTTGCCAATCCATAAAAATTTTGTACACCGCATCATATTTACCTTTTGACTTGTTAGGAAGGAGATTTTCTGTAGCGCTAGCTGCTAATTTTAAAGTGTCTGGCGGTGTACAAGACATATCTTCTAAATCAGATTCACTAATAGACATTCCTCTAATGATACCAGAGATAAGAATGTTCACAACAAATAACTCACAAACCGACTGACAGTATACAGGGTGTTTCATAATAAATGCGCAGGACTTCCGGATGTGATAGCTCGTTCAAAAATATGAAAAAAAGTTTCTGTTAACTCACCCTCTAAAATTCAACATTTTCGAGATACAGGGTGTTGAAATTTAAAAAAAAATTATAGTTTTTTGCGAATATCTTTGGAACCGTTTATCGTACAAAAAATAGATTTTGAATGCATTTTCTACTCATAATAAGCTATGTTTTGTGCAGAATTTTTATTTTTTAAAATTCATAATTGGTGAAGATTTTGTAGGGGTAGTGGGTTTTTTTTCCTCCAACTTCTACGACACTGAAAAAAAAAATGATTTTGAGCCGCCTGCTTGAACCGACAATGTTTTCTACACATAAAAGGTACTCTTGGTCATAAGCTCTAAAGAAGACCGTTTTCAAGAAAAATCAACTTTCATGTTGAAAAACATGGTAAATTTTTTCTTAAAATTCTGGAAAAAACGTGGTCCAATTTGAGAGAAATGGTCTCCTCAAAACTTGCTACGAAGTTTTCTCATTCAGGATTGTTGGAATAGTTTTAAATACCTACTTTCTTCTGATGTTGTTTGAAAAGGCTTCTGGTGGTGTTTCACTTTACACTTCACTGCAGTTCTTATTGCTATGAATTTCACAATTATTTTCAGGTTTAGTGCTGGGGTATTTATTTTCCACACAATTATTTCACTTGGGAACATCAGTTAACTTCGTTTCTAGTTTTATTCAATCAATTTCTAGTCACACAACCGGTACTAATGGATGTCAATTTGTGTATCCTGTACACGAATCTTCTAGTAAAAAAGTCTTTTATTTTTGTCAATGAACTTCAATTGTTTGTGAAGAGAAGATTACTATGGCCATTACTATGTCTACTTCAAAGCATTCAATATCCTCCCACATAGACTCTGTTTGTAAACAACTAAATAAAGCATACTATGCAATTCTTCAGATGAAACCAATTTTGGACCAAAAGGGGTTGATGAATTCATACTATTCATTTGCATATAGCCATATATTGAACAATATTGCAACATAGGGACTAGCTACTGAATATAAAAGAGTTTTTATCTCCAAAAAAAGAATAACTAGATTATTATTTAACTTAGAATACAGCGACTCATGTAGGGCTGTCTGCAACCAACACTTCATTCTACCCTTCCATTCTATTTTCATCTTGAAATGTGTAACTTTTGTAAAGAACAATATCTCTGACTTCAACGTGTAAGGAAGTCATCATAACTATCCATCAAGAAGCTTTATGTTGGAAATACCAAAATATAAAACTGCAACATTTAAAAAGTCTACCTTTTATAATTGCATATCTCTTTATAACAACCTGCCAAATTATATAAAGGATATAAAAAGCTATATCAACTTTTAAAATGCAACAAAGAAATACCTCCTGGAAAATAGCTTTTATTCAATGGAGGAGTTTCTGACATTGGAATCCAAACACTGAATGTTCACCGAATAAGTTTTTTTAATGTGAATACGTATATATATTTTCTTTTTAACTGTATTTTTTTAAATTTTTATCTATGTAATGTGAATTTTTTTTTTATATCCTCATGACTGTCTGTGACTTTCTTTTTTTTTGACCTGCCAATTGTACACTGTATGTAATGTGGCCAATAAATACTACTACTACTACTATCTTGTATATTTCTTGGTCTTTTTTCAAAATTTATTTTAGCGTAAATAAAATGAGGAGACTCGTACATGAAGAAATGTTTCGTTTCTGGCTCATCTATACATTTTACAAGACCCAGGGGTTCCCCTAAAGAAGAACTGGAGATGATCAAGAGTGAGTTGGTTCATGCGTCTCTTTGTATTGATCTTTCTTTTTCTAAATTGAAAAAAAAAACTATTTGAAGATTTCTACCCATCTGAGATCCATCACAAATTTACAGTCAATTTTTGCTTCAACTCTCAACAGTGGTCTTATTAATAACTTTCATCTACAAATCCATCATAAATACAACTTGTTATTCAAGTTTATCAATGAATTGTTGAGATGATGAAATTGCTATTGTGGAAGTACTGGGACAAATTGCAAAGAAATTTCATTGCTGAAGGCTGCAAGAAAATCAGAAATGGTTCATGAATTGGTGGTATGGAAAGAATATTTTGCAAGTACCATGTGGAGGGCCTGTAGGGCCTATAGGACCCTCATTTTTCGATAGCTTTGTAAACGGAGGAATGTTTCTGAATATGTTGGAAACTACGATTCTTCGATTGTGTACCAGGTCAAAAAGCAGATTGATCCAGATGGCAACCGAGTCTCTAATGATGATAAGCTTCGTTACCAATAAGATCATTATACCTACTGTTGGATTGAAAGGAAATGACCTATCAAGTGGCCACCAAACTCTCCAGATTTGAACCTCTCAGAATTTCAAATAGAATCATCTAAAAATCTGCAATTTATGAATATCAAGCAGCCTCAATTGAGAAACTTGAGGATCGTATTAGTCGAGAATGTGGAAATATTTACCAAGAAGCTTTCGCGAATGTGAGACAGGAATTTTACAACATACTCTGTTCGTTCTTGAAGAATATCAGAAACCATTTGAAGTGTAAACTATGAATCAGAAAAAATCATTTTTGGATTGATCTAGGGACTATGTACTTATTGACATATATCATTGTTTAAATAGAAGTAAGATAGTCAATGCCAGTGGAAAAGGCATTGGACTCAAACGCGAGTGTCATCTAGCGTGATTAGTTACAAACATGAATATTTGACGTCATTTCAATGCAGGTTTCTTCAAAAAACCCTGATTTTAATGCTGTCCCATTGTTTCAATCAAGTTACGACATGACTTGGATGCGAGATCACTGTCGCCATCTGCATGTCGCATCCATTTGAATCCAATATAAATCCCATAAGGTTGGCTAACTATCTTACTTCTATATAAACAATGCAGATATGCTTGTACTAAACCCTTTTGGCATTCCTTGATATCTTATCCTATTTCCAAGATATTACCAATGGCAAGTTTCATATGTAACACACTGTATTATATTACTCCGTCGATAGACGTTGATACCATAATTTCGAATTGGGTACGCAACATATGCCTGTTTCATGAAATGAATATTGATTATTTTAATATCTCTATATATTATTTATGTGAATCGATACTAGGAGTTATCATAGTATTTGATGTTTCCCCCTTTCAATCGATCATATGCCATACCTTCTGAAATATAAACGAGTGTTTTTCCTCGAGTGGTGTTTCATTGGATCATTTTCGAAGGATTTTTCGAATCCCGTCTGAAAGTTGTATGACCCAGGACGACTCAATTAGGACTTCATATCGAAAATGGGATACTGGACGCATGTGCGTAGTCACTATGTGAAAACAATAGTATATTATTTACCGGGTAGGCAACGGTAAAATTACCTCACATGCTGATGACACTGCTATATTTTATTCTGGAAATATCTGGAACTCTCTCAAACATGAAGTTGAGGTAGACCTCACGATAATTAAATCATGGAAGGAAAATATGTTGGTTGTTAACGATGAATTTTGCAAAAACTTACTATCTACCGTTTAACAGAAATAAATCCAATCAACCAAACTTCAATTAGTTAAATATTGATAATGATATACAAGGATATATTGAAAAATTCTTAGCCTACTATAGAACCAAAAAAATTTCAATGTCAAAATATTTTTTTTTCCTTGGTGTTTTGGCATCGACTGCTATGGTCATTAGCCATGTGTTCTGAGTAGGCCTTGTTACTAACTCCATACGCCACTTTAGGAGCAGCACTGTTAATTGGAACACAACAGTGAATCGTGCAGGACTCACCCTAGTCGAGCCACGAGATTTTAATAATTTAATCGGTCAAATTAAATTAAAAATCCCAGCCGCAACTGGGGCTCGAAATCCGGACCTTTCGACTCGAAGTAGGACGCTCTAACCACTGCGCCACGCCCCGACATGTCAAAATATTTTATTACTCAACATATTCTCCTCTTAATTGGATACATTTATTACAGCGAACCTACGTCTCTAGACCTTTCAAAAAAAAAGTTTCTCCTTGCTCTGCAAACCAGACCTCCACAGCTTTTATTACCTCCTCGTTTGAAGAAAATTTACGTCCTTTTAAACTTTTTTTCAGTTGAGAAAAGAGATGATAGTCGGACGGAGCCAATTCTGGTGGATAATGGAGGTGTTCTAGTATATCAAACCTTAAATCACGAATTTTTTGCATATCAACATGAGATTTGGGTGCAGGGGCGTTGTCCTGCAAAAACAAAACACCTTTGGATATCTTTCCGCGTCTTTTCTCTCTATTTTTTTCCCGTAGAGTGGTCAGTAATATCGAATAGTAATCTCCAGTTTTTGTTTTACCCTTATCCAAAAAATCAATCATAATTACTCCATGGCAATCCCAAAAAACTGAAGCAAGAACTTTTCCAGCAGATTTTTGGACACGAAACTTCTTAGGTCTTGGAGAACCGGAGCTTCGCTATTCCATCGATTGTTGCTTTGTTTCTGGATCGTAGAAATGTACCCAAGTATCATCCATAGTAAAAATTTGGTTTAAGAAGTCTACATCCTTTTCAAATCGAGCACAGATCGAACGCGATGCTGCTACCCTTGCACGCTTTTGGTCAACATTCAAACATTTGGGGATCCATTTTGCAGCAATTTTTCTCATGTCCAAATTGACGTGAACTATATGATGAACGCGATCGTATGAAATATTCAGATACCCGTTTTAGCCCAATTCGACGGTCTGTTAAAATCATGTCATGAACTGCATCGATATTTACGGGGACTGACACAGAAACTGGCCTTCCCGATCGGTCATCATCTTCAATGGAAAATATACCTCTTTTGAAGCTTTTTGTCCAATTTTCACGGTCGCATACAAAGGACATTGATCACCAAGGGTATTAAGCATATCTTCGTGAATCTGCTTACCTCCTAATAACCCTTCATTTAAGCCGCCCCGTAGGGCATATTGATTATTTCAACGTTTTTACTTTGATATTATTGTTTTCAATATGTTTATAAAAATTATGAGAGCTTAACAAAATTTCCCACTCATTTCATAAACTTTTCACGTAAATTATGATATTTTTGAACTGAATAAACAATTATACATTGAAAGTAACATTACTTCATGAATAAAAGTCCATTAAATGAGCTAAACCACAATTTCAGAGTAATTCGTTATTTTGAATAATTTTTGTAGGACTAGCGATACATACCCGTTTTTTTGTAGGACACTGTATTATTTGGGTGAAGGATACACTTACCATTCATGTGTTATCATTGTCCTACAGTTATTAATAACTTTTTTTTCACCATGGAATTGACATGTTCGGAGCGTAGGACTGGGAACACCTACCATTCAATTTGTAGGACAATATGGCCATTCAATTATACAAATATTAACCAAGCAACTGTAAAAAATCCGCTAGTGATTAATGAATTTTTATGACCACGTCATTGGTACATGTTGGGAGTGGGGGACTCTTCAGTCCTACCATCCATTTTGTAGGACAAAACTATTTTCGAGTACTTTATCGAATTATCTTGACGTTCAACTGAAAAACTAACTGTTATTAATGCATTTTTTTCACTCACCAAATCGACATGATTGACGCCTGCGCATTTCATTAGCTACCACTATCATGAATTTTCGTAGAGGAAAAAGTTGGGCGTCTCGGCAAAATGAAGCTACTCAGGAAGATTCAGCCTGTTATTAATCAATTTTGAAAATGGCGTGGGATCCCAGTCTATCTAGGCTAACTAAATATCAATACATCCTCGTATCTATTAATTTCTGTCTGGAATATAAGTATGGATGTGTTATTATCAACCATCAGTTGAGTTGGAATAATCATATTGATTATATGGTAGGAAAAATTCAATACCTCAAATACAAATTTCAAATTCTGAAAGAAATAATACAAGTTTCAAAAAAAAACGAACTCCTTATTCAAAAAATTAAAAAAAACTAAATTGGAGAGTGACTACCATGAGTACTCCAGAATTTGCAAGGAGACCAAGTATCATATAGATAAATGTTACCTGGTATATCTATCCAATACAGAACATATGATCTCCAATAATATCAAATACTTTTGGTCATTTTTTAATTCGTTGAGAAAAAATGAAGGTCTACCTACTGTCATGAGATATAATGGGTTGGACTTTGACACCCCTCAAACTATTTCTGATGCTTTTGCAGTACACTTCAAGTCTTGCTTTCTCAATCATTCTCTTGTTCAAAATTATGTACCTGATAATACAAATTCTGATATAACCATGTCTGTCCACACCTTCAGTCAGATGGAAATTGAAAGTAAACTAAAAAAACCTAGATATTTCAAAGGGTGCCGGTCCTGACAGAATTCCACTAGTACTGTTAAGGAATTGCTGTTATAGTTTATCACACCCTCTGAGAATACTTTTTCAAAGATCATTCGATACCGGGATTTTTTCCAGCGTGTGGAAAAATTCTTACCTTTACCCAGTTTTCAAAAGTGGGAACAGAAATGATATTCAGAATTACCGGGGTATTTAAAAAATTTCTTGTATTCCCAAACTATTTGAAACTTTGATCACAGATGAAATGTTTAATAATTTCAAAAATGTCATAATAGATGAACAACATGGGTTTTACAAAGGAAGGTCCACCGCCACCAATTTGGATGTTTACCAAAAATGCCTCACAAATAAACTTGAACAAGGGTTCCAAGTTGATGTTATCTACACGGACCTTGCTGAAGCCTTCGATTCAGTGTGCCATGAACTAATAATTTTGAAACTTGAGAATCTCGGAATAATAGGCAAATACTTGAAATTTATTTAATCCTATCTTTCTAACAGAATGCAGAATGTAAAGGTAGCTGGCAGTTTGTCAGAAACAATTCATGTAACTTCAGAGGTTCCGCAAGGTTCGCACATTGGGCCTATATTATTTTTACTTTTTATTAATGATGTTAAATCTGTGTTTCAATATTGTGATATCGCTCTGTATTGTTAAAAAAATTGTTAAAATTGTTAATTCCGTCAACCAATTGCACCCTTACGCGCAACCCTCAGAAGTCTTCGAGAAACTTGTGTGAACTAGGGAAGACGCAGCCCTTACCTTTTAACGTGTGATGCCATGCACGAGACCGGTGAATCGGTGGATCGAACCCACGACCCCACGCATGCGAGGCGAACGCACTACCAGCCGACCACCTCGGCCCATAAAATGCAGATGATCTTGAATTTTTTAAACAGTGCAATAAACCGATGATATTGAACGCATTCAGAGTGACCTGGATAACTTTTGTACCTACTGAGATACTAATTTATTAAAAGTTAATGTAAAAATATACAATGTATTGAGATTTTATAGAATGCGGCAGCCTGTTATTTGTAATGACTCAGTTAACGATGCAACTCTTCAATCTGTCAATAGTTTAGGCGATTTAGGGATTATCTTCGATAAAGATCTCAACTTCAATGATCATGTCAAAAATATTTGCAACAAAGCATTCAGACTGCTCGGGTTCATTAAAAGAAATACTCGCCATGTAACAGACTGCGATGCGATGAAGATAAACTTTTCACTGATTCGGAGTAGTTTGGAGTATAATAGTGTCATTTGGTGTCCTCTTTCTGCTTACCATAAAGAGAGACTAGAAAAAGTTCAGAATCATTTCACCAAATACCTAATATGGAAACTTGGCCTACCATATTTTGGATTCAACCCAAAAATGAGGTTTTCTGTTTTTGATTTAAGGTCACTTGAGGATAGACGTAAACTTGCAATGGTTCTATTTCACCACAAAATAAAACATTATTTCTTAAATTGTTCTGCTCTTCTAGGAGAGCTCTGCCTTTCTGTTAACTCCAGAAGTTTGAGAAATAATCGTATTATTTCATTTGGCATACGGTTCCATAGAACAAACTATGGTTCGATGGCAATTAGTTGTAGACTATTTCAATATGCATTTTTCAGAACTTGATCTTTTCATCTTTCAAATTATAAATTTAAAAAAATGGCAGTTAGACAACTTAATCTTGCCACTGTTCAATAGACTTCTGATAAGTCAATGTGTTAATACTTATTTTTAGGTATATTACTTACCTCTTAGTGCATTAATAATGATATCTTTAGATGTAAAACTATATTCGAGTGTTTGAATGTTTTTTTTTATGTACAATTTATGTATTCTTTAATTGAAGCCTCCATTTGATATTTCATAAAAAATCTGTATTGTAAGTACTTGACTAAGGGAAATGAATGGGTTTATTTATCTCTAGGTAAATACATTTGTCCATTTCCAACTTTTTTATTACTAATAAATAAGTAAAAAAAAATAAGTACATCAACTAAGAAAAATATATTATGTATTGATGGAATCTCACACCACATAGGGAATTTTAGGATGGGGTGGTGTAACGAAAACCTTTATGAAAAAGCTAGAAGTAACTCAAAAGAAAATAATGAAAGTAATATTCAAGAAACCCTATCGATATCCGTCAGACAATTTGTATCAGGAAAGTAAATTTCCCGATCCGTGACAGCTCTATTTTCTCTTCTCTCATATTAGGCGAAGAAAAGCGGTCACATACTCAAAGAAACCATAGCAAACTTATAATACACGTTTCAAAGATACATTTATATCACCATTCGTAACAAAGTCAATAGGTCAAAGGAGTAATGCTTACTTAATCCCAAAATTGTACAGTCTACTTCCAAGAGAGATGAAGAACACTACATCTCCATATGTATTTGAAAGAGAATTGAAGAGATTCACGTTAACAATTCCAAGACCATACATGATATAATCAATCTAAATGCTCAGCTGAACAAAACCAATATTTCATATAAGATTTTTCAAATATTTCGTGATCACTTCATTATTATATATCTGTTTTATCATTATAAATCCTTTTCGTTCCCATCTCTACTTTAGTAGTTGTGTTTTTTAATTGTGAAATATGTGTAAAAGTTGTTTTTAATTATAGTTATATTTTTATTTACTAAACCTTTTATAATCCATTTTATATTGTTCTGCAGCACTAGGAGTATACATCTCTGTATTACTATTAGATTTTATTTAATTTTCTTAGATTTTTTTACGTTTAAATTTATAGTTGTGTATTGACTTGTGAATTCGTAAGCGAATTGTTGATAGTTATTATTAAATTTTTATGTCTGAAATTTATCTATTTTCATTTCTTTGTTTAGCCCCACATTTTTATTTCTACTGCACATGAAACTAATTGTATACATCAATTTATTACTGTAAAAAATAAGCTCTGTCTGTGGAAATAAATTTTATTATTATATTATTATTATCCCTCAAATTGTTGTACGGTTGGCTTCCCGTTGTTAGCCATTTCTGTTCTCTTTTCACATCCAAGTGTTGCACATCCTCTCACTTGAATTTACCGTACTGATGAGAACTTAAGCTCGTAACACGTGCATACGGTTGCACAACAATTTGAAGGTTATGACCAATACCTTTTATATTTTCATATATAGCACATCTATAAATACATCTCAATTTGAATTTTTCTGGGTGAGATTGTTTCGCAGGTAGCTATAGCTGCCTTCGTGGCGACGATAGTTGTTGCCTTGTAAGCACAAGGTCTTTCAACTGAAGCCACAAATGTGCGGTTGGCTTCCCGTAATTGGCAATTTCTGTGTCTCTTTTTACATCCAAGTGTTACACATCTTCTCACTTGATTCTACCGTACTATTGAGAGTTCTACCGTATGAGAGTTCAAGCTCGAAACACGTGTATGCTGTTGCACAACAATTTGACGGTTATACCCATTACCTTTTCTAATTATATAACAGTAATATTAATGAATTCACGAACTATGAATTAACTCGATCAAATTCACCAAATGAACATTTCTCTTCATCCTATTTTGGGCCACCATCATCAGAACATAAAAATACTTCGCTCAACGAACTCAATGCCAATAATATTCCTAATTTATCCACTTTGTTTAAAACTTCTAATAATCTCGAACATCTATTAGTCAATGTTAAACATGAAATTCCCATGTTGGACAAGTCTCAAGTTCAAAAATTGGACTGTTCGAACACTGATTGTTGAAGTTTGTTATATTGGACAATCAGGCCTCAAGTTCAGAACCCGAATAGCTGAACATAATTATGTACTCCAAGTCCGAAAAAGAACAAATTGATTAAAATTCAGTTTTTTCCAATCATATTATTATTATTGAGGAACATGATTTTGATTTCAACTAAAAAACATTTCATCCTCTCAATATTTTCTGGTGTCTATTCACAAAATACCCTTCGCCTCCTTGGCAGATTCGAAATTTGAACGAATGTTATATTGTGTTCTTACGCGAAATAAAATGTGCTGTAGATTTTGGCGTTCCACTAACTTCTTCAATGTTTCTGATCGATGTTGTAGGAGATTCTGCCAGGAGCCAGGAGTCGATAATTTTGAGTTTCTCCATTGCATAGTTTGTTTCTATCAACAACTGTTTTTTTTATGGGTTTTTTAATGAGTCACCTCAAAAGAATAATTTCTATCCACTTTTACATAAATCAAAAGTCCACGTACCAATTGACTCTTGTATTGTAACACCACAAATTGTCAGTAATGACATTTGTTCCCACTCAAAACTCATTATGTTTATGGCATAGTTCATCAAATATTGTCTAAAATGAGCTAAAAACATATTTAAACAGCTACAAGTGATATTTGACGTATTTCAGAATACTGATTGGCTTTGAATTATAAAAAAAATTCTTCCAATTTTTTTTTCCAGCGATGTAAGAGGTAAACCTTGGCGAAATAAATTCCGAATAAAAAATATAGGGTGTTCCATCTAAAAAAACTCGTCGCTGAGCCGTCCCGCTCTTTTAAATCACCCAGTAATGTTGAAAATAATTTGAAAATAACCAACTTTTTTAACTGAAAAAGTTTTTCATTCAAAGTTTTTCTCTATATGTTATGGCTTTCGAGATATCAAAGAATTACACAATTAATAGACACACTGTATATCACAAAAATACCACCAGACCACAGCCAACATTTTATCTTTCGTAGATATGAATATGAAACGATATTCTCAACAGTTGTGTCCTCTCATGTGCAATGGCAAAAATATTTTAAAATCATCCGCCTCGTGCTATCTGGACGTTCTGAAATGGTGGACTCATAATAGTGAATTCACTACTTCATATTTTCAACTGAACATCGACCCGCAAAATAAGTTGCGAAATAAAGGCACGAAATATTGTAAAAACGTGCATGCAGTATTCAAAGAATGATAAAATGAATTTGAATGTCATGCACTCATTCTCCTGGCATAACAAAAGCAGGCTTCGGACCGAAACCTACGTCAGTTGCAAGCTGGATAAAAGGAAACTGTCAGCTTGTCCGGTGTTTAATGCTACGTTATAAATTCTGCAACTCGCATATCCCTCACTAAATTAGAGGAAAACTTCGCAAAAAATCCCAATCGATCTATTACCGACCTAGCGGAAATGATTCACTACTTGAATCATTTTTATGCATTATTCGACGAGGGATCCGATATTATTTTCTGAAGTACCTCTCGAAGTTGAGACGACATTCTAAAAATGTTTACGTGCAGTGTTGGATACAGGTAGGGGAAAAGGGGAAAATTACTACCCCAAGCCTCGTCATAAATGTTCATAGTTCGAGAGACTAATCAAATTTCACCCAAAACAAACAAGCTATAACGTCGAACTACGTTTTCAGTCATTTGAATTCAGATGCATTGATCATTTTGAGTCACGTGACTTTGACAGAGCGGTCATTGGGTTTTCATTGTTACCTGCAGGTTTGTGGTGTTTATTTCTATTTTGTATTGCGTGTGTTGCGTATTTTATCAACTTCAACCACAATATGGCTCTAGTTGATGAGTAGGAAGCCACACTATTGAATACTAGAAACTTCATCTCAGCTTTTGGAAACCCAGTGAAGTACAACGTTCTTGAATCGTTCTGCAATGACTCACTCCTCCTTTGAATCTGATGCTATCAATTTTTCTTCTAACCACACACTTTTTGATTATCAAAATCCAGATCCAGAAGAGCTTATTGGAGTGGTCCATAACCAAATCCGTTTGAATGTTAGCAGTCCTTCAAGTTACGTGTTCATTGCCGGAGTTTCTAGGGCTTCTGTACCTGCTGTGTACCAGTACCTGTACTTGCTGTTCAAATCTGGAGACTGCCATGTAATCTTATTTAGTTTGGCTGCCATCTTGCTTTGGAGCTCACCTGGAAATATTGCCAATAGCTATTACGATCTTCTCACAACTGCGAAGAAGAAGTTGGGTAATAATCAAGCTTAGTTCACCAATGGTAAAGTTTATATTTGGTGTGCTGGTGAAAGTAAAAGGCGTATCGTGTCAAGTGCGGATGATTTATAACTTTATCGATATGGTTTACCTATTTCATTCACCCTAATGTTTTAATTATTTTGTTCCTTTTTTTCTTCATTGGTTATCTTTAGGACTTTTTCTCGTTTTTACTTTTAATGCATGTACTGTACTCGAACTGGCGAACATGTTTTTTATATTATATTATATTTATATACTTCATTGGGCATTCACTTATATTTTTTATTTTACGATTTCTGCTTATTGTCTATTGCAGGAAATTGGCCTGCTGACTGTTGTTTTCATGCCATGGCTTTAATTAGGGTTTTTTTACTAAAAGGAACTTATTTACGAATCGAGCTCTGACTTAAAGTCAAATTGGGATTTTGTTATGCGTAACGATAAAATTAGTTTTGCACATTTTAACATCCGCTCTTTATGTTCTCAATTTGAATTGTTTGCCGAATTTATGCAGTCTGCACAGATTGATACTATTGGCCTCTCCGAAACGTCGTAATGACCGTCAGTCAAGAGGGGGAGGGGTGGCCTTTTACATTCGTAACTACATTAAGGATAAGATAGTGAATCTACCGGCAAATAATGTTGGCCTAGAGCAATTATGGATCAGTGTGAAGATAGCAGGGAAAACAGTGTGCCTGGGAACATTGTATAGACCTCCTTCGGCCAATCTAACCGATAGCCTGAATTGTCTGGAGGTTACCCTTACCGGCTTTATACCTGAACATGATTACGTTGTGTTCGGAGGAGATCTCAATGTTGACTTTCTTAATAATACGAGTAATGCGTTTATACAACTTCAAGATTTTTTCTTTAGTTATGGCCTAAACCAAATTGTATGTGCGCCAACCAGAATAACTGAAAATTCGAGTACTCTAATCGATATCATAGTTTCCTCTAATACGGATTTTTGTAATAATGTCGAGGTTCTTAATATGGAGGGAATCTCCGACCATGATAGTGTAATTTGTAATTTAAACCTCAAAAAGGAGGTTAAACCTACTATTTTCAAAACGTATAGAGACTACTCTCGCTTTGTTTATGTTTAAAATCAAAAGCCGACATAACACAAAAATTTAAAGACCCTAACGTCATTAAAAATTATTTTTTAGATAGTGTACCACCAATCAATATCGATAACTCAATGAATGATCACTATGAAAATAATAGAATATACATGAATGAATTTTGTTTCCAACTTGTCGATGAATCAACTGTTCTGAAAACTCTAAAAAAAATTAAAAATAGTTCTTCGGGCTTTGATGGTCTGAGTATAGCATTCATAAAAATTTGCTGTCCATATATTCTACCATATCTTGTTCACATTTTCAATTGTATAATATTATCATCAAAATTTCCTAATTCTTGGAAATATGCTCGGGTATCCCCAATTCAGAAAATTAATGATCCTCAAGATCTCTCAGATTTGAGACCAATTAGTATTTTGGCGGGATTATCAAAACTATTAGAGAAAATTCTGGCAGAACAATTTAGCCAATTTATTAATGATAATCATATCTTGCCACAAATTCAATCTGGTTTTCGTGCAGGACATAGTTCTACTACTGCTCTTCTCCACGTTACTGATGACAAATTTCAAGCAATCGATAACTCTGAATGCACAGCATTAGTTATGCTCGACTTCAGTAAAGCGTTCGATACCGTTCGACACGATACACTTCTAACAATTCTGAAGTCGAGTGGTGTTTGTAAAGACTCGCTCCAAGTTTTCCGCTCTTACCTCTCAGATCGCTTGCAAAGTGTAAAGCTAGGAGATAAAATATCGGTTGCTAGAAATGTGTCATCTGGTGTACCACAGGGTTCAGTTTTGGGGCCGCTTCTCTTCTCAATTTATACGAGTCAATTCGGAAACTATACCAGAAATTGTAAACTACATATTATGTACGCTGATGATATTCAACTTTAATTTTCCTCTAGGTGATCTGAATAACGCAGCTGTATAATTGAATAATGATTTAGACAACATTGCAGATATAGCTAGTCAACATTCTTAAAAGTTGAATGCAAAAAAAATCTGTGGCTTTGGTATTCGGTAACAAATTTAATCAGGCTTTCGCAAAAAATAATCTTTAAATAATCATTAAAAATGACGTTATTGGAATTACGGATAATGCAAAAAGTTTAGGTTTGATTTTAGATGACTCTTTGAGATTCCACGAGCATGTCAAATGTAATATCCAGAGAGCATATGGAGCTCTTAGGTTACTTTATCCTCATAGGCGTTACTTACCAATAGCCATAAAAAAAGTTTTATGCGAAACACTAGTGTTGTCACAATTCAATTATTGTTCTTCCATTTACAGCTTTTGTATCGATCAAGACACATATAATAAAGTACAACGTGTACAGAATTCATGTATCAGATTCATATGTGGTATCAGAAAATATGATCATGTATCTCACAAACTGGACGAGTTGAAGTGGCTTTCAATGAAAGAAAGATTTAGGTTTCAAGCCTTGTGTCTGTTTCACAAAATTTTATTGTATAAAAGCCCAACATACCTATATGATAAATTAAAGTACAGAACTGATGCCCATAACATTAATATCAGAAACAAAAATCTACTGACATGTCCTCCACACAGAACCTCTACTTTTGAAAAATGTTTCCAGTTTAATGTGTACAAACTCTACAACGCCATACCTCACGAATTAAGGCAATACAATATGTTCAAATTCAAAAAAGAACTCAAAATGTATTTATTGAACAATTAAACGCAATTATTTTTTTCGATATTTTTACAAAAAAAAAAAAACTTTATTTTACATAGTTGATGTTTATATAACAAAATAATAAGTGATCCAGAATAAAAATAGGAATAGGTTAGGTTAAGATAGGTTAGGTTAAGTTAGATAGGCTTAGGTTAGGTAGGCATGAAATTATATTAGATTCTAGCACAACAAGGGTTAAGTGACAGAGCACCAACTGGTGAACTTCCCCTTGAGTCTTCCTCATTCATTTTATTTTATTTTTTTATCACTTTAATTATTTTATTCATTATTTATTTGGGATGTGGAAATAAAGACATTATTATTATTATTATTATTATTCCTTCTTTGCTGATCTAGTAAATATAAGATGGGATAGTATTTATGGTATAGCCGATGCCAACGAAGCTGTTGAGTTTTTCAGTGTCAACATTCTGGGACTATTTGATCTACATGCGCCTCTGAAAACGGTTAGAAAAAAAAGAAGGCCGGCACCATGGACTACTGATAACATCAGGCTCACGATGAAGTTGCGGAATAGAGCTCACTCTAAATACAGGAAATCTAAATCCGCTGAAGATTGGGAGGAATATAAACTTTGGCGTAACTTCGTTATTACCTGTTTGCAAGCTGAAAAACGTGCCTTTTTGAGTCATAAATTCAAAACAGATCCTAGGAATTTTTGGAAGTTTTTGCGGTGGCTCAATGTAAGACAAAAACCGTCGGGTTGTCCGTCAAATTTTGGTAATGCTGAAAGCTACAGCGAGGCCTTCGTTATTAAAATCGTCCCTTGCATAACTGATGGTCAACTTATTAATAGGTATTATGATAAAAATCTTTTCAATGGTTTAACTAACAAATTTCTATTTTCTGCAGTGTCTGTAGATACAGTCGAGAAAGTAATAAATAATATCAAAACTACTGCTATGGGTTCTGATGGTATTGATATAAAAATGATACATTTTGTTATCGCCTAACTGAGCGCGCATGTCACTTACATTGTAAATTTATGTATCTCTACTGGAATATTCCCCCACTCTTGGAAGAAAGCAGATGTTATACCGGTCCCTAAAAAATCGACACCATCCTCTGTCACGGACTTCAGACCGATAAGTATACTTCCCACTTTATCTAAGATTCTGGAAAAATCGTGTCTCTACAACTTAACTCTTTTCTGAACACTCATCAAATCTTACCCCAGACTCAATCTGGGTATCGTCAACTTCATAGTACTACTTCTGCACTTCTTAAGGTGACTGATGACATTTTCCGTGCCTCGGATAGTAAACTCAATACGTGTCTCGTGCTTTTACATTACAGCAAGCTTTGACACCCTTGATCATGCTACTCTTTGTATTGAATTAGGTTATTTTGGTTTAGATCCTAATGCTATTTCCTTTTTTTCGAATTATATTTCAAACAGACATCAAAGAGTCGCCATGCCTGACAGATTCTCTGAATATGTGACACTGAAAAAGGGGGTTCCTCAAGGCAGTATTTTGGGCCCACTTTTATTCTCATTATATACTTCTGATTTCTGTGGATTTTTAGAGCACTGTACATCCCACCAATATGCTGATGACACTCAAATTTATTACTCTTTTTATGCGGAAGACAGTACTCTGGCAGCATCGAGGATTAATGCTGATTTACAATGCATTCTGGAAATATCTAATGCTCATGATTTGATTCTTAACGGTAACAAAACCGAAATGCTAATATTTGGAAATCAAAGGGAGAGGATATCAAATAATTCATTTTCTATTAAGTTGGATGGTCAGACTATTTCCAGTACGGATTGTTGTAAGAATTTGGGTCTTTAGTGTGATTCCAAACTGCGATTTGCTAGGCATACGAGTCACTTGGTTGAATCTTCGTTCGGTAAATTAAAACTACTTTATCTCCATAAAAATATTCTGAGTAGAGAGGTTAAATTGAAATTGTGCGAATCACTCATCATGTCTGGTATATCATACTGTAACATTGTTTATTGGCCTGCTCTATTGAGTGAGGACAAGGAATGTCTCCAGAGAATCCAAAACGCTTGCATAAGATACAGTTATGGTCTGAGGAAATATGAGCATGTTTCGGTTCCCATTCAGGATTCTTTTTGGCTCTCTATAAATGAAATGTATTTACTACAAATGGCGCGGTTTGTTTATAAATTGAGGGAATATAAAACACCCCCTATCTGTCATGCTAACTTGTGGAGCGCTATGTCTCTCATGGCCGTGATACAAGGTTTGCGGATCTGTTCAGTGTTCCCAGGCATTCTACAAGTCAGTTTCAACGATCTTTCAGCTATAATGCGGTCAAAATTTTCAATTCCTTACCTATATCAATCAAGCTACTGCCGAGTGTGGGGTCCTTCAGTAAACAGTTCAAATTACATGTATTGGCAAAAAGAAGCTAACTATCTTTATGCTTCAGAATTAAGATATCTCTTGTCGTTTATTTTTTTTTCTATCGTACAGAATTGTTAACTATTAACTTAAGTAATGAATTGTGTTGCATCTCTTGGGGTGGTTATATGGAAGAGCGTGTAATGCGAATATCGCCACCCGTTATCTTTATGTTATTCTTTAATTGTTTATTCTTAATAAAGGCACATTATTATTATTATTATTACTATTGCTTCAATAGCTATAGCTCCGAAAATGTACAACACCGTTCCTCAACAAATACAGAAAATCAATAATTAACCTGCGTTTAAAAAAGAACTGGAATCATTCATTTGCACGCAAACACGACAAGTTATTGCTGATCTGGTCAAATTAATCACCACTAAGATTTACTTCCACAAACTGTCTAGGTCTTCTTCGTTGTTATTTTTTCTTATGATAGATTGTACCCAATTCGAACTTGTATATATAGTGCATACGACCCTTATACCTATACTTTTTATATCTGATACTCTGTTTTCATCTTTCACTACTATCTGTACATATTATTATTATTCATTTCATTTTACGATAAGTTGGATACTTGAGAGTTTATATGTTCGCACATAACATCTCATTATTTTCTTTTTTACTTCCCAATATTATGTTATATTCGAATCTCTATTTGTTAAATCTTTTATCTTAAAGTTTTTTATCTTGTAACAAGTGTTTTGAATTTACCTGTGTTATATGATCTCATTATTTTTATAATCAAATTCATATCCATTTCGTTACTGTTTCATTCATACTGTGTTTCTTATCTCGAAATATGTGTCCTACACTTATCGATACGATTGGTATTTATATCATAAATTGTTGTAACTATGTTGCTTAATTATTGTACTTGTTTCTTCCGTGAATAAATATCTTTATGTCATCTAATTTTTGTGTCATACCGAAGTATTTGTTCACTTATTTTCATATGTCAATATGTATTCGTATTTTACTTTTCCTATATGAAAATTTTTATATTCATCACCCCTCCTTTACCAGTACCCTGAATCCGCCACTGTTTACGAGGGGGGAAGAAGTTGGGGTTGTGGAGTTTTTACGACTCGCAATTTGGAACAAAAGGCGCCCTTATATGAGAGTAAAGAGTTGGTCGTAAAATTCAAGGATTCAAGATGATCTCTTATTCGATTTGTTTGGCAAACTATTCTTTTTCATGGGATGGTGTAGAAAACTGTGAATGCCACAAATAGTTGTATATTCACACTGTTTTACGATTTGTTAGACACAAATCTGCAAGTTTTGTGCCCTAAAAAACATCAGATTGCGATGGAATCCTCCTGGATATCCACATATAGATGGTAGTTGGAAAATATTGATTCAATCGATAAAAAAGTGATATACCACTTTCTGACATCAAGATATCTAGAGGAATATGTACTTCGGACAGTATTTGCTGAAGTTGAGAACGACGAATGATGGTCAACATAATTAACCTTTCCTATAGAAATTCCGTAGTCGCCGGCGCGGGGTAGGAGTGCTACCCCATTCTAAAATCGTACTTATGAGCAAGAATTAAATGAATTTGAATAAATTTAGGTTAGCTTTGAAAGAATATTATATTCTGAAAATCAAACATAACATAGATAACGAACATTGCACGATATATAATTGGTTTATAATAATTATTATGAGTTTATTTTCCTAGCGTATTTGCCTATAAAATACACAAATGAATTTTTTGCAATCGTTACATACGATTTTCTCGTAGTTCGTCGCCAATCAAATATTTTTGTTTAGCCATGGCTAATAACTCACAAACTCACAAAAACGTAGGAGTCGATAAATATGGTGAGCAAGTTGAAAAATTTGAGCTGGAGAGGGGTATGTCGCCTACCCCAACGCATAAATGTCTTTATAACGTTCAAAATATTTATGATAACCACAAAATCTAATTACTATAATGTCGGTAATGAATGGTTTGAGGATTAGCTATAAGGAAAAGCACGATAATTTTTTGATAGCAGAGTTACAAGGAATAACGTAAAGTTGAGGTATGCGGCATACTTCGCCTCGTCACGGAAAGGTAAGTATCCATTCTACCTATTTTATGAGGCGATAAGTCCTAATTTTCAGTGTTATATCAACGTCATACTTCAATGATCATAATATTATTTTCAAAATGACGTTTTGATCTCAATGTCCGAAGAACATATCGTAATATATCAAGTACCTGATTCAAAACTCATGTTCCTAATACGACGGTATTTTCTGTGGCGATTAGTACCAACTTTCAGCGTGGTATCGAAGTTACACTTCAATTACCATATTTTCATTATCAGAGAAAGTATGCAAAAATACATGGTTATTTGGTCATAAAATCCATTAATTTGAATAAAGCATTTTCATTACTATATTATGGAAAATGAAAAATACTCGTATTTTTCACTAACACCAGTAAAACTTCGGAGATACAATGTTTGAAAACAATATAAATAATACGTTTGAATTTGATTTTTTACATTATCATCTCCCAGGAGATATATTCACGATAGAATGGTTTCAATCGATTATTTTGATCAATTAGTGAATATATTTTTTAAGGTATTTAACTTACATCAGGCAAAGCATGCAAAAATGCATAGTTAGTTGACCATTACATTTATTAATTTGAATAGAACATTTTTATCACTGTACTATGGAAAATGAGAAGTTTTCACATTTTGTCTGATACCACGAAAACTAAGATTCCGAGGGCATGTAGGTAGTTTCTTGGTACTCCTTCACAACCTATAATGACATAATGAAGGTGTGAGTAAACCAAACTATGATACAGTATTGTTCTATTTAAAGCAATGGTCCAACTTGTTTGAATCGAAATAGGAAACTAGTATTCCATCAACAGTGTTCCAGTATTTTTACTTGCATTTTGTTCCTTTTGAACTGATTTTTTTATTATAATTATTTTCAATTTCTATCCCGTTTTATTTTTCGTTAAATAGTCATTTTCAAGTTTTCATTATTTGGATTTTGTTTCCATGCGAATATGATGATGATGATGGTTCGTTTGGTTGATGTTTATATCAATGACATTGTTACTTCCCTTTTCCTTCTATATTTTCAATTCTGAAGTGTTTTTTTCATTTTTGTATTTATGTTTTCAATGCATTATTCTGTTGTTTTATTCAAAACAATTCGCAGTAACATTATGAAGGGGTCTGTGATTGTTGTTTATATAGTGGAAGGTATTTATTATTGGAGTTTTGTTTTTTTTTAACGAAAAATTATCGTGAGATGATTTAGATCCATTTCTTCAGTTTTCCTCAATATATCGATTTTTATAGCACCCATAAATAGGCTATGATGTATTTGCCTAATATAATATTGGACTCATTCGACTTGCTGGAGATAAAATTTATTAAAGGAAAAGGTCAACTTATCCAGAATCATTTCTGATTTCAGTATAGTATACCTCCATATGTTCATGGGAATGGTATGACACCATCAATAGCAGATATTCATTCCAATTTCCTATTGGTTTTCATGTTTCAATAGTTCTTCAACGTGTTATGAAACATGGCATCACACGTTGAAAGGTAAGGGCTGCGTCTTCCCTAGCTCACACAAGTCTCTCGAAGACTTCCGAGGGTTGCGATTAGGGGTGCAATCAGTTGACGGAAATAACAATTTTAACATCAATTTAACAATCAAGCGTTGGAAAATACGTATTTATCGATTTATCAATATCAAATATTTATCCAAATCTGCCCTCGATTTTCGTGTTTCAATAGTCTTTTAAACTCTAGAAGGACAATCGATAGGTTTGAAAATAGTATACGATGGAAGGTTCTATTACATTTTTCTATACAGTTCGTAAATTTGCGACATAGCCTGGAAATATTGCTGTTTACTTACTAATGATTATTACTCCGTTATGATCATCATCATCATCATAACGAAATGTAAGAAAAAGTACCTGAAATGACATGCAGTTATTTAGTTGTTTGTTCAATGTATATTTGTACAGCTGCGGGAAAAAATCAATACTAAACTTTCATTTCCACTATATTCATTTCTCTTTCTGTCCCGATTCATCTGAACCATAGAATTCACTCTCTGCGCCATGGAAAGAAGGAAAATATGAATTATCCGTCTCTACAAATAATTGGATTGAAGTGAACTTTTTATCGAACAAATCTTGTTCAGAATATTGGAAAATAGAGTTATTTGCTATAAAAGAGAGTTTGCCTCCAAATGAGAACTATGAAGAATTTTTGAAAACGAATGAATTTTAATTATAAGTAATTTAGCTGATCCTTGATTAGGATTACAAAACAAATATTTCTGGTTTGTAGAGCAATATTATTTATTGCTGGTGTTGGAAAAATTCTGATTGTATGGCAAAAATTACTTTGAATTTTAAATTTTTTATCCATCTGTTCAAAATATTTCTGTAATTGACTGATGTTGATGGGTAGATAGAGTTTTATTATTCACACCGAGAGAAATATCTATTACCTGTTACACAAAATTGTATAACAATCAAAAGATTTCTGAATTGAATAGGCGCCAACATAGTAACCTTTTCAGAATGATCAGGGTATATTTTTCAAAAAAGTTGTATAACTGTTAAAGAACACTCGTATAAAAATGAAAATATTGTCATATCGAAATTACTTGCTACCAATATAATGGTTAAATGAATGGCGATTCAATATTATATGAAGTTATTATAAAAATTAAAAGATGCTTATATAAAGCTTACTTGTTCTCAATATGATGTTTAAATGATTGACATTTCGATATTAAATGACGACTGTATAAAATTGACATGATACTTATTTCAAGATGACTTGTTTTTGATGTAATACTTAAATGATTGGTATTTCATTATTATACTATATCTTATAGTGGCTAAAAAAATTATATAACAATCAAATGGTAAACATTTTTGCATCTGAAAACTTTCCTTCACCAGCTAAACGGTTTTTGAATAACCTGCATTAAAATGATTTCTTACTGTACAGTTCTGAAAATAGTATTGATGTCAAAACACTGCCACAAAATCTTAAATAGCACATGTGGCGATTTAGCTGATTTTGAACAGTTTCTAAGGGTTTACAGTTGTTGAAGCTCATTTTACAGTTTCAATAGTGCATGAAGTACATCATGAAATTCGGATCATTAATACACATTAAGGTAGAGGCTATCAAAATTGAATTATTCAAATTCCAAAATTTTGCCCAACTGTTAATCCTCAAAAACTCTTCAATATCACCACATGTGCTATTCGACATTTTTCAACTTAAAGGAGTTGATGTGGTGTTTTGGCGTTGATGATGTTATCAGAGCTCTAGAGGGAGGTTATTTTCATGCGTATGCTATTCAAAGACGTTTGGATCAGAAACAAAGTGTTTGGAAGTGAAAATGTTTGCCATTTGATGAATATCTACGAAAAATATGTTAAACAGAAGTTGCAACACGGTGAGTGCCAGTGTCATATTCTCAGAATGAGAATTCAACAAGCACGCTTTTGAAAATTTCAATCCTATATATATCATGAAAAAGCTACTTTTGTTATAGAGATTCGTCATATTTGATTTAATTTCCTGAAATAGTAACACATTAGTTATTCATACTTATCAGTGGACAGTTCAGCATTGAAACTCGTTGAGAAATTGGTCAACATTTATTAAGGAAATTAAAATATAGTGACTGATTTTTTATTTTTTTGGGGGGGATTTGAGGCCTCCAATTAAAGAAAACTCTATTTGTTTAAAGTCAACTTTTCATCAATTCATTTTTTGACATCTTCAGGGCACTGGAAAATACAAATAGGAGATTTTTTTTCAATTATTAAAACCATAGAAAAAACAAATAATACTATACTTATCAATTTGCTACTACCACTTTTCCAGAAACAATCACTGAATAATGTTTTGGTAACGTATAAAAGTTTAGATTGAATTATTATTAATTAACTCTGATCTACTCTGAAGTTTTATCTGTTACAAGAACATAGTTCAGTGATTGTTTCTGGAAAAGTATTAGTAGCAAATTTATTTGTATATCATTATTTGTTTTTTTCTATTATTTTATTGGTTAAAAAAAATCCTCTTTCAGTATCTTACAGTAGCCTGAAGATGAAAAAATTAATTAACGAAACGGCTTTAAGGAAATATATTTTTCTTCAATTTATGACCTTAAATCTACTAAAAAAAGAAAAAATCGGTCATCATAACAAAGGTCGTAAAACTTACATATCAACAATAAAATAAAGTATTTCTTAAATCTGGGAATATTAGAAATACATCAAAATATACACTATTTCTAGTAACCACGGATAGAGTTGACAAGAGGGAAGAATCTTCGAATTATACAATAAATTAGTCATCTGAAACAAAAAAAAATCATTACTTAATATTCTAATACTATTTTATTTCATGCTCAAGAATAATAAATAAAAATGAAATGTAGTGAATGGAGTGTTTCAGTACAATACTTTCATGAGAAATTCCAGAGGTTTGAAAACAGATACTTCATAGAAGTCTGTGTTAGTAGTAACATTGTTTAAATAGAACATAGTTAGTCAATGCCTGTGGAAAAGGTATTGGACACAAACGCGAGTGTAATCTAGCGTGATTAGTTACAAACATGAATATTTGACGTCATTTTAATGCAGGTTTCTTTAAAAAAACCCTGATATTAATGCTTTTCCATTGTTTTAATCAAGTTACGACATGACTTGGAGGCCAGATCACTGAAGTTACGACATGACTTGGATGCGAGCTCACTATCGCCATCTACATGTCGCATCCATTTTGATCCAATTATAATCCCATAAGGTTGACTAACTATCTTCTATATAAACAATGGTAGTAGGTTCACTATTTTTCTTACAAAACAAAATGAGTACCCACATGACCTCTTAGCGGAAAATGTTCAATGAAAAAGTTGTAAATAATAAAGTATTCAAAAACGTTTATATTTAACAATGTTCGACATAACTCCAAATTATTCGTCAGAATGGCAAAAAACCGATTTTTTCAGTATTTAAGATTTTATTTCGAACAAATGATTTAATGTACCTGAAATTTTTTGAATGTGGCAAAATCTGTGGCAATCCTACTCTCCAAGAATTCGACAGATATTAAAAATGTTGATTTCATTCAATTTGCAAATTTTAGGAACTAGAATCTTAGGTTTCCATATGAAAAAATCATCTAACAATAATCATCATGTCATACGATAAAAGTCTCTTTATGAATAACTTCACAACCTCTTCATGTTCGCAAAATTTGCTCTCTACTCCAGAAACTATAAAAAACATAGGATGTTTCTTTTGAAAAATATTTAATTTGTGTCGTTTCTGTTCGAACCGGAATTAAGTACTACTGAACGCGTTCGGTTCCTGAAAAAGTCATATTTTCATTCAATTCCAGCCATCACCGTAAATTTTTTTCGAACAAATGAATATTATCTAAAATAAAAATGCACCATCCCTGAAGCTCACCCAATACTTACTTGTTTGATTTTAACCTCCCACAAGTAATAACAATGGATAAAATCTGTTGTTGAAAACACTCAGATAGACACTTACCCGAAATTTATTTCTTGTAGAAACAAACTATAAACAAAGCGTATTTAACCTTTACTTCTGCACTTACACAACACAACCAAATCCACACGTAAACTGATTGACAATAAGAATTGAAATGACGTAGATGACCCGATGATGAAACGGCCTGTTAGGGGTGAGTGGAATAAAACATCATAGGAAACACGTGTGTGACGAAGAAGCTGCATGATCAGAGGTGGTGGAAAAAACCGTTACATTTCCAGAACGAAACGACAACTATTTAGTGCTTACAAATTATCGTTTAACAGTTAAAATGTGAATTATAGTGGCTAAACAGTTTGCCTTTTCAAAACAAAATGAGTGTTTTGAAAAAAAGACCCGTTTAACGTTTAAAACCTTCACTTTTAACATTAATCAGATAACATTTAGTTGCTGAAATAATTTATTTAGCAGCTATAAGATTTTTTTGAAGAAAAACTTATATAACTGGATTTCTCTCGGTGCAGGCACCAAATTACATTGGATTGACAAGTCACAAAAGAACACATTACATCATTTCAATGTTGAGACAATTGAAGTTCAGAACAGAATGAAGAAAAAAATATATAAATTAACAAAACTGTCACAGTATTGAAAACATCAATAGTGCCATTGTTTAAAGAGAATCTTATTTTCTCAAACAGTGATAATACGATAACAACAGCTCAGTGTATAATCTCTAATTAAGTATATAAAACTATGAAACAACATGACGCTAACAACACAGTAGGAATTCGAGATTTGAATCTGTAGAAGTTTGGCTGGTTTTTAATTTCTTCTGGTAGTGTAGGTAGCTGGTCCAGTCTGAATTCGTTTCTCCATCGTATTTCATTATTGATACATTACTCCTCAGTAGTATATGATCAAACGATACTTTTCGTATCACTTATTGAACTGAAGGACACCATCCTCGTTTTCATAATCAGTTCTTTCATGTCCAAAGTAGATACTATCATTGATCTTTCATCTGCAAACATAAAAACTTCTCCATCGCCCATGTATTCAGGTAGGTCGTTGATGAACAATATTAAGATGAGAGAACCAAGATCACTGCTTTGAGGAACACCAATATCTTGAATATTCATCAGAAATTTCGCCATTTACCAAGACTATCAACGAAAACTACTCAGAATCGCAATTGGTCTGTAGTTTGTTAGTGACAATTTGTCTCCCTTTTTGTGAATGGGTGATTCTAAAAATGATTTTAGCTTATTCGGAAGTTGACTCAGTTCAAATGATTTATTCAGGATAAATGCCAAGTGAAGTGCTATTTCTGTAGATTATTCCTTAAGAAGATACACTGGGACTTCATCTATCATATAAATAGAATATTCCTGAAACGGTTTGTTGGTTGATCTTCTACAATAAATTTGAAAAAAGGTACGGTTGTTTTTCGGATGGATGTTTCAGATTTTATCGAGTGAAGTCTTACAGACGTTTCCAATATCTTTATAATATTTGACAATAAATAATTTGAAAAAATTACATTCTGTAACATACATGATTAAAAAATATATGGGGTGAATAATAAAACGAATACATTCATATTCAACAGCTATCAGTTAATTTCTTTTAATCAATTTCTTTTGTTCTCGTTATTGAATTCTCAGACCTTGCACACGTAGTAGCAATATTAAAATAGTGATTGAATAAAAATATAGACCTATATCATATTGATCTCAAATAATTTTAAGTGCTAGGAATCGCACGTAAAAAGGTAAGAGCTCGTTAATCCTTGGCTCGCACAAGTTTCGACTTCTGAGGGCTGCCGTTCGTAAGGGGGCGACAGCTGGTTAAGAGAAGAAACAATTTTAAACAATTTTAAAAATTTTTAAACAATTTTAAACAATTTTAAATAATTATAAACAATTTAAACAATTTCAAAGATGACAGAACATTGAATGAAAGCGCGCCTCACACATTCTCTCACAAAATTTGTCTGAAAATAAGTTTGGATTTTGACAGCAACAGTCTACAGAAGACGCAATTTATAAGTCAACTTCAACTATCTATGAGTTGGATAATTCAATACCTACCATCAGAGTATTTTCAGATCTTTCGAAAGCTTTTGATAAATGACTACAGAATAGGGAAAATGCAAGTGATTTAAATTTACTTGATTTTTTTACCTCATATACTTTATTGTCATGAAATTACACCTAAACCATTAGTTTATCATTTAGTTTGTATTTAACTCCATTAAACTTTAATCAAAATGTTCATAAATAGCGCGCGGAATTCAAATTAGCGAAACGCATCACCATGGGTCGAAACGAAGAATGACGTAACATGGCACGTTATGAATTTTATCTGTGTTGATATTCATACTGTGCTAGTCGTCTTTCATAGAAAATTTGTTATTATTTATATATTTGTAGTGTTTTCCATTACATAGTGCGATTTTGGTCTAGTGACAATTGTAAATTATCAAGAGCAATGACTGAAAGCGTTTTGTCAAAGCACAATCCGATAATACCTGAACTGATAAGTAGTATGTAAGTGAGGCAGGTATATACAAAGCATTTATGAATACAAAACTTACTTCTGATCAATTCACTTCAAGTTATCTATCGAAATTCAATGTACTCAGATTGAAATGATCTTCACAACAATGTAAATGTGATATTGGAGATACTTCGCCTCTTCTCATAACCTTACACCATTGTTTACGTATTTTCGCATCTCTTGGAACAGAAAAACATACTTTACTTGGTGTACTTATAATTGTGTTTTGGCATTCCGGTACTAGACAATACCTATAAAATGGTTTTTTAGCATTTTCCATTATCGTAATTGCGATTAAAACTGCAAATCCCTAACCTAATTAATAACTGTCAATAGTGTCAATGGGCATAACTATAGAAAGGCTTGTTCATTTAAGACTGCTCTGGGTTCTGCACTTTCACATAGGTTCGTCTCTCTCTAACACTTGTACTGCATTTGTCTTACTCTTTTGTGAAATATCAACTTCAAGCAAGTAAAGAAATCAGAGTTTGTCTCAACGAACGACACTGAAGAAGAACAACACTGATAGCGCCATGTGACGTCATCCACAGCGCGCGAAAATGAAGGCGTTCAAATAGGTCAAATTCAATCGGTATTTTATATATTATTTTAAAAATTAATTCCAAGACTTTCAACCGCATCTATATTTTTTACTGTTGTAATGGAGTAAAAAATTGATTAGACAGATAAAAAAAATGGTGCATATTCCCCATTATTAAAAGCGTTCAATATTATTATAGAAAACAGTAGAAATATGGTATTTGTTGAAATTAGTTCAGTTACAGGTAAAAGAGAAAGAATGGATGATCAATCAATCTTTCTACCTTTTTGCGGGAAGGCAGCGAATAATCATCTGTCAAATGTCAAGTCTGTCAATGAATTAATTCATTACTTGTTTCGTGAACTTAAATAAAGATTTGTAAAAATTATACGATTGATAAGATTTCATTTAGAACATTCTTAACTTGCCGATGAAGTAATACATTTCTTTAACTAAAGTCTTATAATAACTATTCCAAATTACCATCTACAAATACTCCTATATATGAAGTCAGAAACTATAGGCTCTTTATCTTAGAATATGAAATGTTTTTTTTTAAAACCTGATACCAAATTTCATTCAATATCAATATATTATTTAACGTGAAGGTTATGTTTAATTAAATACTATTAATTGAATTTTACAATTTCATAGTACCTATATACGGCAAGCATATTTATCGTTTTTTCAATTTCTAATTTATTTTTGAATTTTAAGAACAAAAAACCTACTCTAAAATATTGGCTCGGTTTCTCAATAACCACCCGAGGAGCTGGCAAAATTACTAAATGAATACGTGAATAAAATTTCAGAATCATAAAATATTTTTGGAGGGGTCTGGCAATACTTTATAACCGACAAAAATGTCAGGAGATTTTTGTTTTGAATTATATAAAAACTAAATTGAAAGATAGGGAAAAATCAAGTTGCCAAATATAGATTTTTTAAATTTTTTTTTGCAACTGTTATATGCTACGCATTAATGAAAAAACCGCAAACGTTCTCCCTGACTCGCAAGTCTGGATTAGCAATTCGCCAATTGACAAAATTATAGTTTTTCGCAAATTTCATTTGCCAAAAGGACCTCCCCGAAATTTCTCACCAGCTCTTGCACTACCAAGGACTCTGTCAAAGTCCAAAAGTAACAGAAGAATAACTTTTCAATTTTATTCATTCAATCGAGGCGACAAATTCAAACACCGCATATTCTCTAATAATCTAAGACAAACAAACCAGTACGTGTCAACTTTCAGAGCAACGCCTGCAAAATTCTAAAATATAATTTTGTTTTTCCATCATATCCGTGTGCGTTTCGTGTTTTACAAGCCTCACCTCTTCCAGGCATTCTTCCTGAAATGTGTTCGCGTCACGTTTTCCTGCAATTTCCGCAACAAATGCGATGACGACAATAAAGAGATAATGCATCGCTTCGGAGGATATCTCTGAAGGTCGCATGAGTAATTCCGAAGGATATCGTTTGTTCAACGTCACGTTTTTTAGAAGTGGAATTGGGTTAGGCAAATAGTGAGTTTTGCGCCGAAGTTCTGTGTCTATCTGGATAAAATCTTTATGATAATGAGAGTTTGAAAGTTTCAGTATTGATATTAGATTCAGAGCTGAGTCAAAGCAATGAAACTTTTTTGTTTGTTATCAACATTGCTGCCATTACTGATGTGAGGGTCTTCAGTTGTTGATTTTTAATGGCAATAAACAGATTCTAGTTTGTTTTTGCAAGAAGAGTGGAGAATAGAATATCACTATGGTAAGTGCGACGAATATCTTTGGTTCAATACATCTCAGATGTATTATGCCCCAGAAAATCTTTAGTCAGCCTCAGAAATGTACCTTCATTGATCTATCAAAAGCATTCGATACCTCAGTCATAAGCTGCTTATCGAGTCATTGGAAAATATAGGAGTAAGTACATTGCACTGAAACTCTGAAAATTACTGATCAACCGACCAAGATGTGAAAGTCAGTGACCAACTTACTAATTCGAGAGTTATCAATTATGGTGTACCCCAAAGCACTGTTCTTTAACCAGCCTTATTCAAGAACTGAACGTTATGAAACGTATTCAGCAAAGATCAAAAGCAGACTCTTGGTAATCAATGCTGATAAAGCATCATTCTAGAACATTAGTTCCACTTTAAATACTTTAGGCACCTATACCTCCATCTGTATTACTCAGGATTCCTCAATGAAATGTACAAACCATGTCGAATATCTATGGGAAGTGCTAGATAGCCACTTCAGATGGGACAAGCACATTCACTTCATTATAAAAAGAAGTCATTTTCTTACATCTAAATTTTACAACGTGAAGAATATATTGGACATCAAACAAATGAAAACTAAAAATCACTCTCTGATTCAGTCCCATGTTATTTTAACATACAGTATCGTTGCCTGGGAAGATATATGAAGAAAAAAATTCTTCTTAATCTCATTCTCATCAAGATAAAATTGCCATAAATTATTTTGAATGCACGTGATATTCGCGAGTTTTTGAATAACTGTTTTCCTAGGGGTGAATTGGTAGCCGCGGACCAAAATATCCGGATCTTACGCCCCTGGATTTCCTTTTGGGGGGTTATTTGAAATCGAAGATCTATGTAAATAGGCCGCAAAATCTACAGGGGTTGGAAAATCGAATTAGGATCGAAATTTGCAGAATTACTCCAGAAAGTTATTCGCAATGTGCAAGAGGAATATGTCCGTATAGACCACAAGCCCAGGCACAATTTCAGTGGGTGATTTTATACACCACGGGTCATATATAATGTTGAAGTACTGGTCGAGAAACGAACGTTAGGCACTATGCCGTCAATTTTCCGCGGTACAGGTAGTATACAGGCGAGTTGAAATGTCGTAAAAAAGGGGGTACTTTTTGATTACTTTATACATGACGGCAGTATTCTCGTCAAAGAGGCAGTGAAAAAAGAATGCTCTAAAACCCAGTGCCGTCAAAAAATAGCGGTACAGGGAGTCAGAATTTTTTTTTGAAATCGGTGATTTTACCCCCCCTCCCCAGTTAATCGAATACTTGACGGCGTTGATTCAGTTACCTTTGCCTTTCCTTAAAAAACTATAATACATGTTTGCCGTCAGAAAAGGGTGGTACATGGGGTCAGAAATCGCGAATCAAAACCCGATTTTTACCCCTTATGGGGGTGGTCATTTATAATTTGACGGCACCGATTTCTAGCTTTGAGTTAACATTTATTGAGTATTCTAAACATGGTGCCGTCAAAAAATTATGGTTCATGCAGAAATAAATAAAAAATTACTAAAATTTTAGAGCAAAAAATCAATGTTTTCTTATAAGGTCATTTATTTCAGGACGGCAAACGGTTTTTTTAAAAGCAGCAACTACTTATAATGGCTTTATAATTATGCCGTCAATAATTCATGGTACCCAATTGAAATACAGAATAAATATAAAAAACGAAAAAATTTAAAAAAATTGAAAATTGCCTGCATATTTATAAGAGTTTATTTTTGAAATATTATTGTGGATAGCACTTCATTAAACATTAAAGTAAAGAAAAGTTGGTGCCGTCAATTTTCCCTTGTTATATTTTATGCATTTGACGTGAAATCTCTTGCTACTTTTGGTTTATTTCACCTACCATTTTGGTCATAATTTTGGTCAAAAATTACAAGACGACATTAACAATATATTATTGACCATATTGAACAGTAATTTAAATTTGTGGTGCCGTCAACATTAAACGGAAACTCTTCGTAATAAGAGAATTTAAAAATTTTAACGATAATCTTGGTAATATTCGTTTTCGGTCCAAAAATCGAATAGCGAACTTTCATGCACTGATATGTGATATATCATCAAAAAAGTAGTATTAGATATATTATAAAATAAGTAATTAAAGATTTGAATAACAATGTATAAATCATTAAAATTTTATGAAAGATTATAAACTAGATAACTATTATTAATTTTCATAAAAAAGACATTAGTTTTTCATGAAGTTTTAAAAGCGTTAGTCAATCTTCATGGTATTTTTATTGAAATTCATAATAAATAGATTTTAAAAAATCAGAACATGGAACATACTATAATATTCATTCATTCAACAACAAACATTTTTCAACAATTTATGATTCTTCATCAAAATTCTCGCTCTCTATATCTGATTCACTTGCAGAATCCATTTCAGTCACTTCCTCCAGATCTAAAATATTAATACAATATATAATTGATGGTCCTCACTTCTAGCGACCTAGAGACACTATCAACATATTATTGAATAGGGATATGTCTGGCTTCTCAGGAAACGAATTTTGTTTACAACGTTCCATTGTCTGCGAGAAATTATTTGCTGCCATAATTTGCCATAACGTCATTTAAAATAAATTACATTCTACGAAAAAAATAATAATCTTAACTTCTGAAAAATAAATTGAAATTCAACTAACACAAAAAATATCTAATGTAATAAAGTTTAAAAAATAACACCTTGTTGTGCCAAACAATAGCCGAATCTGTGATCCAGAGATAATCTCATATCACGGAGTAGATTTGGCGTAATGTAGGCACAAAGTAGGATAATTTTGCCCCTCAATTCAGAAGGATTTGTTGCTCTCTGAAATGCATGTCGATACGCGGATTCTTTCAGATATTCCCAATGAAAGAAATCATTTGAATCTGGTGATCTGGGAGGCCACAATATCATACCACATGTAGATATTAAGCGATCACGAAATGTGTTTTGAAGAAATTGTGTCACTGGTCATGACTCGTGACATTGTGACTCGAACAACTATTCTGTTGAAACCAAATGTCCCCAAAATTAATAGGAAGTAGCTGCATTATCGGACTAATTTGTTTTCGACATGAAAAACACATTTTTCAGCGTATTGTACCATATAAAATTGACGGCATAGTAAAATATGTTATCTTTGAAGGATATAACATTGAAACAGCTAAATTTTAGGTTGTATAAAATGACCACCCCCATAAGGGGTAAAAATCGGGTTTTGATTCGCGATTTCTGACCCCATGTACCACTCTTTTCTGGCATAGATGTATTATAGTTTTTTAAGGGAAGGCAGAGTTAACTGAATCAACGCCGTCAAGTATTCGATTAACTGGGGAGGGAGGGTAAAATCGCCGATTTCAAAAAAAATTTCCGACCCCCTGTACCGCTATTTTTTGACGGCACTGGGTTTTAGAGTATTCGTTTTTCATTGCCTCTTTGACGAGAATAGTGCCGTCATGTATAAAGTAATCAAAAAGTACCCCCTTTTTTACGACATTTCAACTCGCCTGTACACTTACCTGTACCGCGGAAAATTGACGGCATAGTGCCTAACATTCGTTTCTCGACCAGTACTTCAACACTATATATGACCCGTGGTGTATAAAATCACCCCCTGAAATTGTGCCTGGGCTTGTGGTCTAGTAGATTTGCTCATTGTCAAGAGACTGATGTATGCCAGATTAACATCTTATTTGACTGTATTTTGTTGCATATAAAGTCATTCTCTTACTGGAATAAAATATTAATTTGTGCATCCTGTACCAAGATATCAAATCAATTATTTTCATCGAATGCAGTATTGAAAGACCTTTCAAATGAATTATCACAAGACATTTTTTTCTATTTGAAAAAAGTACCTCTTTGGAATATATATATATTTACTAACATTCAAAATCGGCATTTGAAAACAAAAATCGACATATTTCAGGATTTTTGTAAAAAGTTCATTGATGGGAGATATCGAATTTGTTGCATAATTATTTAGCTGCGTCCACATTACTTTCTGTTGAATGCTTTGATTTTATTATTCCAAAATAAAGTAAAATGTTCATGAATATAACATTTATATTCATTTCATATTAGTGCCAGTTCATGAGAGAAACTGGATAAATTTACCAGCACTGCCATTCGAACCTTGACTGAAAATTACGATTGTACTAAAGGTGTCATTTGCAGTGAAAACATTTTATGATTTGTTTTATTTGTCAGTTCTGAACATATACTCAGACAGCAGTTCCACTAATTACATTTCAGTTACAGAATTAATGACGCATTTTACGAAAAACCATAACCTGACAATATAGTGGTTATCGTTTCACCAATTTTTACGCTTGCATAACTCGTTTCTATACAGGAACTTCCATTAATATTAGCATAGCTTTGTTTTATGATCAGTGTATTTACGAGCTGCTATTGTAGTAACATTCGATTTATTCAATTCAATGAAAACTGATTGTTTTGTGTCGTGTGTGCGTATGTATTGTTTAGCTCCGCAAAAACTGGTTCTTTTTCGTGAAAATTTATCAGTTAAAATAGTTTTGCTTATACAATCTCAACATCCATAGTGTTCCTCATAAACGTGAGAACTTTCGACCAAAAACCCAATATTACCTGATGAATAATTGAAGAAAACGGCATTCAAGTGCATTTAAAGCTGAACCAAACAAATATAAAAAGAAAGCTGTGAATAAAAACAACCAGTGATAAGTTTACAAAAAGAACTGAAATAAAAACGCCAGAGTGAATATTAATCTATCAGGGAACATACAGGGTGTAGGTATCTATAATGGCTCAATACTGCAGAAAATGCACTAAAGTTATCATAAATGGTATAGGATATAGTATCATGTGCCAAAAGTGTTTGGGATGGTTTCATCGTGATTGTGCCGCTCTCGCCATTGAGGAAGTTAAACATTTTTCGGAAGAACTCAAAGACCCTAATGGAAAACCTTACCATTGCATGCTTTGTACAGCCACTGCCAACAAAAAGACTAATACTGCTACCCCAACTGCTAATAACCCTAGAAGATTATCAAGTTCGGATGAATCAAACAATGATAAACTATTTCAACAAATGAAAGCTTACATGGATGAGAGTCTAGAACGTCACATGCAAAAAATTAAAGAAGAGAATGCAAATCTCCTCAAAAAATATGATGAGAAGGTGAGCTCATTAGAAAACGAAATTAAAGAACTCAAATCTCTGAAAGATGATTTGCTAGAAATTATCAACATAAAACTAGAGGATATAACAACACACCAAATTCAACCAGAAAATCTTGAAGAGGTAACAGCTGAAGCAGTAGAACGAATGAGTCGTAACAAAAATGTTATAATCCGGGGATTACCTGAAAGCTCAGGAACACCTATAGAATGTAAGGAAATGGACAAAGCCAAAATTAATGAAATACTGGACATTGTCTGGGAAGGATATCATGTTGTCCCTTACACTATGTACCGTCTGGGAAGACAAGTAGACCGTTCTAAACCCCGTGCACTAAAATTATTATTTGAAAATGAGACAGTAGCGCGGAAAGTCCTCAGGAATAAAAGTAAACTAGTTGGATCCTCATACAACAGCCTGAAAATTGCTGATGATAAAACCCCAAAGCAAATAGCTTATCTAGATGGCCTGCGAAGGGAGCTCAATAACAGATTACAAAATGCTGAACAAAATCTCACTATTAAATACATCAAAAATGTCCCAACAATCATCAAAGATACAAAAAACTAGAAAAAAGCGTCATGGATTGGTCTATAGTATACACAAACATAGCATCGTTATCTGCAAGATCGTAACATGCTAGAATCAGTACAACAGCGAGCAACCCGAATGCCCTTTGATCTGAGGAGACCATCATACGAAGATCGCTTGAACCAGCTATCCCTGTCTACATTTGACAACCGAAGATATCGCGGAGATTTGATCATAACATATCGGATTCTTCATCGATTCCTGCCGTCTCTAAGTAACATGAATGCTGATATCCGATTGAGAGGAAATAATTTCAAACTTAAGAAGGAACATTTTAGGACTACAAAACGCCAGAACTTCATAGTCAACCGTGTCTTATCGGCGTGGAATGATCTGGATGCAGACATAGTCAATGCACCCTCGGTTTCAGCTTTTAAAGGCCAATTAGATCGTTTAACATAGCAAATCTATATTTTTAATTTTTTTTTCTTCAATATTCAGAATTTTTAAACATACACCATACTTTGTCTTTACAATGTTCTACCTTCGTTTATTGTACACTTTTTTTAGTCCACATAATTTTATTTGTTATTTTTTTTTTGTAAAAAATTTTCAATTTTCTTATACCTATACTTTCATAACTATTTAACCACTCACTACACTCATTTCTTGTATAAATGGGCTTTCATAGGTTTATACCTCAGCCCATTCTCACTTTTAATAATAATAATAATAATAATTCTTTGTGCTGCATTTCGAAAAAATCTCTCACGTATGGCAAGTTTATGTCCTGTTAATCATTTAGCAAATAGGTCGCAGAAAGTTCAAATCGACGAACTATGGAGTGCTTCACCAGAGGTTAATATTGGCGTTCCACAGGGAACGGTGCTTGAACCTGTTCTATTTCTCATTTACATCAACAGTATTTTGAAAATGAGCGACTTTCATGGTCATCCATGCATATGACACAGCTATTTGTTACACAGGAGACTCATGGCAAAATGTGTATAAACTTCTGATTGACTCTGTCGTTACTTGATGAAGGTCTATAGTAATTATACAAACTACACCGACAACGATTCGATTTTCACAAACTGTGTTCAATCACGGCATATTTTGCTAACACGGTAGCTTTTTCACGTGAATATACAAGCTAAATCATTTATATACCCTTTTGCAATCATTAATAAGAACAACCTTTTCCATGTAAGTAATAATCAGAATTACCTATCATATCTACATTAATGAAATCAGCTCATAGATTGGGATTCTAATAATTTCTTCTTTCAAGAAAATGAATTCAACAAAGGTGAGTTACTTCAGTCGAATTGGTCACTGAAAAATATGTTTGAATTTTGAAGTCTATTAATTTCTAATTATTCTAAATTCCTTTATTTTCTATATGTAGAATTTTAAGTTCTTTGTCAAAAGTTTGATTTTCTTCTGAATTTAGATACGTTGAATTTGTTTTCTCAATCAATCAATCAATCAATATACTTTTTTGTCCAAGAAAAAATATTGTTATAATAGGAATAATTATTATTACTATTGACCTGAAGTGAGCATATATTAAAATTTGACAAATAGTACAAGTTGACAAATACTTTATCACAGTAATGTTATCACAGTTGTTGAACTGTGGTAATATCACAATACAAAAAAGTGAGTGTAGGACATAATGGGATTTGAGCAAGAGTATTTATTTGACTTTTTCCGATGGGGAAGGAAAAGAGTTAATATTTTTTTGTTATTTGGCGAGTGTTATAGTTCGAGTGAGTTTAGTATCGGAGTGTTAGACTTGTGCTTATGCTCCAAATATAGAGTTTCAAGTAAAAAAATACAGGTTAGTATCAGAATTTTGTGTTTTTTGAATGAAGGTTCACAATGGTCTGTGTATTTAGCTCTAGACATAAATCTGATCGTTTCTGCAGGAAAAAAACATAATCGAATAATTGTTTGCTGCAATAACCCCAAAATGCAATACCATATTTCGGGTGTGATTCGATCAAAGGAAAATATGTCACCTTACTCATTGGCAGAGCCAGTTCCTAGGAAACAACTCTAACTGCAAAACAGCTTCTTTTTGAGACTTTGGATGTGAATATAGAATTTTAGATTATTGAGCATTATACCCGTTATTAACCGCAATTTGTTAAGTTCTGCATTGAAATTACCTATCGAAAGGGACACGTTTACTAATCTATGAATCATGCTATTATAATAATGAAATTGAACCTGTCTGAAAATGCAACGACAATTAACAATATATTTTGAGTCTCCATATCAAACCTGTCACAAATCATACGCACGAATCTGATGAGGTCATTTCTTTCCGGAATTTATTTCTCTATCCTTTTTTTTTAACTGTACTCACCTTATTCCAATACAACAAAATAAAATGTTATGTATCTTACTGACAAACCAACAGCATTTGCTACTCATCTCTCGTCAGCTCTTTCATTTTAATTCCATTAACCATATTGTTTTTCATAGTCGTGGTAGTGGGCACTCATCCAAATCGAGAGAATAGGCACAATACTAGCACATCTTATGCTTACGTGTTATTCTCGACATTTGATGAATTGTACGGCAGTTTATATACAACAATAATTGGTTATTATGTTATTGGTTGTTTGAATCGGCTGATTAAAGCTTGATTTTCAGCTGCTGTTGATATCGTATTTTTGGTCGAATAAGTTACTGGGTCCGAGAATAATGTGCCCTGAGTAGACAAAGTTAGCCTTCTACATTCGTCAGGTTTAGATTTTAGCCACTTTACGTCAAGCAGAAATACTTTTCGGGAAAGAGAAGTGCATCCACGAGTCCACCAAGGACCCCTATAATCAAAACTGTCCTTTCAAAATGTTTTGTGTAAACCCGGCGGAATGCAACGAAAGAATCTTGATGTTTTGTCTGATCCCCTTCTCTTTCTGGGCGATATTCGTGTAGCGTAGATGTTTTGAGAGCATAAGGGGAAAAGTCTCCCACTCCGATGGTCGGACAGAACTACATCAGGCTAATTAGTTTGTGTTTGCCTCAGGTAGGAGAATTAGTAGTTTCGATAAATTCTTCACTTGTCACTCTTTTTTATTGAGAAAATATCCTTTGGCAACACGAAAGTCTCGTCTATACCGTCCAAGTATCGGACAAAATAGTTGATAATCGAACTATCGCAATATGCCTGTGGATGAAACCATATGAAAATGACATACTGACAAGGAAAGCATTATGTTATCAGGTACCTCACGACTCGCACCGCATCTAGCAAGTCGATAACTATCACGTGACTACCACAGATCGGGGTGTTGAAGGCATCATCCTGGCAGGTCACTATGTATCTCTTGGTTTCCGACTTCAGCCCACTTGACCTGAGGAAGACAAAGACAAAGATTTCGACTAGCTAAGGTTTTAGATGTTTCTAAAAGACTCCATGCATTATACTTATGTAGCCGAACGTGTTCCAAGTCATGGACAGAGTTTGTGTCGACCCTAGACCAAGTTCGTCAGCTGCTTGGGCTGCTGTAGATGCATCTTTCCGCTAGTTTTAACGTCGAGTTTTCGTAAAAACTTACTATGTAAAGAGTATAAAACAACTCAATACTGAAATAGACAATACAGGTCCCGATTTTCCAATTTTACGTAGGTATCGTGAAAATGTCTTAGACAGCTTCAAGTTAATCAAGTTTGAAAAACTCAAGACAATAATTTTCTCCTTGCCCAATAAAGGTAGCCCAGGAAATGTGAACATTTCTTTTCTCAAAAATTGTTATCATAATATTGCACATCAGCCACTGTTGAACCTGATTAACTCTTCTTTTGATATCCTTTCCGGTGATATCAAAGTATCTACAATTGTACCGATTCCTGAAGTTAAAAACTCAAAAAATGTTAATGACCCAAGTCCAGTTGATATGCAACCTTCTATACAGAAAATAGCAGAGAAAGCTGTAAGTGATCAAATTTTAGATTTCCTGGGTCAAAATGGTATAATTTATTAGTACTGTGCAGTCAGGTTTCAGTGCTGGGCACAGTTGTGCGGCAGCTTTACAGTGTGTTCTGGATGATTTAAAAAACAAGTCAGACCAAAATTTAATGTCAGTAGTAATTTTTCTCGACCTTCACAGAACCTCTGAAACTGTGGAGAAGGATAAGTTGGTGAGAAAATCAGAATGCATCGGTATTAATGAGGATGCATTGGCATGGTTGGTTGATTATGTGGAGAACAGAAGACAAAAATTCAGATTGAACATTAGCATACCTGATCATAAACGAACAGTGTGTTCCACAGGGTATTACTATTACACTACTATTATACTATTACTATATTACTATTATACTATTCCAAACATACATAGACGAAGTGTGAAGTAAATAATGTTAATGGGTCATGACAAAAAGTATAGAGAGTTCAGAGATAACAAGTGTTAAATAAAAATACAAAATAGCTCTGTCGAATTGTACATTCTATTTCTATCAGAACATATTTTTCTTAGCAAAAGATATCTATCGCAGGGTATAGCAGGTAACTTAAGTTCCTGCAAACACAGAATCAACGAGAGAGTTTACATTTTCATCTTTATTGTATTTGATTCAAGAATGAAAACAAATTTGTGTTTGAATCTATTACATTTATTTTCTGAGGACATTAGTATTATCATAAATTGCACTGGAAAATATTTTTCTTCAAATCGTTTTCCAAGAACTCTTCTTGAGATTGAGAGATCTCCATGATTGGTGCACCGACTGAGCTGAAAAGCTGAAAGAGAAAGAAAAGGTAAGATCTAAAGGAAAAGAAGTAAGTATTTCGTCTGGGCACTCTGAGAAAATTATATACAACATTTTAAATCATCAAATTATAATACTAGATAAAGATAGATTAAATGACAATTTTGTCAACACTGAAAAATAAATTATATAAATAAAATAATTAATTTTATTATAAATAATTAAAATATTATTCCACTTCATATGCATATCAAAACATACAGATCATGTCACAACACTGCGATCATAGAAGAAAATATATACGGACAATTTATTATTGCTGATGAACTACTACCGAAAATACACTAATATCTTGACTTTGACGTTTTGCGAGAGATTGCCATCGAAAAATTCGTACGATTTTGGTTTATTGCCGGACAGTTTTTAAGTGCTCTAATATTTTTATTTTTTTCATGTTCGCAGTGTTGTGAGAAGTACTGTATATTCCTAAGTATTTGATTTTTGTTTCCATTTTGATGTTGTATGTCGGACAGCCGTTACGGATAGGAAGTTTATCGAAGGATGGAATTATTGTAGTAATGCAACAAAAAGCTAGGTAGCATGTGTTTTCGATGTGGGGGATTAGTAATTTGTATTTCAACCATTTGTGAATTTCTGTAAAATCCGATTCAGCGTTTCGTTTGAGATCTGGCCACGTGTCAACAGTATGTAGGGCTACCGTATCATCAGCAAATCCACAATGGTACTATTCGACGATATGGAGAACAAGTTATTGACATATATCGAATAGTATTGGACCGAAGACACTACCTTGAGGGACACCATGATGAATGGGGAGGTTGCTGCTGTTTGTGGTTACTATTCTTACAATTTGATTTCTGTTATGTAGGTAACTTCGAAGAGGTTGCGCCATATTCAACTACTTCCAAAATCGTCAAGATTTTGTAGTAGTAATGAGTGACTTCCTTAAGTAATCCGTGGCTGGGATTCAACTTTTGTCCAAAATAGTCTCAATGAGTCACATATCAACTGAGAAACTGGGAGGATTCGCACTCATAAATAACTATTTCTATTTTCAATAATCGATTCCATTCCACGTAAACTTTCGATTTGGCCGAATCCCTCACACTCTACCCCAAGTAATAAACGCGTTTGTTGAAAAATTGAGCCTTTTACACTGTAACACATTGACTATCCCTATGATTGTCTGCTTGGACTTCTCAATTTCGTCTGGGGTGATATATACGAGTAACAATGAACGTTTGAAAGCGAATCCTTCGACATTGTAGGGATCCTGGCGAATGAGTCTTCTCTTTATTCGTGCTATAAATAAGCTACCATGCAGAGAATTTATAGATGGGTGAGAAAAGGTCAGGAATGGATATGAAATATATGTCTTCCAATACAGTCGAATTGGAAAAATATTCGCGATATTAGGTATCGAAATCTAGAGAAGGGATACCGTGCAATAACACAGTAATAATGATAATTATAATCATCATTGACCTTATTCATAAAATATACGAATGAAATAGTAGGTAGGTTAATTTCAATTACTGATAATTATTTATCTCTCAGAAAGATTCAATTCAAGTTGAATATTACAAAGGACCCCGCACTTTTTATAGGTAAAATGGTTCTCGGTGAAATTGTCTGAATTTTTAGTATATTGTAGTATTCGTTGTACTGATTGAACGTGCAGAATCGCAAAGTTCGTTGATGGATATATTTTGAAATACAATTCAAGTTAAAAATCAGTAATTTTTATTTAATTATTTTCTCGGGATTTGAAAGTGCCAACTGCATTTTTTTTGTTCTTATCATCAATGTACCTCCATATCACTAAATATCATTTAGATGGTGCATATTATATCATTATGTACAGAGTGAAAAATAAAAACATTTTAGTGATGTCTGAAAATTCGATGTAATAATAAAATATTGATAAAATTATTTTGGCAAGCAATATAATATTCTTATTCCATCATTAATCACAATTCATTCATTTCGTACAGGGTGAATTATCATCCTCCGAAGATAGCTGATACCGCGTAAACATGATTTCCGTGGGATATATTGGGTGATCATGAAAATTTTCGATGATAAAAATGACAAAATATCAACGTTTCAGAAATCACCCTGTTATTCACGATCAACAGGGTGAAATTCCTTTATTATTATTTAATATATTCATCATTCTCTCCTCAACATTGTTCCAAAAATTTAGTTTCCTACTTTGACTAGTTTCATAGTTATTAATTGAGAAACTTATTACCATTTGCATGACGAGTTGAAGGAACTTGTTCACGCGTACATTCTACCAGTGGCCAAGATATTTCACAAATAGTGAAACGTGAGAATATGGAGATCAAAATAAATGTAACATTATATCAGGGTGATGAGCAATGACGGTCCATCAAATTCCATCTACCATTTAGGAACTGACTGAATATACGACACATCAGTTACAACTGAGGCATGAACTAGATAAAATTTTAATGCTTGGATAGTTTGACTCGCCCAATCGTATATGAGGCACAGGTAAAATTTTAATGCTTGGATAGTTTGACTCGCCCAATCGTGTATAAGGCCCCGGTACGGGACATCACTAATCACTGAAGGCGACAAGGAACTGCCTTAACCTAATCCACTTCCCCCGTAGCAGCGCCACTGTCCTCAGAAAACCCTATCGGCTATCGGTTTCAGTTTGATTCTGTCGTTGACGGAAATTGAATGAAAAGGAAAAATCAATTGGTTCTATCAGTGATAATCATTATTATATTTACGTACATAATAAATAAATAAACTAAGTTGGGGAATTCTCGGGTTTGCGGTCTGTTTACCAGTAATACTCATTTATTCTTTACTCAATATTTCGCTAATCTTTATTAGCATCTTCAGGAGAGATAGCTACAAATTTTTTTAAAAAATTAAACAAATTACAAAACGGAAAAGATAAATCTACTTACAATCACAGAGTTGGTAGTGATATCATGTTCATGTTCATGGGATATTGCAAAAAACTAACTGAATGGAGAAACTATAATGTCATCGTGACATCCGTCGTGATGTCCGTCGTGACGTCGTAACATAAAAAAACTAGATGAGTTAATGATTTAAAATTCATGGCTGTTAAATCATTAACTCATCTAGTTTATTTCTGTCACGACGTCACGACGGACATCACGACGGATGTCACGATGCCATTATAGTTTCTCCATTCAGTTAGTTTTCTGCAATATCCCATGAACATGAACATGATATCACTACCAACTCTGTGATTGTAAGTAAATTTATCTCTTCCGTTTTGTAATTTGTCTAATTTTTAAAAAAATTTGTAGCTATCTCTTCTGAAGAAGCTAATAAAGATTAGCGAAATATTGAGTAAAGAATATTTGAGTATTACTTGTAAACAGACCGCAAACCCGAGAATTCCCCAACTTAGTTTATAAAGTACGGTCGAGAATACATCCATATTAAATAAATAAATATAAAAGATGTCCATATGTTTCTATTGATAGCCAGCAAATATAAAAATCATGGAAACCTCTATCCGAGAGGAACACGCATTAAAAAAAAACCGTCGCAGCCCAGATTAAAGTTCTCCTATTAGAAATAAAAGCATTCTATCAATCATTTGCACTTTTCCCAGATGGTTTGTTTTTCATTCCGACAAAGCTTGAACCAACAAAATTCACTTAACTATCTGTACCATACATTATTAAATTCATATATCTGATGTGATTGTTATCTCTAATCTTCACCCTCTTTTACATTTATTTTGATCTCCACATTCTCACGTTTCACTATTTGTGAAAAATTTTGGCCACTAGTAGAATGTACGCGTGAACAAGTTCCTTCACCTTGTCCAGCAAATGGTAACAAGTTTCTCAATTAATAACTATTAAACTAGTCATGGTAGGAAACTAAATTTTTGGAAAAGTGTTGAGGAGAGAATGATGACTATAAGAAATAATAATAAAGGAATTTCACCGTGTCAATCGTGAATTACAGGGTGATTTCTGAAACGTTGATATTTTGTCATTTTTATCATCGAAAATTTTCATGATCACCCTATATATCCCAACGAAATAATTTTTATATGGTATCAGCTATCTCCGGAGTTGATAATATACTTGAATATACATGATATATACGAATGAACCGGCCATTTATTTCACCAATTTTTTTAAATCACCCTGTACGTAAAGTATGAATTGTGATTAATGATGGAATAAGAATAGCATATTGCATGCCAAAATAATTTTATCAGTATTTCACTATTACATCGAATTTTCAGACATCACTAAAATGTTTTTATTTTTCACTCTGTACATAATGATATAATCTGCACCATCTGAATGATATTTAGTAATATGAAGGTACGTTGATGATAAGAACGAAAAAAAACGCAGGTGGCACTTTCAAATCCCGAGAAAATAATTAAATAAAAATAACTGATTTTTTACTTGAACGCCCTGTATTTCAAAATCTATCCATCAACGAGCTTTGCGATTCTGCACGTTCAAACAGTACATCGAATACTAGAATACACTAAAAATTCAGACAATTTCACAAAGAATCATTTTACCTATAAAAAGTGCGGGGTCCTTTATGACGTAAAGGAAACGGAAGCATGTCGTTGTGCCCACATTCCATTACACCCACATTACGTTGCACCCACATTTCGTTTCGCCCACATTTCGATTCGCCCACATTTCGTTATGCCCACAGCTTCCGAACATAGCCGAATCAAGCACTGTTGCCAAATACTGACATGCAATTCTCTAAAAAATTAACTTTGGCCTAATAAAATTGCTGGCTTGCCTAACAATTCGCTGGTGGGTGTTATAGGTTTTCTACGAGTGGCATACGTAAAAAAAAATAAAAAATTGTAAAATTTGTTTTTACGAAACTCCCAGGTTTTCGGAGAAAACCCCTCAAAAGCAGAGCTTGTGCGAGCAAGGGAGGTCCGGGACCTACAGTTTAAATAAAAATGGAATCCGAACCACTTCAGCTCAGTGACACACGACCGGGGATCGAACCCGGACCGTCTGGGTGGAAGCCAAACGCTCTAACACCTCGACCACTTCGCTGTATATCTTAAATGATGTTCCTTCCTCACCGTCGCGAAAGTAAGTCGGTGACAAAGCAGCTGAAAGAATGTGGGTGTAATGAGATGTGGGCCTAACGAAGTTTGGGAAAAACAGAACTTTATTGAATGTGAGAGTGACGAAATGTCTCATTAGGCCCACAATTAACTGTTTTAGCAAATTGCATGTCAGCAATTGGCAACAGCGCTTGATTCGGCTATGTTCGGAAGCTGTGGGTACAACGCAATGTGGGCATAACGAAATGTGGGCGAAACGAAATGTGGGTGCAACGAAATGTGGGTGCAATCAGATGTAGGCACAACGCAACGTATCCAAGGAAACTTATCTCTTTGAAAATATGAGTCAGGGTGAATAAGAATTAATTCGAATCGAACTACTCCAGAACGGATGATCGCACGCTGATGACGATCCAAATATCGGCTGTCTTCAAAGAAAACGTCAATGGCTTTGTTAATTTTTCGAAATCTCCAACAAACTTTATGCAATATACTAGTTGTCAGCAGAAGATGCCTGGCCACTATTACTTTTTTGTTTTCGAATGTTATGGAATTAAATTTGGAGAATCTGCATAAGACACAAAACTGCGTTTTCTGAAGAATAACTCGAGTTCATGCAACTTCCGGCTTCACCAAAGGTGACTTATTCCTTCGATCAAGTGGGAAACCCAGTATATTTTTAACTCTTTCAACTCTTTTATCTCTATATGATATTCTGAATGCAACCATGTATCATTTGTCACTTTTTGTAACCAATTTTTTCTTTATTTAGAATAAAATTTTTTAATCTAGATTGTTATGGATACGTTTAAATCACTAACTACAGCCCTAAAATTATGGGAAAAATACAACTTTACTGTTTTCGGCGCGTGCCGAGTTCGGTTGAAGATATATCTGTTCTGCCAGTCAAGTCTTCAGATAGTTCTACAAGTTAACTCAAGAATCATAGGAGTGAAGTTGGATTGAACAATTTCGGAAAAAATTTCTATTTGAATAGCGTTTTACAAGCGCTATTTATGACGGAGTCTTTTAAGGTCCTGATATTACTCAATAATAATGATATTTCCCATCTATTCTTCGAACTGAAGCAAATATTCAACCACCTTTAATTTGCCGAAAAGGTTTCTTCCGTTTCTCCGGTTGATTTTATGAATTCTTTGGGCCAACTAGTTTTTCATCAGGTCAAGACAGTTTCGAATTTTTGGGATACCTTTAAGCGAGAGAATAGTTTAATCAATTTCCGAGGAAGCCCTGATGTTGTTGAAACATTTACAGTCGCTTCTTCAATAAAAACATCTTTTGGAAGGAAAATTCTTACAGTTTTGAGTTGCAGCGGATGCGGAATAAAGAGCAGAAACTCCAGTAACTTCTTTGAAATAAAGCTCTAGTTCCCCAATCTTTTGGAAATCCAGTCCATGCAGAATCTAATCAATCATCACTTGAGAACCGAACACCTAACAGATGATAGACAACTCAATTGCCAATTATGTACTGAACAACCGATAGAGATGAAATAACAAGTATTGTTGAAACACCTGCAAATTTGATCCTGAATTTGAAGCTCTTTAGTTATGATTCAGCATGTCGCAGATGTATTAAATTATTTCAAAGTATCGAGCTGGAGGAACACCCCTATCTAGCCGACTGCCGTTATGAACTTCACGCAGTCATCGCCCACTGTGGTTCTGGAGTTGATTCTGGCCACTACTATACCTTGACGTAGGACAGAACGGACTAAAATGTTTCTTTTCGAATTGGACCACCATATACAGCAGATACCGAAAGGCAGATATACAAAATTCGACGGACCTCTTACCAATTTCAACTCTTCCGGGTTTCCCTGTAGCTGTAAAAGCGAATGAGTCACCGAAATGATTCAAGCCGACCCGGAGCGCCGATAATTTTTTAAATTATTTTTTGTTACTTGTTACTTTGTTATTGTTACTTTTCATACTATCGGTCAAAATGTATATGCCATATGAAGGGACTCCGCACCATTCTAATGGGTTTCTGGGTCCCGGTGGCATTGGCTGAAATTGTAGTATGTTATTCTCTTCATTATTCTGATCAAAAGTTCCCATGGGCCCAACTCGATCCTATGACTAGTTTTTGGGAAACAGTCCCTCAAAGATATGATTTTGTACCTTTGAGTGTAAGTATGACAAAACATATTTTTATGTATCTGTGCCTTGTAATGAGTTTTCAGTATGAATTGTACTTTCAGAATCATGTTACGGGTTTATTTTGCACTAGAAAACCCTTTCTGTTTTAATATATCAGAAATTCTCTGTCATTGATATACACTTTTCACTCTGTACGCCACTGTTTCAAAATGACAACTTGATCGTCGTCATGTATAGCTTGTTCCGAATGTTAGTACTTACATTTGCCGTACTAGTTCGAGCGGACAGTAACCGGCCTTGAGCTAATGACAGTTATCAGTTGTTCTATTTTGCGGTATGACAGCGTTGTTTTGTAAACATACTTTTGGTTAGTCTATTGTTTTGTGTTTAGAACACAAAACCGTAACATTCCTACTCCATCTCTATCTTGTGTCATTGAGGTACCTACTTCACATTCGAATACTTGAAACCAAGTAGCTCGAGGTAGTTCCTGGACTGATCCCACCGAACACTAACGAACAAGATACTGACAGTTTTGACTTTGACGTCTGAGACATATTTTGAAGATTTCCAATTAAAGTTTGATCATCGGTGATGGATCTTGGGAAAATTCATATCAGGAGAGTTTCTCATATTGTTTGCGATTTTTGACACTATATATTTTTGAGAAATCTCCGTTCGCTTTGCGGTTTTTGAGGTTAGAAGTCACTTCATCATTGTGTGAAACCACTGGAAAGAGAAACTCGCTATCAGACAGCAAACATACCATCAAAGCTGTTATCAGAACCATCCCACTTAAAAGAGGTTAGTTTTTGCATTTGGGCTCTACTTATGACCCCATACAAGTGTAATCAGAAGTCAGACTGGTATCGTTCATTCTAGGGTGCTCCGCTGCGGCTACCACTTTGCTACTGCTCCGCTGCGGCTAGTGCTTGCTACCACTCTGCTACTACTTTGATACTGTTACGCTTCGCCGCTGGTAGTGCTCCACTACGGTTTATTGCTACTAATCTGCTACCGTTTATTGGAGTTCCACTAATGTGATTGTTCCACTGTTCCGTTGCTACATGATTGTCTTTCCACTATTCCACTACTGTGATTGTTCCTGCTCAACTGTAGTTGTCCCGCAGTATATCTGTTGTTCGTCCCCATTGTTGGTATTCTTCGTTGAGGGTGTTCGTCCCAGATGTACTGGTACTTAGATTGATTGAGACGTACGTGGGTCTTATGAAGAAAACCTACTTACGATCAGATAAGTTTAGCATAAGAGATTGCCCCTAAGGCATCAGTATTCATAATTGTAAGCTATCGTGACGTCAAAGGCATAGCCCTCACTGGAGGTAATTTTATTTAGTTAACCAGTACACCACTCTCAATCTGCTGAATCCATCTTGGTGGTACCATATTTTTGTAACATACATCAATATATTTTATTAGTAAGGGTCATGACTATTTCTTTTATTCTGGTCCAAGTTATCTAAGCTTAAGGGAAGACAAAACCTCTACATATTTATATATTATTAATATACCATTTACTACAGGTATCAATTGTTTAATATTTTAGTAATATTAGTGCAGTGGGTTGTCCCATTCCATCAGTGTGGTTTCGGATTTTTCACTAGCGATAAATCCGTGGCGCTCCGGAAAATTAGCACCATATTTCAATCTTATCGAAATCAATTTTAATTGTCGAATCCACGCCTACTGAGCTACTGGGGCACAAATTCACAAAGAAATGTTTTGGCTTACTTAGACTCATTAGGTACAAAATAATATCTTTGAAGGGCTTCATTTCGAAAATTAGTCATAGGATTGAGTTGGGCCTGTGTGAACTTTTGATCAAGATAATGAAGAAAATAACATCATACAGTTTCAGCCAATTCCACTGGGACCCAAAAACCCATAAGAATGGTGTGGCGTCCTTTGTTAAAAATTGATTTTCAACCAATGTTGAGGATTCATACGATACCAATACAATGCCATCTCAACATGGGGTGTAGGTCCCATGATTTCTGAGTAATTTAACATTTAAACATTTAACATTTATATATGAATTGATACGTTTCCATGCCTTTTTGATCAGCATCTTCAACTGATGATCAGCATTTCTATTATCGAAAACATGTTTTTGATAGAATTATGTTGATACAACCCCCTTTTTGACAAGTTATTGCCAAAGCTGCGGTGACAACAGCTCTCTTTCATACCCTAGGGGTGAAATATATATATTGTGGAGACGACTTTGAGTTTTACTTAGTTTCTTTATAACAGTAAGTTTTGAAAAACTCAAGTGAGTGATAATATCGAATGTATTTTTTACTTTACGTTTTTATATTGAAGAAAAATCAAAATCTCCTACTGTATATTCTAATCTTTTTCAGAATAGTAGAATCTTTTAGCCATTTAGGTATTCTGAAAATGAAGATTAGCATCAGTTAATGACTCACAATGAATCAAGTATTGACACCTTTGAAAATCACTTGAATATAAACAAAAATACGAAATGAAAGTTCAACACTCAACACAACGAAGTGGTCGTGGTGTTGGAGCTTTTGCCTTCCACCCAGGCGGCCCGGGTTCGATCCCCGGACGCCTATCACGGAGGTGGTTCGAATTCCACTTTCATTTCAACTGTAGTTCCCGGTACTCTCTTGCTTGCACAAGCTCTGCTTTTGAGGGTTTTACTCCGAAAATCTGAGAGAAACCTATTTACAATTTGCATCCATAAACTGTTTAGTAATACAATAGAATGAATAATGTTCGGAAAACACTTTCACCTTGTTACGAAAACTGTGTTGCTGAGGAACACCACGAAAGCTTGCTCAAGTTGTGTTTTGTACAACACAGTTTGAGTAACAGGCAATGTAACAGTATTTTGAAAATCAGAAGTCAGTGTTGATTTTTGTTTTTTGTTCAGTATATCAATTTTGACGATTTAAATCACAAAAATATATCTGTTGCCAAGGTGAATATTTTGTTTGTTTTTTTCTATAGGAGCACGAAAAGTACGTTTTGAGAAATAATAGTCTTCTGTTTCAACGAATTGTTTTCACAGAAAACCACTGGTCAGCAAAGTTACTCAAAAAATTATATGAATAAAATACCTTCATGTGGGTGCTGATTGGAATGTTTTCTATAGTGGCATAAAAAGTATATTCTGAACAATCATAATTTACTGTTTAATTGAATATCTTCACTGGAAATCCTCGGAGAGCAAATTTTTTCACAATATGAACTACCCTTATTTGAGGGCTGATCCCATTTTCATCTATGGTAGCACAAAAAGTACGTTTTGAGAAGTCATAATCTTCTGTATCAACATATTATTCTCACTGAAAACTACCTGTCAAAATTCTTCGAAAAATTTCTAGAGAAAACCAACCTACGTGTTTCAACAAAGTATCTTCAAAGGAAACTCTCGGTCAGCAAAGTTTCTAAAAAATTACAATAATAAATTACCCTCATGTGGGGCTGGTCATAATTTCTAAATGATAGCACAAAAAGTACATTTTAAGAAATGTTCATCTGCTATTTCAAGGGAAATCTCTGGTCATCAGAGTTGTTCAAAAAATTGCTGGTACAACCTACCCTATTAGAAGTTTTCCTATGGTGGCACAAAAAGTATATTTCAAGAAATCATGATCTACAGGTTCAATAAAAAAGCTTCACTAAAAACCCCCGGTCAGCTAAGTATTTTGAATTATCTCAATTACAAACTATACCCTTAAGAGAAGGTTGGTTCGAAATTATTGTGGTAAAAAAATATGTTTCAAACAATCATGGTTTCAATGAAATATTTCCATTGAAAACCTCCGGTAAACAAAGTTTTTGAAAAATTCACAAGAACAAACCACCCTTATGAGAGAGCTGATCTGAGTTTCCACCATGCAAGCACTTAAGCATGTTTCGAGCATTCACAATTTACCATTTTAAAGAAATATTTTCAACAGTAAAAACACAAGAGCTTTTTTTTTATCGGATAAATTTCTTTTTGTAACGAAATAATTTTGTCAATCAGTAATTTTACGAGAAAAACTGACAATATCGCGATACCGAAGGTCGAGCGATTTTGTCAAATGTCAGTTTTTCGAGCAAAATTACGGATGGGAAAATTTTGAGTTAAAAAGAAATTTATCCTTAAAAGAAAAGCTCGAGTGTTTTTTGCAAGATAAATTAACGACCGAATATAAATTGGCTCTATATTGACGCTTTAGTATTTTTTGTAGATTGCGGGATTGCTTTTTCCATATTTTTTGTTATTTGTTGAGTCGAAACTTCCCCAAAACGACTCATGTTGTAATGGTTCAGTATCAACTATCAACAATACTTAAATACCTGACAGGGCAGACATTAAAGTGACGTAAGCATACTAGATGCAGACTCTAAAGAGGAACATGCGTTTTTATCGGTGATTAAAAACGATGCACCTTTTTTATCGCTGTCAAAATGACAATACAGTCATCTTTAAATGAGACATTTTATACAGGAGTTAATTTATCACTGGAAATCCCCGGTCAGCAACAACATTTTTCGAAAAATGGTTTGTACAAAGTACTCTTAAGAGGGTGTTGATTCCAATTTTCTCAAGGATGGCAAACAAATTATAAATCGGGCTATTACAATAAAATCTTCAGTTTCAATAAAATGTTTTCAGTGGAAACCTCCGGTCAGCAGAGTTTTCAGAAAAATCACAATTATTAGCTACCATTGTGACGAGGTTGATTTGAATTTTTCTACTGTGGCACGAACAGCTCATTCTATACAACTCAGTTTCAGAGTTGAGTTCGATTATACAGGGTGGGTCACGATCGATGGTACCTAAAAAAATTTTTTTTGTAAAAAACACGGATAACGGATAACGGGACATAGGATCATTCTGAAAATTTGGTTTCACAAGTAGTTGCTCTTGGTCTATCGATCTAAAATATTTTCAGCAATGCAGCATTGCCGCTTCTATTAGAAAGTAGCAGCATCTTTGTTATTTCAGATGGGTCACCCTGTATATTACCGCATTTTTAAACTTGTCATTCTTTTCTGATTATTTCTGCCTCATTTTCCACTATACCTATCTCTAACGGTTTTTGAGATATTGGTTATTTTCCATGTTTTTTATCTAAAACATAGCTTGAATTAAATGTTTATTTCTTTGGTATTTGGATTCTTAGGAAGTTGCAATTTTGTGTTTAGTTCATCAAGATCATGTACATTAATTCTGTATAGAGAAGTTTGTTCTGCGTTATATATACAGGGTCGTTCAAAATTCATGATCTTACTGCTAGATACGAAAAGGGTTGTAAGTGCGTTTTTTGATATATCATGTTCCTATACCTAAATAGCCAGAATTCCGAGATAGTAGCAATTTTCACTTGTAATCTCCCAAGTGCTTGAATTAATGCCGGAAATTTACGTCAATTATTTCAAGCACGAGGGGGATTCGGTAAGAAAATTTCACACCGAGAAATGAAAAGCATCAACAATTCATAGAAAATAACTAACGATTGTTTCACCTGAACTATTTATAACCACTGAAATATTGATATGTAAAATACTTAACAAAATTTTCATCAATAAATGTGTTTAAATTTGGAACAAAAAAAGTTAAAAAGTTATGTTCTAATCGTGGATTGAAATTTTTCTGTCAAACATTTGACATGTGACAAGTTGATATTTTGATTTAATGTACAAATGGAGGTCTAGTTTTCATATGAAAGGAAATAATTATGTATTTCCTAGATATTTGGAATGTGTCAGAAAATATTTTCTCTACGATTATTGCAGAAATTGTCAATTCTGAAATCATATCTCAGAAGAAGTTCAATACACCATTTGTCACAACTTTTTATCACAAGTCCCGTAGCTCAGCGGTAGTGTTGCGGCCGGTCTCACCAGGCTAAGAGTACATGACAACCTACCCCGCAAACATGGTGGGGTGTTATATGAGTCGCTGGATATCTTCCAGGAGCGCTGGGTAGAACCGGCGCTGCGCCGTAGGGAATCCAAGTTGAGAATCTAAAACGTCAAGTACTTCAACCCAGTTTTTTGCTTCTAGCCTTTTCCTCCGGCGCGAATACTTCAGTTACCGCCATTATTTCTGCCAAAAGTCGACATTTCCGTGCACCAGCGGAGGTAGTGACCAGCGCCCTCTCTATATGGGGACCCTTGGTACTGTCAAAAGGCATCGTGCACGTCAACAGAGCTGGCACCAGCAGGGTGGCGTGAAGCACACTTGCCGTCCTCTCCTTCCTTTCATCCTATCCCCCCGCCGGGCGAAGATGGACTGAAGAAAGAGTAGCTGCTTCAGGTAGAATAATGAATTGTAAATAATAACTTTGATAGAATAAACTTTAATTTACTTATTTAGGTTATTTATTTAGGCTAGGTCGATGGTTCAATCCACGATAAGAACAAAACTTTTTTATTTTATTTTTGTTCCAAATTTAAACACATTTATTGATGAAAATTTTGTTAAGTATTTTACATATCAATATTTCAGTGGTTATAAATAGTTCAGGTGAAACCATCGATAGTTATTTCTTATGAATTGTTAGATGATTTTCATTTCTCGGTGTGAAATTTTCTTACCGAATCCCCCTCGTGCTTGAATTTTCAAAGAAAATTCATGTACTCTTTTATATTGAAAGACTTTCACTGCGTACAAGTATGAATTATATTTTTATTTATGACATACATGAAAACTAAACTGTCATAATACTTTTCATACACATAAGGTGTCTGAAATATATAACTGAGGATAAATGATAAATCAACATATAACAGTTCTCCCCTCTCATTTGATCAGTCGTAGGAAAATCTTTCTGGTTGTCTTCTTATTCGGCTACTTCTTCTGATCATTGTTGCCGGTTGATTCTCAGATCTTCCAATACTAGATTCGTCTTCATCACAAACGCAATTTGTATCATTAAGCCCATATCCAGTTCTTTGTTCTTGATGAATATTTTCATCAATTGTTTCGTCCGACTTGTCCTCGAAACTTACTTCATTCCGATTTTCTGGAAGAGTGATAACAGGAATCCGACTGGGAGTTACAAGATTCTTATTATCTGATTCCGGAGTTACATTAGTTTCGTTGGTGAAAGGCATACTTGGTTTTATCTGATCAGCGTGTCTCTTCCATATTTGTCCGTCAACGCGTACCAGATAATTCAGTGGACCTTCTTTCCTTACTATTTCAGCAAATTTCCACTTCCGTTCCTTATCGTTATAATTCCGAACTGCGACCGACTGACCTTCTACAAAATTCATTGTGCCTTTATACCGAAGTGGGTTCTGTTTCTCTCTCATCTCATCAACTAGGTTTGGTTTCGTCAAATCCAAAATTGTTCGTATATCTCTCTTCAGCAACAACGAGGATGGTGATAAACCTGTTGTTGAGTTTTCCTATATTGTAGGAGGAAGTTTGATAACTTCAAGTTTAGAGTTCCAGGGTCATTGACGGTTTTCTTGAGTGCCATTTTCAAAGTCTGCACATACCTTTCTACCTGACCATTCGTCGAGGGGTGGTAGGGAGCAATGAGTTTATGCTGGATTCCATTGGATTTCAAAAAAAAATCGAAATCTTTTGATGTGAATGTTGAGCCATTGTCACTTACTATAGTCAATGGAAGACCAAATCGGGCAAATACCTCCCTTAACTTCTCTATTGTATTGAAGGAAGTAATCGATGACATAGGATAGACCTCCGGCCATTTCGAAAATGCATCCACGACTATAAAAAAATATCTGTTCAGGAATGGGCCAGCAAAATCAATATGCAATCTCTGCCAAGGTGCTGAAGGAAATTCCCAACAATGTACAGTTCCCTTGTTAGCTTCTCTCTGTAAGTCACAACATTCTTTACACGTTTTTGTTATATTTTCGATATCCTTATCAATGCTCAACCACCAAACATAACTTCTAGCTAAAGCTTTCATCTTTGTCATACCTATGTGTCCCACATGTAATGTACGAAGAATACTGTTCTTGAGTGATGATGGTACAACAGTTCTGAGACCTCTCATTATACATCCTTGTTCCAAACTGAATTCGTTTTCATATCTTGAAAATTCTGTATTTTTCAATGGTGAGCCTGTCTGCAATTTGACATATAAAACTTTGAGTTTGGGATCTATAGCGGTTTCTCGTGCAATTTCCTTATAAGTAATTGGAAGTACAGACATATTTTCTAATTGGAAAATAGTAACGTCATCTTGAAATTTTTCTGTTCTGGTCTTACTTTCTATAGGAAGTCTGGACAATGCATCAACATTTCCATGTTGTTTTGTTGATTTGTATACGATTTCATAGTCAAAACCTTGCAAAAATGGGGCGTAATGGAGCATCCGCGTTGCTACCATACTGGAAAGGTTTTTATTGGGTTTAAAAATCGACACCAAAGGCAAATGGTCCGTAACTAATTTGAATTTTCTTCCGTAACAGTATCTGAAGAATTTGTTCACTCCCCAAAATATAGCAGTTGCTTCCTTGTCAATCTGACTATAATTCCGTTCTGCTGCCGATAGCGTTCTGGAAGCATATGCTATTGGCCTTTCCTCTCCACTGGGCAAAATATGGGAAATTATTGCTCCAATTCCCAATGGACTGGCATCTGAAGCGAGAACCAGAGGAAGATTCGGGTTATATGGGCACAGTACTTCATCTGATGTGATTTCCTCTTTAATGAGTTTGAAAGCCTCTGTACAGTCCTTTGACCAGACAAAGTCTCTTTCTTTCTGCAGCAATTTGTACAACGGATTCATTTTCATAGCTAAATTTTTAACAAATCTTCCATAATAATTAACGAGACCTAACCAGCTCTTCAGTTCCGACACATTACTGGGTTGTGGAGCATTTGTTACCGCTTCTACCTTCTCCTTCGTTTTGCTAAGACCATTACTTGTTATTTTGTATCCCAAATAGTTTATGGAAGATTTGAAAAACTGACTTTTTTCTTCCTTGATATGTAGGCCAACATCCCGCAATTTTGACAGAAATGTACGAACACGTTGTAAATGTTCTTCAAATGAAGCTCCTTGTATTTGAATATCATCGAAGAAAACACACACCCCAGGAATATTTTCTAGTGTTTGAGATATATATCATTGCCAAATAGATGGTGCCACTTTGGTTCCAAACATCATTCGGTTTACTTGATAATTTCCTTTAGACGTAGAAATCGCTTGAATCCGTGCGCTTTCCGATGACATTGGCATATGCAAATAAGCTTCTCTAATATCTAATGTTGAGAATAGTTTACCCCCATTCATTGCTTTGACGAAGATATCTTCAATGTGTGGTATAGGGTAATGGTCATCTTTCAACAAACTATTAATAGTAGATTTGTAATCAGCACATAGTCGTATTGAATTATCCCTTTTGATAATCGGCACAACTGGAGTACCCCATTCACTGTACTCAATTTTCGAAATGATTCCCAGTTTTTCTAGACGATCAATTTCAGCATCAACTTTTTCTTTGAGAGCGTAGGGTACTGTTCGAGCAGGTCTATAAACAGGAGTTGTATTTTCTTTTAATTTCAAATCTGCGACAAAATTATTTATTTTTCCGACCTCTGTTTTAAAAACGTCTGGAAATTCATATTTGAGTTGTTGTAAAGTAGAAATTTTTGTATGTTCGTCGATAACAAAATCATTTTGAATCTGACACAATTTCTGTATATCCAATTTTACCCATTTCATCCATTCTCGTCCACAGATTGCATCTACTTTGTCACGGATTATATAGAGATTGACATCCCTCACTTCATTTTCGTAATATTGTTGCATATCCAAGAATGTTAACAATTTCTCCAGTGTATGTTCTCAGAGGCAAATCAGATTTTTTTATTAATTTTCCAGGAAATAAAGCTTTGCTCGTCGCCAATTTTATATTGAAAGACTTTCACTGCGTACAAGTATGAATTATATTTTTATTTATGACATACATGAAAACTAAACTGTCATAATACTTTTCATACACATAAGGTGTCTGAAATATATAACTGAGGATAAATGATAAATCAACATATAACATACTCGAAAAATTTCCGGCAATAATTCAAGCACTTGGGAGATTACAAGTGAAAATTGCTATTATCTCGGAATTTAGGGAATTTAGTCATCTTTCAGGATATTTCATAATATACAGGATGTTTCATTTAAAGAAACGCACTTTCAACCCTTTTCGTATCTATCGGTAAGATCATGAATTTTGAACGACCCTGTATAACGCAGAACAAACTTCTCTATACAGAATCAATGATCTTGATGAACTAAACACAAAATTGCAACTTCCTAAGAATCCAAATACCGCAGAAATAAACATTCAATTCGAGATATGTTTTGGATAAAAAATAACCAATATCTCAAAAACCGTTAGAGATAGGTATAGGAGAGTATGAGGCAGAAATAATCAAAAAGGAATGACAAGTTCAAAAATGCGCTAATATACAGGGTGACCCATTTGAAATAACAAAGATGCTTCTACTTTCTGGTATAAGCGGCAACGCTGCATTGCTGAAAGTATTTTAGATCGATAGACCAAGAGCACTTACTTGAGAAACCAAATTTTCAGAATGATACTATTTCCCGTTCTTCGTAAACGTCTAAGGTACCATCGACCGTGACCCACCCTGTATACTTCCTATGGTTCTGTTCGGTGAAATAATTTTCTGGTCATTATCCACACTCACACACAGACTTACTTGTCTGAAATAATCTTATAATAATCTGAAATCTTGCTAGATATCGATAAAAAACCCGTACAATTTGAAAAAAAATACAAAAAAAGACCCAGGTCTAGCTATTTTGATTGGGCTGACACAGGGTTCCCACTCCCAGGCGCGATCCCACTACTGCACGACGCCGGAGACTTTTGGCTGCTGGGTTTCCCCCCTGGCCCGATTCGCCTCTCATTAATAGACCTGGCTGTCCCAGACTCCTCCGAGACACCCATATCTACGCCGTGCTTAGTGTGGACACCCGGTCGACATGAGTAACCCTGCATCAGAGCTCCCAACCTCAAACCATCCACTGAATCCGACCTCCAAGTAGCTTGGATTACAGGAGACGCCACGCTCCCAGTCGAAAGTTAATCGTGAACGGCAAGATAGAAACGAACGGTCGGCGGACGTATGCGTACAAGGTGCAGCAGTATTGTATCTTTTGTTGCCTACATATGGCAACGTTTCACAGTGAACTCTATAGTAGAGTTCACTGATGTTTCATTTCTTACAGTATTGGATTTCAATGTGTCGGTTTCTTGAACTTCAACTATCCGAAAACTGATAAAATCTAATAACAATATACAGAGTGACCCAGGGTTGAACCGCCAAACATGCAGTAAAGGTTTTTTAGACAGAAATAAGATTTTTTCTCTTCAATCTTTGATCTTTTGAGATCAAGGAGTAGGCAGATAGAGACCTTGTTACCTCATTAGACCACGACATGAGGAGTAGGCAGATAGAGGCCTCGTAGTTATTCTCTTGAAAATCAGGCCAAAGCAGGCGCCGAAACGTCGAGTTATAAACTCTTAATGCGGTTCAACCCATGAACTCATTAATGTACAGGGTGTCCCAAATTCGAGCCTCATCATTGGGATCTCGGAAACCAGAAGAGATACGAGGTCGGTTAAATGGAGGCAAAGTTGCGCAATTTGGTGCTCATTGAAACGCCGCTTTCATATTTGAAAAATTCCGATTACTTCCGAAGATTTTTGGAAAAAACCGATTATTCGCGACTTCATTTTTATTTTTTTGTGACTCTATTTGAATAGATTTAACAAAACAAATTTCACATTCTCATTGCTACTTTTTCTGTTCTACAAGATGGTGTTATCAGATTTTCGTATTGGAGCTGCCATCATCAACTTTGTTTTTTAAATACGGCCCTGGATTTTTTAATATGGATTTTAAAATCTTCTAATGTCCCAAAACAAATGATGTATCGCACTTATTCGAAAAGTTTATATTAATAGCATTTTCCATAAGAACTCATGTGTTAGAGAGAGACAGAGAATAGATTTTTGGTAAGATCTTAGCAGGACATTGTTAAAATAATTTTTTCGAAAAAGAACGATACATCATTGTTTTAAGGACCTCAGAAGCTCCTAAAAATAGATATAAAACAATGTGTGATGTTCAACAATAGGCATGATGTTTTAATTATTCCAAAAAAAGTCAAACAAAAACTATAAAATTGAATACCCAATGAAAGTTAAAGCAAATATTCAAATTGTAATCCACCTGCTTGAATGCATTTTCGTGTCAGTCTGTGAAGTTTATGGATGGCACGCTGAATGGTCCTTTCAGGGATAGCCCTGATCTCCCTTGTCGTAATACTTCAAGATTTTGTGGCGTGTTTCGATAAAAAAGGTTTTTGAGAAATTCCCAAAGAAAGTAGTATAGAGGGTTTAGGTCGGGGCTTCTAGCTGGCCAACGTACGGGACCTTAGTTTCCAATCCATTTATTAGGGAATAATTCATTTAATAAATTTTTAACACATCTCCCATTATGAGGTGGTGCAACGTCTTGTTGCCACCATAGTTGACGTAATACGCCCAAATGTTCTTCCATTAAGGAATCCAATATATTGGTCCATATTAATTCTGTATATCTATCGGAATTTAATTTTCCTTGAATAAAAAACGGGCCGATAATTTTATTGTGCCACATACCGACCCATACGTTGAATGATTGTCGTACCTGAGGTCTTACTTCTTGATTCTGCCTTGGGTTTTCTATTGACCAATAGTGTTCGTTATGTCTGTTAAATAATCCATCTGTTGAAAAACTACATTCATCTGTCCATACAGTTTTATTTAGGAAGTCATCATTTTCATTAATTTTATTTTGCAGCCAGTTACAAAATTCTAATCGTCTCTCAGCATCGCCAGGTCTTAGTTTTTGACTAATATGGATTTTGTAAGATTTATATCCACGCTTATTTAAAGTTCTCCAAACTCTCATTCGCGGTAATCCTACTTCTTCTGAGAAAACTCTAACTGAAGCTCGAAGATTATTATTGGCATTAAAAAATAATTTAAAATTATTCATTTTACTTTCTACTTTGTAACAGTCTTCAAACTTACAGTGTTCAAGATAATTTGTTCCTCTTCTGGATCGATTCGTGTTCCATATTCAACCCTTGGCTCAACAAAACTTCCGTACTGAGCTAAATTATTATCAATATTAGCAAAATAACTATAATGCGGCTGCCGTCTTTCTGGATATTCCAACAAATAGCGCTCACACGCCGTTTTTGAATTTCGATTCGAAATATAATAAATCCTTATCATGTCTCGTTTTTCTTCGTTAGAAAAAGTCATTTTCGTTTAATAAGCGTTAACGATTAGTGAACGAACAATGAACTGTCAAAATATTGGATAATTTAAACATTAACAAATGAACTGAGGTAGCCAGAATGCACGATGCACAGCCACTTTGATAAAATGCAATTATTTTTGTAAATATATCCTAGGACCTAGAGTTTGAGGGATGGCGCAAATAAAGCTTTCGGGCCACGAGAAACTATTTTTAAAAAGACAAAATTTAACTTTACAACAAATAACTTTATTTCTACGGAGAGAGATGTGTCTCTTACAACGTCGCTAACAGAACTAAACTAATTATAAAGCATGGTCAATCATATTCGCATAAACCTAAGTCAGCACTACATAGAAGTACAAGCTAAGGGTTTCCTGAGGGTTTGTACATATAACTCGCACTTCAATTATATTATTTATTAACCAGCCACTTTTATGTTAGTTTTTGAGTTTTATGCAGTGCGTTATTGCAAAAAAAGTTTGTGTTAACTCTATTAAAAATCTAATTTTTGTCTCTCTCTAACTCATGAGTTCTTATGAAAAATGCTATTAATATAAACTTTTAGAATAAGTGCGATACATCATTTGTTTTGGGACATTAGAAACTTTTAAAATCTATAATAAAAAATCCAGGGCGGTATTTAAAAAAACAAAGTTGATGATGGCAGCTCAAATACGAAATGTCTGTTTGAAAATCTGATAACACCATCTTGTAGAACAGAAAAAGTAGCAATAAGAATGTGAAATTTGTTTTGTTATATCTATTCAAATAGAGTCAAAAAAAATAAATAAAAATGAAATAGCGAATAATCGGTTTTTTCCAAAAATCTTCGGAAGTATTCGGAATTTTTCAAATATGAAGGTGGCGTTAGAATGAGCACAAAATTGCGCAACTTTGCCTCCATTTAACCTACCTCGTATCTCTTCTGGTTTCCGAAATCCCAATGATGAGGCTCGAATTTGGGACACCCTGTACATATATCTGACCGCAGAAACTTTTATAGAACAGAAACAATATATAATAAGTACATTCAAAGTTTACACAGTATAAATTAAAAGAGAAAATATAAATAAAATTTAAAACCGTTGAACAATTCAGTTTTTCAAATTAACCTTTTAACCCAAGTAGCACACCTATATTGGTGAAATATTGGTACAATATTGTGAACATATTGGCGAAATAGTTGAAATGCAATATCGACGAGAAAAAATATGTGAACATTTGGCGATATTGGTCCAATATTAATTGAATAATATTGGCGAAATATTCTTGAACTAATATTGGCCTCAAAATGTTCGGCGATATTGGTACAATATCGCTGATACAATATTCTGTATTATAGAGTTATATTGTCGAGAAGTAAAATGTAAACATTTTGCGATATTGGTCGAATATTGTTTGAATATTTTAGAAATAGTTTTGGTGAAATATTTTTGAAGCAATAGTAGCCTTAAAATATTTATCGATATTGGTACAATATCATTTGGAAATATTGGTGGATGTCAATATACCTTGGTAAATTATTAAATGTCTTTTAGTTGATAAAGGTGATACCAGAGTCTGCCTTTTGATCGCCATAACAAGTTATGGGAAGTATTTAATATACTTTCGTAGGTTTTAGTATACGTTCTATATGTAGAGCCACCTAGCGGATTTTTATCCAGGTTTGATCATGATATAATTCAAATATGTTTCATTGAATAGTCGGCCAATATTCAAATTTCATCTCAATCTAGATGTAGGAAACAATATGAAGACAATATTGTTTTAACGATATCGATAAATATTATTGAACCAATACTGACCCAATATTAATTAATAAGATTTGTTGAATATGTGTACTCACACTTGGAGATACAATATAGTTTTTATCCCTAGAATCGATATTAGGGGAATATTGAGATTGCGATATTTATTCTAGATGTTAAAAACGATGTGAGACAATATTGTTTTATTGATATTGGTAAATATCATTCAACCAATATTGACTCAATATGAGTTATTACAATTTGTCACATAAAGTGGAAATGATATTCAACCAATATTCTAACAAACTTGGAAATACAATATAGTTTTTTCCCCTATAATCGATATGACTGGAATATTTGGATTGCAATATATATTCTAGATGTGGAAATATTGTATTATCGATATTGGTAGAAATTATTCAACCAATATTGACCCAATATTTCGTGTGATAATCTACATTTAAAACTAGTTCAACCAATATTTCACCAATTTTATTAATATAATATTGTTTTTTGAATTTTCACCCATATTGGACCTATAGTGATTTTTCATTTACAATATATCTATATTGGCCCAATATGGAACCAAGATTCAGCCGATATGATGTGCTACCTGGGAATTGTTACAGAAATGATTTTTTTTTCGGTCAATCAATTTTGGCAATGGAAAAAGTTGATGAAGTATAAAGCTACAGTATTTATTCATAAACTGGTAAATTCAAAGATTAAAAAATATATAAAAATTCAATCCATTTAACGATTGAGATATATCGAAATTGTTTTCAGTTATTGAATTTGCGAAAAGGGCCCACTGGGGCCTAGTCGCTGACGCTTGCGTCTCCCACCCATTACCATTACCAGTTATTGACCACCGGTGATATACCAGTTTCCTCATTAATTTTTACGCTCAAATTCAACACATGGTGTGTGGAAATAATTTTCAACTGCGTTGAAACAATGAGATAAAATATATATTTTGATTGTGGTTTTGAATTTTCCAATATAATTTAATGATTTGTTACTCCTTGAATTTTTAGTCGATTTTGTGAGCCTGTGATTGGGTAACTCAAATGATCGGCATTCCTTGTCAATAGTTTTGGATATATGAATTTGTCTCTAGATATGCTTTTTTATCGATTTCTATTAATAAAACAAAATTAAATAGTAGTGGAAGAAGCATTATACTTGAAGTTTAAAAAAATTCCTGACATACAAATGGTTCGTTTCATTACATACAATTGAAAATTCAAACTCGTTCTCTACTAGTATTGAATCATATACCTATTCGTTTTTTTTTTTCAATGGAATCAGCATTACTCTATGCTCATTATTGGGACCACAATATTTAGAAAATATAGAGTAATTCGAAATAGAAAGTGATGCTTGCCAATTGTGCAAATTTTTATTTTCAATAATAATAATGGTAATAATAATAAAATATACATTATAGTTATTATGAAAATATTTTTTGGACAATGCTAATTTTGATGAATACGAGACTTCAATGTCATATCTTCTCCAGAAAATACCCACATTGGCCTGTTACCAGAAAAAAATTAATCTCCAGGAATGCGTCATTATTGCTGCAAAGTTCATCTATATAATTTCTTCATTTCATTGTTAAACCGATTCGGACTTTCAATGTATGGACAGTAATGGAATAAACGAAGTTCTCTTCATTCTTATTACTGCACTCCTATTTCGTTTTTTAATTCAACTTGGAATAAATATCATAGAGAAATGAAGACATGCGTGTTTTTATTGTTTCGAAAACCAAACTGATTTTCGCTTGAAATATTATAGCGTTTCAGGAAATCGGTAAGACAAATTTTCAGTAGTTTTTCAATCAGTTTTGCAATATTTGGAAAGAGGGATTCGAGGGATCATCAGAATCTCCACTTTTGTATAGTGGGATTACAACTGAAGTTTTCAGAGAACCAGGAAAAATCTCATTACAGAATGAGTTATTGATGAAGAAATTAGCGGAGTGCCTGGATTGGAACATTTTGAATAATTTGAATCCATATTCCATCATTTGCAGTTGTAATTTTATTCTTTATCATCCTCAAAAGTCTAACCAATTCATCAATATTTGTATCACACATAGTTAGGTTCTCCTCAATTCTGATATCTACAAGATTCATCAAGGGACCGGTTATTTTCTTATTTTCTCACCCAGGTTTTGTGCAATAGAGCAATAATAGTTATTGATTTGATTAGGACTAAGTGCTATTCCAACATATTCTTTCTTAGATTTTGCCGTGATTTCACAAATAATAGACCAAGCTCCATTCATTATATTGCTTCAATTCTCAATTTCTTATCATATACTGACTCTGCTTTGCTCTTAAGTAGGTATGCAATGAGCGTACATTTTTCGAAGAAGTTTTCAAACTTTTGTAATCCAACATTTTCTTTGTTCAATTTCAACTTTTTGTATGGGAAATGATTCATCAAATACATTCAATACCGCATTATGCAATTTGAGAAATGGATTATTTTGACACAGAACACCCTCACAGTTAATCTTTAGACACATATATAGAACCTATTCTAATTTGTTCTACTGTAAAGCCTCCCAAACTTTCATTTACATTTGTTTTGTATTCAATGACTCAAGAAGTATATTGCAAGTGACTGCTTCATGATCAGATGGATCTGATGGTATTACTGAACATGATACATTCTGCACATCATAATTACTACAAAGTCGATACAAGTGTTAGAGAAATGGGAAATACGAGTATATGAATCAACGTGTATACTTTGGTAAAATGTTGAAAGTTAATTCGTGAGTGAATCAGTAGGTACCTATTGATTCATCATTGTTGTAAATTATATTGATACCAGTTGGGCAATGGGCGAGTACCAATACGGAAATTGAAGCCTGAAAATTGGGTGAATACCATGCTCTACGTCATCTTACAATTCTGTTCACCAAATACATTTTTTGCTGAAATGCAATAACTGACAGGGGATTACTATCACTGTGATTTCAACTTAGTACAATTTTTGCATCTCTCTCACACTTTTCGTAGTTCGCCCCTCCACCCTTCACACGCGTGAATGGAGAAGCGCGCGATTCCAATGCACTTTTCGAAAAAGCGGAGTCTAGCAGAGAAAGTTTACAGTTACCGTTCGCAACGCCGCGACGCCTGACGTCTCTTTCGAGCGCCTATCACGTGGTCGACGTAGTGAAGGAGCGTCTCCTTGGTTACTTACGTCGGTTTGAATATTTCAAGAGACACTTTTCGTGAGATGGAGTGGGGCAGGGTATAAGTTGAGGGTGACGGAAAGGTTTTTCAAAGTACGTACAGTTTTATTTTTCGATCGATTTATTACCGAGTGTTTTCCTCGCACTGGGATATTGTAGATGAACACTTTTCATGTTATATCGCTTCATTATATCACCGTTAACTCGTTGAATAGTAAACAACCCACAAAGGAATACTTAAAGATACATCAAAAAATTGCACCCCAAATGAAACATGCTCCTGTTACATAATCCACAAAACAAACAAAATGAAATACCTAGGGGTGATCATTGACAAACACTCAGGTTATATCTATCAAAAAAATTGAGAATACTAACCCGCAAATTTTATACACCGTGAGATATACTAACAAGAAAGAAATTTTTCATGATTTATTATTCGCTGGTAGAATCCATTCTACGGTATTGTATAACAGCATGGGGAGGATTTATTCTACACAAGCTTTAATTGCCTTCAAACTTTACAGAATTCTATGATGGAAATAATGCTAAATAAAACAAAAACATTTTCTACAACCAGACTCTTTGAAGAATCCTAATTATCGAATATAAGAAGCCTTTATTCTTATGGATGTTTAATATGTATATAATAATAAGCAACTCCACCACTCAGACATTATTAGAAAATCAACTAAAACAAATTTCAGAAAACTAATACACAAATATTCGTTACTTATTTTGCCCCAAATTTTTTCAACGCACTAAATATAGAATATAAAAAAATCACTAAAATTAAAATATACAAAACTTCTATACAAACATTTAATCTGGAAAACCAACGACTGATTGAAGAAATAATTTGAAATGAATGAAAACTCTATACATTTCGTTTGAGAACACTATCCAAAACATATACAAGGTGACCTAGGGTTAAATCCCCAAACGTTCAGGATAGGTTTTTTAGGTGAAAGAGAAACTTTTTCATCATAAGAATGTGTTCTAACTTGCTTTGTTTTCGAAATACAGAGTGTTCAACATTCTTAGAGAAAATCAGTTTTTATCAATTATTTAAAAACCTTTGTGCTGATTTTGATAAAAACTGGCATGCTTGTTTGCGGTAATATATAATAATATATATTTTAAAGTACTTATTTTAATCACTGTGGCATCCCAAAGGGATATTAGGACAAATAATTGTTGTCCACTGTGTTTTTGTATTAAATTTTTTTTAGGATTGTGCTTTTAGAAATATTTTTTTTTGTCTGATACATTTTTTTCCTATCTCACTGAATTTTTGGTAAACAATTATCTAAGTATTATTTAATTTAATTTTTTAGAAAACGGAAAAATAAAAATTCACAATACTGTCGTGAATACAATACTGTCGTGTGCTGATTTTGATAAAAACTGACATGCTTGTTTGCGGTAAGAAGGGCCATCTTTTAAAGTACCTATTTTAATCACTGTGGCGTCCCAAAGGGTAATATCTATTGATATTAGGACAAATAATTGTTCTCCACTGTGTTTTTGGATGTTAATTTTTTTCAGGATGAGCATTTATAAATAATTTTTTTTGTCTGTTAAATATTTTCCTATCCCACTTAATTTTTGATAAACAATTAAAAAAACATTTCCTTGTTTGTAACGAAAAAGAAATCTAATTAATTGATAATAGGACAAATTTATTTATTTAAATTTTTTGGGAAATGGAAAAACAAAAATTTGCAATACTGTCGTGAATTGGGATTTGTTCACGATCAATTAGGTAGATACCGATCTTTTATAGATTTAAAAAACTTTCGAAAAATATAAAAACATTTATTTTACTTTCATTTCAATCGCTGTTGAAATGAATTGATGAATTAATGAATCTCTCCTAGACTAGCTATGGATTGAATCAATTATTTTAAAAAGATCTATACTTACAATAAGTACATATTGGCATTTACATTTAAGGAGCATTTTCCATCTATCTACTATCTAATCTTCCAAACTCCCTCCATTGCTCCCGCTGGCTATGGACACGGTAGAACTCTCACTTCGACTACTGGATCAGTGGCTATTTTGAAAACTCTTGTTTTCTGTTTATGTTACAGTTGAGGACAAGTTGTGATTCAAAATAAAATATCTTCGCTCACGTACTGAATTGTGAAATGTAACAAGGTTACCCACGAACTGAATTCTAATAAAATAGTGCTTTCAATTTATTTTTGACAATACTGCTCAAAATAACCACTTTTTTTTCAATGCAAATTTCGCACCTGTGAACGACAGATTCTGCAGCTGCACGGTATAATAATAATAATAATAATAATAATAAACGCTTTTATTGGTGGATAGTAAACCATACAGAAAAGATACAGTGTGTACTAGATAACTACCTACCAAATGGTAGAGTTAGCTCCGGTTCGCTACCAGTTAAGGTATGGAACAGGTGCTTTCTTCCACTAAAACATGATGTCTGATGCTGCTTGAACAATTCTTTCCCGGGGAGTACCTTCGTCGTTGATGGGCTGAGCATAAACTATAAACTTTGGTTTCCAAAGCACCCTTTAAAAAACTCCATAGGGGTTAAGTCAGGAGAGCTCGCAGGTCAAGGAACTCGAAAACGAAGCAAGTTAGGACAAATGATTATTTTGTGTAATTGATGACTTGTTAATTTTGTGGAAATTCATGATCACTTCAATGAAACGAAAGAAATATACCTTGTCTTATTTTCACTAGTTTTTAATTTAGTTAGTTTAACTAATTAATTAGTTTTATACTTGATAATGGGATAAAACCCGAAACCGGTCGTGAAAATATAAAAAACTAGTGGAAATAAGACAAAAGTGTGTTTTTTTCGTTTCATTGAAGTGACAAATGATTATAGGAAACAAAAATTTTATTTTCTCCTGAGAAATCAATCGTAAACGTTTGGCGCTTCAACCCTGGGCCACCCTGTATATGACATACCGAAACACTAGAAATGTATAACTGTCTCTGTAAGAATAAAATAATGAAATGATAAATAAAATGTAAAAACTTCGATTCCATTATGAAGTTGGATGCAAAACACAATACAAGCACCATAGTGAGGTGAAACATCCAACCTCTACTCTAGGATAAGTCTATATCAGGTTTTCAAGGTTTATAGTCGAATAATATGTCTGTCATCATTTATAGTTTCCACTGATAGATTGTGATGGAAACAACAAAAGTTTTTCTTCGACGTGAATTCATCATAATTAGCTAGTTTGACAACTCTATTATGTAAACAATTCATATTGAATATCTGTAAATTTCGAAATGGAATATATTGAAATCATATTAAAAAAAATTAAAGAATTTTGCGAATACATTACTATTATTATTATCTACTTCTCAGTCTGAAGAAATCTCTTCCAAACGCAATGTTCCAAAACAACATATCGAAACTTACAAACCAGTACTAATGATTATAGTGCTCGATCCCAGATCTAAAAAAAAATATGGTTACCTGAAATTTGAGACTTCGCATATATACTCTGCATATCGGACAACTGTTTTATTTGTAACATTTCTCTGTAAGTGGTCGTTTTCTATTGGATACCCTCGTTTTCATTCAACAACTAGAATTTCATGTAAATTTTGTCAAATGTCAATGAAACGATAAAATATGCGAAAGTTCGATATGTTGTATCGGAGAGTACAATTAAATGACAAATGAAATCGTCAAAGTCGAAGTAACCTTTTTCTCCAAATATTTCCACAGAATGGAAATGGAAAATATGGAAATGAAAAATAAAATATCCTATTGATGGACGTAATTTGGCCTACAATGTATTCGAAATTACAAATACTCAGGAAAATTACAGACTCAGGAAAATTACAGATTGTACACTGAGAAACGTAAAAACGTATAGTGGAAAGTATAAGAATTGCCTGAAAGCAATGTTACGAAAATAAAATAGAAAACTTACGTGAAAACTAACCTATGATTGATGTGAAAAGTATTGAAACATTGATCAGCATCAAGAATACATCTTGCATTACAGATATCATAGTAAATAACATAGAAGTACAACATAATGTTAAAAATATTTTTAATGATTTTTTTCGATTCGAGTATTGCTGATATCATCAAAGAATAGAGCAATATTTATCCTGTGAGAGTTCTCAGCAATTTTACGAATGTAACAATAACTGAGCTAAGACAACTGATTTTCAAACAGAATAAATATTCATAAGATGAAATTGATTTTAAATTAATAAATAGCACATTTGATGTTATTGGATATTGATTGCTGGATTGTATGAATACATCCTTAAGTAATGGTTACTTTCCATCAAATTTGAGAATTGCTACTGTTATTCCATTTCAGAAAATTCTAAATACATATAATATTGACGAACAAAGACCGATTAATAACCAACTATAGTGTTTTTGGATAAAAAAAATATTGTTAAATAAAAATCAATCAGAGTTTTGACATGGATTTTCTTCTGAAACTGCCATGCGAAAAGTTGATTTGAATTATTCAATTGATCAAGGAAAATCTGTTGCAGTGTTTCTAGATATCCGCCGTGTATTTTAGTTGGCGAATAGTGGTGTACTGTTCCAAAAAACTCAGCCTTTATTTTGGTTTTTGTATGAGAGTTCGTTACAGTGGTTTGATTTATATATTACACAACAACAACATATCTTACCCAACAAAATTCATTAATTAACAATCACATAAAGAACAACGGTAGTGTATCGAGGTCCCATGTTTTTATCTGTTATGTAAGTGACCTACTATAACTGGACGAGGATAAATGCGAAATACATTTATCCTCAAAGTTCTATCCATCACCCCCTTTTAGTCATTACCTATGTCAATGACATATTCTATCACATGTGTTCAACTTAATGTGTTTCTCACGCAGATGATTGCTTTCTTTATGCCTCTGACAAGAAACTAGGAAACTTGGAAAAAACTTTCCGGGATTTTTCAGGAAAAGCCGAAATATGATTCGTTGCTAATTGCTTGAAACTCAATAAAAACAAAACCCAAATTATAGTTTTTTCAACCAAATATGCTATGGCTAACAGGTCAGATATTGAACTTCTTGGAATTGTTATGAATGACAAATTAAAATAGTCAGCGCATGTTGAGCACCTAATTGAAAAATTAAACGCTGAAGACTCTGTGAAAATCTTTAGACTCCATAGATGATCGTTATGAATAATTTCCGGTGTTGAGTTAGAGGGAATTCGGTCGAAATGTTGAAGAAAACCAGTTGTTAAATTGTCGACGTTTCGAAACTTTATTGTTTCATCTTCAGGACTCTGAAGTATAAACAAAAACATACATATTAAAATGGTATTCTAAACAGTGATTTTGATTGGAAAAAATAAATTATGTAAAATAACAATCGTTGCAAAATAAAACGCTTCGGACACTCTACAGAAAACAACATTAAAGGGTACTTACATTTAAGGTGGCTTTCCGGGTTTGAAAAGGGTGAAATAAATAGATTCGACATAAAGTATAAATAACTACACAGGTTCATGAAAGACTTTGACACATACATGATCGAAGACATGAACAAACTGAACTGTCGTTGAATCGTTTCTTTATATTGTAAATAAGGCTCGTGCAAGAAATGTCTATCGGGATTGGAAAAAGTTGCTTGCTAATGATTCGTAATTAATGTTTGATTCTTCCTGTTAGATTGAAATATGATTTGTTTAAATTTTCTATATCCGATCTTTTGTTAACACATTTTGTTCCGTGATTTGTTATTTCCATCATTTCGTTTAAGAGTATTTTTTTCAATATTGTTTGTTGTCCTAAAATACTAACATAATTGAAGTCAAAAGTATGGAGTGATGACTTACAATGTTCTGCCAGGCTAGTGGTATATAATAATTTTTTTACCAAATACTTTGGATAGCTATTCTTAAGTAACATCGTTTCAATAAGTTTTAGGTTTTGTTTTTTGAAACTCTCATGTGCTAAGTGTGTAGCTCTGTGTTTGAGATTAGTAATAATCTTTATTTTTTGTGTCATTGGATGATCGGAATGGTAATCATACTCTGAAAGATTTATTAACTACCACTCCGATCATCCAATGACACAAAAAATAAACATTATTACTAATCTCAAACACAGAGCTACACACTTAGCACATGAGAGTTTCAAAAAACAAAACCTAAAACTTATTGAAACGATGCTACTTAAGAATAGCTACCCAAAGTCTATGATAAAAAAATTAGTATATACCGACAGAACTAAAACACACAAAGAAAAAGCACCGTTGAACATCAAATATTTCAAATTACCGCATGTAACAGCTGCGCAAAGTTTTAGAAAATGAAAATCTAAAAGTCATCATGAAATGTGAAAACACAGTCAAAAATCAATTTTTCACAAGACTCAAAACCAAAACACCAAAAGACCTGAAATCCAATATCATTTACAAAATATCATGTGCTGAGTGTGAGAAAATGTATATAGAACAAACAGGAAGGTATCTAAAACAGTGGATGACTAAACACAGCAGAGACTGTAAAAATATACACAATCCGCTGAAAACAATAAAAAATCCCACTAGCCTGGCAGAACATTGTAAGTCATCACTCCATACTTTTGACTTCAATTCTGTTAGTATTTTAGGACAACAAACAATATTGAAAAAAAGACTCTTAAACGAAATGATTGAAATAACAAAACACGGAACAAAATGTGTTAACAAAAGATCAGATATAGAAAATTTAAACAACTCATGTTTCAATCTAATAGGAAGAATCAAACATTAATTCCGAATCATTAGCAAGCAACTTTTTCCAATCCCGATAGACATTTCTTGCACGAGCCTTATTTACAATATAAAGAAACGATTCAACGACAGTTCAGTTTGTTCATGTCTTCGATCGTGTATGTGTCAAAGTCTTTCATGAACCTGTGTAGTTATTTATACTTTATGTCGAATCTATTTATTTCACCCTTTTTAAACCCGGAAAGCCACCTTATATGTAAGTAGGTACCCTTTAATGTTGTTTTCTGTAGAGTGTCCAAAGCGTTTTATTTTTCAACGATTGTTATTTCACATAATTTATTTTGTTCCAATCAAAATCACTGTTTAGAATACCATTTTAATATGTATGTTTTTGTTTATACTTCAGAGTCCTGAAGATGAAACAATAAAGTTTTGAAACGTCGACAATTTAACATTTCGACCGAATTCCCGCTAACTCAACACCGGAAATCATATTCAACGGTCGCCATTCCATTCAGTTATGAATAATGTCTAAAGCCTATTATAGAGACAGCTGCCGCCCCACATTTAAATTTTTTGAAATACTCTCCTTACCGTGTATTCAGATTCTTAGTTGTTTGGTAGATATTCAAAAGAATGAAGAAAACTTTCAACGAAAAGATATATTTCACAAGTATACCACAATAAATTGTAATTTGATTGACCAAGTAATGATTTCTGAAGGTAATACCATAGATGTGGAGTTATATAATAAATAGCCAGTGCAGATCAGGGAATTACCTACCAATCAGGTCAAAATACCAATTCGAAAATGTTTGCTGTAACACTGCTTCTACTCGGCGGGGGAGTATTTGGAGACTGATATAAGTTCTTGGAGAACTAAATCTCAAGAATAATAATAGTACATTATATACCGCGGGACTGAAGTAGTACATTTAATCCTGAAGGTAAAGTTTATGGCCCGACCGCAGGGAGGGCCATAATTTACCTGAAGGATTAAATGTACTTCAGTCGCAAGGTATATACGATACTTTTCGTACTTCCGGTATGATTTTATTAATTATTTCAATAATTTCAATCAGTTTTTTCTCTCTTCAACTCATTTAATAAACTGTCTTTAAAATAAGTTACCATAGTAACATTGCGTTGTGACAGTTATAATTTAGAAACATTGTCATTACTAGTGTCATTGTAAAGAAACATTGTTATTGATAATTATTGGTATCATGAGTGAAGAAGGTGTATCTGATATTGATAAAAGAGCAGCCGAAGTAGGTGAAGAATTGTTACCACCGAAATCTAGAAAACTATACGAGCAGCAGTACGATGCTTTTAAAAAGTGGTGCCGCTTAAAAAATGTGAGACAACCTACTGAAAATGCGCTGTTAGTCTACTTCGATGATAAATCAAAAGCGGTTTGTGCCTCAACTCTCTGGGCACATTACTCAATGCTGAAATCGGTTATTAACATTAGAGAAGATATTGATATAAGTAAATTTCCAAAATTATTAGCTTTTTTGAAGAGAAGAAATCAGGGATTTAAGCCAAAGAAGTCAAGAATTCTCACGTCTGAGCAGGTAGATCAGTTCTTACGGGAGGCTCCGGATGATAAATATTTAATGCTTAAGGTAAATTTGGAAATTTGTTTATATTCAGAAATTTTAAGAAATCAATTTTTTTGTAGGTTGCACTTATTTTGGGCGTTGCGGGAGCTTGTCGTGGAAAAGAGTTGGTTGATTTAGAAATCGACGATGTGAGAGATTTGGGCGATTCCTTCCTAATTGCGATTAGAAACACCAAAAATAAAATTGACCGAAATTTTGTGATCAAAAATTCAGAAAACAGTGCCATCAGTTTTGTGGCGATATTTCGGAAATATGTGGCATTGAGAAAGACAGGGACAACTCATTCAAAATTTTTTGTTCAATACATCAACAAAGAATGTACTACGCGAGTAGTAGGAAAAAACATGTTTGGTACATTTCCACGGCAAATAGCAGCTTTCTTGAAATTAGAAAATGCGACGTCTTATACGGGACATTGTTTTAGACGCACATCTGCGTCTTTGTTAGCTGATTCGGGAGCAACAATAGACGTGCTGAAGAGACATGGAGGATGGAAATCCTCCAACGTGGCCGAGGGATATATTGAATCGTCTATTAAAAATAAACAAAAAATTTCAGATAAAATATTTGGTCAAGTCGCCGATTCGTCCACTATAGTTATGCCACATTCCTCATTCTCGCTTCCTGTTTCCGCAGGATCTTCGAAACAAACACCAGTTCAATATGAAAAGGACCTATCTGTTACTCGTCAGTTACCTGCTGCATTAACCCAGGAAAGACTGGTCAATATGACGAACTGTCACAATATTAATTTGAATATTAGCGTTAATTACCATTCTAATTAATTATATTTTTCAATAAAATATCCCTTAAATTCGTTTGTTTGTGATTTAATCGTTCCGGGAGTTTCGTCAATATTTAATCCCGGAGGGATTAAATGTGACACTTTAGTACCTGTCACAAGGGAGTGAAGTTGTCACTTTAGGCCCGGAAGTACGAAAAAAATCTTTCACACAATCTAATTTCATATAATTCTTCTGCCTACCTTGTAAGTCTGTTTTTCAAAGCGAATGAAATCGACCATTAATGACCCCTATCAATGAATGATTTCAAGAAATCGTCCATTAATGACCCCTATTAATGACCGATTTGTCATTGATGTTCGATTTTACTATGAATGCATGATTGTTGCATAGGCAACCATACATAAACGAATCCAGATGTTATGGACGCTAACATGGATATTGATTATAAATTCAGAAGAAAATATTCTATGACACTACTTGGCAGAAGCCCATTAAACTAATAATAAAATGGATTAAGCAATCCAGACTTCTGCATTTAACCTATACAATAGGTATAATCGTCGGCAAGTCTCCAACAGAAAACAACTACTGCCCCCTACGACCATTGAATTATATCTGTTAGATTCTTGGCAAAGTATTCTACAAGAACTACTTTGCAATGTTCTCCCAATCTCAACGCCAAAACATGTCTCAACCCACACGAGGGAACACCTACGGACCGGTTTCATGGTTTCTTGCCAATCATCAGCGCAGGGTAGCTCACCCAACGCAATCGAAAAATATCTTGACCCCAAGATTCGAAGAGCACTCCGACTATGGTATCGACTTCGTCTGAAGCCAAATAAATTCAGAAGAAAATATTCTATGACACTACTTGGCAGAAGCCCATTAAACTAATAATAAAATGGATTAAGCAATCCAGACTTCTGCATTTAGTATTTTTATTTAGTATTTAGTAGTTGTTTTCTGTTGGAGACTTGCCGACGATTATACCTATTGTATAGGTTAAATGCAGAAGTCTGGATTGCTTAATCCATTTTATTATTATTGATTATAAATTTATGTTGCCAAAAACTGCTAAAGTAGCATCTTTAACTTCATTGCCACAAAAAATTGATACCCTTCATTTCAACAAGAGTGCAATTAATGAATGAATGAGCTCGCTTCATTAATCGACTTCATTAATACAGTAGTTGATTAAATAACTATTGAATTTTTTTTTGAATTGTAGTATCGTTTTCTACGTCTATTTTAATATTCGACATTCACTTTTACTGCTATTTACTGACCTACCATAATTGGATTTCATTTTCTGTAATGTGGCTGAATAAGTGACTTAATAAATAAATATCTTATGAATTGGTTGAATTATTGCCATTTTTGAAATATCAGGGAAAGTTCCTCCCGAAAATGAAAGATGAATTAGGTCAGTAAGAGGACTGCAATATAATTTGCAAGAACATATATGACTTTTCTTATTCCTACATAATGAAAATAAAGAGTATTTAGAAAGTTTTGTGTACAATTCCAATAAAACTTTATCGAAATTACCTAGATTATAAGTAAGATGTCTAAAAACCCTGGTGTGTCGACTCATACCTGCAAAACTGTGGGATAAAACGGGAGACAATTCGTCAGGTTGATTAGGAGAAAACAAATGAAATCGTGGTCTGTTTCCCAAATATTCCGCATTGTTTTCTTGTAAGGGTAAATTTACAAGAACAGAAGTTTTCAAGTATTGCCGACGAATGAAATGAATGTAGAAACGTAATTATTGGAATTTACTGAGTCACTATCACCAATCAGTTTTATTTGTTACATTTTCGACTTATTTATATAATTTTTTTACTGAAATGCAATTAACTACAAAAATAACCACGTATTTCATTCAGAAATACTGAAATTAAGCTTCATGAAAATTCAACATTAGTACCTGTCAATCTTGTGCTGATATAATTTTAGCGAAAATGGCGGGATTCCGTGTGTGATATATTCGTGCCATGATTTTTATTAAAATGTTTTCTAATAATACAAGATACTATGTGATAATCTTCATGATACGGTGGTACTAACTACACACTCTCTCACTTCAGTACTGGATATTGATGAATTATTTTGTTCGTCACTCTGGATTGCCACAAATGATACAAAAACGGAACATGATCTAATAATTATTGTACAAGCTACACAGAAAACGATTGGATATTCAAAAATTTTATTTAATCAGACATGTTTCGCCTGCACACCAGCTTCTACACTGTCTGATTAAATGAAGTTTGTGGAGATCGAATCGTTTTCAGTGTAGTTTGTACAATTACTATGGATCTTCAACAAGTAAATTCCGAGACAGAAAAATTAAATTAGTATTGGATGAATGTCTCAGAAAATGTACAGCAAAATGAAGAAACACATTAATAATAGTCGTCAATACAAGGAAATTGCACTATGTAATTTAGATTCCGTCACAATCATTCACTTTTGAATTGTATTTGAAGTTTGTTGAAATTCCACAAAATTGACAACATTCGTCAGTCAACATATCCCTGGAATATTGACAAGACTAACATTCTATAAGGGCGCAATCTCTGGAACCGACTAAGGAAGCAGACTACTATTTCATTTGTTTATTTGTCTACTAAAAAATCTAAACAAAATCGAATCACTCGACACACCAGCGGTTTTAGGCATCTTAATTATAAGTAAACCTGGTAAAACTCATTCGTATTATAAAAACTTGTTCAAGGAGGAAATATTTTAATTCATTGTCGTTTAGTGATCACGAGCCTGTGGACAAGTAAAACGTATTCCTCAGATGTTTACAATTTTAATATCAACGCTTCGACGAAATTTTCGCCTTCTCAAGAGCTACAATGAAAAGTGTGCGTAAATACAAACAACAATTAATCTTTGGACATGAAAACATTATACATTTTCATTTATTCTTGAATATTCAAATATTATCCGAATTTTTGAACACCACCCTAATCACTAAAAACCGAAAACAAACAGTACAAGTACATACTTTGAAGCTTTCACAGCCTCGGATAGAAAATAGGGATTAACCTTCAAAAACACAGCCTGCCTTCCTGGCTTTGCCCTTCCATTCCTTTGTCAGTGCGTCTGCGGTAAGATGTCTAAAAATCCTGGTGTAGCGCTTACACCTGAAAAACTGCTGGATTAAACGTGACAGATTCGCCAACTTGATAACGAGAAAACAAATTAAATCCTGGGCTGTTTATGATATATTTTACGATACTTTCGAGCTAACGTCGGTTTTCTTCTCAGGGTGAATTTTCATGAATAGAAATTTCAATTACTGGCTAAGTGTACACTGGGAAATTTGTGTTATTGAAGGTTTTGCTAACATATTTCTTGCTACCATAAAAATAAATGCTATTATTACTGTAACAAGAGCTGATTTTTAGAGCTTTATCACAACTGATTCGACCGAGCGGAGTCGTTAAAAACATAATAATAGTTGAAAAAGTTGGGATCTAATTTTCTAGGAACTAGGAATCATACCTCACAGAATTTAAGATTTTAAACTCACCTTACTTTTTCTTCAGATGATCTTGCCTTTCTATGCTTGATACTCCATTTGTTCTTTCTCCTCTCAGGCTGGATTGATCAGAACTCGTTGCAAAACTTACTTCAGCAATCAAAGACTTACCTACATACTCTGTTCAACTCTGTTAATTAAATTCATTTCTCTCAAATCAAAATGATTTTCAAACTGGAATGTGAACTTTTGTGAATGAGAAGCCAAAATTCATAACACTTATATCTATTGAACAAAACAAAAAGGAATAACACCCAAACCAAAAATTGTCCATAACACATTTGGTTGTCAAAGTTGTTAGGAACATTTCTCCAATTAGTTGATAGAGCATCTCCTGATTTTAACTAATAAAATAACTTTTCCGCCGACCTCGTATTAACATGTCTGTTTAATATGCTTCAATGAAAACGAAATCGACCATTAATGACCCCTATTAATGCTCAATTTGTCATTAATGATCGATTTCTCTGTAAATGCATGATTTTGCGCGTTTCATGGCAACCAGACATAAACTGATTCAGATTTTATGTGCGCTGTAAAATTTTGACACATAATTTTCCTGAAAAAAGCAGAAAAATCTATGAAAAATTTATTATTTTCATTATTATGTATAGCAAGTAATTTTGGAAAATGTAGCAAATACTCAATTTAACAAAACGCGACATTTTATACATGGGCTCCGTAGCGCAGAGGTGAAATGCGAGTGAACGAAGACAATCCGGATGTATAGATCGGGGGTTCGAATCCTGAGCCACGAATATTTCTCAACTTTTTTTTTAAATTTTCCTTCATACTATCATTAGGTCGACGGAAAAGTATTGTAACCAACTCTTATATTAAAATGCGATTAATGATCTCGAACATTAACGCGCTCGCTTCGCTCACGCGTTAAAATATCTCGATCATTAATCGCCTTCATTAATACCCTAGTTGATTAAATAACTATAAACCGGAAAATGGTGAATGAGGCGAAATAATTTACTGATAAATGAACAAGATTAATTACAAAAGATTCGGAATTATTCAAATACAACAAATACTAAAAGTTGGTTAGAACATTCAACTTTTTAGAGAGAGATGGAGAAGATCGACTTCATATACAGGGTGTTTCGTACATGTAGAAACTTAGGAGCATGTTGCTGATGTCGATATAAGAAAAAAAGTTTCCATAAACACATGTCTGCAAGTTATTCGTTTCTAAGATACAGAGTGTCGAAGTTTAATTCTTATATTTGTTTTTTGTGAATAAATTCCAAAATATTTGTGATATTCGAGTAAAGTTTGGTATCTGGGTTGATTTTTCAATGACAAAATCAAATTTTATGTTAATTGTGAAAAAACTAATTTCTAATTGAATTTATTTTAAATTTAAAAATCTTGTCATTCAAAATCACTGGCATCGGTTATTTCAAATCTCAATAACTCGAAAACAGTTGCTCGCAGTGACCTACCTCTACCAAGAATATATTTTTCACACAAAGTAAATAACGAATATTCCCAGATACCAAACATTATCCAAATATCAATCAAAATTATTTTGAAATTGTTCACAAAAATTAAAATAAGAATTCAACTTTGACACTCTGTATCTCAGAAACGAATAACTTGCGGTCATATGTTTATAGGAACTTTTCTACTTATTTTGATGTCAGCAACACACTCCTGAATTTTCTACACGCACTTAAGAAACACCCTGTATATTCAAATTATGAAAATTAACGATATTACCCTGATTGAATTTTGAGTTGAAGAGAGTTGAATTATGACAATTACAATAATTTAAGCGAACTAATAAAATAACTGCGAGACCACATGTTAACTTGAACGAGTGAAACTGAAAACTAACTCATTTTCGATATTCTGTCTAATTTCAAAGTTCGATCATCTATCTGCGAAGTGCTCTCAGGGTGGCCTATCGGGATATCATGAAAATCTGTGCCTCTTACCAGAAAATAAACATATGCTAACTATTCGAACGTTTGCTTCTCTATTATTCTGAAATATCCCATTTGGAAATATTCGTACATCGGAAACTCTTGAAAATAGTCGATGCCATCGTCTATTTTAAGAGGATACTTGGTAACCCATGTATTTCTAAGAATATTTGATAGTATAACATAAGTGTTCGATGATTTCTGAAGATATTTCAGATATTTCAACTAGGGATTTGGTGTCATTTAAATTAGTATTTCTGGCCATAAAATGCCTTTGTACGTTTGGTTACATTACTATAAAAAATCAAACACTTTGAAATCCTACGGTAGCAAAAACGATTTTGCTGAAGGGTATTTTTCTGTTACAGCAAGGATTAATGCTGTCGCTATAAGGTAGTCACTCTTGAACAGTGAGTTTATTCATCAGAAAATATATCACAGAATATCAAGAAGAAAGGGTAATCAATATTAATTACTCCGACATTAAGGCAAAGCAAATATTGATCCTCAAATATAAAAACGAAGTACAACCAACAGCTGCTGTTTTTATCGTTTGCTAAACAGGTCAATTAATATCAGATACGGGACGTTACTCTATTGGTAAATTCACTCGTGCTTTTCACAGGTGTACTGGAAACTTCTGTATGGATTAGTGCTGCCAACAGCAAATTGTCAAATTATACGCCAGTTGAAACCAGATCATACGGTTTAATACACAGTGATTGTTTCAACCAGAGGTTGATTTGATGACGTCATAATATACCAAAATAATGTACCAAATATACTGGTAATCGAATACGAAATCATCGGAACATCAACAAAGAAAATCAAACATTTTACAGTTAAATCTTCGTCTATCATTAATAGTTGAGATTGCATTACAGTTTGCTGCATATGCTTTTCATTGGTGCAGTACAATTTTCAATAAAAATTGTGTATGCAATAAACTAGCCATAACACGCTAAGCGCCATGAGGTATAATGCGCATGTCGCACCTCATTTTGATCCCTAGGCATCGTAACACATATTGTGTTGACCTCATCGCAATAGGTTCAATTTGGCATCGTAGCACAGCAGTTAGTCGCGCCATTGTTTAAATAGAAGTAAGATAGTCAATTTCGACTTCCGGCAATGGTGGAGGACAGACGGCGTCCTTAAGTCAAGTTAATGTGTGTGAATGTTCTATTTATATCATTAGTTTCTTGAAGTTAAGTGTTTTATTGTCTATTTATATATTCCCCCTGATCTCTACGCCGGTACCCAGGCCGGATGACAACGGATTTGTCGGATCGAGGGGGTTACCTGATCTGGAGAAATTGAGACCGCAAGGTTTCAGAATCCAAAAAAAAACTAACGTAGAAGAAGAAGAAGTCAATGCCTGTGGAAGAGGCATTGGACCAAAACGCGAGTGTCATCTAGTGTGATTAGTTACAAACATGGATATTTAACGTCATTTTGATGCAGGTTTCTTCACAAAACCCTGATATTGATACTGTCCCATTGTTTCAATTAAGTTACGACACGACTTGGAGGCCAGATCACTGAAGTTGCGACATGACTTGGATGCGAGATCACTGTCGCCATCTACACGTCGCATCCATTTGAATCCAATATAAATCCCATAAGGCTGGCTAACCATCTTACTTCTATATGAACAATGATAGCGCTAAACTGTTTTCTTTTTTGGGAATGAAAGAGCATGGCCCGGGGAGACAACATATACTTTTGGTTCATGAGATTTGTAGGATTTTCAGCGATTGTGCGACACAGCTTGTATGTCTCTTTGGGACCAGAATTTGCATCATGCATCTCTTGGCCCAGTGGACCCAATTTTTTGTTCATATGGTGGCGTTTAACGTGATAATATCTCTTTCCTTGTACACTCAAATGCTCGACATACGAACTCCGACCAATGCTGGTGTTAGTAACAATTCTGGATGAATAGTTGTTAAATCTCTAACAATTTTGTATGGTTGTTGCCACATTAGGTTAGGTTGGCTAGTAATTCACGCATTTTTAACTCAGTTTGTCTGTTCTTGTCTTGTCGTTTAAATTTGCCGCCATTACAGTGACCAATCACAGAGCGCTTATACCGTGCACTTTAGTGTCGTCTAATTTGTCTAAATATTCAAATACCCAGTCATCTTCTCACAGCCGTATGCATAGTCAATTCCAGCGACTCGCCAAAGTTTCGCCGCTCGCTACACAAGAACTATAATGCACAGTCGAGCTCCAAAAAAGTGGTACATCGCCAGCGTTTCGCAAAAATGTGACTTATCGCGTAGTTGTCACTTTTTTGGAGCTCGAATGTGCATTATAGTCCTTGTGTAGCGAACGGCGAAACTCTGGCGAGTCGCTGGCGATTGACTATGCATACGGCTGTCAGTGTCTTCTATCATTTTCAGGCAGGAAGAGGTTACGATTACAATCCCACAAAGCATGTCGAGATCGTAATTAACAATAAATTATTCGAAAATCCATGGTGATATCAATAATAAAACTATGACTCAAACGATTTTCAAAAAAGAGGTTTTCAAAACCACAATTGTTTCGCTGTAAATATTTTCCACGTGAAGGAGCTGTTAATTATCCAGCAATAAAATTGTCGTGGTTTTGAAAACCTCTTCTATGAAAATCATTTAATAAATTACTTAATTCATGAATGATTGGCCAATTTTAATGTTTTGATAATATATTAAGGTTTCGGAATAAAAATATATAGGTAGGCAAGTAACATAAGAAACCTTCCAAAACCTCCCTGGAGTTTTCATTTTATCTTCAGGTTAATCCGGACGTAAATAATTCGATTTTTATTCACTTTCATCAGGATTTGACAGTGATATGATACTGATTTTGGTGCTTCATTACTTTATCATTCGGAACCCGGACCTTAGGAATATAAAATGATCATCACTTGAGTAGTATTTTGGCAAGTAAATATACTTCTGGTAAATTATAATTTGATGGTTTAAAATTCAAATATTCACTGCATGAAAATAACCAATTCCTACTCCGAAATAAGACTCGAAATGGGTTACACCTCACTGCCATCAATGAAATAGATCATTAGTCGTCTTAAATTCAGCATCTTATTTCCCAAAATTAAACGGAATAAAGTATACTATCATTGAAATGACTGTCGGTGCTCCCAAATTTTGGCATTCGAGGAATTGCTCATAAACTACTGAGAGTTATTTATGAAACAGAAGACAATGCGTCAATATCAATGGAACTATGAGCAGTTATAGAATGATACAATATGGAGTACCTCAAGGTACTGTTTTGGGTCCAGTTCTTTTCAGTTTATATATTACTGGTCTTTTCGAACAAGATACGAGTGGGGAAGTTGTGAGTTTTGCGGACGACACTTCCGTTTTTTATGAAGGAACAGATTGGATTTTTTTTTTTAAATACTATTGAAGTTGATTTTCAAAATATTAATAATTTCTTCAATCAATCATATAAAAATTATATAAAAAACACTATTTTCGCCATATCCTACTCTGCAAATTTACCAACTTATAAAGAACTGGAAATACAATATGACGAAAAAAACCATTTGAAAAGTAGAGTCTGTCGATAAATTAAAATGCCTTGGTATATACACAGATTCTCATTCAAGATGGGAAGATCAAGTGTTATCAATTTATTGCGGTTCATGATCTATATATTCATAAATATATCTGACATCATTAGTATATAAAATACCTGAAAATACCATATACGTTACTTCTAGAAGTAAATCAAACATGACTTGCTACAAATATTACATTATGTACTACGTTACATAATGAAATATTCTATTCTATAACGAAAAAAAAACACAATATAATAATTTTTGGTTTAAGTTCTAGAGACACTATAACAGATTGTCCAAAATTGTGTGAAAAGATAAATGAACGACTAGCGATTAACCTTGAAAAAAACAGTCCAATTATAGTCAAATTCTTATCTTACATCACTAAAAAAATTATACTTCAAAACTGCTACAAATTAAAAGACACTGGAATATATATTGTTAACCTAAACAGAGAGAAGAGTATAAACTTTTGAAAAAGCACCTTGTATTGGTCATCAAGACGGACATAATAACTGCTAAATAAGAAATAATCAACTCCACGTTAACAACACTATTTATGATCCTGATGAACTTCTGCAGCAGCAGGTGGACTCAATACATCTAAACAAAACAGAAAGTGCCCCTACCACTCCCTCAATGAATTCCAGCGAAAAACGAAACATAGAAGAAACTATTACAACACAAAAATCTTCAAACACACCAAAACCGTATAATGATAAGAAGCAGAGCAACAGATTGAAAGAGAAACTGAAGAGGTCCACCTCAACATCGAAGTCCGACTATTAGGATCGTTTGAAGAACTAGATTCAGACAGAATTTTTAACAGTTTTTCATTCTTCAAAAATCTAAACTCAACGTGAAACTCTTATTGTGTAATAAATCTTTTAATCTTCTTTATCCTGGTGATACTTGAATCATATTTGAATTATTTTATATTACCTTTTTACCTTTTAATGCTTTTTGTATAATCTCTTTCGTAAGCCTGTAAAAAAAATCTTACGTCTAAGCATATCGTGAATCAATATATTAGAGATTTTAGTACCAATGTGAACAAAACCGAAATTTTGACTACTTATATACCTTCTGTGAATGTGATGAAATCATAAAAGGTAATGAATGTACTAAGAACTTTAAAGGTGCATTTAGTCAACATCATTTTAAAATTGTGCTTTAGTATATGTTAAAAACGAAAGTTGAATCTGTTATATCAAATGGCGCCATTTATACAACAATATTAAGTTTATGCTAAAAACCTTTGATGTTACCGTTATGTTTATGATAATGCTTGTGCTAAAGTTGACTAAATCCACCCTAAGATATTGCACACCAAAATTAGAAGTCTATAAAAAAATATTGATCAGTTCAAATGTTACCTGAAACAACTTACTCACGCACCCGATTTCATTGTTTTATCAGAAACCTGGAAGTTGATTGATTTGGATTTATTTTAGCTGACAGGATATGATTTAATATACAACAATGGCAGTATAAACCAAAATGATGGCGTCGTTGTTTATATCAGATCAGGTATCCAGAATAATTTTAAAATAATTGAAATTTGTGAACTTCGAATAATTTATGTGGAACTATCTTTTGGAACCAAAGGTCTTGAAATTGTGGCACTCTTTAGACCACCGTCTACAAAAAATGTAAATGATTTCTTAGATAACTTGAGGTCATTTTTCACAAACAACTATTTGAATGCAGATTAAAATTTATTTTTCGGAGACATCAACATTGACATATTATGACAATATGGCCTCCTTCGATTACGTAAATCTTATGTGCGAATTTGGTTTTCTATCCACCATAAATGGCCATACACGATGTTTCAATGAGAGTAAGTCCTGTATCGATCATATTTTTATAAAAACTAAATTTGCTCAAGAACTTCTATTGCCAATCATCATCAAAACAACTATGAAAGACCACCACATTTTTACAAATAATCATGGATCGATCTTTCATCAATAATTCTAAAAGAGAGACAATATTTCAAATAGATTATATAAAGCTGAAAAATGTTTTGTCAAATGTATCGCGGAACGCAGTATATGATATGAATGACTCAGAAATAGCAACGAGTAACTTTATTAAAATTGTTGATGAACAATTATCCAAATGTACCTTCAAAAAGAAAAAAAGAGTGAAGTTCAAAAAACCTTGGACAACAATAGAACTTTTAGAAATGATTTACGCCCGCGATAAAATGCATCAAAATCTCCTTAATGATTCACAGAAGAATGACTTGAAAAAAGACTATAAATATATGCGTAACAGAGTAACGAAAAATCTGAAGTCAATAAAACTTAATTACTATAAAAGAAAAATATCATAGAGCCCGAATGAATCTAAACACCTGTGGGATATAATAAACGAAATTTCTTCTCTTTGTAAAAAAACTAAATCATCACCTAGAAAAATTATGAATACGGACGGTACTTATATCGAAGATACACAAGCGATAGCCGATGAATAATAATGAATGAATAAACACTATACTAACATTGGCAAAGAAATGGCCGAAAAAGTCCCTGCACCTCTCAATCCAGAAATTTTTACCTCATAAAGAATCCTGAACTCTATGTTTCTGGAAAATACAGATCATAAAGAAGTGGAAAATATCACCATGTCTCTGAAAAATAAATCACCTGGATTTGATAACATAACAACCAAGACGGTAAAAGAGATTTGCAGTCTGATTTGTGAACCACTTGCCGACCTATTCAACAAATGATGCACCAAGGTCATTTTCCAACCGTAGTAAAAAAATCTATAATATTTCCCATTCACAAAAACGGTGACAATCAACACATTGTCAATTACCGACCAATTTCAATAATCACAAACTTCTCGAAACCATTTGAAAAACTCCTCAAAGCAAGATTTACTATCTTGATAAATATAAATTAATTTAAAACAATCAACACGGCTTTCAGAAAGGCACCTCTACACAAGATGCAATAATCAAACTCACTGCCGAAATGTATTCATCTTTAGACAATAATAAACCATCTCTCATTGTGTTCATAGACTTGTGGAAAGCTTTCAATACGGTTAGCTATGGACTGTAACACGAAACATTAGAAACCATAGGAATTAGAGGAACTAACTGCCTTAGACTTATTCACAAGCTATCTCTCAAATAAAACCCAGTCTGTTAAGATTGGAAATTCGATCAGTGAAGAACAAACTATAGAATACGGTGTACCTCAGAGAACGGTATTAGGCCCTGTTCTTTTCAATATTTATGTTAATGGACTTTTCAATACGGAGTTGTGGTAAAATAATAGCATATGCAGATGACACAGCAAATTTCTACACGAGCAATGACTGGCAATCTCTCAAGAAAAAAACTGAAAAAGACCTTGAATCAATCAATGCGTGGCTAGGAACAAGGCTTCAAACCATTAATGAAACTAAAACTTTTTATCTGCACATTTTTACTAATATATCGACCCAACCAATCTTTACTCAATTGGATATCAATAACGAAATCTCCATCAAATCGATACCAAAAATGAAATACTTGGGATTAATCTTGGACAGCAATTTGAAGTGGGAAAATATCATAAACCATCTGATTAAAAAACTACAATTTCTGGTATATAAGTTCAAAAACCACAAGGATATCCTTAATAAAGAACAATTGAAGAGAGTCTACTATGCACTAGTGGAACCACATCTAACGTATGCTACATTGTCATGGGGTGGAGTTGGAAAAACAGTATCAAACAAACTTTCCATCATTCAAAAAAAATCCTGAAAATTATGTTCAATAAAGATAGAAACTATTCATCAGATTCATTATATAATGAAATCGGAGCTTTTGATCCAATCTCCTAATCTGTAATATTTGGCAACACAAAAATCGATCGACACTGAACATCATACAGCACAATAACGAAACAAGAAACAAAAATAACACCTATTTACCCCCCAGAACTATGAAATCAATTGGACAAAAAAAAATTATGTATCTGGGTCCCAAATTTTATAATTCCCTCCCTACCAATTTGAAAGAAACGGTATCCACAAAATCTTTCAAAAAGTATTTGAAATCATACATTCTTTCTCAGCCTCGTGATCAAATTCATCAACTGATAGATCAACCTTATTTGCAATGAACGCTGCTTAGCTGCTCAGGATTTATCGCCAGTTCAAACTTGTAAGCATGTAAGGGTGTGTGTGTGTGTGTGAATGTATTTTTTATGTATATATAATATAAGCCCGTTCGGTAGTCCATTTTTATCAGCCTTTCACATTATACTCACCAATTTTGTTCATTAATATTATTTTTACACTAACCTGCTACAGCTATACTTGATTTTGAAAATAGTGAATAGTATTTAACCATGTGCCCTAGTATTAGTATTGACGGAAATAACAATTTTAAAGATATATCTGTAAATCTGAATATGAACTTGTTCAATTATAAATATAAACATTTTAAATGTAACAAAAAAATACGAATAATAAAAGTTATCTAAAACAGCCGTATTTGTACAATAAAATGTTTCTTTAAGAAAGAAACATACCGACAATATGTTATTCACATAGCTTGAATTTTTCAATAATATGTATTTGTAACATCAACAAATTGATGGATTCCAAGTCTTGGGATCTGTTTAATCCACTTCTTCAACTGGGAGATGACCATATATCGTGTAGTGATCAGTTTGAGGTCGGTTGGAATGAGGCTGTATAATTTGGGTCCTAAATAGACGAAACTATTCTGTAAGGTATTTTTGTGTGGTCGAGGGATTACGAAAGAGTTCTGTTTGTTTCTAGCGTTGTAAGTGTGGTCTGGGAGTCTTAGTTCATTTCTATGAATGTGTTGTCTGGCAACAGTTTTCATGAAGTATAGTTGCCTCACGTCGAAGTGGCCTGTCTCTGTATATAGTTCTTCTGTTGAGAATCTGATGGGAAGGGAATATTCTTTCTAATGGATTTAAATATTTCTTAGTGGCGGACCCCCACGCTAATATTCCGTAACGTAAATGACTTTCCGCAAGAGCATAATACAGGATTCTCATTTGCTTTTGATCAAGTATTTTATTCAAATATTTGAATTTATGCAGGGTGAATCTAAGTTTTTTTACCAGCATGTTTATCTGTATATCCCATTTTGAGTTGCTGTCCAGAAATACACCAAGTATTTTATGTTCGTTTTTGACGAAATTTTGAAAGATGTATTTTGTCCTATCATATTTAGCGTTTCATAGGATGGCAGGTATTTAGGATAAGAGCAAAATAGCATGTAGTATGTTTTGTCGAAGTTTAGGGTGAGCAGACGTTTGTTGAACCAGCTTATTATTTTGGCAGTCTCTCTCAGCTTTCATTTTCAGTTCGCACCAGTCCGCTGCTTCATATAATACAACTGTATCGTCGGCAAAACTCACTACGTGTCCCTCTGTATTGATTTCAAATAAGTCATTGAGGTATATGTTAAAGAGAATTGGTCCGAGTACTGTTCCTTGGGGAACTCCGTATCTAACTACTGTTTCTGAACTAAGGCTATTGCCAACTTTCACGTGCTGCTTTCTATTTGTCAAATGGCTTTTCAAAAGGTCATATGATAATCCTCTGAATCTAATGCTCTCCAACACATTCATCAACTTCTCGTGGCAAACTGTATCGAATGCCTTCCTAAGATCCACAAATATACCAAGGATTGGAATTTTTTCATCAACAAATTCATTTATTTTAGTAGTAACGTTAGCGATGGCATCGCCTCGAGGATTCAGTTTTCACCAGCTTTCAAGCGACAAAACATCTAAAAAAGGTTTCAGAGATCTCATATTAAAATAATAATACCATTAGCGATAATAAAACTGTTTGCACCAGAATGATAATCAGAAAATGATCACAGAGATAAAAAACGAAAGCTGTCGCTGAAGTAGAAAGAGCTATCGACGCTATCGTTGATCCTGACGTAAGCACTTTGTCAGCCATGAATTGAATTTTCCAACAAAAACTGTTCGGGACGTGGGAATAAATATAACGCGGACCTTGCGTGCATTCAGCCGTTTTCATCATTTCATATTCGTATAACCAACATCATCATTAATGTAAACTGTAATTTTTAGTTTATTGATCTCAGGGAAACAATACAAGTTCATTAGAGGTCACGCTAACTTCGATTCGAGATAATTGTGTGAATGCGTAATTTTTATGTGGGATATGCTTCGTGTTGCGTTTAAATCTAGTTAGCGGACACACCTGAAATGAATTTGCACTTGGTGGATTTATGTGTAGCGAATTTTTTAAAAATTTTCCTTGATTTTTCATTTATAAATAATAATGAAATAGAGATTGAAATAGCTATATATGTACCAAGTGCCTTATATAGATCCTAACGCCCGGAGAGTAACATTTACTCGAGGGATGAATGTTGCCCGATGGGCGTTAGGATCTAGTAACGCTCGTGGTGCATACAAGATTTTATTTTTCACGAAAAAATTATCTTAAACGACGTTGTTTACTTCATGAATTTCTTCTCATAGTATTTACTGCGTTCTGGTCGGCAACTGAGTACAAGTGAGCTTCTATGTAATTGCCATGGAAACATTGAAGAGGTTGCTGAGGGTTGTTTATTTAATAGAATGACGCTGCAATTTTGTAAGAATTGACAAGCTTGTTATGGATGAAATTAAAAACGGTTGTGTTCATAATAATTATGGAGATCGCACAGAATGTGACGCTCAAAGCTGAAAAAGCGTTAGGAAATTTACTGCCTGTGAAATCCAAATACTTATACGAGAAGGAGTATTACCATTTTTTGAAATGGAAAGATGAAAACAGAGTAAATACCGTAAATGAAACTGTCTTAATGGCATACGTCCAGGAACTGGTGAGTTTATCTCATGAAAAATATTTTAATATTTTTTATTAATTTTACATTATTTCATTCTGAAAAATATAGTGCAAATAGTCTATGGACCAAAAACTCACAGCTGAAATCAACATTGATTGTTAAAGAAAACATTAATATATCAGCATTCAGTCAACTGATGGCCTTTCTGAAAGTCAAATCAAACGGATACATTCCTAAAAAGTCAAAGGTGTTGGAAGGTAGACAAGTATTACTTTTCATAAGAGAAGCTCCAGATGATACTTTTCTGCTACTTGAAGTTGTTCTGGTAATGGGCGTATTCAGAGGCTCAAGACGTGATGAAATGGTCAAGATGACAATTATTGATGACATTGGAGACAGAGGAGCCGTTTTACTGATCAAGGTAACAGAAACCAAGACCTGCACCTCAAGAAGTTTCACCATTGTTAAAGAAAGCGAAATAGGAGCCTTGAACTTTGTTAAAAAGTACATTGCACTACAACCAAAAGGAGGTTTTTGAACCTACAGAAATAATGAATGCATTGAGTTACCTGTGGGTAAAAATACTATAGGAAGTGTTCCTTCTATCATAGCGAAATACTTTAATTTGGAAAACCCGAAAGGTTACACCGGTCTACGCCGAACGTCGTCAACGCTTCTTGTTCAAGGTGTTGCTTCCTCTGAAACATTAAAATTACATGGAAAATGGAAGAGTAGTACGGTAGCGGAGAGCCATTTTGAAGGAAGTAACTTCTCGAAGAACAAAATTGCTACAATGATAGCCGTTTCCGAAAAAGAAAATGTTAACGTTCCGAACGAAACCAAATGCACATTGAGGAGTTCATCATCGGTCAACTCACAGAACTTCAAACTTGGTAGGTACTAATTTTTCAGGAACATTTGAGAATTGTAATTTCTATTTGAGAGAAAATAATTAGTCTCTTTTTTATGTACAGTTATAAATAAATTTTTTATGATTCATAATGCCCTCCATAACGCCCCGGGCGTTATGGGCCTGTTAATAGCAACCGTTACCAAGGTATTATAAAGCAGTAATATACAAGTGAAAAATAAAGAAATTTACTCACAAAAGAAAACAAGAACAACAAAAAAGAGCAACATACAACAATCTGTGATATAAATACCAAGGGTCCCAATAAGTGTAGGACATGTGTATCTATATAAGAACAGTATAGATTAGAAAAAAAAGTAAAGAAATGCTGTATACGATACGCTCGTTTGATAAAAAATACAATCGAAGAATATTTTATTAAATTCATGGTAAAATATCATTCGCTAAGCAAAATTTAAAAATCCCTGATAAAATATATCAATGTCACCATAGAATTCTCATCAAAATACAAATGTTCCACTATAGTCAAGCCATTCAGGAAGAAAACTTTGATATTTGTGAAGATATCGAAAAATATTTTTAAAAATGCAATTTCAAATCTTACTAATTAATTGCTCGAAATAGAAGTGAGTATTAAATGAAATCCCAAGCAACTTTTTCAAATTGCCTTTTTCGAAATCTTGCGATCTTTCCCCACTTTTGGCCTCTTCATGGTATTTTTTTCCAATTTTCCGCCATAACACTGGTCACGTGACATGTATCAAAATAGATTTATAGGCTATAAGATAGGCACAAACTTTTTCCTAGAAATGTTTTTCCAATACTCTAACAATAAACCTATTTACTTTTTGGAGGTCACTGTATAAACAATAATTGAAAGTCAGGAATAGTAATATGTACAAATGGAAGTGAAAGATAAAAACAGAGTATCCCAAATAAAAAGCATAGGTATGGAACCTCGTTTGGAACCATATACGTATAAGATTGAGAATAACAGACAGTTTGTGGAAGTAGATCTCAGTGGTCATTCATTTCGAACAGATCAGATCAGATAACTTGTCGTGTTTGTGTTTGCTTTCAATTCTTCTTCATACGCAGGTAAATTACTGATTTTATGTAGTTGTTGCCTGTTGGCCAGGTAGCCGAGTTGTAGCTGTTTATACAGTTATTAGAGAAAATAATATTACGTTCTGTTTAAAATAGTATAATTAATCTTCGTTTATTGTCAATCTGACAGTAAGTTCTAGCAACGTCACTTCTCTTTTATTTTAACAAAATATTTGTAATTAATATTCAAGGTGAGTGCTCGAACCCCTTCAAGAATAACTCGAATAACTGGTTTGAACATTTTTCCAGATCTAGTAACCCCTAGATGTTTTTGATCTGTTTTACTCGTAGTTGAATTTGCATCCGAACCACCGGGCTTACCATAATTGGAGTTATCGGGACGAGGTTTCATAGCTAGACATGAGTCCCTAAATCCATAATTTCTACCGCATCTATAACAGGTGAAGATTCTTGAAGACCTAGACCCTCATACATTTCTCTTGTCTTCACTTCTAGAGAAGCTCTTTACTTGATCAGTTTTGACAACGCTTGATGATGGCTCTGAATCCGCCAAAATTAACTTCATGTTAGCATCAGTCAATTCAACAGACTTACAATAATCTATAGTTTTTATCAAGGTTCTCTAACCGAAGCCACAAATGTGTGGTTGGCTTCCTGTTGTTGACTTCCTTTGTTTCTATTTTTACATCCAAGTGTTGTACATCTTCGCATTTGATATTTCCGTACTGATGAGAGCTTAAGCTCGAAATATGTTTCTACGGTTGCACAACAATTTGAGAGCTATACCCAATAACTTTTCTATTTGTTTTAATTAATGATACATCATCTCGTAATAATCGTTCTTGAACAGATTTGGAATACACCCAGGACAATTTGTGCTTTCAATAGTTTATCTTCCTGAGAATCGAATACACATTGTTTGACAAGAAACCTCAAATCTGCCAAAAATTTGTCAAATGGTTCATCTAGTTGTTTACGGGAAAATAATTTGAAAACGTCCATAATTTCATTTTTTCTTGGTAAAAAATACTTTTCCAGTACTTCTAAGATCGACGAAATTGTTTCATTCTCCTCCGGGATTTTGGATACAGATTTGTAAAGTTTCAAGGCATCCAATCCGAGTAGGTTCTTTAGTCTAGCAACTTGAACTTCTCTCGACTTTTTGTTAGCTTCAGTGGCAGTTCTTTCGGTTTGTTGAACTCCATTTTCAGTTAGTCAGACTGCGCCATGTTTATACAGTTATTAGAGAAAATAATATTACGTTCTGTTTCAAATAGTATAATTAAGCTTTGTTTATTGTCAATCTGACAGTAAGTTCTAGCAACATCACTTCTCTTTTATTTTAACAAAACATTTGTAATTAATATACAAGGTGAGTGTTCGAACCTATAACAGTAAGGCGCTGCTGTTTCATTCACTTCGGCTAGTCGAAGGTTCAAACCCTAGCGACTGCAGAAATTTTTCTCATTGCCCGAGAAAGTGCTAGGAATCGCACGTAAAAAGGTAATACCTTGTTTATCCTTGGCTTGCACAAGTTTCGACTTCTGAGTGCTGTCGTTCATAAGGGGACAGCTAGTTCACGGGAAAAAACAATTTTAACAACAGTTTTCAACGGTGTTGTACATTTTCGGAATAATATAGTGTTATGACCGATGGCCAATAGCTCTTTGCATTTGCAGAAATACATAGTGATGTCTTTTTCCAGTGTGGTTTGAATAACTAGGAAAATTGATTTTTTTACTATAGTACTTTATGATTACATTATAACAAAACATTTGAAGAATATTGAATATACTAGCTTCGGAAAATGATTTATTCGTTGGATATTCAAACTCTTCAATCATGATCAGTTTATGTAATCTTTTTTGTAAATTCTTCATATATTTTTAGTGATCCCCCAGCTTGATATACTATACAGTGTGTCCCACTTACCATGCTCACCATGGGTATCTTTTTAATGGTGAGAGATACGAGGTCGGTTAAATGACACCAAATGTGGAGTTCATCAAGGGCAACTATAATGTGAAAAAATATTTTGATAAAATCTATTCGTTTTTGTTTTATACACAAATAACAGATTTTGATCATTTTCATGTCTCTTGCACGTGGATGGACCTAATTCTGGCGGTCCTAATAACTTGAAATTTGGCAGATGTTCATAATTCCGGTGACAATGCACTATGGCATTTTTATTGAAATAAAAAATAAAAAATGGCGGCTCTTCCAATATGGCGGACGGGATTTGTGATTATAGTCCAATTCCATTCAAAATTGGTATGTGGGGGTTTTTGAGGTCGGAGATCATGATTTTTCTGTTAAAATTTATAAATTCAAGATGGCGACTTCACAATAGTTCTTGTTTTTGTATTAATGACGATAACTCCGTTGTTTTTTTTTTTTTTTTTTTTCCTTGGTGTTTTGGCATCGACTGCTATGGTCATTAGCCATGTGTTCTTGATAGGCCTTGTTACTAACTCCATACGCCACTTTAGGAGCAGCACTGTTAATTTTTAACGCAACAGTGAATCGTGGAGGATTATTCCCAGCCGACACGAGCCTCAGTCATTCAGACTTTCACATCTGAAAATGAAAAAAGATCGCACCGTCTGGGAATCGAACCTGCAATCTCTCGATTACCAGGCGAGCGCTTAACCACTGCGCTAATCCCCGCCCTGATAACTCCGTTGTTATCAACAAAAAGCTATTACTGTGACATATCATCTGTAAGAGAAAAAAAAGTTATTCATTACTAAGTCATAGTGAGGTATGACCTACATTTGAAAAATAAAAGTTGGTGCTGATATCTCAAATTCTAGAAGAGTTCGTATGAATTTCATATTTTTTTCGAAATCTCATTAAAAAACTGCTATGAGTTTGTGAAATTCCTATTCAAATATTTTCATAAATAAAGAAGTTACGGACGAGACATGAAAATGATCAAAATCTGTTTTTTGCGTATAAAACAAAAACGAATAGATTTTATCAAAATATTTTTTCAAATTATAGTTGGCCATGATAAACTTCACATTTGGTGTCATTTAACCGACCTCGTATCTCTCACCATCAAAAATATACCCATGGTGAGCATGGTAAGTGGGACACACTGTATAGGAGGTGACTCTCCACCAAAGCGTGGTACTACACATGGCTCAAATTCAAAAGACTGACGATTCGGATGTGACGCAAGCTCGCTGCAGCTTTTTGAAAACGTAAAAAATCGCCAATTTGAAATACTAGAGCGGGTCAGATTTTCATTCAGACTGTACAGCTTGAAGCTCTTGTCGTGCTGATCCATAATCTGACGAATATCTGGTGGGATTTTCTTAATCTGACTGTTTTGAAATTTATTAATATATTCATATTATATATTTCTTTTAATCATTTAATGTCACAAATGATATGTACGAAAATAGGTAGCAAGTAAATGAAAAATTACAAATTTTGGTGAAATTTGAAAAAAAAAATTATTTTATTTCCTGCCCGCCTAAACCTATTCCTTTGAATTATGATAGATATAAACACATATATTATATATACACACAGAGTGATCTATTTGAAAGCAGGACACACCCCTAAAATTATCATTCAATATCCGATTCAAAAGTTTTTTTTCTCAATATTTAAAAAAATCATTTTTAATAGAAGAGATCAAAACTGATAAAACTTCAGAAGATTATTGCTCCGCATGTACACTGACGTATAATAAGTATATTTATATAGCTTATAGTAATATAATTTTTATTATTATTTTTTCGTTTAATTTTCGTTACACCGGTTTGAAATAGAGTGGAAGGGGGAGAGAGGTACGGGTTGGGCAACTGCATGCGCTAAATTTTATTAGCATTTTTCGTTACTTCGGCTTGTGGAAATTATAATTTTTCCGTTATCCTTGAATTATTTACTTCAAATTTTACGTTTTTATTTGCAAATTTGTGACCTTTCCACTTTCAAATAGTCAGATTATTGAAATGCACACTTTTCGGCATGTAATCATCCCACCATAACTGAATCTGACGCGCTCGAATATTTCCAACTATCGATTTTTTTACTATTCTGATCGGCTGGCCTACACGAGCGGTTTTATATACAGGGTGTTAGTGAATAAGTGTGACAAACTTCAGGAGGTTATTCTGCATAGGAAAATGATGACAGTTTGTTATATAGCTTTTGTCCGCAAATGCTTCGTATTCCAAGTATTAAAGTTTTTCTTAAAAACTGACTATTAATTTATTGTTCTGAAACTTCGTCGGTTTCAAGAGGTAGTTGTTGCGCATTTCCTGACATGCAACTAAGAATTTTATGTTCATCATTGGCGCGCATACGGGTAATGATCTCAATTTTGTTTAAGAAAAAATGGTACGCCACTGGGATATTTCAAACTAACAATAATTTTTAGATTTTTTGTTCAATTTTTGCCGTTTATATGCAAAAAAATGAAACATGCTGTGGGACAATAAGAAATACACCAGGAATATTTGCGCGAATACGACAATCAATGAGGCGAAGAGTTGAATCTTGTATCACGTCTGAGGGAGGCCATTTTAAACATTTGTTGTAGCTTTGCACCCATTTATTTGTGTTATTTTCTGTTATTATTGTTCTAGTTTAATGTTATTGTATCAGATAGTTCTTGATGAAGAATTAAAGAAAGGAAAAATACGCGTTAAGATGTTTTATTTTTTGCATAAAAACGGCATGAAAAAAAGATATATTTATCAAAAATTGAACGAAGAATCTGAAAATTATTGTTAGTTTGAAATATGTCAGTGGCGTACCATTTTTTTCTTAACTGCATGTACGAAAATGCGCTCTTGAAACCGACCAAATTTTAGTTGCATATCTAGACCGGTTTCTACGAAAGCGTAGAATGGCCACATAAAATAAAAAAATTATAATTCCGACTCCACAACTCGGAATTATACTAATTCCGACTTTACAACTCGGAATTAGTATAATTCTGACTTCACAACTCGGAATTAGTATAATTCCGACTTCACAACTCGGAATTATACTAATTCCGATTTTGCAACTCGGAATTAGTATAATTCTGACTTCACAACTCGGAATTAGTATAATTCCGACTTCACAACTCGGAATTATACTAATTACGACTTTACAACTCGGAATTAGTATAATTCTGACTTCGCAACTCGGAATTATTATATTTCCGACTTCACAACTCGGAATTAGTATAATTCCGACTTTAGAACTCGGAATTATTGTAATCATTGCGATTCCATTGAAATGATAGTGAATATTTAAACATTGATTCCTAAAGTAATACTCGTGAATTCATGTGCATTTGTGTATATAGTTAGTTAGAACGTATCTTTCCCGCACGCCACCTCGTCAGAAGCGCGCGGGAAAGTATAACTTTTCGCACTTGTTAAGCATTTTTAATGGAAAAGAGTATACTTTATATAGAGAAAATCATAAAAAGGTACTAGTTTTATGCTTAGCAACTTTTCTACTTAGTAACACGTTTATTATTGATCATTACATTATTTCATCTTGCTAATCTGACAGATTTTTCTTTTATAAATTGATTCGTTTCCGAGATGGGGGAGAATGTTATTCAGAAGTATCACTAACAGAAAATCGCTAAGTCCATTGATGCGTGGATTGCATCTCTTTCGCTAGGCCTCCAATACATTTTGGTCGACTAAAATCTATTTCATTCTTCTAAGATCATCAGGGAGGTCGGAATAATTGGAAAACATACTCTTCAAAAGCAATTTCCACTGTAATGAGGAATTATTGGACTGTTTCTGGTGCGGTGAAACTTTGAAAATATTTTTCTGACATAAAACCTGGCATGGGTATGGCATGTTGATTTCATTGAAAATATGAACAGGATGTTTATAAAGTCAGTTGTGGAATCATCTACGACTGAAAGTTGGAATTTAGTCGCTATTTTCTATCGTACAATTCCTCATTACAGTGTGAAATTGCTTCTAAAGAGTATGTTTTCCAATTCTTCCGACCTCCCTGATGATCTTAGAAGAGTGAAATAGATTCTTATCGACCAAAATGTATTGGAGGCCTAGCGAAAGAGATGCAATTCACGCATCAATGTAATGAGCGATTTTCTGTGAGTGATACTTCTGAATAACATTCTCCCTTATCTCATTCATAGATAAGAATATCCAATGGAAACTGAACATTTAATAAATAATCAACTATCTGAATGAAAATGCAAATTTTCACTTTCAGATTTTTTCTCTCATGTTATATAGGGTCTTTCTCAATATCTATCAGATGTCCAGCGTGGCTTTTGCCGGGGAAGTAGTTGTTTTCTGTTAGATATTACAAAAAAGTAACTTCAATTTTATCGTAGGGTTTTTCCATTTCGAGAGGAGTCATGTATTAATTCAATGTTCAATCGAGAATGTTTCTCTTTAAAACGTGAATCTCTTACAAGAGAGGTTATCTTGTACGATGTAAAATAGAGACTAAATTCCAACTTCCAGTCGTAGATGATTCCACAACTGACTTTATAAACATCCTGTTCATATTTTCAATGTAATCAATGTTTTCAACTCTTTTGCCGTGTCCACATGAACCCAAAAAAACACAAACAAAACATCAACTCAATCTTTTTCAACAATTTAACAACAAATCTGAAAATATTCTTTAAAAAAACGAGTCTGTTGTGTTTCTGGTTGCAACAAACCTTTCGCGTTCCCGTTTCCAAAAAATAAGGAAAAAACACGTTTTCAACCTTTATGCAGTGTCCACATCAAACCAACAAAACAGAAATAAAACATGTTTTTAACAATTTAACAACAAATCTGAAACTTTTTATCAACAAATGTGTTGTGTTGCAATAACTTTTCGCGGTTCTGTTGGAAGGCGGCAAACATCAAAGGTTTTCTGCTTTGTTGTCATTGCTGGCAACATTTTCGGTGCTGTGTGTACTTAATTGAAAAACAAAGAAAAACAGGAACCCCTCCAGTAGGTCTTTGCGAAATCCTAGGTGTTGTGGATGATGTCAGAAAATAAATATGCAGTATGTCGGGTGAATTGGTACATCAAGCTATGATTAAAATCTACAATTAACAAAAATCTTAGTGGTACCACATTCAACCACATAGCATATCTAAAATTGCTATATTCTTTGACAGATCTTAGGGCCAACCATCAGCTGTATTAAATCTTCAAAGTTCTCGCTGGACGGTTCAAGTTTACATTTTCACATAACTTCAGCCAACTCGTGGAAACGTAATGATTACCCTAATTCCGAGTTGTGAAGTCAGAATTATACTAATTCCGAGTTGCGGAGTCAGAATTAGTCTAATTTCGAGTTGTAAAGTCAGAATTATACTAATTCCGAGTTGCAAAGTCAGAATTAGGCAAATTCTGCGTTGTGAAGTCGGAATTAGGCTAATTCCGAGTTGTGAAGTCGGAATTATAGTGATTTCGAGTTGCGAAGTCGGAATTAGACGAAATAATTTTTTTATTCATTGTGGCCCTTCTACGCTTTCCTAGGTTTCAGAGCAATAAATTAATAGTCAGTTTTTAAGTAAAACTTTAACACCCGTTATCTCGGAAAACGAAGCATTAGCGATCAAAAGTTATGAAGAAAAATGTCATTATTTTTCCATACAGAATCACCCTCTGAAGTTTGTCGCATTAATTCACAACACCCTGTAGAAACCTGAGATATGGTTGAGGTTCTCGACAGGGTGCAAGGTATCTTATGTTAAACTGCCGCTCTTAAGTAAATTCCAAAATCCCCTATTGATGGGCTTCCTTCTCTACTATGATCGATTGAAATGAAACAACGTGTCGAGGCCAAACCTGTCTGATTGACTTGAAAAATCGTTCTTAAATGTGAGGACGATATTGATTACGCAATATACTATCGGTAAAAATCAATTCTATAACTAAAGTCAGCACCATTTCTTCTTGTCTATTCTAGGTTGCTGTTTTCGAATCTTTCCGTCTGCGAGTTGTCGTATGCGATATATTTCCGGTCATCTAAAAGTTACTTGATTCTCAAATAGCAATCAAATCTGTTTTTTCGCCGATTTGGCAACGTTTAATCACAAGTAAGTATACAGGTTCTGTGGTTTACACTGCTATATGAAAAAGAGAATTTTATTAACATATTTCTTTGTAAAAGTAATACAATCCGTGTTCATTTTTTATAAAGTGAATCTGAGATTCCAATATGCTGGTTTATCTTGAGAAAATGTTATATTTTGTTTAAATGTTTTTTTCTAAATTCCTAATTCCTGGTTTTGCGATAATATCTTTTTCGTTACTGGCTATTTGATATCAATATCTAACAGGGGAGGTCCCAGATGACCTGAAGATCTCTACAATCATTCCTGTTCCTAAAAAAAACAAACTCCAAAAAAGCCTCGGATCTAAGGCCAGTTAATATGTTGAGCTCAATTGAAAAAATAATGGAAAAAGCAGTTTATAACCAGTTAGTGGATTATATTGAAAATAATAAACTTTTGAGTAAATACCAATCAGGGTTTAGAAATAAACATAGTTGTGAAACAGCAGTTCAGTGTGTACTAGATGATTGGAAAATTGGATAAGAGAAAAATGTGACCACTGTTGCAGTATTTTTAGATCTTCAAAGGGCCTTTGAGACAATTCACAGGAATAGATTATTACGAAAATTGTTAGCAGTAGGAATAGATGGAATAGTCTTGAAATGGTTGGAAAGCTTTTTGAACAACAGAAAACAAAAGCTCATGATAAATAATGAAGTGACAGATGATATAGAATGTAATCAAGGAGTAGCACAGGGAAGTGTTCTGGGCCCCCTATTATTTTTGATGTATATCAACGATTTGCCAGGGTAGGTCAGAGCTCAGTTCATCTTTTTGCAGATGATACACTGATCTACTTCTCATGTAATGACCCTACGAAACTAGCAGAAACCATCAACAGAACTTTAAAATCCATTTATAGTTGGTGTTGTGCTAATTATTTTAAGATCAGTGTTGCAAAGACTAAGTACATGGTAATAAGTACAGAAAAACGGTTCAGAGACTTTTGTAATCAAAATTTTGAGATAAGGGTAGGTCCTGATAATGTGGAACAGGTCAACCAATTTAAATATCTTGGGGTTCAGGTGGACAGAAGATTACAGTTTAAAGAACATTTGATAGTTATTTATTGTATAAATGTTTTAGATATCATTTTATTTGCGCAAGAATGTTTAAACACGAGAACGAAGCTCAAGCGTTTAAACTTAAGCAAATAAAATGTATCTAAAACACGCATGCAATACAACGTTTTATTCACAATCACATTCATTTAGAATCAGAATCGCGGAAATTTTTCATCACAAAATGATTTGACGTTTTGCTCTGACAGCGGCTGTCACCTCCTCAAAAATCATTGAAATAACATACAAAAATATCGGGAGGTGTGAATGGTTGCTATGTATTTTCGATTGTTTATCGACTCCATTTGTAAAAATTTGTGAAGTTGGTGAAAATAAGTAAAATGTGATTGATATTCAAGATTGTATTTTTCGTTATTCCACTAGTGAAATAAAGTAATTCCATTATTCCACTAGTGGATAAAGTGGTACTTACGGTTCATAAGTGTGGATAAAACTTCAATTATAAGGTGATTGTGGATAAAAGACATTTTATATCTCGTTGTGCACCATATTTAACGAAGTCGGCAAAAATATTACTGTACAATTCATTAGTGCTTCCTCATTTTACTTATTGTTCTACCATTCTTTATCTACTAAAACAAAATGATTTAGCTCGTTTACAGAAACTCCAAAATAGAGCCATGCGCATAATTTTAAATTGCAGAAGATTAACCCCAATAAAAGATATGTTGAAGCAGCTAGGATGGTTACCAATTAATTATTTTCTCCTATATCAAACATCAATCCTGATTTTCAAAATAAAAAATAAAATTTCCCCAACATATTTACAAGAAAAAGTTATGTACAATGACCAAATCCATGAATACAATACAAGATCCAGAACTGACTTTCATATTCAACAAGTCACATTGAGGCATACCCAAAATTCAGTTTTTTTCAAGCCATAATAAGCTACCAGAACGGATCAAATGTTTAAAATCTTTAACATCCTTCAAGAACAAGTTAAAAACATATTTGCTCAATCAATAAGAGAACTAGTGGCCACTTCCTCATTTTATTAAGTTTGCTTCACTATTTAGCAAGGACAGATATACATGTTATGTATTAGTACGTTCAAAGAATCTTTTAGTGTTCATAATTTTTTTATTTTTTTCTTGAAAGTGTATGTATGTATATATTTGCGTGAGTGCAAATAGGTTTAGTAGGTGTATGTATGTGTTGTATATTTATATATGTGTGTATATAACAACTTTTTATTCTATGACAAGGGTACAAATGTCCTATAAGTACTTGGCTGATTATTTAAAAAAAAAATTAACTTATATTAGCATTAGAGCATGCTGTTTATTATTCCCATTGTAACGACCAATGAAAATGTAAATTAGCCAAATGGCCTAAATAAAGGATTTATATATATATATATATATATATATATATATATATATATATATATATATATATATATATATATATATATATATATATATATATATCTTCATAGGGGATGATATGTAATTTTAGAACTTGTATTATAGTCTAGTTTTTATGGGGGTATTGAAAAACAGTACCAATAATCGATATTAATAAATGTTACGCATATATTTGTTTAATATATCAACATAGTTCCTTGTAAAATACTGTAGCGAATATGTAGCTTTTTCTGTTAATTGGAGGAAAAAAAATTCTATTTCGTGCAGAGATTGTGCTACAATTTTATAAATAAATTTCTGCACGAAATACAAAAATTTTCTTCCTCCAATTACATTGGAATGTGCACACAGCTTGACAATTATCACTCTTTTGTTAATGTCTTCTTCAAGTATTACAAGAATAATCAAAATTGATAACAACATCTGCATGTTACGATCTGGATTTATTTTTCTTCGTGCTCTTCCAATTTATCCTTCAAAGTTTTCTTCGACATTGTCATTCTATTGACCATAATCAATATCAAGAAATGGGGTCTTACATCTCCATCACCGAATTTTACTGGTGGTAAATTATTATTGATTTACATATTGTGCAAAACAGTGCAACTAATGATAATTTCAATGGGCATCTAAATTTTCATTTCAAGGCTCAATTATACCTCTACCTCATACTACCAGGAAAACGTAGACACACACATCGTTTTTCTCAGATTCAACCCACATATCAATAATTTGAAAATATTCATAAAGACGTGTAACTACATCGATTTACTTGCCAGTTGCTCATTTATCGAATGATGGTATTTCATATTTACATAAACACATTCTTCCAAGGCCCCTAAAAAGCAATTTCAATAACGCTGTTCAGATTATCAACATTTGTCAATTCAATTTTTATCTTCAATTGTATATGCTAACCTGTCAGTGTTCCTTCACCCGTTAATTTCAACTTCTTTTCTTTCTTTTCGCATGCGAAAATTCGTCTTGCAAAGATTTGACCATGCAATGTAACTTCATTTTTAGCGTAGGTTTTTCTCTTCCATTTCCAGAGGAATCATGTTTGGGTCAATTTTCAATTGGGTATGTTTCTCTTTTCGACATTGATCCTTTCCAAGAGAAAGATGGAAAATAGCGACTAAAGTTTGTCTTTCAGTCGGAGATGATTCCACATCTAGTTTTAAGAACATCCTTTTCATATTTTCAATAAAAACAACATTAAACAAAGTATTACAGTTTCACACCAAAAAGTGATATATATTCGTTTGCGAAACCCATTCGAATGGGTTTGAAAATAGCACCCCTGATATACAGGGTGATTCACGACGAATTGTACATTGTATAACCATAAGTACTATGGACCAACTCCATTCCATATCTGGTATTAAAAAATAACTTGTGATTTTAACGAATATACAGGGCGATATTTGAAAATATGTGAAGTATCCTACGTTAAATATCTCTAAATGTAAAAAACTCAGAAATATGCTGAGCTCAATAAAATGTGTTTTTGAACAATTTTAATTTCAGGTCTGGAATAATTTTTTTCAGATTTTTATTGGTTTTTTATATGCAGAGAAAAATTAAACTTTTGAAAATAGTATAATTTAGATGGATTCACATTCTGCTTATGACTCATGCGGCCCTACTTCGACAGAACATTATAATTTTTCAACAAAACTCATGAGCAAAGTTCATATTACTCGAGATAAAGTATTACTCAATCAACCGTTGAAATTCCAGGGCCGTATTTTTTTCACCTTTTTATTGATCCTGTAAAAACAACGCCCTGAAAAGCGTGTTGAAAAAATTTAATTTTTCTACGACCATTGAGAAAATAGTTATTTATGTATCAAGGCGTTTATGGCCTGAGGCGTGGATGATGGCCCGATGGCGTTAGCCGAGGGCCATCACACGCCGAAGGCATTAGACGCATTTTACGCACGTGATACATACAAAATTTTATGCACTAGCGATTTTATAGCGCGAATCACAAATACTGACTCGAATTGCAATGGTCTACACGTTTCATACGTTATGCATACAATAATTAAGGGTAATGAGGAATGTGAAACTATGGTAGCTGAGTGCTATATTGGAGAATCGATTTCAAATAAATAGATCATCACCGAAAAAATTGCCAACGATTATGAACAAATGTTAGAAAGAGTATTGCTCTATTGAACTGAAATGATTCTAATTCGTGTTAGGAATTGCATGAAATGATGTGCGAGTATGGACAATTTGAGAATTTTGTCTACTTTACGGCCCGCCGGGCAATAATGCGCCCACGGGCGGTAAAGTGCCACTTTACGCCCGGCGAACCGGGCGGTAAAGCGTACTTTACCGCCCGCTAGTACATAAATGAACATTTCAATTGCGTCTTCGATTAAGAAACCTACCGCGTAGTAACACCGATTTTCATTTCTTACGGGCTAGCTGTATCGAAATGTTTCATTTCCTACGACTTTCATGAACTACTATAGACTGTCATTATAGGTGGGTATTAACGAATTTTATGAACATAAATAATATCGTACAAAGTTTGTTTACGTCTGTCTAATAATTTGACATTTCACATCAGTAGATAATTACAAAATTCGATAGAAAAAATTAAGTTATTAAAAATGATTAGCGATAGTGAGGATGATTTAACAATCAAATTAATAAATTTATATCAGAAGCTTCTGATAATGCATATCTTCTGACAAAGGTATGATTTTCTTTTCATAAAACCAGAATAATTTCAATAAAAAGATTGATTACAATCGGATTCTATATTTTTGAATAGTTGACAGATACTTTCTATATAGCAGTTGATTTGAACACATTATTATGTGCTCTAGTAACGACGAGTGTTGATTCAGATGACACATGGACTTTGGATGGTGGGAGCGAGTGTTCAAATCCACGCAGTCACTTTTTTTTTCATTTTATGAAATCGATTAGTGTTTGACTTTTTCTGCATAAAGTTTTTTTATTTCCAAGTTGTCAGAATTTGAAAATTTTTAATGTTATTTGTTTCACGACGTAGGTAGGTAAAAATTAACTAAACCATAATAAAATGACGACAGGAGAGTTTATGATAAAAAGGATTGTTAAAAATATTACAGATTTGTTAATGATTCAGATGGTCGTAGAAAAAGTATAGTGTATAATGAGCATGAAATGACGCATACATGTCATTTCATGCTCATTGTAGAATATAATATTCTGTCACGTCAAAGCGGAAGGTACTAACCGAAATAAAACAAAAAACTGTTCAGCATAGAAAAAACTTTTACTTTTAAAAACATTGCAAAAGTATGTTTTTCTACTATGGCTAATACAGCACTACATCGGAAAAACATTTCTTTTGAAATAAAATCGTTGGGAAAGTATTACTTACTCGAATGAAAGAATGATATTACAGCAACTTAGTTTTTTGCAACATTTTAATTGGTTTTGTAAAAACGATACCCTGTTACCCTGGATCGTTGGAGTCAACTGAAATGAATTTTCTAGAAAACTGAATTGAGTATTTGTATGCTGTAATTGCACTTACTCTCCGTTCCATTTTTCACAATAATAGTTGTGGAAGTTGACTGTAAACATTTTCATGCATTTCTTTACTGTGATGGTCAGCAGCAAACTAAAATGTCCCGTAGAAAAATAAAACGGAGTTTAGCACCATCTTTTACATTTGGTCCAAGGGTTCGTTTTACTTGCAGGATAGAAATAAATTAGTTTTAAGATATTTTACGTTGATCTTCTTCAATAAACTTTGCTCAAGTACTTAAGTAATTTCACTTCAAAAAAACAAGTTAGGACCTGTAATATCGTTCTCTCAATCGAGTGAGTAATACTTTTCCAACGATTTTATTTAAAAGAATGTTTTTTTCGATGTAGTGCTGTATTAGCCACAGTAGATGAACACACATTTGCACTGTTTTCAAAAGTAGAAGTTTTTTCTATGCTGAATAGTTTTTTTTTTAATTCGGTTAGTAGGTACCATCCGCTTTGAAGTGATAGAAAGAAAATTTGTTCAACCTGCTATCCAGGATGTTGTTTTTACAGGGACAATAAAAACGCGAAAAAAAAGGCGGCTCTGGAATTTCAACGGTCGACTTAATAATACTTTAAATCGAATAATATGAACTTTTCTCATGAGTTTTGTTGAAAAATGATAATGTAATATCGATGTAGTGCCGCATCAGTCATAACCAGAATGTGAATTTATTAAAATTATACTATATTTTTAAGAGTTACATTTTTTTTCTGCAGAAAACAAAAACTTTGGAGTTCAAATTTCTTCAACTGTTGCTCAGTAATGTGCTTAAGCTTTAAACTGAGAAAAATAAAACTTGTCTGATCTGGCTATAGGGTATTGTACAAAACCAATTAAAATCTAGGAAAAACTAAGTCCAGACCTGAAATGAAACTTTTCAAAAACCTGTTTTATTGAGCATTCTCAGTGTGCCAAATTTCATATGTCTGAGTTTATTACTTTCAGAGATATTCAACGTAGAATAATTCACATGTTTTCAAATATCGCCCTGGTTAAAGCGACATTGTTTCAATCACTTTGACTGCCAGTCAGCGATGGTTCAAAACATGGCGACTGGAGACATTTTTCTGATGGCCCAAGAAAATGCTAGGAATCGCACGTAAAAAGGTAAGACCTCGGTAATCCTTGGCTCGCACAAGTTTCGACTTCTAAGGGCTGCCGTTCGTAAGGGGACGACAGCTGGTTAACGGAAAAAACAATTTTAACAATTTTAATATCCGTCAAAAACGCAATAAGGCATTTTCAATAGCAGATATGAAATGGCCTTGGTCCATAGTACTTATGGTTGGAGTATGTGTGGATCACCCTGTATATGGTGCTACACACGAAACAATACGTTGACGAAACAGCGCACTCTTATTTTGACACTAGACTAGTCGGGTATCAAAACGAAAGAAAAACACTGATACGTCGCAGTACCGGGAAACCTTCTTCGAGCGGTGACAGAAAGTTTCACTGATTTTTATTTTTTGGTTCGCCATAACACGTAGTATAGAATGCTTGTTAATATGAGAGGAGAAAGAAAACTCAAAAATTGATATAACTAAAGGTAATTTATTTAAAGGTAAAACAAGTATCGGCTTAAATTCGCTGTGCAAAGCCACAAGACCTCACCTTGTATATGGTCAGACAGAGTAAACAAGTGAACAACATGCAAATCTCACTGCTAAGGTCAGCAGTGCATCAAAACAATATTTATAAACTATAAAATGGGCAAAAGATACACAAAACAACATCAAAAACATGAAACTCTAGCCACTCTTACTGAGATTTAAAACTTGCAAAAAAATTACATAATTAATCTTGAAATGTATATCTTGTGACAGATAAATAACAGTAAACTCGTTTTGTATCACTCGGTGCAAGTTAAAAACAATTATTTAATGAAAATGGTAAAAACCGGTTTCCTTACAAAAAGGAGACCACAGCGGATAGCATTTACAAAACCGTCTGAAGGACGCAAACATAATTAGTTGTAAAATAAAAAAACTATTAAACATAAACAATCATCTGAGACAGGTACCGTTAAAAATATTCAGTTCATTGTATAAAACAAAACGGGTACAAACAGCTGTTGACAAATATTTCTTCACGGAAATATATGGTCATTGACCTACTTTCATAAGATAAACATCATCGGACGCACTACACCAGATGTGAGGGGGAACGTCGCGTGTCAAACCTGGTTCAACTCGATTTATGATGGGGCGACGCCTTCAGGTATTCCAGAGAGATGCGAATTTTCATTGAAGTGCGTAGAAATACCATACTTATCATTGTGATCGTAGTACTTCACCTTTCTTTACTTAGGTATGGAGAGCACTTGTTTACTTTTCGATATAAAAACTCAACGTTTGTTCTTCACAGGAATTAACAGATTGAAAACTATATACTTGAGGTACACAGATCCACTTGGCTGTACTTTACTTAATCTTGTTGCAAGCTCTGATTTGCCTCAACAATTCGCCATTTCGTAACGAACTGTCTCATTCTACATATTGAAATAAAAACGTTTTATTCTGGACAACACTGAACGAAACGCCTAGTTGACGACTACAATGGAAGACTCTCGATTCATTCCTACGACTAGAAATTTAACCCTGGAACTGTATCTGACTTGCGAACTGACGATTAAAATTCGCGAAACATTCTGTCTTTTGCTCGGAATTGACTGACTGGATACCGAAAGGATACCGAATGGATACTCAAAGAATACTAAATGGATACTGAAAGGATACTGAATGAACATACGCTTACGAGTCATTTTATACCCTCATGAAGCTATAAATTTTAATTTAATGAATAATAAACTAACACAATAGTGACATTAATTACTTCTATTAATAACACTCTAATAGTCATTTTTCTCATATATCATAGTGTTAATTCGGTTTTCTGTCATCCTTAATGGGTTAAAATTGAGATTTATCGACAGAAAAATGTCAAAAACGCGTATTGTATTATATTTATTACACCTATAAATATATCCTCGTGACTTTTATAGTCTGTGAATTCCAAAGACAATAATAATTTTCGTCTTTTGCCATCTGTGCTTTGATGACTAATAGATTGAAACATTTTGTGCATCTGGAATACGAGTATTTATGTTAGATCTTTTCCTTCAGTAGTTTATTCTACGATGGGGTTTTTATTGTTTTGATTATTTTCTCTACGTTTCGACGTTACCCTGCATTTGATTAACTGATTAAATGATTCCACAGGGGGTTGGCTGGGGATCTATCACATATGTACAATTCGTCGTGAATCACCCTGTATTCCACCGATTCAGTCTCTTTTCCAGAAACATAGTTACAACTTGTTCTATATTGTAAACGAAAACTTTTCATTTCAAAATCGCATGACAGTTCACACGAAGCAACAAACTGGCCTTGTACTGGCAGATGTCCAAAATATTCCTATGTTCCTGCCAGAACTTAATTGATTATTGGGAATATTGCGGTCGACCGGGTATATACAAACTCAGGAATATCACTGGTAACTCAATTACCGACCGACCTCTATAGCAAATTGGTTCATTTGCAGGAAAGTCGAAGGATAATGGTCTCTCTGTTGAACGTCGAAACGTGACTGGCGCTTGATTCTCCTAACCTCATTTTTTGATTGGAGTTGGTGAAAAATGCAATCATAGTATGGATGAGTGGAATGAATGAGTTAATAGTGTTACCAGGTTGGTTCATTCTTGTGATTATTCAAAAAGTGTCTACTATTTTAAATTCAGGAACCTAATTAGATTATTTCCCTCGTTTTATGATTGGTTTTAATTTTCGTGTTGATGATCGATATTATCATGATTTCGATTTTTAGCTCGGCGGTTGATTCGCTATTTGCTACCTATATGATATGTTTTCGATTTTGTAGTTCTCTTCCTCATTGGTTATTTCATGAAACAATGCATTTTCCACGCATTCTTTCACTTCGTTGGTTTTTCGGACAATGCAATTTGTTCTATATCGAAATATCTAAGTGACAGGTGTCAGTTTGTCGAAACTTCTATTGGTCAGTCGCCTGAAGAGAGTATATTTTGTAGTGTGCCACAAAATTCGTTCTTGGGGCCTGTGGTATTTAGTACACACATGAATAATTTTACATTGGATACATTGGAACTCAAAACTTCATACGAATGATGCACAATTGTTTTTCTCTTTCCATTCTGATGTCTGGTCTACTGAAGAATATGATCATTAGGAATTCAGAAGGCTCTTTGGTAGACCAAGCTATAGAGATTTTTTCTCTCACAAAATAAAAAGCGCATGGCCGATACTAATTTTCATAAGATAGTTTGTTAATGAAAACCCCACTTTTCACACCAGCAAAATCAATTTGTGGAATTTTTTGAACGAGCAATAGTGAAAATTTAAAATTTTTTGGTTTTTTGGATATGTCTCAAAGATCATTGAAGGAATCGTTTTACTGTTTACTAAAATCAAGTTATCAACAGCAACAAAATATGAAACACAAATGTAGTTGGTTCATAGAAGGTGCTCGACATGACACCATCTTGTTGATACAAAGAACCACTTTCTGTTTGAAAGACTGCTTAACATTCGATAACATTTGAGGCGAGTCACTGTTCGAAAAGCAGCCATTATTTATTCTCCCTTTCATATTTTCTTGTGTGGTTGGTGGAGTGTCGTGAACCTCTTTCTTCAAGTATCCCCATAGGAAAAAATTGAGGCAAGTGAAATCTGCTGATCTCTCTGGCCACTTTTGTGGTCCTCCCCTAACAATCCATTTATTCGGAAAGCACATATTCAAAAACTGTCTGACACTGAATGTGGAATGCTGGAGCTCCATCCAATTGTAACCACATCCGTTGTCTGATCATCACCTTAAAATTGTAAAACAAAGTGTCCATGAAAAACTAGTGAGGTTAGGTCTAGGGAATCTCATCATGAAATGGAAGATAATTGAGTTTTGTATTTCTAAGACCATAAAAATACAGGGAGTTCTATTCGAAATAGAAAAGTTATCTTTGCTCGAAATTTAAAGCAACAATTACCTTTGAACATTCTGTATAATTTTAAGAAACAGGTTATATCAATGCATTTAGATGTTATTTAGTTTACAATTGAATCTAGCATTTTCATAAAAAAAAAATCAATAACTCGAGAACGGTTGAAGCTGGGTACATAGTACCTTTTATGAAATCGTATTACTTTTTCCTGATTCTTTCATACTGGACGTTCCATTTGAAAAAACAAAACTTTGATATGTCACACTTTTTTGACCTGCAGACTCCAAAATAATTTCTTGTTGTAGCCTTATCCAATATATATACAATAAAATGGAGATATTCAGGAAAAATATGGTTTGACTTACAGGGACCGTGTCATATGGAATGCCCAACCCTTTTTTAACAAACAACAAAAGAACGAAAGCCTGTCAATGGGATACAAGATTGTTCAAGACCATTTCCACTCTTGCACTACGCAAAGAACAATAAATGAAAGAGAAAGAACAAACAATTGTTTGAGGCTTTTCCACAATTTTAATTTCATTTTGACTATCATGTTCCATATTTATACTTGCAAGAAGAACATAATTTGAAAATTTGTCCGGTAAACAGTAATCATGACTTTATGATTGTCAGTTATTCAAGGCAATAATTGATAATGGTATATCCGGAGCAAAAAATCATTCAGTCTACTTTATTCTGTTGCTTCTCACTACGTACACGCATCCACTAAAAAATTTTCTGACTCCGATTGATCGGAATCACTTCTCAAAGCCAGCTACTACAAAAGTATTCATGGTAAAATCCATTCATGTATTGAAACACTTTCGAAGATATTCGTCCAGACCCTCCGTGGTATTTGCCTTTTATGCGGGCTATTTGATAAAGACATTGAATAAATTCAAACTTGCCGCATTATTGGGTGCCTGGAAATACATTGTTGTCGTCGCAATCTATATCTTACGACGATATTAATTTTCCCAACATAGTGACTGCATTGTTGAGCGGGCAAATAAAACCAGTTTTCATTAGGTTCCAAATTCATGAAATACTTCGATTGAGTTAATAAAACTGGAAATGGGACAAAATTTCATTGTCCGCGTGTCAGCCAGACATCAAGCGAAGAAATAAATGTCCAGAAATATTTCCGCTGAATTTCCACAATGTTTTTTTATGTAGATTCATCCATGATAATACGAATCTGATTATAGTATCTGTAAGAGCCAAAGAATGAAATTGCTGACTAACATTAATCGAAATTTCATTATCAACTGTAACTGATTATCACAATGGTAATGAGAGAAAACTATTTTCAAGGAGCCACTAGAAAAAGAATGTGCCAGAAGGATTTTGTCGGTTTTCAACACCAACAAAGCCACTGGATCTGATGTAATTTTGCACATCGTCCTCAAGAGAGCCTTCCTGAATTATTCAATATCTCTTGTATTTTAAACAATATCAAATATATTTGATCATGTTTGGCATCAGTGATTTCTCACCAAGTTTCCATTTGGGTCAGAATTCCGAAACTATGATACTTGATATCCAGCATCTTACTTTTGGACAAAATTAATTGAGGTATACTACTCAGACATACATTCCCGATATACTCATTCAGAAACTTTCAAAAAATTTGGACTAAAAATATTTTATATGTTCCAGGAAAGTGATCAAAAATCATTCCTCTGGACTGTCACTTTACTAAAGCTATAGTACCTATAATTTAGCGTTTACTGTCCAAACACTAGTAACTTTCATATAGAAGTCAATAACTAATAAAATACTTGCATATAAAGCAAACAAACTTTGGAAATTTACTCATTCTTTCTTTTTTTAAATATTAGTAAATTAGGTGAAAATCAATGTCCCTAGCTTTTATCGTCATTCCTCTGCCGCAATTTGCACTAATTTATAGCTTTCTTTTTGATCATTTGAGGAACTCCGGAGCTACACAGAGGCACGAAACACTGACACTAACCCGTTCTTTTTAGATAGTGCTTCAAGCCCCGGTGCAACTCAACAATCCTTCCCTTGACCCTTCATGCACCTACCAGTTACTTGGTGCGACAAGCCCTTTTTGGTTATGTTTACGAGGATATATTGAAAAATTTTTAACCTATCATAGAATCAAACAAAATTTCTATGTCAAAATATTTTATTATTCAATATATTCTCCTCTTAATTGGATACATTTATTACAGCGAACCTGCAACGTCTCTAGACCTTTCAATAAAAATGTTTCTTCTTGCTCTGCAAACCAGACCTCAACAGCTTTTATTACCTTCCGTTGGAAGAAAATATACGACCTTTCAATCTTTTTTTCAATTGAGGAAAGAGATTTTAGTCGGACGGAGCCACATCTGGTGAATAAGGGGGGTGTTCTAGTAATTCAAACCCTAAATCACGAATTTTTTGCATGGCAACATGAGATTTGTGTGCAGGGGCGTTGTCCTGCACAAACAAATCATCTTTGTATAGCTTTCCGCGTATTTTCTCTTTAATTTTTTCCCGTAGAGTGGTCAGTAATGTTGAATCTCCAGTTATTGTTCTACCCTTATCAAAAAAAATCAATCATGATTACTCCATGGCAATCCCAAAAAACTGAAGCAAGAACTTTTCCAGCAGATTTTTGGACACGAAACTTCTTATGTCTTGGAGAACCGGAGTGTCGCCATTCCATCAATTGTTGCTCTGTTTCTGGATCGTAGAAATGTATCCAAGTCTCATCCATAGTAACAATTCGGTTCAAAAAGTCTACATCGTTTTCAAATCGAGCACACATCGAATGCGATGGTACTACCCTTGCACGCTTTTGGTCATGATTCAAACATTTGGGGATCCATTTTGCAGCAATTTTTCTCATGTCCAAATTGACGTAAACTATATGATGAAATATTCAGTGCTTCAGATATCCGTTTTAGCCCAATTCGACGGTCTGTTAAAATCATGTCATGAACTGCATCGATATTTTCGGGGACTGACACAGAAACTGGCCTTTCCGATCGGTCATCATCTTCAATGGAAAATTTACCTCTTGAAGCTTGCAGTCCAATTTTTCACGGTCGCATACGAAGAACATTGATCACCAAGGGTATTAAGCATATCTTCGTAAATCTGCTTACCTCTTAACCCTTTTAAATACAGGTACTTGATGATGGCTCGATTCTCCCATTTTTCGATTTTCACAATTTCGGTGGACATATTTATTCTTTTAATTTATAGGTACTGTATTTTTTCTTTTAATTTATTGCGTAACTCTGGTTTACTTTTTTGACGTCAAACTTTACACTGACACTTCTAATAAGTTATTGTTCGTTGCTATGGTAACGCAATATTTTGTTTATGCAGGGAACTGGTCTAGGCTAACTAGATATCAATACATCCTCGTAGATGTTTACGTTCAGAAGTGGTTTACAATGTCTGAAAAAGAGTTGGAAATAAACGATTTCTAGAACAAAATTATTAAAATCGTCTTTAGTATGAAGATATCCACCGAGCTCAATTAGGTATGTCAAAAATTCAATACTTGATGCGTTGTTAAAAATTATATATTATTTCAGATCATCAGTTTGCAAATACTCTATTAAAACATTTAAAACTTGCTAGAATAGCGGCAGAAAGACAATCAAACTGTGATAATGTTCAATACTTGGTCAGCCACCAGCAGATTGCAAAATGATAAAAAACGATAAATAAACAGTCTAAATGCGCATGTGTAATATGTTCAGCAAAATGAACCTCTTGAATGCGTTCTATTTGGGAGTAGCTCAGTAGCATCAAACGCGGGGCGGCACCGGTGCATGAAGCTCCAAAAAGAAAGCTTCTATGGTACATTAGATGAAGCTTCTTCAGTTGTGGCTGTTACAGGAGGCAAGTTGAAGTTTTACGAGTTGAAAAATAGGGTTGCTGATAAAAGCAATTGTCTTGGTTGTTTGTTACTGTTAGATTTAGAAGGAAATCGTGGTGAGTCACAATCAAAAACATCATTCTTCCGATAGTTATTTCAGTAACATTAATTGTAAAGTTTCCACTCAAACATTATAGAGAGTTTCATATTATTTACGTGTATTTCCTTATGCAAAATGTGAAATTATGGAACTAGGGTGAAGTGAATCATTTCACGAAAACAGTGAGAACCTTCATTCCTCTGGCGTCATTCCACTGGCTCCTTGTCAGATTGAGGAATGATGAGTATCCAGAGGAATTATTTTACTTTGACTTAGGTCTTTTTTGAACTAAACATTGGAAATTTGTCAAAGTTCAGGAAGACAGGTTTAAAGCCGTATTACATTTGCAAATTTCACGGCATGCAAGTTCTGTGCGAGAGAGAATTGCATGCCTCTCGCTTTGCGTCGTCTCTTACATTGATGCAAGTTGGTTGCAATTCTGTTTTGATGAAGCTTTGAAAGTAGTATGTGTTCAAAATCCCATTCATCTAACAAACAGATTCATTACTTGCCAAAGCTTTTGACCCTACATATCTTCATAGATATAGAAAAATTAGGGTTTTTGTGACAAAAATACAATTACTGGATGTGAAATATATTAGAGACATATGTCTCAGTTAGCAACGCAACAAAAAGAACCGAAATTGCATGAAAATCGTCCTCAAAATAGAATTTTTTCGTATTTTATTTATGGCATGAAACTCGCTACATACTTCCATGGGCGCGTGCACATTGACTGAATTGGAATTGCACATAACTTGCATAGCATGAATTATACAGTGCGGCTTTTTTTAGTCCCCTCCCCCTGTTAACTTTTGAACGGTTCGACGTACAAACATGAAAAAAAATATTTGGAGGGTTTCACCGATACTACTTTTTGAAACAAATAATATGGTGATTGCACGAAAGGGGGCGCTGGGGGGCACAACAACTCAATAAATTTAAATGGCATGAGGGGTCGAGTGTCACATCGTTGAAAAGAGAATTCAATTATCTTTACAACCATCTAAATATTTTTGAATTTTGTTGAGAAATTTTTTCCCAATTTCGATTTTTATGCCTTTCGAAATTTTCGAGTTGATGTGCCTCCAGCGCCATCTGTCGAGTAATTGCAGTGTTTCTTCCCTCAAAAAGTAGTATCGGTAATACCCTTCAGAATGTTTTTGGTTTCATTATTCCACAGCAAACCGTTCAAATTCATCAAGGTATGAGTAGTTTTCAGATCCGCATTTATATTTGATATTTCGAATTTTAATTAAAAAAAAAATATCAACAAAATTCAAAAAAAAAATAGATGATTGAATTCTCTTTTCAACGAGGTGACACTTGACCCCCCAGGCTATTTGAAAATTTTGAGTTGATGTGCCCCTCCGCGGCTCCTGTCGTGCAATCACCATATTTTTTGTATCAAAAAGTATTATCGGTAAAACTCTCCAAACAGTTTTTTTTTGAATTCGTACGTCAAACCGTTCAAAAGTTAACAGGGGGAGTAAAAAAAGCCGCACTGTATATGAAAACTTGCAAATGTAATACTGCTTTAATAGATCACGTTGCAACTGTAATTACCATATTGCTCTATATATTTTGCTTATTGGCCTTCACTTCAAATACATTGGCAGCAGCAATTTCAACTTTATCATCATAACTTGAAACCATTGATTAGATCCAATTATTTTACTGCTGATACTATTGAAAGCGATTGTTTCTTTAAAATTGGTGAATTAAGTTTTCAGTTTCACCTATTCCAACAATTTGTATTTTCGAGAATAAATGTTTTTACAAATTTACTAATGAAGCTTCCTCCAAAACCAGGTCTAAAACTCGAAAATTCTTAAATTTAGAATGATCCTTATGTGATTCCTATAACTCAAAAATAAACAGTTATAAGTAAAATAAAATTCAGCCGTCCCGGTAGTTAAAATTTTTCAGAGTTTTCATGATGCAAATATCTTAGTAACAAAATTTTCACCCACTTCTGGCTTACCCCCATCAGTGGTTTGCTTTGTTATCTAAATTCCTATCAGATAGTATCTCTACGTGGTGCAATTAATCCAGTGATTAGGTTGAAACGCGAGAAACAGATAATCAAAAACCACCACGTCATAAAATCTCAGAAAATACATTGTTGCGAAAATTCGAAATATTCAACCCATCTCCGTTTGGTTTGTAGACCCAATAAGTGTAAATCAAGGAACAGTCTGAAAGTTCCAGATGAGTTTGAAACGAGGGTCACGTTAACAACGAAAGTGGAGCAGCTTTGTATCATTTTCAAATTGAGTGAAGGGCAGTTCTCTGCATTCGAAACCTATGTCACCCTCTCTGCTTAATGGAATAATTGAACTTGAATATGCAGACCGCGAAAAGGGTAACCCTCCAGAAATTCAGATTTCTTCGCACCCAATATTATGAAGTCCTCAAGCACTCTCTTTCAAACGAACGTTTGGATTAAATATCGTGTTCATTAACTGGATAGGAATAAATCACTTGGCGTCGATCTTGGTATTCAAAAATTCAATATGGGTCCATAATGTAAATAATTCATCTGACCGAAATGTTCGTTGGCTATTCCAAAAATGCACGGATGTATAATACAGTTGCCGTTTATGTTTCGAAACACTTTCCAAAATATTTATCCAGACCCTCCGTGGTATTTGCCTTTTATGCAGGCTATTTCATACAGACATTCAATAAATTCAAACATGCCGCATTATTGGGTGCCTGGCAATACATTGTTTTCCTCGCAATCTATATCTTGCGACGATATTAATTTTCCCAACATAGTGACTGCATTGTCGAGCGGGCACATAAAACCAGTTTTCATTAGGTTCCAAGTTCATGAAATACTTCGATTGAGTTAATAAAACTGGAAATGGGACAAAATTTCATTGTCCGCGTGTCAGCCAGACATCAAGCGAAGGATTAAATATCCAGAAATATTTCCGCTGAATTTCCACAATGTTGTTCTATGTAGATTCAAATATGATAATGCGAATCTGATAATAGTGTTTGTAGGAGCCGAACAATTAAATTGCAAACAATAAAAATTTCATTATCAACTGATTACTACTGTATAGTAACATTATAACAATCATCAAACAAGGTTCAAATCTGGGACCACTCATGATCCTTTTATTTGTCAATCTTTGAACTCAAAGACTTCTTTTTGCTGATGATTTTCAACTTTACCATGAGATCAATGATTTTCGAGATTGTATGAACTCTTACAGATAGATTTCATCTCTAAATGATTGGTGTAGAGAACAATTTACACCTGAATTACGCACTAAGTGCAAGATAATGACTTTTTCCCGCATAAATGCTCATCTTACTTTCGATTACTGCATATCAACTCAACAACTATCTCGTGTTTCTGAATGCGAAGACTTTTTCGCGCATAAATGCTCCTCTTACTTTCGATTACTGCATATCAACTCAACAACTATCTCGTGTTTCTGAATGCGAAGACTGAGGCGTGACATTTGACGAAAAGCTCAATTTTTTAAATCACATCAACACCAGGCCACTCGTAATTTGGGTTTCCTTATCAGGAATAGTAAAGGATTCCATTCCTTGGATTCTTTACGCAATGTCTATTATGCAAAGGAAAGAAGCAAGCTGAAATATTGTAGTGTCATATGGGTCCCCAACTACACGAAATATGTGGATGCGTGGGAAGCTGTCCATAAAAAGTTTTTAAAATTAGCATTTTTTAAGAAATATGGCACTTATCCTGAGGGACTATATGATTATAACCTATTGTTAGAAAAGTTTGATATGTACTCATCAAGAAAGCAGAGAGAGATCGCAAATATTGCTTTTCTACACAAACTCATTAACAATGGCATAGATTCACCGAATATTCTATTATCGATCGATTTTAATGTCCCAGGAATTACCTCTAGACAAAATACTACTTTTCACTCAGCTGTTTCTAAATCACGACACCACCATCACTGTCCTCTTTCGAGTATGCATAGATACTACATCAATTTGCAATCTGTCAATGGTGATATATTTTTCTTGTCCTTGCATGCATTAAAAAAAGAAATTTCTAGGGTTATTCCAAATTGATATCATTAAGTTTATGATAATTAGCGTTAGGCTTATTTTTGTACAATATTTCTGTCATTGGGCTTTCAGCCTATTGGATGTTTAATTATGAAATGAATAAATATATGAATAAATTATGAAAAATTATTATTTTGAAGGATCCATTTGAAGAGGAATATGTCAGAAAGATTTAGTCGGTTTTTAACATCAATAAAGCCAGTGAATCTGACATTTATATAAATTCATATAAATGCTCAAAAATGTAGAAAGATCTCATGTAGCAACTGGAAACCTATCACATTGCTATTTGTTATCTGTTATGTATTATACATAAACAACAATTTTAGCTCTATATTTGTTCACCCACTGAAATGCGAAATCTGTTTCCCCCCATTATCGAATACCGGGTGGCTACGGAAGTATTGCCTACGGAATATCTCAGTTATTGTATGAAGTAGGTTTGTGAAATTTGGAGCGTCGATATAATGACATAAGAGCTAGAATTTGAGCATATTGACATGTCAAAGTTAACTTCCGGTCTGACCGCAAGTAACATCAACTTTCTTATTTTAAGGGGAAACCCTATTTTTTTTTCTTTTCGCTTTATTCAACATTCAATTCCCTTCCTAATGACATATCACAAGTTGGTATCTAACCAGAAACTAGATCAGAAAAAAATTATTATTGAAATTCACCGAGTAGGCCGTGGAAGCAAAATGAAAGCCAAAAATTGAAAAGTTGGCTATGGAAACCATACGTCACTTGATAACAGTTGCTACTACTGTGATATTTTATTTTCATTCGTCGGCGTTATAAAAAGCCGCCAAAGAAATATTGGAAAAATTGGGAAAAAAACAATACTCTGTAGGTCCATAACTTAAATAGGAACATACAACTTTTTCTTGCCTGTACTATTCAGCATAACCATTCCTTTCTAATGATATAATAGAAAGTAATGTTTTGAAATGAAATACCAAAAAATCCAATTATTATTCTTCAAATAACGAAAAAACAGATTTATCGAAAAAAAAAATTCAAATTGATAGGATAAAAGATAAAATAAATTCAAAACAAATGTTCGAAATGCATTCCCTCAGCGTCAATACATTTATTGACTCTGGTGATATTTTCATGTAAAACGTTTCTCAACATTTGGGGCGTGATATCTTGGAAAGCTCTACAAATTTTTACTTCTAGCTCATGTAGAGTTGTAGTCTGTGTGGAATACACCCTATTTTTAAGATGCCCCCATAGAAGTAAGTCGCATGGAGTAAGATCAGGTGACCTTGGTGGCCACCTGACTGGACCATGGGTTGTTATAAGTCTCTCTTGAAAGCGATTTTGAAGATAATTTCTTGCTATTCTTGATTTATGCGGAGGGGCGCCATCTTGCTGGAAGTACATTCTCTCAGTTATTTCCGCTGGTAGGTTGTTAATGAATTCCGAAATTTCATTCGTTAAAAAATTAAAGTATCTCTCTCCGGTTAGTTGGCCTTGAAAAAAAATGGGGCCAACAATATGAGTTCCAACTATTCCTGCCCAAACATTCACACCAAATCTCTCCTGGAAGCCGGTGCTCGTTTGCTATCGCCCAGTACCTGGAACAAAAGACCGTTCACACTTTTAGCACTTTACACTTCGACCATCGACAATAATCCAAATAAAGTACAGTACCTACCTTGTATTATTCCTGTTTAATAAGCCATTGTTGGTAAATCTTGACTCGTCCGTAAACAAGATATAATAGTTAAATAGGTGATTCTCAGCATTTTGTCGAAGAAACCAATTACAATATTCCAGGCGCCTTTCACCGTCATTTTCATACAAATGTTGATGCAACTGATACTTGAAGGATTTCAATCGATGTTTTTTCAAAAATTTCCTAGCAGAGTCCTTACTTATAGCTAATTCGGCGCCAATCTGCCTTGAGGAAATTGTGCTATCATATTGTACTAAATCTAATACATTAATTTCAGTTTCCTCATTAATAACAAATGCATCTTGGTCTTCGTGAACATCAGGCTCAGTTCTTTTATTTTATTTATTTATTTTATCTTTTATCCTATCAATTTGAATTTTTTTTTTCGATAAATCTGTTTTTTCGTTATTTGAAGAATAATAATTGGATTTTTTGGTATTTCATTTCAAAAAATTACTTTCTATTATATCATTAGAAAGGAATGGTTATGCTGAATAGTACAGGCAAGAAAAAGTTGTATGTTCCTATTTAAGTTATGGACCTACAGAGTATTGTTTTTTTCCCAATTTTTCCAATATTTTTTTTGGCGGCTTTTTATAACGCCGACGAATGAAAATAAAATATCACAGTAGTAGCAACTGTTATCAAGTGACGTATGGTTTCCATAGCCAACTTTTCAATTTTTGGCTTTCATTTTGCTTCCACGGCCTACTCGGTGAATTTTAATAATAATTTTTTTCTGATCTAGTTTCTGGTTAGATACCAACTTGTGATATGTCATTAGAAAGGGAATTGAATGCTGAATAAAGCGAAAAGAAAAAAATAGGGTTTCCCCTTAAAATAAGAAAGTTGATGTTACTTCCGGTCAGACCGGAAGTTAACTTCGACATGTCAATATGCTCAAATTCTAGCTCTTATGTCATTATATCGACGCTCCAAATTTCACAAACCTACTTCATACAATAACTGAGATATTCCGTAGGCAATACTTCCGTAGCCACCCGGTATAGGAGACACATTTAACTTCTTAGTCAATTCAATTCAGGATGGTTCCAAATTACACTTGATATCATTTCGTTAATGGTCTTATGTCTTGTCTAACGTTCACAAATTTTGCCAATTAGTGAAGTTTGTTAAGTTAATTAATGAAGAGGATATAGGAAGAAACTTCGATCCTACAATTTCTGATATAACTTATTTCAGTATGTTGGGAATAATTTAATATTTTGATGCAGGAATTGAGTTTACCCGTGTCTCTCATGTTCAACGTTTTAACCAACAAATGAACAGCAGTTTCTTCATGGCTACACAAAACAGATTTTTCATTACATTTATTCATTTCTTTATTTATAGTAATGATTCGTCCAACAGACTAAAGAGTCCAATTACATAACGTAAGAGCTATACTCATGTGAGTTACACTATATCCAATTAACAAATTTGTTAACGAACATGAAACAAGTAAAAAGAACTAAATGTCAATAAAAAGCAAAATACATTAAGAAAAAGTCAAACAAAAAATTAAGAAATGCTTATTTCAGTTCGGAATCATCCTATGTAGAGTATTTTTAAATTGTGATGCAGACAAAAAGAAAATATCTATATACGGCGAGTTGTTCCAGGTGAACATTTTTTAAATTGTTACATATGTGGAACATAAACTTAACGTCTTATGAATGATGGTCAACATCATCAATATGTATCCATTAAATGTATTTTCTGAGGCGATAAGGCCCAATTTTCTGCGTTGTATCAACGACATACTTCAATGATCATATTTTTATTATCAAAATGACGTATCATGCTCAATGTCCAAATGGCATATTGTAACATATGTCAAGGAACTGATTCAAAACTTATGTTTCCAATACGACGGTCTTTTCTGAGGCGATAAATCCCAACTTTCAGCGTTGTATCAACGTCATATTTCATTGATCTCATTTTCATCATCAAAATGACGTGTTATGCACAATGTCCAAAGAACATATCATAATATGTATCAAGTAAGTGTTTCAAATTTCATATTCCCAATACTACGGTCCTTTCTGGGGCGATATGTCCTAAGTTTTAGCGTTGAATCGACGTCATACTTCGTTGATCATATTTTCATTATCAAAATGACCTATTATGCACAATGTCCAAAGACTATAAATGGTCATGGTATATTGTAGGTACAAGCTAGGCCTTTTATGCATGTTATCATGGTAACCCAATAGAATAACAAATCATTGAAACGCATTTAGTCTAAGAGACGGAGAGTGGTCGACTTTCACCCAACTGTTAACCGGATGAAACGATTCCAAATTTGAATATTTCAAATATTGTAGTTCTTATTTGTATTATATATTGAAACTCGAACAGAAGATAGGTACCAACAGAAACATTCTAATTCTTATTTATATTAATATTTGTATTAAAATTCGAGTACTTCCCGGCCTCGTCCGGGAAGTACGTACTTCCCGGACTAGGCCGGGAAGTGCTACTTTCTCAAAAAAAAAGTTAATTTTGGTGTATCATTTAGTCATGAGTATGACCGATTTCTGAAGTACGTATCGGTTAAGTTCATTCAACATAACGCATGAGACATCTGATGAAAACCATTATATGACTTATAATTGTAAAGTTGAATGTTGACCGGGTTGAAACTTCTACACAATTTGTGACATTGCTGTGAAATGGTATTGTACAACGAGCACAGAATGACATACATTTCCTACGAGTATGAAAGTTTGCAGCACGAGCTGCAAGCGAGTGCTGCAAATCATACGAGTAGGAAATGGTCATTCTGTGCGAGTTTTACACAATACTTTTTCTACCACTGTTATATTATACAGTGTAAGTAAAAAACGACAACATGAGAAATGTACATTTATTAATAAATTGAAGATATTAACGTTCTAGGTGAATGTGTTAAGCACCTAGTACAATAATCGCGAAGAAATATATTCTCATTTGTTATTAACAATATTCAGTTTTCCAATTTTTTGGACAGTGCATTTTCCTTTCTGATAATTTGATAATTTAGAAAAAAATAAGCATCGTTGACATTGCTTGGTCGCAGATTCCAATATTTCTTCACAATTTTATCATATTCTCCCGTTACGGTATATTTTTGAGAAGTTCTTGTTTTGGTGTTCGGAATGTGGACGAAAACTGTAGCATCTAAATCTTCAAAATCGTGAATTTTCATTTTGTACCTCTCATCTCCCCTACAAGCACCAATAATTTCCATTCCCTGCAATAAAAAAAAAATGAACAAATTATAATTAATCAACTAATTATTGTGGAACTTAATTTTGTTACAAGGTATTCGTTGTCTGGGGCTTCCTTGATGAACGAATTTATTTCCTTCGTTGTGAAAACTTTAGATTATTTTTGCTGTATCCGTCTGATTTCCGCTTTAGAAATGCTCTCAATTTGGAGTATTCACTGATATCCACGCCATTATTGATACTAAGCATCTTTTTAACATACTATAGTATGCCCATAAAGTGGAAGATTTAAATTCATTTGAAATATTTCCAAAGTAAGCCATCATAACATTCTCTGAACGAGAACTAGTTTTCTCCACGATCATCACAGAATTTGCCAATTCTGAAATCAAATTTGATTACAGAATGCTGGAATTATCTCTCTTGAGATTGAAGAAATATTCTGCAACACCTCTGCCCCCATGCAATTTAAATGTATTTACATTCTCTCTCTCGTGATAGAATAATATTCTCACACTGGTTAGCAATAATAACATCAGCCTTGACGCAGTTGATTCTCATCGTAGTGGCAAAATTTGAGGAAGTGTCAAAATTATTGCTATCACGTTTCCTATCTTTGATCGTGGAGAAAGTATAGTCTGCTACTCGGTTAGAATGAAAATTCATGATGCTCGTGGTTCCTCACGCTCGCCTTCGGCTCGCGCTCGGAACTTTCCACTAGCATCGAATTTTCATTCTAACCTTGTTACATAACATACTATTCTGTTCTTTGCACTAGTCCATGAATAGAGTATAAGAAACTGTGTCTTTGTCCGACTTTGGGTCGAAAGGTCCGGAGTTCGAGACCCAGTTGCGGCTGGGATTTTTTAATTTAATTTTACCGATTGAATTATTCAAATCTCGAGGCTGGACTGGGGTGAGTCCTGCACGATTCACTGTTGCGTTCCAATTAACAGTGCTGCTCCTAAGGTGGCGCAAAGAGTTAGTAACAAGGCCTATCCAGAACACGTGGCTAATGACCATAGCAGTCGATAGCAAGACACCAAAGACAAAAAAAAGAAACTATTTTTCTTTAGATTTATCAGACACTTAATTTAATAAATCGTTATTTGTTGCCTCCAGCGGTATCAAACTTCTTTCACTGTCACTACTTTCAATGCTGAACTAATTTCGAAACATCTTTATAATATCGGTCTGTCAAAGAAATATTGCACTGTCACTTATATTTGTTGATTATATTGTCCGTGTGGTTACGGCAATGTTACCTGGTTACGGCGTCTTTTGATTTATCTACTCCACGCCTCTTTTGTCGTGACGAAGGTTGCGAAGACCTACCCGTGCGCATTTCAAAGGAGTATTACAATGTACTACGTTTAAAAATGAAATCATCATTGAACTTACAATGAAGGTATTTCGTGACAGTCGTGGAAATAGTATATTGTATATCTAGTAGTGAAAGCAATACATTCTCGGACGACAATGTTGGCCTAGGCGTCAAGCCGAGGCCAACAAGCATTGAAGTCTGGGAATGTGCTTTCACTACGAGGTACACATACTATTTTTTCTGAAATCGCAATCAGCATTATTAAAAACTAAGGAATTCTACATATTGCTTGCGTGAATTCAATAACTGTCTAAAATGTAAACAAGCCGGCAAAAATTTTCGATACGGGAATAGTAATTTACGTAACAAGTCCGGAAAATACTGTTTTTTTGGACGAGTAGACCAAATTCTAGGACGAGCGTTAGCGAGTCCTGGAAGTCTACGAGTCCAAAAAAACTGTTTTCGGACGTGTTGCGTACACTATTTTTTCGGCAATCATGTAGAATAACAAATCAAGTCTAAGAGATGAAGAAAGGTCGACTTTCACCCATCTGTTAACCGGAGGAAACGGTTCCAAATTTGAATATTTCGAGCATTTCAGTTCTTATTTGTATTTTATATTGAAATTCGAAAAAAAGATATGTACCAACAGAAACATTCTAATTCTTATTTATATTAATATTTGTATTAAAGTTCGAGCACTTCCCGGCCTAGTCCGGGAAGTACGTACTTCCCGGACTAGGCCGGGAAGTGCTACTTTCCCAAAGAAAGTGTGCCCGGGAAGTGAACACTTCCCGGATGGTTGCCGAAAATAGTAATTTTCGTAACAAGTCTGGAAAATACTGTTTTTTTGGACGAGTAGACCAAAGTCTACGAGTCCAAGAAAACTGTTTTCGGACGTGTTGCGTACACTATTTTTTCGGCAATCATGTAGAATAACAAATCAATCAGACGCATTTAGTCTAAGAGACGAAGAGAGGTCGACTTTCACCCATCTGTTAACCGGATGAAACGATTCCAAATTTGAATATTTCGAACATTTCAGTTCTTATTTGTATTATATATTGAAATTCGAACAGAAGATAGGTACCAACAGAAACATTCTAATTCTTATTTATATTAATATTTGTATTAGAATTCGAGCACTTCCCGGCCTAGTCCGAGAAGTACGTACTTCCCGGACTGGGCCGGGAAGTGCTACTTTTCCAAAGAAAAAATGTCCGGGAAGTGAACACTTCCCGGATGGTTGCTGAAAAAGTACTTTCCCGTACCGTTTAGGACAAAAAACGGTCCGGGAAAGTTCGTTGCTTAGCAACGGACTAAAATACTAGATTAGCGTATTTTGAGGCCTGAAGTTGCTCCGAGAAAGTGGGCATTCTTGAACGATTTCAGAAAAAAAATATTTCTAGAAGCTAGTCAGTCGTGGTACAATGAAATTCAATAGGGATAGTATGCAAGATGCGTCAATATCATTGTGAATCAATTTATAAATGAATGTCGGATCTGCAATTTCACTACGTTTTCTCAAGGACACATAATTGAATTCATCCAAGAGGAGTCTGTAATCGTAAGATTGATTGATAGGTATTATGGATTCTGAAGTATATAAATTATGGGATTCTACTTTGTTTGGTTACCATATTCGAGTTTTGATTTAACTGAACTGAAATAGACGCATCTCATAGCATCGGCCAGTTTAAATTTTTTATAATTACCTACAACGAAACCCAGTACTTTAATCAATTTACCAACAACATATTCGATATGATAACAAAATGTTAATTTGTTGTCAAAACTATACCTGAGTCCTTATATTAATTCTAACGAAAGATCGTAGCATCATTTCATAACTGTATGTGATAAGAGAAAGTTTATCTGAATACGTCATAATTTGACATTTTTGTATGTTTAAGGGATGGTTATTCAGGTGACACCATTCAGATAAATTATCGAGATCTTTCATGTGCCACCTTGTGGGGTGAGAAGGTCTTTGACGTAGTCGGACATATTTGCCTTATTTTCCAACAAACTCTGGAGGAGTATTTCTTACTTTAGTCTCGTGAGAGAGCGCGGCGACTAACTTATTGGTAGTCGGTCGCAATTTCATTTGGAGTTTCGGATCGAGTTCGCGATTAACTTGGTTGAGATATATATTAGACAGCCACAATGTCATTTGACCTACCAAAGCACTGATGAGAGACAATAATGTCTTCCTATTCTCGCGACTACACAAATTGAGAATTTTATTATTCGTGATAGGGCAAAGTTGTTCAATTAGCTTCCTCCTCCTAGCAGGAAACAGATTATAAATTTCTCTGAAAAGAGGTAAAAGAAATGTTTGATTATTGATACAAAATTCATTTAATACATTAGAGATTCTACTGAATACAAAAACCATATCTTCCTATCGTGAATCTCTCGTATAATAATAACAAGTGAGGGTTCGGAGGTTGGAGGAATCGGAAGTTGAAGGGCTCAGAAGTTGAAGGGCTCCGTAGTTGAAGGGCTCGGAGGTTGAAGGACTCGGAAGTTGAGGGCTTGGATATTGAAGGGCTTAGAAGTTTTACGGACTTGTAGGGCCTAGAAGATGTTGAAACTTTTTGAATACGACTTCAAGTCGTTCAAATCTATAAGTGGGCATCAATAATATGAATACACTACTTAAATACGTTCAAAACAATAATTGGACACCAATTATATGACTAGACGACTTTAAGAGAGCTAGAAGAATGGGGTTGTCACATATGGATTAAAAAACATTTCCAACCACTACCCATCCCACCCCCTCCTTCCTCTCCCCGAAAAATTATATCTCGAGAACGGCAAGTGCTAGAGAAATGGATTTTTCACCGATATAAGTGATTATTTTACTTTTCTGATGATATCTCGAGAATTAAGACACTCATGAGAATGGGACCTGGGGTGCTATTTTCAAACACATGCGAATGAGTTTCGCATACGGATATATGACAGTTTCGTGTGAAACTGTGACTCTTGTATTTTGAAATAGACGGATACTTCTCCTATGCGGTTTTCTTCGGTTAAAATGCATCGTGTGGTCGAATCCATGCGAGACCAATTTTCGCATGCGAAAAGGTATGAAAAAGGTAAAAAGTAGCAGGTGAAAGAACACTTTTAGGTTACGTAGTACAGATTTGTGTAACTAGAACTTTGAATTGAATAATGTGGATGATCTGAAAAGCGTTATAATAATTGCTGCTTTTGATGCCTTGAAAGAAGGTGTTTATGTAAAAATGAAATAAACAAGTGAAACAAGTGAAGTGATGTAATCGAAACACTGTCTCTATGAACAATTTCAAATAATTGATATGTTACTAGAATCTGAGAATAACGATGTGTGTGTACGTTTCCCTGGTAGTACTAATTACAATATCTCTATTTGAGATGAATAATGGAGTCTTGAAATGAAAATGTAGGTGCATATTGAAACTATCAATAGTTGCACTGTTTTGCATCAATAATAATACACCACTAGTAAAATACGGTTATGGAGATGAAATCTTAATTTATTGAAATTGATTATGGTCAATAGAATGACAATATTGTGGAAACTTCGAAGGATACATTGGAACAGTACCTACGAAGAAAAATGAATCAAGAGTGTAACATTCTGGAGTTTTTGATCAGGGAACAACTTTAAATGATATTGTAATACTTGAAGCAGACAATAACAAAAAAACTACATATTTGCTTCAGTAGATAACAGTAAATTATGTTAATATATTGAAAGATTATATGCGTAACACTTATTAAAATCGATTATTGGTTATATTTTACATTATCCCTACGAATACTAGTCTATGAAATGAGTTCTGGGATTTTATATCATCCCCTGAAGATATTTTCGAATAGCCAATAATGAAAAAGACTTGTATCAAAACCCGGAATCAGGAATTTACAAAAAACAAACAAGTCATCAAATGAAATCATTTACTTTATAAAAAAATGATGTGATATTTTTTTCACAAAGAAATCAGTAAGAAATTTTCATATCTCTTTTTGTTTTTGGTGATTTTATCTACATTCACCTTCTCCTGAATGGCCTAACTATATTGTAACTATACTGCACAATGCGGTTTCAACTATACAATTAATTTTTTATTTTGTTGAAACTTTTTTTCACAATTTCGATGTCTATGCCTTTCGAAATTTTCAAGTTGCTATCCAGTGCTATCAATCATGTAATTTCTACCTAAGTATCTCTCAAAAACTGGTCTCATTGATGCGAATCAAGATATTTGTTGTCCCATTGTTGTTTCACATCAAACAGTTCAAATTCATCGAGTTAAGGGTATCATTCAAATCTGGACTCATACTTAATATTTCCAATGAATATTGTGAAAAAAATATCAACGAAATTCGAAAAAAATTTAATCGTTGAGAAGATAATTGAATTCTCTTGCCAACGATGTTACAACTTGACCCCCCACGCTATTTGAAATTTTGAGCACCCCCTCTCGTGTAATTACCATGTTTTCGATTTCAAAAAGTGGTATCGGTGATACCATTCAAAACGCTCTTCTTTCCTTGTCCATTTTATTTTTTGTTATAATCGTAATTTTGATATAGCCGATACTTGATAAAAATCCATTATACTCTATGTAATGAAACTATAGTTCAAATGAATTTCACATAAATAGGGTTTACAAAACCAAGAGAATTGTTTCGCTTTACAAAAGCTTCTTCAAGTGGTGAACTTGAACTTGAACTTGAAGAAGCTTTTGTAAAGCGAAACAATTGTCGTGGTTTTGTAAACCCTCTTTATGTGAAAATCATTTGAACTATAGTTTCATTATATAGAGTATAATCGGAATACAAATATTGAAAGATATAAATACAGCTCAATCAACAGATTACTAAAATTATGAAATATAAAATAAAATAAAACTAAATCTAAATATGCACACAAAGTTGTGATCAAGGGCCTTCCTGCTCATAAAAGAGAATATAGGCCTCACTGCTCACGAGGGATATAGATGAAATTGGAGACACATTTGAATTATTATATTCTTGCCATGTGCTCGCATACTGATGTTTACAGTAGGCTTGTTTATTATACGCGAGTGAAAACAATGTGATACGAATGGAATTCATATTGTCTTAGATCCAATTTTGATCATATACAACCTACATATCAGCCGGAACGTGGTGAAGACCCATTCTCTAGGACTATTTACGAGGCAAACTTAGTTTTGCAATTAGCATATTTTTAAATTTTCCAAATTGTACTACTTCTTTACATGATTTTGCAGATACTTTTATGCTCTACAACTTTGTTTCTGATGAATTCCGCTTTTATGTAAGGTACGAGACTTGATTTGTATAAAAAATTGGGGAAATAGGTCGAAATGCTTGTGAAGTCGAATCGCATATCGCATGTGCAACCCCCCTTCCTTATAATCTACAAACACCTCCAAGCACAGCTCTTTAGTCACAATAAATGAGCACAGAAGTCTGTTTACAACCCATTTCCAGTATTTTCAAGCTTTCGTTGATTCAATTAGTAGAAAACCCCTAACATCGTAAGTTGTCCAGATGTCTAGTTACTTTTATTCCCTTGTGGGCATTTTAAGGAAGTGATTTTCCTTCAAAATTCTCCCTCACCCAATATTTCATTTCGTATATATTGCATAGAACAACAAATATTTGCAATTTACTTAATTCAATCCTGATCATACCAAATCAACCTCCATGAAAAAGGATTTTCGAAAATACAGTCTTTCACAAATTTCCTATACAAAAGAGTTTCGTCGGCAAGCATTGAAGAGAAAATAATCCGCCTGCCTGCCGACGAAAATCTTATTGTATAGGAAATGCGAGAGAGACTGGATTTTCAAAAATCCATTTTCATTGAGAAAATTATGGCCCAATTCCACCTGTGAAATATTTATTTTACATGCTGAAATACAGGGTGAATTATCACCACTTACACAAAATTTGTCAGTGTGCTCTCTCCATCAAAAGGAATTACAAAAATGGAACAAAAAAAACTGATTAATTATTTGGAACGCGCCGCTACTGGATGGAGATCACATATCACAGCACAACAGAGCTGTGCCGAGCACTGACAAAAAGTGCTTCGAGTATTAAGCACTAAGCACTCTTGAAAAGTGTTCGGGAGTCTTGAGCACTAAGCACCTTCTTTCATGAAGTGCTCGCGATTACTAATGATAGTTCGATTTTGCGAGCACTAAGCACTAAGCACTTTTCAAAAGGGCGAGACCGTTAAGGTGGGCGTTCAATTTCGTGTATTCCGAGTTCATATTGCATTTGGAAACGGTTTCACTTGGAAAACTCAAATTTGGTAGGTGAACTCATAAAGGATTGAAGTACTTATTGACTATATTGACATTGATTTGATTGTGAATTGATTGATTGTGAATTTTTTGACCGGCAATTAAAGGAAATGAGTCAATACTTGCTTTTGTTTTATTTCAATAGAAAGACCCATAAAAACAGTGCAACTTCCAACTGATAGGGAATATCAAGACAAGATTTGGCGAATAGCCAAATTGAAATATAGAGCGGCGCAAAATAGTTGCTACTTTACCAACATTCTCACTGATTTCTTAGTTCGGCAGTTTTCGGATAGAAAGCACCATGGTATAGTATATTTCATTCGTGTCAGAGCGTGCTGCCGTAAGAATGAAATAGGAATGTGTCTTTGATAACCATCGGTAGACGCTAGACGGGCAGAACTAGTCAGATCGAGAAAATGAAATGTCCATATTCATAAGCGTTAGATTTAAAAAAAAATCTGCTCAACGCTGATAATTTTCAGTGGTTAAAATCCCAGAAAAGAGAAATTGAGTCAGCAAAATCTGTCATCATCTGACGGTCTATAACTTGAGAGTCTTTTGTGGACCGCTGGCCTTCCAATCGGGGCGAGAGGCAGAGGGTAGGCGGATCGCCACGTTCATTCGGTAAACTTTGTTTAAGGTAACAAATCAAATATAAAATCGAAATATTGTAAAACAAAGCCGCTTTTTTCTTGTAACTATTAAACGGCTGAACCGATTTTGATGAATTTTCGGTTGTTAGATTAGTCTTGATACTGCAAGTGAAAGGTATTAGGTGAAACATAATTTAAAACGGTGTCGCTTTGACGACTTGTCTGGTACAGTCTACAACTGTTCTAAAGATTGCTAAATAGAATATCATCGTTTGCAATTGCAACCATGAAATATAATTTACTAGAACTCACCTAACTGCGCACTAAATTCACTGCGAACGCTATAAACACTTTTAGCTACATTTATTTATGTTAAGACTGAGCCCTCGAACCTAGAATGTGCATAATATAAGGACGCAATCAGTAGCTCTTGGGTGTTTTATATTTTCAGCAACATTCATAGATCCATAACTGAGAAAGGGCTTAGTGCTTAGTAATCCCGAAAAGTGCTCCCGATATTGTATAATTTGAATTCATCAGGCAAATGATTGAACATTTGAATAGCATTAAATACAAATGACTCTTGGCACAAAGCAGTTCTATGTTGAGGCATGGTCAGGGTGGACCTATTCCTGACATTCTTTGAATGAATTTTGGATCTAGGAATAAATTTTCGTACCAGGGCAGGTGGGTAAGGAACATTCAAAAGTTTATATGTGAAAGTACCTAGATGGAGTTGCCTCCTATGTTCCATGTTGAGCCAGTTACATTCTTGAAACTTTTGAGAAATATGATTATACAGTGTGAGTCTGCATATATTGAAATGAAGGAAACTTTTCTTAATTTTCTCGACGGAAAACTTATTGAAAAAATCTAAAAAAAAATTATAGTTTTATGTAAATTTTTTAATTTCTGTTCGCGATACCGTGATCCCTGTGTGAACAAAACGGTGTACCTTTCCACTTAAATTATCTATTTCGATTGAACATACTCCATAATAATTGGAAGTAATTGGGTGTTTTCATAAAATAAAAATTTCTGAAAAAAACTGCTACCAATTGAAAATAAACATGTTTAGTTAGCCAAAATCTGTTTGTGTTTCATCAATTTTTACAATAATCGTAAAATTATTTGATGAAACGCACATTTATCTACATTTTTTATTACTTCAAGTTATTCTTCATCGTATCAACCACCAAATGGTGAAATCATGATGTCAATAACTCTATTACTACATTTTCTATCTACTGTTGAAGAAATTAATTATCTTCCCAAATAAAGCATGCCATAAGAGAGCCCTCTTTCAACAGTTGATATAAAATGTTACGATTGAGTTATATATATACATGCAATTTTTATCATCAGGTAGCTAATACGATAAAAAATAATTTAAAGTCATAAAAAAGGTATAGGTAGGTAATGTGGGCGTTTTATTGAAAAATATTATGATTGTTTTAAAAATGTATGAAAAACAAACATGCTTTTGCTAAAGAAACATGTTTATTTTCAATTGGGGAGAGTGTTTTTCCATCATTTTAATTTTATAAGGACACCCAATTACTTCATATCTTTATGAAGTTTGTTTCATCGTGTGAGACCATTTTGTTCGAAAGTTACACTGTTTTGTCCACACAGGGGTAACGACAGAGAACAAAATTAAAAAAAAAAATTATTTTTCAATGCGTTTGCCGTCTATAAGATAGTTTTTCTCATTTCAATATGTGCACTTTATAAAGACTCACACTGTATTTTCTTATTCCATAAATATAATCTGCAGCAGCAGTTTTGCACTTTCTGAATCTTGTCCTCATCTACCCTTGTTAAGCAAGGACCATAGAAAAAATCACAATAGTTGAAGTGGCTCAGAACCAATGACTCGTATAATGTTCGCTTCATTTCAACGCTGAGAAAATGGCGGGCAACATGAATGAGTTTCAAGGATTTGCATCCTTAATAATTATCACTTAATAATAATCCTACCATGAAGAGAGAAGCGCATATCAACATCTAACACTAAGCCAAGATTCCTGGCTGAATCGCATATTTGCAGTATTGAATTATCAATTTGAATTGTCATATTGTCTTTTTAAAGGTTTCTATTGTTTTGTTGCCAAAAAACAATAACTTTGATTTTTCATGATTAAGTTTCCAGTTGTGCAGATTTGTTCAATTCGTTATTCATAATGTCATTAACACCCAATTCTCCGTACTAAATTTAAGATTAATTTGAGTCATTTGTGTTGTCTAAAAAACGCTTGAACTTCACAGAGGTCTATATTATTCAAAATATCAGCAGTGTGAATAATAAAAATCAAAGGGCCCAATATAAACCCTTGCGGTACACCTGAAAGTATATCCAGTTTGGATGAATATAATCCATTCACGGATATCATCAATTTTGTGTTATTGGTGGAAAGTCACCCTGTATATCAAAGTCGTCAGTCTTGTTTACGTTCAAAATAGTTTAATCCACGATGGATGCGCTAATATTACAACCAAGTTATTTGACGAAAAATCCCGGTCAAGCATGTCAACACATCATTCCTGACCTAGTAGCCAAGATTCGGGAGACGATATCGATAGCAAATAGAAAATGAACCGTTGTTAATATAATATTGGGAAATATAGCGATTAGAACTGATGTTTTGTGCCAAGACAATCTTGATCCGACACTGAATAATTGATGTCTGACCTAATTTTCAGGCTAATGTCCTACTTACGCGAAAAAGGATATTAAAAGTCTATAAATTCATCCAGAGTTAGATTCTCCTTGTTGGAGAATCTAACTGAGATGACTTTGAGTGCGTATTTTTTGAAGATATCGTAAAAAGTTCATCTTATCTTGATATCTAATACGTACGTATTACAGAATATAAAAGGACAAATTTCATTCTTCCAACAATAAATTACAGATTTTATGATAGGTAGTCGTTTTTTAGTGTGAACTTGAGTGTCAATAGTCTTTCTTATAGCTTGCGGTAATCTGTTTACAATTGCTATAAAATGGAATTCAGGAAGGATAAATTCCAAATGTCCTGGAAAAGGCCTCATATATTTTGGAAACAACGTTGATTATTACACTCATACGCGATTTTGATTGGTTAAATTTTTTTGTATCGATCATCAAAAACATCACGTTTTTGAATTTGTAGATCGGCTTTTGATTGGCTATTTGATACCTACATGATGTGCTTCAAATTTTTTAGTTCGCCTCCTCATTGCTTGTTTTATGAAACAAAATTTCCATCAGCTTATCAGCAAGCGGTAATACAGAACTTTGACCAAAACAAGCACCCACTATTAATTCATATCATCTTCACAGTTTTCGGCAGATTCTAGATGAACGTTGACTAATAGAATCATTAAAACTACTATTTTAAGGACATAACCTAACAAAAATTTTGATATCGTGATAGCGGGATTGGTCTCTGCAGATACTTCGTGACGAATGTTTTAATAATTTGAAAGGGTTTGATAGTACCATGCAATATTCAAACACGAGAGGAATTCGTCCAAAAAAATTTTCAAAAAATACATTATTGACGTCATCACTACTGTCCACATCGAAACTTGATCAAAATATGATGTATACATTCACTCGCTAAAAAGAGAACCATACTCGATTGAAAACTAAAACAAACATGACTCCTCTGAAAATGAAAAAAAAACCTACATCAAGGTGTGCATTTCCACAATATTGATGGTATATTTGGTTTCTAGAAGTATTCTACAATCAAATGTTTGACAATAAAGATCTAAAAGCCCGGTATCAAAATTTGACGCTTTAGGCATATTTGGTGCATTAGTATTTATATAATCCATAGATGTAGAGTTAGTATAGCTTAGGTATAATCCCGTTGGAGCAGTTTTATCAAAAAGTTGCAGAATTTTCGAAAAATTATTCCACCTTGCAGTCACGAAAACTGCGTTGCTTAGAAACACCACGAGAGCTTGCTTGAGTGGTGTGTTCAGCAGCACAGTTTGAGCACCTGGCTAGGTAACAGTAATTTGAAAACTTTGCAATTTGAAGGGATATTCGATGAGACAATATCATTATTTGGCCTCTTTCAGTTGTCAAACTGACATTTCTATAGTGACCGTGATTGTTGTGACTATATAGAAATGTAGAGATCAGGAATCGTTGAAACACCGATTTAAAAATACCACGGGCTAGAAGCAGTGTTTTAGGAAAATCTTGTTGTCATTGGTTTAGATTGAGAATGATGACATTTGAATGGATTATACCGTGCGTGTCCATAAAGTAACCCCCCTGTTAACTTTTGAACGGATTGGAATTTTCGCATGAAATTTTTTTTGGAGGAATGGCAGTTCATAAGCTACTTTCTGACGACAAAAAAATTGTCTATCTTTCAAAATGGCGGCCCGAGTGATACCTCATTCGAAACGTCTTACAATGCTTTTTACGTCCCCAAACTTTCAAACAAAAATATACTTCCAAAACAAAATGGCGGTACATAATGTAAGAACTCCCTTCCCAAGTAGCACACCTATATTGCTAAAATATTGGTACAATATTGTGAACATTTTGGCGAAATATTTGAAATGCAATATTGGCGAAAAACAAAAAAATCTGAACATTCGGCGATATTGGTCCAATATTACTTAATATTGGCGAAATATTCTCGGACTAATATTGGCCTCAAAATATTCGGCGATATTGGAACAATATCTATTATACAATATTCTGACAATATTCAAAAGTTATATTGTCGAGAAGTGAAATGTGAACATTTTGCGATATTGGTCGAATATTGTTTAAATATTTCAAAAATAGTTTTGGTGAAATATTCCTGAAGCAATATTGGCCTCAAAATATTCATCGATATTGGTACAATATCATTTGGATATATTGGAGGATGTCAATATACCGTGATAAATTATTAAATGTCTTTTAGTTGATGAAGGTGACACCAGAGTCTGCCATTTGATCGCCATAAGCACTGAGTGAGCTGTCTTGAGAACAAGTTATGGGAAGAATTTAATATACTTTTGTAGGTTTTAGAAGACGTTCTATATGTAGAGCCACCTGGCGGAATTCTATCCAGGTTTGATCATGATATCATTTTAATATGTTTCATTGAATATTCGACCAATATTCAAATTTCATCTCAATCCAGATGTAGGAAACAATATGAAGACAATATTGTTTTAACGATATCGATAAAAATTATTGAACCAATATTGACCCAATATTAATTAATAGGATTTGTTGAATATTGGCGAAATGATATTCAACCAATGTGTAATCACATTTGGAGATACAATATAGTTTTTATTCCTAGAATTGATATGAGGGGAATATTGGGATTGCAATATTTGTTCTAGATGTTGAAAACGATGTGAAGACAATATTGTTTTATCGATATTGGTAAATACCATTCAACCAATATGGACTCAATATGAATTATTACAATTTGTCAAATAAAGTGGAAATGATATTTAACCAATATGCTATCAAACTTGGAAATACAATATAGTTTTTTTCTCTATTATCGATATGACTGGAATATTTGGATTGCAATATTTATTCTAGATGTTGAAAACAATATATAACCAATATTGTATTATCGATATTGGTAGAAATTATTCCACCAATATTATTAATATAATATTGTTTTTTGAATATTTACCTATACTGGATCAATATTGATTTTTCATTTAAAATATATCTATATAGGCCCAATATGGAACCAAGATTCAGCCGACATGATGTGCTACCTGGGTTAGAGTAACCCCACCCATGTTAACTTATAAACGGATTGGAATTCTGTTTTGAATTTTTTTTTGGTTTAATGGTAGTTCATAAGCTTCTTTTTAACAACAAAAAAACTTTCATTCAATGATACCGAAAAAGATTTGATGATTTTACTAGAGCTCATTAATAGCAATCGAAAAGATCCTCACTTGTCAGAGCTCTAACATTATGTACCGCCATTTTGTTTTGGATGTATGTTTTTGTTTGAAATTATGAGGACGTATAGAGAATTGTAAGCCGTTTCGGGCCGCCATTTTGAAAGATAGACATTTTTTTGTCGTCAGAAAGTAGCTTATAATCTGCCATTCCTCAAAAAAAAATTTAATGCAAAAATTCCAATCCGTTCAAAAGTTAACAGGGGGGGTTACTTTATGGACACACAGTATAATATGAGGGAAATTGTTGATTGAAATCACCAAAATTTTCGATTATGAGATGAGAAACTAAGGTTTAGAATAACTTTTTCTATCCTCTTCCCTAATTTTGGGAAGATGAAAATAAAAGTTGTACCACGCATAAGTCTCAAAGAAATAAATAATGGTAACACATTTCAATTTATATTCAAATCTTTAGGGATTCTATGCTTGCCTTGAATACTGTTCAATTTTCTCAAATCCTTCTATTTGTTTCTCTCACGATACATTTATAAGATGCTCATTAATTGGCCTGACGCATGAAACTGTAAACGAACTATAGATACAAATCACACACATCAAATTAAATCAATTTTGGTACCGTGCCAATAACATCAAACAGTAAAATTATGTCATTGTTTGTATGTAATCGATGAATGCCTGAAAATGCCTGTGTGTCTGCTTTGAAAATTGTTGCCAACAGTGTTTTGTTTAGTAATGATGATATCATAGATTTTTTACCACAGGATGTTATTCTAAGGATTTAGAATGTCGGTTAGCATATTGTGTATGAGTTGGAATCCGGATCGAATACTGCACTGAAAAAAATATTTGAATTACATTGTAAATTTGTGTAGATATGGACTGGAAAGTTCACAGTCCCGTAACTGTAAAAAAATTGCCAACAATAACAAGTGCTTTTCAAAAAATTATGTGTATTCTCAGAAATATTGTGAAATTTCATATAACCTGTAGAATTCACAAGATATGTCAGTAATAAAACTTATTGTAAATTGCTACACAAAATATGAAATCGCATTGAAAACTTACGGATACTTGTTCGTTTTTCAAAACGTATTGTAAGATCTGAGGGGTAAAATCAAATTGATTGTTAATTTCCCAATTGAAAAAGTTGTTTAAAATTTAAAATAGGAATATCACTTTGTAATATTACATTGATGAGAATATTACACTGTGACATTACACTGATAATAATACTACGTTGATATATTTCATTGAAAAGAATGTCACATTGTAATATTGAAGTATTGTTGAAATTTTCACGTGTTTTCGTAAGGAATTACAAAAGAAATTTGCTCTCTATAATAATTATCTGCATTTCAGGCTATTTTTCTCAGTGAATTGTGTAAACGCTGCTAAAAATCATGAATAAGGCGAAAACTTTCCATTTCCTATGAAAACACACTTTGATATGCAGAAATGTAACGAATGATATAGGTTAGAGATCTATCCTGAATAATATTCAGTATAAAGTTTCATGTCCATACATTTTCGACTCTTCCACAGATAATGTTCCTTGTGCCTTTTGCAATAACTCATTCAATATTAAAATTTACAATTATTTTGATAGTATAAACGGTAATAATTTCTCTGCTGTTTTAATCTCAGTATTCTAATACGCGGTTAAAATCTTTTCTTTTCAGATTCTGATTGTTTCTTAAATGACAATTAATCATGCTTCTGTTGGAAATCACAATGAAATCACTTAAACTGAAATATTGAGAACTTTTCGCAGTTGCATTGAGAATTTCTGAGATTGCATTATTTTCTGATCAATGCCATACTCCTACTGCAACAAGATAAAACATGTTTCAGTAGTGATTGTGATCGGTGTGTGGAAAAGTGCTGAAGTTAGTTCATATCATATGTATGTCAATTCTCTCTTCTATCATTTGACGATGTTTACATGTCATATTTGTGAATATCGCATACAAACGATTAGAAAATACAAACTGCAAATTAATTATGATTTTCGTAGTTATAAATGTATTGAAAAAAACTAACTTGTATTGACTTTTGGATCACAATAATTGTGTTGAATAAAAAAACATGAAATCAAGAAATGTTCAAATTTTTTCCTCATTTTTCAAGTAATCAGAGAATTTTAAGTTTTTGCTGAGATATTGATTTAATTCTCAATAAAATTTAATAATAAAAAAGTCATTATCGTTGAACATGAAGGACTTTCCTCATTTTTATCCTATAGTAGTAATTATTTCATATGAAATAATTATCTTTTAGTTCAAACGGTGATTTCGAACCATTCTGTTGAACTAAAAATTGTGTAGTAGCTTGTTCTAAAAAGACGATCACTTGAAAATGTTACCTTTTGGCAGGAATCTGCAAAACACGGGGATGTGAAAACACGTCGTGAATATTTGAATTCACAACAACCTATGGATTCCATACAATGAATGAATACACGCTTCAAGTATATTCATAAAGAAATTGTATTTCATCATTATGAATTTACAATCCAGTATCATTGGCTTCAGGTTATTTCACAATGATACGCGAACTCACGTTATTGAAATTTTGAATTGTTATAAATATAATGTGAATTTACCGTATTGAATCACTTCCACAATTCAATTTCTCAACACGTTTGCAGAAATAGTGGGTACATTCCTCAGATCAATAAGTAAACATAGATCGGCCCGATGCTACGTAAACATCATATTCACTGAACCGAAGATAATTCTTGCGGAAACTGTTTTGTTTCGGGTTTTTGACATTCGAACCAAAACACAACACCTCTAGCACAGTGCCGTGCTTTTTCAGGGGGTCAAAATTACTTATGCAAATGCAGTACCTGTGAGCTGCAACAAGTTATGTCACGGTTTTGTCTTAAAATTCCTAGGGTCAATAAAAATAACTTTTTATCAAAATTTGGGGATTCAAGATAGCGGATTAGTTTTGTGATATTCTTTCCTTAGCTGGATTCTAGGAGTTTTCAGCTATCAAAAATAAAGCATTATTTATGGTCTAAAGTAATTATTTCGAGAGATTTAACAAGTTCCTTGACTATATTTCAAGTTTGGTGTCTGGGGGTTTATGTTGTGTAGATCAAGTTTCAACGAATCAATACGAATATTTGAATAAATATGGACCAGTTGCATAAAGCCTTCTGTTAACGTAGGTAACATAACTGGTGAGCTAGACATGCGTTGCCATAGTAATCATCAAATCAAATATTTATTTGTCTGTTAAATTCTTTATGCAACTGGCCCTATGAGTTAAGAAACCTTCTCCAACATCTATAAATGAATTGTTCATTCTGTTGAGTATTATCCTTCCTAAATTTTGGACCAGTTCATTCATATGGCAAGTACCTGTCAGAAAACAACTACTCTCCTGGCTAAGACCACGACGGGGATTGAATTAAATCGAACAGATACTTGTGCAACGTTCCTCAAAGCATCAGAGAACGCAAGTGCAAGTGTTTTGTGTTGATGAAGTGTTGTTAAAATATTCCTGTGTGTTTTCATGGTTTTTGTCCTGCTTAAACAACTTAAAGTTACATTTGGAATATTTTTCAAAATAGTGCAGTGGTTTAGTGTGACACAATGTCGAAATACTGCTTTGTTTTCAAAACAAATGATAGTAAACAAATATTACACACGCGAGGTTCCAGTGGCGTCAAATGCACGATACAAATCATGCAATCAAACGTATTCGTCAAATATTATATTGGAGGACAAAGAAACTCATTCAAAATTACAGATAAGAAAAGCCTATGGCAAAATGGTGAATGCTTCAATGTTTGTTATAAATGTCTGTAAGCAGGGGGAAAAAACATTGAAGTTTATGACAGGAAAATTGAATTTATTTTCCAGTGAGGACAATTAATAATATAACAAAGGACATGCTTAAAAGTTTTGGAAATCATTTCTTTGAAGAAGAGCCTTTATCAAACCATAGTTATGCCTTGGTTAATACTTCATTTTTTTTTCAAATTCCGAATATACCAATAAGCGGAACTGACAAAGTACAAAGGGTAATGTCTCTTTTGACAAAGACAGTTTTCTAATGAACAGTCGTTACCGACCGATGATGAACCCTTTACTCCCATAAACACCCACTACGTAGGCTTATTATGGCAAGTACCTGTCAGAAAACAACTACTCCCCTGGCTACTTGTGCAACGTTCCTCAAAGCATCAGAGGACGCAATTGCAAGTGCGTTTAATTCAATACTCGTCGTGGTCTTAGCCAGGGGAGTAGTTGTTTTCTGACAGGTACTTGCCATAATAAGCCTACGTAGTAGGTGTTTATGGGAGTAAAGGGTTCATCATCGGTCGGTAACGACTGTTCTTTAACATCAACATTAACACAGGAAATAAAATATTTATTGAATGAAATATATGCTTATACCACACGTTATTATAACAAATTGGCAAATATCACTATTATTTATTTAATTTTAAGCCCAACATACAATATTACAAATGTATAAATATAAAGTGTCAAAGTGTATGTGAAAGAATGATTCTCAAGAAAGCTCAGTACATGAGGATTTCAACACTCGGTATTTATTGATTTTTAAATAGAACTGTCTTTGTCAAGGTATAATCAGATTTTGAAAAAAATTTGAAGTACTTATTACCTTTACCAAGGCAAAACTATGGTTTGATAAAGGCTCTTTCTCAAAGAAATGATTTCCAAAAAGGACATGGCACTGGATACATGTATTCCTGGGGCTCGACAGAGTTTTTTTATTTTTGGATATTTTTGGTCAAAAGAAACAACTTTCTTCATTAGACTTTTTTTCTGGCCCTACAGGGTGAGCCAAAAAATTGGGTTGAATGTCTAATGTAAATTGTGGAAAATATTGTCTGTAAGTTGTTTTTTCTTCATTTTTGGGTATAAAATGCTGTGAAAAATATCAATTGACTTTTAATAATGTGATTATTTTCAGGATGAGGCATCAGAATAGGCGATTTTTCTAAAAACTGTTTATTACCTTCTCGTCCCAGTGTGGACTTTTCATTGAATTCAAAGTTGCTCGTGTTAGCATTTTTGTTTTTAACTTGTTTAGACATATATACCATATACAGTGTATTTCACTTCTCATGGAGACACCCTCGTATCTTCCGTATTTTTTGACGTAGAACCATAAAATTTTCAGGCTCGATAGATGCACTAGGAATGAACTCACTGCACAAAAAGGGTCATCCAACATGATATACACTGCACGCCAGCAGCGATGGAAAAATGGGCAGTTCCATCGCTGCTGACGTGCAGTGAACAACACGTAGGATCTCCGCTTTTGTGAAGTGAGTTAATTTTTAGCGTATCTATCGATCCCGGTAATTTCATGGTTCTACTTCGAAAATTACGGAAGATAGGGGGGCGTTTCCATGAGAAGTGAAACAAATTAGAATTTTTGAAGATTGAAAATTTTTCAGTAGATAGGTGTAATAGTAGTGATTTGGGGATCCTGAACACGAATCCAAAAGAATTTGGGGTCAATTTTGTCCCCTAATATAACTTTCCGGTAAAATGGGCGGTTCCATCGCTGATGGCGTGCAGTATATATCACATAGAATGACCCCTTGTTTGCAGTGAGTTCATTTTCAGTGTATCTATCGATTCTGAATTTCATGGTTCTACGTCAAAAATTACGGAAGATACGAGGATGTTTCCTTAAGAAGTGAAACATACCGTATATGGGTACAAACATGTGAAAAACAAAAATGCTAACACGAGCAACCTCACGAGAACTTTTGGCGTAGAGAAATTAAATAAAAAGTCCACTCTTGGGCGAGAAGTTAATAAACAGGTTTTGGCAAAATTGCGTATTCTGCCTCATCCTGTATGTATGAACACCATTCAAAGTCAATTAATATTTTTCACAGCATATATCACCCAAAAATCAAGATAAATCAACTTACAGACAATATTTTCCACAATTGACATTAGATATTCTACCCAATTTTTTAGCTCACCCTGTAGGGCCAGAAAAAAAGTCTAATGAAGAAAGTTGCTTTTTTTGACCACTATAATGATATATCCAAAAATAAAACAAATCTGTCGAGCCCCAGGAATACATGTATCCAGTGCCATGTCCTTTAAAGCAACTCCTTTGGTATATCATTAATTGTCCTCACTGTTAGAATTTTAACAATGTCAATATTATTGGAAAATGAATTCAATTTTCCTTTCATAAGCCTCAATGTTTTTCCCCCTTCTCACAGATATTTATAACAAACATTGAGGAATTCACCACTTTGCTTTTCACTTTTTTGCTTTTCGTATCTGTAATTTTGAATGAGTTTCTTTGTCCTCCAATATTATATTTGACGAATACGTTTGATTGCATGATTAGCATCGTGCATTCGACGCCACTGGAACCTCACCTGTGGAATGTTTGTTTACTATCATTTGTTTTGCAAACAAAGCAGTATTTCGACATTGTGACTCAATAAACCACTGCACTATTTTGAAAAATAGTCCAAATGTAACTTTAAGTTGTTTAAGCAGGACAAAAACCACGAAAACACACAGGAAAATTTCTAACAACACTTCATCAACACAAAACGACAAGGTACAATGTCCGCCACGGCCGGCAGTCGGCCGGTGTCACAAGCGGTGTTGCCAAGAGTAAAATAATTCTAGTAACCGCTCGAAGTGCCTAAAATTTCATCAGTTCAAATCGACATATATCTTCCTTTTTGGTAATTTTTTCACACCTTTCTGGACATAAACATTTCTCTAGAATTTTTAGAATAATACATCTGAATATAAAATATGATTGATTATGCATTTATTGGTAGGTTCCTACCAAAATCATATTTTTTTACCAATTTGACAACAGGCCGTCAATGTTTGAAAACATTAGGGATGAGAGGTGTACGTAAATAAACAAAGTTGTCTTCGGTTCAGTGAAAATGATGTTTACGTAGCATCGGGCAGATCTATGTTTACTTATTAATCTGAGGTACATTCACAAACATGTACTGAAAGTGACATATGAAATCACGATACTCTTTTAGTTGAACTGTGGTTTTTACATTGTCATTACACAAGTTTCAAGTAATTTTACAACGTAGAAATTTAAATAATATCAATTTCACCACTATTCTGGAGTCTGCTCAAGTGGAAACGATCACTGTAACTCCACAATGAATTTGTGAATTTTTCAGATCTCTTGTGAAATATCACAACTATAAACGTGATCAATTACGGTGGAAATCTACAGCCACTAATAACCCATGATTTCAACTGCAATATCACCAAATACTTTTTTCAATGTGAAATGCACACCAATCAAAAGCAAGAAAATAACCACTAAATTCTGATCTTGGATTCTAATAAATCACAATATAAGTATTGAGCTGATTCTGTGCTCAAATGGAAACAACATACTCAATAAGTTGAGAGGAACTCTTCAGGCTACAAAGCTCTAATGTTCGGCAAACGTTCAGGTTGACGATGAGACGATATGAACTTGTCAGGTCAATATTGACGAAAACAACAACTACTGTTACCAACGACCGTTGAATTATAACTGTTAGATTCTTGGCAAAGTTTTCTTCAAGAACTACTTTGCAGTGATATTATGGGAACACACTAAATTTTAAACCTGCATCTTCAAAATTGTGTAAAATTATATAAAGACAACATGTTGGATGGAAGAGCAATCCCTGCCATGAGTAATCATCATACGCTTTCAATGAAAGCATTCATTATTATTATTATGTTGAATATATTGAGTTTCCTTGAAATATTATCTTTCTTTCGGATAATTTTTCATCTTCACTTATTAGTGAAACATATCTACTTCAACCAAGCAATTTCCATTCTCCGTTTCGCAAATATCTTGCTTTATTGAATAATAAAACCTCAAAATATATCATGTTGAAGAAAAATACCAAGTATGAATTTTTATTTCGGAACTTTGAATGTCACGTTTTCATTTTATGTCAACCGCTACATCAGTTCAGACAGGAGTAGGAAGGGCTATTTGAGAAGTTATTTTCATGGCATGAACTTTTGTTCTTGCAGGAAACTTCCAATAAAATTGTTTAGTGCGTATCCGGAGTGACCATTATGACCCTAACGTTTCACATAAAAAGTGAATTAAATATCCTTTATCAACGGAATTGGACGTGTCAAGGAAAAATCATTACTCTCACAAGGGTTTCCTGGACGTTCTTCTTCGCCCAGACTCTAACAGATATGATTCAACGGTCGTAGGAGACAAAAGTTGTTTTTGTTGGAGATTTGCTGAAGAAAATACCTAATTTATAGTTTAATGCAAATAGTACCACAAATTATTTTCCCAGTCATAAATTGTCAACCAGATAAAAGGAACTATTAATGATGGAGATTGGAATTGGTTTCAAAGAGAAGATACAGTTAAGACAGTGCAAATTCATTTTCTAAATCATTGTTCGAAAACATTGAGAACTGCATACAATTACCAAATGATAAACAAATAAGAAAATAATTGCTTGCAGCTGGAACCATGAAATCAATCAACCACGTTGAAAAATTGAACACAAATAGCTCCGAACCTTAACTAGAATACAACAGATACAATTAAGAAATTCGAAATCTTATCGAAATAAAAAAAATGTTTCACCTACTAAGGAAACTAATAATCGATAATAAAAATAACCAAGTTGGCTTTTGAACAGTGGCCGTGCTGGTAGAGCGTTCGCGTCGAGGGTTTAGATCCCCGCATGGTCATCGGTTTCGTGCATGGCATCACACGGAATAAAGTAAGTGCTGCGTCTTCCCAAGCTCACACAAGTCTCTCGAAGACTTCTGAGGGTTGCGCGTGAGGGTGCAATTGGTTGACAGAAATAACAATTTCTACAAAAACATCAATTTGAAAAAATCATTGAGCAAAGACTAGCGTGTTATCTGAAAAATATAAGATCATATCCGAATTTCAAAAAGGTATCTCATCATAAGACGCAATGGCACATTTAGTGAAGGAAATGTATCGTGATGTGCAGAACCAAAAACTATAGCAATATTTTTAGACTTAGTGAAGGGTTTCGACGCAGTGAGTTTTTCGTTCTTGTATTGGAGTACGAAGTTTAAAACTGGATCAATTTTGGAACTATCTGACGAACCAAACTAAATTTGTACATGGAATCTGTAGCACTCCAGGAACTCCAAAGAACGGTGTACCTCAGGTCCCATACTATTCATCCTAGACGTTAATAACTCTTTTTTTGGTACAGATGGGGAAATTATTATATTTGTAGACCATATAGTTATATAGTAAAATGATGTGGATTGGGGCAAAATTGAAATTGAAGTAGAAAAAAATTTCTTCAAATTGAAAGATGGTTAAAAATAAATCACTGACCTTGAATTTAAAAACAAAACGTTCATACCATTCACCTCTTTGAAAAACTGCTATACAATTTTAACACTTTCTAAATCAAAGGAAATCACAACACTATAAAAAAACTCTGTAAACTTTTTCTCTTCTATCAACAAACCTCAACAAATGATCAGTTATTTTAGTATTTAGGTGACATGATTTTTAATCACTTATCCTTTTTAATTGGTTTTCATTTTGTATTTTTACATTTTAAATTTTCTGTTTAAGATCATATTATACTTTGTGATCTTAATTTTTTACACTTATATCTCTTCGCACACATTGTTTATTCTTTTTTGTGAGTGCTATACAGACGCGAATTCATTAGAGCTTTCATTTTAAACAGAGGAAACAATTGCGCAAACCTTGTTCAATAAATGTTATCATTATTATTGCATGGTTTGATCAATTTTTCGTTGAATGTTATTAATGTACCATTACGAAGTCAAAGTACGACCAGAAATCTGAGAAGGCCATAAATCACCAAACACTTGAGGTACCAGTAGGCGGTCGATTCTAGGCAGAGTTGTACGTGCCCTAACCATTCAATTTTGTTTTATAGGTAGGTATATTAAGAGAAATTGCTTGAATATAATTGAGAATTGAGAAGCAGTTTCTTGCACAGCTTGATCATTGGATATTTCACGTTCCAGAAGGGAAGTATAATAAACATTTAATCAAATTTGTTCCTCATGAGAGTCTAACATTTGTCGACTAGTAGCACAACGACCAACTGTTGAAGTACTAGTTTTAGGATGAACCAATGGACGCCACATTTTGCAAGACACAAAAATTGAATAAACACTTCCAAATAGACACAACTGATAAAACGGAATATTAGGTAGGTAATGATTAAATGTTTTTTAACTTTCCTCCTTTCATTTCTGGAATATACCATTATTGCTATAATCTCTTTGATAGCCCATTAGTTCTGAAAGTTTGTTGGCCAAGTAAGTATATTTTGTTATTTACACACATTCAAACATATCCTTTCCAAGGATTCTAAATCAACCTCAGGAGATATTTTAGTATCAAATGAATTCAAATACGAAACTGTCAACAAAACCCAAAAATAATAGAAAGCCCACTATTATTAAAATGCCAAACTACTTCATGGGATATTTTAATCCGGACCTGGAAATCTTTTGAGGGACACACACTTTTATTGTTTATCTATATATCGAAAAATAGGTAATAATAAAGGGCGTCGGCTGATATTGATTTACGACCTTCTTAGATTTCTGGTTTTACTCTACTCGTTTGTGTGGATACAGAAGAGGATTACAAAAATACATTATAACCATTTCATTATCAGAAGTATTTAAATGACATCCCAATCCCAAATCCTCCATTTTCTCCTAATTCGTACTTGCATTAAATCTACACCTCTCCTAATGGTCGTCAATTATAGTTGAAGCATTTTTCATGCAACCTCTCACTTAAATGATTTCAAACCATGGACCCTTTTTAAAATTTTATTCATTTTTGTTTCGAGGCATTTTTCATACTGAATACGTCTTTGTTAATGATCAAAATACTTCTTTCTTGGAAAACGAGGTAACTGAAAGTCAACCGAGCTGCAAACTTGAACTCCATCAGTATTAATCTTCGGGTGGCAGTGAAAGATGAGAAAAATAATTAACTTTTCCTGCAGATGCTGGATTTTTATACCGGCCAATTTGTTATAGTCCTATTCCCTTTTCGTTTTTTTCAAGTGAAATGTATACAGGAAGACGAATTGTTCCATTTCCCAATTGAATCGAAGCTCTGAAAGATGTTTTGATGCTCAACTATACACATGGTGCGAGGGGAATGAAATGTAACAGATGATAGTTTGAAATCAAATAAATAAAATGCCAAACAATTTTTTTATACCTGCATTTCGGACTTTCATAGTCTTGATGGTCGAAAGATTTTTACTTCTTTCAATTTTTCACTACGGTTCAATTGCTTGAATCTTCAATCGTCTTCAGGTGAATACTGACAAATTAAGAATCCACACGATGTTTTTTGGGTCTGCCGGTATGATGTAATTACGTGTAATTACACGCGGTCTTGTGGTGCGCGTGTTTTTGTGCTTTTTCTCCCTACAAAACGGTCCATTAGCGGTCTCCATACATTTTTAATTTCCACGCTTGGTTGACTGAAGTCAACCAGTGATATGGTTGTTTTCAATATATTTGCGTTTGAACCAATGTTCCTTTTTATGAAGAACACTGGCTTCGTCCCAAAGAATTCGGTGATGCTCTGTCCGATTTTAGATGTTTTACCCCGTTGAGTCCACTTTTTGTGTTCAGCTATTCTTACAGATAATGGCCGCTTGATCTCTACGATATAGGAATCTGCACATTCACATGGGATCTCGTATATACAATTTTTGCTGGATTCTGTTTTGTTTTCTGGTTTCGTCTTGATGAGGAAGCTTCGTAAGGTACTACTGGATCGAAAGCAACTCTTGATGTTCTATTTGTTTCCGATAATTTTGATTCTCTCGGAGACACCCCTGATGTATAGGAGGACCAGAACGGACTTTTGTTGTCGTTCCTCGATCGTCCTGATCCTTTGGAGTTGTTTCTGAACTTCTCCTATGAGTTTCTAGGATTATCTGTTTAGGCGTAGGTCCTTTTTGATGTGGTTTATTTTGGCATCCTGAGACTCCTGGTTGGTGCAAATACACATAGCTCTGTCCACCAACGTTCTCACAATGCCCTTCTTCGTGGAAATCGGGTGATTGGAGCAGTAGTTGAGATACTGTCCAGTGTGTGTCTTCTTCCTGTAAACAGAGGTGAGGATACAAGTGTTTGTTCATTCAGGTTTCACATCGATAAAGGACAGGGTAATGTTAGTTTTCTTTTCCATCGTGAACTTGATTGAATCCCTCATGTTTTTGATTCCTGAGAAGAAGTCCTCAAGGTGTTCATCTCCGTGGCTCCATATGATGAAGGTGTCGTCCACGAATGTTAGCCATAGTTTGGGTTTGTATTTTGCCTCTCTGATAGCCAATTCCTCGAACCACTCCATGTATTTGTTGGCCATTACTGGAGAAATAGAAGATCCCATCGGGAGTACATCAATTTGGGAGAAGAATAGTAATATTATTAGAACTTTTTCCACTTTTTTGTGAGTGGCTATTTATAAATATCAAAATTTTTGATGAGGTCAACAGACATATACATATATATCCTTCCTCATTTTTTAATAATAACGGTTTTTCTGATAAAAACAACTTATACTTTGTATTCAAGCCCGCTGTCCTTGATTTTATTGACTTTTCAAGAAGTGTCCAGGTATAATAGGCCGTGGTGGCCGTGCTGGTTGAGAGTTCTTTGGAGAGAAGGGTCGAGGGTTCAAATACCCGCATGGTCATCGGTCCCGTGCATGGCATCACACGTTAAAAGGTAAGGGCTGCGTCTTCCCTAGCTCAAACAAGTCTCTCGAAGACTTCCGAGGGTTGCGCGTAGGGGTGCAATCGGTTGACGGAATAACATTTAAAAAATAAAACAATTTAAACAATTTGATTGATTGAGATAAGCGATTTAGGTCTATACTTTGAAACTTCAACGTGAATCCGTAACTTGCCAATCTGAAAAAAAATTTATCATAATAATAATATATATTCTAAAATAAAAATACATGACAATCTTGATAATAAAAAAGTTATAAAATTATGATAGGTACATATTATAATATTATTATTCACTTGAAGAGATTCATTGAATAAGTTTGCCTTATTGCTACTGGTGATTCATTGAGCAATTTAGGGCCTGTATATACAGTGTGTCCCACTTTTAGCAGCCACACCCTCATATTTCGTTGAGCATGAAATAATTCGAAATTTTCTTTGACTCAAGTTGTAGTACTCGGAAATACCTACCTTTGTGTTTACGTAACCTTGGTATATCCATTTTCCACGGCTAACTACGACCAAATGAAAAGTGAAAAATAGGGAAAAACATAATAGGCATTTTTTTATCGCAAAAATAACACCAGATTCTGTTTCAGAACACCTTAAAACCCCAAAATCTCAATGCTTGAATCATTTGAATATACAGGGTATCATTCATTGGAAAAGTGATATTTGGCTATTTTTCAAAGTATTGATTAAATATTTTTGGGAATTCTGTGACAATAGAAGACATTTTGGAAATTTTCCAAGCATTATTTATGGATTAGAGTTGATAATGCTACCAGCTACAGATGATACCCTGTATATTCAAATGATTCAAGCATTGAGATTTGGGGGTTTTAAGGTGTTCTGAAACAGAATCTGGTGTTATTTTTGCGATAAAAAAATGCCTAGTATGTTTTTCCCAATTTTTCACTTTTCATTTGGTCGTAGATAACCGTGGAAAATGGATATACAAAGGTTCCGTAAACATAAAGGTAGGTATTTCCGAGTACTACAACTTGAGTCAAAGAAAATTTCGAATTATTTCATGCTCAACGAAATATGAGGGTGTGGCAGCTCAAAGTGGGACACACTGTATACATGTAAGTTTGTCCATAATTTCATACTTCAGAGCCTTGAGGATGGCAAAATATACTGCTGAAATGTTGGCATGTTACTGGTTTTTCTTTAAGATGATCTAACCCAAACAACCATATTCAAAAATTACATACAGTGTGACCCATTTAAGATGGAAGCACCCTTATAAAACTTACATTTTTCAACCGATTGAAATGATTTTTTTTTGTTAGATAGATATTCAAAAAGTCTATTAGGACACCAAATTTCATGAATAAATCTCAATTTCAGGGCCAACTAATCTTATTTTTCAAGGTCAAAAATCTAAAAAAAATTACTAACGATTTTTTTTAGAAAAAATCTGACTACACCACTGGATTCACAACATTTTCCCATCTATTTATTTGTGCATTTATTGTTACGCTCCATTAGTGAACTGAATAATTTATGTTCCAAAATAAAAACAGATATTGGCTCAATTTTCAATTCAAGGAAAAATCGAAATTACACGTCTTTCCGGTGATGATTACGGGAGTGAAAGAGAAGTAACTAGAATTTTCAATGGAAGACACCCAAATCGTCCAGCCATAAATAACAGCACGGTACTAAAATAAACCAAGTTTTCAATCGGACTAGTAACCACATATATTTTAAAGAACAATATACGAAGAAGAATTAAAGAAAATTTTATTTAGTGATGAAGCTAGTTTCACAACAAATGAAGTGGTTTCATCACAAAATATTCGCTATTAGGCCAGTGAAAATCCTAACTGGGTGATAAACAGTAAAAGGCAGTATTCAGAAAAAGTAACCGTTTGGTGTGGAATACTGAATGAAAGGATAATTGGACCATTCTTTTTCGACGGCAACATGCATGCCGCATTCTTCCTACAATTTATAAAGAATGAATGTTCGGACGCAATAGATAAACTTCCCCTTGCAGAAACAAAAAGTTAATATTTTCAGTTAGATGGTTGTTTCATAATGTGGGAATTGTGAAGAGGTATTACATTAATTGGATGGCCACCAAGATCGCCTGACCTTACTTCACTCTATTTTTTCCTTTGGGGTTATGTTACACAAAAGGTTTACAAATCACGGCCAAGGAATCGAGTGGAACTGTGCACCAGAATTCAGCAAGCTTGCGATGCAATTACTCCACAGCAATTGAGGAATACTTTAAATAATATTCGTAAGCGATATGATAAATGCATTGAATTGGATAGAAGTTTGGTGGAGGCCACCAGAATATGAATTGCACTCATTTATTTTTCAATTCGGTATCTTCTTGGTTTCTATTTTTCCATTGATTGTGAATAAAAGATTGTTTTCTGCTAGTTTGTAGCAATTAGAAAAATGAACCAACAGTGATTTTTTTGTAGATTTATTTGAAATTATTGACACTAAAGTTTGTTGTGATAAACTGATTGATTGATATGGTTTAACATACATAAGAAAGGAAATTGATTCTCCCATAAATGTTTCATGAATAAATTTAATTGAACAATATTTTGTTGAATATTGCCCCTAATCCAGTAGAACGTTGCTAAAATTCCATTAAACAACATATTTTTCAAATTATATTCCTTTATAACTTTTTTATTACCGAACAGATTTTGATGGAACTGTGATCAGTAATATATCAACACATCCTGAATCCAGTGGTGTATTCAGAATTTTCATGAAATTCCTGAACTTGAATTGGTGGGTCGATTAAACGGCATATTTTTCAAATTTCATTCCTTTATAACTTTTTTATTGATCGACGCATTCCAACGTTATTCACATGTATATCATTCGAAAATGTCGCGAATCCAGTGGTGTAGTCAGATTTTTTCTAAAAAAATGGCTAGTAATTTATTTAGATTTTTGACCTTTAAAAATACGATTAGTTGGCCCTGCAAATTGAGATTTATTCATGAAAATTGGTGTCCTAATAGACTTTTTGAATATCTACCTATCAAAAAAAAATCATTCCAATCGGTTGAAAAATGTAAGTTTTATAAGGGTGCTTCCATCTTAAATGGGTCACACTGTATGTAATTTTTGAATATGGTTGTTTGGGTAAGGTCATCTCAAAGAAAAAATAGTAACATGCCAACGTTTCAGCAGTATAGTTTGCCATCCTCAGGGCTCTGAAGTATGAAATTATGGATAAACTTACATGTATAAGTATATAAAATTTAGGAAGATTAGTTGGCCCTGGAAATTGAGATATACTCATGAAATTTGGTGTCCTGATTGACTTTCTGAATGTCTACCTACTGAAAAAAAATCATTCCAATCGGTTGAAAAATGTACGTTTTATAAGGGTGCTCCCATCTTAAATGGATCACACTGTAGATGGTCGAAACTTCATCACTGTATTTAATTTTCTTTTATGGATTACCGCGTGCAGCAAATATGACAACAACGCATAAATTAAATGTCAAGATAATTAAGTCTACCAGTTGACCAATGTTTTCCAAATCCAATTTCGCGTATAACACAAATTTCCTGTTCACTCAAGGGCTTCGTTTTAAAATTAAAAGATCATTTATGGCTACTACTCATTGGGGAGCCTTTGATTGCAACGCAGTTATATTGCTGACAATTGATTTTGAATTAGGGTCAAGGTGTAAAACAGCAGCAGCTGACACTTCACCGTTTCATTTATGGCACACAACATTGTTATGTATTAATTTAAATATCTTGCAAAATTAATAAAGACCATTTATTATTATACTTGCAGATGTCATCTGTTGTAGCTGTTTACAAAAATTTCCTGTTTTTCTCTTCACTAGCCACAAGAAGTTAGATTAATACAATTTTCTAGATGACAGTTGGGCGAAACTTTATTTGATCTGATCGTTTAAATAATATTCAGTGATGTTATAAATCCTCATAACACATAGGGTGGTAGAATAACAGAGGAAAAAAACCAGTACAAATTCTTTTTTAAAATAGGAGACTGTGATTTCAAATTTAGAACGCTTTCTGAATTATAAGTCACTGCTTCAGAGAACTTTTACGTGTGTTTTAAAAAATAAAGGTAGTTTTCTCCTGATCATTCACTCTTCATTTTCATGACCTCCCTCGTATACGGAAGGAGATAACTGGAATTTGGATAATGCAATTTGAGTTTGGGAGGATGCAGGAACTTTTATGAATCATAAATTTTTTTGAGAAATCCGAGAAAATTCTTTTCCCATTTGTTGCGACAAATCTGCCAGTCCCAGTATATGAAATATGTTAGGAATATTGCGTAAATATAAAAATGTGGTAAGATGAGGAAGTTTGGGAACATTTTCGACCAGAAGTAATACATTCATGTATAAATTTTTAGTCGGATAGCCCCCATCAACAGTAGTAAACTAACAAACTTTCAAATTTGGCCTGATTACAGCTTTTCATATTATACTTGTCGCAGTTCCCATGTACACCTTCAGTCACGGAGTTGTTCACGATATAATAAAGAGAGAAAAATCACATTTTAGCTTCCATTCAAAATATCCAGCCGTATCCCGTCGATCCCTGGAGATTTTTATATTTGAGGTTGAGACTTTCGCCTACTCTGATTTGCATGACTCAACCCACCTACATCTGCAAATGAAAAACAAACGCCAGTGGCATAATTGTTCATTATTCTCGCAGAATAAATATCTGCAGATCATCAATTACTCCTCATATTTGATCTCCCACGTTATGGATGAAAACATAACACTAATCCCTAAACTTTTCGTGTTTTGTTTACTAATCAGTACAGGATTCGTTGCTTCTTTCAGAAAGTAATAATCCTTTCGTAACAGTTCATTAACTGGTATGGTATAAATAAACGTTCCTGAAAAAGTAACCAGTTCACGAAACACGTGTCAGAACGATCGGTATCTTTTTTCCACACTTTGGACAGAAAACGTTTGTTAAATAGCTATAAACCTATTATTAGCTAAACCTCAAAATGGTATCAATTTCCATGAATATTGTTTTTGATAATGACTGGAAATTATTACAGGAAATGAAAGAGTTCCATCACATTTGTAGGTCACTTCCACCCTGATGTTCAATCAAATCATATATAGGTGTGTCTCCTGGAATCAATGATTCCAGGACAGTTAGGTAAAGTCTGTCCGGAAATATACTATCCTTATTTATCGACTTGTAGATATTTGCGTTAGAAATAAGCCGCAAACAAAGCAGTGTACTCATTAAAGGTCCTTTCACGAGTATATTGTTTCAGATGATGGTTATTCGATAAATATTGAGGAAAGCTTTTTGTTACCTCCGCAAGTACGAAGGCACATACACTTGACCTATATTGCCAATTATCAAGTGGGTATTTGTGGCTACACTCAGTGAGGACGGGTAGGGTTCTTTAAGTTGGATGTTAGTGGGCGCCAGATAAATTACCCCACAAAAACCTGAATTGTCAATAACATTAATTTACCAAATGAGACTAAAAACAGAAATAAAGTTACTTATATATTTCAAATTTTAAACACAATTTCATGACAATCAGATTCAGTATATGGTTGCTCCACGGGTTGTTCTGAAAATCACTTAGTAATTGATATGATATTTTCTAGCAACAGTATAGCAACAGCAAGCAAGCAAGCAATAACATATAACCTGCACAAGCAGTACTCAAAATATGAGCGATTACCACCACCAATAACTTTTGAGTGCAATGCGGTGAAATATTTTACCAGAACCACCAAATGATGTGGTAAATAAAAGTAAAACGTGACCCCAGTCACTAAATCTAACATAGCCGGAAATCAAAATGCAAAAAAATATTAAAGGACTGCGTCGAGAGAGCTCAGGCGCATGCGCATGGTGTATTTCAACAATTATAAAGAAAACGCATTCAATTCCTGCTTTATAAAATAAAATCAAATCAAATCAACAAAAAAAGTATGACTGAGAGCAATTAGCAATCATATATAACTACAAGCGATTATTAACAATCAAGCTACAGACAAAAAAATACAGAACTAGGTGTAATTAGCAATCAAGCTATAGCGATATATATATATATATATATATATATATATATATATACGTATATATATATATATATATATATATATATATATATATATATATATATACGTATATATATATATATATATATATATATATACGTATATATATATACGTATATATATATATATATATATATATATATATATATATATATATATATATATATATAACTACAAGCGTAGCAATCAAGCAATAAGCAAAATATAGGCATACATAAATTGAATGATAATAGACTTGCGTGAATCCCACGATGGATGTAGAGCGGTCACGAGCAAACCAATGTAGATGCCCCTCAATACCATTGATGACGATCGGGACAACCAGCATGAATGGACATCAAATGTAAATGGACACCCAATGTACAAAAAAAACCCTGGCCAAGGGGTTTTTTTCGGTTGATGTCTAGGACTATTAGAGACACCTTTGAAACGGTAATCTTGGGACTATACGGGGTGGTTGGTAACTAGCCTCACTTCAGCCTTTTACAGAATAGTGTCCAATTTATGATGAGCCACGCACTGATCAGAAAAAAATAACCACTGACAAATCCTCTTCCAGAGTTTAGTTATGAATCATATTCCAAAATATTCACATCATCCAACAGAACGATTCAAAACTTCGTAAACGTGAGTTGCAAAAAGGATCCTCCAACAGAGATGATTTAAATAATCAAAAATTTTGCATTCACAAGTTGTTCGACTTTGCCCTATCGAGATCAGCAGCGAAAAGACCTTAGATCACGAAATTGCGACACTGACAGACAGTATGTCAAATAAATTTACAGGTTCTGATTATAGATGGCGCCACCAAGTTCTCCAAATCGATATAGTAACGTATTTATCTAATTTTTCACAATTACTCACACAAACAACGCATGTTTGTACTAATTTACACAGTCACGCATCAATATATACACCTATATACAAAAAAGACAGAGTTCACCGCTACCATGAAGCAAAAGTGGACAAAGTGGTAGTACCGACTTGTTGAACGCTCGTAACCTACCATACCCAAGTCCACAAAACCCAAGAAGACTAAAAACAAGGAGTGTTTGATTCCCATAAGACAATGGGGACACTAGTAGAAAGAGATGAAAGAACATTTGTGACGAAATGTGACGTAGTTATACATGTCATGGCCGTCGTTCTCTATAGACAGTGACGTACTAGCTCTTGGTATATGAGAGTTACTGCTGACAGTTTTGTTGCTTGATTCGAGTTCGACTCTGTACTTATACCCAAGTACGTCACTATGACGCGTTGATGATACAAGTTTCTGATTGGCTAGAGCTTATTAAACCCTCCTTGTTTTTAGTCTTCTTGCACAAAACCGACTCCTCCAGCGTGAACTATGACCAGCGACCGTCAGTCAACTTCGAACAGCTGATTGCTGTCTCTATTTTGATAACCTATAACATAAACGACAATCGATGTTTGTTTACATCACTGCTAGCCAAACATCAAGTACCCAGAAGACAGTTTTGAATTGTACGACAAGCTATGCGTGCTCCAGTGTAGGGAATAATACAAGGTGAGTACTTAGGTCAAATACGAATGATATTTAGGGCAGAGCTGTGTGTTTAAGATAAATGAAATGCTTCTATTTGAGACACTGTCCAACACCTCAAGCTTCATTCGTTTTTCAGGGCCCCAACGATTGTGAAGTTGATCTACAAGGCGCATGGAATATTATGTTTTACTGGGAATAAATACATCATTAGTGTAAAAGGTATAGTAGCATATTTTTCGTAGAATGTACCATATCTACTAACAAACTTCTTTTGTTTCAGGAATAGTGACAGAAGAGTCGAGATCTGGCTAGGAAGTCGAAAAACCTTTTTAAGAAATTCACAATACAATGTATGATATCTGATGCGTGAATAAAGTTTGATATACAGGGTTGATAGGTACTTACTAAATCGATGATTTGAGTTCAAAAATTGCTGGCTTTGTTTTATGAATAGATAGAACGAGTAATAAATAATTGTTTAATGCTACAGAATACCGAAGATTCAAATTTGAACGTAACATTTTTTTCAAAATTTGATTCAAATCATGTATTCGCTACCCCGTTTGAACACATAAGAACTGATATTCGTGAAATCTGTATTGTCATGTTATATAAATCATCAATTACAATATTCCAATTTTAACCTTTCCGTGACGGGGCGGGGTATGCCGCATACCTCAACTTTATGTTTTTTCTTGTAACTCTGCTATAAAGAAAGGCTCGTGCTTTTCCTTATAGCTAATCTTCGAACGATTCATTATAATAATTAGATATTGTAGGTATCATAAATATTTTGAACGTTAGATAGAGATTTAGGCGTTGTGGTAGGCGACATACTCCGGCTCATATATTTCAACTTGCTCACCATGTTTATCGCCTCTGCTCATGCGTCACACTCATCAAATCTGTGCAATTGAGGTGACTACTTGACAGATTGAGTTCAGTGACCGAAAAAGACGTGCAGATGCGAGTAATATCCTACGTTTTTGTGAGTTATTAGCCATGGCTAAACAAAAATATTTTACTGGCGACGAACTACGAGAAAATCGGTTGTACCAATTGCAAAATTTCATTTGTGTAATTCATAGGCAAATACGCAATGAAGTGTTGTGTCCTGAATATGGTGAAAAATAAACTGATAATAATTATTATAAATCATTTATATATCGTTCCATGTTCGTTATCTACAGTGTGTCTCACTTTGAGCAGCCACACCCTCATATTTCGTTGAGCATGAAATAATTCGAAATTTTCTTTGACTCAAGTTGTAGTACTCGGAAATACCTACCTTTATGTTTACGGAACGTTTCTATATCCATTTTCCACGGTTAACTACGACCAAATGAAAAGTGAAAAATTGGGAAAAACATACTAGGCATTTTTTATCGCAAAAATAACACCAGATTCTGTTTCAGAACACCTTTAAACCCCAAAATCTCAATGCTTGAATCATTTGAATATACAGGGTATCATCTGTAGCTGGTAGCATTATCAACTCTAATCCATAAATAAAGCTTGGAGAATTTCCAAAATGTCTTCTTTTGTTACAGAAGTCCGTAGTTATATTAGGTTATGTTTTCGACTCGTAACTGTCATTTATTAATTTGTATTAAACATTTCAATAACAAAAAACGTGTTTTTTTCAATTATTAAATTGTTTAGCTTATAAAATGAAAACTAATAGAGTAATCTGATTGTTTAAAAGAAAGAATTGTAGATAATTGGAATAAGAACAACATGGGATGTTTTACGACCTGGTCGAGTCATTAGTAACGGAGAAAAACTGAAAAATTCATAACTCCGCCATTTTTCAAGGAGTAGGACTGGTCTTTCTCATGAAAGTATTGAATGATATGTGTTCTTTATGTGTGCACAAAACAAGCGCTGTCGGATCGTTAGTTTTGGCACACTTGCAATTAAAAAACTTTTTGCACCATTTTGCAGCGTGCCTGGATGCTCTAGTGATAGCCCGATTTCCATTTCTGAAACAGATTATGAAAGTAGAAGTATAGTAATGCAAAATATTAATTCTCATTTTGCGCTACAATGGTGCGAAATGACTGAAAACGGCCGAGCCCGCGTTAGCTGCCGAGTGGTAGGAGATTCTATCAAAAACACTTATGTCGTCATTGAATATACAAATATTGAAAAATATAACGAAAATTGAACAGTAAGTACTCTCATCGATTTAAAAACAAAAACAAAAAAAGTAACTTACCCCATTAACCAATAACCAGCGTAGAACGACTGCTCCCTTACTTTGCCAACTGAGCTATGTCAGATATTAATTTAATTGCTATAATACCATATTAAATTCTGTCAAATTTTAAATATCACTATTTATTTTGATAATGTCTTAATTACTTTATATTTTGAAATAAATTTTATGAAAATTACGGAATATCGGAAAGCTATTATCAAACAGTCGTTAATAGACTAGATTCGGTCTAAATCTCGCGGAAAAGTTACTTTTCCGCACGATTTTTATATTGTTGAAAATGAGGATATTTCGGACTAACTAAATGATCTATGTAACTATTCTGTCTTATGAGTCATTTTGTAGCATTATTATAAAATCTTGTTTAATAAAAACCTTTTTTTTTCACAAATAAGATTGACAAAAACATTCGTAGGAAAAATATTGTACCTAACTCTTGCGGAAAACGTCTTTTCCGCCCTTGACGGCTTGCCCGAACTCCGCTCCGCGTCGTTCGTGCAACTGTCGTCGCGTGCGGAAAAGTACTTCTTTCCGCACTTGTTAGGTAAATAACTATTGTGGTACTATCACTGGAGCATTCAGGAACGCTGCAAGATAGTGCAAACAAAATTCAAATTGCAATTGTATCAAAACTAATGATCCGTCAGAGCCTGTTTTGGGCACACATAAAGTACACATGATTCAATACTTTCATGAAAAGGGCCCTATTTCTTGAAAAATAGCGAAGTAATAAATTTTGAAATAAATCGTACAATTTTCCGATTTTTCCGGTTTTCCTCCGTTACTAATGATCCGATCGGGACCTAAAACATTTCATTTTGTTTGTATTTCAATTATCTACAATTATTTTCATAGGAGCAACCAGATTGTTCCATAAGTTTTCATTCTATAACAAAAAAATTTTAAATAACACGTTTTTTATTATTTAAATGTTTATAACAAATTAATAAATGAGAGTTATGGGCCGTGGTTGTAGAGCGTCAGCCTTTGAAGCGAAGGGTCGAGGGTTCAAAGCCTCGCACAGTCATCGGTCTCGTGCATGGCATCACACGTTAAAAGGTAAGGGCTGCGTCTTCCCTAGCTCACACAAGTCTCTCGAAGACTTCCGAGGGTTGCGCGTAGGGGTGCAATCGGTTGACGGAAATAACAATTTCAACAATTTTTATTTTATTTTTAAAAACATAACAGAATATAACTACGGATGGTTTTTTTCTGTGATGGAACAGTCGGCTTTCTACAAGTACTACTAGTATTTTTGTTTTAAAAAAATGCTCTATTGATTGGCCTAACGAAGTAAATGGTGACATTCAATGACGTCAAGGGAAAGGTCAATTTAAAAGATTATATAATAATTTTCTGTGAGGTAAACGTCGATGTCACTGTCACTGCCATCTTCTCAGCTGATGATAATTTTCAAGATCCTCCACTTTGACTGCCAGACTGATTTTTTCCAACCAACAGGATCAACTTTTTTCTTCCTCATTGTGTTCACTCAATTGAATTTAGGGAACATTCAGAGCAGGCGAAGTATCATTTCGTCTAATTGTGAATTTTAACTGATGCCATAAATTGTTGTTAAAAATTCTAGAGTTGTGTGAGCTTAGATGGACGCAGCCCTTACCTTACCTTAGCGAGGCTTTGAACCCTCGACCCTTCGCTCCAATGGCGAACGCTTTACCACCACGGCCAAATTTTCAACGGGATTGAATACACAGTAAAAAGGTGAAAGTATTAGGACTTCATGTCACATACCTCAAACGTAATTGTCACAAAAATACTCTTTCTCCTGAAATTGTTATAATCATTAAAATTTCAGTAGAATTCTTCTGGAATTCCATTGTCTAGAAACAAAGCAAATTTTACTAACACTAATACAATGTCAACCACTTTTAAACAAACATCAATAAAATTGATGAAATTGTTACAATTGTTAACACTGTTGTTGTTGAATTGATAGAATTATGTTGATATTGCTAAAATTGTCAAAATTGTTAAAATCATTGAACTAGTTGAAATTGTTTGATAACATTGTTGAAATTATTGAAATTGTTTAAATTGTTGAATTTGATAACTAAATTGGAATTGTTGAAGAAGTTGAAGTTGATGATAACATTGTTGGAATTGTTAGAATTGTCAAAATAGTTAATATTATGGAGTTTGTTAGAATTATTCAACTTGTTAAAATTGTTAGAATTGGTATAACTTTCAGAATTGTTAGGAATGTTGAAACTGTTTATATTGCTAGAAGTGTTCGGATTGATGAAAAAATTTAAATTTATAACATTGTTGAAACACTTCAAATTGATAAAGTTGTAACAATTATCAGAATTTTTCAAATTGTAGATATTGTTGACATTGTTAACATTGTCAGAATTGTAAGAATTGTTAAAATTGTTGAAATTGTTAAAATTGTATGAAATTGTTAGCATTGTTGATATCGTCAAAATTGTACGAATTGTTAAAATTGTTGAAAAAATTAAAAATCTCCAAATTATTAAAATAGTTGAAAAATGTAGGTCTTCGAGTGATTTGTGCAACCCTTACCTTTCAACGTGTGATGCCATGCACGAGACCGATAAACGTGATGGGAATTAAACCCACCACCGTATGCTTGAGAGGCGAACGCTCTACCAGCACGACCACCACGGCCCATAACCTCTAAATTTATATTGAAGTCATCTGCTATTTTTTAAATTTTTCTGGTAAACTTATTAAATTTTCTACACCTTCTGAGATATTGATCATTCATTCATTCACTTCAGATATAGAAAGACGAATCTTTCAATGAATCTGGCTCTACATTGGCTCACACAAGTTTCGACTTTTGAGGGCTGCAGTTCGTAATGGGACGACAACTGGCCTATGGAAAACACAATTTCAAACAAACAATTCAGTTAAAAGAGCCGTTCAAGAGAATAACATTTTTGAGTGGATTCCACACATCACAATTTTGGCATGCATACAAAGTGCTCTGTCTGGAATTTCTGACCCTTTATATCCACATAAAAATCAAATCCACATCCCATGATATGAGAAGCGCTTGACGATTCAAAAAAGAGGCCGTACTTTTTCCACTCAGCCATCATTCTGACAAATTAAGCTGTTGCGAGACGTGCCCTGTTTCCAAAAAGAGCTGCGCACTTATATTATAAATCTCTCTGCATGCGGTTAGGCTTTATATTTGATGAACAGCCTCTTCGGGAATAAACTTGTGCTGCTCGTGAAACGCAAACTGTTATCTTGATCGGCATATGTATGTTCGGTTTATTTGACTATCAAGTTTCAATTATAAACGGAAGTTCAATAAACTGGGTACATGCAAGCACTAAATTAGTTTGCAGCGTCTTATCAGCTGAAGTTCGCCTGGGAAGAGGTTGGAAATAAATGCTTTTGTCAGTTTATTCATGATACTACATACCCGCCCCGGCTTCGCAAGGGTCAATTTACATGTGGTGATATTAATATGAAGAAAAAAAGCTGTTTGATCGATTTAGGGTCGGTTTTTCAATATTTAGTCAAATATATGTGCTACGTGACTGTTGGTTAGAATGTAAGTTTATACTTCATTCGAGCAAATGTCATATTCATTCTAAACACTAGTGAAATTTAGCTGTCAGTTAAACTAAGCTAACAGGAAATCGGCCCAAACAGGTTTATTCTCTAAAAAGTCGTTATTTAACGATTCGTTAATCAACGATTGTAGTTCAATTTACGATTACGTCAATCTAAACGACAAATCGGAAATTCGTATTCTGTAAACAATGTTGTTACGGATTCAATCATTACCGAATGAATAACGACCAACCTGAATTTTTGAGACGGGTAGTACATATAAATTCATGTTTTGTGATTGAATGATGGATGAAAACAAAATTTTGAAACTGCCTGTTTCAGTAATTTGACTATTTTAAGGAAACTTGAATCAATTATGGAAATTGGTGAATATTACGGAATTGTGAAAAAAACGTAGTGAAACTATTATAAAGGCAACAATTTTCCGTATATTTGGATATATTGAAAAACAAATTAGTGGTTTCGTACAAATAAGTATGAACCAAGTAAACCAGAAATTCTCAAAAAAACTTGGCACCTCCTACCAGCTTAACTGAACAGCTCTGTTGGGAATTTTATATAAATAAAGGGGCCAAATAAGCAACCAATATTTCTGATACTTCGTGAATACACCTGCTGCCTACAGAAGACTGGGACATGACACACAATTTATCTTTTGCCATAGACTTCTGGTAATTGCCATGAGCAAAAAAATGCAATGCTAAAAGAATACTGTGTAATTGGTTTATGAATGAAAATTTACTATTTTTTGTTTACTTGTATAACTGAAGGTTTCCTCGTATTCCTGAAGGACATTGCAGAGTGATCGCTCATATTGTTAAATCTTTCCGAAAATTTTCTTCAGGAGTCTCGAGAGGGTTGCTGATATTCCTCAGCTATCTATTGAATATCCGATTCAACTCTCTACGGAACAACAGATACGTGATCCGATTTACCTTCATAAATCATCATAACACCATCTTCACAGTTCTTCTAGGATCACAACCAATACGTCCCGCTCGAACTGATCCATTTCTATTGGATTACTGTTTAAATTTTGCAAAGGACGAGTGGGAATAATCTTTTTGCTGAACACGTCTATTATCATTGACAGTTATGACAGCCAAATAGGTATCGTCTGCTCAGCGATGTGTTGGCAACGATATATCGTTAAATAACGATGAAGAAACAGATAGTGAATACGATTCTGTGATTTTATCGTTATTTAATTGCTTATCGCTTGGTTACGACTGCTAACGATATCGTTAAAAGATAGTGAATAGACCTGTAAGACTTTATCGCTTTGGTATCGGTAGTTCATCGTTGTGAAAAAACGCTTAGCAAGATTTACCTGGTGACAAGGTAATGTATAGTACTACCAGAACTCTAAGATCAATTCTACGCAGAGTTGTACCCGGCGTAGCCATTAAATTTAGTTTTGTAGGTAGGTATATTGGGTTGAGAAAAATATAATTGAGAATTGTTTACATACATATAATATTTGAGTGAAAATAGAGTATTTTTCGTTTTAATTCCGAGAGTTCCAACCTTTGACAGCTGTGGCGTGGTCACCCACTCATCAGAAAGGAATTATGGAGCTCTCGAAATCAAAACGAATCCACTCAAAATTAGTACCGTGAAGGCAAGATAGATATAACAGAAACTTGATTGAAACTTGGGTTGGTCAGAACAACGAATTGTGGCTGCCTGTCAATTTGTAGACAAACCTCTACTTTGGATTCCTTGGTTCTTGTCAAATTAAGTTTCTACTAGTGACTGTAGATGTCATAAGTAACTTTCTGTTATAATATTTGATATATAACACAAAAACATTCATAAAGATCACGAAAATGAATGCAATAATAGTTCAAAAAGTTTTTAATTTTTATTTGTTTATAATTAAATTTTATATACTTACAAAATTACTCACGAAAATCAGTTTCACATTCACTGTTGTCACCCAAATTGATAATAAACTTTTCTTTGGGAAGTTTTTCAATATCCATATATGACTTTTCCACCTTTGCAATATGGAAAATACACTTGGCCCAGCTGCTATCAGGAATAGGACCTTTACATTTATGAAAAATAAATTGCAAAAATCTTTCAATTGATAGATTCTAGTCTGAAACGTCCATTTAACAAAGAGTTCCACTATATTTTTTTCATTTTGAAAGAATATCTCATTTGAAAGTGTGCCGCTGACGTCACGTTCATCGGAAACAACCCCCACTATAATCCATGTTCCGAAACATTCAATACCATTCTCCTCAAAAATATTGATTCTAGCTAGGTATAAGCCATTGAGAAATAATTGAAACTTCGTCACTTGATCAACTCATAGAAAAAAATCCACATATTAGCTACTTTTTATTGTATTTGTAACTTCCAAACTTCCCGATGAAGAACGAGCATTGACAACTCCGCAAATCATTATGACAGTTCTCATACAACAAAAGTGATCTCGAGATTTGAGGTTAATGTTTGTTTTTTTTTACATTCGACATTTAACTGATACGTTCATTATTACTGTAGCGAGGTGTTATTATGACCGATTTGGTATGAATTTATTTGTATATTAAAATTGTATGGTATTATGCAACAATGAGTCAAGCCATATTTTTCAATAATTAAGCTATCCCAGTCATTGGAATCGCCAAAGTGTTATTCTACAATAAGCAAAAATGATTCAACCCGCAATTGTAAGGGGGCTCCATCCACTGACGATAGTTTTGAGCCACATTCCATCATTCCATAATCTGCTAAACTATTCTGATATTTTTTACGAAACTAGCTGACTGTGGCTTGATCCATTATTGGTGGGTAGTCTTTGACTGGATACCAGTTTCATTCTTTTTAAGCCGTTTCATTGAAATATCTAATGTAGGCACAATTTGCTCTTTATACAAGGCAAATATTGGTCTTCGAATTATATCTACATCACAGTCATCTAGTCTCCTTGAACCACCAAAGTCTTTTCGCTTCTGTCTCTTCAAAATAGGGTTACTTACTATTTTAAACACTGTAGAATACAGTGTTTTCGTTAAAGGAGCACTTTCTTGCACATCTTGATCCCTGGAAATTCCACGTTCCAGGAGGGAAGTATACACATTTTATATAATTTTTTCACCAAAGGGTGTAACATTTGTCAACTAGTGGTGCAACGACCACCAGTTAAAGTACTAGCTTCAGGATGAGCCCACGGATGCCACATTTTTCACGACACAAAATTCGAACAGACACAACGGAATATTAATCCATACCTGGACTAGGATGCTGTTGGATAATTCGAGTATGGAGAATTTTTCTTCAGAAATGCTTAGTAGGAGTCTTAGCAAGTGGTTTGGACGTGGGTGGACATCCGCCACCTGGTTCGTTTTCGAGATATGACGTCATTAAAGATGGCGGCCCTTTGATCATATATCTACTCATATCTCAGGCATAACTTGATCTACTTGCATGCAATTTTGGTCAATTTGTTGGTATTACTATTGGTAAGGTAAATAGCAATGTGGTTCAACTGTCACTATACATACATACGAATTTTTTTAATCTGTTGTCTTTTTCCTTTCCACATAAATACACCTTAAATGAGTATGGTTATCACGGCTAGAAATACACAATATCATAAATAGAAAAAGTTTTAATGGAAATATGTTCAAACAAGTATTTAACAAGGATTTTCACAGTTTGACCCTTCACTACCACAATTTCAAAATGAGCAACAGTTAACTACATTTTTCCTACAGATGCATCAGTCTTTGGCGCATGGTAAACAGTTGCAAGCAATAATAAAATCAGTGGGATATTTTTGTAAGTTTTTGTCGTGCACCAAATCATCTTCTATCAATATAAAACCGAAATCACAGGGGTCTAAGTCAACCAGCACATCATCAATACAATGTCGCTGAAGATGTATGTAGAAAAATGATCTTAACACTTCTGCTTGTTGGCGGCACATCTTCAACGTCCATATTCTTGGTATGGTAATACAGCCACAATCTAAGTTCGTCCAAGGTATTACAAGATGACCCTTTTCGTAATACTAGCTCTAGGTATTTTTCTGCAGATTTGAGGTTTTGTTCAATGCTTTCCCAGTCAGATGATACGCCAAAGTGTTCTAAGTGTGCCAAAGATGCATCTTTGAGTGCTGCTTTTTTGGTGCCAAATTTACTCGTTTAATATGATCCAGATTGTGCGTGAAGTAAAGAGCATAAGTTTTGTCCAATTTGTTTGTAAATATCATGCAGCATAAAAAAGCATTAGTGGTTTATTCGCCTCTATAGGTTTTGCAAAAACAATGCTATCTCAAGAATAATAATTAGTACATTGTTACCAACTTTCATTACTTCATTTTGTATAATAAACTTGTCTCGAATGTAACTGAGGGTGTATCCATAATCTGCATGTAATCCAGATTCATTATCGTTAGCTATAAGAGAAAAAGCTGCCACCCTTTCGGAAACTTGAAGTTATATCTTGTCACCTTCTTCAAGTTTCCGGTTGTACCTCAGTAAATACCCAGAAATGAAGTTTACATGACACAACCAGATTGGCACCAAAAACGCTTGACACGTCCTCCAAATTACAGGTACGGGTGAAAACATCATCTTGTAAATATAACGTGGCTTTTAAAAACTCCTTAGCTCTTGTAGATTCACAGTTTCTTCATTTCTTGTATATTCGATTAGGTGATTTCTTGTAACAGATAATACATAAACATTCTCGATTACAAGTGACACCTCCTTGAGGACTGTGGTAACGTGCACTGGTTCAGAGGATTGGAAAGGGCTGCCTTTATCTTCAGTTTTTATTATTTCCATCTTACTTCGAACCTTCGAAAGGAACTTTTTATGACAATATTGTTCGTAGCACGCATTAATCATATGATAGTAGAACTTCGCACTTTCACAGCTGCCCTGACTTTTTCTTTGCCATTTTCTGTACCTATCTCACTACCATCAGTTATATTACATATAATGCATGCTTTCTCGGCTGGAATACAATTTTTGACACTGTCTGTTGAGACTATCTTGAGTTTTATAATATTCATATCGTCACTTCATTTCAGTAACCTAAAACAAACACGAAGAAGAATAATTAACACTTTCAATTCACCGATTTTAAGTATTTATATCTATTATTTGCACCGAATGCCTCTTTACTTACATTCATGAATGACAAATACGTAGACAAGTTTACAGTTTCAAGCAAGACGGTCAAGTATTGCATGAGATATGAGCAGTTCTATGATCGAACGGCCGCCATATTCGATGACGTCATAGCTCGAAAATGTACCAGGTGGCGGTTGTCCATCCAATTCCAAAATACTCACTAGGACACCTACTAAGCATTCCTGAAGAAACATTCTCCATACTTGTATTTTCCTACAGGACCCTAGTCCAGGTCCAGGACTATATTAGGTATGTAATGACTAAATGTTGTTTAACTTTCCCCCTTTTGTTTCTGGAATATACCATTATCACTATAATTTTGCAATAGTCCATAAGTACTAAAAGTCTGGTGGACATGAAATAAATTTTGTGACGTCATTGACGTCAGGGAGGGTGGCGACCTGGTACCGATCCATCAAACCACTTTTTTTTTAATCTTCATGTCCCTTGAAGGGTATACCTTCGAAGATAATCGACCCCCCTAGTGTCATGGGTCAAAGGTCTATCATAGTCAAAGCTACCTGCGTTGAAGAACATTCAATTTTGAAAACAGTTTTAATGAAACCTGATTGTATTTTCGGTTCTTATGGAAACTCAAAAACTTTTCATGCAAGTAATCTAATAATTCATCATTTCTTAACATGACGAAGTGGAAAGATCTTATTGCTATTTGGGAAATGATATAATTCGAAGCTCTTTTGGATAATCAGAAAAAATATACAGAGTGTCATTTGCAATAAAAATTCCGGTGAAACGAAAATGGTGAATTCTCAGATGTAGAGTGTTAAAATAGGCATGGTCAACTACTATAGCGATATACCAAACTTGAATCCTGTATCCTAAGAACCATAGAAAAATAGCTGACTATCTGTCTTTGAATATGTTGGTCACTATCACATACTTATACAATATTTATTCAAAGGAAGAAGATATGTGTGGATGACATTGAGTACGTTCAAGTTTTTCCTTGAATTAAGAGTTGAAGAATTTTTGAAAATATTAGTCATCATCACATACATTAATATGGGCCATGGTGGTCGTGATGGTAGAGCGTTCGCCTCTCAAGCATAAGGTCGTGGGTTTGATTCCCAGCACAGTAACCAGTCTTGTGCATGACATCACACGTTGAAAGGTGAAACGGAACGATCAAAAATCATTATTACATTATAGTTTTCATTATTATATATTTTAATTATTCTAACCCAATAGCAAACTCATAATGAAACATGTATGCACTAATCGATTATACATTTCCAAAGAAATTCACTATTGCCTCGACTCCGTCCACCGCTGCGTTCCCCAACTGGAATATACTCGTATATATCGCATCCATCATTATTTTAATAACGCGGCATTTTCTTAGGAACTGAAATAGAAACTTTAGGAGTCACGAAGCAAACGATGTAAACTTTTACTGCCTTCCAGATGAATTATTCCGCTTCAAAGAAGTCGCGTGCAGGCTTTCCTATTTTTATGATTTGTCGATAACAGATATGACAGCCAGAAAATACTCATGCATTGATAGAAAGAACATGTCTTTGGCGTTCATGATGACATGGACTGATGAATACGTTAAGGGCCGGTTGTTCAGTTAGAGATAATCTGCAGTTTTATGTGAATCTTGGTTTATCGACTTGTTCACTGCATAGTTAGAACTTTAATCCTGGTTTGATTCCAGGTTTCGCTATACTATCAAATTCGATGGATTAAACACCAAATTTAACATAACTGACTGACATAACATTAGAACTGCAATATGAAATATAGTATGAAAAAATAACCGGAAATCACTTCCCTAAAAATTCTCATGGACGATGATAACTGATGATTGAGATATTATTGAATTAGTGAATATCCAAGCTCCTATTAGGGCACCTCGTACTTATAGATTACGTGAAAATCGTTTCGAGAAATGGTCACATGAAGAATTTGTGTTCAGGTTCAGATTATCAAAAGATAACATGAGGATTATTGTGAAATGGTCTCTCATGAAATCGCTAATAAAACTAAATGGTGAGTGCATTATGTAATTTACTATTAGGTATTTTTGTGATGATTCTATTACTGAAAATAATTTTCTGGTTGATATTACATACACAAAAGATTAAAATGGCACATCCCGTTACAGCATTTTCCTTTTCATGGGAACCAGCTAGGACATGTTTACATATTTATTACCAGAATTGCAGGGGCTTGAATACTAAATGCAAAGAATTTTACAGGAGGTCTCTTGAAGATGACTATGACATCATCATGATTACTGAAACGTGGTTACAGGAAGGAGTCAGAGATGGAGAAATAGTATATGTCGATAATTTCAATTTGGTAAGATCAGATAGAAATTAGCAGTTTACGAATAAGAGTACTGGGGGTGGGGTCCTAATGGCTATTAATAGAAAATATAAAATTCTCAAAATTGTGAAGTATGCCATGTCCTTCGAAGCAGTAATTATTCAAGTTAGATTGAGTAAACAAATTTATTTTTTTGGTGTTATTTATATTCCTCCCAATAGCCCGAATGATGTGTATGAATCCGCATTTAATTTTTTACAAGACAATATCACAGATTTCGAAAAATCATATATTGTTGGGGATTTTAATATACAAGGAATAACAGGTATCAATTTCAATCCAAATTTTCCCAGTGGGAAAGTCAACCTTTTATCCGACTTTATGGACTTCAACACTGTCAAACAATTGAATCATACAATGAATGTACATGGCCGTACTTTAGATTTAGTTCTGAGCTCTGAAATTAATGTAGCTAATTGTGCGGTGGGAAATATTACTCAGCCATTCGTTAAGGCGGATGATTACCAACCTGCTCTATGTATCGCCATTTCTTTTCTTGGAGGAATGAAAGAACCAGCGAATCTCGATCGATCTCCTAGGTATAACTATAAAAAAGCTGATTTCCTTAAGCTGAGTCACGCTATCAGAGACGTTAATTGGAAATCGGTGTTAGATGAGCAAGATGTGAACTCAGCTTTAGGTTATTTCTATGAGATATGGGATGATGTTCCAAAATGTATCGTAAATAAATATAATAATTCATTTCCAATCTGGTTCACTAAAGAAATTAGGAGTTTGTTCAAAGAAAAAAAAAGGCTTAGGAAATTGAAATCGCTATCGGATTTTTACAACAATAAGTTCATAGAGGCAAGAAGCAAACTAAAAATTATGATTAGAAAAGAAGAGAAACGATATTATACAAAAATTGAGGAGGGCATAAACAATGAAGTTAATGAGTTTTGGCGTTTTGTAAGTTCCAAAATGAAAAATAACACCAATATAGGTAGTTTTGTTTACAACAATGAACCAGTGGCAGATGAAAAAACCGCGAGCGTATTTGCAAATTTTTTCTCGTCAGTTTTTTGCACAGAACCAGTTACATATAACACAAATTTCATAGATAATGATACAAAGTTTTGTAATGAAATATTCACCATTAATTCAATAAATGAGTCTGATTTCAACTATGCAGTGAAAAAACTAAAACCTAAAAAATCAGAAGGTACAGATGGTATACCTCCTTACATACTGAAAGGCTGCAGCGAATGGGTAAGAGTCCCACTGACCCATATTATCAACTTAATCATAGAAACTAATTCCTTTCCATCCATCTGGAAAACTTCTATAACCATACCTTTGCATAAATCTGGAGACAAAATGAATGTAACAAACTATAGGGCTATCTCAATAATGTGCTCACCAGCAAAATTATTTGAACATATTATTTTCAACAAACTCAGTAATTTCACTAATAAATACATAGTACCGCAACAGCACGGTTTCATGAGACAAAAATCAATCAGTACAAATCTATTAGTATTCAGCAATAAGGTTTTCACCACTTTGGAAACTAAAGCACAACTAGATGTGGTGTTTACAGATTTTCATAAAGCATTTGACCAGGTTCATCATGACATTCTCTTAAAAAAGATAAGCAGGTATGGAGTGTCTGAAATTTTTTTAAAATTGATTAAAAATTATTTACAAAATAGATATTTTATTGTTAGGCACAATGGAAATACATCTGAAAAATTTCTGTCCAATTCTGGAGTGCCACAAGGCTCGAACCTAGGGCCCCTTCTTTTCATACTCTTTATCAATGACCTACCATTGAATCTCAAATTTTCAGACTGTCTACTTTTTGCCGATGATTTGAAACTTTACAAGAGAGTCGAAACAGTAAGAGATTGTATAGGACTACAGAAAGACATTGATAGTATTTTGGAGTGGAGCCAAAAGAATAAACTATATTTCAATTTGAAGAAATGTTCTGTACTCTCCATAACTCGTTTGAAAGAACCAGTTATTTTTGGGTATGAAATGGATAGTGGGATTCTGGAAAGAAAAACAGAAATAAAGGATCTTGGGGTAACGTACAATTCACAGTTCTCCTTTTCCAGCCATATTAACAAAAATGTGAAATCTGCCAATAAGATTTTAGGATTTGTAATCAGACAGACGTCATGTTTTTCCAATATAAATACGATCAAGTCACTGTATTATTCCTTAGTCAGGCCAAAACTTGAATTTGCTTCTATTATTTGGTTTGGAGAATATCAATCACATTTGTTCGAAATGGAAAAAATCCAGAATAAACTTCTGCGATATTTATATTTCGAGCAGCATCATGTATGGCCCGATTATAATACTATTAGAACTTGTCATTTGAGGTCCGAATATAAGATACTATCCCTGGAGCAAAGGAGAAGCTTAACTTCTATGATGTTTTTGCACAAAATTATAAATAGCAAAGTGGATTCCCCAGAAATTCTCGACATGATTCCCTTCAATGTACCTCCACGTCGAACAAGATCCTCCCTTATGTTCAATGTTTCAGCAGTAGGTAAAACAACGAAGGCACCGCTGGTATCTGTACTGAAATTAGCCAACAATTTTAATATGTTCATTGATTTAGACTGGACTTTACCCCCATCGCTTTATCGTACACGCATTTTAAATCATATAGTGAATATAGCTCTCTGACAAATTCTTCAATATTCCAGGAAACATATTCTCCTGCAATTCTGGTTTATAACTCATAGCATTATAATTATTTCTGTATAGGAATTTAGTTGATTTAAAAAAATTATTATTATTTTTAATTTTGTAATGTTATCAGAATTATCCATGTAATTAGGCTACAATAGCCTGTTTGGGTAATAATAAATAATAAATAAATAAATAAATAAATATCTATCTTGAACGAATCATCATATCTAAGGAATCCATTACATAGGATGGTTAGCTCATGAATTTCATTCTATTTTAATGTTTAAGGCGCCTTCAATGATTCTGTTTTCTACCAAGCTTTCCAAAAAATTACCGGAAAGTGAGAAACTACGAATGGAAAATATTTGGTTATATTTGACATGAATTAGTAAAATCTTCTGATGTGATGATGAGCGTAGTGTTGAATTTTTATTCTAGTCAAGATACATGCGCTCGTTCTCGTATCAGTGACTCCTCGTCTCCTCAATTGGTACTGTCGGATTTTCGGTGTTTTTCCTGCAGTTGGAAAAGCATATACGCCACCTTTTACTTGTTGAGTCGCCCATAAGCGCATGTTGTGGTGGTACTCTCTTTCGTCTGCACATGTTCAGATCGGGAAGACTATCACCATTATAGTCTATAATACACAACTATTTCACACTTTTGATTATACTTGAAAAGCTTTGTCGATAAGTTGAAAAACTTCTGACATTAAAGTATATTTTGACTTTGACTTTTCATGAAATAGTTCAGATGACCTGTAAAATCTTGGTTTTCGTTATCCATAGTCGAATTTCTACTGAACAACACATTTGACGGTAATCTAGGATTCGACTCCAAACCAAGTTTGATAAATCTTAGGATTTTACCATGGACTGAACAACCGGCCCTAAATCTGCTGAAAATGACAGAAAATCTGAACAAATTCTGGACATATAAAAATCATAAAAATGGGAATCACTATCATTTCGTACAGATTCTTTTATGAGATGAATAATTTTTTTCAAAGAATTCATCACGAGCCTACAAACCAAATTGAATGATGAGAAAACATACTCGTACATTTTAAACATCCATAACCACAAAGAAAATGATGTGTTGTCAGCATCCCTGTACCAATTGACAGAAAATGTGCATATATGTTTTGACTCGTTCATTGACTACACTGAAAAACACCACAAACTGTTTGGTTTTCAAAGATCAATTTAATAAATTACCGAAGTTAATCAAAAGTAGCCATTCTCTGAACATTTTCCTAATTGAACTAAGGATGTGTTTTTCAAATATAGATACAAATATGATATTTGTTAATAGTTTTTTCCTGTGATAACCATTTTTGGAGATTTAATTCAAACCGTCTTAATCTTTGATATTATTTACTTTTTCATTGTGTGTGTGTGTGTGTGTGTGTGTGTGTGTGAAAGAGAGATTTGCCATCACTTTTTCATTGTATTTTATTTAAAGTGTGTTATGTAGGTGTATACTACCTTTCCAATGCGAACCTAACATTTTTTATGTTCAGCTCAATACTAGAGTACTGTCCTATGGAGTGATGGACGAGATGATGAAAACTATAGAATGAATGTAAATCAAAAGTTTCTTTGGGATCGATAACATATCAATAAAAGTATTCGAGAATATGCCATTTCTAACTTTAGAATTACTAGTTTAGCTATTCCTTTTCCATTTTTATCAACCTCCACTGTAATTTCTATCCATAAAGAAGGTGACCTAATCGATCCTTCCAACCATCTCATTTATGCAGATTAGTTTGTATTCGTGTTTTAATCATAATTAATTTTTTCTACATTCATGCAAAAAGCAAAACTCTATTGAACTATATTCAGTGGAAAAAGAAGTTCTTTATTGCACTGGTGTAATAAAGTTTTTATTGCACTCATCTGTCATTCTACTTCAACGTGCTGTCATCATGACAAACATAAACGTTTAAACCTACTACATATTTAGCAGATATTCTGTGAGATTGGCAATAGGTTTCAAGCAGTTACATATTTTATATTATTTTGTATTATTGTTAGCAGCAAGAGTTAAAGAAACAATGCCCTCCCGAGAATAACTCCATAATCAAATCCGATCCGCTTTGTTCTAAACCGTCTACCTGCATAGAGCACACTGTCTGTACTATGACCACACCTAGTGATAACATACGCGCTCACGGCTACTATGATTTTGATTTTTATAATGCAATTGTGGTTATAGAAACGTCAGTCAAAAATTAATTCTGACAATTAACAGAATTGAAAGTTTCAAAATGAGTAATATTAATGGGAAAATAGAAGAAGAAGATGAAGAAGAATTTGTTGGTACACCACCAGAAGTCAGTGAAATAGCAAAAACAGCGTCATTGAACTTATTACCTAGTAAATCAAGGAAACAGTATGAAATAACTTATAATCGTTTTAAAGAGTGGTGCTTCGATAAAAAAGTTGTGAATACTAGTACGTTTACAGCAGTAACAAATCAAGAAGTGGATTTAAAAAGTACTTCACTACGAAATATTCATATTGAAAATTGCACCAATTGTTCATTTACTTTCAACATTGAGGGTAAAAATAAAGTTTGAGTTAAATTGTTCGTAACGTATTAGTTCCTGTTTCAATGCAAATCGATATTAATAATAAAGTATTCAAGTTGCGCTTTTAATTTTCCTAAACCTATAGTACCGTACCTCAATAAATAATTTTTTGCTTTTTGCATGACCGTAGAAAAAATGTTGTATGCAACTCGTGCAAACATTGTTTATTGCACTCGACGTGTTGTCCAACTCGGCCTAACGGCCTCGTCGGACAATTTCACGTCGAGTGCAATAAACATTCACTTTTTGCACTTGTTGCATAAATAACAATTATATAACTTGATTTGTATGTTTACTGTGCATACTTCCATTCACTGACGATCACAGCAGTTTGTTGTGGATATCATTGTAATGGTTTATTGTTAATTGAAGTATATTATTATTATACCAGTTCTGGACAAAATAATTGAGAAACTGACAAAAACGAGAAATCGAATTTAAAAAAAAATCACACTATTTTGAATGCCCAACAATTTGGATTTCAGATAGAACGATCGTATATCATGACAACAACATTAATAGTCTTCACTTGAAAACACCTCGTGATATATTAAAAATTAAATAATGGTGTGATGCTAACCTACTTTCCTTCAACATCAACAAATAGTGGCCAATGAATTGGGTGCAGCAACAGCTAAGGTGCTTTACCATGCACTGATTGAATCATATATTCGATATGGAATAGCATCCTGGGGCCTATGTTACCAAGGAAACTTCCAATGAATGTCCTACAAAAACGCGCAATGTGAATTTATGTAATGTAGGACCGCAAGCGTCTGGCAGGCCACTGTTTGAACAAAATAATTTAGTAACTGTTCCATCCTTGTTAATACTTGGAACAGTTCTTTGCACAATGTCAATGAGAGAATCACTCGTCAAAAAGGTAATTTGAAACTCTCTCTAATACAACGAAAATCTCATTATATTTTTTCATTCAAATATAAATGACCTCACAATTCTACCAACTTCGGGAAATTCAACGTTATTTGCAGATGATACTACCATATTATGGCAACATAAAGATAAAGGAAGACTCCACGAAATAATGTGTGGTGACATGGTCTTAATCAAGGACTGGTGTGATTCTAATTTACTTCCACTAAATACCAAAAAAACAAGTGTCATTTCTTTCAAAACTGTGATATGAATATAGGTAGTCAAATATTAATAAATAAGGACACAGCAAAATATTTGGAAATTTACTGGGTCACAAATCTGAAATTTTGAGAGCACATAAGGAACTTGAATATAAAATTGGCTCCTGGTTGTTATGTTTTGAGGGTGGTTTCTGCTGCAACGTCAGTTTATTACGCACTTGTGGAGCCCCATTTGCGTTATGATATATCATTTTGGGGAGTTTGTAACAACCAATTGTTTCAGTCAGTGTTTATACCACAGAAGCGAGCAATTAGATACCTGTGTGAAATAAACTTTAGGAACTCATGCAAACCACTTTTTAATGAACATGGGATCCTGACTCTTATTTCAATTTTTATATCAGAAACGGTTTCATCAATCCACAAAAATAGATTATATTACAAAGTAAATGATGTCCCCTATTATAACCGTCAGAACGAAAATAGTATATAGCCCCCCATTCCCATGACAAATCTAATAAAAAACTCTCTGATCTATAATGGGGTGAAAATGTATAATAAATTACCTTGTGAGATTGAGGGAAAACGGTACAATATTTTTAGATGCATGAAAAATAAAACTAATTAGTTATGAGGCATATAATAGTTTAGCAGAGTTTTATGACGATTCATTTTGATTCTTACTTTTTTAGTTTCAAAATTATGAACTTTATATTTAAAACATTTTTTATTTCAACCGTAACATATCTTTATCATGCCTGCATTGTTATTATTTGGCTATATTTTGAATTTTAGGAGTTTGTATATTACATGTTATATTAGCTGTGTTTTTCAACAAGAATTCATTGTTATGTACAATAAACATGTATTTCATCATCGATTCAAAATGCTGCCTAATCATTCAATAATTAAATATGAGAAAAATTGGAGAGCAACATCGATTTAGATCTTCTATGAACAATATCCTTCTCAAACTGGCTCTCTATAATGTTCAGGAGTTCTTTCTGGCTACCTTTCAATAACCATACCCAATAGTGACAATCTGTAATCACATATAGCATTTTCACTTATATTTGAAGAGACTGTGACCTTTATTAGGATCTCATATTTTCACGTTTCCAATATATTCTAATGTGTTTTTCATGAACACATACATTTACTTTGTTGTTTTATACGGCATTTAGCATTTATTTTGACTGTGAATGTTCTTTAGTCTGGTTTTAAGATCTATACACATATTTTATACATATTTATTTTCCAAAATGTTCACTATTTTAACATGTATTCTCATTAGTTAATTTTATTAATTGACTTTGTAAATAACAATGAAATTCTTGTGATTAAAAAGTGTTATTTGAATTGATTTATTTAAATATTGATCTATCAATCTATCTTATATAATGTATCACCGCAGATTTATGTGAATTATTTCTAATTTGCAAGAACTATAAGAAATGGGCCTTGTTTCATGTTGCTAATTCTAGACCCATATCGAAAATATGCAATTTTTCAAAAGTTTTTGAGTAGATTAAACTCTCACGTGAGCAATTAATTCAACTTCAACAGGCTTTCATGAAAGGTCGCTCAACAACCACAAACCTTTTTAATATTTCCCAATATATTGCTGACATCATTGATAGAAGTTCATCGACTTCATGTAAACCAACTCCAATCAATTTAATCTAACTAATGACCTACGGAAAAAGATTTGAATCTCTCGACTGCCAACAATCAGAGAAGCCAACGTGAAGGACCCTTCATTGTTGAACTTCATTATTCGAATAATTTGAGGGTGTTGAGTCCTTCACTTTGATTAATGGAGTGATTCTCAACGTGAGGAACGAAGAGAGAACAATGCACGAGAAGTTTGAAAGGGTCACTACACTGAAGATAATTCTGTCGAAAATAAAAATGTATAATGAAATGTTGAGTAATGGCAATTTACTTCTGAAGATTATACAGTGCAGTGGAATTATTGTTACCTCCTCCAGCCTATCAACTTTTCTAATTTTATATCAGAAGCACTTTTTGAGCGACTCCAAACAGAGAAAGAGTTCCAGATCCAAGAATATGAAGTATCAAATCTAACAGTATATTTGTAGCAAAAATCATCTAACTGGTGTATTGAATGAATCAACGGCTCGTTGATTGAAAGGTTGAAAACAATATACGAATAGACGACTATTTCTGATCAAAAACTTTACTTTTTCAATGACTCAAATGACAATATCCGAATAATTCTTATGACAAGACTTGACATCACATCAATTCAAAATTATACATGAATGCACAAAAAATATAAGAAAATGTTTTACTGAGGACGGATTTTCCAACAACATTTACCAAGATTTTCGATTATTTGCAACCAGAAATAGCGACCGGCTTCGACCAGCAATTGTTTTGAGATGTGAATTAGATTAGCAGTGATGCAAACATTATACTTTTTGCGCGACATCAATCAAAGAAACAGTGCATGTCAAACCACGGGATGGGATAATTATTAATGGAAACATACCTTTTTACGCTAATCCAATCAAAGAAAAAGTAGAAGTGCATGTCGAATATCGTAATTTATTTTTCGTGCAATCGCACGCGAAGTCAGTAGGATTTAGCGTTCTCAGCACAGTCCGCGAAATTTAATTTCGCGGCCGTTACCCATAGCAACGGCCGCGAAACCAAATGTCACTTTCAATTTGTCACACCAATCTTTAAACTCGCCGTAACATTTTTCGTACTGCCGTTTAGATTTTTCGGGTATTAAAACGGAAAGCGCCGAATTTACAACGCTTTTGAGTTCAGGAGGAGTGGAAGGTACTGAAATATCGCTATCAGTATCAGACATTTTGCATTTTGACAAGAACTGTCAAAATATTTTGTATATATTGAAACATATCATTTCCATAGCACACGGTGATATTGTTAAATAAATTGAACTGCTGTTGATTTTAGAGCAATAATATATTTATTTACAACTATCTATTTTAATAATTTTAACGATTGCACGAAAAATAGTGTGTACCTATGCCATGGCCGCGAAACTTTTTAACGACCTCAAGATTATCTTGCCTCGGTCGCAAGCGGCCTCGGCGATAACTGTTCTTTCGGTACGTTAAAAAGATATTTCGCGGCCTTAGCATACAAATAACTATACCATGAGTTTTGATCATTTGCAACCTGAAGAAATGGCCGGCGTCGAATGACAAATGTTTTGGGGGGTGATTCTTATAATCATCAACGCAAAAATTATTTTTACGCGACTCCAATTGAAGAATAAGTGCCAGCTTCAAGTATGTGAAGCAGAAGAGCAAGTCAAATCTCGCAATATTTTATCAAAACTTTTGACAATTTGCAACCCGATGAAATGGCCGGTATTGACCGGAACTCATTTTGGTATGTGGATGAGATAATTATTGATGCAAAAATGACTTTTTGCGCGACTCCAATCAAAGAAAAAGCGCAAGAATGTGAAATAGAAGTACATGTCAATCCTAGCGATATTTTCCACAAGATTTTCGATTGTTTGTAATTAGAAGTGACCGGCTTCGACTGGCAATTGTTTCGGGATGTGACTCAGATAATCACTGAAGCAAAAATAACTGTTAGTGCTACTTCAATCAGAGGAAATGGCCCAGCTCCAAAAGTGTGAAGTGAAAGTGTATGTCTTCAACCGGCTATTGTTTTGGCATGCGAATCAGATAATAATGCAAAAATGACATTTTGCGTGACTACAATCGAAGAAAAAGTACCAGTTCGGATAGGTCGTTATTTATAATAATTATATTATGCTATGACATATAATAAGTGTCGATCCCTACATGATCCCTTATCATGGGGAACTGACCTATTCAAATTTTTTAAATAAAAAATGAATCTTCGATGCATGTAAAAGACCGTGACACACTGATTTCAAAAATGTATGACACTGTGGTTCCAAAATTTATGGATTCTGAGTAATAATGAAATGGAAATCAAGTCAATTTTGGTTATATTTTGAAATAAATTTGCAAATTTTGAATTTTAAAAACCGAGCAACCACGCAATTCAGAATAAAAATGGAAATTGTTGATTAAATGAAAATACTTAATATCATCAACATTATTCATAGGGTGACTGTATTTTCAGCCATCGATAATTTATTTTACTTATCAACGCCATTTTTATTGTCGGCAATAAAACAATCAATTATGTCAAGGAAACATATCCTTTGGGCCTCATGTGACAGCGTATGCGGATATTATTAATATTGATAAAAATATGTCTTCATTTATCATTTAACAACATTCATTGGTAGTATATAAAAACATGATATGAAACGGAGAATAAAAATACATGAAGAATGATGAAAGGGCGAGTTACAGCTGAGGAATTCAACCGTTAGAATATAAAACTGTAATAAAACTATAAAAATTACGCAAATCAGCTACAGAAAAATATTGAATTCAAAAGATCTCATAATAATAAAAATACAAATAATGTCTACGATTATATTCAGAATCACAAAAACATAAATCATGAACACATAATATTAAAATATAGAAGTACATGACTATGGTAAAAATCATTATTTAGGGAGAACTGCGTCGTCATAATATTGTCACTACCGCCTTGTCTGAAACAAGATTTGCAGAAATGAACATCAGTTCAACTGATTCTTTCAATGTATCAATTTGGTAAAAACATTGTTTATGTATAGCTGATGTCTTCAGAGTTTTTAATAATAGTCTTACGTGGATAAAGTAGAACTGGAAATCAGTCTCCTGGTTGTCTCAAGGATGATACTGGTGAAATAACTCTGCTTGGAATGGCTGCTGTCTTCAAATATTTGTTCTTATTTATATATTTTGGTTATTTCTTTATAGATTATACGTGTCTGGTCGTTTTGTCGTCATAATTCTTGTTTTTTAAAATAATCCTAGATTTTTCTTGATCAAAATACAATTTTCGTAATTCTTTTTCAACTTGTTTTTCTATACTCGCTCAGAAACCAAACTTCGCTTTTTCTTCGTACTTTTCCGGAACCAATCACTACACTTTTTATTCCAACCTTACACTTTTCACCAGTTAAATTATTACCAGAATTAGTTCTCCCTTTCCTGAATTTCTTGACAGAAAAGCCTTTACTTTGTTATCATTTCAATTTCTAAATTAATTTCTCTCCAAGTTTTGTAATATAAGTTTTAACTCAATAATTTGTTTTGTGCAAATAAATCGAATTGTGCGGAATCTCAACTTTTAACCAAAATAGTGATAATGCATGTTCTAAACTATATCAACATTGCTGATACCAAAATAGGATTTATTAAAGTCAATTCCAAGTTTTACTATGATAAAATAAAATATTTCCAATAAAATTTCTACAAACTATTTTTATATATAATTGCATACACTACAATACTTTTAATCCTACATATCATAACACATTTCATTTAAATCTTCTTCTCTTTTCTGTCCCAAAATTCTTGTCTAGACTAGCCGCAGTCCTCTGTCACCACATATGTCACACAATAGCAATAACAAAAAAAATTAATCAAATCCTTCGCCAAAGTCGCGGCGCGTCAGGATCACGTTATCTGGGTTGGAGCGGACCCAAATTCATTTAGTTGTGACTGAAAACCAGCAATTATCCAACGTGTCGGCGGGACTTCAAGCGTGAAATTAGATTTTTTTTGCTCGAAGATGGGGGTTTCTTTCATTCTTTCAGAATTGCTTGTATCTATATGGAGGTAATGAAAAGACAAAAGGAGACTCGACTGGAATGGACAGCAATTGTGGAGCCCACTTGCTTCAATTATTCTGATAATTACTGTTAAAGCAGAAATGTTGAAATGAGTTTTAAGAAAAATTTTGACAAAATGTTACATTCAAAAAGTATGCAACAAATGGAAAAACCTTTATTTGTGGTTTTTCAAAAACAATGGAATCAACTTAGGCTGGTCTTGAAGCCTACTCAGACTCTATCAGATATACTAGGTAATTTTCAGTTTATTGAGAATACGCGTTTTTCAAACTTGTCAAAATCGCACAGGTTAAATTTTTCGGAAAATAGGTAACATTTGAATTTTTCAATGAATTCAACAAAACAACAAATGATAGGAAACCTAAAAATAAATTTTGGATTGACGTGGCCTTTACTTGATGGAAATTCATAGTATATGACACTAAGGTAAACACGATTAAATTTCCACAGATTTATTGTCTTCTCGACATGTTTCGATACACTGTATCTTTTTCAAGCGAATGTTATACATTAAATTATTCTACCTTGAACATTACTTAAATACCCTTCTTAACAATTGAGGTAATTAGGAGCTACCAATGATAAAAATAAAATTGACAATACAATGTAGGAAAGTACCTGTAAATCTCAAAACATATCTACTACTCAATTAGTTGAAAAGGTTTAACAAAGGGGAACTATTAAGGTCCAATTGACCATTTAGTAAACAATTCGAATTTTTCAATTTATTAATTTCGAAGAATTCTAAATAATTAAGTCTAATACCTTTATTTTCAACATGAAGGATTTCAAAGTTTTCATCGAAGTCATGGTCTTCTTCCAAAATATGATTGGCATATGTTGAATGTGTTTTATTATTTACATAATTCATACGGTGCTTACGTACGCGGCTTTAGAATGGTCTACCAGTCTGGCCTACATATACTTTGGAACAAGATCCACAATTCAATTTATAAACTCCTGATTTTTTAGATTTTTGTGTTTTATCTTTATTATTTTTAATAAACCTTCCCAACGTGTTATCTGTTCTGAATGCTACTCTTAAATTTTGTTTTTTCAAAAATGACGCTATTTTTTCTGAAACGGGCCCTGAATATGTTAAAGTTCTGTAATTATTGTCAAGGTTCCTCATAGTGGGGTACACTTCTTGGATAGCCTTTCTATGTAATTTTTTAGCAAGAATATTCTCTATTAATTTGACTTGATATCCATTGTTAACTGCTATCTGTTTTATAATATTTAATTCTTTGCAGAAATTTTCTTCAGAAAGAGGAATATTAACTAATCTATGTATCATACTATGGTATGCTGATATTTTATGTATATATGGATGTATCGAATTATTATGAATGGTGATGTCAGTATGGGAAGGTTTATGAAAAATAGAAAAATGGTATTTGTTGTTGGTTTTACCTATTGTCAGATCTAAAAAATTTAATGATTTTTCTACTTCTATTTCTATTGTGAATGGGGGAATATATTTATGAAAGGTGTCTAACTGTCTGTTGGTACCTTTAAAACAAACTATAATGTCATCTACATATCTGTACCAATACAAAAACTGTTGCGAGAGTGGGTGCTTGTGAATTATTCCTTCAAGGTTGTCCATGAAGATATCTGCCAGTAGAGGACTCAGCGGATTTCCCATGATCAAACCTTCAGATGAAGAATATATTTTATTGTCAAATTGAAAATTTTGTTCAAGACATATCGACAAAAGGTCTAATATCTCTTGTTTAATAACTGGGTTGACATGATTTCTATCTAGTAAACCTTCAATCAAGACTATGGTATCATGAGGAGGTATACTAGGGAAAAGATTTTGAACGTCAAGAAATTAATTTCGCGTTATCTAGAACAGAAATATCCTGGATTTTATTTATCAAATCATAAGAATTTTTAATGCTGAATTTCGGTACAAATTTAGAATAGTTTTTTATTAAATGTATTAACTTTCTTGACAATTTAACTGATGGTGCTGTTACGAATGATACTACTAGCCGGACAGGGTAGTTTTGTTTATGCAATTTTATCAAAGAATATAATTTCGGAGATTCAGAAAAAATAGCGTCATTTTTGAAAAAACAAAATTTAAGAGTAGCATTCAGAACAGATAACACGTTGGGAAGGTTTATTAAAAATAATAAAGATATAACACAAAAATCTAAAAAATCAGGAGTTTATAAATTGAATTGTGGATCTTGTTCCAAAGTATATGTAGGCCAGACTGGTAGACCATTCAAAAGCCGCGTACGTAAGCACCGTATGAATTATGTAAATAATAAAACACATTCAACATATGCCAGTCATATTTTGGAAGAAGACCATGACTTCGATGAAAACTTTGAAATCCTTCATGTTGAAAATAAAGGTATTAGACTTAATTATTTAGAATTCTTGGAAATTAATAAATTGAAAAATTCAAATTGTTTACTAAATGATCAATTGGACCTTAATAGTTCCCCTTTGTTGAACCTTTTCAACTAATTAAGTAGTAGATATGTTTTGAGATTTACAGGTTCCTTCCTACATTGTATTGTCAATTTTATTTTTATCATAGGTAGCTCCTAATTACCTCAATTGTTAAGAAGGGTATTTAAGTAATGTTCAAGGTAGAATAATTTAATGTATAATATTCGCTTGAAAAAGATACAGTGTATCGAAACATGTCGCGAAGACAATAAATCTGTGGAAATTTAATCGTGTTTACCTTAGTGTCATATACTAAAAATAAATTATAAATGAAAATGAATTAAATGAACAGTAATAAACTAAATAAAAGAATCTCAACGTGTCCTCAGTTCCGGTCGATGACAATAATAATGAAATTTATTCTTCGAATTGATCATACAAAATGATAGGAATTGTCAACAGATTTTATTTGTATTTTTTATGTAAGTATTTTTTGTAACTAAAATCGTTGTTGAAAGTAATAAAGACATTCATTACTATTATTATCATTATTATTATTATAAGTGGGATAAAAAAAACATAGTAACTTTTTTGTCACGTTTCATGAAATGTCAGGAGTTTATATTATTCGTACTGATTTTCGAATGAGAGTCGTGTTGTCTAGTAACTGATGTCAAATTAGTTTCGAGTGCTAGGTATATTGGGGGGAGTTTTTCAGAGAAAACTCTAGACTTATTTCATCGTCATTTTCCTTAACTTTGCGGACGACCCATATCCTGAAAGTCGACATCAAGTGAAAGTGAAAGTTTCGAACAAATTTAGCTAACTCTCGCTATTTCCCAGTTTTGGATTCAGAATTATCTCATATAGTAGTTTTGTCAACCTTTACAATTATTACTGCTACATCCACTGCTCAAGCTTTGTTGTTTTGTGGGCATGATTTGATTGGAATATAGAGCGGTGGTATTAAATTCATTTAAAAATCTTGATATCCACCCTCTGACGACACCGTGATTCATGCCATTATTTTCACCTCTAATTCTCCTAATTTTCAGTCTTTCCGTGAAAAATTCAAAGCGTTTCTGAACTTTTTTTGCTGAACTTTAACAAATTACTTACGACATGGACACCAGACTGACATGATAAAAACCCTCTTTAAGTACTTCCAATTACAGAGTCTGTCACAGGACTTTGATTTTAATGAATGTTGTCAGAAGAGAGTGATATCCTAGAATCCTATGAAGTGCCGCTATAAATACACTGTACCCCTTGCTCTTGAACTTTGTCAAGGAGATCTTTTTGTATTTTCAGCGAGATGAGACGAGGGATTACTTGAGAAAAGTAGAATGGTAAGAATAGATTACAGAAGTCGATAGTCCATCAGTTTGTTTGGGAGTTCCCAAAAATCAACCCAGTCACATAATAGCTCGGAAAATTTTGAAATGTCACCTGAATTTTAGTACGACGAGGACCATTTATTGATTCCTGACTACTTTGAAAAAGCAGAGGTTCAACTATGAGAGGTTCATCATAAATGGGAGATTTGCCATTGTAATCGCGAGTAGAGCATACTTTGCTGAAAAAAATTTATTTAAATCAGTTGAAATATTATATACTAAGAAAGAGACCGGAAATCCAAATTTATTGTAGAATAATTAGATACTGGAGACAATTGAGCTGCCAGAGGAGGAGTTCAGAATAAAAACTAACTAGAAATAGGACGTGTACTGAAAGAGGATGTAGTCGGCAAATTGAATCAACGCAGAATTGGATGGTTGGAACATTCCAGGAAGAAGCATGGAAAGACCAAGGTCAAAATGGATACAGGAAGTTGAAGAGGACCTACGCAGAGCAGGAGTGACAAACTGGCAAAAAACACTAGAGACAAAGTAAGCACACACAGTCAAAAGCATAAGTTGATAGATTGGGAGTGATTGAACCAGAAAACTGGTTCTAGAGTGCTTTCGCGTCTCAACCTCATCAGGGATATAAATCTGTTATATATCTGGATCGGGAGAAGTTCAAATCGAAGTGAAGTTAGGAAAGAGACAAAGGTCAGAGTAAAAGGCATGACGAATAAAGTTGATTATTCGAATTGCAACTTTTAGGAGAAGCTATGTGGGCTTCTTAAAATTGTACTCGAAGACGAAAGTCATCAAGGAAGCGGCGAAATATTTTGCAACACTACCTCCTCTTACGGCGACGTTGAAGAGGTACTTTCTCAAATGGTATGGGGCAGCAGCAAGACAGACCTTCCCCAGCCAGTACCGCTTCCAGTCATTTATGAGGTCAGTGGCAAATATTATGCCTGAAATCAGCGCTCTTCTACCAATTGAGAGCGAAGCTGATCAGCGTTCACGGCGCACCTACCACCAAGTGCAGCAGTGGCTAGGGAATGAACTGTACCTTCGTAAGTGGGAAACATATAGGGTCTCCTAAATAATGCCAATAACAACAGAAGATCCACCAGCTCCGTTCAGGTTCTGATGAAAATTATATTCTGCCACTGCACCGATATAACAAATTGAAATTGGTGATCAGCTGAAACTTTTCGATACCGCCACAAGGCAGAGGTGAAGGAGGGAATTTCGACTGCTCCGGGTTCAATCCTGCCCTTCTGGGGCTTTCCGGGGGCAGGCGAACCTGCCCTCACCATTCCTAGGACAGGCCTCATGATGTCGTATGGGCGGGATTCGTTAAATATGGTTTTTCCCAGCTTGGTTATTTCTGCCTCCTCAAGGTTATGCAGGGGATGAATGGGTTACGTGTGAGACATCAGGCGATCAGAGTTTCCTTCGGGGGCTTTCTATAGGCTCCTGGATAAAAACAGCATAAAACCAGGTTGGATTCATTGTGTTCAGGATATGTGTTACTCATCTTCTGGGTTCTACTGTACAGTACCGGTTATAGAGAGTCACCATGCTTCCACCTCACATTGTTATTTTATGTTTCTAGTCAGAATTTCTCTGACAGAAAATTATCCCAGGATCCTCATGACCAAAGAGAATAAAAACGTCAATCCAATGTAGAGAGTTATCGAACATTGATAATTATTGGAGTCAAATAAAATTACTTGTAACTTTTATTTATCTTTAATTATCTTTTAAATACAATTTTCCATTTCTCAAGAATTGATTTTCGTGTACTGCAATTCATAACCCGTTTTCATGTATGTTAACATTGGTAACAAAATCTCAAAATGGTGCAACTGTTCACTGATTTTTTTTTCAGATGAATAGTTTAGACGATATGAAGGAATGTTTGGAAGGAAATGTGAGGTTAAAATGTTTTTTTTCGAAAAATTTTTTATTCCTGAGCGTGTAGGTCGAAAACAGATAGGAATTCTAAAAAAAGTGTATGAATCAAAAGTTTTGAAGAATATTATGAGCATCCATTAGGTTTCCAAAAATTTTTCTCTGTGGCGTACCGTTTTCGAGATCTCAGCAAAGAACCCAAAATTTTACTAAATTTCATCGGAATTATTTCAATATCTCTTGTGAACTGCCTGATACATGTTGTCTCTCTTACGGTTCAGGAAAGATGGCTGTATATTTCGATTCCATCATAAATTATTCAGTGTTTAACAAAATTGTCTGTAGGTTTTGGTAGTCCAAAAGAGAGGTTTTGACAGCAGGAGCTGTAGTAAGATTAGCTCCTTTCAAACATAGTCTTATTTTTGTGAATGAGGCTAAGATGTATAGAAAAGGAACTGTCAATAGTAAATAATCGTTGAATAGCTGCCTGCATGAATATCTCAGTCATTGAAAAATACTATTGGTGGCTATAGATTATATTGAGGAGTCATTTCTGAATAATGGTGAAATAGAAATTTATCTGGAATCATCCCCATTGAGGAACTGTAAATATACGGCAATAATGATCAGTTGGATCTGATGACATGAAAGTACAGTCCCAGAACTTCAATGGTTACTGTGGCTCTTTGCAATACTGGGTCGATTTCAAATTGATAGTTAATGAGTCCCACATTAAATCGTGAGAGGGCACCTACCTTGCCTCGTGTTGCACCTGCTTGAGAGTCCAGACGACTCCTAACTTGGGATAGCTGTTACGACGGTTGTATCACAGAACACACATTAACAATTATATGCGTATGATGAGATGAGAAAAAAGTACTTGAATATACTTCAACTTTCTTGAGTGAAAATATATATCTGCTCGCGCGCGGTCATACACATTTCGCATGCTCTGGCTTATTGGCCATCCAAAGTTGCGCAGACGCAGATTAGTATGGCACCCTATAGACTCTTGTGGGAATATATATATATATATATATATATATATATATATATATATATATTCCCACAAGAGTCTATATATATATATATATATATATATATATATATATATATATACCGGGTGACCACGAGGTGAGGTACGCCCCCCAATTTTTCTATAGTTTTGAATATTGTATTTCTGGTTCCTTTCGGAATTCTTCAAATCTTTTCATTCCAGTAATCTGATAATTCATCATCTTTCAACATAACAATGTGAAAAGAGTATGTTGCTATTTGAGAAATGGCAGTTGTGAGCCTTTCTTTATGGGTACTAATCCGTTTTGAGGAAATGTTTGATAATTGATGGGAAATATGGTTGCTGCAATTACATGGGAAGCTCAATTTTCAGCTGTATCTTACCTCGAACCTTCCTCTCGTAAATGCTGACGCCGTTCGTCAGTTGTGATGATTTGAGTTTGATGTTCATGGCCAACTTTGTTCGATTGAACAATCAACTGTATCTCCGCCATTTTTCAACCGGTTTTCAATTTTGGAGAACAGTGTTATCACAAATTGCGTGTTCTTCCTGATAATGAAAAAAATTGTACAGGGTGTCATTTGAAAAAAAAAGTTTGGGGTCACTTCCGGTTAAACCGGAAGTGGTGAATTTTCGGTTATGGAGTCAAAATATGCGTATTTGAGTAATATATCGACGTGCCAAATTTGAAACCTGTATCTTCAAAACTATATAAAAATTGGGGGGCGTACCTCACCCCGTGGTCACCCGGTATATATATATATATATATATAACAGAAAATTACTTATGACATCTACAGTCACTAGTTGAAACTTAATTTGACACGAACCAAGGAATCCAAAGTTAGATGTTTATCTACTTATTGGCAGGCTGCCAACAATTTGAGTGGATTTGTTTTGATTTTGAGAGCTCCATAAATCCTTCCTGATGAGTGCGTTAGCACGAAACAGCTGTCAAAGGTTAGAACTCTCGGAATTAAAACGAAAAATACTCTATTTTCACTTATATATATATATATATATATATATATATATATATATATAGAGGACCGTAATTGAATATTTGCAATTCCGCAACAAACGAGAATCATTAAATGAATGGAATCGATTCAAACATAGCACCAACAAACCCATTTTGAAAATTGCTACAATACTCCCTATATAAGCCCTTCATCTTTCTGGACCACAGCCAAATGTCACGTAAATACTGGACCGCTCCCATCGAATTCATCTCAATTGCTTTGGCCCAATCGGCATCATTAGGCACCTTTTGGAGCCCACTATTAATTCACTATTGAGCAGATATCGGCGAAGCAGGGAGAAAATCAGGTCGTGTCCCGCATTGCAAATGTATGCAAATTTTATGTCGGTTGGAGAGTTTTATGCGTTTTCCGTAAACCGCACCATTATCATCAGAATTTAATGACGGAAATAACCTCAACGTTTATTGAACTGACAATGTAAGGGAAATAAAAAGTTAATTTGTTCATAGCGGCACAAAAAAGGGTCGAGACTAATTGGTGGCGTTTTCAAGTTCAGTATCCATAATGTTGAAGGGAAGAACTAAAAAAAACAATGAGATATTTTTTCTGTATGTTTATCCGTCAAACGACTACGCCCTTATGGCAACCATCAGAAATCCTAGAGAGACCTGTGGGTGCTTGGTAAGATGTATATTTTAATCAAAAGATCTAGATAAAGACCCTACATAAGACATGTTTCGAACACACATATGTTCATTTTCAGTTAAAAGTAAGATTGAGCGGAAAGAAAAAATATTCAAATTTAAACTAGACTAACACTAACAATAAACATTAGGGGCTCATACTGCATGAACTGCTACCTTCGTATAGATCAGATGTTTTACAGTGAATGGAGCATAAGACATATTTCAAGAACCTTTAGAGGAATAGTATTTTAATTTCGAAGGTGTACATACGATCTATACTTTTGAAGGAAGCGAATCTTTCTCTTATTGGCAGTTCGACCCTTACCTTAACTTACCTTAACTTATCTTGACTTACCTTAACATACCTTAACCCTACCCTGACTCTTCGTAAGCATTTTTTTCCGCTCTCATGTCATGTATTATATCACCTTGGAAAGGACCTCGCACCATTTCAATAGGAAATTGGCTTTCCATATATTGCAGAACTCGTGATGCTGATCAAATATCTCCATTGCGCCAAAGCTATAAAGTCAACGGTTTAGATTATATAGGGAGCTGAAGTTGACTTTTCCAAAATTTCAAATGAAGACATTTTTACGAATCTATAATCCGAATCATCTGTGCATCGATTATTCACATGACCGAAACAAGTCCACTATGAAGTATAATAATTTCTATACAGACTCACGATATACGGGGTGAGTCTAAAGCTAGCAAGTTTATTAGTGATTTCCAAAAAATTGAGCGGTGGAATTACATTCATTCCCAGATATTTCGAAGGACACAAATATCGAATCTAATTGATGGTGTTAGCATCTCCTGAATCAAACTAGTTAGGTTTGAGATTCATTTTATTGATGCATTTCCATAAACACATTCGTTAAAACAAATTTTCTGAAATGTTTCGAACAATTTACTGTGAGGTATTTTAAACACTACGTATGAATCTATATTTACTACAAGTAAGGGAATAACTAGAGTGATATAGGTGGAATATTGCAAAAATGCAAATTAAAATATTGAATTGCAATATATGATGAGCAACAAAATATACTCATATTTCATTACAAAATAGATGATCCATACGCATTTCGAGTGTATGACATTATCGAAACAACCACCAATGTAATTATTCGTAGAGTATTACAGATGCTCCATTTTCAGATTCTGGATGAATGTCCCTTCAATGAGTAGCAGAAGTCCGGATTAGCATAACATACTCATTACTTGAATTCACATCTCAGAGGGTGAATTTTTATTTTTTTTATATATTTAATGTAGAAATTATGAAGCTGATCAAACTATTGCACATACGCTTTAAATTCAACAGTTCAATCTCACCTCCCTGTATATGGAGAAAAACTTTTGTTTCATAGCGGACTGTGAACCATATGAGGCCCACATTCAGGGTGTTCCACAACTTATCCGAAATTATTCAACCACATATGCACTGCTGGAGTCCAACAAAAAAACGTGAAAACAATTTAAAATAATGAGAAGTAGACAATGCATGGAAAAATCTAGAGGATGCTGCCCATAGAGAGAATGCTGCCCATAGAGAGGATGCTGCTCATAGAGAGGATGCTGCACATAGAGAGGGACAAGTTAATCAGGTGTTCTGACTCTATAGCATCATTTTCTGTATGTTGATCATTTCATCATTCATTTGAGTTCTTTGCTACCTCGTTATAAATTGTTTTTTCGCTCAAAAAATATCACAGTTTTGATCCTTAAGTACCTATATGTATACACTCAGAACTGTTTCTTCGTTCCTACCAATCTATGTCCATCCAACTCTTGCATAACTCAACTATGTAAACACACATGTTATGGTTCCTGAAATTTCATATCCATTCATATGTAATCTGGAAATGATGCATTTGAAATAATCTTATAGAAATAATGAAATTGGCTATTGTTACGCCAATGTGATACGCTGACTATAGCATCATTTTCTGTATGTTGACCATTTCATCATTCGTTTGAGTTCTTTGCTGCCTCGTCATAAATTTTTTCTTCTCTCAAAGAATATCACAGTTTTGATCTTAAAGTATCTATATGTATACACTCAGAACTGTTTCTTCGTTCCTACCAATCTATGTCCATCCAACTCTTGCATAACTCAAGTATGTAAACATATATGTTATGGTTCCTTCTGAAATTCCATATACATTCACCTGTAATCTGGAAATGATGCATTCGAAATAATCTTATATAAATAATGAAATTGGCTGTTGTTACGCCAATGTGATACGCTGACTATAGCATCATTTTCTGTATGTTGACCATTTCATCATTCGTTTGATTTCTATGCTGCCTCGTCATAAATTGTTTTTTCTCTCAAAGAATATCACAGTTTTGATCTTAAAGTATCTATATGTATACACCCAGAACTATTTATTCGTTTCTACCAATCTATGTCCATCCAACTCTTGCATAACTCAAATATGTAAACACATATGTTATGGTTCATTCTGAAATTTCATGTACATTCATCTGTAATCTGGAAATGATGCATTCGAAATAATCTTATAAAAATAATGAAATTGGCTGTTATTACGCCCATGTGATACGTTCTGTATAGGTACGAAACATCTGATGTAATAAAATATGAGTACATTTCGTTGCCTATTATATACTGCAGTTCACTGTTTTAGTTTATTTTTTGCAATATTCTACCTTCGTCACTCAAGTAATTCTACTACTTGTAGTAAATATACATTGATACATAAATGAAATATTCCACAGTAAATTGTTCAAAACATTTCAGAATATTTGTGTCGAAAGAATGTGTTTATGGAAATGAATCAATAAAACGAATCAAGCCCAACTACTTCAATGAAATGATCAGTGTCACTATTTTTGATATACCCTGTATATTTTGAATAACTGCATAGTAAACTTTCATCATAAACGATACAGTTTATCACCAAGTTATCTGGAATTCCGTGTAATTCGATATATCAACAAGCAAGACGGATGCGGATTCATGAGAAATAGAACACCTTGTATATGATAAGTCAGTCCGAATCAGGAGATGCTTACATCATCAATTGGATTCGATATTTGTGTCCTTCAAAATATCTGGAAATGAATAAAATTCCACACCTCAATTTTTTAGAAATCACTGATTAACTTCACAATGAAATATTACATTAAAATATTACAGTTTGATTTCCTGATGTAAAAAATACACTCCAGTGTAAATTTGCTATGGAATTTAATGTGACATTAGGTATGTTATCATGATTGTACATATTTCTTCATTATGTTGGTACATTTTGTCTTCTATTCAATACACCATCAATGTATCCATTAAGTTGAGGAATTTGCCTCCAATTCACCAAAACACTTTATTACTATAGTCGACTCACGTTTGGCTAATAATGCAGCATCAGGAGTGTTAATCATCTCCTGATGAGTATAGCAATAAAGTGTTTTGGGCCACAACACTTTTCCAATCACTCATCTATCTTTATATACCACTTTAGCTGCGTGGCAGACAGTTAGATTGAACCAGTGTTGTCTGGGTGAGAGGAGAACGCGCCAGCACAATGGCCACTTTCCTCAAACTCTGTGTTTGCATAATATTCTAACGTATGTCATTATACTAGGAAAAAATATTTCTGTTTGGTATTCAAGCAGTGAAACTAACTTTTCATGGTCCATAAATATATAATAATAATAATCGAATTTATTGATAGGTAAGAAATAACAATAAAATACAAAATAATGAGAAAATCATCAGTACTATCAATGGGCGGGATTCAATTTCTGACTGGGTCACAAGTGACTCAGCCAGATCTTGCACTTCTATCCAACCAAAATAAAATGTTTAAACACACATATATAGTGCATATCTGCACAGAATAAACCACTTCTTAAATTCACAATATAAATAGATATATACAAATAAATAATAAGTGAGTGGGAGAGAAAATAGAATGAAAAATATAGAAACATTCAAAGATGCAAAAAGTACATTATACAAATATTATGAATCACTCTTGCAGATCAAAACTCAAATGGAGGCAGTCATTCTGTAGAAATGGTTAACACCTGAAAGGAGAGAATATAGTAGGTATTTCATTAGTTAGTAATAGATTCCTCAAGGTGTATTTGAATTTGATGGGGTCCAAACCCTTAAGAGTATTCGGTAGCCTATTGTAAAGCCAGGTAATGAAATGAGAGAAGGAGCCACGAAAGTGCGAAGTTCTATATGTTGGGGAGGTGTGAGCTGATTTCTGAACCTAAGGTTCAGCTTGTGTACGTCTGTGCGAAATCTTATTTTTTGGTAGAGGTACGTTGGTTTATTTGAAGTTATTATTTTATGAAATAACGTGCACGCATCGAACACACGCCTCGTTTCCATGTTCAACCATCCGACTTCTTTCAGATGATGAGAGACATGCTCGCGTCGGCGCGTTCCTGTGATTAGCCTCAAACATGAATTTTGTAAAAGCTGTAGTCTTTTTCTGTCCTTTTGTGTTAAATTAGGCCCAAACACCACATCAGCATAGTTCGCATGTGACAGAACGACAGCTTCAAAGAGAATTTTTTTTTGTTTTCAAATTCAGAATAACTCGGTTGGAATATATTGCTTTGAAATTGGAATATCCACGCTGTAGAATCAGCGAGGTGTGGGAGGTGAATTTGAGTGAATAATCAATTATCAAGTCCAGGTTTTTTGTTTGATCAACACAAGGTAGGAGCGAATTTTCGAGAAATATTTGAACTTCCTGGTGACGGTACGATCAAATAACATTACAAAAGATTTGGCTGTATTCACTGAGAGGCAATATTTCTTCGAAAGTTCGACAAGCGAATTAAGATCTTCATTGATAAGTTGACAGGCTTCGTATAGATGTTTTTCTTCAAATTCCATATAAATTTGGGTGTCGTCAGCATAACTGTGTATATTAGTGTGGCGGAGGCAGAGAGGAAACTGTGAGGTATAAATGACAAATAATAAAGGTCCCAAAATTGAGCCTTGTGGTACACCATTCAGTATTTCTAGAAAACTCTATTTATTTCCGTTTAGGGATGTGCAATGAAGACGACCTTGCAAATAATTCCTTATTAGAGTCACAGCTTTAATGGAGAAACCAAGATATGTCAATAAATTCAATAGTAGTTCATGGCTGATTCTGTCGAATGCTTTGGAATAATCGATAAGCACTAAGACGCTCATTTTATTATCATCTATTGATGTGTGGATGTCATCTACAACTTCGAGAAGCGCGATAGTGCAGCTATGGCTCGATCGAAATCCAGACTGCGTTGGTGGAAGTATATCTCTTGATTATCTAGATGAGTTCTCATTTGAGTGTTAACGATTTTTTCAAATGCTTTGGATATTGCACATAGAATGCTAATAGGTCGTAAATCGTTGAGACTTTGCGGGGTAGCTATTTTTGCCAAAGGAACAACATTTGATTTTTTCCAAATAATTGGGTATACAGAATCTTGGATGCATGTATTGAAGATATGCGTGATGAACGGGATAATGTGTGGGCAGCAGTGCAGTAACATTTTAATACTTATATTGTCGTCGCCCACGGCGTTAGACTTTATGGAAAGTATAGTATTGTACACTTCTTCATCTGTAGTCGGATGGAAAAAGAAGCTAACATGTTCGTGAAGTGTACTGTTTGAGAAGTGTGATAAAACGTTTGCGTCGGGAGTAGAACCATGTGAAGAGGAGTCACAAAAAAATCTATTGATGTCATCTACATTACTTAGCTGTTCTGGAATTGTTTTATGAGGTTTCTTCTTCTTCTTGTGAATATCTAAAGAAGCTAGTTCCTTCCACATATGGTTTGTATTATTTCTGAGTCTGAATTCAACGTACGCCTTTTTCTCTAGTATTATAGTGCTATTCGTGAGATTTCTGAGTTGATTATAGTAGTTTCAGTGGTTTGTGGATTTACTTTTCCTAAATTTACTAAGGGCTCTGTCTCGTAAGTTCATCATAGTCTTCAAATTGTCTGTAAGCCATGGAGCTTTATTCTTAGAAATGCGCACTGTTTCTTCCGGTGCATGGAGATCAAAAATTTTCAAAATCAAAGAGTTCAGCAAATTCACTTTTTCATCTATGGTTTTTAGACGATAAATAGCTTCAAATTCTAAACTTGATAATTCACTTGAAAAATCCACCGGATTAAAATTTTTGAAATCCCTGTATGTATACATGAAGTCTTTATTTAAGTGAGTAGTCGGGCCTATTTTAAACGACACTAAAAAATGATCCGTGAAAGAACTGCAGTCAACCGTAGTACGGTCGGTGACATTTAGGGCTTCAGGGCAGATTATGAGATCTAAAAGTTTACTGGAAGTGGCGCTGTAGCGAGTAGGTTCATCGACGATTTGGACCAGTTCATGTGAGCTGAGGGTTTCATTTAGTTGGGTAAGAATTTGATTGAGCGGGTCAAGGAAATCGATGTTGAGATCACCAGCACAAATGATGTGATCATATTTTGGGGCTAGTATAGTCAGAACCTCATCGAATTGCTCGATAAACTCATTTGGTGAGAGATGCTGACCTTGTCTTCGTTATCTTACAATATTCCGATCAATTACGTATAATGAAACAAAGTAAAACTCGAAGTCGTCTCCACAATATATGTTTGACCCCTAGTGCAGGATGGGGGCTGTTGTCATCTCAGCTTTGGCAATAAGTTGTCAAAAGTGGGGTTGTATCAAAATAACAATATCAAAATAGTTATTTATGTATCAAGGGCGTAAAGTAGGCGTTTATGGCCTGCGGCGTGGATGATGGCCCGATGGCGTCAGCCGAGGGCCATCACACGCCGAAGGCCTTAAACGCATTTTACGCACGTGATACACACAAAATTTTATACACTAGCGGTTTTATAGCGCGAATCACAAATACTGACTTGAATTGCAATGGTCTACACGTTTCATACGTTATGCATACAATAATTAAGGGTAACATAATATGAGGAATGTGAAACTATAGTAGCTGAGTGCTATATTGGAGAATCTATTTCAAATAAATAGATCATCACCGAAAAAATTGCCAACGATTATGAACAAATGTTAGAAAGAGTATTGCTCTATTGAACTGAAATGATTCTAATTCGTGTTAGGAATTGCATGAAATGATGTGTGCGTATAGACAATTTGAGAATTTTGTCTACATTACGGCCCGCCGGGCCATAATGCACCCACGGGCGGTAAAGTGCCCGGTTCGCCGGGCGTAAAGTGTACTTTACCGCTCGCTATTGCATAAACATGTTTTCAAGCATAGAAATGCTCATTTTCAGTTGAATTTATTCAAGTCAAACTGAAATTACTAAAGGGAAAATTACAATTTAAAAAAAAGAGTTTATGAAAATTACTGAACTTGTAACCAAAATGGATACTCACATGGCATGAAGACCTAGTAAATTTATATTAAATTATTGACGAAAAATGTAATTATTAATTGAAACCTGGAGCAGAAAGTCAAAAATTACGTACAGTTCCCATTGCTAATTGGAAATAAAAACACAATTCAAATCGTATACTGAATATTTAATATCAATATAAACGTGTACGACTTCAATCATAAAATGAATATTTAATTCCACTATTGCAAAAAATATTGCATGAACGGGTGATACATTACATATAAACTAACATTGATTAATTTATTAAGATTGGTGGGCTCATCTTCTTATTCAGTACGATTGTCCTAAAAAAAGGAAAATGTGGCATTATACATCAAACCAAAAGTTCTCTTTCGTCTTGTTAATCCTTGAAACAGTCATGACAGAGAAAAATAAAATTCAATTTGAATTATTATATAGAATATGGAGTCTTATAATACTATTCGTTTTTTGATTACCTTCTACAGCTAGACATTTTCCATTCGTAAAAAATGCTATTTGACAATGATGGAACAAATGAGACTAGATCATTGATTAGAAAATTGACTTTGGAAATGTTGAAATTCCACTAGGAAAAATAATATTTCACCAAATATAGTCGGTGTTTCCCACACAAAAAATCATGATTTTGGGGTTATGGTTCTTCATTTCATCTGAAAATTAGATAAACGTAATCGAGAAACATGAATGCAATCACGTAAATATCATGGATTATTCTTAATAAAAATCATTAACATTTTGTTGATAATGCAATGCACAAAATACACCAATTACTTGCTTATATTGATGTTCCTTAAATGTACTGCAACGGCACAAACAAGAATGAAGAGGGACATGAAATAGCGAACTTTACTTTGTGAATACGTACTTTTTTTACGGATGTCAGTTCAGTTGGAGGTGGATGTTCTCGTTGAATGAAATTTGCACAACCAATTTCTGTATAACGAAGGAAAATTAACGTGCTAAATAAGACATTATTTCAATTGCGTATAGATACCTCTTGTAGTCTGAAAATTCAACGATGGAAGTGAGATTCTTATGAATCTGAAATAATATTTCGCTCTAAGCATTGAAAATACAGTGCAAATTCAAAAAATTTTTTTCAGTGTAGGAGGGGCTCCCGGAAGATGGCGCGCTCTTGGTATCTGAGTTCGAACTACTTGTGTCAGCCTTACAAATCATGTTATTCTACAATGTTTCATGCTTCAGAAGAAGAAGAACTACACAAAACTTTCCATTCATCGGATGGTTCTCGCAATTCCATCTATGCCTCTGTAACATCAATCAACTGATTTTCAAGGTTTTGGTACAGGTTTTGGCTTTTCTTGATATCTTTCCTAGGGCCGGTTTTTCAAGTCTAGTTAACCTCCAGTTAAATTAACTAATGGTTAGATTGTGATCCGCCCAACATCATTTATGTCCGTTTGCACGAATTTTAGTTAGGGTCTTGGTCAGAAACATATTCAATATTTTCCAAATATTCTACAGTTTTTCAAATACTGAAAAGTTTGGCACAGTCAAAATATAAATGTTTTGAAAATTGTCATTTAAAGAATTTTGAATCAAAAACCAAATCTGAATCTAGGTGTTTGAACGGATAGTATAATGAAAATTATAATTCATGGTAATATTTATTTAAAAATCCTGGAAGCTAATACAATACCAGTTGTTCGGTTTGCTTATATTTTTCTGGAAATAAATAATTACGTTATTAATGTTGGACAGTCTTGTTAGTTTCATAGACATGCGAAGAGAACTGGAATGGAAAGTGTTCCTCATTATTCCAATATGGAGAATTATCCCCATATACAGGGTGTCCGGTAAACCTTGTACAATATTGAAACTGGTGATAGACCAGATCATGACTGTTCAGAATATCGGAATTTTACCTTAGTACAAATCTCACTTTATTCGAGATAATGAGCATTTTTTTAATTTCTGGAAAATCACTACCTCACCTTGGATTTTTTAATGCCATGTATACAAATTGGGACGAATTTAAATATCTTTGCTGCTGAAGATTACTGATGAGTGATGCTTTCAGACGTACGAAACAGTTTTTCAGAAAACAATACAATTTTTCAAGAAATGAGGGTAAAATGACAGATTTGAGTTACACCAATTTTTTTAACAACAGTTTGACATTATTATTTTAAAAAACATAACCTAGTGGAACTGGATATTCATTACAAAAGTATGCCCATTTTGTCCATGCTTTAATATGGTATAAAACATACGATCATTATTTTTTGAAGGAGTAGAATTTCGATAATATTAGAGTGTGATGTTATTCTGAGCTAAAATTAACTCCATTAGACTTTGTCAGTAATGTCTTTTATTTTTATCCTATCAAGATGAAATGATTAAATAATTATGAGTAATAACGAATCAACTGCTTGGAAGCATTCAATGAGATGTAATGAAGTAAATACTAATTCAACTTTTTTTTTTAATCAACATACACTATAAACCACAATAACGATTATTCAACATCGCACTGAATAATATTACAAAAATGTTATTTTCCATCCACTCGTACGCATAGACGACATATTTTCAAGAAGAACCTTTTCAAATGCGTTATAGGTTATAGCCCCCAAATCAGCGAGTCTATGAGCGGCATTGTGAAATCGGATATAGTTCTGCATAAAGCGCTGCTGCAGCAGTAGCACTACCTCCACAATCACCATAAATGTAGTGCATATGCGTATATTCACGGGGAGTAGGTATAACGTATGTACGGCGTGACAAAGAAATAAATACCACTGAATAAAACAAGCGGAATAATTGCAAAAAACTACTATAGAAGTCACAAGTTGTTCAAATAAAAGTTTTTAATTTTCGACAAGGATTCATCTCTTAAAAAAGTTTGCACTTATTTGGTTACACCCTGTATATCTGTCGGTCTCTGAAACTTTGTTGGAATCTGGATGTTGGACAATTGCGATATTTATCACTAGAATTCGTATTAATCGGTGCCATGTCGGATAATCGACATTTCATTTTGATAATTTTATTAGTCCTAATTACATGAAAAGTTAATTTTATTGACATACTATTAGAATAGAATAGAATATTTTATTTAACTACGTTACATGTTACAAAATGTGTGTAGCAAGTCATGTTTGGTTTATGTATGAAAAATATATAAAAATGTAAAAATTTAAAATTGTAAAACAGAATTAAAATTAAAATTAACAAGTAAACAGCGTTACAACACAACTTTACAAACACAAGAACTCTGTAATTATATTTCTTCTTAAATTAAAGAGAAGCAGTGAAATGTGTGTTACCACAAAAATGTGTTCTGAATTCATCGACAGAATAGAAGTAATACCTCAACAAATAATTTTTCAATTTCCTCTTGAAAGTTTTCAAACTGAGCTCCTTGAAATCTTGAGGCAGGATATTGTACAGAGAATAATCTAGTGAATTTTTTTGCGATACGTGCAGACGAAATCGATTTATTCTAATGTGATGGGAGTTTCGTGTATTGTGTCCGTGAATATGAGATTGTTTCGTCAAGGATGATTTCTTCTTATGAATCTCGATCAAAACGAAATATAAAAATAAAGTTGGCAGTAGCATAATTCTAAGTTTTTTGAAAGTTTCTTGACAGTGATCTCTGTATCCAATATTAGCCAGTACTCTCAATGCCTTCTTTTGCATCCTAAATATTTGAATGGAGTGACATGAATTTCCCCATAGTTGTACACCGTAACTAATATGGGAATGGAATAGTGAAAAATATGAAGTTTTTAATATATTTGTGTTAGTGATGTACCTCAATTGGCGAAGGACAAATAGAGAACCTGAGAGTTTTTTCTTCAGTAGGGAGATATGTGCAGACCAGTTGAGTCTATTATCTAATGTAATGCCAAGTAATTTAACTTCATTAGTTTCACAATTAGACAAAATCTGATTATTAGCAGATATCTGGATGTATTGTGTTTTCTCACCATTTAGTTTCAACTTATTAGATAAAAACCACTCATTAGCGCTATTAGTTACCTCGTTGAGTTGAAACTGTAACATATCATTACTTTTATCCGACAGAATAAAAGTGGTGTCGTCCGCAAAGAGCACTGATTTGAACGGCATCATATTATTGCACAAGTCATTTAATGCTACCAAGCAGTCTATTCTTTATTATTAATAATTATTTCCTCATTTTATCTTGATAAAATCTAAATAAAATAATTTTTGTGCGTAAGTATAAAAGTTGATCAAATAAATGAATATTTTGGAACCTTTGGTGTAAATACAATTCAAGAAAAAAATTATGTACCCAAACACCAAAACTACGCCACAATCTTAAAATCTTAAAAGCTCACTTTTAGCTCCTGAAGATACTAACTTTGTTGGCGAAACGCGCGTCGAGTGTGATTGTGACGTAGTTTTGGTGTTGGGTAGTTTCCTTTTTTTCTTGAATAAAAGTTGATAGAAGCCTAGATTAAATCCACGCCTAATTCAATGGAAACCACTTCTTCCAAAAATAATTGTAGTTTGTTTTATACCATGGTAGAGTCTGGACATAATGAGCATTCTTTTGAAATGAATGTCCACTTCCAATTGGTTATGTTTCTTTCAGATGAGAATGTCAAACTTTGTGTAAAAAAATTGATGAAACTCAAATCTGACATTTTACCCTCATTTCTTGAAAAATGTTTTCACTTTCTGAAAACTGTTCTGTTCGTTTAGAAGCATCACTCATGAGTAATCTTCAGCAGCAAAGATCTTTGGATTCAAGCCAATTTGTATACATGGCACTCAAAAATCCAAGGTTTGGTAGCGATTTTCCAGAAATTCTTAAAATGCCCATTATCTCGAAAACGGTGATATTTTTAGTGAGGTGAAATTCCGATATTCTGATCAGTCATGACCTGGTCTATCACCAGTTTCAATATTGTACAAGGTTTGCTGGGCACCCGTATAACCCTGTTTTTGTCAATCATAAAATACTTCTAAAATATTTTTCTTTCCTCAATATTCCAAACTACCTGGTATATGATGAAATCGACCTTAAATTGCGTTGCCTACTTAGGAACAATTTTCAAATGATTCATTGCGTTTGTTATCACCTAGCAGTTGGAAAAAGCTTCATCAAGTATTTCAGCTGAATCTTTTTTTTTCATGAATTATAACATGAAACGGTAGGTAGCCAGCTGATGCCCGCAGGAAAATGCAAATACTCTCCCTGAGTTCCCACTTATTCATCCGCTGACGGTATGAAAAGAGACCTAATTGCAAAAGAATGTAGCTGAAAAAACCCAACTCTTTCACAGACTGCTGGATGATTTGATAAATTACAATCCGCTTTGAGGGAAAGGCTTTATAGTGATGAGAACACACGGCATTCTTTCCATCATGTCAGATCGCCGCCATATTACCTTTTTCAAACAGGAAAAATGAATAAAAAATACGTAGAGGAAAACACCGGTATAATGGTGGTATTCCATTATTTCAGAGAGTGGGAATATAATGAAATTTCAACCCCGCTGCCTGGCATATTAGGGGTTTTTGCTGTTCTTTCAGAAAATCATTTTCGTTTAAGAAAGTCACGTTTTTTTTTCGTATGAAAAGAGAAATCAGTTGGTGTTGTTTGAACATAAAAAAATTGAGTGTGATGCATATGGAAATTAACAAAAATTAACCTGGTGAAAACCTTCATCCATTGCAGTGGATTGTAGTAAAGATGGTTCGTAGATAAAAACACTGGTTTTTTACCTCAGAAAAATCGCTTTATGGTATTTTTTAAACAAGAAATAGTTAAAAAAATCACAACTTTTTCTGTTTTTTTGCGAATATCTCAAAAAGTATTGGAGAAATCGTTTAACAGTCAACCAAAAAACAAAAATTCTACATGAGGCGATACCCTCTCTACAAATATAATCAAAGCATTACCAGGGGGGTTAGCACCAACCCTTAAATTTCAAATGGGATAAGGGTTCATGTGGTAACGCATTTTGAAGGTCATCGAGATCGAGATCGATATCGAGATCGAGATCTCTTTCCAATGCTTTTCAGTTTTTTTAATTTGATGCAGTAGTTCTCGAGAAATCATTGTTAATATACTAACAAGTCAACATTGACATTAATTCGTATCAACTCTCAACTGGAATTGTTAGATTTGTGTTAATGGCAATTGTTTGAGAAAAAACTTAGTTTTTCTAAGTTTTCGATACATAGAAGGTGGGTGAGGTGATTCAAAAAATGAAAATAAAAAATTTTGATCCTATTTTATTTTTTATTTCAACAAGTGTTCAAAATGTTGGCCTACTGCTCCCATGCAGTAATAAAAGTTGCGTTAAAAATAATTTCGGACGTTCTGAAGCATCACAGGTGGAATGTTCCGACATTCATCAATGATCCGTTGACGTGAATCATGTAAAGAATCTGATTGAGTTTTATAGATGATACTCTTCAAGTGACCCTAAAGAAAAAATCCAACGGGCCTAAATCTGGTGATCTTGCGGGCCACTCCACTGCAAAAATCTGGCCTATCGAGTTACCAGATGAGTAATTTTTTTAATGTTATATAAACATCATATCCTGCCGAACCTACAGCTGTACAGGGTGTACCAAAAGTCGGTACCAACTTTTTCATTTACATAGAGAACCTACTTTATTCACATGTTTTGGTTGCCATTCTAATTCTTAGTTTAAAAAACCTGGCCACACCAAATGTCATGTCTTGTGCAGCATTTCTGGTCTGATAGGATATGAGTTTCATTATGGTCCTAGTTAGTACTTATATTGAAACAAATATCCGGTAACTCGATAGTCCAGCTTTTTTGCAGAGGGCTCTTAGGACTATAAGGTTTCATCAATACATTTGTTAAAAAGATACTTAAAATACTTTAATGATTTTATGATTTGCAAGCTTAGAATAGTATACACCTTGTCGATTATAAAGGCAAATGAGAATAGTGGATGCGTTTTTCTGATGTGTTGAAAAACTGTCGTCAAATTATTCCTTATTATAGTTGGACAGGATATGATTTTACCAAACTAAAAGGAATAATTCTTAGATGAAACCCGTACTACCTACAAGATTAGAAATACTGATGGAAGTGAATCAAGAGTAACTTTAGATTCTCAGCTGATGATTGTTCTAAACTTGTTTTCTCGAGAACTACTGCATCAAATTGAAAAAACTAAAAAGCGTCGGAAAGACAATTTGATTTCAAAATGCAGTATCACATAAACCCTAATCCCATTAAAGATTTAAGGGTTGGTGCTAACCCCTCCGAGGAGCTTGAAGTGACAAAGTTGAGAATATGCACAAAAAATGCCTCCTTCGCAATAAAAATCGACGGGTCCGAGCTATTTTTTTCTTCGAACGATAATTATGAAATATCGGCCTTCTATCGTTTTCGCTGGGCCACCCATGATGAATCTGTTCAGGAGAAAACATTTGAAGATCTATTCAAAATAGGAAAAATGACTTCAATATTCAAGAAAAATGATTTCCTTTCTATTGATAACTATAGACCAGTCACCATTCCCAGTGTGATCAGCAAAATATAAGAAAAATGTGTTGACAATAAATTAATCTCTTTCTGCTAGAATAATATAATCAGTAAAATCAAAACCGGTTTTACCAAGGTTCTGGTTCAATTTTTCCGAAAACAACATATTGAGCAATCAATACATGTTGAAATGAAATGGCCTTACATCCATGAATTCCCACGAAATTTTAAGGCTTTACATTGATACTGACTTGAGTGGAAAATTACGTATGTGAGAGGATCATCAGCAGCTTTCATGCTCTGTTACAACTCAACAAATCTTGAGTGAGAAGAATCTCAGATGTTTACCACGCAATGATGAATTCAGTTTTCTCCTACAATACCTTTACTTCTGGGTAATGAAAGTAACATATGTAACTCGAGCTTCCAGAACTCAGGACGTTGTTTCAAAAGTCACTCCTTTTAACAGGTTCGGACCTATTCAATTGCTTGCCTTCAGAGATGAGAAATGTTACAGCCGTATGCATAGTCAATTCCAGCGACTCGCCAGAGTTTTGCCGCTTGGTACACAAGAACTATAATGTACAGTCGAGATCCAAAAAAGTGGTATATCGCCAGCGTTTCCCCAAAATATGACCGCATAGTTGTCACTTTTTTGGAGCTCGACTGTGCATTATAATCCTTGTGTAGCGAACGGCGAAACTCTGGCGAGTCGCTGGCGATTGACTAAGCATACGGCTGTTAGTTTACTTTCTACCTTCAAATTAAGGGGTGCTTCTTTTTATTCATTACTTATTTTATTTTACTTACTGAACTATTTGTTTGACTTTAAATTGAACTCTGGAACCATCAGTCGGAATGCTTTCTATGGTCATATAGATAGCTGTGTTACCTTTTATCTTATTTGGTACTAGAGTTATCATAGGACCATCTGACAGAAGCGAATGGGTAACAATTGAAAGCTGGAGGATAATATCATCAACTATCTGATGATCGGCAGAACTTCGAAACCAGTCTGCAGATGATTATAATAAAACCTCAATGTTGATTTTCACAAAAAACTTTGTTTACAAATCCGCAACATCTGTTTTGATTACCTTCAAAGAAAAGTATACTTCTGCTTCTACTTAGAAGTACACTTCAGCTTCTACTTCTGTATACGAGGATGTAGTGATATCTAGTTAACCTAGACCAGTTCCCTGCATAAACAAAATATTGCGTTACCATAGCAACGAACAATAACTTATTAGAAGTGTCAGTGTAAAGTTTGACGCCAAAAAAGTAAACCAGTGTTACGCAATAAATTAAAAGAAAAAATATGTCCACCGAAATCGTGAAAATAGAAAAATTGGAGTATCCAGCCATCATCAAGTACCTGTATTTAAAAGGGTTAAGAGGTAAGCAGATTTACGAAGATGTGCCTAATACCCTTGGTCTTAGATGTTCAATGCTTACCGACGAAACTCCTATTGTATAGGAAATTTGCGAAAAACTGGATTTTCAAAAATCTATATTCATCGAGAAATAAAATGTTTCCTCAACTCATTTATATTAATTTCATTGTATTGACTCACATTCTGCAACTGAGGATCATATTCCGGAACTACCGTTTTCTTTTAAATAATAGATTTATTTCGTCAAATTTAAATTTGTTCGAATGCCATTATATTGTGTTCAATTCAAAACTATCCCTTTTATCTGTGCGTGAATAATAGTAAGAAGTTTTCATCGGACGCAGAATTTTCTTCACTACAGCCTCAATAGAATCAACATCATCAGTTTCATTATATCCAATTTCCTTACAGCTCCGAATACTAACTGTCCCACAGAGACTTGGCAGGAGGCCATTTCACAGGGAATACGAATCCCAAATAGTGCGAAAACCGCCCGTTCAAGATACTCCCGAGGCATCCGTGTGTTACTCATGTAGCACCTATTCTTAATAATAGAGCCACAAAGTGGATCCGAAAACCCTAAGGCCCACTCATAATTCACATTTCTGTAAGGGATATGCAGCATCCATTTCAGCTCATGTATGAAGGGTAAGGAATATATTAACTGCCTTTGATATATACCCACGGCGGAAGAGGAATTATGTTCAGGTGGGATGACAAAATTGCATAGGGATAAACTTTCAATGAACACTGTATCCCGCTTCTCATGAATACACCCTAACATCTCAGTTATTAATAATGCAATTTTCTTGTAATATTGACGGTGATTGAATATTAGAAAAAGTATTTGGCATAGTGTGTTCAGTTTTCTGTTTTATTTGACTTTTTGTTCCAACTGGCAATGCCGTAAACACCCTTGCGTTTTTGTCTATTATGTCAGATTTTGAAACAACGAAAAATATTAAAAAATATAGCTGTCATCTCGAATTTGTTACCAAGCGGAGCTGCGTCTCCCATTATTGTATGAAATAAATAGCACAAATTTACTGGAAATTTATGTCAAAGCGTAAAAAGTGTTACAGTTCACTAGTAAACCCAACATTTTGGTTCATCGAGCAGGATTGAACAGCGATTGAACGATACGAAACAAGACGACACGATCACCTGAGAAGCAGTTGAAAAATCCAAACCAATTCAAATTTTACCAGATCGAATACTACATCGAAGCCGTGATTGCTGTGTTTGGAAGTTGAAGGTGCGTGCCAAATCTATCCTGTGCATCCATTCCTACCTATTCCATTTCGCATAATATAATCGTTGTCATTTTGACGTATAGTTTCGGTATTGAAATCAACTATCTTTCGTATATTCTCCACGTTATTTGACTCGATTTTCCCGTGGATATTCTAGGAGTTTTGACATTTAAAACTATATCCTATCAAAATGGACTCTCTCATAAGAAAGAGAGCTAGTATCAAAGGAAAGTTGACCATTTTCACGAAATTTTTGAGCAATTTAGAGACAACATACCCCAATTTCATAGTAACAGACAGGGAAAGTTATTTTGAACTTGAATTGAGGCGTGATGCTAACATGTCGGAATTAGAAAAGTTTGATGAAATTCAAAATGAAATCGATGTTTTAACTCAAAATTGTGATCAAGAATTGTACGAACGTGATAGTTTCACAACTTCTTTCTACGCGTATGCTAGGAAGGCTAAATTATTTACACATTTCGATACCGTGGCAACGCATTCCCCGCAATCTGTACACTCTAAACTCTGCTCATCCAATGAGAACTTGTCACAAAATAATATAAAATCACCTACAATTCAGCTAAAAAAGGGTGATTACGAAAATTGGCTAGAATTTCAAGACATGTTCAATTCATTTTTATTTACCATTGACGTGCGGTGTTGGGGAGGGTTGAAAAAAGCATTTTTGGGAAAAAGATATTAGCAATTCTATCAGATAATTTTTTTCCATCAAATTCAGAATCAGCATCTCCAAAAACTCCTTACTTTATATTTTCAAAATCTCAAAAACTGATTTTGACAAAAAAAAAATTAAAATCACTTTTTCTCATAGGTTGCTTATTTCTAACAGAAGTTTTTGTTTCATATATAGTAATTCATACGAATTGTCAATAAGTCAAGGAGTGTTACTCAATCAACTATTTATGAGATAGCACAAAACCAAAGAGTAGTTCTTAGAATTGGAGAAAAATTTGAAATTATCCGCTAATTTGGTAAAAATGAAAGACCTACGCGCAGGTTTTTCTTATGTTTTGGTTCTCATGAAAACGAAAATCCTGTAATGTTCTCAACGAAAATCGTGAGAGCCGTGGGAAAAGTAGGTAGGAAATGGAGTTCGTATTGAATTTTTGCAGACTGTATGCCTCAGAGAACGCCTCTTGAAGCAGTGAGTTCCAAAACTTTGAAGTTCGTTGGAAGAAGGAGCCCTGGAAAGAGATGAGGAGGAAACAAAGTATGGATGTATATCAAAGCATTTGACACAAAATTTCTACATTTTCTGTTAAATGGTGATTTTGAACGCGGTTTGAATTTTGCTCATGGTTGCTATCTCAACGACAGATATTTTCTAAAGGACATGATGTGTAGGGTTACCAACCCCAAAGAATATAATTGAGGTGGTTTACTTATATTTTCTTCTGATAAGCATTTGATGCAAGTATTGTTTTGTTAAATAATTCAACATCGATTTGTGCAACATGCTTAATCGGTATTTTAAAATGGAACAATAGGTGCCCTGGTAAAAACGATGATTGTAATAACAGAGATATAATAAATCAGTACTATAGAACACACGACTTTTTCTGAGCTCTACGAATGCTCCTTTTACATGGCGATCCTGCTAAAACGATGTTAGACTGGAGGTGTTAGGTGGTTGCCAGGAAGTTTATTCAGCACAGTTGGTAATAAGAGGAAAAATTATGTGTAGCAGCAAACAAACTTCGCAAAGGGTCCAAGAAAACGGAGTCGTCAATTCCAACTTTATTGTACAAGAACAAGAATACAATATCACGAAGGACGTTAAGGTGCTGTTGTACGTAATAGTAGCAATTTTGGCAATCTTCATGGTAATAAGAATTTTCCGCATCTACAGAAATCACGTTCAGGGGCAAATGCGAAGAAATATGAATGGCTATTCCATGGGTAACATCACCGCCGCCGCAGCCGGCTCACAGGTGTTAACACACTGAAATAATCAAGAGAGGCAAGGTTATGAAGAATCACTGGCTTTGTGAGGTAGCTAAAAGACTGTTTGGTGGATTCGAGGCACTAATGTATAATGGTTAAAGTGCGAAACTGAAAATAGGTATATATATATTCATACTATTCTGAGTGGCATTTTATATCTATCTATTAGACATTGATTAATCGGTTATTCACATATTTTTCTATTTATGGACTCGTAAACGGTTTAGTAATTGATTGTAATGCGTAAATTGTGGGATAATATTTGTACTTCATCTGCTTCAATTGAACCTATATATGTCGGTAACTTGGGAAAGGTTCTTACAGAGAATAATCAAATCTAGGGAGGATATTTCTGCCATTGCAAAACCTGTAATAAACTCGCAAGGTATTAGGCAAATTAAGGAAAACGAAGAAATTCGAGATAATCTTGTGTTGTCCTATAATACAATCGTTAAATACATAGCAAGTTTTTGGAAATGTTTCAACGAGGATCAGAGATTAGCTGTTAATGACATATTTTTCAACATAAGAGACACAATTTTAAGAGCGTTTTATGCCTTAAGAGTTAATTATAAAGTACCTAAAAGTTGTTTAGAATTGATAGATCCATTACTAGTGGACGACATTTATGATAATAAGTTGAATAATACATTCAAATCAAACACGATGCCGATGTCAAACATTGAATTTTTCAATATAGCAAGTAAAATAGTCGCTCACGAGTTCGATGGTTCCCCTGAAAAGTTACAATCATTTTTAGACTCTCTAACATTGTTAAACGAAAATGTTGAGACACACACTGCAAATGCAGTTGCATTCGTCAAAACCAGACTGACCGGAAAGGCAAGAGGTTTAATCTCTAATGAGGCCGATCTAGGACAAATAATAACAACACTGCGAGAAAAAATCAAAGGAGAAAGTTCTGAATTAGTTTTAACCAAACTGTTAAATTTAGGACGAAACTCTAAAGAAGTCAGCAATTACGCATCAGAAATAGAATCACTCGCGGAAAACTTAAAAAACGCGTATATAAGTGAAGGAGTCCCTAATGCAGTAGCAGAAAAATACTCGACCCAACAAACGGTAAAATCCCTTATACAAAATACAAATTCGGATAGAACGAAATTAATTATGGAAGCAGGTAGTTTCGGGACAGTCCAAGAGGCTATTTCCAAATTTGTAAGTGTAAGTAATGTAAGCCAACCTAGTACTTCCAATATTTTTTACGCTAGGCAAAATCATAGCTATAATAATCGTGGCCGATACCCCAGTAATCATTCAAATCGTTTCAATTGGAATAACTCTCGAAGAGCAAGGGGTAGGTCAAATTTTAGAGGTAACCGGACATACAGTAATAATAATAATAGATCGGGCCGCGTTCCGAATAACAATTATAATAATAATAATTACAGGTCTGTTAGAGTCACAGCCGCTGAGTTTGATCCGGGAAACGGATCAGACCCCCAACCAAGTCGATTGGGGGATGCACTGTGAAAATTTTCAATTTCGATCTGTCATACTCAAATTTTATTACATTACCAACAAAAATGACCAATACCGAAAATACATTTTTAATTGACAGTGGAGCTGATATATCTATTTTTAAAAGAACACACATTAACCCAGATCAGTTATTAAATACTGCAAACCCGAGTAAAATAAAAGGGGTCACGGACGGTGTAATCAAATCCTTAGGTATAACAACAACAGATATTTTTGTGGACGACTGCATAATCCAGCACGAGTTTCATGTTGTTGACGCAAACTTTCCGATACGGACAGATGCTATATTAGGTAGAGATTTCATTGCAAAATTTCGGTGTAATTTAGATTATTCAGATTGGACAATGACAATGCGATTAAGTGACAGAAATATCGTGGTGCCGATACAAAATGGTCTTCAGGACAATTCTATTATTATTCCCGCTAGATGTGAGGTAGTAAGGGAGTTGAAAAGCTTAAAAAGTCTTGAAAAGGATAGCATCATAGACTCTCAAGAAGTTCACCCCGGTGTTTTTATCGCAAGAGCTATAATTTCGAAAAATACCCCAGTCATTAAAATTATCAACACCACTTGCAACGTAGTAACATTGAAAGAAATTAATTTTAAAATTTTGAATTTGAACGATTTTAATGTTTTTGTTATAGAAAATGAGAAACAAGACCGCATTTCAAATTTATTGAAACAACTTAATACGAATGGTATTCCCCAGTATCTTAAAGACGATGTGATAAATTTATGTAAACAATTCAATGATATTTTTGGTCTAAAGGGTGACAAACTAACCGTCAATAACTTCTATACTCAAGAGTTAAAACTAGTGGATAAGGAATCAGTTTTTGTCAAAAATTATAGAACTCCTTATGCCCAAAAAAAGGAAATAAATAGACAGGTACAAAAAATGCTTGATGACAAGATAATAGAACCATCAGTTTCTCAGTATAATAGTCCAGCTTGCTGGTCCCTAACAAAAACTACAGACGGAGACAAGGCATGGCGATTAGTAATCGATTTCAGGCAAATTAATAAAAAAAAATTAATCCCTGATAAATACCCACTTCCGCGTATTGACGATATATTAGACCAGTTAGGGCGAGCAAAATGGTTCTCAGTTGTTGACCTAATATCCGGATTTCATCAAATCCCTTTACATGAAAATTCAAGAGATGTTACACAGTTTAGTGTGGACACAGGGTCTTTCAGGTTCACAAGATTACCCTTCGGACTTTCAGTAAGTCCCCCTAGCTTTCAGCGAATGATGTCAATGGCATTCGCAGGTATCACTCCTGAAAAAGCTTTTCTGTATATGGATGACCTCATCGTAATAGGCTGTTCGGAAAATCATCACTTACAAAATTTAAAACGAGTTTTTGAAACGTGCAGGAAGTATAATTTGAAATTAAACCCAGAGAAGTGTCAGTTTTTTAGAAACGATGTGACTTTCCTGGGATATAAAGTTACGAGTAAAGGTATTCTACCAGACGATTCGAAATACGGTATTATAAACAAATGGAATACGCCGTCATCCGCTGACGAGGTTAAAAGAATGGTGGCCTTCGCGAATTACTACAGGCGCCATATATCACATTTCGCGGAAATAACTGCACCGTTGAACAAATTAACTAGAAAAAATGCAAAGTTTGAATGGACGGCAGAATGTCAAAATTCTTTCAATACCTTGAAAAAAGCATTAACATCGCCCAAAATTTTGCAGTACCCCGATTTCTCAAAAACCTTCATTATCACGACAGATGCCTCAAAAATTGCTTGTGGAGCTGTTCTTTCTCAGAATTTTCATGGTGAGGATTTGCCAATTGCATATGCTTCCAAAGCATTCACAAAAGCTGAAGCGAACAAACCCACTATTTTGCAAGAATTGCTGGCCATACACTTTGCCATTAAACATTTTAAATGTTATATTTATGGTACCAAATTTGTCGTCCGCACAGACCACAGACCTCTTGTTTATCTCTTTTCCATGAAAGATCCTACATCTAAATTGACTCGTATCCGTCTTGAGCTTGAATCATATGACTTTGATGTAGAATACGTAAAAGGTACCGACAATGTCTGTGCAGACGCACTCTCTAGAATAAACATTAAAAATCTGAAAGAAATTCATCAAAATATTTCACAAGTTATGGCCGTTACACGCTCTATGACTAGAGCGAGTCCACTTAATAATACAGAAACTGAAAAATATTATCTAAAAAATGAAGTGGCGTGTCCAAAAATTTACGAAACTCTAGATAACTCGGAAGTACTAAAATTACCTTATTTGCAATTTGATATAAGACCTACATCTCTTAGGATGATGATTAGGCATAAAAAGCAGTTATTAGTTCAAAATAAAGTACAGATCACTAATGGAAACATTGCCTTAGGGCCGGTGTTTTCTCAGCTGGAAAAATTGGCTGGTGATAAGAAAATAGAAAAGTTGAGGATGAGTTTGAATGACTCTATTTTTGAAACGTGCACGATAAATGAATTCAAGGAATTAGGCCTAAAATTTCTGAAGAAACTCAACATTGTACTTTGTTTTGCACGAAGACTCATCACTAATAAATCTGAAAAAGTTGAGCTAATTGATAGATATCACAACAATCCCCTATTTGGTGGTCATTGTGGTCAGAAAAGGTTATTAAAGAAACTTAAAGCATCCTTCAGATGGAAAAATATGTCTCACGATGTTGCTAATTTTGTCAAAAAGTGTCATAAGTGCCAAATAAATAAAATAGTAGTTAAGCATCCGGAACCTCTTGTTTTAACTCCGACTCCTCAAAAACCCTTCGACATAGTATGCATAGATACGATTGGCAGGTTTATAAGATCAAATGGTGGTTATGAATATGCAATCACCCTTCAATGCGAATTAACAAAATACATAGTAATCATCCCAATTCCGAATAAAGAAGCTTCAACTGTAGCATCATATATTGTCAAAAACTTTATTCTCGTCTATGGCCCAATGAAAGAAGTACGAACAGATATGGGTACAGAATACAAAAATCAAGTTTTTGAGAACTTAGCAAAACTACTGAAAATAAATCATAAAATCTCTACTGCGTATCACAGCCAAAGTATTGGAGGTTGTGAACGCAACCATAGAGTTTTGAATGAGTATTTACGTATGTATATTGACAACTCAAAACTTGATTGGTGTACTTGGACTCAATACTATGCATTTTGTTATAACACTACACCAAGTTCGTACCACAATTATACGCCATTTGAACTGGTTTTTGGCAAAAAAGCAGATCTACATCAACTTTTACAGGATTCAAAGGTGGATCCCTTGTATAATATAGATGCTTATGATAAAGAATTTCGGTATCGCCTACAAGTGGCACACAAAAGAGCGCAAGAATATATCGAAAAAGCAAAAGTAATGCGTAAAACACATTTTGATAAAAACTCAGAAGCAATTATTCTCACTCCTGGAGAGTTGGTTATGGTAACTAATGAAAGTCGCCATAAATTTGATTCTTGGTATGACGGACCTTTCTCAGTTATTAGCGTTGAGGGTTCAAATTGTGTCGTAGCAGATAAAAATGGAAAAGAATTAAAAGTACATAAGAACCGCATACGAAAATATAGGTAGAAAATAAGTACTTTATTTATGTTAAGGATTTCATCTTTAGACAGGCCTGTCGAAAACGTTTTATTGTAGTTTAGTATATTTAATTTTAGTATTTGGTAGTTGTGTTACAATATATTGTGTATAATTTTTGTAATCATTCACTTACTGTATTTACCCATCTAATATTGTGTTAAAATTTTAAATGCAAATTTATCATCTTGAAATGTTAAATTTCCTGTAGTACAATTGGTATTACTGTTACGTAACTACTTCAATAATATTTCTATTCTAAACTCTTAGAATGCCCTTCGCAAGATGGCCATAGCGAAGGTCATTCCCCGAAAAGGGATGGTGTAGGGTTACCAACCCCAAAGAATATAATTGAGGTGGTTTACTTATATTTTCTTCTGATAAGCATTTGATGCAAGTATTGTTTTGTTAAATAATTCAACATCGATTTGTGCAACATGCTTAATCGGTATTTTAAAATGGAACAATAGGTGCCCTGGTAAAAACGATGATTGTAATAACAGAGATATAATAAATCAGTACTATAGAACACACGACTTTTTCTGAGCTCTACGAATGCTCCTTTTACTGACGACGCAGAATTTACAATAAACGGTTTGGTATATAGTTAAAATTCCAAAGTTTTGGGCAGCCGAAAATACGAAATGTGTAATCAATTGTGAAAACCAATACAGTGAAGAAGTTAAGGTGTGGTGTAATATTCGATGAGTGAATTATTGGCACTGTTTTCCTGGATAACCTGGCCGGACAACATTCTCTGCATTTTTCACAAAATGATTTTCTAACGGAATTGCTTAGCAGACACAAAATTTGATCTTTCAATTAGATGGTGCCACCGCACATAATTCTAGGATAAAAACTTTTTAAATGCAAATTTCCTTATAAAGTGGCCCCATGGCCCCCAGATTGCAGGTTATTACCCCTTGTACTTTTTTCTGTGGGCGCACTCGAAAACTAAAGTGCATGGCTATTTGTCCGCGTGATGGAAAGGAAGTTCACATATCAATTAGGCAAGAGTGTCAGAAAATTACTACTCAAACTTTAAGAAAAGCTGATGGACGAATTGTTGAAAAGCGTATCGTTTGAAAACACAAGAATCGAAAATAATGTGATTCGTAATTTTGTCAACACAAATACAAATAAAGCACTTATTTAAAAAATATATACTGTTTTTTCTGCTAAATTCGACTCTTGAGATTTTAAAAATAATAATTAAATGGTTTTTGACAATGCTGATTCTAAATCCGATAGAGAAAGTAATTAAAATAAGCCCTAATATCCTTTTCCAAAAAAAGGTATTTCAACTCCCGAACGCCGCACGCCAATGGTAAATGAAATTGGTCACCATTCCAAATAATTCAGTTTTCTAACATACAATCACCACCAAAATTTCCAGAAAATCGTATTATTTATAACTGATATATTAGGGTAGGTTCATGAAAGGCTAACAGACTGTAGAGTGGGTCATATAAATCCGCAAACTCCGATTTTTCTTCATTGTGTGTGAGAACCCGAAATATACTATATGGCTATTAATTTAATTTGCTTTACCGACGATTCATCAGATACTTAAGGTGTCATAATCGCAATTTTTGGTAAGCAAGACAGGACCAGAATAAAAGGTTACGATGGAGAAGCTGCTAAGAACCCTTACCTTATCATTTCCCTTTTTCTGAATGTACGGTCAATTCACAAAATGTGCGTTATCGGCCAGACGTAAATCCCAAGGTGTATAGATGGTTTTTTAGATCACAATATCGTAGGTCCAATATTTGTAAAGGAAAATTCAACTGGACCTATGTACTGAATCGTGTTGAACCCGCATGATTGAAATACTTTTGATAGACTCAAATGAATTTCAAATAGACGTCACGATTATTAGGTATACTTATTTCAGTTTGTAATAATTCTCTATTCAATTTAGAATACTTCTAGACGAAATCGAAATTGAGAGGATTGGTAGCTGAAAATCCATTTTGAAATATTCGTAGCTGAAATCTATCAAAATTTGTTATCCATATTCACAAGCGGGAAGACTCTTTTCACACAAAATAACGGCCTATACTACTTTTCATAAGATAGTTCGTAAATGAGAATCCCGGGTTTCGCCCCAGCAAAATCGCTTTGTGGAATTTTTCAAACAAGAAACAGTGAGAATAATTACAAATTTTTTGTTTTTTTTGCGAATATCTCAAAAAGTAGTGGTGGAATCGTTTTACAGTCGATAGAACTTTTGTAGAGAATTATAAAACCTACAAAATGGTTTTTTATACGACCAGATCGGTGCAATTTTCCGGAAAAACCTCAAAAAGAGATCATTTTTCAAAATTTCATAACTGGTAGACATATTGTGGTTCAACTGTGCGCAAGATTGTTTCTGTCCGATGTGTAGTTTTCGCACAATCGCGTTATAAACAATTTAAGGGCAAATATTTCTAAATGCGCTGATTCAAGGAAAATCATCTCATTCAAATTCTGAAAATAGCATCTGGAAGTAGAGAACAATATCTACAATGTGGATTTTCAGCTGAGAGGTGGGAAATATGTTGAAAATGTCTTTGAAGCATTGAGGATTACTTTCAGTGACATTTTCAACACATTTCCCACCTCTCAGTTGAAAATATAAAATATACAAATACTAGATATTAATCTCTACTTCCAGATGCCGGTTACATAATTTGAGTACGACGATTTCCCTCAAATCGGCGTATCTTCCAAGATGTGCCCTTAAATTGTTTATAACGCGATTGTGCAAAAATTACACATGAAAAATTTACACAGAAAAGATCTTGCGCACAGTTGAACCATATTATTATCTATCAGTTTCCGCAATATTGTTTGTTCAGCTTCAGATTTATAAAAATTATGAATTTTTGAAAAATTGATCCATTTTCGAGGTTTTTTCACATTTTCTCAGTGTAAAATGCACCGACCCGGTAGTATGAAAATCCATTTTGTATGTTTAATGAATCTCTACAAAAGTTCCATTGACTGTAAAGCGAATCCTTGAATTATCTTTGAGATATTTCCAAACAACCAAAAAAGGTGTCATCTTTTTAAATATTGCTTGTTTATAAAATTCCACAATGCGATTTTGCTTTGCTTTAATAATCTTAAAAAAATAAGTATAGGCCATTTGCGTCGTTTATTTTATGTGGAAAAAACCTCTAATTTCAGTTAAGTTAAATTGTGAAAGGCTTTCGCGGCCATCGTCACTTACTTGGTGGTTCTTCGGGTCGTAAGGACGACGTATGTTTAGAGAAGATATCGACGTTTCGCCAACACGAGTGGTTAGCATTTTCAAGAGATATTTTCAAAGTTTCTGGTTTCTTGAAAATGCTAACCACTCGTGTTGGCGAAACGTCGAGATCTTCTCTAATCATACCTTACAACCCGAAGAACCACCATTAAACCAAGTTGTAAGGGATTCAGATCAGAAATTCTGTTTGAAAATTAACTAACGAATGTATACGTTATTTTGACATATGTCTTTCCGTTTGTACATTATCAGTTGGTGAAATTGCACTACTACAGGGTGTTGATTATATGATGGTATTTTTGGTGAGGTGAAATTGTTTTATTGAAATGAATTGAATGCAGTCGCTCTGAGATCTTTACATTCATAATTGTGATCTTCAAAATCACATATATGAATTCATTATAGACTCATTATAAGTGTTTGTGACATATAAGAGAATCAGAAAGTGAAGCGCATTTTTAAATAACTACGAGTTCATTTAATTTCACATTGTAACCTAAGGAAGATCTAAATGTACATTTGATCTCGAAGTACAAATGGAATGTCACATTGGGCTAGTTTTGAGTCACATTTGGCATCACAATTTGAAGTCTTCAACTGACCAACGGGGCACCGAATAGAGGTTTTTGCGATAGTAATGGAAGAAACTTTTCGATTCACTGATGTGATCTGAAACATGAACATCTCTGAGATCATTTTGTGTTAACTGGAATGTGTCTGATAGTATTTAAGTGATCGTTATTTGTTTGATTCTCCATTAAATATCATCTTTTTGGCGAAAAGCAGCGTGCTTCTGTTATTATCCATATTGGTCTTTACCTGAATGCCATTAAATTATGATTATCATCCCTTCAACCTCCGTTCTGTGAGATAAATAGAAAATCCACAAATAAATTTATTCAACATCACTTGGTGATTGAGATTTATCAGTAACTCACTTTGACAGCTCCCTTACGTAATAATATCCCGTTCAGTCGTTCTTTCTGACTCTACCGCCAAGCCATCCATCAAAGTAAGCAAATATTTGCACCAGCCACAACTCAGCCTAACCCGAAATTTCAAACTGTGATAAAGTGAGATAGTTAAATGTGGTGCACGTTTTTTAGTTGAACAGTAAAATGTTTCCAGAGTAACATCATATGTATGTTATTAGAAACATAAAAAGACAATGAATAATAATAATAATAATAATAATCGTCTTTATTATTCCCAAAAATAGACACTTTAAAATACATTGGTACAATAACAAAATGCTTTGGAAATAAAGGGCGAAGTTTATTTTTTGATGTGCTAGCACAACAAAAAATACTCTTCCACTTATCTTGAGTGTATTGAGTGTATTTGGCTGCTCACATTCGGATATGAAAAAAGTTATCAACACCGAGAAAAGTCATGAAAGTAAAATTTGTTGCTGACTTTTTTTTCATTCCAATGGGTGAAATTTTCATTTTGGAAAATATCCATTTCGCTTCTTTCAACAAAAAACATGTTTCTGAAGTGAGAGTTTTGTCTCAGGAATAATAACTGCTTGGATGGAAATTCTGTTTAATGAGTCGATAAAACGGAAACACAGATAACTGAGTGGGACAGAAACATTAACTTTTATCATCGAACAGATATTTCTGAAATATAATATCTGTCATAGCAGCTCATTTTGCCTCCATAATAGACGAAAACAATTATTGCAGGAGACAAATTATTGACCAGTGCAACATACTTTCTATGATTTCGGTCGTTTCCGTTACCATTCGATAAAAACCACGAAGCAACGCAACAAAATCTCAATGGAATTCACCATTCAGGCAATTTCAAATGGATGCGAATGTGTGTAAAAGGTGGGTATACTGGGTTTCAGTGCGTATTGATTTTATTATGATCAGTTTGTACGTGTGAGCTCATCAGATACAGACAATTACAAAGTTCAAAGGGTGAATTTTCGTTCAATTATGATCAGTTGAGTAGTGAGTATTTGATTTCATATCATAGGATCTCAGGGTAGGTGAGTTTCAGTGAATTTTTGTTTTTATTTGACAAATATGTGAAGTAGAGCAGACTGAGTTGTGAACGAGATATTATTAAATTCCAATTTTAAAAATATTTTAACCTTATAGGACCTCATAGTAGGTGAATGTTCATTTTCATTTGCCAAATCTATTATAGTAGAATACTTATGTTTAATAAATCATATTTTCAGGGCTTTCTTATAGGAAGTAGCTTCCAATAAAGGTTAGTTTATTTCATCGTTGATTTTAATTGGGAACCTCTGCCTGTCATTGTACTTTTAATTTTTCGTCTATTCATTTCAGGCGATTTGAACTCATTACTTGAATTTGTCACTGAGGAAATGTCTGACAAATCGAAGTTTGATTATAATGAAGTATTTTCAAAAGTGAGATATTATTAATTGTCATATCTCTGATGGTTTGCCATGAACTGAACATATTTCCATTTCATGATAGATGTGGATAAGCAGGGTATAACTGGACGCTAGCTTGTGTCAACTAGAAGCAAGTTTATTTGAGTTGAAAACAGTTGGATTAATGATGGTCAATTATTTGTCAATATCATTTGGACAATTATATGGTCAACATTTTGTATCACAGTGCCCTTTTGGAAAATTGTTTCAAATTTGTCCTGACCCGCGTCCATATTATATTAGAGCAGGCGCCAAATTAAATTTCGGCCGTTGATTTATATTCAGAAAGGCGTGAAAAATTGATTCCGACGATTGCTGAACAAAATTTTCCGAATTTGCTTTCTCGTAAATGAAAACGAACCTTTTGAAAAACATTTAACAATATTTCAAAATTTCTGATCGAAATATGACTAATTATTTTGTGATGGTTTTAGAACGTTTGGCTCTTACCGAAAGCTATCTAGACATTTTAGATCATTGCTTCGAACAAGCCATATATTGGTTCAAAATATCTCCTTTAATCGCTGCAAGATATCCTATGCTTTTCCATAAATAATCTCCTTAATTACAGTCAACTGTCTGACCACTTGAGACTTTCTAGTTTTTTTGGTAAAATTATTATTTCCGCTAACCGATTGCGCAATTTTTAGAAGTCTTCGAAATACTTGTCTGAGCAAGGAAAGACGCAGCTCTTATCTTTTAACGTGTGATGGCATGCACGAGACCAATGACCATTCGTGGATTTGGATACTCAAACCCTCGATTGAGAAGCGAACGCTCTACCAGCACGGCCACCACCGCCCATTTGCTAACATACTGGGAGCTCACTGTTCACTAACAGGAACCCAGTTTGTTCAAATCTGAGCTATACAGGGGATCCCTCCAGGAACTGCATCGATCAATATATGGAAAACCATAGGTGGGCCGAATTTGAAAATTTGAGAGTTCACTATTGGTGATAAGTGCTACCCGGCTAAAATATTTTGAAGATTGTGGCACTTCCGGTTGTACCGGAAGTGGAGCCCAACATCGTTATTTTAAATAGGACACCCTGTTTATTATCAAGATTTTGGATTTTACGCATGATTTTGAACATGTTTTATGTATAATGTCCTATACCCAAGTCTAACCGTTTTTGAAATATTTCAAATTCTAAGTTGAAAATTGCGTTTGCAGAACGAAAAATATATTTTTTTTATTTCTAGATATAATCATTTATTTCCGATTGTGTATCGATTTATTCGTATGAGAGGACCAAGTTCAGTAGAATTTCGATATCAATTCGATTAGAGTTATACAGGGCGTTCACCAGAAAATGATAAACATTCGGTTGAAAAAATTATTATAAGTCCATTTTTACAAATGGAAACCCCCCAATTTTATATTCTCATTCGATTCGGCATCGAAAATGAAGCTAACTTTGAATGAGGTTATCTATGCCTACACTCAACAGTTTTCGAAATATTGGCGAATTAACATGTCTCAGTTCCAGAAAATCTCGTATTCTTGAGTTTACTTATTCTTAGTTGGCCATGGCGCCCGCAGTGATAAATGTTTAGAAGTTGAAGGGCGCCAATTCGAACATTTACTGACCAAATAATGTTTGCATACCTCTCAATATCGTTAATTGTAGAATTTCTTTATCTACAATTTTGTTTTGGAAGAGATGGAATATTTCTGAAATTTCTATAATTCGTTTAACAGTATTTTGTGAGGGTCCTGCTTCTGCGGATACCGAATAGCAAATATATCACACGTTCTTGAGATAACCCTATTACATTCGCCATAAATAATAAATAGATTTAAGTAATATTCTTTCGAATAATTCAAACGAGCCGGCATGATTGATTACAATGACATTTCCGTGGCAGTTGATTGTTTCCAATGCAACTGCGGGTACCATGGCCAACTAAGAATAAGTAAACTCAAGAATACAAGATTTTCTGGAACTGAGACATGTTAATACGCCAATATTTAGAAAACTGTTGAGTGTAGGTATAGATGACCTTTTCCGATGCCGAATCGAATGAGAATATAAAATTGGGGGGTTTTCATTTGAAAAAATGGACTTACAACAATTTTTTCAACCGGATCTATATCATTTTCTGGTGAACGCCCTGTATAACTCTAATCGAATTGATATCGAAATTCTACTGAACTGGGTCCTCTCCTATGAATAAATCGATACACAATCGAAAATTAATGATCATGTCCAGAAATAAAAAAATATGTTTTTCGGCCTGCAAACGCAATTTTCAACATATAGTTTGAAATTTTTCGAAATCGGTTAGACTTGGGTATATGACATTATACATGTAAACATGTTCAGAATCATGCGTAAAATCTAAAACCTTGATAATATACAGGGTGTCCTATTCATAATAACGAAGTTGGTGTCCACTTCCGGTACAACCGGAAGTACCACAATCTTCAAAATATTTTAGCCGGATAGCACTTATCAACCAAATTTTCAAATGCGGCCCACCTATGGTTTTCCATATATTGATCGACGCAGTTTCCGGAGGGACTCCCTGTATACTCATGGTACAATGACTGCTTGGTCACTAGAACCTATCAGCTAAATCATAGGAGAGGGGTTACTAACTCACCATATTGTGGATAATTAATATTGAACATTACCCCATGTTTCAAATTTGTTAAATATGATCTGTAATATGCTAAATTTGATGTAACGTACCAACATACATACAGTATTGAACAAAGCTTGCCATATTTCAACATGAGTACACAATATACCTGAAATTTATCATTATCCCAACCAACGCATTGTGGTTCACATAGAATGGGATGCTAAAAAACAATAACTGATGTTAGTTGATTATGTAAAATTAACTTTTCTTAAATAAAATATTGAATGAACTAGTTGAACTCAAATCATAACAAAACAAAATATAGGACTACAGAAAAAAGTTACATTCAATCTCAGTCTCTGGATAGCATTTTCATCCTAGCGAAATCAGTACCTAAACTGAAAATGCCGAATTTTGTGAAATACTGAGTTTACCGTTCTACTTTCCGTTCCTGTCCTTGGAGGGATACTAACAGTAACACTTGAATTAACTATTGGAAGAAAAATAATAGAACAGAACACTGCGGCTGATAACTATCACAGGTACCATAATGGGAATATTCATAGGACGGCGTTCTGCAGCCAACCACCCAAATAACGTTGGTTATTTTGTGTCACTTTACCGACTAAGGGGAATAAAATTGTGATTCAATATTTCATCATTCATGTTATTGTGCTTCACAATTTTTGACGCATTTTGTACCTCAAAGCAACACTAACGCGGAGAAAATTGTGAACAATTCATATTATTCAGCATCACCTAGTGGTAACAGCAATGAATATTATTATGTAACTAAAATGATTACCAGGAAAATCAAGATAGCGATATCGCCTAGCTGTGTTAACTGGAATAAGAACGAAACTACAGTTTGATGTGGAGGACGTGGACATAGAAGTTTAAATGCATATCAAAGTTTTATTTTTGACATGTCATCTGAACTTACTTCAGAGGGTTCATTTTAATTTGCCTATGATAATAATGAGTGGTCGTTTGAAACTAACGTATGTTAATCCTCTCTAACTATACTGCATAGCATAGTGGGGAAATAATAGCTATTCGAATCAAGAAATTTGGCCTCAGTGTAAGTATTATAAATTGATTCATCTACATTATTATTAGCACCATCAGGAACTTTTAGTGTGACACTCTGTTTTTCAAACAAATTCAACATGAATTCGCCAGAAACTAAAACAAAAAATAACCAAACTGCGCTATGCTACACGAGGTTTATTAATATTCATGTGAAATAAAAATATTCGTAACAATTGCTCGGAGAGTAATATAATATTTTTACTAGCTGTTTGTAGTCGCTGCGTAACTTCATAACCAGAATAATTTCAACTACATTCTCTCTATTGTTTTTTTCATTTTGGTAGCATTTAGCGATATGAGTATTATGTGTGTTTTCATTATTACGGAATTTTATCTCTTTCTCGCTCATAACAGACCAGTTTTATTTCATTTGCCGCAAACGAGTGATTTTTACGATTTGTTGCCCATAAATTTCTATTTCAATCTATTCGTATGGGATTTGGACAGCTTGGTCGAGATTATAAACAATATTTCACTACAATATATGCATGTTTACTTCGAAGCTCAATGTTTCACTCAGCCCTTTGCCAGAAACTGATGAATAATCACCATGGAACAGAAGGAGACGAAACGAAATGGAATGAGTCATTAGTTCGTTGATTCAATTCCATCTGTCCAGAATACATTTTAATACGATTAAGGTCACCTGATTCCAAGAGGGCACAATCACTTTTTCCTCCTACCCCTATAGAAAGTACACACTTTCCTCCCGCAAACCAGGGAGGAAACTTATACTTTTCCTCCCTAGGGAGGAAAGTACTTTTCCTCCCCCTCATTACAAGTTAGTTGTAAACGATGAAACTTGTGAATCTATTATAATCAAATTGTTTCCGTAATTTCTACAACATCAAATTGTTTGCGGATGACACATCATTAATTTATTTTGGGAAAAATAACAATGAATTAATCGAAAATATTCAAGCTGATTTAAAAATAATTTCGATTTGGTTGAACAATCATAAAATGACTTTGAATATTGATAAATCTTCCTTCATGTTTTTGTCAAAAAGAAAATCTAGACATATTGCAAATTCATCAGCTTTCAACGGAAAAAAAATATAAAATATTCAGAAACAACAAAATTTTTGGGATTATACATTGATGAAAACCTTTCTTGGAAAAGCCATATTGAAAATCTTAGAAAAAAAATATCTCCTATAATTGGTATTTTGTTCAAAATTCGATATTACATTCCTTTGAAATATCTAAAAATGAATTACTTCAGTTTAATTTATTCAAAATTACAGTATTTAATATCAGTATGGGGAAGTGCCAATTGTACTTTCTTGCGTCCACTCAAATCTTTGCAAAACAAAAGTATCAAATGTATTTTTAAGTTAACATTCCTTGAATCTACATCACATTTATATGCTCCAAAAAATCTTTTGGATATCAATTCTTTGTACAAATTGAAAATATGTATATTCATCCATTCTGTCATCAATAATAGGAAACATTTATCTCTGGAATTTAATTCAACTGATACCATCCACAATCACCAAACTAGACAATCAAATAGTCTCATCACGCATAAAATAAAGACAAACATTGGGAAAAAATCAATTTTATATAATGGAATTTTGATATTCAATAATATACCCAATAAATTAAAAAATATCGTACAAAAAGATCGTTTCAAATTTCATTTAAAGAAGTACTTATTACAATGATACTTAAAAAAAAAACTGATGCAGACATTTTCAACTTGAAATTTTGTTGTTTATTGTATTAGTTATAGATTTAGGTCCCTATTATAAACATTTATGTTTCTTGGGTTCAATAAAGATTATTATTATTATCTTATATATCCTGTATTCTGGTAAAAATCAAACATGAATGTTACTTCTACTCTAGTTCTCTAATAGCTATTTGTGTATTTCGAGCGCAAAGTGATTGATTGTTGCTCGACAAAGAGATTAATCTTTGGAGAACGACAATGACACTTTGTGCTCGAAATACACACATTATTTTTTCTACAAGCGCAGCTTTTAGAAAAAAAATTATCGACACTTCATTCAAATAGGCACATAACATTACTTATGAGAAAATCACTCAATAGCAATCCGAAATGTATAAGCTCTCTAAATGTCCAATAATTCAAATCACTAACAAGAAAAAAGTAAAATAACGTTCTTGAAAAAAAAAAAAGTTGTAATTGCCAGGAGATGTACCCGGGACCTTCGGATTACAAGCCCAAGACGCTAGCCATTGCACCACCGTAGATTCTCAGATACACATGACTGTATTTTCTATACTTTCCATCAAGTAAGAATAGGTCTATTTGCAAACAAAGTCACAAAAAGGTTTTATTGAGTGGGTAGGAGGAAAAATCATATCTATTACATGAGAGTAAAGTGCCTTTTCCTCCCTTAGATATTTACTGCCCTCCGCTTCGCGTCGGGCAGTGAACTTCCTGCGGGAGGAAAAGTGGCACTTTCCTCCCTAGTAATACAAATAGCTATTTTTTGTCATGGGAACGACGGACTTCTGTTAAAGGCTTTTCTATTAGCTGTTCAACGACACTCTAATTTTCACAAGACCGTGGGTTTCAAAACAAAAAAAGGAATGAGTGTCCTTTAGGCACCCCTTCCAAAAGTTTTTTGATCACACGAAATGTTTGTGTTGATGAAACAAAATTTCAGATTACGTGTTTTGCTTCCTCATTTTTTGTTTTATATAATAATGACCACCACCAGCAAGCTGTCACAACATTTTTCGGTTTCGAAAATGACACAATACTGAGTTTTTACTGAGTAGAATCTCTCTGCTCCCCACTGTCAGGTCTATCTCCAGGAGATTCCTTAAGAGGTTTCCCTGTGCATTTGCATTTATTTATTGAAATAGGCTTTATTTAAGAAGACAGAAATCTTTGGGAGATCGTTTGCTAACGAACAGTTGTTACCGACCGATGATGAACCCTTTACTCCCATAAACACCTTACTACCTAGGCTTACTATGGCAAGAACCTGTCAGAAAACAACTACTCCCCTGGCTAAGACCACGACGGGTATTGAATTAAATCTAACAGCTACTTGTGCAACGTTCCTCAAAACATCAGAGGACGCAAGTGCAAGTGCCCTCTATGACCAACCAGCAGAATTATGTTTTGATTTGGACGGGGTGACCACCTGCAGACTAGTGTCGAGGTTGTTGCCTCTCATCAGTGCAAGGGCAGGTCAACACAGACAGCACTGAAGCCATCTATTCCCCGTCCAAACCAATACACACTCCGCTGAATAGTCAATTCTGGTTCACGAGATGAAAGCAGTTTCTAGGCCGCTCCACCTAGCGAGCAGAGGAAGACACTCCGAATCTCCGGGTTGAGAGATTTAATCGAAGAAGACAGAAATCTTTGGGAGATCGTTTGCTAACGAACAGTCGTTACCGACCGATGATGAACCCTTTACTCCCATAAACACCTAACTACGTAGGCTTATTATGGCAAGAACCTGTCAGAAAACAACTACTCCCCTGGCTAAGACCACGACGGGTATTGAATTAAATCTAACAGCTACTTGTGCAACGATCCTCAAAACATCAGAGGACGCAATTGCAAGTGCCCTCTATGACCAACCAGCAGAATTATGTTTTGATTTGGACGGGGTGACCACCTGCAGACTAGTTTCGAGGTTGTTGCCTCTCATCAGTGCAAGGGCAGGTCAACACAGACAGCACTGAAGCCATCTATTCCCCGTTCAAACCAATACACACTCCGCTGATTATTCAATTCTGGTTCACGAGATGAAAGCAGTTTCTAGGCCGCTCCACCTAGCGAGCAGAGGAAGACACTCCGAATCTCCGGGTTGAGAGATTTAATCGAAGAAGACAGAAATCTTTGGGAGATCGTTTGCTAACGAACAGTCGTTACCGACCGATGATGAACCCTTTACTCCCATAAACACCTAACTACGTAGGCTTATTATGGCAAGAACCTGTCAGAAAACAACTTCTCCCCTGGCTAAGACCACGACGGGTATTGAATTAAATCTAACAGCTACTTGTGCAACGTTCCTCAAAACATCAGAGGACGCAATTGCAAGTGCCCTCTATGACCAACCAGCAGAATTATGTTTTGATTTGGACGGGGTGATCACCTGCAGACTAGTTTCGAGGTTGTTGCCTCTCATCAGTGCAAGGGCAGGTCAACACAGACAGCACTCAAGCCATCTATTCCCCGTCCAAACCAATACACACTCCGCTGATTAGTCAATTCTGGTTCACGAGATGAAAGCAGTTTCTAGGCCGCTCCACCTAGCGAGCAGAGGAAGACACTCCAAATCTCCGGGTTGAGAGATTTAATCAAAGAAGACAGAAATCTTTGGGAGATCGTTTGCTAACGAACAGTCGTTACCGACCGATGATGGACCCTTTACTCCCATAAACACCTAACTACGTAGGCTTATTATGGCAAGAACCTGTCAGAAAACAACTTCTCCCCTGGCTAAGACCACGACGGGTATTGAATTAAATCTAACAGCTACTTGTGCAACGTTCCTCAAAACATCAGAGGACGCAATTGCAAGTGCCCTCTATGACCAACCAGCAGAATTATGTTTTGATTTGGACGGGGTGATCACCTGCAGACTAGTTTCGAGGTTGTTGCCTCTCATCAGTGCAAGGGCAGGTCAACACAGACAGCACTCAAGCCATCTATTCCCCGTCCAAACCAATACACACTCCGCTGATTAGTCAATTCTGGTTCACGAGATGAAAGCAGTTTCTAGGCCGCTCCACCTAGCGAGCAGAGGAAGACACTCCGAATCTCCGGGTTGAGAGATTTAATCAAAGAAGACAGAAATCTTTGGGAGATCGTTTGCTAACGAACAGTCGTTACCGACCGATGATGAACCCTTTACTCCAATAAACACCTAACTACGTAGGCTTATTATGGCAAGAACCTGTCAGAAAACAACTACTCCCCTGGCTAAGACCACGACGGGTATTGAATTAAATCTAACAGCTACTTGTGCAACGTTCATCAAAACATCAGAGGACGCAATTGCAAGTGCCCTCTATGACCAACCAGCAGAATTATGTTAGTTAGCTGTTTATGGGAGTAAAGGGTTCATCATCGGTCGGTAAAGGCTTTATTTACATCCTAATATATACAGGGCTATTCAAATTCGTTTCTGTACATGGGGATCTCGTAAACGATAAGAGATGGAGTGTCGGTTGAATAGTGGCAAAGTATTTTAAAGACCTATTCAATGATGTAAAAAATCGAATATAGCACTTTTGTTTCTGGAGATATACAGGAAAAACCAAAACATCCCAAATGTTTTTGCATGTATCTTCTTTATTCGCAGACACATTGAAAATCTGTCCACAGTTTGCTATTAGCATTTGATGTGGGCAATCAGAATATGTCTATGAATCTTTTATACAGGGTGTCATCTGACTTGGGCTACCCCCACCTTTGAATTTTTAAATACGGACCTGTATTTTTTGTTGTAGTTTTTGGATCGTCGAGGTTCACTTAGTACTGAGAAATTAAATTCAATTTCATATTTCGAGATGTTTCGGTAATATTTTATTATAATTGGGTGAATTATTCCCTTCTAAATTACGGTCCTGGAAATTAGTTGACTGAGTTAAATAAAAACACAAGAGCAACTTTCACGTCCCCCTATGTACCATAGTGTTTTTAGAGAGTATTCTTTAAATTTTTAGGTACCAATTCATATTTTCTCACATTTTCAATGCTCTTTGAGCGTTTTCTACAATGAACTTCGAATAGCAAAACCTTTTATGATTATCTGAAACATATCTACAACAAAAATAGATTATATGTATTTTGATAAGCTGAAAAAGAAATGATAGCAATAATCACATCCGAAACGAAAATTATAATTGTAATGAAAATTGAAATGAAGTAATTTATATACACAAAAGACTTAATGGCACAATAAATGTTCGAATTGGAGTCCTTCCATTTCGAAACATTTTTGAACTCGTTCTTTCTATTATTTATTGCCCTTAATACACTTCTTTTCTGCACTGTTGCGAAAGCATTCAAAATCCTCAATCTCGAGTAATTCACGTTTTCTGCACCATAAGTGATTTATTATGAAAACCATAGAAATAGTTATGCTACAGCCCAACAGTATATGGAAATTTATCCCGAAAGGCGTCAACCGCATAAAACTTTGTTCCAGAAATTAGACAAAAACCTCAGCGAATTTGGCTCATTCAATATGCCTCGCAACAGTTATGGTAACAGAACTCCAACCGAAATAGAGGAAAGTATTGTTAAAAAAGTAAGTTTTTTTTATTTTAATGAACTCTCAGTAATATCACTGAATTTTAGATCAATGAAAATTCATCGAAATCATCGGTACAAATTGCAGATGAATTGAATTTGCCACAAACGACAGTTTTGCGCACTCTTAGGAAGCATAATTTTGAATGTTACAAAATTAAAACGGTTCATAAATTATATCCAGGAGATCCAGAAAATAAATTTTTCTGCAACTAGTTGTGTAGACAAATCGTAAGAGAAAGGAAATTTTCGAATAACATCATTTGGACCGATGAGAGTCGTTTCACAAATTGCGGTGTATTCAGTAGGAATAAGGACATGTCTGGTCTCAGACCAATGAAAGTAATTTCAGAGAAGTTCGTCCTCAAGTGCGATTTGGATTTAATGAATGTTGAACGTCATTTGCAATTCTTAAGGACCTCCTTCACTGAATACCTCGAAGATATTCCAATAGGTTGGTTGAATAAAATCTGGTTACAGCATGATGGAGCTCGTCCTCATTTTACAAGAGAGGATAATCAGTTTCTGAATACCACATACAACAACAGACGTATAGCAAATAATGGGCCAATAAGATGGCCTGCAAGATCACCAGATCTTAGTATTTTGGACCATTTTCTATGGGACACATTGAAAAATAGGATTTACGCTGGCGGAGAGATAGATGATGTGGAAGACTTGAGATTGAGGATTCCAATTCGAACATTTATTGCGCCATTAATTTTTTTGTGTATATAATTTACTTCATTTCAATTTTCATTACAATTATACTGTTCGTTTTGGATATAACTATTGCTATCATTTCTTTTTCAGCTTATCAAAATACATATAATCTATTTTTGTTGTAGATATGTTTCAGATACTCATGAAAGATTTTGCTATTCGAAGTTCATTGTAGAAAACGCTCAAAGAGCATTGAAAATGTGAAGAAATATGAATTGGCACCTAAAAATGAAAAAAATACTATCGAAAAACACTATGGTATATGGGAAGACGTCAAAGTTGCTATTGTGTTTTTATTTAACTCAGTCAACCAATTTCCAGGGCCGTAATTTAAAAGGGAATAATTCACCCAATTATAATAAAATATTACCGAAAAATCCCGAAATATAAAATTTAATTTAATTTCTCAGTACTAAGTGAACGTCAACGATCCAAAAACTACAACAAAAAATACAGGTCCGTATTTAAAAATTCAAAGATGGGGTGGCCCAAGTCAGATGACACCCTGTATAAAAGATTCATGGACATATTTTGATTGCCCACAACAAGTGCCAATAGCAAACTACGGACAGATTTTTAATGTGTCTGCGAATAAAAAAGATACAGGCAAAAACATTATTTCCTGTATATCTCCAGAAACAAAAGAGCTAAATTCAATTTTTTTACATTGTTGAATAGGTCTCTAAAATACGCAACTTTGCCACAATTTAACCGACACTCTATCTCTTCGTTTATGAGATCTCCATGTACAAAAAACGAATTTGAATAGCCCTGTATATACTACACTAATATTTGAAATAGTTATACCCATTTAAAGACACAAACTAAAATGTTTTGCATCAGGTCATCCTTTTTATACATGAATCATAGTAACTAGCCATGTTAATCCACTTTTTATGTTTTCATAAAATCGGTTGGGTTAGGTTAGGTTAGGTTTTAAATTGACGTAAATTATTGCAGTTTTTAACGTCTGTTGGCAACTTATTATATTGATTTAGGCCCTTATAAAACAGAATTTTAATAGAACTAGATAAGCTACATTTTGGCAAATGGAAATCATTTATTTGTCTGGTTTCATAAAAATGAGCTGAACTTCGATAACTAATGAATTCATCAAAATATGACGGCACCATCTTATTCAAAATTTAAAAAATAAATATCATAGCTGCTATGTAAAATCTATCTTGCATTGATAGCCACTGTAACGAATCAAGCATGAATGATATGCTATTATATCGGTTGCATTTCAGAATCAACTTCATGCACCGGGTTTGAAGTTCTGCACAGAGAGAAAAGACTGCAGCAGGTTCATGCACAACGTTGTGTAAGACACAGTTGTGTAAATATTTTACACCATTGTCTATGCTTTCATCATACGCGTTTTGTGAAATTCAATAAATATTTGTGCAAGTCAATTTGTATAGTATTCATGCACTTCCACATTGTATAAAAATACACAAAAATATGCACATCTACCATAACACAATTTATATGGAAAACATCTACAACGCATTGGACTCATCTTAAACCCGTTGTGCACTTTCTATTTGATATGTACAAATTGTATACTATTTCAACACAATTGTGTAATTTGCCACAACTTGACCAAGGCGTCGTCTCACCCAACTAAATACGCATGCGCGACACTCCAAATGTCCAGTCCATCATTGTTTGATTATTTCATGCTGATCTAGGGGCGAAGCTGGTTAAGTGTACTTACCTATTATTTATTATTTGCTCATATGTATGTGGTTTTGTGTCAACTTCCATTTGTTAGAATATTTGCAAACTGATACCAATATTTGAAGTATTACTAATATTTTTTGTTATAACATGAAACATACAAACTGACTCATTTTCATCATTTTTACCGGTTTGAAAGGTGCATCCTCGTACCTACTACCTACTTGAATAAATATAGTTTGACACGAGGATTACATTAAACATTATTATTATTCAACGTGTTCCAAAATAACAAAATGTATGGTTCATTTATGTTCTGTTTGGTATTTCGTGTTTCTGTTATTTTATTTGTAATTAGAGTTTATAGTTCAGTTATTTTTGTTATTAGTTCTTTGTGATGAAATAAACATTATTTGAATGGCATTTAATTTTATTTCAACCTTCTGGAAAATGAAGCTTGTAATTTCTGAACAGAATAAGATATGAAGAAGCGAGCAGGTTGAAACTGGTGGTTATTCTTATATTATTCCTGGATGTTATGTGCCTCAAGTGTATCCTTTTTTAAAATTATAAATGGTACCCGTAAAAATCGGCCTTGCTCTGTACACAAATATGTACAATACACAATTCATGTGTGCGGAGTACACAAATTTGTGACATTTTTTGCATCCTATATTCAAAATACCTACACAATTTGTACAAACTATGTACACAAATTGTTGCCATTCATCACAATTTATGCATAAACAGTACACAAGTTGTTGACATTCGTCGCACAACATACCGAATAATTTTTTATATTTTGTGTATAAAATTAAAACAAAACTATTCAGAATAATACAACACTGAAGTGTATCGTTTATACACAATATCTCTAATACAATATTATAGAAGAAAAATGAACAAATTGTGCTGAAACTATTCACAATTGTGTAAAAAACTTACATTTATTTCTCTCTGTGTGTTCTGTTCAAAACTATACCACAAAGTACTGCAAAAATCAAAATGTGGTTGTATTATGGTGTTATATACAATGATCTTTGTAGCAGTAGAAAAACTGGTGGATATTCACGTGGAAAAATGAAGTTTTTTTGCTATTTTTTTACTTCTATAATTAAAATGTGCCCCAAAGGATAAACTGTTGTCCAACATGAAATCCAGGTAGGTACTATTTTTTAATTATTGAATTCTAAAGAACAAGAATGTATATTCAGTTTATTTTATTTATATTGTTCGGTCAATATCGTAGCTTTCGTTTTTGCAACATTCAACTTCAACTTATATATATTCAAATATTGATGAATTTCTTCTAAACAGGTATTCATTTCAGTAAAAGCAATATCCAGATTTTTATGCGATACTGACAACAGTGTATCGTCAGCAAATAAATTGATAAAGTCACAATTGTTATGTGAGTTAACAACATTGATGTCAATTGAAAACAACAAAGGACCTAGCACACTTCCCTGAGGAATACCAAATGTTTGTATAGGATCTGACAGAGCCTTTTCTACTCTAGTGATTTGTTTTCGACCGTTTAGGTAGTCCTCAAACCATTTCAATATCGTTCCGTTAATCCCAATAGCTTCTGAATTCTTTACCAAAATATCCCGGTCAATAGTTTTGAATGCTCTTTTCCATTGTTAATAGATTGAGTCTATTCATTGATAGTAACAGCAAAGGACCTAGCACACTTCCCTGAGGAACACCAAATGTTTCTATAGGATCTGACAGAGCCTTTTCTACTTTAGTGATTTGTTTTCGACCGTTTAGGTAGTCTTCAAACCATTTCAATATCGTTCCTTCAATCCCAATAGCTTCTAATTTCTTTACCAAAACATCCCGGTCAATAGTTTTGAATGCTCTTTTCCATTGTTAATAGATTGAGTCCATTCACTAATAGTTAGCTGCAAAGCCGACTCACAGCAGTGATTCTGTCGAAAATCCGATTGATTAGCCATCAGCAGCTTATTAACCTCTGAATAATTTGAGTTGAATATTTACTGCCGTTTCTAACAACTTCTCAATACCTGGAAGAGTATTAACTGATAGAAATTCACTAGCTTTTTTAGTATTTTTTACTTCAGGCACAGGTATAATTATGATAGTTTTCAGTTGATCAGGGAATTTACCATATTGTAGAGAAATATTTATAAAATATAATAATACGTGACTATTACCCCAGAAGTGGTCTTTGAAAATTTAACATTCAAAATTTCGTACCCCGATTTATTGTTTGAATTAGTGATAATTAATGTGAGATCTTTTAATTCAAGTTGCTTGAAATTCGAAAATATAGACTACACAATAACTTCATTTTGCCAAACTGTAGTCACATTAATTGACTTTACAATATCTAATATTCAAAATATTTATTGAAATTCTCTGCTATTTCAATTACATTATTATAAATTTTCATTTGGCTTTCAGTTTCAAATTGAATACTTTTTAAATCACAATCTGTATTCGACTTTGTGTTTATTGATGATTTGATGGTTTTCCACATAAGTTGTGGATTTTTACTACTCGAACCAATTATAGTATAGTAATATTCTCTTTTTATTTTTAGTAGTTGAACTGCATCATTCCTTAGTCTTTTACACATTTTTTATTTTTAAATATTTGATATACTTCATCTCTCCTTTTAGTTATCGATTCAACATTATTGTCAAACCACGGAAGGCTATTTTGGTGACAATAGTATGTTACGACAGGATCTACTACATTGACAGTATTCCCAATTTTGTGTGTAAAATCATCATGAAACATTTCAATCCCAACACAATCAATTGAAATTTTTCTGCTAATTAGTTCTTTACATATTTTATCCATATCCTCTTTCCCCAAATTACTATAACTCTTTAATACCTTTGATGAAGTAGCTATTGTATTCAGAATATTGACTGAGATTGAAGGATGATCAGTTATTTTAGGTACATGATGAACTTCAGCTTTAGCTCATAATCACTAAGGAAATTATCAATTATGGGATGATTTCTCCTACACTCTCCTTCAGACATAATGTGGAAGGCTGTTTCTTCTCCCTCCTCACAAAACCTGCATGGTGTAGAGCCTTGGTGTATCCCCAGCATGTGCAAGTGTTTTCCCAGGTGGCAGTGCCCTGTTAGGGGTCCTACCACCTTTCTGAGAAATTTACGGCTCGGTTCAAGATGTCTTGTTAGCCGATCGGTTGGCCCCATAGAAATATATATTATACACTTATTCTAGAATGCTAATCCCCATGTCAAAAGTGTTGTTGAAAGTTCATGCTAGTCTAACACTACTAACTAACAAACAATAGTTCTAAATCTCAAAGAATAAGGTTGGAAACCTCATTGTGCTTATACCTGTTATTTGTATTTCGCCGATTTGAATACATATTTTCACATATTTATGATACCAAATATTCAGCCATCAGAAAAGTAGAGTACGGTTATTATTATTATTTACCGCGACTAATTTTTCGCATTCACATTCACTTTTCAGCTGTAGTTAACCAACAAAAACTAAGAAAATTTATTTCAGCTAATATCATGAATAATTTCAACTCAAATTGGATTTATAAAATTGGATGCTTGGAAGCTCGAGGTTTTTTTTCTAGGACGATTCATGTCAAAATATGCAACTGCATTGAATTTAAATCATTTACCTTAGTGCAATTTTCACAATGGTGGTGTATGAAAAAGTGAGGCCAGAAGCATTTTCTTTACAATCAAAGGAAAGCACTTCCATATTGACATCAATTTTCTGAGGCGTTTCTGTGTATGTTCAGTAATTTTTGTAGGAATCTAGAACTCATAATATAAGCGGTGTGGCAGAAAGTTGTATCACTCGCCATGCATGCTTACGCAGATAAAGTATTGGTACTGCACTAGGTTTCAAATTATTCTATTGTCGTTTTCACATAAATCTTCATGAGGAAAATGTCTGCCACAAATTACAATTTTCTCACTAAAATGTTCTGATGGGGTCTCTTCTTAAAAACAATTACCAAAAATCATGCCTTTTTGGTCAAGCTAAAATAATATTCAAACTATTTTGAGCAAAACATATAGGTACATAAAAAATTTCATAATCTACCAAAAATGATTTAATTCAGGTATTTTTGCTTTACAAAACACTAAACAGTTCATTGTTTATTTGGAGGAAGAAACGGCATTAGTAGCAATTGTCTTTAAAGGAACAAGATTTATGCAAATTCACGAATGATGAAAGAATAACCAACGCCAACAAACACCACACAAAACGACAAGAGAATATATAAAATTCTAAAAACCGTCTCTGATCTCTGACAAGAGTGACAAATCTTAGTGACAAGTCTTCCTGTTGATGAAAAAGCACTGTTGCACTTCAATCAGAATTACAGTAGCATAGGGTACATTATTGTTTTAAATAAGTTTCTTTCGATCCTGAAATTCGGAGTAATCTATCTCTAAAAGGTTCTTTTCGGTTTTAAAAAGTCCTAAATGCGCTGTCAAATATCTCTCTTTCAAATGACATGTGTTTTCTTGTCTCATAACAAATAACTCTGAATTGGAAAACCAAATTATTTTCAAACTTGGCAACGATCTACCCAAACTACACTGATGACGAGCATGCGCACATCGTAAACGGGTCGCATGCTTTTCGCCGTGAAAATTGGCGGGATTAGCATTCTAGAGTAAGTATATAATATATATTTCTATGGTTGGCCCCATCATCATCATCTTTCCGTGAGTATTGCCATAGGCGTTTTCCCAGGAGGATTGATGATGGTTCTTAATCCATTTCTTCGTGTCCTACTTAATGTCCCCAAACGGGAATCCGCAGGCTGGTTCCGGTTCGATGAGAGTTGACGCTGCCCCCGCTCTTGCTAGGGCATCTGCACTCTCATTTCCGTGGATGAACCTATATCCTGGTACCCAGACAAGTTTCACCTTGCTGTGTGCTCCTAGGTTGCTTAGGTTTTGTGAGTCTCCCAAACTTGTTTGAAAGAAAATCTGCATGATTGCAGAGCATGCATTGTCGCCTGATTGTCGAAAAGAATGATGAGACTAATGACTTGCTTTGTTTTCTCCCCGTATATTTAAGTCCCTTCAACATTGCTTCACTTAGAGCCATATGTGTATCAGATTTTCCATCTCGACAGCATTGGTATTACGTGTGATGCATGACAGTGGTGCATGTTCCATAGCGCTTATGCTTAGTCTTCAAGGGTATACTCGTCTGATGCAAAAAAAGAGTTTGAATTTCTATAAGTTCTATGGAAATACATTTTGTAAATTTGGTTTGGATACTTACTTCTAACCAATGTTTATCAATGATTTACTTCAAAAATTCAATTGTATGTTACTGAAAAGTAAAATGACATCTAGACTTATAATAACAAAACCTTTGGGTAGTTGAATTTGTTGTATATAATTTGAAAACTCGAAAGAGTCGAAAACTGCAGAAAATGTTGTCAAGATATCTGTGACTAACTGTGAAATTTTACTATTGGAAGTATCATGGAAGGAAATGATTGGTCTCCAACTTAGAGTAGCTTTGTGAGTATGTGGTAAACCATTGAATTTTGGTGTGACTGAATTGTATATACTGAAGTACTTTTTATCAGAAATACCAACAAGCATTTTGTCCCTCAATTTTTGAATGAGTGCATTTGACTTTTGTTGGATGGTTGATGTTGGATTATGGTAAATTTTGTATAGTGTGTATCATTTTTCAACAGTTCTAATGATAAATCCAAATATTTTACTTTCGACATGCTAGGTAACAGTGACATTACACTGAAATAAATTCGGAATTTTCATGTCAAGTTTTTCGTTTATGTTTGTCCATTTTAGTCATATACATTTTCATTGAATATCGAAGGAAACCTCACATTGTATACAGTAACATTATGTGCAATGTGAGATTTTCTCATTCCTAACACATCATAAGTACCAACAATGTTTATTGATAAAATGTTACGACGATTTATAAAAAAAACTGTTATCCTACTTCAGAGCAGTCGTAAGAACGAAATAAAGTGATCTGTTTCTGCAAGCTGTTTGCTGAAATGAAAAAAAAATTATTCAAACTGTCACCTTGTTTCAGGGCAGTCCAAAACAATTCAAAACTGTGTATCTCAGAGAGACAGACAGGGAGGAGTGGAAGATTTGATCATGATAGACCAGCAATATAAAACCTTTGCGATAACATTAATGAAGAAAGGAGGAAATGGCTGCGATGTTTGAGCAGATATAACAGATTTTACAAAGAAAAAGAACAAATTTCACATCTTGGAGGACCCCAGCTCCAAAAAGTAGCACCTCATCTTCCTACATTAGAAACGTATGACACCGTCATAAATAATGTCATCTTTATTACTGCTCTACCCAATCGAAACAGAACTCAACCCTCGAACGACACGTATTCAGGAATATCAGACCTGTACAAGTGGAAGTTTCAACAAATTTTTACTGAAAATTAGAAACCAAGCTTGAAGATTCCGCTCAAGAATCTAATGAAATTAATATTTTATATAAACTCTTTCAGCCCATATAAATCGCCTGGTCCAGATAAAATATTCCCTGTCCTACTACAGCAGAGAATTGAAGATCTAGCACCAGAACTATGCAAACTGTACAGGATGAGTCTATCACTTGGCTGGATACCAAAAACCTGGAAATCTATGAACGTGGTCTTCATTCCGAAACCAGGCCGAAATTCATACGACCAGGCCAAGGATTACAGACCAATGAGCCTTTCATCCTTTCTCCTGAAAGGACTAAAAAACTGATAGACAGGGACATACGGGAGGCAGCTCTCATAGACCGGCCATTACAAATAAACCAGCATGCCTTTCTAACAGGAAAATCGTGCGAGACGGTCCTGCACCAATTGGTGTCAAGGCTGGAGGACACTCTGGCGAAAAAAGAAATAGCGTTATGCACTTTTCTAGACATCGAAGGAGCCTTTGACAATACATCCTTCGAAAGTATGGTATCAGCGGCCAGGAGGAGAAGCGTTGATGAATCCACCAGCAGGTGGATAAAGTCAATGCTCCAAAATCGACAGGCTAATACCAACACGTTTGAAGACTCCGCGAAGCTGGAAATTGACAGAGGAACCCCACAGGGAGGGATACTATCCCCCCTACTGTGGGACATGGTAGTAGACGAACATCTGGAATCTTTAAACAATCAGGGATACTACTTTCAAGGTTATGCGGACAACATAGTAGTCCTCGTACAGGGAAAGTATGCCCAAATAACCTCTGAGCTAATGCAAAATGCACTGAGGACCGTAGAGGAATGGTGCAAAAGTGACGGACTGAGGGCAAACCCCAGCAAAACCACACCCATTCCCTTCACACGCAAAAGGATTCAGGGGGACTTGAAGTCACCCAAGTTCTTTGGCGCAACACTACAAGTTGCTGATCATGTCAAATATTAAGGGCTGTTCTTGGACAAGAAACTAACCTGGAACATGCATCTACAACATGTAGTCCACAAAAGCAAAGCATCGTTCATGATGTGCAGAAGAGCTTTTGGAAAATCATGGGGAATGAAACCGAAAGTCATGCATTGGCTTTACACCGCGATCATAAGACCCAGAATTACATATGGTTCACTTTTGTGGTGGTCTAAAATGGAACAGAGACAGTCGAAAACCAACCTTGGTAAAATACTGAGGCTCGCCTGTCTGTGTATCACGAGTGATATGAATAGCACTCCAACCACTGATATGGAAATTATCCTAAACCTCCCACCTTTAGACATTACAGTCATGGGGGAGGCGATGATGAGTGCATACAGACTTGAACAAACAGGTAATTGGAGAACCCAACCATAAACTGGGCACACCAAAATCATCCATGAAGTCAACATTATCGAACTGGAAATGATATCACACTACATGCTATCAGAATACTCGTACGAAAAACCATTCAAAACGCAGCTCAAGTGGAACGAATGGAACTCGGGAGTAGAATCACTATCATCTGGAAACATTATCCGGTACACAAATGGTTCAAAAACAGATGAAGGAACAGGAGCAGGTATATACGGGGTGAGGCCAAAAAGGATCGCAATAGTCCCACTTGGTAACAACACCACAGTATTCCAAGCAGAGACACATGCCATAAGGACATGCATACAGATGAATCTAGATCGTGGGTATGAAAGAAAACACATCTTCATTCTATCTGACAGCCAGAGCGCTATGAAAGCTCTGAACTCAACACAGATAAAGTCTAAGCAAGTCTGGGAATGTCTTCAGAGCCTCAATAAACTGTCGAAACGCAATAAGGTTACACTTGTGTGGGTGCCCGGGCATAGGGGAATTGTAGGCAATGAAAAAGCAGACCAACTTGTAAAGAAAGCATCTGAATCACCATTAGGGGATTTTCACATGAATTATTAACTAGCTACTTACGAGAGAGACAGCAATGTGTACGTATCGGACACCAAATCAGTGCACCAAGAACAGTTGAATATGGAGTATCTCAAGGCACAGTCCTGGGACCTCTTCTATTCAATCTCTACCTCAACGATATATTCCAGCTGAATATCAAAGGAAACATTACAACATTCGCAGATGACACAGCAATTTTCTATGAGGCTGCAAACTGGCAAGAACTGAAACAAATAGCTGAAACTAACTTAGGACATATATTCAGTTTTATGAACGAAAAAATACTAACAATCAATATGAAAAAAACATTTTTTGTACCGTTTTCCTCATACTCAAGATACCTACCTGAATATACATAATTGAATATAAAAAATAATTCTAATGAGTGCCTAACAGTAAAATCTGCTAAAGACATAAAATATCTTGGTATCTACATTGATAACCACCTCCGATGGGAAAAACACATAGAATATTTGATCAAAAAACTAAGACCAATTCTTTATAGGTTCAAATTTTTAACAAACATTCTACCCACAAAATTTCTAAAAACATTATACTTTGCGTTAGCGGAAAGTCACTTAACATATGGAATGATAGGTTGGGGAGCAGCTTCCACCAATATCATGAGTAATTTGGAAACAATATAAAAGTACCTACTAAAAGTCATATACAAGAAGCCCCGCCAATACTCCACAGAGATGCTGTATAATGAAACCCAAATATTTGACGTCAACCAAATCTATGCAAGGACTATCCTAGTGAAACAGCACAAAGATAGGAACTTCACAAAAAACATTGATCATGAACAACATACCCGACAAAAAACCAACAAAAGGTTGATTGTCCCTCGCCCTGAAAAAACTATAGGACTAAAATGTTTTACTTAACTTGGTCCAAAACTATATAATGAACTACCCGATGAGATTAAAAAATTAAACTCTAGTAGTATGTTCACGAATAAAATAAAAAAATGTATTCAAAAACTACCAAGAGAACATATCCGTGAATTTTTCAATAGTAATAATACTACATTTGTTTTGAAAACCTAATATTGGTCTGAAGTTGTTCATTATACAAATGCAAACACTAAAATTGTTATATCCACCGCAATATACAAATAAATTGTACTAGATTGAATTTCTCATAGTTGCCCATGCACAAGGTTTCTTTTATGGGTACACCCTGCGACTATTCATCATAACACTGCATGTTATATGTATCCATTTAGTGTCAATTCGTCCCATTTGAATATTTGTAGAATGATTCTTACTGGAAAACCTTTTATTATATTATTTTATCAATCGAACAAAGGTAGTCTAGACACTCCACTAATTGTAGTATTTATTGTATTGCTTACACTGTTGATGAAATATAATTATTACTGTTGTTGATGTATCAATAGTTGAAATATTAATATTTAGATTTTATATTTGATATAACATTCTTACTTATGACTACCCCTTCTAAATTTAAGATTCTTTATATTATTCATATATTTATACACCTGTTACATTTTTTATTTATATATATATATATATATATATATATATATATATATATATACAGGGTGTTAATTAAGTACGTTGACAAACTTCGGGAGGTGATTCTTTGAAGGTTTTCAGGACGAAAAGTTCATATAAACATATGTCCCAAACGGCTTGGTTTTCGAGATACAGGGCTATAGAAATACATTTTTTTCAAGATTTTTTAGAGTTAACTTCGACATTTTCGACAATAATCAGTTCAAATTAGGCAAGTACAATCCATTCAATAGGGCGCACTATACAAAATAATGCATTTCTTAAATAATTCACAGGGTCCTCCTTTTTTCAGAGTCAAGCTTTGTTCAACCCTTCAGATTTTTTTTTCCGCCGCCACTGACATATTATGAGAAAGGAATAATCAATGTTGTTTCATTTAACATCTTTTTGATATCTTGCATTTTTTCATTTACTTGTAAGGTTCAGGGGCTGTAATGAAAATATTAATTTAAACATTTTCCAGTGTGGCATAACATTAGAAAATTTGAAAATTAAACATTTTCAATTATTGTAAATTGATGGAAATAATTTTTCAGAATTAGAAAAATCTACGATGAATAAAAATTATACAATAAAAAATATAAAGACAAGCTTTTATACAAATGCACAGAAAATGAAAAAATTATTTGTTTCATTTTTTGTAGGTGAGTATCAAAATCTTTCTGTACAAGATTACCTAGATCAAACAATGAAATGAATTATTTTATATCATGCGCACTATTGAATGGATTGTACTTGTCCAATTTGAACTAATTTGGATCGATTATTGTCGAAAATTTCGAAGTAAACTCCAAAAACTCCTAAAAAATGTATTTTGATCACCCTGTACTTCGAAAACCAAGCCGCTTGGGACATGTTTATATGAACTTTTCATCTTGAAACCTTTCAAAGAATCACCCTTCTAGTTTGTTAGACTATTTGCTTCTCAAATTTCTTTATGTTATGCGTTACTGGAAAATGTTTGCGTTAATATTTTCATTGTAACTCCTGAACCGTACAAGTAAATGAAAAACATCAGGAGAGCAAAAAGATGTTAAATGAAACAACATTCATTATTCCTTTCTCATAATATGTCAGTGGCGGCGGAAAAAAAAATTCTGAAGGGTTGAACAAAGCTTGACTCTGAAAAAAGGAGGACCCTGTGAATTATTTGAGAAATGCATTATTTTGTATCGTGCGTACTATTGAATGGATTGTACTTGCCTAATTTGAACTGATTATTGTAGAAAATGTCGAAGTTAACTCTAAAAAATCTTGAAAAAAATGTATTTTTATCACCCTGTATCTCGAAAACCAAGCCGTTTGGGACATATGTTTATATGAACATTTCGTCCTGAAAACCTTCAAAGAATCACCTCCCGAAGTTTGTCAACGTACTTAATTAACACCCTGTATATATATATATATCTATATTATTATTTGCACACAAGTAGTACCTACCTACTGCTTTCGTGCTATACTTATATTCACCAATAATCACGTACACGCTGTCATGAGCAGCTTCTGTAATTCTCCTCGTTTATTCCAGATAGTTTTACAAATTTTGTACTTATTGGAATATTATTGATTGAATGTTACTATTATTATATTATTATTATTATTAACAGGTCCAGAACCAGCGTTTGGAATTAGCAAAACCCGATGCGGAAACCTGATCAATGAGTGGAAGAAATCAAAACACCAAACGTATTGGGACCAAATCGAAGGGCATCGACTCAGCACAGCAATGGTGAGGCACCTGAGCCAAACACTAACGGCTGACAGACTCAACCTTAACAGATCTAAGATACGCACGATCACCGGCTTACTAACCGGACACTGCGGCCTTAGAAAACACCTACACACCATGGGAATGAATAGAGAAACCGTGGACTGTAGACTCTGTGGTGACGAGGAGGAAACAGCCAATCACATCATCTTCGACGCGCTGCCCAACAAGCGCAACAGAATATTCGGACAGATCAACCTAGAAACAGGCATGAATCCGAAACACCTAGTAAATTGACTACTGAACCTGGTGAAAAACACAGGCCTATTTAACTAGGAACCCGTGACGACAGAACAATACCCCCAGCTGGTCTCAGTGTTAAGGGAAACCACAAGGTAAACCCGGTATCTCGCTCGTCAGCCTTTAACCAACCAACTAATATTTTAGACAGAAACAGAAATATCACCTTGAATAAGAGCGGACAACAGACCACAATTTCTCAGCCAAGAGTTCAAGGATTAAATTGTTTACACAATAATATTAAATTGTTGCAGACACCGCCTCAAGCAAACATGAATGGTTAAAAGATGAATAGGGCTATTTTACCATTTTTTATTTTATGCATCTTATGTCTAATTCTAGATCCCGAGATTATAGTCGGGATCTCGAGATTGAAGTCGGGTTTCCGAAATTGAAGATTTAAAAAGAATCACTTCATCCCACCTGTATTACATCCGAAACACTTCAATTAGAAAACTCTGCAAGCGTCAAGCAATCCCTAACACCATTTTTGACATGTTTTGAAACACATTTACTGATAGATAACTCACGCAAAATATGACTGACGAGACCCTACCCAAATACAAAAGCTAATTAAAATAATGTTAACATTGTTGGCAACATAATCAATAATGACCCAATTAACGTTTACGTGTCGTACAGTAAACAATTGCTAACTTCAAATAGTCTGCTTTTCCCGGCTTGTTTTTCCCGAGAAGACTATTAACTGTGAAAATAAATGATATTAATTAGAACTGAAAATTAACGAATAAATATTGTTTTATTTCTAGATCAACAGGGTTCGGTTTTAATGATCATGGTAACAGTTCGTTATTGGGAAAGAAATGGAAAAGTACGAGTTGCGATGTTTCCCAGATCGTCTTTTCGACATCGCTAATGAATTCTGTATGGAGGTCTCACAATTGTCATTGGCCAGGAAAGCTGTGAAATGCAACATTTTCTTTGTTATGAAAAAACTGCGTTGAACACCCTCTAGCGCTCTAGCAATACTATTATATCCATCCTACTGCAAATGATGGTAATAGCCTTCTTCTACCCGCACGAATACGAGGGAGGAATATCATTATTACCCTTTTTAAAGAGAAACATTCTCAATTGAAAATTGAATCAATACATGACTCCTCTGGAAATGGAAAAACCCCACGATAAAATTGTAATATCTAACAGAAAACAACTACTTCCCCGGCAAAAGCCACGCTGGACATTGAACTACATCTGATAGATATTGAGAAGGACCCTATATAACTTGAGAGAAAAAATCTGAAATTGAAAATTTGCATTTTTATTCAGATAGTTGATTATTTATTAAATGTCCAATTTCCATTGGAGATTCTTATCTTTCTCAATATCTATCAGATGTAGTTCAATGTCCAGCGTGGCTTTTGCCGGGGAAGTAGTTGTTTTCTGTTAGATATTACAAAAAAGTAAGTTCAATTTTATCGTAGGGTTTTTCCATTTCCAGAGGAGTCATGTATTGATTCAATTTTCAATTGAGAATGTTTCTCTTTAAAACATGAATCCCTTCCAAGAGAGGTAATCTTGTACGATGGAAAACAGCGACTAAATTCCAACTCTCAGTCGCAGATGATTCCACAACTGACTTTATGAACATCCTGTTCATATTTTCAATGAAATCATCATTATTACTATTCCAACAGAAACTGTAAAAAAACATTAAACAATTCAGAACTTTGCAGACATTAGAGATCGGGCTATCACTGCATTTCTGATGTGCAGCAAAACCCCAGGTAATTACTTCATGCTTGAGAAATAATCGTTGAGAGATTTACATGTAAAATGACAATATTCGCTAGTAGTAGTTTCTTTGGGAAATCGTTAAATATCGAAAGTCATTAACGACCACAATTTTATTTTTTTAAATCTTATATTCATTAACAATATATCTGGCGAAAACTGTAACAGGGATTGAGTTTTATCTAATATCATTGTTTATATAGAAGATAGTTAGTCAACCTTATGGGATTATAATTGGATCAAAATGCATGCGACATGTAGATGGCGATAGTGAGCTCGCATCCAAGTCATGTCGTAACTTCAGTGATCAGACCTGGGACTCTGTAACTCATTTTGCATGGCGAAGCGAAGCGAAAGGAAGCTAAACGAAGCACACGCTATCACTTTCCTGTGTAACGGAAAGAGATAGCGTATGCTTCGCTTCGCTATCGCTATGCGAAATAAGTTACAGAGTCCCAGGGCTGGCCTACAAGTCATGTCGTAACTTGAAAGAAACAATGGGACAGCATTAAAATCAGGGTTTTTTTGAAGGAACCTGCATTAAAATTACGTCAAATATTCATGTTTGTAACTAATCACGCTAGATAACACTCGCGTTTGCGTCCAACACCAATTACACAGGCATTGACTAACTATCCTACTTCTATATAAACAATGCTAATATACACCTATAAACTGTTGATTTTAATAATAATCTCGTACATAATAACCCCATAGAATGTCATATACAGGTTGTTCTATCTCAGACGAGCTACCCCGTATATTTCTTATCCCATAGTGAGTGGAAAAATTTCCCGAAACACATCGAATGATTTTGTTTGGGGGACATCTTTTGACGTATATTTGAGGCTTGAACGAGTAACCCCCTAATAGGGGCGCTTCAACCCCTCAAAATTGAATAGGGGAGAGGGGTTCATTTGAAAGGTCTTGGAAGCCTCTTTACAACGGTGTATGAAAAATGTTAATTTAATGAACCATTCTTGACAAAAATCAATTTTGTAGCTCGAATGAGCCATCTTGAATATTTTGATTATTTTTACAATGTTTATCAAGCCCTTTTTACAATATTAAACAATCTTCAAAAAACCACATTCTTAGAAAAAATTTATTGTTTTCTCATGCTTACAATGAAAAACATCAAATCTGCGTGTTTGAATCGAATGTTCAAATTGTCCTCCATTGACTTCCATATAATAATACAATCTTGACTGAAAACCGTCTCTAACATGGTTCAACATAATTGGAGTTATTTGACGACACTCATTTACAATACGTTGGCGTAGTTCGTCCAAATTTTCAGGCTGAGTCTCAAAAATCTTTGACTTAAGATGTCCCAACAAGAAGAAGTCCAGAGGGTTAAGGTCAGGAGATCGGGCAGGCCACTCCATAGGACCTCTTCTTCCAATCCAACGACCGGGGTATTGCAAATTGAGTTATTAGCGAACTGATACGGTGTAGTGAGGATGAGCTCCAATTGTTGATCAAGTAGTAGAGGATAGTGTTCTAATTGTTCAGTTATTAACGGATCAATCTCATTTTCCAACATTTTAAGATAAAATTCGCCATGTAAATATCCAGGAATAAACAGAGGTCCAATTAGCTGGTCTTTCAAAATTCCTACCCAAACGTTTAGCTATTCCGGATGTTAAGTGTGAGCTTCTAGAAATACATGAGGATTTGTATCGCTCCAAACTCTACAATTATGTTAACCTCTCCATTAAGTAAAGAAGTGCATTCGTCAGAAAAGCAAACGTTGTACAAGAAATTTGGGTTATTGTTGATACGCTCGGCCATAGTTTCGCAGAATTCTTGCCTTTGATCCCAATCATCATTATTTAATTCATGAATTAATTTAATTTTGTACGGATGGAACTTGTGTTTATGTGAAATTCTGAAAACGTTAGATTGGCTAATACTGGAAGCTGCAGACAGTTGTCGTACAGATTGCGTGTTTGGCACAAGTTGGACAATTCCAATGGGTGCCCTTTTTTTATCCATTACTAAACCCGTCTCCACAAATTTTGATATCGACTCCATTACGTACTTATCGCGAACGCTACGTTCAGGATGGTTTTGGTTAAATATCCTTGCTGCCGCTCGGGCACAATTATGATTTTGGTAATAAATGCTAACCAGCCAACACGTTCTTACAATGTCTACACCATATTTTTTGAGATTTTAAACAAATCAGCAAAGAAGTAACTCAAATTGATTTAACTCATGAAATTATCGAAGAAACGTTAAAATCAGATAAACACCTTCTAAGAACAAATAATAAAGGCAACGAAGCGATGTACACGTTAGGAAAAACAACTTACTCTTCCTCTTCCCACTTCAACTATCACGAAGCAGTCCTTGATTTATAGAAGCAAGCACATTTACAATCATTTACCTAATCAATTCAGAGACATTAGCGACATGAAGTACTTCCGAAAATTAGTTAAAACACTTCTGATCGGGAAATGCTTCTATAATTTAGAGGAGTATCTTGCATGAGCATTCTAGTCGTCCTATACATAATATTCAATATTCTGTTTTTGATAATACTGTGATACTATAATATATTTTACATGTCCTTTTTGTAACTTTGAAATTTTAAATAATTTTTTCTTTATGGGAGATTCTCTCCATAGGCTAATAGGTTGAGAATTAACAGTGTAATACTTTGACTTTGTCGACAAATGTTTTCATTTAGACAATAAAGTTTATTTATATATCTATCTATCTAAAGAAATATTTTGCTGTTATTTATTTATCAGTTTGAGAGAATGTATTATTGTATGAAAGTCACTGGAGGACAATTTGCACATTTGATTAACAACGCATTTTTGATTTTTTTTTATTGTAAGCATGATAAAATGTGATTTGTTGAAGATTTTTGAGTTTGCAAAAAGGGTTTCATTAACATAAGCTTGTACTTAGTAAAAATAAACGAAATAATCAAGGTGGCTCATTCGAGCTACAACATTAATTTTTGGCGAAAACGGTTCATCAAATTTACGTTTTTCATACACCGTTGCAAAGAGACTTCCAAGACCTTTCAAATGAAGTATCACTCAACCCCTCTCCCCTATTCAATTTTGAGAGGTTGAAGCGCCCGCTAATAGGGTGTTGCTCATTCAAGCCTCAAATATACATCAACAGATGTCCCCCAAACGAAATCATTCGACGTATTTCGGCAAATTTTGCCACTCACTATGGGATAAAAAATATACTGGGTGGCTCGTCTGAGATGGAACACCCTGTATATCTGAAGTTCATTGATATGATACACGGAACAGGTCAATACGTAATTTTTACATTAAACTAAATGGTATATTTACGAACAGAAAATGTATTCCACACTACTGTATAATCACCTCTGTTCACATCTGAGTCAATGAGGAATTACACTAGCCATTTTTTATTTAAATAAATAGAAGTTAACTTGTGGAATGACGTCTCATGTTGTAGTCAACTTCAAAATTTAAGAGTAAACTTTATTGGGATGAAGATATATCAGTGAAAGTTAACTTTGTGGAAAATTATGGTTTTCGACAGTTCTTCTGTATATAATTTAGCAAATATCTTAAATTTCAAAGTTTTGTTTTTGTTTTCGCAATAACGTTAGCAGACGACATCCACGTTATTTTTGAGGAACTTTCAACAGACGATGAAAAAGATGCTGAGAATATTGTTGAAGGACCTCGGCGACAAAGGATCCTTTGAAATCGGTCAAACCATTTCACAATGTGAAACAATATAGATTTTGAAAACTGATTTGAAATATTGAGAAAATCAGTTCGTATGCTTGGTAAAGGGGCACATATTGAAGCAAATTAACGAAGACCCTCTAATTGATAGAAGTCAGCATTTCTAATTCATTATACTGTAGAATTAAATATATTTTTAGAAATCATCCTCTATCGCCAGTAACATAAGGTTGATTACACCCAGATTTTATGAAACAGGTTAAATCTTGGAAATTACTCGATATTTTGGGAATGTTCACAAGTCTACTGCTAGCAGTATGTATTATTATTTATTGTCACGCAGTTTTCTTTCTGCCTTGTTCTTCTATTTTGAAAATATGTCTTTTATAAAACCGCTATTTTGAAACTGAAGCTAACTTGACTATTAAAATTGAAGTCAACTTCAAATAGCTATTTATGATACAAGTTCGTAAAGTAGGACTTTTTAGTGAAGTTTTAGTTGAATGAGGCGCAGCCGAGTTCAACAAACACGCGAGTACAAAAAAGCATTTTACGAAAGTGTTTCTTGAAAAGTTTTTTCTTCGACAGTTATTATTTGTAGCAATTATATCATTAATTCGAATGTTTAATAATATGAATTGTCGTCGTATTATCAAATAAAGACTTCCGAGTTATATTTCACGCAAAATACTGTATTTTTCAAAAATGTATGAACAGTGTGTAAAAAATTACTTTTTCTACGCCCATGTCTGTAAACATCAAAAATCGCACTGTCAACATTCCTTGTGAATGACATATAACAATAACATGCACGTAATGAGATCTCATAACATACACGTGCGTTTTTAGAAGAAAACTCAAACTTCTTGGTTTAATTAAATAACAATCAAAATTTTATTTACGTAAGACTTTATTTGGTCTATTTACACAAAGGACTCCGCACAATAGCATAGGAAATTGGCCCGCATTGGGATTTGCCTGAAATTTACATATGTTATTGGTATTGACTTTCTGATCAAATGTTCTCATGAGCCCAATCCTCTAAGACCAATTGTTTAGCTCTCAGGGCCGTATTTAGTGTAGGTGGTAGATAAACAATGACACTTTTTTCTCAAGTCCATAATTTTTTATTTCATATTAAATTGTAATAAAATAAGAAATATTACAAAGTCCTCTGTGAAACATGTTTTGCCCTACAGGACCGTATTTAGTAAAACTGTATTTTCCAAGTGATCCACAAAAAACTGAATCAAATTGATTTTGTTATAATTTTCTTATTTCTTGATCTATGTCAGTGGTTGATGGCTCGTTTGACAGATGAATGTAGCTTTCTTTGTGTGCATAACAAAAGTGGTCGCCATCTTAATATCCAAGATGGCCGGCTTAACCTATAAACTTCTAAACTATGTAGGACTTATCTTGTAGGTTTTTTAAGAAAGAAAGTAACAGGAAAATATAAGAACTAAAACGTTTTGATTGTTTAAATTGGTTATTCACTCTTTGAATTATGTTATAAAATAAATATAACTCTACTATCTGATCTTAGAGTAATATTGTCATAAGGTTCAATACATTAAAAAAATTAATGAACCTGGATTTGTTAGGCATAGAGTGTATTCACGATTCAGAAGGAGAGAAAAATATCAAGTATGTATTCAATAAACTATGCATGAAAACCAGCCTGACGAGAATAATGAAGAAGATGTATTGATAATAGGATACTAATGCAGTGCAATCAGGGTCAAGGACACCAGTAACATCTGCTCATATTTGTAGCATACTGCCGTATTTGAGATTTGCACACCATAATCAAAATGCGAATTATCCATCGACTTCTGTGTTACAGCATTTTAAAGATGCCGCAAATAGTCCAGTGCAAGATGAAATACTCCCGCATCTGTAAGTGTTCAAGTATTATTTTGTTGATTTTGATTTTTTGTTCTCTTCCACCACTCTGTAAATATCGGTTTCAACGTTGTTTGTTATGTAGTTTTGATAAGATAGTAGAGTTAAATTTATATTAAAGAATTAGATAATTCAAAAAGTAAATGACTGATTTCTACAATCAAAACGTTGTAGTTCTCATTTTTCCTGTTATCATCTTTCTTAAAATGCTACAAGATAGGTCCTATATGGTTTATAGGTTTGGCCGACCATCTTGGATATTAAGATGGCGACCACTTTTGTTATGTACACAAAAAAGCTACATTCATCTATCAAACGAGCCATCAACCAATGACATAGATCAAGAAATAAGAAAGTTACAACAAAACCATTTTAATTCAGTTTTCTGTGGATCACTTGGCACATACAGTTTTACTAAATACGGTCCTGTAGGGCGAAACATGTTTTACAGAGGATTAGTGCTAAAAGACAAATTCTGAGATTTTGCAATATTTCTTATTCAATTAAATTCTGATAGGAAATACGAGAATCATGGATTTGAGAAGTGTCATTGTTTATTTGGCACCTATACTGAAAACGGCCCTGAGAACCAAATCATTGGTCTTAGAGGATTGGGCCTATGAGAACATTTGATCAGAAACTCAATACCAACAACATATGTGAATTTCAGGCAAATCTCACTGTGAGCCATTTTCCTATGCTTTTGTGCGGTGTCCTTTAGTCAATTAAAAAACATAAACACTTTTAGCATTAGCGAGATATATTTAGGATTGAAAGAGTGATGCCCCTAAATGTAGACAGCACGTTATGCAATTTCTTCAAAAATAGGACACGTTTTCTTAATTAGCATACTATGAAAATAAATTTAATGTCATTTATATTGTCAATTTCTTGAACAAAACATAATTGTATACGAACATTTTCACAATTTTATCTACGAATATGTCTGATACTAGTGAAAGTGATGAAATTATGAGCACTCCACCGAAGATTTTATTAACAAGTATTATAATAAAGTTTAAATGATTGCGATGTTTTTTATTTAATGGAAGAAAACGAATGGGCGTAGAAAAAGTATAGTACGTTACACGAGCTGTAAGCCCATTACACACTCATGAAATTGAAGCACTCGCCGCTGCGCGGCTTCGTGCATAAACTTTTTCATTTCGTGCGTAATGGGTTACTTACAACTCTTGTTACGTAATATACTATTACGTGCAGTTGATGAATTTACGAACTTGTGCAAAAAAGTATTACTTTACGCACTGTCAGCAGTACGTAAAAGCTTAGTTTACGCACTGTCGTAGAAAACATGTTTTTAATACCTGCCCTTACCAGTGTATTATATCAACAAACAATGTCTTATGTCACTGGCTCTTTTTGTAATATATTGTTTGTTGCAGGTTGCACCCTGGGTCCTCCAAGTGCCAAATCGTCGAACAACAAGCGAAGTACGAGGACCTCAAAGGGCCCAAAACGGCCCGTCAACAGCCCCAACTCGACGGAGATCCCCGCCGGCTACGCAGTCAGCAACCATGTGCACGCCGGTATACCGATCATGTAAATTCCTTGCACTTTTAGCTTAGTACACGTTGTCTGAAAACACAGGGTGTGTCGGAATACAACTAAAACTCTGATATTGTTTGTTGCGGTAAGGTCAAAATAGCGAAAACTACTGATGATATATCATTATCATCCGCTCAGTTGTTGCTAATGCAAAAAAATTACATGAATGTCAACATAGAAGATGTTCAAAACGTCTTGGATTGTCAACATCCCAATCAAAAATGAAACTGTCTTCTAACATTATGGAACATATGCAAGCGTTATTCTTCTTCTATTAAATCTACTCATTGGTTTAGTTTTGTGTACTATACTTTCAACATATCCCTATACAAAGAAGACCAATGGCGTAAGATCAGGTGATCATGCTATCCACCGATTTGGAATTATTCGGTGTAGGAACTGCCGGATAAAGATTTGGTAATGTGGCGGTAGTCCATTTTGCTCGGACTTGTTGGTTTTCTGGATCAAGATATAAGTTTACTGAAGTTGGCATAACGTTATTTTGGAGTATTGCTAAATAATTATCCCTATTTAAATTGTCATCAATGGAAAACGGACCTTTGACATGGTTTCCATCTATCCCTGCCAAGCATTAACCTTCTCAGGGTATTGTCTATTATCTTCTGCAATCCCGTGAGGGTAGTCCGTAGACCAGTAGCAGTTATTTTGACGATCAGTATGTCCGTGAAACGTAAAAGTACACTCATCTGAATACAGAACATGTTTCAATTGGATCACATTGTTATCTAACATTTCTATCATTTGTCCGCAAAAAGACATTATTCGATTAAAAAAAATTTCATGAGCTCCTGAGTTGGTATCATTTTATAGGGATGATTTTTTGTGGGTTTTCTTCAAACTCAAACAGTAGATCAACTTTGGTATCAATATGCATTGCTTTAGAAGATGCTTTTTTATCAGCCTAAAATGTCCAAGCATGCCAAACTACTTTTTTACTTTATTTGTTGTCCCCGAAAATTTTTCGTTGAATAAAGATTGTTTAAAATGATATGATTAAAATATAGTGTACAACATGCTATTGCTCACTTTCTCATTATCAAGAAACGGTGTTAGTATTAGTTTTTAATGCGTTGAAGTGAATCACGTCATTCAGATGATTTTGTTTTATTTCTGCAAAGAATTCGAAAAAACTGAAATTCTTCAGTAAAGCAACTTCCAAATAAATCATCACATGCCTCTACTTCCTCTTCAAAAATGTTGGGGTTATAATTGTCATTCGAAGGGAGTTGAAAGCAGGAATGGAATTTTGTAATTTTTTACAAAATTATTTCCTTCAACCTGTTTCTTGAGGTACATCGCACACTATAACCTGTTTTTCACTATTATTATTACTAGATGGCAGAGCTAGTCAGTGGCTGAAACGCAAGTATTTCTGTATAAAACCTTTCTGCGCCCCGCTATCAGGTCTATCTCGTGAGTATTCCGGATCTTTTAATAAACTTCTAGAGATTCCTCACAAGGTTTTCCTGCGGGATGATATCTTCTGCACCGCAGTGTCCGAAGATATCCATCCTCATGCGAGCCAGAGCTTCGTATACAAACATTATGTGGGAGGCTGTTTTGTCCTCCTCATCACAAAATCTGCATTGCGTGGACTTTTGATGTATCCCCATCAGTTGCAGGTGTTTTCTCAGGTGGCAGTGGACTGTCATCAGTCCTATCAGCTTCTTTAGATAGTCTAGGCTTAGTTCAAGAATGCGTCTTGATAGCCGGTCGGTTGGCCCCATCATCATCATTTTTCCGTGAGTATTGCCTGAGGTACTCTCCCAGAGAGATTGAAGATGGTTTTTAACCCATTTCTTTGTGTCCTGCTTAATATCCCCAAATGGGATTCCTCAGGCTGGTTCTGGTCCAGTGAGAGTTGCTGCTGCTCCCGCTCTTGCTAGGGTATCTGCTAGGGTCTTGCCTCTTTCTCTTCCCGTATATTCCAGCCCCTACGCCTTTGCTAGTCTTTGAGCCATCCGTGTAACAGATTTGCCCTCTTGGCAGCATTGGTATGGCCCTTGATGTATCTTCCCCATTTTCTATGATGGTGGAGTATGTTCCATTAAAGGAGTATGTTGAAGTCATTTTGTCCGACGGCATCTCAGACGTGTCGATTCTTTTTTACTAACTGCGAACTTTATTTTTGTTTGTTGTTCTCTGTCCACCCAAATCTTTCAAGCTTGTAAGTGGAATGGCGTAAACAATAGTATCGAAGGCATTTGCAAGATAGAAAAAAATTGCTACTTCCGGTTTTTTGTTATCTACAGGGTGTTTCTTAAGTACGTGTAGAAAATTTAGGAGCGTATTGCTGACATCAAAATAAGAAGAAAAGTTCCTATAAACATGTCCACAAGTTATTCGTTTCTGAGATACAAAGTGTTAAAGTTGAATTCTTATTTCTATTTTTTGTGAATAATTTCAAAATAATTTTGATATTTGGTATCTGGGAATATTTATTATTTAGTTTGTGTAAATAATATATTCTTGATAGAGGTTACTGCGAGCAACTGTTTTCGAGTTATTGAGATTTGAATTAATCGATGCAAATTATTTTGATTTTGATTTTCTAATTCAAAATAAATTCAACAAGAAATTAGTTTTTTCACAATTAACACAAAATTTGATTTTGTCATTGAAAAATCATCCCAGATACCAAATTTTACTCGAATATCACAAATATTCCGACATTTATTCACAAAAAAACAAATATAATAACTAAACTTTGACACTCTGTATCTTAAAAACGAATAACTTGCGGACACGTGTTTATGGGAATTTTTTTTCCTATTTCGACGTCAGCAACATTCTCTTGAAGTTTCTACACGTACTTAAAAAACACCCTGTATAATAGCTCAATATATTTTTCCTGTATATCATTTCAGCATCATCACTGGACTTTTTTTTCTTCAAAAACGTTTTTATATTTATATTCTTTCAAGAAATTTTTAGATCTCATTTTGAATATCTCTTCCATGATATTGCTTTGGTTTGATATGAAGACTAGTCAGACTAGGATAACGTTACCGCTATTGGTATACTGTTTGCATCCACAGCAATATGATCTCAGGGACTGTCTGTATGCATTGTGTTAGATCTCCAGAAGAGAAGCACACTCATTTCAATGGAAAATATATGGAGATCATCACAGTCGGCTGAATTGTAGTCCTTTATGTAGTGCTGCATGAAGGTAGAGAAAAAAAGCAGAGTGGGGAAGAGATTGTGGTTGAAGTTCTCAAGTGGAGCACAAACTTCTTCACTCTATGGATCAGGATTGATGGTGAGGAAGATATCAAGTGTATTGGCATACAGGCTGTTTATATAAGGAATGGGTGTGGGTAGCTTAACCAGCTGTTCTGGACTATAGGTGATAGCGAAGGCCTCAGCATGACGATCTACCTCATCTGCATTGTTGGAAAATTTGAGGCAGTTACCCACAGTGAAATCTCCCATGATTACTTCAGCTGTTTGATGTCTTTGTGAAATGAGTTCTAATTGATCATATTCTGAAGTGATTTTGAGGGTAGAATTATTGAAACCATAAGTTATTGCAAAAAACTGATTGACGAAAGAATATTTTCTGGTGAGTAAGGTAGACGTATGGATTATTTTCAAGGTTTAATTTTCAAATTAACGAAGGCGGCTCGTGGCAGTATATAAGAAAATTATTGCCCACTCAATGCTGTTGCGACAAATCGACAAAGTGTGGTGACTATTCCGTTAATAACAAAATCATCATTATACCTGACAAATCGCAATATTTGAATAGGATACCACTAAATCAGCAAATGTTTTCCGATTATGATTGGAGAATCAGTTTTGGTGTTCCCAACGATGTTACCATGGCAAAGAAAAATTGGGCAGTTTGATAATTAAACCTTCAATACATGAAATCCTTATTGTTCGTGGAGTTATCTCTGAATTATTTGTAACATTTCAGTATTTTATTTTCCACTAAATTGTGTGAATCGGTGACACAATATCGTGAACTACAAATTGACAGAATTATTTCGCATAGTCAGAATATATATACGCTTGAATGCCAACAACGACAATGAAAATCCAATACCTTCCAGCAAATTCCTTGTTTGATTGACAACGAGAGGGGAATTTATATTACATGAAAGGGGTTTAATTAATGAGGTAGATTGGCGTGCTATCATTGATATCTCGAAAACATTCATTCAGCTTTCACAAACATTGGTTTCACTATTGATCTCCCACGTTCCATAAAAAAAGAATGTTTTCCCCTTCACAACAGTAATAACTCCCTTGGTATGTAGATAAGGAGTGCCAGGGGATTTTCGTTAAAAAAATTTCTAGTGTCAATACTATTCTGTTTCAAGAATTTGAATTCATTGAAAAGGTTTTAGTGTTGTTTTGACTTGATATTTTTACGAGCTGGAGTAAGTGCAGGTAGAGTGCTAGAAGCATTTATATCCAGCCATCCTATTTCAGAAATTCTATTTGATATTCGGTCTCATTTATGCAAGCCTATACAGCATCGAGCACATGAATTTTGTATGATTTGTAATTTGCGTTAACCTGGTTAGGTCAAAGCAATGCCGTAAATGGAATCGCAGTAGGAGATTTTAGATAAAATCAAACTTTCACACAGTTTTATTTTGATGTGCTGGGTATGGTGCGTCTTTTTGTGTATAGGTCATCGTGGCAGAGGATGATTTGAAGAGGGTTTGGACGTGTTTGCCAAACCTTAAGTCAGTGTCAAACCAAAGTCCGAGATTTTTACATGTATGATTGGTACTGGTGCACTGTTTACTTGTATATCCATTGTTTGTTCGACAAAATTTCGTTTATTGGAGTTACCGAAGAATGTGATTGACGATTTGTTAGGATTGAGCTCCAAGTTATGACGAACAGATATGAGAAATAGTTTATTGAGGTCATCGTTGCTCTTGAGAGTAGTTTCATTCAGTTTGTTGTAATTGAATTCAAGGACTAATTGGGTTTCATCGGCAAAGTTGAACATTACACAATGACTCGTAAATTCTTTGAAGTCCGATTTATAAACAGAAACGAGAAGCGGGCCTGAAGTAGAATATTGAGGAACTTCCTAATGAACAGGCAAGACGTTCGAACCTTTGCATTTGAAATAACACATTGCGTTTTTTCGGACAAGTAATTTTTAATTGATTGAACTGCATCTGTAGTTTTTTGCAGAGAAGGTTGTGGCTTACGGCGCCGAATGCCTTGCTAAAATCAAGAAGAGTAAGATAACTCATGTATCGGTCATCGGAGGAGTGCGAAATACTATCTCTGATATTTGCGAGTGCGGTAGTGTGCTAAATTGGTTAAGAAATCCTGACTATCTGGAACGATTTGCTTCAAGAAAATATATTTAGTCATTTAAATTTTATTTTAGTTTCCATGATCTTGGAGTGAGACGGAAGGATGCTGAGGTCTAATATGACTATATTCTGTGGAAAAATAATATTTTGGTAGAGGAATTATACTGGCATATTTCCAGGAACAGGAACAATTTTGCTGGTGATTCAACAACATCAGGGCTCTCTCGGGAATTGATAAAACTATTCTTTCGCTCAAGAAGTGTACTCTAAATCAGATATCCCAAAAATTCAAAACTGTCTTGTTGTCCTGATGAAGAACTAGTTGGCCCCGAAGACTTCATAAAATCAACCAGTGAAATTATTGGAAGAAACCCTTTAGGCAATGAAGTTGGTTGAACATTTGCTTCAGTTCGAAGAATTACTGGAAAATATCATTGTTACTGATTATTATTTTTACCCTAAAAGACTCCGTCATAAATAGCGCTTGTAAAACGCTATTCATAGAGCAAGTATTCCATACATTGTTCAATCCAACTTTACTCCTATGATTTTTGAAGTAACTTGTAGAATTATCTGAAGACTTGACTGGCAAAACAGCAATACCATCAACCAAACTTGGCACAAATAAGGCCAGTTGTAGTCTATGAATCCAGTGCCTTGGTTAGTACAGGCGTACGCAGTGCGAACGACACAATCAAACGAAGAACATAGTATGACTACAAATGGGACCAATAACAGCGAGTGGTGGAGAGATCCAAACAAACGAAGAAAGGGGAGAACCGAGAGAACTTCAAACAGCGAAGGAACGACAATAGTGGAACCAGGGGACCTTTTCCCAAACCATTCGATTTCCAATTCGTATACGAATAAAAGAGACAAAAATACATTTTTCATGTGTATTAGTGTGAAACAGTAAATCAAATTCGCGTACGTACAAACTCGAGAATAGGACCCCAAAACAACAACCAGTAGTGGAGCAGAAACTCCACCCTAGAATAAACAGTACACGTCTGACTTCTGTAGTAGAGTAGAGCCAAATGCAAATACTAACCTCTATTCAGTGGGAGGGTTCTTGTGACAGCTTCGATTGTTTGTTTGCTGTCTGATAGCTAGTTTGTTGTTCCAGCGGTTTTACCAATGAAGAATGACACTACGAGCCATAAAACTACATAACGACTTAGGCCTTAACATCTAGAGACAAGAATCACTTTTTCCCCTATTTCTTCTTCAAGTGGCCCAGCGTGGCAAACGATCACTGACGTGACATCTGACGGATGACAAAAGACACATGACGATGGACACAACTGACGGATGACAGATTGAAAAAGACACACCCAATATTTTGTTATCCATCTCCATTGAACAACTCCTGATCGGACGTGTTTTTTGGATTTTAATTTCTTCCCTTTTCTTCTAGCGGTGAAATGACTGACTTATGACTATGAAGACAACTGACGGATGACAGATAAAGACGCACCCTTATTTTGTTATCCATCTTATTTGACTCGTGATCGGACCTTGTTTTTTAGATATTCGTTTTTCATCAAGTGGCAAATGACCTATAACGTACGACAACTGACGGATGACGACACATGATGATTACAACTGCCGTATGAGAGATGAAGTGAACTCTGATTGGTCGACACATGACGGATGACAGATGAGGTGAGCTCTGATTGGACGATGGTGGGAGGAGGCATGGCTCAAAGTGGAAGAGAAGGGGGTAATCTCAAGTGAGGCTATATCTACTCAATAAATTCGGCACAGCCGCAGGAAATTCGCTACAATATAGCGTCAAATTCTGCGAACAATATGAGAATATTTGATTCGACATAGGAAATTTCAAATCAGACAATCCGTAGGTAACGGAACTGTAACAATCAGATTCACGTCTTCGTCGCCCAGAACTACTTTCTAATCGAGAGAATCTTATCCTTGCTTGTTCGTGGTCTGTGAGATCTGCCCAAGAACTATTCCGAGCAACTCGGAGCTACCCGTCGGGACAATTGGACAGCGACTCCGGTGAACAAAACACCAAGAGATTCAGTTCTGCCAACTGAACTGAGACAAACTGAATACAAACAAGGTCAAGTATTCAAAGAAGAAATGTTACGGTTCTGTGTTCTAACCACAAAGCAATAGAGTTTAAACCAAAAGCATGTTCACAAACTAACGCTGTCATACCACAAAATAATTCAACTGATTTCTGTTATTATTTACTTTTAGCTTGAGGTTAGTTCAAGTTCTCCCGAATTAGTACGGCAATGGCAAGTACTAAAATACGGAAAGAGCTGAACATGACAACGATCAAGTTATCATTTCGAAACAGTTGCGTACAGAGTGAAAAGTTTATCTCAATGACAGATAATTTCCGATGTTATTATATTAAAACAGAAATGGTTTTCTAGTGCAAAATACACCCGTAACACACTTTGCCTCACAAAAGCACCTGATCCGAATTTGTAATGAACCATAAATATTACTTTAGAATCGTGGAGCCCATTTCAAGAAAAGCTTGCAGTAAATCATTTAGTGGCCCGGTCCGCAATACTGAAATCACACTTGGCCTAGCAATAATTTCCCAATTTTCCGCTTTATTTATCCTGAATACACTCACTCTATTGAAAGATATGTGCCAGAAATTCCCCTGGCAATGAAATATATCGCAGTGGGTTTTTCGTCGAACACTATTTGGCAGGCAGAGGGAGCGGAAGGAAACTGCACTGAGGACTGTTGCCGACTTCTTTTTGTGCTGGAAATATTTCAGCGTCCAGATAAGAAAACATGAGTTATGACTCCGCAGGCATGCGAGTTAAAGATAATTTGGCACACTGCGAAGTTATAGAACACTTTTTGTTAGTTTCTGTTTGTGGAATTAGATTCAATGAATTGAAAATACTAACTGGAAATACGGTATACATTTCAGTGCTGGTCTGGAACATCACGAGTCAGTGTTGCATTCAAGCTGCATGAATCGATTTGAAGCAGAGACGTAGCCAAAAATCCAGTTGGGGGGATGCAGCTGACCATAGAATTTATCGGGGGTAAATGAATAGGAGATAATATTTTTCTCGACAAATACATTTTTAATTGCATGAAAATTTTATTGTTATGACAAAAATCGAGAATCAAGGGAGTGAAAAAATCGTGAGAGCTTGCTCTAGAGATTTTTTCTACTTCCCTTGATTCGAGATGTTTTGTCAGAAGACAATAAAATTTGAATGCAATTTGAAATAAATTTGATATAAAAATATTATCTCGAATGTATTTTAGGGAGATTAATACACAACTACATGATACAAAAAAATAATTTTGACATACATTTCATTAAAAAATAACAACTGGTAGATACTCGATAATATTTTGAATATATTGATAAGATATTAAATATTAAAACATTCCAAAAAATATTATGAAGAATTCGACTGAACCTCACTAATATACATATTCTGAACAATGAATATGCAATGGTTATATGTTATATAAATGTTTATAATAAATTTCCCCAATGTTTCCCCAATGTTTCAAAAATCACGGATCACTGAAAAGTTTTCAAACAGATCTAAGGCGATATTTGGTTAATAACGTGTCCTATTCAATAGACGAATTCTTGGAACATGTGTCCGGCAGCTGATATATTGGATTTCTCTTGAACATTTTATTTATGTCAATTTTAATGTCATGTCAATGTCATGTTAATGTTATTTTCTGTTTTTTTTTCTTGTATTGTACTATATACACCAATTTCATTTATTTTTCAACTGACGTACCTTATTCATTTTATATGGCAACCAAAGGTCAATAAAGATTATTATTATTATTATTATTATTATAATTATAATTATTATTATTATTATTATTATTATTATTATTATTATTATTATTATTATTATTATTATTATTATTATTATTATTATTATTATTATTATTATTATTATTATTATTATTATTATTATTATTATTATTATTATTATTATTATTATTATTATTATTATTATTATTATTATTATTATTATTATTATTATTATTATTATTATTATTATTATTATTATTATTATTATTATTATTATTATTATTATTATTATTATTATTATTATTATTATTATTATTATTATTATTATTATTATTATTATTATTATTATTATTATTATTATTATTATTATTATTATTATTATTATTATTATTATTTTTTTTTTTTTTTTCCGTTAGGAATGTACCAGTCAGGCCCTGTCTCCGGTGCTCCAATACATCCGGAGGGCGCGCTGGTGTCGTTAACCCCAATAACCACTCCCTACGTCCGTAGGGTGAGTGACTATTGGGTCCGAGAATCCTGTGCTCAGGGCACAGACGGAGCGAACCAAGGATAACGGCCTTCTGCATTCGCGATGCTAAGATTTCTGCCATATTACGGCAAGCAGGTATTATCCTCAAGTTGGAGAGCAGTGTGTCCATCATTCCACCAAGGACTCCTATGATCAGAACCACCATTTTGACAGAATGGTCCGGATATAACCTGCGGAGTTCAAAGAGAAGATCTCGATATTTAGTCCGTTTTTCCTCCTCTTTTCGAACGATATTCATTTCGCCTGGAGCGGAAAACTCCATGACGAATATCGTTCTACTTTGGTGGTCGAGGAGGACAACATCAGGCTTATTGGCTTGTATTTGCCTGAGGGTGGGGAATGAGTAGTTCCAATAGATCCGGCACCTCTCATTCTCCACCACGGACTCAATATCCCCCGGAACATAAGGTAACACCGGTGTCTCGTCTATACCGTACGAGTGTCGTAGATGGTAGTATAACACTCGTAACGCCGCGTTATGCCTGTGGATATAGGCTGAGACCGCATAAGATGGGCATGCTGATAGCAAATGCATTACGGTCTCAGGTGCCCCACGACATGCCCTGCATCGGGTGTCAGGGACGTCTATACCCATCACGCGACTACGGTAGACGAGGGTGTTGAAGACACCATCCTGGCAGGCCATTATGAATCCCTCGGTCTCCGACTTTAGCTCACTCGACCTGAGGAAGGCAAAGGTCAAGCTTTTGGATAAGCCAAGGTCTTCGATGTTGTGAAAGAAGACGCCATGCATTGGCTTATCCATATGTAGCTGTAGCAGGACCTCTGTCTCCGCAGCTTTGATGTGAGCTTTTTGCTGAACGGGTCCCAACTCGGTGACAGAGTTTGGGTTAGCCCGTTCAGTGTCGAATACGAGACCGAGTTCATCGGCCGCACGGGTTGCTGCCTTAAAAAGAAATGCTCCAATCCCTGCTTTTTCATGGTCGCGGACCATGCAGAGAAGGGGATCTGAACTCCTGATGACTTTACAGGCCCCATCCAGAACCATTCTGTTATGCATACACTCCAAACTCAAAAGTCCACGGCCTCCCCGTTGTCTGGGAAAGTATAACCGTGGAACGGACGATTTAGGATGCAAGCACCTATTGAGATGCATCACTTTGCGAGTTTTAACGTCGAGTTGTCGCAGCTCTTCCTTAGTCCACTTCATTACTCCGAAAGAGTAGAGAAGGATCGGAACGGCAAGCATATTGGTTGCAGCAACTTTGTTCTTCCCCGACAGTTCTGATGACCAGAACTGTCGGAGTTTTTGCTGATACTTGCCGCGGAGAGAGTTCTTAACTGTGAATACCTCTTGGGAGTGGCGTTGCTCCACCCCTAGGTAAGTATACGTCTCTCCGGCATCCAGATGATGTAGGATGCTTCCGTCTACGAGCTGGACATCCTCTCCGTATTCCTCGCATCGTCCTCTTTTAAGATGAACCGTGGCACATTTGTCGATCCCAAATTCCATTCCGATAGCATGCGTGTACTCTTCCACCACCCTAAGGGACTGATGTAGGTCCCTTTCTCCAGAGGCATATAATTTTAGGTCATCCATGTAGAACAAATGGGTGACTTTATGCCTCCGGTTGCTGGGGGTGCCGCAGTTGTACCCACGGGTATTCCTAAGTACAACGGACAATGGCAATAGTGAGATGCAGAAGAGAAGAGGGCTGAGGGAGTCTCCCTGAAACACGCCTCTTCTAATGATGACCTGCTCTGTTTGGACTGTGTCTCTACCAGATCTTATGGTGAAGCGAGTCCTCCAGAGTGGCATCAGTTGTCCAATACATCCCACTATTTGATCGGGTACCTCAAGACATCTGAGCAAATGCATGATTAACTCATGCGATGTTGTATCAAATGCCTTGCGGTAATCGATCCAGGCCATCGAAAGGTTACGCTTATACTGCACGGAGTCCTGCGTGATACATCTATCGATGAGCAGGTTCTCCTTGCAGCCGGCGACCCCTTTCTTTGACCCTCTTTGCTCATATATCCGTTCGTACACCGGATCAATTGCGGAGAGAATGCGCGTGTATAAGATGCGTGTAAACAACTTATAACACGCATTCAAGCATGTTATCGGCCTGTAATTCTTTGGATCAGACAAATCTCCGTTTTTGGGGATGAGCACGGTTCGCCCCTCGACAAACCACTCCGGAATCTGCTGCTCCCCATCTAGCCATGAGTTAAAAACTCTAGCCAGATGGCGGTGGGTTGTTGGAAACTTTTTCCACCAATAGTTATTCAACCCATCTGGGCCTGGAGCAGCGAAATTCTTAGAACCTTTTAGAGCCCTTCGAACTTCTTCCGTGGTTATCGGATTGCGCAGATCATTGTGCTCAGGCTGCCGAAGCGTCCTGCAGTAAGCTTCGAACTGCGCTAGGGCTGGAGTGTCTACATTGAGTGGTTGCGGAAACTCATAGATGTTCTTCCAGAAGGTTTCTACCCGATCAGCAGCCGGCGGGTTATCGACAACACGTGGAGGCTCTTGGAATAAGCGAGAAGGTTTATCGCGGAACTTCATGTTTTCCGCGATACTTCTCGCCCGCCTCACTAGTGACTTCTTTGCAGCCACTAGCATTCGTATCCTATCAAGACAGTGCTGTTTTATGGTAAACAGCACGCCTTGATTCAATGTGTGGTGAGCTCGTCTTAGCTTTGCAGCAATTCGCCGCACTGCCGGCGTAAAAGGCCTATTGGCCGACATGTAGTCCACCACACACTGGATACGAGACGCGTGTTGTCTCGCCGACTTGATCTTAGCTTCCATCTTGTGAACGCGTCGCTCATGCCTCCCAACAAGAGCGGTGGTTTCCCTCCTCTCCGTCTGGGATAGAGCACGAGCGGCGTCGTACACGACAGAATTGATTATTATTATTATTATTATTATTATTATTATTATTATTATTATTATTATTATTATTATTATTATTATTATTATTATTATTATTATTATTATTATTATTATTATTATTATTATTATTATTATTATTATTATTATTATTATTATTATTGTTATTATTATTATTATTATTATTATTATTTTTTTTTTTTTTTTTTTTTTTTTTTTTTCCTTGGTGTTTTGGCATCGACTGCTATGGTCATTAGCCATGTGTTCTGGATAGGCCTTGTTACTAACTCCATACGCCACTTTAGGAGCAGCACTGTTAATTTTTAACGCAACAGTGAATCGTGGAGGATTATTCCCAGCCGACACGAGCCTCAGTCATTCAGACTTTCACATCTGAAAATGAAAAAAGATCGCACCGTCTGGGAATCGAACCTGCAATCTCTCGATTACCAGGCGAGCGCTTAACCACTGCGCTAATCCCCGCCCTATATATTATTATTATTATTATTATTATTATTAATATTATTATTATTATTATATTACAACCAGATTTTTTGCATGTTATTTACGTGCCCTGGAGTAAAATTTTCCTTGTATTATGTTTACATCGCCTGATGTTTCTATTCCAGAAGGTTCTGATCTCAAGTTGTTGATTAAACTAGCATGATGTTCCTCGTCTAACTGTAAATAAGGTCATAATGACTTAGCATTTGCATGTCCTGTCATTTTGATGAGCTGTTCTTCTGGGACTCCCGATTTGGCAAAATTTGATACAGCACTTGATCTATTTGAATGATTCGTAATTTTGTTTGTCAGAGTATCAATCCCTATTTTTTCAGCTGATTATTTCATCCATTTCCCAATCTCATTTACACCAATAGGCATATTTTTGTACCATGCAGAAGAGTTTTTATTCCAATAAGGATTGACAGTCAAAAATAGATGATCTGACGTAATTTTGTCACTGCGTTTTGATAAAAGTATTTTGAATAACCTTACCAGGCATACATCGAGATTATTTTGATAAGGCACTAACCACTTACTATACGATAATTTTTGGGCTCCTCCCTGGCGCGTTTTGGAAAATATCGGGTTGTATTCAATTCTTTCGGTTAGTTCACCGTTTAACTTTTCCTCCTCTTTGAAAAAATGCACTTTGCATATAGCTGCCTCGCTCCCTCTCCAGGCTAGTTCAAAAGCTATTATATGAAATAGCTTTTTTGAAGTCCTTCTGGACAATCTTCGCTCCATAGATTCATTGTTTTATATAAATTTGTTTTCTTTTCCCGGGAATAGACTGGAGCTGCTTTTGTTTCGCACTTTTCGCATCCCTCGCTCCTTTGAATTCAATATCTGCGAATGGATTGAATTTTCGGCTGTACTCTTTAAAGTATTTTTCTTGAAGGCACTTTGCAGTAACGTTCCACATGGTCTTCATGACACATTCTTTATAATCTTTACCATCAACTCTCTTCATATTGAAAGCCCAATCCTTCATGATTAGCCCAAGCTCTTCGTTTGAAGTCGTTTCTCGAAGTTCATAATGCTTCTCTTTTAGAAATGTTTCGAACTGCTTCCATATAGACTTATGGTTATTCACTGTGTTTCTTGGAATAACACTAAGTACAGTTTTTCTAATGCATTTTAATGATTACTGGCCAAATCTTACTATTTTATTTTATTCTAACAACTCGAAAATAATCTGACAGTTATATAGTAGTCAGGATAGAAATTTGAACGGCGTGCTTGATTACGTGAGCAAGGTGCATATTTATCACTTGTTGGGAAAGCTAGTTAGGTATTTATCAATGTAATCAAGCGCTTATTGGTCTATTCTAAGAAATTGAAGCAATTTCACTGACTTTCAGAATAGGCGTGTATTAATCAACAGTAAAAACACAAGCGTTTTTTTATCGGTTAAAATTCTTTTTTGTACGAAATAATTTTCCCAATAAAAGATTTTACGAAAGAAACTGTCATGAAAAAATTGCAAGACCACAGGTCAAGTGATTTAATCAAATGTCAGTTTTTCAAGTAAAATTACTGGTGGACACCATTTGAGTGAAAAAAAATTTATTCAATAAATGAAAAATTGGAGTGTTTTTTGGCAACACAAATACTGATTTTGTATTAAATTCTGATCATCTTTGGCTGAAATTACATTTTAAAAATGAAACTGGATCCGTTGGATTAGAATATATTGCACCAGGTTCCCATACTTTACATAGTATTGAGCAAGCTGATTCCATAATCTAACTTACATTACCAACCGTTGATGAAGTATTTACCCTGTAGGTCGTTCCTTTGTAGTCCAGTTGGCGGAGGTCACGAGAACAAGTAATTAGCAATCACGCTGAACTTTTTTCATTAGTAGTTTAGAGTATACTGATTGATAAAAAAAATGTTCACCAGTCAATCAATTTCCAAAGTCAAAATTTTTTTCAAAAAATATTTTTATTTCCAAAATCCTACAATATTTTGTGCTGGGATGGATATAATGGAAAATGAAGGATACCAACTTTTAGGGACATTTTTTTCTACCAGATAGATTTTCTGCACTTTTTCTCTCAGAGTCATGGTTTGTCCGCAAAAAAATCATTTAGGAACTTATGCATACTACGCACGGGATGCTCGGTCAGCCGCGCGGGGACCTATTTTTGAGAACAGGGCGTATTACATTATAATCTGATACGTACTTACGAGATCTTAAATTGGAATTTCAAATACTCTATTTTCAAATAGAAAATCTGAACTTTCTATTGGTATAGTTTATTTTTCGTTTTTGATAAAACATTGTATAGAAAAAAACGCGTATATATGTATATTAGAATCGAAAATTGTCTTTTCGGATTATAAATTTTCTCAAATATAATTATAATTCGGAAAAACATTTCATTTCGGAAAATTTTCATTTAGGTGACCTAATTCATGAATAAAATTTTCCCGTTATTAATTTTGTCTCGTTATGAAATATGGCTCTAGTGATGATTTTGAAATTTTTCGGAATATAAATAGCGATATAAATATATAGGCCTCTGCAAAAGTATTTAAAATAAACTTATTTGACTGAAACTTTTTTTGAAATGTACGTTGAGGAATACATGTCGAAAATCTTCAAACATAAATTCATTCAGTGTGGAAAATTTTTCAATTATAATAATTTTTTGTGTATATCAAGAAAATGTAATTTTTTTGTTCTAATTGTCTCTTCGTATTGTTGAAAATAAATTTCGATCCTGTTATACTAAACAGATGATCACTGAAAGAATAGAATGTTTATAGAAGGTAAGAAGTACAATAGAAACTAATGCAGGTATAAAATACGCAAGGCGTTTTCAAAATATACCGGGAAAACCAAAATGGCCTGTTTTTTTTCTTCGCGCGGGGAGTATGGAAGTTCAGGAAACTTTCTTCTCTGTTTTAAATTTGCTTCCTTGTGCTATACTTTCTATACGACGTTTTGTTCTTTGGAGGCCACCCTCAACTGTGTTTTTTTCCTAATACAGACCTGTATTTCGTAATTAAACTACGCCTTTCACTCCAAATTTGCATTCCTTTTACTCTTTTCTTGTTACAGAAATGTATATTTAGTTGATGACTAATAAAGACGTCAATCATTAATTATTATTATCATCATTATATGTATCTTTCCTGGTACTTGTTTTTACATTTCTGCACATAAATTTCATCATCAAGGTCCGATAAATGAAGATCCTCCCCTCCGGAGTCCGGTCCTGATTTTATTTTTATGCGTATTTGAAAAGGTATTTGACTTCACCATCGGAGACGATCCATAACATACAGTGGATGAGAGATATAACTAGGAAGTCGAACAAACTTTCAGATTATCTCCTCCAAAAATAATCTCTATTGTAGATACCATGTAGTCAGAAACCTAACATCAAGTATATACCATGTAGTGGAAAGACATATATGACATATATCAAGGACATGTTTTGAAGGATTCCTTCATCTTCAGCAGATTTTTTACCACAACATCTAAATAATGTTTTTATGGTTATATAACCATTATACTGATAACCAAATGATAACATTTTTTCCATCCAATTTACCCTCTACAATAGATACCATCAAATGGTGAATTGATAACACCAAAATCAAAAATCAATCTCAATTCTTCACAAAAATGTTAAAAGCAATTTCCACTTGAAACAAAATAATTTTTAGAGGAAGTTGTCCGACCTATTATTGTCATTTGCATGAATTTCCGTGTCCATTATTTACCTGCATTTGACACATAATCATTATTACGAAACTTTATGTGTACATTGATAATGGATGGTCTCACATAATTATCTGTTTTTATGAAAGAACTATACTTTGAGCGACATATTATTCAGGGAGCATGGATCGAAAATCGGTCTACCTACTGAAAATTTCACATTCGACCGTTCATTGATATGAACATTTTTTAAAACAGATAATTTGTTCTTTAGAACAACATAAAATCTGGGAAAGTCATAAGTGGATATTTAGATGTAACAAGGATCTAACTCGATCCTAGACAAGATATCATTGGGAAAAAATTTCGCTGCAAGATTTCACCAAAGTTTTGTAATCCAGTTCAACGCTTCAAAAATAACTATTTTCAAATAACTGAAAAAAAATCGAGAGACTCGAAAAACTCTTTACTGGTTATTTTCAAATTCGAAATTCTCTCTAATTGACTATCTTGTTCCAAGTATTCTAGATTTCTAGAAACCAATATAAAAGGTGTTCCTGAGTTTTATGCGAATATTCAAGGGTGTCATTCTAAATGGAAAATTGATGATTGCATTACGAACCATGATCCAAATGGAAGGTCTGTAGGATCTGATACAACCAGCCCTTACAAACGTACAGACCTGAAGAGGAGGGGGGGATGAAAGCTCTACTTGTGTTTGGCGGTTTTCTAGAGCCCTTTTCATTTGTTTGAATTCCACAAACTACTTTCATTCCTCTTGTTCCTCATCAGACATCACTTGCCAAAAAGCAGGGATTTCACTTGTCGTGCGGGCCGTTTGATGAACGTTTTCGCGTGCAAGTGGCCCCCCTTCAAAGCTGTTGCCGGTTCAAGCTGGAGAGACATTGAGACCCGATATTATTGAAATATTGTCAGGAGTGCGGGGGCGGTTTCGTTTGAAAATTCTCGCTTCGTTCATTCTCGAATCTATTAGCAAATCGGTGGCAATATTAAGTGAACTGGAGGTCCCTGAACGTAACGTATTACGTTCTGAATTCTGGAATGTTTCCAAAATTCGGCGTGGAGTGCCGGTATTTTTCAGGGTTTGAAATTCCCCGGCGGGTTGACTGACGAAAGTAAAAAAACTAGGTGAGGCCCTCAAAGGCCTGGTATCAAAATTTCGAGCCGAAATTTCCCTCAGACTCAGATCAAGCCTTGTATCCTGATCAACAGAAAAATTTCTTCGAGATTCATCATTGTCCTTATCAGGACAGCCCACAACGAGACTTCTTTTCACATTCACATCATCCATACTGCAATGCGCAGGATTCAACCTAGGAGATGCAAGTGAATTTGAATGAACCGCTTTTTGAGAATCCAGGTGGTAACTAGATTCTGTGGCGTTATTTTCGAAGCGACGCGACTCAACAACCACTTGTGAGCTCTTCGGGAAGAGTGTGTGGGGCCCGTCTTCTTTGGCGGCCACGCATGGTGAAACACAACGGTTTCTATTGACTGTGGGGCTCTCCAAAAGAAAAATTATTTTCAACAGAAAATGTACCACTGATATGAGCAGTATGGGCCGGGGGTCCACCATGTGCCCTCGGCGTCGGGCGAGGAGTGCCCACGGTGATTCCAAACACCTTTGGTTGAAAGCCGTGGGTCCTCGCCCAGTCAACATGGTAGCGGCTGAAAAGTCACGAACGGTCACCCATCTAACGTAGGCTGGAGGGATCCAGTCTGACATGGGTATGCAGTATGGGTGAAAACGACTGCAGACGGCGACCCATCAACGTTGTCGGAGGAATCTGACTAACATGGGTACCTAGGGGGAAGGGGAGCCCCATCAAGGAAACTTGATGCCCTTCCATAAGGTGTTGGCCTCTAGGGGGCGGGGGTTTCGCTGGATAGGACAATGGAAAACAATACCGTAATTCGGTAGAGGTGGTCAATGTCCTCACTCTTAGGGTTGGGGTGGGCGGCAAAGCCCATCTCGGCGTGTGAGTAACGCTAAATTTGCTCGGGCACTGACACTGCAGAGCCAGTAGTATACTTCAGTATACGGCCTCACCATTGGTAATATGCAAATGGTAGCTTGACTGTGTCGATGCACAGCCTAAGCGCGCTGATCTGGCGTATCCAAATCCCCACTGCGTTCGCAGCCGCGCTGAGGATAGACCGAAAGGTAGGTGCCGTGAGCGGTGTCGGGGCGTAGTGGGTTACGATGGGCGGTACGACCTACCGTCACGTCACAAAACTCCACTCTTGATATGAGCAGTTATGATGGGCTGTAAGGCCGGATGTTTCTCAAATAGAGAACAACTAAGAGCTTGGTTGTATATAAAACGCGTGAATTTTTCAGCAAGGTGAAGTACACATGAAGTTGGTTGAACTTTTGTTTGTCTGCAAGTCCTCGAGCGTAAATTGTAGGATATCAGGGGAATGTCAAATGTGAAGTTACTTCCTAAGAAAAAATAATCGCAAACTGTGATTTATACTTGGTAAATTCCCCTAGGACAGAACTAAATAACGCGTACAATGCTAAACACTATATTCAAATAATCTCTGGAAAAAATAATGGATTAATATCACCTGCGCGGTGCTAGTGGCACAACCGATAGCGTAATGAAAACCGTCAAGGAAATACACGACACTGCACTGCACTAATCACGAACAGCAATTATACTCGCACTACAATTGAGCCGGGGCTAGAACTCTTTTCGTGGACGGAAAAAACAATAGTCGCACTAAAGTCTCTCTCACTGCCGCGTCCGAAACCGTTGCTCCGCGATAAGTGACCTTTCACCAATCCAAAAATATTTCCAGCCCTTTCGGAAGCTATGACCTTCCACATCCTCGTTTTCTAGAACTTTCCACCAGGCATAAAAAAACCGTTTGTCTGCACACCATATGTGTCTCTCACTTTTCAACAGACCTGCATTCAAAAATATCACTTGGGTCATTCATTCTTAAAAATCTTCAACATTCGTTCAAGTGGCAAATATAGTGTCGATCAGACATGAAACGATATTCTATTGAACATGAAGGTACTTTCAGACCCCCTGTGAGTACATCTTTCAGTCCGAAAAAAATACGGTTTGCCTGCTTTGAATAGCTAACAGATGTATTAATGTGTTTTTCAAATGCACTCGAAGCAACCAACCCATTTCATGTTCTCGTTTGAGAAAGGTGTCAGCTCTCACTAGGGTGACCATAAACCAGTAATGAGATGCGGACGAAATTAATAAGTTTCAAGAGACGTGTGAAATGATTATTGAGCAATTATACAGGGTGTAAATTTGAAAACTTCCCACCCTTAATATCTTCCTTCCAGTAAACAATATGAGTAATCGAAAAAACAGGTCAATTTTATTGTCAAGGAGGACACTTTCACGGACTATTTGTAGCCCTCGTGGTTCAACCCCCTAGGAGGGGTAGATGTTACCCTTAGAATTTTAAATGGGAAGGGGGGTCAAGTGGCACATCATTTTGATGGGCGTTCAATTCTTGTTCCAATGGTACCCTGACTTATTATTTTTTGATGAGCATTTTCCGAAAAATTGCGTTCTAAACTAACAGAAGTAATTATTAAAACGCCTATACTGAGATGCATGGTTTGGCCAGAACTGGTTAGAATATTAGGTGGTACCGTTCCAACCCTTTATTAGGGGTAACATTAGCCATTAGCTCCAAACACTTTACATAAAAAAGTAGTCTAATAGTAAAACGTAGATGGTAGTAAAGTTGTGTTTATTAAATGCTGTACAGATAGCCTTCCTTTTTTGCTACTTCTGCTGTGAAAAGTTTCTGTTTTCCAGCAAAAAATTGGTTAGCAAATTTGAACTATGTGGTAGTATTGTGAATACCGTTGTACCTGTTGGGCTGTTTAGGAATTACTTTAATAAGTGTATAAAAGTGTAAAAATGGTTTACATTCTTCAAGACAGAATTGAAATGATTGTAATTTATGGCGAAGTTGGAAAGTGCGCACGAAGGGCGGCATGTCTTTTTAACGAAAGACATCCAAATTGTAATGTAAGTCACCGGTATGTGCTTGATTTGGTGAATAAGTTTTACGAAACTGGTTCAGTGACAAATAAAAAAAGAAATAACCCCAGAGTACTAAATGAAGCAGCTCAAATTGAAGTTTTGGGAACATTTGCTGCAGATCCCACGAGCTCCTTACGATCAGTATCAGAACAGACGGGAATGTCACGCGAGACTATAAGAAAAGCATTGAAAATGCATAAATTTCATCCATATAAAATGCAGATTCTTCAAGAGCTCCACGAGGATGATTATGATAGAAGAATAGAGTTTTGTGAAATCATGTCTCATCGAGTCAATACCATCCCTAATCTTCTGTTAAACATCTGTTTCAGCGATGAGTGTTCATTTTTTCCGAATGGCAATGTTAATAGACAAAATTGTCGCTATTGGAGTGACGAAAACCCACATATTTTTCGGGAAGGGCATACACAACACCCACAAAATGTTAATGTTTGGGCTGGTATTCTTGGAAATGCCATTCTTGGTCCATTATTTCTGGAAGAAAACTTGACTGGCAATCTGTACCTTGATATGCTTGAAGAGACTATCGATCCTCTTATAACTCACGAGCTAGAAACTCAAATTGATGCAGAAGGTAATGAACTTTTGCAGGAGGATCTGTTACATTTCCAGCAGGACGGTGCTCCACCTCATTATTTTCTTCCCGTCCGACAGTGGTTAAACGAGAGATTTCCGGGTAGATGGATTGACAGAAGGGGAACAGTTGAATGGCCTCCGAGATCACCGGATTTAACACCCTTAGATTTCTTTCTTTGGGGGCATCTTAAATCCGTTGTTTATAAAACACAACCTTCTGATATTGACGAACTTAAAAGACGAATTACAGCAGCATGCCGGTCAATTCCTAGTGAAGTTTTCCGTAATGTTAGAGGGGAGTTCGAAAACAGACTGTATTACTGTTTAGAGCAAAATGGACAATATTTCGAACAGCTAATAAGATGTAAGTAGATTTTATGTTGGAAATGTCTTTCTCGCAAATTAAATTTTATTGTGTAGAAGGAAAATAACCACCAAATAAAAAATCCCATGCGTAATAAATTTATTCCTGTCATTCAAGGGTTGGAGCGGTGCCACCTACTCTTCTAACCATTTTTATTAAAGGGAGTCAATACAATAATGCATCTCAGTATAGGCGTTCTAATAATTACTTCTGTTAGTTTAGAACGCAATTTTTCGGAAAATGCTCATCAAAAAATAATAAGTCAGGGTACCATTGGAACAAGAATTGAACGCCCATCAAAATGATGTGCCACTTGACCCCCCTTCCCATTTAAAATTCTAAGGGTAACATCTACCCCTCCTAGGGGGTTGAACCACGAGGGCTACAAATAGTCCGTGAAAGTGTCCCCCTTGACAATAAAATTGACCTGTTTTTTCGAATACTCATATTGTTTACTGGAAGGAAGATATTAAGGGTGGGAAGTTTTCAAATTGACACCCTGTATATTGCAATAAAGTTGACATATCACTCGCGGGGGATAATTTATATACATTTCCACATGACAGTATGAGAAAGAACATCAAGGACAACCCCTAAAAAATCACTATTGTCTCTCTCACCAGAACAATCCGTTTGGCTATACGCAGCGACAGAGATGCCCTCGATAACATATGCTGAAGTAGCCAAAGGTGAAAAGTGATAACCATGCAAGGGAAGCTGGCTAGTTTACAAAGACTGACCAGCAAATCTACGGTTAGCCTGGAGGTGATACTGAACCTCCCTCCTCTGCATTTGCAGCGGAGGCGAGCTCAGGAGTCTCAGGACTGAAGTGCCTGCGTCAAAGGAGCGGCAATAACCTAGGCCACTTCAACTTAATGAAGGTCATAAAAATCGACACACCTGAGATGCCGTCGAACAAACTGGCTCCAACCTATTCTTTTGATGGAATATTCAAGATGGAAACTCACATGAAAAGCCATACATACCAATGTTGTCAAGCGGAAAAATCTGTTACACGGACAGACCGAGGCAAAACATGAGTCTAAGCCTCGGTACTCAAGCTACTATATCCCAAGCCATGGTAGTGGCTATTTCCGATGGTAAGAGAGCGATTTTGAGTGGGGGACCTAGAAACCAACCCGATAGCTAGGCGACAATAAAAGCCCTCAGGATCGAAATCCCGTTTAGGAACATTAGACAGGACACGAAGAAATGGGTTAGGAATGCTCATCAGTCCTGGGAAAACGCTTCTGGTAGTGCTCACAGAAATATGATGATGATAGGGTCAACCAACTGGCTCTCTAGACATGTCTTCGGACTGAGCATTGAAAATAATGAAAAGGGAGTTTATAGACTGGGAGATGGTAACAGATTTGAGGAGTCGATTCTCTCGTTTATGCCTCTGATGGCCGGTTGCACCAATTTTCTTAAGTGGCTCTCTCAGCTAAAGCTCGGCTCAGATTAATGTTCACATTAGATTTAACCTTCAAGGGAAACCGGTGCAAACAGATTTCCAAATTTAAGGTTATGCCTAGATTAAGTCCAACCTAATGGAAGCGGTGCAACCGGCCATGAGACTAGTGAAGGATATGAAAATTCTGAATAGAATGATGAATAATTTGAGCGGTTGCCGCGTGGCTTTCATATAAAAAATTCGATTGTCATTAAAAAAATATATGTGTTTTGAGACGATTCCATCGCCGCTGCCATGTACGCCAACAGCATGTTAAGATAGACAATTGCAGCGAAAAAATTGTAGGCATATGGGTTGCACGTGGCTAAAGGGTACCAATGATGGCATAACTTGTGAATTTTTTATTTTATACGATTTTCTTCTTGGTGCCAATTGAAATAATGGAAGTTTCCATCATGAATGTCCCATAAGTGCCTGTTAAGTACCGGAATTCATTTTTTTGTATGAAGGCCACTAGGTGACATTACTTACACCAAAATTCTAGGAAAAAGCGGTATCCCGACTTGCAGATGGAACACATGTCTTCTCGGTAGGTCAGTTGGTAGAGCACTAGACCGGCATTCTAGAGGTCGTGGGTTCGAATCCTGCTCGAGGAGAATCTCCATAATGTAATTTTAAAAAATCTGTCTGAATGCCGCAAACCTATTATATCAAAAATAATAATAATGCTCCAAAAATATTCGTTTGCGAAAAAGGAAAAAGAGGAAAGTTTAAGTAAAAAGAGAGAAATTGTATAATAATTCTGAAACTACTTGAGATATTTCAGTGATATACAGTAAATGGAGTCAAGTAACAAAGGCGCTTGATTTTCAATGCAAATATAATTATCATTTTGAACAGTGGCGTGCGTGTGAGGACTGAAATTGATACCTTTGAATTAAAAATTGGCACGCCAATAGAATTATTCCAAATTATTCAAAATTATTATTTCTGTCAACCTGTTGCACCCCTAAGCGCAACCCTCAAAAGTCTTCGAGAGACAGGTGCGAGAAAAACGCAGCCCTTCCCTTTCAACGTGTAATGCCATGCACGAGACCGGTGACCATGCTGGAGATTCGAATCCACAACCCTACGCTTGAAAGGAGAACGCTCCACCAGCCGACCACCACGGCCCATGAATGAAAATTATTTTTGGATTCATTGTTTGATTTGAAGGATAATTAAAATAATAAAATTCCTTTATTTCTTTCGGTCATGATAATATAGAAAACGTGGGATTTACATAATTAAAAACTATAAAACCAGTATCAATATACGTCACTTTTACAAAAATAGAAAACTTACCATAACCCTTAGATGAAAATCAAATACAGGTTTACGTAAACAGGAACTTTAGAATGTTTAGAATAAAATGTCAAAGTAGTTATCAATGTAATCAAAGCAATGGAGAGGTATATCAAAATCTATATATGAATTTACTTTGTCATTTTAAGAATTGGTCACTCAAAAATCCTTCACCTTGTAGTATGCTTTGGTCATCAGTAAATTTTTCAAATTAATTTTGAAGAGTTTAATTTCCAGATTTCCAGATTTCCAGATCAAATAATTTTATACCCATGTAATATGGTTTTCTGATCTAGTCAGCTCATTTCTAGTGTGTTTTTATTTCTCGTGTTGTGATTGCTGTGAAGGACTTATATTCTAAAATATTAGTTTTTACATGCGTTAGAAGCTTATACAGGGTGTCAATTTGAAAACTTCCCACCCTTAATATCTTCCTTCCAGTAAACAATATGAGTAATCGAAAAAACAGGTCAATTTAATTGTCAAGGGGGACACTTTCACGGACTATTTGTAGCCCTCGTGGTTCAACCCCCTAGGAGGATGTTACCCTTAGAATTTTAAATGGGAAGGGGGGTCAAGTGGCACATCATTTTGATGGGCGTTCAATTCTTGTTCCAATGGTACCCTGACTTATTATTTTGTGATGAGCATTTTCCGAAAAATTGCGTTCTAAACTGACAGAAGTAATTATTAGAACGCCTATACTGAGATGCATTATTGTATTGACTCCCTTTAATAAAAATGGTTAGAAGAGTAGGTGTCACCGCTCCAAGCCTTGAATGACAGGAATAAATTTATTACGCATGGGATTTTTTATTTGGTGGTTATTTTCCTTCTACACAATAAAATTTAATTTGCGAGAAAGACATTTCCAACATGAAATCTACTTACGCTTATCTTATTAGCTGTTCGAAATGTTGTCCATTTTGCTCTAAACAGTAATACAGTCTGTTTTCGAACTCCCCTTTAACATTACGGAAAACTTCACTAGGAATTGACCGGCATGCTGCTGTAATTCGTCTTTTAAGTTCGTCAATATCAGAAGGTTGTGTTTTATAAATAACGGATTTAAGATGCCCCCAAAGAAAGAAATCTAAGGGTGTTAAATCCGGTGATCTCGGAGGCCATTCAACTGCTCCCCTTCTGCCAATCCATCTACCCGGAAATCTCTCGTTTAACCACTGTCGGACGGGAAGAAAATAATGAGGTGGAGCACCGTCCTGCTGGAAATGTAACAGATCCTCCTGCAAAAGTTCATTACCTTCTGCATCAATTTGAGTTTCTAGCTCGTGAGTTATAAGAGGATCGATAGTCTCTTCAAGCATATCAAGGTACAGATTGCCAGTCAAGTTTTCTTCCAGAAATAATGGACCAAGAATGGCATTTCCAAGAATACCAGCCCAAACATTAACTTTTTGTGGGTGTTGTGTATGCCCTTCCCGAAAAATATGTGGGTTTTCGTCACTCCAATAGCGACAATTTTGTCTATTAACATTGCCATTCAGAAAAAATGAACACTCATCGCTGAAACAGATGTTTAACAGAAGATTAGGGATGGTATTGACTCGATGAGACATGATTTCACAAAACTCTATTCTTCTATCATAATCATCCTCGTGGAGCTCTTGAAGAATCTGCATTTTATATGGATGAAATTTATGCATTTTCAATGCTTTTCTTATAGTCTCGCGTGACATTCCCGTCTGTTCTGATACTGATCGTAAGGAGCTCGTGGACTCTGCAGCAAATGTTCCCAAAACTTCAATTTGAGCTGCTTCATTTAGTACTCTGGGGTTATTTCTTTTTTTATTTGTCACTGAACCAGTTTCGTAAAACTTATTCACCAAATCAAGCACATACCGGTGACTTACATTACAATTTGGATGTCTTTCGTTAAAAAGACATGCCGCCCTTCGTGCGCACTTTCCAACTTCGCCATAAATTACAATCATTTCAATTCTGTCTTGAAGAATGTAAACCATTTTTACACTTTTATACACTTATTAAAGTAAATCCTAAACAGCCCAACAGGTACAATGGTATTCACAATACTACCACATAGTTCAAATTTGCTAACCAATTTTTTGCCGGAAAACAGAAACTTTTTACAGCAGAAGTAGCAAAAAAGGAAGGCTATCTGTACAATTTCTGCGATGACACATAAAAATTGAGCATTTAATAAACACAACTTTACTACCATCTACGTTTTACTATTAGACTACTTTTTTATGTAAAGTGTTTGGAGCTAATGGCTAATGTTACCCCTAATAAAGGGTTGGAACGGTACCTAATATTCTATCCAGTTCTGGCCAAACCATGCATCTCAGTATAGGCGTTCTAATAATTACTTCTGTTAGTGTAGAACGCAATTTTTCGGAAAATGCTCATCAAAAAATAATAAGTCAGGGTACCATTGGAACAAGAATTGAACGCCCATCAAAATGATGTGCCACTTGACCCCCCTTCCCATTTAAAATTCTGAGGGTAACCTCTACCCCTCCTAGGGGGTTGAACCACGAGGGCTACAAATAGTCCTTGAAAGTGTCCCCCTTGACAATAAAATTGACCTGTTTTTTCGATTACTCATATTGTTTACTGGAAGGAAGATATTAAGGGTGGGAAGTTTTCAAATTGACACCCTGTATATGTACGTGCAGGGTTCAGTAAGGATCTTCAACTTAATGAAACTTTTTCTGCATGTACCTCTCCATTTCATTCCCGCTATTACTCTGCCATTTTTTTTATAATCACGAAGATTCCTGAGGTGTTCGGAGATGCACCCTATTTTGTTCTGAGTGAAAAATTCTGTTATGTACTTGGCAACTATTTTTTCATAAACTTTTGCAGAAGGTGGGATGAGAGATATTGGTCTGAAGTTTCCAATGGTTTTTTGGTCACCTGCTTTATGAATAGGTTTGATTTTGGATGTTTTCAACCATTTAGGGAAATACCTTCTGATAATGAGCAGTTAATTAGATAAGTCAGTGGTTGAGAAAGGCAGTATGACACTATTCTGAGGATATTACTTCATCTAGTTGAGTATGAGTTTTTTACATTTTTTATCATATCTTTTAGGTTATATTTGGTAACCGGTTTGAAATATATTGAGTGTGGAATGTTTTTGGTGGTCTTGGCGCTATAGGTGTGTGTTTGTTTTTTTCCGTTTAGTGTGGATGTTTCATTAAAATATTCATCAAATTCTTCTGCAACTTGTTGTACTTCTATTATATCATTATTAATGTTGAGTGTTATATTTTTTTTTATTTAGTATCATCAGTTTCATTGCTTGCCATCTTTATAATTTTACAAGTGGTCTTGGATTTATTATCTGATTCAGCTATCAGCTTCGTATTGAACAGCTTTTTTTCTGCATTTAGGAGTTTCCTATATATTCCATTGATTTCATGAGTTTTTTAACTGCGTTGCACCTAATTTGAATAGAAAATGGAAAACCGTTGTATTGTCCAAAAAAATAATGTATTTATTCAAGAATACTATTTGGAATGAAGATAGTTGGCATGGAATGTGTCACTTACGTTATAGTAGGAGCAATATATGACTTTTTATGGTAAACGTCTCTCTCTCTTTAACAGGTATTGGTGCTTTCTGGAATATCGAAGAAAAAATTTGGAACACTGTGAAATTTCCGGATTTCTTTGGAGCATTCTGAACTTTTCTGTAACTCTATTGAACATATCCCATCTGGAACCTCTGAATCAAACTGGATTCCCGAAATGTTCATGAAAATTATGACAACACCGAGTAAGGCTAATATAAATAGAGAAGTTCACGACGTTGATCCCTCATTTGTTTCTAAATTACATCACATCATATCTGCACCATCGTAATTTGAAAATCATTAAATTACTGACGACAGAGGATCAACTCTTCCCATTAGGCACTGACAGTAATTAGCCGCACCCACTCATCTCTGAGGAAATTCACATTTAAGTGGCTGAAATGCTGGGAAATCACACATCTGGAGCTAGAACTCTGCATAATGAAAAGCAATTCAAATACAAATATGAATGGTGGACTCGAGATGTTTGAATTATTAGAGTGTCGTGAAAGCTTTTCTTCAAGCATCAAGATGTCGTGGATATGATCAATTACTGCAGGAAATATAAACCGAGTTTTCTTTTTGATTCCATCCATTGAATGGACGTTCTGTTTGAAGGCACGTTTTCACATTAATAAGTTGAAAGGCTTGAGTGGATTGAAAGCGACATAAAATGTAGCCAACTTCCAGTACGTGCCATGTTTCCTCTGGTAATGAGGTTATGTGAATGCAAAACTCCCAGATCTAAGATGCTTTTTATACAAGGTGGCCAGAGATGGTTTAACCTAATTTTGGGTCCTATTTGTCGACAAATTAAAATAAAGTGGTTTGCCGAATCGGTTATGTTATGACATCATCAATATCTGGACGTCCGTATGGATCTGATGCAATCAGCCCTAACATGGTTGTGAATAAAGAATATACCACGAAGCAGTAGACACTGCTTGTTTGTGGACGGATTCATCAGTGGTTTATATAAAAACTACGCTAGACTGAGTAAATTAATATTATATAAAATATATGAATTAAGAATTATAGATATGTACATTGATATAAATATTGCAGGATGTAAAAGTTGCTATAACAGTGAAGTAAAAGAAAATTCAAATATAATTCTTTAAAGACTAATGTAGGGTTAACTAATATTGGTTGTAAAAATTACTTGTGTGAATATCTCAAAGAGAGAGGTATATTAAAAATGTAACAATACTACATGTAAAACACACAAAAGTGCGTAGAATTGAAAAAATGTGAATATAACGAAATGTAAGAAGTAAGATGTGAAAATGTAAAATGAAAAAAAAAATTAAGGGTGAAGAACTGTACAAATGTAAAAATTATGGAGTGTTGGAAACGTTAGAATTCTTGATTGTTTGAAAGTAAAAAATGTATTTGTAGATATAGAAATGATGTTCAAAAGTGATCGTTTTTATTATAAAATGTAGAAAATAAAGATTTACATATGATCAGTATAGAGATGTAGAGTTTGAATGTTGAAAAGTTTGAAAATGTAACAAGGTGTAATTATGGAAATATCATTTTATTTTTTTTATGTATCAATGAGTTCATAAATTATTTGCCTATAATTTTCGAGTACATTTTTTTTATTTGTGGTCGGAATTTTTTCCTTTGTTACTCGTTTTTCAGACTCTCTGGTAATGCATTGAATACCTTTGGTCCTATAAGTCCTCTGGCTTATCGATTTGTGAACGAAAGGGATTTGATAGAGGTTACGTCCTTTGGTATTCTGCTGGTGAGTTTTTCTAATCAATTCTTGTTTATTTATAAACTGATTTGTTGCTAGGCTCAAGATGTATATTTGCTCCATGTCCATTATTTTGGTACCTAGATAAAGAAGTTCTGTGGTATGACGTGTCGGCTCTTTATACATTATTTTTATTATTCTTTTCTGAATTACTTTCATTCAGGTGAACATTCGTTCCTGCTCCTCAACTGATAATTCCATTGTAGGGGTTTTACCAACAATAAAACTGCGACATAATTTTTATTTGCAAAGAAAATTATCTTTATCTAAATATTTCATATTCATTTCTTTTCTTTCTTAAATTCAATGATAATATAAATGAGTCCTTTGTCCGACTATTAATGTTTATTATGGGGAAATAACTGGGACCCTAGTTAAATTTCTGGTAATCGGATTACCTACGACACGAAACTGCCAGCAAGCAAATAGTTTTATGACTACGCTTTCGTAAGCCGGACAATTTGGAATTACATAGTTGAGTTTTTCATTATTGCTGGCCGGCAATGAAAGGATGGATTTTAAAAGATGAGAGAAGATATTCAGTTGGTTTTCAGTTCTCAATCCGACATGTTCTCCGTTCTTCCACCACCTCGACTAGCATTTATCTGGTCGAGTTTCAGAGTCATTCTTTAGCAAGCTGTATATATGTTTAATTGTTAAGTGTTTATGTAACAAGTGGAAATATATCGTTATCATTACTTATCAGATGCTGTGTCCGTCATTTCATTACAAAAACTCACCCGTCACCCCTAACCTCCGACACCATATTTTAAGTGGTGTTTAAGTGGTAAGAGCATATAGTACAGCATTTTTAAATGGTTTTCTTCGAGTACTCTTGAAACTTGCTTTATCTTATACGCCACGCATCTCAGTTTCTTGAAGAGAAAGTTAATTTGTTGGTCCCATTTCAGGTGACTGTTTATTTTCATCCCTTAATATTTCATGGAGTTCCAGCAATTTATTCGAAAATTATCTTACAAACTGATTTTACTGTAATTGGAAAGTTGAGAACTATAACTGCAGAAAGGCACATAGAACGTTTTCTGTACATTAATTGATTATAGTTTATTATCAAACCATCTTTTGATGAGGAAGAGATCAGATTCTACTTTCATTTTCAATTGCAAACATGATTCTTCTTCATATAAGATGACCGTGTCATCAGCGAAACTTATGATGTTTTCTTTCGATTACACCAAGAATAAGTAATTCAGGTATATCGTGAAGAGAACTGACCCCAACACCGTTCCTTGTGGTACTCCACATTCTACAATTGTTTTGCTGCTGTACGAGTTTTGTATTTTTACTTGCTGTGTTCTGTTTGTAAGGTATCATTCGAAGAGTGATTGTGTCGTACCTCTAACACCTATGCTTTCGAGGGTTTTTAGTAGGAACAGAACAATGTGAAACTTATCTGGGTACCAGGTCACAGGGGCATTTGGGGGAATGAGAGCACAGATGCCCTAGTAAGAGCGGGAAAAACTGCATCAACTCTCAATCCCGTTTGTGGATAGTAAGCAGGTGGTAGGACTCCTAACAGGACACTGCCACCTGAGAGAACAACTGCATCAACTCTCAATCCCGTTTGTGGATAGTAAGCAGGTGGTAGGACTCCTAACAGGACACTGCCACCTGAGAGAACACCTGCACATATTGGGGCTACACCAGGATTCCATACTATGCAGGTTCTGTGAGGAGCCAGTACCCAAAGCCTATCACATTGTGTTCGAATGCAGAGCCATGGCTCACATGAAGATCGATATCTTCAGACACTACAAATAATAATAATATAATGATATAATAATGTAATAATAAAATAATATAATAATGTAATAATATAATAATATAATAATATAATAATATAATAATATAATAATATAATAATATAATAATATAATAATATAATAATATAATAATATAATAATATAATAATATAATAATATAATAATATAATAATATAATAATATAATAATAAAATAATGATAAAGATTTTCAAAAATGAACAGAACACCATAAAGTCAAAGACTGTTTATGGTGAGAGTGTAGTCTATGTTTAAAAATATTATCGGTAAATACGAAATAAAGCAAGGTTCCATGAAGTTCTGAAGAGAGAGAATCTCAAATTTCTAATCAACAAAAATTACCTCAATTAAGTCTGCATAGTTATAATTGCCTGCCTGTACTTCAGCTTCTCTCAAACCAACACTTCGTATTCTGCCAAAGATGCTGCTGCAAGAATTAATGCAACAGATCTATACGATATAAAATAATGGAATATTTCCCATGTTCCTATGTTTCAATGGAAGTTTTCATTGTATTTTTGTGATGAAGGTTTTTACTTTATCTATTTTTTATTTTATCCAAATTTTCAAATAACAAAACCACTGTTTTAGTTGTTAATTACGTGCTAGAGTCATTTCTGTTTTCATTCACCCCGCTTAAAGGGTGGAGGGAAAATAAAAACACTTAAATTTTTGAAGTAAACAGTAGATTTTATTAAAAGTACGTTATATTCCTTCTTTTCTATACGCATATTTCAGTTTTTTCTTGTTGATAAAGTGAATATCAACTCTGCAGTAAAGTCTTAAACTCATTTTGCGGTACATCTCAACCCCTTCAAATGCCCAATTTTCCTATTTCTATAATTTTGGTAGACACCTTTTTTTCAATTTTATTGTGCAAAACTGGTTTGACTTTTTGACGTGAAACTTTACACTGAAACTTCTAATAAGTTACTGATCGTTGCTATGGAAACACTATATTGGTTTTGTCCATGGAACCAGTCTAGGCTAACTAGATTAATACATCTTCGTATCAATCAAAAGCCATATGGCTCAGTGAAACTCAGGACTTTCACCATTGCCAAAATTCTGAACTAATGCAATATATAACCATTTCATATTCTTTTAAACTTTCTGATGGTTTTCCACTTCCAATTTTTCACCGTCGACAATTTCCCACAGCTACTCACATCATTTACCGATGAATTGCATCCAAATAGGCTGGAAAAAAGCCATTCAAGAACATGGAAAACTCCCATTTTTCTTTACGGCAAAAATCTATCACACGAATAAGGGGACGTTTCTCACGCATATGCCCGTTTGATGACTTGATGACCTGGTTTCCGTGAAATCTTCGAATAAAAATAAAAGAACGATAAAAGTTCCATAGGATTCTTGGGTGAGAGATTGTAACGGGTGACCGCGGAAGGTGGATCGCCCCTACATCTTTTTTGTTTTTTAAGATTATGGAATGAAATTCAAAAGATTCATACATGACCTCAAACTGCATTTTTTGATATGTGACTCAGCTTTATGCTACTTCTCGTTTCACTGGAAGTGACATAGCATACTTGTCAGAAGGACAAATTCTTCTACTACTACTACTACTACTACTACTACTACTATTCTTCCAACTTTAACTTTAATTTTTTTTGCTATTCCTTCTTCACGATTAAATTATATTCTAGATGAAATTATTAATTCTATAATTACAATCAAAACTGTTGGGCATCAATGGTATTGATCCTAAGAATACTCAGATTTAAAAAATATTGAATTTGATTCATACATAATCCCAATAAATGAGTTGAAAAATCATAATTTTCGTCTTTTAGATGTAGATAATTGAATTGTTGCTCCATTTAATTCACAAATGTGTATACTAGTAACTTCTACAGATGTAATCCTTTCTTGAACTTTTCCTTCGTTGAAGAAAGCTGTATTGAATTGGAAAATCATGTTAATGCGGACACCATGTTAATTATCTTGACAGACCTGTGTAAGGATAACTAAATGAGACTCTTTCCGAATCTGTCTCAAAACTGTCGACCAATCGCTGTTAAGCCTCGTAGATATTCTCAAGAAGTTTGTAACTGCAAATGCAGGAGCTTCTGGCAGATGGCACAATTGATCTGTTTCCAAAATATCCGGAAAATGTTTTATTTCAACATTTTGGCTACACCAGAGACAACACAATATAGCCTATAACCATCAATAGGTTTTCTCATTGCATGGGATTCTTTTCAAAAAAATCTTAAAAACGAGGGAAAGAGTCACGAGACTGTGATGACTTACCAGTCCGAATGCGAACGGTAAATATAATTATTCAGTGCTCTTCCCCCATTGGTCCCAAAAATATTATATTTAATTTTTTTATTTCCTTTCTGCAAATAAGACGAACTCATAAACAGTATTCACATGTATACTCAATATCTTCAGTATCAATCATAAGCGTCGTTTACTTTTTTTTCTGATTCACTTTGTTATTTGTGTATATAATATTAAGTATGTGATTTCTTGAAAATGACACACTTTACACGACTTCCCATCTGAGGTCTCAATTCGCTTTTCCCAAACGCAAACCTTCAGCTTGTATACAGGGTGTTCCGTAATAAATGCACAGGACTTCAGGATGTGATAGCTCGTCCAAAAATATGAAAAAAAAAGTTTCTATTAACTTACCCTCTAAAATGCACCATGTTCGAGATAAAGGGTGTTGAAATTAAAAAAAAATAATCGTTTTTGTGAATATCTCTGAAACCATTTATTGCACAAAAAATAGATTTCGTAGGCATTTTCTACTCATAATAAGCTATGTTTTGTGAGGATTTTTTATTTTTTCAAATTCATAATTGGTGAAAATTTTGAAGAGGTAGTGGGTGTTTTTTTCTCCAACTTCTACGCCACTGGAAAAAGTACAGTTTTGAGCCTTTTATATGAAACGCCAATGTTTTCTACACAAAAAAGGTATTTGGTCATAAGCTCTAAAGTTGACCGTTTTCAAGAAAAATCAACTTTCATGTTGTTTAAATTATGTTTTTTCCTCGAAAAATTGCTGCGTGCATTGAAGCTAACGGCGGACATTTCCCACAATTCAACTGAGTATGATTGTTATTATTTTTTTCCTATTTTGCAATTAAGAAGTCAACGTTTGGTTTTGTTACTTGTTCTAACGTTTAAATAAATTTTGTATAATTAGGAAAAAAATTATTTAAAAAAAATTACAATGTTTTTCAACATGAAAGTTGATTTTTCTTGAAAACAGTCAACTTTAGAGCTTATGACCAAGAGTACCTTTTTTGTGTAGAAAACATTGGCGGTTCAAGTAGGCGGCTCAAAATACAAAATAATTTTTCCAGTGGCGTAGAAGTTGGACAAAAAAAACACGCACTACCCCTTCAAAATCTTCACCAATTATGAATTTAAAAAAATAAAAAATCTGCACAAAACATAGCTTATTATGAGTAGAAATTGCATTCAAAATCTATTTTTTGTGCGATAAACGGTTCCAGAGATATTCGCAAAAAACTATATATTTTTTTTTAATTTCAATACCCTGTATCTCGAAAATGTTGAATTTTAGAGGATAAGTTAATATAAACTTTTTTCATATTTTTGAACGAGCTATCACATCCGGAAGTCCTTCGCATTTATTATGAAACACCCTGTATAGCAGTACTGTCAATCTCCAAATTTTGTCAGGTTATCCCAAAGACAAAATCCCAACTTTAGATGGATGAGGAATTTACGGAATCAGCTGTCAACATTGTGATAAAGTTCAATACGGCCAAACCAAGAGATTTACTGTGCTAAATATTCGAGGCGAAATAAAACTAGTATTGCAGATTATATATCTGAATTTCACCATAAAATTAACATTCAAGTTCAAAATAAGTAAAACCAGTTGATGATTACAAAAAATTATATTGTAAGAAACAAGGTGTACTGCCCCCTTCTTTCTTGAGAAGCGCTCATTGTGAATAATGCAGTTTTCTTTATTTGAATTATATTGCTTAGAAATCACTGCTATTCACCAGAACTGTTCGAATGAGTCCCTTCTCAATAATGATAATGGCAAATTCTAAACTATTTTATTTGATTGCGATAAAGAAATAATTAACTATCATCGGTATATGTGAAATCATACCTGACCACATCAATCAGATTAGATCATAGGTATGATCACACCCCAAGTAACAATTTCAGTTTTGTGATAGCCCTCAGAAGGTTCTGAAGACCATAACAATCACAGCATCGATAAAACTGTTCTGCTGTAACGACATCCATAAAACCTCCTTAAAGCTGCTATAAATCTACGAGGGCCCACTCCTATGAAGGTTCTCAGGGCTATTTTGAAATGCAAGCATAAAACCTGCTTGCCTTATTCGCAGGATTCTTAATAACCTCCTGAAGATCATTATAAAACCAAATGGGGCTGTTATAAACCTGTATGTCATCAAAAAAATCTATTTGGCATCAAAATATCTTTTTTTGAATGAAATTGGGTTAGAAAATATTCCATAAATAACTACAGCCAAAACGGACTTAAATTAATCTAATTCTTCAGTTGCGAAAAATAGGGCGACTAATTTACAAGCCAAAATATAATGATGGCGTCCTGGCAGTGATATATGAAGAATATATAGGTATTCAACAACGTGAAATGTCGAATATCATCTGCGAATGAAATTTTTTTGACAAAATGACTTCAGTTAGGTGGTAAATCTGCAACGCGCCCTCATAACAACGCGAAATTAAGAAAATAAACAAAATACCACATCAAATTAAAAAATTATTTTGACTCATCTTTCCCGGAATGATTTGTACTATATCTAAATACAAATGAATACCAATAATTGTGTATTTCCTTTCCGTCATACACACCAAATTGCAAGAAACATGAATTGAAATTAGGCTCTCTTTAGTTGTTCCCTCTGGTTGTAATAAAATATGGCTACCCTACCTTTATTCTATTTAGCTGCACATATTGCCGTCATAAAGTCGTTTTTCCTCAAAATAAACCATTTTAAAATCATTTTATCCTAAAAAAGTACGTTTGGTATTATTTAATCCAATTTCCAAAATATTTCAACTGTCAATTGTCAATCCCGCCTGACATTCGTCTTTTCGTGATCGACATGGTCAGTATTACTCAGTGTCTATACTCCCGTGATAAGTATATGGTGTCTAAGTCTTGGGAAACGTTTATTACTATTCATTTTTTCCAGTTATCTTTACCCAATGTGATTTATTTATTACCGGTTAGGGGGAGCTACTAGCATTTAAGTAGAAATAGTTTTATGCTTTGATTTTATAGCGGTTCCCGAGAGTACATCTCAAAACCTTAATAAAACCTCATCGTTAGTTTTATTACAGAACCATTGCATGGACTTGAGGAGTGCTATAAAACCATCACAAAACTAAGTTTCTATGTGGATTATTTAAATACCAAAAATATTTATCGTGTATGTTTATAAGCCATTGTAAAACCATCATAAAAACAAATATACTTAAATGCTGAACGGTTTTATCTTATAGCCTTCAGGAGTGTTTTGAAACTGATTCATAAATCTTTTTGCTCTGGTGGCATATTAGGAATAATATATGGCCTGCATAAATCAAATTGGGCATTACCTAACCTTCATAAAACTTTCATAAAACTAGGATAAATCCAAATAACATTTAAATTGTTACTTGGGACTCCATATTGAATTTGATTCATACTTGTCAATTATCCAAAATAAATAGGACTGGTTTCATTATTTACCTTAAGTGTAGTATTTCTACTGATGAAGATAACTGGATTATCGAAATGCGCATCTAGGAGTGAAAATACTTTTGTGTTATTCATAGGGGAAATTATTATTTGTTCTCATTTAAAATTTTCATAAAAAAAAATCACAATTATAGCTAAAATATTGAACAAGTTATAAATTAGAAGATAGAACGAATTGCTCGTTGAGTTTATACAAAGGTAGTAAAACCTATAGTACCCATAGCTTTGGAATAAGATTGATTCCGAAAATAAAGTGGTTAAAATATACCCACTATTCATATGAAAAATCCAAAAGCCAACAAAATGTTCATTAGGTATTGATGACAACTGTTTGAATATGTTTTCATCAACAACGATTTTTTTTTCTGTAATGAAGATGTAATATTGCATATTGAATTGAGACAATTTTCACTGATTTTATCATCAGAAGAAACTCTGATGAAATAGTTTCTCCAAATGAGAATATTCCCTAATGATTACTCGGGAAAAATACGATTTTCACTCAGAATTCTCTCAGTAAATTTTCTCTCATATAATATCTATTTTAAATCTTCTGTGACACGGGACTTCAATTAAAACCTTTCACATCTTGGGTGCGGGATAATAGTATGCAAACAAAGCATGCTTTCCTTGGAGTGCTTTTCCATTTAAACTACTTTGGTTGATATTGACTTTCCTGCTAGAGATCAAATAATGCAGATAATATGAAAGAAGATGGAACGAAGAGGTCTGATTCCTTAGTTTTGAATAAGTTTTACTTACACTATGACACAAAATTTTCAGAAACAGTAGTAGTAAAATAGTAATCAATCCTTCAATCTTCTGGTGGTATATCAGATTTGAGTTGAAAATAATCGGATGCCTGATAGGATCCAATCTATTCTCGCGCCCAACCACATAGGAAAAAACTAGGAGCGACCGTATTGTTCCTAAAAAACTCATAACTAATGGAAATAAAGTGTTGTTCAGTTGACGATAGTCAACGATGAAGCGAGTTGATCCATTCTTCTTCTTCACCAGTACATGGCATGTCATCACACGTTGAAAGGTGAGAGCTGCGTCTACCCCAGTTCGCACAAATATATCAAAAAATTCTGAAGGTTGTGCGTGAGGGTGCAACTGGTTGACGGATATGACAATTTTAACAAATTTCAACAAAGAGTACGACTGAAAAAGGACTGTCAGATGGTTCAAGAATTCTATCGTCTTCTATATTGCTAACTATTTCCTCTACACCTCTAATCACCTCTAATCATACCGGAAATTGTTCCTTTTCTCAAGGTCACTGGGAAATAATTGACATGCATGACCCTTACTGGAAAAAATTGAATCATCATGCAACGAGTTCTTCCCTAGTGCAATTGTATATCCAATTTTCTCATCATGAAGCTTGAGCAAGAATATTACTCCTTCCATAGAGCACCAAGTCTTTTGCGTTTACACGTAGTAGGATACCTTCTTTGAAGATCAGTTCGACCCCTCAGGAACTGGTTTCGTTCATTGCAATGATTGAATAATCTTCTATGTCCGCTACTAATGTCCAGTATTTCAATTTAGTACTGCCAAAAATCAGTTCAATTGGTAGCACACCTAATACAATGGCAGACTCCTCTATTGCTGCGGGTAGCTTCCAGGTTGACGGTTCAATTTTTGCTGGTGTGTGCGTTGTTTTTAACGGGACTTGTTGGATATAGGCTGACAATTGTCCCTCCATATCGACCTTCTTTAATTTTCCTTCGTTGGTGTCGATTCATCAAGTGTTAGACATTTACTGTGCACATGCTCAATATTGGCAAAATTCCATCTGTTTGTAGTCCTCCTGGTCTACGAAATCCCCTTTATTTTGTCGTTGAAGGATAGAGACATATGCGTTATTGACATCAAGGACTTGTCGAATACAGACCGTCGATTGGTAATTCTCACCGACCTTCGTCGGTGTAGATTTTTCAAATGTAAGATATTTGCCACACACGTGTCCAATTTTCCTTCAATTCCATCACCTCATCTATCTTTTCTAAGGCAAGACTTTCATCATCAGTTTTCTTATGGAAGCTTCAATAGCAGCAGGCTCCTGTGGATTTTACCCAATCATTCAGATTTTACTAAGGAAATATGTTGGAAGAGCTTGTATTAATGTTTACCTGGTTTCATAGTTCCAAGTCTATCCAAGAATGACTGAATCGCTAGTCGTTCCATTACATTTTCTGGTGTGGATGGAAATGCAAGACGAACTAAGCGTGCAATGTCAGCTTTGAATTCCTGTAAGGATTCGCTTGATTTCTGGCAGCAGTTTTTCAGCAAGATGGTTTTCGCTATAACGTAGTTCTAGACGGCTTAATAGTTGTTCGTAGCCCCCTGCTCTTGGGTTGTTGGGGTTAGTGAAACATTCGTTGCTTCTCCATGCAATGCCAGGTTAATGCTACATCATTTTATCCTGCAGTACTGCATCTTATAATTGTCAGCGCTTATTTGCCCATGGAGATGTTCTGTCAAATTGAGGTGGCTTCATGGGCATGCAGCTTTCCTGCTTCAGAGCTGACATTGGAATCTTTTATCCCCTTTTAACTTCATCCACGTTCAAACTCTGGTCCAACATTGAACGTTTTCTTAAAATCGGAAACTTTCATTTCTCAAGACGCACTTTCTTCGAGAATATTTAATTTTTTAGTGTCTATGAACAATCAACAGATATGCGTGCCACGGAATATCAATATTTTCCATGACAAAAGTTTTGTGAGTTCATTTTCACGAATCCTGAAAGGACCCCGCACCAAATACATGGGAAAATGGCTTTCAGCCAATTTTGATAATTTTCCGGGATATTGTAATACAAGTCACTAGAAGTTATACATGCAGGTTTGAATTAGTTTCTATGTCCAGTTTCGCAGATACGAATTTTTGAAAATCATAAAAATTGATGTTTTACCAAAACATGTCAAGGTTCACTCATCCAAAATTATTACTTTTAAGATGATTAGAAACGAAATAGTAGCATTTCTGGTTTGAAGAAAGTCGAATGTCATGTCAGTTAGTGGGTTGTTACGATAGAAGAAACCACCTATTATACAAGGTGGGTCAAAATTATCGACAATTTAGGATATTTTTCCAATCTTTATCAACGGTCCCTATGGTGAGACTGAGCATTTTTCATTAGGAAAATACCTATTGGGATTATTTTATTACGACAAGAAGATTTTCTCTAAAAGTTTAGACTTTTTTGAAACACAGCAATTTTTTTTTCAAATGTTTGTTTTTTATACTACATGTTTTTAACATAGCCACACAAAATAGCTTTTTTGAATCAATAAATCCGCTTAGGAGCCAAAAGTATTTGAGAAAGGCTTATAGTACTTGCTCAATATGATCAGCTTCAAAAAGTTACGATCGCGTTTTATACGGGGACTGTTTACAAATATTAGTTGAAATCGGTTTTGTACGTAATTTATATGTTTGTTAATTATTTTTGAATGGATCTCCCAATTTGAATCATATTTTTCAGTTATACTTCCAAGTAAGTTACCCTACATCCGGGTAAGTTTCATTCATTTCCTATATCTGGTTTTTGAACTATAAATTAAAATTGATATTCTATAGAAGATATTATCCAATCTTATTTCTTGATGAAAATTATAGTTCAAAAACCAGACATAGGAAATGAATGAAACTTACCCGAGTCTAGGGTAATTAACTTGAAAGTAAACCTGAGAAAGATGATTTAAATTGAGAGATCATTTAAAAATAATTAACAAACATATATATTACGTACAAAACCGATTTCAGCTAATATTTGTAAGCTAAAATTTGTATAAAATGTGATCGTAACTTTTTGGAGCTGATCATATTGAGCAATTATTATAAGCCTTTCTCATATACTTTTAGCTCCAAAGCGGATTTATTGACTCAAAAAGGCTATTTTGTGTGGCTATTGTTAAAAACATGTAGTATAAAAAACAAACATTTGAAAAAAAATTACTGTGTTGTAATAAATTCTAAACTTCTAGAGAAAATATTCTTATCGTAAGAAAATAATCCCAATAGGTATTTTCCTAATGAAAAATGCTCGGTCTCACCATAGGGACCGTAGATAAAGATTGGCAAAATATCCTAAATTGTCGATATTTTTGACCCACCCTGTAAAATAGGTGGCTTCTTCTATCGTAACGAATGACTAACTGACATGACATTCGATATTCTTCAAACCAGCGATGCTACTATTTTGTTACTAATAATCTAAAAAGTAATACTTTTGGATGAGTGAATCTTGCTATATGTTGGTAAAACAGCAATTTTTATGATTTTCAAAAATTCGGTTCAACGAAACTGGACACAGAAACTAATTTAAACTTGCATGTGTAACTTCTAGTGACTTGTACTACAAATTCCCAAAAAATTATCAAAATTGGCTGAAAGCCATTTTCCCATGTATTTGGTGCGGGGTCCTATGTTCAACTTGAGAGTTTGTTCAACTTGTCACCAGTCTATTTTGATGAACTTTCTCAGATTTCATTTTGCATACATAATTTTATGAAAATACCTGACAAGCAGAAAAAAATGTGTTGAAAAATCAATATCAAGAGAAATAATCGATATCGAGTGTCACAGAAAACCGTACTTGTTACAATTTTGTTTCTGAATCAGAATCGTTTATTTTAATCCTAGAGCCAATTGGGTATAGAACATGACACAGAAAAATAAAAACTAGATCGTACATGGATAAAAACACAGTAAATATATTTCATGTAATACAGGCACAGAAATACATGTCACATGAAAAATTTAAAATGAGGTGAGTTGTGGCAAGAGCGACACAAAATTTATACTAGTTATTTGAAAAGAATATAATAGCTTCCTGAAGCTATTATTTTTTACGGCATATTCCTCATCATATTCATAGGAAAAATTTACTGATTCTTAGATTAAATAATTTGAAATATTCTTTTTTCTATTGGGGGGGCAAGTGCGTTCACATGTGTTAAAACGGGATAGTTCGTTCTATCAATCGACGGGGGCAACGGCGAACAACCCTAAGTAAATGCTTTCAATTGCTTTTTACAGATATAATCAACTTCTAATAATGAATGAAAGTTGGTAGTATTTTGAAATAGCTGTTCAGAGTAATTCAATCAACCACAGAATGAACAATGAATTGTGGACGCACTTACCCCAAAAACTCACTTGCTCCAACTTGATTTAATCGATATTACAAGAAATTTACTATTATTAAAAACAGATTCAGGTACAAGAACATAAAGATGTATGTACTGGAAAACTGAGAATACGTCAAATTTTGAAAACTTTGTGGTGGCAATTTGAAATCTGTACAATACTCTCGGTTTTTAGTATAGTGTGATAGTTTATTTTAGAGATTTTGCCCATGAACTTTGGTGCCCCCGGCACCAGATCGAGATTGTTATATCTGGGATATATCTTGTTGTAAGATCCACTTTGATATGGATGGATATTATGGTAGTTGGAAAGAGTATTCCCTTTTATGTAAATATAACAGGCTGCTCCTAGTAGATATAGATAGATAGAATAGATAGAATTTTATTTCCCAAAAATACATCTTTACAATATTTCTGTAGGTAGCAAATACCCATACAGTTAGCTATAATCAATAATTATTTACCTTATATCTATTATATACATCTATGTATTTCAGTCGCATAGAGCTTAGGGAAAATGGCTATAACCAATTCTCATTTTGTAAATGATTACATCAATTGATTAAAAAAATATATATATATGTATTACAATACAATTCATTTGTCATCGGTATGAGGCAGTGTGAAACTATTATAGATCAGTTTCGAAAAATTCATTCAAATTATAGAAAACATGTTGGTGTAATAATTTTTTTAATTCGGCTTTGAATTTCGTCATGGAGAGAGATTTCAAAACTTGAGGAAGCTGATTATATATGTTAATCCCTGAATACAGGGGTCCCCTACGAGTTCTGTTGAGTCGGTAATTTGGTAGGATTATAGATTGGTTTCTCGTTGGATGGGAATGTATATCTGTAGGGCGCAACAGGGAACCTCTATTTTTGTGGATGAGTAGTGAAAGTTTGTAAATATATAAGGTGGTTAATGTGAATATTTTATGTTCTGCGAAATAATCCCTGCATGAATCCCTGTAACTCAGATTGAAAACTGTTCGCATCGCACGTTTTTGTATAACAAAAGTAGATGATGATTCAACAGACGTACCCCAGAATTCTATACCAAATTGCAGAAGGCTATGGAAATAGGCATAGTAAACGGTTTTAGCGACTTCATTACTTGTGTTCATTCTGACAGTTCGAATGGCGAATATAGCTTTGCTCAATCTCGTGTTCAATTGTTTTATGTGCTCAGACCAGTTTAAGTTACTATCAATGGTGAGTCCTAAGAATTTGGTGGAGTGTGATGGATTTATTGTATCATTGTCCAAAATTATCTGAAAATTATCAATATTTCTGTAGGGATTGAATAAAATATTATGAGTTTTACTTAGGTTGAGAGATAGTTTATTCGCCACGAACCAGTCCAGTATACCATTCATAGTCCTTTGTGAGAGACCAAGTAATGTCTGTATCTCTGAGTCATTGATAATAATGCTAGTGTCATCGGCAAAAAGGGTGAAGGTCACATCAGGAAAGTTGCACACTATATCATTCACATATATGAGAAATAGGGTGGGCCCAAGAATAGACCCTTGTTTGACACCTGCCTTTACATCTGCCATTTCCGAATATGACTCGGTTATGAATCGATTTCTTTCATGTTCAATTTTAACTCGCATCTTCCTCTCGCCAAGGTATGTCTCAAACCACCGTTTAGGGATACCGCGTATACCATAGTACTCCATCTTGTTCAGAATGATATTATGATCGACGCAATCAAACGCTTTAGATAAGTCACAAAAAATCCCAAGTGGATTTTTATTTGATTCTATTAGTTCATTTACATATTCTAATAAAGCGTAACTTGCGTCGGTTGTATTCAAGTTTTGGCGAAAACCGAACTGCGAATCTGTTAAGATATTGTGTTGCCTAAGGTACGTCAATAGTTGAGAATTTACAATCCATTCTAGAAGTTTTGAGAAGCTGGGAAGCAGTGAAATCCCCCTATAATTATTGGTATCTAATTTATTACCTTTCTTGAAAATAGGAACGACAATTGAAGTTTTAAATAAATCAGGAAAAGTTCCGGTGGATAAAGATTTGTTGACTAAAAAAGTTAAGGGCTTGATTAATAGTTCGACATTCTTTTTGATCAACGTCATTGGTATTTCGTCAATACCAGTCGATTTCTTCGGTTTTTGAGCATTGATGCAATTCCTCATATCATTCTCTGTTATTGGTGAAAAGAAAAACGAGTTAACAAAGTTGAGATTCATATTTTTAAGGAATTCATCGCTACTCTTTAGACTATTTCGATCGATGTTTGTGTGTGCGGCAATAGATGAAAAATGTTGTTTGAATTCTTCTGAAATTTGATGAGGGTCTTGAATGAGCATATTGTTTTTTGTTAGGCAGATGTTTTCGACTTTTGTACTTTTCTTTTTAGTGAAATGATTGACCAGATTCCATGTAGTTTTACTTTTGTTGTCTGATTCAGTGATAGTGCTATTGTAGTAATTAAGTTTAGAAATATTGATGGTTTTTCTTAGAATACGTTGATATGTTTGTATATATTTTAATATGTTTAAGTTATTGGTATACTTTTTCATAATTTGGAGGAAACGCTTATTTCTGCAGGATATTTTTATGCCAGTGGTTAACCATCCTTTGAATTTGTTTTTTTCTGTTAGGGCTACTGTTTTTGGAGGGAATGCTGTAGAAAAACATGAATTGAATAAAGAGTAAAATATATCAAGCGACTCATTCATCTCTGTGACTTCATATATTTGATTCCAGTCCATATTGCTTAATAGCCTAGTGAAATTTACATTATTCTTCTCATTATATAATCTTATTTTCCTATTCCGCACTTTATCGTCATTTTCGGAGTCATACTCAACGTATAAAAATTGTGCATGGTGGTCAGATAAGCCCACGTCCATAACGGCTGTTGAGAAGGGTTTATCGATTTTGACCAACACATTATCGATGGTTGTAGATGTGGTTTGGGTTACCCTTGTTGGTTCATTGATAGTTATGGTTAGTTTAAGCGTATTGAGAACAAGTTTCAAATCGCTCAAGTATTTACTAGGTGCATCGAAATTTAAGTTAAAGTCACCGCAAACAATAAAATTATAATTTTTAAATTTGACATATAGGTAGTCCATCACACCAAGGAATGCATTTAAAAAAATGTCAAACTTACCTAGGGGACTCCTATAAGTACAGAGAACAATCACATTAAATTCGCGGCAGCAAGCTGCTGTGAATTCGATGTCTTTTTCAATCGGGATTGAATCACTAATAAGAATTTTTTTGAAATTGATATTTTTACGAGCAAAAATTATTACACCACCATGAATAAAGGTTTTACGAGAAAATGAAGAAATTAGTTCATATCCGTCCGGTTGATAGAACGCCACTTCTTCTTCTTTCAGCCAGTGTTCAGAAAAGCAGATTATATCAATATTTTTAGTTTCTTCCTTATAATCATATATAAAAGAATTCACTTCATCCAACTTATTCCTCAAGGATTGAATGTTCAGATGCATCAGAGTAAGAGTATGAGGCGTTGAGAGTGCTGAATCCTATGGTTTTCTTGAGGTGTTGCGCAATGAGTAAGATTTCTGTTTATAGTCAGGAGGACCTTGCGATGATGACGTTGTGGTTTCACTCTGGCTCTGTTCTCGAATCATCTGGTATTCTGGGCATTTTACAATATTTTCAAGTGAGTATTTTTTATTTTCGATAATGATGAAGTTCTGCCTTAGAAAAGCATTCTTCCCCATTTTTCTTGCAATATCGAGATAGGGTGCAAGGCTTCTTCTTTCTTCCATGACGGCTTGTGTGTAATTTTCAGATATTGCAAAAGGGGTTCCTTTGAGCTGCTTGGCATTCTTGAATAATTCATATTTTTTCTGTGAATTATTTAGTTTAAGGAGTACTGGACGAATTGTATTGTCTCTTTTGGTGCTAATTCTGTGAACATCTACTATGTGATTGGGATCGAGAGTAACATTTAAAATTGTGCTAAAAGTTGATATGATTTTTTGCAGTACTGCGTCATTTGTTGGGAAGTCGGCTTCTGGAAGTCCATAGAAAATGATATCGTTGAGTTTTTGTTGTTTCTCCATGTATATCAGTTTTGTTTCTAATTTACTAACCCTGTTTTTGAGTTCAGCATTTTCTTGTACAAGATTACTCATATCGTTTTTAATCATTTGTATATCTGTTTTTATTTCAGACATAGTTTTTATGAGCAAGTCTAGTTTTTGTTCCGTATTCATGTTGATTTATTTACTACTTATTCGTTTCTTTGGCTATGAATTGAAATCAAATATTTCTTTTTTGTTTAGTCCAGTTGATTAATAAGAACTACGTGAAGATGTATGGTTTTCACTGGGATAGTTTCTCACGATAACACAGATTTATGCACTTTCGGAACTAACTTATTCGCACTTTACTGGGAGCTCACACAAAACACGTCCGACTACGTTGAGTGAATGTGCTATGAAAACTAGACATATTAGTGGAAGGATATTCAACTCTGCAAAGTTTGCAGGAACTCTGTTCTTCATATTTCGCGGTTCATTATACTTTTTTGAAATAAAAATGTATATATATATATATATATATATATATATATATATATATATATATATATATATATATATATATATATTTGACCAACGTATAAAGTGAGGTCCGCTTGTGCAAAAATTACTGAAGCTGTGAGGACCTTGTCGAAGTGAGGTCCGTATACGGACCTCACAACGTTTCTGCCGTTCCGTGTGGAGGATCCTCCTCTGCACAAGTTCAGTGACTAACCTAAAAATTGTTCTAAGTGAGACAGATATAGTGTTTCGTTCCTTTTTGTGCATTCACTACTGTTAGTTGAAATATCGCGTGAAATATGTGGTCCTCACTTTGGTAAAAATATAGAAAAAATCGTATATTGTAGTTTGGGGATTTGTCACTTGAAGGCGCTGCTGAGAATGTATATTTTCTGTACGTGCGTATTCCGTTCCTTGTGGGATTATATGGTCAGCACTGAGTGAGGTCCAAAAATGTGGCAACATATCGTGTTACGCTGAACACATTGATGTTTATTAGGTAATGGGTATATCACTATATTTCACCTCATTTTCTTTACTTTTGCAAGTTTTAATTCAAATTGCCCCGTTTTCAAGGATGTAAATGAGTGATTCTGAACCTGCTGAATTCGTTCATCAGGGTTAAATAATCTGTGAATCGAAAACTACCCCTCAACAACCCTCCGAAGAAAAATCTTGAAACAATAGAAATGCCGAATTCTCTAGGTTTTTCGACAAAACAATTTTTTTTCACATCTGCTGAATACATTCAATAGAGTGGAATAATTTTTGAACTAAGAACTACCCCTTAACAATCTTCCGAAGTAGAAAAAACTTAAAACAGTTGAAATACCTGTTGCTAGAGGTTTTTCTGACAGAAATGACTTATTCTTCTCCTGCTGAATACTTTCCGTAGGGTGAAATATTTGTGAATCGAAAACTACCCCTCAACAACCCTCCGAAATGGAAAATATCTTGAAATAGTTTAAATGCCCGTTGCTAGAGGTTTTTTCACAGAAATTAATTAATCTACAACTGCTGAATATGATCCATTGGATGAAATAATTTCTGAAGCAAAAACTACCCCTCAACAACCCTCCGATGTAGAAAAATCTGGAAATAGTTGAAATACTCGTAGCTCGAGATTTTTTTGCAGAAATGAGTTACTCTGTACCTGCTGAATACGTTTCACAGGGTGGGATGATATGTCAAATAAAAATTACCCCGCAACAACCCTCCGAAGTAGAAACTTTTTGAAATACTTGAAAAACCTGTTGCTAGACTTTTTTTGACAGAGATAAAATAGTCTACACCTGCTGAATACATTCTATGGAGTGAAATAATTTGTAAACCAAAAACTACCCCCCAACAACCCTCCGAAGTAGAAAAATCGTGAAACAGTTAAAATACCCGTTGTTTGTTTTTTTTGAGAAATGATTTATTCTACACCTGCTGAATACGTTCGATGGAGTGAAATAATTCGTGAACCAAAAACTACCCCTCAAAAACCCTCCGGAAGTAGAAAAATCTTGAAACAGTTGAAGTACCCGTGGCTTGAGGTTTTTTGGAAGAAATTAGTTATTCCACTCCTGTCGCATACGTTTTATAGGATGAAATAATTTGTGAATGAAAAAATACCCCTCAACAACCCTCCAAAGTGGAAAAATCTTGAAACATTCAGAATTATCGTTGCTTGATATTATTTGACAGAAATGAATTATTTTTCACCTGCAGAATATTTTTTACATGGTAACAAATTTGTGGATCAAAAACTACCCCTCAACAACCCTTCAAAGTAGAAAACTCTTGAAATAGTTGAAATGCCCGTTGCTTGAGGTTTTTTTGACAGAAATGAATTATTCTATAGCTGCTGCATATGTTGCACATAGTGAAATGAAGATTAACCCAAAAACTACCCCTCAACAACCCTTTGAACTGGAAAAGTTTTGAAACATTCGAAATATCCTTTGCTCGATATTTTTGAAAGATACTGATTATTTTTCACCTGCTGAATATGTTCTATAGTGTGTCAAAATTTGTGGATCAAAAACTACCCCTGAACAACACTCCGAAGTAGAAAAATCTTGAAACAGTTGAAGTGCCCGTTGCTCTAGTTTTTTTGACGGAAATGAATTATTCTTCACCTGCTGAATACGGTCTATAGAATAAAATAGTTTGTGAACCAAAAGCTACCCCTCAACAACCCTCCTAAGTTGAAAATTCTTGAAACAGTTGAAATTTCTGTTGCACGAGATTTTTTGACAAAAATTAATTATTCTATACCTGTTGAATACGTCATATAGGGTGAAATTATTTGTGAAATGAAAACTACCCTTCAACAATCCTCCAAAGTTGATAAATCTCGAAAGAGTTGAAATTCTCGTTGCTCGAGGTTTTTTGATGGAAATAAATTATTCTACACCTGTAGAATACGTTTTATAAGGAAAACTGATTTGTAAATCAAATACGACCCTTCAACTACCCTCTGCAGTAAAAAAAATTAAAGCAGTTGAGATACCCATTGCTCGAAGTTTTTTTGACGGAAATTTACTATTGTTTACCGGCTCAGTACGTACTATGAGGTGATATATTTTGTGAACCAAAAACTACCCCTCAACAACCATCTGAAGTAGAAAATTTTTGAAACAGTTGAAATACCCGTTTCTCGAGGTTTTTTGATAAAAATTAAATATTCCGCACCCGCTGAATATGTTTCATGGTGTGAAATAATTTGTGAACCTAAAAATACCCCTCAACAGCCCACCGAAGTAGAAAATTTTTGAAACAGTTGAAATACCAATTGCTCGAGATTTTTTTAGGAAATGAATCAATCGACACCTCTACTGAATACGTTCTCTAGCGTAAAATGATTTGTGTATTGAAAACTACCCCTCAACAACCCTCCGAAGTAGAAAAATCGAGAAAAATCTTGAATCAGTTGAAGTACCCGTGACTCGAGGTTTTTTGAACAAAATTAATTAATCCACTCCTGTTGCATACGTTTTATAGGATGAAATATAATTTGAGAACGAATAACTACCCCTCAACAACCCTTACGGAAATGAATTATTCGACACCTACTGATTACGTTCTATGGCGTAAAATAATTTGTGTATCGAAAACTATACCTCAACAACCCTCTGAAGTAGAAAAATCGTGAAACAGTTAAAATACCCGTTGTTTGTTTTTTTTTACAGCAATGAATTATTCTATGTCTGTTGAATATGTTTTATTGGGCAAAATAATTCGTGATTCAACAGCTACCCCTCAACAACATTATAAAGAACGTTATCAGCAAGTTTAGAATAATACATTCCCGTGGAAAAACCTCGAGCAACGGATATTTGTGAATAACATAAGCAAAAATAAAAACCGTTTGCTGGGAAAACCGTTGCTGTTTTTACACTCGTCCGCTTGTCTGTTTATGTGTTAATTCACTCATCTGTACTATCTGGTGAAATTTATAGTCCGTCAGCCCGCTGCCAAAATGTATAATGATTTCATAACGTATGCCATGTAGGGTTTTGGTAGTTATAAATATAATGATCAATGAACTAGCAAACTTAGCGCTTGCCCGTGGAACATAACGATAATAATAATAACTACTTTTTTTTCTCAAATACATGCATAAACCCGTATAGAATTTGTCAGAAACTAGTTGATTATTGTGGATTGCATAGAGAAATCACGTATTTTGATGATATTTTAGCGTATGCTGAGCATGATACCAAACGATATTTCATCGAATGAAAATCAGACGGAAACCGATCGGCATACATGTCGCGTTGTTCCGAAGGACACCATATGCCCACAATGATGTTGAGAAATAGGGCTCTTCGAATCTATACGTGTTTTTGCATGTCTTTGGGAAAATGAAGTATGATGAAATTTATAATTATAATACGATTATCGTTATATAATTATAATATAATTTAAATAAAACAATAATAATTGTTATTGTTATGTTCCACGTGCATGCGCAAGTTTTGCTTGTGCATTGATCATTATATTCACAACTACCAAAACCCTGAAGGGAACACCTTATAAAATCACTAGACAATATGGCAGAGGGCTGACGGGCCAATAGAAAGTGAATTTTGACCCGCTTCCAGTGGACCGATCAAATAAAAATTTGGAATGTGTTCCTCTTTCCTGTGACAATGCGGGATTAAATTTCTTTTAGAAAAACTGGTCGGAGATAATGGATTTAATATCAAATTAATAAATTCAAGATGGCGAATTGCGAATTCTGTCCTTATGGTCTGATTCTATACAAAATTGGAATACTGAGTATTTCGGAATATGAGATCAAGATGGAGAACGACCTTTGAGATTCTATTCATAATCGGCCCTTGGGGGATATTTCAGATTATGAATTTTAGGTCCAAATTGGTAAATTCAAGACGGCGGACAAGCTTGGTGTTATTGGTCAGTTTCATTGAATTTTAGTATGAAAAGATGTTTGGGGTCGGAGTTTAGGATTTTTTTTTTATTTATGAATTCAAGATGACGAACGGGTTATGTGATTATGACGCCATTCTGATCAAAATTGGTGAGTGGAGTTTTCGAGAAAAGAGATTATGAAAATTTTTTAATTTGAATTGGCAGCTACAATTTGGCCAACGAGTTTTGCAATTATCGTCTGATCCAAAAATACTATGTGGGAGTTTTCGAGGTTTCAGGATTGCGAAGTTTCTGTGATCATTGCTCGTTTTCTATCAAAGTTGATGTGTAGGTTTTTGAAGTCAGAGATCGTGAATTTTGACAAAACGATTCATGATTCAATCGATCATTGGATGCTCATCGGATCGAAGAGTTAGAATACACAATATTGAGTATCAAGAAGCCCTGGTATACTGAAGCTCTTATGGAAATGAACAGAACGAGGAGTATCTGATTACTTATGACTAAAAATACGAAAAAAAAACATTTAAAGACAAGCTTTTATTCAAATTCACTGAAAAGGAATGAATAACATTGGGAGAGAGAAAATTTTAAAACTGCTATTGAATACACTAAAGAAAAAGTCTGCTTCAGATGTGTTACGTCGGTTATTCTGTGAGTAACACATTCAAAAGCTAGGGATTGTTATTTCAGCTACATCACACATATAATGCAATGATTTTCACCTCTTTGTGCATTTGAATGAGTACCAAAAACATTTTGAATAATTTTTTTCCTTTTTAGCGTCTACAAATTAAAGTTTTTTTTTGTTATTCCGCTGTTTACCACTAACTATTATATATTCATTTGTTTATTCTATTTTCTTCTGGTTTCAAAGAGAAACAAACACCTGTAAAATTTCGAGAACATCTTCGGAATCAAGATGAAGTAACTAGGAATTGGGGTTCCCCTTGAACATTTGGAGTATGTAGGCCGAACATTTCCGTAGTCAATGATCTCCAACTCTTCGCCGTTCTTTGAAAGAATGAGTCCTGGTGAATAGACGGCAGTATCGAAGGTGACAACAATAGGTGTGATGACTGAACTTGTTGATGGAACTGATAAAGGTGAAACGGCCAAAGATAGTTCAGAAGATATTGGGTTATCAAAACATCTCAAGAAGGAAGACAGTTCACCAACCCTTTTGCGGTGTTCCAGATAAGTAAGGGAATCAGTGCCTTTTTCAAAATATTTCATTTCTATTTATGATTCAAGGAATAGTCATGTTAAGTATGTTTATTCCTATCGTATAGGATTAAGACAATGAGCACCGTCCTGGTATGGCTGGACACCTTGTTTCTTCGTTGACAAGCGTTCATTGTGAACAATGCAGATTTTTTTATTTGTTTGTCACTTGTTATTTCTCTTTCTTATTTAATATTTTGTCGAATACATTTATTCTTTGTTTCACCTATTCTCCTCTCTTTTTACGAATCTTTCAATCTATTCCCCAATGTTTCTTTCAGATTGACTAATTTAATCGATTCTGATTCGATTGTTTAGCAGATATTAGTATAATGTAAATCAAAGGGAAGTCCATATGATTCATCATCCAACGCTGTATTTGCCAGTAAAGCACTTGTCTTTTGTCAGAGGGTTGCCTTATATTCCTCACTTATTCGATTATCAGACAGAGAGAATTTTTTACGTCAAAATTTTCACTTAGTTGAGACAGTTTCCATATGAGGAGTGCAGCCCCCAAACACACACTGACAATTTTAGATTCTGTCTAAAGAAACGACAATCGTTCAGTGGCTCAGAAACTCGCTAACTTCTATGGAACACAAAAATATTGAAAAATCCGCGCAGTATTGGCTGGGAAAGTAATTGTTTTCTGTCAGATATTTGCAGAAATATTTTTGGAAAGAGGGGTGATTTGACTTTGTCAGATTTCACAAATGACACTATGAAGATACTGAATATAAATTTATTTATGAATTACTCGATACAGTCTAATTACAACAGTTCTTTATATTCTGCAAATACATCGTTGTATTCGTTTTATGATCCATCCTAACAAAATTCAAAAACATACCATGACTTTAATTACTGAATTTTATTGGATGAAATGAAATCGAAATACCTATCTTTCAACACATTCCCACAAAGTGGAAAATATCTGGCAGAAAAGATTTTCTTTCCCTGACAGATATTGAATTACATCTGGCATCTATTTCTCAAAGCGGTCACAATTTCAAGTGCTAATTGTGATCAAATAGTGGATATTATGCCTCATACTTCAACTACCAAGCAATTGAATTCTATATTTCCGTTTTTGTCAGTCACATTCAATTATCTTGATATAAAAAAAGAAATTGAAAGCCAAATTTCGTAAATACCCTAACTCTTTTACTCAAAGTTATATGTTTTGATGAAACACTACTGCTTTGCAATGGTTTTATTTTGTTTTGCTCGACCCCATGAATGACTTTCCTACCTATATTTCATCTCTCATTTGTACTACTCAGGTTAAGTGTAAGAGAGACCTAAACTAAACTTCGCCTATTTCGTACCGAAGAATATAAAGACGATTTATTATTGTTTTTATCATTTGATTTAAAATGACCATCTGCAGACATGTTTCCAGATTTTGTCATATCTTCAGTGCTAGGGTTCGTCGAACAACATAAGGATCTTACTGTCCCACCAAACAAATGGTGCCCTCCAAGCATTAATTACCCCTCATCCAGGAATGCAGTCGCGATTTACAAATATGTCAATTTCTGCGACTCACGATATGTCAATATTTTCATTTAATTCATATAATTTTCATCATACTCTCCGTATCGAACTTTGTCCGAAATAATACTGAATATTGCTTTCGTTGACGAATGAGCCGCAAGAATTGTTTCCATATACAATGCAGTACTGACTTACAATCATAATTTTCGGAAGAAAATATTTGATAACACTACTTGGCAGAAGCTCATCAAACTAATAATAAAAATGAATTAGGCAATCCAGACTTCTGCAGTCAACCTATACAATAGGTGTAATCGACGGCAACAGAAAATAACTAGATACACTGATGGTCGGCAAAACCATGTGGGTTGAGACATGTTTTGGCGTTGAGATTGGGATAAAATTGCAAAGTAGTTCTTGTAGATACTTTGCCAAGAATCTATCAGTTTTAATTCAATTGTCGTAGGGGACAGTAGTTGTTTTCTGTTAGATACTTGTCGACGATTATACCTATTGAATAGGTTGAATGCAGAAGTCTGGATTGCCTAATCCATTTCTATCAATAATTATAATTTTGGCTTGTCTGTACTGTCACATGTACCGTAAAAGTGCGGATCGTATGTGAAGAGAAATTTGTGAAACTTGGCAACGTTCAGTGGTCCTCACTTTATACACCTCATACTAATAATTAGGTTATACGGACCTCAGTTTGGTAGGATTCTGCAGACAAATAAACGGACCTCTCAATGATATCACGGAAGTATGGTCCTCACTTGGTTCCGATATACTCGTAAAAATCAAATTTGAACTGTTCAGTAATTCAAACGTATATTAGAGAATCTTGGTGCCCCCCACTCTGAACAAGAACAGAAAAGGGTATGACGAGTGTCTAGCACCTTTCCTTCCAGTGGTCCTCGCAACATTGATTTTACGGTGTGTCCTCAGTTTGATAGTTGGCGCTATATATATATATATATATATATATATATATATATATATCCACATTTATCCACATTAACAGATTCAATCGTAACGGGATCGTTGGTAGCTCCTTGTCCAGTATGAAAAATCATGTAAACAGTTTTTTCTTTGTTTCAAATAAAGATTTGTGGAAAACCTCTCCTGAAGCTTTCCTAACCACAAATTGTAGTCTTTTTCATTACCCTCACAGCATTCACGATCTAGCAAATATTCTGAATCATCAGCATATAGCGTTGTTTTATAGGCAGATATTCCACCAAGTCTACAATATACAATGAGAAGGGAGTAGGAGTCAGCACACATCCCTGGAGAGCCTTACAAATATAAGTACTTTTACGTTAAATTCCTTTATCAGTGAACAATTCATGAAATACTTCAAGCTGGCGAATCAAAGCTATCCTGATGAGAATAATGTTCATTCATCTGAAATATGATACCATATTTTGAGATGGTTTTTTGAATATACAGGGATATATCAGAAACTGCAATATTTAGCTTGTTCGTAGTAAAGAGAAGATCATTCATAAGTCTAAGTTTTGCAATTAAATGTAAGTTATAGAGTTGACGTAGAAAAACATGGAAATCATTTTGAGATACAGACTAACACTGAAATTAATTCAAAAATACGACAGAATTATTGAAAAATACAAATAAATCGATAAATATTGCAAAATGTAGAATACATAATTTATCACAAGTCTAAGATTTTCAACAATAAATGTTGATGTAAAAGTCATTTCTTTGTTTTAATTTTGAATTCATTGTGGGTTCTACTTTGTCCAATGCTGATTAGTAACTGATTACAGAGATAGATCGTCGGTGGGAAATTCTCGGAGTTTTTCTAAATTAATTTTCAAAATCAGCTTTTGTATTACATCCACAATTTCAAGATATACGGCATTCACTCCTCTCACGCCCAGAATTACGAGGGCTGTTTGGTAACTCCGTGACTATTTGAATAAAGAGAAAAAAAATTGGCAAATAAGCGTTTTATTTTTCAACATAATCTCCTTTTAGATCAATACATTTAGTCCAGCGTTTTTCCAGTTTTTTTATTCCTTCCAAATAATAGGTTTTCTCAAGGCCCTCAAAATAGGCGTTTGTTTCGGTTATAACCTCTTCATTCGACCCAAATCTCTTACCACCCAGCCATTTCTTCAGGTTTGGGAAAAGAAAATAGTCGCAAGGGGCTAAATCTGGAGAATATGCTGGATGGGGTAGTAGTTCGTAGCCCAATTTATGAATTTTTGCCATAGTGACTACACACGTGTGCACTCGTGCATTGTCTTGATGAAGCAGCACTTTTTTTTTCGCTAAATGTGGTCGTTTTTGCCTCAAATCAATATCGAATCTGTCTAAAAGCTCTGAATAATATTCGCCGTTGATCGTTCTACCCTTCTCTAAGTAATCTATATGAATGACACCGCGTGCATCCCAAAAAACTGTGGCCATAACCTTGTTGGCTGACAGACGCACCTTAGCCTTCTTTGGTGCACGTTCACCAGTTGACACCCACTGTTTTGATTGTTCCTTGGTCTCTGGGGTATTGTGATGGATCCATGTTTCGTCTACGGTTATATAACGGCGTAAAAACTCGCCCGGATTGCGATTGAACTTTGCCAAACACTCCTTTGAAGTGGTCACACGGTTGCGCTTGTGGTCGAGTGTGAGCAATCGCGGCACCCATCTCGCGGATAGCTTCTTCATGTCCAAATATTCATGTAAAATGTGATGTACTCGCTCAGTTGAGATGCCTACAGCCTCAGCTACCTCACGTACTTTTATTCTCCGATCGTCCAATATCATTCCATGGATTTTATCGACGATTTCTGGCGTGATGACCTCTTTTGGGCGACCTGAACGTACGGCGTCACTTGTGCTGGTACGACCACAACGGAACTCAGTAAACCACTTCTTAACCATTGAAATTGATGGTGCAGAGTTCCCATAGTATTTATCAAGTCTTTCCTTGGTTTCAGTTATGGTTTTTTTACGCAAAAAATAATGCTTAATCAACACACGAAATTCACTTTTTTCCATTTTTGTTAAAATTCACGAGGTTGTCTGCTTCTAATTGCTGTCAAACACAAACCAAATGTCGCAGCTTGCTCAAAATTTGACAGTAGTCTATTGAAAGATGGTGGTTGACAGCAGCAGTGTTGCATTTAAAGTTACTGCGCGGGAAATTTAAAAAGTCACGGACTTACCAAACAAGCCTCGTATGTAGGAAAAAAGAGACTGCGCTAATGAATAGTAGATTATTGTGAGTTGGGTTATGTTCAAGATTTATTTTTTCAGTTACCTGAACCTTCATAATAGTCCTCTGATGTTTCCTACTTTATTTTTCATCTGGAAATACCACCGCAAATGTCTGTCGACTTCAATTCCTAGGTATTTTATGTCACTCAGCTTCAGAAATTTCAGCAACTTCGTCAATTTTTGCGTTTCCTAGATTTGGTAAATGATTGGCATATGAGGAAAAACGGTGAATACTCGTTCTTTTCTGCATTTGAGGTAATTCAGTTCAATTGAAACCATTTTCTTGACATTTTCATGTTTATTTCAGATAGTATTATTATTTCAACACATTTTTCTGCTTTTTATATCATTATGACAGTGTCATCTTCAAAACTGATGATTTTCCCTCAATTTTTCATTGTCGATAAACTATTCAGATATGTTGTAAATAGAAGTGAACCTAACACAGTTCCTTGTGGTACACCGTGAGTATCAATACGAGTTTTGCTGTTAATACCATCTATATTCACTTGTTGTTGTGGTTGAGGGAGCTAATTTTTCATAAGGTAATAGGCATTACTCCTTATCCCATATGCTTCGAGTTATTCTAACAATTTTTCATGATACACAGTGCTTTTGAAAGATCAAGTGAAGGTATATAAACACTTTCTTACTTAGTTCATCTCATTTCATTGAAGTTTTTGACACAATGTTTTAGAAGCTTTGTTAGCAGAAAGTTCATTGTCAAATTATTTCAGACGATTCAGTTGGAAAACCAAGCACATAATATTCTGTTTTCATCTTAAGCGATTGGCCTAGGAGGTTAATTTACTTTCCCAATAACTCATCCAGAGTTCAGCTGAAATACGGACGAAAACCAGAGGATGATCTCCTAATTATCCGAATTAGAAACTACTCAAGATATCGAAGTAGCATATGCCCTAGGGTGTAGAAAGTTTCATTTCCCTATTCAATTCTACGGTTCAGGAGTTTAGTCTCCTAGGAACTGATCGAATCTATTCGTACATACGAGTAGGTCAGAAGATAGCAACGTGATATGGAGTTCAAAGGATAAGTATTATAAGACTTGGAAATATACATAGGTACATTCTTTTACAAACTGCGCAGAGATGAGTGATGTGATGTGTTGTGAGTAATACAGGGTGTACTTGTACTTGTACAAACTTCAAAGGGTAAATCTTCGACTGATTTTAAGATGAACAGTTCATATGAATATGTGTCCACAGATGATTTGTTTTGGAGATACAGCGTGTTGAAGTTGAACAGAATTTGGTTAACAGTGATTTTTTGAGGTGATATTTAAAACTTTTGGGATTTTTTATGTTCGAATCCCATTCCTACACCTTTTTTAAGGAAAAAGATATGCGAAAACTGAGTATGTGATATTTCTCAGTGAAATAAACAACTTTTTTAACGAAGATACAGCTAGAAATAATTCATTTTCGAAATACAAGATGATGAAACCCAATATTTCAAAAAAATTCAAAACCCTGTATTTTGAGAACGAATATTATTTCGATGCATCTTCATAAGAAAAAAGTTAGCAAGATCCTTCATACACTCATTTTTTCTGAAGTTCTGAGCAACTTCATCTGTCGCCTGAGTCACCTCATAACCTGCATCGATGCAGAAATTTGCAAATTTCTCAAAAATGGTTGCTCCTGGCGTTGTTGAGCGCATGTACCTATCATGAAAATATGTAGGAATAAGATTTTAACATGAAAAATCCCAGAAGTTTACTGTCAAAAAAAGAATGAATGATGATAACGAACGCAGATCCATCTAATTGCTACATGCAAACCGTTCTCCAAATTTTGAACAAAAATTTTTTTTTTCAAAAATCATTCAAAATAATTTCAATTAGAATTTCAATTTCAACACCCTATATCTCCAAAATGAAATACTTGCAGAGACATGTTCATATAAACTCTTCATCTAAAGATTACTCAAATAAATAAACACCCTGTATAAATAGCTTCTCATCAGAACAATTGAAACAAATCTGAAAAATCTTTTCGAAAACAAGCTTCATTAAAAAAAAAAATGATACATTTTGTGTATAAAGAACAGAAAACTTATATAAAGTTGAATAGTTTCTTAAAAGCTTGATTTAGGATTTACTGCAAGATTAATGGTGTTTTCATACAACTGCCTCAGAAAATCAGGGTTTTCTAACGCCTCCTCTGAAAATTGTGTTCTCCTCCCTAGGGACGAAAAGTTACTTTTCCTCCCTAAATACGGGTATTTTTTTAGTTTATATTTCCATTATATTTTATTTTCTAATAAGTACGTTACAAAAATTATCAATTTTTTGACTTATCAACAGTTACACAAGTGGTGGTAATTTGATTACATACTTCAACTAGTTGCACGAATCTTTGTTGCTATGGAAACCTCACGAGTGGACGAAATCCATTAGTGGGATTTCTTAATAGCAATAAAGACTAGACTAATCTAGTTGAAATTATAATAGTTATTTATGTATCAAGGGCGTAAAGTAGGCGTTTATGACCTGCGGCGTGGATGATGGCCCGATGGCGTTAGCCGAGGGCCATCACACGCCGAATGCCTTAAACGCATTTTACGCACGTGATACATACAAAATTTTATGCACTAGCGGTTTTATAAAGCGAATCACAAATACTGACTTGAATTGCAATGGTCTACACGTTTCATACGTTATGCATACAATAATTAAGGGTAACATAATATGAGGAATGTGAAACTATAGAAGCTGAGTGCTCCCAAGTAGCACACCTATATTGGTAAAATATTGATACAATATTGTGAACATATTGGCGAAATATTTGAAATGCAATATTGGCGAGAAAAAAAATGTGAACATTCGGCGATATTGGTCCAATATTACTTGAATAATATTGGCGAAATATTCTTGAACTAATATTGGCCTCAAAATGTTCGGCGAAATTGGTACAATATAGCTGATACAATATTCTGACAATATTGGCACAATATTCAAAAGTTATATTGTCGATAAGTAAAATGTGAACATTTTGCGATATTGGTCGAATATTGTTTGAATATTTTAGAAATAGTTTTGGTGGAATATTCTTGAAGCAATAATGGCCTCAAAATATTTATCGATATCAGTACAATATTTATCGATATTGGTAGAATATTTATCGATATTGGTACAATATTTATCGATATTGGTACAATATCATTTGAATATATTGGTGGATGTCAATATACCTTGGTAAATTATTAAATGTCCTTTAGTTGATGAAGGTGACACCAGAGTCTGCCTTTTGATCGCTATAACCGCTGAGTGAGCTGTCTTGAAAACAAGCTAAGGGAAGTATTTAATATACTTTCGTAGGTTTTAGAAGACGTTCTATATGTAGAGCCACCTAGCGGATTTTTATCAAAGTTTGATCATGATATAATTTCAATATGTTTCATTGAATATTCGGCCAATATTCAAATTTCATCTCAATCTAGATGCAGGAAACAATATAAAGACAATATTGTTTTAACGATATCGATAAATATTATTGAACCAATATTGACCCAATAATAATTAATAAGATTTGTTGAATATTGGCGAAATGATATTCAACCAATGTGTAATCACACATGGAGATACAATATAGTTTTTATTCCTAGAATCGATATTAGGGGAATAATGGGATTGCGATATTTATTCTATATGTTAAAAACGATGTGAAGACAATATTGTTTTATTGATATTGGTAAATATCGTTCAACAAATATTGACTCAATATGAGTTATTACAATTTGTCAAATAAAGTGGAAATGATATTCAACCAATATTCTAACAAACTTGAAAATACAATATAGTTTTTTTCCCCTATAATCGATATGGCTGGAATATTTGGATTGCAATATTTATTCTAGATGTGGAAAACAATATATAACCAATATTGTATTATCGATATTGGTAGAAATTATTCAACCAATATTCCACCAATATTATTAATATAATATTGTTTTTTGAATATTCACCCATATTGGACCAATATTGATTTTTCATTTACAATATATTTATATTGGCCCAATATGGAACCAAGATTCAGCCGATATGATGTGCTACCTGGGAGATATTGGAGAATCTATTTCAAATAAATAGATCATCACCGAAAATATTGCCAACGATTATGAACAAATGTTAGAAAGAGTATTGCTCTATTGAACTGAAATGATTCTGATTCGTGTTAGGAATTGCATGAAATGATGTGTGAGTATAGACAATTTGAGAATGTTGTCTACTTTACGGCCCGCCGGGCCACAATGCGCCCACGGGCGGTAAAGTGCCACTTTACGCCCGGCGAACCGGGCGGTAAAGTGTACTTTACCGCCCGCTAGTGCATAATAGTACATTATATACCGCGGGACTGAAGTAGTACATTTAATCCTGAAGGTAAAGTTTATGGCCCGACCGCAGGGAGGGCCATAATTTACCTGAAGGATTAAATGTACTTCAGTCGCAAGGTATATACGATACTGTTCGTACTTCCGGTATGATTTTATTAATTATTTCAATAATTTCAATCAGTTTTTTCTCTCTTCAACTCATTTAATAAACTGTCTTTAAAATAAGTTACCATAGTAACATTGCGTTGTGACAGTTATAATTTAGAAACATTGTCATTACTAGTGTCATTGTAAAGAAACATTGTTATTGATAATTATTGGTATCATGAGTGAAGAAGGTGTATCTGATATTGATAAAAGAGCAGCCGAAGTAGGTGAAGAATTGTTACCACCGAAATCTAGAAAACTATACGAGCAGCAGTACGATGCTTTTAAAAAGTGGTGCCGCTTAAAAAATGTGAGACAACCTACTGAAAATGCGCTGTTAGTCTACTTCGATGATAAATCAAAAGCGGTTTGTGCCTCAACTCTCTGGGCACATTACTCAATGCTGAAATCGGTTATTAACATTAGAGAAGATATTGATATAAGTAAATTTCCAAAATTATTAGCTTTTTTGAAGAGAAGAAATATCCCTTAAATTCGTTTGTTTGTGATTTAATCGTTCCGGGAGTTTCGTCAATATTTAATCCCGGAGGGATTAAATGTGACACTTTAGTACCTGTCACAAGGGAGTGAAGTTGTCACTTTAGGCCCGGAAGTACGAAAAAAACATTATAACCAAGAATATAATCTGGCGTGATTATGTTTCTAAAACTGTTATAAAAATATTATGTAAGTATCTTTATTGAACAATAATTTAATATGTTTACAATTGTTGTATGTAATGGTTCAATTATTGTGAGTTATTGTACAATTTTCTTGAGATGAATAGGTCAAAACAGTTTCTCCTCTTGAGTTGTTGAACGCGCTTGCGTGGTACTCTCCATCAAGTTGTAGAAAGGGTTTGATGGAGCTTGCAGATGAGTGTCCTGTTATTTTGAACAATTAGTGCTCACTTACTCCACTTTTGGCGATTTGTGTTACAGCAGAAGAACGGTGAGAATTGTTTGTGAACTTAGTTTTGTTAGAATCCCGCCAATCTTCTGAGCCACTTGTTTTGTAAACTTTCCTTTTTCGTTTTGTCCTACAGGGAGATTTTTGTAGCACCCCTTGGAAAACGGTTCCTGCCGATTTGCATCAGGTGTCAAAAATAAACGATTAATTTGTATATTTGCAGTTCATTTCTACATTAACTTACGAAAGAGACGTACCGGACATTTGTCAGTGTCATTTTTATTTAGCGTGAAAAATTTGCTATCGCAGTTAACCAGTGTGATCCACCTTGTACTGTTTCAGAAATCACTCGATTATATTCTATCCTTCCAGTCTGATTTCCATAATGATCTATTTCTTCTCTAAAATATTGTACCAATGCCAATTCGTAGCTAGCAGTGTGGTGAAACTTCCTCTGTAAGCCACTTGGAGTATCGTCCGACGCTGCTATCATTTTTTCTATCCCTTCTTTCGTGAGAGCAGCAGAAGATCATTTTCTTTTTTCGGGAATATGTTGAAGTTCTCGACGTTCAAAATTTCGCTCTTCTCGCGCAGTCTTAAATTCAATATCAGTGAACGGACCAATAGTAACATTATACTACCTGAAATATTATACAGATTCTTTGTAGTTTTTTATAGTTTTTGCGCTTGTTATATGCCCAGTCATTTATAATTGATGCGATTTATTTTACCTCGGTGATGCAGTTAACTCATAATTACGTTCAAGACACAACTCTGAAAACAGTTTCCATATTGTAATTTTGCTTTTTTTGGTGTTGATTGGTGTTGTTTGTTCGACAGCTAATTGTATTGTATCAGCCGAGCTTTCAACAAATATCGTGCTCATGTTGGTTTGTGTAAATGACTTATCGTAGTTTCTTCGAAATTATACCAATTCATTCACCTTATACGTTATAGAAAATCACAAAAGCAGAATATAACTGATACTTCACAATGGCGACGGTGCTGAAATTGAAATGTTCACATTGTAAAGCGTTAAGCCGATGACAGCAATTCATATTGTCGTTCGGAAATGCATTGCTTTTACTACTAGATACACAATATACTATTTTTACAAACCCAAACCAGTGGAAACTGATCACACATACTCATTCTATGGTTTTGGTTCTATTGCAAATATACGATGAGTATAGACTCATTTCTGCGTTTTGTTGCAGAGTGGGAACAGGGCCACGGTGGCTTTCACGGCATGGAGGTGGAGGTACGCGAAGAGGCATCCTCAGGTCGCGCCCCCTCACGGTACCCCACCACACTACTGGGCAACAATACCCCTGGATATCCTGTGGCAGGTAAATAGTATTAAAATTATATTTGATGATTAGTTCTGCCACACACAACCACACATTAAATAACTGAAGAAGTATCTACCAGTTGGTTACATTTATAGATAAAATTCGTCAACGTCAATTGGTATTATTTTCGAGGCAACAACTGCTTTTAAACACTAATTTTGCGAAGATTTAATGAAAAATTTATGGTTGAAATCAAACGTAGAAGCTGAAGAGTTGGTATTGTATTCATATATCAAATCACAAGACCTGTCAAAATAATCATAGGTAATATCCCAAGACCATGACGAATAGCATTATTTTCTTCATAATTCTATCTAGAGTACCTTATATTTTGACAATTTAATGATATCATATAAACATTTATTTTTCACCTGTCCATCACTGCTTTATAAAACCTTGGCAACGGTTGCTATTAACAGACCTATAACGCCCGGGGCATTATGAATCATAACGCCCGCTTATTGTTTTTGCTGTTGTTCAATAAATGAATTACTCAGAAAAGTTTTATTCATAACTGTACATGAAAAAGGGACTAATTATTTTCTCTCAAATAGAAATAACAATTTTCAAATGTTCCTGAAAAATTTGTACCAAGTTTGAAGTTCTGTGAGTTGACCGATGATGAACTCCTCAATGTGGATTCGGTTTCGTTTCGTTTTCGGAAACGGAATGGGCTATAATTGTAGCAATTTTGTTCTTCGAGGAGATACTTTCTTCAATATAGCTCTCCGCTACCGTACTACTCTTCCATTTTCCATGTAATTTTAGTGTTTCAAAGGAAGCACCACCTTGAACAAGAAGCGTTGACGACGTTCGGCGTAGACAATGTCCGGTGTAACCTTTCAGGTTTTCCAAACTGGGGTATTTCGCTATGGTAGAAGGAACACTTTCTATAGTATTTTTACCTACAGGTAACTCAATGCATTTATTATTTCTGTAGGTTGAAAAAAACCTTAGTTGTTTACATCCTTTTGGTCGTAGTGCAATGTACTTTTTAACTAAGTTCAAGGCTCCTATTTCGCTTTCTTCAACAATGGTGAAACTTTTTGAGGTGCAGGTCTTGGTCTCTGGTACCTTGATCAGTAAAAGGGCTCCTCTATCTTCAATGTCATCAATTGTCATCTTGATCATTTCATCGACAAACAACGATAAACGGGATTTACTGAATGACTTCTTAGAGATTAATCGTTTTGGAATATATAATGAGAACATAACAAATTTACAGGGGAGACTATTGGACTTGGTAATAAGCTCAGAAAATAATATAAATTGATGTTCGCTAAAAAGGGATTCATATCCTTTTGTTGAAGAGGACACTTATCATCCTACTCTCAATGCAACTATAGTAGTTCCAAAACTATTCAAAGAATTTGAACCTGAAACAGTAGAAATCAGATACAATTACAAAAAGGCTGATTCTTTGAGTTTTAGTACCCATATCAGAGACGCTGACTGGACAGAAGTGATTAATGAGCAAAATGTAGAGATAGCTTTAGACAAATTTTATACTATATGGAATAATATTGTAGCTCTTTGTGTTCCACAGTGCAAGGTTATTAAGGGTAGACGTAATAATTATCCAGTTTGGTTTACCATCCAAATAAAAGAATTATTAAAGAAGAAAAATCGCTATCATTAATAGAAATCTGTATCAGACTATTATCTTAATGAATACAAGAGGACAAGAGAGAAACTAAAAAAATTGATAGATAAGGAAGGGAAAACCTATCTAAGAAATTTGGAGGAAGATATGAACACAAATATAAACTGCTTCTGGAGTTATGTGAAAAACAAAAATCAAAATAGTTCTATAACTGATTTTCATTACGAGGGAAATAAAGTTCATGATAATCATATATCAGTAACTTTTGCAAGTTTTTTTCGTCAGTTTATTGCAAACAGCAGGCTTCGTATAATTTAGAATTCAAAGATTCAGTTGCACTTTGTAACGATACGTTTACGATTCACTCAATAAGTGAATCTGATTTCAATGAAGCAGTAACAAAACTCAAACCTAAAAGGTCTGCTGGAACAGACGGTATTCAACCCTATATTTTAAAGGGATGTAGTGAATGGTTGAAGGTACCTCTACTACATATTTTCAACCTCATTATAAAATTCAACAATTTTCCCACAATTTGGAAAACATCAATATGCACACCAATACATAAATCAAAAACTAAAGTGGACATAGAGAACTATCGTCCTATTTCAACTAGCTTCCCTAGCTAAACTATTCGAACAAATCTTACATAATAAACAATATCGGTATGTTAACAAATATATTATTCCTCAGCAACACGGGTTTATGTCAAAGAAATCGATAAATACCAATCTATTTTTGTATAGTAATCAAGTATATGAGACTTTGGAAGAAAAAAATGCAATTAGACACTATTTTTACAGATTTTTGCAAGGCATTTGATCAAGTGAACCATGATATATTATTGTATAAGTTGAGTAAATACGGACTGGCACGCAATATTTTGGAATTGGTAAAACATTTATTAAAAAACAGATATTTTTTGACAAATACAATTGCAAAGCATCGGGCAAGTATAGAGCTAATTCAGGGGTACCGCATGGTTCTAATTTAGGACCGTTGCTATTCACGCTATTCATCAATGACCTACCAGCCGTTCTAAAGAATTCAGATTGCCTACTTTTTGCAGACGACCTGAAAAGTTTAAAAAAAGTACGAACCGTCAGAGACTGAGTTGCTCTACAAAAAGATGTGGAAAACATACATAAATGGAGTACCGAAAATAAATTATATTTCAACATAAATAAATGTGCTGTCTTAACCATAACTCGGCTGAAAAATCCAGTTATTTTTAGGTATGAGATGTTTTTTCCTTCAATAATCATTTAGAACGTGTTGTGAAGTCTGCAAACCGTACTTTGGGATTTATTAAGCGGCAAACTTCCGGATTCAGTAATATACATACCATTAAAATGTTATATTATACTTTAGTTAGACCGAAGATGGAATTCGCATCGGTACTCTGAATGGGTGAAACCCAAACTGCATTAAACAGAATCGAAAAAGTGCAAAATAAATTGCTTAGATACTTGTACTATAAGGAATATCATGTTTGGCCAGACTATTTGACTGTTAGGACAACTAATCTTAGATCACATTTCAAAATACTTTCTCTATATCACAGACGTAACATAACAAGTATGGTGTTCTTGTATAAAACGATTACTAATAGGATTGATTGTCCAGAAATATTATCCCTAATAACATTTAACCCTTAACTACTGTGGTACAAGTTTGATGACGGTGCGCGTGTGGTGCGGTTATGATGACGGAAATGTATATATACCATAAAATATTATATAATTGAGTTTTTTCTTATTATTTTATTGTAATAATATGAATTGAATATTTTTTGATGAAAATAAAATATATAAAATTAAAAACCGGCCATCTTTTTTCAAAATTTTATTTTACTGGTTAACTGCTTCTTTTTTAACAAAATTGGATTTTTCATTTATTAACAAACATTCAACAAAAAATAATAAATCTTAAATGAAACTAGCAATATTTTTCGTAGGACAGAGGTATAAACTTACAAAAAAATTAAAAACTGATAAAAATTTTTTTTTCACAAAAATCACACGATGTAAAAAATTACAAATTAGACTTGCAGTTTATAAAGATATATGTTGAACATTCACCTCAAATAGGCTTGGTACACGTGTGACACAAGTGAAAAGTTTTTCTTTTTTCAAGTTTCTCCATGGGTACTTCCAGACGTTCTTCAGTAACAAAAACGGCAAGAATAAGGTACACCAATACTGTGCTGAGGTCACTATGACCGCAAAATAAATTCAACTCGATGTAATTCAAAAACAAAAGCGCGTAACACGCGACTACCCCGGCCGCCTTCTTAAAATGCACTAATTTGAAGGTACAGAGACGCCCAAGGCTATACACAACTAGGAATGAGCTTAGTACGAGAGATGTTCAAATAGGCAGCGGTCACGGTGACCGCACCACAGTAGTTAAGGGTTAAAATACCTTTCTGTCGTACCCGCTCCTCGCTTATGTTTCATATTTCAGTTAAGCAGATATCCAAATCCCCTCTTGTGAACATGCTTCGATTAGCTAATCAACTTAATGCTCTTACTCCTTTAGAATGGTCACTATCTGCCACCGCATTTCGTAGTGAAATCTTCCAAATAATATTAAATATGTTAATTTGAATTTGTTGTGAAAACCCCTACTTTTCTACCACGGTATTACCCATTATAAATATTTTTTTTGTATTGAATCAGTGTCATTGTGAATATTTTTCATTTTGATATCCATGTGATCAGGACAGTAGGCCTGTATGGATGAATAAATGAATAAATAAATAAATCACGTCTCAAGCCTCCAAATACGCCCATTACCAGAACAACTTTATGTAAAGTATCATCTGGAGCTTTTCTTATGAAAAGTAATACTTGTCCACCTTCCAACACCTTTGATTTTTTAGGAATGTATCCTTTTGATTTAAGTTTCAGAAAGGCCATCAGTTGATTGAATGCTGGTATATTAATGTTTTCTTCAAGAATCAATGTTCAGCTGTGAGTATTCGGTCCATAGACTATTTGCACTATATTTTTCAGACTGAAATAATGTAAAATAAATAAAAAATATAAAAATTTTTCATGAGATAAACTCACCAGTTCCTGAAGGTATGCCATTGAGACAGTTTCATTTACGGTATTCACTCTATTTTCATCTTTTTATTTAAAAAAATGGTCATACTCCGTCTCGTATAAGTATTTGAATTTCCTAACGCTTTTTCAGCTTTGAGCGTCACATTCTGTGGGATCTCCATAATTATTATGAACACAACCGTTTTTAGTTTCCTCCATTAGCTAGCATGTTAATTGTTACAAAAATGCAGCGTCATTTTATTAAATAAACAACCCTTAGCAACCTCTTCAATGTTTCCATGGCAAATGCATAGAAGCTCACTTGTACTCAGTTGCCGATCAGAACGCAGTAAATACTATGAGAAGAAATTTATGAAGTAAACAACGTCGTTTAAGATAATTTTTTCGTGAAAAATAAAATTATGTATGCACCACGAGCGTTACTAGATCCTAACGCATTTGGTACATAAGAAATAGCTATTATATTCTGAATAACTTCCAAGAGCTTTAGCTTGAGGGAGTTATTCTTTGATCATTAATGTTCATATATGGTCGAATTGAGTTGCCACAAAATACAAGTTACTCGAGATGAATTAGAGAAAATAATGGCCGGTATTTGTCATGGTCGAGTGATATTCAGGAAGATTATTTTATGAACAGCATAAAATCATCCATATATTCATTCATATGAGTTTCAACAGTTAATTCAACTTCTAATTTAACAACCATTTTGTAGTAGAAGATAACTCAAAACGAGTCATTTCAATTTAAAGTGACTGAGTTTTGTCAAACTTTGACACTTTTACAGACAAAAATGAGCCGCTAATATTTCTTTGTTTACCTAAATAGCCGCTCATATCACAAATCATGTGCCACATCAAGTTACTCGAGATGAATTAGAGAAAATAATGGTCGCTACTTGTCATGGTCGAGTGATATTCAGGAAGATTATTTCATGAACAGCATAAAATCATCCATATAGTCATTCATATGAGTTTCAACATTTAATTCAACTCGTAATTCAACAACCATTTTGTAGTAGAAGATAACTCAAAATGAGTCATTTCAATTTAATGTGACTGAGTTTTGTCAAACTTTGACACTTTTCAGACAAAAATGAGCCGCTAATATTTCTTTGTTTACCTAAATAGCCGCTTATATCACACATCATGTGCCACATCAAGTTACTCGAGATGAATTAGAGAAAATAATGGTCGCTATTTGTCATGGTCGAGTGATATTCAGGAAGATTATTTCATGAACAGCATCAAATCATCCATATACCCATTCATATGAGTTTCAACATTTAATTCAACTCGTAATTTAACAACCATTTTGTAGTAGAAGATAACTCAAAATGAGTCATTTCAATTTAAAGTGACTGAGTTTTGTCAAACTTTGACACTTTAACAGACAAAAATGAGCCGCAAATATTTCTTTGTTTACCTAAATAGCCGCTCATATCACACATCATGTGCCACATCAAGTTACTCGAGATGAATTAGAGAAAATAATGGTCGCTACTTGTCATGGTCGAGTGATATTCAGGAAGATTATTTCATGAACAGCATAAAATCATCCATATACTCATTCATATGAGTTTCAACATTTAATTCAACTCGTAATTCAACAACCATTTTGTAGTAGAAGATAACTCAAAATGAGTCATTTCAATTTAAAGTGACTGAGTTTTGTCAAACTTTGACACTTTTACAGACAAAAATGAGCCGCTAATATTTCTTTGTTTACCTAAATATCCGCTCATATCACACATCATGTGCCACATCAAGTTACTCGAGATGAATTAGAGAAAATAATGGTCGCTACTTGTCATGGTCGAGTGATATTCAGGAAGATTATTTCATGAACAGCATAAAATCATCCATATACTCATTCATATGAGTTTCAACATTTAATTCAACTCGTAATTCAACAACCATTTTGTAGTAGAAGATAACTCAAAATGAGTCATTTCAATTTAAAGTGACTGAGTTTTGTCAAACTTTGACACTTTTACAGACAAAAATGAGCCGCTAATATTTCTTTGTTTACCTAAATATCCGCTCATATCACACATCGTGTGCCATATCAAGTTACTCGAGATGAATTAGAGAAAATAATGGTCGCTACTTGTCATGGTCGAGTGATATTCAGGAAGATTATTTCATGAACAGCATAAAATCATCCATATATTCATTCATATGAGTTTCAACATTTAATTCAACTCGTAATTTAACAACCATTTTGTAGTAGAAGATAACTCAAAATGAGTCATTTCAATTTAAAGTGACTGAGTTTTGTCAAACTTTGACACTTTTACAGACAAAAATGAGCCGCTAATATTTCTTTGTTCACCTAAATAGCCGCTCATATCACACATCATGTGCCACATCAAGTTACTCGAGATGAATTAGAGAAAATAATGGTCGCTACTTGTCATGGTCGAGTGATATTCAGGAAGATTATTTCATGAACAGCATTAAATCATCCATATACTCATTCATATGAGTTTCAACATTTAATTCAACTCGTAATTTAACAACCATTTTGTAGTAGAAGATAACTCAAAATGAGTCATTTCAATTTAAATTGACTGAGTTTTGTCAAACTTTGACACTTTTACAGACAAAAATGAGCCGCTAATATTTCTTTATTTACCTAAATAGCCGCTCATATCACACATCATGTGCCATATCAAGTTACTCGAGATGAATTAGAGAAAATAATGGTCGCTACTTGTCATGGTCGAGTGATATTCAGGAAGATTATTTCATGAACAGCATAAAATCATCCATATATTCATTCATATGAGTTTCAACATTTAATTCAACTCGTAATTTAACAACCATTTTGTAGTAGAAGATAACTCAAAATGAGTCATTTCAATTTAAAGTGACTGAGTTTTGTCAAACTTTGACACTTTTACAGACAAAAATGAGCCGCTAATATTTCTTTGTTCACCTAAATAGCCGCTCATATCACACATCATGTGCCACATCAAGTTACTCGAGATGAATTAGAGAAAATAATGGTCGCTACTTGTCATGGTCGAGTGATATTCAGGAAGATTATTTCATGAACAGCATAAAATCATCCATATACTCATTCATATGAGTTTCAACATTTAATTCAACTCGTAATTTAACAACCATTTTGTAGTAGAAGATAACTCAAAATGAATCATTTCAATTTAAAGTGACTGAGTTTTGTCAAACTTTGACACTTTTACAGACAAAAATGAGCCTCTTATATTTCTTTGTTTACCTAAATAGCCGCTCATATCACACATCATGTGCCACATCAAGTTACTCGAGATGAATTAGAGAAAATAATGGTCGCTACTTGTCATGGTCGAGTGATATTCAGGAAGATTATTTCATGAACAGCATAAAATCATCCATATACTCATTCATATGAGTTTCAACATTTAATTCAACTCGTAATTCAACAACCATTTTGTAGTAGAAGATAACTCAAAATGAGTCATTTCAATTTAAATTGACTGAGTTTTTTCAAACTTTGACACTTTTACAGACAAAAATGAGCCGCTAATATTTCTTTGTTTACCTAAATAGCCGCTCATATCACACATCGTGTACCATATCAAGTTACTCGAGATGAATTAGAGAAAATAGTGGTCGCTTTTTGTCATGGTCGACTGATATTCAGGAAGATTATTTCATGAACAGCACAAAATCATCCATAGATTCTTCCATATGAGTTTCAACATTTAATTCAACTCGTAATTCAACAACCATTTTGTAGTAGAAGATAACTCAAAACGAGTCATTTCAATTTAAAGTGACTGAGTTTTGTCAAACTTTGACACTTTTACAGACAAAACTGAGCCGCTAATATTTCTTTGTTTACCTAAATAGCCGCTCATATCACACATCATGTGCCACATCAAGTTACTCGAGATGAATTAGAGAAAATAATGGTCGCTATTTGTCATGGTCGACTGATATTCAGGAAGATTATTTTATGAACAGCACAAAATCATCCATAGATTCTTCCATATGAGTTTCAACATTTAATTCAACTCGTAATTTAACAACCATTTTGTAGTAGAAGATAACTCAAAACGAGTCATTTCAATTTAAAGTGACTGAGATTTGTCAAACTTTGACACTTTTACAGACAAAAATGAGCCGCTAATATTTCTTTGTTTACCTAAATAGCCGCTCATATCACACATTATGTGACTTCAATCATGAAATTTTATTAGTGCAGCCATGTGTGAATGAAGTAATAGATTAAACTCTCAAAATATTTGGTGCAGGATTTTTCTTGAGAAATAGTTGAGTGCACACTAACTTAATAGGGTTTATATTTTGAAATTGTTGTGCCTAAAACTATTTGCCAAAAAGCAGGATCTTGCAAAAATATTTTAAGAGTTTAATCTATTTATATTGGTAGGTCCAGTGGTATACAGCTATGATGATTCCTGACAAATTTAGATAATTTTATCGTTAATCAAATTTGACAATTTTTGACAATTATTTTTGAACAACAAATCGTAAATTCAGTATTTTTTGGCATTCTAACAATATGACAATTGTCAAGATATTTGTGTAAGAGTTCTATAAAAAGGGAGTTTTTACTGATAAAAATCAATAGTAGGCCTTTCAAACGATCAAGAATTCAAGTTATTTTTTAATCTTGTCAAGAATTGTTAGAATAACTGAGAAACGACAAAACGAAAACCAATATGGAGGACAAAAATTTAACCGGGTTGAACAGGTCTTGTAATTTATTCACTTATCTGAACAGAATTTATTAAAGAAATGGTGGTCTGATTGGTCTATTTAATGATGAAGAAAATAATCCACTGAAATGAAGTTCACTTCATTATGAAAGTAGCGTAGACAACATGCCCTAGAAATGTTCCACTAGGATTCTTGGATTCTTTGTTAAGAAGCATACAAGTGTAGATCCTTACGTATCATAGAAAGTTTTGAGTGTTCTTCTCTCAAGCACATGGGACTCTTGGGATATTGTTTTCCTAACAATGGCCAACTTCAATTATGGTTTTCACGGAATAAGTCTGAGATAGTTGCATAAAATAATGAAAATTCATCAGTCCACGATACAATGTGTTTATAGTTGAAAAATACAGATGAATTGAACACAAACAAAAGCATACTGGAAAGTAAGCACAGAAGGTATCGCGAGAAGATTCGAAACTATATTTCCGTTGTTTTTTTCTGCTGAGGAGTTGACGATTGAAATAAAATTCGCCAATTTTTATTGAGTTCGGTATCATATTTCAAACAGTTTAACACCATTTTCGGAGTGGCATAACTAATTCCTAATTTGAAGTTTTTGATGCGGAGTTATGTTTTTGCTATCTGGTTTTATATTCTCTCGATGAAACTCGAAACTTGTAGAAGTTTGTTCATAATTGGGAAAGTACGAATACGCAAACTTAAAATTGTTTCCAAGAAAACTCCTGAGCATTCCATGGCAGACAAAGGTTTGGAAATCCCACAATGGAGTAGATCGAGGTAGATAGTCAAAAATAATGATTCACCAAGCATTCAGATGTCCATGAATACAGAAAACCAAATTTATATCCACTCGTACCATCTCCATTTATGTAATCATTTACTAGATGATTTCAAGTTGCCCAACTTTGATTCATACAAAAATTGATTCAATTGTCCTTCTATACTTGGATGGATTTCTTCGGATTGAAATTTTTTTAAATTTAATTTTCAGACTGTAGAAGGTAAAAATACTGAAAATACAATGTCAAGGAGGAAGAATGGCGTCTTAAATTGTTTCTCAGGTGAAGAATCTTTTCAACTTGTTTTTTTGGTAAATACACTTAATTATTACAGTCTACTCATAAATTAAAACATTTTCAAAAAATAAAATTTCATTTGGCAACATTGTTATAGTTTTCGTTGAGGTGCCCAGAATCAATCGCTGCCTACCCACTATAAAACAATCTTAACATACGGATTGCTTGGCTAGCTCAAAATATTCAGCAAGAGGCTTCTTAGAGAAGGCATAAACTTTTGAAACGTTCACAATTATAATATTGTATTGTTCGAGATACTAAATGCTTGCTATAAAACTTCAATAATTTTTCTATACGACTTCTTTCGATTTCTAACATAATGTTACTACTAAAAACGAAATAATAGGAAATAAAGTGATGATTGTGTCTCTGCTATGACCCTAAACGAGTACAACCCATCCCTAATACTAGCACAGTAATGAAGTTATATTTATCGCAGATACGACTTAGGTTCTGACCCAAGACATTTTGTTAAATATTTATTAGCATATGATGTATACGATCAGAGAAAGTGAATTCTGTTAACGAATTAGATCGATATCCCAAAAAATATGATGTGAAAAGCTTATCTGTGTCCCAGAAGTGAATAAGTACAACGGTGACTCTTGTGGTTCTGAAAGCTTCTTCCAAAGTACTGGACCATCTACACTCTGCATATCTTCGACTCTGCAAGGGATTCCCATAAGGTTGAGAATATTTGTTCAGCAGGAAAAGATCTAGGTTCTAATGGTTATAAAAGTTTAGTGGACTTTCCAGCCACATAAAAGGTTAGAATGATAAAAGGTCCTTTCTGGACTTAGCTATGGAAGTTAATTCCAAGGTATAGAAAGTTTTTTCTACAAAAGTTAAAAACATCTTAGGAATCAACTTATCAACTGTTCAAATATGATGAAGAGACAGAGAGACATGGGGAATAAATACTTACACGTGGTAGGCTGAGATCTATCAAATGGAAGTCAATTTTCCAAACTTAAAATCGTTTCACTTGCACACTAACAAATAAAATGTCTCTTGTGCGATGATGACTAGATTCTGCGACGCAGATATGGAAGATATACTGAGTTCCACTAAAATATGTCACATGCACTTGCTACCCATGTAATTTTCCGTAGTTTTCTGAATTCAATTGCTTTGAACTCTTTGAAGAAGTTGAAATGAAAGGAAAACTTCCAATCGGAGTGTATGAATTGTGGCAAGTCGTTTTTAACCATCTCACATGTGTATCTGATATCACGACCACCGGATTTTCATAAAGAAATTAATGTAAATCTGCTTGTCCTAGTTGTGTTTTAACTTTTCTCTCTCTTTTTTCGCGAAGTATTTTGGTGTCAGTAGATCATTCAATATTGGAGATGTTGTACGAAGTCTACGACCCATTAGTAAGTCACATGGAGCTAGTAAGTTTTGTTTATGGTTATGTTACAGTTCAAGATCGGTGCCTTCACCATATTATGCTGTTACTGATAAACCTTTCCAAGTTTGGGTAGCACATTTCACCATTCCATGTCATGTATAAAGCTTGGTTGGTGTCATAACATGAGAGTGAAATTCTTTGGAATTGAATGTCATCATTGAGGGTCGTCGTCGCTAAAAATTTCTTGTGGCAATCCATTCATCGCGAAATCATTCGTCAAGCAGTCACCATGTAATATTGAAGTATTCTGGATTCAAGGGCATTGAACTTTCAGAAGGTATTAAAATGAAAGGAGTACATTTAAGAATACTTTTTTTTCTGTAGTCTGTCACTTCTTGACATCTGACATGTCTATCATAATGAAATGAATCTAAACTAAGTTAGATCATACATGACAACCAATATGTGATATTTTATGAATCTCACAGTTGACATTCAAAATGTCATTTACGATTCACCCATACAGTAACTCCTTACTTGCAGCACTGCTCATCGTCGTGGGTATGGAAGAAACTTCACATTGGTTGATTTCTCAAATATATCAGAAAGTCAAATATATCAGAAAAACCAACTAATTTCTCCTACAGTTTCTGTCACAATACCCTGGAAAAAAAAATATTCTGATATAAAATTATGCCCTCCACGAGTCCATGGACTAACGATCTGATAACAACCATGGTGCGATGTGAAAATGTTGGTTGTCTACCCTACAGCTTCTTAACTGATTTGAGGTTCATAGTTAACATAAAAATAACAAGCACTGTCATCAAAATAAACGTAAAAATAATTTTGTTTGAAACCTATATTATACAAGTTTCAGATACAAGAATGACAGGTACATATCATGGACAGTGTCAATTAATGGATGCTCTTCTTGAGACATTTTTCAATTCATATAAATCTCGCGTTAACTCTCAAGAAAACAGACATTTACAAAGGAGCATGTAATCTGATCTGTGGTTACCAACTGACGAAAGGTATAACCATGGAACACGTGTTCGTTCTTGAAACTTCAGGTACACGCGCATCAATGACAATATTTTAACAGTAGATGTAAGATTATTAAAGTTGGGAATTTCAGGGTCACATGTTTTTAGCATAAACTAAATATTGTTGTACAAATGTTGCCATTTGATATAACAGATTCAACTTTCACTTTCAACGTATTTTTGAGCACAAATTTGAAATGATGTTGCCTAAATATGCACCTGCATGATCCTGAATCACAGCTGATTTCAAAACACAGTTACTATACGAATTCATAACCTGAATAAAATAAGAAATCTGAGAATGGTGTTTGAAAGTGTGATTTTTCTATAATATTAACATTATTATGGTATTTAGTTCCCAGAAACCAAACCATTTGTTCAAGTGGATGTTGTTGTGGATGTCACCGAGAGTTGTAGTCATATTTGAAGATTCTATTCTGGAACTTGAATTCGTTATTTCTGGAAACTGTTAATAATCTCAGTACAATTTTAAAATGTAGAGACATACCTATAAGTTTATGTTCCGATTCTTATTTATTTCTTAATATTAGATAAAATCTTACACGCTACCAACCATGTTACGTTAGAGGCAGCGGCCGCTGCTACGTTAAAATTTCTTTCTGAAATTGGTTGTGGCATTTACTGTAAAAACTGTAACAATAAAAACACGCCATGAATTACTAATGAATCGTTTCGTGCTTTCGTAATGAAAGTTCATATTCAGAATAACTTTCCCGTAATCTTAGAAAAAATAATGTTCTTTCACTCGACTGTAAACCTCAACTTGCTAATATATCATGCTATGCATAATGAGAGGTCTGTGTTCACCAGCTGTGTTTCAGTTGGTATTTTCGTTCATTATTCACCGGTTCAACATAAATATGAAATATTCATGCATGCAGCATGCAGATCAGTTGGAACGATTATTCACTTGTTAGTGTATCGCTAGCTCTGTGTACTCTGAACAAAAATTCCACAAACACTTCAACATGAATGCTTTCGAATTCTCCTCTCTATTCGTAATAAGAGCGGAATTGATGTGTTCCGTTTGTGCAATATCAAACTTTGGACGTAGCAAATATCACCGGATGACGGAGAGCTTCTACAAGCAACGCTTGATTAGATGCTGTTTCTCGTCAGTCGAGACGAAGTTATTTTGAAATTGGATTGACAACGCATGGATAGCTTTTGTTCTTTATTCGATGCCATGAGGTGATCGAAATTCTAACTTGTCCTCGATGCTGTGAATGTACTTATTCATTATGAGGATCATCGTAATGGGGATGATTTTGGATGAAGGGCACTGCATTTTTTCTCTGAACAATGGCTTATTGCTACTTTTTCTGAAATTTTGTTGTATTGTAGATCCTGGCATCCTAATTCATAGTCCAACTTGCAGTTTGATAGTAGGTATTACCTATTTTCTATATACAGGGTGTCAAAAAATTATTTTTCTATCAGAATCTATGAACCAAAATGAATTTCGGACATGAATTAACACGAAATATTTTTTCGAAATAGTGCACTTACCAACAAATCATGCATTTTCAGAATGGAATATCGTTCAAATTCGAAAAATAAAATACGAGTACATTTTCGGATTCAGAAGGTAATTTCCTATGAGAATGAGACCATTGAATATGCAAATGATCTTTGAAATGGCCATCATCAAACTGAAAGGAAGTGATGAAATGTAAGAAAAAATAACTGTAAAAACTAAATGGTAATCAAACGTTTCACAAGGGCTTAGACACTAAGTACTGATCACGAAAGTATAGACTAGTACTATTTTGGATCACGAGATGACGAATGTGACGCAGGATTGACAATATTGACATGATTGTCGATTTGAAGATTTATTTTGTGGTTAAGAAAATATTTTGGAAATTGGAATGAATTTTACCAAACATACTTTTTTAGGAGAAAATTATTTTGAAATGGTTTATTTTGAGGTGCAAACATTTTATGAATGCAATATGTGCAGCTATTTAGTAAAAATGTAGGGTAGCCATATCTTATAATAATAAGAGGAAAGAAATGAAGAAAGTCTGATTCCAAATATTTTTTTCAATTTGGTATATGACTGATAAGAAGTACACATTTTTTTAAGTTAATGTATTTGTATTCAGAAATATTATAAATCATTTCGGAAAAAACATAAGTCATAATAGTTTTATTTTATTAGGGATTTCGTTTATTTTGCTAATTTCGCGTTGTAACAGGGGCGCGTTGCAGATTTACCATCTATCCGATAACATTTCGACAAACAAATTTCATTCGCAGAGGATATTTCGGTATATTACGTTGTGAAATGTACATATATACATACTTCATAGATCTGTCAGGACGCCATCGTTATATTTTTGACATGTTAAATGGTCACCCTGTTATACAACTGCATATTTAAATTAATTTGAGTCCGTTTTGGCTCTGTTTATTTATGAAAATTATTCTAAGCAAACTTCATTCCAAAAAGATATTTTTATGCTAAACAGATTTTTTCAATTAATATGAAGATCCGCAGGTCTAAGATCTGGTTTCATAATTACTATTAAGAATCCTGAGAATGAGGCAAGAAGGTTTTGTTTGCATTTGAAAATATCCCTGAGAACATCAATAGGAGTGGTCCCCTCGTAGATTTATAGCAGCTTTATAGACGTTTCATGGATGTTGTTACAGCGAAACCATCTTATCGTAGCTGTGATTGTTATGGTTTCCAGATCCCTGAGAGGGCTATCATTATGGAATTTGGGTCCCGGTGGATTTTTTTGAATTTTTGGTATGATGTAGTCCATGTAATTCTCAACCAATGTTATCATTGCGCCAACCCAAAAAAACGAACAGTTTTGCTGCTAGGGGGCGTTGAAATCACCCCTTGCGCAGATTAGACTATTTATTTTTGAACCCTGTAACAATATTTTAACTTTTTTCATTGTTGCTAATGTTGCACAATATTGTACTGTTTTATATAAAAAATTCTTACCCCCTCCTTTTTTCCCCCAACTCCTATTACGGAACGCAAAAAAAAATATTTCTCGAGTGCCTTCAAATGTATCGTCGAATGTTTAAATATGCCTAAATAAGGGAAATAGCAGTTTTTTATTATTATCACCCCACCCCCCAAAAGACACAAAACGAAAAAATTTTCTGTGGATTTTTCTGAATTTTTGATATGATGCAGTTCAAGTTATTTTGAATAGAAATAAATTGGGTGACAAACTTCAAAAATGAATAGTTTTGATGCTGGGGCGTTGAAATCATACCTTGCTCAGAATGGACTATTCATTATTATAGGCGGAAATAATAGATCTACGTATATTAGTTTAGATTATGCTGATCAATTCTGTAATTTTTCATGAAATAAAAATCTAAAACCTCCCCCTTACCCCCTACCCTTAATTTAAAACACGAAAAAATGTATTCCCGACTACTTGTAAATGCTTTATCAAAATAAATGTTTTAATCAGCTCAAATTGAGGAAATCGTACAGTTGTTTAATATCACCTTTCCCTCCCTTCGGAAAAATATTGATGGAGTTTGCTGACTTCTTAGTAGGGCGTACTTCATGATTTTTGAATATCAATCAATTGGGCGAATATCTTGAAAATAAATTAAAATTAGACATCCACAATTTGAATTTGAGGTGGTGCCTGAATTATTTTTTTTTCGTGTTTTGAAATAGGGGTTGGGAGAAAGGGGGATGTTTTAGATTTTCAATTTATGAAAGTTTACACAATTGTTCGGCCTAAAATAAAACAAAAATACGTAGAGATATTGTTTCCGCCTATAATAATGAATAGTTTATTCTGAGCAAGGTATGATTTCAACGCTCCGTAGCATCAAAACTGTTCATTTTTGGGGTTTGTCACCCGATTTATTTCTATTCAAAATAACTTGAACTGCATCATATCAAAAATTCAGAATAATCCACCGAACTTTTTTCGTTTTGTGTCATTTGGGGGGTGGGAGGATAATCATAAAAAACTGCTATTTTCCTTATTTAGGCATATTTAAACATTCGACGATACATTTGAAGGAGCTCGAGAAATATTTTTTTGCGGTTCGTAATAGGAGTTGGGGGAAAAAAGCAGTACAATATTGTGCAACATTAGCAATAATGAAACAAGTGAAAATATTGTTACTGGGCTCAAAAATAAATAGTCTAATCTACGCAAGGGGTGATTTCAACGCCCCCTAGCTGCAAAACTGCTCATTTTTTGAGTTGGCGCAATGGTAACATTGGTTAAGAATTACATGGACTACATCATACCAAAAATTCAAAAAAATCCACTGGGACCCAAATTCCATAAGGAGTTTGCGGGGTCCTCTGCTATCAGAATCTATACAGAAACACTTATTTTCGAACATCAATTAACACGAAAGATTTTGTCAAAATAATGCACCTGTCTACACAGAAATCATGCATTTCCAGGAGGAAATATCATTCAAATTAAAAATAAAAACAATTACATTTTTGGATTCAGGAAGGAAATCCCTATCAGAATTTATAGGTACACCACCTAAAAATCATGCATTTTGAGAATAAAATAATTCATTCTGCTCCTCAACAAATATGAAATATTCATGCATGCAGCATGCAGATCAGTTGGAACGATTATTCACTCGTTAGTGTATCGTTGTTTACTCTGAACAAAACTTCCACAAACATCCTTTCAACGTGAATGAATACCTTCGAATTCTCCTCTTCATTCGTAATAAAAGCGGAATTATTGATGTGTTCCGTTTGTGTAATGTCAAACTCTGGATGTAGCAAATATCTCCGGATAACGGAGAGCTTTTACAAGCAACGCTTGATTGGATCTTGTTTCTCGTCAGTTTGTCACAGCTACGAGACGAAGTTTATTTCGAAATTGGATTGACAACGCATGGATAGCTTTGGTTCTTCTTTCGATGCCTTGAAGTGATCAAATTTCTTACTTGACCTGTGTGCTGTGAATATATTCATTGAAAGGATCATGGTAATAGGGATGATTTAGTATGAAGACCCAGCATATTTTCTATGTAAAATAGCTTTCAGCCAATTTTTCTAAAATTTTGGTATGTTGTAGATCCTGGCATCTTCAGTATATAATCCAATTTGCACAGCAGTTTTATAACTAAAAAGTGTGAAAAATGCTATTCATGCATCGATTTCAATTTTGTACTCCAATTAGAAATAAGTCTCCCTCAGAATTGATACCTAAAGTTGCGATCATGAATACCTCTATTAAAACAAAAATTCGCACAATGGGTATTGCATTACAACATGGAAAGTTAAGTCTTTGGATAATTTAGTTTTGATGTTACCTCACTGTTCACGAAAGTACCCATCAATGAAGCACTGAAGCACTGCACTATTAACAAACGGGATAAAATGTACAAGCAATTACTAAGGGACCCATTGCATAACAATCTGAAGAATGAGTATACACGCTATAAAAATAAATTAACAAACATCATGAAACAAACCAAATGTGATTATTATAAAACAAAAATTGAAAAAGATGCAAAAAATGTAAAAAGCCTTTGGAACGCAGTGAAAGAAATATGTTCCCAGAATAAAAAATACTCCACGATAAAGACAATAACGAGCAATGGACACGAAATCAAGAGCATTGTAGACACATTCAACGAACATTATATCTCAGTTGGCAAAACCTTAGCTAGTCGAATAGTTACAAATCCGCGATTCAACAATCCTAAAAGAACATGCATAGCAAATTCCATGTTCATCAGGGCCACAGATACTTCGGAAATAACACGAGTCATAACAGCTCTTTAAAACAATAAGACCCCAGGCCTGGATGCGATTAAATCCGAAACACTGAAAAAATTAACTGAATCAATATCAGAACCACTAACTTTCATCATCAATGAAAGTATCACTGCGGGAATATTCCCAGAAAAATTCAAACATACCGTTGAATTTCCTATATACAAAAACGGAGACCACAAAAAGGTGATCAACTACAGGCCCATCTCGGTTATAACTAACTTTGCCAAAATTTTTGAAAAAATATTACAACAACGTCTTTCCGAATACCTTTCAAAGTATGAGTTGCTCTATGAAAAACAATTTGGATTCCGTGAAGGCATTTCCGCCCAAAATGCAATCCTTAACCTCACCTCTGAAATTTACTCCAGCCTAGACAGAAGTAGACCATCGCTATGTATTTTCATCGATCTATCGAAAGCCTTCGATACCGTGAGCCATACCCTACTACTAGAATCAATGGAAGATATGGGATTCAGAGGAAATCAACTCAATTTATTCAAATCATATTTATCGAACCGAACGCAGAGAGTGAAAATAAACAGTACATTGAGTGAAAGCCGAGTGATAGAGTATGGCGTACCACAAGGAACTATCCTTGGACCAATACTATGCAATATATACCTGAATGGTCTATTCTCTGTCCAGAGCTGTGGGTAAATAACAACATATGCTGATGACACAGCAGTCTTTTATAGCTCCGAAAATTGGGCATCTCTCAAAGAAATAATTGCAACTGACTTCAAGAATATCAAACAATGGCTTGAAAATAAGCTTCTTACAATAAACTCCGATAAGACCTTTTATTTACCTTTCTACACGAATGAAGCATCCTCTCCAAACTTCCATAATTTGCAAATAGACAAAAATATGAACATAAAACCATGTACAGAAATGAAATATCTAGGAATAATTATAGACTCCAATCTTAGATGGGAAAAACACATACACTTCATCATTAAAAAAATCCAGCACTTCATGTTTAAGTTCAAAATAGTCAGAGACATACTGAATGTGACCCAACTGAAGATACTATATTATTCTCAAGTAGAATCACATATTACATATGGAACTATGTCTTGGGGCGGAGTTGGAAAAACCATACTTAAAAAACTGGAGACCACCCAGAAAAAAATTTTAAAAATAATTTTCAGGAAGAGCAACGACTACCCGTCAGAAAAACTTTTTTTCGAAACTGAACTTTTGGATCCAAGACAATTGTTCTTTATGTATTGTAATATTAAACAACATAAATCCCAATCAAACCTACAAAAAAATGACCAGGAATACAATACCAGATACCGACAACAAAATTACCTAACCCCGCTCATGTCTAAAACCATAGGACAAAAAAGTTTCACTTATCTCAGTACGAAGCTCTACAACTATTTATCCGAAATAATAAAAAATATTAAATCACCCTCAAAATTCAAAAAAGAATTAAAAAAAAGTATACATTTTTATAATTTTATATATTTTTAAGGACAGCATTGTATATACTCCGCACAAGTTCCGACTTCTGGAGTCAATCTATGTTTATTGGAAATGTTTTATTTCATTTATACTCTGTTAACTGTTAACTGTTAAATAAACTATTCTAAATAAGCCAGATATTTCCAGATGAAATCACAACTCTCTTTCGTCATTGCCTCACCAATACGTATTTTGAATGGTACAGGGAATACTACGAACAAATCGACGGAGTTGCAAGGGGAAGTCCTCTGAGTCAAGTTGTGGCTAACATCTTTCTGGAAAAATCAAACAATCTGCAAGATGCAAGGCGTCGTACTGGTTTCATTATGTGGACGACTCTTTCGTTATATGGAGTCATGGAGAACAAGAATTAACAAAGTTTCAAAACCACCTTAACTCCATAAATCCGTAGATCCAGTTCACAATAGAAACAGAAAAATTTAACCTCAATGATTTTTTGGATGTAGGTACTTGTTGAAAAGAAGCGGAATGGATAACTGGGAGTTTTTCGAAAACCAATCCATCAATCCAAAACAAAATCATGATGTCATAAAGACACTGACGATGGACAGGGCTGTACGAATATGAGAACCAGAATACTCAATGAGGAACTGAGTCACTTGGAAACTGCATTAGGTAATAATCAGTATACCCAGCAAGAAATAAAATGGACCGGCCATATGGAAAAGAAACACAGAGCAGAGAACACAAAATAACGCACACCACGAGGAAAAGCATTTTTACCGTTCATTGAGATAGTACAGACAGGATTGGCAATGTTCTGGAAAACATGAAGTCAAAACGATATTCAAACCAACAAAGATCAATAGACAAAGTCTGAGATTGGCAGAAGACCTGTGAGACCCCTCTCCACTCCAAGTGTTCACCGCATTTCTTGCAGCTGTAGTAACGTTTACGTCGGTATGACAAAAAAAAGCATGAACAGCCACCTAACCGACTATAAGAGGAACTGCAGGTATGGGAACTCAGCGGTTGCAGAACATGCAGTACTGAGGACAACCACACAATCATGTTTAATGAAAAAAAAACAAAACAGGTATTGGATAGAACTGCTATCGGAAATGTTCACAGTTATGATAGAATGAAGGTCGTCAATATTATTTTATGTCAGTTGCTGTAACTCGTATGTACAAAGTTTAAAATCAACATAATTCACAGGTGTTACCTTGGTCATAAGATATTTAGTATGGAGCTTCAATTGAAATTATGTTAAATTCCTGTTGAATTGAAATTTTTGATTTTTCGAGACGGTATAGTAATTCAAAAATAGAATTAATTTGAAAACATTCTGAATTTCCTCAATTGTAATAATTATAAGTGAGCCACTGAATACTATGACCATATATAAGGTCCATGGCTTCACTATCTCTCATTCCAGTAAAGCTTATATCAAACTTTTGTGACACACAGGTCTATAAACCGTCTATTACAAATTTCATACACTTTTCAAGATAACTCTGCTGTAGCTCCATTTGCTTGAATTAATTATAGAAATTGTCAGTGTCAGACGCCTTCCATGTGTAACTATGAATCTGCTTTCGTTAGTAACAAGATTTAGATTATTCAAAATTGTAATAAAACATGATTTTTTTTTTCAATATCAAACGTTGAAGTGTATTTGATGGTACCTAAAAAAATATTGTTACACTCAAATTACGAGAAAAAATATTATCTCTAGATCATACCCGTAATCAAATGAGAAACAAAGTAGTTTTGCACAAGTGCAAAAAGTGTAAATTTTTTGGCTTAGTAGTAATAGTAATATATTCCAAGATTGTATAAAAAACATTTTATGTTATCTCTTCAAGTACATAGATATTATGTAAATCTTCATCTCCAGCATTACACCAAGCAATAGAGCATAAAATGAGTGAGTTTTTAAAAAAAATACTAGTGGAAAACCGACTATGCCATCACATGAAAGACAGTCCGTAGTTATATTGTGTTATGTTTTCGACTCGCAACTGTCATTTAGTAATTTGTTATAAACATTTAAATAACAAAAAACGTGTTTTTTAAAATAGTTTTGCTTATAAAATAAAACCTGATAAAGCAATCTGGTTGCTCTAATCAGAAGATTTGTGGATAATTGAAATACGAATAATATAGAATGTTTCACAACCCTGTCGGATCATTAGTAACAGAGAAAAACTGAAAAAATTGAAAATTTTGCGATTTATTTTAAATTCATTATTCCGCTCTTTTCCAAGAAGTAGGATTGGCCTTTCTCATCAGAGTATTGAATCATGTGTACTCTCTGTGTGCAAAAAACAAGCGCTGTCGGATCGATAGTTTTGGCACAATTGCCATTTACTTTTTTTTGCAGTATTTTGCAGTAGTACTACAAAATGTACATCCTCATTTTGAGCAACAATGGTGCGAGATGGGTGAAAAAGGCATGCAAACATGAGTTGAAACGGCCGAGTTTGCGTTAGCTGCGAGTAGTAGGAGAGTCCGGGAGGGGTATTTTTCTAATGAACGGGTTACGTGATAATAAGCTTCCCCTCATCTCCCGCTCACTCCTACCACTAGACCGCTTTCACCAGCTCGGCCGTTTTCAGTCATGTTTGCAAGCATTTTTCATCCATTTCGCAGCATTTTAGCGCAAAATGAGAATGTACGTTTTGTGTTACTGTACTTCTACATTTGAAATCTGTTTTAGAAATTGAAATAAGACTATCACTAGAGCATCCAGGAACGCTGCAAAATAGTGCAAAAAAATTCAATATTGAATTGTGCCAAAACTAATGATCCGTCAGAGCCTGTTTTGTGTAAACACAAAGTACACTTTCATGAGAATATCTTGAAAAAATGTCGGAGTTATGAATTTTTTTAAAAATCGTTAAATTTTCCTGTTTTTTTCGGTTTTCCTGCATTACTAATAGTCCGTCGTAAAAAATCCCATTTTGTTTGTATTTCAATTATCTACAATTCGTTCCTTGGAGCAACCAAATTGCAGCATTAGTTTTTATTTTATAAGCAAAGAAAATTTAAAAAACACGTTTTTGTTATATAAATGTTTATAACAAACTAATAATTGACAGTTACGAGTCGAAAACATAACAGAAAATAACTACGAACTGTTTTCCATGTAATGGTACAGTTGGTTTTCTACTAGTATTTCTGTTAGGAAAAAATGCTCTATTGATTGGCCTACATTATTACACAAGAATTCACTCTGATATACTGTGATGGATCAGCAGAGCAGATGCACAATATTTTCCAGTAAAATCTTACGAAGGAAGTTTCTGCCTAATTTCAGACGCCCAATTTGTATGCCATATAAGATGTGGTAGAATTAATTGCATTGTGCGATCGAGTAGACTATGAACAAGCGCAAAGTTATTTTCAGTTGGGATCAATAATGAGAAATAGTCTGAATCCCGTTTCTCTAGGTTTCTCTAGGAACTTTACTTATGAGCATCACTGAATATTTTTCTTCTGGTAAGTAGGAAAGGACAACTTTAATAGTATTGATAATGGAGAGGAATGCTGCTACAACAGTATTTTGAGTTGTCCCTTCAAATCCACTTGCTAGAGACTGTTCTCTGTTCTCTGAATTGAGTATTTCGCAAACAATACCATGACATGTTTATCGTTATGGAAATTTCTCAAATAATTCCTAATGTGAAACTGGAGATTCCACCAGATTAATTATCTGAAAACACTTACTTCAGATCCGTCAAATTATTTATTCATGGATTGTGATTAAATCTCAGAGTAACTAGAATCGAATGATCCTATCTGGTCTTCGTTTAGGAAAGATCTGGCTTCCATCCAACTGGTAGTTACGTTATAAGTATCTTTCACACTCTAGTGAACATTGCGACCACCAATCTAATTAATGACTTCGCAACATCCTGAACGGCTTTGATTCATGAGCAAAAATCAATCCCACACCCCTGTGATTCATATAATACGAAAGTAGACTTCTCGTGTCCGACCCTTTTCTACTTTGAGTTTGTCTCTGAACTGCGACAAACTGATGAAGCGTTCTATCCGGTCGAGTGCATTTTGTAAACTCTATCCGTTTACCAAACATCTTCGAGCCGACCGAGAGTGGACCTCTCTCAGTTTGTGTTTATGGTTTCAAGTTTACCTTTCTGATTTTCCTTTTACTTACGAAGCTTCCACTTCTCCTGCTCATTTACGAAATTTACTTAAAAGGATGTCATTTTTCAAATATAATAGAAGTAGTTAGGTTTGAACGTGAGTGGGTCCGTATCAGGCCCTCCACTGCGGCCAATGGCCTATTGTGGCTCAATAGTAGTAGTAGTATCCCCCAAGAAATGTTTCATGAAAATATTTTATGAATAATCTGAACAGTATTAAAATTGAGGCATAAGATGTCCGGAGGACTGCTCATTGCTAATATCCTATACAATAGGAAGAGTTGGGTCGAAAATCCATCAGAAAACAACTACTTTCCTGGCTAATGCCACGACGAACATTGAATAACATCTGATGAAATTTCCGTGCAGAGTTCCTACAAGGTACTCTCTAAGAGTTTATCAACTTTATAAAGTGGTGTCCAGATGGAAATATTCAAATATGGACCTCACCTGCCAACAAGTCTTGAGAGAGTTGACAGACAGTTCTCTTGCAGAATGGAGAGAAAATCATAACATTTTTTGAGTACGAGATGAGGTTTCAATTATGTGATTCTTAAAGGTAATTTTTGAGTTGAATATAACCCCCAAACCTTTGATTTTATTGCATACTGATAAGTTGGTGCCGTTGATTTGGTAATTGTAATCGATAGTCTCAATATTACGTGTAAAGGTTATTTTAAGACATGTGGCCAAGTTCAGTTTTAGTAAGTTAATGTTACACCACCTTGAAATGTAATTTAAATCAGACTGTAAACTCTCAGCATCAAATATGGATTGAACTGTTCTAAACATCTTCAAATCATCGGCAAACAATGAAAAGCAACTATTGGTAATAACGTTTGGAAGGTCACTAACAAATACATTTGCTAACACTGGTCCAATATAAGATTCCTGATCCCTGGGGAACCCCAGGGTCAGATACCGAACTCTCGTATTTTACATATTGTATATTGTTTGTAGGTATATTTATTTAGGCAAGGTTCACTTCACACTGTTACAGGTGAGACATTTTATATCACTATCAAGGTTATGTCTTGGGCGTCTCCTATTAATAAACGTGCTAGTAACGATTTTCCGTTATTTTTGTTATCGCGTATTTCAATTATTTTGACAACTTTCAAATATTTCCGTAATACATTAGATATTGTGACTTTTGCTTTCAAATTATTTTCTGAATTATTAGACTATGTTTTGCATCTGTTTGCTGCCAAATGAATAATTGAGGGTAAACAAAATGTTTTATCGGTTGTGAAGTTTTGTTGTCTCTGGTGTTAATTTTGATTTTGTTACTACGAAGAGTTATGAAATTTATTTTCTATCAACTTTGAAAATTTCGTAATGCATTGAGATGTAAAAGTCGAAATAATAATCACCTTCAAAATAAAAACTGTACAGTTGAAAAACACAGAAACAAATTTCCTAATTACAACATATTCTATTTTGAAATTGTCTCTGTTGAATTCAACCCAGCATGGATCTCTTTAAAAAACTGATGAATGCCTTTGTGAACAAGTTTTTTTTACACCTCATAATATGTTGTTAATTATAAAATGATCATAACAAGATAGGGTTAAGATGAGAATGCATTTTATATTGAATGCATTTTATATTGTAACGTACTGTCACTCACATGAAAACTCAATTGAAATAGACTGTATTCAAAATATGTAAATGAAATAAAAACAGTATGAATCTGGCAGAGTTTGCTGCACTAATTCTGAGATTCAGATAACAATTTACATTTCAGAGAAAATATATTTTAGAAGCGGAATTGTATGAAACATTGATGGAAGATATCATATTTACCGTTTCTTTGGCGCATACCCAATGATATTATTCATAGCGGATGTGGTGAATGCAATGCAGCAATATGAAAATATATACCAATAAAGATGTAGAAAAAGGTCCGTCTCATGAATTGGATTTTCATCAAAACGGGTGTGTTGCATCAGTTTATATTTGAAGTTTTAAATGAATTCGTACATATTGGGAAATAGTTTCACTTCAGGACTAAAGATAATAGCGAGAATCTCTTGAGTAAAATTCTTGCAGAATGAAGATAAGAGTGGATCCCTTCCAATTCGTTTCAGTGCACTGAAATGTTTCGTACCTTTATTTTATCTGCCAGGATTGTGAGGTTTCATTTCCATATATTAGAAACTAGCTTCTCTGAATTCCTTCAATGGGTTTGAATTTTTGTTGCTTGGATATTGATTTTTTCAAAAAATTCTTTTTTGGTTTAAACTGAACTGTATTAACATTCAGTAGTTTTCTTAGTACAGAATTTGGAGGAAATATCCTGATGAGTATGTACAAAATAATTTCAAATCAGAAAAACCAACAGAAGTTACTAATGACCTATCTTGGTGAAGCGTCCTTGAAAATGTACTTGAGAGACCGAACATTCTAAGTTGAGTAAGAGGAGTGAAATCCTCTGGGTTTGAAGCAACATCAGGTGTGTCACAGGGCTTGAACTTGGAACTATTTTATTTGTTTAATATTCATGAATGATATTAATACTTATAATGAATCCGATAGCGATGTATTTGCTGATGATTTGTTACTTTCACTTGTCATTATGAAGCAATAAATTCCAAAGTTACAATGTAACAAAATTTTCTAATTCGTGCCATTATTGAATTGAAATCTTCAGATAGATTTTGGTAATACGCCAATCAATGAAAACATTTTTGTTGCGAAAATACTACTTATATTCTGTTTAGCATTAATACAGCAATACAATATCTAGGCTGCAGAAACTCACTCATACATTTTACCAGCTTAGAAATATATTGAATGAAGAGATGATTCTGACTGTCTATGATGCCTTGACAGAGTCTATTATACATTACTGTATAATAGTGTAGGGTGGGACTTTCAAACCATAATTGCATAACTTATGAATGATCCAGAATTCACCATTAATGATGATGTTAAAACAATCGAGGTTCTGTAGCACTCGTGCAATATTGAATGAAAGTTGGTGTTTAGCATAAGAAAACTATATATTTCAGTGTTCAGTTTGGACATAGATACTGCTTCTATGACATTTGTAAAACATGCATACAGCACACGTATCTGCGCACATCAGATTATCAATATTCCACGTTGTAGACTTGCTCTTAATCAATAATGAATCCCTTATCTTGGACCTAAGCTCTTCAATGTCTCACCTTCACAATTGAAATGCATCAGAAATAAGAGTAAAATGAGGAAATACTCGAAAAAAATTTGTTAACAGCCACTACCAGCTCCTTGGAAGTATAATGGATAATTCAATAAGATAATTACCAAAGCTTAGATTCAACAATATGATACTCGCCGCACTCACAATCTTCAGAACTATCCAAGTTACATTTCCTCTTTCTACTTCTATTTTTTGTTTTTGTTACCCTTCATTGTTTCAGTTTTTTTGTGAATAATTCAACATTTCTATACAGAGATAGGCTATATTATTCTTTTTCAACTTGTATCAAACACTGCATGTTAATTATTGTGAATCTGAATTGAATGAATTGAATTTAAAAATAAGTTGTTGCTCCATTGAGGAAAATTGGAGAAAATTTAAATACGAACGAAACGAAAAATTTTTCGACCCGATCGAATCATTAGTACCCGAGGAAAACTGGGAAAAACGGAATATTCTGCGTTATTTTTGTTTTATTTGTAATTCAAGTGTATAGCCACAAATATTGAGTATCCTGTATTAGAAATGAGGAATTTCCTAGATAGTTTTGGATACCTATATCTCGCCATGGCATACAGAAATAAACGTTCAAATCAAGTCTGAATCCATTCAGATTCATTTTCAAAATAAAGAAAAGTACATAATAGCATATTCAATTATAATTCACAACATCAAGTGTGCACAAAACAGGCACTTTCGGACTTTAGGTTTTGTCAGAATTATTGCAAATTAAATTTTCCTATCATTTAAAGCACTTATCACAAATATCTTAAAATAACAAAAAAATTGGTTTGTTGACGTTCTGAAATATATCATCGTTACTTGGATCCACATGAATCAAAATTTGAATTACATCAAACGCTTAATAAGACCAAAGGAAGTGTAATGCCGAGAGGGGTGACAGCTGGCCGTTTCATACTTTTTCTTGGTTTTATTACAAGTCGAATAAAAATGAAGTTTTTACATTTTTCTACAAGGCCGTTGGACAACCTTGTTATAATTCATCAAAATATAAAAAAAATGCTTGAATTATGGTGATTCATACCTAGTACACAAACAATACTGAAGAAAAAAAATTACGTAAAGCAAATTGTAGTAAAATAACATTATAGCAAATTTTGATGACGAGTTTATTTCCGAATGTATCTGTCAAAAAATACGTGAAAAATAAGACAAAAGGTTTTGAATGATAATTTCACTCGCCAGATGAAACCCTCCTTTCCTTCAATAGTAGGATCAATAAGGGACGTATGCCCCGATAATAAGCAGTTCCTAGCTTTCGAGCCGGTAATACCACTTTGTCATGGCAACCACGTATCCAAACAACAACGGAAAACTTAGAATCATCTTGCTACTAATATGAATGTCAGTCTGAAAGACTTCATGTCTATCAGGCATTATATATAACTATTGAAGAATTCACGACAATGGAACTTTGTTGGTCCATGAAATTATCTCATTAAATACTACTTTTGTTCACAATTCTATAGATTATTTCACTTATGCTAAAATAGCGTGTTATGATTGGTTGAAGTTTTTGTGTTGATAAATGAAAACATCATGTTTTCGATTCGGCTCTTGATTGGCTACTGGATATGTATATGATGTGTTTTCGATTTTGTAGTTCGATTCCTGATTGGTTATTATCAAAACACAAACTTACCACTAGCAAGCTGCTATAATGACACAACACCAAACTTTGACCAAAACTAAATAAGCACTCACTATTAATTCATATCAACTTCAGAATTTTCGACAAATTTTGCATACTCGTTGTTTAATCAAATCACTAAATCAAAATGTTATCAAAACATAACTTCGAGCGAGAAGCAGTAGACTAGACATGCAATGACGAAACTACGAATGACGCGCTCTGTCATTAGGAACTGAAATAGAGGGATGCTTGAAATATCAAGTAAATGTTTTGTTAGTTGCATAATTTCAGAACTGAATGCAGGATTAATGTTCCTAGTTAAATTGAATAGTAAATAAATAAAAATGGTTTCGATTTTATTCAAGAAATAATCTTAACAAATACCTACAACTCGTGTTATCGGCGATTATCGTTAATTCCCTCTCGGTTTCGAATCATATTATGTTGCTTTAGGCAACCACACTCGCGCAAGCGCTCGTGTGGTGGCCAAGCAACATAATTTGATTCTCAAATTCAAAGGAATTGCTATTTCGATAATCACCGATACACTTGTGGTATTACCTACGATAATTCTGTCAGAAATCTTAAACTCGCTTTGAGGTAACACCAGTCGTCCTGAAGGACTCGAGGTGTTACCAAGCAATTTGATCTCGTTGATTTCTGACAGAATTACTATCGATGGTATTGCGAGCACTCGTGGTATTACCCACGATTATTCAGTCATCATCAAATCCAAAATGATTGTAGGTAAATAACATACCTAACAGAAATGTCCTAAAGCTGGTGGCGATATATTTGGCCACATGGAAGACAATAAGAATTAGCACTACTTTCAGTTGTATTATTGAAATGGAACCGACGATCAAATTCCCAAATGAATTGAAAGAGAGCCAAAATTTTTTCTATGGGTATCAATTAAAAGTATTCAGTTCATTCCAAAATTTGTGGTTTCAATAAAGAAATACACAATAAAACATAATATATGTATTTCGATAATAATTCGAATCACCAAATAAGATTGAAAAAAGGAGTTTTTCTGAAATCGTTCAAGAATGCTCACTTTCTCGGAGCAACTGCAGGCCTCAAAATACGCCAATCCAGTATTTTAGTCCGTTGCTAAGCAACGCACTTTCCCGGACCGTTTAATACTTTCCCGTATCGAAAACGATACGGGAAAGTACTTTGCCGGCCTAGGCTGTCAAAATCGGTCTTTGGTTTATAGTTGTCACTTTGACGTTTCAGGAAAGCACGTAATTTCGAATCCTCAATTTATGATAATGCTGATTGCGATTTCAGAAAAAATAGTATGTGTACCTCGTAGTAAAAGCACATTCCCAGACTTCAATGCTTGTTGGCCTCGACTAACGCCTCGGCCAACAATTTACATTGCCGTTCGGGAATGTATTGCTTTTACTACTAGAAACACAAAATTCTGAATGACAAATAACTGAATTGATTTAGTGATTACTTATATGTCGGACGTCCATCATCTTAATGGTTGAAAGATTTCTATCACTTTCAAATTTTTTTCACATCGTTTCAATTCTTGAATTTGCATTCGTCTTCTGGTGAATAATGACAAAATCAGATGCTACGCGAACTTTTATAGGACTATAATTTAAGTGTAATTACGGTGTAATTACGCGCGGTTTTGTGGCGCGCGTGGTTTCGCGCTTTTTCTCCCCCCAAAACGGTCCATGAGCGGTTTCTTATGTTTTTAATTTCCACGCTTGGTTGACTGAAGGCACTATTGGCTTCTATATAGGTGGTTTCCATAAATTTTCGTTTGAACCAATGTTCCTCTCTATGAAGAACACTAGCTTCGTCCCAAAGAATTCGGTGGTGTTTTGTCCAGGCGTGGTCACCAATTCCCGATTTTGATGTTTCCCCTCGTTGAGTCCACTTTTTGTGTTCGGCTATTCTTATTGATAATGGCCTCTTGGTCTCTCCGATATAGGAATCTCCACATTCACATGGGACTTTGTAAATACAGTTTTTGCTGGATTCTGTTGTGTTCTCTGGTTTCGTCTTGGTGAGGAAGTTTCGTAAGGTACTGCCGGATTGAAAGAACCTCTTGATGTTGTATTTATTTCCGATCCTTCTGATCTTCTCGGAGATACCCCTGATATGGGGAAGAATGAGATCGGGGTTTTGTGGTCTTTCTTCGGTTGTCTTGGTCTTGGTCTTGGACCAAGAGGCCATTATCAGTAAGAATGGCCGAACACAAAAAGTGGACTCAACGAGGGGAAACATCAAAATCGGGAATTGCTGACCACGCCTGGACAAAACACCACCGAATTCTTTGGCGAATTCTATGATGAAGCTAGTGTTCTTCATAGAGAGGAATATTGGTTCAAACGGAAATTTATGGAAACCACCTATATAGAAGCCAGTAGTGCCTTCAGTCAAGCAAGCGTGGAAATTAAAAACGTATGGAAACCGCTCATGGACCGTTTTGGAGGGAGAAAAAGCGCGAAACCACACGCGCCACAAAACCGCGCGTAACTACACCGTAATTACACTTTAATTATATACCTATAAAAGGGCGCGTACCATCTGATTTTGTCATTATTCACCAGAAGACGATTGCGGATTCAAGCAATTGAAACGTTGTGAAAAAAATTTGAAAGAGATAGAAATCTTTCAACCATTAAGATACGTCCGAAATATAAGTAATCAAGTTACTACATCGTCTAAAATATTCAAACAAACGTTGAATTGATTTCATTCAACAACAAATATTCTTAGACATGATAGTGTTGTCATAAAAAGTATTCTTAAGATAATGCATATCCTAGAAGCTTTGTCAACAGAACAATCCAACATATTGACAACAAAAAATAACACTTTCTTCCACAAATTTAATAAAGACAGTCTCTAGTTATCAGCACAAAGCCATCCCAAGTAGGTACATGTCCAGGATACACGCGGAATTTTGCAAATAAAACTGCCATATGAGAATTTCCGAACTCGAAGTTGGAAAAACAAAATTCCTAGTTTGATGTCGAAATTTTTGAGTTCGAAGTCTAAAAAACAAAATTATTACTTTGAAGTTGGAATTTCTGAGTTCAAAGTCAGAATTTTCGACTTTGAAGTCGGAAAAATGAAATTCCGGCTTCCAAGTCAAAAATTGTGAATTTGAAGTCAAAGAAATGAGAAAAAAACTTTGTGGTCCTTACACGCTTTCGTACGAGAGACCACAAAACATTGTCCAATGTCATTCATTTACATCCCTGATGATGATCACTTTTTGCCGAAACCCATTGGGAGTGAAATTGACGTTGTTTTGTTATTTGGGTAGTTATTTGTGGGTTTTTTTGTGGTTCATATCCATTATTATTCGTGTACCAAGCATCCCAAACCGAACCTGTATTTTCTCAAATGCTGAATTACAAAGATGAAAAAATCAGCTTCGCCCAATTCGATTTGTGACGTGCCACAGGAACACCGAAAACTGGTTAATCAAAGATAGGTTTGAACAAATTAATTCATAAGGAATCTCGACACTGCTTGTGCCTTCTTCATGAAGTCTCCCGGACTAATTAACACTCTCAAAAAGTAATGTGTCTCTTTTAATCAAGCTGGAGTGATGTGAACGCTTAAAAATCTAATTAGAGCATGGTATCCATCGCGGAAATCCGGCTGAGTGAAAAACGGTTTGCATCAGCATAATCTGTAATCTGCCACTTTGTATTCATCAGCTGAATATAAATGAGATAGATATTCCTTTACTCATGTTGAGCATGTTGCGATTTTTCGACATGAAAAATGTTCTTCAGTTTTTATTGTAATGAGTGGTCTGTATACGTCATCTTGAGAGCACAGTCTAAGAAATTATTGCTTAACGCACTACTTTGAAATAATGAATTATAAAATATGGTATGGTCAAAATTTGTATAAAGTGTTGAATGTTAGCGAAGTTGAATAGAAAAACTATCGATTGAAGTTGAAATAGTACTTTCCGAATTCTTTCAAAAAGTTGCTCATATGGTGGTGATCGTAAACTGCAGTATGAAACTGAATGTTGACTTCAATTGCTTCCGGATGTGGACCAAATAAATTCTTTGAATCCTGATTATTCTAGATATTTCATCATCTCGATTTTGATGTGATTTTCTATGGGGTCTTCGTGAATTGGTCGATAGCAATTATTCTCAAAGCTGTATGAGTTCTATTTTATTACAACTTCTTTTCATCCCTCAACACTCAATTACATAACACATATTTCGTATCAAATCAAATACTATGAGTATATTATTCAAGATTATGTGCGATACTTCGCAGGTAATTAATTGGTTCAGTCATTTATGGAACTCAATTTTTTTTCTATTATCTAGATTAACATATTATGTTTCTACTCTTTTTGCTTCATTTCCAGTCGACTTCTGTTCAATTTTCCTGTAAAAATATTGCTGTTCCTTCCTTTCGTTTTTTAATATATTCTTTCCAGAACAACAAAAAATCAAACTATAAAATCTCCTATGCCGTTCTTATAAAGCATTGTTTGATGTACGCATATCATTAACATAAACGGAAGACAAAGAGACCTCGCATAGGAAAATGGCCAACAGTGGTATTTGCCTGAAATTCACATATGTTATTGGTATTGAGTTTCTGATCAAATGTTCTCATGGGCCCAATCCTCTGAGACCAATGATTTAGCTTACAGGGCCGTGTTTAGTATAGGTGCCAAATAAACAATGACACTTTTCTCAAGTCTATGAATTTTGTATTTCCTATTATAATTTAATTAAATAAGAAATATTGCAAAATCTCAGAATTTGTCTTTTAGCACCAGTCTTCTGTGAAATATGTTTTGCCCTACAGGACCGTATTTAGTAAAACTGTATGTAAAAATTTTTTGAAAAATTTGTTTTTACGAAACTCCCAGGTTTTCGGAGAAAACCCCTCAAAAGCAGAGCTTGTGCGAGCAAGACGTGCCGAGTGATCCACAGAAAACTGAATTAAAATGGTTTTGTCCTAACTGTCTTATTTCTTGATCTATGTCAGTAGTTGATGGCTCATTTAATAGATGAATGTAGCTTTTTTTGTGTACATAACAAAAGTGGTCGCCATCTTAATATCTAAGATGGTCGGCCAAACCTTTAAACCATATAGGACTTATCTTGTAGCATTTTGAGGAAGAGGACAACAGGAAAAAATAACAACTACAACGTTTTGATTGTTGAAATCAGTCACTTACTATTTGAATTATCTAATTCTTTAATATAAATATAACTCTACTATCTTATTAAAACCGATATTTCCAGAGTGGTGGAAGAAAACAAAAAATCAAAATCAACAAAATAATACTTGAACACTTACAGATGCGGGAGTATTGCATTTTGCACTGGACCATTTGCGGCATCTTTAAAATGCTGTAACACAGAAGTCGATGGATAATTCGCATTTTGATTATGGCATGCAAATATCAAATACGACAATATGCTACAAATATGAGCACGTGTCACTGGTGTCCTTGTCCCTGATTGCACTGCAGTAGTATCCTATTATCAATACATCTTCTTCATTATTTTCGTCAGGCTGGTTGTCATGCATAGTTTATTGAATCCATACTTGATATTTTTCTCTCCTTCTGAATCGTTAATACACTCTATGTCTAACAAATCCAGGTTCATTAATTTTTTTAATGTAATGAACCTTATGAAATTATTACTCAGATCAGATAGTAGAGTTATATTTATATTATAGTGTTAGATAATTCAAATAGTAAATGACCAATTTAAACAATCAAAACGATGTAGTTCTTATTTTTTCCTGTTACTTTCTTTCTTAAAAAGCTACAAGATAAGTCCTACATAAAGTTTATAGGTTAAGCCGGTCATCTTGGAAATTAAGATGGCGACCACTTTTGTTATGTACACAAAGAAAGCTACATTCATTTATCAAACGAGCCCTGAACCACTGACAGATCAAGAAATAAGAGAGTTATAACAAAATCAATTTGATTCAGTTTCTTGTGGATCACTTGGAAAATACAGTTTTACTAAATACGGTCCTGTAGGGCAAAATATGTTTCACAGAGGACTTGTGTTATAAGACAGATGCTGAAATTTTGTAATATTTCTTATTTTATTAAAATTTAATAGGAAATAAAAAATTATGGACTTGAGAAAAAAGTGTCTTGGTTTATCTACCACCTATACTAAATACGGCCCTGAAAGCTAAATCATTGGTCTTAGAGGATTGGGCCCATGAGAACATTTGATCAGAAACTCAATATCAATAACATATGTGAATTTTAGGCAAATCCTACTGTGGGCCAATTTCCTATGCTATTGTGCGGGGTCCTTTGTGAAAACACGTGACTACGAAAACTTAAAAATATCATATGGTTGAAAAGAGAATTGAATTTCTGTTTTCAACGATATGTAATTTGAGTCCTAATCCATTTGGATCTTTTGGATTGATGTACACCCCACCCCCTTCATCATGAAACCACAATGTATTTTATTTCAGAAAGTAGTATCGGTGATAGTATCCAAAATGGTTTCTACTCTATCTTTGTACGTCAAACCATTCAAAAGTTAACAGGGAGGGGAAAGGTCCTGAAAAACCGCAGTATATGTATCTTCGAAGTAGTCTGAAACCAAAGAGAGTAATCTAACAGAAGGGTTTGATAAGGTCTAGCCAATCAGAATCTTGTAGCATCAACGCGTCATAGTGACGTACTTGGACATGAGTACAGAATACAACTCGAACCAAGGAACAAAACCGTCGTCTATAACTCTCAGATACCAAGGGTGCGGAGTGCACTAGTCCGTCATTGTCTATAGAGAAACATGTTCAACTATTTCACATTTCGTCACGAATGTTTTTTCATCTCATACGGGGATTAGACTCTCCTAGTCAGATAACATTTAATCTCTTTGGTCTGAAACAACAATTGCTTCTGAAGGAAAAACTTACTAGAGAAATTCGAAATATGTCACAACCTAGTCAAGAGAAAGAAACTAGAGAGAACAGCATTATTTGCGAACTGCACGTCTGTAGCATAGATACCCTGCATATTATTCTGTATGTTCTTATTATAAATATTTTGACTGAGATGGAACAAACAACTTCGGATATTGATATTAAATTGTAAACGGTACATCGAAAGTATTGCTCCAATTTCAAAATAACATTTGACAGTATCTAAGTTGGAAAAAATCAGGTTACTTTTTAGTAATGTAAGTTTGTTTCTTTATATTGGATAGTAATGTGTATTTTAATGAATCCAAGAATCCCTTTTCATAGTCATGAATGGTATAAAGCTGTTTGAAAATTTTCTCATTTATGTTCCGTCTATAAACCATACTTGTGAGTATTGAAGAAATTCCAATTTTTTTCATGTTGAAAAAGTCCTCTAAAGTCTTGCATTACGATATTATCACTGCTTAAAGTGGTTTTGTATTCATCGGGTATGAAACGAAATCATTCGAACATGGTAGAGGCAAAATTTTTTTGACGAAGTAGAATAGTTGATTCATTTGATCGCCATGTTCCATTTGCGTATTCTGTGAGATTGTGATAATTCCTGATTTAAGTTGACGTGCCCCATCAAATGAATAAAATGAATTAGAAGTGTCACGAAAGGTAGGCCAGTGGTAATATACCACATGAAACAGGGATAAATCTATTGTTGGTAAATTGACATTCTGAGAAATACCAATAACAGTTCTTTGATTATTGGCACATTCTGTGAGAGGAATTTGTGACAATTCATTTGCTCTGGTAACGATCCTGAAGTAATTGTTTTCAAACATGTTCACGATTTGTTTCATTGGGGATTTTTTTTTAAGTTTATCAAACTGCTCATACAGCTGATGACATTTATTCACTCTAGCAGGTAACTCCGCTTCTCAAACGGAAGAATATTTGTTTGAAACTTTGTTAATTGAGATTTGATTGATCGGCGTTTTTTAAATGTGCTCTTTCAATGTTTGTTCAATCATTGTGATTTCACAATGGAAGGGAACTACAGAAACAACTCACGACGAAAAACACATAAAAATAATATTCATTATAACCGCCACTCCTACTTCCTGATCCAATCCTTGAAGGTATACTTTCTTCTGATCTACTTCTGGTAAATCATCTCATCAAATGACTCTCAGTTTTACAATTTCAGTTCCAGTAATAGCCCTTTAACTATATGGGATATGGAATTCCTGTTCTTGACTCAAGTAGTTCGCTCCCAACTTGGCAATATTTTGATGGCAGTTATTTCAAATTTAGGTAAAACTTCCGATACATTGAGAATCTGAATTTCAAAAATGGAACTGACGTATTTTGACCTCCTGAACAAAAAATCCTAATGAAATTTTTGGCGGTCTGAAGTAATTTCGGAGATACGGCCCTTTTTTTTAATAATAACTGGCATTTTCTAGAACACGTTTCTTCTTTGAAAAACACACTCAAACGCCTCCTTATTTTCACCAGCACATTATACACACCCTAATTTACCAGTTTTGCACATTTGTGTTCATTGAAAACCGTTTTTTATCAAGAAATTCTACCTTTTTTGAACAATAACAAAACCAACAAATTCATGCTGCTCTGTTTAGTGAATATCTGTCATATCAGGATTGTCATATTGGTAACTATGAAATTCACCATTTCGCCTCCTTAATGCCTCCTTATTTTCACCAGCACATTATACAAAGCTTAATTTACCAGTTTTACACATTTGTGTTCATCAAAAACCGATTTTTATCAAGAAATTCTACCTTTTTTTAACAATCACAAAACCAACAAATTCATGCTGCTTTGTTTAGTGAGTATCTGTCATATCAGGCTTGTCATGTTGGTAACTATGAAAATCACCATTTCGCAAATCGGCGCGAGCGGATTTGCGAAATGTCGAGCAAGCGCGCTCGCTTCGCTAGCGTATTTCTGGTCTTGCTCTCCACTATCAAATAATAAGGGATGAAAGTTTTTACTCAAAGTTGACAGAAACTAACAATGTAGTCATGGGAATGCGCGCGCTCGCTTCGCTCGCGTCTTTCTTGCTAGATATCTACACCAAGAAGTAAGGAATAAGTTACAAAGTAGTAATAGGATTACGCGTGCTCTTTTCACTTGCGTATTTCTTGCTAAATGTTTTCACTAAGAATGGTACACTCTTCGAGTATTTATGAGGAAGTATTATTATTTACTATTATTATTATTGATAAAAAAATTGTCAGTCTCTAGGGCGTCAATACTTCTGAAAACTATTCACTACAAAAATTTCATATTTATTATTATTCAGTATGCAGGAATTTTAGGGAATCTGACAACGTTGCATTGTACTCTCATACAGTTATTAAGACTCATTGTTGGTTCAATGGAAGACATTGATACTGGCTACTCTTTGTTATGAAAGAAGCCATTTAGTTGTGAGATAACTGGATTGAAAAAAAAATTCTTGATGATAATATTTTGAATGCACAAAAGATATTTTTTAAACAGACAGAGCATGTACGAGGCATTTCTTGCGAAGGAATAATTACTTAAAAAACGTGTCGGATCACAAACATTCATTTTTGGTAGGTATGTGTGCAAATAGATAGAGAAAGACGCAACCTAACCGTATGGTAGTTATGTCGGGTAAGCTCGGTTAGGTTTGCATAAGGTCGGGCCGGTGGGGTTAAGTTATAGTCACTAAAGTAGGTTATTTTATGTAAAAAGTGCTCTTTATTTTTTGAACGCATGTGTACTCATGTTAGGTATGTTCGCGAACATGTCCGTGATCTGTCTAGTCCTTTAAATGTTGCTAGTCAATTAGAAACATTAAAATTATCATTGTTTCAAATGTGCAGTTGAAGAGTTGATGGAAAAATGTAGTGGTTATATCAACTAATTAAATATTTCTGGAATCACATTGGCAATGTCGCAAAATCAGCTTCGCCTTCAGGTTATTCCATTGTTTTGAAAAGTTGGCGGCTGGTGATTTCCATAGTTACCAACCTGACAATCCTGATATGACAGATATTCGCTAAACAAAGCAGCATAAATTTGTTGATTTTGTTATTGTTAAAAATGGTAGAATTTCTTGATAAAAAACGGTTTTCAATGAAAAAAAGTGTGAAACTAGTGAATTAGGGTGTGTATAATGTGCTGGTGAAAATAAGGAGGCATTTGAGTGTGTTTTTCAAAGAAGAAACGTGTGCTAGAAAATGCCAGTTATCATTAAAGAACGGCCCGTATCTCCGAAATTACTTGAGACCGCCAAACATTTCATTTGGATTTTTTGTTCAGGAAGCCAAAATACGTAAGTTTCAATATTTTTGAAATTCAGATGCTCAATGTAACGGAAGATTCACCCAAATTTCGACTGTATTTGGCTCCTCGAAGGACCAATGTTGGATTTGTGTTTGCTCGTGAGACTTTTTTTATCAAATAAATCGAAAACTCAATTAATATTTTTATTTTTTTGACAGCTTATTGACAGTTCTTAACAAATCATGTAAAACTTTTAACAATTTGATGGGGTGATACAAAAGTCTTCTGATACAGTGTGATAACATAAAATCATGAACAACGAATAACTGAACCACGACCACCCCTTTCATGTCTTCAGTGCCTGGAGTACATACAGTTCGACGTAAATCATCTAATATTATCCCGTTTCAGTGAAGGATTGAATTTAGTCAATATGGTTGGAATAATTTTCCGCTTAGATAGTTGGTTCGGAACATATTTGAATTACTGCCAATGAATTCTGAGTACGTTATTCCTTTGTGACTGGTTACTATTACTATGATTTCCATTCCGTCCATAAATTTGCTGTGGAAATATCTCTAGGCAAATCGAGTTATTCTGATTGGATCTATCCGATTAATTTGCATGATTATCATCATTGCTGTAGAAATGGTGGAACTAGGAACTTTGTTTACAAACAATGAATAACTAAAAATCGAAATGAGTTGATTCATTAGTAAAAGATTCCATTTTCGAATACACGCGTCAAACACACAGGTGTCATGCTTCAGCAATTTTTATACATTTTATGCAGACTATGAATGAATTTTTCGAAATATACTTACATTATTTGAGTAATGGCTTTTCAAACATCAGCACAATCAAATATACATTGAATTAATTCAAAATTTTGCTAAATTCCCGCCAAAAACCCGTGCAGTAATGGAATATTGTTTGTATTGTATAAGTTGCCAAATAATACATATTTTGTTGGGATGTTTTTATTCGAAATATTCCACAAAATAATGTCTGAGATGAAAGGAAAACAGGTATCGGACGAATTGAAGCAAATGGAAAACTATATCCAATACTGAAGTTGTTCTTCCATTTTGATGGATCCGAGATTCAAGTCGTATTCTGGAATTTTTCCTAACGTTGAACAACATGATGTTATACTTCCAAATGCATCCCGAATGCTTTTGTTCGTGTCATCAATGGTGGTAGCGGGTATGCGATAAACCTTAGATTTTAGATTTAGTCATGTCCGGAGATCTCGCTGGCTATTGAATTGATCTTTTCCTATGATAGTGTGTGTGTGTGTCGTATTCAATCATCAGTGGAATATGCTGAAGTAGGTAGGGTAGAAATCGTAAAAATCTCTATCCTGTTGAATGCTGCTCGAAGAAAAGCGGCCAAATAATGTAGTCATGGAATATATCTCCCCAAATATTGAGTGGCCACTTTTGTTGGAAGTTAGGAAGTAGAACTGCAAGCAGGTTTTCAGTATCATAATAGTGGAAATCATGACTATTTACAAAACCATTTCTGTGAAATGTTTATTCATCACCAAAAAGCACATTTTTGAAAATTAAAGATTATTTTTGTTTTGTGTCCATTGACAACATTTAACTCGACTTCCAAAATCATTTCCTGTGAGTTCTTGGTGGAGTTGAAGACGGCATGGATGAAGGACTACGCTGCTGCTGATTTCTCAATATCTAGATGTTCACTTATTTCTCTAACACTTGATGTGGTCTCCTTAGGTACTGATGAAGCGATTACAAGTTAATTTTCTGTCAGTTTTTTCTATTGAACATTTTTATAATTCACACTTTCTGTGCGCTCCAATATCCCTTTCAATCCTCTGAAGCATATATTTTCAGGTTATGGTCTTTGAGAAAAGTTTTCAGCATATATTCTAGAGGCTTAAATACAATCAGCATGACTCACTCCTGAAGTATCCACCATGCTTATCAATTATTCCTGAGATGATTCATTTCAAACTCTCAACATCAAATACTTTGAATTTTCGATACTTCATCAAACGTGTCAGCAAAACTTCCAATTTTGTTATTTTTTGTCATTGCTGGAAAGATTTAAGGCACTTCGGATGATGGGACTACACAATACCTAGTTTATGATCCATGTTTTCAGGTATTTTTCAGTGTATAATTGTGCTTAGTGGGTTTTTTAAGAGACTTGATAATGAATAATAGTTTGTCGCTCCTAATTAAAGAATATAGTTGAAATAGAAACACTTTGAATTGGGTTCAACTGTTTAAGCAGGGCCTTCAGGCCACTGTTTTCTGAATGCGTTGCTCCTGACATGTTTGCTAGTTTCACATACTTATGATTCATATCAAAGGTAACAAGATTGCGGATTATTTCAAATTTGTGCAATGCACATATAGCTAAAATATCAGAATGATCTAGGTAGAACATCAAGCCAAGTAGCACACCTATATTGGTAAAATATTGGTACAATATTGTGAACGTATTGGCAAAATATTCTCGAAGCAATATTGGAAGCAATATTGGACTTCTGAGGACGTGCATCGACCCAAGATTAAAGTGTTTGTTAAAAATTAAAAAGTGTAAATTAATATGGGATGCAGTATTGCCTAGAGCAAGACAACTGCGTCCCCCCGATACAGCTTCGCTGTCTACGCCGGTTAGAGGTCGGATTTCTCGCAGCGGGGCATGTCCACATGGCGCCGAATGGAAGGCGACGGACAATAATTGAAGAGAGAGAGAGAATATTAGGCCAATATTCAAAATTCATCTCAATCTAGATGTAGGAAACAATATGGAGACAACATTGTTTCAACGATATCGATAAATATTATTGAATCATTATTGACACAATATTAATCAATAAGATTTGTTAAATAATGACGAATTGACATCCAACCAATTTGTAATCGTACTTGGATATACAATATAGTTTTTATTCTTAGAATCGATATGAGGGCAATATTCATCCTAGATGTTGAGAACAATGTGAAGACAATATTGTTTTATCGATATTGGTGAATATCATTTAACCAATATTGACCCAATATTAGTTATTACAATTTGTTGAATAAATTTGAAATGCTATTCAACCAATGTGCTATCAAACTTGTAAATTCAAGATAGTTTGTTATCCCTAGAATCGATATGACTGGAATATTGGGATTGCAATATTCATTCTAGATGTGGAAAACAATACATAGACAATATTGTATTATCGATATTGGTTGGTTGGTTGGTGGGTTAAAGGCTGACGAGCGAGATACCAGGTTCACCTTGAGGTTTCCCTTAACACTGAGACCAGCTGGGGTCTATTGTATTGTCCTGTCGTCAATGGTTCCTAGTTAAAAAGATATTGGTAGAAATTAATCAACCAATATTGACCCAATATTACATGTGACAATCTAAATTCAAAACAACTTTAACCAATATTATTGATATAATATTGTTTTTTGAATATTCACCTGTATTGGACCAATATTATTTTATCATTTACAATATATCTATATTGGTCCAATATAGACCAAGATTCAGCCGATATGATGTGCTACCTGGGAATTGTCATATGGCTGGAAATATTCCCATAATCGAATCAAATAAACGAACCATGCTCCATAAATATCCCTAAGATAATGATTAATAGAAGGAAATTACTCATGACTAAAAGGTGAAATATGTCGCAATAAATTTCTAATAAAGAATACAGGGTGTTCCCTTTAAAAAATTGGATGTCGTCTGGATTTCACAATATTCGAAATGCGAAATTGAACACCCTGTGAAGTAATATGTCACGAGAACACTGGATTCGTATTCGTGAAACTGTATGTCAAAAATATTACTAAAATTTGAATAAATCAATAAACCATGCAGAAATCAACATGACTCTAAATGTGGTGAAAATAGGTTAATCTATTATGACTTGACAACTCCGCAACCGATTTTGATTTTTTTACATCAATGTAAGAGTAAAACTTGGCGAAATAAATTTCAAATTCAAAATACAGAGTATTCTATTTAAAGAAACACGTCTCTAGTCGTACTGCTTTTATAAAACACCGAGTGAAGTTGAAAATATTTTTGAAATGGGTAATTTCAGTACCTGAAGGAGTTTGTTCCTGAAAGTTTCTGTCTAGTGGTTATGGCTTTCGAAATATCGAAGAATTATGCACTAAATGGACACACTGTATGAAATGTGAGCAATCGAAACTACAAGATAATTTAAAGTAGTTTGAGTAGTCTCATATGTTCCTGAATTGTAGAAATGTATCTTGACATGCTGAACTCTAGTATTTATTTATTTATTTATTTATTTATTTATTTATTTATTTATTTATTTATTTATTTATTTATTTATTTATTTATTTATTTATTTATTTATTTATTTATTTATTTATTTATTTATTTATTTATTTATTTATTTATTTATTTATTTATTTATTTATTTATTTATTTATTTATTTATTTATTTATTTATTTATTTATTTATTTATTTATTTATTTATTTATTTATTTATTTATTTATTTATTTATTTATTTATTTATTTATTTATTTATTTATTTATTTATTTATTTATTTATTTATTAAATCCATACAAGCTTAAGCTTAGTTACATGGATTCCTTAGCTGAAAAAACATATTTGTACTACCATGTTACTAAAAAAATCAATAATAATAACCAGAACAATAATACTAATTTTCAGAACTGTAGAGGTAGGGGTAGAGGTCAAGGTTCTGAATTATGACATCAAGATGTGATTTATAATTTTCTTATAAAATGTTGACTGAGGCATTGTCCATTCAATATCAATGAATTGGTTGAATTGATTCGCCAATTTCAACAAAGCTGTAAGAGGTGTTCTAGGTGTAGAGACTGCGGCAGAAATATTAAATAGGAGCGAGTTTCGAGTTCGGCGTGAGGGTACATGAAACGGGAGTATTTCCAAAATTTGTATTGAATCTACTTTGATATTAATTAATTTATGCAAAAACATAATAGCTGTTAGAATTCTTCTTTGATCCAGCGCTAAGATTTTGAATTCCATTCTCAAATGAGTTGAACGTATAGCGGTATAATCAGGCCATTTCTTATATTTTTTAAAATACAAATAACGAAGAAATTTGTTTTGAATTTTTTCCAAACTTTCTAAAGTTGTAACAAATTCTGCAAACCAAACTATTGATGCAAACTCTAATTTAGGTCTAACCAACGTATAATATAAAAGTTTGACTGTATTTACTTCATTGAAAGATCGTGATTGCCTCATCAAGTATCCTAACATACGATTGGCAGATCTTACTACATTTGTAATATGACTTTTGAAAGAAGAATTATCATTGTATGTAACTCCTAAATCTTTTATCTCAGTTTTTCTTATAAGAGTTTTTTCATTCATCATATAATCAAAAATAACTTTATCTTTTGACCGAGTTATTGTTAAAACAGCGCATTTTTTTATATTGAAAAACAATTTGTTATCATGACTCCACTTTATAATGCTATCAGCGTCTTTTTGAAGTAATACACAGTCCCTTACTGTTTGAATGTTTTTAAATATTTTCAAGTCATCCGCAAAGAGTAAGCATTGCGAGTAATTCAATACCGCTGGAAGATCATTAATAAATAATACGAATAAAGAGGTCCTAAGTTCGATCCCTGGGGTACACCTGAATTTGCATGAAATTTCCCTGATGTATTTCCGTTGTGCCTGACAATGAAGTATCTATTTTGTAAATAATTTTTAATTAAGTATAAGAAATTTTCTGATAGTCCAAACCTACTGATTTTTTCTAGAAGAATATCGTGATGTACTTGATCAAACGCTTTACGAAAATCTGTAAAAATTATATCCAGTTGTGATCTGTTTTGTAATGTTTGAAATACATTGTTGCTAAAAATCATTAAATTTGTATTAATTGACCTCTGTGCCATGAATCCGTGTTGCTCAGGCGCTATACACTTACTTATAGAAGTGTATAATTTGGTATAAATAATTTGCTCGAACAACTTGCACATAATTGATACCCCTCTATAATTTTCCATTTCTACTACACTACCAGCCTTATGAATCGGCGTAGTAATGGAAGTTTTCCAAAATTCTGGGAAAATATTCGTGTTAATTATCAGATTATAAATATGTACTACTGGTTTCATAAGCCATTCATGGCATCCTTTTAAAATGTATGGAGGTATACCGTCTATTCCTGCAGACTTTTTCGGTTTAAATTTTTTTGATCGCGTCGGTATAGTCAGTTTCACTAATTAATTTTATCTGAAAATTATCATTATTCACATTCACATTATCATTAATAAAATTCATATTATAGACTGCCTCTTCTTGAGAATATACCGATGAGAAAAACTTCGCAAATGACTCAGCTGTTTTTTCATTTTCCACAGGTGTTCCAGCCAAGGTGAATTTACTTAAATTTGTATTATTGTCTCTTTTATTATTAAGAAAGTTCCAGAATTGATTGATATCTTTTGTGACATTCTGTTCTAAGTTCTTTAGGTATTGTTTCTCTTCTTTTCTAATCAAGTTCGTGGACAATTTTCGTAATTCTCTATATTTTTCATTGTAATAATCCGAGTCCAATCTGATTTTCCTATAACGATTCTTTTCCTTCAACATACTTTTAATTTCACTCGTAAACCAAACTGGATGTTTATTTTTGTAATTCAAGAGTTTATATTCAGGTACACATTTGACTATAATATCATCCCATACTTTATAAAAACAACCTAAGGCCTTATTCACATTTGTCTCCAACAATAGTTGAGTCCAGTCAGTATCTCTAATCATTTTGCTCAGTTCAAGGAAATCTGCTTTTTTGAAATTATACCAAGATTCATCTAATACTTTATTTGCATTTTTGTTTTCCCCTATATTCATACTAATGTTAAGTGTTGGATGATAGACGTCTTCTTTGACAAAGGGAAGAAAATCTCTGCTCGCCACACAGTTATAATTTTCAATGCCAATTATTAGATCAAGCGTTCTTTCTTGACTATTAGGAATATTGTTAAGTAACCTGAAGGAATTAAAATCAATGAAGTCTCGTAGCATATTGTTCTTTTCATTGTCTTTCATATTATCAATATTTGCGCTGGATATGTCATGTATATTGAAATCACCAATTATTAAAGTATTTTCAGCATTATCAATTTGCCTTTGCAAGAAGTCAAATAAAGACTCGTAAATGTGATTTGGACTACTAGGAGGAATATAAAGGACCACTAAGGTATACTTTTTCCCACCTACCTTATATTGGATCATTATGGCTTCAAAAAGCGTAGAGTGTTTAACGATATTGAGTATTCTATATTTTTTCTTAATCGCTATCATTACACCACCCCCTGTATTTTTTCCCGTCATTGTCAAGTTTCTATCGGCTCTCAGTAAATTATAATAATTTACATTGACAATCTCTCCATCCTTTACACCATCTTGCAGCCATGTTTCTGTAGCTATAATGATATCAAAATCAGTTTCTAGTGATCTCCTATAAAATTCAATTAATTTAATATTTAGACCTCTACAGTTCTGATAGTATAGTTCAATATTATATGTCATATAGTAAACATAATACAGCGAGCTAACTTCAACAAAAATATTTTCGTTAAATTTGTATTCGATTTAGTCCATATTATTTTGAGAGAAATTAAAAAACATATATACGAATAATAAACAAATAAGATAAATTTAACAACTTATTCAATTCAGATGACACATTTTTATTTTATTGAAAAATTAAATCCTTGTACAAACCAGCCTTAATATTAAGAGCATAAAAAGCGAGGTGATGCTTCGTCCGTATTTTGTTGGCTATCACAAAAAAGGTCTAGTTTCTAACTCTTTACAATGACTGAACTGGAAAGCTAAGTGGACGTCATGGCAACCTTACCCAATACGATAATTTCCTGCATCCCAAGATGGAGCTGCTCGCACTACTCGGCTTCAATTAAACTATGATTAGACAATTATTATACTATTAAGGTCCTATTGAGTGGCTACTAATTGCTCGATCACCATTCCTAGACCAATCAGATTCTTTTTCTGATGGGCTATCCTGAATCAGTTGTTCGTGAAACTCAACTCAAAGTCAGGTTTGAAACTGCGGCGAGAAATCATTCAAATATGTCGTAATATTAACAGAATTTTTTTTTCAGTCCTTCGCAAATGTGCTTGCTACTATTATGTATACAAAACTATGGAAATTATTTTGAACGTTCACCTTATCATTGAATATAAATGACCTTGATATGAATGAAACTATATGAACGAAGCAGGAAGAACTTTATTCAAACCGAAATTGAACTTTTCAATCTCTTCCGGGTTTGTCCTGAAATGTTAATGAAACGCCAGTGCAACTTCAAGTAGCACCAAAGTTAAAACCAAAACGCAGAACTAACTAGTAAAGTAGTTTCACCAACTTCAAACTCGAAAGTGGCAAAATAAACTTGAGAATGTGTTCCAACACACGGTTTTAATACATTCCATTCCTCGATGAAGTTCGAGGAAATATCCATTTCAAACAGAATCGTCAACAAGTCCTATGTATGAAACAATCTTGAAAGGACCCCGCACACCTTATATGGGAAAATGGCTCTCCGTCAAATTTCTTGAATTTTTGATATGTTGTAGAATTGATCATTCCGATGAAATGTTTCAACGGGCACAACACGATCCTATGACTAGTTTTCGAGATACAGGGTGTTGAATATGAGAAACATTCACTTTTCATCACTCTGTATCTGCCAAGTTACGATTTAGTTCGGATTTATCTTTTGTGGGATCATCATCACATCCGTGTATGATGAATTCATGAGAAATTCATTTCCAAATCTTTTCGTAGTACAGGGCGATTTCACTTGAAAACAATGCTATTTTGATACTTTCATAATTTAGTTGTTTTATAAAGAGAAAATGCGAGAAAAGGTAGAATTATCACATAATATTATAAATTCATTTCATCTAGCATCACAGTTGATACAATTCATACAAGGTGATTCACAAATATGGAAACAAAACGAATTTTGGTTTTTGGGACACCTTGTAGTAATAAACCAACCTAAAATGACAAAATTCACTTGAAGAATGTTAAATGATATGTTCCATCGTATACAGAGTCGAATGATATCAATTTGAAAAATTAGTTATACTTTAATAAATAAAAACCTTGAGTTTTAAATCACCCTATATCTCATAAGGGAGTCCGAAAAGAATTCAATATTTTTTCATGGGAGAACTCGAAATACTTTCATCCATATTATACAAAATTTTCAGCGGAATCCCATGACGGGTTTTTCATATACAAGCCGAAAAATGTATGAAAAAAGCTACGATCTGTACATTTTCCCATTGCTATATTTTCAGTCCAGTTTTCGGCGGGTTTGCTGTAGTTCTTCCTCGTCCGGCCGCTTTTACTCGAAATAAAAATATTTCAATAAAATAGTGATCAGTTATTATACCGTACAATAGCGTACCGCATCCCTCGAAAAAAAGCCATAACTCGAATTATTATCTGCACAAGCATCGTCTAGTAGGCGATTCAATGGAAAAGTTATTTTTTCATGCTTAGTGTTTCTCAGAAGTTATATTATACTTATTACATCCGCAGAAGTTCGTTTTTTCGAATTTTCACTCTATAAAACAATAAAATAGTGAAAGTCTCAAAATAGCATTTTAGATTTGGACATGAATATCTCATGAATTTGTCACATAACGAAAATACCACATAGGATAAATCAGAAAATAATCATAATTTGTATGTAATTATTTCTATCGGCTTATATAGATATATATTAAATCAAATTCTCGGCATATTTTTACACCAAATTAACGTTTTATGTTTCAATTATGTTCTTGTATCTTCGAATCGTATATATGTTTGTATATAGTATATACCCCCTTTCAGAGAATGTTTCTCTTTCTTTTTCTTGTATTTGAAACATCATCTGAATCATCTTCGAATATCTACTTATTAATATATTCCTCTTATTTCGTAGTGGGCATGGAGAACAATTCAAAGAGGATAAAATCAACAAAATTCTTATGTCAATAGTCGTTTTCTTGTTGTCATAAAGCCCGAGAACTCTTTTTGGGTTATTGGACTAATTGAAGTTTATTTTTTACTGTTCAAGTTTATGTGATTTTCAGTGTTTGTTGAACTTTGCTGAACAATATGGCCTCCGCAAATAGAGTGAGTTGTTATGTTTGTGACCGAAATGTTATTCCTAGACTCTCAATGCGTTTAAATAGAGGAGATAATATTGATGTTTTGCAAATTGCAACATATCGAAGACAAACTGCGGGAAATCCACCTATTGATATTCAGGATGATACAAAAATATGTTTCAATTGTAATAACACAGTACTGAATGACATTATTGCTATGGAAAATAACCCGAATTGCCTTCGTCTCAATGTGTTGTCCCGCGTATCAAGTCGTGCGTGAATTATTTGTAATGCTCGTCAAAATATTCAAAGACTTTCTTTAGAATGTAGAGTGGATATTTTTGTTGCTTCTGATATCTATGTCCCAGATTTCTTGAGAATTTGTGGTCACCATCTTGATCATCAAGGTTTCCTTCCAAATTACTTGCATGGAGGTTTGAATTTTGTGAATAAACCATACATAATTTCCAATCTTTTCCAACATTTTCTTCAAAGAATGAGGACATTTGCTAATAGAAACAGGCCACTCCGTAACTGGGAAGATATCAATTGTTTCACTGAAGACGAATTTAAGTATCTGACATCAATCTTAAAGAATCATTTTCGACAATTACTAGAATTTTGTGATATTGTTGAACAAGGTGGCAAGAGAAGAAATGTCGAAAGAAAACATTTGCTGACATTTTTTATCAAAATGAAACATGGAGTTTCAGATGAGTTTTTGAAAATATTGTTCAGTTATCCTTCTCGACAAACAGCAAGCTTCATTATTTCTAATGTGAGATTATCTCTTTTACAAAGGTTCGTACCGAACAATATTGGATTTAATTCAATAACAAGAGAAAATTATATTAACAGTCATGTATCCCCTTATACGAATCAACTGTAAAATCCCACACCAGATATTCCCAAAGCAATAGTTTATATAGATTGTACCTACAATAAAATAGAGAAGAGCAGTAACTTCCGGGTATTGAGGCAATCATACTGTTTCCACAAGAATGAACACTTGGTCAAACCAGAGATCATAGTTGCCCCGATGGATATATCTTAGCAATCAACGGGCCGTACTTCGCAGATGCTAGGAATAATGATGCAAGTGTTCTAAATCACGAATTACAAGTTGATTTGAATGGAATGAAAACATGGTTTCAAGATGGAGATATTGTGATAGTCGATAGAGGCTACAGAGATTCAATCAATAGTCTACAAGAACTTGGCTTGCATTACTATATGCCACCATTTCTACCGCCGAATCAAAGGCAATTAACGACAAATGAAGCCAATCAGGCACGTTTAATAACCACTACTAGATGGATTGTTGAAGCTAGAAATGGACATTTTAAGTCAATTTTCAAATTTTTTCGTCAACCCATAACAGCAATACATGCTGCGAAGCTACATGACTATCACCTGATTGCTGGCGCTCTTATAAATAAATTCCATCCATTGATAAATATGCCTGGAACGTTGGATACGGCCACACAAATGTTGGTTGATTCCGATGATGTCAACATTGTTCAGGCACGAGTTGAAGCTGAAAACCTCCGAACTAGGAATGGTCGATGGATTCGTTTAAATCAATATCATATACAATCGTTTCCTCGCCTTGATATTGAATATTTAAAATTACTTACTGGAACATATCATTTACACTTGGCTGCGTCATATATCCAAGATACAACTCGTAGAGATGGTGAAGTAGACAACATTTTAGAAGTCGATGAGTTACATGGGGAACCCAATTTCCTAAGATTCAGAATATTTTCTCGGTTCAGGAATGCTGCTAAACACATGCTTTGGGTTGTTTTCACTGAAAGAGGTGACGAAAATCTAGAAGATCCTGCTCTCCCCATTACGGGGTAATATTGTACTTGTAAGTCCGGTGCTAGGACTTTAGGAACTTGTGCGCATGTTGCTGGCGTGATATGGTTTTTGGGGTACGCTAGATATCAAGAAAACATACATTTTCCATCCAATCGTCTTTTAGATTCCATAGGAGATGCTGCAAATAGAATGCTTCCAGAGGACATGGATATCGGTCCAGAAATATTTTAATTTTATTGGTTATTGGTAAGAATCTCCTTCTAATTCGTATTTGATAATGTTTTTTGATTAGGGAAAAATTCAGTTATCCATCATGTATTTTCCTTGTTGTATTGTCATGCACATGCTCGTGCCAACCCAATATCCGAAAGATATATCACATCCCGTTGAACTTCTATCAATTTATGTATAGATTATATATATATATATATATATATATATATATATATATATATATATATATATATATATATATATATATATAGAAGTAAATAGAGTGATTTATGTTTTGATTCCGAGAGCCACCATCATCTGTCGACAGCTGTTTCGTGGTTTCCCACTCATCAGGACAGCTTTATGGTTGCTCTCGATTCCATGGTTCGTGCCAAATTAAGTTTCAACTAGTGACTGTAGATGTCACAAGTTACTTCCTGTTATATATATATATATATATATATATATATTCACTGTTTATAGAACTCATTAAATTAAACAGCTGTTTCAGATTACTTATTACTAAGGTATCAACTGATAACACTAGTATCCTACGACATACCTCCATAATGACATGTGCCTGAGATTTATCCACTTGAAATGTTCCTTATATCGTTACATTCAAACTATTTAGCAGACATCTTGAACCTCCTGCATTATCCATGACGGGCATCTTTAAGACAGGCATACATTATGCAATTTCCATGCAATGCAAGTTTGGTGCTATGCAAGAAATTCTTGCATAGCTATTGCATATCTCTTGCCGCGCACATTACATTATGCTGTTTCAGTGCAATTTTGATTTGTTTTGACGTTTTGACATCACTGAAATTAATGAACATGTCTTGTTTCGTCCCTTTTTCCAGATGATGACCAAAATCACGTAATTAAGATGCCTGGTTACACGTAATCAATAGAGATACACTCTGCTCAACATATCAGTCACAACACAATGAAAATAGCTAGAAGATAATAATACTGTTTTTGAAGTTCACGTTGGTGACGCTGTTACCACTAGAAAAATTACTAGAATTGCATAAAACTTGCATGAAAAATAGAGCAGATGCTATTTTCAAAACTTGCATGGAAATTACACGCGCGCAAGCGCGTTAATGTAGTTTGGACTTGCATGGCACTTGCATTGCACGGAAATCGCATAATGTATGCCTGTCTTTATTATTGGGAATTCAAAATTAGATGCCAGCGCCAAAGTGGCAAAAAATAGAACCTCTTTCGCGTATTTATGTCGAAAGAACATAACCTCGTTGTCCTTTGTGCTATTGTTGTAGAAATGCTCAAAATGTCAAAATCATAGTTTCAACCTCATTTTCACGTAAGTATAGATTCAAAACCCGACACCAGAGGGAGTATCCCTTATCTTGAATTCCCAATAGCCATGGGATACATATTATGTGTGCCATCTGGCAAGGCCGTACAAGTTGTTATGAGTTGAAATAATGTTGATTTCACTTCACTGAATTCCTTACTTTTACGTTTTGAATGAATGTCAAATAAGTATCTTCTCAATCACATCAGGAGACTTCAATGGATAGGTAGAGTGGTCATTTATTAGCGTAAAATAGTGAAATATATGGACTTTTTCAGAAATTGTTCGCCTTGTATATGAAAAACCCGTCATGGGATTCCGCTGAAAATTTTGTACGATATGAATGAAAGTATTTCGAGTTCTCCCGTGAAAAAATATCGCTATCTTTTTGGACTCCCTTATGAGATATAGGGTGATTTAAAAAATCAAGGTTTTTATTTATTAAAGTATAACTAATTTTTTAAATTGATATCATTCGACTCTGTATACGTTGTATATGTTCATTTAACATTCTTCAAGTGAATTTTGTCATTTTAGGTTGGTTTATTACTACAAGGTGTCCCAAAAACCAAAATTCGTTTTGTTTCCATATTTGTGAATCACCTTGTATGAATTGTATCAACTGTGATGCTAGATGAAATGAATTTATAATATTATGTGATAATTCTACCTTTTCTCGCATTTTTTCTTTATAAAACAACTAAATTATGAAAGTCTCAAAATAGCATTGTTTTCAAGTGAAATCGCCCTGTACTACGAAAAGATTTGGAAATGAATTTCTCATGAATTCATCATACACGGATGCGATGATGATCCCACAAAAGATAAATCCGAACTAAATCATAACTTGGGAGATACAGAGTGATGAAAAGTGAATGTTTCTCATATTCAACACCCTGTATCTCGAAAACTAGTCATAGGATCGTGTTACGCCCGTTGAAACATTTCATCGGAATGATCAATTCTACAACATATAAAAAATTCAAGAAATTTGACGGAGAGCCATTTTCCCATATAAGGTGTGCGGGGTCCTTTTCCTTCAGAGTGGCTGGAGAAATATTCAGTAAACAATGATTAGTAAAATGAATCTAATTAAAAAATTGATTATAAACAATCATGTCTTTCTTTACCCTCACAGACAGATGGACTTAAATGAACAGGTAATTGAAGAACCCAACCACATATTGGGCACACCATAATATTTTATGAAGTCAACATTTACAGAACTGGAATTGATATCACACTGAAAGGTTCCTCAATACTAATTCGAAAAATCACTCAGAATTTAGCTCAGATAGGAATGAATGGGGCTCGCGAATAAAATCACTATTATCTGGAAACATGATCTGGTATACAGATAATTCAAAAACAGATGGAACAGGAGCAGAAATATATGGAGTGAGACCATATTTCCACTTAGCAATAACACTACAGTATTCCAAGCTGAGCAGATGCCATAAGGACATGCACACATAAGTATCTAGACAGTGGGATTGAAAGTACAGTACAGATGAAATCAAAGTAAGTTTGACAATGCCTGATGAGACTCAATGAACTGTCAAAACACAACAATGTTACTCCGGGAAATAAAATAGAATAGAAAGCAATGAAGAAGCAGATCAACTTCCAAGACAAGCATCTTAATCAACATTCACAGTTCCATAACATGTATTTGGAATTGGCAAAACTCGATGCGGAAACCTAGTCAGTGAGTGAAAGTAAACTAAACACTAAACATAACGTCACAAACTCGAAGAGCATCGACACAGCACAGCCATTGCGAGACATTATCATCGAATTCAATGCGACTACTGGCGCAACAGAGAATTTTGAGAGATCAACCTAGAAACAACCGAAACAGCAATGAATTCGGAATATCTAGTAAATAGACTACTCGACCTGGTGAAAGATACAGGCCTATTTAACTAGGAACCACTGACCACAGAACAATCCAATATACCCCAGCAGGTAACAGTGTTGAGGGAAACCCCAATGGTGAACCCGTCAGTCCTTTACCAATCAACCTGTAGGTAATTTTCCAACAGAAGACAACTACTGTCCTCTTCGTCTGTTGAATTAACTCTTTTCTGTAATTTTTTATGTTTTTGATTGTTGAAACTTTGTCAGAATTAGTTTGAATAATTTTTGAAAAAAATTAAGCGTTCATGCATGGGTCAAAAATGTATCGATAACTCAAAGGTTTAAAATTCGTGTATTATATGATTTTTTAAGATTTGGAATTATTGAATGGAAACTCCTAACGAGGTCTATTGGATTATGAATAGCTGCTTTTCGGTAAAATAGGATGGATGGTGACTCCAGAGGCTCCAAAACGTCCAATTCGAAAGGCCATATTCTATTTAGGTAACTGTCGTCAAATTTGTACCAGTTTGTTCTGTCCTTAGCCAAGGTATGTGGTGGTCAGAATCAACTCCAAAACCACAGTGAACGATGACTGTATAAAGCTCATAATTAGATTTGAAATATTCAAAATCGAATCTTGTTAATACTTGTACAGGATCCAAAACCCAGTCGTCAACAATATAGGCCCGTTAGAGGTGATTGCCCTAGTATTTGAAAATATTGTTTGTTTTTTTAAAGCAACAGTCCCGTATTTCTGTCAAAAACTAGCTCTGTTTGCACATTGTTTTACAGTAATTTTTTTTTCCTTTGATGACAAATGTTTTTATTTCCAACAAATGGTTGATGTTGGTACTAGTATCAAAAATAGCTCTGTCGGAGGACGTTGCCAAAGTAGGGGTTCCTTGGTTAATAACAAGTCTACATGAGAAACATCTGAAATCTGCAGTTTCTGTTTCACATTTGCTGCAGCATCATCCCCATTATCCAACACATCTTCCATGGCTGCTGGACATTTAGGCCTTATGTTAAATTATGGATCCAAATTTGGAATTTGAGAAGAACAGTGGGTTTATGTTTTAGTTTATATGATGTGTGCTTCACTCAGCCGTGGGAAACAACTATCAAGTAACTCTCCAATTATCAATTATAACCATGTCCAGACAGACAACAGTCAACAGACTCATCCATGGGTTTGTTGTGATATGGGCTATCTTCCTCTACATAACCATTGGTATCACTTTCTTCATTAACAGTTACTTACAGAAAATGCCTCAAATTTGAGTTAACTCACCAACATCAAAGATACAAAAGTAAATCTTACTAAATACAGACCCGTTCAGAGTTACAAGAAACAAAATCATCGTTTATTCTTTCACCTTCTTTGGTTGAAATATCAGGATCATTTTCAGATAATGGAGTCTAGAAAGGAAACAATGAAAGTATTTCTTTTAATTTCGAATTTAAACATGAGAATGGAACCCAACATCACATAGTTTTGACATAAACGGTGTCTTCCGCTTCTTCATTATTTCACTCTCTTTGGAAATAAATGATCTCCAAAAATTCTTCCACGATAAAAGAACTCTAGTTCGTCGATGGGAAGATTCAAATGGTACAACCATTTTTGCGCAAGTTCTTCAGTTTCTGGAGATCTGTTAAATATTATCTTCTTTTTTTTGGATAATCGTACATATTCCAGCAAAATGAATCACAACAGTTGCAACATTAGGCAATGGATTTCACACGTGACAGTGCTGACACATGTCAGTGTATCAAATCAGTGTATCAAACCAGTGTTTTGAACATTTGAAAACAAAATTTATTACGAACCTGACAGCAAAAAAACGATCACGGATAGCCTGTGGAATATTTTCAATTCTCGTAGAAGTGGTATGAAAACATGAAATATTTTTATTTCTCACCATTCGTTTTATTTTCAGATGCTCCAGTAGTGATAGTTCGTGTCGAAGAAGTTCTACTCGTGGTCCTCGTATTGATCATCTGGGTGGCTGCTATAGCCCTCTTCATCAACCGTTGGGGCAAAATCCGGATGCTGGAGCCCTACCAGCCGAAGTTTCAGCAGCAGCTTCACCGACCGTCTTGTCCGCTCGCCCCCCTTAGCCCCCCCGGGGTGACGAATCAAGTGAGCATCAGCAACAGTATTACTCTACCTGCCAGGAGTCAGAAGTTGACCGTATGTGTGCTAGTTCTGATTATAACTTAGAGAAGATCATAGTGAATTTAGGATGGAGTTTTAGGTCATGAGTAATAGTCAGTAGTTTTAAGGGCGAGTTGTACAAGACAAGTTCACGAACAGTTACACTGAACCGAGTTCAGTTGCCCAGGAACTAGAAATTTTAATGGCTAATCCCTAGCAACTGACGCGAGTTTAGTTGAACTGTTGGAGAACTTGTTTTGTACAATTCGCCCTGAGTAATAGTCACGCGTGGTAGGAAAAAAATTTACCATTCGTTTCCAATTCTTGAGACTGTCATAACATAGGGAAATTAGTCTGATATTTGTCACTTTCTCGCCGTTAGATACTTTTATAATTGAATTAATGAATGTCACAATGTTAGCCATTACCCAAGTAGCAAACCTATATTGTTAGGATATCGGTACAATATTGTGAACATATTGGCAAAATATTTTAAATGCAATATTGGCGAAGAAAAAATGTGAACATTCGATGATATTGGTCCAATATTACTTAAATAATATTGGCGGAATATTCTCGAAGCAATATTGGCCTCAAAATATTCGGCGATATTGGTACAATATCGCTGGTACAATATTCTGAAAATATTCAAACGTTATATTGGCGAGAAGTAAAATGTGAACATTGTGCGATATCAATCAAATATTGTAAACATTTCAAAAATAGTATTGGTACAATATCATTCGGATATATTGGTGGAACTGAATATGCCTTGGTGAATTATTAAGGGCCAGTTTCACAGGTCCCAGTTAACCTTCAGATAACTAACTGAAAGTTTAGACGGTGAATGACAATCTTTCAATGGCGTTGACAGATTCACATTTTAACCATTAGTTAATTAATCTGGACTCTAACTGGAACCTGTAAAACTGGTTCTTAATGTCTTTTAATTGATCAAGGTGACACCAAAGTCTGCATTTCGGTCGCCATAAGCACTGATTATGCTACCTTGAAAACATGTTATTTGAAGTATTCAATATATATCTTCATAGGTGTTAGAAGACGTTCTATGTAGAGCCACCTAGCGGATTTTTATCCAGGTCTGATCATAATATTATTTTAATATGGTTCATTCGGCTGATATTTAAAATTCATTTTATTCTAGATGTTGGAAACAATATGGAGGCAATATTGTCTCGAATTATATCGATATCGATAAATATTATTGAACCAATATTGAAACAATATCAGTTAATGAGATTTGTTGAATGTTGGCGAAATAATATTCAACCAATGTGGATATACAATATAGTTTTTATTTCTGGAAACGATTTGAGAGGAATATTGGGATTGCAATTGATGTTGAAAACAATATGAAGACAATATTATTGTATCGATATTGTTAAATATCGTTGAAACAATATTGACCCAATACGAGTCATTATAATTTGTTGAATATAGTTGAAATTATTTTCAACCAATGTGCTATCAATCTTGGAAATGCAATATAGTTTTTATCCTTAGAATCGATTTGACTGGAATATTTGGAATGCAATATTTATTCTGGATGTTGAAAACAATATGTAGAAAATTTTGTTCTATCGATATTGGTAAAAATTATTCTACCAATATTGACCCAATATTACATGTGACAATCTACATTCAGAGCAGGCTCAACCAATATTTCACCAATATTATTATTATAATACTGTTTTTTGAATATTCATCCATAGTGAGCCAATATTATTTTTTCATTTACAATATATCCCTTTTAGCCCAATATGGAACAAACATTCAGCCGATATGATGTGGTACCTGGGTATAGAACGTGAATCCCTCTTTACGCATACGTACTTAGAATAAAATTATTCATAAAAGATGAATGTTGGCTAACTTTCCTTACGACTTGAAACTTAGGACTCGTGTATGAACTCTCCTATTGAAAGTCCATGATTGAACATTTCATTACTTATTACTTAAAACTTCCGACTTTTACTTCGGACTTAAAACTCCATCATAAATCCACCATTAGAGTGCTGCACCGCTTTTCACTACAGAATGGAACACACACGGCGACACAATAGTTATTAGAAAATATTGATAGAATGAGAACTTAATCTCTAATTGAATGTCACATTTTTTTTCATTTTGAACAGAGTTTATCCCTTTTCATTAGATAAGTTGAGTATCACTTGTCTTCATGTGCTTCTGCCTCTCTTTTATTTTGATAATATTATGTAGTAGTCTTTCATTACTCGGACCAGTATAATATTGCTACAATGGACTAGTTCTCATTTTTTCATTATGGATTAATTCTAAAAATTTAAGTAAAATGAAACAAAAATGTGAAAAAAACATTGAAATATCGCTTGAAATGAAAAAGTTATGGGACTTTGAAGTTGCGCTTGGAAGAATAATTTCATAGCATGCAGCGCTCCAGTGTGTGACGTCACGTCACTTGAACGAGGCACTGGTATTCGCAGAGTGCTTACAAATGTATCGGTGTACAATCACTTACGCCGTTCGTGTCGTGTATTGTTCATTAAACGATGGCTGAAATTTAAAAAAATACCCTACAAATATTGTATTGTGCCTTTGTGTAAGAGAACAACAATTAAAAAGTCTATTAAATTGTTTTTCCATGTACCAAATGACATGAATAAAAGGAAGAAGTGGTGGGAACTAATGATGCGTGACTTAATTGGACCTAAAAGTACTAGATATGTGTGCATTGGCGCGGCTAAGGATCTAATAATTATTTGTAGAGCGGCGATCTCAGACATGTGGCGTGACGTCACAGACGAATTGGAGAACAAAGACGTTCTGCGCTAAAATACGTATATTTAAATAATCTATATCTCAGTCATTTATTGATGGATTAAAAAAAAAACACTGATTTACTAGTTGTGATCTATATTTTAATTCCATCGCGTTGAATATAGGATTTTCAACATCACTAAACATTTTTCGTAGTTACTTTATTGATTTTTTTTTTCAGAATTCTGAGAGAGGATGAGAAAATTTTAGTTGGTTTATACAGCGAATTTTTGTAGAGGTAATTTGAATAGTCATAAATCACATAAAAAGTACCCTTTCGAAAAGTACAAATGTTTCTATTAAGCGACAAATTCCAAGACAGAGTGTACTTGAAACTTTCGAAATAACTTTATAGCATTTTCAGAAAACTGAGAAAATTCTGAATGAAACAAAACTATTTGAGTAGGTTTTTATAGTAACTCGATTTATTTTAGAGCCAATTAAATTCGTCAACAATGACATATGAAGTAACAAAAAATACAAATTTGACTACTAGCAAACAAATCCAATGCCTGGAAGTATTTTAAACTTTTTACAATCCTGAGAAAATTTTTGATAAAATTAAACAATTCTATCTAGTTCTTACAGCGATTTGATTTTTTTAGACTAATTTAAATCGCGTGAATGACAAAAAGTAATGGTGAGAAAATGAAAAATTTACTATTATCCGACAAATACAATGACTGGTTGTATTTTAATCTTTCGTAATCACCTCATTCCATTTTCAGATTTCTGAGTAATTTCTCAATAGATTGATACTATTTGAGGTGGTTTTTCCAGCGACATGATTTTTTTAGAGGGAATGACATAAAAAGTAATAAAAAAATTCGAATTTGACCACAAACTAACAAATTCATTTGCTTGGTTTATTTCAAGCTTTCCTTATTGCTTATTGCATTTTCAGAATAATGAGAAAATTGTGAATAGAATAAACCTTTTTCAACTCATTACAGCTACTCGATTTTTAAAAGTTAATTAGAATCGTTGAAATACATTTTCAGTCATACTAAATTCTACGCTGATTTTGAAGGATAAATTAGAAAAAATTGTAGTATTATGGTTTCACATTCAATTAATAAAGATTCTAAAGTCCGCCTCTTCATAATTGCCAAAAAAGTTGACAATTTTCAATTCTGTAGTTGCTTTCACTTTGCAAAGTTTTTGAGGAAGTCTTTATTCCTTGCGATTGCATTTTATGAATTACCTCCGGATTGTCTCTTTCTTCTGCCTGCTGAACGAATTTCTTAACTCAAAAAGAACACAACCTGACCTTACCTAGCTTACCAAGTTGCTGGTAATTTCATCACCAATTAATATGAAAAGGTGAAATTGAAGCAGATGCTCGCTGCGCTCGCATTTTATAAATTACCAGAAAAAAGAGACACGCCTCCGACTAGCACTGATGTGTGAAAATGATGGAGTTCGAAGGCTGAATAACTGGTTACTTCATAAATATGACGAGCAACAGATTTTGGTGAAATGAATTCTTCTCTCGGAAGATTTACCATTCACGCACAATGTTATATTCAATAGACATATTACCATCAGATATTGGATGCAAAAAAATCAACATTTGCAAGGCAACTTTCAGGGCAAATATGGAGTTGATATGTTGACTGTATTTTCTGGTACAAGGATTATTGGACCAATTCTCGGAATGGTCAATAATATTTTGATTATCTTGAAGTGGTTTTGAAAGATTCCTAAAAGAATTACTCATTGAAATCCTGAGTATACTATACTTTCAACAAGATGGAGTTCTCCTAATAATGCTGCCCTAGAAGTGAATTATCTAACTTATTTTGGTGATGCAACAAATTGTCCTGTTGGCCCCCAGGTTCTCAGGACCTCACACCCCTAGATTACTTCCATAGGGCTACTGAATAGAACGTGTACACTCCACACTTACAGCAATATTGGTAATTTTGGAAAACAAAATATACCAAGCGTTTCAAACTAGTACGCCTCTAAGACTTGTGGAAGTTGCACTAAACACCATCTCCACAAATAGAAGATGAGTTGAAAACGATTTGAACATCTGTTGTTTTTAGAATCGACGAAATAGTCATTGGTGTTTGTTTTTCATATTTAATGAATAAAACACACTTTCCAGTTTTCAAATTGTATTAATATATTTTTATTATAGTAGACCGTCAGATAGTGACAGATTTAGGTGCCCCATTTTCACATACAAGCCTCGAATAGGGTTGAGAAGTACATCGATGTTGAGTAAAATGGAGGGAAATTTACGAGTGGCTCCTGGGGATAACATATGGAAAATTCGATTTTCCATATTTTAACGCGAGCCGTGTTCACCTAATCATTAATTAATAGAACCTGGCTTCAGAAGATCAAAGGCTTGAGTGTTGAAGGTGGCTAAAGGGTTGAAATGAGGCTGTAATCTTGTAAAGAAATATCGAGATTTTAACAGGTTTTCCCACGCAAGCCCATCGAAACTATGAAAACCTACATCGTCACTAGACCGAAAAACATAATGGCTTGAGTGGCGTGAATGGAAAAGTAGATTTTGTCGTCGGAAAATTTAATGGAAATTCTTTTTGATTTTTCCATATATTTTCCCCACGAGCCACTCGTAAATTTCCCTTAATTTTACTCAACATCGACTTACTTTTCAACCATATTCGAGGCTTGTATGTGAAAATGGGGCACCTAATCTGTCACTATCTGACGGTCTATAGGCAATTCTCTAAATTATCAAACATACAATTTTTGTTTTCCATGGCTTACTTTGAGGATTATGGTACATCATTATGAAAAACAGCTATATGTTTTTCAATTCCATACGATTTTCAGGTTTGAAAATACCGTTGGACTGGTTTCGAAAAGTTGTCTTTAACTGACGGAGAGCTGCAAAAACGTTCCAGTTAATCAATTCAATGGTTGATTGTAACTTTTTCATTACTTTTCATGACACTTATGATGATTCTTATTTAATCCCAACAAGCTGGATTAAAAACAAAACTCATCCTGGGAGAAATCTGTTCGTTCCACTAAAATAAATTGATTTAGGATCATAAACTTTCTCAGGATTCTGAGAATGCAAAAATAAACAGGACATTCAATTCGATTAATTATGTCACTTCCAGCAAAACCACTAATTCGAAAAAATCGTCATACACGTCGAAATGAAGCTTTCGACGTCTCATATTCTGTTTTGAGTTTCATTTTGATTTCTTGGCAACCAAATGGAAAATTACGGGGCTAGTCAAGTTCCATTTTTTAGTTTCTGAATCAGGTTATTCCTGTGAAACTGTTTTCGCTACGATCCTTTATGGTGACTCCTAAATATTTTCCGAAAGAATATGACGCTTTCGTATAGTGCAGCCACATTTAAAAAATTTGGTATTCTACAATTATTCAAGTAACTTGCAACTTCGAACAGATTGGTCTTGCCCTCCGAGCAATAAAAAAGCTCCATAACACTATCCTTTGTTACAGATTGTGGGTGCGGGGTAAAACTCCGAGTTTGGAGGGGGAGATTTGTTATTGTTATGATAATCGGACGTAAGCGTAGAACCAGTGGCGTGCTGATACATTTTCTCATGTTTAATTTTTAATTAAAGATATGTTTAATTAGACACGGTCGGTGCAGAGAAACTTGTTCTCACATGTATTGGTATCGATAGGCGACCACATGCCTGGTTAGAAAGCACGTGTGTTATCAAGATGTCAATCCTGACGTCTAATGCTTGGCGGAAGTGCTGTAGGTTTCCCTAAGCTGAGAAGTGAATGCGCCACTAATAATTTCTAAGTCACCACCCGGAGCTCCACGGAAAATGATGTACCCTCACAGGCTATGCCTTTGAGAACACTCTACGAGTGTTGTCAGTAGAGAATAACATATTTTAATAGGTTCAAAAATGAGTGACAATTGTAAATGACATGAGAATTGTTAAATAAATCGCCACGTGTACATACACTATTTTTTCTACGATATTTTTAAAATTGACTTTTATTCGTCAATTGTGAACGCAGAAAGATAGTGATTATTATAGTATGGCAATAAAAACTAAATTGCTTCAAAGCAATGAACACTTACTGTTGATGGTTCAGTCAATCGAAAATACTTTATTGTGCGAAGAATTAGATTATTGCTGATAAAGCATAGAATAAGGTCATAAATACTGAAAAAATAAATGAAAGCGCTGAAGTAAAAAAGTCAAAATATCCAAATCTTTCAATCACATCAGTAAACTATACTACACACTTTATATACGATATACATGAATTGTAATACACATGAGAATTTACGCATAAACTATAAAACACATTAGAGATTACCTTCAAATTTATTATGGAAGAGTATCTTCGAAATACGCATCCAAAGTGTTGTAAGCTAGTGGCTCTCTAAGTCTTTATCTGAATTCAGATTATTGATATCCTGAGGCAGATGATTGAAATATTTCTAGAGTTGTCAAAAAGTTATTTCTCAACTTGTGTGGAGTTAGGCTTAGGGAGCGATCGATATTACAAGTCTGTCGGTAGAAAATCGATATTTTCTTATGTAGTTATTATTTAACTTCTTGCATCTTCCCAAAGGATTGAAGAAATTCAATAAGGTTTCTCCCGAAATTAAGAAGGAGTATGAGCTCCCTCAAGAAATTAAAAATAATACTCAACCCATTGATTAGATTTTAAACCTGCGATGAATCATAGTGTTCCATTCACAGTAGAGAAGTTTTACCAGAAGCGATACGTCACTGACAACATTCCAGATCGATTATTCATATTGATATTTGTGATATTCCGTGTATATAAAATTTTATTCAAATGGTAATATCGACAACTTCTGATGAACGAATTACCTACGTGATAATCCCTGTATGTCAACAAAACAATCGAATATCCATTAGATATAGCTAGTGGCTTATGATTTGAATTTGGTTAACGAAGAGTTGAGTATGCTTACTTACTTACATACTTACTTTTTAGTATACCTACATTGCAACGAGTTTTTTCCTAATTATTGATAGGTAATCGTTTAGTCGATTTACATAGTAACAGTTTTTTTACAGCTATTTCAACAAATGGTGTATTTTTGTCTCCAAATCGGGATGAAAACAATAAAAATTAACTTATTTAATACCAATGAAGAGGTCAAATATGGTTCATCCCATGATTGCCATGCTGCGACGCCCATGGTTTGATTTGACGAGACGACAAATAAGTCGTATGCGGAAGTAAACAAACATGATCGCCAAGTTAAGAGTGAATATAATACGGAATTCCTACCTGAATACCGAGTGCAAACGGATATATCCGACAATACCCTTTTTTAACATGATTCGGGCTGAGATATTTGTAAACAACGTCGGGTATGTTGCTTTCAAGAAAGATACAGAGAAGCCCTCTCTATACCTTTCATTGCTCGGAGGTCTTGCCCACACCACGCTTGCTAGTCTAGCATTCAACCTATATATGTCACTTGTCTGGCCAACAAGACTTATAACACATGTATTCGGTTGTTTTTCAATCAAAGGGATGGACCATGGTAGAGCGTTCGCTTCTCAACCATAAGGGCTTGGGTTCAAATCCCAGCACGGTCACCGTTCCCTTGCAGGACATCACATGTTGAAAGGTAAGGGCCTTGTCTTGCATAGCTCGCACAAAGGCCTCAAAAAATTCGAGGATTGCTCTTAAGGGTACATTCGGTTGACGGAAAGTACAACTCTTGAACAAATCTACTCTTGTTGATTTTTATCATAAGGAATCATTTCAAAGGCCAAAAGCTGAAGAATCATGAGGTAGGAAGTGCACTTTCAAGTACTAAATATCAGTAGAGGGTTAATGAAAGACTATTATCAAAGCCACGGATGAACCCAGTACTTTCCCCAGTAAATGTTTCACTGATTCTCTGTCTGCGATAAGAGATTTATTGCTTTGAAGTTGCTCTGGACATTCATTAGAAATTTCTGAAATTGAGATGATATTTCCTTTGATCTATCGTTTATTGAAAAGGAAGACATTTTCCAGATGTCATTTGGACTCACTAATTAAACATATAACTTGTTTTATCGAATGAAGAAATATGCGTACTTTCAACTGCTATTTTTCTATCAAAGACGTTCTCATTTCTATCGATATTTCTTATGAGAGTTCGCTTGGCACTTGAACTTACCACAAACAAATGAGCGTATATCTTGCACACTGGCGATAAATACAAGTCAATATTCGAGCAGCATTTCATACCCATTGTAATGTTTCAACAAATGTAATGAGTGGTAATGAAATCTCAGAACAGAATTAAAATTTTCATGAATGAATACTACTAAGTATGTTGCGTAATCCCAAACTCCACGTTTTGAAACACGTGTTGCGAGGTCACTTTATGAATAATTTGAAAGATGTATTTGATTGACTAATGTAGGTAATTAGTGTGGTACCTCTATAGAGATGTACAGATACTGGCTCAGACTTGACAGTGAGCGGTGGTTGCCAACTGTTCAATTGTTCAGCAATTATTTGGTCACACTGATTGAGTTGTTTTGTAGTTGAATAATGACATAAAAATGTTTTTTTGTGGATCATGTTCACCTTCCGGTATACATAAATAGAAAAATTTCATAATGTCAGAAGAACAACGTGAAATATAAGGGAATGAAGAAGGAACTGAGTTTACAACAAAAATCAACTACTGTCTCCAATGATGACTGTTCACTTTTATCTGTTTTCTCATTTGATAGAAATTTCTTCGTGTCCAAGTGTTGAATAGTGGATAGAAATGTAGTGGTTTTCCACTCAACCTGGAGAAAGATAACTGAGAGAAAAAATACTCAAATATTTGGAGAGATAAAGACGACAAGACGACACTTCAGCTACTGTATAGTACCTTACAGAATCAGTTTTGATGGAAATCGTGTGATTTGAATTTCCTTTTGAATCATGAAATAGGTAGGAAGGCAAGGATAGAGCTTAGCTATACAATAAGAGAAACTACGTTCATAAATAGCCCGTTCATGTTTAGGTGATGTAAGTAAATTTTTGAATCTTATATCGATGTTTTATACATTTGTGCGAATACTAATTTTTCTGTAAAGGAACGATGACTTTTTCTTATAATTACCTAGGACATTGCATAACACTCTCATTTCATGAAATTTTTGACTGTTACGCAGATATGTCCGTATTCAATAAGAAAACCGCAGATAAGCATTTTAGAATTTTGTATTCTACCAGCATATTTCGCATTGAGGCTTGATCCATAATCTTCATCACAATATTGGAATGTTGATAATATAATTGAATCGGATAATAATATTTTTGATTTTGAATCTAATATATGCCTAGAGTTATGAAGAATTTTCAGCTTCAAGTCAGAAAGAACACCTAAAATTTTAATATTCTCCTTGACTGGAAGTCTTCAATTGTTTTTTTTTGAGTTCATTAGGAGTTTGCTTAGGTCCACAAATCACTGCAGTAAATTTGTTTGGATTGAGACACAGTGAAGGAGCAGATGACATTTCAGAAAATAACATTAGATCTGCATTATTATGCTGACACCCTTCTTCTAAATCACTTGCCATTGAAGGTCAGATGAGTTGCATGTCATCAACATGATTTTGTGCTGTGCAGTGATTGAGAGCATTCTGAAAACTGCAGTATACTTAGAGAATAGAACAGGCCCCAATAATAATAATAATAATAATAATAATAAATTTTATTCACCATAAGTATACAAATATAAATGAATTGATCATTACACAGTTTTTTGACATATGGTAAATAAGCAGAATGGCCCAAAAAAGCTCTCAAGGAGCTTGTCTATGGGCAGTTTCTACGCTATGGACAAGATGAGTTGGATCAATCGTGTGAATATTTTATGAAATAAATGGATATGGAAATTTATATTAAGTATTCAATAAGTAATAAGTACGTATACTTGAGCATGTGGATAAATGCCGGTAAGAATTATGAAAAACTCTAATATAAATCTTAAAAAATGGGACTTAACAAACAATAATACGAGTAAAAACTATATCTGAATAGAATGGCACAAAAATCTTTTTAAATACATACATAGATTATATAATTATATGTTCACATAACGAATTAAAATTTTCAAGACATCTTGAGCATTAAAACAAATTGAATTACAGTTGTTGAACATAAGTATAATATAAAATTCAAAAACATGGAAAATATACGAAACGCTGACATGAAACTCTTACATTATGACGAAGTCAGGTTCAAAAACATCAAAATGTGTAGAAAATACTATGTTAGTAAAACACCGTTTTTCTCAAGAGTCAATAAGGTTGTGTAAAATAATCCTATTCATGGACAATATCCAAACCTTCGCTTTCTTTTTGAACAAATTCAAGGAGTTGATTGATTTTATCGGGCCTGGTACCATATTCCTCAACCTCGGAGCAATGTAAGTAAAGGATCGTTGGCCTATTGATTTAAGAGCACGGGGTAATAACTCGTTTGCTGAGATTTTTCCCCTTGTGCGGTATGGGTGTTCAAGTACAGACGAGAGTTTTTTTATTTGTACGTGAATGTTAAAATTGATTTGCAAAAGAGCTGTCTTGGGTCCATTATCTGAATTTCATTGAACAAGAGATCGGAAGAGTATCTAGGGGGTTTATCGAATATGATTCTCAAGATCCGTTTTTGGACAATCTCCAGAGGCCTCAGTTTGGTTTTTCTCAATCCTCCCCAGCCTATTATGCCATATTGTATGATAGACTCTACCAAGGAATAATAAATTATCTTGAGATGATTCACCCTGAAGAAGCATTTCATCTGTTTGAATTTGAATACGAGTCGACGCAGTTTGTTGACTACCGTTTGAATGTGGACATCCCACTTCAAGAATGAGTCCACCATTATGCCAAGATATTTAACTGAGAGTGTGACTGGTATAGAATGATCATTGAACTTTATATTTCCGAACTCAGGCAAGTGTTTTTCATAAGAGGTGAACGGGATGATTTTTTGTTTTTGTATGGTTAATCGAAAGGTGGTTTTCGGTGAACCAGTTGGTAACATTTTTCAAATCACTAGCAGCAGTTTCTCTTACCATGTTCCAAGTGTCATCTACATATAACAAAAAAGTATCATCGGCAAAAGAAATAATGGTACCTTTGGAGTTCATTGTGAGTAAGTCGTTCAAGTATATGATAAAGAGTATCGGCCCCAAAACTGTCCCCTGTGGTACACCACAAGTAACTGTTCTACCACCGCTCATCTTCCCATTTACAAAAACTTGCTGTTTTCGATTTTGTAAGTAATTTTGGAACAATTTCAATACATTTCCTCTGATACCTATACTCTCTAATTTATCTAGCAAAATTCCATGGTTTATGGTATCAAAGGCCTTTGCCAGATCTAGAAATACACCCAGACATGGTTTTGAGTTGTCAATTGCACTGTATATTTTTGTTGTTAAAGCACCTATCGCATCTTGAGTGGAAATATTATTTTGGAAACCGAACTGGTTGGGTGAAAGGAATTTGTGTTTTTCTAGATATGTGGTTAGTCTATTCTTTATTATTTTCTCAAATACTTTTGATAAACCGGAAGTTAAGGATATCGGTCTGTAATTTTCTAAACAGTCTTTTTTTCCAGATTTAAATAGAGGCTTGATGGTAGCTATTTTGAATTGGTTAGGAACTAATCCACTATTTATGATCAGATTTATTAAATGGCATAATAAAAATAAGAAAAGGTTACAGGTAGAAATAAGTCCATTCAGGAGATCCAAAAGTATAACAATAGTTGGATCAGATAATAACATTCAATTTTGAAGTAAATATCACTCATGTAACCCGCTGGATGCCAGTGGACACCACTGGAATAATATTTTGAAATACGATTCTATGGGTAGATGTCCCTTTGCTTCTGTCTAAAATCACGCAGAGATTCATCAAAATCGGAATAAAGACTTTCGTGTGATTAATGAACCCGGTATTTTATAAAGACTTCGCTACTTGCAAACGAAGCAACTAAGGAGACACTTTGTTCGATTTTTTATATTTTGCATAAAATATATCAAGAAATATCCACCTGAGATTGATGACATCACTTAAGATACAACCTTTATAACTGGCAATGCCTTGTAGAACTACTTTGCGGTGTTTTGGTCAATTTTGTGAGCACGTAGAGTTATTTCAATTATTTAAATCAGTAAGGGGTTGGACTAAGCACAACCCTATGATAAATCCTACCTGCTGTGAGAGATGACTATTGCTCAGATCAATTTTTATTTCGAAAGGAAACTCTTTTACCAAAGACGTCATCATTGTGCTGTCAAGCCCCAGTACCCCCTACTTCAGAATTTTCAGTTGGACTATTATTATACCTACTTGTGATATATCAGTCAATCACAAATACATCGGTGTACTGAAATCGAGGATCAATCAAGTGTTATGGAAGTTTCAATGGAAACTAGTTGTTCCCAAGATATGTTTATTTTTTATTACCAGAAATAGTATCAGGATATGAGGATAATCAACATGCATACCGCAGTGGACGGTCCACAGAAACTGCTCTTCATGCGGTAGTGCACAGGGTAGAAAAGGCACTCCATTTCAAAGAGTGGGCTCTCGGAGTCTTCGTCGACGTGGAGGGTGCCTTCGATAAGGCAAGAACAGATGATATCTGCAATGCACTGCAGAATAGGGAAACCCCTCCTACGCTGATTAGCTGGGTAGCTACGACCATCGAGCGGAGGAAAGTGACGGTGTCTCTAGGAGAGAGCCATGCCGACATCGAGGTGAGAGGCGGCTGCCCGCAAGGTAGCTGTCTCTCCCCTCACCTTTGGTGTCTAGTCATGGACGAACTTCTCAAGAGACTAGCCGCCAACGGTTTCTACGCCCAGGCATACGCCGACGACGGGCTCGTCCTGGTGACGGGCCCTTTCCTAGATGTGGTCTGTGGCCGGATGCAGTTGGCGTGCAGGAAAATAGAAAGGTGGTGCGAGGAAGTCGGCCTCGCAGTCAATCCGACTAAAACGGAGATGATTCTCTTCACCAAGAGAAGGAAGGTAGATGGGTTCAGATCACCAGTAATGGGTGGAAAACCCCTAGAGCTGGCTAGAGAGGTAAAATACCTTGGGGTGATTCTGACTCGAAGCTAACTTGGGGGCCACATGTCGATCGAGTAGTCGAGAAGGCGGTGGTCGCTATATGGAGTCTGCGCCGGGCAGTGGGAGGGAGGTGGGGACTCAAACCTCAAATCCTTCACTGGATCCAACGGCGGTAATCAGACCCAGAATCCTATATGGAGCAGTGGTCTGGTGGCCGAGAGTGGACCAGATAACCACAACCAACAAGCTGGGAAAAATTCAAAGACTAGCTTGTAGGGGAATAACCGGCGCGATGAGGACTACCCCCTGGGCAGCCCTAGACGCCCTGATGGGTCTGCCGTCGCTTCCAACTTGTATAAAGAAAGAAGCGATGGCGTCCTATCTGAGAATGCGTGACTCAGGGAGCTGGCGAGGAGAGGGGTACACAGGGCATACCGAAATCGCTGTGGCAGCGAAGAAAGAATTCCCACTATCCGCTATCAAAGTGATACAGGCAGAGGATAAAATTAGGTGGAAAAGGACGATCTCGCTAGAGATCCCAGACAGGAGAGAGTGGGAAGAGGAAAGGGTGATATTTCCCCCAGAAAGCCTGGTCTGTTTTACAGACGGATCCAAACTGGAGGAAGGGCAAGCCCAAGCAGGAGTTTACCTGTAAAACGGAGAGAAAAGAGCATATGCGCTAGGTTCTCTGACAACAGTTTTCCAAGCAGAGGTGTATGCCATCCTGGAGGCAACCAGAATGGAAGAGGTGAGGTCCGGCCCAGAGAGACATGTATATGTCTGCTCGGACAGTCAGGCCGCCATCAGAGCTCTGAATGCAACCAGAACCAGATCAGTACTGGTTCAGGAGTGCAGAGATGCCCTGGAGAGTCTTGCGACTAAAAAGGAAATAACGCTGATGTGAGTCCCGGGCCATGCAGGGATTGAAGGCAACGAGCAGGCGGACCAGCTAGCCAAGCAAGGAGCCGGACAACCCTACTACGGGCCCGAACCCGCACTCGACATAACAAGGAGACAAGTAACAACGGCACTGAATCAGGAAAAGAGTGGAGAAGTATAGACGGATGCAGGCAGTCAAAGCAGATGATATCGGGTCCCGACATGGCAAGGACGGCCTAGATACTGAGGCTAAGCCACAAAGAACTCCGACTGTTGGTGGGAGTTCTTACCGGCCACTGCGGCCTCAGGAGGTACCTGGCTCTTATCATCCACTATGCACGGAATGTGGCGAAGAGAAAGACTCCTTCCACTTCCTGTGCGAATGTGGTATTTATGGCAGGCTCAGACAAAACGTCTTCGGAGCTGACACTATTAAGGAGGAGGAATTGCACTCGTTGCAATGGAAGGACATTTCGACTTTCATAAGAAGGTCGAAGAAGTTCGAGCAGGTATCCGACATGGGATGAGTGAAGATGCCGGGGATTGCGAAAAGGGCCCACTGGGGCCTAGTCGCTGACGCTTGCGTCCCCCACCCATTACCATTACCATTACCATCAGCATATGAAAGGTGCGGAATGTGAACCATTCAGTGCCATACAGAAGTATAAGCAATTTTTGAAATGTCTTCTCAAATTTCTTAACATTTCTGCAGTCACTGTACGACACTCATCTACATTCCTTCTGCGTAGATCAAGAGAATTGGTATGTGATTTACTTTGGATTCCAAATGTCCCAAGAAGAAGTCTAATAGATGAATGGATCAGCAGATCGAGCATGCCATTCTATTGGTCCTCTAATCCACTTCCCTGAAAAATTGTCAATTGAAAATTGACACACAGATACAACAAAATGTACAGAAGGTACATCTTGTTGAAAGGTGAGCTTACTTACCCTCAAGTATGTTATCATCGTCCTCAAATAGTTGAGTAATTCTGGGGACATATGCTGCTTTCAGAAACTCCAGAAATAATCTCAAGTTGTTTCAAAGATTAAATGTTGTTCATCACTGCGTATCCTACAACTGCAACAGCGACCCCTTTATCTCTCATAGGCTTTTCTAGTTCATGTTTTTGATTTTGCCCCTTATCCTGACTCCATGAACTTATATTCATCAAAAGTATCACGTACATAAATCAGATTAGTTTTTTTTCTTGATTAATTCGAATAAAATTCGTGCTATAGCTCTAGCACATCGTTTATCTTCAAAATACGTAGCTACAATTGATATTCTCTCTTGTAAACTACGAACGGTTTGGAAAGTTTTTAAATGATTGAATTGAGTAAATCGAATAAATTAATATACCAAAGCTTAACCAGAGATATGTGTACAAAAACACATCAGGACATTTTTTTAACGTCTGCCCCTGCTCCCAATTTCTGAAAGCCTACTATTTTTGAATCTACGGTGATTCGAAAACCGTCGAATAGCCTATGAATTATTATTGTCAGAAATGTACTTCAATAATGTCACGATACTGCAGAAATCGTTGTTTATCAAAAACTGCAATAGTTTTTATGACCACAACTGATGAAAGTATCTAGACTTTCTTGTTGCAACTCTGGCCATGAAGTCGCTCTGGTACTCAATATGTTATGTCTTCTTGGAATTAGCTCACTAAAGAAAAGTATGAAGATTTCAAAGATTCAATAATATACATTGCATTCCATTTCAAAACGTAAAAGTAAAAAATCCAACAATCTATCAAGAAATGTCTCTTAGTGAGCATATTCATGGCACTAAATTTCAGAAACTCGCCTCGTAAAATGATAGACGTAAGGAATGTGTACTATCAGTCCATGCCACATAATTTATAGATAGAAAATATTTCTCCCGTCGATAAACGAAAAACAAATCAGATATGCCCTTAAATCATTTCGCCATTCACGTATTTCTCTACAAAATTGGAAGCGAAACTTTGCGATAATCCATCACTTGAATAATCCGATACCAGCGCTCCTCCGGATAAACAAAATACACAGATCAATGTCTCACTATTTCATAACAGCAGATTGATATATTGCACGCTTTGTAAATCACCCTGTCATCTGATGTTATTCCAAAACGACTTGCTTAAACCGGCAGTCTGCGAAGTTTGACTACTATTTGCATTTGAGTTACATCTGGAGTAATTCTCAAGCATTATATTTGAATGGCAAGCAGCCGACATCTATCGTGGGACCCAGAGTTATTTCCCCATAAGTGTGACAAGTCATTGAAATAGATGCCATTCCAAATTGCCCCAACCGATGTTGCGCGTTGGGAAGTCAAAGGAATAAATTATGGAGCTCATGCCGAGAGACATCGGGAAACTAATGTGGATGAATTGAATGGATTTTCGCAAGATATACGCTTGTTTCTCACATGGTGGTTCGAAAATTGATCATATATCATGAGTGTTGTTATTTTGCTATAACCATTTTGTTTCGTTGATAGTTTAATTGAATTTCCATTATATCCAAAATCATCCAAAGACTAACAGTGTTGGTATACTTACGAACAGATTGACAAATGGAATTTTCGTTATTTTTCTATTTGATCGCAAGATGATTTGATAATGGACACTGGTCTGGTCCAACGTGAAGAAATAATCGTAACGTTGTTTAGTTCTTTACCTCAACCAAATAAATAGTGTTACTGAATTCAGAAAAATATTTCCTGGTATCAAAATAGTATCTTATTTTCAAGAGAAACCTTCTCAATTGAAAATTGAATCAATACATGACTCCTCTGGAAATGGAAAAAACCCTACGATAAAATTGAAGTTACTTTTTTGTAATATCTAACCGAAAACAACTACTTCCCCGGCTAAAGCCACGCTAAACATTGAAACATCTGAGATACTGAGAAAGACCCTAATAACTTGAGAGAAAAAATCTGAATGTGAAAATTTGCATTTTCATTCAGATAGTTGATTATTCATTAAATGTCCAGTTTCCATTGGAGAAACTTATCTATGAGTTGCAATTCACGCTTCAATGGAATGAGCGATTTTCTGTGAGTGATACTTCTGAATGACATTCTCCCTTATTTCTTCATAGATAAGAATCTCCAATGGAAACTAGACATCTAATAAATAATCAACTATCTGAATGAAAATGCAAATTTTCACTTTCAGATTTTTTCTCTCAAGTTATATAGGGTCTTTCTCAATATGTATCAGATGTAGTTCAATGTCCAGCGTGGCTTTAGCCGGGGAAGTAGTTGTTTTCTGTTAGATATTACAAAAAAGTAACTTCAATTTTATCGTAGGGTTTTTTCCATTTCCAGAGGAGTCATGTATTGACTCAATTTTCAACTGAGAATGTTTCTCTTCAAAACGTGAATCCCTTCCAAGAGAGGTTATCTTGTACGATGGAAAACAGCTACTAAATTCCAACTTTCAGTCGCAGATGATTCCTCAACTGACTTTATGAACATCCTGTTCATATTTTCAATGAAATCAAAGTATATTCTTGCTATACCTTTATCAGAGGAACGATTATCTGAATCTATACAAATGAAAAAAGGATTTCTTTGACTTATTTCTTCAGGATCTGCTCCAAAACTGTTTATCAATACCGATCAAACCGATCTTCTTGAATTTGATATCTTGCAAACAAATTACAAACAACTACTGCGATTATACAGGGTGTTTCTTAAGTACGTGTAGAAAATTTAGGAGCGTATTCCTAACATCAAAATAAGAAGAAAGGTTCCTATAAACATATGTCCACAAGTTATTCGTTTCTGAGATACAGAGTGTCAAAGTTGAATTCTTATTTTTATTTTTTGTGAATAATTTCAAAGTAATTTTGATATTTGGGTAATGTTTGGTATCTGAAAATATTTATTATTTGGTTTGTGTAAAAAATATATTCTTGTTAGATGTCACTGTGAGCAACTGTTTTCGCGTTATTTCGATTTGAAATAATCGTTATTTTGAATGACAGGATTGTTAAATTCAATTAGAAATTAGTTTTTTCACAATTAACATAAAATTTTATTTTGTCTTTGAAAAATCATCCCAGATACAAAACTTTACTAGAATATCACAAATATTATGGAATTTATCCACAAAAAACAAGTATAAGAATTAAACTTTGACACTCTGTATCTTAGAAACGAATAACTTGAGGACATGTGTTTATGGGAATTTTTTTTCTTATTTCGACGCCAGCAACATGCTCCTATAGTTTCTACACGTACTTAAGAAACACCCTGTATATCGCACATGTTCTTCAAAAGTGACACAAGTCAAAAAACTGAAATATTGTCTTAATATAATGAAAATATCCTATGAAACACTCTTTCACCCATGCCTCAATAGTGTATTAAATTACCTTCAAAGAGAACTTTTTATAATTTGAAGTTATCGTCAATACTCTAAAATCTGTGAAATCATTAGAGGCAACAGTTTTCTGCGGTTTCTGAAAAATTACCTATTTCGAGTTGTGTCACTTTTGAAGTACAAGTGCGATATTTTGGCTTGAAGCATCCTATGAATCCTAAAGGAATCCTGATTGAAGGATTGGGATCTTCGCTAGCTTTGCCAGCGTTTTTATCTTCATTCAATAGTATTTCAAAATCATTCAATCTCATACTTCCTGCTGGATCTTCAAACATTGAAGATGACTCATATAATGAAGGTATTCCAAATGTCAAATGACTCTATATCATGAAACTAATAATCATTCAAAAAGCTTGTGATCTAAATGCTGTTTGCTTTCCTTGACAACAAAGGAACCCATAGTTTGAGCTGAAGAAAAAGTTTTGAGCACTTTTCAAGTCATCACCAAGTTGAAGATTTTTTGAAATAAGCTATATTTTTAAAGCAGAGGGTGATTGTGGCAATGACGGTGAACAAGTTATTTGAAATTTCACTGTTCGAGAAACATTGGCTGCTTCTCATTCATCGGGTTCTTCCAAGTGTTCTGGTGCTGCAGCTATAACCAGTAAAAAAATTGAAACAATTTGAATATCAGAATCTACTCAGTCGCAGTCGAAAGTTTTGGTGTGGTCTTGAATCTCTGATGTTCATTAATAAAATAGGAAGCAGATCATATCAGGCTTCAATCCATTTATTTTTTGATACAGAGAATCAGTCTTTCTATACAGTGCGGAAATTTTTCCTCTCTTTTTTGTACTATACCACCATTTCACTCTTTGAAAGCGATAATCGATCATTCTCGATTTTCCCAAGTTAAATTTGATTTCAATCTGTCCCAGAATCGATATGGATAACAGAACTATTCTTCAAAAAAATATAGCAAAAAGATTCATCAACATCTCCAAATCTCTCAAAATCTACCATATTTTCTTCCAATTCGCTAGTGGTCTCAACTCGGATTCATTGTTACGCTGTTCCAGATTTGAGGAATTTGAAAATATTGGCAACAATTTATAAATAGTGTTATCCAGTGACGAGTCAGCACAACATATTCGCTGTAGTACATGACAAATGATGCCTACACGAGGGATATAAAAACGATTATTTTCAGTATGAAAGGTGCTTCGTTCGAAGCCTTTGCAGTAGTGATCAAAATTGTTGTAATGGAATGGTAGACTATGAAGATTTCTATTCTCAACTCCTTTATTCGTAGTATAGTAATACTATTTCAATTTACAATAATCAACCCTCATATAGCCACATGGCTCATGGAACAACCAAGTACAGAACCCCCAGTAAGAGGTTAGGTGGTTCATAGAACACCGATTCATAGAACACAGATTCATAGAACACAACACTCCCTTTTCTTACAAAAAAAAAATCCTTCTTGTACAAAGATATATTAAAATTCATATACAATCACAAGGCATATAAGACTTATAAATCTAATCTGACAACAGGTTTTCGTATTCTTTCTGACCTTCTAACCAATGGTAACTCAGGGGCTTTAAATTGAGTAACATCATTTGTTTCAGGGTTTTCTGTTGATGGATTTTCACCCTGTAACGGCTGTAAATAATTATCAGTTGGTTGTATCGGGTCAAGGGGTGGGTCACTGCTTCGAATGTTAACAGGTGGAGAAAAATGATTTGAAACCCATTCGTTATCACTTTTTGCATGTTCACCTATAGAAACTACTTGGTCCACATGTCTTTTTTGACATTTTTGTTGTTGTCAAGTTGAATATTATAATGTAAAAGACCAACTTTTTCTGTAATTCTGCCTAATAACCACTTATCCCCAATGTAATTTCTTACTGCTACTCGCGCACCTGATGTGAAGGCTCTGGGTACATTAACATCAAATTTTTCTGTGTTAATGGACGTCGATTTTGGTAGAATCCTGTCTAGTTCCGATTTGATTTCTCTACCCAATAATAACAATGATGGAGATTTGCCAGTCGTAATGTGAGGCATTTTCTTGTACTGCAATAATAAAGAATTGACCTTTTGATTCATGGATGAAAAACCATCATTATCATACAACATGGCACTTAAAGAATTTTTAAGTACTTGAACATAGCGTTCTGCCTGACCATTAGTTGCAGGGTGGTAAGGGGCAGTAAATTTGGATATAATTCCAAACGACTTTAAAAAAATCTGAAATTCTTGTGATCTGAATTGTGTACCACAATCAGTTACAAAATAATCTGGTACCCCAAATCTTGAAAATATTGACATACAAATTTCAATAGTGGCTTTTGCTGTGATATTTTTCATTACGAAAATTTCAGGCCACTTTGAAAATGAGTCTACCAAAATAAAAAAATAGTGTACCTGAAATGGGCCTGCAAAGTCACAGTGAACCCTTTGAAATGGTTCTGTTGAAGATAACCAAGGTGGTATAGTTTGGGTGGATTATTCCTGGTTTTACAGCAAGCGAAACAATTAGCTGAAACATCAGAAATATCTTTATCTATCCCTGGCCACCAACAATAGCTCCTAGCTAGTAGTTTCATTTTGGTTATACCAAAATGGCATAAGTTAAAATATTTTTCCTAAGTGTATCTGGAATGTTTACTCTCAACCCACGCATTAAGCAGTTATCTTGTAATGAGAATTCATTCTGATCAATATTAAATCTATATTCAGGTAACACTGTAGTACCGCTTTGTAATCCCTCTAGTAATTTACTTGCAACTTTATCTTTGCTGGTGTGATAAGCTAATTCTTTCAAGGTGAGTGGTAAACTATTAATCTGATTAATATTAAATATATCAGACTCTTCAAAATTATTTATAATGGGAGTATTTGTTTTTGGAATTAGACGAGACATTGCATCAGCATTACAGTGATTTTTAGTATTTTTGTATTTAATTTGGTAATTGAAAGCTTGCAGGAAGATAGCATAGTGTTGCATTCTAGCTGCAGAAAATATAGGAAGATTCTTATGGGGATTAAAAATTTGAATTAAAGCACTACAGTCTGTAATTAATGTGAACTTGGTACCATATAAATATTGGTAGAATTTTTTAACTCCAAATATTATAGCATACGCCTCCCTATCTACTTGCGAGTAACGTTTCTGTGTGTCTGACAATGTCTGAGAAGCAAACTGAATTGGTTTTTCACTACCATCAGGAAAACTGTGAGAGAGGACAGTACCTACCCCTACTGAGCTACTATCAGTAGCAAGAACCAAAGGTAGTTTGGGGTTGAAATGTGTCAAAACTGTGTCTGAACTCATTTCTTTTATTACATAACGAAATGATTTTTCACTCTCCTCATCCCATTTCCATGGAATATCAACGTGTAATAATCTATTTAAAGGGAAAGTTATAGAACTCAAATTCTTGAAAAATCTACCGTAATAGTTTACCAGCCCCAGAAATACTCGTAGTTCATCTTGATTGGTGGGTCTTGGAATACTTCGTATAGTTTCAATAATTTCGGAGCTTTTTGAATACCCAATTTAGTAATTACATACCCACAATATTCAATTTTATCTGCCATAAATAAACTTTTCTCAATATTAACCCTAATGTTATATTCGTAAAATCTTTGAAAAATTTCGCTTAACCTTTCTAAATGTAACTCATCATTTGAAGCTGTAACTCTAACATCATCGAAAAAGACAGCTACTCCTTTAATGCCTTGTAGAATAGTTTCGATAGTTTTTTGCCAGATAGCAGGTGCTGATGCAACTCCATACATCAAACGAGTTGGTTTTAACAACCCCTTTATTGTATTCAAGGTCAGTAGTTCCCTCTCATCAGGATGTACTTCTAAATGTAGATAAGCCTGAGTAATATCAATTTTGGAAAACTTTTCACCACCAGCCATATTTGAAAACAGTTCATCGATGGTTGGCAGTGGATAGTCGTCAACAATCAAATTTGGATTCAGAGTAGGTTTGTAATCCCCACATATACGTATTTTCCCATTTGACTTAATGACAGGGACTACTGCACTTGCCCACTCGCTGGTATTAACAGGTTCTAAAATTCCTTGCTCTATCAATTAATCTAATTCACCAATCACCCTTTCTTGTAATGCAAAAGGAACAGGTCTACTCTTTGCAAAAACTGGTGTAATGTTATCTTTTAAACGTAAATGTGCTTGTATATTTTTTATTTTTCCTATAGACTTTTGAAATAATGGTTCGTATTGTGTAAGAAGGTCTTGTAGATTAGTATTAGAATTTTTGGTAATTTCAACTGAATTCATATTAAAAATATCACCCAAATTTGAATTTAGCTGACGTATCCATTCCCTTCCAAATAAAGGATTACTGTTTGAATTTACAATGTATAAATTTAATTTATTCAATTTTCCTTGATACGTAACATTTACTTGTACATGACCTAATACGTGTAACGGATTTCCACCATAAGCAATTAGAGAAATTGTACTAGGTTCAATTATTAATTCCGGAAAATATGCAACAAAATAATTTTTGTTCATTATTGTAACAGCCGCTCCGCTGTCAAATTCGAATTTAATTCTTTTCCCTTCTACAATGATTGTAAAGTAAAATTTTTTTCGGAGAAGTGATCTCTCGCTTGACGATACTTGGTACAACTCTACAATATCATCAGTGTCACCCTGTTTGTCAGGTATTGAAATTTCATTACATTCATCTATTTTTTTTCTTTTTGAAACACATTTTTTGTAAATGTCCTTTCTGCTTACAAAAGTTACAAATAGAATAAAAAAATCTGCATGAATTTGCCAGGTGTTTAGGATCACCACAACGAAAACAGTATCTGTTATTATCATTCACTGGAACATTGCTTTTTGTACATACCGAACTTGTAGGGTTCATCTTACTTTTACCTTTGAACATAATTTTGTGAACCTCACTCGGAATCCCAGTAGAAGTTCCTTCCATAACATTCATTTGTAATTCTGTAGCTTCAAAGGCTTTTGCAATTTCTCGAAGTACTTCCAACTTAATATCCCCTTTTTCTAACATCCTCCTACGCAATTCAGAAGATAGACATTTCTCGATAACCTGGTCACGGATCTGGTCATTTAAATCAGTATAATTGCAATTTTTTCCTTGTTCCAATAGCTTTGTTACGAATTGATCAATTGACTCGCCTGGTTACTGCTTAAGACTACGAAATATATATATATATATATCTTTCATAAACAGTGTTAGACTTGGGACTAAAATAACCATCAAGGGCTTTCATAGTCAGATCATACTGTTGCTCGTTTTCAGTATCTTCAGATTCAGGCAATGTGAAAAATATGTCTTGTACGTCTGGTCCAGCACAGTGTAATAACAAGTTTTTCTTGCGGGTCTCCCCTGTAATTCCTCTTGCACTTAGGAATATTTCAAAACCTCGTTTCCATTTTTTCCATTTGATACCAAGACAGGCATTGTCTTCATTGCAAGCAAACGGGGCGTAAAACATTGAATCCATCGTATTTGCGTTAATGAAATTCTATCCCATCCTCGTCGCCACTGTTGTAATGGAATGGTAGACTATGAAGATTTCTATTCTCAACTCCTTTATTCGTAATATAGTAATACTATTTCTATTTACAATAATCAACCATCATATAGCCACATGGCTCATGGAACAACCAAGTACAGAACCCCCAGTAAGAGGTTAGGTGGTTCATAGGACACCGATTCATAGAACACAGATTCATAGAACACAACAAAAATACTGTAGTCAAGTTTGTACATCGCTTAAGATATTTTATGATAGTGTACTATTCAAATCCAAGCACTTTACTACCAAGTTTTTTTTTTCGGAATTGCCACACTTATTATCGCGATACTTGTATACTCTTCAAATTACCCTTACATTAAAGTTTGTGACATATTAATGAATATTGACCTGTTTATTTCAACTGAGACATTTAACATTCAGTAGAAGTTCTTGAGGAGTAAACATTTCATCTTTTTGTGCCTATTCACTAAAAACGACTACTACTTGATACAGATGATGAGACTTTTTTGAAATTGCCTTCTAAGGTTTCAACTTTGAATGATAAATTAATTTCTTGAAATCTGGATCTCATGATTCATTAGAGACTTCTGGAAAATAATTTTTCAGCATACTTCTCAGAGATTCCACAGTTATATCTGTATATATCCCACTTTCGATATTTATATATGTTTCTATTCAATTTATGTTTCTTCCTGTATGAGTCCTAATGCACCATCACCTTTGTATATCATTTTAGAATTCCCTGCCTGATACTGGAGTTTTTGGTATGTTCCAATACTTTCGTGTGAGTGTAATCGTAAATCTTTGGGACATACGTTTGGGATAGATGTTTGGGACAGAAAATGACACTTGGAAAATAATGACCAATGTACGGAAGGAAAATTCAATAGAACAGCAATAACTAATAGCTTGTGCAACGTGAGGAACATTCAAGAAATATTAAGGAATACTCAACGTCAAAGCCCAAGGAAGGAAAGCCTCAGGCCCTCAAAAAAACAGATGGACAGAAGGTGTCGAAAATTCCATAAAGATAAAATAGGTGTAAAGAACTGGAAAAGGAAGACAAGACTTTGAAAGGAATTCAATTTTTCAATTTATTCAGTTCAATATGAAGTACAGCAGCGACAATAAAGAATTCTTATTAAATAATTCATCCTGAATGGGTAAATGTCACCTAGGCATACAAATGCCTGTATTGTGCTTTTTTACTCATTCATGGAAGAAATTTGAATGTACAATAATTATGAATGACATATAGAAATTAATTATTTATCATTTTAATACGATGAGGACGGGATGTCGGGGAGAAATGGCAATGGTTTTTTCAAGGTGGTGTTGACAAACTAAATATATAATGAAATACATTAGATATACATTATTTATATACATTCACATATACAGACTTTTTTTCTCAAAAAATATTAATAATTTCCAGATTCTCGATTAGATGCTGTTTGAGAGTAGTTTTAAATTTTTTGATGTGATTGATATTCTTCAAGTTTGTTGGAAGCATGTTATATAGTTTAGGACCAAAGAAAAAAACAAATCTCTGCGTATGACTCTTTCTGTAAATTGGTAGTTGAATATTGGAACTTTCCGTGAATCTAGTGGATCTAGGTGTAGTTGTTCTATATCTGTTAATATTTGAAAACATCCATATTAGACACTGGTAGCTGTACATACATCTGACATTCAATACTTTCGTCTCTTGGTAAAGTTTTTCAGTTGAGAATCGTCTTTTTTTCTCAAAATTATTTTCAGTAACGAGTTTTGTACCGTTTGCAAACGATTCAGCGTATTGTTGAAAGTACCACCCCATACTACAATACAATATCGAATTATTGATTCTGCTAAAGAGTTATAGACAGTGATCAAGTTTTTTTTCGAGAGAATATCTCGAAGGGTGTAAAACTTATGCATGAGAAGTCTCATTCTTTTTATGACATGGGCCACTTGGTCATCCCATCTTAAGTAATGATCGATAACTACACCCAAATATTTTATGGATGAAGTTTTTTCGATATTAGAACAATTACAGAATAACAGGTTTTTACTGCTGGGTTTATGTAGATTCAATTTAATATTGCTTGGCTGGTCACTTGAGTTTAGAGAGAAAGTCATAAATTTGGTTTTTTTAACATTCATACTCAGTAAATTATCATTGAGCCACATTAGTACTTTCTGAAGGTTTATTTCTGCAGTTTGTAAAACATCATGCCATGTTTCACCTCTGAAAATTAAGGATGTAAACTGTTAATGTAAACAAGAAACAGAATTGGACCCAAAACTGTTCCCTGAGGCACACCCACGGATATATTCGATTGCTTGCTGAGTATATCACCTATTTTTACTCTTTGTGTCCTTTTTGACAAATAATTTTCCATCAAACTTAGAGCGTTACCACGAATGCCATATCCAAAAAGTTTTCTCAATAATAGATCATGTGATACGGTATCGAATGCCTTTGCCAAGTCAATAAAAACCGCTAGACATTTCGACAATTTTTCCAAGGCTTCTACTGTTTGTTCCACAAAATCCATTATGGCACTTTCAGTATTCTTATTATTTATGAATCCAAATTGCTGTTCAGTTATAACGTGATGTATATTGAAAAATTCTATTAACCCTTTTTTTAAAAGACTGTTCGAATAATTTTGCGAAATTGTTTATAACAGAAATTGGTCGATAATTACTAACGACATTACGTTTGCCATTTTTATATACAGGAGTTACTCTTGAGTCTTTCCACTGGTGTGGAATATTTCCGTTTTTGTAACACAGGTTAATTATATGAACAAGTGGTTTCAATATTGGGTCATGAATGATTTCAATAAGTTTTGATGATATGTTGTCTGGTCCTGGTGTACAATTGTTTTTAAGTTTATAAATAAGTAAGATTATTTCGCTTTCATTGGTGGGTTCTAGAAATAATGTGTGTGCTACTGTGGATTCTTTCAAAAAGTTATTGGGCAGGTCATTTTTTTCGATTTTGTTGGCCATATCTATTCCTATGTTTATGAAGAATTCATTGAACACATCAGCTTTCTCATTATTGTTTGTTATATAATCACCGTTTTCCTTAATGATAGTTGTATTTTCTATAGTGTTTTTGTGGGATGTGGTATTAGAAATATCGTTAATTATTTTCCACGTTTCTTTACAATTACCATTGAGTTTGTTCTTATAATATTCGTTTTTAGTTTTCTTAATCAAGTTGTTCAGTTTATTTCTATATTCTCTATATTTTATTTCGTGATCAGGGGTGTGTTCATTTAAAAGTTTTCGTTTCAGATAGTCTCTGGTTTGGATTGAGTTGATTAAACCAACCGTAATCCATGGTTTTATTTTACGATTTCTTTTATTATTTATTCTAATTATTTCAGTTGCTTCGCGTATGTACCGTTTTAATTTGACAATGAAAGTATCGTATGATTCTTGTGTTTCGTTACATGATAAAGTATCATTCCACGGTTCCATTTTTAAAAGTGATTTAAGCTTATCGTAACTGATTTTTTCATATTCTTTGATTTCATTTGGTTTTTGGTTTGTTTGCGACGGCATTGATATAAAAATAAGGACTGAGTGATGGTCTGTTATGCCACTATGAATAACTGATGATTCAAAGTTTATGTCATTACGGAGGCAATTGTTTTTTCTGATGAAAATATGATCAATGATGGAACTCGATTCTCTAGTTTCCCTTGTAGGTTCGTTAATATATGAAGTAAAGCCATTTTCAATCATTATGTTTTGGTAATAATTAACATTTTGTGAATTTGAGTCTGATAAATTTATATTTATATCACCAACAAACAACTCTACTTTCTGTTTATCAAGATTCAAAAAAATAATTTTGTAAATCATCAAGATACAATTGTATATTGATTGAAGAAAGTCTGTATGAAGCTGTGATACCAATTTTAATATTTTTTTTCCATATGAAAGTAATTCTCATAAGCTTTGTTTCAGTTAGAGGCATTATTTCAACATTTGCTGCCAAAGAACTTCTTATATAAACTATTAGTCCATCGTTTTGATTTCTTTTTGATCCATTGTAATAAATTGTAATATTTGGTATATTAAAATCACTCACCGCCTCTACGTTCCATGTTTCAGATAGAACGATGACATCAAATTTGTCGAGATCCTCTTGTAAATAGATGAGTAATTCATCGAAATGTTTTTTTATGCTGCGTATGTTGAAATGAATGACTCTTATATTGCTGGTTTTCCCGACATCCCGTTTTCTAAAATAAGTTTGTAAATCGCTATATGTATTTGATTTTATTTCCTCATGTGTATCTAAAGTATTCAAGATTTCTAGCATATAGCTTTTTATTTTGATACCCTCCCAAAGAAAATTGTTATAACATACAGCTAATTTTCACAGAAAACAAAATGCATATACCTAATGAAAACTTCAAATGTAATGAAAAATAAAGAAAAAAGAGAAGAAAATGAAACTGTATAATGGGATATGAGTAAATACTAAACGAGAAGTGAAGAAACGTCAACCAAAATTTTTTTTCATGTCCTCTTCGGATTTTATAATAATTATTTTGTTATTTTTATTTAAATAAATTGTTCCTGAGTCTGTCCACACATTTTTCAGTCCGGCAATTCCAATCGCAGCATCTAAAAGTTCCACTCTAGAGCTTGTGAGGTCCTCTCTAACAACAGCTCCAGTTCCTTTCAGCATTTTCTTCTTACCATAAATTTTTCTTGAGATCGTTGCTGTTGAGTTTGAGGAAAATTCCTCCCGCCTTTCGATCGTCCTTCTTTCCTACTCTGTAACATAGTTCGATGTCATCACTGGACAGATTGATTTCCATGCTTCTGTTCAGTAATGCAATAATTTCTTCCCTCGTATTTTCATTCGGTTTCTCAGGTACATTGAAAATTCTCAGATTAGATCTCCTCGAGGTTTGATCCATCTGTTCGAATTTTTTTTCAATCAGCTTTTTCTCAGTATCTATTTTCTTTACCGTATTTTCCAATTCATCGATTTTGCGATCATGTGTATCTTTGAGAGTTGACAGCTCACCCTGTACAGCGGTGATAGTTTCTTCAATTTTGGATAATTTCTCCTCTACAGTTTTTATTATCGCCTCTGCTACGTTTTTAACAACTGTTTTTATAAATGTCTCGCTGTTCAGGCATTTACCGATTGCTTGGTTTACGGCCGATTCAATTTCATCTCTGGTTTCTCGTGTAATGACCATTTTTTGTTTTGTTTTCACTTCACTAATTTTTGAAGAGCCACTTATATTTTATTAGCACCAATTTTCGCAATGAAATTAGTCGTATTACACTGTTTTTTGACAATTTATATGGGGAGCTCAGATTCACACGTCTATTCACTAGCAGTCATGAACAAACATTGGAAATAATGGAAATAAACAATAAGAAAAGCAAGAGACAGATCAAAATTGCCAACTCACGCCCACATATTCCTACTGAGTAGTAGCTTGGGGCCTGGTGTTGGCATCTGATGCTAAAATGAGAAGGCAAGCAACCCCTTTCAAGGGTCCTTCAAAGGTCTTCAAACTGAATAGATAGATAGACACATTTCTTCCGAATGAACTGTATTATAATGACCTATACTATACTTATATACTTAGTCGTAAAAGTCTATGCAGATTGCCTTCTACTCGCTACGAAATAGAGAAGTTTAGTCAGCATACAGAAAATTAATTTTCGCACATATTCTCCAGTTTTTCGTGCTAATGACTCAAACCAAATGGAATTACAGTGGAACCAAAACTGTTTTGATGCTCGAATAAGGATTATCCTTAATTGAAAATAATGATGCAAACTTTTCCGGGTCACCAAGGTTAAATTACTGTTATACTAATAACCAATTAAACTAACATTTTCCCTTTTCATTCAGTTTTCATGAGTATTGATGAAACGAATGTGTTTACGTAAAGTGACGTATTGATTTTGAAAAATCAAGAAGTAAGAATCCCATTCTTCATTGTGGGGATCAAACTCGAATTATTTTTGTTGTTATGATAATCTCATTTACTTTTCAAATGATTTTTATGAATTAAAGACTGAGTGAATTAAATTTTTTCCTAATTAGTTTTTTCGAACCACTATGTTCCTTATGCTCACATACAAGCCCGCCAAAGAAATGTCACAATTTGATTCATCGAAAGGTTTGTTTTAGCACTAGCACAATATAGCCGGCAATTCTGAATTCTGTAGTTAATGATGTAATTTTAGACAACATGCAATTTAGGTTAGTCATTAATTGAATCTTGATGGGGTTCTCTAATTGGATTCCCAAACTATTCCCACATTACTAATTGAATTACTTCAAGATATGTATGTTAGATGTTGAATTTGTCTTGCCTGGGACGATTCACTAAAATTGTAATAAAAAAATTCTTCTACTGAAGATGATTGATTTATTTGAAAATTCTGATTTCATACACACTGAGACATGCCACAAAATAATGAAAATTTACAATTCTTATATGTTTTTCAAGAGAAAGTAAGTATACTAAATATAAGGTATTTGACAATTTCTGAATGGTGATTTTCTTCTGAAATAACTATACTTCACAATACTATGAGAGAAACAGGAACAGTACTTGAAAGTTAACCAAGCTGCAAATGTTTATTTTTGTAATAAAACAGTTATACCGATAATATGATGGATTATCATAAGTTTTTTTTACCTCATTTAAATAAAGCAGTGGAACGTATCTAAAGGTGTTCCCCAAGGATCCATCCTCAGACTCTTATAAAATAATATTAGTATTCTTGAGTATGAATTCATTTTGGACAAATTCCCGGACATGTTAATTTTTTTCCGAGGGGTCGGTTTTTGAACCATACCCAAAATACCGGGTGGCTACGGAAGTATTGCCTACGGAATATCTCAGTTATTGTATGAAGAAGGTTTGTGAAGTTTGTAGCGTCGATATAATGACATAAGAGCTAGAATTTGAGCATATTGACATGTCGAAGTTAACTTCCGGTCTGACCGGAAGTAACATCAACTTTCTTATTTTAAATGGAAACCCTATTTTTTTTCTTTTCGCTTTATTCAGCATTCAATTCCCTTTCTAATGACATATCACAAGTTGGTATCTAACCAGAAACTAGATCAGAAAAAAATTATTATTGAAATTCACCGAGTAGGCCGTGGAAGCAAAATGAAAGCCAAAAATTGAAAAGTTGGCTATGGAAACCATACGTCACTTGATAACAGTTGCTACTACTGTGATATTTTATTTTCATTCGTCGGCGTTATAAAAAGCCGCCAAAAAAAATATTGGAAAAATTGGGAAAAAAACAATACTCTGTAGGTCCATAACTTAAATAGGAACATACAAATTTTTCTATATGGGGTTATCAACATATGAGTAAAAATGACTGATGAAATATTTCAATAGAAGCATCATAACGAATCCAATGTTACCGGCTTTGATGGAATCATTTCGAACAACTGCGGAGATATTGACGAAGAAATGTGTCGGCTGTCTGATTAGTAGGTCTGAGACTACTCACGATTCGGAAGGCTGAAAGTCTCTTCATCGACGGAAATCAATACTATGTAGTTTCTGCAAATTTTTTGAAATAATGCAATATCTATCATTTCATTCACAACTCGATCAGAAACATAATTTTCAACAAGTTTACACTAGAATGCAAAAATCATTCGATCAAATTGATATTTTTTATCCATTTATCCTTCTCAGCCTTTGACATTTCCGGAACTTCAATAAAATGCTTTGACAGGAAGAAATACGACAAGCAAGCAAGTTTTCAATAACCAGTATATTTTCCCAGTTCGGGAGTGCCACAAGAGTCGAACTTGAGACTTCTTATATTGCCAATTTATAGTAACTGCCTAAAAAAATATACCCACCAGCTGAACAGACAATAATTGAATTAGGATCACTTCTGGCTGAACTCAAAATCAAAATGTTGTACTTAATTGCCAAAAGTTATCTATTTATGAGAACTTTGATGTGTATAAATTTGATTTCAAACATACAACTAACAGAAATAAACAAGTAACGTAATGTTTCAGATACATAGTAGAACTTGTCTCTAATACATCAGAGTACATTTTTCTGCCATTATTTGTATCGATATTGACTAGAAATTTCATAATTTCGAAGTGTACTTATAATACGGATTCCTGAAACCTTTGCAAATAACTTAATATTATTATTGTTGTGAAAACAATTAGGTTTGCTTTATTTCGAAGTTGAGTTGAAAACTTGCCATCGTTGATGTTTCACTAATTCATCAATCCTTCCTATATTTCCACTCACTGACATTGACATGTCTTTTAATCCATTTCTTTTTTGATGAAGTTGAAGGGAATTAATTAATTTTCCACTGACCTAGTAGTAGTCCATATTTAGTAACATCACTTTTTTCTTTATACTCCTGAGACCTTTATTGCACGTGTTTCGTGTAATTGTGCAATTATAAATTCTCTTTTGATATTTCCTAATCAGTCCCCAGAGAGAAAATACAGTTCCGAGACATTTACCTTAAAATAATTAAGCTGAAAATCGATGAGTAATTTCCAATATCTTGGATCAAATAATATGAATTGGCAGGGCTGAATGATCCTTCGTGCTGAAGAATGTGTCAATTTTCCTTAGTAGATAAAACAACATGAATTCGTAATTAACTTCAATTATGTCACCCTTTCCATCAATTTCTTCACTGATGAATTTACTCACCATTAGCAGTACCAATTCTACCTTTGATCCCTTAGTTTCGCATGCGACTTGTGTGCACTGTATGTGATATTTGCCATTTAGATTGAGATCAAAATTATTTTATTAGGAAGATATTAACATCTCAAAAGCCTTTTTTAATATGTAGAGTAATTTTTTTTTCTTAACTGGACATATTAAACACAAAGTAATAAGTATAAAGAACTTCATTAATATTACCTATGTTTTCGGTGGATAGCAATATTCTCCATATCATCTGGAGTGATTAAATTTACTGATCGTTTAGAAACTGCTTTGTTTGTTTTGAAGAGACGTCTCTGCTGAATAATGTTTTTATTGTGAGGTGTTTTACAGGGTATTTTTTTGTTGGAATACAATACATATCAAAAATACTGGAAGAGACCTTCGGTGAGAGTGTAAAGAAAAATTCAAACGCTGTTCATGCAGCGGAAGAAATTTTGAAAAATCAAAAAAGTATAGAATCATTTTATAGTGAGTCATGACGTAAAGCTCTCATCCTTTAACTTACAATTATCCAATTTCATTGCTGGAAAAAAAAGTCGAAAAAGATAAGGGAAGTAAATTTATTAATAAACATATATGGTTCTTACCCCACGAAAACATTCAAAAAAGTTAGATTCATATGCCACTGATCTGGCACATCCAGAAGGCATAAGATACTTGAAGATATATACAAGGAACCAATAAAATCAACGGATACCGATTTCGTTGTTGATCGCTGTCAGTAATTGTTGTGAAGCGATAGAATGATTTTTAGACTTCTTAGGTGGGTTTGTTTTTTTTGTTGAATAAACTGTTTACAATGGTGCACTATTTGTAACAATTCGATTTACGATATAAGTAGTTTGAGAGGTCATGTAAAAAAGTTCCATCTAGGTTAGAACAGAATCATTTCTCTCTGCACATTGATAAAAAGATATGAAAAAATGTAAATCTACCTATAATTTATCTTTTGAAAGAGATTCTTCACTGACTTTTTCAAGGATGGTTTGTAAGGGGATAGCAGCAATTTTGGCAGCCATAGTTTCTTTTTCCGATTTAGAGAAAATTATGTGAACCAATTCTTGATTATTGCCACCATGGCTATTCACAAATTCTACTTCACGACCTGTATTATTCAATACCGTAAGTACTATTTGAGTTGAGCAATATCCGTTGATTTTATTGATTCCTCGTATATATCTTTGAGTATTTTGTGCCAGATCGTGGCATATGAATCTACTTTTTTGAAATTTTTCGTGTGGTAAGAACCATATATGTTTATTAATAAATTGACTTTTCTTATCTTTTTCGACTTCTCCTTTCTCATTGGATAATTTTAAGTTCAAGGATGAGAGCTTTATGTTGTGAACTAATATAAAATGATGCAATATTTTTGATAAACAACATTTGAATTTTTCTGCCTTCTTTACACTCACATCGGTGGTCCCTTCCAGAATTTTTGATACACAGGGTAAACCTTGTACAATATTGAAACTAGTGATAGACCAGGTCATGACTGTTCAGAATATCGGAATTTCACCTCAGTAAAAATATCACCGTTTTCGAGATAATGGGCATTTTAAGAATTTCTGGAAAATCGCTACCTAACCTTGGATTTTTGAGTGCCATGTATACAAATTGGGACGAATCCAAATATCTTTGCTGCTGAAGATTACTGATGAGTGATGCTTCTAGACATACAGAACAGTTTTTCAGAAAGTGAAAACATTTTTCAAGAAATGATGGTAAAATGACAGATTTGAGTTTCATCAATTTTATTAGAAAAAGTTGGACATTATTATCTGAAAGAAACATAACCAATTGGAAGTGGACATTCATTTCGAAAGAATGCTCATTTTGTCCAGACTACCATGGTATAAAACAAACTATAATTATTTTTGGAAGAAGTGGTTTCCATTGAATTAGACGTGGTTTTAATCTAGGATTCTATCAACTTTTATTCAAGAAAAAAAGGAAACTACCCAAAACCAAAACTAAGTCACAATCACACTCGACGCGCGTTTCGCCAACAAAGTTAGCATCTTCAGGAGCTAAAAAGTAAGCTTTTAAGATTTTAAGATTGTGACGTAGTTTTGGTGTTTTGGTGTTTGGGTATTTTATTTTGATCTTGAATTGTATTTACACTAAAGGTTCCAAAATAATCATTTATTTGTTCAACTTTTATACGCCCAAAAATTGTTTTATTTAGATTTTATCAAGATAAAATGTGGAAATATTAATAATATAGAATAGACTGCTTGGTAGCATTAAATAGTATGTCAATAAAATTAACTTTTCATCTAAATAATGTAATGTAATGTAAATAAAATTATCGAAATGAAATGTCGATTATCCGACATGGCACCGATTAATACGAGTTCTTGTGATAAATGTCGCAATTGTAAAACGTCCAGATTCCAACGAAGTTTCAGAGACCGACAGATATACAGGGTGTAACCAAATAAGTGCAAACTTTTTTAAGAGATGAATCCTTGTCGAAAATTAAAAACTTTTGTTTGAACAACTTGTGACTTCTATCGTAGTTTTTTGAAATTATTCCGCTTGTTTCATTCTGTGGTATTTATTTCTTCGTCATGCCGTACATACTTATACTCCCCGAGAATATGCGCATATGCATAACATTTATGGTGAATGTGGAGGTAGTGCTACCGCTGCAGCAGCGCTTTATGCAGAACTATATCCGATTGCACAATGCCGCTCATAGAATCGCTGATTTGGGGCCTATAACCTATAACGCATTTGAAAAGGTTCTTCTTGAAAATATGTCGTCTCTGCGTACGAGTGGATGGAAAATAACATGTTTGTAATATTATTCAGTGCGATGTTGAATAATCGTTATTGTAGTTTATAGTGTATGTTGATTAATAAAAACGTTGAATTAGTATTTACTTCATAACATCTCATTGAATGCTTCTAAGCAGTTGATTCGTTATTACTCATAATTATTTAATCATTTCATCTTGATAGGATAAAAATAAAAGACATTACTGACAAAGTCTAATGGAGTTGATTTTAGCTCAGAATAACATCACACTCTAATATTATCGAAATTCTACTCCTTCCAAAAATAATGATCGTATGTTTTATAACATAGTAAAGCCTAGACAAAATAGGCATTCTTTTGTAATGAATATCGAGTTCCACTTGGTTATGTTTTTTCAAACAATAATGTCAAACTGTTGTTAAAAATATTGGTGTTACTTAAATCTGTCATTTTACCCTCATTTCTTGAAAAATTGTATCGTTTTCTAAAAAACTGTTTCTTACGTCTGAAAGCATCACTCATCAGTAATATTCAGCAGCAAAGATATTTAAATTCGTCCCAATTTGTATACATGGCATTAAAAAATCCAAGGTGAGGTAGTGATTTTCCAGAAATTAAAAAAATGCTCATTATCTCGAAAACAGTGAGATTTTTAGTAAGGTAAAATTCCGACATTCTGAACAGTCATGATCTGGTCTATCACCAGTTTCAATATTGTACAAGGTTTACCGGACACCCTGTATATTCTAACAGAATACCCTGTGAAACATCTCACAATAAAACATTATTCAGCAGAGACGTCTCTTCGAAACTAACAAATATATTTCTGAACGATTAGTAAATTAATCATTCCAGATGATATGGAGAATAGTTGCTATCCACCGAAAACGTAAGTAATTTCAATGAAGTTCTTTATACATAACTTTGTGTTTAATATGTCCAAATTAAAAAAAAAACATTATTAAAAAAGCCTTTGAGATGTTTATATCTTCCCAATAAAATTTGATCTTAACCTAAATGTCAAATAGCACATACAGTGAACACATGATGAATTTTTATTTCGAATTTGCTGCGGTCACAATGCGCATGCAGAATTACGGGATCAAAAGGAGAATTGGTACGGCTAGACGTTTGTTACAAATATGACAGCTTTCAGATGAAGACGCAATTTAACCTAACCCATAAATGGTCAAACTATCATAAATAAGACAGGAAACGAGAAAAATAGCGCTGTTGCCACATCTTTCCCGTCATTGCTAAATGAGTTTGTCAAATACTTGGATCATGTTGTAAGCAACGCATCTGATATTTAACGTAAAATCAAATTTGATGTGAAATTATTTAATCATATCATTAATTTTTCTTTGTGCAACCCCAGCCCTCAGACGAATAATATAATTGAGTAAACCAATACAAATGACACAGCTTTCGATTTGAATTACATTTCAACCTAACCTTTTGATGGACGAATTATCAGAAATAAAATGAGCCATTTTAAAGACATGAAATGACTGAACAACAAAAGTAGCGATGTTGCCAAATGTTTTTGGTCATTAGTACACGAGACTGTTAAATACTTGCCTAAAAAGGGCACATTTACCATGTTAATATTCTCAACGCTACTAGCCACTTCTTGTTGAATATTAATTCTTTAAAATATCATAAATATTTCGAATTTCAGCAAGTGCACAGGTCAAAATGTCAAATTTTGTCATATTCATATTTTTTTTTTCGAATTATATCTTTTCTGGCGTATACATCATTGATAATAATATTTAATCATACACAGTAAGTAGAAAAGTTAGGTGTGAATACTCTAAAAGTGTAATCACGTTTTTTCGAGAAATACTTATAATTGATAAATAGGTACGCGGATAAAAACAAAAATATAAAAAATCTATTGATAGATATACCCATTCAAATATTATAATGAATGTCAATGAATACACATGTACTAATACAAACACATATACACGTATAATATTAAATAACACAATATAAAATGTTGATATGACATTTCACATATTTTTACTATTTCAATATTGATGTATAGTCCAAGCAAAATGGAAAAGTTCGTGCAAAAATTCATATCCGAAAAATAAAAATATAAGCGTATAGGATATTGAAATTCAGCATGAGTTTCTATTTTATGCGACTCGATCGTGATTACCGAACATAACCTAAAAAATTGGCAAAGTTGCGAAAAGTGGTTTTTTGTTGATAATTAAAAAACTACAGCTCCGATCAAAAAGAGTCAGATTAGGAAATTGTAGGCATTAAAAAGATCTATCAATTGAATAACCTATAATTTTCCGATATCATTGATACTTTTCGAGTTATATCGGAAAACCGTGAAAAATCTGGTTTTCTGTAACTCGTTAACTGTAAGGAAAAATTGATAAATATTGATTATTTTTCAAAATATATGAAGTTTTCTCAAAAAAGATGCTCTCTCAATATGGCTACTCTTGCTTGGGGAATGATGCTACAGTAACGATTCCTGGCTCATTTCTTTCTATGAGATTTGTTCTTTCATATTATTGGATAAGTATATTGATTTTTTTTTATTTTAAGGGTCAAAAAATTACTTTATAAAAATTGCACAATTTTTTTACATGTTTTTTTCTAAATACATTGCTCAATTTTGTTTTTACATAAATTACTTTTATGAAAACGGATTTCTAGCATGATATCAAGCATTAAAAAAAATTGAAATCCCACGATCACTAGGAGCCGTGATAATTTCTTTATTTCAAAAGAATCTGGAAGACTCAATAATCATCGTACAGCAGTCACCTTCATGGATATTAAGGTTGAATAACTATATTTTCAATAAAAAAATACTAGGATATGTCTAGTTCACTAACAGTATTATCAATTAATGAATAAAGTGAGGCGTGCAGGCGCGGATCGCGATAGCTGATGCGAGTGGCGGAGTGGGGATAGCACTGAAAACTTATTTCGTGCGTTCAGAGTAGGTTTATGATTGAAAAATATTGAGTATCTCGGCTTGTTGTACACGTACGTTTTCTTTTGCATACCTACACTAGTACTTGAAATTGAACCAATAACTTTTCTTTTCTTTTTCAATAACACTGTCCGGATGAAAGTGTCTTAATGTCAACAGTATTTGTATCCCCACTGCGCCACCCGCTAAAATTGCATTGCTCCGCGCCTGCACGCCTCAATTAATAATACTGCAAATGAACTAGACATATCCTAGTATTTTTTATCGAAAATATAGATACTCAACCTCAATATCCATAAGACTGCTGTACGATGATTATGGCGCCTTCCACATTTATTTAAAAAAAAAAAAAATATCTCGGCTCCTAGTGATCGTAGGAATTCAATTTTTTTTAATGCGTGAAGCCATGCAAGAAATCTATTTTCATAAAAGTCTTTTCTATAAAAACAAAATTAAGAAATTTATTTAGAAAAAACATGTAAAAAAATTGTGCAATTTTTTAAAGTAATTTTTGACACTTAAAATAAAAGAAATCAATATATTCATTCGATAATATAAAAGTACAACTCTTACAGAAAAAAATAAGCCCTGAATCGTTACTGTAGCATCATTCCCTTAGCAAGAGTAGCCATATTGAGAGAGCATCTTTTTTGAGAAAACTTCATATATTTTGAAAAATAATCAATATTTATCAATTTTTTTTGAAAGACTTTTTTGGCTTGCCATAAGCTACACAAAACTATAAGTGCCAGTTTTCAATACCTTACAATAAACGAGTTATAGAAAACCCGATATTTTACGGTTTATCAGATATAACTCGATAAGTATCAATGATTAAAAAAAGTTTTAGATCATTCAATTGATAGATCTTTTTCATACCTACAATTTCCTAATTTTACACTTTTTGATCGGAGCTGTAATTTTTGAATTATCAACAAAAAACCGCTTTTTGCAACTTTGGCCAATTTTTTAGGTTATGTTCGGCAATCAGGATCGAGTCGCATGAAGTAGAAACTCATCCTGAAATTCAATTTCCTATACGCTCATAATTTAATTTTCGGATATTAATTTTTGCACATTTAACATTGGGCCGCTTCCTCGTATCTTGGACTAGTATACGAGTTCAAAATCTACAAAGAATATAGAAGAGTAACGAAACATTGGTAGGTATATGATGAATACATTTCACGAAAAACTATTCGAACACGTTTGAATATTTCCAAATTATGTGATAACATGAGATATTATTTTTATGTAATCACTATGGTAAATCGTTGATAAACAAAACAAATAATGATGGCCGATGTTCGAATCATGGGAAACTCCTAAATTGGCATTAAATTGACGATATTGATTTCCAAAATACTGGACCGATAAAAATCTATTTACGAATATAACTTTCGATCAACTCAAGAATTGTGATCATCCTTTTCAAATCCTATTTGTAATCCATCCATACTGAAGCATCCGATTTCATTTTCAATGAGCCACTCTCTATAGTTTTCTTCCATAATAGCAGACAATTGCAGAATTCACCCAGGATTATGATGTCTTTGCATTGTCCTCACTAACTCCATAAACTCTCAACCCACCGCAAGATAAATAATAGGATTACAGCCCCTTTTATGAGTCCGCGTTCCTGCATATAAATTCGAATTACAAATAGCAGATGTATAACGCCAGAACAAACAATGTCAAATCCTGAACAAGATGACCCCTAATCCTTCTGAATCCCAAAACAAAGTGGGCAATAAAATTGAGATTTTGGCGGATGCTGTGCGTGATCTCGAACTTTCGTAGATTGCGTGTGTTTCGGCATCTTGAAACAATTATTCCTGCCTTTCTTAAAGTATCAGTATACTTAGAGCAAATGGAATGAAAAGGAATGCGATATTTATTAGGGAGGAAATGGGTCACTCCAATCAGGTATCTATTGGAAAAATTCAGGTCTATGTTCGGTTTCGTCTCCTACGGGAATTTGTCACGAAAGCATAGAAAAGTAAATAACTATTAATAACACTTTTACCTACTACCAGTATGTAACGTAAAATATTACGAAACTAGTGTGGTAAAGTTAAAGAATATCAATTTTTTCTATTTCTAAATGTCACTTTATTCAATCGGAAATAAACAAGAACTACTTCATTATAAATGTAGACGTAAAAGTAATGATAATATAATTGCAATAACTTGGGACAAAAAATAAAAATAAACAGGGTAAACAAGTAAAAATCATTAATGACAAGCCTCGGATTGATTTAGAGATATTTAATGATAGTATCATCTCAGTATATAGTATTTGTTTGATAATGGCCATATAGGACCAAACTGCAGTAACCTAACTAACGAATAGAAGTGGTATGAATGCATATGGAGGGATAGCATGGAATGCATTTGAAGTTGTCATTTTATAAGTCATGACAATTTAGGTACAATCACACCTATTCTTCTCCGAAACGATATATGTAATCAGAAATCTGCAATGGTCTAGAGTTCAAAGGCGTTGGCAGTCCTAGCAGGAAGTACACGTTCAAATCTGCAGAACAGTAACTTTTTTTTAGATAAATACGATGATTTTTACTTATATTTCGTATATTTTTAGTAAATTTTCATGCTTGTAACTATTGGTTATAGATTTAGGTCCCCATTATGAATATTTGGATAATGTTATGAAATAATGGGTCAAGCCACAGTCAGCTAGTTTCGTAAAAAATATCAAAATAGTTTAGCAGATCATGGAATGATGGAATGTTGCTTAATACTATCGTCAGTGGATGGAACCCCATTACAATTGCGGGTTGAATCATTTTTGCTCATTGTAGAATAACACTTTGGCGATTCCAATGACTGTGAAAGCTCAATTATTAAAAAATGTGGCTTGACTTATTGTTGCATAACACCATCTATTTATGTTTCTTGGGACCAATAAAGATAATTATTATTATAATGATACCAAAATTTATTTGTAGGTATATAATGGAGCTTAAAGCTTTAATTGATTTTGAACCCTTCCACATTTTCAACTGATTATTTAGGCCAGCAATAACATATTCTACAAATGGTATAAATTTAGATGTTTGTTATGAATATAGAATGTTTTCAAATATTTGTTATTTCATAGTTACTGTTAGCAATAGTTTTTACAGATGATGACATATATTTCTACTTTCAATCAATTTAATAGCAAATGGTGAAACTCAATGAAGATCAAGGTGAAGAAGACGAATAAAATATTTCTCGATTTTTATAAAAGAATAAAAAAATGCGCCGATTCAAGCGAAATAGTCGGATTCAAATTTTTTGATGAGCATCTAGAAGTAGAGATCGGAATCTATATTTTGTATATTATGGATTTTCAACTGAGAGGTAGCAAATGTGTTGAATCTGAAAGTGGCTCCAAATACTTGAAAGAGCAATTGAGGCAGAGTCGAATAGGAGTATTGATGGAATCGCATTGAACCCTCCCAAACAGATGTATTCCCAACCTTGAGCGATTTATTTTCAAACTTGCTATGAAGCGTTGTGCTACAATTTCTTCAATACTTCTTAAGATAATTGTAGAAAACAAAAAATTGGTTATTTTTGACAATAATTATTGGTAGTTTCGGTAATTTTCGTTTGTATAAGGTGCTAAAAAACCCTATCGGCCTATCGGGTGAAACAGCTCCACAGTTTAGTTCAAATGAATGAAAAACCTATATTATGACAATTTTCTTAGATTCCAAGAGAGTATTTGAAATTATTATTTTTTTCTTTTGATTTCTGGTATCGACTGCTACGATCATTAGCCATGTTGCTTGTTACTAACTCTATGCGCCACCTTAGGAGCAGCAATGATAATTATTAATGCAACAGTGAATCGTGTAGGAATTTTCCCTGCCAACACGAGCCTTAATCATTCAAACTTTCACATCTGAAAATGAAAAAAGCCCACAGTGGCTGGGAACTGAACCTAGGACCTCTCGGTCACCAGGCGGGCGATCAACCACTGCGCTAATCCCTGCCCTAGTATTGAAATATCTACATTGAGTAGTTATAATTCCTATATTGATTTTTGTAAATACATTTTATGAAAATTTGAAATGAATCATTCATCACTATACAAATTGCTATGTCGGGGATAAAAAAGTTACTTCTCGTCGTCGAAATCATTATCGTCGTCGACATTAATATCGCCGTTCTCATCAATATCATTATTCAGGTTCTGAATAACAGCTTTCGTCATGTATCACCTTCTGAAAATGTGACTTGACATCAGATCACGAGAGTACTTAATAGTATATATTTTGAGGCTCACTTCCTGTAATTAGATGATAATGTTCGTCATCAACTATGATATCTTAGGGCTATTTGAATTGGAGAATGTCGCTTACTATCCATCATGATTTTGAAAATCTAACATCGATGGAAGTGCTGATGTAACATTTGCCTACAAATTTAGAATGTATAATGAGTAAAGGACCACGCACACATATTATCTTGACATGTTGTAGCTGCAGTCATCCTGAGTAAAAGTCAAAATTGGCCCAACTCGATTGTATGACTAGATTCGGCGCTAGAGGGCGCCAAGTAATTAATTTTGTGCTTTTTGGAGAATTTCAGCTGAATAAAAAATATCATTATCTCATTTATATTCAATATCGTGTGCGACTGGACATTTCCAAAATTCGTGAAAAATCCTTTTCCGTAATACAGAACAAAAAACGCTTCTGTTTTTTTCAGGGTATAGTCAACAACACACTCAACTCTTCAGTGAATGAATTCGCCTACGAGGTTATAAGTTAACTGAGTTTATCATTAAGGATCATTTAGAATGGTTTGTTGATCGATCAAGATATAATGAATCCATGAATACAGTGTTTGAAATAAGGAAGGGTTCATATTTTATTCAAGGTGGCCCATTAGCGTGAGAAAGTACAGTATCTCACCTATCATGAGTATGAAAAATATTTTCAAAGAAAGTTTATACAGTTTACTTCGTTGGCAGTTATAAAAATATTTCTAAATATACAGAGTGTTTCCTTAAAGCGGGGCAACATAAAGCATCATTTTTCTCACTATTGAACTGAGCAAAACGTTTTACATTCGGTGGTATTGCCTAATTTTGCCAATTTTGCGGCGTTGTCAAGTTATTGCTGAAAAAACAAAATCTTCAGTAAAACAGACCATCACAAATACCACCATAAATACTTAATGAATAGAATTTAAGCAAAAATATTTGTGCCACGCGAAAATTATGAACAATATACGTTCCTCCGGGTTTTTTAATCAAGGGCTAATTTAATAACTCCGTGCCTATGATTGAATTCAGATGGGTAAACTCAGTTCAGTTCAAACATATAATCACAAAATATTTCATACTTTATACCTAGCTAAATCCTACAAAACAACAAAATTAATTATTTGGCGCCCTCTATAGACGAACCTTTAGGTATTACGACGTGGTTAGGTTGATAGCAGATGACTTCAGCTCCCTATTGAGGACGAAGTCATGATTAAATCATCGAGAAGAGTAACTACTTATTCAAATTGAATGGAGCCCTCCTTGTGTGAAACACTATGTATTTTCATCTGCATTTTGTTTTCAGAGATCAACTCCTATTCTGATTGATCATCAATAATAAATAGCTTAATCAATTCGCGAAGGCGAATTCTTTCACCTATAAATTGATTATATTGAAAACTACCCTATAGAAAATTTTGTTTTTGTTTTATAGAAGAATCATTCATGGTCTTAGTAACGCTCAGTTGAACAACAGTCGACTATCGATTACAAATAATATGTAACTGTTTTTCATTCATCTGAATTCACTCAAAAATATTAAAATTCGTAATTTGGAGTAATTACATGTATATATAATAAGGACCATTCCTTATTCCAAACACTCTGTATTCATAGCTTCATTATATTTTGGTAGATCGACAAATCATTCTGATTGATCTTCAATGATGAACTCAATCAACTTGTAACCTCGTAGGCAAATTCAAGCACTGAAGAGTTGAAGAACCCTGTAGAAAAATAGTGGCGTTTATATTCTGAATTTTGGAAAAATATTTCTCGCCAATTTTAGGAATGCTCAGTTGCACAGAATATTGGATATAAATGAGATTTTGATTATTTTTATTCAGCTGAATTTCTCCAAAAATCAAAAAATTCATGATTTGGCGCCCTCTAGAACCGAATCTAGTCATACGATCGAGTTGGGCCAATGTAGACTTTTACTCAAAATGGCTCCAGCTACAACATACCAAAAATCCAGCCATTTTCATAGAAAGACTTTTTCCCATAAGATGTGTGCGTGTTCCTTTGAAAAAAAATCATTTGATCTCCTCCATGTTGACCACCAGTCCATACAAAATTATGATTATAACAATTCACGCTTATCGCGTATTTTTCTTGATTGTCTAGTGGATTTGGAATTTAGCAGACAATCACAGAACATCAGAACTCTGTGAATTGAACAGACTGATAATCTATAAATGGCTATACAAAAAGTCCTCAATGAATATGAATACTAAATCCTGACAGCAATACAGCAAAACTATTCAACAAAAAAAACGGATACGGAAAATCGTGCTGGATGAAAGAAAAACCGTTATTCACAAAGTAGCGAAATACCGATGGAACTGTGGGCAAACTTATCCCAATGTGATTATCAAATAATTGGATTCGAAAAATAAACCGAACAACAGACTGAGTATTCTTAGTAACCTAGAAAAACCATACTGAAGTTCCTATGAACTCAACAACAAAAACATCGCTATTGCTTGTAACCATTATTGTGATCAAAATTAACAATTTTCGAAAAATTTTCTAAAGAAATATTCTGCATTGCCCGACTGAAAAGAGAATCGTTTAATCACACTGATTTATGCGTGTCAGAAATATTGAAATTTGAAAATCAATCATCGAGATTTGCAGTTTTGAGACACGTGCACGTCACCTTTTCTCTATTCGGGGAATTCTAGTGACTTTTTGTTGATTTGAGTGGAAATATTGAAAATTTCGAAAGGAACATATATTCTCGCATATAAGAAACCAGCGAGTGAAAACTGGCAGTCTTTGCTTTTCCATCCAAAACCCAAGATAGCGTCAAAGAAAAACACTGTAATTTACGGAACCCTTGATCCATTTCAAGCAATCGCACCAGACCAGATGGCGGTGATTAGGACGTACAAGTTGTATCAACACATTATTATCATATCTTGAATGGAATACAGTAAATTACCACGTAATCAATCACTACTTCAATTTGCATACAGTGTTGTACACTTCAAAATAGTATGCAAATGATTATACTAGTAAATTTTCATGTGATCCATCATTATTATAAACGACATACACCTAATAATTGTACAACATTATTAGAATTTTCTTGCAACACATTATTGCTGTGTCATACGCAGCGTTGTACATACCAGAATTGTATGCAAATGATTATACTTGAATATGTTCACGTAATTGATCACTATTTCAAATTGCATGCGTTAGTTAATTGTACAAAGTGCATCGATTAGTTTGCAAGTTTTTCACCTCAGGCAAACATTTTAAACACTTGCACAATGTATGGCACTTTGTTTTTGGAGCAAAGAACCCCGCACACACCTTATGGGAATCTGGCCCTCTGTCGAATTTGCTGTTACTTTGGGAAAACGAAGTTCTCGGCATCCCGAACAAAAGTCCCCACGGGCACAATAAGATCCTATGAGTAGTTTCGGAGGTATGGTACCTACAAGTCCAAGACTTTTAGTGATGTTGCACCTGTAAGTAGACTTAGCTGGGAGTCAAAATAAACGTCAACTTGAGCTAAGGCTGTTGAAAAATAGTATTTTTGAATCCTACCGTTTAAAAGTAATTGATGAAAATGTCGAAAAATCGGGGAAAACCTGAAAAATCGTGGAAAACTTGCTTAAAATCTACATTTTTCGCTGTCGAGATGTAAAATGTCTAGATTTTTTCAAAAAAAAGAATTCTTTTTCAGAACTTTACGGCTCTTGCTTAATACCAAAGTGTGGGAAAATCAGAAAATCAATGAAAATACTGAGAAGCTTGGAAAACTCATTTAATTTTTTTTACACGAGAGGAAAAAAATGTCTTTACGCACGTTGTGCCGGACTCGTGTACAGGTTGACCGGTGTTGCGCCTCCTAAATCTGGTCAGTTGAAAAGATGCGACCTTGGCTATTTAAATGCCAGTATACCAATACCGACTGAAAGAAATCTCTACACCCAACTTGCATCTTGCATTACTCAGGATTATCATTTTGAGCGTTAAAATGTTATGCAAAAGTAACGTGGATGGATATTGTACTTGTGCTTGATGACGTGCATATCCTAAATACCAGAGTAAGTACGCAACATGAGCACAAGTACCTAAGGTTCTTGCTCCAGCTTTACAAGTACAATAATGACCTAGGGTAGAATCGTTTTCATCCAATCTGTCTTCCTGGTTATTTTCTTCAATAAAAGCAATCCACGTTTGGTAGCGCGTTGCATTCGTGAATCGAGAATAAACTCGAAGTCTGAACACTCCAGGCTCATTCATATTCAAATCAATTTCCAATATCTGATCACCTACTTCTTCAATTTCAATGACATTTCTCAATAAAGAATCCTGAATATAAGAAGGAGCTAGGCGGAGTTGATAAGACCCAAGTGTAAACGCGCTTATAAAATCTAATTCCAATTGCGGAAATAATGGAACGTGTTGGGGTGTCAATGGTACCCATCTTCCTCTTGTGCGTAGTGAGTTTTCTTGTACTAGTCTAGCTTGTAAAGTATTTGCATCATTAACCCGCCCAAGCATTTGCTCAGCTACTTCTTCATCAAAGTTTTATCTTACGACAAGGCCACGATACCTATTTATAATCGCTCCAGCAATCAGAAGAAAATCGCGTAAATGAACGGTATGCGCTGTTTTAATCATATATTGAAAAACTTGAAGATATTTTTCATATGGCCATTTCGCATTTCATTAATCCACCTTGCGCATGTTCTAGACGTGCTTGATTAGCTTCAAGAGTTGTGAACTAATTTTGACCCTGTTGTAAAAAAGGTGGCATTACTTTAGTCATTCCCAGTCTTTCCAAATATGCAACTACATCTCGATAACCACGATCTAAAACTGCTATATCACCTTCTTCAAACCACTCGCGACTGCTTACATCTCGACAGCGAAAAATGTAGTTTTTAAGCGAGTTTTCCACGTTTTTTCAAGTTTTCCCCGAATTTCCGACATTTCCATCACTTTTAAACGGTAGGATTCGAAAATACTATTTTTCAACAGCCTTAACTCAAGTTCACGGTTATTTTGACTCCCAGCTAAGTCTACTTACAGGTGCAACATCATTAAAAGTCTTGGAGTTGTAGGTCCCATACCTCCGAAACTACTCATAGGATCTTTTTGTGCCCGTGGAGACTTTTGTTCGGGATGCCGAGAACTTCGTTTTCTCAAAGTTACAGCCAATTCGACAGAGGACCAGTTTCCATAAGGTTTGTGCGGGGTTCTTTACAGAATTATTTATTATATACAACATAGTCCAATTGCATACTTTCAATAATGTTCACAAATTATTACTTAAATGAATTGCATGTTCACAATACATATAATTTCATCTCATAATATATGCAGTTCGCGATTTCATGCAAGGATCTTCTCGAAGTCCATATAACACCAAAAATAGATCTGTGGAGAAGTACATATCAAATAATCGTTCTTTATTACCATTTGTCTTCTACGTGTATAGTCAATAATTTCATAGCTACCTACTCGTGATTGAGAACCAATGGGTGGCTTAAAGAACTCCTGTCACCGATTTAATTTTGGTTCATCCAAAACAAAATCCCTGATACAGCACTCAACGATTTCAATGAGCACCTCTCGATGGAACACTTCACATTTGTGCACTTATTTCGCTAGAGCTTTCGACAGTGTTGACTGTTGACCATAAACTCTTTAGTAGAATCGAATTTGATGAAATCATACTTGGGAGGCAGAGTCCGAAGAATATTGATTCAGAATTCCATAAGTCAAATGGTATCCCTCAAGGCTCTATAAATGGGCCTTCACTCGTCCTTGTGTATGCAGATGACACCAATTTTCTCAACGAAAGGTAGAATGTGGAGACTCACAGATCTCACACAAACTGTCTTTGATCAAGTGATATCGACAAACAAAAATTATAAGGCATTCAACATCGTTGAAGACATTCAATCTGCATGATGTTCCAGAAAATGTCAAAATTCATGAGAATGACGGCTTGCAGGTGGAATCTTGCACTACAACAAAAATTCTGGGTCATCCATCAGATCACAACCTCACATGTACTGATCATATAGAAACCATTTAGGAAAAACGACAGAAATTGTTATTCATTTCGATAAAAGAGTGTTGTTACATTTGTTCTATGCAACCATATATTGCCATATACGCTATGGAATTTGATGGAAACAATCATGTAAAAATTAATTTAAATAATTGAGAACCTACCTACTTTTGCTGGCAATTATAGGTCTACAAACTTTGCATCCACGTATATGAGAATAAGCTGAACTCCGCAACAAACTAGCCTGAGTACTTGACTCCTTCTGAGATTCACTGATATCCAATACTCACCGTTCCACTTTTTAACAAAAAAACAAATATTTTCAAAAAGTTCGACGATTATATCAAATATTCACAATATCATAGTTCTGTCAAAGACATAAAACTGCCTTGGTCGATAAAAATTAATACAATCTCGATGAAGTATAATTTTAATTTCGATTTCAATTAACAATCTGTTTCTATGCAGATATTAACTATTTTAGTATTGTTTTGTATTTATTTTCACGACATCTGTTTTTTTTTTGTTTTTTTTTTTAAAGATTTTATATTTATTCTTCATATGAGGATATTCAAAATAACCCTATAATAGTCATAACTTGAAACATGCGTACATTCGAAATTCTAGGAAATGTTTATAAACTCATAAAAAATAACTTTTCAGATAGAAAGCAAAAAGTTTGCATAAAAGACATCATTAGTGAAACTAGAATAATTGAGTACGGAGTTCCACAAGGAACTGTACTGGGTCCTTTTTCATCCACAATATATATATATATATATAAATAGTCTCTTCTAGTTGAATACAAAAGGTACCATTCTGAGTTTCGCTGATGATATAGCAATATTTCATTAAAAAAATCGTGGGTTAAAAGAAGAAGCAGAACAAGACAAGAGGGAAATGAAAAAAAAATGGTTCACATTGAACGTTGAGAAAACCAACCAACCCTTCTGTTCACACACTACTGGCTTACCAAACCTAGGGCCATTCGTTTAATCCCAGAATGAGAATCCATCAAATATTTGGGAGTATCAACGTTGAGATATCCATAACAATAGTTTAGTAAACAGGGCAAGATGGTTACTGACCAAATCTTGGGAGAGTACAAAGATATTTGCCATTTAAAAATTGTTCAATACATACATACATAGCTTGTTGGCATATGGTATTTTGACTTATATAGATAAATACGCATTGTTCAAAACTGGATTTTGAGAATATTTTTTAACAAAAATTTCAGATTAGTATTCCAGTGATGCACTGTGGAAGTCGCATATATACCACAAGGCAGTTCGCATATATACAATATCAATCAATATCCTCACAAAAATGAATGCAATGCATTCAATTAAGGTATTTGGAACGATACGGTGTGCGCCAAAAGTTTTCTATATGCGATACATTAGACATACGTCGATCATAAAAGTAAAGTTGGTGTTCCGACTGTTCGATTTCCCCACCATTTCCACCATCCAATCTAGTGTCGGAGGCGCTAGGCTCTGTCGCTAGTGTCAGTGTCAGTACTTTTATGGTCCCGACGATCAGATTGCTTAAAAGTGATCGAAAACTGATAAATTGTTAACGAAATGGCTCGAACCAATTTAGTTCACAAGGAACTGTTCATTGAAGGAAGCCATTTGAAAAAAAGTCGCAATGCAGTAGCAGCGATGATGACTGCAAAAGAAAGGTTAAAAGTGGAATGCTATATGAAGATCGTTCTTGATTTATACAAATGTGCAAATAAAAATCATGAATTCTGACGCAAATAGAATCGGGCCAAACTAGAAAGAGTAATCACAAATTTTCTTTGACCATTTTGTTCAGAAAATTATTTCAATTCCACGTCTAACCTTTTCCAAAATTCACATATGCTGACGACAATATGGGCAGGGAGGCTGCCCAATTCTCCAATCCTAGAGTTTTAATTTCCTATATATCCTGGTCTATTTATTTTGGCATATATTTCTGGTATTCCTTACGAGCTGCAGCGCATTGTTGCCATTGCTCTTAACGTGGCAATTTTTATGCTCTCATCGATCAAAACATTGTCGACTTTGGAAGCTTGTATTTCGATAATTAGATGGATGAATTTCTCCAACAAAAGTTCTTTCAATTATTTGTAATTTTGATATTGCATATATACTACCTTTTATTGCAAATTTTACTTTTTAACTAGTTTTTAGTACTTAACATGTTCAAACTTTTATAATAATACTGTAGGTAAAATTCATAGTTCTATAGATGATCCAGTAATATTATATGTACAACAAACTGGATTGAATTACAGTCTAAGATAACATTAAATTTTAAAAAGATTAAAAATTGTTTTGATTCTAACGTATTCACAATAAACTTCGAAAAAACGAAGTAAATGCCATTCACATTTCATAATAATATCCTGTCAGACTCATGACCACTAATACTTCTCTCAGAAACCTTGAGGTTCTTCAATTTTGAGTTGTAAGTACCACTTACTAGCTGACCTTTCCAATCAATCAGCTTCTATGGAAATGAACGATTCATTTACAGAACTTTACAGAAACTTTGATGTATTCGTATTTATTTTTCTGTGAATAAATAAATTATCATATATTATCATCTATTTGCACCACATATTGCACCACACCTGTCATTACTTGTCAGTCTTATAGAAATATCAAGCAATATGAACCAAACTAGAATTTTTGAGAACAAAATGGAATCTAGGTCTTGTCTTGTCTCCAAATTTCCCAAAGGAGTCTATTCGATCTCTTAAGTTCGAACTCATAAGTTCGAACTCATATTTAAATTTGTTGTACTGAATCGAATACAGAGAAATATTTCTCTTGAAAGCCAAATGATCTGGTTTACCTTATTGTTTTTGATGAAGTTGCCAGGCATTTTGTTCAGCAGCGTCCAGTAAATATGTAATAACTGGACAAATACCATTTCTTTCCCTAATGCTCATTCGTTCCGTTCGCTTCCATCAACATCTGCTTTAGTTGTGTTAAAGTGCTTCATGAAATAGTACACTAAAATGATTAATAAATCAGCGTCACGAAGAGATGATTTCGCTATATTTTCTAGCACTCATATTGTGACACACTCGTCCCTTGAGATATATTACATCACTCGGCAAATTTGTCTTCAGATATGAATTTTTCCATCTGGTTCAGACGAAGAAGAATTTATTTTCTTTCCCTCCTCGGAGATTCGTCTTTGTGCTACTTTGATTATAGTCCGGTTGATATACATTCAGTCGATGTTATGGTGATATTCATCTATAGTCCACATAATACTCAGATCATATGTTCCTTATTCAGGAATCTAAGTGGAGCCAGGAAGTGATCTATCACCTGATATCTAAAAAGTAGTTTGTGAGGAGATGAGTTAGGTAAAAAACAGAAAAATATATAAATGAATTACACTAAAATAAGGAAAAGATGCGATACTTGGCACACATACGAGGGTGAAACTGAAAGTTTTCAGAATCGCACTGTCATCCCAGTATCGAATTGATAATTAGGGCAATCAAAAGGGGATTGTTTCATAACAAAAATAATAGTAGGAAACCGACTGTACCATCACATGGAAGACCGCCCGTAGTTATATTCTGTAATGTTTTGAACTCGCAACTGTCCTGAATACGGTTTGGGATGCATGAATATCTGTCGAGTAACGTGTCACGAAGACACGTTACTGAAATGGAGGATGAATTTACGTCTGAGGATAATTATGATGATGATAGTAACACTTTCTTGAAAAAGAAAAATATTATTATATCTTTACAATGACATTTCATGAACATCTGACTCTAGAACTTCTTGTTTGAAACGCTTGTAAACATTTGAAATGCCTAACCTGTTAATATGTTGATATTACTCGTGCAGTTGTGATTCTCATAACTTTTTCATAAAGAAACCTTTATAATTCGAAGACATTTTGGATTAGCTATAGGAAACCTTTCAGGACTTTGAAAAAAAATGTTGATTGCACTGTGGAACTACTGATTGAATTCATGATCTCACGTCGACGGTAATCATCTATACTGGCTGTGGTGTAAATTTGAAAGATTCAGGGTTGAAAAATTTCAATGTATGCTTATTTGAAGATACTAGTGCGAACTCAAAATGTATCTCAAAAATCGTAATAAATCGAAAACGATTGCGAACTAATGAATGTAAATCCTTCAATTTTGTCCATTTGTCATTAGTCCATTTGACTAATATACATCTTCAAATAATTGCATAAGTTTCAAAAATGAACAATACAACATATTCTCACATATTGGGCATTTATTATAACGGAAAACATTTCATACAAATAATTTCAAAATAGTACATTGATTAAAAAAATTAAACAAAATACAAGGTGTTCTATTCAAAATGAGAAAGATCGTTCCCTCTTTCGGTTCAGCCGGAAATGCTAATCCGCTGACGATAATTCAGATCGATTTTTTATGGTAACTTATGATGTGAAGTTCCAAATTTTCACAATTTTATTCAAATGAGATGAATATCGAATTCTTCTTCTGAACGAGTAACGTTATGAAATATTTCTCCAGATCACCCTGTCTCTCCTACTTCTCGACCGCTTACGCAGGTTCGGCTGTTTTCAGTCATGTTTGCAGGCATTTCACACCCATTTCGCAGCATTGTAGCACCAAATGAGAATAAGTTACCTTATAAAAAATGTATTTCAATCAAGGAAAGTTTCCTTTACAACTGAAACATTCTATAGTTTTCCCAATCCTATAAAAGGGAAATACTCATGATATGGAAAATTATCGTCCTATTGCTGTTTTCCCATCACTGTCAAACGGATTGGAATATATAATGTTGGAATTCCTGCATAACTTTCTGAATATAAATAATACACTAACTCCGAACCAACACGGATTTCGATCAAATCATTCCACTACAACGGTAGTTTTTGTGACTTCACTCGTGCCTTTGAATGCGTCCAACAAGGAAATATTCTAAACAAACTGTATAAAACTGGTATTAGAGGTATTAAGCATGGATGGTTGGTATCATATCTTTCAAATCGCACCCAGACTGTCAAAATACAATATTCGAATGATATTTATAGCTAAACTCTTTTTTCTGATCAGTGTTCCTCAAGGATCAGTTTTTGGGCCGATCCTCTCCTTTCTCTATATCACTGATTTGCCGTATGTTTTGCAGACGTCCTTCACTTGTTTGTATATGGTGATGATTTTTCTTGCCCAATTCATTTTTTGAGCCCTTCTTGATATATTAATAATGAATTGCAACTACAATTGAATCTAGTTGGACTGATTAATAAAGTGTCGGTTTCGAAAAATAATATCTTACATACATAAATATTCCAAGGAATCACCCTTTCGAGTTGCATAGTTACAGCACTCACAAACTGTTTGGTATAAAAATGTATTTCTAATTTTATTTTCAGGCAAGAATGTCATTCTCAAAATACAACGTGAACGCCTTGACAGACCCTCTTTCGGCCCTTCCATCGCCGATCATCAGGAGGCCTCGACAGAATTCAGTGTTTGTCGGTAGCTCTACAATAGCGATGCTGAATCCGCCCCCTCGGCGTTCAAAATCTGCCGTCGACATCCAACACCTAGTAGTTAATGAACATAGTCCTACGGCGTCGCTCACAGGTAATAGGAAAGGTACCTATCTACTGCACTTTTTTTCAATAAGTAGAGCACTAGAGTAGAGATTGTTCAAACTAGAATTGTGTAACCTCCTGATTATGTTGATTGAAAATATCTTAATGTCAAAGTTTTTCCTGGAAAATTTCACACCCAGTACTTTCAAGAGAATAAACAGGCACACTTACACTGAAATTTAAAAATTAAATAAAATCTGTATATTACTTTGAAACAGTCTCATTCTGATGTGATTCAATCAATCAATCAATCAATCAATGTACTTTATTGTCCAAGAAGAGTTTCATCGACAAAGTTTCAATAGACATATATGTGAAGTGAGCTATACACAATCGTAATTTTATGTTACAGAATGATGATATATAATATAATATGAAATATAAAAATAATTGTTGTCAATGCATTTCAAAATGCATGAAACATGTCAAGATTATTAATCGAAATAAATGTAAGTTAATAAATAATATGAGTAAATAACAAACAAATAATATACAGTGTCCGGCATAAAGTTCGCAGCATATGGAAAACTTTTCTATTATTGATTTCTCAAAAAAAAAAATCTTGATGAAAATCTCTGCTTCATCCCAAACCTAAATTGCAAATACCAAAATTGAATTTAATACTACCATATACGAGCAATATTGAAAAACATGCCTTGTTTTCAAAAAAAGGTTGACCCCATCACTTTATTTTTCACGGTAGAATTAAAAGTATGGGAAAATATTGTTCAGAATCGAATGTTGATTCAGAAATTCAAATCACTGCCACCTGTGATCAATTTAATTTTTCCACTTTTTAAAACTGAATTGTTTTTCAATATCGCTCGTATATGGTAGTATAAAATTCAATTTTGGTATTTGCAATTTAGGTTTGGGATGAAGCAGAGGTTTTCATCAAGAATAATTTTTTTGAGAAATCAATAATAAAAAAGTTTTCCATATGCTGCGAACTTTATGCCGGACACTGAATATGGCTAAAATAGGTAAATAGGTACAGCACGCTCATTATAGAAATAGAACAGATGAAACACACAAATACATACATAATTAAATACACAAATATAAAAATATAACATACAGGTACAAGTTTGCTACAAATATAGATAAAAATCAAACAGATAAAATATATAATGCCCTGCATGGGACTAAACAGATACAAACACACTCAGCTGGCCAGAATAATTATAGTTTCAATCATTAAATCTGTCATCAAAAAATTCTTGGACATCATAATATGCTCTGTCTAATAACAGGTCTTTCACAATTTTTTTAAATTGATTGAAATGCAGTGTAGATCTGATTTCTTTTTTCCGTTATAAATAATCTAATGCTTAGTACTTTCCGAGTTGGGAATTGGCATGGTAATTATAATTGTCTTGTATTATAACGTGGATTGTTATTATCATTTCCCATATTTTTTTATGTATTGAACATACAGTTTCTTGAATAAAAAGTGCTAGGAGCGTTAGAACTTTATGTTTCTGGAACAAGGGCTAGCAGTGGTCGCGAAATTTGGTCTTACACGTATATCTTAGAGCTCTTTTTTGTAGAAAGAATACAGATTTAAATAAGCTTAGGTCACAAACACCCCAAAAAGCAACTTCATACCGCAAATGCGATTCTATTAAAGAGAAATATGCGGTTTTAGCGATAGTGATACCCAACTCAATAGCAACAACTCAGACAGCATAGAATACCGATGCTAAATTTTTCCTCAGGCTCATTACATGTCAATCTAATTTTGATTTCCTATCAATATGCAGTCCAAAAAACTAACATTCAGATTTACTTTCGATAGTGTGTGTGCCTAGTACCAAGTTATCTACAGAATATTTGAACGTCAAATTAGTTTTTGAAACATCCAGTGACAGAAGGTTACAGTCGCACCATTCTTTAATCCCTAACAGATCCTCGGTTACAGTTCTATTCAAGCAATCTACGTTTCGGTGATTCCACAAAAGCGTGGTATCATCAGCAAATAGTGTTAATGCACTTCTTATATTGGTGCGACTTATATCAGTGATATCAATCAATCTAAAGAGCATTTTACTCTTCTTACAAGAAAATTGGTGAGTGCTCATGACTACACTTCAATTACAGCAGTGTTAATCATCAAATAGGTAATTAATTAACAATATAAATAATATTACATACTGTCTGAGTACAGACCAGGATGTTAAAAGAAGATAAAGAAAAAACAAAACGGAAAAAAAACAAATCTACGAGCTACTCGTTAATTATAAATGACCGTAGTTTTAGAATATCCATGATAGAACTAGCTACGTAGTTGTTTTAGTTTTACATCTGAGTGAGAATTCAGTATACCTATCAGATCATCGACATTACGTAGTTCTACAAACGCTTCACTAAGTCGTATGCCGGTATAAATGGGACAGTCGAATTAAATATTTTCTAAAGTCTCTTTGATGCAGGTTATAGACTGTAAAGACTTCCTCAGTATCAATGATGTTGGTGGAGCCATAGAAAGAAAGATTCAAACGTGTCTTACTGCAAGTTCAAAGCTGTGCGATGATTCTGGTAGTGTGTATTGGGCTTGGAATCTTCAGATATTTCTGACAGGTGTCATGAAGCGTTAGTGACTGATAGATATGGGGATAGCTTGAGTGATTCAGCTTTTCTCTGTCATTTCGGAGTAGTGTGTCTTTATAGCAGTTAATAATGTGACTGGTTATTTTCCTAGATGGATTGCTCATGAGATCACCCCACTTATGACCCTGACCTGCAGATATTACATGCTCCTTGACTTGGAGAACCCTCTTGTATTTTGGCGCAGTAGAAAGATTTTAGGTACCCGAGTATTGTCCATCTTGTTCAGACTAGCAAGCCAAGAGAAAGCTGCTTTCGTGATGATAACACTGATTCTATGTGAGCCTGTTTCCAAACGGACAATATAATCAGGGGTGTTTTTTGATAGTGATAGCAGGCGTTTGAAAAACCCAACCTGGATTCTTTCTATTAATTCCGCAAACCGTAGACCCCAGACACCAATGCCATATGATAGGGACGATAGTATTATGGAGTTATCTAATTTAATTCTTGCCATGTGTTAATTTTAAACCGGTACATAAAATTCATAACAGCACCGATTGCTTGAGTACTCTTGGCCGTAATTTCTTTAGACATTTCCAAAAACATCGAAGAAGATGAAAATACCGTGCCAAGGTAGATGAAGTTTTTAACCACTTCTACCGGATCATTGTTGAAATAGAATTTACTTTGATAGTTCGAATGATACCCACCCCAACTATACATCATTATTTTTGTTTTAGCCGTATTCACTTCCAGTTCATTTTCTAAGGAGAGGAGAGGATGTTTCTAGGGCTCTGAGTTTTTAGACAGATCAGTTTGCGAATCGCTGAAAATTTCAATGTCATTTGCGTACATTAACATCATTACATCGTGTTTCCCATCAATATTCACCCCCGTTGGTCCTTTGGAGTGAAAGTAGTTTTCCATATCAGCAAGAAAAACAGAAAACAATATCGTACTAAGCGATTCACCCTGTAACACGCCTTGTGTAATATCATAAGTTTTGGGAAATTCATTTTTAACCCTAACTGACATGGTAGCTATTGGTTATAGGATGAAATAATTGTTGTTGTTAAAATTGTTAAAATTGTTATTTCCGTCAACCGATTGCACCCCTACGCGCAACCCTCGGAAGTCTTCGAGAGACTTGTGTGAGCTAGGGAAGACGCAGCCCTTACCTTTTAACGTGTGATGCCATGCACGAGACCGGTGAATCGGTGGATCGAACTCACGACCCCACGCTTGCGAGGCGTGCGCTTTTACCAGCCGACCACCACGTCCCATAATACACAGTGGATTTGGTTTTCACTAATATCAATTTACTGTTATTATAAGAACGCAATCGGAAGGTAAAATAGTAACTAACTATATCCTCTCTATGCATAGTTTGTTTATACAATTGAAACTCATAAGAAAAACATTCGGGTACGAGGGCCAATAATATTCATCAGTTTTGTACACATAAAGTTGAAGTGTCTACGTGCTCTTTATGAACATAAACATACTGAGTCAGCAGTGATGAGACAAAGAAGGATTAATTTTTGTCAATATTCCAACAGTAGCCTGTTCATATAAATTCTTGATTATACGTGTATATTTAGCGCTGAGTCCTAGATTATATAATTTATTCCACAAAAGGGAGTGACTAACAGAGTCAATAGCTCTCTTGAAGTCCACAAAGGCAGCATATATTTTTCGACCACGAAGTCTGAGATGGATTTGGATAACAGAATTCAGTATAAATATGTTATCGAGACATCCCCTATTGATTCTGAAACCGGCTTGGCACTCTGGTTGTTTTCCTCAACCCAGTATGATAATCTATTCAGTAGAATGGATGTGAAAATCTTGGTTAAACTATTAATTAATGATGTGCCGCGGTAGTTGTTAGGATCAGTCTTTGGTCCTTTTTTGTGAAGCGTGGTCATTATTGTAGTGTACCAGCTACTTGGGACCTTTTCACAGTTCAAAATTTCATTATATAGCGTGCACAGGTATAGTTTCCAGATCTGGGCAATCTTACAAAACATGTCATAAACAGAGAAAAAGGGCACATTTTCAAGCTATTTCTAACACTAAGGGTAAAGAACTATGGAGGGAGCTGAAATTATTAAACGTACCACAAAAAACAAAAATCAAAAGCCGACATAACACAAAAATTTAAAGACCCTAACGTCATTAATAATTATTTTAATTAAAAATGGTTCTTCGGGCTTTGATGGTCTAAGTATAGCATTCATAAAATTTGCTGTCCATATATTCTACCATATCTTGTTCACATTTTCAATTGTATAATATTATCATCAAAATTTCCTAATTCTTGGAAATATGCACGGATAACCCCAATTCAGAAAATTAATGATCCTCAAGATCTCTTAGATTTGAGACCAATTAGTATTTTGGCGGGATTATCAAAACTATTAGAGAAAATTCTGGCAGAAGAATTTAGCCAATTTATCAATGATAATCATATCTTGCCACAAATTCAACCTGGTTTTCGTGCAGGACATAGTTCTACTACTGCACTTCTCCACGTTACTGATGACATATTTCGAGCAATCGATAACTCTGAATGCACAGCATTAGTTATGCTCGACTTCAGTAAAGCGTTCGATACCGTTCGACACGATACACTGCTAACAATTCTAAAGTCGAGTGGTGTTTGTAAAGACTCGCTCCAACTTTTCCGCTCTTACCTCTCAGATCGCTTGCAAAGTGTAAAGCTAGGAGATAAAATATGGGTTGCTAGAAATCTGTCATCTGGTGTACCACAGGGTTCAGTTTTGGGGCCGCTTCTCTTCTCAATTTATACGAGTCAATTCGGAAACTATACCAGAAATTGTAAACTACATATGTACGCTGATGATATTCAACTTTACTTTAATTTTCCTCTAGGTGATCTAAATAACGCAGCTGTATCATTGAGTAATGATTTAGACAACATTGCAGATATTCTTTAAAGTTGAATGCAAAAAAATCTGTGGCTTTGGTATTCGGTAACAAATTTAATCAGGCTTTCGCAAAAAATAATCTTCAAATAATTATTAAAAATGACGTTATTGGAATTACGGATAATGCAAAAAGTTTAGGTTTGATTTTAGATGACTCTTTGAGATTCCACGAGCATGTGAAACGTAATATCCAGAGAGCATATGGAGCTCTTAGGTTTCTGTATCCTCATAGGCGTTACTTACCAATAGCCATAAAAAAAGTTTTATGCGAAACTCTAGTGTTGTCACAATTCAATTATTGTTCTTCCATTTACAGCTTTTGTATCGATCAAGACACATATAATAAAGTACAACGTGTACAGAATTCATGTATCAGATTCATATATGGTATCAGAAAATATGATAATGTATCTCACAAACTGGACGAGTTGAAGTGGCTTTCAATGAAAGAAAGATTTAGGTTTCAAGCCTTGTTTGTGTCTGTTTCACAAAATTTTATTGTATAAAAGCCCCTATATGATGAATTAAAGTAAAGAACTGATGCACATAACATTAATATCAGAAATACTCTGACATGTCCTCCACACAGAACCTCTATTTTTGAAAGATGTTTCCAGTTTAATGTGTACAAACTCTACAACCCCATACCTCACGAATTAAGGCAATACAATATGTTCAAATTCAAAAAAGAACTCAAAATATATTTATTGAACAATTAACAGCAATTATTTTTTTCGATATTTCTACAAAAAAAAAAAACTTTATTTTACATAGTTGATGTTTATATAACAAAATAATAAGTGATCCAGAATAAAAATAGGAATAGGTTAGGTTAGGATAGGTTAGGTTAAGTTAGATAGGCTTAGGTTAGGTAGGCATGAAATTATATTAGATTCTAACACAACAAGGGTTAAGTGGCAGAGCACCAACTGGTGAACTTCCCCTTGAGACTTCCTCATTCATTTTATTTTATTTTTTTATCACTTTAATGATTGTATTCATTAATTATTTGGGATGTGGAAATAAAGACATTATTATTATCATTATTATTATTATTATTATTATTATTATTATTATTATTATTATTATTATTATTATTATTATTATTATTATTATTATTATTATTATTATTATTATTATTATTATTATTATTATTATTATTATTATTATTATTATTATTATTATTATTATTATTATTATTATTATTATTATTATTTTTTTTCCGTTGGGAATGTACCAGTCAGGCCCTGTCTCCGGTGCTCCGATACATCCGGAGGGCGCGCTGGTATCGTTAACCCCAATAACCACTCCCTACGTCCGTAGTGTGAGTGTCCGAGAATCATGTGCCCTGAGTAGACGGAGCGAACCAAGGATGACGGCCTTCTGCATTCGCGCTGCTAAGAATTCTGCCATATTACGGCAAGCAGGTATTATCTTCAAGTTGGAGAGCAGTGTGTCCATCATTCCACCAAGGACTCCTATGATCAGAACCACCATTTTGACAGAATGGTCCGGATATAACCTGCGGAGTTCAAAGAGAAGATCTCGATATTTAGTCCGTTTTTCCTCCTCTTTTTGAACGATATTCATTTCGCCTGGAGGGGAAAACTCCATGACGAATATCGTTCTACTTTGGTGGTCGAGGAGGACAACATCAGGCTTATTGGCTTGTATTTGTCTGTGGGTGGGGAATGAGTAGTTCCAATAGATCCGGTACCTCTCATTCTCCACCACGGACTCAATATCCCCCGGAACATAAGGCAACACCGGTGTCTCGTCTATACCGTACGAGTTTCGTAGATGGTAGTATAACACTCGTAGCGCCGCGTTATGCCTGTGGATATAGGCTGAGACCGCATAAGATGGGCATGCTGATAGCAAATGCATTACGGTCTCAGGTGCCCCACGACATGCCCTGCATCGGGTGTCAGGGACGTCTATACCCATCACGCGACTACGGTAGACGAGGGTGTTGAAGACACCATCCTGGCAGGCCATTATGAATCCCTCGGTCTCCGACTTTAGCTCACTCGACCTGAGGAAGGCAAAGGTCAAGCTTTTGGATAAGCCAAGGTCTTCGATGTTGTGAAAGAAGACACCATGCATTGGCTTATCCATATGTAGCTGTAGCAGGACCTCTGTCTCCGCAGCTTTGATGTGAGCTTTTTGCTGAACGGGTCCCAACTCGGTGACAGAGTTTGGGTTAGCCCGTTCAGTGTCGAATACGAGACCGAGTTCATCGGCCGCACGGGTTGCTGCCTTAAAAAGAAATGCTCCAATCCCTGCTTTTTCATGGTCGCGGACCATGCAGAGAAGGGGATCTGAACTCCTGATGACTTTACAGGCCCCATCCAGAACCATTCTGTTATGCATACACTCCAAACTCAAAAGTCCACAGCCTCCCCGTTGTCTGGGAAAGTATAACCGTGGAACGGACGATTTAGGATGCAAGCACCTATTGAGATGCATCACTTTGCGAGTTTTAACGTCGAGTTGTCGCAGCTCTTCCTTAGTCCACTTCATTACTCCGAAAGAGTAGAGAAGGATCGGAACGGCAAGCATATTGGTTGCAGCAACTTTGTTCTTCCCCGACAGTTCTGATGACCAGATCTGTCGGAGTTTGTGCTGATACTTGCCGCGGAGAGAGTTCTTAACTGTGAATACCTCTTGGGAGTGGCGTTGCTCCACCCCTAGGTAAGTATACGTCTCTCCGGCATCCAGATGATGTAGGATGCTTCCGTCTACGAGCTGGACATCCTCTCCGTATTCCTCGCATCGTCCTCTTTTGAGATGAACCGTGGCACATTTGTCGATCCCAAATTCCATTCCGATAGCATGCGTGTACTCTTCCACCACCCTATTATTATTATTATTATTATTATTATTATTATTATTATTATTGGATAAACTGATCCAATGCAAACAGAGTACTGATTATGAAAGAAAAAGTAATAAAATTAGCAGCAAAGAATGACTTCAGCAAAAACGTAATTTTTATTTTATAGCAACTACAATCTTTTTTTTATATATGACATAACAAGGTACAATAAAACAAATAAAACAATCACAATCACATCTCAATGAAATAATCCAAGACTCTCCCTATTTCATTTAGATCCAGAATGTTCAGCATGACTCTCATGGATGAAATCTTTTCCTTTGGTAGGGGTTTCGTCATGATATCTGCAAGCTGGAGTTTTGACTCGACGTAGTTCAACCTCACCTCTTCATTTTTGATAACTTCACGAACATAATGGTACTTCACATCCACATGCTTGGTTCTTTTGTGAAATTCAGGGTTGTTTGCAAGTTTTATTGTACTTTGATTGTCAACATTGATGACAGTTGGAACATCTTCTGAAACACCAAGTTCTTTCAATAATTGACGTAACCAGATAGCCTCCCTGCATCCAAAAGAGAGAGCGACGTATTCTGCTTCAGTTGTGGATAATGCTACGACTTGCTGCCGTTGTGAACACCAAGTGACTGGTGAATTATTCATCATAAAAACATAACCAGTTCTGGACTTTCTGGTACTGATGTCTCCAGCATAATCTGCATCAGTATATCCATGCAACTGGATCTTCTCAAATTCTTGATTCCCATACACTATTCCGAAGCTTTTAGTTCCTTGTAGGTATCTAAGTATTTTCTTAACAGCAGTCCAATGTTCACAGCCATAATTATTCGAAAACTGACTGACATAACTTACTGCGTATGCTATATCTGGACGTGAAAGCATGGCAATATACAAAAGGCTACCTACTGCTTCTCGATATGGTATGTTCAAGTTCTTCTCTTCATCATTTGAAACATTTCGTAGCTGCTGACCTGGTTGAAATGGAATATTTGATGAAAAACATTCGAACATGTTGAATTTCTTCAAAATTTTCTTCACAAAACTCTCCTGAGTTATGCCAATTCGGTTTTTATCTCTGTCTCTCCATATTTCGATTCCAATGAAACAGTTTGCACTACCAATAGTTATTTCAAATTCATTTTTCAGATATGCTAACAATTTATTGACAGTGTCATCCGACTTTGTCAAAATCAACCCGTCATCCACATAAAGTGCCAAATAAATAGTTTCACCGTCGATATTTCCGACAAAAACGCAGTGATCAGCATCGGTCTGCTTTAGATTGAATGTTTCCAGGAACTTCCGAAATTTGTGGTTCCAACATCGAGAACTTTGTTTGAGTCCGTACAAACTTTTTTCTAGTTTGCAAACCAGATTACCAGCACTCTCGAAACCTTTGGGTTGTCTCATGAATATGGTTTCTTCCAAATGTCCATACAGGAAAGCCGTTTTCACATCAAATTGGGAAATTTCGAGATTGTTTGAAGCAGCAATTGCAAGTAGCACTCGAATAGATTCATATCTCACTACTGGAGAAAAGGTTTCGTGATAGTCTATTCCTTCTCTCTGCGAGAATCCTCTTGCAACCAATCTTGCTTTGAAAATATCTTCTCCATCTACTTTCTTTTTGATTTTATATACCCATTTAGAATCGACAATATTAACATCTTCTGGCATCTCTTGTAGTATCCAAGTCTCGTTTTTTATCAGGGACTCAATTTCTTCTTGCATTGCTGATATCCAACGCTCAGAATTCTCAGAAGTTATTGCTTGTTCATAGGTAGATGGATTATCAATATCAACAACCATAGCAGAATAATTTTTGGGTGGTTGAAGCTGGAATCTATCACGTAAATTATATCTATTCTCTCTTGGGTTAGCATCTTCTTCATAGTTTTCATTTCCATCGCCTTCACTACTGATATTTTCATTTTCTACTGCTGTGGTTTGAGAAACTAGCTCATCATTATCTTCATTATGGAAAATCAGCTTGAGATGGATGTCATTTTCTGCACTTTCATTCAGAAATGTGCCAGTTTCATCAAAATGAACATTTGCACTGATATATATTTTTCTTTTTGACGAATCCCACAGTCGATAGTTTGGAGATTCTTTTTCATACCCAATCAAGATCATTTTTCGACTTTTTGGTTCCCATTTCTTTCTCAATTCTTTTGGATTGTACATATAGGCCACTGATCCAAAAATTCGAATGTGCTTCAAACTGGGTTTTCTTCCAAACCATTTTTCATAAGGTGTCGTTTGTTCCACTTGCTTGGAGACAGTTCTATTCAGGACGTAAACAGCAGTATTCACAGCTTCTGCCCACAGTTCTAAAGTAATATTTTTTGCATACAGCATAGAACGTGCACTCTCAGTTATGGTTCTGATATCTCTCTCTGATCTTCCATTCTGCTCATGCGCGTAAGGAGCTGAAGTCTCGAATAGAATACCCTTATCTTTGAAGAAGTTCCGCATATCTTCATTGACGAACTCTGTACCATTGTCAAATCGAAACACCTTTATCAAATTTCCAGTTTGTCTTCTTACCAAGGCTTCGTATTCAACGATTTTCTTGAAAACTTCTGATTTTTGTTGCAGAAAATAGGTAGTTCGGAACCCTGTGCAATCATCTTTCAACAGTAAAAAGTAACGTGATCCACTTGGAGACTTTATGTTAGAGGGTCCAAAAACATCGGAGTGGATGAATTGGCCTGGTTTTTCTGCTTTATCGCCAGAAGATCGAATGAAACTTCTCCTATTCTGCTTTCCAAGCTCACAGCCATCACAGAAAAATTCAGATTCGTCTTCAATACATGCGCCTTCAACTGCACCGTTCCTAATTGTGTCTTTGACATACTTCAAGTTGACATGTCCTAGCCTTTCATGCCAAAGTTTCAAGCTATTGATCGATGTGATATTACAATTAAGTTCATCAAATTTCATCAACATTTGGAACATGTTGCCTCGTCTCAAGCCAACGCATGATAGTTCACCATCGGAGTTGCGGAATTCACATCGATCACTATAAGCCACCATAACGAAACCTTTATCAGTTATTTTGCCGACGGATAGCAGATTTCTTCTCAAATCAGGAATATAATGAACTTCCGTGATGACTTTATTTGTCCAAACACCTTCAACCAGTGCTTTTATTTTGATTTCTCCAACAGCTACCGCATTTATCACTTTGTTATCGGCGATTCGGACCACAATTTCATCTTTGAGTGGTTTAAGATTTGTGAACCACTCTTTCCTGAACGACATATGTACACTAGCACCTGTATCAGCTAACCAAATATCTTCTTCATTTTCTAAAATATCTGACCAAGTTGGAGATTCACAAGCAAGTGCTTCTCTAGAATTTTTGTTCGCAGGGCAGTTTTTGGAACTGGCAAATTCAGGTTTCTTGAATTTTCGATTGGGACATTCTTTCCACCAATGGCCTTTTTGCTTGCAATATCCACATTTTGTCCTCTCCTTCAGATTTTGTATGTTGTGTTTTCTGTCGACAGACTGTTTTGGATTTCGGTGAATTCTTAGTGACTGGGCTTGTAGCGCTAGATCGTCCTCCTTGATGACAGATGCAGAAATCTTCTGTTCCTCCTTCAATAGTCTGGCAATGAGGTCTGAGAGGGTCTGTTTACTAGGATCAACTGAATCCCACGCAGTAACAAGCATAGCATATTTGGACGGAAGACTATTGATTATTTTTGAAATAACAGCAATATCAGATATATCTTCACCCATGTCTTTCAATTGTTTGACTAAAGATTCAACTTCGGTGATGAAATTAGCAATAGTTTGATTCTTGACCATATGCAGCTCATAAAATTTTTGATAAATTATATGTTTTGATACTTCAGTCTTCTGCTCGTGAACTGTTATTAATTTCTTCCACATCTCTCCGGCATTTTGGCAATTAACCAGATAAGATAACTGATCTTCACAAATTGATGATAGAAAAATGACCATGGCTTGGTTGTCTTTCTTCTCCCACTTCTTGATTTCATCTGTGTTTGTAGCAGTCATCGCGGGCTTTGCTCCAGTAATCACTTCCATCAATTCACTGGCCTTCAGAACGATGGAAACACTGAATTTCCATAACTGGAAGTTTGTACCATCAAACTTTATGATTCTTGCAGTTTCAGATTGTGCCATTACAATAATGTCACTGTCAGACTTTTACTTTATATCAGTGCGTTTTCTTTATGAAAACACGGCAAATACTTTAACTTTCTTCAGTTACGCTTACAACAGGTACTCTGGGCCCATAACCTATTGGATAAACTGATCCAATGCAAACAGAGTACTGATTATGAAAGAAAAAGTAATAAAATTAGCAGCAAAGAATGACTTCAGCAAAAACGTAATTTTTATTTTATAGCAACTACAATCTTTTTTTTATATATGACATAACAAGGTACAATAAAACAAATAAAACAATCACAATCACATCTCAATGAAATAATCCAAGAATTATTATTATTATTATTATTATTATTATTATTATTATTATTATTATTATTATTATTATTATTATTATTATTATTATTATTATTATTTTTTTTTTTTTTTCCGTTAGGAATGTACCAGTCAGGCCCTGTCTCCGGTGCTCCGATACATCCGGAGGGCGCGCTGGTGTCGTTAACCCCAATAACCACTCCCTACGTCCGTAGGGTGAGTGACTATTGGGTCCGAGAATCATGTGCCCTGAGTAGACGGAGCGAACCAAGGATAACGGCCTTCTGCATTCGCGCTGCTAAGATTTCTGCCATATTACTGCAAGCAGGTATTATCCTCAAGTTGGAGAGCAGTGTGTCCATCATTCCACCAAGGACTCCTATGATCAGAACCACCATTTTGACAGAATGGTCCGGATAGAACCTGCGGAGTTCAAAGAGAAGATCTCGATATTTAGTCCGTTTTTCCTCCTCTTTTCGAACGATATTCATTTCGCCTGGAGCGGAAAACTCCATGACGAATATCGTTCTACTTTGGTGGTCGAGGAGGACAACATCAGGCTTATTGGCTTGTATTTGCCTGAGGGTGGGGAATGAGTAGTTCCAATAGATCCGGCACCTCTCATTCTCCACCACGGACTCAATATCCCCCGGAACATAAGGCAACACCGGTGTCTCGTCTATACCATACGAGTGTCGTAGATGGTAGTATAACACTCGTAGCGCCACGTTATGCCTGTGGATATAGGCTGAGACCGCATAAGATGGGCATGCTGATAGCAAATGCATTACGGTCTCAGGTGCCCCACGACATGCCCTGCATCGGGTGTCAGGGACGTCTATACCCATCACGCGACTACGGTAGACGAGGGTGTTGAAGACACCATCCTGGCAGGCCATTATGAATCCCTCGGTCTCCGACTTTAGCTCACTCGACCTGAGGAAGGCAAAGGTCAAGCTTTTGGATAAGCCAAGGTCTTCGATGTTGTGAAAGAAGACGCCATGCATTGGCTTATCCATATGTAGCTGTAGCAGGACCTCTGTCTCCGCAGCTTTGATGTGAGCTTTTTGCTGAACGGGTCCCAACTCGGTGACAGAGTTTGGGTTAGCCCGTTCAGTGTCGAATACGAGACCGAGTTCATCGGCCGCACGGGTTGCTGCCTTAAAAAGAAATGCTCCAATCCCTGCTTTTTCATGGTCGCGGACCATGCAGAGAAGGGGATCTGAACTCCTGATGACTTTACAGGCCCCATCCAGAACCATTCTGTTATGCATACACTCCAAACTCAAAAGTCCACGGCCTCCCCGTTGTCTGGGAAAGTATAACCGTGGAACGGACGATTTAGGATGCAAGCACCTATTGAGATGCATCACTTTGCGAGTTTTAACGTCGAGTTGTCGCAGCTCTTCCTTAGTCCACTTCATTACTCCGAAATAGTAGAGAAGGATCGGAACGGCAAGCATATTGGTTGCAGCAACTTTGTTCTTCCCCGACAGTTCTGATGACCAGATCTGTCGGAGTTTGTGCTGATACTTGCCGCGGAGAGAGTTCTTAACTGTGAATACCTCTTGGGAGTGGCGTTGCTCCACCCCTAGGTAAGTATACGTCTCTCCGGCATCCAGATGATGTAGGATGCTTCCGTCTACGAGCTGGACATCCTCTCCGTATTCCTCGCATCGTCCTCTTTTAAGATGAACCGTGGCACATTTGTCGATCCCAAATTCCATTCCGATGGCATGCGTGTACTCTTCCACCACCCTAAGGGACTGATGTAGGTCCCTTTCTCCAGAGGCATATAATTTTAGGTCATCCATGTAGAACAAATGGGTGACTTTATGCCTCCGGTTGCTGGGGGTGCCGCAGTTGTACCCACGGGTATTCCTAAGTACAACGGACAATGGCAATAGTGAGATGCAGAAGAGAAGAGGGCTGAGGGAGTCTCCCTGAAACACGCCTCTTCTAATGATGACCTGCTCTGTTTGGACTGTGTCTCTACCAGATCTTATGGTGAAGCGAGTCCTCCAGAGTGGCATCAGTTGTCCAATACATCCCACTATTTGATCGGGTACCTCAAGACATCTGAGCAAATGCATGATTAACTCATGCGATGTTGTATCAAATGCCTTGCGGTAATCGATCCAGGCCATCGAAAGGTTACGCTTATACTGCACGGAGTCCTGCGTGATACATCTATCGATGAGCAGGTTCTCCTTGCAGCCGGCGACCCCTTTCTTTGACCCTCTTTGCTCATATATCCGTTCGTACACCGGATCAACTGCGGAGAGAATGCGCGTGTATAAGATGCGTGTAAACAACTTATAACACGCATTCAAGCATGTTATCGGCCTGTAATTCTTTGGATCAGACAAATCTCCGTTTTTGGGGATGAGCACGGTTCGCCCCTCGACAAACCATTCCGGAATCTGCTGCTCCCCATCTAGCCATGAGTTAAAAACTCTAGCCAGATGGCGGTGGGTTGTTGGAAACTTTTTCCACCAATAGTTATTCAACCCATCAGGGCCTGGAGCAGCGAAATTCTTAGAACCTTTTAGGGCCCTTCGAACTTCTTCCGTGGTTATCGGATTGCGCAGATCATTGTGCTCATGCTGCCGAAGCGTCCTGCAGTAAGCTTCGAACTGCGCTAGGGCTGGAGTGTCTACATTGAGTGGTTGCGGAAACTCATAGATGTTCTTCCAGAAGGTTTCTACCCGATCAGCAGCCGGCGGGTTATCGACAACACGTGGAGGCTCTTGGAATAAGCGAGAAGGTTTATCGCGGAACTTCATGTTTTCCGCAATACTTCTCGCCCGCCTCACTAGTGACTTCTTTGCAGCCACTAGCATTCGTATCCTATCAAGACAGTGCTGTTTTATGGTGAACAGCACGCCTTGATTCAATGTGTGGTGAGCTCGTCTTAGCTTTGCAGCAATTCGCCGCACTGCCGGCGTAAAAGGCCTATTGGCCGACATGTAGTCCACCACACACTGGATACGAGACGCGTGTTGTCTCGCCGACTTGATCTTAGCTTCCATCTTGTGAACGCGTCGCTCATGCCTCCCAACAAGAGCGGTGGTTTCCCTCCTCTCCGTCTGGGATAGAGCACGAGCGGCGTCGTACACGACAGAATTGATCTGCCAGATGGTAGCCTCTTCTGAAAGAACATCGCCAATATTATTATTATTATTATTATTATTATTATTATTATTATTATTATTATTATTATTATTATTATTATTATTATTATTATTATTATTATTATTATTATTATTATTATTATTATTATTATTATTATTATTATTATTATTATTATTATTATTATTATTATTATTATTATTATTATTATTATTATTATTATTATTATTATTATTATTATTATTATTATTATTTTTTTTTTTTCCCGTTAGGAATGTACCAGTCAGGCCCTGTCTCCGGTGCTCCGATACATCCGGAGGGCGCGCTGGTGTCGTTAACCCCAATAACCACTCCCTACGTCCGTAGGGTGAGTGACTATTGGGTCCGAGAATCATGTGCCCTGAGTAGACGGAGCGAACCAAGGATAACGGCCTTCTGCATTCGCGCTGCTAAGATTTCTGCCATATTACGGCAAGCAGGTATTATCCTCAAGTTGGAGAGCAGTGTGTCCATCATTCCACCAAGGACTCCTATGATCAGAACCACCATTTTGACAGAATGGTCCGGATATAACCTGCGGAGTTCAAAGAGAAGATCTCGATATTTAGTCCGTTTTTCCTCCTCTTTTCGAACGATATTCATTTCGCCTGGAGCGGAAAACTCCATGACGAATATCGTTCTACTTTGGTGGTCGAGGAGGACAACATCAGGCTTATTGGCTTGTATTTGCCTGAGGGTGGGGAATGAGTAGTTCCAATAGATCCGGCACCTCTCATTCTCCACCACGGACTGAATATCCCCCGGAACATAAGGCAACACCGGTGTCTCGTCTATACCGTACGAGTGTCGTAGATGGTAGTATAACACTCGTAGCGCCGCGTTATGCCTGTGGATATAGGCTGAGACCGCATAAGATGGGCATGCTGATAGCAAATGCATTACGGTCTCAGGTGCCCCACGACATGCCCTGCATCGGGTGTCAGGGACGTATATACCCATCACGCGACTGCGGTAGACGAGGGTGTTGAAGACACCATCCTGGCAGGCCATTATGAATCCCTCGGTCTCCGACTTTAGCTCACTCGACCTGAGGAAGGCAAAGGTCAAGCTTTTGGATAAGCCAAGGTCTTCGATGTTGTGAAAGAAGACGCCATGCATTGGCTTATCCATATGTAGCTGTAGCAGGACCTCTGTCTCCGCAGCTTTGATGTGAGCTTTTTTCTGAACGGGTCCCAACTCGGTGACAGAGTTTGGGTTAGCCCGTTCAGTGTCGAATACGAGACCGAGTTCATCGGCCGCACGGGTTGCTGCCTTAAAAAGAAATGCACCAATCCCTGCTTTTTCATGGTCGCGGACCATGCAGAGAAGGGGATCTGAACTCCTGATGACTTTACAGGCCCCATCCAGAACCATTCTGTTATGCATACACTCCAAACTCAAAAGTCCACGGCCTCCCCGTTGTCTGGGAAAGTATAACCGTGGAACGGACAATTTCGGATGCAAGCACCTATTGAGATGCATCACTTTGCGAGTTTTAACGTCGAGTTGTCGCAGCTCTTCCTTAGTCCACTTCATTACTCCGAAAGAGTAGAGAAGGATCGGAACGGCAAGCATATTGGTTGCAGCAACTTTGTTCTTCCCCGACAGTTCTGATGACCAGATCTGTCGGAGTTTGTGCTGATACTTGCCGCGGAGAGAGTTCTTAACTGTGAATACCTCTTGGGAGTGGCGTTGCTCCACTCCTAGGTAAGTATACGTCTCTCCGGCATCCAGATGATGTAGGATGCTTCCGTCTACGAGCTGGACATCCTCTCCGTATTCCTCGCATCGTCCTCTTTTAAGATGAACCGTGGCACATTTGTCGATCCCAAATTCCATTCCGATAGCATGCGTGTACTCTTCCACCACCCTAAGGGACTGATGTAGGTCCCTTTCTCCAGAGGCATATAATTTTAGGTCATCCATGTAGAACAAATGGGTGACTTTATGCCTCCGGTTGCTGGGGGTGCCGCAGTTGTACCCACGGGTATTCCTAAGTACAACGGACAATGGCAATAGTGAGATGCAGAAGAGAAGAGGGCTGAGGGAGTCTCCCTGAAACACGCCTCTTCTAATGATGACCTGCTCTGTTTGGACTGTGTCTCTACCAGATCTTATGGTGAAGCGAGTCCTCCAGAGTGGCATCAGTTGTCCAATACATCCCACTATTTGATCGGGTACCTCAAGACATCTGAGCAAATGCATGATTAACTCATGCGATGTTGTATCAAATGCCTTGCGGTAATCGATCCAGGCCATCGAAAGGTTACGCTTATACTGCACGGAGTCCTGCGTGATACATCTATCGATGAGCAGGTTCTCCTTACAGCCGGCGACCCCTTTCTTTGACCCTCTTTGCTCATATATCCGTTCGTACACCGGATCAACTGCGGAGAGAATGCGCGTGTATAAGATGCGTGTAAACAACTTATAACACGCATTCAAGCATGTTATCGGCCTGTAATTCTTTGGATCAGACAAATCTCCGTTTTTGGGGATGAGCACGGTTCGCCCCTCGACAAACCACTCCGGAATCTGCTGCTCCCCATCTAGCCATGAGTTAAAAACTCTAGCCAGATGGCGGTGGGTTGTTGGAAACTTTTTCCACCAATAGTTATTCAACCCATCAGGGCCTGGAGCAGCGAAATTCTTAGAACCTTTTAGGGCCCTTCGAACTTCTTCCGTGGTTATCGGATTGCGCAAATCATTGTGCTCATGCTGCCGAAGCGTCCTGCAGTAAGCTTCGAACTGCGCTAGGGCTGGAGTGTCTACATTGAGTGGTTGCGGAAACTCATAGATGTTCTTCCAGAAGGTTTCTACCCGATCAGCAGCCGGCGGGTTATCGACAACACGTGGAGGCTCTTGGAATAAGCGAGAAGGTTTATCGCGGAACTTCATGTTTTCCGCGATACTTCTCGCCCGCCTCACTAGTGACTTCTTTGCAGCCACTAGCATTCGTATCCTATCAAGACAGTGCTGTTTTATGGTAAACAGCACGCCTTGATTCAATGTGTGGTGAGCTCGTCTTAGCTTTGCAGCAATTCGCCGCACTGCCGGCGTAAAAGGCCTATTGGCCGACATGTAGTCCACCACACACTGGATACGAGACGCGTGTTGTCTCGCCGACTTGATCTTAGCTTCCATCTTGTGAACGCGTCGCTCATGCCTCCCAACAAGAGCGGTGGTTTCCCTCCTCTCCGTCTGGGATAGAGCACGAGCGGCGTCGTACACGACAGAATTGATCTGCCAGATGGTAGCCTCTTCTGAAAGAACATCGCCAATCTCTGCATCCACTCGTGCCAGTTCTTGCGGCTTCAGGGGCTTCATATTGTGAAGCGCCCTGCGGGTTCTGATGTCCTCCATTGGTGGTATGATGCGAGCCTCCTCTACAGCCAGACCAACACGTGGCATATTATTATTATTATTATTATTATTATTATTATTATTATTATTATTATTATTATTATTATTATTATTATTATTATTATTATTATTATTATTATTATTATTATTATTATTATTATTATTTTTGATGAATTCATATGTAACCCCATCCATTCCAGGGGCTTGGCCATTTTTGCAGTTCAGTAGACAGCTTTCCATCTCTTCGAGAGATATTGCTGAATCTAGAAAGTCATGACCTGCATCAAAATAAGTTAGTTCAGATAATATCCTTGGGCTGTATATGCCATAATAGAAGGTTTCCCAGTCTTCAATCAAGATAATAGTATCATTCTTAAAACATCTGAACATTTTTAGGGTCCTCCAAAATGCACTTTGATTTTGAGTTTCACTGAGAATCCTTACAATTCTTTTTTCAAATTTGCCTTTTTTTTGTTTAATAATTTTTTTGTAGTTATACTTTGACTTAGTGTAATTTGTTTTATAAGGTTCTAGAATTTTTTTTTTTTTTTCAGATTTTCAGGTGATTTGTGACGTGCCTTTTGGCAAAATTACAATCCAAATCAAACCAGGGTTTATTTTCGAATTTATTCGAGTACACATGGCGCTTTTTCAGTAAATTCGTGGTAGCTGCACACTTCCATATTCCCAGTTGACACAAACATCTAGGAGAGGTTGCTTCCATGATTATTATGGTAACAAAATGAGTTGCACTAAGTGATGCAAAATTTTATGAATTGTTCACAATTTTCTTCTCATCATTGTCGCTTTGAGGCACAACATGTGAAAAAATTGCAAAGCACATTAACATGAATTTTGGTTTCATTGCGATTTTGTCGGTGTAGAAGGAATTTGTTTCACAAAATGGCCAGAGGTGTTTGTCGAGTCGAGAGTCAAGTAGAATTTGTATTTGGTTGATGCCATTCTTCAAATATTCTAAAGGTACTTCTGAAAGTGTTCTGTTTGCTTCTTTTTATTTCATTAATTAAATCAAATGTGTTTATTAACATTGCCAAATTATTATCTCTACCAAAAACTGTATCTTTTCAAGGACCGGAACGGTGAGTAGAAACTTAGAAAGGTAAATTCAGTTATTTACAGAATTTGGCATTTTCAGGATAGGAACTGATTTGGCCGCGAAGAAAATGCTGTCCAGAGGATTGGAGTTGAATTATAGATTTTTCTACATTTCTGTATATTGTTTTTTTCATGATTTAGACATAGTTTGATAATTTGTTTTTGTTTGTGAAAAGTATATACTACGGAATCAACTCACGCATAAGATTTCTAGCATTCCATATGAACCGTTATTCATTAGTGAGAATAATAATATTGAGGTATAATTTCTATTCATGTTGAAGAACCAGTCCATTCAATTTCACATTGTTACTTCGAAAGGGTCTCAATGTGCATTCGATTCCGAAGTATAAATGGAATGTCAGATAGTGCTAATTTCGAGTCACATTTTGCATCACATTTTGAAGTCTCGACATGACCAACGGGGCACCGAATAGACGTTTATGCGATAATGATAGAAGACAATTTGTGATTCACTGGTGTGATCTCAAACATGAATGTGAATCCCACTACCATCTCTGAGACCATTCTGTGTTGACTGGGTTGTTGCACAAAGATTAGCACACGAGCCATCAATACCGCCTCTAAGACCCACCCTAGCAGATAATTGCATTGCAGTCTTGTATAGAAGCATATGCTCGGTTTTCTACTGTAATGTTTCAGAGGAATGCTGTGAATCAGTAGTTGCTTCGAAGAAGAAATTTGTATTCAGTTCGAGATATACCGGGAAATGATCTGAGAGAGTAACCGTATTGTCTAACACCTTTAAGTTGTTCACAATATCAAGTCTATCATTATTACAAAAAACTAGGTCGATTACACTTTGACCTTGCTTGTTAGAAAAGGTGAAATTTGCAGGACGATCTCAGGCAATACTACCATTGATCAATGAGAAATTATTAGCAATCATGAAATTATGAAGAATTCGTCCTCTTTTGTTTATTATTTTGTCAGAGTTCTGCATGTTCGAAAACAACACTGTATTTTCCAGTAGCTACTCTGGTATCGTCCCCAATTCACCAACCCTGCTATTGAAGTTATGAGGAAAACCTACATGATTTTGGAAATTTTTGAGGACATCATTTAGAGTAATTTGAAAAATATCAAGTGTGTCCTCGAGGTCATTTGATGGTTTAAAATATGCAAAACATACATATTATAAATTCAATATTTTGATTTTTGACCAGATATATGAGCCACCTCGGAGTGAAGTCTAATGATCGAAATTCGTAGTATTTTTTGTATAAAATAGCCAGACCTCCACTGGCTCGCCCTCGAGATTTTTCTTTTATAGCGTGGGTGCAAAAAATATAAAAATCCAATTTCAAAAAAGTTGGAACTAATACTTCACTAGTCAACCATGTTTCACAAAGACACAGAGTATCGAATTTAATAGTTACCTCGTTAAAAAACTGTCAAGATTACTGTAGCCCTTCATATTCCAAAGTATTATGCTTCCTACACGGAGTTTTTTGAATTTCCACCAGCCTTGACCATATCGTTGATATATAACAAGACTGGAACTGGACCTAGTACAGATCCTTTTGGTACACCACAACTGATATATGCGGAATCTGACGTTTTTTCTCCTATCCTAACAATCTGATGACGGTCAGTGAGATAAGACACGAAGGGGTCTTTATTTGTTAAACACCAGAAGCAAATAATCCCAAACAAATTTGGTGCATATATTTCTGGCACGCATTCTTGTAATGAATAGGTTAAGAATTTTAAGGTTTGATGATTAATCTCAATTCCTCTGATTTCTTTACAAAACTTCCATAAAAATTTTCAAACCGTTCCATTCTAAAATTGTACACCACAACGATTTAATTTAAATAATGTATGGACAAGTAGGTACGTGAAAGGTCACCATTAATGTGCTTGACATGGATTCATTGGCCTTCTATGTGTTTAATTACTCCGAACTGACAGATCATCTGTATACTCTGCTTGTTTTGGAAAAAACCTGTTTGAGATACCAGTTATCCACGAATACTTTACGCGATTTTTTTTCATTGATATACTTCGAAATTATAAATACTCGCAAAAATCTGATGCCTATAAAAAAGAATTGACAAGTTCATCAAATGGATGGAAAAGGTAACCAGATATAAATGAGTGAGTTGTGATGTCTTGCATTTGTTAGTAATATTTTATTTGACGGTACAAGGTACTCCTGTCAGATCAATAATCAAAAAATTCTCATCTAGACATCTTCACGTTTCTCGTGTTGTTGATTTTGCCATGGTTACTTTAAAAAACGCGCGATTTTGAATGTTCGATTTAAACATTCTGAGGCGTGCTTGAAATAGATAAAATGGGACACCAATAAAAGAAATACGTTTATGTTTATGACAGTGCTTGTGCTGAAGTTACGTTTTTGTTGACTAAATGCACCTTTAAAAAAAGGAAAATTCTAACATTATTAACTTATCTCTAAACAATATCATTTTAACGCCGAATGACCATAGCAGCCGATGCCAAAACACCAAAAAAAAAGGTATGAGTCAATATAAGCTACTATGTAACCAACTCTAACCGTTCTCGAGTTATTTATTTTTTTATGAAAAGCTAGGTACAAACAGAAACCAAATAACATCGAAGTGTATACAAATCATACCTTCGAAATCTGACGATCAAAAAAGATGTCTTGGGCTATTCATTTCGATACAACGTGTTTCTTGAAATTATACAGAATATTCAAAAATCATTGTTGCTTCTTCATAATTTCGAACAAAGACAACTTTGTCAATTCGAATAGAACCTCCTGTATTTTTTCAGTCTAAGGAATAAAAAATTCAATTACCCTTCATTTCATATTGTGGTTCCATACACACAAACTGAATAGTTTTGCAGATATTGGCTTTTTCAATTTGTAGTTCTTATTTGAATAAAAGCTTTTCTTTGAAAAGTTTTTTTTTTAAGTTTTTTACTATATGCTATTGTGGAATGTGTTATATATTATAACCATGTAAGGTAAGCTGAAAGTACCAAACCTTCAGTATTGAAAAAACATCAGAATACGGGTTTGGAGAACTGTCGGTTTATTGTCAAATAAGAAATAAGTTGGAATGTCAAAAAGTTATTTGAAATGAAGTTTATTGCAAAAGTATTTGGCCTGTGTACGAAAATACATAACATAATTGGCGACGAGGATAAACTGGTCAGTAATCAGAAACTAAGTCAAGTTACGAGTCAAGAAACGAGTCAAGTCCAACTGAAATAATGTTTTTGGTGGGATCAATTGAACCTTTCAAACCAGGAGAGTCGGACATATCTAGTTATTTAGAAAGAATGGAGCAGCTATTTTTGTGTAATAATGTTGAGGAAGATAAGAAGGTATCTCTATTTATTACTTTGGTTGGTGGAGAGGCATATAGTCTTATCAAAGACCTTATATCCCCAGAATTACCCAGTACAAGAACATATGTGCAGCTTAAAAATGTCCTATTAGCATATTATTGTCCAAAAAGACTGGTTATTGCTGAACGGTACCAGTTCTACATGTGTACTCAAGAGTCCCATGAAGATATGAATGCATTTATAATCAAATTGAAGAAATTATCCAAATATTGTCAATTTGGTCAATTCTTAGATGATGCGCTTAGGGATAAGTTAGTCTGTGGTCTCAAATCAGAAAACGTCAAGAAAAAATTATTATCTGAGGATAATTTGACATTCAATAAAGCCTGTCAGATAGCTCAAAGTATGGAACTCGCTGAAAACAAAGCAAAAATCATGGGAAATGATTTGGTGAATAAAGTTGAAAGTCAAAGTCAGTTTAAATCAAGATTCGAACAGTGGAATTCCGGTCCAGTCAGTAGCGGTTCGTCACAGTCAATCAATATGAAGTGTAAACGATGTTTACGATTCCATATAAATAATTCTAAATGTCCTGCATTGCAATGGAAATGTTTTTCTTGCAATACCATGGGGCATACGTCAAAATCTCCCATGTGCAGGAATCGGGTCCATTTTGTAGAAGGGTTTGAGGAGGATTTTGAAGAACAAAACCTAGAGACAAAGCAAGAAAACGCAGAGAACGCACAGTACGCAGAGGAAGAAGTATTTTATTCCATGATTAAAAATATTGAAGAAGTTCATCAGTCGAGTAACGGTAAAACAAGTCCGGTCATGGTTACACTGTCAGTTGAAGGAAAAAATATTGAATTTGAATTAGATACAGGTTCTGATAGTTCTATTGTTTCTATGGCATTGTTCAAAAAGTATTTTCCTACAGTTAAATTAGTTAAAGATAATGTAAAGCTGAGAACATTATTTGGTCAAGTGAATGATTTGGTTTTCAAAGCTACAGTTGATGTAAAATGTGTAAAAAATGGGTGCAGTAAGAGTCTTGAGTTGAAAGTGATTGATTTTGAGTCTGGTGTTTCTTTGTTAGGAAGATCATGGTTGAATGTTCTGATGCCCAATTGGCGAGAAAAGTTTGAATGTTCTGATATAATAATTGTGAATAATAATATTTGTAGCAATGAAGTGGAAGATTTCATTAATAAATTGAAGAATGAGTATGAGAATGTGTTCAATCAAAATGAATGTATAAGAGGATTCGTAGCAAATGTAAAGGTGAGAGATAACGTGACACCAAAATTCTGTAAACCATACCGAATACCTTATGCCCTGAAAGATAGAGTACGAGAGGAAATTGAAAATTTAGTCAAAGAAGGAATTTTACGACCTGTCGAAATGTCAGAATGGGCTAGTCCCATAGTGGTGGTTCCTAAACCAAATGGCAAAATCAGGATATGTGGAGATTTTAAATCTACCATCAATCCAGTCATTGAAAATCAGTATTATCCTTTACCCACATCTGAGGAAATTTTCGCTTCATTGTCTGGTGGAAAATTATTTTCAGTTGTGGATTTGAGAAATGCCTATTTTCAAATTGAGGTCAGCGATGAAAGTAGGAGGTTATTAACAATAAATACTCCTTCTGGTTTATTCTCTTATACAAGACTTGCATTTGGAGTTAAATCGGCACCGCATATATTTCAATCAGTAATTGAACAAATTCTGAAAAATATACCTGGGGTTCATTGTTATTTGGATGATTGTCTTATAACTGCAGAAAATCATCGGGAAATGGAGAATAGATTGAAACTTGTGTTCGATAGATTCAAAAAATATAATGTTCGTATTAATTTAGATAAAAGTAAGTTCTTTTTGAAAAAAGTAACATTTTTAGGTCACCTAATTTCAGAGAATGGTATTGAACCTACTGATAAAAAAATTAAAGCTATTTTGGAAGCTCCCAAACCAGAAAACATTCAACAGTTACAATCCTATTTAGGATTGTTACATTATTATTCAAATTTTATACCAAAGTTATCTGAAAAATTGATACCTCTTTATAAACTACTGCAGAAAGGTGTTTCCTGGTATTGGAATCGAGAAATTAATACATGTTTCGAAAATAGTAAAAAATTATTATTGAGCTCGAACATCTTAATGGCTTTCAATCCTATATATCCAATTACATTGACTTGTGATGCATCTCCATATGGAATAGGCTCCATATTAGCACATGTACTACCTGATGGAAGTGAAAGGCCAGTAATGTATGTTTCTGCAACACTTTCTTCAGCAGAAAAAAATTATAGTCATTTAGAGAAAGAAGCACTTAGTATAATTCATGGAGTAAAAAAGTTTCATAATTATTTATATGGCAGAAAATTTACTTTAATCAATGATCATAAACCGTTACAGTATTTACTCTCACCCACCAAACCATTACCTCCTTTGGCTGCTGCCAGAGTACAACGCTGGGCAGTTATACTTTCGGGATATGATTATGATATCAAACATAAAGAAGGTAGAAAATTGCCGCATGTAGATGCACTTTCTAGGCTTCCACTCAAATCTGAGAGTACTGGAGAAACTATCAAATATTTTTCGATTGTAAAAGAACTGCCAATATCATTCAGAGATGTTGCTAGAGAAACATTGAAAGACAATACACTCAGATTAATCAAAGATTTCATTTCATATGGTTGGCCAGTATCAAACAAAAACCCAGATTTAGTTCCTTATTTCAGAATACGAGAATACCTCAATTTAACATACAATAATAGAGTTTTGATACCGAAACATTTACAACGAAAAGTTTTGAGATTACTCCATGATCAACACCCTGGAGTTGTTAAGATGAAAGTAGTAGCTTGGCAATATGTTTATTGGAACAACTTGAACAAAGATATTGAAGATATAGTAAAACAGTGTGAATGTTGTCAATTGAATGCTACAAACGTTCCTGAAGCTCCTCTCACTTCATGGTCATGGTGTACACGTAAATGGCAAAGATTACATTTGGATTTAGCCAAAAAGAATGACATAAATTTCCTTATTCTCATAGATGCACATAGTAAATGGATAGATGCTTGGATTCTTAGATCTACTAATGCATCAAATATAATATCATGTTTAAGACAATCTTTTGCTGTATTCGGCTTACCTGACGAAATTCATACAGATAATGGACCTCCATTTAACTCGGAAGATTTTGTTTTATTTTGCACGGCTAATGGAGTTAAATTTTTAAAATCTCCTCCTTTGCATCCATCTTCAAATGGTATAACTGAAAGATGTATTCAGACTTTCAAAAATAATTTTTTGAAACAACTTTATGATGATAAAACAAACTGTCTCACAAATCAAGAAAAACTTGACAATTTTCTTTTCTTTTATAGAAATATTCCACATAGTGTTACTCAGTTGTCACCTGCCGAATCAATGCTAAAACAAAAACCTAAAACAAAATTATCTTTACTAAAACCGAATTTGAATAAATATGTCAAAGATAAACAGTCATATATCATAGAAAAAAGAAATGAAAATAGTCATCCCAATAAATTCAAAGAACTCCAAGAGGAAGATCAAGTCTATGTTAAAAATGTTCGTGGAGAGAAAAATAATTGGTCTAAAGGGATAGTGAAAGTAAGAGTAAGTCCGGTGACGTATATTGTAGTTGTGGGAGATAAACCAAGATATGTTCATATAGATCATCTTCGTAAGATTTCAACTTCATCTGATGATTTTGCAACAACATCTATGGAAAACAATTCTCCATATGATGTTGATCCAGAAGATGTATCACTTTCAGATACAGGAAGCAAAACTTCTAGTTCAGAGAATGAAGATAAGCTGAATGAAGGTGAATCTTGTGAGAATGACTTACAATGTGCAAATCAGAATGAGAAAGTTTTGGTGGAAAATAATAATGACCATGACAATAATGCTGGAAATAGCATATCTGAAAACCAAACCACTTCATTACGTAGATCAGTCAGAACTATTAAAAAACCTGACAGGTACATGTTTTAATGTTCTTTGAGAGGGAAGATAATGTTATATATTATAACCATGTAAGGTAAGCTGAAAGTACCAAACCTTCAGTATTGAAAAAACATCAGAATACGGGTTTGGAGAACTGTCGGTTTATTGTCAATTAAGAAATAAGTTGGAATGTCAAAAAGTTATTTGAAATAAAGTTTATTGCAAAAGTATTTGGCCTGTGTACGAAAATACATAACAGAATGTACTTCTGCATAAATTGGAAATTAATTTTAAATTTTCAGTTGTTTTTGAAATCACTTCAAACCTACACATGTATAAATTATATGGAGGGCTTATATTTCACGAATCCAATAATGTTATTCACTCATTTGGTCACGAAAGATAAAAGGTCAATACCAGCTTAACAGGCGAAAATATAGACCACAACCAACTCGGTCAAACGAATATAGTTCGTCGTTTCAAGACACTAAGAGAAGGGTGTTTATGAGTAATGGATTTGCCCTGATCAGAAACTACACGAAACCCCCAATTCACCTCCTTTCTCTCTTGTTCCAGGTTCGATCATCCCCATCCTGAACAGAGAACGCCGGCCTTCTCTCATCACCATCGAGAGACCTTACTACGCGTCTCGTCACCGACCATCGATAACAATTGACAGACCGTACATCCACCATCAGTACCGCAAGAGAAGATCCTCGTGCTTCGCCGAACGGAACCAGTATCGCCACCGAAACTTCATCAGCTTCGAGCACAGCGTGGACAGAAAAACCCCGCCGTCACTGGACAGGCCGTCCTGCAGCCACCATCCCACCATCAGCTTCGAAACTCCTCTGGAGTCCATGGAGCTGCCGGCGGTAGCTTCGGAGCATAAAGCGGAAGTGAAGACTGGTGCCAGGCCGAAGATTTCGCGCAGCTTCGAGCAGCCAGCTCTAAAGAAGCTGAAGCCGGAGCGGCTAGTCACCAGCTTGGACATCACGTCTTTCGATTTCCATAGGAGGTCCTCTATTCCAGAGGAAGATAGATCGTCGCCGGTTTTTATCCAGATGGACGAGAGCAAGATCACGGAGCCGCTTTTGGAAGAGCTGAAGAGCTCGGACGTGTGATAGTGTTCGCGGTTAATTTTTGAGAGTGTTGGTGCTTCGAAGTTTACGTTCTTTCTAAACTTGCATTATGTTTAAGTCTCAAACCATTGTTTGCTCGGTTCCCAAACGAAGTCAGGGAAGATATTCTTCAACAACCTGTACAGCTCATGGAAGTGAGTTAAAATTTGACTGTTTTTGTAAGGATATCTTAAGGGTAATGAGTAGGATAGGGTACCTGGCGAAAACCACGTGAAGAAATTCTGTGGACTGTTTTATTCAAAGGTTTCTCGTAGTGTGAAGAGTTAGGGAAAAATAAAAAATTAATGGGAGTTATTCTGAATTTTGAATATACCATAGCCGGTCTATGAAATGGTGATTCATTAAGTACCATTGTATTTCAATTAAAATGATAACCACAATGACTTCATTGTTACAGATATTCAGGGCCGATTGTTCAGTCAGAGATAATCTGCAGTTCTATGTAAATCTTGCTTTATCTAGTTGTTCAGCATAGTTAGAACTTGAATCCTTGTTTTATTCCAGTTTTTGCTGAACCATCAAAATCGGTGTAGCACTCAACAAAGGTTTGACAAAACTGACTAACTGACTGAAATAAAAACATTAAAACTGCGATATGAAAAAGTTTTGAAAAATAATCAAAAATCACTTCACAAAAATGCTCATGACGATGAAATAACTGATGATGAGGATATTATTGAATTGATATATGTCCTATATTAGGCAGTAGATTACGTGAGTATCATTTCGTGAAATGGTCACAAAGAATTTGTGTACAGGTATAAATTACCAAAATATACTGTGAGGATTTTTGTGAACATTGTTTCTCATGAAATCGCTTATAAAACTAATTGGAAAGTGCCATTATGCAATTTGATAGGTTTCCAAAATATGACAAGAAAATCGGAAACTAGGAACTACGGAAGGAAAATGTTTGGTTACACTTGACATGAATTAGTAAAATCTTCTTCTTTTTCATGAAATAGTTCAGATTAACTACAGAATCTTTGTTTTCATTATCTATGGTCAAAGTTCGGCTAAACAACAAATTTGACGTTAACCTTTGATTCGATTCCAATCCAAGTTTGATAAATCTTTGGATTTTACCATGGACTGAACAAACGGCCCTAAGTGAAAGTAACAGTTTTGAGCTATGTTTACAGTTTCAAGAATTTAGCTCAACGAGATAATTCTTGAAATCGATTCAAAAATGTGTACCAAACAGACAAGCATCATAATAACATAATTTTTATCAATGAATTTTCATCAACATATGCAATAATATTGCATTTTCATCCAGTTCTGACCGATGCTTGAAGATTTGATTCTCTCCGACAGACTACTATTATTTTTATCATATTGTCATTATGCAATAATATTGCAGTATCATTCAGTTTAGACCTATGTCTGAAGTTTCAAGTATCATAGGTGAACCTTATTTTTTTTTATCTGTGAGGAATATTGTGAACTCCCACTTTGGAAAATCTTCAGTTTTGATTCATTTATAGAAATAATAATTTCTATAAATGAATGAAATAATTTCTATAAATAAATGAAATAAGTTTCGTTCGGTAACCTTTCATTTCAGTATCAGCAATATTGCGATTTGTCTTTTAAATTACATTACATTTTTGTCAACTAATGAGTTCTGACTGCAGGCTCCTTCCGTAACAGAAAAAAGGTCAGCAGTAAAGAAATCAAAGCAAATAAACATTATTATTACCGTTTGGGATTCGCAACGAGAAAGGTCGTCTCGAAAAGAAAGAGTGTGGGGTGCAGAGAGAGAGGTCCAGTCGTATGCCGTCGACTCATATTAATGGAGCCAATGAATGAAGACACGTGGATTGGAATACAAGATTAACATAAAGTTTATTCAAAAATAATCACCACTCGACCTCTCTCTTTGCACCCCATACTCTTTCTTTTCGAGACGAACCTTTTTGTCGCGTAACCTAAGCAACAGCAATTATGATTATTTCAGCAGGAACTTGTTTCGATGACTTTACTGCTGATCTTTTTTCTTTTACGAATATAGCCTGAAGTCAGTGAACAGTGAAGTTGACGATAATGTAATGTTTGTAACAAATCGCAATCGATGACATATTACGGATATACTCCGTTATTTACATTAATAGCTGCGGTCAACACAGAGTCACATTCTAAGGACAATTTTTGCTGCCGCTTAGTTCGCTGCAATTATCTGCTTATATACATTGTAAATAAGCAGTTTCGACCTATGTCTAAAGTTTGAAGTAACCGCATTTTTTTATCTTTAAGGAATATTGTCAACTACGACTTTGGAAAATATTCAGTTTTGATTCATTTATAGAAATAATAATTTTTTTAATTCTTTCTTGAAATCAGTTTTGTTCAGTAACCATTCATTTCAGTATCATCAATATTGTGATTTCTGTTTCAAATTAAAAACATCACATTTTCGTCAACTAATGCACTGACTGCACGCTACTTTCGAAAAAGAGAAAAGGTCAGCTATAAAGAAATCAAAACAAGGCCCTGGTAAAATAATCATAATTATTATCGTTCGGGTTTCGCGACGAGAAGGGTCGTCTCAAAAAGACAGAGAGGGAGATAGGAATTATACTAGTCTTTTTTTTAAAGATATACAAGTCAAAGTGTATAAAAGAGGTCTTTTCAAATTTTTTTTCGTTTGGGTTTGGGTTGGTCCTAAAATACTACTCCAATTAAAATACTACCTAAATTCGCGCGAGATATCACTGGTATTTCATTGGTCGAAGACAAGTCTGTTTTCAAAACCAAGGGTACCTCATTAAATTTTACTGAATAGTACCGAAAGAAGATCAATCCGGTGTACAGGGAGCTTCTGAAGTACGTGCAGAAAATTTAATAGCGTGTTGATGACATCAAAGTAAGAAGAAAAGTTCCTATAAATATATGTCCGCAAGTTATTCGTTTCTGAGATACAGAGTGTCATAGTTGAATTCTTATTTTTATTGTGAATATTGTGAATAATTTTGACATTTGCGTAAAGTTTGGTATCTGGGAATATTTATAATTCAGTTTGTGTAAGAAATATATTTTTGGTAGAGATCACTGCGATCAACTGTTTTCGAGTTATTGAGATTTGAAATAATCGATGTAAGTGATTTTGATGAAGATTTTCAAATTTAAAATAAATTCAATTAGAAATTAGGTTTTTCCAATTAACATAAAATTTGAATTTGTCATTGAAAAATCATCCCAGATACCAAACTTTACTCGAAAATCACGAATATTTTGGAATTTACTCACAGAAAACAAATATAACAACCCTAATAGCACACTATGTCCCAGGGACGTCCCTATTTGGTACAAATCATTTCCGAATGTCCGGGACTTAAAATCATTGTCCATGGGACGTCCGATTCAGTGCATTTTCATGAATTTCCCCAAAGGACTTCCTATGGATGTCCCAATCGATACATCGTATAAAACGTCTCTGCGAGGACGTCTTTGGGATGTCCTGTGTCGGATATATTTTGTAATGTTTACTAGGACATCCATCAAACGTCCTTGTTAGTAAGTATTCTGGCATGTCTTTGAAAGGACGTCCCATGGTTGTCCTGGTACGGGACATTTAGGAACATCCCGCATGAATGAATATTGGACGTCCCAATTGGTTAATCTTAGAATATCTTCCTGCGAGGACTTCCTTGGGATATCCTGGTTCGGATATATTTTGTAGAATTTTCTAGGATATCCATTGGATGTCCTTGTTGGCATGTATTTGGCATGTCTTCGAAAGGACTTCCTATGGTGGTCCTGGTACGGGTACATTCTGGAACGTCCTTGATGGATGTACATCGGACGTCATCCCAATCAGTGAATTTCAGAAGCGAGGACTTCCTTGGGATGTCCTGGATTGAACATTTTTCGGAATGTTTCCTAGGTGCATCCATCCAAAGAATACATCCCAGCTAGTGGTTTTACAGAAGAGGTATAAAATGGATCGCATATTTACAATAGGGCTAAACATTACAGCGAAAACAACCCATCTGAAATAAAACCCTTTTCACTATCATTGAGGTAATCAGGGGCCATATTCTCGAGTTTCTGCTTATGCCAATAAGATTCACTGTTTCACAACAATGAAAATAAAAAATGTATGTTCGTCTCTCTAGTTCGTATACGGATTGAAACCGAACAATTCCTCTATGTATGGATTCCGTGCATAAAGTTGTTTTCTGTGTTTTGTGTTCTGTGTTCAAGTGAAGTGTTGACGAATTGACAGACAATTGTTGAGTATTTACCAGCTATGGCGGCTTTTCTATCGTCTTTTGTCATTAATTAGTTTAGTGACTGTTCTGTAAGTTATTTTGTGTTCATTCAGTGTAGTTACATATCTTTAAATGAAAATAAAAGTTTTGTTATACTATTTAATAGTTATTAGTAACCTATTCAACACTGTTTTGAAAAAGATGTTTCCGTAAGACAAGTAGAGTTGTGTGTATATCCTTTAACCATGTACGAAACCAAATTGAATGACTCTGGGAGAGTGCTGAGCTTACCTAGTAAGTAAATCTGGTTCCATCCAAATTGTTATCTCCAGTAATCCACAACAATATCATAATCTTAGTCCTGAAAGAGAACAAACAATAATAAAAAAATAATTCTGCACATCCTAAGGACGTCCCAGATGTACTTTCGATTGATATAATTTGGGGACGTCCAATGAACATCCCAGGTGGATGTCGATTGAATATCCTCATAGATCGTCCAATTTTGGTGAAAGTCGAAACATTGGTACTTCCCACGGATGTCCAATGGACGTCCTCGGTACCAATACTGCACGTCCTAAGGACGTACCAATATTGCACGTCCTAAGGACGTCCAAGATGTACTTTCGATCGATGTAATTCGGGGACGTCCGATTAACATCCCAGGTGGATGTCCATTGGATATCCTTATAGAACGTGCAATTTTGGTGAGAAGTCGAGACATTGGTGCTTCCCACGAATGTCTAATGGACGTCCACGGTACCAATATTGTACGTCCTAAGGATGTCCAAGATGTACTTTCGATTGATGTAATTCGGGGACGTCCGATTAACATCCCAGGTGGATGTCCATTGACTATCCTTATAGAACGTCCAATTTTGGTGAGAAGTCGAGAAATTGGTGTCCAATGGACGTTCGCGGTACCAATTTTGTACATCCTAAAGACGTCCCGAATGTCCTATGGATTACCATCGGACTTCATGGTGCTATTAGGGAATCAAACTTTCACACTCTGCATCTTAGAAACGAATAACTCGCGACATTTGTTTATGGGAATTTTTCTTTTCATTTTGACGTCAGCAACATACTCCTAAAGTTTCTACACGCACTTAAGAAACACCCTGTACACTGTGATTCAAACTAGGACCAATACTTCCTTGTACAAAAAACATACTCAAGGACTTTACAAAAATACTATTGAAGTCAGCCCGCGAAAATATGGCGTTTGAATCTCTCTCAATTTTGATTGTAGTGGATATGAAATAAGTAAATAGGTTCGTGAAATGATTTTACAAGCATCATGTATACAGATGAGATCATCTGTTAGAAATAAAACGTACTTAGTTTTTCATAATAGTGCAATTCCCTAAAGTCGGGAGTAATATACTATCTATAGTAATTCTGTCAGAAATCAATGAGATCAAATTGCTTGGTAACACCGCAGCCGTATGCATAGTCAATTCCAGCGACTCGCCAGAGTTTCGCAGCTCGCTACACAAGAACTATAATGCACAGTCGCGCTCCAAAAAAGTGGTACATCGCCAGCGTTTTGCCAAAATGTGACTTATCGCGTAGTTCTCACTTTTTTGGAGCTCGACTGTGCATTATAATCCTTGTGTAGCGAACGGCGAAACTCTGGCGAGTCGCTGGCGATTGACTATGCATACGGCTGCAAGAGTCCTCTAGGACGAGTGGTGTCACCTAAAAGCAATTTGATCGAGTTCAGGATTTCTACAAAGTGAAGGGTGCTTCGCTTCGCTGGTGGGATACTGAACCGTAACGAACAAGCTTCAGCGTAAATAGTTATTCAGTTGGTTCTTCCTTATTGTCCTCTCGCAATTCATGAATCTGTTACCTACATTGAGTGCCGTGATGCAGATCGTCACCATTCCCTAGTAGCATATATTAATGTATAATGTAAACTCCCTAAAATTGTCTATGTGCTCATTATTGTTTCTGCAATCTTCGCATACTTGGATTTTCAACAAAAATTCTCAAAAACTGTTGCACCATGTTTTTTTTTTACTGAAGCTGACCCTTTCCGATCGGAACATAACACTTTGGTTGCCGCGGCTATTTTGAAAAAACTGGCCTAGGACGTCACGTTACACATGGAACCTTAATTTTGTGATTCTCTGAGACAAAATATAAAATTCTGATTGTGTCACCGCTGTTGTATTCACTAAATTTTAGGGAAGCTCAGCAAGGATGCAATGAACTAACTGGATGATTCCCCTTGAGGATAATTTCCCGACGGTAAATAATCTCGATAAAAGATTCATTGAATTGAAATCTCCACGACTGATACTAGGCTTGTGCCAAAATGAATTTCAAACGCTAAAAATTAGAAAAAAAAGAACAGGCAAGGACCAGGTAGAAAATGTGGTTAAGGTTCAAACTGGGTATGGAATTTAGATGCAATTTAGAGGTTGAAAACTGTTTTATGCAAAAAATGTTTAACGGAGAAGTTGTAGACAATAAAGGATCGAAAACAGGTTTTTGCAACACTCTTTATCATAACCTCAAATTAACCGGAAAATGGCGAAAAACCGATTTTTCAGTATTTAATTTTTTTCTTGCATATAAATAATTTAATTCAAATGAAAACTTGAAAAAATATGTCTTTTTTGGTGTCGAATAAACATGAATTTTTCAAAATAAGAAGACGGCTAGTTTTTTGTACATTTTTCGAAAAAAAAGGCTAATCTTCCATGAGCAATTGTTTTTATGTTTTTTGTTTGTATTTCGAAGGACTATAAGTGATTATTACTATTGTTAATGTGTTAACTTTGAAATAGTCTATGTAACTTAGTTTTTCATTGATCGTTAAACCGTCTAAAATCGAGAAAAAAGTCTCTCTGAATCATGATTTTCTCAATATTCTCGAAAATTTTCGACTTTTTGCATTATTTTCATACCAAAAAGTAGTTTATATTGAATTACTTATTTCAAAATATTTGAATACGTTACACTACAAAAGTCAATCATTACAATCGATTCTATTCTTTTTTACAGCTATTGAAAATATTGAGAACATCATGATTCAGTGAGACTTTTTTCTCAATTTTAGACGGTTTAACGATCAAAGAACCACCAAATTACATAGACCACTCTGAAGTGGATATTTTAACAATCAAAATTATCACTTATAGACCTCCGAAATAGATAAAAAACATAAAGTGGAAGTGGAAGATGAAGGTATTTTTTTTTTCGAAACGTGTACATAACTGAATTAAATCATCAAAACGCGAGAAAAAAATTAAATACTGAAAAATCGGTTTTCCGTCCATGTGATGGTTAAGTTCACGTTTTGTTGCAAACCGCATAAAACTGTATTCAGCCCATAAAATGCATCCCCATTCACCATTTTGGGTGTTCTCGTGTTTACTTTAAAGGAAAATCTCCCGTCGGCGAATTCAAGACTGGAAATTTTCCTTTATTCGCCGAATCTGCAGCTCCACCTAACACTTTAGAAACCGCCATGATGTGTGAAAATGCAACAGAGTTCACGCAGATAAAATTCCACAATAACTTTTTCCATGACTCCAAGGAATGAGAGTTATTCCATTTCAACATTTTCCATCATCTCAGCTATTGATATGCACGTTTTCTTACATCATTACTGTACCATATTCTCTCATTTTCAGATTATTTCGTAGTTAACAATGCTTCTAAGATATTATAGTCGAAAACTTCACTTCTCGTAATTCAGAATTGATTTCTCAACAGAATTTGTTACGCAAAGGAAAGACTGATCAGAAAAACTTTGGCTTTGAAGGGTTAAAAACGATACAGACCAATTCAACGTTTTCTGCAAATAAATCAACCACAAAAATCTGTCACATGTAAGCAATTTACTGGATGTCAATTAACTGGCATTAAATTGGTCACTGAGAGATGTGAATAAAAATGTCTGTATTTGAAAGCTTGAAAAAACTGGAATATACAATTTTTCATACACAGTTTGTTGCACGTGGCGATTATATGAAAGAGAAGTGGATTGGAAAAATATTGCAATGGAATGGAGAGGCATTCGACGCAAAATCGATTCAACAAAATCGCAGAAAATTCGTGAAATATGCCGTGAAATAACTGACATCTGAACGTCTCGTCAATTGACGTGGATGAAGAAATGTTTTTTAGTCGGACTGGATAAATGAGAGGTGATTTCCAACATGAGTTTTCAATATCTTGGAAAGTAATAGAAACAATCCGATTATTTTTCACTCAGCTTGGAGGGCAAAAAAAATCAAACAATTTATCATTCACCGTATTATGATTTGAAATTGATGAGATGTATCAAAGAATAATTTTATAACAAACCCGTTACTCTCTCAAATTAGGTTGACCTCTCTGTTGTCCTTTTAAATCGATTCTCACCTAAATTCTTTGAATTTTTCTGTTTTTTTGTCCATTGGATCACAGAATGAAGCTCTACTGTACAAAAATGAGAATAATTTCGTTATTTATGGTCCAAAATCAATGACCTTTAACACCACTTGCAGGCAGCCACACTGAGAAACGTGAATGCGACAAACGTTATAGAACTACACTAAGAAAATCGAAACTTGGTCATAGATTGCAATACTCTGGTTACGGAATATAGACATGCCGTGCTCGAAGTATTGAAAATTATTCTTTTGATGTAACAGCATATGTTACTTCAAAGTGAAGGAGAAATAAAAACCATTAAAAAGTTTTATCTATGCATACATAAGTTTTGAAATATCATTTTTACACTATTATTCAACACTATCATATTCAGAAGCGAACCCTACCTTTTTTGGGGATGGCACCTTAAGATTGAATCTAACTTTATCTTCTTTTGAGCCAAATTATCTAAATTTACAGATTGGGTTACAGATTTGGTCTTAGGGAGGCAAACCCCCACCCACCCTCCAGCATTTCTGGGTGTGCTCTTTATCAGATTACATCTTCCTGGAAAAAGTATTTGTATGAGTATAGAGGCTATCAACTACAGACCTATCTATCTTATACTTACATTTGCCAAGGTATTCGAAAAACTTTCGAAGCACAGGTTATGTTCCTACCTAGACAAATAATTCAATATATTATCGAACAGACAATATGGATTTCGAAGTGGTGTATCGACACAGGATGCCATAATTCACCCAACGTCTGAAATGTGTAACGCAATGGATACTAATAAAATGGTTTTGAGTGTCTTCATAGACTTTCCAAAAGCCTTCGACACTGTAAGCCATCTATTACCATTGAAATCTCTGGAAGATGTGGGTATCAGAGTGGTTGGGCTACAGTTATTTAAAACGTATGTCACAAAAAGATACCAATTTGTACAAATCAACAGTATCAGAAGCAAGCAAAAGGAATTTATCTATGGTGTACCACAGGGATCATTGCTAGGACCAGTCCTTTTCAACATTTGATTGGATGATCTTTTTTCATTTCCTACGGCCGGTGAAATTACAGTATACGCATACGACAGTAATATATTTCAGTGTGAATATCATTGTGATGCTGATATCATCCAACGGAATCGGATTTTATTTTCAATAAATTTTCATAAACCTAATTTTTGTGATATGAGTGAAATTAAAGAAATCAATACCAGTTATACGATTAGTATTGTAATAATTCAAGGTATCATAATCTGGGGTTCTGTTTCCACTAGAAGAAGCACTCAGATAGTAGTCATTGATGTCTTCAACGCCTCTCATATCTTGAGGAATTTCGTTACTTTTTCAGAGAGATTATCAAGTTTTTTTAGATCGCTCGACATGTTTCCATCATTCTCATTATTGGAAATATGCTGGTTTTTCTTTTTGATGGCATGATTCACTTCATTCCTCATCCATTTGTAGAACTTCCAGTCTAATAAACATTTATATTTTTCATATTTTGATAGGGCGTTACCTCTCCTCTTCATCATCGATTCCAAATCATCAGTGACTCCTTTTTTGATATACGTTCCAGTGGAAGCATGTATGTCAAATTAGAAATCAATTTTATATGTTGGTATTTCTACTTTCTGATTGATATCGGTAGTTGCAATGTTAGAAGAAAAATTACCAGTTTGGATATGACAATAAAATACTTGTGAATAAACTGAAATCTCTAAAGGTATACTAAAAGATTTGTATTCCAATTTTACTGTTATGTTTCATTACAATTAAGAGAGAGCTTTGATAACATCATTTCAATTTATTCAGGAGAAATTGAATATTCTGCATATTTTCTTCAGGACTGAATACAAATAAAAAGAAACTAGGCAGTAACCAATGTCGATCACTACCTACTCATTGTCCTTAAGACCACGGTCATTCAAAATACTAAAATGTTATGTTCGTAAAATAAGTTTTCGAAATGCCAATTCGTCTAAGACAGCAGCAGCTAAGAGTTTTTTTTTATTATTTGAAAAAATATGATGGAATCAATATACAGTGCGGTCCAAAGGTATGGAATAAATTCATTTTTAGCGTTATTATGTATTTTATGAAAAAATCCTGAAACAGGTCAATTTTTATTGGCAATTTGACAATTTACAGTATGAAAATATTACCCCCTTCTTGCACCCCCTCTGAATTATGAGCACCCCCTCAAAAATTTTAAATGAGAAGGGGGGTCGTGTGGCATCTTGTTCGAAAGGGATTTTCATTATCTGTTCAGCAATACTAAGTTTTTCATATTTGGTGCAACCATAACGAAGAAAATTTTTTATTAAAATTTAAAAATATTGACACTGTAAATTATGTATCCGTTGAAACAACCTGAAACAGGTTGATTTCTATTCTCAATTTGACAATTTATAGTATGAAAATATCACCCCCTTCTTGCACCCCTTCTGAATTATGAGTACCCCCTCAAAAAATTTGAATGAGAAAGGGGGTTGTGTTGCACCTTTTTCGAAAGGGATTTTCATTCTCTGTTCAGCAATACTGAGAAAATGTATTCTGAATATGTAAAATGTTGATAGACTGAAGGAAATAATGTAACATAATGTTTAGGAAGTATATTTCAATTTGTTTTACAGTTAAATTAAATGTTCAAAATGACCACCATTCACTTCTTGACAATAAGCAAGGCGATCTTGGAATTCTCGTAGAACATTTTGTAGGACCTCAGGGGTTATGTTGTTAATTTCTTCCGATATCCTAGTTTTTAAATCTGCAATATTGTCTGGTCTATTGAAATATACTTTTGATTTTAAATAACCCCATAAAAAGTAATCGAGAGGAGTCAAATCGGGGGATCTAGGCGGCCATTCAATCGTTCCACGTCTGCCAATCCACCTATTGGGAAAAACTTTTGTCAAATAATCTCGAACAATACGTGTGTAATGCGGTGGAGCTCCGTCTTGTTGATACCAAATTGATCTATCTATTCCATTTGGATCATTAACATTGGGAAAAAGTCTTTTTAATGTAGGCACTAAAAAGTTCATCAAAAAACCTAGATAAACCTCACCATTAATTGTGCCTTCAAAAAAATAGGGGCCAATAATTTTGTTTTTAATGATACCAGCCCAAACGTTCACTTTTTTGGGATATTGTGTGTGAGCCTCACACATCCAATGAGGATTTTCTCTGCTCCAATATCTACAGTTATGTCTATTAACCGTTCCATTTAAATAAAAAGTAGCTTCATCAGAAAACACAATTTTATTTATGAACTGCAAATCTGCTTCGATTCTATCCATCATCAGTTCACAGAATTGTTGCCTTCTATCAGGGTCATCCTCATTTAACTCCTGAACCAACTGAACTTTATAAGGATGGTATTTTTCTTTATGTAAAGCTCTCAATATCGATGATTTACTTACATCATTGTCGGCGGCAAGTTGTCTACTTGTCATATGCGGATTTTCCTCAATCGCTAACAGTACATCTAACTTTTTCTCCTCATCCAATGCAGCATTTCGACCTGGTTTTTGACGAGTTTTTACATGTCCAGTTTCACGGTATTTTGTTTCTATTTTGCTAACTGTAGATTGTGATACGTGTTGACCAGGGTATTTATTATTGAACATTTCACAAACTTCCGTTTGAGTTCGTGTTTATTACCGCATCCAAGCATAATTAAAATGTCTATTCTTTGAGTTTCGGATAAATGAGCCATAGATGAATCGAATACACACAAAAATATTTTTCAATACACCGACGTCTGCCAGCAACTCACAAATATCAAAATAACAGTAGTTTACTAGATTGACATTATATTATTTATGGGTTTTGTGAATAATTTTTTGGTGTCTTCAACGACTTTTTCCTGACTTTTTTAGCAAGACAGATAAGAAAGTATAAATTGTCAAATTGAGAATAGCAATCGACCTGTTTCAGGTTTTTTCAACGCATACATAATTTACAGTGTCAATATTTTTAAATTTTAATAAAAAAATTTCTCAGTTATGGTTGCACCAAATATGAAAAACTTAGTATTGCTGAACAGATAATGAAAATCCCTTTCGAACAAGATGCCACACGACCCCCCTTCTCATTTAAAATTTTTGAGGGGGTGCTCATAATTCAGAGGGGGTGCAAGAAGGGGGTAATATTTTCATACTGTAAATTGTCAAATTGCCAATAAAAATTGACCTGTTTCAGGATTTTTTCATAAAATACATAATAACGCTAAAAATGAATTTATTCCATACCTTTGGACCGCACTGTATATATATCGAATATTTGTTGTCGATAAAAAAAGGAGAGTAATATTTTCCAAAAATGATATGAAAAATTGCGGTAGTGGATCAATTTTTAGATTGGAAAAACCTAACGGAAATATTTCTTGTCTAGTTTTCATAATTACAAAGAACATTTATTCCATTCTCCACTTGATCCAATTCTTAAAACAATAAAAGATTTTCATTTATGTGATATTCTGTGAATTAAGTTTTCAATAGACACTTCATTACTTTGGTTTTCCTACAAACATTACAGGAATTTTAATGAATCTTTGATGTGATATCAAGTACCTGGAGGTTTGAATCTATTTTCATATATCAATATAAAATTCACTGACTTCATCGGGGAAAATCAATTTTATGTTGTTAGAAAATTATGGGAAAATTATATATGATGGATGATATTTTCAGCTCCAAATATTATATTGATCCACTACCATGAATAATTAAAGTGCTTATTGTCTGGTGGCACAAAATTGTTATCTTTTAGATTTCTCAAGATAACGAGTACCAATTGTCGAGTTGACAAAGTTTCATCTAGCATGCCTTTCTGAATAACTAAAAGCTTTAACCTATGTTTGTGAATATAAAAGAAATTGAATACAAAGTTGTCAATATAATACCAAATAGTTTATGTAGCCATATCATATCACGTAATATAAAGTATTATTATATTTGTAGATATTATACTCTGTCAAATGAGTTCAAAATTTTAGCTTCTGTTTCAGAAGTTGCGGAAATGAGTCCTTAGTTACTCCGAACTGTCGTCAGCAATTTAATATTCCATACAAAGGGAGATTCAGTCAGTTATTTGCTGCCCTGTAAGTTTCTCATTCGAATGAAATATAAGTTTTTGATTGGTTTCTTCAAAGAAATTGAATTACTGATTCAAATCTGAAATGCCAAAGACTCGCATGTCAATTTTTCCTCATAATTTTTAGTATAGATTATGATATAAGCTGTCTTTTTAATTGTAAAGGGAAAACATTCTCAACTGAAAATTGAACCAATACATGACTCCTATGGAAATGGAAAAAACCTACGATAAACTGAAGTAACTCTTTTGTTATATCTAACAGAAAACAACTACTTCTCTGGCTAAAGCCACGCTGGATATTGGACTACATCTGATAGATATTGTGAAAGACCCTTTATAATTAGAGAGAAAAAATCTGAAAGTGAAAATTTGAATTTTCATTCAGATAGTTGTTTATTTCTAAAATGTCCGGTTTCCATTGGAGATTCTTATCTATAAATGAAATAAGGGAGAATGTTATTCAGAAGTATCACTCACAGAAAATCGCTCATTTCATTGATGCATCTCTTTCGCTAGGCCTCCAATACATTTTGGTCGACAAAAATCTATTTCACTCTTCTAAGATCATCAGGGAGGTCGGAAGAATTGGAAATCATACTCTTCAGAAGCAATTTCACACTGTAATGATGGAATTGTTGGACTATTTCTCGTGCGGTGACACTTTGAAAATATCTTTCTGACATAAAACCTGTCATTGGTACGGACAGCATTTGGATTTTATTAAAAATAAGAACAGGATGTTCATATAGTCAGTCGACTGACTTTATGAACATCCTGTTCATATTTTCAATAAAATCAAAACTGTCTTTCTAAGTTCAACCATATAAAACATCATTAATTTTTTTCATAATTATGAATTGTGTTATGATTTTTTCTTCAAATGAGAAAGGTACAGGGTCGCGAATACTTGGCTGATTACCAGGAATATAGTTCTCAAATATTGGTGGAGGTAATGTGCTTTCAACGGGTTCTACCTTGTTTCCTGATGATTTTTGATGCCCATTACTTAGATGGAAGATCTGGAAATGAGTCTGAATGCACCTGTTTCCAAAATAGAGATCCGCAAAGGTTCGAAGTAGAGATTTTTCGATAGCTCAGAGCAAAAAGGCATTTTATTCTTTGTACACACGTGAAAGCATCCAAACCCTTCAATTTGATCTAAAGTCTACTCAAAGCCTTGAAGATGTCAAATTTTGATAAATAACTAATGGAAGGTATAATCACAAATCTTGCCATGTCCTTTCTAATGGATTTCCAGTAAAACAATAAAAACTGTCAACAGTGGGTAATTCTATTTATTGCGATCTGGTTCAATTTGATGGGATCTCTATACATATACAAACTCCCCCATGCAGATTTTATCAAAAGAGACTCATTGATTCTGCCAATTTTTCAATATTCTTTGTTGTAAATGGCAAATTTTGTTACCGACTAATGGAAATGGCGACTTTTGTTAACCATTTTTGTAATATTGACCAGTTAGCCCAGTTGGTAGATGGAATTTCACACTGAAAGCACAAGTAATTAGCAATCCCGCTGATTTTTTTTTTAATATAATAAAAAGCTTACTAGTCAATCGATTTCCTAAAGTTTAAAAAAAATTCGAAAAAAATTTTTATTTTCAAAATCATAGAATATTTTGGGCTGGGATGAATAAAATGGAAAATAAAAAATACCATCTTGTAGAAAAAGTTTTTTTCCACAAAAAAAATGTTTTGTACTTTTTTTGTTAGAGTTATAGTTTGTTCGCAAAAAATCATTTAATCATCCGCGTGAGGACCTATTTTTTAGAACCGGGAGATCTGATACGTACTTTCTGATGGTATAATTTATTTTTCGTGTTTAATAAAATATTCTATAGAGATAAACGCGTATATAAATATTATAATCGAAAATTGAGCTTTTAGATTATAAATTTACTCAAACATAATAATAATTCAGAAAAATTTTTTCATTTGAGAAAATTTTCCAGTAATTCATTTTGTCTCGTTATGAAATATGGCTCTTGTTATCTTTTGCCGAGAAATGAACAATAAATGAAGATTGAAAAATTATTTGGCGAGACCATATCTGGAGGGAAGACTCCAGTAGGCTCCGCCCACCGCGGCTTTGCTTCGGCATTGGCCGTAGCAAATGTCAGCTTTTCCTATTTAAGAAGCCCGTGACAACTAAATGCGTGTGCACGGAGGTACGGAAATCGGAGGTGAGTACCTCATCCGGTAGGCTACTCTCCGCACACAGCATCGTCGCAATCCAGCAACTCCGGAACTCTTCTTACTGGATCAGGCAGGAACAGTACGAATTCTTTTTTAATGTTGTTGGTGTTAACCAACGACGCTTCATCTATCTAAGCCAGGCCGTAGATTTCTCAAGGAAGCCATGACCTGGCCAGAAATACTAATCACATCAGAGCCATCCGGGCTACCACTCGGTAGGACTACTACTCAAGGGTCTCTGTGGCTCCCGGACAACTGCCAAAACAGCTGAAAAGGAGCTCTTAAATATCTTTTGTGCACATTTACTTCGGCCAATGCCGAAGTAAAGTCACTGTGGGCGGAGCCTATCGGAACTCCGCTCCGAGATATACTCTCAAATGAAAATTTTATTTTAGTATTTCTGGCCGAGGTTCACACTCCCCCCATCAAAGGAATCGCTTGGCTTAGGGATGAAACGTCGTTGGTTTGTCCTGAAAAGGACCCTTTCTCCTCTTTTTAGGCTCTTAGCCTTATTTCCTATATTCACAATATGTACATGCTGTAAGAGAGCCTAAAAAGAAGAGAAATGATTAGTATTGATGAAACGTCGTTGTTTGGTACTGCTCCTGGCTGTCCAAACTCGTAGATGTTAAGAAGTTTTCAACTTATCGTAGGGATTCCAGGATACTCCTTTACGAGACTTTTATGTAACGGGATGTCACATATTTCCACATACGCTCATCATCCAGCTTCTGCAAAGGTACCACATACTTACTTCGCCCTTGCCCACTGGCTAAGGACAACCAGCCGTTGGTGAGGCAACATCCGTTGTGTCGAATTACCCCAGCACTAGGCATGGGAACAACGACTGGCTGCGGGAATACGATGAACATCGAACCCACGAAGAAGTCGGGCATCTTCACTTCCACTGGAATAACTTGCTTCAGAATCGTCTCGAAAGTGCATCCAAGAAAACTTTCCGATAAGTTCTTTCAAGTCCGGGTTACTGGGATTTTCGGGCCCTGCCTCCCACTGGAGTGCAACGCAAATGCATCCACAAATGCTAGGCCCCACGTTGGGCGCCATGACAACTAAATGCGTGTGCACGGAGGTACGGAAATCGGAGGTGAGTACCTCATCCGGTAGGCTACTCTCCGCACACAGCATCGTCGCAATCCAGCAACTCCGGAACTCTTCTTACTGGATCAGGCAGGAACAGTACGAATTCTTTTTTAATGTTGTTGGTGTTAACCAACGATGCTTCATCTATCTAAGCCAGGCCGTAGATTTCTCAAGGAAGCCATGACCTGGCCAGAAATACTAATCACACCAGAGCCATCCGGGCTACCACTCGGTAGGTATTTCTGGCCGAGGTTCACACCCGTGTGAACCTCGGCCAGAAATACTAAAATTAAATTTTCATTTGAGAGTATATCTCGGAGCGGAGTTCCGATAGGCTCCGCCCACAGGTGACTTTGCTTCGGCATTGGCCGAAGTAAATGTACACAAAATATATTTGAGAGCTCCTTTTCGGCTGTTTTGTCAGTCGTCCGGGAGCCACAGACCTTCGAGTAGTTGTCCTATGGCTCTGGTGTCATTAGTATTTCTGGCCAGGTCATAGCTTCCTCTAGAAATCTACGGCCTGGCTTAGATTTTGAAATTTTTCGGAATCTAAAGATCATAGCGAATACCTGCATTTGTTTCTATTGTATTTCTTACCTGTTTTTTCGCTGTTGAAATGTTTTTTACTATGGATACTATAAACGAAAAACAGCGAACTACTATCAGTTAGATCGCGATAGATCGAAAATGAGTGAATACCAACCAGCAAACTTGAAAACATGTCTACGTGGACATGGCGAGTTTTGAAAACCAGGGAAAACGAAATGGATTATGACAAGTTTTGATAATACCTGGACATGGCGGCATTTGTTACGTACCCGAATATGGACATGGCAACTTTTGTGACTAATTCTTATTTTTTGCCTTGAAAATGAACGAGTTCTGGATGGTTTGGTGATGATTCGGCCTAACTGACATGTTTAAATATCCCTTTTGCCATAGGACGAACTTTTATAGCATTTTTCACAGAATATGGACATGGCCAGTTTTGTGATTATAACTCTCACTTATGAACTGATCCAACAGTTTGCTCGGAGGTCTGTATCATATGTCAATGATGCCAACGTAACGAAACACTAACACCCTAATGATATGATATAGTTTTTGTAAGACGGAAAGGTAATGTTGTAATAAAAAAGTACATGAGTTAATACTAAAATGATGAATAAGGTTTACAGTTGTGATTGATACAGGTGACTTAGATTATGCCAATCGTATTTTGTTTTGAATAGATGAAATTAGAAATAGTTTTTCTTGGAGCTTTATAGAACCCTGTTGCGGAGACTAGCATTATGATTTGTGTTAAGGACATTTAAATGCATTTGTAGCATCAAAAATTTCATTAAGCCGGGTCGATCACGTTGAACACAAAATGACCCTTGAAGTTGTTGATGAATGACATTGAAATTTGTGGATACCAACGGGTAATATCACTGATACTACAGTCCATACCAGCAACTTGAGTTTGGTAGGAGTAGTGGCCAATCAGTGAGTTATAGAGTTTATTTGTTCAATAGATCATAGACATTTTTGAAGATTGCTGTTCAGTCGTAGTCTTAACTCATTGAAGCTTGCAAAGCTTCCACCTGAGAACTTGAGTAAGCTCAACAACTGTCAAAGAATTTAATGAACTCACTGATACTGAGAATTATTTGTGATTGTTTTCTCCGCCCTGTACATCTCTTTTGCAACTTCTGTATTTTCAAGTCTAATATTAGTTTTATTTGAAGACATTTTTTGATGATTTGGCACTATATTCCATCCGTTCTGTACAAAAAAATGTATTTTATGGTGTTGTAGATGAATATGTAATATATATTGTGATATATTTATAAATTGCTTGTAGAGGACCAACATTTTTAAAATATTGTTTCTTCTAAAACATCTAATATCATCAGTCTCACATGATCTATATTAAATATTCGAAAAAGCAGCTGCGTATAGAAAAGATGTTTTCACTCCTGGAGAGTTCAACTCCATGAGAAATAATATTGATATACAAATAAACCGTTTGACTTCCATGTACTTTATATTTAATCTTGACACACACAATTTTTTCATGAAGGACATCTTCAATTCAATTAATTAGATCTGGCTATACATTTTCAGGTGGTAGATTCAATAGTAGGAATGAGTGAGATGATAAAGACGATAATGTGTTTTGTCCATACTGCCTTAGAAACCGTTGAAATATAAGCATTTGGTTCGTGTCTCCAAACAGAGGCTTCACAAGAATTCTAGAGTTCAATTATACGTTTCGAAAACATTGTGAGAAAGGCAAATGAGAAAAAAAATATATTGGTTAAAAATCCCAATGTTCCTCTGTTTTATTGAAAGAGGTTCAAAATATTGTTGAACCTATGGAAGGGCACTGGGAGACTGAACTTGACGACTATCGTGGTGGAATAACTTGGAATATCAGACAATACCGATGGCTAAATGGACCCACGTACCAACACTCAGGACAAATGGAAGACCCCACGGTGCCCCACTCATATGGAAACGACGAGTGATAGTCATCTACAACCCCTAACACACGAAAATTGGAGACCCTGGATCCAATACGCCTTACACAACAGGCCAATACATTTTCCCGCACTCTGACAACCCCTGATCACCACAATCTACGCTTGGAACATTCGCGAATGATCACACCCCGTTCTCCCCCAATGAAATTCAGACTGCCACGCCCAGGGACAGTGATCGTCCAGTATTCGCACAATTCACGGTGCCACGTGACTATCTGGAACACGCACGAAGACCAACGCCCTTCTTTCGGACAATGTCGACACCAAATTGAATCAAATCACGACCGCGGTAACACTCCACCGAATACCCCCGACCTAGGGGAGATTGGCGCAAGTTACATCTCACCCACGGAGCAAAGTACCGATTGTTGGTCTAATGCACAGATTGTCTATCTACTTGCATTTCCATCTTATAGTGTAACTCTTCATGTGGTGTTACTGTGATAAGATTTGCTGCTGGATTAACAAAGGCGAGATATACTTTAGATGTTTCGTTTCCAGGGAACCCAGACTCTTTTGCTTTTATGAACCTTCAGGCTCAATTAATTCGTTTTGGCTTTGATTTGTAGTGAAAGCTTAGTATAGGGTGAAGTTAACGGTATTATTTGATAGGGCTCAAAGAATCGGACAATATCACATTTGCCCTACTTATAAGATTATCAATAAATTGATGGATGTAGCCGTTGCTACGTGGTAGGAAATCATCACGAAAAATGAAAAATAAAACTTTCTATGTTTTTATACTATTTCTATTTGTAACCAACGTTACTGCAGTTTCGTCCTATATGGACATTATCAAACAATACAATAATCTGAAATAATGAATATCACTCCTTAAATACCCTTAATTCTACCCGAGGCCTGTTTTAATGACTGACGGTCATTAATGATTTTTACCTGAACCTAGTTTATTTGCGACAATGTGACTGCGCTGCCTTAAAAACCGGTGAATAGACCAAATCCAGTTGATCATTCAGTAGGTTACATCCACAATATTTGTGTTTATGACTAGGAAAAAATGATTCGACGTTTTCAAACCATTCCTTGGAATGCAACCACAAGTTACCGAGTCTGAACGATACGGAAATTTTGCACTATGCAAGCAAGGGTTGGAAACTGAATTATTTAGAATTCCTAGAAATTCATAAACACAAATATTGTGGATGTAACCTACTGAATGATCAACTGGATTTGGTCTATTCACCGGTTTTTAAGGCAGCGCAGTCACATTGTCGCAAATAAACTAGGTCCAGGTAAAAGTCATTAATGACCGTTAGTCATTAAGACAGGCCACGGGTAGAATAAAGGGTATTTTAGGAGTGATATTTATTATTTCAGATTTTTGTATTGTTTGATAATGTCCATATAGGACGAAACTGCAGTAACGTTGGTTACAACTAGAAGTGGTATAAGAATATAGAAAGTTTTATTTCTCATTTTTTGGTATAAGATTATCTGTGCTACTGATGTACCTCTTAAGTGTACACTATTACTTGGTGATAATTTGTTATATTCACTGTCCTAGTAACTGATTATATTACTGTACCAACACCTTCATCTGGTTCATATACATCTGGAGTACTCGGATGATAATGCACATTACGAGTTTCGTACAAGTATGTTGAGAGTGTAATTTTTGAGGAATTGTAACAGTTCTGTGTTGCAGACAGGACTATCTATCGTCCAGGGACCTGAATATTTGAATTTATGGGTTATTATAATTATAATTATCATTAAGCATAGTAATGAGGGCAGAGGAAATCCTGTTATGCCCGATAGTAATAAAAAAACAACGAAATACAAATTCTAGTAAACTAAAATAAGGGTTTATAGAGACAGTTCACAAAAGTTGTCATATCTATTCTTGAAGGCGTTCACACTGGGAGCACTCACAACTTCTTCGGGTAGAGAGGTCCATCCGTAGAATACCCGATTGGGTAGGAAGTGTTGACGTCCACTTGTGTGGAAGTTTTCACGTTACAGTTTGAGACTGTGGCCGCGGAGACGGTTGTCGTTGTTGAGACAGAATAGGTTTGCCATGTTTACGCTGAAGGAGTGATTGAGCATGCGATAGGTCTGTAAGAGATCGCCTCTTCGACGTCGTTGAGATAGCTCGGGAAGATTGAGGAGTCCAAGGCGTTCTGTGTATGAGCGGTCCTTCATGTCTTCAATCATTCTGGTTGCGGATCTTTGGACTATTTCGATCAATGCGATGTCTTTTTGTAGGAAGGGGTTCCAGATTGAGACACCGTATTCTAGCAGCAGGTGAATATAAGACTTGTAAAGTCGTAGAAACTGGGGTGGGCTGGGGTTTGGGAAGAATCTCCTTATTAAATAGAGTTATTGGTTGGCCTTTTTAGTGATTGACGTGATGTGCTCGGACCAGCTTAGTTTGCTGTTGATTTCGATACCAAGATCAACTTGCTTGGTTACTGATGCCACCGGACCTTTTGACGAGGAGAAGCTGTGTTTCGGGTTGTTATTACCGAGATGAGGGACAGCACATTCACTTTCATTTAACGGGATTGACCAATCCTGATTCCATTTTTCTATAGCCTCTAGGTCACTTTGTAAGGCAGCATGATCCGTTGTTAAATATTTTGCTGTCGTCCGCGTACATAGCATGGGGGGATTTTAGCACTAATGGTAGATCGGCTGTGTAGGCTATGAATAAAAGGATCTGTCCAAGGACAGATCCTTGTGTGATACCGGAAAGGACATCATGCCACTTGTGAGATGTGCGTGTAGGGAATGTATTGTATTGAGATTTCAACAAATCTCATTGGTTTGATTAGGAAATATCAATTTAAAAGCAGGGTTTTGTAGTTGGACACGATATATAAATCATATGTATTTCTGAAATATTAGACCGTCAGATAATGACAGATTTTCTTGGCTTTCTCTTTTCTGGAATTTATTCACTGAAAATTCTGTCAGCGTTGAGCTCAAAAAATTAAAATTTAGCTAGGCATATGGAATATTCATTTTCCATTTGAAGAAAAAAATTGTGTAAGGCACTGATATTAGATGTTTCAGAGAAGAGCATGCATTTTGTTTTTGAAGTGAAGAATTGAACTTCAGTATTCGAGATTGTGTATGGCTTGAAGAAGTTTGGCTGAGGAATGAATAGTTATTCCACTTGTGTATGGAACCAGGTCATATGCCTAAAGGTTTGCTTTGAGTGGTGCCTTGATATCATTCAGTACATAAATAGTGACAACCAGTTAATTAAGCGAAGATCCCAGTAAATTGCCATTTTCTTTGTAATTCCACACCGAGGAATATGCATAAACGATGTAAGAAAACAAGGATATTGAGTTTTTTTCACTTTCAAATGCTTCTATTGTACTAGTTGATCTACAATTTGTATATTCTGGATTTTCACTTAAGAGGTGGGCAATGTGTTGGAAATGTCACTGGAAGTTACTCTAAATGCTTCAAAGTACACCCGAAGTCACCCGAACTCAACTCGAGTTAACTTCAGTACCTCTTCGGGTGACTTCGGATGCACTTTGAAGCGTATCAACTTCGAGTGACATTTTCAACACATTTCCCACCAATCAAGTGAAAATCCAAAATATAAAGATTGTAGATATTGATCTCTACCTCCAAATGCCGTTCACAGAATTTGAATACGACAATTTTCCATAAATCGGCGCATCTTGCGCACACTTGTACCACATATTATTATCTATCAGTTTCCGCAATTTTGTTTGATTTATAAAAATTATTTTAAAAAATGGTCTCTTTTTCGTGGTTTTCTTGGATTTTCTCAGTGGAAAATGTACCAATCCGGTATGAATCCGGTATGAAAATCCATTTTGTAGATTTTATAAATCTCTACAAATGTTCCATCGAATGTGAAACGATTCCTTGAATAATATTTGAGATATTTTCAAAAAACCAAAAGAGTTGTAATTTTTTTCACTATTTCTTGTTTAAAAAATTCAACAATGCGATTTTGCCTGGGCAAAAACTTTTGTTTTCATTATTGAAACATCTTATAAAAATTGGTATAGGTCTATATGATTTGCATTGATTGTGAATAAGAGATTGTTTTCCACTAGTTTGTAGCAACTAGAAATAAATAAGTGCAGTTGTTTCTTGTTGATTGATTTGAAATTATTGATATTTAAGTTTGTTATCATGATCGGATTAATTTATATGATTCGACATAGAAACGGAAATTAATTTTTTCATGAAGATTTCACGAATAATCTGATCTGAATTATATTTTGCTAATTATTCCGAATCCAGTGGTGTAGTCAGAATTTTGCTAGGATTCCATTTAAACGACATATTTTCCAAATTTCAATCTCTTGTGATTTTTTTATTAATTAACAAATATCGATAAAATTCTGAAAAGTGATATTTTGAGAATTCCTGAATACAATGCTGTAGAATTCTGATGAAACTTCTGAAATTGAAACGGTGGGTTGACGAACGGCATATTTTTCAAATTTTATTCACTTTTAACTACTTTATTAATGGATGCATTCATACGTTTCATGAACAATTTGAAAATGTAGCGAATCAGGATTTTTGTGAAAAAAGCTCTTATAATTTTTTTGATTTTGGCCATGAAAAATAAAATTAGTTGGCCCTGAAAATTAGGACTAATTCAAGAAATTTGGTGTCCTAGTAGGCTTTTTGACTGTCTGACTAATGAAAAAAGAATTACTCAAATCGGTTGAAAAATACAGAAGGGCGGTTCCATCTTAAAGGGGTCACACTGAATATATCAGTTATAACTTATTACTTTTTTAGGGGATCTCTCATTCAAACACTCCTTCGAATACTTCATGATGTTTACTAAATACTGATTTACACCCTTTTGTGTGAAACTCGAGGCGATAGAAATCCACGCAAAAGTTGAAATGGAATTGCAGTGTTTTCAAGCAGGCTTCCAAAAGTGGTCGTAAGGAGGTCGAGATGACAGAGGGGGTGAAATAGAGGATAATAATAACGCGGTATAATAACTCGCTGTAGGCGTTGCATTGTCGGGAAGTTTATAACTTCTTCGATGAAACTGAGATTGGAAAACGTTCATTTTTTCTTTTTTGTTAGAGTTGAACTTAATCAAGAATGTTTACTGGAATAACCCTGCTTCCACATAGTTCTACTGCATTGTGGAATTATTTCGGCAACGAATAATTGGAACAATATACTGTTTCCACAGAGAGTGAGAGAGAGAGGGAGGTGGAGAGAGAGCGAAAGGGTTTTGTTGCAAATCGTTGAGACGCTATTCTCTTTTTTTTCTAGATGGCGTTATTGAAGGCCACGAGTATACAGTCTGTATGTTGAACTTGAAAGGGTTCCATTATTTCTACAGTGTCTGCCATACAGTTCGGAGCAGATGATTTTTTTTTTGTACAACTTTCAGAAAAACTTGACATTTCTGTATCTCTATTGATGCGTACATGTACACTTTTTTTAACCGTGAATAATAGATTTTTTTTCACTGCCAAAATAATTCACAAAATAAACAAGAAATATTACTTTTTGAAGGATTTCTTTTTAACAGAGTCAATTAATAATTGATTATTCATCATACAACAATTTCATTTATTGGAATAATAATTGATATTGAAGTTTGAACAATTACTTCCAACATAAATTTCCGAAGATGTTCCATGGTACTGCTGATCAGAAACGTTAGATATTTCTTGAAGAGTTGTTTCCACAATTTAATCAGATATTTCAATTTGATTGGTGAAAAATTCAATATTTTGTTAGAAATATCAATTATGTTTTGAAGAGAAACATTCTCAATTGAAAATTGAATCAATACATGACTTCTCTGAAAATGGAAAAACCCTAAGAAAAAAATTGAAGTTACTTTTTTTAATATCTAACAGAAAACAACTACTTCCCCGGCTAAAGCCACGCTGGACATTGAACTACATCTGATAGATATTGAGAAAGACCCTATAAAACTTGATGAAGAAATCTGAAAGTAAAAATTTGCATTTTCATTCAGATAGTTGATTACTTATTAAATGTCCTGTTTCCATTGGAGATTCTTATCTATAAATGAGATAAGGGAGAATGTTATTCAGAAGTATCACTCACAGAAAATTGCTCAGTCCATTGATGCGCGAATTGTATCTCTTTCGCTAGGCCTCCAATACATTTTGGTCGACAAAAATCTATTTCACTCTTCTAAGATCATCAGGGAGGTCGGAAGAATTGGAAAACATACTCTTCAGAAGCAAACTATCTTCTATATGTGCTTCTGCTACGGTGGTAGATTTCCAGCCACCATGACGTTTTATGGATGTAATGTTGCCCCCTTCATTGGCCAGAAGATTAACAGAGCTTTTCCTGAAACAGTGACCTGTGTAGCTTATACACTTCTTTTCTAAGCCATTTTGCAATCAAGCTGGGAATTGTTTCTATTTTATTAATCCCCACATTTTGGTTACTACATTTTCCTCTAGAATATTTTAAAAATAAACTGTTACTTTTTGTATGAGGCGGCCGTAGTGCTATATACTTGCGGTATATCTCAATATAATCAAAAGTTAAAACACTTTCTTAGGCAATAGTTCTCCGTATCAGTTAACAATCAATATAGATCCAGCATTTCGATGGAATCAGTAGTTATATGTAATAATTCTTCATGGCGACAAGCACCGCTGATACCCAAAATTAGGAAAACCTACAAATATGAAATATTGAAATTAATACTAATCTTACAAAATTATGATTATATCTGTACCTCATAAAGTAAATTTGTTTCGTTATCAACATCTTGAATGACTCAATTGATATCATCCTTTGATAAAACTTTAGATTTCTTTCCTTGGTGTCCGACGCTTTTGTTCTTAATGCGCGAGACCAATTTTGAAAACTTCCTGATATCAATATTTTCCTTAACATTCAATGTTTTTCTCAACATTGAGTAGACACCCCATAGCGTAGGAGGTTTTAAATTTCTTTATTTTTCCTCAAAATAGCATATAAGCACATTTTCAGAAACCTTTTTTACGTGTTTCTTGTCGCACCATTCACGAAATTGGTCATTTGTTTTCACATATATCAACTTGGATTTGGCCGGTACATATTAGATACTGCATTGCATTTTCTTTCTCATATCTGATGGGATATCACTAACACTATCATAATCAACATCCATCTTCTTGAAAATAACTTGAAATTAAAGCAACTACGAGCAAACACAGTCAAACAGTCAAACACGAGGCGTGCCAACAAACCGATTCTATAGTAACGACACAGAAAGACCAGTGGATGCTTTGAAATTGTATTGGAAGTATTGATAACATTAAAGTTAACATGTATGATAGATATAAGTATTATTTAGTTATTTTGGACTTATTTTTTTCAAACAGGAAAAATTTTTGGAAATATTATCCAATATTTTCAGTAAAATAGTATTACTGAAAACATTCGTGTAATGAAATTCGCGTTTTCATGGCACATTTGTGAGAATGTTTGGCCTCGACCTGCGGCCTCGGCCCAAAATTAACACTCTCAAGGCACTAATTACGCTTTTGATACAAAAATAAATAAATATCGCTTGTAAAACGGTATTCGTATAGCAAGTATTTCCCAAATAGTTCAATCCAACTATTGTACTCCTATGATTTTCAACGTAACTCGTAGAACTATCTGAAGCCTTGACTGGCAGAACAGCAATATCTTCAACCAAACTCGGCACGCAGCAATCAATCCTCTCTACTGAAGTGGAATCTTCTTAAGGGATCAACTCATCGGCTTGAGAATGATTGGACTGAAAAGGAAATAGGATGAACAATCTGTGTTTCTTTGAATGTTCTAGACGATGTAATAACTTGATTACTCATATTTATATTCATCTTATTGTTGAAAGATTTCTACCTCTTTCAAATTTTTCACAACGTTTCAATTGCTTGAATCCGCAATCGTCGTCTGGTGAATAATGACAAAATCAGATGCTACGCGACCTTTAATAGGTCTATAATTAAAGTGTAATTACGGTCTAATTACGCGCGGTCTTGTGGCGCGCATGGTTTCGCGCTTTTTCTTCCTCCAAAACGGCCCATGAGTGCTATCCATACGTTTTTAATTTCCACGCTTGGTTGACTGAAGGCACTATTGGCTTCTATATAGGTGGTTTCCATGAATTTCCGTTTGAACCAATGTTCCTCTCTATGAAGAACACTAGCTTCGTCCCAGAGAATTCGGTGGTGTTTTGTCCAAGCGTGGAATTTGAAAGAGATAGAAATCTTTCAACCATTAGGATGATGGACGTCCGAAATATAAGTAATCAAATCTGTGTTTCGTCATAAATTGGAGTCTTCAAATTCACTGTTTTCTACTTTATCCAGAGAGATTTGGGTTTCTTACTAGAATGAGGGCAATAAATAATTTCATTCAAACAATGAGAGGGGGGAATAGTTCCAAAAACCGAAGCCGCATTACCACGAATGATTTTTTTTGAGTAATCAGTAATCTAAAAGTTTTCCATTTGCTGCGGACTTTATACCAGACACTGTATATGAGAATTTGATTCAGGCAGAATTGACTGAACCTAGTTAACCTTGTGAGGGTATAGATAAAATGTTCACATTTTCCGCATGGTATCTGATTCTATGGTCCAGCAAGATCATGTGTGGGAGAAAAAGAATATCCAGGAATATCCAGCAATGATTCGGTGTTTGAAGAAATTAGGTAACTTAACTTGTGCTAACGAAGAGAAGCAGCAGATATAATATTCGCTAATAAATTGATCGATCATTAGGTAGACTCAACGTTACCACTACCACTATAGAATTACAATATACACCGGACTTCGTCAAGGTGAAATTTAATTTTTGAGTCAATATCTCAAATTTGCAGCATCACTTCAATAGCCCACTTAATGAAAAGTGTATAAATCTGAATAATGCAACTTCTGTCGATATTTTGTTTTCCAATTCAACCCATATCAGAAACTAATTGTATAATCTCATACAAAAGTAGTATTGTTGTATTATTGTTGATTCAATTTTTGTTATAATTCTCTTCCATTATTTACAATTTTGTGCTCTTCAATGAAATGAATATTTCTCAAAAGAGTAATTTTTTTTCGTATGATTTGGTTCCTAGGAAAAAAAGATTCTGTCATGTGGAGAACCAAGGGAAATATGAAAGGAATTGAAATTCTTTCTGAATTTCTGCAAGATGTATGCCTCAGAGAACATCTCATGAGGCAGTGAGTTCCAAAGCTTTGCCATTCGTTGAAAGAACCATCTTTGGAAAAGACAATTTTGGTCCCCAAAGTGATGACAAAGGGATGTGAACACTGATCTCGACTTGTAGGTCACGATGAGACCGCTAACGGTGGAACAATTCAAATTTTCATAGTGGCATAAATTCTAATGAGGACTCTATTCCGTAAAGTTCATTATTCAATTTCATATTAAACCAATTGCATTCATGAGTAATATTGATTGTATGCATTTTTCAGCTATGACCTTCTAACCCATTACGCTATCAATAAGTCATTAGTTTCCAATGAATGAATTCATTATTGAAGGGATAATACTGTACCATTAAATCCAAATCAGACTGAAATTTGAATTATTTAAATTAAGGTAATTTATGTCTGCGGCGGAGAGTTGGATATAAATAACGAAGGAAGTCCAGGAATAAACTGGAGTTTAACTACACCAAACTGCAGTAAAAGCTTCAGATACAGTGTCTCCTAGCTGAAACTTGTCACTTCCTAATCTCCGAACTCGTGAAAAGAATTGAAAATAGCTCGTCGATTTTTATGTCGAAGGGGAACACTTTCACCAAATACCTCATCATTGAGTTGTCAACCCCCTCAGCCCTAGCACCACCTACTTCAGAATTTTCAATGAGACTACTATATTTGTGATCATCATCAATCCCAAATATATCAGTGTACTGAAATCAAGGATCGATCAAGTGTTGTTGAAGTTTGAATGAAAACTAAGTTTCATCAAGATATTTTTAATCACCTGAAATGTCATCATCGTAAGAAAAGTTCACTGTGGGTACGGCATTGTATTGAAAAATAATATGCTGTCTGAAAAAAATCGTTTAGAGGGTGAGTCAGACGTTTTCATGAAAAACAAAACTCCATGTGTTTTTGTATACGCATATCTTTGTTTATGCCTTGGTATTCGATGTATTCGAGTCACTTCATTCAATAATTTGAAACCTTTCGAAAATGATTTATACTAAACAAGGGGGAATATCCATTGTTGCTGCATATTTTGAAGATGGACGATGTGCTAGAGCTACAGCTAAAATTGTGAATAGTAATATCCGGACAAAATGCTGAATTTTCAAAAAAATACTTTCACCTTGCTGCCACGAAAACTGTGTTGCTTAGAAACACCACGAGAGCTTGTTCAGGACATCATTAAAATCAGGGTTTTTTGAAGGAACCTGCATTAAAATGACGTCAAATATTCATGTTTGTAACTAAACACGCTAGATGACACTCGCGTTTGCGTCCTACACCAATTACACAGGCATTGACTAACTATCTTACTTCTATATAAACAATGGTTGAAGTGACGTTTCTCTATTCACAGAAATTTTTGTAAGTCCTTTTCCCATTGGTTTGAATTCAAAAAATGATGGCATTTGGTTGGTTTATATATGAGGGACATTGTCAATTAAATTCATCCAGAAAAAACCACATCACAGCAGTACGTGCTTCAATTGATGAATAAATTCATAGAGTCGGGATCAGTGTTGCATGAAAAATGTGAACATGAGAAGCCTATTAGAAATGAAGGGATCGTTGTTGCAGTTGTAGGGCATGCAGTGATGGACAACATTCAATCTTTAAGACAACTTGAGACTATTTCTAGAGTTTCTAAAAACAGCGTACATCGAATTCTGAAAGAAGCAAAATTCCATTCTACAATGTGTGCTTTTCTGACGAATCTTATTTTCATTTGAATGGACTTGTGAACAGGCACAACTGCAGATACTGGAGTGACGTAGTAGCTATGACTTCTACAGTGCCAATTCCTCCAGCTTGAATGCAAAAATTCTCGCTAATCTGGAGGAAAATATTGGGTTGAAGTGGATGAGAAATTGTCATCCATTGATTTGTACACTCTGCAATGTCTAGAAGTCATACATTTTCAAAATAAGAAAGAGCTATGATTCTCGGTTGAGCTTTTAGAGCTCCATTTCTAGAGTAAGGTTCAGATATCGTTATGCTCTATTCTATAAATGTGCGATTATTTTGATGATGTACTTGCCTCTCAGTCGGACTCTAATGATTTTTACTCGTGTGCATTTCAAGGTCACATCTGAGATGGAAATTTTCAAACGATTCCAAACACTGCAAACAAGTAAATGGAAATGTAAGATGGAGACGTGTGAAAACTTTGATATACTGATTACGTATGTCATACAGATTGGTATCATCGACAATCAGGACCGTGTTGAAAACGAAAGCAAACTGATATCAATGCATTTTCAGTACAAATTTTGGTTTTTCTGAAAACCACCATCTTGATTTTCAATCTTGAAATTAGGAAAAAGTTATGAAAAAATTACGCCAGATGGATCAATTTGCAACATACATGAACTCATGAAAATGTACGAGGGTTATTTATGCTATTTATGTATTGAGAATGATCCCTCGTAATAGTAAGCGTCGAAGGTAGGTTAGACGTTTCTGAAAAACGCAACCGAGGAATTTTCTGAAAATTTTGCATTAACATTTCATTACCTGTTCTGCAGATCTGAAATATTTCCAGCATTGCAACGATGCCGCTTCTATCAAAAAGTCCTAGCAACTTTATTATTTTAAATAGAACACAACGTAAATTGACACATTTTTAGAATTGTCCTTTTTCATAACACTTCTCCAATGGTACTCCCCTGTACCTATCTCTATCGGTTTTTGAAATATATAATAATGTTAAATTTGGTCCAAAACATAGCCCTAATTGAACTTAGGTAAATTAGTACTCTCAATACACGAAAAGTTGATATTCTGATGGTAGTTTGGGCTAACTTGGAGTATTTTATTTACACTGAGAAATCGACCACATATTATACAGGGCCTGCTAAAATTACTATTATATCCGTTATGCGTGAAAGTGGTCAAAAGTTCGTTTGTTCTAATGAAACCCCATATATATTACTCGAAATCAAAAGATGAAGAGAACTGCTTCAAGATGACATATCATGTCTCTACCACCGTTGGGATATCGGAAACTATGAGAAATACGAAGATGGTTAAATTGGGGCAAAGCTGAGCATTCACCTAACTAACACAATGCTGTTGAGGAATTTCTGAAATTCCAAGTATCTCTGGAGATATCCGGAAAAAACAGAGGCTTTAGAAAATGGTTTTTATTTTTTTCTGGCTTCATTTTTCGAAGGATTCGAAAATAAATTGCACTGTCGCATTGCCGCCTTTTCCCTACTACATAATGGTGTTTCTAGATTTGACATCCGACGTTTCGTGTTCCGGCCACCATCATCAACTTTATTTTTTCTTATGGGCGCTACATTGGACTCTTTCTGTTTTAAATAGAATCACATTTTACCTTTTCAATAATGTATCATAAATTATCAATCTTTTTCGAAAAATTGGAGATATTGAAAAAAAATTATACTTATCATAATAAGCTTTGACTTTGATGTTTCTAAATTTGACTTTCAATTTGTTATACTCAATGACATTTTGTTAACACGTTCGCGGACAGAGCGGCATATCCCGCGCTATGTGCAGGGACAAGACGGAATATGCCGACCAATATCTAATTTTATTCTGGGTTCACCGCGGCAGTTTCCGACAGCAGTGCGTATGATTTCTATGTGACGGACGCTTATATACTCGGAATTCCAGAACTTTCTCAACGGCATATTGTAATTCAGGTTAATGCGCAACTTTGCCCCTATGCAACCATCTTCGTATCTCTCATAGTTTCCGAGGTCCCAATGGTGAGGATCGAATTTGAAACATCCTGTATACTGTTCACGACTTCCATGTTGTCTAGTAAAGCTGAGCCAAAATAGGGTATCCAACCGGATCAAGCAGTGCCAATGTCCAGTAAAGCCATGCCAAGTCCCGGCAGGCAGATACATGCCAAATACAGGGAAGCAGAGCTAAAATGGAGTTCAACCGGACCAAGCCATGCCAAGTCCCAGCAGGCCGATACATGCCAAATACAGGTAAGCAGAGCCAAAATGGAGTCCAACAGGACCAAGCCATGCCAAGTCCCGGCAGGCAAATCCATGTCAAGTCCACTGAAGCCATGTCAAGTCCCGGCAGGCAGATCGATGTCAAATACAGTTTGTCCAGTATGTTTGGGTCATACCATACCTGGTCCAGCCAAGCCAACCCAAGCCTGACTAAATTGATGAGCCAATTATTGTACCCAGGCAACGATGAACCATGGTATAATGAAATGGAACCGAAATGAACCAGTCAAAGATGGAGAAATCAGCAAGGAGGAGAAGAATTCAAATGGAGATGGTGCAGGCAGACTTCTTCTGCGCATATTTATTTGTATATTTATATTTACATGGTATTAATTTCATAGTTTTTGTAAACCTGTATCGAATTGTCAGTTGGTTTTAATATAATCGCTCGAGGAGCGCGATTTTGAACGGGGGGTATTGTCAAAAATATATGGAACATCCTGTACATTGAAATATTTTATATTTCAATACGTAGGTAACCTTTTTACAATTCAGTACGTGAGCGAAGATATTTTATTTTGAAACACAACTTGTCCTCAACAGAACATAAACAAGAGTTTTCAAAAAGGCCACTGATAGTTCGATCTGGTAGTCGAGTTTAGAGTTCTGCCGTGCCCACAGCTAGTGAGGGCTATGGGGGGAGTTTGGAAGATCAGATATTAGACAGAAGGAAAATGTTTCTTAAATGTAAATGTCGATATGTATTGTAAGTAAAGATCTTTTTGAAATTATTTATTCAATCAATAACTAGTCTAGGAGAGATTCATCAATTTTTTAATTCATTAATTCTTTATTGATTATTTCCTTCATTAATTTCAATCGTCTTAATCTCATATTTGTACATAGTAAAATAAATGTTTTTATCTATGAATCTATGAATGATCAGTATCTACCTAGTTAGTCGTGAACAAACCCCAAGTCACGACAATACCTAAATTGTCAAGTTTTGTTAATAAAGCCGCTTCTTAAGAGAAATTACTTTTCAAAGAATTTAATACTAGGTAGCCGTGGAAATATCAAGATAATGACAATTTCGTGACTTTTATAATTATTCAGTTGATAAATAGTTAGGTTCTCATGAAATTATTTATTATACACTGACAATGTGATCAAATCATTTCCAGAACATGCAGAAAATTCAACCAAATGTATCCTGAATCAACACCAATGAACGAGAGGAAGTTTGTGAGATTACAAAATAACTTCCTCAACTATGGCTCAAAGTTTCCAGGAAACATATTATGTTCCAAAAATCAGCTTTTTATCTCGCATTTCTAGGTACAAAGCTAGATTTACTTGTCTATAACATGTGAAAGTACAGACAATAACAGAATTACGAACAATTAAAATAACAAAAATGTAAACAAAATATCACATTTGCACAATAAATGCTGGGAATGGTGTCCATTACATTCTAAACATTTTAAAATGTGCTTTTGTGTGGGGATCCAGATTCTCAATACACCGCACTATTAGTCGTCACAGTTCTGCTTCATAAAAAAAGTCAAGCGGCGTGAGATCGGGTGATCTCGGAGGCCAATCCCACGGATAAACGGCTAAACTCCCAAACCAATGATCGTCAAACATTTCGAAAAATTCCCTGAACACTTCCTGAGTGGAAGGAGCTAGCGCTCCGTCCAGTTGAAACTACGAATTCCTATATTCGTCTCAAAGCAAATCTTCGAGGAAATCAGTAACAGTCGTCCTTAGTATTTGGAGATATCTCTCAGAATTTAGTGTGCCATTGAAAATGAAAAAGGCAATTTTCTTGTTATTTGAAATACAGAAAACATTTAAGTAAATTTTTTCTTGAAAACCTATTTCTTTTTTCACATGATGATTATGATCAGCCCAAAAATGCTTATTCCTTCTATTGAAAATTCCATTCCTATTTGAAGTAACAGGTTTTGGTAATGTGGGAGGCTCTTTCAATGTTGAGTCATATCATAGTTGAGGAAATTATTTTTTAATCTCACAAACTTCCTCTCGTTCGTTGGTGGTGATTCAGGAAGAAGGACCCCGCACCAAATACATGGGAAAATGGCTTTCAGCCAATTTTGATAAATTTTTGGGATATTGTAGTACAAGTCACTAGGAGTTACACATGCAAGTTTGAATTAGTTTCTATGTCCAGTTTCGGAGATTCGAATTTTTGAAAATCATAAAAATTGCTGTTTTATCAAAACAGCAAGGTTCACTCATTGAAAAGTATTACTTTTTAGATGATTAGTAACAAAATAGTAGCATTGCTGGTTTGAAGGAAGTCGAATGTCATGTCAGTTAGTCAGTCGTTACGATAGAAGAAGCCAGCTATTATGCAGGGTGGGTCAAAAATAGCGACAATTTAGGATATTTTGCCAATCTTTATCAACGGTCCCTATGGTGAGACCGAGCATTTTTCATTAGGAAAATACCTATCGGGATTCTTTTCTCACGACAAGAAGATTTTCTCTAAAAGTTTAGACAATTTTACAACACAGTAATTTTTTTTCAAATGTTTGTTTTTTATACTATATGTTTTTAACAATAGTCACATAAAATTGCCGTTTTGAGTCAAGTAAGTCCGCTATGGAGCCAAAAATATTTTAGAAAGGCTTATAGTAATTGCTCAATATGATCAGCGTCAAAAAGTTACGATAACATTATATACGGGGGCTGTTTACAAATATTAGTTGAAATCGGTTTTGTACGTAATATATATGTTTGTTAATTATTTTTGAATTGATATCCCAATTTGAATCATATTTTTCAGTTATACTTCCAAGTAAATCATCCTACACTCGGGTGAGTTTCATTCATTTCCTATGTCTTGTTTTTGAACTATAAATTAAAATTGATATTCTATAGAAGATATCATCCAATCTTATTTCTTGATGAAATAAATATGATCTCTAGTATGTTCTTTAGTTGAAAATAACACAAGTTCATTAGCTGTTAATCTTGTGTTGACAAAACACTATAGGCTTCTACGGAAAGGGTTCGTGATAAATATCTATAGCTATTCACGGAATCTTCACTAGATGTAAAGAACGATTTATATGGATCTGGACACCGAATTTTCATCAAGAAATAAGATTGGATAATATCTCCTATAGAATATCAATTTTAATTTATAGTTCAAAAACCAGACATAGGAAATGAATGAAACTTACCAGAGTGTGGGTAATTCACTTGGGAGTATAACTGAAAAATATGATTCAAATTGGGAGATCCATTCAAAAATAATTAACAAACAAATATATCACGTACAAAACCGATTTCAACTAATATTTGTAAACAGCCCGCGAATAAAATGTGATCGTAACTTCGTAACTTGAAGCTGATCATATTGAGCAATTACTATATGCCATTCTCAAAATAATACTTCTGGCTCCAAAGTGGATTTATTGACTTAAAAAGGCTATTTTGTGTGCACGGCAAAAAAATGTAATAGTAGCAAGTGAAATTTGCATACCACCAAGTGAAAATTTGCATACTATATGGGACAAGTATACGCTTTATTAGCCACAAGAAAAATCAGATTCCTGAATTTGATCACTTGCTGTTATTGATGTAATTTCAGGAACACAATGTAACCTAACGATACTAAACTCTTTATTAGAAGCAAACTTTTCATTTTATTAGCCTCAATCTACGTTTTATTTGCAGTAGGTGCTCAGTTTGATAACTACTAGTGATAAGTAAATTTACCATTGATTAAGCATGATTTACTCTCAAATAACTCATATACTTAAATCTACTAAAAAATTTATTAGTAGCTACTATACAGTATTCTACTGCAGCAACATTTTTAGATCATTATAGTAATTTTAGTGTACTTGGCCTTATCAAATGACTCACTTTTGGGTAGTTTATTATTATCTTACCTTTAATAGCTTTCATTCCATCTTTGGTATCAGGATACACCGGACTCAATTGAAATATCCACTTGCCCTCAGTTTAGAGTTATTAGTTCTTCAAAGAAGGATCATTTGTTTTTTATAAAGCCTTATTTTCAATACATTAATTTCATTCTTGAATTTAAAATGATATGGAAGGTTCGGTTGCACCAAGGAAGCAATGATTCAGTTTACACTCTAAGAAAACGTACCTGCATGGCATATACAGGCTAGCAAAATACACCACTTAAAAAAACTGGAGATAGAGATTGCAGTTTTTGTGACAATATTTTTTCATGAGCTATAAGTTAATGTGGAAAGAAGTATACAACATTTTGACGGTTCTTTTAATGAAATAATCGCCTCTGGCCACCCTTACTGGATCACCCAGTACAACCTGTTTCATAATTGATGATTTCGGAACTTTGTGAATCTGTTTGTATATATTCATCAGTATGAATGAATGAGCAAGCAGGCAAGCTTATGTCTTTTCTCATTATGATCATAACAAATCCATGTTATAATAACATAAAGTAGAATTAGAACGTTCTGAAAATTGAAAATAAAAGATAATTAAGAAAGGAAATAAAAATATGTAAATTTTTATTATTTTTATTGAAACAAAACTGTTGTTTTTTGGAAAATTCTCCTGATTCTATTATACATAGGTAAAATGTCAATACTCTAGAAATGTTAGGTCAAAATCAACATTCTACATACCAACAAGTAAAATACATAAATCAAACTGACACTATTCACACAACTCACAACAGTAATAATAGTATAATTCCGGCACACGATGTAACACGTCCACATACAACTACTAACTCAAATGCTGGAATTGGAATGGGGCCAGTTTTGCGAAAACGTTGTTGAACATGTGTGGCGGTTACTACCGATTGATCCCGAACTGGTCGAGTATCAACAAGTAGGTGAACAGGTTATATTATCGTAGGAACACCAAGCTTTACTGTGAATAAACAGTTGTATTATGCCTATAACACGAGTATCTGTTGTTATGATATACTTTTCAGAAACCCAAAGTTGATAAATATGAATATATAGTTTTTCAGTGCTAGTAAAATGTTGACCTGTCATTATACAAAGTGAATTATCTAATGTTCGAAGTTCTTGCTGTATGTAAACAATATTATAGCTTTAAGTTCATGCGTTCAGAGTACTCATTTTTTTAGAGACAAAATGTTATTTTTTTTAAATATAGGTTTTATTTTTTTTACCACAATCGAAATAAAGTCAGGAAAACGTTTTACTTGGACCATTTTTTTCCGTGTGGCTATTATTAAAAACATGTAGTATAAAAGACAAACATTTGAAAAAAAAATACTGTGTTGTAAAAAAACCAAAACTTTTAGAGAAAATCTTCTTGTCTGAAGAAAAGAATACCAATAGGTATTTTCCTAATAAAAAATGCTCGGTCTCACCATAGGGACCGTTGATAAAGATTGGCAAAATATCCTAAATTGTCGCTATTTTTGACCCACCCTGTCTAATTGGTGGCTTCTTCTATCGTAACGACTGACTAACTGACATGACATTCGACCTTCTTCAAACCAGCAATGCTACTATTTTGTTAGTAATCATCTAAAAATTAATACCTTTGGATGAGTGAACCTTGCTATGTTTTGGTAAAACAGCAATTTTCAAAAACCCTTTTCTCCGAAACTGGACACAGAAACAAATTTAATCATGCATGTGTAACTTCTAGTGACTTGTACTACAATATCCCAAAAAATTATCAAAATTTGCTGAAAACCATTTTCCCATTCATTTTGGGAGATTTTTTGAAACGCCGTCAATAACTATTCATTAACTAAATATAAAAGTCACCAAACTGTCATAAGCTTGTTATTTCCAAGGCTACCTAAGATTAAATTCATTAAAAAATATTTTTTCTAAAAGAGCGGCTTAATTAAGAAAACTTGATGATTAGGTATAGAGACAATATGGTATGTCATCTTGAAGCATTTTTCTTAATCTTTCAGTTCATCGAAAAAAAAAGAACTTTTGAACCCTTTTATGCATAACGGAAATTATAGTAATTTTAGTAGGCCCATTTTAGTCGATTTCACGGTGTATATCAAATACTTCGAGTTTTTCCAAACTACATTCGAAATATCAACATTTCATGAATTGGGAGTACTAATTTACTGACGTTCAATTAGGGTTATGTTTTGGACCATATTTAACACAAATTAATTTACATCTCGAAACCCGATAGAGATAGGTATAGTGCAATTTCAACAAAACAGTATTATAATAAAAGGGCGATTCTGAAAATGTGTTCTATTTAAAATAATGAAGTTGCTAGGACTTTTTGATAAAAGCGGAATCGTTGTAATGCTGAAAATATATTGGTAGAACAGGTAAAATGTGAAATTTTCAGAAAAATCTTGATTTTCGTTTTCCAGAAACGTCTAACCTAACATCGACCTTGCGTCACGCTGTATTATCAAGAATGATAGTATTATTATTATAGAACTCCTCAAAATGAAGATATCATAACTTCAAGGTCCGTCCGCAAAGCATATCTTTAAGCACATTGTATGGTGATACATTGTAACATGACCAAAATGAATATCTTCTACTTATAGGAAACTTGACATAGGTAGTAATAGAATTAGAAGAATTTCAATTGTATATAACATAGGGTACTGGAACACTTATATTGTAATAATAAATTAAGAACATTATATTAATGTGATGAAATTGGTACTGATGAGGTTACGAATATTTAAAATTATAATAAAACGATCGAACTCAAATGTGTTTTATTTTCTTCATTTTCTAATCAAAAGATTTTTTATAAGAACTTTGAAATCGAGATGTGACATAAATGGAATATTTTTCAATCCCCAAAATTTGAAATTTTTCCTTTTTTTCGGTTTTTGAGATTTATAATAAGGATTTCGATAATTTTTACACACATGGAATAGGATACCGGTACAGAACAGAAATGATTGTAGTCTGTACTAAATACATTTAAATACAGATAAAACAAAGTGTATTCGCTTTCATAATAGACACAAAGAAGTTAGTGACATTGATTTTGGTGACTTACAGTCAGTAGATGAGACCGCACGATTTCTTGGCTTATACATAGATGAACATATTTCCTGGGGAGAACACTGTCGAATCTTGATCAATAAAATGAATGATCAGTTGCTGATGCTGTACTATGCTCAAGTAGACTCCAGAATTCGATATGGCATCTGCCTTTGAGGAAGGTCTTCGGAAGCAAATAATGTATTTGTTGCGCAAAAGAGAATACTCAGAGTAATGTTTGGCTTACCATCTCGACAAAGTTGTGTTGATGTATTCAAAACCTGTAAAATTTTGACGCTGCCGTCACTTTTCATCTTTGAAGTTTGTGTTTATATATTCAGTAACTATAACAGCTTTCCGGCCAGATCCAGCATTCATACACATGACACAAGAATAAAAACGCAGCTGAATATACCTTATTCTAGGGTTCAAATATCTAAAAACTGCCCTAATTCACTGGGTCCTTTATTATTTAATAAATTACCAGACCATGTAAGGAATAGTCAAACTTTACCACGTTTCAAAAAATGTTTCAAACAATTTTTAACTGATAGATGCTATTATAAAGTCGATCAGGCACTATAATAGTATTTGTAAATCCACTGTGTTTTGTTTGTTATTTACATGTGTTTTGTTTCTTATATATTTTACAAATAACTGAATGTTATTAAATACTGTTTATATTCAATTTAGATTAACGACCACTCCTATACAATATTTGTATTGTCTTTTTTGGAGAATGAAATTATTATTATTATTATTTTAAGAGTGTACCAGTCAGGTCCTGTCTCCGGTGCTCCGACCCATCCGGAGGACGCAATAACCACTCCCTACGTCCGTAGGGTGAGTGATTATTGGGTCCGAGAGTCATGTGTTCTGAGCAGACGAAGGGAACCAAAGATGACGGCCTTCTGCATTCGAGCGGCTAGGATTTGTGCCATATTACGGCAGGCCGGTATCAACTTCAAATTAGAGAGCAGTGTGTCCATCATTCCACCAAGGACTCCTATAATCAGAACCACCATTTTGACAGAATGGTCCGGATACAACCTGCGGAGTTCAAAGAGAAGATCTCGATATTTAGTCCGTTTTTCCTCCTCTTTCCGAACGATATTCATCTCGCCTGGAGCGGAAAACTCCACGACGAATATCGTTTTACTTTGACGGTCGAGGAGGACAACATCAGGCTTATTGGCTTGTATTTGCCTGAGGGTGGGGAATGAGTAGATCCAATAGATTCGGCACCTCTCATTCTCCACCACGGACTCAATATCCCCCGGAACATAAGGCAACACCGGTGTCTCGTCTATACCGTACGAGTGTCTTAGATGGTAGTACAACACTCGTAGCGCCGCGTTATGCCTGTGGATATGGGCTGAGACCGCATAAGCTGGACATGCTGATAGCAAATGCATTACGGTCTCAGGTGCCCCACGACATTCCCTGCATCGGGTGTCAGGGACGTCTATACCCATCACGCGACTACGGTAGACGAGGGTGTTGAAGACACCATCCTGGCAGGCCATTATGAATCCCTCGGTCTCCGACTTTAGCTCACTCGAACTGAGAAAGGCAAAGGTCAAGCTTTTGGATAAGCCAAGGTCTTCGATGTTGTTGAAGAAAACACCATGCATTGGCTTATCCATATGCAGCTGTAGGAGGACCTCTGTCTCCGCAGCTTTAATGTGAGCTTTTAGCTGAACGGGTCCCAACTCGGTGACAGAGTTTGGGTTAGCCCGTTCAGTGTCGAATAAGAGACCAAGTTCATCGGCTGCACGGGTTGCTGCCTTAAAGAGAAATGCTCCAATCCCTGCTTTTTCATGGTCGCGGACCATGCAGAGAAGGGGATCTGAACTCCTGATGACTTTACAGGCCCCATCCAGAACCATTCTGTTATGCAGACACTCCAAACTCAAAAGTCCACGGCCTCCCCGTTGTCTGGGAAAGTATAACCGTGGAACAGACGATTTAGGATGCAAGCTCCTATTGAGATGCATCATTTTGCGAGTTTTTACGTCGAGTTGTCGCAGCTCTTCCTGAGTCCACTTCATCACTCCGAAGGAGTAGAGAAGGATCGGAACGGCAAGCATATTAGTTGCAGCAACTTTGTTCTTCCCCGACAGTTCTGATGACCAGATCTGTCGGAGTTTATGCTGATACTTGCTGCGGAGAGAGTTCTTAACTGTGATTACCTCTTGGGAGCGGCGTTGCGCCACCCCTAGGTAAGTATAAGTCTCTCCGGCATCCAGATGATGTAGGATGCTTCCGTCTACGAGCTGGACATCCTCTCCGTATTCCTCTTTTGAGATGAACCGTGGCACATTTGTCGATCCCAAGTTCCATTCCGATAGCATGCGTATATTCTTCCACCACCCTAAGGGACTGATGTAGGTCCCTTTCTCCAGAGGCATATAGTTTTAGGTCATCCATGTAAAACAGGTGGGTGACTGTATGCCTCCGGTTGCTGGGGGTACCGCAGCTGTACCCACGGGTATTCCTGAGTGCAACGGACAATGGCAATAGTGAGATGCAGAAGAGAAGAGGGCTGAGGGAGTCTCCCTGAAACACGCCTCTTCTAATGATGACCTGCTCTGTTTGGACAATGTCTCCACCAGATTTTATAGCGAAGCGAGTCCTCCAGAGCGGCATCAGTTGTCCAATACATCCCACTATTTGATCGGGTACCTCAAGGCATCTGAGCAAATGCATGATTAACTCATGCGATGTTGTATAAAATGCCTTGCGGTAATCGATCCAGGCCATCGAAAGGTTACGCTTGTACTGCACGGAGTCCTGCGTGATACATCTATCGATGAGCAGGTTCTCCTTGCAGCCGGCAACCCCTTTCTTTGACCCTCTTTGCTCATATATCCGTTCATACACCGGATCAACTGCGGAGAGAATTCGTGTGTATAAGATGCGCGTAAACACCTTATAACACGCATTCAAGCACGTTATCGGTCTGTAATTCTTTGGATCAGACAAATCTCCGTTTTTGGGGATGAGCACGGTTCGCCCCTCGACAAACCACTCCGGAATCTGCTGCTCCCCATCTAGCCATGAGTTGAAAACTCTAGCCAGATGGCGGTGGGTTGCTGGAAACTTTTTCCACCAATAGTTATTCAACCCATCGGGTCCTGGAGCAGCAAAGTTCTTTGAGCCTTTGAGGGCTCTTTGAACTTCTTCCGGGGTTATCGGATTGCGCAGATCATTGAGCTCAGGCTGCCGAAGCCTCCTGCAGAATGCTCTGAACTGCGCTAGGGCTGGAGTATTTTTATTATTATTATTATTATTATTATTATTATTAGTATTATTATTATTATTATTATTATTATTATTATTATTATTATTATTATTATTATTATTATTATTATTATTATTATTATTATTATTATTATTTTTATTATTATTATTATTATTATTATTATTATTTTTTTTTCGTTAGGAATGTACCAGTCAGGCCCTGTCTCCGGTGCTCCGATACATCCGGAGGGCGCGCTGGTGTCGTTAACCCCAATAACCACTCCCTACGTCCGTAGGGTGAGTGACTATTGGGTCCGAGAATCATGTGCCCTGAGTAGACGGAGCGAACCAAGGATAACGGCCTTCTGCATTCGCGCTGCTAAGATTTCTGCCATATTACGGCAAGCAGGTATTATCCTCAAGTTGGAGAGCAGTGTGTCCATCATTCCACCAAGGACTCCTATGATCAGAACCACCATTTTGACAGAATGGTCCGGATATAACCTGCGGAGTTCAAAGAGGAGATCTCGATATTTAGTCCGTTTTTCCTCCTCTTTTCGAACGATATTCATTTCGCCTGGAGCGGAAAACTCCATGACGAATATCGTTCTACTTTGGTGGTCGAGGAGGACAACATCAGGCTTATTGGCTTGTATTTGCCTGAGGGTGGGGAATGAGTAGTTCCAATAGATCCGGCACCTCTCATTCTCCACCACGGACTCAATATCCCCCGGAACATAAGGCAACACCGGTGTCTCGTCTATACCGTACGAGTGTCGTAGATGGTAGTATAACACTCGTAGCGCCGCGTTATGCCTGTGGATATAGGCTGAGACCGCATAAGATGGGCATGCTGATAGCAAATGCATTACGGTCTCAGGTGCCCCACGACATGCCCTGCATCGGGTGTCAGGGACGTCTATACCCATCACGCGACTACGGTAGACGAGGGTGTTGAAGACACCATCCTGGCAGGCCATTATGAATCCCTCGGTCTCCGACTTTAGCTCACTCGACCTGAGGAAGGCAAAGGTCAAGCTTTTGGATAAGCCAAGGTCTTCGATGTTGTGAAAGAAGACGCCATGCATTGGCTTATCCATATGTAGCTGTAGCAGGACCTCTGTCTCCGCAGCTTTGATGTGAGCTTTTTGCTGAACGGGTCCCAACTCGGTGACAGAGTTTGGGTTAGCCCGTTCAGTGTCGAATACGAGACCGAGTTCATCGGCCGCACGGGTTGCTGCCTTAAAAAGAAATGCTCCAATCCCTGCTTTTTCATGGTCGCGGACCATGCAGAAAAGGGGATCTGAACTCCTGATGACTTTACAGGCCCCATCCAGAACCATTCTGTTATGCATACACTCCAAACTCAAAAGTCCACGGCCTCCCCGTTGTCTGGGAAAGTATAACCGTGGAACGGACGATTTAGGATGCAAGCACCTATTGAGATGCATCACTTTGCGAGTTTTAACGTCGAGTTGTCGCAGCTCTTCCTTAGTCCACTTCATTACTCCGAAAGAGTAGAGAAGGATCGGAACGGCAAGCATATTGGTTGCAGCAACTTTGTTCTTCCCCGACAGTTCTGATGACCAGATCTGTCGGAGTTTGTGCTGATACTTGCCGCGGAGAGAGTTCTTAACTGTGAATACCTCTTGGGAGTGGCGTTGCTCCACCCCTAGGTAAGTATACGTCTCTCCGGCATCCAGATGATGTAGGATGCTTCCGTCTACGAGCTGGACATCCTCTCCGTATTCCTCGCATCGTCCTCTTTTAAGATGAACCGTGGCACATTTGTCGATCCCAAATTCCATTCCGATAGCATGCGTGTACTCTTCCACCACCCTAAGGGACTGATGTAGGTCCCTTTCTCCAGAGGCATATAATTTTAGGTCATCCATGTAGAACAAATGGGTGACTTTATGCCTCCGGTTTCCTGGGGGTGCCGCAGTTGTACCCACGGGTATTCCTAAGTACAACGGACAATAGCAATAGTGAGATGCAGAAGAGAAGAGGGCTGAGGGAGTCTCCCTGAAACACGCCTCTTCTAATGATGACCTGCTCTGTTTGGACTGTGTCTCTACCAGATCTTATGGTGAAACGAGTCCTCCAGAGTGGCACCAGTTGTCCAATACATCCCACTATTTGATCGGGTACCTCAAGACATCTGAGCAAAAGCATGATTAACCCATGCGATGTTGTATCAAATGCCTTGCGGTAATCGATCCAGGCCATCGAAAGGTTACGCTTATACTGCACGGAGTCCTGCGTGATACATCTATCGATGAGCAGGTTCTCCTTGCAGCCGGCGACCCCTTTCTTTGACCCTCTTTGCTCATATATCCGTTCGTACACCGGATCAACTGCGGAGAGAATTATTATTATTATTATTATTATTATTATTATTATTATTATTATTATTATTATTATTATTATTATTATTATTATTATTATTATTATTATTATTATTATTATTATTATTATTATTATTATTATTATTATTATTATTATTATTATTATTATTATTATTATTATTATTATTTTTATTATTATTATTATTATTATTATTATTATTATTATTTTTTTTTCGTTAGGAATGTACCAGTCAGGCCCTGTCTCCGGTGCTCCGATACATCCGGAGGGCGCGCTGGTGTCGTTAACCCCAATAACCACTCCCTACGTCCGTAGGGTGAGTGACTATTGGGTCCGAGAATCATGTGCCCTGAGTAGACGGAGCGAACCAAGGATAACGGCCTTCTGCATTCGCGCTGCTAAGATTTCTGCCATATTACGGCAAGCAGGTATTATCCTCAAGTTGGAGAGCAGTGTGTCCATCATTCCACCAAGGACTCCTATGATCAGAACCACCATTTTGACAGAATGGTCCGGATATAACCTGCGGAGTTCAAAGAGGAGATCTCGATATTTAGTCCGTTTTTCCTCCTCTTTTCGAACGATATTCATTTCGCCTGGAGCGGAAAACTCCATGACGAATATCGTTCTACTTTGGTGGTCGAGGAGGACAACATCAGGCTTATTGGCTTGTATTTGCCTGAGGGTGGGGAATGAGTAGTTCCAATAGATCCGGCACCTCTCATTCTCCACCACGGACTCAATATCCCCCGGAACATAAGGCAACACCGGTGTCTCGTCTATACCGTACGAGTGTCGTAGATGGTAGTATAACACTCGTAGCGCCGCGTTATGCCTGTGGATATAGGCTGAGACCGCATAAGATGGGCATGCTGATAGCAAATGCATTACGGTCTCAGGTGCCCCACGACATGCCCTGCATCGGGTGTCAGGGACGTCTATACCCATCACGCGACTACGGTAGACGAGGGTGTTGAAGACACCATCCTGGCAGGCCATTATGAATCCCTCGGTCTCCGACTTTAGCTCACTCGACCTGAGGAAGGCAAAGGTCAAGCTTTTGGATAAGCCAAGGTCTTCGATGTTGTGAAAGAAGACGCCATGCATTGGCTTATCCATATGTAGCTGTAGCAGGACCTCTGTCTCCGCAGCTTTGATGTGAGCTTTTTGCTGAACGGGTCCCAACTCGGTGACAGAGTTTGGGTTAGCCCGTTCAGTGTCGAATACGAGACCGAGTTCATCGGCCGCACGGGTTGCTGCCTTAAAAAGAAATGCTCCAATCCCTGCTTTTTCATGGTCGCGGACCATGCAGAAAAGGGGATCTGAACTCCTGATGACTTTACAGGCCCCATCCAGAACCATTCTGTTATGCATACACTCCAAACTCAAAAGTCCACGGCCTCCCCGTTGTCTGGGAAAGTATAACCGTGGAACGGACGATTTAGGATGCAAGCACCTATTGAGATGCATCACTTTGCGAGTTTTAACGTCGAGTTGTCGCAGCTCTTCCTTAGTCCACTTCATTACTCCGAAAGAGTAGAGAAGGATCGGAACGGCAAGCATATTGGTTGCAGCAACTTTGTTCTTCCCCGACAGTTCTGATGACCAGATCTGTCGGAGTTTGTGCTGATACTTGCCGCGGAGAGAGTTCTTAACTGTGAATACCTCTTGGGAGTGGCGTTGCTCCACCCCTAGGTAAGTATACGTCTCTCCGGCATCCAGATGATGTAGGATGCTTCCGTCTACGAGCTGGACATCCTCTCCGTATTCCTCGCATCGTCCTCTTTTAAGATGAACCGTGGCACATTTGTCGATCCCAAATTCCATTCCGATAGCATGCGTGTACTCTTCCACCACCCTAAGGGACTGATGTAGGTCCCTTTCTCCAGAGGCATATAATTTTAGGTCATCCATGTAGAACAAATGGGTGACTTTATGCCTCCGGTTTCCTGGGGGTGCCGCAGTTGTACCCACGGGTATTCCTAAGTACAACGGACAATAGCAATAGTGAGATGCAGAAGAGAAGAGGGCTGAGGGAGTCTCCCTGAAACACGCCTCTTCTAATGATGACCTGCTCTGTTTGGACTGTGTCTCTACCAGATCTTATGGTGAAACGAGTCCTCCAGAGTGGCACCAGTTGTCCAATACATCCCACTATTTGATCGGGTACCTCAAGACATCTGAGCAAAAGCATGATTAACCCATGCGATGTTGTATCAAATGCCTTGCGGTAATCGATCCAGGCCATCGAAAGGTTACGCTTATACTGCACGGAGTCCTGCGTGATACATCTATCGATGAGCAGGTTCTCCTTGCAGCCGGCGACCCCTTTCTTTGACCCTCTTTGCTCATATATCCGTTCGTACACCGGATCAACTGCGGAGAGAATTATTATTATTATTATTATTATTATTATTATTATTATTATTATTATTATTATTATTATTATTATTATTATTATTATTATTATTATTATTATTATTATTATTATTATTATTATTATTATTATTATTATTATTATTATTATTATTATTATTATTATTATTATTATTATTATTATTATTATTATTTTTTCTCCTTAGGAGTGTACCAGTCAGGCCCTGTCTCCGGTGCTCCGACCCATCCGGAGGGCGCGCTGGTGTCGTTAACCCCAACAACCACTCCCTACGTCCGTAGGGTGAGTGATTATTGGGTCCGAGAATCATGTGCCCTGAGTAGACGGAGCGAACCAAGAATAACGGCCTTCTGCATTAGTGCTGCTAAGATTTCTGCCATATTACGGCAAGCAGGTATTATTTTCAAATTGGAGAGCAGTGTGTCTATCATTCCACCAAGGACTCCTATGATCAGAACCACCATTTTGACAGAATGGTCCGGATACAACCTGCGGAGTTCAAAGAGAAGATCTCGATATTTTGTCCGTTTTTCCTCCTCTTTTCGAACGATATTCATTTCGCCTGGAGCGGAAAACTCCACGACGAATATCGTTTTACTTTGGTGGTCGAGGAGGACAACGTCAGGCTTATTGGCTTGTATTTGCCTGAGGGTGGGGAATGAGTAGTTCCAATAGATTCGGCACCTCTCATTCTCCACCACGGACTCAATATCCCCGGAACATAAGGCAACACTGGTGTCTCGTCTATACCGTACGAGTGTCGTAGATGGTAGTACAACACTCGTAGAGCCGCGTTATGCCTGTGGATATAGGCTGAGACCGCATAACATGGGCATGCTGAAAGCAGATGCATTACGGTCTCAGGTGCCCCACGACATGCCCTGCATCGGGTGTCAGGGACGTCTATACCCATCACGCGACTACGGTAGACAAGGGTGTTGAAGACACCATCCTGGCAGGCCATTATGAATCCCTCGGTCTCCGACTTTAGCTCACTCGAACTGAGGAAGGCAAAGGTCAAGCTTTTGGATAAGCCAAGGTCTTCGATGTTGTTGAAGAAAACACCATGCATTGGCTTATCTATATGCAGCTGTAGGAGGACCTCTGTCTCCGCAGCTTTGATGTGAGCTTTTTGCTGAACGGATCCCAACTCGGTGACAGAGTTTGGGTTAGCCCGTTCAGTGTCGAATACGAGACCGAGTTCATCGGCCGCACGGGTTGCTGCCTTAAAAAGAAATGCTCCAATCCCTGCTTTTTCATGGTCGCGGACCATGCAGAGAAGGGGATCTGAACTCCGGATGACTTTACAGGCCCCATCCAGAACCATTCTGTTATGCAGACACTCCAAACTCAAAAGTCCACGGCCTCCCCGTTGTCTGGAAAAGTATAACCGTGGAACGGATGATTTAGGATGCAAGCTCCTATTGAGATGCATCATTTTGCGAGTTTTAACGTCGAGTTGTCGCAGCTCTTCCTTAGTCCACTTCATTACCCCGAAAGAGTAAAGAAGGATCGGAACGGCAAGCATATTGGTTGCAGCAACTTTGTTCTTCCCCGACAGTTCTGATGACCAGATCTGTCGGAGTTTATGCTGATACTTGCCGCGGAGAGAGTTCTTAACTGTGAATACCTCTTGGGAGTGGCGTTGCTCCACCCCTAGGTAAGTATACGTCTCTCCGGCATCCAGATGATGTAGGATGCTTCCGTCTACGAGCTGGACGTCCTCTCCGTATTCCTCGCATCGTCCTCTTTTAAGATGAACCGTGGCACATTTGTCGATCCCAAATTCCATTCCGATAGCATGCGTGTACTCTTCCACCACCCTAAGGGACTGATGTCGGTCCCTTCCTCCAGAGGCATATAATTTTAGGTCATCCATGTAGAACAAATGGGTGACTTTATGCCTCCGGTTGCTGGGGGTGCCGCAGTTGTACCCACGGGTATTCCTGAGTACAACGGACAATGGCAATAGTGAGATGCAGAAGAGAAGAGGGCTGAGGGAGTCTCCCTGAAACACGCCTCTTCTAATGATGACCTGCTCTGTTTGGACTGTGTCTCTACCAGATCTTATGGTGAAGCGAGTCCTCCAGAGTGGCATCAGTTGTCCAATACATCCCACTATTTGATCGGGTACCTCAAGACATCTGAGCAAATGCATGATTAACTCATGCGATGTTGTATCAAATGCCTTGCGGTAATCGATCCAGGCCATCGAAAGGTTACGCTTATACTGCACGGAGTCCTGCGTGATACATCTATCGATGAGCAGGTTTTCCTTGCAGCCGGCGATCCCTTTCTTTGACCCTCTTTGCTCATATATCCGTTCGTACACTGGATCAACTGCGGAGAGAATGCGCGTGTATAAGATGCGTGTAAACAACTTATAACACGCATTCAAGCATGTTATCGGCCTGTAATTCTTTGGATCAGACAAATCTCCGTTTTTGGGGATGAGCACGGTTCGCCCCTCGACAAACCACTCCGGAATCTGCTGCTCCCCATCTAGCCATGAGTTAAAAACTCTAGCCAGATGGCGGTGGGTTGTTGGAAACTTTTTCCACCAATAGTTATTCAACCCATCAGGGCCTGGAGCAGCGAAATTCTTAGAACCTTTTAGGGCCCTTCGAACTTCTTCCGTGGTTATCGGATTGCGCAGATCATTGTGCTCATGCTGCCGAAGCGTCCTGCAGTAAGCTTCGAACTGCGCTAGGGCTGGAGTGTCTACATTGAGTGGTTGCGGAAACTCATAGATGTTCTTCCAGAAGGTTTCTACCCGATCAGCAGCCGGCGGGTTATCGACAACACGTGGAGGCTCTTGGAATAAGCGAGAAGGTTTATCGCGGAACTTCATGTTTTCCGCGATACTTCTCGCCCGCCTCACTAGTGACTTCTTTGCAGCCACTAGCATTCGTATCCTATCAAGACAGTGCTGTTTTATGGTAAACAGCACGCCTTGATTCAATGTGTGGTGAGCTCGTCTTAGCTTTGCAGCAATTCGCCGCACTGCCGGCGTAAAAGGCCTATTGGCCGACATGTAGTCCACCACACACTGGATACGAGACGCGTGTTGTCTCGCCGACTTGATCTTAGCTTCCATCTTGTGAACGCGTCGCTCATGCCTCCCAACAAGAGCGGTGGTTTCCCTCCTCTCCGTCTGGGATAGAGCACGAGCGGCGTCGTACACGACAGAATTGATCTGCCAGATGGTAGCCTCTTCTGAAAGAACATCGCCAATCTCTGCATCCACTCGTGCCAGGTCTTGCGGCTTCAGGGGCTTCATATTGTGAAGCGCCCTGCGGGTTCTGATGTCCTCCATTGGTGGTATGATGCGAGCCTCCTCTACAGCCAGACCGACACGTGGCATATCTGCCACTTCGTTAATCGGCTGAGGAGGAGCTCTAACATAGCCTCGAGCCCGGAGATAGGAAACATAATCCCTGAGATTTTGGGCGGAAACGGCGGCATGCTCTGGGTGTCTTTCACACCAGAGAGCATGCATCCTTGCCATGTATCCTCTCCGGGCAGGCTCACTGCTCTCGTAGATATACAGAAGTCCGTCTCTCAATTCGTCCGTCCACTCAAAGCGTCCGTTGTCATTGCGGTTGTCACTTGGCAAATCATCGTTGTTGGCCCCACCACCTTGCCTTTGGCCCCTAATTATTATTATTATTATTATTATTATTATTATTATTATTATTATTTTATTTTTTTTCTCCTTAGGAGTGTACCAGTCAGGCCCTGTCTCCGGTGCTCCGACCCATCCGGAGGGCGCGCTGGTGTCGTTAACCCCAATAACCACTCCCTACGTCCGTAGGGTGAGTGATTATTGGGTCCGAGAATCGTGTGCCCTGAGTAGACGGAGCGAACCAAGTATAACGGCCTTCTGCATTCTTGCTGCTAAGATTTCTGCCATATTACGGCAAGCCGGTATTATCTTCAAGTTAGAGAGCAGTGTGTCCATCATTCCACCAAGGACTCCTATAATCAGAACCACCATTTTGACAGAATGGTCCGGATATAACCTGCGGAGTTCAAAGAGAAGATCTCGATATTTAGTCCGTTTTTCCTCCTCTTTTCGAACGATATTCATTTCGCCTGGAGCGGAAAACTCCATGACGAATATCGTTCTACTTTGGTGGTCGAGGAGGACAACATCAGGCTTATTGGCTTGTATTTGCCTGAGGGTGGGGAATGAGTAGTTCCAATAGATTCGGCATCTCTCATTCTCCACCACGGACTCAATATCCCCTGGAGCATAAGGCAACACCGGTGTCTCGTCTATACCGTACGAGTGTCGTAGGTGGTAGTACAACACTCGTAGCGCCGCGTTATGCCTGTGGATATAGGCTGAGACCGCATAAGATGGGCATGCTGATAGCAAATGCATTACGGTCTCAGGTGCCCCACGACATGCCCTGCATCGGGTGTCAGGGACGTCTATACCCATCACGCGACTACGGTAGACAAGGGTGTTGAAAACACCATCCTGGCAGGCCATTATGAATCCCTCGGTCTCCGACTTTAGCTCACTTGACCTGAGGAAGGCAAAGGTCAAGCTTTTGGATAAGCCAAGGTCTTCGATGTTATGAAAGAAGACACCATGCATTGGCTTATCCATATGTAGCTGTAGCAGGACCTCTGTCTCCGCAGCTTTTATGTGAGCTTTCTGCTGAACGGGTCCCAACTCGGTGACAGAGTTTGGTTTAGCCCGTTCAGTGTCGAAAACGAGACCGAGTTCATCGGCCGCACGGGTAGCTGCCTTAAAAAGGAATGCTCCAATCCCTGCTTTCTCATGGTCGCGGACCATGCAGAGAAGGGGATCTGAACTCCTGATGACTTTACAGGCCCCATCCAGAACCATTCTGTTATGCAGACACTCCAAACTCAAAAGTCCACGGCCTCCCCGCTGTCTGGGAAAGTATAACCGTGGAACGGACGATTTAGGATGCAAGCTCCTATTGAGATGCATCATTTTGCGAGTCTTAACGTCAAGTTGTCGCAGCTCTTCCTTAGTCCACTTCATCACTCCGAAAGAGTAAAGAAGGATCGGAACGGCAAGCATATTAGTTACAGCAACTTTGTTCTTCCCCGACAGTTCTGATGACCAGATCTGTCGGAGTTTATGCTGATACTTGCCGCGGAGAGAGTTTTTAACTGCAAATACCTCTTGGGAGCGGCGTTGTTCCACCCCAAGGTAGGTATAAGTCTCTCCGGCATCCAGATGATGTAGGATGCTTCCGTCTACGAGCTGGACATCCTCTCCGTATTCCTCGCATCGTCCTCTTTTGAGATGAACCGTGGCACATTTGTCGATCCCAAACTCCATACCGATAGCATGCGTATATTCTTCCACCACCCTAAGGGACTGATGTAGGTCCCTTTCTCCAGAGGCATACAATTTGAGGTCATCCATGTAAAATAGATGGGTGACATTATGCCTCCGGTTGCTGGGGGTGCCGCAGTTGTACCCACGGGTATTCCTGAGTGCAACGGACAATGGCAATAGTGAGATGCAGAAGAGAAGAGGGCTAAGGGAGTCTCCCTGAAACACACCTCTTCTAATGATGACCTGCTCTGTTTGGACTATGTCTCTACCAGATTTTATGGTGAAGCGAGTCCTCCAGAGCGGCATCAGTTGTCCAATGCATCCCACTATTTGACCGGGTACCTCAAGGCATCTGAGCAAATGCATGATTAACTCATGTGATGTTGTATCAAATGCCTTGCGGTAATCGATCCAGGCCATCGAAAGGTTACGCTTATACTGCACGGAGTCCTGCGTGATACATCTATCGATGAGCAGGTTCTCCTTGCACCCGGCGACCCCTTTCTTTGACCCTCTTTGCTCATTTATCCGTTCATACACCGGATCAACTGCGGAGAGAATGCGTGTGTATAAGATGCGCGTAAACACCTTATAACACGCATTCAAGCATGTTATCGGCCTGTAATTCTTTGGATCAGACAAATCTCCGTTTTTGGGGATGAGCACGGTTCGCCCCTCGACAAACCACTCTGGAATCTGCTGCTCCCCATCTAGCCATGAGTTGAAAACTCTGGCCAGATGGCGGTGGGTTGTTGGAAACTTTTTCCACCAATAGTTATTCAACCCATCAGGGCCTGGAGCAGCGAAATTCTTAGAGCCTTTTAGGGCCCCTCGTACTTCTTCCGTGGTTATCGGAATGCGCAGATCATTGAGCTCAGGCTGCCGAAGCCCCCTGCAAAATGCTTCGAACTGCGCTAGGGCTGGAGTATCTACGTTGAGTGGTTGCGGATACTCATAGATATTCTTCCAGAATGTTTCCACCCGATCTGCAGTCGGCGGGTTATCGACAACACGTGGAGGCTCTTGGAATAAGCGAGAAGGTTTATCGCGGAACTTTATGTTTTCCGCGATACTTCTCGCCCGCCTCACTAGTGACTTCTTTGCAGCCACTAGCATTCGTATCCTATCAAGGCAGTGCTGTTTGATGGTGAACAGCACACCTTGATTTAATGTGTGGTGAGCTCGTCTCAATTTTGCGGCAATTCGCCGCACTGCGGGCGTGAAAGGCCTATTGGCCGCCACGAAGTCCACCACACACTGGATACGAGACGCGTGTTGTCTCGCCGACTTGATCTTGGCTTCCATCTTGTGTACACGTCGTTCATGCCTCCCTACCAGAGCGGTGGTGTCCCTCCTCTCTGTTTGGGATAGAGCATGAGCGGCGTCGTACACGACAGAATTGATCTGCCAGATGTCAGCCTCTTCTGGAAGAACATCGCCAATCTCCGCATCCACCCGTGCCAGTTCTTGCGGCTTCAGGGGCTTCATATTGTGAAGCGCCCTGCGGGTTCTGATATCCTCCATCAGTGGAATGATGCGATTCTCCTCCACAGCCAAACCGACACGTGGCATATCTGCCACTTCGATAACCGGCTGAGGAGGAGATCTAACGTAGCCTCGAGCCCAAAGATGGGATACATAATCCCTGAGATTTTGTGCGGAAAACGCTGCATGCTCTGGGTGTCTCTCACACCACAGAGCATGCATTCTCGCCATGTATCCTCTCCGGGCGGGCTCACTGCTCTCGTAGCAATGCAGAAGTCCGTCCCTTAATTCGTCCGTCCACTCAAAGCGTCCGTTGTTATCGCGGTCGTCATCATTTGGCAAATCATCGTTGGCCCCACCACCTTGCCTTTGACCCCTAATCCGAGGGGGTCGGTTGTGGGGGCCTCTTCCTCGATTGTTGGGAACCGAGTAGAAGAGTTTACTGGGAGGTTAACCCAGTAAACCCACGGCCGACACCGGAGGGAAAGTTGCTTTTTCCCTCCCGGATGCGCATGAGCTGCCGGTCCGATTTTGCATCCTTTGCTCGGGTAGGTGGTGTCGCTACTCACCAGGGCCTTAGGTGTTGGTTGACCCCCCTGCCTATTTATTATTATTATTATTATTATTATTATTATTATTATTATTATTATTATTATTATTATTATTATTATTATTATTATTATTATTATTATTATTATTATTATTATTATTAAAATTATTATTATTATTATTATTATTTTTTATTTTTTTTTTTTCCCGTTGGGAATGAACCAGTCAGGCCCTGTCTCCGGTGCTCCGATACATCCGGAGGGCGCGCTGGTGTCGTTAACCCCAATAACCACTCCCTACGTCCGTAGGGTGAGTGACTATTGGGTCCGAGAATCATGTGCCCTAAGTAGACGGAGCGAACCAAGGATGACGGCCTTCTGCATTCTTGCTGCTAAGATTTCTGCCATATTACGGCAAGCAGGTATTATCTTCAAGTTGGAGAGCAGTGTGTCCATCATTCCACCAAGGACTCCTATGATCAGAACCACCATTTTGACAGAATGGTCCGGATATAACCTGCGGAGTTCAAAGAGAAGATCTCGATATTTAGTCCGTTTTTCCTCCTCTTTTCGAACGATATTCATTTCGCCTGGAGCGGAAAACTCCATGACGAATATCGTTCTACTTTGGTGGTCGAGGAGGACAACATCAGGCTTATTGGCTTGTATTTGCCTGAGGGTGGGGAATGAGTAGTTCCAATAGATCCGGCACCTTTCATTCTCCACCACGGACTCAATATCCCCCGGAACATAAGGCAACACCGGTGTCTCGTCTATACCGTACGAGTGTCGTAGATGGTAGTATAACACTCGTAGCGCCGCGTTATGCCTGTGGATATAGGCTGAGACCGCATAAGATGGGCATGCTGATAGCAAATGCATTACGGTCTCAGGTGCCCCACGACATGCCCTGCATCGGGTGTCAGGGACGTCTATACCCATCACGCGACTACGGTAGACGAGGGTGTTGAAGACACCATCCTGGCAGGCCATTATGAATCCCTCGGTCTCCGACTTTAGCTCACTCGCCCTGAGGAAGGCAAAGGTCAAGCTTTTGGATAAGCCAAGGTCTTCGATGTTGTGAAAGAAGACACCATGCATTGGCTTATCCATATGTAGCTGTAGCAGGACCTCTGTCTAGGTAGGTATAAGTCTCTCCGGCATCCAGATGATGTAGGATGCTTCCGTCTACGAGCTGGACATCCTCTCCGTATTCCTCGCATCGTCCTCTTTTGAGATGAACCGTGGCACATTTGTCGATCCCAAATTCCATTCCAATAGCATGCGTATATTCTTCCACCACCCCAAGGGACTGATGTAGGTCCCTTTCTCCAGAGGCATACAATTTGAGGTCATCCATGTAAAATAGATGGGTGACATTATGCCTCCGGTTGCTGGGGGTGCCGCAGTTGTACCCACGGGTATTCCTGAGTGCAACGGACAATGGCAATAGTGAGATGCATAAGAGAAGAGGGCTAAGGGAGTCTCCCTGAAACACACCTCTTCTAATGATCACCTGCTCTGTTTGGACTATTATTATTATTATTATTATTATTATTATTATTATTATTATTATTATTATTATTATTATTATTATTATTATTATTATTATTATTATTATTATTATTATTATTATTATTATTATTATTATTATTATTATTATTATTATTATTATTATTATTATTATTATTATTATTATTATTATTATTATTATTATTATTATTATTATTATTATTATCTCTTTTGAATTAAAATTCTCCAGTCGGACCCTGTCTCCGATGCTCCGATAAATTCGGAGGGCGCGCTGGCAACATCATTACCCCAATAACCACTCCCCAAACTATGGGGTAAGCAGCTATTGGGTCCGGGAATCGTGTGCCCTGGGCAGACGTAATGAACCGAGGATGACAGCCTTCTGCATTCTTCCGGCTATGATTTCTGACATCTTTCTACATGCCGGTATGATTTTTAAGTTCGAGAGTAATGAATCCATCACACCGCCAAGGGACTATTATCAGAACAACCATTTTTACAGAATGGTCTGGATAGAGCCTGCGGAGTTCGAAGAGTAAATCTCGATATTTCGTCCGTTTCTCCTCCTCCTTTCGGACGATATTCGTTTCGCCAGGAGCCGAAAACTCAATGACGAATATCGTCTTACTTCCATGGTCGAGGAGTACTACATCAGGCTTATTGGCCTGTATTTGCCTGAGGGTGGGAAATGAGTAGTTCCAGTAGATTCGGCACTTCTCATTCTCCACCACGGACTCAATATCCCCCGGAGCGTAAGGCAACACTGGTGTCTCGTCTATACCGTACGAGTGTCGTAGGTGGTAATATAACACTCGTAGAGCCGCGTTATGTCTGTGGATATAGGCTGAGACCGCATATGCTGTACATGCTGACAGCAAATGCATAATGGTCTCAGGCGCCTGACGGCAGGCCCTGCATCTAATATCAGGGACCTCTATACCCATCACGTGGCTTCGGTAGACCAAGGTGTTGAAGACACCATCTTGGCAGGCCATTATGAATCCCTCGGTCTCCGACTTCAGCCCACTTGACCTAAAGAAGGCATAGGTCAAGTTCTTGGATAAGCCAAGGTCTTCAACGTTTCTGAAGAAGACCCCATGCAAAGGCTTATCCCTATGCAGCTGCAGAAGAGCTGCATTTTCTGCGGCCTTTACATAGGCTTTTTGCCGAACGGGTGCCAACTCTGTGACAGAGTTCAGATCACGCCGTTTGGTGTCGAAACTGAGACCGAGTTCATCAGCCGCACGAGCTGCTGCCTTAAAGAGGAACGGTCCAATCCCTGCGTTTTCATGGTCACGGACCATGCAGAGAAGGGGGTCCAAACTCCTGATTACTTTACATGCTCCATCCAATACCATTCTGTTGTGAAGACACTCCAAACTCAAAAGTCCTCGTCCTCCTTGTTGTCGGTGGAGATATAACCGAGAAACGGACGATTTGGGATGCAAGCTCCTGTATAGGTGCATCATCTTGCGAGTCTTTACGTCGAGTTGTCGCAGCTCCTCCTGAGTCCACTTCATTACTCCGAAGGAGTAGAGTAAGATCGGAACGGCAAGCATATTTGTGGCAGCAACTTTGTTCTTTCCCGACAGTTCTGAGGACCAGATCTGTCGGAGTTTGTGCTGATACTTGCCGCGGAGAGAGTTTTTGACAGTTATAACTTCTTGAGAGTGGTGTTGTTCCACTCCCAAGTAGGTATACGTCTCTCCGGCACCCAGATGACGTAGGATGCTTTCGTCTATGAGCTGGACGTCTTCTCCGTAATCGTCGCATCGTCCTCTTTTGAGATGAACCGTTGCACATTTGTCGATCCCAAACTCCATGCCGATGGCCTGCGTATACTCCTCCACCACCCTCAAAGACTGACGTAGGTCCTTTTCACCTGAGGCATAAAGCTTAAGATCATCCATGTAGAATAGATGAGTCACCTTATGCCTCCGGTTGCTGGGGGTGCCGCAGTAGTATCCACGTGTTTTTCTGAGGGCAACGGACAATGGCAATAGTGAGATGCAAAAGAGAAGGGGGCTGAGAGAATCTCTCTGAAACACTCCCCTTCTGAAGATAACCTGATCTGTTTGGACTCTAGCTTGACCTGATGTTATAGTGAAGCGAGTCCTCCAGAGTGGCATCAGTTGTTCAATGCATCTCACTATTTGATCGGGGATCGCAAGGCATCGAAGAACGTGCATGATTAGCTCATACGATGTCGTGTCAAATGCCTTGCGATAGTCGATCCAGACCATCGAAAGGTTACGCTTATACTGCGTGGAGTCCTGCGTAATACATCTATCGATGAGCAGATTCTCCTTGCATCCAGCGACCCCTTTCTTTGACCCTCTTTGCTCATATATCCGTTCGTACACGTGTTCAACTGCGGTGAGTATTCGCATGTACAAAATGCGGGTGAACATCTTATAACATGCGTTCAGGCATGTTATCGGCCTGTAGTTTTTCGGTTCCGACAAATCTCTCCCGTTTTTGGGATCAGCACGGTTCGCCCCTCGACAAACCAACCGGGAATCTGCTGCTCACCATTCAACCATGAGTTGAAAACTCTGGCCAAATGTTGGTGGGTGCTGGGAAATTATTTCCACCAGTAGTTCCCTAGTCCATCCGGACCTGGTGCAGCTGAGTTCTTCGAGCCCTCAAGGGCTCGTCGAACTTCTTCCGGGGTTATCGGGTCGCGCAGTTCATTGAGCTCTGGCTGTTGAAGCCTTCCGCAGAATCCTTCAAACTGCGCTAGGGCTGGAGTGTCTACATTCAGTGGTTGCGGATGTTCATAAATATCCTTCCAGAAGGTTTCTACCTGATCAGCGGTCGGCGGATTTTCTACAACACGCGGAGGCTTTTGGAACAATTGAGAAGGATTATCGCGGAATTTTGAGTTTTCCGCGATGCTCCTCAATCGCCTCACTAGTGACTTCTTTGCAGCCACTAGCACTCGTAAACTGTCAAGGCAGTGCTGTTTGGTAGTCAACAGCACTCCTTGATTCAGTGTGTGATGGGCTCTTCTTAATTTTGCCGCTATTCGGCGCACTGCTGGCGTGAAAAGCCTGTTGGCTGCCATATAGTCCATCACACATTGGATACGAGACGCGTGTTGTCTCGCCGACTTGATCTTGGCTTCCATCTTCTGTACTCGTCGCTCGTGCCTTCCAACCGACAAGAAGGGATTCCTTCTCTCCGTTTGGGTCAGCGACTGAGCGGCTCTGTACACAGCGCTGTTAATTTGCCTCTTCTATTAGGACATCCCGAACCTCTGCATCCACTTGGGCTAGTTGTTCTGGCTTCAGGTACTTTGGTACATGAAGCATCCTACGTGTTCTGAAATTTTCCATTGGCGGTGCAATCAAAGGTTCCTCCTGTGCCAGACCAACTCGTGGTGGAACTGCCACTTCTGCCAGTTCGTTAGCCGGCTGAGGAGGGGCCCTGATATAGCCTCGAGCCCGAAGATGAGATACATGATCCCTGAGATTTTGTGCGGTGAAAGCGGCATGCTCTGGGTGATTTTCGCACCATAGCGCATGCATTCTCGCCATGTATCCCCTTCGGGCGGGCTCACTACTCTCGTAAAAACGCAGGTCATCCCTCAATTCATTAGTCCACTCAAAGCGTCCTTGTTCGTCGCGGTCGTCATAAGCAGGCAAATCCTCGTTTACGGCCCCTCCACCTTGCCTTTGACCCCTTATCCGAGGGGGTCGGTTGTGGGGGCCTCTTCCTCGTCTGTTTATCATTATTATTATTATTATTATTATTATTATTATTATTATTATTATTATTATTATTATTATTATTATTATTATTATTATTATTATTATTATTATTATTATTATTATTATTATTATTATTATTATTATTATTATTATTATTATTATTATTATTATTATTATTATTATTATTATTATTATTATTATTATTATTATTATTATTATTATTATTTTTTTTTTTTTTTCCCGTTGGGAATGTACCAGTCAGGCCCTGTCTCCGGTGCTCCGATACATCCGGAGGGCGCGCTGGTGTCGTTAACCCCAATAACCACTCCCTACGTCCGTAGGGTGAGTGACTATTGGGTCCGAGAATCATGTGCCCTGAGTAGACGAAGCGAACCAAGGATGACGGCCTTCTGCATTCTTGCTGCTAAGATTTCTGCCATATTACGGCAAGCAGGTATTATCTTCAAGTTGGAGAGCAGTGTGTCCATCATTCCACCAAGGACTCCTATGATCAGAACCACCATTTTGACAGAATGGTCCGGATATAACCTGCGGAGTTCAAAGAGAAGATCTCGATATTTAGTCCGTTTTTCCTCCTCTTTTCGAACGATATTCATTTCGCCTGGAGCGGAAAACTCCATGACGAATATCGTTCTACTTTGGTGGTCGAGGAGGACAACATCAGGCTTATTGGCTTGTATTTGCCTGAGGGTGGGGAATGAGTAGTTCCAATAGATCCGGCACCTCTCATTCTCCACCACGGACTCAATATCCCCCGGAACATAAGGCAACACCGGTGTCTCGTCTATACCGTACGAGTGTCGTAGATGGTAGTATAACACTCGTAGCGCCGCGTTATGCCTGTGGATATAGGCTGAGACCGCATAAGATGGGCATGCTGATAGCAAATGCATTACGGTCTCAGGTGCCCCACGACATGCCCTGCATCGGGTGTCAGGGACGTCTATACCCATCACGCGACTACGGTAGACGAGGGTGTTGAGCACACCATCCTGGCAGGCCATTATGAATCCCTCGGTCTCCGACTTTAGCTCACTCGACCTGAGGAAGGCAAAGGTCAAGCTTTTGGATAAGCCAAGGTCTTCGATGTTGTGAAAGAAGACACCATGCATTGGCTTATCCATATGTAGCTGTAGCATGACCTCTGTCTCCGCAGCTTTGATGTGAGCTTTTTGCTGAACGGGTCCCAACTCGATGACAGAGTTTGGGTTAGCCCATTCAGTGTCGAATACGAGACCGAGTTCATCGGCCGCACGGGTTGCTGCCTTAAAAAGAAATGCTCCAATCCCTGCTTTTTCATGGTCGCGGACCATGCAGAGAAGGGGATCTGAACTCCTGATGACTTTACAGGCCCCATCCAGAACCATTCTGTTATGCATACACTCCAAACTCAAAAGTCCACGGCCTCCCCGTTGTCTGGGAAAGTATAACCGTGGAACGGACGATTTAGGATGCAAGCACCTATTGAGATGCATCACTTTGCGAGTTTTAACGTCGAGTTGTCGCAGCTCTTCCTTAGTCCACTTCATTACTCCGAAAGAGTAGAGAAGGATCGGAACGGCAAGCATATTGGTTGCAGCAACTTTGTTCTTCCCCGACAGTTCTGATGACCAGATCTGTCGGAGTTTGTGCTGATACTTGCCGCGGAGAGAGTTCTTAACTGTGAATACCTCTTGGGAGTGGCGTTGCTCCACCCCTAGGTAAGTATACGTCTCTCCGGCATCCAGATGATGTAGGATGCTTCCGTCTACGAGCTGGAAATCCTCTCCGTATTCCTCGCATCGTCCTCTTTTAAGATGAACCGTGGCACATTTGTCGATCCCAAATTCCATTCCGATAGCATGCGTGTACTCTTCCACCACCCTAAGGGACTGATGTAGGTCCCTTTCTCCAGAGGCATATAATTTTAGGTCATCCATGTAGAACAAATGGGTGACTTTATGCCTCCGGTTGCTGGGGGTGCCGCAGTTGTACCCACGGGTATTCCTGAGTACAACGGACAATGGCAATAGTGAGATGCAGAAGAGAAGAGGGCTGAGGGAGTCTCCCTGAAACACGCCTCTTCTAATGATGACCTGCTCTGTTTGGACTGTGTCTCTACCAGATCTTATGGTGAAGCGAGTCCTCCAGAGTGGCATCAGTTGTCCAATACATCCCACTATTTGATCGGGTACAAGACATCTGAGCAAATGCATGATTAACTCATGCGATGTTGTATCAAATGCCTTGCGGTAATCGATCCAGGCCATCGAAAGGTTACGCTTATACTGCACGGAGTCCTGCGTGATACATCTATCGATGAGCAGGTTCTCCTTGCAGCCGGCGACCCCTTTCTTTGACCCTCTTTGCTCATATATCCGTTCGTACACCGGATCAACTGCGGAGAGAATGCGCGTGTATAAGATGCGTGTAAACAACTTATAACACGCATTCAAGCATGTTATCGGCCTGTAATTCTTTGGATCAGACAAATCTCCGTTTTTGGGGATGAGCACGGTTCGCCCCTCGACAAACCACTCCGGAATCTGCTGCTCCCCATCTAGCCATGAGTTAAAAACTCTAGCCAGATGGCGGTGGGTTGTTGGAAACTTTATTATTATTATTATTATTATTATTATTATTATTATTATTATTATTATTATTATTATTATTATTATTATTATTATTATTATTATTATTATTATTATTATTATTATTATTATTATTATTATTATTATTATTATTATTATTATTATTATTATTATTATTATTATTATTATTATTATTATTATTATTATTATTATTATTATTATTATTATTAATAAAAAGTGTCAACAGAAGGGAACAGAACAACAGAAACAGATGTACGAATTGAAAATATAAAAAAAAAATAAAATTTTTTTTTCCGTCAGCCAGCTGCCGTTCCCATAAGAACGGCAGCATTCAGAAGTCGAAACTTGTGCAAGCTTAGGGTCTTACCTCTTTACGTGCGATTCCTAGCACTTTCTCAGGCCATCAGAAAAATGTCTGCAGTCGTTGGGGTTTGAACATTTGACTGACAGCCAAAAGTGATTGACACAATGTCGCATTAACCACTCGGCTACCTCGCCGAAATACAGGGTGTAATCTAACCTCTTACACTCCCGTGGAGGAGGGGTGATGTATAAAGTCATGTTAGAACGAATGACAAGTGTGAAAAATTCGAAAAAAAATGTTTGAAAATTTAATGATGTGGGTCTCTTTCTAGACCTCTATAAACATAATCTAAATTTGGTTCGATATTCAGTGTCTTTTCTTTACCGGCAATTGCATTTTCTGGTCTGAAAGTGTGGCGAACAGAGTTTTCCAAAATTCGACCCACATTTCACAAAATTTTAAGTCTCAATTTTTTTTTTTCGAATTTTTCACACCTGCCATTCGTTCTAATATGCCTTCTTCAGTCGTACATGGCATCACACGTTGAAAGGTGAGGGCTGCGTCTACCCTAGCTCACACAAGTCTCTTTAAGATTTCCGAGTGTTGCGTGTAGGGGTGCAATCGGTTGATAGAAATAACAATTATAACAATTTCAACAACAATTTTTCATACACCCCTCCTTCACGGAAGTACAAGAGGTTAGATTACACCCTGTATAGCAGTAAAATCTTTTAGAGTTATAAACGAAAATACTGTGAATGGGAAATTGAGGAAAATAAATCAAACTCTGTTGAATTGTGGAAAGTATTGTAAAATGTTTATCTAAATACAAATGATAACCAGATAATTATTGTAATAAAAATATTAAGGTTAAATGACTAATTGTGGAAAGTGTGAAAAGTATCACAGATAATATCGATTCAGCGGATATTGACCCTCCTATTGAAATCTAATTCAAATTTGGGTTTGAGTTATGATTCAATAAAAAACTTCTCGTTGCTACATTTCACACAATTGTAAGATATCGTTTCTTCGTTGAAAAATAAGGAAAGTCCAGCTGAACTGAATGTTGCTTCTTTGAAAAATTGTTTCACCAACCCTTCAGAACCATTACTGAATATAATTAATATCTTATCATCAACAGGTAAGGTTCGAGATGACCTGAAGATTTCCACAATCAATCCAATTCCAAAAAAAATAAATTCCAATATAGCCTCTGATCTAAGACGAGTAAAAATGTTGAGCTCAATTGAGAAAATATTCGAAAAAGCAGTCTACAGTTAGCAGTTGATAGAATACAGTGAAAGTAATAAAATATCAGGGTTTAGAAATAAACACATCTGTAAAACAGCTGTTCAGTGTGTATAAGATGATTGGAAAATTAGCTTAGGAATGCCACTATTGTTGGATCTTCGAAGAGCTTTCGAAACAATATACAGGAAGATGTTAAAACAAAAATTAGCAGCAATAGGTATAGCTGAAATAATAGTCTTGAATAACAGAAAACCAATGCTCAAAATAAATAATTGAATGTTAGATAATGAAGAATGCAATCAAGGAGTACCACATGGAAGTGTGCTGGGACCTTCATTATTTTTGGTCTACATCAACGACTGGTCAGAGGTAGTGGGAGAGAGCTCAGTTTAACATTTTGCTGATGACACATTGATTTACTCCTCATGTAATGATCATATAAAACTTACACTAACCATCAATGAAACTTCAAAAACTATTCTCGATTGTTATTGTGCCAATTACCTGAAGATTAATGTCGAGAAGTCCAAACACATGGTGATAAGTAAAGAAAAACGCTACTCAACCTTTTGTATCAAAAGGTCAATATAATATTGGGGCCTGATACAATTTAGGTATCTAGCTAGGGGTATATGTGTATGGAAAATTACACTTCATTGATCTTGTGAAATAAGTTATAAAGACAGTAGGCATAATTTGGAAGAAGTTTTTTTCTCAATGTGCCCCATATTTGACGAAATGGACAAAATGTTCACTGTACATCAGTGTTTCCCTATTTTACGTCTTGTACTATAATTCTGTATCTACAGGACCAAATGACTTAGCACGACTACAGAAACTCCAAAATAGAACAATGCTCATAATTTCGAATTGCACTAGAGTAAAACGAATAGAAGTCATGTTGAAGCATGTGAAATTGTTACCAATTGAATACTTTTTCCTGCACCAAATACTAATTCTGATTTTCATAATAAAAAATAAAATTTCTACAACCTATTATTCACCAAAAAAAAATGATGTACAATGTCTTGTTAGCACATCCCCAATATTCTATTTTCTTCAAGGGAATTGATAGTCACAATTATCTGCCAGAAGAGATTAAACGTATTACAACTTCAACATCATGTAACGTTTCAAAATGATACGAGTGTTATTGATCGAATTATATAAATCTTTCTTTCATTATATCATTCATTCTGGCACTTTAATAATTCTATGATACATTCAAAAACGAAGACAAGAAATGAATTAATAGTTTTATTGCTAGTATGGAGCCACAGTTCAAATTCAGAAGTTTCGAAGTATCACAAGTTGTCCATAGCAGGACTTACGGTGAAACCTGGAAAATAAAGAAAACCTGTATTAGTATTGGTGCAAGAATCACTATATATATATGTATATATACCGGGTGACCACGAGGTGAGGTACGCCCCCCAATTTCTCTATAGTTTTGAAGATACAGGTTTCAAATTTGGCACGTCGATATATTACTCAAATACGCATATTTTGACTCCATAACCGAAAATTCACCACTTCCGGTTTAACCGGAAGTGACCCCAAACTTTTTTTTTCAAATGACACCCTGTACAATTTTTTTCATTATCAGGAAGAACACGCAATTTGTGATAACACTGTTTTCCAAAATTGAAAATCGGTTGCAAAATGGCGGAGATACAGTTGATTGTTCAATCGAACAAAGTTGGCCATGAACATCAAACTCAAATCATCACAACTGACGAACGGCGTCAGCATTTACGAGAGGAAGGTTCGAGGTAAGATACAGCTGAAAATTGAGCTTCCCATGTAATTGCAGCAACCATATTTCCCATCAATTATCAAACATTTCCTCAAAACGGATTAGTACCCATAAAGAAAGGCTCACAACTGCCATTTCTCAAATAGCAACATACTCTTTTCACATTGTTATGTTGAAAGATGATGAATTATCAGATTACTCGAATGAAAAAATTTGAAGAATTCCGAAAGGAATCGAAGATACGGGATGTTTTATTATGAGTGTTCTCAAAATTGACTATTCTTAAACAGAGGCGGCTTGAACCTACGAAAGCTAAACAAAAATTCATATTAAAAAAAAATAGTGAAAATTTGCGGTACATTCTGAATAATGGAACATTGTGAGTTGTCGAAAAACATTCTACGGCGATGGAGCGAACTTTTTTCTCATTACTCGTATGCTAATCGTAATTGATGGTGGATTCATACAGCAGTTTTAAGATCGTTGCTGGAATAAATATTCCATTAACGAACATTCTTATGACTTCTTACTAGTGACTAAAAACTCATGAATTGGAACTGCTGTATAAATCCACCATAAGAATATACCTGCAGAGTAAAAAAAATGTTTTAGATATTTATTCCAATTTCTAACATTTGATACAACTAATTTCTGAACGAAAAAAAAGGTATGAAGTAAATTGTTTATTGGTTCTGGTCACTTACTACACTAACAGAAATCAAAGTAATGAAAAAATGATTTACAAGTACTGTTCAAAATGTTCTCCATTATGTTCTCTGCACAAAATTGCACGTCTCACGATTGCTTCCATAACTCCATTTAACTGAGCTTGAGTAATACTTGCAATTGCTTCTCTAAGGCGATGTTCCAAATCCTCCCTTGATGTAGGACTAGAAGAGTAAACCTTGTTCTTCAGGTAACCCCATATGAAAAAATCCAGTGGCGTGAGGTCCGGTGACCTCGGAGGCCATCTTGTAGGACCATTCGTGCCAATCCATCGATTTGGGAATGTTTCATCTAGGTAACTGGTTACTATTCGGGAATTATGGGGAGGTGCACCATCCTGCTGGAAATACATATTTTGGTAGACGTCGAGAGGTAAATTCTCCATGAATCCTTCTATTTCGTTTCGTAGAAATCCCAAATAGCGTTGCCCATTCAACATACCATCAAATATTATGGGCCCAATGATTCGAGTTCCTATCAGACCTATCCACACGTTGAATCCAAAGCGTTCCTGAAAATTCCCTTGTCTTATGAGCCTGGGGTTTTCAGTTGCCCAGTATCTGGTGTTGTTTCTATTGAACATACCAAGATTCGTAAATCTTGATTCGTCGGAAAATATAATGTTTCTCGTCATATTCGGGTTCCTTATATGGTTCTCAAGTAGCCAATTGCAATATTGGACCCTTCTTTGATGATCATTTTCGTAAAGGCGCTGATGTATCTGATATTTATACGGCTTAAACCCATGTTTTTTTAGAATTTTTCGAGCTGATTCTCGTCCAACTGGTAATTCATGTTCGATTTGTCGAAGTGATATGGTGGGATCTACATAAACAACAGCCAAAACATTAGTTTCCGTCTCTTCATCAATAATAAAACTATCCTGATCATGTACATTGTCATCTGGTTCTATCCTGAATTGCCTTTCCAAACGTGCGAAATAGTTTCTACTTGGTTGGCGTTGTCTGAGAGGGAATCGTTCACTGTAAAGAATGCAAGCCGCAGTTGCATTTTTTCTACACTCACCATAAATTAGCAGTAAATCTACTTTTTCATTTCTAGTAAATTTTCGCTCCATCGGAATGTTACAAGTTACAATTCTCTTGTATTGAATGAGTAGAACAAATTGTCACTTTGTTGACAAAATATGCTTTTTTGTTTAGCTTTCTTATGTTCAAAGCCGCCTTCGTTGAAGAACATTCAATTTTGGGAACACTTATATTGTATTTCTGGTTCCTTTCGGAATTCTTCAAATCTTTTCATTCGAGTAATCTGATAATTCATCATCTTTCAACATAACAATGTGAAAAGAGTATGTTGCTATTTGAGAAATGGCAGTTGTGAGCCTTTCTTTATGGGTACTAATCCGTTTTGAGGAAATGTTTGATAATTGATGGGAAATATGGTTGCTGTAATTACATGGGAAGCTCAATTTTCAGCTTGTCTTACTTCGAACCTTCCTCTCGTAAATGCTGACGCCGTTCGTCAGTTGTGATGATTTGAGTTTGATGTTCATGGCCAACTTTGTTCGATTGAACAATCAACTGTATCTCCGCCATTTTTCAACCGATTTTCAATTTTGGAGAACAGTGTTATCACAAATTGCGTGTTCTTCCTGATAATGAAAAAAATTGTACAGGGTGTCATTTAAAAAAAAAAGTTTGGGGTCACTTCCGGTTAAACCGGAAGTGGTGAATTTTCGGTTATGGAGTCAAAATATGCGTATTTGAGTAATATATCGACGTGCCAAATTTGAAACCTGTATCTTCAAAACTATAGAAAAATTGGGGGGCGTACCTCACCCCGTGGTATATATTACGTTACCTCTAGGTACTCAGGGTTCACTGCAGCTGGTCAACGATCCTCTTCCAGCCTTCTGTTTCTTGTATTGCTGACTACTCCCTGCTATGCCCAGACTTTACGCTGTAATCCCTGTATCTCACAGTAATTTCTGATTTACCTGAAACAATTTCAGAAGATTCCAAGTGCCAATTCCGTTCACAGCAAATGTAGCTGCCATCCAACCTTATTTTCATGATCTCCCTGTATTTTCCAATATTTATCATTCGAATTTTAAACAATATTTACCCAATATCCTGGTCTTGGAACAGAAGTAAACATGTCAGTTGTCAGGCTCCATGAAGCAATCCATAAATCATCATGTCAAAAGGGCTGATAATTGCAAGTTGACAGATTGAGATTCTGTTATCTTACTCGGTCATTTTGCCGCAGATTTTCAACTGGAAAGGTCGTCTGAGGTCCATGTGTTGGCTCATAATCGCACTTTGCGGATTTTTTCCAGTTTTTTAGTTGAATTTCAAGTAGAATTCGAAGTAGCTTGTGAATGCCGAGCTACACACCGTTGTGGATTTGGTCATTCTACCTAAAATTCTATTGGCAACTTCATAACCACTTGAAGGCCACACCCCAGCCAAGGTATGTCTCAGTTTCTTACCACTAGTTCATTTTATTAACCATCCTTCATTCTTCAACTCGCTCTCTATGTTTACTAACCTGGGATATGGAAATCACGCCAAGTTTAAATCTTGAAACCCTTTCAGGCCTTTTTATTTCCCACGTCGTGGAACACTTCAACTTCTTAGTAGTCCACCACCCATTAACCCCAACGGGTATCTGATCCCTAAAGGGGTACAGACACCGACATTACACGGAAACGGAGGTAGTTAAACTCATCCCCCATTTCTTCTTCTTAAAATAAAACGGCCTCAGCTCGCTCAGGCTTGCTGGCCACTCGACTACTACCAATTACCCAAAATATCAACGCCCTCTTGTGAAGCGCAATACACACTCTTACCTAGTTTGGTTTTCATTTCAATCACCCACCCCATTAGCCTGGCATTGAATCGTTATAGAAGAAAAAACCTTGCCACCTTCCTCTTCCACCACGAAGAAGGCCGGTAGCAATCAGTCAAGACAAAGTTGAAATAATTTTTCCTCAATCAGTATCAATTTTAATTAGTATTTTAGTATTTTTAAAGTATTTCAATATTTAATGAATAGTTTTCAATTTGTATATATATATATATATATATATATATACAAATAAGGATGGATTTAGCGAGGGGCAATATATGAAAATATAAGTAGAAAAGTTATTGGGTATAACCTTCAAAATGTTGTGCAACCGTAGATACGTGTTTCGAGCTTAAGATCAGTACGGTAAAATCAAGTGCGAAGATGTACAATACTTGGATGTAAAAATAGAAACAAAGGAAGTCAACAACAGGAAGCCAACCACACATTTGTGGCTTCGGTTAGAAGACCTTGTGCTTACAAGGCAACAACTAACGTCGCCACGGAGGCAGCTATAGCTACCAGCGTGACAATCCTACCCAGGAAAATACAAATAAGGATGGATTTAGCGAGGTGCAATATATGAAAATATAAGTAGAAAAGTTATTGGGTATAACCCTCAAAATGTTGTGCAACCGTAGACACGTGTTTCGAGCTTAAGCTCTCATCAGTACGGTAAAATCAAGTGCGAAGATGTACAACACTTGGATGTAAAAATAGAAACAAAGGAAGTCAACAACAGGAAGCCAACCACACATTTGTGGCTTCGGTTAGAAGACCTTGTGCTTACAAGGCAACAACTAACGTCGCCACGGAGGCAGCTATAGCTACCAGCATGACAATCCTACCCAGGAAAATACAAATAAGGATGGATTTAGCGAGGGGCAATATATGACAATATAAGTAGAAAAGTTATTGTAAGCACAAGGTCTTCTAACCGAAGCCACAAATGTGTGGTTGGCTTCCTGTTGTTGACTTCCTTTGTTTCTATTTTTACATCCAACTGTTGTACATCTTCGCACTTGATTTTACCGTACTGATGAGAGCTTAAGCTCGAAACACGTGACTACGGTTGCACAACATTTTGAGGGTTATACCCAATAACTTTTCTACTTATATTTTCATATATATACATGTATGTGTATACTGTAGGTGCACTATACATATTCTGTATTGGAGAAAGTGTTTTTCGATTCAATTCCGAGAGTTCCATCATTCGTCGACAGCTGTTTCGTGATTTCTCACTCATCAGGACGACTTCATGGAGTCCCTCAAAATTGAAATGAATCCACTCTGAAATTAATATCTGACTGTAAGGACAGTTTATAAGAAAAAGTTACTTGTGACACCTACAGTCACTAGTTGAAACAAACCAAGGAATCCAAAGTTAGATGATTACCTTCTCATTGACAGGCAGTCAACAATTTTGTTCTAAATGAAAAAATACTTTCCTTAATTCACATTTTTTTTACGTTCCTCACAACGTATTAAAAGCTTTATTGAACCTTGGGTTGGTCAGAACAACAATTAATAGAATAACAGGTCCACATTTTTTTTGATGGAAACATAAGCGGTCAAAATTTTTTGAATTTTTTTAATAACCAAATATCAGACGAAAGAGAAGAAATTCCACCTGCGGAACAAGTAGATTCACATTTACATCTCGACGGCTTTTCCGGTCACAATTCTAAGATTGTTAAACACTGGCTACAAGGCCAGTTCCCAAATCATTGGATAGGAAGAGGTAGTGATTTAATTGAATGGCCACCTAGACTTTTTCTTTGGGGTATTCTAATGCAAAAAGTATACAAAGCGAGACCAAGGAATTGCTGAACTCATGTAAAGAATACGACAAGCTTGTGCCGAAATTCCACCTCAACAAATAAGAAATAGTAGGTATAAAAAATATTCGGAAAAGATACGATAAATGTATCGAACTAAATGGAGGTTTGGTAGAAGCCACAAAAATTTAAATATTTAGTTTTACATTAATGTTTATTGTAGTTTTTGCTTAATGGAGTTTTATTTTTGAAGACATACTTTAAAACATATTTCTGTTCATTTTGTTTTCATCGGCTATGTATTACTGTATAACTTGAAAATAAATTTTGAAACTACACTTGAATAAGTAAATAATTTTAAGGAAATATAATTTAAAAATTCCGTGTCGTATTCACATTTTTATTACAAAATCGCTTCCACCATAAATCGCTAACAATACCATTTACTTTCTAAATAAAAATAATAATCACATACTTTGCTTCCAAAATTATTGCTGTTGTAACTTTGTTTTTAACCGATATTTGTGAAAACTTCGCTTTTAAAATAGAAAAACCTTCATCGCGTCCCTCTAATAGAATTCCGATGATACAATCCCTGTACCTTTTCCCCACAAACAAAAAAGAGATTACAGAGATAATCAAAAGTCTCAAACCAAATAAAGCAGCTGGTATAGACAACATCAAATCAGAAACCTTGAAAAAAATCACACATGTGATTGCCGCCCCTTTGACCCATCTGATGAATTGTATCATTTCTACGGGACAATGGTCCGACATTTTCAAAAGGGCAGTAGTCGTCCCCATATTTGAAAAAGGAAACGAAAATATATTGACGAACTACAGACCAATTTCTCACATGACAGCTTTAATAAAGATTTTCGAAAAAATTCTGAAAGCACGTCTGGCAAATTACTTGAAATCATTTCAAATAATATCTGCTCAGCAATTTGGTTTTCAAGAAGGTCTTTCCACTAATGACGCAATTGCAAAATTAACGGGATATAGCTCTCCCGGACAATAAGAAACCTACCGCATGTATATTCCTGGATCTAGCCAAGGCTTTCGACACCGTGAGTCACTCACAACTGTTGACTGACTTGGAATGCGTGACAATGTCCTAGAATTGTTCACGACTTATCTCGGAAACAGAAAACAAGTCGTTAGAATCAGAAACACCCTCTGCCAAAAATGGATCATTGAGTATGGTGTTCCACAGGGAACGGTGCTGGGCCACTCATCTTTACATTATACATCAATGGTTTACTTATGCTGGGTGGTGACAGAAAAATAATGATCTTTGCCGATAACACAGCCATCAATTATACTGCTGACAACTGGACAGATCTCAAACAAAAAATGGAAAGAGAATGCCTCAATTATCGCCTCATGACCATCAACATTGAGAAAACCTTTTTTCTTCCATTCACGAGTTATTCGAATAATCTACCGATCTATAAAAAATTAACCATCAACACATAGGGGAAATCTTTGGAGATTTCAATAACCTATAAAATAAACCGAAGCGATAGCAAAATGTCTCAGATGTATGATTTCAAAATTCAAATATCTGAGGGACTTGGTGGACATCAATCATCTCAAGACAATATATTACGCTCTTGTTGAATCACGTCTGCGCTACGGAATACTAAGCTGGGCGGGATTGCATATAGCCATCTACGAAAAATTATTTCTTTAAAAAATAATATTCAAATTAATATACAACAAACAGTACTCCTATACTCATCGGACCTCATATTTCGAGAATAAAACCTAATTGATATAAGGCAGCTCTACATGCAGAGTCTTATTACATATATCTTCAAAGAAAAAAGTTATCCCAAAAAGATAGAACATATATATGAAACACACAACAAAACAAAAATTGCACCATATGGAAACTTTTTTATTATCGATTTGTCAGAAAATTTTATTCCTCATAAAAATTGGTGCATTACGGAATACTTGTATACGAGTTATCAAAATTCAAAATTTCCAAATGGTGTACAGGGGGGAACAAAAATAGAATTTTGATCAAGAGTAAACTACCTTGGCTGTGATTCCAAATTTGAATATTTCGAACATTTTAGTTCCTATTTGTATTACATATTGGAATTCAAACAGATAGGTACCAACAGAAACATTTTAATTCTTGATAATACTAATATTTATATTAAAATTCGAGCACTTCCCGGTAGGACTAGGCCGGGAAGTGCTACTTTCCCAAAGAAAAAGTGTCCGGGAAGTGAACACTTCCCGGATGGTTGCCAAAAAAAGTTGTTATTACTGCTTCATCCTTCGTGTAGACTTGCAGGTCAACCAAATCTGTTTTAAAAGATCAGAATTCGTTATTAAATTATGTAGCACTAGGCCGGGAAGTGCTACTTTTCCAAGGAAAAAGTGAACACTTTTCGGATGGTTGCCGAAAAACATATTTACTTATGTTGAATTCTGCTCAAATGATGAAAAATATTTTCAAAAACTAATAAACTCTTGAAAAGAGTGGCTGTTTATTATATCATCGACCTGGAATAAACTAAATTAATTGTCACTGTTCATCAAATGTGATGCGATATTGTATTTCTTAAAAATATGCGAAATGTCTTGTGCAATTATCATAATGTCTCATCTTGATGATTGTTGTTAAAATTATTATTTCTGTCAACCGATTCCCAAGTAGCACACCTATATTGGTAAAATATTGGTACAACATTGTGAACATATTGGCGAAATATTTGAAATGCAATATTGGCGAGAAAAAAAATGTGAACATTCGGCGATATTGGTCCAATATTTCTTGAATAATATTGGCGAAATATTCTTGAACTAATATTGGCCTCAAAATGTTCGGCGATATTGGTACACTATCGCTGATACAATATTGGCACAATATTCAAAAGTTATATTGTCGAGAAGTGAAATGTGAACATTTTGCGATATTGGTCGAATATTGTTTGAATATTTTAGAAATAGTATTGGTGAAATATTCTTGAAGCAATAATGGCCTCAAAATATTTATCGATATTGGTACAATATTTATCAATAATGGTACAATATCATTTGGATATATTGGTGGATGTCAATATACCTTGGTAAATTATTAAATGTCTTTTAGTTGATGAAGGTGACACCAGAGTCTGCCTTTTGATCGCCATAACCACTGAGTGAGCTGTCTGAGAAAACAAGTCATGTGAAATATTTAATATACTTTCGTAGGTTTTAGAAGACGTTCTATATGTAGAGTCACCTAGCGGATTTTCATCCAGGTTTGATCATGATATAATTTCAATATGTTCCATTGAATATTCGGCCAATATTCAAATTTCATCTCAATCTAGATGTAGGAAACAATATGAAGACAATATTTTTTTTAACGATATCGATAAATATCACTGAACCAATATTGACCCAATATTAATTATTAAGATTTGTTGAATATTGGCGAAATGATTTTCAACCAATGTGTAATAATGTGTGGAGATACAATATAGTTTTTATTCTTACAATCGATTATTAGGGGAATATTGGGATTGCGATATTTATTCTAGATGTTAAAAACGATGTGAAGACAATATTGTTTTATCGATATTGGTAAATATCATTCAACCAATATTGACTCAATATGAGTTAATACAATTTGTTAAATAAAGTGGAAATGATATTCAACCAATATTCTAACAAACTTGGAAATACAGTATAGTTTTTTTCCCCTATAATCGATATGACTGGAATATTTGGATTGCAATATTCATTCTAGATGTGGAAAACAATATATAACCAATATTGTATTATCAATATTGGTAGAAATTATTCAACCAATATTGACCCAATATTTCGTTTGGTAATCTACATTCAAAACTAGTTCAACCAATATTCCACCAATATTATTAATATAATATTGTTTTTTGAATATTCACCCATATTGGACCAATATTGATTTTTCATTTACAATATATCTATATTGGTCCAATATGGAACCAAGATTCAGCCGATATGATGTGCTACCTGGGTTGCACCCCTACGCGCAACCCTCGGAAGTCTTCGAGAGACTTGTGTGAGCTAGGGAAGACGCAGCCCTTACCTTTTAACGTGTGATGCCATGCACGAGATCGATGGCCATGCGAGGCTTCGAACCCTCAAACCTTCGCTCCAAAAGCGAACGCTCTACCACCACGGCCACCACGGCCCATTGATAGTTATTATCTTATCAAAATGACTGATCATAAACAGGCAAAAAAACCGTACCCAGACACATCCTTCCGGTTTAATGGTAACTACTCCGTTCATTTACCATTTTTAATTGTAAGTAAGTAGTTAGGATCTAAAATGGGATGTTTTTCTATTTTTATTATATTATCTCAAAGTAAATTGAGTATGATATTTACATGCAACTACTCTCATGCCTCTTCAAACTTCTATATTATTTTCTATTTACTTCTTTTTTCCTTTCAAATAGCAGACACTTTCAAAGTTTTCATATAATTCAGTACACCACATTTATATTGTATTACTACTATATACTGACTGCTGTCATTTTAGGAATTTCATCTATAAGCATATCACGCACAAGCTTGTAAGCTTCTATGATTTCTCATGTTTTATTTTCATCGTCTTTTATGAGTTGGTAATATTTGTAGAATTTTTGAAATAAAACATTATTATTACTACTTTTATCTTCTATGAGATTTTGGTGGCTTTACTCATAACGACCACGAATTCAGTGGTGTAGTCAAACTTGAAAACAAAAATTGCCTAATAAACTTTAGACGGTTTTGACAAAGTGCCTTGGAAATGAAACTGAAGTTATGAAAATGTGTGTCAAGATAAAATTTCTGCCTCATTTAAAAAAAAATAAAAAATAAAAATTGTAGTTGATTGAAAAATGTGTATTATACAGGGGTGGTTCCATTTTGAATGGGTCACACTGTAGATCACATACAATAAAAATCGACGGTTATTACTTAGTTGAAGGTTAGTTTACCCATAAATCAAACTGGTATCAAACTCAATGAGACCGCTTATCACCTATTGCACAAATATAATTTCTTGGTTCAATGCCACCAATTATTGAACTTGAGGAACATTTTTACAAGATTTTCCGTTATCTGTGAATTTTGTTTTACATAAGAGCTCAACCGAATCCGTACTTACATCCCATCCCTACCAAAATTTGATTGATACAGGTAATTAGTAACCGAGTACGAAGAAAATTGGAATCGGTATATATCAAAGTCCAACGTAGAGAATTGACCATTCTCAAATAAACAGCCAGTTGAAGTTCAATTCGTGTTATTGAATGTTGCTCGTACCTCTGTCACATTAGTAAAGTTGTTCTTCCTCAGCTGTTTCCAGATGTATAATTTCGTCTGCACTCGCCAATTTCGTGAGTATTTGAAGCTACATATCAGCTATTAGACAGTGTCTTCATAAAAATATTCATAATCAATTTTGCCTTGAGATCATCACATGATGGACAAGTCATAAAATGTTCATAGTACACAAATGACCCAAAAAAATATCATCCAAAAAACAAACAGGTGAGACAAACTGCTAATGTCGTCAAAGCAGGATTTCACTAAATATGTTTTTCCAATACTTATGTCAAAAATGTGTAATTTTTGATGAATTTCAAATAATTAAAAAGGCTATTTTTGAACGGAATTCAAAATTGTTTTTTCTGCTCGCCGTGCTGGGAAGTACAGACCTACGTTGTTTAAATACATCAGGTAGTACACAATACCCATCATTCTCATTAAAATCATAAAATATGTTTACAAGACAGCGTTGACGACTTCATAGTTTTCGATTTTTCTCCCAAATATCTAAAAATTACTGGTTCTGAAACACAATATATTATCTACTATATTCTTCTTTGTATAATAGTATGGACTTTACTGGTAGAAGTTCTAGGCTAACTGCTTCCGGTGACTCCATCACTTCTTCATCCTTATTTGCAGCGATATTTTATAAATTTTCGAAAATAACGGATTCAAAGTAATGGCGACTTCAATTATTGATATTGTTACTATGGACCCTGACAACCTAATATTTTTTCTATATTTTCATGGTAGGACTGATTGAAATAATTGATTGATGCCAAATTGAACATTTGCTTTCAAAGTTAATAGTTAAGGGTATTTTCGGTTTTATATTAAAAACCAAAGTTTTGAAAAAAGTATGTATACAACTCGAATATAAATCTTCTTTTTTGCACATAGATGAAGATTGGATAAACTGCTCCTTTTTGACTGATGAAAATGCTACGAGAATTGACGAAACTTCCCCAAAGTACAATATTATATGAAATGAAAAGTGTAAATATTGTGTGTGGACATTTATTAATTCATCTAATTGTTAAAAATTGTTAAAATTTTAATGTCTACAAACCATGGTTTATGCACTGTTCACAGTAATTTAAGAGATACTTTTTAGCAAAAGGGCTTTAAAATTACCTCAGTTATGAAACGATTTCCTTTATTAGAATAATATTTGACAGTATAGTTGGAACAATTACTTTCAACATGAATTATCGAAGATGTTTCACCATGCATCTTCTCAGAAATACTAGACACCTATTGGTTGATTCCGCAGATTTCAATTAGTTTGGAAACACATGAAAAATTCAATATTTCATTAGAAATCCCAATTTTGTTGTTCAAACTGTTTTCTATTCATGTGATTCTGCTACTGTGGTACATTTCCAGCATCTGTTTCATGGATGCAATGTCTCCCCCTGCATTGTCCAAGATGGTTACAAAACTTCTCCTAAAACAGTGACCTTTGTAGCTCTTATAAAAGTATTTTCTCAGCAATTTTGCGATCAAGCTGGGAATTTCTTCTATTTTAGTCACCCCCATATGTTGGTTCACTCATTTTCCTCTCAAATATTTAAAAAATAAGCTACAGTTTTGTATCTGGGGCAGCCATAGTGCTCTATACTTGCGGTATAACTCAATATAATCAGAATTTGAAACAGTAACCGTACTTGTGCAATAGGTTTTTGTATCCGGTATTTTAACAATAAATTTACATCCGAATCTTGAATGGCGTCAATAGCTAAGCGTAATAATTCTTCACGCCGACAAGGACAGCTTATACCCAATATTAACGAAACCTGCCACTGAACAACTATTGAAAATACTCCAGTTTTACATAATTATGATTAACTGTACCTTATACAGTGAATTTGTTTTATCATCAGCATATTGAATAAATTTATTGATATCATTCTTCGATGAAACTGTAGATTTCTTTCCCCTTTCCGCTTTTGTTGTCAAAAAGAGAGTCCATTTTTGAAAACTGCCATTCGATGAGACACAAATATTGTAGGTATAACATGTGAACAATTATAAGTCATCAGGGGTAAATTTGTTTATCAATACCTAAAATTCGCAGGAGCTATTAGATAATTTCATAATGACTTGTGAAATCATAGTTAAAGGTCTAATTGGATAAACATGCCGTCACTAGTAGATGATTTTTTGCTGATGTTTGCAAGTCATCTGCGACGGGAAGTAAAATGGTTGAGTAATCAAAGCCACTATGTGACGTCACTGATTTCACAAACGTGAATTATCATCACACCTGCGTACAATAACAGCATGTTGAATATGTGTGAAAAATAATCAGTTCAATTTCAAAATGATAAATTTTTTTCGACAAACCTAGTTATGATAAAAATGTTCAATACTTTATATAACAGATATTGGGTGGAATGATTAAAAAGAGTATTTGCTTCTACTTCAAGTTAATGCTCCATGTTGTAGTTTTCACTTCAAAAAATCAAAGTATTTACTCCACATAATACTTGAAGTAACACTTAAGTAAGTACTACTAGCAATTACTCTATACTTTGCTTTATTTCCTTCGATATACCGGGTGACACAGCATACATGTAGCAGCCTGTAGTTTTTTTATTTGAAGAGATGAAAATTTGAAATTTGCAGAAGTTACGTAATCAATGATAGCGCTTCATTTGAATCTAACGACAACTTTTTTCAACTACCTGTTTGATCGGCAGTAACTCCAACTTCTTTTTTTTTAATGACACCCTGTATATTTATCTAGCCTATCTTATTTGTCTTAAAATTCACTATTAAACCGTGTATCACAAAGTGGCATTCGTTTCACAATTCGCAGATGAATTGCATTTTATTGAAAAACATCAAGTTGGCTGTTTCCCGAATTCGATAATCTTTCGATGCTTGGTAGGCTTGGAAATCCAAAGAGTATCAGTTAAACGATATAATTTCAGTTTTTTCCATACTTCCTACAAATTGTCAATAATTTCTTTAATAAAAATAAAAAACATCTAAAAATAACTCACGATATTGCGAAAACTGAGATAGGAACATATTTTTTTCAATTTGGCTACTTGTGAAGAAACTATCTGCTTTTCTCTTTAGCCATGTAGCCATATCATTATCTTTCCATTTGGAAACATAAAATTAAAATTGTTCCCCTGATCCACCAATTCACAAGTCTATTAGTCTAGATATTTACAATAATATTTTGCCTAGTAGGCAGTGTATACAAAATGTTTTGTGTTTGACAGGTAAACATCATTTGATTGCAATGATTATCTCCGTCAGTTTATGCTGATTGAAATTGCATCGTTTAACTAGATACTAAATATGTATTCAAAGAACGAAAATCTCGATATGTTGTTGATATTCGGAGAGTGCAAGAGAAATTGTAGACAGGCTGAACAATTGTATGTCGAAAGATTTCCGGAAAGACGCCATCCACCTGATAATTATTTCGATAGAGTAGAATATCAGTTCAGAGCAGTTCTTTTCAAAACTCTTCTAGCGGTCTCTCGATTCACGCCTATTTCGTCCTCAATTTGTCTCAGTGATATCGTCGGATATGCATGTACTATGTCCAAAACATTTACTTCCATTTCCTCGTCGACAACGTATTGGAGATTGTTTTGATTTTCCGGTTCTCTTCTGAACTGCTCTTCTACTCTAGCGAAATAATTATTAGGCGGATGGCGTCTTTCCGGAAATCTTTCGACTTACAATTATTGTTCAGCCTGTCTACAATTTCTCTTGCACTCTCCGAATATCAACAACATATCGACCTTTTTATTTTTTGAATACATATTTAGTATCTAATTAAACGATGCAATTTTAATCAGCATAAAACTGACGGAGATAATCAGTACAATCAAATGATGTTTACCTGTCAAACACAAAACATTCTGTGTATACTGCCTACTAGACAAAATATTATTGCAAATATCTAGACTAATAGACTTGTGAATTGGTGGATCAGGGGAACAATTCTAATTTTATGTTTCCAAATGGAAAGATCATGATATGGCTACATGGCCAAAGAGAAAGACAGATAGTTCCTTCACAAGTAGCCAAATTGAAAAAACATGTTCCTATCTCAGATTTTGCAATATCGTGAGTTATTTTCAGATGCTTTTTCTTTTTATTGAAGAAATTATTGACAATCTGTAGGAAGTGATCAGGTTTGGAAAAAACTGAAATTATATCGTTTAACTGATACTCTTTGGATTTCCAAGCCTACCAAGCATCGAAAGATTATCGAATTCGGGTAACAGCCCGACTTCTGTTCAACTTGATGTTTTTCAATAAAATGCAATTCATCTGCGAATCGAGAAACGAATGCCACTTCATGATACACGGTTGAATAGAGAATTTCAAGACAAATGAGATAGGCTGGATAAATATACAGGGTGTCATTAAAAAAAAAGAAGTTGGAGTTACTGCCGATCAAACAGGTAGTTGAGAATAGTTGTCGTTAGATTCAAATGAAGCGCTATCATTGATTACGTAACTTCTGCAAATTTCAAATCTTCATCTCTTCAAATAAAAAAACTACAGGCTGCCACATGTCTGCTGTGTCACCCGGTATAGAAGTTAATACTGCAGTAATTACTAATGTTGTCAAGTATTTATTCCATTTGGTGTAGTTTTCAAGAAGCTACTCATAGACTAACTTCATATCTTCAATTAAAAAGGCTTTTTTTATGAATTATGGTAGGAAAAGGAACGAAATGTGTGAACGTAGTCAATATAGAGAATTATTTCGGTAAGTTAATTATTTTAGCTAGATTGCTACTATTAAGCTCTGTACTTTCAGGTTCAATAAAAACAATGTTGAGTTTTTAGGAAATCATATTGAGACGAGGGGAGCAGCTTTATCAAATTTAACGAAAATGGAGGTATTTTCTTGGGTATTCTTGGTATACGCTTCAGCGAGTGATTCAGCTGCTTTCTCTTTTTCTGCTTTGATTTCTGGAGTTTTCAGTTTATCAGAAAGTATTTTAGAATCTTCTAACAAAATAACGAATGCTATCTGAAAATCTACTTCCACATTTTCAGCAACCTCGGCACTTGGTTGAACACTATCATTACTCTCACTCATGATTATTAAGTACCACAGAACAAACAACAACAATCGAACCAATTTGAGGTTAATCACGTCCTAGTATTTACTTATAGTTCATACTTCTAACCTAAGTCAACACTTCCCATCGAAGAATTTACTTTATGTAAAACATTATCCTCCACAAAATACTAGGAAGTAAAAGCTCTTACTTGAAGTACATGCAAATACTATTTTTGATCATACCACCCATTATTATTCACAAAAAAAATATGACAACCAATTTGGAAGAATAGTTGGCATGTCACAAGATGTGGTTAATTGGATTCATTCAATTGCTTTCTATAAACGATTGAAATAAGAAATATAAAAGGCCACGAATACCTGAATCACCCCGTAAAGTCTGTATGATAGTTATTGCTAGAAGTGTAATCGGCCTGCATTTCATCAATCAGTGATGTTTACTGTACTGGTTATCAGTTTGAATTTCGCTAACCATACTAAGCAGAACAGACCACAGTAAAATCTATTTCTAAACTATACTCTCACCTTTCTCATTTCCAAATTTCTATCTCGATTCGTTTCAAGTATTTTGTGGGAGTGTATTTGAATATTGACTGAAGAATCCAACATTTTATACAGATTTTAATATTTTTTTAATTGAATTATTTTGTTCTCAAAACAAAAACTACTGTATTGTAATCCCTGAAAAACTGGAAGTCAGAAGCAATTTTTTAGCTGATTGATGAATGGATGTATAAGTGTTTGAAGATAATGATGATAAAAATTATTCTTCAAGTATTAAATGAATAAAATGGAAATTTTCCCTAATTTTTGGGAATTTTTATCATTGCCACAATCAAAACCAGAGAATAATTTCGTATTATTTCATTTCAGTATTGAGGTCAATCATTTACTTAGTTAAACGATTTTCTCATTTTTATTCCGAAGTTTTCGTTTTCATGTAAATGATTTTACAATAATGTGTTGTTTTCGCGAAATGAATTTCTTCGAATTATTTCATTCAAAATGGGAAATGTCCAGTTTCATCCAAGTCAACTAAGAAAGATTTTTCTTTGCCGTCGATTGATGAGAATTAATTATTCGTTAGAATTCTGGATTCCTATAAGGAAGTGAATATCTTTCAAATGACACGTCACTAAGGTTGATCCTCCCACATGGCTAGTGAGGAAAAGAGACAGTCATATACAGCCAGTGTGAAATCGGGCAAAGGGTCCGATAAGGGATGAGAAAAGATTAAACTCACTTGTCGTATAAAACTTTGAAATATTATTACTTTTACAATTACTAGCTTTCATTCAACTTGGTCTGTGTGGGTGTGTTTATGTGTAAATGTGAATACGTCCATGTCAAATCTTGCGAGTCTATTATGAACCACTTTCAGTCATCCAGTCGACCTGAAATTTGGTAGGTGTTCATCACTTGTGGGGCATTTTAATATTGAGAGAAAACCAAGATGGTAGCTCCAGAATTTAGTTTTTTCAAAATTTGATAATTCATCATGACAGCTGCAAAATTGAGGACGAGTTTTGTTCCGATTCCATTCAAAATTGAAATGAGGTGGTTCATGGGATGGGAGATTTTCAATTTTTTGTCAAAATTGAAAAATTCAAGATTGTGGCCTCTAGGTGCATGATTTAAGGTTCGAATAAATTTTTGAGGCAGGAGATGAATTTCTCAAAACTCAATAATTCAAGATGACATATTTTACGAATGATATAGGTATACTCTGAAGAATATTCATTTATGAGACACCTTCACAAAGTAGGTCTCCTCTGTATGAACGTTAAGTTTGTTGAATGTGGCCAAGCCGAGTTCAATATACACGACAGTAAAAAATACATGTTTACGAAAATGTATCATACGACATTTTTTTCTACGACATTTATTATACAGTGAGCACGTAAAGGTTGGAACAAATTCGTTAAACGCTTGATATGGCCATTAGGTAAAATAAGCTGAGACACGTCGATTTTATTTTTCAGTTGCGCATTTTTGGGACTACTCGGATTTTTGATAACGTCATCGCTGTTCGAGTTATGACGTCATTTAAATTTTTTTTAAATGGCCTTATCCTATTTTGATAATACTTTCAAAAAGAACGCATTTTTCTGTGTATGAATGTCATATTTTTTCTTATGTTAGATAACCGTATGTTGGAGAAACAAAATATATTTCATTGGTAATAATGTAATATTAAGTCTGTTAACGTGAACTTTTAACTTGAGGTATCTCCACAAAATAAATTCTAGTGGGGTTAGATCATGAGATCTAGCTGGCCACTCTAAAAATTCTCGTCTGCGGGTAGAGGACGGTTATTATTATCATTTGCCGTGGCGCTTCGGGATGACTTTCTGATTTTTGGTGGCGTATCCACTTTTAATCTGCAGAAAAACCCGGAAAAACCTACAGCTCCACCCCGGGTGGTCGGTTGCATACTTCGAGCAAACACCAGACGACGGGATTGGCATCTAGGCAACTCACATCACACTTGCTTCACAACAGAGTATGAAGTAGCCTATCGATACTTGAGAAAAATTCCCTCGTACTCCGGATTTCGATCAAAGACGAGGATTTTTAGAGTGGTCAACTAGATCTCCTGAACTGATCTCACTGGATTTTTTTTGTGGGGATACCTCAAGTCGAAAGTTTACGTTAATAGACCTAATTATGAATGAAATATCTCTTATTTCTCGAAAATACGGTTATGTAACATTAAAAAAAAATATGACATCCACACACAGAAAAATGTTTTCTTTTTGAATGTATTATCAAAATAGGGTGATGCCATCAAAAAAAATTATAATGACGTCATAACTCGAACAGCGATGACGTCATAAAAAATTTGAGTATGCCAAAAAATGAGCAGCTGAAAAACCAAATAGACATATCTGAGCTTTTATTCCCCAATGGCCGTATCGAGCTTTTAACGAATTTGTTCCAACCTTTACGTGCTCACTGTATTGACATTTTATAGCAACTGTTGAATTTTCAATTTTTGTTGTATTATCAAATGATGACTTCCGAGTGAAATCTGACGCAAAATACTGTCTTTTTGAAATATGTATGAACAATGCGTAAAACATTACTTTACGCACAGTTGATAATTTTACGCACAGTTGATTTTTTATGCACTTGTGCTGAAACGTATCACTTTACACACTGTGAACAGTAAGTAAAAACTCAGTTTACGCACTGCATTGCCGCAACAAATTTTTTTTTGGTCGGTGTCTTTGATATCCCTTTGAAGTGGAATGTCGCATTGGATTTTGCATGAATGATCCAATGTGGCAAAGCGGCAAGGTAGACAAACGAAACATTGGCTTTTACCATGAACACCCAATACCGGGTGATTCTTACGGTTTTGTTTGTTCAAATCAATCAAATATATTTCTAGAAAATTGCGATTAGTTCTCTATCATCACTAGAGATTATTAAATTTTCTATTTTGCTTGAATATTTTTTAAATTTTCGTTACATTCTGTTACTGTAATCCAATATTGAGATCTGAAATTATCGTGCCTTCTTCCAGATTACCACGAAAACGAACAGGTCTGAATCTTAGATTGTAATTTGGAAGAATCAATTATTATTTTCGTTTCTGTACAGCACAAGGTTCGTCACGCTATAAATGAGGTGGAGCTTAAATTTACTCCATCAGGTGAACTTGCACTGCCATCTGGTTTATTTCGAATGCTAAAGCTCTTAACGGTTTCAATTTTATTCATTAACACTGAGGAGAATTAATTATTTAATTTCAACAAAGTCTCATTGGTACGCAACTGGTATGCGACAAAAGCATAGCGATATTCTAGAATCCTTCGAAGAATTTTTTGTAAACATCAAGAAACACAAATTTTTGTTCTGGATCAAACTTCGAATATTCTTAGTGTGTTCTATAGTTTTCATAATGGTTCAAGAATTTATATTTTCCTACATAAGTTGTGAAATTGTAAGATTCAGATCAGTTGGGTATGAGTTGTTCAGTTGAGTTGATAGTTCAGTAACTGACACTTTATGAAATATAAATATTTGAAGTGACAGAGTTGTCAAGTTCAGTTGAAGTAATAAAAGCAATTGTACAGTAGCGGATCACTTATTTAGAACCCAAAAACGTGACAGTATATTTCACTTGTACTTCTCCAGATTGTCTATGTTGAACTATTACTTTGTCCCCTTGGTAGCGGCTTTCTATTTATATTACGTGTTGTTGTGGATTATACATGTTCCCAGATAATGTTTTCACAACATTAATTTTGTCATTCCAATTCGGATCTTGTGAATACGATGACAGGACTAATATTATTATTGATACAACAGTGTGCGAATATTTTCTAGGGATAGAATAGCATACGTTTAGATTTTATAGAATCAGAATTGTGTTAGAATATTTCTTCAATCTCAAGAGAGGGGTTGTTAGCATTTTGTTATTAAATTTGATTTTAGAATAGGTGAATTCTGTGATGGTCGTGGAGAAAATATGTTCTGGTGAAGAACAACTCCTTTCATGATATTTTTTGCAGAACGGCCAAAAAGAAACAGGTAAAACGATAACTTACTCAATAAGAGAGATTGAAGTACAAGGAATTCTTACCAAGAATATAAATATGTCGCATTTGCTGAATTTTTTTCATCTTCAGTAAAAATGTTCCGATCTCTCATTTTGATATCACTTGTTTTAATTTCCATGAGTTTTGCGATAAATTTCATTCTACTGCTGTTGATTGCCATGAAGTGGAAAGGTTGATTCGGTCATCAGTGGTCATGGACAAAAATTATAGAATTATGGAACTCATTGTTGCAAGTCCTCTTGAATAATGGATTAACATTAGTTTAAATATGATGAATTTTCTAGAGAATTGAAGACTGGTATTAAAACTCCATTACGCAAAAAGCAGACCAATTTTCGTTCAAAGGTGAACTTAGTTTTTGCCTCATCATTCACCTAAAATCCTAAATTGCAATTCCCTGAGGAGATATAATAGACAAATACATATTTAGTTGTATGAAAACTTTATTGTCATGGCAAATAATTACAGTAATCAATTCATCAATGTATCGAACACATCGAATCCTAGGATTGGGAGGACTGCTTTTTAATACATGTATATACAGTGTGGACCACTATCCTGGCTCGGACCATTGCGGTCAGGCCAATGAAAACTTAGGAACAAATATGATTGAAACTTATTGAATACTCAACAGAGAAGCACTGTGAAATTATTTTCTAGTATACTGGGTGCACCATAAATCCGAGGCACAATATTTGTTATCTTCTTTAAATTAATCACCCTGTAATTTATTTAATTTTCAGAATCTGCTCCATGTGGGCTTCACAATTAATTTTCAGGGTTCAGATGTAACGTTGCCGAAGTATTCACATTTCAATGCAATTCAAGGTAACATCATGGAAGCGGGAAAAACTCAAAGAAACCTTATTATGAGAGATCAATGAAAGAATCTGGGTAAAAGTACCCAAGCTATGTCACAAAACATACATGATATTTGGAGTTACCTAGAATCCACAGGGTGTTCAGAAACAACGATCGAATTTGGCTATTTTCAAATGGCAAAAACAATTTTTTTCTCAAATGGAACATCCTGTATACATCTCCATATTTAGAGAGATCATCTTATGAACTATTCAATGGTACACTATATGTTCTATTGTATAATACTACTTTTTGTACTTAACGATAAAATTGAAAATATAGTGACCGCCAAAAAGTATGTACCATATGGGAAAAAATTTTATTATTGGAGTATTGGAAAAAATATTCTGGGGAAAAGTTTGTGCATGTCCGATAACCTAAAAATCGATTTTGACACATGTCACGTGATCGCTAGAATGGCGGCAAAATGAAAAAATTGCAATGCAAAGGCAAAAAAGAGGTAAGATGGCAAGATATCAAAAAAAGTTATTTGAAAAAGTCACTTAGAATTCAATTTTATACACATGTACAAAGTTTCAAGAGATAATTAAAAAAAATTGAAAACAGCAATTTTTTTAAAATATTTTCCCATCTATTTAAAAGTATTATTTTTTTTTCTTATGAATAGCTTGACTATACTGAAACATTTGCATTTTAATGATAATGACAAAACTTTCTCATTTTCTCCACACCAGAGGGCACTAAATTAAAAAAATTGGTTTTTGCCAGAACCCTCGCTGTTACATTGGTTCTTATCTAACAGCTATATCAGCATTCCAAAACTATTGTGTTGATATGGCAATCTAGAAACACCATGTTTCCTGATTTTAATCAAGTTTCAATAATAATGCTGTATGAGCGTTTTACTTTGCACATAAACTTTAAAAATCTTTAATTTGACTCACTATTTTCAAGTTTATGTGCGAAGTGAAACGCTCATGCACGATTATCATCGGAACTTGATTATAATCTGGAAATTACCATGTTTTTGGAGTGTCATGTAATCACAATGGTCGTCGAATTCGGATATAACTGTTAGATACGAACCGATGTAACAGCAAGGGTTCTGACAAATTCCCATTTTTTCAATTTAGTGCCCTCTGGTGTGGAGAAAATGAGGAAGTTTTGTCATTATCATTGAAATGCAAATGTTTCAGTATAGTCAAGCTATTCATAAGAAAAAAATATATTTTTAAATAGATGGGAAAATATTTTTAAAAAATTGCTATTTTCAATTTTTTTTTAATTATTTCTTGAAACTTCGTTTGTGTGTATAAAATTGAATTCTAAGTGACTTTTTCAAATAACTTTTTTTGATATCTTGCCATCTTACCCCTTTTTTTGCCTTTGCATTGCAATTTTTTTCATTTTGCCGCCATTCTAGCGATCACGTGACATGTGTCAAAATCGATTTTTAGGTTATCGGGCATGCACAAACTTTTCCCCAGAATATTTTTTCCAATACTGCAATAATAAAAATTTTTCCCATATGGTACATACTTTTTGGCGGTCACTGTACGTTATTTAACTTAACAATTTCATTCAAAACTACCAACAAACAGATTTAATCAATCTGACTATCTGAAGAGGTAGATTTCGAAAGAAATTTGGTTAGAACATTTTCTAGTTCGATTTTTGTTTATTTAGTGAATAGATTGCATAACTCACGTGAGTAATCATACTTCCTTATATGTACTTCTACTGCGCCTGATTTACAAATATCTAGTACCGGCGTGAACATTTTTCATTCTGAATTTTTAAGCTCAGGGATCACAAATGCTCTCGACATCTATTATCTGAATAATATCAATGATTGGCCAATCAACAGGGCTATCAACCTCAACTTAAATTGCTCCACCGATAATTTTTTTTCGAATTGTAGAACACAGTGTGCACATTACTTATTATTACCTCCAGGGGGGGGTGGAACCCCCCCCAAAAACGCGTTGAAATTAATTTTTGAGGTATTTTCGAAACATCTCAAAAAATTTATTTTAAATCAAAAAATTAACTTGATATTCAGAAAGAGCACAAATTTTTACAAAATAAACTGCCTTTACCAAAATTTTGAGAAATCACACGGTATTCTTGAAAAAAATTGTTGAAGTTATATGCTTTCGCAATGGGGCAGGTGTTGCTCCGGCTCTCGTCAACGTGCATTTGTTCAACCAGCGCGTGAAGTAAAGTTCTATAACTCCTCACATATTCAATTCGGATGAATCTTACGTCAGTTTGAATATAAAGATCGCAGCTTTGTATTCTGATATTATTTATACGCGTAGTTGCCAGCTGCAAAATGGCCATTGAAAATCTTATAATATTAAAGTTCCTGACTTCGTGAAATAATGCTTGTGATTACTGAAATAATGTCTTATCACTTGTAGCAAGTGAGATGAACAGTTGAGGAATACTTCATTGTCGAATTGCATAACGTTTAACCGGTCCAAATGATGTTGGTTTTAATTACGAGTGTTTTCAATTCTTCGCATATTTGAGGTTACAAAATCTTGAGGAAGTTTATAAATTCAAATGCTTATGTGTGTGTGTGTGTGTTAGTAGTGAGTTTGCATCAGAAGTATTCTATTTGCCACAGATTTTTGTAATTAAAATGATTCTATATTTTTAGGTCACACTTTGCTAAGAATTTAATTATTTCATTATATATGTTTTTATCATTGAGAGAAAGTAGACTGGTGATATTTATAGGAAGAGATACATTCAAGGAGATCAGTTTGTTCGAGAAATCAGAAATGTTCTGTGAGTTTCTCTTTCATTCAAAAATATATGGTTGAGGTCTCCAACTGATGAATTTTCACACTTATTCGAATTTACGGCGCCGAATTTATTAAGGTGTGCCGGGAAACAACCGTGATTCATTTTCAAGCGACTGATAGTGGATGAATAGGATCTGGGTACCAGAAATTCTGAAATGTGTGGTATTTTGACTAGTAATTCGGGGTGGATATACTTGTAGTGGTTATTACTTGTCTTAAGGAGCCACAATAGGCCATTGGCCGCAGTGGAGGGCCTGATACGGGCCCACTCACGTTCAAACCTAACTTGTCTCAACAAAGTCTAACCAGATATATTTCCACTGCTCTCTTTGAGTTTGTTTAGCTTGACATAATAACTCTTCATAAAGATTGATTTCACTTATGGAGTTTAGCTTTGTTGCTTCCCTTGCAGCTAAGTCGGCAATTTCATTTCCTGCAATACCTACATGTCCTTTGGACCATATAAATATGATTTTGACTTGTTTTCTTGCCAAAGAGCAAATCGATTGTCTTATTTTACAGATAATTTAGTTTTTGAAGTATTTTTGTAGGTTGCTATTTAATGTTTTTAAAACAGATTTTGAGTCAGACAAAATTATGGTATTCCCAATGTTGCATGTAGTGACTCAGAGCAGTACTTTTTCGATAGCCAGCTTCCGCGGTATACACTGAGGCGTCGTCATTAATACGATATTTAAATGTTTCATTTGTGTTTGAAATGTAGAACGCACATCCTGTCCTACCATCCCTTTTAGAGCCGTCAGTGTAAATTATTGTACTATTACCGTAGTGGTTCAGTATGGATTTCAAGAAGGGATTATTGTAAAGCGGATTATCGGTATAGCACGGGTATATGACTGTGGGTTTAGATATTAATGCATCAAATTCGCCTTGAAATAGTGGCCAGTTGGAAAAAAAGGAGTATTCATATAATTAGTTGTAATGAATGCATTTGCTAGAGGTGGATCATTCTTCAGTCTCCAATATTTATTTGTTAAGTTTTCAGTATTGAGAAACGCAATGCTTGCAAGCACAGTTGAGTTCCGTGCTCGGAGTTTGATCATCATTTTATTGGCTAGGTACTGTCTTCGCAACACTAGAGGGAGCTCTTGAGCCTCCGCCAGTATAGCGGGACATGGAGTGGATTTCATCAGACCAAGACTTATTCGAATTGCACTGTACTGAATTCTATCAATTTTTTCTAAATTTGAATTACAAGATGACCCGTAAAAAATACTTCCATAATCCAAAATTGAGCGAATATATGAGCGGTAGAACATGAGTGCAATTTGTGGGTCAGCACCCCATCTCTTTTTCGAAGTGCACCTGAGCATATTGATACCTTTTTCACATTTACTTTTAGTGTACTCTATATGTTTAGTCCACGTCAGCTTCGTGTCTAATATCAAACCCAGGTATTTATATTGTAAGACAACGGGGATACTGTGTCCACAAAGTGTGATTTCTTTGATAGTTGGTAGCCTATGTCTCGTGAAGAATGCAATTGCTGACTTTTCAGTTGACATAGTAAAACCGTGCTCTTGTAACCAGCTCTTGAGAACGTACATGATATGTTTGAGTTCTCTTACGCACTCATCATATGAATTATGGATAGTAAATAAGCATACATGCTTCGCGCAGCCAATAACATCAATTCTCTAATATCATTGGATTGGAATTTATCATACGATCAATTTCGTAATATAGTATTTGATCATATTAATAATGTTTCTGTATGATATATATATATATATATATATATATATATATATATATATATATATGTATATAATATATTGTTGTCATATAATGAATAATATTTAGTTTCATAGTTCAGTTCACATGTGTGAATGAATATATGTTATTTGCAGAAATACTATCCATGTAATTAGGTCGTCAGGCCTGTATGGAGATTATTCAATAAATAAATAAATAAATGCATCGTCAGCGTATTGAATGCATTTGATAGAACTTCCATACATGTCGTGCAAACTAGCAGTAGACATGTTGAATAGCAGTGGGCTCAATACTGAACCCTGAGGTAATCCATTTCTGCAAATACGAGAGCCGTGAATTATATTATTGTGGTCACTTATTGTGATTTCTCTGTTTTTGTACAATTCCACCAGACTAGCACATATTTTCATTGATATACCAAATTCACCTAATTTTATTTTGAGGATATCTAAGCCCCTTTCAGATCAAGGAAAAAACATTATTTATTTATAGAAAATGATATTTATTTAAAGAAAATGTGCATTGTATATCACTAACCAATTGGGTTAGGGCATCTGTAGTTCCTACGCCTTTCCGGAATCCAAATTGACCACCTGGTAATAATTTTTTGTATTCAACATGCCATTCCAATCTTGCTTTTATCATCTTTTTGTAATTGTTGATAGCAAAGAAATTGGACGGTACGATGCAGGATTATCTTTGTCTTTGTGTGGTTTGAGAATAACACAAATGATTATTCTTTTAAAGGTATCAATGTATTCACCTCTCAACCACCAATTATTGAAAATATTCAAGAGGCAGTTTTTCACGTCGTTATATATCCGAGAATTTGATATGTTAAGAAGTCTGGCCCCAGAGCAGTGCTACGAGTCACTTTGAGTGCACTATTGAGTTCATCCAAAGTGAATTCGATAATACTTTTTGGAACAGTAGAATTAACTCTGGTTGAATAGGAGTTGTCGTTGGAGGCAGAAGGGGGGGCGAAAATATCAAGGAGTTTCTGTATTAATCCTGGACCGATATATTTCTTTCTTCTACCATAGTTTTTATTTGATATTATATCATCAAATGCTTATAACTCAGAGATAATAGCACGTATCAACATGAATGAAAAGCCAGTTTGCAGAAAAAACCCTGCTCTTATTGAAAATATTCATACAAATTTGGTTACTTGTACAAATTTTAAATGCAATCCAGTCAATCTTAATATATAGGTTACTAGGCATTTGATCGTATTTTTGTGCTATGGAAAGAAAAATAAAATCAGTCCTTGATGGAATATGGGGATTCGAGACCGAGGAAGACAGTGCACCAAAGGAAACTATCCCGAAGTGTACCTGCTTTAAACTCATTGAGATTCTAAAACCTGAAAATTATCGGCTTGTAAATAGCGCGCCGCTGTATAGTATACAGCGGCGTGGTTCAGTCGGTGCGCAGAGGGCAGCAGTCAACGTTGCTCTATGTAAAAGTCAGATAATATAAAAGTTCCTGTGCAGAAAACACTGGATACTGGGATAACATCTATAGTCGGAGACGAGGAAACATCTCTTAGCTTTGTCACTGTTATTAATTGAAAATGGTGGGTTTATTTTTGAAATATTTGTTTCATGTTCAACTCAGCTCTGTTTCAAAATATCGCAATGTCAGATATCTGTAGTGGCAGTGATTGTTCCGGATTGTGAAGATGACGACGAGGAGAATGAAGATGTATAGATATATTTTCCTATACATTTCTTGATGGTGATTACTTGTGGATTCATTTCTCCATACCCTTTCTCGATATCATTAAAAAACACTACCATGTTTCGTTACCTTCCAGTCCGCGTTTGATTTATACAATAAGTTGATCTTCTCTCAAATTTGCGAATAATTTTCATAACAATACTTCTCAACGATTATTTAACTACATTTATATCTAAGAATAGAAGTTTAAGAGTGTTTTCAAATATTCTCCCCCTTCCCTCTCGCCCCAATGTTTCCGAGATGCGGGGGGTATGCTCCGAATGCGAAGCGGGAAAATCGTTTCTAATAATTTATACTTATTATTTTTACAAATTTTCGCTCAGTTTCATTACTCAGGACTGACAATTTTACATATTCATAGAAAATACACAAAAAAACACGATTTCGGGAAGGGGTTGATGCCCCGGGAGGGGGTTTAATTGTTAAAAATAATTCGCCACCATTATTAATACCGATTTTCACTCATATTTATTACCTAGAGCTGAAATGTCAAGAAAATACCTTCCAAAAAAAGGATGGAAACAATCACTGGAAACAAGAGAGCATCCTGACAATTCATTCAATAAAGTATATTTGTGAGATTTGACTATGAATTTCAATAAGTTAGAAACGGTTATAAGTTTTGGTATACTGAATAATAGTTTGATAAAGAATTATTCAAAGGAAAGAATTATTGAAATGTACATTTTGGTTGGGTTCCAAAAAAACTGTCTTTTGACAAGTAGAGTGCATGTCCAACGATATCTACAAAGTAGACATCCCAAAGTTGACTGTTTCGAAAATATAGCATTGAGATTCAATAATAGTTGTTCAGTAAATTATCTAAAACATAGGAGACCAGCTTCTCTTCTCACTGAAGGAAATGAGATAATGGTTTTGACGGCTAAGACCAAAATCCCAAATATTCGTACCTGACAATTTAGCCAAAATATGTAGGCATTTCAAAAACTATGATATAACGGATTCCAAAGAAGAATAGATTTCATCCGGATTATATTCAATTACACCAGGAATTTCTTCCACGGGATTTCAGTCGTAGAATAGAACATTGTAGGTGGTTTATCAATATGATGAATAATAACAGACATTTTTCAAGGAAATTACTTAACTCCGATGAATGGAGAGGTAAATCGTCATAATTATCATTAGTACTCATACCAGAATCCCCATATTTTCAAAATCACTTCTCGAAAAGATGGTCTCTAAATATATTGTAACTATGTGATCGGCCCCTACTTTTTGACGGTGTACTGAACCACTCTCTTGGTTTCGGATTTTATTCAAAACCATTTGAGAGATCTACTTCAACGCGTGTACTACTCAATGTGTTGAATGATATGTGGATTCAACGACGTTGCATCAGTACATTTTGTGGCAAATGTTCGTCAATGGTTGAATGAACCTAGCGATTTCTTCCTATATAAAAGTAAAGTTAATTCCGAACCAGTAACTGAAAAATGTGAAAATGGAAATAACTTTTGCCTCCATTACACCAGAAATGTTGTCGAGTGTACAAAATTCAATAAAAAACGAGCACAAGTTGAATAACGTGTTTTCAGTTTTATTGTTATTCACCTATAAAAAGTATTATCGGACCATGGTTTTCATGGTACCGTTAAATAGATCATTGGATGAGAATATAACTTGAAAAAAATAGTTATATCCATTTGAAAATAGCAAAATTCGATCGTTATTTCATAACATCCTGTGAATTCTAGGTTATTTCGAATATAATGTATGTTTTGGCACATAGCTAGGGTACTGGCATAACCAGATTGTTTCACCTATCTCTCATAATATGGTTTTATTGAAATTTTCTCCTCTTCTATGATTTTTAGTTGAATTTGATTAAAATATGAATATCTTGGCAACTTGAGATGCAACAGTGCCAAGATATTCCCTGAGCAGACTCTTAAAATGAAATAATATACAAGGTACTACACTTGAAGAAGAGACCAAACGTTGTGCTACGAACTTATGGTGCACCCTGTATACTCGAAAATAATTTTCATCAGCACAGCAGTAATGATCCAATTGAGGATATGGGAGCCACCCTGTATATATTTTCCTACGTGTACCGGCTATATGTGAAAGAGTGCGTTTTTTAATGAACGTTCCTACAACGTCGTCAAAGGTAACACCAAAACAGTTAAACATTTTCCTGATGAAGTGAGTGCTTGCTTCATTAGAGAAAATGAATTTCGCCCTTTATTTTCCAATGTCTCCAAAATGTCGTTTATTTTAATGTATATGTGCTATGTGTGGAAAATATTAAAGACCTATTATTATTATTGTTATTATTATTATTATTATTATTATTATTATTATTATTATTATTATTATTATTATTATTATTATTATTATTATTATTATTATTATTATTATTATTATTATTATTATTATTATTATTATTATTATTATTATTATTATTATTATTATTTCCTTTAAGAGTGTACCAGTCAGGTCCTGTCTCCGGTGCTCCGACCCATCCGGAGGAAGCGCTGGTGTCGTTTACCTCAATAACCACTCCCTACGTCCGTAGGGTGAGTGATTATTGGGTCCGAGAGTCATGTGTTCTGAGCAGACGAAGGGAACCAAGGATGACGGCCTTCTGCATTCGAGCGGCTAGGATTTGTGCCATATTACGGCAGGCCGGTATCAACTTCAAATTAGAGAGCAGTGTGTCCATCATTCCACCAAGGACTCCTATAATCAGAACCACCATTTTGACAGAATGATCCGGATACAACCTGCGGAGTTCAAAGAGAAGATCTCGATATTTAGTCCGTTTTTCCTCCTCTTTCCGAACGATATTCATCTCGCCTGGAGCGGAAAACTCCACGACGAATATCGTTTTACTTTGACGGTCGTGGAGGACAACATCAGGCTTATTGGCTTGTATTTGCCTGAGGGTGGGGAATGTGTAGTTCCAATAGATTCGGCACCTCTCATTCTCCACCACGGACTCAATATCCCCCGGAACATAAGGCAACACCGGTGTCTCGTCTATACCGTACGAGTGTCTTAGATGGTAGTACAACACTCGTAGCGCCGCGTTATGCCTGTGGATATAGGCTGAGACCGCATAAGCTGGACATGCTGATAGCAAATGCATTACGGTCTCAGGTGCCCCACGACATTCCCTGCATCGGGTGTCAGGGACGTCTATACCCATCACGCGACTACGGTAGACGAGGGTGTTGAAGACACCATCCTGGCAGGCCATTATGAATCCCTCGGTCTCCGACTTTAGCTCACTCGAACTGAGGAAGGCAAAGGTCAAGCTTTTGGATAAGCCAAGGTCTTCGATGTTGTTGAAGAAAACACCATGCATTGGCTTATCCATATGCAGCTGTAGGAGGACCTCTGTCTCCGCAGCTTTAATGTGAGCTTTTAGCTGAACGGGTCCCAACTCGGTGACAGAGTTTGGGTTAGCCCGTTCAGTGTCGAATACGAGACCAAGTTCATCGGCTGCACGGGTTGCTGCCTTAAAGAGAAATGCTCCAATCCCTGCTTTTTCATGGTCGCGGACCATGCAGAGAAGGGGATCTGAACTCCTGATGACTTTACAGGCTCCATCCAGAACCATTCTATTATGCAGACACTCCAAACTCAAAAGTCCACGGCCTCCCCGTTGTCTGGGAAAGTATAACCGTGGAACAGACGATTTAGGATGCAAGCTCCTATTGAGATGCATCATTTTGCGAGTTTTTACGTCGAGTTGTCGCAGCTCTTCCTGAGTCCACTTCATCACTCCGAAGGAGTAGAGAAGGATCGGAACGGCAAGCATATTAGTTGCAGCAACTTTGTTCTTCCCCGACAGTTCTGATGACCAGATCTGTCGGAGTTTATGCTGATACTTGCCGCGGAGAGAGTTCTTAACTGTGATTACCTCTTGGGAGCGGCGTTGCGCCACCCCTAGGTAAGTATAAGTCTCTCCGGCATCCAGATGATGTAGGATGCTTCCGTCTACGAGCTGGACATCCTCTCCGTATTCCTCGCATCGCCCTCTTTTGAGATGAACCGTGGCACATTTGTCGATCCCAAATTCCATTCCGATAGCATGCGTATATTCTTCCACCACCCTAAGGGACTGATGTAGGTCCCTTTCTCCAGAGGCATATAATTTAAGGTCATCCATGTAAAACAGGTGGGTGACTGTATGCCTCCGGTTGCTGGGGGTGCCGCAGCTGTACCAACGGGTATTCCTGAGTGCAACGGACAATGGCAATAGTGAGATGCAGAAGAGAAGAGGGCTGAGGGAGTCTCCCTGAAACACGCCTCTTCTAATGATGACCTGCTCTGTTTGGACTATGTCTCCACCAGATTTTATAGCGAAGCGAGTCCTCCAGAGCGGCATCAGTTGTCCAATGCATCCCACTATTTGATCGGGTACCTCAAGGCATCTGAGCAAATGCATGATTAACTCATGCGATGTTGTATCAAATGCCTTGCGGTAATCGATCCAGGCCATCGAAAGGTTACGCTTGTACTGCACGGAGTCCTGCGTGATACATCTATCGATGAGCAGGTTCTCCTTGCAGCCGGCAACCCCTTTCTTTGACCCTCTTTGCTCATATATCCGTTCATACACCGGATCAACTGCGGAGAGAATGCGTGTGTATAAGATGCGCGTAAACACCTTATAACACGCATTCAAGCACGTAATCGGTCTGTAATTCTTTGGATCAGACAAATCTCCGTTTTTGGGGATGAGCACGGTTCGCCCCTCGACAAACCACTCCGGAATCTGCTGCTCCCCATCTAGCCATGAGTTGAAAACTCTAGCCAGATGGCGGTGGGTTGCTGGAAACTTTTTCCACCAATAGTTATTCAACCCATCGGGTCCTGGAGCAGCAAAGTTCTTTGAGCCTTTGAGGGCTCTTTGAACTTCTTCCGGGGTTATCGGATTGCGCAGATCATTGAGCTCAGGCTGCCGAAGCCTCCTGCAGAATGCTCTGAACTGCGCTAGGGCTGGAGTATCTACATTGATTGGTTGCGGATACTCATAGATGTTCTTCCAGAAGGTTTCCACCCGATCAACAGTCGGCGGGTTATCAACAACACGTGGAGGCTCTTGAAATAAACGAGAAGGTTTATCGCGGAACTTCAAGTTTTCCGCGACTCCTCTCGCTCGCCTCACTAGTGACTTCTTTGCAGCCACTAGCATTCGTATCCTATCAAGACAGTGCTGTTTGATGGTAAACAGCACCCCTTGATTCAATGTGTGGTGAGCTCGTCTTAATTTTGCGGCAATTCGCCGCACTGCAGGTGTGAAAGGCCTATTGGCCGCCACGTAGTCCACCACACACTGGATACGAGACGCGTGTTGTCTCGCCGACTTGATCTTAGCTTCCATCTTGTGTACGCGTCGTTCATGCCTCCCAACTACAGCGGTGGTGTCCCTCCTCTGCGTTTGGGTTAGAGCATGAGCGGCGTCATACACGACAGAATTGATCTGCCAGATGTCAGCCTCTTCTGGAAGAACATCGCCGATCTCCGCATCCACTCGTGCCAGTTCTTGTGGCTTCAGGGGCTTCACATGGTGAAGTGCCCTGCGAGTTCTGATGTCCTCCATCGGTGGTATGATGCGAGCATTCTCCACAGCCAGACCGACACGTGGCATAACTTGTGCCACTTCGATAACCGGCTGAGGAGGTGCTCTGACATATCCTCGTCTCCGAAGATGAGATACATAATCCCTAAGATTTTGGGCGGAAAAGGCGGCATGCTCTGGGTGTCTTTCACACCACAGAGCATGCATTCTCGCCATGTATCCTCTCCGGGCGGGCTCACTGCTCTCGTAGCAATGCATAAGACCGTCCCTTAATCCATCCGTCCACTCAAAACGTCCGTTTTCATAGCGTAAGTCGTCAGCTGGCAAATCATCGTTGTTGGCCCCACCACCTTGCCTTTGACCCCTAATCCGAGGGGGTCGGTTGTGGGGGCCTCTTCCCCGATTATTTGGAACCGAGTGTTAGGGTTTACTGGGGGGTTAACCCAATAAACCCACGGCCGACACCAGAGGGAAAGATGCCTCTTCCCTCCCGGATGCGCATGAGCTGCCGGTCCGATTTTGCATCCTTTGCTCGGGTAGGTGGTGTCGCAACTCACCAGGGCCTTAGGTGTTGGTTGACCTCCCTGCCTATTTATTTATTATTATTATTATTATTATTATTATTATTATTATTATTATTATTATTATTATTATTATTATTATTATTATTATTATTATTATTATTATTATTATTATTATTATTATTATTATTATTATTATTATTATTATTATTATTATTATTATTATTATTATTATTATTATTATTATTATTATTATTATTATTATTATTATTATTTTTATTTTTATGAAAATCGTAACATAAAGTAATTTTTACCCCTAAAAATCACGCATATTCACCACTCAAAAATTCACTTCTTAATGAAAATCGTAACATAAAGTAACTTTTACCCCTAAAAATCACGCATGCTCACCGATCAAAAATTCACTTCTTAATGAAAATCGTAACATAAAGTAATTTTTACCCCTAAAAATCATGCACGCTCACCCCTCAAAAATTCACTTCTTAATGAAAATCATAACATAAAGTAATTTTTACCCCTAAAAATCACGCATATTCACCACTCAAAAATTCACTTGGTTCACCATGGTTGAGAGGACGAACAAATATTCGTGTCAATAAGTAGGTGGATAATAATGCGTTGAGCAGAGACAAGACGACTTTAATGTTGTTCGACCTATCCTTGCACTGACGAGAGACAAAAACCTCAAAAAATGTCTGCAGGTGGTCTTCCCCAGCCAAATGAAGGATACAATTGGAATTGGGGAAATGTTGTAGCTCAAATATCTTTCGTGGTATTAGCCACAGAAGTAGTTGTTTTTTGTCAGATGTTTGCCTCATATCTTCCACTTGGTGGAAATATTTGAAGAGAGGTAATTCGACTTTGTCGATTTTAATCATATCGGTGATTATCCTGTTGAAATTTCAAAATAATGCCTTTGTGACTCTTAGTTTTAACATGAACATGAATTGCTTAGGATTCCAATAAATTTGACAAATAACGGTAATTTCGGAAAATTCAGGTAAAATTAATGAATTGAAGAAACGTCGAATTTTCAGTCTTTTTTATCGACATATTGATGGCTTATTCGTTCCAAATGCAACTGTTTAGTGTTGATTTTTCAAAGTTTCCACAAAATCCATTAATTCTAGTTGTACAATAATAATAATTATAATAATAATTTAATGTGAAAATTAAAACGGCTCAACTACTTACGACTAGGTTTGAGCGTATTACCGAATAGGCTTAGCAGTATAAGCTGTCGTTAAGAGCCACCATCACCGAAAGGTCCTCATCCCTTCCAGCTAAGGTTTGTTGGCATACTTCATCATGAATGGGGGTGAAGGTAATGAATTCGATGAATATTGGTAACACAGCACCTGTACGTTCTCGACTACAGCTTCAATCAGATATAAATTTACTGATCGTAGAATCCGTTTCTTGCAAAAACCATTGATTTCATGAAAAAGATATTTTTTGTATGGGCTCGTTGGACCCATGAGAATTCCGGAACCTTTCAATTTTTTTAATTCATGCAAAAGAAATTGAAATATTCTCAGACAAACACTGTGGGCTCCAAACGGTACCGTTTTACAAAGGTAGTGTTTGCTCTTGAATTCTATTAAATCTATTTCCCTCAAGTTCAAAATCACGCTGGTTGACATGGCAAATTCACAACATCCACTGTCTATTTCCATTGTGTAATTTAAGTTGTTGTGTTGTATTTGAAATGGAATAACGAGTCCTTGAATTTTATGGGATTTTATTCGAATTGCATGAACATAAATTGACTTATTGAAAGAATATTATCATAGATTGTTCTTCCTTTGGAATTTAACTCTTTGCATTGTGCAATGATGCAATCAAACATATAAGAAAACAATTCAGTGGGTAAATCAGGTGGTGTCATCTGGAAGTCAACTAAGCAGGGGTGATTTTGTATTGGTGTATTTTAAGGATGTTTTCAATAAACAATATTGACTGTTTGGCATTGCAATTTGAAATGTGAGGCGCTCCTCATCCTTAGCTGACACAAGTGAAGAGTTCTGAGGGTTGCAACTAGATGACGTAAAGAACCAATAACAACCAAAAATGAAAACAAATCACGTGTATGATTCTCCATTTAGCAATTCCCAAGCATAGAAATTATAATAAACACTAGAACGCCAAACCCGCTTTCCGAGATTCAGTTAAATGACCCCTCACAGAGAATGATGACAAACCTTTGCACTTGCGCATTATTGCTGTTTCTGGTCACGTCGTTGCCAAGTTTTCTTTTTTTTTTCGTGTTCCAAATGAGGTTCGGAATATCTTCTGTGGTTAGGGCAGGTAATTGTGGGAAGTCCAGTAAACTTGTCAACGCCGCCTAAAAATACTATAGTGGCGTATCAAGCGAAGAAAGATAACAGTGTCGGCTTCTGAGTTTTGACATTGTTGTTCTAGCAGTTGTTCAGGGAAACTGTGAATTTAGATAACACCAATATATTGGCAATGACACAGAGGCAAAAAAAAATTTATGAGGACTTGAATTTGGACATGTGCATTATAAAAAAATATGACATTGATGTCATCGACATGTTAATCGAAGATGGGGAATTTTATCATTAAATTTCATGTCTCTCTTTTCTTTGAGTACCTACTCTGACTGAAAATGTGGTTACACATATATATCAGGATTTGTTGTTGAATCTATAAAAAAATTTATAAAATATAGAGTATGTTTGTCTACTTTTGAAGACATTACAGAATCTTCTACAGATGTAGAAAACTTTTAATTATTGAATAGAAAAAAAGGTTGTCTCATAAGGCCATCACAAACTGTTATAGATATTTGTATTTTCCATGAGAGAAAAATCTGGCAGGTTCTTGAAATTACTGATAATTTTATTTCAAATGAAACAAATTTTTTGGAAACTTTCGTACACCAAACTTTATCAATATTATTTCAGGATGAAAACTGATCCAGCTCCATAATAAACCACATTTTCGATATATCTCCCTATGAGGTGAGTCACAAATTGAAAATGTTAAAAGCAATAACAAGAATTTACACCAGAATTAGATTTTTCAATATTGCAATGTCGCAAACTGATAAAATTAGAGATGAATTTGAGTGAAGAACACTTACAAAATTTTTGATATTTTCCCATCAATATAATTTGAAAAAAATTTTCGTTTGATATAAATAAGTTTGTAATATTACAAAATGAAATGTGTTGAGAATTATTATAGTCGTTTTTCCTCCAATCCTACCATTTCTCCTTATTTAAAACAAAATGAAACAAATATCCTGTAACAATTTGAAGCTTTGGCTTTTTATATTTATTTCTCTCAACATTCGATAATCTACTTCTTATTACAAAAACTGCCATTTCAATTTATTACGATTCGACAACATTTACAATGATAAATGAGAACCTCTCACCAAAAGCAAAAATGTAGTTTCTTACCCGAGAAACTAAATTTGACAGATTTTTTCCCAATATTATATCTCCAATCAATGACATTTTTGTTTTTCAACAAAAATGGTGGAAAAGTGATAACAAGAGTCAAAAAGTAGTTTGAACTCCTGTAAAAAAATTTGTAATATCTTGTCAATAAAAGCCTAATTATTATTCAATCTTTTTGTAGAAGTAGAAAACCAGCTACAATATCCACAAAATAGAAGACTCAATATTTCTATTTTGAAGAAGTCAATTATTGATTTACTGTATATATCATTAAGGGAATACTGTGTTATATTGCGAATGCTATTACCGACAACTTATACCAGATTCACGAACAGGAAGTCAAAAATCCGAAGACCTTCTCTGGCGACACTTGCGCTCTATTGCGCATACTCATAGGTTTGTGTATCTGTCGTAGGGGGACCACGTTATTCTGAGCTAACTGGCGTTCTATGTATTATATTTCTATGTTCCCAAGTGTGTTTTCATTATTTTACTACATTCTTTTCGGTTGTGCATTTTTTTACCAGGATGAAGAACTCGTCAAAATTTATCGTTCTACCAAAAATCTCCTAAATATTAATGAAAAAATAACGAAGTTGTCGAACTCACCAACAAAATGAGTCCCATTGTGGTACTAGTAGGTATACAGTGAGCAAGTAAAGGTTGGAACAAATTCGTTAAACGCTTGATATGACCATTAGGAAAAATAAGCTCAGACGCGTCGATTTCATTTTTCAGTTGTGCATTTTTTGGTTTGCTCAGATTTTTGATGACGTCATCGCTGTTCGAGTTATGATATCATTATAATTTTTTTTATACTGGTATTACCCAATTTTTATAATACTTTCTCGAAAGGAACGCATTTTTCTGTGTATGAATGTCATATTTTTTCTTATGTTGGATAACCGTATGTTCGAGAAATAAAAGATATTTCATTCATAATAATGTCTGTCAACGTAAACTTTTGACTCAAAGTATGTGCATAAAAAGTCTAGTAGGGTTAGATCAGGAGATTTAGCTGACGGCTATTATTATCATTTGCCGTAGCGCTTCTTGGCAAATTTCTGATTAATGGTGGCGTATTCACTTTTCAGCTGCAGGAAAACCCGGAAAAACCTACAGCCCAAACAATGCGCAACTGAAAAATAAAATCGTCATGTCTGAGCTTATTTTCCCTAATGGCCATATCAAGCTTATAAACAATTTGTTCTAACCTTTACGTGCTCACCGTATATACAAAAACAGTTCAAAATCATCTCAAGTCATTACATGCAGAAAAAAGTAAATGTCCTTTTCCTCGACTAAAGTTTTTGTGGCCTATGACCTATGATCTATCTTCTGGAAAACAATTGAAAACAATATTTTTTTCATGTTGTCTATGCCTCTGAAGGTAAATCGCAAAATGGAGATTGAAGGAATTCAGTTACTGTTATACTATGTGAAAAGCAACTATGTAGGTAAACGTATGTATTAACGTGCAGTAATCGATTTCAAAGATGAGAAAACAGTCTGTGTTTCAGGATCATTACTGAAATTTTCCAGTTGCACAATTATTTTATAAGTTCATTCGGATTTTGCACCAATCTTGTCTCAGGAATGAATGTTAAAATGTTTGATCTTGGTCCATTGTATTGATCAATCGTTTGAGTTTTCACCATGCAGAGGAAGATTTTATAGAAAATCAACTTGCGTCATTTGAATCCCAACTTTCTGTGATTTCTTCTCTTCTGACAATAATGAGTACATGCTGTGATGATGGTAATTTGTTAGTATTCAACTGGAATGAAACTGTTAGTTTCAAATTTATTGAGGAAAATTGCGATCGATATTTTCATGATAGAAGGAGAATATATCCATAAACAGGTGACTGAATTGAATGGAAAAATTGAAATTGAAAGTAAAAGTATCTAATAGCCGATGATGTAACAATAAAATTACAAAGTAAACTGAATTGATTCACTAGTAAGCGGCTATTGTTTGAGAACTCTAATGAACGATAATAATCGTTCTGTAATTGTTGAATGAATAACAAATATGCATTTTTCAATTTCTGCAGTGATTTATGACATCAAGACAACATTTACTTTGATTGAGTGTTAAGAAGACTATCGCTATATATATATATATATATATATATATATATATATATATATATATATATATATATATATATATATATATAACTTAACTTAATTTGACACGAATCAAGGAATCCAAAGTAGAGGTTTGTCTACAAATTGACAGGCAGCCAGCAATTCGTTGATCTGACCAACCCAACGTTCAATCAACCTTCTCTATTTTCACTTCGATTCTGCTTGCGTTCCTCATAACGTACTAGAAACTTGATTGAACCTTGGATTGGTCAGAACAACCAATTGTTGGCTGCCTGTCAATTTTTAGACAAATCTCTACTTTGCATTCCTTGGTTCGTGTCAAATTAAGCCTCAACTAGTGACTGTAGATGTCATAAGTAACTTTCTGTTATATCTGTCTTGCGTTCACGGTACTAATTCTTGAGTGGATTCGTTTTGATTTCGAGAGCTCCATAAATCCTTTCTGATGAGTGGGTGACCACGAAACAGCTGTCAAAGGTTGGAACTCTCGGAATTAAAACGAAAAATACTCTATTTTCACTTAGATTCTGCTTGCGTTCCCCATAACGTACTAGAAACTTGATTGAACCTGGGGTTGGTCAGAACAACAAATTGTTGGCTGCCTGTCAATTTGTAGACAAATCTCTACTTTGCATTCCTTGGTTCGTGTCAAATTAAGCCTCAACTAGTGACTGTAGATGTCATAAGTAACTTTCTGTTATATCTGTCTTGCGTTCACGGTACTAATTCTTGAGTGGATTCGTTTTGATTTCGAGAGCTCCATAAATCCTTTCTGATGAGTGGGTGACCACGAAACAGCTGTCAAAGGTTGGAACTCTCGGAATTAAAACGAAAAATACTCTATTTTCACTTAGATTCTGCTTGCGTTCCCCATAACGTACTAGAAACTTGATTGAACCTGGGGTTGGTCAGAACAACAAATTGTTGGCTGCCTGTCAATTTGTAGACAAATCTCTACTTTGCATTCCTTGGTTCGTGTCAAATTAAGCCTCAACTAGTGACTGTAGATGTCATAAATAACTTTCTGTTATATCTGTCTTGCGTTCACGGTACTAATTCTTGAGTGGATTCGTTTTGATTTCGAGAGCTCCATAAATCCTTTCTGATGAGTGGGTGACCACGAAACAGCTGTCAAAGGTTGGAACTCTCGGAATTAAAACGAAAAATACTCTATTTTCACTTAGATTCTGCTTGCGTTCCCCATAACGTACTAGAAACTTGATTGAACCTGGGGTTGGTCAGAACAACAAATTGTTGGCTGCCTGTCAATTTGTAGACAAATCTCTACTTTGCATTCCTTGGTTCGTGTCAAATTAAGCCTCAACTAGTGACTGTAGATGTCATAAATAACTTTCTGTTATATCTGTCTTGCGTTCACGGTACTAATTCTTGAGTGGATTCGTTTTGATTTCGAGAGCTCCATAAATCCTTTCTGATGAGTGGGTGACCACGAAACAGCTGTCAAAGGTTGGAACTCTCGGAATTAAAACTTGATTTCGAGAGCTCCATAAATCCTTTGGATTTGGAACTCTCGGAATTAAAACGAAAAATACTTTATTTTCACTTGTATGTATATGTATATATAATACCTTTCCAATGAAAGATTATGAGAAATCATTTATAAGCGAGAAAAACAACTATGTATTATCTACAATTATCTACATGGACGTAAAGGTTTGGTTACCACTGGATTGCTCGACGAATCTGTTCTTTGGTTAGTGAATGAGAAATCAAAAAAGACAACTTTTTCAATTAACATCTTTCGAAATTTAGAGACAATCTAACATTTTGTTTTTCTTTCATTTCAAATTTGACAGGTATAACCGAAAAATAGAAAAAAGTCGTTATTTTCAAAGCACCAACTGCTTATGAACTCTAAATTTGCGAAAACTGAATGAAGAAGAAAAGTCTCATATGATGCGGAACTTAACTGCTGACTCAAACTGTATTTTTATGGCGCAAATGATACTTTCCTGAAAGAATCTTTGGACAGTTCAGTAGAACCACTAACGATCTTGATAAATGATTGTTTTTTTCAGGGTATATTTCCCAGTGCCTTTAAAATGCAAAAGTTGTGTCCCTGCATAAAAAAGATGATGTTGATGAGGTTGATAATTATCGGCCAATATCAATAATAGTATTTTTTCTAAAATAATTGCGATGCTATTGAAAGTCAGATTATTGGACTATTTCGAAGGGTTCAAACTCTTTCACTCTGCCCAATTAGGCTTTCGTGGTGATAAATCTACAACAAAAGCACTCCTTGAAATCTTGGAAATCATAGTCGAGGATTTGGAAGGACATGAACATACATTATTGACCATGTGTAACCTCTCAAAGGCAACCAACTGTGTTTCCCATGAGCTCTTGTTGGAAAAACTTGCATTTTATGGCGTAAGAGGCACGCCATTGAAATTATCCAAATCATTTTTAACAATATTCTTCTCGGTGTTAAACAAGGATCGGTCTTGACGCCACTGCTTTTTACAATATTCATAATTGACATATGCTTCCATATGATGACAAAATGTGAGATTGTCCTCTTTGCGGATGATACGTCTTTCATTACTCCTAATACCAATATTTCTCTTCTTCTTGAACATGCAGTAACAATAATATCTGAAGCAGTTGGTTTTCTGCAAATAATATTCACATAAACAGGGGAAAATCCCATAAACCTAGTTATTTTCAGCAATAACCAAATTATGAGAGGTAACCACTGCTTGGGGTTGTAGAAGAGGATTGTCTGAATTGGATACACCACATAGACATACTTAGTACTAGGCTGTCCAGTATTTTGTTTTTACTCAGGCAACTCAGTCGATGTTTGAACCCGAATATGTTGAAAAATATATATCTACTTCGGTATTTTTCACTCTTTGATCAGCTATGGTACGATTTTAAGGGGTAACTCAGTTAACTCTGTAAAAATATTTAAACAACAGAAACGAGCCATAAGAATATCAACACAATTTGACAGAAATTCATTCCAAGAGACTGAGTGAAGCCTTCATCATCATAACAAACGTTCCGTTACCTCTGATGATTTACTAGTGCCACGTTACAGATTACTAAAAGCAGAAAGAAACTACCTAAATTTAACTTTATAACAAGTTACCTTGCCAAATTAAATCCATGAATATTAAATGTTTCAGAATCAATGTGAAAAAAGTGCTTCTGGATCATTGCTTATATTCTGTTGATTATTTTCAAACATCCCTTTTGTGACCTCACTTTCATAATTTTCTTTTGTTTCAAATTTAGCTAATACACATATATTGTGTTTACATGTATGTTTGTATGTATGTTATACAGATTTTATTTTATTTATGTAAATGTATGTGTATCTTGTGTATATATATTCTGTTCCACTGACTTAATATAAACCATATTCTGTATGTTTCACATAGTTAATAAAACTATCTATCTGTCTATCTATGAGTTTCAAAGATTGAAGATCAGCTTAAATATTCGCTGGTGCTTCAATGAATCAGTTCCGTTTCTGAAATGTCATAAAATATAACTGAAAAAAAATGCTGAAATGATTGCACGAAAACAAAAGAAATTCTTTGAGAAAACAACGCAAAAAAGTACTGTCATATTACCCAAAAATTCAATATGTTATAGAACTTTGCCTACTAAATAAAAGGTGGGAACACAATTATTCTATGTGTTGTTGTTTTTTTTTCATTTGATCAAGATCATGTTTGTTTTTGTGATGCCAAAATATAGGACTGCCATTAGCAAAAACAGAAAAAGAACCTGATATTTGGACATTCAATAGGTCATTTATGTAAAATGAAGAGAGAATTGGTCAAAGTATAGAACCTTGGAGTAGTCAACAATTAACAATCTTGAATTCTGAAAAACCTGAGATATTTACTATTTGATTTCGTCCGGACAAATATGAATCAAACTATTTGAGAGTGATATAGCTGGAACAGTAATGATGAATATTTCAAAGAGAAACATTCTCAATTGAAAATGAATCAATACATGACTCCTCTGGAAATGGAAAACCCTATTATAAAATTGAAGTTACTTTTTTTAATATCTAACAGAAAACAACTACTTCCCCGGCAATGGAATGAGCGATTTTCTGTGAGTGATACTTCTGAATAACATTCTCCCTTATCTCATTCATAGATAAGAATCTCCAATGAAAACTGGACATTTAATAAATAATCAACTATCTGAATGAATTTTCAAATTTTCACTATCAGATTTTTTCTCTCAAGTTATACAGGGTCTTTCTCAATATCTATCAGATGTAGTTCAATGTCCAGCGTGGCTTTAGCCGGGGAAGTAGTTGTTTTCTGTTAGATATTACAAAAAAGTAACTTCAATATTATCGTAGTGTTTTTCTATTTCCAGAGGGTTCATGTATTGATTCAATTTTCAATTGAGAATGTTTCTCTTTAAAACATGAATCCCTTCCAAGAGAGGTTGTCTTGTACGATGGAAAATAGCGACTAAATTCCAACTTTCAGTCGCAGATGATTCCACTTCTGACTTTATGAACATCCTGTTCATATTTTCAATAAAATCAGTAATGATGAAGTTTAAGCATGAGTAACTCATGATTTACACAATCAAAAACTTTGGAATAATCACAAAATGCTGCAGCCTCCACCTCCCCATCATTAAGTCTCACAAATTCCGTAATTCTCGAATGAATCAGGTTTAAAAAAAGATGAAAAACTACCAAGCTGAAATGAATCATTTATTGAAGTAGCAAGGATATTGAAAGCTGTTAATGAAAATGTTAATGAAAATTTCTAAAGAGCCTCTCTTCTTTTGTTTTTGATGCTTCCAACAACATCAATTAATTCATACATTTTTGTCTCACGTAGAATCAGAGTTTCCTTGATATCAGCATCCTGAAGGATCATTGAGAGAAGCAATAGAATTTCTCATCACTGGAACAATAAAAATCGTTTGAAGTATCACTCAATGCTGACTCAGTGCGTATTCCATTGTTTTTTCCTCTTAAATTATTTACTATATTACTATATTCCAACTTTCCGACGATGACTTTTAATCTTCAGTTTTGATCAATTATATATATATAAAGAAACTTGCTTCTATCGGGGATTCGGTCTGGGAAAAGAAGTATACTCTTTTTTGCTACCCGAGCTTTCGCAAATTTTTATTTGCTTTTTCGAGAGCTACAATATAATTATATGAACACATGTATAAAGTTAAAAAAGGTATAACATACTGTGCAATGTGAGGTTTTCTTCGATGTTGAGAGTACATAATTAAAATTGAAAAATAGAAAACGAAAAACTTGACACGAAAATTTTTAAAGGACTGATCATTTGTTTGTTGATGTCAAATAATATGAGGACTATACAGAGTCGTGAGTTTCAGGTATTAATATCTGATGTATGATTATGTGGTAAAAGAATGTAAGAGTAAATTTTGCTAAGATTATCAATGTCAGTTTTTTTGTTCATATTATCAGTTTGTAAACTTATTTCAGCCATTTCCAAAAAAAGTCTTTTGTTGAAATTTTTTTCCACATGTAATATTTTTGTATCATCATAGTTCATGATATAATCATTATCTAATACATGTTTGGTTAAGGCACAAGAGTTTTTTTTCATAGTTCTACAATTGCTTTTGTGCAAAGCTATTCGTGATTTTAAATTATATATTTTTTACAATCAAGACAGGGAATTTCATAAACTACATTGGACTTTTCTGTTATAGGATCTTTTTGTTTCAATTTAGTAAACAAGTTTTCCAATGGTTTGATTTTCTTTTGTGCAATTTTGATATTTTTTTCGTGCTTGAAAACATTTATAATTTTGCTGGAGAGTTCAGGAATGTACGGTATAGAAGCATATTTAATAATTTGTGAAACTTCAATTTGATGGTGATCTGTATTTGTTTCATTAGTACTAGAAGTAGTATTGTATAATAATTTTTTCAAGAAATGAGATGGATAAGAATTATTCAATAGTATTTCATATAATAATTTGATATTCTTGTCTCTCAAAGTCGGATGTGCTAATTTCTCAATTATGTTCTTAAGAGCTAGTACTAAGTTAAATTTAATTTTTTTTGGGTGGCTGGAAAGGTAGTTCATGTATCTTCCTGAACTAGTAGGCTTTATGTACCAATCCAGTATTATAGTGTTATCAGATGTTCTGATGAGTCGAGTATCTAGGAAAGGTACAGAGTTATTATTCTCCTTCTCAACAGTAAACTGTATAAATGGATTATAACTGTTGAAAGTAGATTGAATATCATCTATACAGTCAACTGGTACTGCACAAATTATGTCATCAACATACTTTTTTATAAAATACTTCCCAATCACGTATGGGACGAATTCAAAAACCGACAACAAGTTAAGTATAACCGTTTATTTTTTCTCATAAAAAAACGTAACATTAATAAATTCAACAATTAGAAAAATGAGAAGAAAGATAAATTAAAGGTAGTAGATAATTGGATAAAAAATCTAACTGATATTGATATTCCTAGCGATATCTTGGCCTTTTTGTCTCTTGGACACAAATTTAGTATTCAACCAGAAACGAAGGAGATCAAAATTACTCATTTATTGGCAGACATAGAAAATCTGATAGCAAATGTGGACGATAACAAAAGAGATATATTCAGGGCCCAAATCACAAATATTTTGACAAATTTTCTTCATAAACCTAAAACTAACAGTTACTTTTCATACATTTACAAAAAAACTAGGCACTTCATCAATGATCATCCTGAAATGATCATTACGAAATATGATAAATGCAATATCACTGTTATCATGTCTAAAGCACAATATTTGGATTTATCATTAGAACAGTTGAACAACGAAACATACTATACAAAATTGAACCGTAATCCAACTTCAACCATCCAACAAAAGTCAAATGCGCTCATTAAAAAAATTTATGATAAAAAGCACATTAGTATTTCTGACAAAAAAGAATTCACAATATACAATTCAATCACTCCAAAATTCTATGGCTTACCAAAAACTCACAAACCTACGCTAAGTTTGAGACCAATCATTTCCTCCATTGATGCCCCAAATAGTAAAATTTCACAGTTAGTCACAAATATCTTGACTTTTTCCTACAATAGTGATAATGAATATTATGTTAAAGACTCTTTCGAATTTTCAAATTATATACAACAAATTCAACTACCCAAAGGCTTTGTCATTATAAGTCTAGACGTTATTTCGCTTTTCAGTAACATTCCACTGAATTTGATAAAGTCAAGTATTGATAAACATTGGGTTATAAGTATTCATACCAAATTAACAAAATCTATTTTCATGGAACTTATAGAATTCATTTTTGATACCACTTTTTTCGTGTTTGATAACACATATTATAAACAAATACATGGAACTCCAATGGGCGCTACTCTTTCTCCAATTGTAGCCCAGTATGTAATGGATGATTTGTTAGACTTCAGTATACCCAAATTACAGTTTAGGCTTCCTTTCATAAAAAAGTATGTTGATGACATAATTTGTGCAGTACCAGTTGACTGTATAGATGATATTCAATCTACTTTCAACAGTTATAATCCATTTATACAGTTTACTGTTGAGAAGGAGAATAATAACTCTGTACCTTTCCTAGATACTCGACTCATCAGAACATCTGATAACACTATAATACTGGATTGGTACATAAAGCCTACTAGTTCAGGAAGATACATGAACTACCTTTCCAGCCACCCAAAAAAAATGAAATTTAACTTAGTACTAGCTCTTAAGAACAGAATTGAGAAATTAGCACATCCGACTTTGAGAGACAAGAATATCAAATTATTTTATGAAATACTATTGAATAATTCTTATCCATCTCATTTCTTGAAAAAATTATTAAACAATACTACTTCTAGTACTAATGATACAAATACAGATCACCATCAAATTGAAGTTCCACAAATTATTAAATATGCTTCTATACCGTACATTCCTGAACTCTCCAGCAAAATTATAAATGTTTTCAAGCACGAAAAAAATATCAAAATTGCACAAAAGAAAATCAAACCATTGGAAAACTTGTTTACTAAATTGAAACAAAAAGATCCTATAACAGAAAAGTCCAATGTAGTTTATGAAATTCCCTGTCTTGATTGTAAAAAAAAACATTTGGGTCAAACAAAAAATAATTTAAAATCACGAATAGCTTTGCACAAAACCAATTGTAGAACTATGAAACAAAACTCTTGTGCCTTAACCAAACATGTATTAGATAATGATCATATCATGAACTATGATGATACAAAAATATTACATGTGGAAAAAAATTTCAACAAAAGACTTTTTTTGGAAATGGCTGAAATAAGTTTACAAACTGATAATATGAACAAAAAAACTGACACTGATAATCTTAGCAAAATTTACTCTTACATTCTTTTACCACATAATCATACATCAGATATTAATACCTGAAACTTACGACTCTGTATAGTCCTCATATTATTTGACATCAACAAACAAATGATCAGTCCTTCAAAAATTTTCGTGTCAAGTTTTTCGTTTTCTATTTTTCAATTTTAATTATGTACTTTCAACATCGAAGAAAACCTCACATTGCACAGTATGTTATACCTTTTTTAACTTTATACATGTGTTCATATAATTATATTGTAGCCCTCGAAAAAGCAAATAAAAATTTGCGAACGCTCGGGTAGCAAAAAAGAGTATACTTCTTTTCCCAGACCGAATCCCCGATAGAAGCAAGTTTCTTTAAGATAAGACGGTCGATATAATTTCCTCTTTATATATATATATATATATATATATATATATGTACATTACTAAGTTCATGGGTTGAACCGCGTTGAGAGTTTATAACTCGACGTTTCGGCTCCTGCTTTGGAACCATTTTCAAGAGTGTGACTGCGAGGCCTCTATCTGCCTACTCCTCGAGTCGTGGTCTTGAGAGATATCAAGGTCTCAACCTGCCTACTCCTTGATCTCAAAAGACGATCCAATGTTGGTTGCACTGTAGTATTTATAGGTGGTTGGCTACCTGGAGGTGGGCGGGTCTTACGGGTTTTCTCGTTTGTCTTGTCTGCTGGTGCCTGCTGTGTAGTTGGAGTTAATGGGATAAGTTTCACGTGGCCTGGTAATTACGGTTGGAAGAAGGGGCTTCCAAATGGGGTTCAATTTCAGGCATTCAGGCCGTTTTTCGATTTCGATGGCTTCTCTGATAAAACGAGAAGTTCTTGAACGTACTGGGGCGATGGTTTTCGTTTTCTCGAAATCTATGGGGTGACCCGTTTGGATGAAATGAAGAGCTAATGCGGAGCTGGTGTCTCGATTTCTAACTGAAAGGGAGTGTTGATAGGATCGAAAATGGATCTGTTTCGAAGTTTCTCCTATATAAGAGTGGGGGCAGATAGAACAGGGAATTTCGTAAATACCATGGTCTTCGTTGGAAATTTTGTCTTTTGTTGGTCTGATGAGGTGTGATAGTTTTTGTTCTGTGGTAAAGATGGTTTTGATATTTGCTTTTCTGAAAAGTCGACTGATTTTGTCCGTCACCCCTTTGATGTAAGGGAAGAAGACTTTGGATGGACGGTCTTCAACTTGTGGTTCGTTTTTGGTTACTAATGGTTTCTGAAGCTGTTTTTGGATGTTTCTGTCTATGTGGTCTGGTCTGTATCCGTTTTGTAGGAGGGCTTGTTTTACGTTGTGAAGTTCGGATTGTCTGTTGTGGTCGTCGGTTAGTCGGATGGAGCGAGATATTAGAGTATTTACGACTGAGTTGAGTTGTGAGGGATGATGGTGGGACTTGGAGTTGAGATATCGGTTGGTGTGGGTGGGTTTTCTATAAACCGTGTACGAGAAACCTTGTTGAGGATTTTTAGTGATTTGTACATCTAAGAATGGCAGAGTTGAATTGCTTTCTATCTCCATCGTGAAGCGAATGTAAGGGTGTACTTCGTTCAGATGGGTCAGGAAAGAATCCAGGGTATCTCTCCCGTGGTGCCAGATGACAAAAGTGTCATCAACGTATCGTAACCAGCAGGAAGGTTGAAGAGTGGCTGATGAAAGGGCTTTGGTTTCGAAATCTTCCATGAATATATTGGCAATCGCAGGTGAGAGAGGGGATCCCATAGGGGCACCTTTGATTTGCCTATAAAAAGAGTTTTGGAAGGTGAAGTATGTGTTGGACATACAATGTTTGATTAGAGTGAGGATGTCTTGTGATATGTCGTGCTTGTTTTGTAATATGGTGAGGGTCTCGTCAATAGGGATGTTGGTGAAAAGAGAGACGATGTACAAATCACTAAAAATCCTCAACAAGGTTTCTCGTACACGGTTTATAGAAAACCCACCCACACCAACCGATATCTCAACTCCAAGTCCCACCATCATCCCTCACAACTCAACTCAGTCGTAAATACTCTGATATCTCGCTCCATCCGACTAACCGACGACCACAACAGACAATCCGAACTTCACAACGTAAAACAAGCCCTCCTACAAAACGGATACAGACCAGACCACATAGACAGAAACATCCAAAAACAGCTTCAGAAACCATTAGTAACCAAAAACGAACCACAAGTTGAAGACCGTCCATCCAAAGTCTTCTTCCCTTACATCAAAAGGGTGACGGACAAAATCAGTCGACTTTTCAGAAGAGCAAATATCAAAACCATCTTTACCACAGAACAAAAACTATCACACCTCATCAGACCAACAAAAGACAAAATTCCCAACGAAGACCATGGTATTTACGAAATTCCCTGTTCTATCTGCCCCCACTCTTATATAGGAGAAACTTCGAAACAGATCCATTTTCGATCCTATCAACACTCCCTTTCAGTTAGAAATCGAGACACCAGCTCCGCATTAGCTCTTCATTTCATCCAAACGGGTCACCCCATAGATTTCGAGAAAACGAAAACCATCGCCCCAGTACGTTCAAGAACTTCTCGTTTTATCAGAGAAGCCATCGGAATCGAAAAACGGCCTGATTGCCTGAACATTAAAGATGATAGCCGTAAATTGAACCCCATTTGGAAGCCCCTTCTTCCAACCGTAATTACCAGGCCACGTGAAACTTATCCGAAATCAATTATTATCCCATTAACTCCAACTACACAGCAGGCACCAGCAGACAAGACAAACGAGAAAACCCGTAAGACCCGCCCACCTCCAGGTAGACAACCACCTATAAATACTACAGTGCAACCAACATCGGATCGTCTTTTGAAATCAAGGAGTAGGCAGGTTGAGACCTTGATATCTCTCAAGACCACGACTCGAGGAGTAGGCAGATAGAGGCAGTCACACTCTTGAAAATGGCTCCAAAGCAGGAGCCGAAACGTCGAGTTATAAACTCTCAACGCGGTTCAACCCATGAACTTAGTAATGTACATATTTCTGACCGCGGAAACCTTTCCGAACTATTATATAACATTAGGAATGGTTCATTTGTTGTCAAGAAAAAATGAATAAACCGAGCTTCGAAATGTAGGACTTCATTGGTATGGATATTCTCGACAATTCGGCTACTGTGAGTTCCGTCTTTTTAGAGAAAATACATCGTTTTGGAAACTAGAAATCGAAGGGTGTCATATCAGGTGATCAAGGGATTCAAAGCGAATTGGTCGAGGTGTTAGAGCGTTTGGCTTCCACCCAGACGGTCCGGGTTTGATCCCCGGTCGTGTGTCACTGAGTTGAAGTGGTTCGGATTCCACTTTTATTTAAACTGTAGGTCCCGGATCTCCCTTGCTCGCACAAGCTCTGCTTTTGAGGGGTTTTCTCCGAAAACCTGGGAGTTTCGTAAAAACAAATTTTACAAAATTGTTTTACTTAACAGGACCATTGGCAGTAATCTTAGTTTCGAAAAATAGTTAATCACTGAACTGTGACAATAAATTATGATACTTGAGAGTATTTGGTTACATGAAAGTAACATCAAAATAACTTTACTGTCCATATTGGAAGAATCAGAGTAGTTAAATGATATCCTATATTTCTGATAGATGATCATTATTATAACGATTTGGAACATCTCGCAAATAGACGAGGAAAGTGTGTCGTCACAAATGTCATGCTTGTCAAAAATGGATTCCAAACAAAAAATTTTAGGTGACATTCTTTGTTGATGATTTGCTGCTTTGCTTATTAGTTTTTGGTTGTTTGGATTTTGTTTTCTCAGGCAAAAGAAGTTGAAAAACTTTAACGGAAACAATATCGGAGTTATCGGACAAGCTGATTTAAATTCTACGGAGGTTTGTTTGGAATCAGTTTTTGACAAGAATGACATTTGTGACGTCATCACTTTCCTCGTCTATAGACCAACCTTCTTTGATATCGCGTGTCTAGACACACTCTGAAAATAATCAGAAAAACCATCGATATAATATAACTTACAAATTGAGGTACTATAAAAATTAATGAACTTGAAAACAACAAATTGCATCTGTAATTCATGATACAATTTATATCTGAATAGCAATTGCACGTTGAATTTCATATGTATGTCAATCATTACTGTATATGAAGCTTTTGTTGCACAATCAGATATTTATTGCTCTGTTTGAAATGGGCATTATGAGTGCTCAATGTTGTATAATAGCACGTTTTACTGTTTGTAATTCATCTAACATTAATACAGGGGAATGATAAGTTTTACTGACCCAGATTCTAAAGAGTATTTTGTTTTCAAGAATATTTAAGCATTAGAAGATTATCCACATCTTATGTAATGACTGCTTTCAATTTCTTAGAATTAATAGGAAAAACTCCATTAGTAGAATCCTCTTTTTATTACAAAATGTGTTAACAAATAGTTGCGAAAGGAAATCAAAATGAATAAAAAAATCTGGGTTAGCTGGACCAACGAGATCAGTTCGGCATTATAATAATATGCCTTTAAGGGCCAGTTTCACAGGTTCCAGTTAACCTCCAGAAATCGGGTGCTGAAAGGTTCACATTTAAACCTTCAGTTAGTTAATCAAAAGGTTAACTAGAACCTGTGAAACTGGCCCTAAGGCAGTTTTTATCAAGTTAGTCTCATTATACTCACCACTTGAAGATAATTTATTTCGCTCTAGTGGAATCTCGTATCCAATATGCCATATTGAGCTAGGGAGGGGTTGCTGCTACTCATTTGAAAACATTGGAAACTGTTCAGAAACGACTTCTGAAAATAATGTATGATGAAGAACCAACCTTCTCTAGCAATCTGCTTTTTTCACAAGCAAGAATACTCGACGTGAGACAAACATTTTTTTATAACATACTTACACATATCCACAAAAACAAATATCTATTAAATAATATTGACCACAAACATTTCACTAGAAACAAAAAAGAATATCATGTTAAAACATCCCTGAGTAGTACAAAAATCGGTCAACGAAATATATTTTACCTCATTCCAAAAATCTTTAACTTTCTGCCCACTGAACAGAAAATGAATATAGTAAATACAAATTCTAGCCAAATGCTGAAAAAAATTATCAAAAACTATATTATAAATTTGAATCGAGATCTGGTTCGCTCACTCATTGAATAACAGACTTTTTAAACCTTCATGTTGAGTTTATATGTAGATTTATATATAGATCAATATCCTTTGTCACTTCTAATACTTTCACAAATTGTTTGTGTTTTATTTTATTTATAGTTAAATTTCTCATAGTTATAGGTTAAGTGTCAAAATGTTAGTAACCAATATTATTATTTACAAAGTGAGACCAATTCAAACTATCTGCTATTTTAATATCATATTCATATGGAATATTGTAAATTAAATATTGCAAAGCCCACGCGCAACTTTGGTTTTAGTGGGATTTCCATGTTTGTTTACATTTCAACAATTCTAGTGTTAATTTTGTAATAACATTTTGGTAAATAAACTTATTATTATTATTATTATTATTATTATTATTATTATATTATTATTATGGCCCACTTCTCTGAAACACGACAGAAACGTTGGCGTTCTTTCTCTGTTCTAAAGGTATTTCATGGACGATTAGAGTTATCTATCTAGCCCTGTCTCTGTTTCGAGACTCCATAGGATAGGCTTACAATTCCTCTGTACCTGGGAGCTTTTGGCTCTTCTTCTCCCAGCGTTAGAAACCTCAGTCTTCTCAAGCCGTCGCAGTAGCATAGTATGTATACTGACGTTTCCTCTTCTTCCTTACAGAGCATACATAGCATTTCTTCGGCCAGACCAATTGTACTCATGTTTGTTGAGCCAACAATGCCCTGTAAAAAGTCACTGATATTCTAGTAGTGATCCTCTTCTGGCTCAATAGATATTCTGTGAATGTTGGCTACGGTTGTTTTATGAACTTTTTGGCCTGTCTCATTCCTGGTAAATTGTTCCAACATTCTTAAAACTTATATGATTTGGTATTTGTTTTTAGGACACCTTTTGCTATACCGCAAAATAGTTTTGGGCCATTCAGGGTCTTACTTGCTCCTTCTCGTGCTAGTGAATGGGCATCTTTATTGCCTCTATAACCTGGTGTGTGCTGGTACCCAGACTAGAGTCAGTCTGTTCTGACTGCCCAGCTCTTCGAGGGGTTCTTTTTATAGACGATGCTCTTCTGAAACATCAACAATGGATCCATCGTTAGTGGTTACATCGAGACTGACACGTCGAGCTGAGTCTTCACGTCCCTTTGTCATTCTTTTAATGAACGGCAAAGCTTAAAACTCAAAAAAAAACGCTTGGGAATGAATGGTCTTTGTTATGAAAACCAACGAGACTGGCTTCCACACCCTTGATATTATTCACTCGGCTAAGATAGCCCTGCTGACTCAAAAATGCACTTTTCTTCTCATAGAACAAACATGCAATAAAAAGTTTCATATTTCTGAGGCCTCGTTGAACACGAATCTATTGCTGTTTTTTTTTATTTACAATTTTTCGAATGACAGGTTTTTGATGGAAAGTTATTCGAACGGCCAATTTTTTGAAAAGCTAATTATTCGAACATACCGATTATCGGAAATACATCATTGAGGTATGAAAAAGTGAAGGTAATTAAAACAAAAAAGATTTCATTTATGTATTTATTGGACATGTATTTTTTACTTTTCACATGCTCTATTACAAGAAGTCTTACGAAATAATTTCCACAACTTTAAATATAATCAAGTTTCAAAATATGGGGCACACGTTTCGGATTCAGCAAGAATCCATCTTCCATGAGTTGACTCGTCATCCTCGAATCTGATTTTACACTTTTTTTTAGCGGAGAAAGCTTGAAATGCCAATTAATAGTTTCCATTGAAAACATGAAGTTGATAAACGTGTTGTGAAAGGACAAAGGGTGCTAACATAACATAAAAGACATGTGTCTATGAACCATGTAGTTTTTTAACAAATTTAAATATTTTTTTTTTTAATCAGGATGGATTTATCGAGGGGCAATATATAAAATATAAATAGAAGAGTTATTGGGTATAGCCCTCAAATTGTTGTGCAACCGTAGACACGTGTTTCGAGCTCAAGCTCTCATCAGTACGGTAAAATCAAGTGCGAAGATGTACAACACTTGGATGTAAAAATAGAAACAAAGGAAGTCAACAACAGGAAGCCAACCACACATCGGTTAGAAGACCATCAGATTTCAAGGCAACAACTATCGTCGCCCCGGAATAGCTACCAGCGTGACAATCCTACCCAGGAAAATATAAATCAGGATGGATTTATCAAGGGGTAATATATAAAATATAAATAAAAAAGTTATTGGGTATAGCCCTCAAATTGTTGTGCAACCGTAGACACGTGTTTCGAACTTAAGCACTCATCAGTACGGTAAAATCAAGTGCGAAGATGTACAACACTTGGATGTAAAAATACAAACAAAGGAAGTCAACAACACGTGTCTACGGTTGCACAACAATTTTAGGACTATACCCGATAACTTTTCTATTTATATTTTATATATTGCCCCTCGATAAATCCATCCTGATTTATATTTTCCTGGGTAGGGTTGTCACGCTGGTAGCTATAGCTGCCTCCGTGGCGACGTTAGTTGTTGCCTTGAAAGCTCAAGGTCTCCTAACCGAAGCCACAAATGTGTGGTTGGCTTCCTGTTGTTGACTTCCTTTGTTTCTATTTTTACATCCAAGTGTTGTACATCTTCGCACTTGATTTTACCGTACTGATGAGAGCTTAAGCTCGAAACACGTGTCTACGGTTGCACAACATTTTGAGGGCTATACCCAATTAATTTTCTATTTATATTTTTTTAAATTTAACTATAACCATGCTTGGTAAGTAATAATTCTTATAGCTACCTTGACAAAGTATCAATATTTGTATTTAAGTTTCCTCAATTTCTCACATTAATGTGAAAAAGGACGTTTTTTCTCTCCATGTAAATAACTGTTGGTCCATACAGTATACAGTATGTCCCACTTACCATGCTCACCATGGGTATCTTTTTAATGGTAAGAGATACGAGGTCGGTTAAATGACACCAAATGTGAAGTTTCTCAAGGCCAACTATAATGTGAAAAAATATTTTGATAAAATCTGTTCGTTTTTGTTTTATACGCAAATAACAGATTTTGATCATTTTCATGTCTATTGTGAATTTTGACCCACTTCTGGCGGTCCTAATAACTTGAAATTTGGCAGATGTTCATAATTCCGGTGACAATGCACTATGGAATTTTTATTGAAGTAAAAAATGAAAAATGACGGCTCCTCCAATATGGCGGACGAGATTTGTGATTATGGTCCAATTCCATTCAAAATTGGTACCTATGTGGGGGTTTTTGAAGTCGGAGATCATGATTTTTTTGTTAAAATTTATAAATTCAAGATGGCGACTTCAAAATAGTTCTTGTTTTTGTATAAATTGCGATAACTCCGTTGTTATCAACAAAAAACTATAACTGTGACATATCATCTGTAAGAGTAAAATAAGTTATTCATAGCTGAGTCATAGTGAGCTATGACCTACATTTTAAAAATAAAAGTTGGTGCTGATATCTCAAATTCTAGAAGATTTGGTATAATTTTCATATTTTTTTCGAAATCTCATTGAAAAACTGCCATTAGAATGTGAAATTCCTATTCGAATATTTTCATAAAAGAGGAAGTTACGGAGGAGAAATGAAAATGATCAAAATCTGTTTTTTGCGTATAAAACAAAAACGAATAGATTTTATCAAAATATGTTTTCACATTATAGTTGGCCTTGATAAACTCCACATTTGGTGTCATTTAACCGACCTCGTATCTCTCACCATTGAAAAGATACCCATGGTGAGCATGGTAAGTGGGACACACTGTATAATACACAGAGTTAGTCAAACGTATGGACCCGCCCATTCTTCTCAGTTCATATAAGAGTTATCAAAAAAAGTTCGAATAAAAGTTGAAGGGTACTTCACTCTGCACCTTTCTATGAATATACAGGGTGTCCCAGAATAAAGGGGGCAAACTCCAAAGGTAGAATTTTTACTTCATTTTAAAGCCATAAGTTCCAATAAACATATACCCTAAGATGAATAATAACTGAGTTACAGGGTGTTGAAAATGACAATAAATTTATGTTTTGGTGTGTCATATGACAGCATTCAGTTCCATATTTCATTTGTGAATCATGAGTTTGTAACTTCGAACAGAGGCGTACGGGAGGTAGGTGCCCCTAATCGCCCCTTCCCAATTTTCACGTCACTGGATGAATGTCGATTTTATCTTCTTTTTCTTAATACCCAACATTTTCTATACAAAAAAGGGATAGGTTTCATTATTAAAAATATCAACGGGTTTCAAGATTTTTTAAGTTGAATAAGTGCGTGCGTATGTGATAAGGAAAGTCACTGTTGAATATTTTGTTAAATATTGCTTTGTCTTTTGTATTGAAAATCATGTCATTATGATGAAATTTCAAATATATTGTGCCCAAAGTGGTATTTCTCGATGAATCTCAGAAGATGGCGGAAAAAATTTGAAGCATTACCTACTTACTAAGGATTAGCAACCCATACATCTGTAGTACCGAAAAACATTTGAAATTTAACAGAAATCTCCTCATTTCTGCAAGGAATGTATAACTATTTATAACAATATAACCAACAAAGAGATTTCACACCATGCAATGAGTAAAAATTCAAATATTTTGAAAATTTTCGGCATTTATAAGGGATCTTTTCACAAAAATTTCCCGATATTTGAAACAAATTACATAGCAACTTCTAACAAAACAATCAACAATGAGTTTCCGAATCAAATACGCACGCACTTAATCAACTTCGAATATCTTGAAAACCGTTGACAATTTTTATAACTAAACATAACCCTTTTTTGTATAGAAAATATCGAGAATTAAGAAAAAGAAGATGAAATAGATATTAATCCAGTGGCGTGAAAGTTGGGGAGGGGCGATTAGGGTTACTCGTCTGCCGTACGCCATTGTTTGAAGTTAGAAACTTGTGATTTGCATTGAAATTTGGAAATGAATGCTGTCTTGTGACACACCAAATTTCATTAGGAAAAGTTGAGCTATCATGGAGTTATTCTTGAAAACATCTTTTTTTGTCACTTTCAACAGTTCTCAGTTAATATTCACTTCAGAGTATATGTTTATTGAAACTTTTAGCCTTGAAATAAAGTGAGGATTTCACCGCCGGAGATTGTCTTCTTTATTCTGGGACACCCTGTATAAATAAATTTCCCGGTGAACTCAACTTTACAATTATAAGTCATATAATCGATTTCATCAGATGTCTCATGCGTTATGTTGAATGAACTTAACTAACTTGACTATATTTGGGAAGGTAATAGTCTCTCGGGATTAAGACACATGAATTATGTTGATCAAAACTGATTTAATATGATATACCAAAATTAAACCATTTCACGTCGAACGTTCGCTTTAACACATTTCAATTATGTTGCATTTTTGATCAAATTAAACGATCAATACTGCATTATCACGAATGTATCATTTGAATGATGATAATTTTGGAGATTGCATATGAACAAATTTTGTATGTACTTTTTCAAATATTGTCTCTTCAATAATTTGCAGACATCAAGATAGATATACATATTTCCTAATATAGTAATGAAAATATTATATTGTATTCGATCCATTCAACGACCGAATTACTATGTATTTTTGCATACTTCACCTGACGTAAGTTGAATGACTAAAGAATTATATTCATTTATTGATCAAAATAATCGATATATACTATTCCATCGTGGATACATCTCCTGAGTGATAATAATTTTGAAAATCGAATGTAAACATATCATTTATATATGTTACCAAACTTTGTCTCCCGATAGTTATCCTGGTGTAAAAACGTTTCATTCAGATCAATACATTTTCTGACCAAATAACCATGTATTTTTGCATTCTTTTTATCACGTAAGTTAAATACCTGAACAAATATGTTCACTTATTGATGTAATTAATCAATAAAATGTATAATATCATTTATATATCTCTTGAGCGATGGTAATTTTGAAAATCGAATATATACATATTATTTATATATGTTTCCAAACATTGTCTGTCCAAAGTATTTCTGGCAACAGGAAAAATATGAAAATTTTACGAATTTCCTAATATAGTAATGAAAATATTATATTAGATTAGATACATTTAACGACCAAATAAATATATATTTTTGCATACTTTGTCTGACGTAAATTAAATATCTAAAAAAATGTATTCATTTATTGGTCAAAATAATCGATATAAACAATTATATCATAAATATATCTCTTGAATGATGGTAATTTTGAAAATCGGATTTAATCATATTATTGATATGTTTCCAAACATTGTCTAACATTGTCTCTCCAAATTTTTTCCTGACCTAATGACAATGAAAATATGAATATTTTACATATTTCGTAATATGATAATGAAAATATCATATTTGAATCGATCCATTTTATGAACAAATAACTACTTAACTTTGGGTACTTTTTTGCATACTTTGCCTGACGTGAGTTGAATATCTGAAGAAATATGTTCATTTATTGATCAAAATAATCAATATAAACTATTATATCGTTTATATATCTCCTGGGTGATGATTACTATGAAAATCAAATGTAAACGTATCATTTATATATGTTTTCAAAAATTGTCCCTTCAAAGTTTTCTTGGTATCAGACCAAATGTGCATATTTTTCATTTCTCATAATATAGCTATGAAAATGATTCATTCAAATTGATACATTTTACGATCAAATAATTATACTTTGTCTGACGTAAGTTAAATACCTTTAAAAATATGTTCAGATATTGATCAATATAATCAATATGAAGTGTTCTACCCAACGATAGGTGTCGCTGCTATTGAAGTTACGAAGCATCATCTCAAACTCAGTAACAGTATATGAATACTATCAAAAGCTTTTGTGAATTGTCCATTAGTTATTGGACCTCTTGAGTTACCATGATAACATGCACAAAAGGCCTAAATAGGCTGCTTAGCTTGTACCTACAATATACCATGATAACCATTTTCAGTCTTTGGACATTGTGGGTAATACGTCATTTTGATAATGAAAATATGATCAATGAAGCATGACGTCAATTCAACGCTGAAACTTAGGACATATCGCTGCAGAAAGGACCGTAGTCTTGGGAACATGATATTACTTACTTGATATATATTATGATATGTTCTTTGGACATTGTGCCTAATACGTCATTTTGATGATGAAAATGAGGTCAATGAAATATGACGTTGATACAACGCTGAAACTTGGGACTTATCGCCTCAGAAAAGACCGTCATATTGGAAACATAAGTTTTGAATCAGTTACTTGACATATGTTATAATATGCTATTTGGACTATGAGCATGATTCGTCATTTTGATAATGAAAATATGATCATTGAAGTATGACGTTGATACAATTGGGACTTATCTGAAAATTGGGACTTATCGCCTCAGAAAATACGTTTAATGGATACATATTGATGATGTTGACCATCATGCATAAGACGTTAAGTTTATGTTCCACTTATGTAACAATTTAAAAAATGTTCACCGGGTTGAGAAGTGACCTCATCGACATTTTTTTTCAAATGGAACAATACGTCATGTTTAGTATCGCTAGAAAGCTTGTTTTCGTCTCATTTCAGCAGTACTAATATTATTTCAACTCTCTCGATAGGTACAATGTGTTCCGCATTTTTGTGTCCACCTCTGTAATTCACTTACCTATTGCCTAATTTTTCTCAATCGAGGAATGTAGCCAGTTGTATATTTCAAGTGATATGGCAATATAATTCAGACAGTGCCGTACGTAAGTTTTCATAAAAAAATATTTTTTATTTGCTACAATTACAGTTGTTCTTTAAAAAATTTAACTTATGATGTTCATCATTTTAAGTATCAAAAACTGAAATTAATCTATTGATGGTTGATGAAATATTTGATATAGAAAAAAATAACATTTTATTCCGTTTTTGAAGAATATTACTGATGTTTTAAATTACTGGTTTAGAGGACAATTAACATTCACCTCATGAAATTAAGAAGGTAGTGGCTATAGAATATGGTTAAAATGTACCTCAGTGGCTCAGCCATTCGAGACTTTACAATTTTACATCTCAGAGCACGGGTTCAAATAAAAAAAAAATTCTCAGGACTAATTAATAGGTGAATGGAATAGCCGCTCTACATTTGTTGTCCGGTAATTTTTTAAACTATATAATCAAATAATTAATTCAGTTTTTTTTTTCCATCTTCTATTTAGGAAAAATTCAGGATTAGGCTGATTAGGGCACTTGAAATATTCTGGAACTGAATTTTCAATTGAACTTTTCCACTACAAAAATAACTAGAATAATTGTTCTTCGAAAAATAAGCATCTGAGAAACTTATACCAGTACCTACGTACCCCACTGTCTGAATCAAATTGCCATGTATCTTAAAATATCTGGTTACATTCAAGGATTGAGAAAATGTTTGAACAAATTAAGCAATAGGTAAGTGAATTACAGAGGTGGATACAAAAATACGAAACACACTGTACCTATCGAAGAAAATTAAATAATATCAGTATAACTGAAATGAAAACAAAACAAGCTTTCTAGCAATACTCTAAACATGACACATGGTTCGATTTAAAAAAAATGCCGATGACGTCACTTTTCCACCAATGGAACATCTAAAGAAAGATTTGAATTCATAAAAAGGTGCAGAGTGAAGTACCATTCAACTTTTATCCGACGTTTTTTTCGATATTCCTCATATAAACTGAGAAAAATAGGCGGGTCCGTGCATTTCACTGACTCTGTACATAAAGTAATATAGAAGATTGATATATTTGTTGTAGAACTTATATAAGGCTGAGGATAGATTCTTGCCTAATCCGAAACATTTACCACCTATTTTAGAACTTGTATACAGGGTGTCAATTTGAAAACTTCCCACCCTTAATATCTTCCTTCCAGTAAACAATATGAGTAATCGAAAAAACAGGTCAATTTTATTGTCAAGGGGGACACTTTCAAGGACTATTTGTAGCCCTCGTGGTTCAACCCCCTAGGAGGGGTAGATGTTACCCTTCGAATTTTAAATGGGAAGGGGGGTCAAGTGGCACATCATTTTGATGGGCGTTCAATTCTTGTTCCAATGGTACCCTGACTTATTATTTTGTGATGAGCATCTTCCGAAAAATTGCGTTCTAAACTCACAGAAGTAATTATTAGAACGCCTATACTGAGATGCATGGTTTGGCCAGAACTGGTTAGAATATTAGGTGGTACCGTTCCAACCCTGTATTAGGGGTAACATTAGCCATTAGCTCCAAACACTTTACATAAAAAAGTAGTCTAATAGTAAAACGTAGATGGTAGTAAAGTTGTGTTTATTAAATGCTGAATTTTTAAGTGTCATCGCAGAAATTGTACAGATAGCCTTCCTTTTTTGCTACTTCTACTGTAAAAAGTTTCTGTTTTCCGGCAAAAAATTGGTTAGCAAATTTGAACTATGTGGTAGTATTGTGAATACCGTTGTACCTGTTGGGCTGTTTAGGAATTACTTTAATAAGTGTATAAAAGTGTAAAAATGGTTTACATTCTTCAAGACAGAATTGAAATGATTGTAATTTATGGAGAAGTTGGAAAGTGCGCACGAAGGGCGGCATGTCTTTTTAACGAAAGACATCCAAATTGTAATGTAAGTCACCGGTATGTGCTTGATTTGGCGAATAAGTTTTACGAAACTGGTTCAGTGACAAATAAAAAAAGAAATAACCCCAGAGTACTAAATGAAGCAGCTCAAATTGAAGTTTTGGGAACATTTGTTGCAGAGCCCACGAGCTCCTTACGATCAGTATCAGAACAGACGGGAATGTCACGCGAGACTATAAGAAAAGCATTGAAAATGCATAAATTTCATCCATATAAAATGCAGATTCTTCAAGAGCTCCACGAGGATGATTATGATAGAAGAATAGAGTTTTGTGAAATCATGTCTCATCGAGTCAATACCATCCCTAATCTTCTGTTAAACATCTGTTTCAGCGATGAGTGTTCATTTTTTCTGAATGGCAATGTTAATAGACAAAATTGTCGCTATTGGAGTGACGAAAACCCACATATTTTTCGGGAAGGGCATACACAACACCCACGAAAAGTTAATGTTTGGGCTGGTATTCTTGGAAATGCCATTCTTGGTCCATTATTTCTGGAAGAAAACTTGACTGGCAATCTGTACCTTGATATGCTTGAAGAGACTATCGATCCTCTTATAACTCACGAGCTAGAAACTCAAATTGATGCAGAAGGTAATGAACTTTTGCAGGAGGATCTGTTACATTACCAGCAGGACGGTGCTCCACCTCATTATTTTCTTCCCGTCCGACAGTGGTTAAACGAGAGATTTCCGGGTAGATGGATTGGCAGAAGGGGAGCAGTTGAATGGCCTCCGAGATCACCGGATTTAACACCCTTAGATTTCTTTCTTTGGGGGCATCTTAAATCCGTTGTTTATAAAACACAACCTTCTGATATTGACGAACTTAAAAGACGAATTACAGCAGCATGCCAGTCAATTCCTAGTGAAGTCTTCCGTAATGTTAGAGGGGAGTTCGAAAACAGACTGTATTACTGTTTAGAGCAAAATGGACAACATTTCGAACAGCTAATAAGGTAAGCGTAAGTAGATTTTATGTTGGAAATGTCTTTCTCGCAAATTAAATTTTATTGTGTAGAAGGAAAATAACCACCAAATAAAATATCCCATGCGTAATAAATTTATTCCTGTCATTCAAGGGTTGGAGCGGTGCCACCTACTCTTCTAACCATTTTTATTAAAGGGAGTCAATACAATAATGCATCTCAGTATAGGCGTTCTAATAATTACTTCTGTTAGTTTAGAACGCAATTTTTCGGAAAATGCTCATCACAAAATAATAAGTCAGGGTACCATTGGAACAAGAATTGAACGCCCATCAAAATGATGTGCCACTTGACCCCCCTTCCCATTTAAAATTCTAAGGGTAACATCTACCCCTCCTAGGGGGTTGAACCACAAGGGCTACAAATAGTCCGTGAAAGTGTCCCCCTTGACAATAAAATTGACCTGTTTTTTCGATTACTCATATTGTTTACTGGAAGGAAGATATTAAGGGTGGGAAGTTTTCAAATTGACACCCTGTATAACTAAAGTTGTGAAGATGATTTTGTGATACCTACTTCTTCCTGATTAGAAAACTGAGTGATAATATTTTGTAATCTAATGTTCAACTGAAAATACTCCGTAATTTTCGGCACAGTGGAACTTCCACAGTAAATTTATGCAAGAGATTTTCTTAAGCCTTATCACATAAAATACAATTATCGTAAAATTGTCTATTCGAAGAACCATGCATTCGAAAAATTGCCAGTTCGAAGAATTGACATTTCGAATACATTCGTATAAATGTCGTTCGAAGAACTGTCGTTCGAATAACTATCACTGGAAAAACTATCCAGATACCGTTGAACACGCAATTATCAGGTTGATATTCGCACACTTGTTTTGATGTCCTTATTGGACCTTGACATAATATTTACGGTCTGACCATTGACTGCACTAAAAATAAAAAAGCCATAACTCAATTTAAAATTCCGAAACCTGATAAAAAAAGAGATAAACACCAGTTAGGAACCACTGTAGTTCCTAATTGTTTAAAAATACAAGATGTTGCGAAGTGTTAAACAGTTAATCACAGAATATTCAATAAACACTACCAAATTTGTAATGAGAGTAAAAAAAGGCAAATAACATTCACATTTAGAATCACATATCAGTATAACTGTATTCATAATTATCAATTACGAATGAGGAATACAGGATATTGGCACAATTCATGAAATGAAACGTCCAAATAGAACACTATTCCTTGATATGATTTTTTGGTTATTTCAGCAATAATAATGATAAAAACATTTCGTTTTAAGGCAACAGCCCGCGCATCCGATGAACTGGGTCTTGTATTCGACACTGAACGGTTGATCGGGTGATCCCAAACCACAGCTTACCTACCATTAAACTCTATAAGGTCATCTTACATCAACATATAATGGATAAGATAATGCTTGGGGCCTTCTGATTATGAGTTTAGACAACCTGAAACCTGAGTTATGTTAATTTATCTATCACAGTTTTATATTTTTCTGAAAAATATTACCGCCGTAGCAGTTTAGGAAAAAAATGTTACTCGCAAACTAATCAAAATTAGGAAACCAAAGGACCCCGCAAACTCCTTATGGAATTTGGGTCCCGGTGGATTTTTTTTAAATGTAATTCTTAACCAATGTTACCATTGCGCCAACACAAAAAAATGAGCAGTTTTGCAGCTAGGGGGCGTTGAAATCACCCCTTGCGCAGATTAGACTATTTATCTTACTTGTTTCATTATTGCTAATGTTGCACAATATTGTGCTGTTTTATAAAAAAAAATCTTACCCCCTCCCCTTTTTCCCCCAACTCCTATTACGGAACGCAAAAAAAATATTTCTCGAGTTCCTTCAAATATATCGTCGAATGTTTAAATAGGCCTAAATAAGGAAAATAGCAGTTTTTATGATTATCCCCCCACCCCCCAAATGACACAAAACGAAAAAAGTTCGGTGGATTTTTCTGAATTTTTGATATGATGCAGTTCAAGTTATTTTGAATAGAAATAAATCGGGTGACAAACCCCAAAAATGAACAGTTTTGATGCTACGGGGCGTTGAAATCATACCTTGCTCAGAATAAACTATTCATTATTATAGGCGGAAACAACATCTCTACCTATTTTTGTTTTATTTTATGCCGAACAATTGTGTGAACTTTCATAAATTGAAAATCTAAAACCTCCCCCTTACCCCCAACCCCTATTTCAAAACAAGAAAAAAAATAATTCAGGCACCACCTCAAATTCAAATTGTGGATGTTTGATTTTTATTTATTTTCAAGATATTCGCCCAATTGATTGATATTTTTGAAAATCATGAACTACGCCCTACTAAGAAGTCAGCAAACTCCATCAATATTTTTCTGAAGGGAGGGAAAGGTGATATTAAACAACTGTACGATTTCCTCAATTTGAGCTGATTAAAACATTTATTTTGATAAAGCATTTACAAGTAGTCGAGAATACATTTTTTCGTTTTTTAAATTAAGGGTAGGGGGTAAGGGGGAGGTTTTAGATTTTCATTTCATGAAAAATTACAGAATTGATCAGCATAATCTAAACTAAAATACGTAGAGCTATTATTTCCGCCTATAATAATGAATAGTTCATTCTGAGCAAGGTATGATTTCAACGCCCCCTAGCATCAAAACTATTCATTTTTGAAGTTTGTCACCCAATTTATTCCTATTCAAAATAACTTGAACTGCATCATATCAAAAATTCAGAAAAATCCACCGAAATTTTTTCATTTTGTATCATTTGGGGGGTGGGGGGATAATCATAAAAAACTGCTATTTCCCTTATTTAGGCATATTTAAACATTCGACGATACATTTGAAGGCACTCGAAAAATATTTTTTTAATAAGAGTAGGGGGGAAAAGGGGAGGGAGTAAGAATTTTTTTTATAAAACAGTACAATATTGTGCAACATTAGCAATAATGAAAAAAGTGAAAATATTGTTACCGGGTTCAAAAATCTGCGCAAGGGGTGATTTCAACGCCCCCTAGCAGCAAAACTGTTCATTTTTTTGGGTTGGCGCAATGGTAACATTGGTTGAGAATTACATGGACTACATCATACCAAAAATTCAAAAAATTCCACTGGGACCCAAATTCCATAAGGAGTTTGCGGGGTCCTTTGTGGAGCAGTTAGCTGGAAGTCCAGGCTAACACCTAATGTCCCATTAATGGACCTATTTTATATCACATGAGCGCAGGCGATATTCGAATGTCGCTATAAAAATTGTCAAAAACTCAAATTTTTCAAATGGCACCTACTATTTTTTTTCACATCATTCAAAAAAATATTAATTTTTATGATGAGTCACTCCGGCTTTTCCTGTACATAGCTTCGACCTCTATCATATTATTCAATAAAAATCAGGAAATACCTTTTCTTGCCGAATGATTCTTTGTTTATTCAAGTATGTCATGGAAACAAAGGACAATTGTTGACAAGAAGTTGAGATTGTCTAATTGAAAACGGGTTGTGCTAATTCTTAAGTAATATTGATTCGAAATTGAAAAGTTTTCCAAATGAAGTTGTGTTAAACTTGTTTATTATCCACGGCATGTGTAATAGTTATTTATGTACCAAGGGTATAAATATATGTTTATGCCCTGAGGGCGACGTTTAACGAAACCGAGGGCCTCTGGCCTGAGGGTTTGTAAGTCGCCCGAGGGTATACACATCTGTTTATGCCCGCGGTACATACATAACTTTATGTCATACTAGTTCGTTATTGCAATCCAATCTCAATACAAATCAGTATTTTAAAAAATCCGGTTTGGATTAATAACATTGCCACTTTATCAGAGTAGACACTATCGTTGCTAGGTGAATGTTGACAAACGTAAATGTCATAAAATCACAATAATTTTTATATGTGTCAAAGTTAGAAGTCAAAATGAACGAAGATTTTGCAATTCCTGACGAAATTATTGAAAAAGCAAAGAAAGCAACTGAAAATATATTGCCAAAAAAGTCTAAAGAAGCTTACGACATGGAATACGAAAAATTATTCCGTCTGTAATTTCATTAATAAAGGTTATTAAATAAGTTAAACAAAAAATTATTTCTCGTTATGCCCGCGCGGCCCATAAAGTGAACTTTATGCCCGCACGGGCATAAAGTACGACATTAGATAGTTGGTAACTAAGCAATAAAAACACAATAATGAACTAGTATGACATAAAAAATTTAAAATATCCAAACCCACCGCTGATGACACGGGAAAATTCTCAAGATTGAAATATGATTTTATACATTTTGGGATAGTGGCTAGACCAATAACGAGAGTCAAACCACTAACTGGCAATGAAGACAATCAAACTACCATTCTCGGATATTATCAATTCTCAGTCCTCAATACAAACGGCGTCTTTGGAATTTGGATTTTCATACTCTACGATACAAACTAAAATTGTTTGTATTGCAGAGTATGCCATAAACCATAAGCTACATCCCATTAAATCATAAGATTGCAAAACTTTCACCCAGATGACTTTCCAGGTAGAGTAAACTTTTGCAAGGACTTATTACTCAAAGTACCAGAGCACGCTGGATTTCTAAAAAACATAATTTTGACTGATGTGGCAAAAATTTTATTATGAGATTTTGAAATTTTTTAGCTTCTGAAAATTCACATAAGGTGCTCGAAGTTGAAAATCAATTTCAATTCCGAATAATGAATCAAAAGGTGTGCTATTTTATATACGATGACAATTTGAATATAGTGAGAGATACTAAGAAATTCTTCAAGACGTGGAAGAAACATTTCTTGAAATTTTGCCACTGGCTATAGTGGCACGTTCATTGTACCAAATGGATGGGTCACCACCACACAATACAACAACTATGCATAACAAATTGATATCCTTGTTCGATCACCGTTGGTGGGCAAATCGAAGACCATTTCTGTGGCCTGCAGGATCTCCAGATCTTCCACCTTTAGAATTTCATATTTGGGGTATCGTACAGGTACTAAATTTGCCTATTTGCAAATTTACCATACGATACGTTACTGACAAAATTAAATAACTGTTTCCAAGACGTAGTAACTGATCTGGACAAATTGATCATTGCCCTCTACACTTGTACAGATTTCTTTGAATTAACATTTTTTCATTTTCAGACTGTAGAAGGTTAAAATTACCAAAAAGGTATGTCAAGAAATACATGATCTGATACTCACAGACACTCACAGACTTTTGACAGTCTAAATCCCAACGAAATCAGAAGTGCTACGCAATTTATTGAAATTAGAGTACTAGAATGGTGGTCACATTCGAACATTTACGAGAGAGTTCTGTAAATATTTTTACTGTTCATTACGAGGATATATTGAAAAATATAGAACCAAACAAAATTTCCATGTCAAAATATTTTATTACTCAACATATTTTCCTCTTAATTGGATACATTTATTACAGCGAACCTGCAACCGTCTCTAGACCTTTCAAAAAAAATGTTTCTTCTTGCTCTGCAAACCAGACCTCCACAGCTTTTATTACCTCCTCGTTGGAAGATTTACGACCTATTAAACTTTTTTTTAGTTGAAGAAAGAGATGATAGTCGGACGGAGCCAAGTCTGGTAAATAAGGGGGGTGTTCTTAGTAAGTCAAACCCTAAATCACGAATTTTGTGCATGGCAACATGAGATTTGTGTGCAGGGGCGTTGTCCTGCAAAAACAAAACACCTTTGGATAGCTTTCCGCGTCGTTTCTCTTTAATTTTTTTCCGGTAGAGTGGTCAGTAATGTCGAATAGTAATGTCCAGTTATTGTTCTACCCTTATCCAAAAAATCATGATTACTCCATGGCAATCCCAAAAAACTGAAGCAAGAACTTTTCCAGCAGATTTTTGGACACGAAACTTCGTAGGTCTTGGAGAACCGGAGTGTCACCTTTCCATCGATTGTTGCTTTGTTTCTGGATCGTAGAAATGTACCCAACTCTCATCCATAGTAACAATTCGGTTTAAGAAGTCTACATCGTTTTCAAATCGTGCACAGATCGAACGCGATGCTACTACCATTGCACGCTTTTGGTCAAAATTCAAACATTTGGGGATCCATTTTGCAGCAATTTTTCTCATGTCCAAATTGACGTGAACTATATGAGGAACGGACTGTTAAAATCATGTCATGAACTGCATCGATATTTTCGGGGACTGACACAGAAACTGGCCTTCCCGATCGGTCATCATCTTCAATGGAAAATTTACCTCTTTTGAAGCTGGCAGTCGAATTTTTCACGGTAGCATACGAAGGACATTGATCACCATGGGTATTAAGCATATCTTCGTAAATCTGCTTATCTCTCAACCCTTTTAAATACAGGTACTTGATGATGGCTCGATACTCCAATTTTTTGATTTTCACAATTTCGGTGGACATATTTTTTCTTTTAATTTATTGCGTAACTCTGGTTTACTTTTTTGACGTCAGACTTTACACTGACACTTCTAATAAGTTATTGTTCGTTGCTATGGTAACGCAATATTTTGTTTATGTAGGGAACTGGTCTAGGCTAACTAGATATTAATACATCCTCGTATTAGTAGGTAATTTGTTTTGTGTAATTGAATATAAATCAATATTTTCAACAGAATTATTACAATTGTCTTTCGTTTCCATACCATACTTCAAAATAATATCTTATCATTTCTTGATTTTTATTAAATAATTCGATAGACGTTGGAAGTTGAGTATAGGGAAAGCTTAAGTAATTATTTCCTAAATTCAATTTTCTCTTAAATGAAGTCAAGAAGAATAGTAGGTGCAATTTGAAAAAATTGAGATTTTGACAATTTTTGAATGCAAATTTCGAAAACTGCCTGTACCCATCAGTACAGAATGAGACTTCAGAAGTTAGCCTGAACAACGAGCTAACTGCTCCACAAAATTGGTTTCCAAATTTTGAATGGTTTGCGAGCTACACATTTTTTCTTAAACTATTACTGCGGTAATTCTTTTCTTAAAACAGAAATTGTCAAAAACTGTAACAGGTTGACATAACTCATAATCAGATGGCAAATCGAACCATGTGGAAAAAATGTATGTTACCATTTGAAATGAGAAAGTTGGTACCGACTAGATCGACATGATCGATTGTGACAGCATACCAAATTTCAAATTTCCAATCTAACTGGAAGTTGGAAAACTTCTAATGCACGGTCTGTAAATCCCCCTATATTGTCAGAGTTTAATTCGTTTCAATTTATTTTAATGAATAGATCAGAAGAACTTCACGATTTACTAAAAAATGACATGACACAGGAGACAAGTAGCACACTGTACTTTTTTTAAGTGAAAATAAATAGAATTGAAATTCAAAGGAGCTTTCTCTGAACCTAACAACATTTTTGCAACCACCTTTTTGACAGGAAGTAACACCAATTTTTTTTTCAAATGTCTGTATGTTATTATTATCCCCCTTTCAATTGAATAAAGTAACATAAGCCAGCTTTGGAATACTTTCATTATAATGTTTCACCACTCAGTTTTTCAGCTCTTTTCAGCTAATATCCCAACAGCGGTGGATATATTGCATATTTCACAAAGACCGTCAGATCTCTTGCCTTCATGCTCTCGTGGATATTCACTGATTTGTAAATCTTTCGACTTGTGTTCCTGACAGTTCAGCATGTATGTAGAGTTAAATGGGACGGATTCATTTCTTTATGTTAATCAAATTATCTGAATATCTCGCATCGCCAAATTCATTACTAGGGTAATAAATACATGGGTATGGGAATGAATAAGTCTCATGAGATATCTGTATCACTCAAATGATGATGGACAGCAAAAGATATTGTTACTTACTATGCCAAATTGTAGAATTTTGTAGGAAAACGCACACTTTGAACAAGAAGGCTTTCGATTCCCAAAGGTGAAAGTCCATAGGCATTAGGTTCGGTGACCTGGCCAGACAACGGTTAGGTCCATGGTTGACTATCCAACTATTGCCAAAATTTGCAGCCAAAAAATTACTGACAATTGCAGCGTTGTGAGGTGGAGCCCCATCTTGTGGATAATATGTTTTCCTTTGCTCCATTAGCGGCAATTCATCAACAAGGGGTTCAATTCGTTGCCTTAAATTTTCAAAATACCTCTGAGATGTGAGAGTGTCTTATTATGAATGAACGGGACGATAATATATGGCCCGTATAAGGGGCCACGTAGCCGAGTGGTTAAAGCGACAATGTTTCAATTACTTTGGCTGCCAGTCGGCGATGGTTCAAACCGTGGCGGCTGCAGAAATTTTTCTGATGGCCCGAGAAAGTGCTGGGAATCGCACGTAAAACGGTGACACCTCGGTAATCCTTAGCTCGTACAAGTTTAGAATTCTGAGGGCTGTAGTTCGTAAGGGGATGACAGCTGGTTAAGGGCAAAAACAATTTTAAACAATTTTTTAAATAATAATTCCACCCTTAAAAAGACCTGCCCACACACTAAATCCAAATCTTCCTCAACTTCTCTGCTCTACAATAGATTTTGTTGTTCCGAAGTATAAGAATTAGCGGTTGAAAATGCCGGCACTGCTTACATAATATGGTTCGTCTGTTCAAAAACAATTACTGAAAAATCACACACTTTGTGACAATTTTCACTGCAAAAAGTCCACGCGGCATTGAAATGTCTTGGACTCTGAACACAGCTTCGAAGGTAATGGCACTAAAACGGCTTATTGGAAGAAGAGGTACATTTACAGACCTTTACTCGGATAATGGAACAAATTTTCGGTGCGCAAATCGAGAAAATCGCCTGGCCTGTGTTGGTGAATTCATCTGGTCCTGTATGGCTTGAATTTATGCCCATTCAATATAAGCCTAACGTCATGGTAGGCTGTTGATATTTTAAAATTTCGCGTTGATAATTTGGAATCATTTTCAACGGCTCCTAAAACGACTATTTCTTTCCTAATTCTGGACTTTTCTTTTCAAATAAACCACCATCAATTTGGTTGTATTACAATCTTGCGAATATGTCTTTTCTCTGGATACCTATCGTGGTTCAGATTGCTTGCTGCCTCATCAATTTCCCTGGATTGTATAATACAGACTATCATAATAACAAAATATCTGGGGTTGCTGGTTGATTCGTGGCTGGTCCCTACGAAGCGTTTTGGTTGATTCCTGTTTTAAGAGACGTATGATCTGGTAGCGGACAAAGTCTGACTCACTTGCTGGTGGCTGGTCTCTCTCAAAATCCAGTGTAATAGCAGTTGGCTATGCCTGATACATGCACCTTTTTGACCGTCGCGTCGGTTAGATAGCAATGTAACCTCCCTGTGGTTACCCACTGCTGTGGAACCTGGTGGTGGAGGACCTGCTAATTACACTCGAGAGGAGTGGACACAAAACACTTGGGTACGCAGATCATATAGTCATTACGGTCCAAAGTAAATTTGATAACACGCTTAAGGAAAGAATGCAAATGGCCCTAAATCTGGTCAGTACATGGATAGATAAGGAGGGCCTAACCATTAGTCCCTCCAAATCAACCATTGTAGCAAGAAATTAGTGAGCTCAGGATCTCTGACCCTCCAAGGTACCCACATACAGTAGTCGGAGGAAGTCAAATATCTCGGGGTGATTTTAGACTCGAAGCTCACATGGAACTAACAGCAGGCAAAAGTAAAGAAGAAAGCCAAGGCGACGTTGCTTATAGTCAGACGGGCACACGGGAAAACATGGGGGCTGAATCCCTAAATGATGTATTGGATATACAACATTGTGGTGAAACCCATGATCACATATGCATCTTTGGTATGGTGGACAAAGACAACACAAAAAATAGCCGCGGCTGAGTTGAGCAAGGTACAAAGACTTGCATGCCTTAGCATAACGGGAGCTATGACAACAACACCAACATTAGCCATGGAAGCACTGTTGGATCCCCCACCGATTGATACAACAATTATGGAAGAGGCAAAAATGGGACTTCTAAGGCACCAAAAATCGAGCAATAGATCGGATCACAATAAGATAAAGGATATAGTGGAAGGCAACATTCTTGAAATGAAACCAACGGACCACATGACTCCTAGATACTTCTTCAACATTAACTTCGAGGTTATCATACAAGATCGAAGGAAATGGTCAGATGACAACATCTGGGGCAAACCAGGAGAGAGGATCTGTTATACGGACGGATTCAAAACCAGCGAAGGAACTGGTGCTGGAATATACAGTGAGGGGAGAAACTCCCAAATAAGCGTCTCACTAGGAACAAACACCTCCGTTTCCAGGCAGAAATGTACGCTATCCTGCAATGCGCAAGAGAAATCAATATGAGGGAAATGCGTAATGCAAGGATCAAAATATGCTCAGACAGCCAGGCGTCACTGAAGGCTCTTATGAACCCGAAGGTGACATCAAGACAGGTATGGAAATGCCGAGAAGAACTCAGTGTCCTCTCAGAATACAACCAAATAACTTTGATGTGGGTTCCAGGACACTGAGGCATCGAAGGCAATGAAAAAGCTGATGAACTAGCCAGAAACGGTTCATCAACTCCTTATATTGGCCCAGAACCCGCACTCGGGATTACTAAATCCGACATTCGAAGATGCATTCAAGTCTGGATCAAACGAAAACAAAGGGAGAGGTGGAACGAAGCCCCTCTCATGCACCACGGGAAAACATACATTAAAGAACTGTCAAAACACAAAACTGAAGAACTACTCAAGCTGAGCAGGAATCAAGTTTGAACGATAACGGGCCTTCTCACTGGTCATACGATTGAGATTTGGTATGGCGATAGGCCATATCGCCACCCGTAATCCACTACGCCCAGACACCGCTCACGGCACCTACCTTTCGGTTTATCCGCATCGCGGCTGCGGAGGCAGTGGAGATTTGGATACGCCAAATCAGCGCGCTTCGTCCTGTGCAGTCCGGAGACAACACAGGTCGAGCTACCATTTGCGTATTACCTATGGTGAGGCCGTATACTGAAGTATACTACTGACTCTGCAGTGTCAGTGCCCGAGCAAATTCACTGTTGCTCACCCGCCGAGGGGGGCGTTGCCTCCCACCCCAACCCTAAGGGTGAGAGCATTGGCCACCTCTACCGAATTGAGGTATTGTTTTCCATTGTCTTATCCAACGAAACCCCCGCCCCCTAGAGGCCAACACCTTATGGAAGGGCGTCAAGTTGCCTTGGTTGCCTTGACGAGGCTCCCCTTCCCCCTAGGTACCCATGTTAGTCAGATTCCTCCGACAACGTTGATGGGTCGCCGTCTGCAGTCGTTTTCACTCATACTGCATACCCATGTCAGACTGGATCCCTCCAGCCTACGTTAGATGGGTAACCGTTCGTGACTTTTCAGCCGCTACCATGTTGACTAGACGAGGACCCATTGCTTTCAACCAACGGTGTTTGGAATCGCCGTGGGCACTCCTCGCCCGACGCCGAGGGCACATGGTGCACCCCCGGCCCTCTCACTGGTCACAGCTCAATGAGAAAACACCTGCACAAAATGGGGATGTACAACGAGGAAATTTCCTGCAGACAATGTGGCAAAGGGACAGAAACAGCCAAACACGTACTATCAGAATGCGAAGTTTTAGACCGCATGATTCGGAAAACCCAGGCTCTCCCAAAGCCGGTGAAGAACCTGTGCAGACTGGTACAGGGGACAGAGTGACGGAATGGGTGCTGTGAAACCAACTGGAATGCACAAAAAGCCAAAGAGGCTGAGGTGCAGCTGGTGACAGGACCAGCATTCGAAAGGAAAAAAACTCCCTGTTGTACCAGTCCCCCACCCAGTATATGGCCTCCTCGATATCATGTGAATCAGACGAAAATAATCAGAATTGATTGATACCATGTTTTTTGGGACGAAGGATATCCTTAGAACCGCAAGATTATATTCTGAATATTATTATTCAAGGATTTTTAAACAGAAATCTGGTGAAGTGAAACACATTGACTGAGTGCTCGAAAGTTTACATTTACAGGTTTCTTTCAGAAATCACCAAAACTTTTCAAACGAGTAATGTGAAAATTCATCATTTTTCAACAAGATGAAGTGAACAGAGCATATTTCTTTGAGTATTGGTGGTAGTAAGCATTTCTTTATGGTTACTATTTCGTTTCAAGGCAATTGGTTATAGTTGGAAAATATATGAAGTGCAATTCCATGATAAACTCAATTTTCAATTGCATCTTACCCTGAAGCTTTTTCTGGCCACTGCCGATGCCGGTTGTCAATTGTGATGCCAAGCTTATTTTATTGCACAATCAACTTAATCTCCGTCACTGTTTAATATATTTTCAATTGCGAAAAATAATTTTGTCACAAATTCGAAGTTCTTTCAGATAATTAGAGTGTCATTGAAAAAATAAGTTTGGGGCAACTTTCGGTGAAAGTGGAAGTGGTAAATTCTCAGATATAGCTTCAAGATATGTGTATCTGAGTACTGAAGCGACATACCAAATATGAAACCTGTATCTTCAAAACAATAGAGAAATTGAAGGGGAAGGGGTACATCACCTCGTGGTCACTAGGTATATTTCTCTAAAGCTCTGTCTATTTCCGAAACAATGAATAATTTATGTCAATGTTTGTTTTCTAACATTTCAGCTTCATAAAAAATTCAATATCTAGCAAATAATGTGATTAGCTGCAGTTCTGTGGAATGAAGGAAGCTATCCCAACTCACATTGATTACAAAAAACAAATTGATTTCTTGGAATTCCTGAGAGTGCGGTAACGATCTGCTTTCCAAATAGAAGATTCCAGTAACAATGCTATTTTCATAATAACGAGCCACATCTCAATTGCAATCCTCTACGTTGTTTTGTATCCCACAGTAGGAATCACACAACAAAATATACCAATTCAAATCATCAAAGAAATTATTTCATTCAAACTTTCCTTGTGAAAGCTTGTCTGTTGTTTGATAAAGTTCAGATAGTTTCAGACTGAAATCCAATCAGCTTCTGCAGAACAGATTCAGGAGCATTCCAACAGTTGGTGATATTTTAATGACCATTGTTTGGAATTTCCGGTTTTGTTTGGGGATGTCACTACGATCAGAGGAAGTGGTAGAAGTATACAACATTCTGTAAAATTTGGAAGGATTTTATGAATTCAGAATATATTTGGGTGTAATACCATGCACGAATAATATCGATAGTAATTCTGTCAGAAATCAACGAGATCAAATAGCTCGAGTCCTTCAGGACGAGTGGTGTTACCTCAAAGCAATTTGATCGAGTTTAAGATTTCTCACAGAACTATCGATAGTATTGTGAGCACGAGTAGTATTTATTGAGATCATTTCACGAATCAACAAAATAAAAAAATATCAATTGTCGTAAATTCTTCAATAATTATGGATAATGTCTGATAGACATGCAGTCTGTCAGACTGACATTCATATTAGTAGCAAGATGATATTATATTCTCCGTTGTTGTTTGGATACATGGTTGCCATGACAAAGTGGTATTACCGGATAGAAAGGAAGGAACTGCGTATTATCAAGACATACGTCCCTCATCTGTCATAATATTGCAGGAGAGCAGGGTTTCATACGGCGAGTGAAATTATATGTATAGTCGTATATGTTTTCCTTTTATTCGCATCTTTCAAAGCAGCATCAAGTTGAGTTACTCAGAGCTTTGTATTATTTCCAGTACATTATTATTTGATTGAAATAATCTCAGTTGGTACATTCAGTACATTCAGTACAAACAAATCAGTCGTCATCCACTAGAAATTTACAGAAACGTGGAATTGCCAATGATCATTCATACATTTCATTCGCCATAATTTCGAAGTTAAGACTTTTATCTCGTATTTTCGACTATCATCTCGAAATTTTGAATTTAATCTCCGAAAGTTTTTTAGGAAATTCGACTATTATCTTGAAATTTATAAATTAATCTCGAAATTAATTTCGATGTTTATCTATAAATTTGGACTTTAATCTCGAAGGGACAAAATAATTTTTTCATATTTAGTTCGGTTCAACACCCTACATAATTTCGACAAGTTATAAGAGGGTGTGATTAGGAGAGCCGCTAGAAGGTAGCAAAGATGAATAATCCAAAATGCATGGTTACGGTATTTTTACTATTTTCCATATGAAAATCATGATTAATTTGATTGCGATTCATTTTTAAAGAAAAAATCTTTGCAAATCGAGAGGCAGTAATATTCACATGTCTACAATGAGCACCAAAACTGCGTAATATGAGTGATTACAAGTAATGAAATGATAAAAAAGTTAGAAATTAACACTAATGAAGTAATAACAATGTCCTATATAGTTGATTTTATTGAAAATATGAAAAGGATGTTCATAAATTCAGATGAGGAATTATCTGCGACTAAAAGACAAACTTTAGTAGCTATTTTCCATCGTTCAAGGTAACCTTCCTTGGAAGGAATTTATGTTAAAACGGGAAACATTCTCAAAATTGAAGCAAACATTTCTGGAAATTGAAAAAACCTATGATAAAAATGAAGTTATCTTTCGGTAAAATCTAACAGAAAACAAGTACTTTCATGGCTAAAGCCACGCTGGACATAGTTACATGGTGTCAATAACATTAATGAAAATGTAACAGACTGATAACTCGTTCGCGGAGTTTTTAGAGCTCATTGCTAGTTATTAGAAAATAGAAATGTCGTTCGTTGAAGTGAGTTCAAAGATAAGAAAGTGCTAATATTGGAAATATATTAATTTCTTCTTGAAACTAACAAGATTTGAAAGTTATTAGAGGTGAAGGAATGTACTTGTATTCCCTGGCACGCACAAGTCTCTTGAAGACTTGTGAGGGTTGCGCGTAGGGGTACAACAGGTTGACAGATATAACAGTTGAACAAAAATAAAATTCATGAACATGCGATACAAAGAAGTTATAACCGTCATTATACACAGTGTCCAACATGAGAAAAAAACATTTGAAAGTGAAAAAAACTACTTTAAAACCTCCAAATAATGAGTCTCTAACTTGAACTGTTATCTCCACATAGATGAGTTGCTTTGATCTTTATACAAAAGCCACATGGCAAACTATAGTATTCATATACCGGGTAAGTGAAATTCAAGTAGATGCATGGGTATCTCGGAAACGGTAAGAGCTACAGAGAGGGTTAAATAAAGGCAAAGTTGCTTATTTTGGAGCTCATTACTATAATGATAAAAAATCTGAGATAGCCCTCTCACTTTCAGAGATATACAGGAAAAAACGAAAAATTTGATTTTTGTTTTTCACTTATATCTGCTTTAATACCAGATACCATCGAAACGACTGAAAATTTCAAGTAGTAGTCACAATCATGATAAAATACGACCAAGGAGGCGTAAAATAAAGGGATAAAAAATCCAGGTCCGTATTTAAAATTTCATAGTTAGAAATGGCCCAAGGAAAACGACACCTTGTAGAACGCTTTCGTTTACATATCTTTACAGCCCATTGAAAGTTGCAATTACAAAGTGCAAACAGTTTCTGGAAATCTATTGTATTAAAGCAGATATAAGTGAAAAACAAAAACGGAATTTTTCGTTTTTTCCTTTATATCTATGAAAGTGAGAGGGCTATCTCAGATTTTTCAACAGCATAGTTATGAGCTTCATAATACGCAACTTTGCCTCCATTTAACCCTCTCTGTAGCTCTTACTGTTTCCGAGATCCCCATGCATCTACTCGAATTTCACTCACCCAGTTTAATGTACATTATAAAATGCAGTCTAAGGAAATCACATTCAAATCAGGAAACGTCAAGCGCTACCAACCACTACAGTATTCTTACCTAAAATATAACGACTTCTTAACTACCGTTTTTCAATGATGGTGTGTATGTGTAACTATTTCATTTATTGCTAATAGATGTTACTTATATAATACTGTTTCAAAGTAATAAAGAAGAATTGACCAGGAGAAAAATGAAATCATCAATCATCCATATATGCTCGCCAACCTTTCCACGGTATTCCAGAAAAGTGAAGAGTTATTTATGTTTTTCTACATTCATGCAAAAAGCAAAACTTTATTGAACTATATTCAGTGGAAAAAGAAGTTCTTTATTGCACTAGTGCAATAAAGTTTTTTTTGCATTCATCTGTCATTCTACTTCAACGTGCTGTTATCATGACAAACATAAACGTTTAAACCTACTACATATTTGGCAGATATTCTGTGAGATTGGCAATAGGTACTTCACTACGAAATATTCATATTGAAAATTGCACCAATTGTTCATTCACTTTCAACATTGAGGGTAAAAATAAAGTTTGAGTTAAATTGTTCGTAATGTATTAGTTCCTGTTTCAATGCAAATCGATACTAATAATAAAGTATTCAAGTTGCGCTTTTCATTTTCCTACACCTAGTGTCGCACCTCAATAAATCATTTTTTGCTTTTTACATAAACGTAGAAAAAATGTTGTATACAACTCGTGCAAAAATTGTTTATTGCACTCGACGTGTTGTTCAACAGTTTCACGTCGAGTGCAATAAACATTCACTTTTTGCACTTGTTGCATAAATAACTATTATACAGCTAGGACTCTTGTTGTTTTCTAAATGTTTATATCTATTTTATAATTACCTTCTTCTCGCTTTATCAATGCGAATTCAGTTCTTTCGATAATAAAGCATCTTTGATTTGATTTGATTTGAGCGAGTCTGTGAGTGCAACAAAGAGACGAATGAGAGTCCAAACGTTTCATTGTGTTTAGGGGCTGCACTCCATATATGGAAAATAGGATTTCCTCCCGAAAAGTCGATTTTAAACCCACGTTTTCAACAAAGTGATTTATGAAAGGAATTTTTCGTAACTTCAGAAAATGGTAGAAATGCTTGGAAAAATGGCTAAAAACCTCAGGAAACACCTCCTGTTATGGTTATACCAAGCATCGAAATGAAGAACTTTATTGGTATGGATACTCCTCATATAATTACGTTGGCCAATGTGAGATCAGCTTTTTTAGGGAAAAGACATGCTTGGATTTTGTTCTCATTGAAATATATCAAGTTGTTGATATGAATATTCATTGTAGAATTGTCGTCAGGTCAAATTATTTGAGAAAGTGGTAAAACTAATCTAAATCAAATTTTTAATAATGATGATAATAAAACAGCTTTACTCACAATTTCGAAATCTATACAAAGGATCAATATAGAAACAGATAATAGAAGAATTCTTAATTTGATTTATACATGTACTTGTTCTGTTTGAGTAGTGAAATCTCCCAACGTGATAGTATTCTTACGCTTATCTTTCAGCAGTCGTTTTAAATCCTAGCATATTCTATAATTTCAAAAAATTATAACTTTAACAGAAATAAGAAGTGGCCCCCTGATGGATCCCTTGGGGACACCGTAACCAACCAATAGTGGATCAGACACAATACCATCCAAGAAAATGCGTTGGGTGCGATTGGGAGAATAAATGCGTATGAATTCCACATCTTGTATGTTTGAGACAAAGTAATTGACAAGAGAGCGGTAGTAGTGCTATGATCTGTCCGAAAGCCAGATTGTAAGGAAGTATTTATCTCATTTGCTTATATTCAATGTGTCATTTGATCATGATTATTTCAGTGGCTTCGAAAGGGAATACTTATAGGTCTGAAGTTGGACTACTTACTCATTGGGAGAATCACATTTAGCTAATGGAGCAATCAGCGCATGGTTCCATTCCGAGGGGAAAGTGCTCAAGACCGCAGTACTAATAATAAAAATAACGTGTTATATTAAATGGAACTCTACCAATCAAATTATCCTAATGTTGATGTCATCTGTTCCAATTACGATATTTTTATTTTCTTCAGATATTTACATTTTCGGTGATACATTTTTGAAAAAAAAAATGTTTCATTACAATGATTTTTATATTCATCGAGAGGAGAATTGTGTAGGATAGATTGTTGTTAATGTATTATACTATTAAAGTGATTATTCACTCTATTGACATATTTCAGTTGTTTTTTTATAGAGGGATATCGAGTGATCTAAGTGTATTGAAGATTTCTTTAGGATTCCTTCTTCGCAATACATGGTCCCGAAAAGCTTATTTCACACGGCGTATAGCTCCAGTGATGTAGTTTCTCAAGTCCTCATAACTACTCCACGATTCTTAATTGTGTACCTGCTGAAAGCTCTATCCATGAGTATGATCATCACCTTGATGTCAAAAGTTTGCCAAGGAGCTGATGGTTTAGTTACTCTTATAGTTTGAAAGGGTGCGAGACGATTGAACAGGGCGATTAACACGTGATTAGATCCACAGTATCCATTTCAAAGAGATAATTCCAGATATAAGATATCAAATATTCATTAAAATAGTTCTGGTCGAAATAAGAAAAGTCACGATGAGAAATTATTTCAGGTTGCCTTTTTAGTTTATGACACTCAACTTTACATTTCATTTTCACTTCCAAATCAACAGAAATGTCGATTTGGTTCAGCATAATATTTTCTGTAAACACAAAATACACTTTAGGGCAAAATGTAACCACGTAAATATTTCTATGTGATCATAATTCTTCTGCTGCTTCTCTATTATCTACTTTTCATTTATTTTCTATGACCCAACCACTGATGGAGTTCACAGTACAAACTAAATTAGAGAAAACAAACCGAAGGCTCACTGTTATTCACTCAAATCGCTTCGGGTCTGGCATGGTATGCAAACCACTTGTGATTTGTAACTTCGTAAACTTCATATTCATGCAACTCCTGAACAATCTGAAACATGCATACCCTCAAATGCATATAAGCGCATATTATTTAGAAACCGTAACGGAAAGGTTGTTTTAACAAATGAAAAACATTTTCGTTTGAAGTTTCGCACAAAACCATCTACTCTTCCTGAACGTAATTAATAAACCATATCAGTTATGACTCTCATTCTGTTTACCTAGTACACTCGATGACAGGGTGTAAAGGACATCGTCGGGAATAGAATTTTTTATTGCAAGGATTCACTTGGAGTAGTTAGGAACTACAAAAACTGAATGTTCCCGCAGTTGAGCGAGGTGCAAGGAGCAACTTAAAATGCCTTTTTTTGTTTATTGCCCATATTTCGAGTACTCTGTATCTTAGTGAAAAAGTTGCCCTATTCAAATTATAAAGGGAAAAAATTTCCTACTGCAACATGTATGATTCCAGTCATGGTAAAATACTCAACAATAGCTCTTTTCTTGCAATGATTTTTCGGGAATTTCAACTTTCCACAGTCTGAAAATCTAAGCAAGTGTAAAAGGACAAATGAATTAATTTGTCCCAATAAGTTACTGCGTTACAATACTGTTGATTTTTTATTTGGAAGATTTCATTTGTCTTTGCCTCGACATTGTCAAACAGGATCTTATTTTCTTCGAACACGATAACAATAGAATTTTAGCGAGTTTTGATAAAGAAAGAGGAAAATTCTCCAAAAGGTCTAAGCTTTTTGGTCAAAAAAGTTTTTTTAGTTAATTTGAACTCAGTTCGCTCAGTAGGCAAATTCAGAATAGGATCCCTTACTGACAGTATTTTATAATTCCAGACAACGCAATACAGAAGTTTTATCCTTCCCCTTTCACGACACTTCATCACTACATTTCTTTTAAAAAAGGTCATTCGGAATTATCAAAACAAGTTTCCACTATCCTATTCCAATCTACTGCCTGGTTAGAAAAAAATACCATGGTGAAAAGGTTTCATAATCAGATAACAAAACCAAAACTGTCTAGAGTATTGTTTATGCAGAACCGTGCAAAAAAAATCCAAATCAAAGTATAAAACATGAAAATGATGAATTGGTAACATTACAGTGCCAAATAAAATTGTTGGAGATGGCCAAAAATATATGTAGGTACCTACAACAAAAAAATAGAAGAAAAAATCCAAACTCCATGTACTCATCAGAAGTCATAAAACAAAGAGTTTCAGAGATTAAATCCTTCAAGAAAAACAAGTATTCTTCAGGTGATGATAATATAAGCAATATACTCATAAAGATAATTGGATAATTCATAATGGTACCTAATGGTGGTTTTATGCATCAGTCATAAGTCATAAGTTTTAAGTCATAACGAAGAATAGTCGTCACTGATAGGTAGGAATAAACGGTTCAACCAATCATTGACACATTTTCTTCCCTATGACTTAAAACTCATGACTTATGACTGCTGCATAAATCCACCATAATACTTAGATACTAAATGAGTCATTGAGATTTGATATATTTTCCTCTAGGCTGAGAACTTTCCAAAAAATGGTGACCTCCACCTAATTGAAAACCATCATCTCAGCATGAGTTTCAGTTTTTTCTACTTGTGTAGAAGCAAAAAAAAGCTGTCAGCATGGTTTTCAGCAAGGTTAGTGTACCTCATCAAAGGAGTACTCAGTTTTTTTGAATAGGGTTTGATTTGGCATGGTATTTTTTTGGACCTATCAAAGGTATTTGACTTCGTGAATCATGAATTACTTCTGAGCAAAATGGAGAAAATTGGTATACGTAGTTCAAATCATATCTTACTGGAAGAAAATCGTTATTATAAATGGCCACACTGAACACTTTTCATATGATGCAACAATAAACTCAGAAGTACTCCAGGGTCGTGTACTCGGTCCAATCCTATTAATTTTGTATGTCAATAATATGCCAAACTTGATGAAAGATCCTCAAATTTCATCAACAAACTATGCCGATGATAAAAATGTACTATAGCAGAAAGACAATATACGAAGATTTATGTGAAAAGAAACATTGGTATTACAGATAAAATTACTCATTGGTTTGAAAAAAATGTCCTTTTATGCAACACATCAAAAACCCATGCTAATATGGATAGAAATACAAATGATTTTTCTTCAAATATCCTCATAAATAACATATAAAATTCCTTACCCTCGCTTGCAGCTCGCGCTTGGAACTTCCCACTCTCATCGAATTTTAATGCTTACCTTGTTACAGAATATAATATTCTCTTTGTACGAAATATGTATAATTGGCATCTCCGATTCTTCGTCGTTATTCGAATAATTGTGAGGCAAAAATAATAGCTCCATGAGTGGATTACCCCAATCAATCAACTAATGGAGGACTCCCGTCAACCGACGTCGAATATTGTAACAAGCCATTTACTTTCTCCCTCAAGTGTAAGAAGTTTCGAAGTTTCATTATGCCACCCACATATTTATCCAGAAAGTGCGGTAACGCACTTGTCAATTTCTATTGGATTCCAGCTTGTTTTCACACTCAGAGACGGTCCAACAAATTAGGAAAGGGGTTTTGTCCTGACCTGAGTTGTTTTTCAACAGCTTTTTCTAAAACTTTCGAAAGGGTGGTCACGTTGTTTGTTGGTTTTCGGTATGGGTATGACTGATACTTATTGCCATGCATCTGGAAAAGAATGGATTACTAAACATTGTGTTTATGTTATGAGTTATGTATGGTAGGATGACTGGGGAACATTGGAGTAGCATGATGACATTCAGTCCATCATAACATGGTGCATTTGACTCAACTGTATACAGTATCTCTTGAACTTTGAGTTCGAGAACTTCTCTGATGAATACTGTTTCCCTATCATCACTTCAAACTATCCATTCATTTGTCAGAATTATCTTTTTTGATTGCTTCAATATAACTGATACTTTTTCATGAATAATCCCCATAATTACCGTCAGCTTCCTATCTGCCCACTAACAAGGGACTATTTGCTAACCTACTGGAAGCTCACTGGTCACTACCAGTAGCTTAGTTGTCCTTTTGCCACAAGTTAGCTTTTAACTCATGAAACAATAACTGCTTCATTACCACAACTTATCAGCTAACTCATACGAAAGGGGTTACCAACTCACCATAAGCTAATTTTCAGTTCAAGGAAAACTAGGAGCTAACTCACTGGGAGATATTTGCGTACTTATGTTTGTCCCATAACTAATTTTAACAAGAGTTTGTTGAAAGTGTGTATATGCGACAATCTCAAAGATAGTTCTTATTTATATGGCATGGCTAATTTTGTGTTATTAGCCGAGGGGTAATTTGCCGGTGTTCAGATAAGCTTGTTAATTACCGGGCCCCTCCGGTACAGCATTGTTGATTCTTATCGCAATTTCATTTGATCCATGCCACTGATCAAGGGTTTCCACACATCGCGGATTTCTATGCTAGCTTGACTGAAGACTTTGTTGTTCATAATATATGCACTCTCTATAAACTTCCTTCAATACCAGCCCTCTTCTTTATGGATGACTTCGGACTCAGTCCATTTTATACTGTGTTGGGTAGTCCAGACATGATCCGCTATTCCTGACTTTGATGTTTCTCCTCGATGAGTGCTTCTCTTGTGATCAGCGAGTCTAACGCTAAGCTTCACCGCATTTACAAGGGATGCGGTAGATTCAATTTTTGGAGTCTGTCAGCGTTACGTGGTCTCGTCTTTGTGGGATGGCCTGACTTGAATAATGTCCGTATTTTGTATTTCGACCGAATTCGCCTTTTTCTTTCCGATAGACCTCTAACATATGGAACGCAGAGGGTGGCTTGTGTCGGCTCGTCTGGTTTCTTGTTCTTATCCCCTCTGAGGGCTAAAACCACTTCTATATGTTTTTTTTAGGTACACATTTCGTCGCAGATCTTTCTTGATATTGTCCAATTCGATAGTAAGACTGTGCTACACAGGTTGTAGGCACGGTCTACCAGCGATCGAACAACCACTCTCTTTGTAGCACTATGATGGTTCGATTCGAAGTTCAGGTATTTTCCAGTGTGAGTCGGCTTTCTGTACACTGATATTTGGCACTTATCATTGTTCTTTTGAACTTTCACGTCTAGAAAAGGTAAACCGTCTTGGGTCTCCTTTTCCATCGTGAAGTTTATGGACTTTCTGATGTTATTCAGATTTTCCTGAAATACGTCAAGTTCCTCGTCTATGTGGTTCCTAATAACAAACGAGTCGTCAACATATCTCAACCACATCTGAGGTTTCTTATGGGCTGTTTCTGTAGCAAAAGCTCCGAACCATTCCATATAGATGTTTGCTACCAAGGGCGATAATGGGGATCCCATCGGTAGTCCGTCTTCCTGGGAGAAAGAGCGGCCTTTCTCTTGATTGTGTCAATTTTGCAGGCAGCATTCTAGCAGGTCCATAATGCCCAGTACTGGTAGGTTCGTCCTGTTCTTCAGCTCTGTGTCTTCTTGTAGATTTTTTCGAATGATGTGTAAGGCCTCTTCTACCGGGACGTTAGTGTAGAGACTTTCCACGTCAAAACTGACGAATTGGAGTAGTACCAGGAGACCAATTCGTCAGTTTTGGCCTTACAAATTATTCGGAAAAATCTGCAAGACGACACAGAGCTGAAGAACAGGACGAACCTACCAGTACTGGGCTTTATGGACTCGCTAGAATGCTGCCTGCAAAATTGCCACTTTCAAGAAAAAGGCCGCTTTTTCTCCCAGGAAGACGGGCTACCGATGGGATTCCCATTATCGCCCTTGGTAGCAAACATTTATATGGAATGGTTTGAAGCTTTTGCTACAGAGACAGCCCATAAGAGACCTCAGATGTGATTGAGATATGTTGACGACACGTTGGTCATATGGAACCGCGGAGACGAGGTACTTGACGTCTTTCTGGAACAAATGAATAACATCAGAAAGTCCATAAACTTCAAGATGGAAAAGGAGACCCAAGAGGATTTACTTTTTCTAGACGTGAAAGTTTAAAAGAACAACGATAAATGCGAAACATCAGTGTACAGAGAGCCGACTCACACTGGACAATACCTAAACTTCGAATCGAACCATCATGGTGCTACAAAGAGAGGGGTTGTTCGATCGCTGGTGGACCGTGCCTACAAACTATGTAACACAGATAAAAGTCTTACCATCGAATTGGACAATATCAAGAAAGATCTGCGACGAAATGTGCACCAAAAAATACATATAGAAGAGGTTCTAGCCCGCAGGGGGATAAGAACAAGAAACCATACGAGCCGACACAAGCCACCCTAAGCGTTCCATATGTTAGAGGTCTATCGGAAAGAATAAGGCGAATTGGGTCGAAATACAAAATACGGACATGTTTCAAGTCAGGTAACACTATTCGCAGCCTTCTCACAAAGACAAGACCACGTACCGCTGACATTGACTTCAAAAACTGCATCTACCGCATCCCTTGTGAATGCGGTCAAGCTTATCTTGTAGAAACTAAGATAACTCTCAGCTTTAGACTCGTTGAACACAAGAGAAACTGCAAAAGTCAGGGATAGTGGATCATGTCTGGACGACCCAATACAATATAAAATGGAATGAAGCCGAAGTCATCCATAAAGTCATCCATATAGAAGGAAGTTTAAAGAGATTGCATATATTATCTTCATTTAGTCTTCAGTCAAGCTAGCATAGAAATCCGTAATGTGTGGAAACCCTTAATTAGTGACATGGGTCAATTGAAATTGCGATAAGAATTAACAATGCTGTACCAACCGGAGGGGCCCGGCACTGTAATTAACAAGCTTACCTGAACACCGGCATATTACCCCTAGGCTGATGACACAAAATTATCCATAGCATATATAAGAAGTATCCTTGAGATTGTTGCATTTATACACTTGATAACGACTGTAGATTTTAACAGTCTCATTGTTCTTTTTTAGACAATGAGAGTCCAGAATAACCTTACTCATCAGAGTTTTTGAGGCGCTCTACTCTGGCTGTTGGATACATTATTGATGTGTTTTCTTTCATACCTACTGCCTAGTGTCATCTGTACGCATGTCCTCGACACTGAGTGTGGAAACAATGAAGAATATCACCAACTTTTAATTTTTACCTTACGATATACTATATTAAAAATGAAAAATACCGTGAAATTTTTTTATGATACGTCTTATAGTTTCCGAAATATTTAATTGTATAGCTAGGCGTGCGACGACGTGGAGTCATCGGCCGCTGTGACGTCACTTTACAACGGTCGGCCAGTGCGTGCTCTGCTCCCGACATGTGTATTTGAAATTTGCGTCTAAAATTGATAATAATGTCGAATCCAGAAACTAGAAAATTGTGTAATGTGCCAAAGTGTTTAAATACAACTACTAATGCACCCGAAAAGTTGTTTTTAATTTCCCTTTCGAACCTTAAAGTCGAAAGAAATGGATGCAAAACATGAAGATGGCTGATCCACACGAAGCCTAAAGTTGTATATTTTGTTGCGAAGATCATTTTGATATAAGTATATCTTACTGCAGTACACGTAATGAACGTAGGACTAAATATATTTAATGAAGGATATATTTTTTTGTAATTTTTGTGACTCAGAGGTTGTAAACATTTTTTTAATATTATCGTGATTATTTGCTAGGGTGAGTGTTTTAAAAAGTAAGTTCACCTTTCAGTTACTCAGGTTCAATAATGGAAGTTTTACCTATTATTATATGTCTCATCCTTGTTTCATATTGAAAGAGACATGGAAAACTACGTGAAGTATAGATTAGTTAGAGATAGAATAAAACTTAAAAAACGAGTTGTTCCACATAAATTTGAATGCCAAACCCTAAAAAGTCTGTTTTTTGTGTTTTTGCATGTGGAATATTACATTTGCAGGGTTGCTTGTTTAGTACAAATCATTGTTCAAACTTTTGTATTTTGAAAACATATAAGTAAATGAAGCAACTTATTTAGGTACTTGAATTTCTTTCATTCATTCAGGCATAAGTAACTATTCAAGTTCATTGTAGATGCTGCCTCTCCAAAATATCTCACATTGATTAAAAATATTTTCACAGTAATCTTTATCGTTCAGCTTGGCAAATCTATCTGTGCCTCTGAATATTGGGAGCGCGCGGTACAACAGTCGCTGTCCTTTCTTATCCTTCCCGATTAAAGTTGGTAGAAGATATTTACCATCTCTGTTCATCATTCGCAGATAGATTTGCCAAGCTGTACAGTATTTCATATATATCATTCTGCTTTGTACTCCAAAATCCACGTGCGCAAATCAAAATAGACCTTTTTTCCACACATGTGCATTTGTGCATAATTGTATAATTCTGTGTGCCTTTTTTCCATTATCGTAATACAGGTTTATTGTTTCCTCCTCGTATGGACACTTTATCTCAATGTGAGTCCATCAGGTGAAACACCAAATACTACTACTACACTACTAATACTACTACAATACTACAATACTACTGTAACACTGATTCACATAAATACTTGTATTAAAAACGTTATTGTGATCTAACATATTATGGAACATCCGATAGCAAAGCAATGAATGAGTGTATGATGAGAACGTTGCGCTGTAAAATTCGCCCGAAATCTTTGAAAACGACGGAAACTAAAATTGTCGTAACTTCAACACAACTCGATTGATTTAAATGAAACAAAAACAGCTATATTTCTAAACATTTTGGCTACACGGTCATGAAGTTTCAAGTCATTTATCAGTCCCGCTGACGTTCTTCATTAAACAAATTTGTTACAGAATCTATATTTATGTAGATTGGAATTTTTTATTTCTTCTCTATTCCTCAGTCAATGTGTAGATAATATCTTGATATGAAACATTCTTGTGAATCCATCCCAAGCGTGGGTACATTTCCATACACAACCAACATTTCAAAAGCGCAATTTATATCAGAGTCTCTGCTAAAAGTCTTTCGTATTCATGACATTGCAAACGTGAATCCCCTAAATAGATATTTTATGCAAAGCCCATAAACCTAAATCTTTCCAAACCCGCTACTGATCATCCCACATCCTTCTTAACTTAGATTATCCGATCCTTTCAAATCACTTCTCCCATGTCCCCTTATTGAACAACCATTACATAATCCTCTTTCAGAAATTAGTGTTGGCTAGGTATTAGAATTTGAAGTTTTCCAGGCAGAAATTGGATACCATACAAATAGATTCAATACTGTCGGCTGTTTTAGTATTCCATTTTTAAGCTTGTTAGCCACTGAAACCATGTGTCGTTTTGCAGCAGATTTTCAGAGTGTTTTGGGTTGATGACGGTTGACAGTTGGATGTGTTGTTAGATTCGTCGAGTTGTGCCTGGGGTTGATGTCGAGTTGTGCCTGGGGTAAGTAATCTCTACAACCTGATAAGTGATAGGTTATCATAGTGAAAATAAATGCTTTCGACAATGGACCTTTCTTTACATTTACGAAGATTAAATCAAATTTTCTGAACGGACCATCCTTTTGATGAGAAACGAGCATTGGCAATATCGCAAATCGTAATAACGTGCCCATTATTCATCGGGTGAAATCAAATCAGATGAAGCAATGTCTATGATTTCATTGTGACTTTCATCTCTTTGAATTTGGTTTACCCAGAATACTTTTCTGAATCTTTACTAGAACCTAAAAATTTTTGACACTATTGTCATATTTTCATGCTATATTTATTTATTTATTTATTTATTATTGAAACTAAATTTTTTGTTGTTTTCTTTTTTATGTACGATCACTGATCCACCATTATTTAGGTACTTTTCGGGTTGAGTTGAAAAACAGCATTCTGCTGATACTCCGCCTTTCATATTTGCAGATTAGGTATTAATGTAATTTCATATTATCATTTTATATATTTATTTATTTGTTATTATATATATTTTTTTATTTGTTCCTGCATCTGATGAATAAAGACGAGTTATTATTATTATTATTATTATTATTAGTTCAAGGCCTTTTTTGTAATGACTAAAATTTTAAATACTTTCTGAACTCTGCTTTGAATACAATAATAACATAACGTAAAGTACTCACTGGTGTTCAGACAACCGGGTACAAAGCACTTTTTCGACATGTTCACTTTATTGCAGGGATACAGATACAGAAATTTAAAGACAATGTAGAATACAAACAACAAAAACTTTGAAAACCGCATTAACACTAAATGAGAAATTACGTAGGGCCTGTTCGTGTGCAGCATATATTTTTGATGGAACTGCTTTACTTGTCCAATTTTTAATGTAAGCAAACGAGTCAAACAGAGACAAACGATTCTTATTGGTTTGCTCCGTGAAACAGACAAACGAACCCGCCTGGTACTGTCATATGACACCATAAATATCCACAAGAAGGCGTAGGGTTTAACCAAAGCTTCGGAGATACCCAACCAGACAGGAACCGTGGCAATTCCCTGGGTTCAATTGTCGTAACTGAACAAGATAGGAATCTTCCAAAAGCCAGGACTTTGAAGTTGATGGTGAGATGGGTAGAACGGAATATCCACAAAATATCACTTTACAAATTCAGGATTCGTCAGCAAAACGAAACGAGAAACCCGTGTATGGTTAGACACCTGTACCGAATTTTCCCATTAAACTCGCAGTCGGAAAAGAAATCCACCTTGAGTTTTCTTCATGTCCGAAATTAGGGTACCAACATTCAGATATTTCAATATTTGCATGTTCCATTTATAACCTACCAATCTGACCAGCTCAAAAATAATGATGTGTTTGGTTATCTCTGGTCAAACACAAAAGTTAATTTTGCTACACTGATAACTCGAAAAATGAAACACTTGACAGCGGACAGTTAAAATATTTCAGACAGCTGACAAATAAAAATAAACGTAAACAAAAAGGCGAAGGCCTAAAACAACCAAAACATTTGGTTTATAATCACATTACCTAAAAATTAAAACAGAAACACTAATTCGAAAAAACTCCTTATGAACCTCCTCAACAATCAGAACTCAGACATACATATGAAACACTCACAAAAATTCGATTGAAGAAAACATTGGATACCAAAGTGAGTAGGATATATTTTATTTTAAAGTAATTTTTATCTACCTTTAATTATTTTTAGATCGACACTTGCAAATCGTGAAACTGATCACACTTTTCTAGTAAACAGAAATACAGACTGTTACTCTGAAAAACAAATAGGGCCATAACGTATGTAGTTTCAGTGAGAACAAGTCGAAAATAGAAAAGTTATGAATTATTCTGATGGGGCATCCAGAACCTAATCATTTCCCTTGCGACAACTTGTAAGATGTGAATTGATCATAAAATGTGGTTTTTCAATCGAAATTAGCATGGGAATGGTAATAAGGTTTCTATGAACGACGTTATACAACCAACTATAAACATATATGTATGTAGCGTTTAGGCTGATTGAAAGTAGGTCACCACAGGGTGAAGTCTCCATCGCTCCAAAGCTTTCTAAAAATTAACAAAATACAGTAGTGAAAATTTACATGCTACAATATATCTGATAATTGATTTCCAACTCGTCATTCAACATATTCAACACTCATTTTTAATTTATTAGATTGGGTAGATATATGAAAAATATACAAAATAACTCGAAAGGTTCATTTCAAGTGCACGCCACAGTAGCAATGGAACTACCGACATTTCCGAAAAACTAAAATAGGATGCTAAATTCGTAATTAGAACACAATCATCATTCTAATAATTCAGTTTCTTCCTGAGAAAGATTCAGTTCTGAAAAATCTAAATTTGTCTCACTCCAGATGGAAACATCCCCGTAACTTCCAAAAATTTTTACGTAGAATTGTATGTTTGTGGTGTACCAATTGATTTTGCAAATTTCACATTCCTACGTCAACATTTACCAAAGTTCCAGGGTAGTTCTATAACAAGTGAAACAAATCTGAATTTTTTTGAATTGAATTTTCTACCTATTTTTCGTCATATTATAATTTTTCGGAAATATCGGTAATTTCAAATGACCTCTTCTCGATCATTTTGTCAATTTTATATGGATCCTATTGATTCTTCAAATTTCACAATTATGCTTAAAACATTATGGAAGTTAATGGTATGATTCCATGAGAAGACACACCGTATATTCAAGTATTTTAGTTAAGTGCACCCTTAAATAAAAAAAACGGACTTAATATGTAACATTGTGATAACTGATGATGTTTTCAAATATAAATCACATTAAGATATGAGAAGTTATCAACAAAGACGTTTTTATTACTTTTTGCACAAATGTATACTATTACACATGCAGAAATCATTCATATCGATAACTTGGTTCTATGAGAAAAGAAGCAGCAGAAGACTTAACTCAATCGAAAACTATTAGTGACACACAATCGAGCATAGGCATACCTGAGGCTGTTTTATATGAGGTCAGTTTTCCAAACATATAATAATATTACTTCCGAATACTTTATGTTAGAGATACCGCACAGTTTGCAAAGCCTCATCTTTCTGAGAACTAATAGTCGGAAAGTCAAAATATACTTCACTGTCGAAGATAAAATCTTGTTGACAAAGCATGAGATAGTTACATAGAATATAGTTTTATTGGTGTCTTTGATTATTTCTTTCATTACACAAGTCAGCGAGTTTGGAACATGTCCGTCGGTAAAAATATATAATTATAAATATTTAGGAACATAACAAATGAAAGCAACGTGTTGTAAATATAAAAAAAAATACACGATAAATTATGATGTAAAAATAAAATGGATGTATTTGCATAAATAAATATTTATATTAATATTTTATTCGGTTAAATCACTAGACAAAAATTCATCAACCCAGTAAAAGCTGTGTTTCAGTAGGAGCTGTTTGACAGATAGTTTAAATTTATATGAGCTGACCTTTTGGATTGTGTTGGGCACCTTGTTATATAAATTCAAATCAATTATTTTTTTTGATGATGTACTCAGACGAAATCTAAGATTGATGAGCTGAGAGTTATTTCTGGTAGGAAAGCTGTGTAAATCTTTGCGTCTGTTATAGCAATGGATGTGGTTATGTATTTCAGTCAAACAATAGATCAATCCAGAATGACGTCGAGGACATTTGCTGAAGGGCACATATTCTATTTAGTTTTTATTGTTTTCTGGTAAACAACGGTCAATAGTTAAACTTCAATTAATAATTAGTTGTTAAATGTATTAATATGCCATGGTTTTGTAGTGTTGTTGAATGTGTAATGTGGTAAGAAAGAGATGGGGTATCATTTTTCGATTTCCGGCAGCTTTAACGAAGCATGATTATTTCTATGATCTGTTTGGACAACGCCGCGATGCTTGGATTAGTGCTTTCAAACGGGGCCCCCTCAGTAAATAAGAGCTTAAAATTTGGCGCGTGTGTTCTCGACATTTTATCGACGGTTAGTGTATATCAGTTAATTTTTGTACATAAATGAGTTTCAAAATCAATTTTAGGAAAACCCAGTGCCTTAAAGGAAAACATGCATCCTGACTGGATTCCTGCCCAAAATATGGGAAACCAGATGAGTCCGTATCTTCTTGTTCTCGACATGTCATCGAAAGTCAGTTAATTTTGGTACGGACCGATATTGTCTATAATACGAATTTTTTCATCGTACCGGCACTTGATATCACCACTAAGGGCCGGCTTATCAATGCAGGGTTAGGTTTGTTTAACCCTGGGGTAAATGCTTACTCCAGGATAAACTGTTTATCAAGTCGAGGTTAAAAATAACTTCGGGTCAAAGTCAGAGTTAATTCAACTCCAGCTTCAAGGTGGAGGTTTTCTCTTTTATCCCCGACTTAACCTACACAAGTTTCGCGAAATCTAACGTTTGCGAAGTCGTGTGTCGTGTCGTGTACTAAAAACAGTGATAATATACCTAATTATGGAAGCGTTTGATGAGATGAGTGACGATGATGGGGGTATTTTGGAAATGATTGAATATAGGAGGCGACCCTACACAATGAGGCAACGGAATAATCCGTTTTAAGAATACGATGATGTCGACTTTTTCACTAGGTTTAGACTACGTGAACCTACGGTGTTGTGGATGTTAGCACAAATAGAAGCTGCTATTGAGTCTTCAACTGATAGTTAAAATAAATTTTGCGTATCCAGCTGAAAGCTCCATAATAAAATGTCTTGAATGTAATTGTAATATTTCTGTCATTGAACACATCTTAGGGCTGCCAAATACAAGAACCTACCGCTCCTTCACTAGAAGCATTAAATTCCTGGCCCAATTTTCGCCAGACACATTTTTTTTCCCTCCAAGATACTGCATCAGTTTTTTTTTTGCAATTAATTACGCCCTTATATTTATTGGCGACTTTAATCAACAGCAACCTGTCCGATGGAGAGAAATTTGGATCCCTGGCACTTTTCACTACACTCATGGTTATCTTTGGACCTCAATTAATTCCTTTTGTAGTTTTAAATTTGCTATTTTGATGTTTGATTGTCTATATGACAGTTTGAAGTTGAATATTTGAATCTGTATCATGGTGGCTGTCAGAATTTTTCAACCAATCCTAATCCTCAAGGAGCGGCAACTCTGTGGCAAGTATTATCAACCACACGATATTTAAGGGTCTCGTAACTCTCACCGTAATATGTAATTGATGAACGGATGTGCATCTAACACCCACTTTGACCTGGGGATAGATTAACCCCAGTGTCAGTTAACACTCATATTTAACACTGCATTGAAAAACCGGCCCTAAGGGATGAATAATAAGTACTTCGATACATATTTGTTACAATTTTATCAAAATAACACCTGAAAAATAAATTTTTGAACTAAACACACAAGGTTAAACGCCAACTAATCGATAAGTGTACCCTCCGGCAAATATAGCTGACCTGTCAAAGTCACGTGTTTTGGAATGCTGGTCTATAATAAACATATAGTGCAGGAAGTGTCAATATTTCCAATTCTCTGAATAACGATTTACAGAATATACATACATAGAATAAAATAAGTGAAAATAATTTCTTTTTGAATTGATTCAGAGAGTTCCAACCTTTGACAGCTGTTTCGTGGTCACCCACTCATCAGAAAGGATTTATGGAGCTCTCGAGATCAAAACGATTCCACTAAAAAATTAATACCGTGATGTCAAGACAGTACATAACAGAAAGTTACTTACGACATCTACAGTCACTAGTTGAAACTGAATTTGACACGAACCAAGGAATCTAAAGTTAGATGTTTATCTACTTATTGACTAGCTGATTAACCCAAAGTTCAATCAAGTTTTTAGAAAAATACTCTATTTTCACTTAGATTCTGTTTGCGTTCCTCATAACGTACTAGAAACTCGATTAAACCTTGGGTTGGTCAGAACAACAAAATTGTTGGCTGCCTGTCAATGAGTAGATAAACATCTAACTTTGGATTCCTTGGTTCGTGCCGAATTAATTTTCAACTAGTGACCGGAGATGTCCTTAAGTAACTTTCTGTTATGATAAAATAGGTACAATAGTGAAGGTCTTTTCACAGACTTAATCTTGTTGAAAGTTTTCTTCCTTCTTCAGATGAATGGGATCGATAATTGAAAATCAAGCACCATCGACCACGTGCTTTGTCGTTTTTAGTTATTCTTACAAGACCACCAGTAATTTTATGGAACTTATCAATGAGTTCAAGTGCTTGAATACAAAATTACATCCATTCTATTCCATTGACACAAATGAATAGGAATAAACGAAAGAAAGGAAATTTATTTGAGGGGGGGGTGAAGCCAGTAATGAACCATTATAAGTTTTAGACACAAAAGAATTGACATGTTGCACCATGAAAACATCTATATGCTTGCTAACAACCCTTCTGAGAGTTGCCTTCGGATGAAACCGAATCAGCAGAAAGTAAATCGCAACGTTAGGAAGTCTCTCATCTGACGCGTTATCGGAAATCCAGTTTTTCTAGACACATGTCATAATACGTACTCACTTTTCTATTCTCCGAGTGCTCGCTGACAAGACAAGAAACCGAAGAACAAGTTCCGTGATATGTTTACCGTACACTTACCGTTTTCTTCGACACTTTCGGGCTTGTCGTGCGGACTTGCCGGATCTAATTGTCGGAGCGTTTAGTTGAGCTAACTTTGTGCGATTCGTTTAATTCGGATCCGGACAGTTCCTGAAATGTACTCGATTTGGTGCCTAAAAGCTAGCGAATGTCATTGACTTTGAGCATACGAAATTAGCTGGCTGAAAGTATGCAGTCTATGAGTAACTTCAAACAAAAGAATCTCTACATAGACTTGAATAAATGAATTATTTTTTCTTGACATAGCTTTTTGGTAATTCTGACCTACCACAATATGGAACTGAAAAACATCCTACTTGGCTAGGATTCACAAAGAAAGAAGCTGTTTTGTTACTCGAAATAATACAAATTCAGAATCAAAATATATTAATCGAAACTTGTCAACATGTAAAATATAATATTATTGATGATAGTTCATCAGATTGTATACGGGGCAGAGTAAAAATTATTTCTTTTCGGAATTCTTTTTCTAGCAAGTTATATTTTGCTAGAACATCATAGTTTCAGTCTATTCTGAGCGTTCGTCTCTCAAGCATAAGGTCGTGGGTTCGATTCCCAGCATGATCACCGATCTCGTGCATGGCATCACACGGTAGAAGGTAAGGGCCGCGTTTTCCTTAGCTTATTTCAATAATAATAATAATAATAATAATATATACGATAATTAACGAAATTCTATACAGGGAACTGCTTCCGTCAATATATGGAAATTATGAGAGAGCTGAATTTGAAAATTTCCTACTTTTCTAATGTTAATGGGGGCCAGCCGTCTAAAATAATTTCAAGAATGTTGAACCGGAAGTGAAAGTGGACAACCCGTAATATAATTGACAGATAAGATATCATAATTTTGTTGTTCAGTTCCCGTAGGATATTGATTTTTCATCGAATGCATTTCCAGTTTCTTTCACTTCAAAATTTCCATTCACAAATTGAAAATATACCTTATTTGCAGTTTCTGGCCATACTTGCATATCAAACCCTAACGTGCATAATTGGAATATACCAAAAACCATAGAAACATCTCAGAATCTGTGTAATAGTTTCAAGGTGCATTGATCAGTTTCCTTTTCGTTTTGCGAATTCAACTCAAGGCCAGCCAAGTCCAGATATGATCTCCAAAACATAAACATTTGGTTTGCGTCGTTTTTCTTATCGAACTCTTTAACGACTTTGCAAATGACATCAGCTTTCTTCCATCAGTTGCATATCAATTCCAAACACGGTTCATTATAATTGCCTAAAAATGAGAATTTCTGCAGAAAATGTTCCCTTCTCACATGCCCACAGCGACATCATTATAATTGTCATAGTACCACTGAACTCACTGCATAATTCCACACAATCATACAAGAGCCTCATCACATGTTAGAACAGTGTCTCTTTGACCAAGCAACTTGGTTAAATCTTTGCTGCCAGTGTACCCAAGAGCATCTCAATTATTCAGCGATTTGCTCACAGCTCCTCCCCTCAAATTTTGTTATGAAACTAATTTCGACAATTATATTTGATTTTCCAAAACAGTTCTAATAAACCCTTCTAGAAACTGTGAATGTTCTCACATCGAATCTTGGTTGTTCGTACTCCAAAACACTTTCATTCATCAAAATCAGCCTCTCCTTCATTCATTGTGTTCATTATGAAACTATTCATTCATTTGGAGCTACATAACTGAATTCAAAAGTTCACTATTAAAATCAATTCCATGCTTCTTCTGTTTGAATGGTTGAACCATTTATCTCATGAATCATCATTTGCTGACATGTAATGATTATAATGTATTTGAAAATTCTCAATTTCACCTCGAACTTTCATTCGTACTCCTTCTTCATTGAAGGTTAGTTTCTTGTTAACCAGAATGAAGAAGTAGATTGAGGGATAACTCTGGTGAGATTAATGCTTCTAATTTCATTTCTTCCTTCACCAAGTAATCTCTTTGCTTTCTTCGACTTTCCATAAGCAATAACGACTTTACTTTTTTTTTGTTTGTTTAGTTTTTATTAATTTGTACGCTGAATATTCTTCCTCTGCCATTCTCATTGAAATCGCTTGTTCTTCTTGTCTAACTATTGCCATTTTGTCCTTCTTACTTGAAACCTTCCACGGTGTAATAATTTTTGTGAATTAGGTTACATACTTGGACAGTCATTACAATTCTGCATCAAGAAAATGGGATATTTGATGCCTGTGGTGTCACTCAGTCAGATTAAAAAGTATTTTACCCCTTCACCACACAAATAATTCAATTCCTAGATGCGCATTTCGATAAAAAAGTTTTCTTCATCAGTAACTAACTGTAAATCGGCATACCAGTCTTATTTATAACAAATAATCAATTACCATGAAGAAATCTGTGTACCTGGAAGTGACCCTACCTGATAGACAGGTATAACCCCACCAAAAAAAACAATACAACAAAGGCAGTTTATTATTCCTTTACTGGTATCAAGTAAAATAGTTTGGAATTTTATGGACCATTATCATTATTAAGCAAGGGTTTCGAGCCCCTTTTTCGAATTGTTATCCTTTCATAACAATATAATTTTCTGTAATCATCAACAGGTTTTATTAATTTTAAAATTTGGATATTAATTTTGTGATGAGTGTTTAATAAATGATCCGCAACACTCGATTTATTTTCTAGCGAATATTTAGCATGTAACAAATTTTCGCGGAATCGAACATTCGTAGATCTTTTGGTTTGGCCATAATATCGCAGTTTTGACAGCTAATTTATAGATTCCTGATCTCTCTAAAGTTGGAATTTTATCTTTCGGATTTCCTAACAACATTTGGAGATTGTTCGTACTGCTATCTACAAGCTGAAGGTTTGCGTCTCGGAAATTAGAGTTGAGACCTCTCGTAAGCCGTGAATCGTATGTAGTATCAATAAACTTTTTCCAGTCTTTAGGTTGTTCTAGTGTGGTTATTTGTCTTAAGGACGTTCTGAACTTTTCATTTTTCAACAAATTATCTACCATTTTCGACGAATACCCATTACTGATGGCTATTTCTTTAACTGTTTTTATTTCTCGTTGAGACCGTTCAACACTGAGTGGAAAGTTGAACAAGGAAATTGAAACTCGCTGAATGTGGTGGTTTGAATCATCGGGTATAAATCTGTTATGGCCGATTTCACCCGATGATTCCTAAAGTTAGGAAATACTTAAATCGGATTTAGGAATACCCAAGTGCCATTTGCGTTTCATCATCACACGTTAGGAAATGCTTAATACAATTTTAAGCATTACTTAAAGTTTGGTAAAACGCAAATTGCACTTGGGCATTCCGGAATTCGATTTAGGTATTTCCTAACTTTAGGAATTAGTTGGTGAAATCGGCCATTAGTGTTGGTTGGCTTTCTATAAATGTTTGTTTCTACACGTTCCCCATACCTAGGTACCAGTGTGTCTAAAACTGTCTGTCACCTTTTATCGCTAATGAGCAGGTTTGAAACAGATTTTAGATCACGTTACAATTATTTTCCGAGATTTTGGATCAGGTATGCATGTGGATGACGTATTTTGTGTTTTCGATGTGAAAAATCAGAATACAGATCAGTTCCTGATTAGTTTGCGTTCAGTATCTGAACAAATTAAATTTAAGGCGGAGATGGAAGTTGACAGACAGTTGCCATTTTTGGACACACTATTAATCAGGAATGGGGAACGTGTAGAAATAGACATTCATAGATTTGTACCCGTTGATTCAAACCACCACATTGATATTTATATCCAAAATTTGAAATTAATAAAACCTGTTGATGATTACAGAAAATTAGATTGTTATGAAAGTATTGCTATTTGCTTAATAGTGGTAATGGTCCATTAAATTCCAAACGATTTGACTTGATACCAGTAAAGGAATAATTAAGTGCCTTTGTTGTATTGCTTATTGGGTGGGGTTGTACCTGTACACAGATTACAAGGTTATTGATTATTTGATATAAATAAGACTGGTATGCCGATTTACAGTAAGTTTATTAATCGCTACTGATGAAGATAGCTTTGTTATCGAAATGCTCATCTAGGAATTAAATTACTTGTGTGGTGAAGGTGTTAAATATACGTTTTGTTCTCACTGCATCAAGAAGTCTGTCAAAAGTGACAATTATGGCTTGAATTCTTCCGCAACTTTTTTACCACTTTTTTGTAAAAACAGTTTGATCACTTCATAGTTTTTCATTGTAGTTCAATGAATTCAGTGCCAAAATGTATGATTTACAGAACAATAATACAGATCTACCTATCAGCCGACAAAAAAGAATAATTGTTCGTATCTCAAATGGATTATTGATATAATCATAACTAAAAACGAAACATTTTTTGGTAGGAACATAATATCTAAGAGATAACGCTGATAAAGGTCTTTGCAACCACGTGTAGCTTGAATCAGCGAGAATGACATTGTAGTTTGCCGTGAAGTGTATTAAGTTAAAATTATAGACAGGTGAATACTTTTTATATTGCATCACAATGTGTTTCAGAAGATGAAGTGTACTGATAAGTGCAGGAAACATTCTGCTTATCAACATTTAGGAATCTTGATGAAATTCCATGGGAGTTTTTGTTATACCACCGTATATAGGTATACAGAAGTATGTGCACTCCCAGTCGGATCTTCTGATGTATCGGGTAGATATTTAATTTTTTCCTTCGGTGGGCAAGAGGGGTCGGCTAAAAGCTGTTTCGTCTCACTTACGTACGGTGTTCGGATCTTAGATTGATTTGGTCAAGCCGTAGGTTGGCTAGGCGTAAAATTCGAAGTGGGGATATCGACACAAATATGGCGGCGAGTGCACATACTTCTATTTACCTGTATACGAAGGTTATACTGAATACCTTTGGATAAGCTTCGGCAAATGAACGCTTTTAGTGTATTTATGGACGGCGGATCCATGGGGGTGGCAATTAACAACCCCCTCATTGGAGCAATATTTACACAGTTTCTTCTGGAAAGTTCTACGGCATCACCTGTTTTTTGGTCACTACAAACTTTAACCCTAGATAATTGTCCCCCTTTGAGAACGTTCTCGATCCGCCTCTGATTCATGAAACGGAACTGTGCTGATGTTGAAACAAAAAGAAGAATTTCCGTAGACAAATGATTATACAGGGTGTCCGGTAAACCTTGTACAATATTGAAACTGGTGAAAGACGAGCTCATGACTGTTCAGAATATCGGAATTTAACCTCAATAAAAATATCACCGTTTTCGAAATAATGGGCATTTTAAGAATTTCTGAAAAATCGCTACCCAACCTTGGATTAGGAATTGGAAGTGGACATTAATTTCAAAAGAATGCTCATTTTGTCCAGACTCTACCAAGGTATGACACAAACTATAATTATTTTTGGAGGAAGTGATTTCCATTGCATTAGGCGTGGTTTTATTCTAGGCTTCCACCAACTTTTCCAGGTGTGGTATTGGCCGAGATTACATACCGTATTTTGGGGTGTCCTTTGATTGAGAAGATTAAAAATCCTTAGGCGGCTGAGTTTACATGTGCCCGTTTGTAGACCAAGCATGGGTAAATATGAATAATCCCAAACAACTTTTTTCAAAACAGCTTATCTCAATTCTCACAGTGACGACTTCCTCAGAGTGGAAATAGTAATAACGGAAATAGTTCGGAGTCACAATCTGTAACAGAAAAAAATACTACCATAATGTCACCGAATTATAAGATATCCAACAAATTATGAACAATATACGTTCCTCTAGGTTTTATAATCGAAGAATAGTGCCTATGAATTAATTCTCCTTGAATTCAGATGGCAAACATAAATTCGATGGAAATATACTCAATATCCCGTAATATCAGATATATTTCTTTGAGTGACTCACAAAATATTTTCGAATTTTATAGCTTGCTAAATCCTACAAAAAGTCAAAATTAATTATTTGGCGCCCTCTATCTCCGAACCTTCAGGTATTACGACATAGTTAGGTTGAGGACGATGTCATGATTGAATCCTCGAAAAGAGTAATTACATATTCAAATTGAATGGAGCCTTCCTTGTCCTTGTGTGAAACACTATGTATTTCACTTGCATTTTGTTTTGAGATATCAACTTCTATTCTGATCTATCATCAATAATAATCAACTTAATCATCTCATAGTCTCGAAGGTGAATTTTGTCACCTAAAAATTGATTATATTGGAAACTACCATGTAGAAAAAACTTTTTTTTTGTTTTATAGAAAAATCATTCACGATCTTAGTAAATCTCAGTTGAACAACAGTTTTACATCGAATACAAATAATATGAAAATGTTTTTCAATCATCTGAATTCACTGAAAATTAATAAAATTCGTGATTTGGAGTAATTACATTTATATATATATATATATATATATATATATATATATATATATATATATATAAAACATGAAGCCTATCTCATTCCAAATACTCTGTATTCATAGCTTCATTATATTTTGGTCGATTAACAAACCCTTCTGATTGATTCTCAATGATAAACTCAATCAACTTTTAACCACGTAGGCGAATTCAATCGCTGAAGAATTGAGTATATTGTTGACTACCCTGTATAAAAATAACGGCGTATTTTTTCTCTGTTTCATGGAAAAATATTTCTCGTGAATTTTAGAAATGTTCAGTCGCACACAATATTGAATATAAATGAGATGATATTCTTTCATTCAGCTGAATCTCTCCAAAAATTACAAAACTCGTGATTTGGCGCCATCTAGCGACGAATCTAGTCGGGCCAATGGAGACTTTTACTCAGAATGGTTCCAGCTACAATATATAAAAAATTCAGCCATTTTCACCTAAAGACTTTTTCCCATAAGGTGTGTGCGTGGTCCTTTCTGCCAAAGTTCCATTGGCTATAAAACGATACCATGAATATTCAGATATTTCCATAAAACCCAAAATAGTTGCAATTTTTTTTCACTAGTTCTTACTTAAAAAATCCCACAAAGCGATTTTGCTGGGGTGAAAATCGGGGTTTTCATCCACGAACTATTTTATAGAAAGTAGTATAGACCGTTTGCATCTTTTATTTTGTGTGAAAAGAGCCTCTGATTTTCATCTACATTTTGGCCTAGAGGTTACGTCACTGGTTTTGACGTAGTGACATAATCAGTAATTTTTTTAAACCGAAATAGATGTCTTATAATACTTCATCTGAAAAGTCTTTCAATACTGTATTCAATGGTATCAATTATTTTCATTTGTTTGTACAGGGTGGCCAATAATTAATATTTTATTTCAGTAAAAGTATAACTTTATATCCAACAAAATACAACAACTGAATACGATATTCAAAATGCCATCTACCAGTCTCTTGTGAATGAGCAAATATATAGACACGTTCCACTTGCACATTGCGAATACCATCTGGAGTAATTCTTCAAATTTTGAACTTGAAACTTCGATTTCAAATAACTCCACAAGAAAAAATCCAGGAGTGTAAGCTCTGGAGATCTTGGGTGCCACTCTATCAGTTACATTAATCCTGCATAATTTCAAAGAACCATATACGGCGATTTGAACAACATGACTAGGTGTGGAATCAGTAGGTCTGCTACTTGCTGTAACAATACAGGTTGGATTTCGTCTGGCCCTGCTGATTTGAATGAACTAAAGGTTGCTATGGCCCATTCTACATTCCTGTAGGTGATGACTTATTTCGCTGTGTCCCAGGTTTCCTTTGAGGGCCTGGCCTCAATCTGTACTCTCTGGGGTGCGAATGGATCATTGATTCCCCTTGAGTAAGGAAAGTGGATATCAATGAGGATCTCTAGAGATTCTTTCCCTGATTTGGTGAACGATCCGTCGGCTCTCAGTTACTAATGATCTGACAGGGTTATGGAATATCCCCTTTTATTTGTATTTTAATTATCTACAATTCTTTCCATTGGAGCATCCAGATTGCTCTATTAGTTTTCATTTTATAAGCCAAACTATTTTAAAAAACACATTTTTTGTTATTTAAATGTTTATAACAATTTAATAAATGACAGTTGCGAGTCGAAAACATAACACAATTTAACTACAGAATGTCGTTCATGTGATGGCATAGTCAGTTTCCTACTATTATTTTTGTTAAAAACTCATTCAATTTATGCTCTATCGCTTGGTGTTTACCTACAGTTGGAGCTGAAACGTTTCAAAAATCAAAAAATTACTGACAAAATTGGAGCAAAATAGCGTTGAGATTGGCAACGCAACTTATGTTTGTTTGCGTAACTTTTTCAAACACGTCGCCACAATGTTGAAGTGCTACTTGGGATACCAAGTATAGATTTTTTTTCCTTCAGGAGTTTTGAAGAAAAAAATAAAATCTGAAATTTTTCGTACTTTTGTCACCCTGTATCTCAGAGAGCATGCATTTTAGAACGTTGATAAAAACTTTTCTCCTCGAAATGAGATGAGGAATCTGTATGCGGAATTTGTCGGTCTTATTCTCTGACATGGTAAGGACTCTAATGTTATTTTATGATCAGTTACTTCATATTGGTTTAAAAATCAAAAGTTGTCATAACGAACAAAATAACACTCGGTGGATATTAGTTACTTACGACTTGTCACAGCAATCGATGATATATTTAACCACGTATTATTGAGGGTGATACCACATTTATTCGAAAAAACACGAATTTATTTAAGATAATAACTAATAATTACTGAATAGACGTGTTACGTTTTTGGAAATTATGCAATCATATCATGACGAGTATACAGGAACATTTTATCTGCTTCCACTATGGTAACTGTTATTACATTGTTTTGAAGCGGTAAAGTTGTTTTTATGTCCAGGGAAAGTGCTAATAGCTATAGATGACGAGAGGTAAGTGTGCTAGTCACCTCTCTTGGAAAACAATACTTCAAAACTGGTAAATCAGCAAACCTTATGTTCTCAGTCATCCTAAGGATCAAAATTATAGCAGAATGACTCCAGAAGTTATTCGCAATGTCCAAAGGAAATGTTTCCGTGGATTTGCTTATTGTCAAGATACTTTTTGTTGCAAAAGTTTCCATTTGGAGTATTCCATTTATTATCATCCAAACTATTTTCAACTTTTGTATGCAAAAAGTAGCTTCTTCTTCGAAATCTCTCACTTTTCCCAAATAAATATTCTCGTCTATTTTCAACTTTTTACGGATGTTGAAACTTGGTAAAAAAGCTTCCCATGAAGCTCGAAAAATACTCAGACTTACGGAGAAGAATTCAACAAAAAAAAATCAAATAATTTTTCTTAGTTTACACGCATTCAAGTGGAGCAAAGAAATTTTTCTTTCGTGAAATTTATTAATTTCTGTTAGAATTATATCAATGTCATTTTTCAATTGGTATAAACACGCAAATACTGTGTCAAACATACAATCAAATTTTGCCCAATGCACCAGATGGGCTTAAGCGGGCCCTGGAACTCAGGATGGTTTTGGTTTGAGTGATTGTGTTGATTTACATTTATCCAGAATTTGTCAAAAATTGTCGAAAAGTTGATATGGATTAATAGTGAGAACTTATCACGGATTTGGTTAAAGTTCGGTGTCATCTTGCTGGTGCGGTAAGGCATTGTTTTAGGAAACAACCAATAAGGAAGCCACTTGAAAAATTGAAATCACATTATACAGGTATCCAACAGCCAATCAAGAGCCGAGCTACAAAATTGAAATAATAATATTATCAACACAAAAATTCAACCAATCAAAAAACGTGTATTTTAGCATGGGTGGAGTAATCTATCAATATCATATTTTTTATCCACATGGCCCAGCAAAATTATTGTGAGCGTGCAAATGTACCTCAAAATGAATACACTTAACCTTTAACTTAAGGATAATTACGTTATACTCAACAAGTCAGTCGGTTCCATTATGGCAATTAAAGTTGGCATGATTGAAAAAATTGAGTGGGCGTCAGATGTGAATGACAATACTTTCTTCGTTGGTATCAATTAGTTCCTTCTGAATTTTCGTCAAAATAGTAGTTACTTTGTTGTTGAAATCTTGTGTGAATCATTTCTGGTATGTACTATGAACAAACATAAAATGTTTTGACGATTGTACCCACCATGCTCTGATACACGTTCTTTGATTGGTTGAATTATTTATGTCGATAATCGCATATTTATGTTTTTTCATTTTTATATTTCACTGCTTCATTGGTGTTTTAATAAACTATCACGATCACCAGTGAGCTGGCATAATATTTTCTTGTTTCGGAAATCAAAAACCAAACTATGACCAAAACCCTGACATGGAGAGGAAAAACGGTATTTTTTCATATAAATGTAAAAAATTGTAAAAACGGAAAATAAAATATTTATACTATGTCCAATGCCCTATAACTGAGGTTGAGATATAATGGTCATGGTATTAATAAGAATGATTACTTACCTATTATGGTTATTGATGCGGAAAGCTGAATACACTTGCGTAGTATAAATGAAGAGGGAATTTTGTATAAAGTGTATAATTTCTTCTATAGGCAAAGCGCTTTCGGAAAAACTTGAGAATATGGACATAAGGACGATTTTAACGAAATTTTCACAGATGCCTTGACACAGCGAATAATTATAATCAATCCTGAGATAATTTTTTTTGCCGAAATCATGTTTGTTTGGATTTTTTCCATAAAATGTGTGGCAGTACATACCCTACAAATACATAAATAATAATCAGTTTAAATTGAACCAACTGACTGCATCTGTGCTGTTTATTCACTCACAACAAATGCCAATAACTATAAAATTCTCATTCCAAGCCATACAAGAAACCTTTCATATAGGGAAAGGTTTTGAATTATCATTAGTTTCGATTCATTTGAAATTTCAATTCATAACAGCGATATTGATGCAAGTGTCAAATATCAAAAAAGCGAAGAGACTAGAAAGAGAACAAAGCGACGTTGCCAGTTTTCTTTTAATTCCTGACTAATGGGATCAGTTTGCATTTGCTTCCTTTTTGGAAATATGTTGAAAATATCTGAAAAATTGTTGAATTTGTAGCTGTATTTGTGTTGATGAAATGAAGGAGGAATCTTGAGCGGTTGGCTGGAGAACGTATGCGGAAACATCAGTTTTTATTTTCTTTGGAATGGCATTTTTCTGAAGGAATGAACCCGCTTACTTCATATTTACCGAGCCCAGCTTCGGCGTTTCTCGCGACTCTACAAACAGATCTATTCTTCTGAATTGAAAGAAGGTAGTGTTGGAGAAAGTTACTCAGGATACTATCACTTTCAAGCGTTTAATTAAAACGTCACTGAGCTCACCGTCATTATGCTCGCATCGCTCGCCCCTATTTCAACCCGACGTCCCTATTACTGTAGACAGATCTAAACTTTCAACGTAAAATAAGGGACAACAACCTAACCTAACGTTGCTTTCGATTCGTTCACTTTTTAGCTATGAAATCGTTGGAATAGTTGCTCATCGCTGCGCTCGCCGTTATTATGCTCGCTTCGCTGGCCCCTATTCCACCCCAACAACAGCCAACAGATTCATTCTTTCAACGTAAAAGAAGGGAAAACCACATAACCTAACTTTTGCATTTTTGTTACAGAAGTTGCTTACGATCCGATCACTTTTTATCATTGAAAACGTGAACAAAAATAGTTGCTCGCTGCGCTCGCCGTCATTAGGCTCGTTTAGCTCGCCATTATTCCGCCCCAACAACTGCACCCATATTCAATTTTCTGACGTAAAAGAAGGGAAAACCACCTAACCTAACTTTGGCACTTTTGTTACAGAAGTTGCTTACTATTCGATCACTTTTTAGCGTTGAAAACGTAAATAAAAATAGTTACTCGTTGCGCTCGCCGTCATTATGCTCGCTTCGCTCGCCCCTATTGATGTTTTACGCAATCTGTGCATATTTCATTGAAATCGGGCTCATGTCCACATTCACAAGTTTTACCGCGCTTTCAAATTTCGTCATCTTCAGTGCTTCCTAAATGGTAATGGTAATGGGTGGGGGACGCAAGCGTCAGCGACTAGGCCCCAGTGGCCCCTTTTCGCATTCCCCGGCATCTTCACTCATCCCATGTCGGATACCTGCTCGAACCTCTTCGACCTTCTTATGAAAGTCGAAATGTCCTTCCATTGCAACGAGTGCAATTCTTCCTCCTTAAGAGTGGCAGCTCCGAAGACGTTTTGTCTGAGCCTGCCATAAATACCACAGGAAGTGGAAGGAGTCCTCCTCTTCCCCACATTCCGTGCATAGTGGGTCTGCCTCAACTCTGATGAGAGCCAGGTGCCTCCTGAGGCCGCAGTGGCCGAGAAGAACTCCCACCAACAGTCGGAGTTCTTTGCGGCTTAGCTTCAGTATCTTGGCCGTCCTTGCCATGTCGGGCCCCGATATCATCTGCTTTGACTGCCTGCATCCGTCTATCCTTCTCCACTCTTTTCCTAATGTATCAACGGCCCACTCATTCAGTGCCGTTGTTACTTGTCTCCTTGTTATGCCAAGTGCGGGTTCGGGCCCGTAGTAGGGTTGTCCGGCTCCTTGCTTGGCTAGCTGGTCCACCTGCTCGTTGCCTTCAATCCCTGCATGGCCCGGGACCCACATCAGCGTTATTTCCTTTTCAGTCGCAAGACTCTCCAGGGCATCTCTGCACTCCTGAACCAGTACTGATCTGGATCTGGTTGCATTCAGAGCTCTGATGGCGGCCTGGCTATCCGAGCAGACATATACATGTCTCTCTGGGCCGGACCTCACCTCTTCCATTCTGGTTGCCTCCAGGATGGCATACACCTCTGCTTGGAAAACTGCTTGTTGTCAGAGAACCTAGCGCATATGCTCTTTTCTCTCCGTTTTCCAGGTACACTCCTGCTCCGGCTTGTCCTTCCTCCAGTTTGGACCCGTCTGTAAAACAGACCAGGCTTTCTGGGGGAAATATCACCCTTTCCTCTTCCCACTCTCTCCTGTCTGGGATCTCTAGCGAGATCGTCCTTTTCCACCTAATTTTATCCTCTGCCTGTGTCACTTTGATAGCGGATAGTGGGATTTCTTTCTCCGCTACCACATCGATTTCGGTATGCCCTGTGAACCCCTCTCCTCTCCAGCTCCCTGAGTCACGCATTCTCAGATAGCACGCCATCACTTCCTTCTTTATGCAAGTTGGAAGCGACGGCAGACGCATCAGGGCGTCCAGGGCTGCTGAGGGGGTCGTCCTCATCGCGCTGGTTATTCCCCTACAAGCTAGTCTTTGAATTTTTCCCAGCTTGTTGGTTGTGGTTATCTGGTCCACTCTCTGCCACCAGACCACTGCTCCATAAAGGATTCTGGGTCTGATTACCGCCGTGTAGATCCAGTGAAGGATGTGAGGTTTGAGACCCCACCTCCCTCCCACTGCCCGGCGCAGACTCCATATAGCGACCACTGCCTTCTCGACTACTCGATCGACATGTGGCCCCCAAGTTAGCTTCGAATCCAGAATCACCCCAAGATATGTTACCTCTCTAGCCAGCTCTAGGGGTTTTCCACCCATTACTGGTAATCTGAACCCATCTACCTTCCTTCTCTTGGTGAAGAGAATCATCTCCGTTTTAGTCGGATTAACTGCGACTTCCTCACACCACCTTTTTATTTTCCTACAGTGCTTCCTGAAAGTAAATACCCTGAATGTGAGAAATTCTTGAATTTGAATTTAATAGATTTGTAGGTTGTGAAATTTGGAAAAGGTTTTAAAGTTTGATGAGTACTTACAAGTCAGGTAACAGGAAGAATTACAGTTTTTGCAGACATTTTAAATGTATTTTATAAAAATTTTGGCTTCATTTCCAACGAAAATCATGTTAGAAAATTGAAGGCCATGTGGGTATCTCAGGTATTTTGAAAGACAAATTTTGTCAAAGTCAAAGAATAGAATGTAATACCAACTTATGTTAGTAGTAATTTGAAATGTTTGGTTATTAAAGGGTGGACAACATAATTAATTGAAGGTTTTGAATTTGAAAATGGTTGGTCTGAAAATACACATCAAAATTAAATCAGTATGTCCTTTCAGACCAACCATTTTCAAAATCAAAACCTTCAATTAATTATGTTGTCTACCCTTTTATAACCAAACATTTCAATTTACTACTAACATAAGTTGTTATTACATTTTATTCTTTGACTTTGACAGATGAAGTTATTTTGATTTTCAAAATACCTGACATACCCACATTCAATTTTCTAACATGATTTTTGTTGGAATTCAAAAAACCAAAAATTTTATAAAATACATTTAAGATGTCTTCTAAAATTGTAATTTTCCTGTTACTTATCTGATTTGTAAGTAATCATCAAACTTTATAACCTTCTCCAAATTTCATAACCTACAAATTTATTAAATTCAAATTCAAGAATTTTTCATAATCAGAGTATTTACTTTCAGGAAACACTACGATGACGAATGTCGAAAGCGCTTTGCATATTCAAGAAATCATACACTTTATACAAAATTCTCTCTTCATTTGATCATGGTTATAGTTTTTTAGAGAAGAAAATATTTAAATTTTGTAAATAATGCATGGTCCGAAGACAGAGGTCTTTAAATATATGTTATGGCTATTTGACCTTATAACAAACGTTAACAAACATAATTTTCCGGTTATAAAAGTGGCGTCAAAATTAGGTTCAAAAGTGACAATTGAAAATGCGCATGTCAGCTGTCAATTCAATTCCTGGATCAGAGAACAATAGGGAATAGGACACAATAAACATTTACAACATTCTGTAGTGAATTAAAGTGTAGAAGACCAAAACAATTCGATGGATCATCACCCTGGTGAACAACTTAGTGGAAATATCAGAATTCAGAAATGTTAGGAATTGAAAAATTGTATGCAATCAAAATTAACCTGTTCGTTCAAAGAGTTCTCTCTCTCTCTTCATTTCTTGGATGCAGCTTCCTTTCGGCACTATTATCCAGCTCTCCTCCCTTAGGTAAACGGGAATCCGTCCCGTCCCGGCCTGGTTACCGGCGTAATTACCGGGAGCTTCGTCCGAAGGATGGAAAAGGTCTTGCTCGAAGCAATCTCTCCACCCACAAAAAATTTTACTGTTTTTTATGATTTTTGCAATGCACGTGTTACCACGACATGTGGTATTACGGCGAACTTCACAAACATTTAATAAACTTTTTTCAATGCACGTACTAATTCAATAACGGCAGACATCACAACACATACTACTTTTTAAAAAATATTCAAAATTAAAACTATATAACCCCGCTGCCGGATGTCGAATCCGTTCAAAGAGTTAATATCGACATCTTTCAAATAACGATTTATCCAGAAGATTTCAAGTTTCAACAATGTACCTTTTTGACAGATCTGTAGAATTACGAGATCATGATTAATGTTAAAGTGGTGGTTACAATTCAGAATATGATTAGCAAATGTAGTTTCAGTATTATGAACAACAAGTCCAGAGTTTCTCGATTTTTCAATAATTTCAGTGTGTTCCAATACCTTTGTTTAGATCCTACGACCACTCTGGCCGAAACATTGTGACTTGCAATCTGGATGAAAGCAAGAAATTTTGTAGACCCCAGATTTATGGGAATCTTGTTTTTAGTATGTTTATCAATTTACCACCAATATTGTCTATGTTATGGTAAAGAAGAAAATATTGATGTTATCCTTGTAGCGGCAAGGCATATATATCACATCATAGGATACCTTACCAAGGAAGGGAATGAAAGGATTCTAGGATTAGTGAGTGGTAGTAATAAATGTTTTTCATAGATTCTGTTGATAACCATTATTTTTGGTAATTTGTTTGATCCTGTTGAGTTCGAATTCGAAATTTTCAAAATTTAATGTTATATTGAATAATCTATGAAATAAAGAGTTGAAAGCAGCAAACTTATGTTGGGAGGGATGACATGAAGAGAATAGTATATATTTCATTGGGAGTCGAGAAAATAGGCTTTTTTAGTGCGCGCTCGACAAGTTCCCGTGGGAGACGCAGCCAACACGAAAACTCGTGCAAGCACGGAAAAAGCATTTATGAAAACCACATATTGTTATGAAACTTTCATTTTTAAAGATGAACGAATAAAAACCTTTATTTTTACTTTTTATTAATTGAAATATTTATAGTACAGTTTGTGTTGTTGTATGTAGTTAATCCTTCAGCTACTACTTCATTTTCGATAACTGTAGTGGATAAAGTCGAACGTGCTACTATATTATTAGAAGTATTTAGTTTTTGATTTTCCCCCCACTGAATTATATTTTGATGTTGGCGTTGTTTTTACTGTTCGTGAATGACTGAACAATTTACGAGAAACTTCAATCTTTGTGCTCACGGATTCTTCGATGTAGCCTTCAGCCACAGTCGACGAACGCCAACCAACATGCATTTTTAGAGTAAGCAAATTTCCTCCATCGACTACGTTTGGTTAGGTTTGAACGTGAGTGGGGCCGTATCAGGCCCTCCACTGCAGCCAGTGGCCTATTGTGGCTCACCCAATGGTTATATTTTTCTTAATATATCCAATCTCTTGACGAAATCGAGGAAAAATTTACCAGGTTTTCTGGCCATACTCTCGTATCTTCAAATATTGAGAATCTGGTTCTGGCCGCTGCAGGGCATGTACACAGAATGTGTTCAGCCGTTTCATTATCCTCCATGCATAGCCGACACTCTGCATCTTGTGCAAGTCCGATTTTAGTCATGTGATGTTTGAGTTTGCAGTGGCCAGTAAGCAAACCTACCATAATTCTGAGATTCGCTCTACTGAGTTCTAGCAGTTTGTCAGAGTCCTGTTTTTTCCTTGTACAAGCAATAAATGCTTTGGAATGGGCTAGGCCCGGTAGACTACGCCAGTACTCGAGTCTTTTATTGTCTGCCCAAACTGTTATGATATTCTTGGCATTGCTATATGCTAAACCGATTACCGGTTCTGGTCCAGTGAACTTGGTTTCGCCCCCCACCCATCATTTTGCTAGGGCGTCTGCTATTTCGTTTCCTTCTTGGCCTGTGTGACCTGGTATCCATACTAGGGTAACGTCGTTGCGTTGCGCCAGTCGGTTTAAGGTGTCTCTGCAGTTCCATACTACCCTACATTTAAAGCAGTTGAATACAAGCGCTTTCAGTGCTGCTTGACTATCTGAAAATATTTTTATTGTTTTTCGTGTGTGGTGTCGATTTTCCAGCTCCCTGGCACACATTTCATTGGCATATACCTCTGCCTGAAATATCGTAGCTACTTTACCCATACTGAACGAGCGTTTCACTACTGGGTTCATCTCATATATTCCGGCTCCGACGCCTTCCAGAGTTTTGGAACCATCGGTGAACCAACGTGTATTTGCCCTACATAGGTTGGTTTCATTCCGGACCCAGTCTTCTTTTTCGGTAAAGACTACAGTGTAAGACGTGTGAAGGTTGATAGTTTCAGGAATGATGTCTGAGGGCATTCCATAATGATAGGCTAACATCTCGGAGAGTCTTTTCCAAGTGCGAGTTCCAATTCAGCTTTTTATCTAGGGTTATTCCCAGATATTTTGCTTCACTCGCAAAAGGAACTGTTACACCATTGATGGAAGGAGGTATTAAATGTTTCAGCTTCCTTTTCGTGGTGGACATTGCCTGCCTCTCACACCATTTATATATTGTATCCAATATATCCTGAGGGACGTAGGAGATCGTCTGTTCGGATTTATCGTTTATTACTAGGACCAGATCATCAGCATATGCTTGCAGATCAACCTCCCAAATCGAGAGAATGGCCATCCACCATCCACCAGCAGTGATCATAACAAAGAGGAAAGGACCCCTTCTTGGGACAGCCCCTGGCTGACTTGAAACTGACACTTTCCCCCTCTAGAGAGATCGTTATAGTTCTGTTGTGAAGCATAGTTCTTATCCAGTCACATAGTATCGGTTCAATCCCTCTAGAGACAGTGTCCTCATATAGGGAGTAAGGTAGTGCATTGTTAAATGCTCCTTCTAAGTCCAAGAATGCAGCGACTGCTACCTCCTGGTGTTCCAGGACGTCGCTTATTCCTGAGACAAGGTTTATTGTGGACAATCCGTTTTGGAGATGGTTCTTCAGGGAGGTCTTGTATCCTTCCCTGTCCATGCTCCGCATGTTTCGGTATTGTACCACTGGTCTGGGACCTATTTCAATGTTGAATTGAATATGCCTATGGTCTGAACATTATGGCTCAATTGGAAATCTTGCTGCTTAGAAATTCTGAGCTGAGCCGTCGACTAACATAGATGCTGAAAGTCGTTTTAAACCGTTTCCACTATAATCTTCTGGATTTTATAGGTTCAGATATTCAGCAATCTGCCTTGTTGTACCACTGATTGTATGGCACCTTGCAAGTTGAGCAAAACGTCTACCATCACGATACACAATAAATAATCTTTTATCATTCATGTGTGTAGGTCTTAGAATGATATTTTTACGATAAGAAGTGCATGGATCAAAAGGACATCCTTCCTTTGTAATTGTAAAGCTTCTTGTTTTGTGATTTTTGCCATTTCGAAAGAATGGGTACTGTCAAAAACCGGCCATTATCTGCCACGTCTTCCAAAGTCAGACGTATCAAATCATGACTTCGGTAGGCACCGAATATGGCTAATGTTGAAATTACTTCACCTAATAACCACTTTTCGTCTAGTGCTTCAAGTATGAATTTAGCAAATGGTCAGCAGTTAATAATTTCGTTGTGTTACCAACACTTTCTTGTTTGAGAAATGCTCTAATTTTTAGTAAATTATTAACATTTACATTTTCTTTTACTGCCAGACCACTTTTTCATATTTAAAATTGACTCCATAAAGTTGAAACTTTCAGAGATTCACTTTTTTTGACAAATACACGAGAAAAATATAATCACTTACATTTATAACTTTCTTTTGTTGGCGCCATCACTTGCAGAATTCTCGATACTGGTTTTCATATCTCTCACGTGACTCCTTGGGCAGTAATTCTGCACTTACTTGAGCCGCTTCACGTGATATTTGTTCCTCTGGTGAAATCATTTTAAAATATTTTCTCTAAAAATATCCAAATTATATCACAAAACAAGCGTTATTTAACACGTTGCTAAGGAAATATACAAACAATTTGCGATTTCTATAGAACTGTCAATAACATATTATTGTATTTTGTCATGTAAGTGGACAGCTAATGACACTAGCACACTTCCGGTGTACTGAATATGCAGTATACTGACTCAATTATATTTCAAGTATACCTTATTATATTCAATTAAACCGGCACGTATATGTGTCGGTTTACGGTAGATGTTATTATCTTTGATAATAAAGAGATCCAGAAATGATAAAGAGTTGTTTTGGCAATTTCCACGGTGAATTTGATGGATAGGTGTGAAGAATTGAGAAAACTGAGCAAAGAATCGACCGTTTTTAAATAACTAGAACCATGCTTGGTAGGTAATCATTCTTATTGCTACCTAACCTCTTCATCTCGACCTCAATTTTGGGGCATTGGTCATAGTAAGAATATTTGATTTCAAGTTTTCCACAATTTTTCAGATTTAGATGAAAAAGGACGGTTTTTCCTTTCCTCTTGGTACATATCAAGATAGAAGGTTGATATTTCTTGTATAGGACTTTTATAAGCCTGAATTCAAAGAATGTGATAATATGCGAAATTATAAAATTAAATCAGATTGGACGAAGTCACATTTAATAAATTCCTGCTGTTTTTGCTAAAAAATCTAGAAATAAAAAAGTGATTTGCGACGTAACGTTCATCAAAACTAGACTTCGCAAGGTTGTTAAAGTTGTGAACCATGGAATCTCAAATTCTCATTCAAATATAACGTGAGGTATGACAGTTGTCATTTGGTACCAGGTGGGTATGTTCGTCTGTTTCACAGAACAACCCAATAAGAATCATTTATCTCTGTTTAACTCGTTTGCTTACATTAAAATTGAACACAAGAAAAGCATCAACTATCCATGCTGCACACGAACAGGCCCTACGTGATTTCATATTTGAGGTAAATGCGGTTTTCAAAGTTTTGAAAGTGTTTGTTTTTTGTATAAACAATTTTTTTATGCACCTAAAGATGTTGCGCGTCATAAAATGTGTTTCGAAGCAGTGAATAAGCCCTATGTAAAAAGCGGAAATATACATTATTGCGAAGAACATTTCCAAGTGAGTACTTTACGTTATGTTATTATTGTATTCAAACCAGAGTTCAAAGAAAGATTTAAAATTTTAGTCATTGCAAAAAAGACCTTGAACTATCAAAAGATTTAGAAAAATATACTTGAAAAACCAAATTCAAAGACATGAAAGTCACAATGAAAACATAGACATTGCTTCATCTGATTTGATTTCACCCGATGAATAATGAGCACGTTATTACGACTTGCTGCATTGCCAATGCTCGTTTTTCATCAAAAGAAAGGTCCGTTCAGAAAATTTGAAAACTATAAATACAATAAAAATAGGTAATATGTGGATATTTTTCTCTGAGTTGATCAGGTGACAAAGTTGTAATAATTTCTCAATGGCTTGTATCAAGCTAAAAGCTATATTGTTAAGGAGAACTGTTTCGAAACGTGGCTTATAGTGGGGGGTGTTTCCGATGAACGTGACGTCAGCGGCACACTTTCAAATGCGATATTTTTTCAAAATGAAAAAAATATAGTGGAACTCTTTGTTAAATGGACGTATCAGCCTAAAAACTATCGATTTAAACGAGTTTTGCAATTTATTTTTCGTAAATGTAAAGGTCCATTATTCCTATGATTCCGTCAAGTCGACAATTGTTGCGGTGAAATGTTCATTTAAATTTTTTATCTTGAAATGTTTTGAGGAGATAGAAAATCGTGCTAATCTAACATTTCGCAATCCTCTAGCACTGTACAGGATGCATGAAAACGTAAGACATTTGATTATCAGTTCAATATTCCCTTTCATGATTACTCCAATCACCGCTTTTATTGTTCACGAAGATTATATTTCCGCAATATAGAATTAGATCACTTGTAGTTGTTTTATAATGTTATTTTGGTAATAATTTGGAAATTTTGTCTTGAAGAAGTGCTTACGATGCATTTTATAAGCAGAGTAATCACCCCAATCACTTGTTTTATCGAAAATAGTTATTATGCAATCAAGGTTATCTTTCATTGCCCGAAGATTGCCACTGAACCATCTAACAAGATATTTCCTTTGCCCTTGAACCATTCCTTACGATTTTCAAAAAGAAACTGACAAAGATCAGCACATTAGAAAAATATTCATCTTTAGTATTCTTCTGGTGAAGATTTCTACTCGACAACAGTTAGATCATTGATTCGTTTCCTCTATAGTAAGTGGAGTGGAGTTTATAATATCTACAATAATATATTGATCATAGAGTTTGATAAACAAGGATCGGAAGGCCCTGTTTTGAAAGAATTGTCTTCAAAATTCTTCAAAATATTATAAGTACGTATTGCAAAATAAGTCTGATAGATTATACCAGATTGAGTGAGAAACTAATAGGTACCTGTAGACCTGTAGTTTTATTATCTGGAAAAAATCTATTGCAAAAGGTCAAATTAACAAGAAGGGTGAGTGGGAATATTATGTATGGTAGAATTATCTTTTATCTTTATAGGGAAATTTGGAGTATTGTCATATCCAGATAAAAGCTGTGTGTAGATAGACTTCAACATCTTTGACAATTCCCTTTCACCATTGATTTTACTGTAGATCAGATCACTCTGATTGTTAGTATCAGTTTGATCAATATTTCCAAGGATATCATCACTTTCATGCAAATACTGTTGCACTTGATACAAGACCTGTACTTGCTCTTTCAAAATCTTTTTTGCTGACTTACGACTAATTTGTAACTCTTGGCTGATTTTCCTAGTAGAAACAGCAGGATTCACTTCCACAAATGGCAAAACAATTATTTTCGTCACCTCATCGATGATAGAAGTTTCATGGTTGGAAGTTTCTAGTCTTAGTTATTTCTCCACAAAAGGGAAATATTGTAAACATGGATGGTGTCTGTTAGGATACCTTTCATCGTATATAATAATTTTTCTTGCATTCGCTATAAATTAATATAGCACGTCCACTTTTTTTCTCTTGTATACATGTTTGTTGAAAAAGCCACTGACTCAAAGCACAGGAGGTTAACGAACTCATCAATAAGTTATTGATGTACACCTATGTCTTACTCGTCAAAGTTATTCTTGTTCCCATAGCATTCTTTCCATTTTCGAAACAGTGAGAATTCTGTGATGAGAATGGGAATAAATATGAAAAATTGAGTGAGCACCCTTTGCGAAATCGAAAATTGGACAGTTATACAGTGTGTTTCATCTAGAGTTTCAAAGTTTGGTTCCGTTACGAGCGAATACGGTGCCTTCGAAATGTTTGACTTATTTCATGATTGATTAATTCACACAATAATGTTAACTTATTGATTAGATGAAATTGAGGTTATAAATCCGGTTTTGTTCAATTTCACATCCCCGGCATACTTGATAAGCCAATTGCCCCAGTTTCCTCATGATTCATCAACAAATAATTAGTACCTACACTAGAATTATTAGGTATCCATTCAATTTTCGATTCGAAATCATCAAAGGATTGTTCTTGAAAATTACAATCTGAAAAATACCGATCTAGAAGATGTAATTCGAACAACTTTTTCAAACATTTTAAGAAGAAGAAGGTCTTCTAGAGAAACATTTCTAGTTACAGATGTTTCACTCGTCAGATCCTATACAATTTTTCAACAGGTTCTGGGCAAATTAGATGAGTTTTTCTATTTTATTTTGATAAATGCCTTTCTCTATATATGAAGTCAACCTCTGATGCGCAGTTTTAGCACCTTCATAACAATTTCCAAGTTCTCGAAAATTACGTGATGAATATATAAACTAGAATTATCAAAACACACGAAAACGTCGATTGAATAAATAACTGAAAATTTCAATTGTCAAGGGGATAATCTAGTGTCATGAGAAGCAACCAATGCATCAGCATTGCCTGAACAGTACGAGTACGAGTCTTTTCTTAGTCAAAACATCAAATGCTTCAAGTTAAATACCAAAGGAAAAAACAGCTCATTTAAACTTGGAGTCCCGAAATCTCTGAAGCAGTTAATGCTGAAAAGCGATTTATGACCTGAAAATGTGTTAATTAAGGAATTTATGTTTTTTCCGTAATGATTCTGAATACTTTACGTCTCATGATCACTGTCTAAACTCATACAATTTTGTTATTTTCCACATAAATATTCGTAGTATTAGAAAAAAAAAATGACAAACTCGACTTTTTATTACAATCACTCGACTATCCGCATGTAGTCTGTATAACTGAGACCTGGTGCAGTGATCATGAAATTAACTCAGTTAATCTTTATTCTTACATTCTTGCCGATTATTATTGTAGAGAGGACAAAGATGGTGGTGGTGTTGCCATATTTGTCAAATCTAACCATACCTTCAAATTATCTCGTATCAAAATTGATAAAGTCCAAGATATTTTCGAATATGCCGCCATTCAAGTAACTGCTTTCAACTCTAAATTTCGCATCAGCTGTCATTATAGACCTCCCTCTACTGACAGTAAATTATTTCTAGCAAAAATGGAAGCATTTTCTGATTCATTCCTCGGTAAAAATCATCAATCTATGGCATTTATATGTGGTGACTTCAACTTCAATTTTCATGAAAATTCCAATGACAGTAATGCAAGATCTCTTCGTGATCTACTCACTTCATCTTCATCTACAGTTTATAATATTTTCGCGTCCACTTCTTCCCAAATACCTTCTGTTGTCATTCATCCGGATTTTTCTGACCATGCACTACAAATTATTAAACATCCAATTAAACCTTGCGTCATCGACGAGCCCCAATACACTCTTAAGAGAACGTTTAGTGACCATAACATTGATCATTTCAATAATTTACTGTCACGTGAATCTTGGGACTTCTTATATCTCCAGAACATTAATTTCAATACTAAATTTTCCATATTCTACACCTTATTCCTCGAACTATTTGATGCAGCGTTTCCGCCTGTCTCACGTAAAATCAATAACACTCGATTTCATAACTGTAAACCATGGATTACCAACGAGATCATCAACGAAGGTATACTACTCCGTGATATTTTCAATGTGAGCAAAATACAATTCGACGAAGTAATTAACGAGCAATATAAATTTCTCTTGAAAAATAATAGAGTGAAAATCGACCAATCCAAAAAAGAATATTTCAGCCACAAATTTCTTGACGCTGAGAACAAATCCAAAGTTGCCTGGAATATAATTAAATAGAATATGACATTCAATAATATGAGCAATTGTTTACCAAGATACATCGAAACTGAAAAGGCAAGTAGTGTTTATGGAGGTCATGAAATTCCTCAAGTCTTTAACGATTTTTTTATTGATTCTGTCAAATTACTAATTGATGATACTAAGCCTGTTGGAGAAGATCATCACGACATAAAAACTAACTAATTTTTTCTCCATCCGCTGGACGAAACTGAACTTTTCGATATTCTTAAGTCTATTTCGTCTAAGAAATCTAGCGGAATTGATCAATTGCCTGGAAAAGTCTTGTTGCTTGTTGCTGAGCATATCATCGAACCACTTACGTATTCAGTAAATTTATCATTTCCCTCATGTCTCAAACACGCCATTGTTATTCCTGTTCACAAAAAAAATGATGAACATTTGATTTCTAATTATAGAGGTATTGCATTGCTGACTTCATTCTCGAAATTATTCGAAAAATCCTATCTCAACAGACTTGTATCCTTTTGTAAAAAGTATAAGTTGTTCTCAAAGAGTCAATATAGCTTTCAGGCTGGTTTATCAACTCAAGATGCTACTCTCTCTCTGATCAATCATGTTCTATCCAAATTTGATAATGGTGAAAAGACTTTAAGTATTCTTTTTGATTTGTCACGTGCATTTGACACCATCAATCATCAACTTCTTCTTGATAAACTTTATGACTTGGGTGTTCGTGGTCATAGTCATAAATGGATTGAAACTTATTTAAGTGGCAGAACACAATCAGTTAAGGTTAGGCTCGAATCGGGAACTTATCATTCTGAAAATCGTAATATCATAACAGGAGTCCCGCAAGGTAGTGTCCTGAGTCCTACCCTCTCCCTTCTATTTGTAAATGACATATCTAATATTAATCAACCAAATTGTACCGTACAGTTTGCGGATGACACGTCCTTCATATTCAGTTCTGCTTCATGTAAAGGGTTGTCTGATCAGGCAGAAAATGCAGTTGCTAATATGCTAAACTACTGCTCCAGAAACGGCCTTGTATTGAATAAAAATAAAACGAATACTTTTATTTTTTCTCTTAGAGAGTTGGATTGCAGTATATTGGTAAGAGCAAATTCAAAATTGATTGTACAGAAAAAATCAGTTAACTTCCTAGGGTTGACCATAGACTCACAATTATCCTGGAATGACCATATCGACTCTATATCAAAAAAATTGTCAAAACATTGTTTTGTTATCTGGAATCTCAGGAATTTTGTCCCTATTAACATTTCATTAAGCTATTACTATGACTATGTACACTGAAGTCTCAATTACTGGTTACTTTCCTACGGTAATTGCGGTAGATTGAATGATTTGTTGATTTTCCAAAAAAAGATATTGAGGACTATGTGTTTCAAAAAATATGGCGATTCTTGTCAGCACTTATTTATTGAATTGAGAATTCTAACTGTGATATCCATGTATATTTTGAATTGTGTCACTTATGTAAAACAACACTGCCACATGTTTCAGAAAAGGGACACCACCCGTCTTGCCTCAGGCTTCACTCTAAGACAAAATTTTAATTTCATTGTTCCCAATCACAAATTAACATGTATATCTAACGGACCTATCAGACTTTATAATAAACTTCCTATATTTCTAATCTCAATAATTTCAAAAATTGTGTGAAGAATCTTCTCTACAATAATGCATTTTATTCTCTTGATGAATTTTTACAAACTGATTTGGCTACCACGTTATGAATGTTTGCTTGTGTACTTTTTGTTATTTATATTGTTTTTTTTACCACTACTATTAATTGTGTTGTATTCTTATATGTTAATTTAATTTAATTTGTTGAAATGATTTTAGACTGCCATTTTATTTCTTAACCTTTTGTATTTGACGATTTCCATGCTTGTAATAGTCTCAGGAAATAAAAGATTGTATTGTATTAGAAAATGACGTCAACTGAGTGTCTCGTAATCGAGAAATAGCCTATCTGGGTTTGGCAATCGAATTCGGAAACACCTTGTATATACACTCATAAATTATGTGACAACACTGTTGATCACCAATTATACCTTCGTACATCTCAGTATGTGCAACTACGCAGCTGCATTTTTTTTAATTGAACATTTCATATTCTTGAATTTTTATCGATGTTTGTTACGAACCAGTAATAAATACTCTGCCTCGATTTTTCTTTTTATTCGACATTGCATCACCTCGTCTTAAATCTTGTGTCGATTATAAGAGTACCGCGTGTTCACAACAATATTGGGTAAGGTCTTCTTGGCTTTCAGTTAGATGTAAGATGCTTATTCCATGATTTAGCAATGTGCGCAAGCCCGAAAGCAATGTTCGAGAACTTTATATACAAAGCCAAAATCACCACTCCAAAGTCACCCACCCTAGGAAGTATTTTTATATAATTTAAATTGCACTTTATGATGTTATGTTATAATTTATTGATCGCCAGTGTAATATATCCTTTGAATACAACACCTGGATTTGGTGATTTATGAATGGATTAAAATTATGGAAAATATCCGACGAGGAATATCGTAAAGTAAATGCTAATGCAAATTTCATCGAAAGAGTTCATACACTCCGTATTTGCAAATAAGCAAAATATATCATCAGTTTGTCAAATGAAATGGTCAGCATCTCATAAAGAAAATAAAAACTTGCTCACCAATAAGAAATTCTAATTGAGTTTGTTCATCAAATCTATTTTCTACTTGGAATCAGAACTCACAAATTCGTTCTCTTAGCCCCGGATGCACTTTCAAAACACACTTTGACGATGCAACTTGATACCCGGTATACTTTCTTAAACTTTCATCGCGTTGAAAAAAGAAGATTCACGTCCAAAATTCATAAAAATATTATCTTTATTATTATCGTGTCTGAACGTACAAAATTATCTCGAATATTCTATAGAACTATTTACTTCCTTATAACTTATTATTATTTCACCAAGAAAAATGCCTAAAACGCATATTGAAATAAAAATGTCGAAATATTATTATATTAAATACTCAGTCGGCCGCACCTCGTGGGTGTGGTACCGAGACCAGCCTCCGATCCGCTGTCTGTATTCTTTCCGAAAACCTCACTGAATCCCTAAAATTATTTCCCATCAACTTCCCGAGATAATTCCGATCTCAGCGTAATTATTCAAGAATCAGCAATAGATTTTATGATATAAGGATCATGATGACGATCATTATTGTACTAGCTGTGAAGATGATCAGACGAGGCATAAACCGAGTCTGTTAACACAGTTAGTACCATAATGGTTGTTTTTCTACGACAACCTCGATGAATGTTCATTTTATAACCGTAACTTCAATCATAAACAAACACATTCTGTACAGAATTTCATTTTTGCATTGGTTGCTAGGCAAGTTGCTAAGCAACAAATGCGAAATGGAATATTTCGTGTTAGGTCTAGCTTCACCCTGAAATCACGACGACTACGGCTTGTCAAATTATGACGTCCAGCAACAAATTGATGAAATGTCAGCAGATCGTTTCTGTCAAAGTTTTAGTAGGTAACGAGTAATTTCATAGTTGTTTTCTATAAAAACTACTGATTAAAATGGAAACTGATAGTGTTAGATTTGACACCTCCGAACATAATAGAAGCAGCGAAGGTAACAACACTGAATTTATTACCGGAAACATCGAAGAGTATGTATCAACGCGCTTATAACCTTTTCAAAGTTTTTCCAATGTATGCATATATTAAACGTGAACGATATGTTGTCATAGAAAAAGTATAGTATGCAACTCGCAAAAAATGGGCATCATTTTGTGCTCATTGCATAATATACTATTATGATCCGAATTTCAAACAAAATTTTAAATTCCGACGATTTCTTTAAAAATAGATTTCTTGTTGCAGTACAATAAGTGATGTTAACGTAGCTTAGTTTCAGTAATGTGGGTAGAAACGTAATAGACCGGGGGATAGTGACAGATTTTGGGACACGATTTTACTCAGTATGCCTTTTGGAGGGCAGTACTGTCCGTATATCCTCGTGATAATAATGCATGAATCAAAGAGTCGTCGTAGGTTCTTCATATTGAAAAATAATAATATTTTCGAAAAATTATGTGTTTCGGTACGATTCCAATCAGGTTGCCATGTGTTTTGTAATAAAGTAATAGACGTAAAATACTCGAAAAACCATTGGCATACCATCAGGATGGGCGGAGAATTCCTTTTTCCAAATACACATGACCATACCGGCTATTCGGACCCAACCTAACGGCCTGCTAATCGTTTTTCGAGTATTTTAGTTTTATTATTTCATCACGAAACACATGGCAGTCTGGTTAAAATCGTACCAGAATAATAATAATAATTAAAATTATTATTATTATATTTTAATATGAAGAACCTACGATGACTCTTTGATTCATGCATTATTATCATGAGGATATACGGACAATACTGTCGTACAAAAGGCATACTGAGTAAAATCGTGTCCCAAAATCTCTCACTATCCCCCGGTCTATAAGGTAACAATGGAATTGTTTGTTTGTATTCTCATGTCATTGTCAAAGTTACATTTATTGAAGAGTTCACTAAGCATTTTTTTTTCATTCATAATTTTGACGTTTCAAATGTGTCTATATTTTTTCCATTATAGTCCTCAGTACTCTAATGAACCATTATAGTACTCAGTCCTATAAAGTATGTTATTTTGACACTAAAAATGAAATCCATAATAATGTCATTATGACACGTCGGAATATAAATATCGTTTTGGTGCTCGTGGTCACAGACATCAGAGTGACCATTGATGATAACAAAATTTTCATATTGTTCAGTCTAAATGAGTTGGGCGTTATGAAATCCGACGATACCGAATCTGCCAGAACTTCAGTATGGTTTCTTAACCTAAGAACCGTTGTATACAGGGTACACCATAAATGAATAACTGCCCACTGTTACAAGCCGCCATATAATTAATATTCTTATGCGAAACAATGGTAAAAGAAAAACATTCATTTCCTAGTGCATACGTAATTTTCACTCAATGTTGAAATTATTCAACATTTCCCAACAGAAAATCTCCACAACGGACTGAATTCCTAAAAATTTGAAGTATTACAGAAAGCCAAAATAGTTTTGGTCAAAGTTCCATTTGAAAAAATATAACTTTTTGTAAATGGAAAATGATGAAACTAACGCTTACATGATGATATTTTTTGGGTTTTTAGGCTGTCGTTCATCACGATATATTCTCGATGTTTCTCAAACACGAGTGGTTGGCATTTTAAAGAGAGTTTTTGACATGTTGACAGCTGTCAACTGTTTGAAAATCGTTGTTTCAAGCAGCAAATATCCGCCACACGCAGCTATTTTCAGGAATTGTCTGGGACATCACTACAGGAATTTTCCCGATCTTTTTAAAGCTTTTGTTGAAGACCCCACATAACATATTCAAAAATTTTTAGCCTACATTAAATCAATGTATATGAAACATTGTTAGAAATGTTCCTGAGATATCGCAAAAAGCATTATTTCCACGATCATTTAAAAGCAGGAGGAGATATCCTCTTTGTCGAACAAACTCTGAAATCAATTAGTAACAATCCTGAGTGGGTATGAAGGGAAGCGGGAAGATTGCTGCATGTAAGAAATCAGATGCAGGTTAGAGGTAGTAATATAAAATTTATAACGCAAAAACCAGCTTTTTTGCAATTTTGAAAAATTTCGCATTTTTCTGAAGCCCCTATCAGGGAATTCAACGGTCTGCAAAAGTGTATACAATGCGGCTTTTTTTAGCCCCCCCTGTTTACTTTTGAACGGCTTGAGGTACGAACATGAAACAAAAATCATTTTGAATGGTGTTACCAATACTACTTTATGAAATAAAAGATATTGCGATTGCCCCATAAGGGGCGAGGGAGCACATCCATTTAAAAATTACAAGTAGCAAGGGAGGTCAAGTGACAAACAGTTGAAAAGAGAATTTTCAATTCTCTTTTCAACCATCTAATTATTTTTATTTGATTTTGTTGAATTTTTTTAAAAATCAAGTATAAGTGCGGATCTGAATGGTACATTTATCTAGATGAAATTGAACGGTGAAAGGGCAATGGAACGAAAATATTTTGAATAGTATTACTGATACTACTTTTTGAGAGAAGAAAGATGGCAATTACTCGATAGATGGCGCTAGCAGCACATCAGTTTGAAAATTTCGAGAGGCAAAGAGATCGAAATTGTGAAAATATGTAATAACAAAAATTGAAAAAATTCATATGGTTGAAAAGAAAATTGAATTCTCTTTTCAACGGTGTGTAATTTGACCCCCAATGTCATTTGAAGTTTTTAAATTGATGTGACCCCTTGCGCCCCCTATCGGGCAATCGCAATGTATTTTATATCAAAAAGTAATGTCGGTGATGCCATTCAAAGTGGTTCTATTGCATATTTTTACGTCAAACCATTCAAAAGTTAACAAGGGAGGGGGACTAAAAAAGCCGTACTGTAGAATGGTCTCAGTCGCAGGACGCAAAGGAAAAAAGTAATAGATAGAGTAAAAACTGAAAAAATGGCATAAAAATCACGGATTTTCAATCACACCAAAGTCCCTTAAGGAAATTTTGTTGGATAAATGAGATGGAGCAATACTGTAAACTGTACCATACCGAACCACCAACCCAAGTTCCATTAACTCGGCATTAACTTTGAGGGAGCCACCTTCCTCAATCTATGGCGAGACTGTGCTATAAGGTGATATAATCCTCTCAAGGATGATATAGTTTCTCTCATCTACTTTCAATATGTTCAACGGTGATGTCAGATTTTCATCATTCTTACCTATGAAAATACGTTAATAAATGTATTTTATATTTTAACTTCAAATCGATCTATATTGTTTTTCATTGATGAAAGCATTGAAAGCAGATCGCGTGGGAGTTTACTGCCTCGCCCAGTGTTTAACATCGATGAGGTATATCTGGACTCATAATGAGATTAGGTTAGAAGAACTAGTGTCACCAACTCACCCCAATCTCTCAGCGACGAACATCGTCAGATAGTCCCAATATGTCATTCGACCACTCCGTCTGCTGACTGCGTTTTATATTTTCAACAACACTCATATATCCATAGCTGAGAAAAAAAGGCTTAGTGCTTAGTATTCCCAAAAAATGCTCTCGAGCACCGCAGTGCTTACGAGCACTAAAATGCTATAAGCACTTTCAAGAGCTTTGACCTGAGGTAGCTGCATATTCTACAGATTTTAAGCCGCTGAAAGTGATATAGCAACGCCTTTTGGTGAAGTATGAAACAATTATATGAATAACTGAGGGTCTCCATATCTGTACCATTATCGAAGGCATTCGAAAAATCTGTATGCATAACATACAGATTGATATCTTCCATGAATTGTCTCAGCAATATATTTACTTATATTGAAAAGGTTGGTGGTTGTTGAGCAACTTTTTATGAAACCATGTTGAAGTGGAGTAATTTGAATGCTCAGAAAAGGATTTTAATCACTTTGGCAAAATTGCACATTATTGATATGGGTCTGAAATAGCCATATGTCTCTTCTTCTATAGATTGGAATAGCTTTGGATAATTTCCATAGATTCAAGATTTGATACAACTGTTTATCATTGGACAAGCCAGAACTTTCTCACAATTCCTGACAATTATTGCAAGAATGCTATCTGGGCTCGATTTCATTTTAGGTTTCATCTGTTTTAAGGCTGCCAACGCTTATTTCCTTCGTACTAATAAATATTCGAGAACTCATGACAAATGATTTGGAGAAAAAATCGGCAGAGCTATTTAGCGTATAAAGAGGAATGTCTAACGATTGTCCCTCATAAGACATTCTGTCCGAATGGCATTTTTTGCTGTTTATATATGTCCATAATTTGTTTGGATTTTCTTTGACGTCATTTTCAACAGATTTACCATATTTTGTTTACGCGTAGTACGCGTGAGACTTGATCTTAGGCCTCAGGCGGTTAAAATCCTCCTGGGCAACAACAATCTCGCTTCTTTTGAACGAACGCCGAAACTTAGCCTTGAGGCGAATTAGCTGAATTATTATTCATAGTCAAATCACGGTGGATATTCACACTAAAAGTTACTAGTTCGTAGAGGTACACATTGATCCAAAACGTTACATATTTTTCTGTTAAAAATTGCGAGCATCATGCGATATTTGAGAAGGTTCAAGGAAGGTCCAGTCAATGTTAACGATAAGTTTGCACTTAGGAGGAAAATCAGCTCTTCTGAAGTTGTATTCATTTCCATAAGAAGTAGTGAAGTTCCTGTTTAAATTATGTGCGGCATTCGTTTTAGAGTGAAGTTCGAAAAATTGATTTAAGAGGGTATTTGTCTTATCAAGTTGACCACCATGTATAAACGAAACCTAAAAAGGTATATTGAAGTCACCCGTGACGATATTGCTATCGTTATATGCCACTTGGTTACTGGTGTTTCGAAAAGAATGATGTATTTATCGTTAGACAAAGAAGGGGGATCATAGATATCGATCACGATTAAAGAGGTGAATAAAAAAAAGTTAGTTTTAAAATTTGTTATTACGAAACTCCCAGGTTTTCGTAGAAAACCCCTCAAAAGCAGAGCTTGTGTGAGCAAGGAAGATCCGGTACACAAAGTTTAAATATAAGTGGAAACCGAACCACTCAGCTCTGTGATAGACAATATCTACAGAATTTATTTCTTGGAAAATTAATGGTGTCAGTTCGACCCCTGAGACTCACGAGTGTATGACTTCAGAACATTCAGTACGCCGTTGTGGAAGTTCTGAAATTCCGAGTATATCCGGAGATATCCGGAAAACCCAGAAATTTCGGAAAATGGTTTATATTTTTTTCTGGCTTTATTTTTCGAAAGATTCGAAAATAAATTGCACTCTCACTTTGCCTCTATTTCCCTGCTACTTAATGGTGTCTTCAGATCTGCTATCCGACGTTTCGTCTTCCGTCCACCATCATCAATTTTTTTTTTCTTATGGGCGCTACATTGGATTCATGTTTTGAATAGAACCCTGACACACATTTCAATGGCATATACCTCTATCTGAAATATCGTAGCTAGTTTACCCATACCGAACGAGCATTTCACTACTGGGTTCATCCCATATATTCCGGCTCCGACGCCTTCCTGAGTTTTGGAACCGTCGGTGAACCAACGTTCATTTGCCCTACATAGGTTTGTTTCATTCCGGACCCAGTCTTCTCTTTCGGGAAAGACCACAGTGTAGGACGTGTGAAGGTTGATAGTTTTAGGCATGATGTCTGAGGGCATTCCTAGAATGTTGTGAGCTATTATGCCCTCCAGCATGCTGCTGCCTCTCATGACACATGCTTGCGGTAGACTAATGGCCGCTTGGTAAAGTCTGTATGTTGCCCATCTTGCCTCTCTCTCTCCAGAACTATGTGCTGCCGTTGGCGTGGAGCGAATGCTTCCAGTAATCGCCAGGCACGCTAGTCTCTGTAGTCCGTTATGTTTAGCAATGGCCATTTTTTCATGACCCTTGCTCCACCAGACTATAGAGCCATACGCTATCATTGGACGTATGACGGTCACGTACAACCAATATACGTGTTTTGGTGACATGCCCCATGTTTTGCCACATATTCTGCGGCATGTCCATAATGATAGGCTAGCCTTCCGGATAGTCTTCTCCAAGTGCGAGTTCCAATTAAGTTTTTTATCCAGGGTTATTCCCAGATATTTTGCTTCACTCGCAAAATAAATTGTTACATCATTGATGGAAGGAGGTATTAAATGTTCCAGCTTCCTTTTCCTGGTGAATGGTACTATGGCCATTTTTGTGGTGGTTAATGGACATTTCCTCCCTCTCACACCATTTATATATGGTATCCAATATATCCAGAAAGACGTAGGAGATCGTCTCTTCGGATTTATCGTTTATTACTAGGACCAGATCGTCAGAATATGCTTGCAGATCAACCTCCCAAAGCGAAAGAATGGCCAGCAGATCATCCACCAGTAGTGACCATAACAGTAGGGAGAGGACCCCCCCGTGAGGATAGCCCCTGGCTGGCTTGAAGCTGTAGAGAGGTCGTTATAGTTCTGTTGTGAAGCATAGTTCTGTTGTGAAGCATAGTTCTTATCCAGTCACATAGTATCGGTTCAATCCCTCTAGAGACAGTGGCCTCATATAGAGAGTGAGGTAGTGCATTGTTAAATGCTCCTTCTATGTCCAAGATCACCCTAGTCGCGGTCCAGTTAGATGGAATATGGTTCCATGCTAAACTGGCTCTAAAGAGTCTTATAAGGACAGGTATGATATGTTCCAGTCCGATTTGTAACAGAACTGGAGCTATGCCATCCTCTCCTGGCGATTTGTATGGGTGGAATGAGTTAACCGCCCATCTTATCGCCTGTGGTGTAATTATTTAGTTGACGACCAGGTCATCGGCGTCTTGAGTTGTCAACAACCAATGACCAAAACGAAGGCGATAGAACTCCTTCTTCGGCAACTTTTTTCTGCTGTCACAATGATTCTGGTTTTCATCATTTATTGTATCCATCTGATAAGTGAGACCTTTCTATTTCTTTTCTCTTGTGATCTACTTATGTGTGTAGACATTTGAGGTGTTATCAAAAGCACCCGCTATGTCGGTGAAGGCACAAAGACCGATTACATTTGCAAAGTATGACTTTTCAATGCTTTCAAGCAGGCATTATAGAGCCTTAATCATGGACTTACCTGTTTCTTGTAAAGCGGTGTTAACTGAAGGAGTTCGCTTCTAGTAAAACAATCTATTTTCTCCATTGCTTATAGGAGGAAGGTTGTGAGACTGATCGGGCAGTAAGACTTTGGTTCGTCCATGGGTCGCTCTCCACTCTTTGGTATGTACACCACCATTGCCTCTCTCCAAGCTGGATCGTGGATAAAGCTGGTAATGAAAAGCCTTTTCAAGGCAGGAAATAATCCGTCCTCTTCTGGTGACTTTAATGGTTTAAAGCTTTTTATCGCCCATTTGATAATTTGAGTTGTGAAGATTTTCCCAGCTGGCATCTGCTGGACCTGTTGGGGTTTTAGACAAATCCTTCCAGGTGAGCGCTTTGCTGTTTCTCCACAGCCGTTTTAGAACCAGCAAATTGTATCTGCAGGAGAATATTTGCGCTTCCCTTAGGGTTATTTTTTTATGCTTTGATTCTCACAAAAAGGAAAATCCTATGATGTTCTTAACGAACATAGTGAAAGCCAAGGAAAAGATGGTAGGAATTGGTGTTCGTCTTGGATTTGTGCAGACTGTATGCCTCAAGGAACACCTCCCAAAGTAGTGAGTTCCAAATCTTTTCCGTTCGTTGGAAGAGCGAACCCTGGGAAATAAATGTTCGACATGTCTCCAAAGTGACGACAAAGGTGTGTGAAGACTGACTTTGATAAGTTAGTCGCAATGGGACCGCTAACGGTGGAACGATTGATAATATTTCAGAAGAGCATCTTCAGTGAAAATATCTGTTAATCAGAAAAGTGTGTGGGACAGAATATAAAAGTTTCAGTGAGTGGTCAGGGGCTGCACTCTATATATGGAAACAATATTCCAGGACAGGTCAGATCTGTGCTTTATAAATCACACGCAACTGACGGGGAGTGAAACAGCTCTGGGCACGAAATAGAAACCAAGTTTTTGAAAGGCAATTTTGGCAATGTACCTTACATGACAGGGTACTGCCGATGGTGATACAGAGCATCAAAATGGAGGACTTCATTGGTATGGAGACTACTGACATAATTACGTTGGCCACTGTGAGATCGGCCTTTCTCGAGAAGAGACATGGTTGAGTTTTATTCGCATTGAATTCTACCAAGTTGCTAGATCCCCCTTTCAGTTTTTCAATCAGACCGATGCCATTGGAATCTTCTTTTTACAGAACTTTTTGGAGACGTGTGAACACAGTAACTTACCTAACTTTTATAAGATTCACCTAAATTAACTTATTTTCATTTTAGTATGTGTTTTTGGGATTTTAACCCAAAAATAAAACATGTCTAGAAACGAACTTCTTCCCAAAATTACATCTTCAATCAGTACATATGGACCAGCATCCCATGCCTATTTTCAAAAATGATTAATGACAGGCTGAATCTTCCTGCGTGGCTTCATTTTGCTGAGACGCCCAACTTTTTTCTCTACGAAAATTCTCGATAGTGGTAGCTAATAAACTACGCAGGCGTCAATCATGTCGATTTGGTGAGTGCAAAAAAGTCATTAATAACAGTTAGCTTTTCAGTTGAACCTCTAGATAATTCGATCAAGTGCTCAAAAAACTTTTGTCCTAGAAAATGGAGGGTAGGACTGAAGAGTTCTCCAGTCCCAACATGTACCAATGACTTGGTCATAAGATATCATCCGTATCCAGCGGATTTTTCTACCGTTGCTTGCTTTATATTTGTATGATCAAATGGTAACATTGTCCTAAGTAGGTTTTTCCAGTCCTACGTGCAAAAGCCGTAGTACACAGGGTGCTCTAGTATGTTTCAAACGGTGAATCTTTGACTAAATACAGAATGAAAAGTTCACATGAACTTAGTTTAGGATATACAGGGTATTGAAGTTGAAATGTTAAATTCACTTATTTTGAATAATTTTTTGAAAAAATGTTGGTGAACGTGGTTTATTTGAGGTGGAAATCGATATTTGCTATCAATTTTTATGAAGAACTCAAAGGGCGCTGCATACGCTCTCATTATTTATTTTAATTTCCCCTTACTTTTTTTACAGTGAACTTTAGGTACCTTTTGAATCGAAATCTTAATCCAACACTTTTTCTTAGCAAAAAAGGTATGGTTGTTTAACAACGCTAGGGGCAACCGTTTTTAGAGATTTGCAAATTTCTGTATTGATGCAGGTTATGGGGTCACCTAGGCGCAAGATGATGTTGCTCAGAACTTCACAAAATCTGCATCTGTGAAAGCGAATGCGCCATCATTTAAGCCGCCCCGAAGGGCAGATTGATAACTACAATGTTTTTACACTGTTATTTTTGTTTTCAATACGTTTTAAAATAGTTATGAACGCTAAACAAAATTTCCCACTTTTTTCAAAAATTGTTCACGTAAATTATGAAATTTTTGAATTTTATAAACAATTATGAATTGAAAGTAACATCGCTTTACGAATAAAAGTATATTAAATTAGATAAACCACATTTTCAAAATAATTCGTTATTTTGAATAATTTTTGTAGGACTAGCGATATATACCCGGTTTTTTGTAGGACACTGTATTATTTAGGTTAAAAATACACTAATCTATCATGTGTTATCATTGTCCTACAGTTACTAATAATATTTTTTTTTCATCATGGAATTGACAATTTCGGAGCGTAGGACTGGTCTGGGAACACCTACCATTCAATTTGTATGACAATATGACCATTCAATTATACAAATATTAACCAAGCAACGGTAGAAAAATCCGCTGGGTACTGATGATTTCTTATGACCACGTCATAGGTATATTTTGGGAGCGGTGAACTCTTCAGTCCTACCATCCATTTTGTAGGACAAAAGTTTTTTCAAGTACTTTATCGAATTAACTCGAGGTTCAACTGAAAAACTAACTGTTATTAATGACTTTTTTGCACTCACCAAATCGACATGATTGACGCCTAAGCAGTTTATTAGCCACCACTATTGAGAATTTTCGTAGAGGAAAAAGTTGGGCGTCTCGGCAAGATGAAGCTACACAGGAAGATTCAGCCTGTTATTAGTCATTTCTAAAAATAGGCGTGGGATCCTGGTCTAATACAAAATTTCAATTTGAAAAATGTTGAATTTTAAGCTACCTTTTTGAAACATGCCTTATTACAAAAAATATATCGTCGTTTTGTAGCCGTTTCAATACTGAGAAATAATGATTTTCCTCTGGTCATTGATAAACATAAAAGTCCCCCCTGTATACTTGATTCCAAAAGTTCATAAACCTGTTTACTTCATGAAACACTATATACGACAAATATTTTGACCGCAAAAGGAAACTGCATAAACCCACCTCAACTAATTACCTACCAGTTCAAGTCTGAGACGGTAAAAATGGGCCTGGCGAAAAAGTGTTGTTTTTTCTTACTTTTTTATCAAAGTTGTAGTTCACGACGGCAAGAGTTTAGGAGTGAATACGTTGACATACCAATCTGTTCATTGTGGTGAGTGCAAGGTAAACAAACGAAGGGTGTGGGTTTATTATTGTAATGTTTCTCACTTGAATATATCCACAGGGAAATTAAATTTCCAGCGTGGTTGAGTTTGAAAATAAACTAGGTTGATATTTATTCGAAGAAGAAAATTATAATTACTGAAACGTTTTTCCTTGCTGGGTTGAATAAGAAATATTTTTATCCTCTGTTCACTATACGTTATTTCATGGGTTTCCACTCTGAAGAAATTGAACGTCTGACAACATTTAACGTTTGTATGTTTGGTATTTCAATTTAGAAGCTTGCATTTAATATGCCGTGTTAATATGTGGTAAATTCTTTTAATTAAATTTTTGACAAGTTTCTCCAAACCAATTGTGCTGAACAATTGTACTTCGCTGACAATGCAATAATACCGTCCTTCTCAAATAAAGTTGCAAAAATTCGCAAAGATAAAACCGGAAAAATCAGCAAATATTATGAAAAACTTCGAGCTGTCACATAATTTAATTGCAAACAATGTTATCATCTGCCCTTCTGAAGGCTAGGTAGAGAGCATGAAATATGTGAAAAATTGTTGCAAAATCTCGCAAGAATAAAATCTAAACATCCCGCGAAAATAGAGAAAAACATCGGATCATCGCATAATATTATTTCATATAGCAAAAGAACAGCTATACAGCAAACTTTCTTACGGTTTCGGTTGTAGAAAACGTAATAAATAATAGGTATGTTATATCAAAAACAAACAAAACTTAAAAAAAAAATAATATTTTCTCAAAAGTGTAATGACTATGCTTGCCCCAAACTTTTTTAACACTCATTTTATACATTTTCGAAGTTGTTTGAGAGGTCAAAACTTTTTTTTGTGGTGAACCACCATGGATGGATCCATTTCAATTTTCAGAAGTTCTTTTTCATTCGATACATATTGTGAAAAATAATATGTATTTTAAAAGAAACTGATTTTTTTAAGTTACAAAATTTTTTTATAGCTTGAGGCCACATTTTGAGAAAACATTTCAGTTTTTGAAAGTTTTTTGTTTTTCGTGTGATATATATTATAAAAAATAATATGTATTTTAAGAGAAACGGAGAACTTTTAAAAATTTACATTTTTTCTCTAAAGCTTGATGCTTTGTTTAAAGTGGGATGACGTTTTCCCGTCAAGCTAGAGGAAATGTTTTAATTTTTAAAAGTTCCTTGTTTTTCTTTCAATGAATATTATAAAAAATGATATGTATTTAAGAAGAAATATACTTGTTTTCTTGAAAGCTTGAGTCTCCATTTCTAGTTCAGTTCTAGTTCTAGCTTTTGAGAAAATATTTCAATTTTTTAAATTTATTTTTTGTTCAAACAACACTTGTTATAAAAATATCATGTATTTTAGGAGAAACAAAGAACAAAAATGTAATATTTTTGAAAAACTTGAAGCTTCATTCAAAGCAAAGTGATATGATGTTCGACCCCTCCAGCTTTCAGAATTAAGAATTTTCAGAAGTTCTTAGTTTCTCAACCAAAACCTAGGATGAAAAGTAACATGTATTTTAAGAGAAACAAAGAACATTCAAACACTGACGTATTTTGTTGAAAGCTTGAGGCTTCATTTAAGTGAAATCACGTTTCACGTCTCAAGATTTTGAGATTGTATTTCAATTTTTGAAAGTACTTTGTTTTTCATACAATAGTTATGGAAAATTACATGTATTTTAAGAGAAATAAAGAACTTTTAAAAATTAACATATTTTCTTTATTTAAACTGAAATAACGTTTTCCTCCCAAGCTTTAGAAAAATGTATCAATTTTGAAAAATTCTTTGTTTTCATCCAATACATATGAAAAATAGTACGTATTTTAAGACAAACAGAGCACTTTCGAAAATTTACAAAATTTTAAAAGGCTTGATGCTTTATTTCAAGTGAAATGACGTGTTGCTCCTCAAGCTTTCGAGAAAATATTTGGATCTTTAAAAGTTCTTTGTTTTTCATATAATATGTATTATGAAAAATAAAATGTATTTCAAGATAACCAAAGAACTTTTAAAAATTAAAATATTTTTTGAAATGCTTGAGGCCTTATTTCAAGTGAAATAACGAATTACCCCTCAAGCTTTCAAGGAAATATTTAAATTTTCATTAATTCTTTGTTTTTATACAATACACACTATTTTTACGTTTCAGTTCTCTTTTTTATAAATTAAAGCTGTTTCAAACGTTTTTTACTGTTATTTCATTTAAGGTCCCTATATTATTCAAATTCTGAAGTACCATCACAATTATATGGAAACTTCAATTTTCTGTTGTATCCAGAATCAGTATACCAATATTTTCTTAAACTTTTCAGAAAAATCCTTCCGAAACTGTTTTTGGTGGTTCACTTTTTGAAACATTTTTTAAGTGAAGCGAGAATAATTCAATTTTTTTTTTAACCCTGAAGTCTCAAGACGTATGAAAGACTAATGTTATGAGTAATATGAATATGAAATAAAATCACGATTATGTGAAAACTTCAATTTTCTGTTGTATCCAGAATTAGTATACAAATATTATCGAAAACTTTTTAGAGAAATCCTTTTCCAACTATTTTTGGTGAATCACTTTTCTAATAATTTTCTAAGGGTAACGAGAGTGATTTATTAAATTGTTCTAACCCCAAAGTCTCACAACGCATAAATGAACAATATGAACCAACTGTATATCAAAAATTGGTAACTCAAACTACCACCACTCATACACAGGGTATTTCCAAATTTAATGTCCATATTAATCAGGGTCAATCCTTGGCTTATTAAAGGGCTATGAGTCCATATACACAAATATCCTGATTTGCTGATTCCTAAAGGAACAGGGTGTTTCATACAAAACTGTCTCAATTGAATGTGATTAGAATGAAATCTTTCATACCTGTGGACAGTCAGACGGATATATATTTCATCAAAAAAAAAACACTGCAGCTGTGCGAATGTATATAATAAGTACAGGTAGCATTGCAATACCCTCCAATAATTGTTGAAAATATCCCCGTCCATCCACTTTGCAAGCTCTTCTTCTTATTAACCTAATCTAGGAGAGTGAACTGTATAACTTCTCTATGAAGATGGTCACTTGTTGACTGAAACTTGTGTCGAGTTGTTGGTATAAAGTTCCAATATATTTTTCTGGCTCGGTGACTTTTCAAAAAAAACGGGTTCTTTATAAACCATAGAATTATGATGACTCTTTTATCAGTTTTCGTGAGTTTCTATATAAGTACCAACCACATCAATTTGTTGCTTAATTCTTGGGATACGCTGTATTTCGAATGCATGTTCTAACCAATAACTAATAATACAGAGACAAAATAATATTGGACGATTCATTCATCTATGATATCTATGTGAAAAGAGCCTTAAGGGAAAGTGTAGTAATTTTCATTATGGTAGATCTGATAATTTTGTGCAGATCTGTTTTGATACTGTTGAATCTTCGAACAAGAAACTTGTCTAAGGCATAATTATTTAAAAAAACAACTACAAAAATATAGATTACTGATTCTAATTGTTTTTTTTTCTCTCCCACAAGATATATAGCATGCTGTCAAGAAAACACCTCGCTATCTTCGCATACTTCTGTGGAGTTTCCATCTTCTGCATAACGTTCGGCATCCTATCCATTCTACTCTGGTCATTCCTCTACGACGCCATTCTTCGGAGCCAATTGGTGGTGAAACCAGGAAGCACCTCTTACGATATGTGGATCAAGAATCCAGTGCCTATGACCCTGAAATTCTACATGTTCAACTGGACCAACTCCGAGGAGATCTTCAACAGCTCATCGAAACCGAGGTTTCAACAGATTGGCCCTTACGTGTACAGGGAAACCAAGGAGAAAACAAATATCACGTGGAATTCAAACGATACGGTGACATTCAAGCATCTGAAGAGGTGGTGGTTTGATCAGGAGCTCAGTAATGGTAGTGTTTATGACCCCGTCACTAGTATCGACCCCCTAGGACTGGTGAGTGAATGATCCATCTAATTTTACTTACTTACTACATGTCAGAAAATTATTTTTTCCAGCCTCGTAGCTTGTGATCCAACATCAGTGATCAAAAGAGTTGGCACAGGGTTTTTTCTTTTTCGGGAATAATGAAAGAATGAGATGTTATTTATAATAAGCCATTAGATATAGTTAACGTATTTGGGTCATTTTTTCGTAGTGTGTACATTGACCAGATCCAGCGGTGAACGTTCCAATTGCTGATAAATTCAGTGTATATAAAATGAGCGAAGATGGTATACTGGTCTTGAAGCGTCGAAAACATCGGAAGGTAAAATAACAGCCAGTACCGATATGAAAAAAAAAATTTCGCAAAAAATATAGTAAACGGTTTTTTTTGAGTTGAGAAATCAAAATTTGGTATTATTTTCTATGTAAATCCATAGCGTTGTTGAACTGGTGTAACTTTTTTGTTCAGAAAAGGTGTAGGAAAAAGATTTAAATATAAAAAATTACAAAAGTTTGCTGTAAAATCGTTAGGGAAAATTAAAATAAATAATGATAGCGTAAGCAGCGACCTCTATGTTCTATATAAAAATTATCACCAAATTTTGATTTTTCTCCTCAAAAAAAACTCGTTTACCAACTTTTGTGCCAAAATTTTTTTTTCAAAAGTTATTCAGATTAATTGAAAATATAATTTCAACTTTAACACCCTTTATCTCCAAAACGAATTTTTTGCGGACACATGTTCATATAAACTTTTTATCTTGAAATTAGTCAAATATTTCCCCTCTGGAGTTTGAAAAAGTATTTAATAAACACCCTGTATACCGTTATGCGTGACCATTGACTCAGGTACTAAATAATCAAATGTTGTTTATTACCCATAAGCAGAAATTTGGTTTTTGAGGAATTAAGTTAGAGCAAGTTTTCATTACACCAGGATACTATGTATTTTGAATGTCGTTATTAATAGTATCCACTGAAGTTATTAAGTCTTCAGCACAAAAGTAAATCAATGTATCATCGGCAAATAAATGGACTTGACAGCTTCCAACACAATTGACAGCATCATTTATATACAGGGCAATTCAAATTGGGATCTCCTAAACTACAGGAGATACGTCGAAGCTTATATTGGGCCAAAGTTGCGTATTCTGGTGCTTAACAAAATACTGTTTTGAAACTTGGAAAATTCCGAGTATTTCCGGAAATATCGGGAAAAACTGAAAATCGGAATTTTCGTTTTTATTTTTTCTATCGTTATTTGACAACATAGCTCAAAACCAAAAGTACATTTTTATTGATACTCTTTTTCAGCTAAACGTTTTCATGTACAGATTTACTATCCGACGTTTCGTCTTCTGGCATTCATCATCAATTTTTTTTTCTGTTATGGGCGCCATATTTTTTTTAATACAGAAAAATAGTGATTCTCATTCTGATTTCATTGATGTATAATTTGTTATGATTTGCACTTCTAAAACCACAGATATTAAAATAAAACAACTTCATCTGAGATGACTCCATCGAAAAATTTTGTTTAATAAACACTAGTTGTCAGAACTCATTAAACATAAGTTTGCACAAATACTTCAGTGGAAATTTCTTCATTCTCAAATGAAGAAAAACGTGATATATGTTGAAACTTTATTATAAATATGATAGGAATAGTACGAAAACAGCACAAATTTATTTTGAATTATATCCGGAAAGACAACAGCCGGATAGAACATTATTCGGAATTTTGGACAAACACTTGGCTCAGTACGGTGCCTTTCAAAAACCAAGAATGGAATATGGAAGCAGAATGGAACAAAGTATTAGACGTAACTTATTAGCCGAGGTAAAATTATTGTCCATTCCATATTCGAAGAAGTATAATTATTTTTGGTACTTTTTTAGATAAATGCAGATCCTTCCAAATCAACACATCAAGTCTCGGCAGAAATAGATGTGCCACAGAAGAGCGTTTGGAGGGAATTCAAAAAAAGTGGTTTGAAATGTTATTAGATACATATTTCACAAAAATTACATCCAGGTGATCCTGAGAGAAGGATGGAATTTTGTAGCTGGCTTTCGAATAGGGTAGACCCTACTTCTTGAAAAACATTATTTGGACCGACGTAAGTACTTTTTCGAACTGTGGTGTTTTTAATTGAAATAATGAGCACATTTGGAGTGAAAATAATCCACGACACTTCAGAGAAGTCAGACCACAAGTTCGGTTTCGTTTGAATGTGTGGGCTGGAATTTATGACGACCGAATACTTGGACCTCATTTCTTCTCTAATACTTTGAACGGGGAAACCTGTCTTCGGTTCTCAAGAAACGAATTCGAAGAATATATGGATACGTTTCCCCTTGTTAATTATAACAGCTGCTGGTTTCAGCATGACGGGGCTCCTCCACACAATAAAAGAGCAGTTTGAGAATATTTACACAAAAGATTTCCTAATAGGTGGTTAGGAAATTCTGGACCAGTGAGGTGACCGGCAAGGTCACCTGACCTTACAGTTTTGGATACTTTTTTGTGGGGCACTTTAAAGAACAGAATCTATGGAGAGCAAGAATATGACACAGTAGATGAACTTAAAGACAATATCATCACGCAATTCAGGTCTATCAGAAGAAGGGATATTGTTAGGGCTGTTCTTAATTTGAGACGACGAGCTCGGTTATGTATTCAAGAGGAAGGCCATCATTTCGAACACTTGTAATACTTTTGTGCATTTTTTACAAGCTCATGATTTCGTTCTTGTTTTTACGCACCGTACTCAGCCAAGTGTTTGCCCAAAATTCCGAATAATGTTCTATCAGGCTGTTGTCTTTCCAGATATAATTCAAAATAAATTTGTGCTGTTTTCGTACTATTCCTATCAAATTTATAATAAAGTTTCAACATAGGTATCTAGTTTTTCTTCATTTGAGAATGAGGACATTTCGACTGAAGTATTTGTGCAAACTTATGATGTTTAACGAATTCTGACAACTAGAGTTTATTAAACAAAATTTTTCGATGTGGTCATGACCATCTCAGATGAAGTTGTTTTTTTTTAATATCTGTTGTTTCAGAAGTGCAAATCATAACAAATTATATATCAGTGAAATCAGAATAAGAATCACTATTTTTCTGTATAAAAAACAATATGGTGCCCATAACAGAAAAAAAAGTTGATGATGAATGCCAGAAGACGAAACGTCGGATAGTAAATCTGAACATGAAAACGTGTAGCTGAAAAAAGTATCAATAAAAATGTACTTTTGAACAATGTTGTCAAATAACGATAGAAAAAAATAAAAACCAAAATTCTGATTTTCAGTTTTTTCCCGATATTTCCGGAAATACTCGGAATTTTCCAAGTTTCAGAACAGTATTTTGTTAAGCACCAGAATACGCAACTTTGCCCCGATTTAAGCTTCGACGTATCTCCTGTAGTTTAGGAGATCCCAATGGTGGGGTTCGAAGTTGAATTGCCCTGAATAACAAAAACAACAGTGGTCCAAGTGTGCTACCTTGAGGTACACCGCTTTCATTCGAAATTTCTGGAAATGCTATTTTACCTGCCCGGAATAGCGAATAGAACTAGCATAACATATAATGAAATAACTCAACTGTTTTCAGTCTGTAGCATTCGTAGCAAGAAACTGGCACTACCTAATGAAGAAGGGACTTTCTTTGTCTCTTAGGACGATGTTCGACTCGATAGCGATCACTAAGTCTGTGGGGCAAGTCCTTTTCACTGGATACGAAGCTCCCATGTTGACCATGGCATCCAAAATTCCATTTCTCTCGATGAAAGGCCTTCCTTTCCTGGACAAGTTTGGATGGTTTTACGGTGTAAGTACAGGTTGGTGAAACATCCTAGTAGTTTACTGATTTTTATACAATAGAAGAATATGTGAGCTCTGACGCTTCAAAATTATTCATTGAATATTTTGGATGGACGAATGTGGTGTGAATTGAATGAATCGAGATTTTTTTTATTGGAAACACAAATATCATGAACGATTTACGTATGGAATATAACATTAATGGTTTCAAATTCCCGTATATAATATAATATAATATAATATAATATAATATAATATAATATAATATAATATAATATAATATAATATAATATAATATAATATAATATAATATAATATAATATAATATAATATAATATAATATAATATAATATAATATAATATAATATAATATAATATAATATAATATAATATAATATAATATAATATAATATAATATAATATAATATAATATAATATAATATAATATAATATAATATAATATAATATAATATAATATAATGTAATATAATATAATATAATATAATATGAATAAATACAACTTATATTTATTCAATAATAATGTTCAGTTGGAGATTTAAGATATACTTTGGAATAAACGTGGAAAACCACAGAAAATGTATTGCAAAATTTGAAATTGGTTTACAGTTTGTTACTTATAACAAGATAAATTATGTCAAAATTAGGAAAGTGTCTCAAATTCAGAACGTAAGGTAATAATCGGAATCGTCTAATGCGGGTAATATTACACATAATAGTAATAATACTCTATTCGGAATTAATGTCATAAATGTTGGTTCAAGGCTAATTTTCGAATTTCATCAGTGGAAACTATTCAATTAAATTTAACTTGGCTCCTTGATGAACTTAGATTTATGTGGATATGTTTGGTTGCTTCATAAATGAAGCCAATTAATATTTGAAAATATCATGATGAATTTGAAATATCACAGTTTCAAAATTTCGCAAAAATAAAATTATAAATTAGGTTAAGTACGACAAATACAAATAAAAGTAAATAATGATGATAAGGAAAATGTTAAAATACCTAATATAGGGACGGGCGAAATAAACCCGTCAACAATTTAGAATGCATTCTCAATCAAAGCATTACATATTTGATTTCATATCTGAATCTATTGATATCCCTTTCATGCTATTCCATCTCTTCATTCAAATCTTTATGTTATTTACTATGTCATTAAACATTGATATTGGTGTATTTTGTGTGTAGTTTGGAAGTACTGAAATTGGTTGCTGTTTTTATGTCATTTGATATAACATCAAAGATTTTAGGACCTGAGAAATCAGAGCTACATATAGCATTCTTGAGGATTTTTTTAAAATCAATTGTACAAAAAGTAGTGGCATGTTCGATAATCATTTTAGATACGCTTAGAAGGGCTGCCAGTCAAACAGAATACAGGGTAGATTGAAATATATAAAAATTCTACAATCTTAAAGTACCCTCATTTCAGAAAATTCAGTAAAATGTCATGGGAAAAAGTTGTTTTCAATTAAAAGTTATGCCTGAATAACAAAATATGACCTCCTAAGGAATGCCTGTTTCATTTTTTTTTAACCATCAATAATTTCCTAATTTTTTTATTTTCTTCATATTCATCCTAAATCAACTTCGTCCAAATCGAAGCATATTCGTGAATTTAACTCAGATTTTTATTTTATAGGGATTCATCAAATCTTCATGTTTGTTGCAAGGATATTAAACGCAACTTAGGTATTTCTCAAACATTATTTTTAAGAAGTTAACAAATTAGTAATGATAATAGTCATATTGAAAAATTCCCATTTGAAATGATGTTTTAATGTTTATTGAAAAACTACAAATTAATCGGCAAACATAAAATCCTACTGAAATAATCGTTTAACCTTCTTAAAAATGCTGTTCGCGAAATTTTAAAGTTACGTTTAGTATCGTTGTGATAAACATGAACTTTGTGATTGCCTAAAAAATAAAATTTGTATTTTGTTTTTGCAATTAACAAAAAAATTCCCATATGTGGCTCACGACTCACTTAAATGGCCACACTGTATATTAGTTGTAAATACAATATATTGATTATCTTTGAAAATACTGGTACTACCATATAGTTGGAATTGATTATAATTCACTTAAAACATATTCATTAATCACCTTTATTACTCCAAGAAATATAACATGTTTATTGTATCAATAAAAATAGTTTGAATTATAAATTGTCATGAATAAGCCTACAGAGAATGTGATCAATAAATATCAAGAAAATCATTGTGAAAGTCGACAATGGTATTCTCAAAATGCGGAATACTTCAAAAAACATTCGGTGAATATAAACGTAATCATATACGCATGTAAAAAATTGGACAACTACGAGTATAGTTGTCGTCAAACATAAGATAAATAAAAAAAGGCGCAAAAACCGGTCGATTAGCACGAAATTGACTCCCATGCCGCCAACCAGGGTCGGACTAGTACATATATGCCACTAAATATTGTGATGCGTGCAGATTAATCAAGTTAATTCAACAAGAGCACTGTAACTTTTGTATTCAGAATGAACCAATATTACATTTCTTCAGCTTGAAAATTATCATCGTCATCCGAGTCATCATCACTATTATCGTCTCCTACATTTATGATGAATTTTTCACCATTATTGATATGATAAGCACCAAATTCCTTGTACTGATTTTCATATTTCTTGACTTTTTCTACTACTTTCTGCCAATCGCTTGCCTGAATTTGATGTACTTCCTCACTGATTAATTTTATAACTTTCTTATCAAATTTTGGGGTGACATTTTTTCTGCGAATCCGTTTCTTCAGTTGTCCCCAAATCCGTTCTATGGGATTGAATATGCAATAATAAGGTGGTAGCCTCAGGACTGTATGTCCATTATTACTAGCTATATCATCTATAATAAATCTTTTTTCAAATGATTTGGTACCTAAGACTTCAAGGAGTTCGCGTTTCGTATATGTTTCTTCAAAATATAAATCATTTTCTAAAAGAAAGTTTTGTATGTCAGATTTGGGGCTGGAACTATTTGGAATTTTCAGTGACAGTCTAGAATGATAAGAAGCATTATCAAGGACGATAACACTATTCGTATCTATTGCTGGTATCAAAACTTTCTCAAACCACTCCTCAAATATATCAGAAGTCATATTCTGATGATAGTCTACCTTACAATCTGCCAAATTTTTGCCGCACAATTTTAAAGCATTTGGAACCCACTCTTTTTCTGATCCACAATGTAATACTATCAAGCGAGTCCCCTTGTTAGGAGGTACACTAACTTGGCAGCGTGGTGAATTATCAGTCCATCCTTTTTTTGCAGTGTCATGGGTGTCATACCAAGTTTCATCTAAATAATATATCGTTCTATTTCCAATTCGAAAAGAAGTCAATTTCTCCAAATAATCTTCACGCCATTGAACAATCCGCTGACTTTCCATAATTGATGCCCTCTTATCTATAGTTTTAAATTTGAAACCCAATCGAATCAGTTTTCTTCGCATGGTTGTTTCACTAAAATTAATTGGCACTTCCATAGCTTGCAGTTTTTGAAAAATTATTTCAATTGTCGGAATTATATTCGACTTATAACAATCATATATGAGATTCTTCAATAATTTGGAGAATGAAGGATCCAAATGATTTTTCTTCCCCTTATCTGCACGAGTTTTACGTCGTTCACTTCCATCTTTGATCAACTTATAAAGAGTTGATACAGGAATTTCTGTATAAAACGAAGTTTTTTCAATTGCATTTTCTTTCCCCTCACTATCAACAATATTCTGATAAACTTTTAAAACAATATTTTTGGAATGTTCGCATAAATGTTGACGTGTATTATTTCTCACTGGTCTTTCATTTTGCGTATCTGAATTAATACTTGAATCTGATTCCGAACTGGATAAGTAATTTGGCGGATTTGGCCTATTAAAAGACCCATCAGTTGATTCCCAAGGCCTGAAGAATGTTTCCATATTTTTATAATTATTAATATTCTTAGATTACGTAAACAACAAAACAACTGCCCCGTCGAAATCTAATTTGCTAATAGCTGCGCGTACCGCATACAGCTGTGATTTCTATTATAACTAAGCCCGACCCTGCATTGAAAAAACATACCTAATTGCTGTGCGGGCCTTTAGATCTTCCGCGGCAAGTGTTACGGGGTGGGGGCCATAAGTGTAATAATTTGAATGAATGTAGAGATTTGTCAATAATTCTGTTTGTTGATTTATTGCAATTTTTGTCTGAAAAACTGTGTTTGGTTATTGACAAAATAGGAATTAATTTCCTGAAGGTATGTAAGTATTGATATTGACTCACATTGAATTTAGCATATATTCTCATGTGATTGCCATATAAGATGCGTATGGCAAGGTACTCATTTTTGGCAGAAATGTTTATTCTGTGGTCGATAACTTGCTTAATTTTTTTAAGGAAATGTGAGGACTAGCACAATATCTGCTTATTCAGAATAATTCATAAGGTAACTACAGTATTATTATGACAACAGATTATTATGTGTCATTTTTTCCATCAGCGCCTACTATCTAAAATTGAAGAAAAACAGGTTAAGTAATCAGTAAATTTCATTTTGCGCGAGAAATGGTTCTGAAATCATATTGAGTGATACGTTGCTGTATTCACAATGAAAAATTGAGTCGTATACAGGGTATACTTTAGTTTCGGCCCATATAAAAATAAGAAGTTGATGATGTTTTCTAAAAGACGAAACGTCGTAGAGAAATTCTGATTACTTTATCAGGTAGTCCTTAAAAAGTGGCCATGACAAAAGGCTATTTGTTTTATATTTCCTTTGAAAATAAACCTAGGAGAAAATAAAAACGAAATTCTCAAATTTCGGTTTTTCTCGGATATCTCCGTAACTACTCGGAATATTAAAACTTTCTAAATGGCATATTGTTGGGCACATAAATGCGCTACTTTTCTCTAATTCAATCGACCCCGTATCTCTTACCGTTTCCGAAATCCCCATGCTGTTCATTCTTATCTTGGACACACTGTATTCCCGAATTTGATTTTAGGATATGAAAGAACATTCAATTTTATGTAAGAAATAAATATGATTGCACTAAAACTTGATAGAAATGACCGATAAAAAAAGAGAAAACCATATTCGGCACCAAAATTTAATGTAATTGTGTCGCATGAAAAGTCCATTCAAGACACCCATATGATAAATATAATTTTGGAATTTTAGCACAATTGATCATTGACATACCATACCGAGAGCTTCCATCAGAGAAATTCACACAGATGGCATCATCTATTAGAAAATATTCAACCGCAAAAGTATTATTCCAGTTCAAATTGAAGTAATTTTTCGCAATAAAATCTGTATAAATAATGATAACTTGGCAACGCACTATTCGATCTGAAAACATAGGATTACAGAGTTCATATGAGTTATATACAGAGCGATCATTTGGAAAGTTGAATTTATTTTCATGGAAGACCATGTAGGTATATGCACTTATTTGAGAATTCCCTTCTCTTGATTCTTTTTAAATTATATGAACAAAAACATCTGAATTCCTGACAATCCAGATGTTGAGTCGTGAAGAATGCAGTACTGAATGAACACCTTGTATATACGAGAATTTTTAATTTTTTTTTATTTGTTATTCTTTTTGTTGAATAACTTTTTAATGAATGATAAATCGATTCATTATACTGGATAAGTATATTTTTCAAATTACTTGTATCTATGTACTTAGTATCAATCTCTAGTATACTCGTTTATCTAAACAAAAAGAAGTAATTAACCCTCTCTCAATAATGAATTTGATGCAATTGAAAAATTTTGTACCCATGGCGAATTTACCTATAATGCACCTAGTTATTTCAAACTCTTGCACCACTTGCCCCCAACATTATATGGCCCTTTCCAGGCAGATATGGGCAAGATAAGAACATTTTTTGCGCCTCTTTTTATTAATCTTATATGTTTGACGGCAACTATATCTATTTTCAATCTATGACGAAACTTTTTCAAGTTCAAGTGTTAAAATCCATTGATAAATCACCTGAAGATTTATTTCGTCAATTTATTCTTAGATTTCATTAATGACTAGAAATTATTTCATCAAATATTGAAGTATAATTTGCTACATCATTACGATAAACAGGTTTTTCCAAAATTGTATATGAAATTCCTAGCAGTTAATAATTTTGTTTTTCTGGCAATGATTGTGAATACTGTCCTTCAGTAATGAAAACATTCGTTTCCACTTTCTTTGTAATTTGGTTTGTATAATTAATTATTGTTTCCAGATAGTTCAATTCAAAGAGGCATTCGATTGTTTAATTCGTTTCAAAGAATTCGAGAAGCGATTAAGTACTCCATATACAACGTGCCCCAAAAAGTATGCAACAAATGGAAAACTTTTTATTATCAAATCGAAATAAAAATGTTTTTCACAAACCACGAACTTAACAGAACTCTTCAGTCACCCATTATAGGTTTCTGGATAAACAAGAATGAGTTTTTTGTGAAATAAATAATGAAGAAGTATCTCATTTGTTGCATAATTTTTGGTACAAGCTGTGGAAACTAGATATAATAATAGATATAATAATAGAAAATAACAGAAAGACGTAAAAGTATGTAGTGTCTTGTATACTTGATTTATATTATTGATATCAAGACTGATGATGACTCTGAGAATACGAAATTTTCTAATAATACTTACTTATCACTCTAAAATCCAAACTGCGAGGTTTTAGTAAATGAACTGAAATAAGCAGAATCTGATGTTGATAAATGGTTGACAAATAACTAATTAAAACTAAATACAAACAAAACGCATCATCAGTTTTTCACACATAAACAACTGTCTATAGCTCAAAATGAATCGATAGAATTTATTGGGTTCCAAATAGATCAGAAACTTGGGAAAATCATGTTTATTTCATTTGTAGATAATTGGCAAAAAGCATTCAAGTTATAAGAACTTAAAACTATTGAAACCATTATCAATTCTCACTTTAATCACATATCTCTTATGGCCTAGTACTTTGGGGGCCATCCAAAAAGAGTGTTTGGATTGCAAAGAAAAGTTTTGAGATTTATTTTCAAACTGGGTTATCAGTAAGACGTTAAAACACCATTTATAAACGATAAACTGTTTACATTAATCTTTCTTTACGTATATTCGTATTTAAAATATGTAAAAAAGATTCCCAACTTGTATCTAAATCAAAACGATTTCCATTTACATATATTACCAGGCAATCAGAATAAATTAGAATTGAATTTACAAGAATAAATCACTGCCTTTTTGCCGAAAAATTATTTCACTCTTCATATATTTAATAAACTACCAGAAAATATAAAAACCTCAAATACAGTTTCGTTCAAAAATTACATGGAGTATTTGCTTGGAAAACGTTTTTTATAGTATTGATAAATTTTCAGCAGTTGACTTCAATACCAAATGCAAAAAGCATGTCGAAATTACAATCTATATATAGACAATAATTACAATTATAGTTATTCTAATAATAATAATTCTCCCTCATAAACACTTGGAGAGGGTACCCAAAGGCATAGCCTGTGCTGATAGAGGACGACAATTACTATTATTTACCTTGGTTCTCTTGTTTCAGTCTTATTTGTTTATTAAGTGTTATCTTTATACTTTTAACAAGACCTTAAAAATTATTGTGTTTTTATGGTGAATACAGGCTATTCTATTTCCATTCTTGAAACAATTGGTCAAAATTACAGGTCTACCGGGTGTCCGCGGGAGGTGGCTCGCGAATATAACTTTTATTTTTGAAAATAATGGAATTGGATTTGGAAGATCTGTATACGACAAAAAACTGCATTTCTGGACAAATGACTCAACTTCAAGTAACTTCCAGTTTTACCAGAAGTGACATAAAATTTTGATTTTTAAATGGGACAACCAGTATATTCTCACTTCTCTTGTCTTCATATGAAATTATCTATACAACCATGTATAATTTTTCACATTTTGTAACAAATTTATTTTTTTTCATCTAGATGGTTATGTGCCTTTTCATTTAGATAACAAATGTTTACCTGTCAGACCCAACGTCAGTGCCGGCAAATATATTTGTTTTTAAAGGAAATGAAATAATCTTTACGAATTTTGCCAATGGATTGTTGTCAGTTGACTTGAATTTAACATAAAGAAGAAACCTCACTATTAGAAAATATTCGTTTACACTATTTTTTTGCAATTCTTTTTGTCTCAATTTCCTCCTCAGGTTTTAATTTATAACAACCTTTCAAAAATGGTGGAATATTCTAGTACTTTACGAGAAAACCTCTGTCCGCTAAAACTAAGTCACCTTCATCTAGTAAATCCATCAAATAAGACTTCTTTATCTATTCTTTATCCGATATGGAACCTTTGAAAAAATCGGTAAAAAAATATAGCACCATTTGGATTTCAACCTATCAATACTTAAAATTCAGTATGAGCTTTGTAGGAGAAACAAAGATTGCTTTGGTGATCAAAATTGCTTGGTATTTAACAATAAAATTCAGTGCAATCAATGATGACTCAAATATTCTTTTATCTGTTGAATTATGTGAGCAAATGTTGCTTCATCAAATCTCTAAATGGGAAAATTCAGTATGAGCTTTGTAGGAGAAACAAAGATTGCTTTGGTGATCAAAATTGCTTGGTATTTAACAATAAAATTCAGTGCAATCAAAGATGACTCAAATATGCTTTTATCTGTTGAATTATGTGAGCAAATGTTGCTTCATCAAATCTCTAAATGGGAACATCATAGGCCAAATAAATTAAATATATATGTTTTATCCAGCTGGTAAACCGGTTGAAACATTGAATCTATATAATCCAGGACCTGGCCTGGGATGCTGTGGGATAATTCGAGTATGGAGAATTTTTCTTCAGAAATGCTTAGTAGGAGTCCTAGCAAGTGGTTTGGACGTGGGTGGACATCCGCCACCTGGTACGTTTTCAAACTATGACGTCATTAAATATGGCGGCCGTTCGATCATAGAACTGCTCATATCTTGGGCAAAACTTAACCGACTTGTATTTAATTTGGGTCAATTTGTTGGTATAACTATTGGGTTCGATTCACCGGTCTCGTGCATGGCATCATACGTTAAAAAAGAGCTGCGTCTTCCCTAGCTCACACAAGTCTCTCGAAGGCTTCTGAGGGTTGCGCGTAGGGGTGCAATCGGTTGACGGAATTACCAATTTTTTTTTTTACCTGGTTTGAAATTGGTTTACAGTTTGTTATTTATAACAAGATAAATTATGTCAATGTTAGGAAAGTGTCTCAAATTCAGAACGTAAGGTAATAATCGGAATAGTCTAATGCGGGTAATATTACACAAAATAGTAATAATACATTTCTATTCGGAATTAATGTCGTAAATGTTGGTTCAAGGCTAATTTTCGAATTTCATCAGTGGAAACTATTCAATTAAATTTAACTTGGCTCCTTGATGAACTTAGATTTATGTGGATATGTTTGGTTGCCTCATAAATGAAGCCAATTAATATTTGGAAATATCATGATGAATTTGAAATATCACAGTTTCAAAATTTCGCAAAGATGAAATTATAAATTAGGTTAAGTACGACAAATACAAATAAAAGTAAATAATGATGATAAGGAAAATGTTAAAATACCTAATATAGGGACAGGCGAAATAAACCCGTCAACAATTTAGAATACATTCTCAATCAAAGCATTACATATTTGATTTCATATCTGAATCTATTGATATCCCTTTCATGATATTCCATCTCTTCATTCAAATCTTTATGTAATTTACTATGTCATTAAACATTGATATTGGTGTATTTTGTGTGTAGTTTGGAAGTACTGAAATTGGTTGCTGTTTTCTAACATTTGATATAACATCAAAGATTTCAGGACCTGAGAAATCAGAGCTACATATAGCATTCTTGAGGATTTTTTTAAAATCAATTGATGAAAGTTGTGGCATGTTCGATAATCATTTTAGATACGCTTAGAACGGCTGCCAGTGAAACAGCATACAGGGTAGATTGAAATATATAAAAATTCTACAATCTTGAAGTACCCTCATTTCAGAAAATTCAGTAAAATGTTATAGGAAAAAGTTGTTTTCAATTAAAAGTTATACCTGAATAACAAAACATGACCTCCTAAGGAATGCCTGTTTCATTTTTTTTTAACCATCAATAATTTCCTAAATTTTTTATTTTCTTCATATTCATCCTAAATCAACATCGTCCTATTCGAAGCATATTCGTGAATTTAACTCAGATTTTCATTTTATAGGGAATCATCAAATCTTCATGTTTGTTGCAAGGATATTAAACGCAACTTAGGTATTTCTCAAACATTATTTTTAAGAAGGTAAAACATTAGTAATGATAATAGTCATATTGAAAAATTCTCATTTGAAATGATGTTTTAATATTTATTGAAAAACTACAAACTAATCGGCAAACATAAAATCCTACTGAAATAATCGTTTAACCTTCTTAAAAATGCTGTTCGCGAAATTTTAAAGTTACGTTTAGTATCGTTGTGATAAACATGAACTTTGTGATTGCCTAAAAAATAAAATTTGTATTTTGTTTTTGCAATTAACAAAAAAATGACCACATGTGGCTCACGACTCACTTAAATGGCCACACTGTATATTAGTTGTAAATACAATATATTGATTATGTTTGAAAATACTGGTACTACCATATAGTTGGAATTGATTATAATTCACATATTCATTAATCACCTTTATTACTCCAAGAAATATAACATGTTTATTGTATCAATAAAAAAAGTTTGAATCATAAATTGTCATGAATAAGCCTACAGAGAATGTGATCAATAAATATAAAGAAAATCATTGTGAAAGTCGACAATGGTATTCTCAAAATGCGGAATACTACAAAAAACATTCGGTGAATATAAACGTAATCATATACGCATGTAAAAAATTGGACAACTACGAGTATCTATTTTCAATCTATGACGAAACTTTTTCAAGTTCAAGTGTTAAAATCCATTGATAAATCACCTGAAGATTTATTTCGTCAATTTATTCTTAGATTTCATTAATGACTAGAAATTATTTCTTCAAATATTGAAGTGTAATTTGCTACATCATTACGATAAACAGGTTTTTCCAAAATTATATAAGAAATTCCTAGCAGTTAATAATTTTGTTTTTCTGGCAATGATTGTGAATACTGTCCTTCAGTAATGAAAACATTCGATTCCACTTTCTTTGTAATTTGGTTTGTATAACTAATTATTGTTTCCAGATGGTTCAATTCAAAGACGCATTCGATTGTTTAATTCGATTCAAAGAATTCGAGAAGCGATCAAGTACTCCATATACAACGTGCCCCAAAAAGTATGCAACAAATGGAAAACTTTTTATTATCAAATCGAAATAAAAATGTTTTTCACAAACCACGAACTTAACAGAACTTTTCAGTCACCCATTATAGGTTTCTGGATAAACGAGAATGAGTTTTTTGTGAAATAAATAATGAAGAAGTATCTCATTTGTTGCATAATTTTTGGTACAAGCTGTGGAAACTAGATATTGTAGAGTAGAAAATAACAGAGAGACGTAAAAGTATGTAGTGTCTTGTATACTTGATTTATATTATTGATATCAAGACTGATGATGACTCTGAGAATACGAAATTTTCTGATAATACTTACTTATCACTCCAAAATCCAAACTGCGAGGTTTTAGTAAATGAACTGAAATAAGCAGAATCTGATGTTGATAAATGGTTGACAAATAACGAATTAAAACTAAATACAAACAAAACGCATCATCAGTTTTTCACACATAAACATCTGTCTATAGCTCAAAATGAATCGATAGAATTTATTGGGTTTCAAATAGATCAGAAACTTGAGAAAATCATGTTTATTTTATTTGTAGAAAATTGGCAAAAAGCATTTAAGTTATAAGAACTTGAAACAATTGAAACCATTTTCAATTCACTCTTTAATCCCATATCTCTTATGGCCTAATACTTTGAGGGCATGATAAAAGAGTGGTAGGATTGCAAAGAAAAGTTTTGAGATTTATTTTCAAACTGGGTTGTCAGTAAGACGTTAAAATAACATTTATAAACAATAAACTGTTTACATTAACCTTTCTTTACGTATATTCGTATTTAAAATATGTGATAAAGAATCCCAACTTGTTTCTACATCAAAACAATTTTCATTTCCATATATTACCATACAATCAGAACAAATCAGAATTGAATTTACAAGACTAAATCACTGCCTTTTTCGAAAAATTATTTCAGTCTTTCATGTATTTAATAAACTACCAGAAAATATAAAATCCTTAAATACAGTTTCGTTTAAAAATTACATGGAGTATTTGCTTGGAAAACGCTTTATGTAGTATTGATAAATTTCCAGCAGCTTTTTACTTCAACGCCAAATGCAAAAAGCATTTCGAAGTCACAATCTTTATATAGACAACAATTACAATTATGTTTATTCTGATAATAATAATTCTCCCTCATAAACACTCGGATAGTGTACCCAAAGGCATAACCTGTGCGGGTAGAGGACGCCAATTACTATTACTTGCCGTGGTGCTCTTGTTAAACTGACTGGTGAAACGCTTTCACTCACACTGTGATATTGATATTTTTATGTTTTCGTCTTATTTGTTTATTGAGTGTTATCTTTATACTTTTAACAAGACCTTAAATATTATTGTGTTTTTATGGTGAATACAGGCTATTCTATTTCTATTTTTGAAACCATTGCCTGTCAAAATTACAGCAGTAATTCCACTAACCGGTCTACTGGGTGTCTGCGGAAGATGGCGTGCTCCTAGAACTTTTTTGATTTTGAAGATAATGGAATTAAATGTGGAGGATCTGTATACCACACTTCTAGTAACTTTCGGTTTTACCGGAAGTGATATAAACTTTCGATATTTGAATGAGACACCCAGTATATATTCACTTCTCTTGTCTTCATATGAAATTCTCCACACAACCATGTATCAGTTTTTGCTTTTTGTAACATTTTTTTAAATTTTTTCGTAATTTATTCTTTTAATCTAGAAGGCCATGAATACGTTCAAATCACTGATATGAGCCCTGATATTGAGGGAAAAATACAACTTTACTGTTTACTATTTGAAATTTTTAAATTGAAATAACTGATTTTTTTCAAATGGCAACATGTCTGCTCGATGGGTTAGTAAAAAAGATCATTTTATTACGATTATTTTTTTCACTTGTCAAAATTTAACGTCTTTGGCTTTTCAACCAATAATAGCGGGTAATTCTAGCCTATCATTCGGTTTCATACTGATAAAACTGACTGATCCTTGATAAAACTTTGTTTACCTTTGAACTGTCAAAACTTTAAGGTTTACCGCGTCGATTCCATTGTACTGGCTGGTACACGGTTGAAATATAAGTTATCATGAATGAAAAGTTACCATATTAATAATAGTCATTCACTTTTTCAGCATAGTAATGACATAAACGACAGATTTCAATATACACTCAAATTTCACACACGTAAATAGCTCATGAAAATAACCAAGTTTATGGCAGATATCGCAAACGAAGACTTACGTTACTAGTTACGAGTTAAGTCGCAGACAAAATCAGGCAATGGCCGCTTGTAGACCGATTCAAATACTTATAATAATAATAATAATAATAATACTGGATTTTATTGACAGGTTTGTACAAACAAAATACATCACAATAAATACAAAATACCTAAACAAATAAGAACGAAACCTATCAAAAGGCAGAATTCAAGTTCAGATCACGTCATGTGTGAGATAACGCAACCAGAACTTGCTCTTCCATTCAACCCAAAAAGGAAAATAAAAAATACATTATTTCTTTATGAGTACCCAGATACACATGATATACAACAAAAGATAATTAATAAGTATGAGTATGAGAGAGTTAATTAATTAATTAAGCAGGTTTACTTTATTCATAAGTAGGTCGGATTTCAATTTATTTCTGAAATTTGGGATAGATAACGTTTTCATTGAACTCGGAAGTCGATTGTAAAGCCTAGCAATATTATAGGAGAAAGAGCCACGGTACAGTGTGGTTTTATGGGAAGGTATTGAAAGTTGATTTCTGAATCTGAGATTCAGGTTATGAATGTCAGTTCTAAAACAGATTTTGTCGTGGAGGTAAGGAGGAGTTTTGGTAGTAATGATTTTATGGAATAGAGTGCAAGCATGTAATACACGCCGCGCCTCCATGTTTAGCCATCCCAAATTATTCAGCTGGTGTGATATATGTTGTCGCCTTCTGGTACCTGTAGCAAGTCTCAGGCATGAATTCTGTAAGGTCTGTAGTCTTCTTTTGTCAGCAAGAAGCAGGTTAGGGCCATAAACAATATCGGCATAGTTGGCATGTGATAGAACCAAAGCATTACATAATATTTTCTTCGAGTTTTGGTTCAGTATTTCTCTATTGGAGTAAATCGTTTTTAAGTTAAGTTTTTAAGTTATGGTTTCCTGAACTCAAATGAAGATTGCCTACGATTAATTTTTGTTGAATTTGGTTTGTTTTTCGTGGTCTGAGACGAAACCGTTGTATGAAGATCTTCATTGAACAATATAATATAGCGAATAATTTTATGTTCGTTCTTGTGCGATTTTCAATTCATAACGATAAATTTTCAATTATCAAATTTGTATTATGAGAGATGTGGCAACATCTCCTGGTTTCGTCAGAATGCATCAGTAAGGTTGGCTTTAAACTATCATAATTTCAAGATATCTATATCATTATGCACCGCGTAAGCATCATATCTCTTCTGGATCATAGAATGCCTACATCGTTGTTTGATATTTTAAATTTGGAGAAATTTTTACCCATTCAAAAGTTTACTTGAAAATGAGTGCGAACCGATTTGGCCAAGAAAATATTGAAAAATTAATACAGAATTTCACTCCACTAAACACTGTGAAGACAAAAAATCCATATGAAATCAGTTTGAACAGTTTTGCAATTTCAAAAACTATAAACTTGAAAGTGGCGACTATGTAAGAAATTGCAGACATTCTTGAAGACTGGGGAGCAAATATGAAGAAATCTAATGGTGAAGACTACCAAGAATATTCGCTGAAAACTATTTGGAATATAACTGCCAAACAGATACAAGAGAAATATTATTCTGAATACAGAATCAGCTTCAATCCGTTTCAGGATATTGAATTTAAAGAAGGAAGTGATATAAGAAATGCAAAAAGAAAGGAGTCGCAAAGATGAGTGGATAAAAGAAAGCAGAGTGCTGCCGCACTAGAGGAAGAATAATACACGTGGATAATCGATTCTTGTGATGAAAAAACGTCATTAGGACTACAAATGAAGTTTTTTCACATGATTTCTTATAAATTAGCCTGGCGCGGAGGTGAAAGTGTCAATTTCCTACTTCATTATTTCAGAAAAGGAATTAATAATGCAGGTGAAGAAACTGGACGATTGGAAGATAATCCGATATTCAGTAAAACTTGCCAGGGTGGTGATAAAAAGTGCACAGACACCAACTGGTTGACACCTTAGATTGAAAACCCTGATCGATGCCCCATAAGACTACATAACGAGCTGATTTCACAACATGGTCAAAATATAACCACCGATAGACTTTTTCTTACCCCAAATCCTTTCTGGAAAAAGCCGAATGCTGCATGGTATAAAAATTCACCAGTGGGACAGAATGAAATAGGCAAATGGTTGAAAAAATCTGCAGAAAATGTGGTCTCGACACCTAAAAACGAAAACTTAGCAATCATTCAAGTCGCTCGACTTTAGTTTCTCATATGATAAAGAAAGGTTTTCAGAAACAAGAAGCTATTAAGATAACAGGCCATGTCACAGCATCTTCGCTGAAGCCTTATCTACACATTGATGCAGAGCATCATAAAAATATTTTAGAAAAATTGAGAACAAACACATCAGCATCATGCATTGCTAGTAAATCGACTGCCGCATGCTCAACATCAAGCAATGTAAATATCAACCAATGACTTGGAAGAGATATTAAGTGTTTCTGCTGCCCGATACATTTACGAAAACTGTGTTTTCAATAATTGTACATTTTCTAACAATTCAATCTCCTTCTTTTCTCCTCATGTCAATGAAATACCAATGAATTAAATTGTTCTTCTTTTGATTTGTTCAATAAATAATCTCTCCAAACACTACTCGTTCTTCAAATTTAATAATTATTATTTTCAAAACACTCAAAAACTTTTTCATTTTGAGGCAAAAGCATTCAAACAAACCGAATTAATGTTTTCATACTCTTACCAAATGAAGAAGTTTTCGTGGAAAATAAAAATTTATCGATAAAATTTTAAGGACCTTCGAATAATTTAATACTGCACACTTTTGGTTTCAAACAAACTTCCGTTCGTAACAAAGCTAACGTTAGATCTAGCATCATTTGGTGATAAAATGAGATATAAACGCATCGAGTAGCCTATGGCATCTGATAAAAATAACTTATCCTCTAAAGATGCTTCATTTCAAGAAATGTCTAAGTAATGTCCACGGTTGTGGTGGCCGTGGTGGTAGAGCGTTCGCCTTTGGAGCAAAGGGTCGAGGGTTCAAAGACTCGCATGGTCATCGGTCTCGTGCATGGCATCACACATTAAAAGGTAAGGGCTGCGTCTTCCCTAGCTCACTCAAGTCTCTCGAAGACTTCCGAGGGTTGCGCGTAGGGGTGCAATCGGTTGACGGAAATAACAATTTTATATCAACAACAATTTTTAGCAATTTTATAATGTTTTTATATTTTTCAACGAACCAATGAACCAACGAACCACAATTTTGCCATCTGGCAAAAATCAGTTACACAAATTTCAAAATTGAATTTTACGTAGCAGATACATTTTGACTGAAAACAGCAAAGTTGTATTTTCTCAAAATTTTAGGATATAAATTAGGGATTTGAACGTATCCAAAGCCCTCTAGAATTATAATTAAATTTCAAAATAACAAAGAAGAATTGGTAATAAAAAGTGACAAGTGATAGATGGTTGTATTCAGTATGTTATGTGGAGACAAAATAAGTGAAACTTTACCGGTGGTCCCATTTAAAAATCGAAAGTTGATGTAACTTCCGGTAAAACCGGAAGTTGCATGAAGCTGATCCACTCGTCAAAATATGCAGTTTCATCCCGTTTATAGATCATAGAAATTTCATTCCATTGTCTTCAAAAACAAAAAACTCATAGGGGCGAGCCACTTTCCACGAACACCCGGTATATCCAACTGCATGAATGTAAATATCACTGTAACATTATTCAAATATTTCGTCACGTTGTCAAAGGGAATAGGGACAATTTTGGGAAAATCAAAATTATTTTAATTCCACTGCTATCAGAAGCTGAATATTTTGTTTTATATTCTTTTTGTTTTCAGAGAAATGGTTCCGAAAACCATGAAGGTGTTTTCGAAATGGACACGGGAATCTCAGGTCAAGTGGGAGAGATGAAATCGTGGAATTACGCAAAAAATACCCCTTTCTTCCCCGGTAGTTGTGGAGGTTTGGAGGGATCATCCGCCGGTGAATTTTTCCCGAAAGAACTAACCAAAACGAGCATCGTCAAATTGTTTTCTTCGGATCTATGCAGGTTCATGGAGCTGGAGTACCAAGAGGAGGTAGTTATCAATGGTCTCGTTGGATACAAGTTCTCAGCAGGGGAGAGGTTTTTAGATAACGGTTGGTTCCAATCATCAAATATCTATTCATTCCAGGAAACTATCAGTTTCCGTTTATCATTTCCTTGAGACTACAAGGACACTAAAATATCTATGATAATATTATGATAATATGATAGTGATAATATGATAATTTTTTTTTCAGACATATTTCTGAAAGGACCTAGCAGCAGCCTTGTGGAAAAATTGTTGCTGGTTAATATTCCTGAATTTTTGGTATGTTGTAGAGTATGACCTCATGAACAAGACTGTCTATAGGCCCTACTCAATCTTTATTACTAGTTTTCGAGAAACAGGGTGTCGGAAAATGACCATTTCTTTAAAGTAACTTTGCTCGTAAGAAAACATCTTGAATGAAAGAGTTCTGCGCTACATACAGGGTGTCAATTTGAAAACTTCCCACCCTTAATATCTTCCTTCCAGTAAACAATATGAGTAATCGAAAAAACAGGTCAATTTTATTGTCAAGGGGGACACTTTCAAAGACTATTTGTAGCCCTCGTGGTTCAACCCCCTAGGAGGGGTAGATGTTACCCTTAGAATTTTAAATGGGAAGGGGGGTCAAGTGGCACATCATTTTGATGGGCGTTCAATTCTTGTTCCAATGGTACCCTGACTTATTATTTTTTGATTAGCATTTTCCGAAAAATTGCGTTCTAAACTAACAGAAGTAATTATTAGAACGCCTATACTGAGATGCATGGTTTGGCCAGAACTGGTTAGAATATTAGGTGGTACCGTTCCAACCTTTTATTAGGGCTAACATTAGCCATTAGCTCCAAACACTTTACATAAAAAAGTAGTCTAATAGTAAAACGTAGATGGTAGTAAAGTTGTGTTTATTAAATGCTGAATTTTTAAGTGTCATCGCAGAAATTGTACAGATAGCCTTCCTTTTTTGCTACTTCTGCTGTAAAAAGTTTCTGTTTTCCGGCAAAAAATTGGTTAGCAAATTTGAACTATGTGGTAGTATTGTGAATACCGTTGTACCTGTTGGGCTGTTTAGGAATTACTTTAATAAGTGTATAAAAGTGTAAAAATGGTTTACATTCTTCAAGACAGAATTGAAATGATTGTAATTTATGGCGAAGTTGGAAAGTGCGCACGAAGGGCGGCATGTCTTTTTAACGAAAGACATCCAAATTGTAATGTAAGTCACCGGTATGTGCTTGATTTGGTGAATAAGTTTTACGAAACTGGTTCAGTGGCAAATAAAAAAAGAAATAACCCCAGAGTACTAAATGAAGCAGCTCAAATTGAAGTTTTGGGAACATTTGCTGCAGAGCCCACGAGCTCCTTACGATCAGTATCAGAACAGACGGGAATGTCACGCGAGACTATAAGAAAAGCATTGAAAATGCATAAATTTCATCCATATAAAATGCAGATTCTTCAAGAGCTCCACGAGGATGATTATGATAGAAGAATAGAGTTTTGTGAAATCATGTCTCATCGAGTCAATACCATCCCTAATCTTCTGTTAAACATCTGTTTCAGCGATGAGTGTTCATTTTTTCTGAATGGCAATGTTAATAGACAAAATTGTCGCTATTGGAGTGACGAAAACCCACATATTTTTTGGGAAGGGCATACACAACACCCACAAAAAGTTAATGTTTGGGCTGGTATTCTTGGAAATGCCATTCTTGGTCCATTATTTCTGGAAGAAAACTTGACTGGCAATCTGTACCTTGATATGCTTGAAGAGACTATCGATCCTCTTATAACTCACGAGCTAGAAACTCAAATTGAAGCAGAAGGTAATGAACTTTTGCAGGAGTATCTGTTACATTTCCAGCAGGACGGTGCTCCACCTCATTATTTTCTTCCCGTCCGACAGTGATTAAACGAGAGATTTCCGGGTAGATGGATTGGCAGAAGGGGAGCAGTTGAATGGCCTCCGAGATCACCGGATTTAACACCCTTAGATTTCTTTCTTTGGGGGCATCTTAAATCCGTTGTTTATAAAACACAACCTTCTGATATTGACGAACTTAAAAGACGAATTACAGCAGCATGCCGGTCAATTCCTAGTGAAGTTTTCCGTAATGTTAGAGGGGAGTTCGAAAACAGACTGTATTACTGTTTAGAGCAAAATGGACAACATTTCGAACAGCTAATAAGATAAGCGTAAGAAGATTTTATGTTGGAAATGTCTTTCTCGCAAATTAAATTTTATTGTGTAGAAGGAAAATAACCACCAAATAAAAAATCCCATGCGTAATAAATTTATTCCTGTCATTCAAGGGTTGGAGCGGTGCCACCTACTCTTCTAACCATTTTTATTAAAGGGAGTCAATACAATAATGCATCTCAGTATAGGCGTTCTAATAATTACTTCTGTTAGTTTAGAACGCAATTTTTCGGAAAATGCTCATCACAAAATAATAAGTCAGGGTACCATTGGAACAAGAATTGAACGCCCATCAAAATGATGTGCCACTTGACCCCCCTTCCCATTTAAAATTCTAAGGGTAACATCTACCCCTCCTAGGGGGTTGAACCACGAGGGCTACAAATAGTCCGTGAAAGTGTTTTCCTTGACAATAAAATTGACCTGTTTTTTCGATTACTCATATTGTTTACTGGAAGGAAGATATTAAGGGTGGGAAGTTTTCAAATTGACACCCTGTATATTGCTTTCCCACGAGGCAATAATTTCAGACAGGTTTTCAATTAAAAATATTGTTAGATACGGCGTGAGTCAAGCGTTATTCGAAATGAAATTCTTATTCAAACCTATAAAATGAAGATGTGATCAAACCAACTAACACACTGAAATACTCATCGTTTGAATATATTTTAAAGATCACAGTGTTTTTGGTGATATTTGGTATATTTTAATTTTATATTCTGAGCTCTACGAATACTTGACTACGAACCATTCAACATACTGCTTATACGAAATTGATTTACAGTGTGACACAAATGCTAGGTGATGACAAATTTTGCGAAAAATCGTTCAGTTCATAATTCCCCTGTAATTGAAAATTGTCAATACTCTCAGTTTGCTATGACCAGTTATTGAGATACACAGAATAATAAATTACGAAGGCTTCTTCTTCACATGGTTTCCCCAATAGACACAACCCATGGTACACAGGACATGGAAACAATTAACAAACAATTGATATACAAGAACAACAATAGGTAGGTACCAACTTATCAGTCGAAAATCAGTTTATTATTTCTGGACCAAAATCAATATTTTTGGGTGGTGATCTCTGCAGCATCGGTAATGTCATTTAATAAAGATGTCGATGGAGTTTTCACGGTTTCTTCGTATCGCACATATCCTAGACACTATAACACACCTGCTCCATTGGCGCATGTGCCCAAACTTCGAGCCCCGTGCTTGCACGTGCAATAATAGTGAAGTTCCAGTGCACGTTCGTCTGGCACGTGAAATGTTACCCACATCATATGTTTGCACTTCTGGCGGAATCTGAATTACACCATACATCAATACTCTTTCATTCAAGATGTTTTCCTACGAGCAACGTTACTTTAAAGTAATGGCTATTTGTCAACTTCGACACCCTGTCTCTCGAAAACTAGTCATAGGATTGAGTTTGGCCTAGGGACACTATTGTTCAGGAGGTCATATTCTACAACATACCAAAAATTCGGAAAATTTAAAGGGTGACAATTTTCACATTAGCCCTTTCACTCATGAATTTTTGTTTTTTGAAATAAAAAATTTTGAATTTTGCAAATGTAATAAATGAATTTTTCTAAGATTTTTGAACTTATAGAAAAAATTTTGCGACTGCCAATTTTTGTGGTATGGGTTGTGCTAAATTTAGTACACCATGAGCAAACGGTATATGAAATATTATAATATGAGAACACAAATTTTGTGATAGACATTGCAATTCAGTAAAAATGTTTCATACAAATCAAAACAACATCCGAAAACGAAAGTAGAAATGTCACAGCATACTTTTATATATATTTTTATATATCAAAATGTAGGTAGGTATTTCAGATGATTCTGGCAAGTTTTTGTGCTAATGTAACTACCCGTTTTCTTGTTCTTCCTCTGAACCTATGTCCAAGTAAAAAAACGAGCATCCTGAATCAATCTCGTACTCATGAAATTTACCCCCAGAAGCTTCCAAATTAGTGCCCTAACTCAAGTCACTTTCGATTTCATTGACATTCTATCAGATAAATTGTTTTCTATTATTGATAATAGCTTCTGATTACTTAAGGCCCTTCTAATAACCATGACAATCAATGTTACTGTGAAAATAACAAAAAATACATTTTTTAATGATATAAAGTGAGGTTATGTCAACTACATTTGCAATGCCACTAGCTCACAGTGTACTAAATTTAGCACACCGGAATTCATGTTCAAAACTACAAAATAGTGATAAAATGTTTAAATATTTTGAGTCGAGTACGTAAAATACTCTAATGTGAACACACAGTATTTTTTTCGATGAATAAATTCCACACTGAGAAATTAAAAAATGACATACACCAAACTGGTGACCCAGATGATAGGATTCGTCCATTCTCGTCAGATGAAGTTTTCCAAAATACTTCCTAAAGAATCTGATAGATGACAGATAAAATTACAGTTGGCAACTAAAATAACAACTTATAAAACCATGGCAACAATACTTGGATTAAACAGTTTTCTGCACACAAAAAAAACAAGAAAGTTGTGTACTAAATTTAGGACACCATGAGCGAAAGGGTTAGGCTGCTGCTTGGTCCTTTGAGACAATAAATTTGCTTACGAGACGGCACTTTCCGACTTTTTTGTTTTTTATTTCAATAAGCGTTTTTCCGGAAATGTCTTCACCCATATACCGGGTGTTTCACAGTGGATGGAAGATTAGAAGTATCTGGAGAACAGAAAAACAGATCATTTCGAAAATTTATGGGCGTGGACTTGCTCTATCCGTCTAAAATACTTTCATCAATATAGTGTTGCCGCTTGTATCAGAAAGTAGTAGCTACTTTGTTATTTCAAACGGAACACCTCGTATATTATATCATTTTTGGAATCCTTATAAGATTCCTCACAACTTTTCCACATAATTCCCTATACCTATCTATGACGATTTCCGAGATAAAAATTATTTTGTCCAATTTTTGTGCAAAACCTGACCATTGAAAAATATCAATTTTTTCCCAATGCAAATTTACAAAATATTGCAATTTGGGTTATAGATGCATAAGTTAAGTATTCTGTCAATGAACTGGATCTCAGTTTCAGCGTACAGGGAGGCTCAGAAGTGAGTTCCTTTCGGGGACTCATGAAAACTACTGAAACTCCGTTTTTTTTTTAAATGAAACACCTGGTCTTCATTGTCATCCTGTATTCAAGTTGCATGGGTGTGAAAGAACTATGGTAGAAAATAATTACTCGAATGTGGTTTTGATGGATTTATTCATCATTTATGGTCAATGTAACAAGAATGTCAGCAGAACATACAGAGAGTTTAATGAAAAGTATGCTGATTTACTTCGAATGAATTCGAGAAAATTTATTAAATTGAGTAGAAATTTAAAAATGTTTGTATCATCATGAAAAGCTAAAAGTATCAAAGTCTAACATGTGTATTAATAAATCTAGAAAGATTTAGCGGTTCTGAATCATTTCAATAAATGTTCAAAATGTTTACCATTCGTTTCCAAACACTTTCTTATGCGAACATCAACGGCATCTATTGTGGCTCTTTGAATTTCGTTTGGATCTAATTCCTGAAACGCTAGGGTCACTCGATGTTCTAATTCTTCCCTTGTGTTGACCGGTGTTCTGTAGACTCTTTGCTTGATAGTGCCCCACAAATAAAAGTCTAGGGGTGTAAAATCAGGGGATCTAGGGGGCCAGTTCCATGGACCCAAACGTCTAATCCATCGATCGTCAAATATACAGTCCAATTCCAACCCGACTTCTGCAGTGCAATGAGCAGGAGCTCCATCAAGTTGATACCAACATGATCGATATTGTTCTAGTGTCAGTTCTTCAATGAAATCCCCAACCGCTGTCCTCAAGATATTCAAATATTTTCTAGAATCAAGGTTTTCATCATAAATCAAAAAGCGCAGTTGATTGTCCATGATTAAACAGAAAGCGTTGAAACTAAATCTTTCTTGAAATTTCATTTCTCTTGTGACATGCGGATTTTTGGTTGCCCAGTAATGAAGATTCCTCCTGTTGAAAATACCTTCCCTCGAAAATTTTGATTCATCAGTCCATATTATCTTCTTGAGAAAATCTTCGATACCCCTTCCATGGTACAGTTGCGGCCAATAAAAAATGGGATAACTCTTATAGCAGATTTTTGTTTATTTCTAGCTACTTGAATTTGTGTTATGAATATGTCACATGGCAACATTGAATATTTGACATCTATCAAACAATTCCAAATTAGGAAGTAATCATGCCGCATATACATGCAGTGACGAAAGGTGGAATAATCGCAAAAATAGACAACTGTCCCTTTTTTTTTTGGCCGCAACCGTACTTTCGAATGACGAAAACTATAATGAAAAAATAGAGTTTCGAGCAAAAAAACGTTTCGGTGTACGATTTTGGTGCGTAATTTGAACCACAATATTTTTATAATCAAAATTGTGATGGTATAACATTATTTTAATCATTTGCAATAATTCAACGGCTTTCTAATCAAAAAAATATAAGTGAGTATTGTGACAAATGAAATATCAACAAATTAGTATAGTTGGGATTGAAAAATAATGAAGATTTCAAAGACGTAGAAGTATACAGGGAGTTCCACTTGAAAATAGAAAGTTGATGTCAGTTCCAGGAAAAAATAAAAAATCCTAATATTTGGCAATGGTAATTTTAAATTTAAGGTTTTGTATGGAGGTTATAAGTACAAAAACCTCTACACCGCGACTTTTTCAGATCTATTGTGTGTCCTCTCATTTTCCATATACTCAGGAAGTTATGCTTTGTCCTTCCCTAGTGTTGAAGAACTTAACCTTATCTGAAATTCATACTGACATAATATGTTTTGTGGGGGGTCCATAATTCCATGCCTTGCTGCCTGTCATAGTTGTTTTGTAATTAATACCTAAACTGTTTCCAACTCCGTATACCGAGTGTCCGCTTAAGGTGACTCGTCCCTTTAACTTTTTTGTTTTTGAAGACAATGGAAGGAAATCATGAGAAAGAAACTGAATTCTTGACAAATGACATCTGGCGCATATTTTCACTTATTTCGTCTCCATATGGCAGTCTGAATAAAACAATATATTAGTTATCACTTTTCCTAACCTTTTTTTAATTGAAAATTAATTAATTTCAAACGAATCGCAAATTTCAGTTATAAAATTTTGGGAAAAATACAGCTTTATCGTACTCGGTCAAAAAGTATGTTCTATGTAATATTTAATTTCACCATTTTTTACATTTTTTTTTTAATGGCAACATTGAAGCTTGTCGGATTCGGAAAGAATTAAAAGCCTCAGTTTTTTTGCTTTTGTGAAATTGTTGAACAGTTAAAGACTAGTATATTTCATTACGAGTTCATAAAATATGTTTTTTCCGTGCTTGCGCGACATGCAAACATGGAAAAGCATTTAAGGACGAGTAATGAACGATATTTTTCATTATATCTACCTGAAAACCACAGATTGTTAAGAAATATTCATTTTCAATGAGGATGGAACAAAAACATTATTATTAATTGAAATGTTTATGGTATAAAAATATCCAAAAATTGACACGAAACAAGCGTTATTTACCCAGTTGGTAAGGAAATATTCAAACAATTTGCGATTTCTAGAGAACTCTCAACAACATTCCATTTAATTTTGACATGTAAATAGGCAGCTATAATGACACCAGCGCACGGAAAAATTTTCCGTGTGGGCACACAGAAAACCCCTTTTTTCAGAATGCTAAATAAGCATGTAAATAAAGTGTAATATAGTATAAAGTAGCATTTTGTCGGCTTGTTCTACCAATAAAAAGGCTACCAATTGATTTTATTTTTCAGGGACAAATATACCCGAAAACAAATGTTTCTGTGATGGCGACTGTATGCCTTCAGGGGCTGTGAACGTCTCGACTTGTAGATACGGGTCCCCTGCATTCGTTTCTCTGCCACATTTTTATAAGGCTGACCCGTACTACCTCAATAGCATCGAAGGTGTAGTACCTAGTGAGGAAAAGAGCAATTTTTTCCTAGTACTCGAACCAGTAAGTAAATATCTAGTTGTTTTGTATTTATTGTAATCACCAGAATACATTATCGAAATCAAAAATTCAAATGTAATGACAGAAAAAGTAGATCGAAGAAAGAAATTATATTGAGGTGAAAATTTTTTGAACCTATCATATCTACGTATTTGTGACCAAGTGACCAGTATTAGCCAATCAGACAAACATTTAACTGACTATTCCACTCTTCTCAATATATTCACGTAATCTGATCAATCACAAATCAAAGACAACTTGTATTATCGCGAAAACCCCAGCTGTCTCTCAATTCTGATTGGTCCGTCAGCGTGGTTGTTTTGAACGATGTAACCATAGATGACAAAGCAGAGTTTGTTATTTAGGCAGATCATAATTGACGGCGAAAACGTCAAAATGAGTTGAATCGTAACTATATAATAAATTTTTGATAGTTATAATACATTTTTTGTGATTATAGTTGATTGATTATGGTTATGATGAATTGATTGTTCATGTTTATAATAATACTTTTAATGCTTCGTAAAATAGTCTAATAAAATTCTATTGGCGATTGAATTTATCTCATGGTCTTTTATTTCTGAACTCAACTGAATTGTATCGAGAAAACAAATCTTTCATCTGTATGCGGTATATAATAAAAAAAAATCTTGTCCTGCGGACTCGTGGTGTTTTCTCGAAACAATTCAGTTTCGTTCAGAAATGAATCGACAGACTTATCGCGAAAATTCAATCACTTGTGGTATTACTACTGATAAGTGCCCCGGCAAATTATAACTGTTGAAAAATCGAGTCACCATGGTAATGACATAGTTTGAAGTTTACTGAATTAAATTTTCAAAATGTCAGGAACTTCGAGTAGACAAGAAAATATCCAAAATGAGCCCATAGATATAATTGTAAGTTAAAATACGCCGAAAAATACTACATTAAGTAAAAAGTATACGTGGAAAATGTTCACAGAGTTTTGTGACATAAGAAAATGTAACTCCATCGAAAGGTGTACCGTTGAAAAGATGGCGCTTAAGTACACTTTAAGATTGGGCCGTAAACATGAAGGAAAAAGACGGAACGGAGTTTGAAGAGGACACCATCAAAACTATTTGGGATGTAACTAGTAAACTTTCACAAGAAAAATACTAAAATGAGTAAAAAATCATCATAGATCCATTCAAGAGCGTGATTTTTGAACAAGCTCGATATGCCCGTGATGCAATCAGAAAAAAAAACTACAAGCAGATCCTCCGAAAAGGAACAGCAGTTCTATGGCGTTGAGTTCAAACGAACTGAATAAAATCATCAGTTTGTGAAACTAAAACACGCCCGATGGTCTCCAGAGAAAATTTTATCATATTGCAGCCGTGGAATTCGCATGGATAGGTGGAGAAACGATATACTGTTTGATGGATTTTTTTCACGTTGAAAAAAATTATGATGGTACGCCAGCCAACCGTGTGGAGTACACGTCAGAATAATGATGACAACGAGAAATCTGTCAGAATTATTTTAAAATTATTGTCGAAACTATACCAACACGCAGCCTTTTTTTGAGACTACACCTCTATTGGAATGGAGGAACGAAAGACAACGGGTACGATAATATGCCTTTAGGCAAAAACACCATAAATTAATGGACAAAATCTTGTGCAGAGTCTATTGGTTTGGATATAAACAATAAAAAAATTACCAACCATTCAAATAGGTCTACTGCAGTCACAGAGTTGGCAAAAAATTAAGAGCAAGAACAGCAGATTTTGAAAGTTACATGACATAGTAATGCAAATTCAATCAAACCCTATTTGAATATCGACCATGAAAAGATCATAAATAATATGCGTGGGATCATTTCATATACTTCCTTTTCATCAACCGTCAGGAGCAATGAGTCTACAACTTCATCTGATTTTAATTTCAGTAACTGTTCTTTCCATAATTGCGTTTTCAACAAATAATGTGTTATATTGGTTTTCAACTCTATGAAAAATCTTACTGAATATTCCTCGACTATTGATAAATTCTCATAATTTGTCTTAACTTTCCTCAAGCGAGTTGCTTTTAGGTAACTGCCCTCGGCCTTCAGCGTCGGACTGTTACCAAGCAAGTCGCTTTCTAAAGTATGCTAAAATATGCGACAAATTATTTAAAAATTTTCAATAGCCTTGGGATATTATAAGCGATCAATTTTTTCGCATGATTTTCAACCAATCAGTACGTCCAATTGGGTCAAGTTTCCTTGATTAATTTTGAAAATATGTGGTTATACACAGAGTTACTCCATCAATCAGAAATTTTGAAATATTTAAATGTCCATAGTAACCAATTCATATCGTTACACACAAACAAAGAACGTCTTAAAATTTTGATGTTTATTTTATCATTTTCAGTAAATGGGTAGATCGGTGATTCTTTTTGTTTGTTAGCAAACGTCACAATCAGATAAAAGACAACTGACACAAATGATCCCGAACCCAATAACGACAAGAACTGCATCTTGCGCAATAATTATGTTTTTTAAGAGATCAACGAGGTAGATAGTCTTTACATCCCAACAATTTTGTGCTGTCTGAAATCACTGGTGTGTTGACTCATACCTGTAAAACTCAGAGATTAAACGTGATAAGTACATTCGCCAGCTTGATTAAGAGAAAACAAATGAAATCTTGGTCTGTTTCCCGAATATCCTGCAATATTGCGTGTACCACCTCAGACCTCTTGTTGAGCTAAATGTCACGAAAAAAATAAGGAAAACTCGCGAAATAAAAATCGAAAAAATCAGTAAAAAATAGTGAAAATTATCTGACCGTTTCTAAATTTTTTCTTTTCTTCCTCTTTCGTAAGCTAGATAGAGAACGCGTAGAAATTCGGAAAAATTTGCAACGGTTTCATTCATGGAAAATTACGATAAAAGATATGTCTGCCGGTGGGCTCGCTCCCTCCCCTCTTTTCAAAAAAGTTGCGAAAACTTGCGAAAACAAAATCGGAAAAATCCGTAAAAATAGTGAAAGTAGAGTGGAAGGTCTCCTCACTGAAGAACTAGATTGTTGTAAATCAACAGGCAAGCGACTGTGCAACAATAATAATAATAATAATGTTTATTTCACTTGTTAAAAAGTACAAAGAGAAAATATCCATAAAAACAATAACAAGGAGTACGTCAATGTATATATCTAACCTATGAAGATGAAATATGCAATATTAAATACCTGATATAAGGAAAGTGTATAACAAAATATATGTACATGACAAGTTCGTTGAAATATATCGACCTAGCAATATAAAAATAAAATTCACCGAGGGCATATTTCAAGGAGATTTAAGTAAATAAATTCTTCATATTTTAGGATTAGTCAAAATTATATGCACATGACAAGACCAAATAAAATTATAGTCCTAGGAATATATTAATAAAATTCTTCGAGGGTGTAACAATGACGCACTAATTTGAATGAATAGACTAAGAAACATTTCCAAAGAAAACTAAAAAAGAAATCAATGAATAATCTGAAAAAAAAAATGTACAAAAAAGCTTTCATTTAAATGCACTAGAAAGAAGACTATACATTTTGAAGTGAGTTAGACCCATCATTCTGTTACTTTATAAAATTTTGAATGACAAAAACTTGTCGCGAGAATAAATCTTGAGATAATTTTAAATTTAATTTACAATAAGAAATACATAGATGCTTCTCGCGACAAGCATTTATGTCATTTAAAATTTTATAATGTAACGAAATGATGGGTTTAATTTACTCTAAAATTTATTTTTTTCTTTTTAGTGCGCATTTAAGTAAAAGCTTTTCTCTAAAAAGTTTTTTAAAGTTCATTTATTAATGAATAACTTTCTTTGAATGACTATTTTCAAAATTCTTAATGAATATGTAAATTCAATCGGCAGTTAGTGCCAATGTTCATGATATATGGTTTCATTAAAGGCAAACGACAATGCCAAAGTCCAATTTCATATGAATCTATTATCAAAAAAAGAACGATATGTTGCCAGCTTGATTAAGAGAAAACAAATGAAATCTTGGTCTGTTTCCCGAATATCCTGCAATATTGCGTGTACCACCTCAGACGTTTTTCTTGTTGAGCTAAATGTGAAAAAAAATTAAAAAATAAGGAAAACTCGCGAAATAGAAATCGAAAAAATCAGTAAAAAATAGTGAATATTATCTGACCGTTTCAAAAATGTTTGCTTTTCTTCCTCTTTCGAAAGCTAGATAGAGAACGCGTAGAAATTCGGAAAAATTTGCAACGGTTTCATTCATAGAAAATTACGATAAAAAATATGTCTGCCGGTGGGCACGCTCCCTCCCCTCTTTTCAAAAAAGTTGCGAAAGCGTGCGAAAACTTGCGAAAACAAAATCGGAAAAATCCGTAAAAATAGTGAAATTAGAGTGGAAGGTCTCCTCATTGAAGAACTAGATTGTAGTAAATCAACAGGCAAGCGACCGTGCAACAATAATAATAATAATAATGTTTATTTCACTTGTTAAAAAGTACAAAGAGAAAATATCCATAAAAACAATAACAAGGAGTACGTCAATGTATATATCTAACCTATGAAGATGAAATATGCAATATAAAATACCTGATATAAGGAAAGTGTTAGACCCATCATTCTGTTACATTATAAAATTTTGAATGACACAAAAACTTGTCGCGAGAATAAATCTTGAGATAGTTCTAAATTTGATTTACAATAAGAAATATATAGATACTTCTCGAGACAAGCATTTATGTCATTTAAAATTTTATAATGTAACGAAATGATGGGTTCAATTCACTCTAAAATTAATTTTTTTCTTTTCAGTGCATTTAAATAGAAGCTTTTCTCTAAAAAGTTTTTTAAAGTTAATTTATTAATGAATAACTTTCTTTGAATGACTATTTTCGAAATTCTTAATGAATATGTAAATTCAATAGGCAGTTAGTGGTAATGTTCATGAAATTTTTGGTATAATTAGAAGCAAAAGCAAATGCCAAAGTCTAATTTTATATGAATCTATTATTAAAAAAAGGACGATATGTTGCCGACTTTAATAAATACTGTCACTGCATATGTTACATAATTTTTACATTTTCTACACCAACCCACTAATTTTCACACCACGACACGTGTTTAAATCACCAAGTGAATAAGATTGAATTTGAGAATGAAAGAAAGTTATTGCAATTTATAAATTGTAATTACAGATCTTGAAGAATTTTGATAATGAATTTTGTATTTGCTAGAAAACTGGAATACCACTACAAGTAGCTGCCAGATTACAATTGAATTTACGGCTCCAACCGGTAGATGGAATTAGGTGAGTGAAATATAATGATATGTTGATTTCTGAGTAAATATACGCACATTTATGAGTAATTTCATTGTCTGTGAATAATTTTGGGAGTGCCGGTGTGAGTTCAGATGTGCCAAATTCAAGCCTACCAGTAAATGTTGAATGCCAAATTTCGGAATGAAATCGAATGAATACTCGAAGTCAAAGTGAAAGTGAAAATATACTTTAACGTCGGAAGTTTTGCAACTTATCGACAAAGCTTTTCAACTATAAATGTAAATAAAAAGTATTACAGTGCTTTTCTTTAATGCCCGCCCCTTTCTATTTTTTGAACGGGTCAACTCAAAATATTTAAACTTGGGATAATAAATTTGATGCATTAATACTATATTTTGGAGTAAATTTGGCAGATGAAACTTCCAAGATGGCGACTGGGCGCCATTTGGGAAAACACAAATAAATGAAAAGGTGGTCTACAAAATGGAGGAACATTCAATAATTACCTGAATACAAACACATTAATATCGATATTTCTAGAAATATTTGTTTTTCTCTGACATGTGGCAATCCCAGCAACCCGATAAGGTTTGATAGGTTCTTTTTTGTTTATAAAAAAGTCAAAAGATGTCAGTACGACAACGAACATCATTGTTCAGTTGAAATATTCTCATTAGTATCCAAATTTACAACTACCGGTAGTGTACAGAACAAAAAGCCTCCAGGTCATCCGTCCATTCCGGAAAAACAGCAAGTTCAAATAATTGGTAAGATGATAGTGAATCCTCAACTGCAGTCTACTTTCTCCGTCGCGAATGTTTGTGAGGTGTGTGCTGCTACTGTGTGGAGACTTTTGAAGAGGAATAAGTATCATTCATACAGAATCAAAATGGTACACTACTAACTAAAGATGACCCTTACCGAAAAACAGAATACTGCGAAGTTATGAGGGAAACCATTGCAAGGCATCCTACCTATCTCCACGAATTTACAGTTTTCCTCAGCGGTAATGTTCACAGACAAAATTGCCGTTATTGGAGTGACACCAACCCTCACGTTTTCCGGGAAACTCCTACTCAATATCCAGAAAAAAATAACGTTTGGGCAGGAATATTGGGAAACCATATTATAGGACCTCTATTCATTGAACAAAATTCAACAGGAAAACTGTATTTGAATATGCTGGAAACTACTGTTGATCCTCTAATCACCGGAATTGTCGAAGCGAATCCTCATGAATTCGATATGGATATTGTATTCCAACAAGATGAAGCACCACCACATTACTCCAGACAAGTAAGAAACTATTTGGATAATACTTTTCCCGGTCGTTAGATTGGCCGTCGAGGTCCTACGGAATGGCCAGCCCGCTCGCCAGATCTGACACCTTCAGACTTTTTTTCAAGAGGCTGTTTGAAGCAAAAGGTGAATGAAACTAAACATGCTTCAATATTGGATATACGACAGAGAATAATAAATATTTGTAGAAATATCGACGTTACTGGGTTTGAAAATGTTCGACGTGAAATATCGGATATGTCAAGCAATTCAAGGCAACCCTTTCGAGCATCTTCTGAACTGAACTAAAGCCACTCGCGCTAGCGAAACGTTGGGAAGAAATTCCAAAAAACGACGGCCTTCAAACCCGAGTGAAAATTGTGACACTGTGAACTCAGCTTATTTCTTCAAATTATGAAGTTAAACGTCGATGTATTCAGTTAATTATCAAATGTTCCGCCCTTTTGTAGTAGGTGAAAATATTAACTTTATATTCTAGGACTGTGAAGTATTCGTCAGTTTCCAAAGGATGTGTCACAACACTGATAAAAAGATTTTTTTGCATCATCGCATAATTGTGTTGATTCAAAGAGACTGTATTCGTGAATAGGTCCAACCAAATATTGGTTTGATTTTTTGATAGATTCCTCTTTGCCACTTACAAGGAAAATATTTTGAAACAAGTGAACACTTGCTTCATAAGTTGGTTGAGGCAAAATTATTTTAGCTTCAGTAATGGGTACTTTTTTGTTGAATCATGAGAGTAGGTTGAACAATCTTGCAATTTGAATAATGAATACTATTTTTCTATCAACTTGGAGGTTGAGTTCCAATCTGCACTTTGCACTTTGTTATGAAATATAGAATGGAAGCAATTTTCATTTTAGCAACATTGAATAGATTAGCATAGACTCAGAACTACGAACAATTTAGATATAAATAATGGTTTTATATGAGAATAGTTTAATAACTGTATTCTCAATAAAACCAGCTAGTAGTGATGACGCATATTGCAGTTTGATTGAATACATAAACAACGCCTCTCGCTTTGAGACACAAAACTAAAGAATACCAAAATATATTTCACTCATTTTCATAACTCATAATGGAGCCAAATTCAATTTTCGATATTGCATTTTTATTGTATAGAAACAGTTTCCACTAGGCACAAAACTAACATCCATATAGGTACGCATAGCCTCATAACCTCCAACCCAAATGGTCGAAATGGAAGTCGTAATAGTCGTATTCACAGGTCGCGGTGCCGCCACCTGCTTTGATTGCTCATTGGTTGAATGTGTCACGTGGCACGGGTAGTGATATCTACCAAAGAATTATATTCTTGTGTCAAGAGCTTTATGTTTCACAATGAGTTAATGTGAGTGTTTTCTAGGATGAAGAGTAGAATGTCTCACTGCAAGCAAATTCATTTCAAAAGAATTTATGTAAAGAAGTAAACATCTCAATCAGTTTGAATTGGGAGTATATTCATCAGTTAGAAATAATTATTCTTTTCAGAAGATTATTTTATTCAAGAAAATGTATATTTTTGATTGAAGAAAACTTTTTATATGTGAAGACCCCCTTTTTCATTTAATTCTTTTTCCCAGATGGCACCCAGTCGCCATCTTGAAAGTTTCATCTGTCAGTTTAACTCCAAAGTATAGTATACATGCATCAATGTCATTATCCCAAGTTTCAACTTTTTGAGTTGACCCGTTCAAAAAAATAAAAGGAGGGGCATTAAATAGAAGCACTGTATATTTTAAACTATTTGAAATATCTGTAATTCTTCTATACAGATACATACAATTTTCCTTCCACTTTGAAACACCCGTTATACCTATGCCAAACACTGAATTTGAAATCTTTTTTTGTTTGTTTTCAGTTTGTACGAAAATGTTCCAACAGTTTTCTTCCCAGTATTATATTTCGAGCAGGTGGTCACAATGCCCGAGAGCATGACGTCAATGTTGAAACTACTGGTCAATCTCCAATACATCTGCATGGCTATTGGAATCATTGGCATCTCCATAGGCATCTTTGTGTCCATCTGCGTGGCGTATAAGATAAGCGATTCAAACGTTTACGGAAAAAAGAAGCTAGAAGCAAGGTTGAAAGCGAAAGAAGAGCAGCCTCTCAACCAGTGATATTAAATAGGGTACCACAGGTGATCTGTTCCTATGACCTAGCTCAATATAAAAAGGATATTTCAATAGGCCAAAATCGAACTTGTAAAGTGTACAATGCAATATTGCGCCTCATAATTTTCCCCCCCTATTTTTTATGTTCATCAATAAGTACCCGAGAACTTTGTGCAAGATGTAGCGCCAATTGCATAAGAGTCCATCAAATATTTGAAGTCACGTTACGCTATATTTTTTGTACGACTGCCTCAGAACATGAGGTTTTGCGCAAGGAAAACTCGCTTCGAAAGCGGTACTTTGCGCATCTGTTGTTCACTGTGCGTTGTTGCCACATATTTTCCGTCATCAGTAAATGAGATTGCTGGTAACTCAGAGCATATTTTATGCAACTCATCTTTTATCGTACCATCAAATTTAACTTCATGTTAGGTAATCATTAGATCAATTTTTCGTCGTGCAACCAACCCTAAAGCTTTTAACATGTCAAAGTCTCTAAGTATCCAATTTTGATGACACCAAATTATTGCAATGAAAACCAAACGATCAATTCGTGTTTTGGTTTTGTAAACTCCAATACGTTGTCAATTATTATTGCCTATACAGGGTGTTTCAAATTCGATCCTCATCATTGATGGGATCTCGGAAACTATAAGAAATATAAAGATGATTAAATTGGGGCAAAGTTGGGAATTTACCTGACTAATACTTCGCCGTTGAGGAAGTTAATCCGAAGATATCCGAAAAAAACAGGAATTTTGGAAAATGCATTAAAATTTTTGCTGGCTTTATTTTTCGAAGGATTGGAAAATAAATCCCACTTCTACATTGCCACTTTTCCCCTGCTACCCAATTGTGTTTTCATATTTGCTATCCGACGTTTCGTCTTCCGGCCCCATCATCAACTTTATTTTTCTTTGGATTCTTTCTGTTTTGAATAGAACTATAGATATCGCCTTTTCAATGATATTTCACAAGTAACCAATATTTTTCTAAAAATTGGAGATATTGAATGAAGACTTTTCTTACTATGGAAATTGAGCTTTTCTTCTTGATGATCGACCTAAGAAGTCAATGCTCACATTGTAATATTTTGTGAGCCATCGTATTATTGGCCAAAAATAGCTGTCAAGAATAAATGAAAATATGATTTGAACGTATCTCGGGAAACCCCATCGAACCAAGTGCGTTTGAATTGTTGGTTGAGCAACAACCGTATCTATGTTCGAAATAAGCTGAATATATTAACACTGGAGAACAGAAGGAAAATTTCAAACGTAAAGATCCTCTTCAAAATCCTAAACAATTTAGTTGATTCGCCTGCTATCCTTAGTAATATTAATCTTATTGCTCCTACATATACTACTATGCATCAGCATCTTTTCCGTTACGAACAATCGCAAACAAATTATTTTTTGAACTCTCCCATGCATAGATGCAACATATCATATAATGCGTTATCGAATTCCATTAATATTGATATTTTCTCTTACTCATTGTCAAAATTTTCCTATATTTTGAAAAAACACTTTCTCGCTTCACAGACTTCAATAGAATAAGTACGCTTTCATGTTCGTTTTCATTCACTCATTACTATATGCACTAAATTCATTACTCTTATTGGTATTTTTCTGTTATTTTCTATATCTATCACCAATTTTGTAATTTCCGGTAATTTTACTTTATAATTATATGTAGATTTTGTATATAGAGAATTCATCTATCTGTGAATACTGTTTTGGGTTAGTCCCGTCTGTATTCCCATTTGTAAATAAATAAATAAATAAACTTACAACTGAAATGAAATTTGAACAAATAACAATAATTAACTTAAATGTAGAGATGAAAGTAAATCACAGCAATTGCTAAAAATGCTGGCCTTGTTCATGTTTACACAGCTGTGCATATTATCAATGCACGATTAATATCCCTCTAAATCTTCAGAAATCTCTAACAATACTGTGTTGAAGGCTCTCAATATATGTTATTCCTTCTGACCATAAACTCTATTCTTCATTAAACCTCATGAAATGTATCCAAAACATTTGAGTCTGGAGACCTTGCTGGCCACCCCACCGACCCATCATTCTCTAATCATTTGTCACCAAACCTTTCAGTCAGATAATTAGTACCTGGTCTGGTATTGTGGTATTGAATATTTCACAACAAGTAAAAGTACTTTCGTATGTCCAAATTACATTTTCTACGAAAACTGGTCTTAACCAATTACAAAATTCGAATCTCATTTCGGGATCACCTGTTTTTTTTTGAGTTGTCTCCAAGCAGTTGTGTGACAAAAATTCATATCGGAGGAAATTTTAATGTGTAGATTTCCTCGGGTACATATTTATCTGCAAATTATCTATTTTTCTTGAAAAAGACAAAATGTCTCATACATACCTCATGTATCAAATTTTCTTTAGTTTCCTGGTCCATTCTGTTTCCTTTTTCTTTCCTCGGCTTTTCAAATGAACCAAACTCGGTGAGATTTTGATTCAATAACTTTAACATAGTTCGATGTGGTTGTCGTTTATCGGAATACAAGTTTAAATTTTCCGATGTCCTAACACTGTTTCAATTGTATTTGTAATACTTTTTTATCATTATCTTTTCTTTCTTCATTCGTAAAAGTGTGACAAAATGAAAGCCGAATTTAGAAACATCAAAGTCAAAGCCTATTATGATGGGATTTTTTTTTATCTCTCCAGTTTTTTGAAAAAGAATATTAACTTATACATCATTGAACAGGTAATATCAGGTTCCATTCAAAACAGAAAAAGTCCAATGTAGCGCCCATAAGAAATGATAAAGTTGATGATGTTAGTCGGAAGACGAAACGTCGGATAGCAAATCTGAAAACATAATTATGTAGCAGGGAAAAAGTAGCAATGTGAAAGTGCAATTTATTTGCGAATCTTCCGAAAAACAAAGCCAGAAAAAAATAGTGTTTTTTCCGGATATCTTCGGATACACTCGAAAATTTCTCAAGGGGAGATTATTAGTCAGGTAAACGCGCAACTTTTTTCCAATTTAACCATATTCGTATTTCCTATCGTTTCCGAGATCCAAATGGTGAGGATTGAATTTGAAACACCCTGTATACAAGTCACTTGCATAATAGGTAGTAGTAGGCTGTGAGCACTGAATTATTGAATAAAAACAGTTGTTTGTCTTAGACACTTAGGTCAGATCTTTCTTTGCAATATGGTCATATAGTCACTTATATTGTTTGTCTCATAGTTTATAAGCAGTACGTATAAGGCGCAGGCGCCATTTAGATAAAATTGTTTTTGCATTTATACTAGGTGTCACATATTTTATGTGAAGGGCAATATCTGGTTTGTTGCAGGAGGTATACAAAAATGTTTCAAACTAAAGTTTTAGGAGGTCATAGGTACTACATTTTGATTTAATTTTCGAATATGCAGGGTGTTTGCTAGAGACCAAAATTGGATTTATTCAAATAGAAAGCCCTGTATATCATTTCATATTCAGATTTCATCCTGTCTATATCTTTCATGAAATTGTTCTAGAATCCTACTGAATAAAAACCATATTATTCTCACCTTTACGATATTGGGCAATTTTTCAATCGACATCAGTTGAATATGATAGCTATTGAAAATGGTTTTTGGGAATGTGACTGACTAACTTGAGCGTGAATTGCTTTACAATGCAAACTTTCATCAAGTGGCTTATGCTTGTCGATGCCATAGTAACAAATGTCTGAATTTAACGTAGAATCTCAATATGTGATAATATACAGGGCGTTCTGAAAAAACACTATCTTGGTCTGTAGCACCTACACCAAACACCCTGAATATTCGAAAATTTCACACACTATTTGGGACACCAGGTATATGATTTTATTTCATTATATTTATTAAGTGTAGCAATATTTTTCATTTTTCTTTGCGATATATTTATTTTCCATCAAACACAATGTATTTGCATTTCAAGCGTTACTGATATATGAAAAATTAATTTCCAAATATCAATAATCTCCATCAATTTTAAGTAATCAAGATGTGGCGCAATCGACGCGATTTAGTACAAGCTTGAGCATATGCCAAAATGGCAACAGGGCAAAGGCATTAGTACATAATGGCTGTCGAATGATATAGCAGTCCGCGCCAGAATGATTTTTTTTTAATAATCACTGGATCATTTGAAATATTCCTTAGTACTGAAAAAAATAATAATGAGTACCAGTTTTAAATAACCTTACATTGGAGAACAAAGTTTGTTTCATTTTCAGAGGATACTTATAAATGTCTACTTCAGGTGTAATAGAATCATTATTATTACAATAGTAAGTTGCCACGTTATCATACTCTTGAGAGTCGGTTGTGCCATCATTCTTGACATAAATCAGATCAAATTTATAAAGATAAGGTAATTCACGTTTTCATGAATCAGTAATTTGATCGAAAGTTTGACACAAAATTAGAGCAATTGAATGTTTTTATTTTCTGTGCTGCGAATACTTGTAGTATTGTAGTAAATATGGTTGCTAACATTTTGAATGAAATACTCAACAGCTGAAAATTATTTTCGAATCTTTCATGGAACATGAAGAGTAACAACCATTCAGCAGAGAAAATGTTATTTCTCATGGAAGATTATGAATCGATTCATTTCCAAAACAATTTTTGGTTTTTAATAATTTTTTTTATTTCAACAAACAGTTTTAAATTGTTTTTGGGAGGGTGCAAAAAAATTGTTTGGTCAAACTATATGTCAATCAAAATTAGTGTTATATGTTGAAAAATTATGTTATTTTATAGTTTAGCTGTTTTCATACATTTACTACTTTTTGTATACGGAAGCATATAAGCAAAATTGAAGTGGTGAAAGATGAGTTCGTACAAAGATGAATGATTCATTGACGAATAACGTATCTCCTCCTTGATATTACGCGGAGTACTAGAAAACAAATAATTAGTTTGTTCTTGGGGAAGGCTGCAGCAAATCTTGCCAACTTCACTGGAGTGCATTCCTACAAACAAAAATTTTGAAGGATGAAAGAGGAAACACTTTGTGTTGATTATGTATACCTATATGAGAACAATGTTGATTCTAGCTGGCGGAAATCCGGTAATCTGATAATGAAAAATTAGAAATGGATTACATAATCCAGTCTTTGGCTTCAACCTATGCAATAGATATATCCTCCAACAGAAAACAACTACTGCACCCTACAACCGTCGAATTATATCTGTTTAGGTTGAAGCGGAAGACAGGATCACGTAATCCATTTTTCATTATTACATGTATATGTATGAAATATTTCAAAAAAGTAGAAAACATTGTGAGAAAGGAAATTTACCAAAGTATCTCCTGCTCATTTTTGATGGAGTAGTCCTCCTTCTTTCGATCAGTATAAAGTCAACCTATGGTATTTGGATTTGGAGACACCTTGAAACATTCTTCTTTCATTAATTATGTCGATGAATCCAGTGTTCACAGTTTCATTCAGACCTGCTTGTATAGGTCATTGTTTTTATGTGGTCGTAAATTGTTCCAACTTTTTGGTTGGTGTTGAGATGTTGATAATTTTAAAATGTACCAATGTATTATAGAAAGAACCAAATATATTATAAGATTATTTTATCTATGGTGTTTGTTTTGTCAATCTCCAGTGTCAGCGGAAAAATATCTTTTTTCGGCAACCATCCGGGAAGTGTTCACTTCCCGGACAATTTTTCTTTGGGAAAGTAGCACTTCCCGGCCTAGTCCGGGAAGTACGTACTTCCCGGACTAGGCCGGGAAGTGCTCGAAATTTAATATAAATAAGAATTAGAATGTTTCTGTTGGTACCTATCTTCTGTTCGAATTTCAATATATAATACAAATAGGAACTGAAATGTCCGAAATATCCAAATTTGGAATCGTTTCATCCGGTTAACAGATGGGTGAAGGTCGACCTCTCTTCGTCTCTTAGACTAAATGCGTCTCATTGATTTGTTATTCTACATGGTTGCCGAAAAAATAGTGTACGCAACACGTCCGAAAACAGTTTTTTGGAATCGCAGACTTCCAGGACTCGCTAACGCTCGTCCTAGAATTTGTTCTACTCGTCCAAAAAAACAGTATTTTCCGGACTTGTTACGTAAATTACTATTCCAGAGCTCGTTCTCTCAATAGACAGTAAAGTTCAATGCGTTTCAGATTATGGGAGAGTTGAAGACAGTCCTCTGTGTCATTGAAACTCACAATATAATTCCTCCGCGTATATCAAACTATTGACGTCAATCGCCTCAACTATGTTATTGATGAAAGCATTGAAGAGAGCCACAGAATTCGCTGATTTCCTAAATTTCGAAATGTGTGTCATTGAAATCTTCATATCTCAAATATATCGAAATATGTATTTGTTTAATTTTCACATATCGTTTTTCGCCTGTATTTAGTTATGAAAATTCGGATTTGAGAAGTGTTCTCCCACAGACATTCTACGTCACTGACACAATCCGACAACGTTGGAATCGTGGAGGCATTTGTCGATTGAATATTGTCAAGTCACTAATGTCAATTAATGAACGATCTGTCAGAGCTCTTAAGGTCGATTCATAAATTTTCCGTTCCGTTTGCCGTTACCGTTACCGTCTGCGTTCGCTGTTCAACCAGTTTAGTACATTGAAATGCATAAGATATTTCATAAACTCCGTTGACCGTTGCCGTCTACCGCTCGCATGAGTTTATGAATGATCTTATGCATTTCAATGTACTGAACTGGTAATGGAACGGCGAAAGCAAACGCTAACGGCGTACGAAACGGAAAGTTTATGAATCGACCTTTACTGTTGATGAAAAAGGCTGCTCATATTATATTTACTATAGATTCTTGAATAACCGTTCACCGATATGGGACTGTTTTTATCGGTTCGATGGAGCAACCAGTATAAGAAAATGGCAGCAAAAAAATAACAATATCTATTTTGTATGGTCGAAAACGGTAATAATCGAAACTTACCTTGGGATGCTAGACAAAATTCAAGTCACAATTTTTCATTTCATCATTACTGTCGTCAATAGTAGCTACAGCAAAGTATGGTTTGCCTAATAATAATAATAATAATGAGGGTATTTGTTGGGTATGTAAAATACAACAAAAACTACAGTGGGACACCATAATTTTTGTGCTTCGTACTTTGTGCTCAGGAACTATTCGGCACTTGATACAAATAGAACCCTACCTTTTCAGCTGCATATAACCCACAACATCATCATCATAGCCTGATCAAGCTGTCCTATAAAGGATAGTCATGCCATCAGAATGAATTCCGAATAAACTTTATTCATTTTTTTCATACTCTTCATCTCCACTCTCGAATAGTTTGGATTGCGAGATAAAAATGCGTGAATCATTATATAATTTACGGGTGGCAAATTTCCACTGCTAGTTTAAAAAAAGTTTTTCACCATTTTCACAAGTTATAAAAGTGATCTCTCTCTCTCTCGGTTTTCTTGGGTGTAGTTCCCTTCCGGTACTATTACCCAGCTATCCCCTTATTGTTAGGTAATAAGGGCTTCGTCCGTAGAATACAGAAGTCTTGCTCTTGGCAATACTGTATTCAGGTTTATTTTTTCTTATCTGTCCGTGCTACACAGTCAGTTATCTTGGTAGACTGGGTGTGTGACTTGATCGTGAAATGTTGTTTGTCCGATTCCATTGGGTTGTGCTAAAAGGGTGTTAGTATGTTGGACGGCACAGACATAGGGTAGGATGGTTTGATGAATAAGAATGAATGAAATGAGGGAATGAAGATTTTTTTTTTTTGTAAATTACCGGTTGATCCGAAACCAAGGTATATAATTGACTGATTAAGTTTTTTTCTCTTACCTTAGAGGTTAATCTGATTGTAGTTAAGAAATTGCATTATAATTTTAATAAGAGGTATATTAAGATTTCTGAGTATTTCCGTAAAGTCAAACGGGGTCTGTATGCCCTTATTAGCAAATAAGAAGTATATATCGACGTTTGGTATCATGTTGATGGGGCATTCCAAAAAAATGTGATTAAGGGTTTCAAGGCCACCGCACTCGCAGTAGGGATGTTCTGATATTCCAATAACATTTTCACGACAAGAACAACATAAACAATGTCAGCAAATGTCAGCGGTTCCATTGTTGTCAGATTCATATCAGTACCATCAACTTAGGTCAACAAAAAATACTAGAATCTAGTGAAGACATTCTACGTCACAAGAGTATACACATTCAAATGTTTGCTATGTTTCAAAGGCTCTAATTTTTTTATAACTGAATGTTGAGTTGAATCTTTCACAAGGTGGGGAGCTAATGCAAAATAGTTTAAAAAAATAACATTCATTTCGATTTTGGAGTTTTAGGAAAATAGCGAATTCAAGCCAATGAATGTGATATACTTACGACTATTAGTGAAGTATGACTCAAACAGGTGAATGACGGACTGAAAAAAGGCCATAGCTCTACAATCTCGACAGCAGTATTACATGATCAATTATGTCGACAGCTTTCGAAAAATCTGTATAGACATTGGTTTGAGATCTTCTATCGATGGTTTCAGCAATATATTGAGTTTTATTGAAAAAGTTGGTGGTTGTTGAGTGATCTTTCATGGAACCATGTTGGAGTGGAGTGACTTTATTGCTCAGATGAGCTTTTAGCCTCTACAAAGGGATTTCAAATACTGGCGGAATTGAATGTCATTCATTTAGGTCTGAAATTCGCCAAATGAGACATCCCCTTTTTTATAGGTCAGATAAAATTGAGATAATTTTCAGTAGTAATACCACAAGTGATTGAATTTTCGCGATAAGCCTGTCGATTCATTTCTAAACGAAACTGTCCGGACTCGTGGTGTTTTCGGACTCGTGGTGTTTTCTCGAAGCAATTCAGTTGAGTTCAGAAATAAAAGATAAATTCAATCACGAGTGGAATTTCACTATTTCACGAAGCATTAAAAGTATTATTATAAATATGAACAAGCAATTCATCATAACCATAATCAATCAACTATAATCATAAACAATTTATTATAACTATCAATAATTTATTCTATAGTTACGATGCGACTCATTTTGACGTTTTCGCCTACAATTATGGTCTGTCAAAATGTCAAATTTTGCTTTGTCATCTATGGTTACATCGTTGAAAACACCAACGCTGACAGACCAGTGAGAATTGAGAGACAGCTGGTGTTTTCGCGATAATACAAGTTGTCTTTGATTTGTAATTGGTCAGATTACGAGAATATCTTGAGAAGAGTGGAATAGTCATAGATCTGCAACTATTAATAGGTAAGTCTCCCAGAGCGTCAAGGCTAATAATATCAGTCGTCCTCTATCCTCAGAAGCTATGCTACGAGTGTTTATGGGAAAGTATTATTATTATTATAAATGAATGATTGAAAAAACTGTGTACTCAAATTGTACTTAGCTCTAAGCCAAAAAATCATTCATATTTCGAAATATTCATGCAAACGTAACAAATCTAGTACCGTGTATTCAATTCCGAAGGTGTACGCAAAAAAAACAGTTGGTAAGAAGGATACTGTGGATGTGGCAACAATGTCAAGGTAGCCTTTTTATCTACTAATTCCCAATATACTTTTTCATTCAATCTTAATAGGCTCGTTTCAGCCTACCATGAAATGATGATTCATTTCATACTTCACTCTTTACGTTAGTATGAAAAAACTGAGAAAAAGTACCAGATATCGTTCTTACTCAATTTGTTTTTATCGCCACATATTGACAGAACTTTTGTGGAGCTGTATTGTAATGAAAAAAATATTCGATAAGAAAACGTCTGCTGCTTCAACCAGATAAGATATTTCATTCCAGATTTTTCTATTGATCACTGATAAAAAGTATATACAGGTAGATAGCATACAAAGAAGAAAGCTATTACATTTCAGATCTCCCATAATAGTGAATTTTTACGAACCTTCAACTCAGAAATAACATGTATATGTTATGGAAGATATATTATCGAATATATCATAGAAACTTTATGAAAATCACTTTATTGATCATGTTTACGATCTTGATATTTCTACTGTAGTCTAGACTCTTCTTATTGTTCTGAAACTTTGACAGTTCTCAATACAGGTGGTAATCTCGTGTTTCTGGGATATTTTTGCGTTGATTTTAGAATAGTTTGTAGAATTCATTATTACTTATTTGAGGGGCAAACTGCACGCAGCATAATCAAAATTTCAGAGATTTATAATTTTCTTTCATTGACAAGTATCAAGCACATTAAGGACGACTCAAGTTCAATTCAAAGCATGACACGGGAAAATGTATAAAATAAATTTTATACATTTCGTGAAAGTGACCAAACCCATAAGGAGAGTCAAATCACTAAGTGGCAATGATGATAATCAAATACCATTATCGAGTATTTTCAAGCATATCTGCAAGGCTCAATACGAACGCCGTCTTTGGAAGTGTGATTTTCATGCTCTGCAATACAAACAAGAAGTACTTGGTCCCTCCTGTTTTTGGGTAAAAATTGCCACGGTTTCACTGAACTTTTCACTTCGCGAAGTTTCGAAGTAGATATGCCAATTTTCCTGCCATGCTGTTTCCAAAGAGTTTTTTTATCGTAGTTCGAATGTCACTTGTCGCTACTTAAGTAACTACTTCAGAGTTCTCACTGGTTATGGCTTCTTTGGCTTTCTTGTCTGCATTTTCGTTACCGACTATTCCTATATGTGATGGTATCCAGGCGAATTCAATTTATTTGTTCTTGGATTCTGCTTCGTGGAGTCCAGTTTTTATTTTGACTACGAGTTGGTTTGTAAGGTATGTTTCTTGTATGGATTCGAGTGAGCTGAGTGAGTCCGTTAGAATGAGGAAGCTGTGATTATTCGATGAGGTAATGAATAATATCTCACGATAAATGGCATATAATTCCCCAGTGAATACTGACCTTAAGCTAGCGAGTTTGAACTGTAATGGAACGGTAGGTCCTATGGATACAGCTCCTGTTCCATCGATAATTTTCGACGCTTCTGTATATAGTTTCACAAACTCTTCGTGGCCGTCCAGTATGATTCTGAGATTGTTCTTGGAGAATATTGGGTTTGTCGAGTATTCTTTAAGTGGACTGAGATGGGTTATACATTTTGGCTTAGTTAACGTCCAAGGAGGAGGGGAGTAAAATTGAATGGGACAAGATTTGGGAAGAGTGAGACCTATTTGGTTGATGTTCATTCTGACCCTCTCATAGAATTGAAGTAGTTCTCTTTTGCCCTCTTTATCACTTTTCTATAAGAGGTGCGATATTTATTGAAATACCCATGGAAATACTCATGAAAGAATTCCTCATTTGTGAGTTTTCGTAATTGATGTAACTATCGTATATATTTTGATGAAATTTAAATTCACTTAGTTACTCATCGTCCTTTTCTTCGTTTAATTTTTTATTAAGGAAAGGCTTTTTCAAAGGATTTAGTGAGATGATCATGAAAGGCATAAAATGGGTTATCATGGTTTTGATAGATTAGATTAGATTAGATTATTTATTCATCCTTTAAATGATACATTTTTGGAAACGTCAGAATTACATGTAGAACGGAGACAAGTTAAAAACATAAATATATATATATACAGATAAATGACAAAGTACATAATATAAGACAGAACAATAATTAAAATAGACAAATTATGCATACAGGTGAGTCAACCTTCTCCTACTGTGCCAATCTTAGTGTAGAACTCCTCAATACTATATAAGCACATGTTTTTCAAGATATTTTTCATTTTTGATTTAAATTTCTCCTTGGGTAAGGATGATATGGCATGTGGTACTGCATTATACAGATCTATGCCCAAGACTCTTGATTTGTTTATCCTTTTGCGAGAGTGTAGTAGCTTATCCTGGCCTCGCGTATTATGGGAGTGGATGTCTCTATGTAAAGAAAATTTATTTGAGTTGCATTTAATATACATTAGATTTTCCAAGACAATCATGGAGAATAGTGACATTATTCCCAATTCCTGAAAGATGGGTTGACAGTGTTCATCAAAATTGGCTTTAAATATGCTGCGGACTGCAGCTTTTTGTAGAATGAAAATTCTCTGTAAACGTGAGTGGGATGCATTGCACCAGCCCAGAATACCATATGTTAATACGGAATGAAATAGACCATAGTAAGTGGTAAGAGCAGCTTCTTTATTCACTAGATTTGTTATTCTGCGTATTGCAAATACTGCTTTGGATAATTTGCCACACATGAAATTAATCTGAGGGATCCATGATAAGGTGGAATCAAAGAGAATTCCAAGAAATTTTATATCAGAGTTTTCTGATGAACGAACATGTGAAAAAACGCATTTGTCAGTTTTATTATCATTTAAATATAGTTCATTGGGACTGAACCATCCCAAAGCATGATTCAGAATTTGATTAAGTATTAAGTCTTTTCCCTCGGATTCCTTATGTTTTAGATGAAAAGTAAAATTAGTGTCGTCTGCATACATAATTGTGGTTATTTGTGGGATGTTATCAAAAGTTTTCATGTGATTTGGTAAATCATTTATGTAAAGAAGAAAGAGGAGAGGTCCAAGTATGGACCCTTGTGGAACTCCCCGTTTCATGATGCGTGTATCGCTTTTATTATTATTGACAGTCACCGTTTGTGGCCTGTTTGTTAAGTATGACTTTATGAGATTATTTGCAACTCCTCGTATGCCATATGAATTTAGTTTGTCTAGCAGAATGGAGTGGTTAACGCAATCAAACGCCTTGGTCAAATCAGTAAATGTAGCTATGCAACAATTTTTATTTTCAAATGCCTCCTGTATGGTGTCCATGAGGAAAACAATTGCATCTGATGTTTTCTTACCATGTCTAAATCCGAACTGAGTAGAACTTAAAATGTCATGTTGGTCAATATGTCTTAACAGCTGACCGAGAATAGCATACTCTATAATTTTAGATATGCTTGGTAAGATGTGAATTTGTCTATAGCTTTCTGGGAGAGCTTCGTCGCCTTTTATAAAGTGGAAGAACTTTTGCTGGTTTAAAAATATCTGGGAATATTCCTTGAGTCAAACAAGTGTTAACAATATCACATAGTTGTGCTGCGATATTGTGGGCACAAAGTTTGATGAGGTACGTACTGATTTCATACATGTCCTGGGTTTTTTTGGTTTTCATCTTTTGGATCAACTGCAAAACATCTGTTACATTTAGAGGCTGAAGGAAAATACATTCTCGGTCAATTGCTGAATAAAACTCATCATAGTTTTTTCTACTGTACAATTAGAAAGGTTCAGTACTTACAACAGTAGTAAATATTTTTCACGCATTTGAAAATAACACATTGCATTATTTTAAAGGAAGCACCAATTACTTGATTGTGTTAATTTGTCATTATGAATTTTCCAGAGTAGGTTTTCAATAGTTATACCACTCGAGGTCAAATTTTTTCGAGCTCATGAATATTTTGAAGACGAGGGAAATTTTCTAAAAATATTCATGAGCGAGAAAACAGAAGAGACAAATTTCCTAAAAATATTCATGAGCGATAAAAAATTTCCGGATATTAATTTGACTTCGTGTGGTATTCGGTAATAAAATTCTATACCGAATTGTGGTGTAAAATCAAATATTTTTGAAATTTATTTTTCGATTCTCAACAAAGCAAATTATTTTCTTTATCAAGTCACCAGCGAAACATAAAATGCGTGGTCTACTTGATTGTTGAGATGCCATGGTAACTAAGTGAGACCCTAACCTCGAAATTATTATTTCACTTTTGAAGCTGTCAAGTGGCACGACGTAAAAAAATGTTTCGCTTCGGTCAAGAAATTAAAGAAAATATTCACCAGGAGATTGAGCAGTTGACACCCGCGAATACCAGGAAATCAAAGTCAAGCGTATGGAGGCAGTTTACAAACTTTTGCGCAGAAAAATCGTATAATTTCGATAGAGCGGATATACCTGTGGAAGAACTGGCGCTTACTCTTGAAGACTATGGCTTCAACATGCAAAAAAGAACTCCGAAGGAATATTTTTTTGAAAAGTATAATCGCAAATTTAATCCATTCTCTGACAATACAATTTTTGAACGCAAGAGCTGCAAAAAATGCTGAGGGCCGAAAGCTACAAATGGATCCAACCAAACGGAAGGAAAGTTCATCTGCACTATCAGCAGACGAGCTGAGGAAAATTATTGAGCTTTGGGACGAAAACACTCCGGAAGGACTGCAAAAAAAGTTTTTCCACATTGGTGGTCATGAATTGGCCTGAAGAGGAAATGAAGGAGCGGCAGCACAACTCGAATATTTTGTGGAGGAAATTAACAATAGAGGGGAACCAACAGGCCACATTGAGTATAACTCGGTTTTTCCAAGGCCACCCAAAGCGGTTCAAATAAAATGGCTGACAGTAAGTGGTTAGTACCGAATACACTCAACGAAGAAATATACCCAGTGAGACTGTTCAAAAAACTAACAAGCAAGCGAGGCCCCATCAAAATGAAGCGTTTATTTTTGACGTCAAATCCAAACTGAAAGAATCCTAGTTCCAAAGGCTGGTACAAGAACAGTCCAGTTGGACAGAATACAATATCTTCCTGGATCAAATCCGCTGCATCATTGATTGGAATTGATGTCAAAAAGATCAATATAACAAAGCATTCTGTAAGGGCCACTGCTGTTTCGCCAAAACGGGAATTGAAGAACAGCAATTGATTGAAATAACCGGTCATGGTAGCAGCCTCTTAATAAAACCATATCTGCAAATAGACTCGGGGCATCATCAGGAAATAATTGACGCATTGAGGTCTGTTTCAACTTCATCATAGACGATTCGAGGATCTCTGAATCAAGAACAAGCCAATACTCCTAATCAACCAGTCATAGTTCATAATAATTGCGTTTTCCATATAAACAATAATTACAATAGTCAAAATCACTTGTGACCATTCATATAAAATAAAAAAATAAAAATCCATTTATTTTTTTATGTTATTTTTCAGTTGCTGGAAACCTAGCTAGGCAAATATAACAAATTCACATTGCGTCGAAGTTTCGATACCATCTTTTAGGTATGGGTTACGAACCTGCGGTAATTCTGAAATTCTTACTCATTGTAGGTGCATGAAAATGGCAACCTAAAGCGTAACATAATTTTATATCAACTTTGGATTACTACAATTGGTAGAAAGTTATAATTTTATCAAAAATGTGCTTTGCAGTTTCGGTAATGACCATGTAATGGCTTCTCAGCCTGCCCTTTAAGATATTGTTTTCTACTCATTTTAGTTACGTGGTAATGCAGTTTTATAATGAAATATATTAAATGCTTTGATTTTTCTATTTACTTCGGGTTAATACAAGAAGAAGAAAATGAAAAAAATATTAGTTTTATAGATACAGGAATAGATAACATGATAATATTCAGTTTGTCTTCACACCAATTGAATCTTAGCCTATAAACTGTTGATTACTACTGATTGTAGTAGCTCAAACGTGCCATTTAGAGACAAAAAATATAATATTCTTTTACTTAATAGTTACTTGAGCTTACTACAAGTGGTAGAAAATTATAATTCCAGAGGTTTTTCGGGAAGCTGCATGAACAGATTCATGGCGCGTCAAAGCTTTGTCAGCAATTATTTATGCCTTCAAATTTGTAATTTCTACTCATTCTAATTGCATGGGAATATCTTCTCAAGATAGAAAATAGTATATTCTTCAATTTTACATTAGTTTGGTATGGAATTCATAACCAGCGTCAGCTAGCATGAATCATAGGAAGCTGTGATCATTGTATTTTGACACTTCGAAACATCAAAAAAACTCGCGTTTTGTTGCAATAAAGAATATTGCACAGCCAGTAAAACCAATTAAATTCTTTCTTTAAAAAATGAATCGATTTGAAAATCATACTATATGCAGAATATGCGTAAAATTTCCTGATATAATGATCAATCATCGTACCATGACTTATTCGCATTAATAGAGGATTGTGGCTCCAACTTGAAGAAAGAAAATTTGTTCCGAATTGTCCACGAATATTTGCATCTTAATTATGCAAAATTGAAAGTACCGAAAGGGAAAAAGGGAAATAAATTAGTGTCTATATATTACATATATATATATTTTATTTGACATAGACACTTAATTGAAAACATTCAAAGTTCTGCATTTCCGCCAATAAGAAGAGAGGAGGTGTCCGAAGAATATAGAAAACATCTTAGCTTTGTAATTAAAATGTATCAAAACTAAATATTATATGAACAAATAAAAACCAGTCTTTCAAAAATGGTTTGTTATTGTGAACGTCAAAAAATTTCCAGTATAATTCGCTGTTGGGTATTCAACGAGAAAAAATTTCCACTAAAATACCTCCGTTGCCATGGTGATCTGTCAAAATGACGTATTTTGATTGGTTCAAAATTATAGGTGTGGAATTTTGAACGATATTGGGACCTAAAGATTTACCTTTCTGTATATTCAACAAATTCAGTTTCCAATGATGTTGTTTGTATTTATTTTCAAGGCAGATAAATATGAATTTATTAAAATTCAGAGATAGTTCAAAGAGTTGTTACCATGTTGAAGTCTCATTTAGGTCACTTTCAATATTTTCACGTCTACATTTTTCCTTCCTGTTCCAAATTTGTGAGTCATCTAGTTATTAACTTTCAAGTAATAATAATAATGATGACAAAGTTCATATACATAGCAGTATCCATAAATAGAAAATCTTACATAAAAAGATAAAGGTAGATAAACCTATATATCACAGAAGCTCATCATTGCTTGTGCGTGATTTGAATGCATTTAGGTAAACTTAGAATAGTTATCTGGGACAATAGAAAATATACAAAAATGTTAAAAATACATTAATAATAAAAAAAACTGCTGATGAGTATGTATTTGGTTGATATGATAGAAATTTTAATTCGAAAAATAATATAGATGTGGTTAAGTTTTTATCAATCGGTTCAAATAGTTATAATTATTTTTATAATATTTTCCGCGAGTCTCTTTCTTCATTAATGATTTCAAAGACTTCGACATTGTTATCAGTATCCATCAGATTTTGTTTTACTACGTTACGAAAATGTTGTTGAAATCTTCAATCGAGATTTATAACAGAAACTTTAATCTGTCATTTCTCCAGATAAGATACAACCACGTTATTTATCTCATTCTACAATAGAAAAATGGCGACGGAGTACACAATGATCACCTAAACCAACATGCTCCCTGAACGAATTAGCAATCATGAATAAAGATAAATGGTCGTTATACCAAATCTTGTTTTGATATGCGCCAGTACAACATGGAGCGTCGGTTGCGTCTCTAGTGTCACTAGAGGTCATAAAGCGATAAGTGATAACACGCTTAAGTTTGATTCCACTCGGGTATTCTAGATTATGGTTATTTTCAATTCGAAGTTATTAAAACCCACATCATGTAGGTTGAGAACTTCCTGGTTTTTTGGAAAATTTGTGGTAAATGTTTAGTTTTACGACCCGGTATTTTCGCACCGATGCAGTTACAGACAGGTGAGTTTTTCTTTGTTATCATCGTGAATGCGGAGGATTGATTCATTGTCTACAATAGTAATAATGCTCCCTCATAAACACTCGTAGAGTGTACCCAAAGGCATATCCTGTGCGGGTAGATGACGGCTATCATTATTATTTGCCGTGGCGCTCCATGTGATTTTTGGTGGCGTACTAACTTTTCAGCTGTAGGAAAACCCGGAAAACCTACAGCACCATCCCGGGGGTGCGCACTCCAAGCTAGCACTAGACTTCGGCAATTGCGGTTTCTGGACAGTTCTTCGAATGACAATTCTTCGAATGACAAATCTTCGAATGACAATTTTTCGAACGACAATTTTTCGAATGATAATTCTTCGAATGACAATTCTTCGAACGACAGTTCTTTGAATGGACTGTACTTCAAAAATACAATTATTCGATTATTTATAGTAATTTGATTTTCATTAGAGGAAGAAATTTTGTATTTCGTGCAGAATATTTATTTTTTTTACTCGGCATGAAAGCACAAGATTTATGCTGCGACTGGTGTTTCCTAACCGAAGCACACCGAGGCTATAAAACCAGCCAAGGCATTAAATCTGTTTTTCTGCCGTGTGACATACAGTGTGACCCATTTTTAATGGAAACACTCCCCTAAAATTTGAAGTTGTAAACCGATTTTTATATATTTTCTTTAAATTTCAAGTACTAAATAAAGTACCTGGGACAAAATTTGAAATGTTTATTCCAATTTTCAGGGCATACTACGATATTTTTTCTTAGTCGAAAATCGGGATATTTTATTAGCGATTTTTTTATTAAAAAACTCATTACGCCACTGGATTCAGAGTGCCTCTAAACAGGTGTGACCAAAATTTCATGAAAAAATAATCATTAATAACAAATTTATGACAACTCAAAAATTCGAAAACTCACACAGCTAACAGTCACAAAAAACACCCTATATCAATAAATATAGCCATGAGAATATTTTTTTCGTGATTTCAACAATAAAGTGCCGCCAGATAGAAAAAAAAACAAATAGCCTAAATATTTTTAAAGAAAATAACGGAATTACATTCAAGTTTTCACGCAAATTAATTTAAACTTAGACCTAATAGATTTTTCAATTTAAATCTTAGTTGCCATGGAAATGATATTACAGTTTGACACTTGTGTAAGATTTAAGTGTACTATTGTCATCAATATTCACCTTACAGTTCTTCGAATTATTTTGTGTCATGGCTGCAAGATTGAGCGTAAGAGAGAAAATTGAAATTATACGCCTTTCGGGAGATGACGTTAGAAGTGCTAGAGGTTTGTAGAGTATTTAATGAGAGACATCCAGATCATCCTCGTATTAGCTGCGGTACGGTAAATAATATAAATAAAATATTCAATGAAACTGGTGCTGTATCAAAAATGATGTTGAAAAGTAATCCTGTACACAGACGAAACAGGAATGATCAAATCATTTTAGATTATTTCGGAAATAATCCTAATGCCAGTATACGGAATGCCACTTTAGATTTGAATATTCCACGAGAAACTATTCGGAGATGTCTCAAGGCGAAGAATATTAAAGCCAAAATTTTTACACACACTGCAAGAAATAGACCGGGATCCCACGCCTATTTTCAAAATTGATTAATAACAGGCTGAATCTTCCTGAGTAGCTTCATTTTGCCGAGACGCCCAACTTTTTCCTTTACGAAAATTCTCGATAGTGGTGGCTAATAAACTGAGCAGTCGTCAATCATGTCGATTTGGTGAGTGAAAAAAATTCATTATTAACAGTTAGTTTTTCAGTTGAACCACAAGATAATTCGATAAAGTACTCGAAAAAACTTTTGTCCTACAAAATGGATGGTAGGACTGAAGAGTCCCCCACTCCCAACATGTACCAATAACGTAGTCATAAAAATTCATTAATAACCAGCGGATTTTTTTACCGTTGCTTGATTCATATTTGTATAATTGAATGGCCATATTGTCCTACAAATTGAATGGTAGGTGTTCCCAGTCCTACGCCCCGAACATGTTAGTTCCATGGTGAAAAAAAAATTATTAATAACAGGCTGAAACTTCCTGAATAGCTTCATTTTGCCGAGACGCCCAACTTTTTGTAGGACTAGCGATACATACCCGTTTTTTTGTAGGACACTGTATTATTTAGGTGAAGGATACACTTACCTTTCATGTGTTATCATTGTCCTACAGTTATTAATATTTTTTTTTACCATGGAATGTACAATTTCGGAGCGTAGGACTGAGAACACCTACCATTCAATTTGTAGGACAATATGACCATTCAATTATACAAATATTATCCAAACAATGGTAAAAAAATCCGCTTGTTATTAATGAATTCTTATGACCACGTCATTGGTACATGTTGGGAGTGGGGGACTCTTCAGTCCTACCATCCATTTTGTAGGGCAAAAGTATTTTCGAGTACTTTATCGAATTATCTTGAGGTTCAACTGGAATACTAACTGTTATTAATGAATTATTTTCACTCACCAAATCGACATGATTGACTCCTGCGCATTTTATTAGCTACCACTATTGAGAATTTTCGTAGAGAAAAAAGTTGGGCGTCTCGGCAAAATGAAGCTACTCAGGAAGATTCAGCCTGTTATTAATCAATTTTGAAAATAGACGTGGGATCCCGGTCTAAAACCGACGAAGCAAGAATATTGAATATTGTTTATGGGCCCAAGGGGAATATTTAAACAATAGAAATTTCCTACAAAATATTTTATATACCGACGAAGCCACTTTCACTACTAATGGAGTGGTGTCATCACAGAATTGTCGCTATTGGGTAATAAACTGTAAAAGCCAGTAATCCCAGAAAATCAACGTCTGGTGTGGGATATTGAACGAACGAATTATTGGTCCTTTCTTTTTTGAGGAAAACATTAATGCGCAGAGGTTTCTAGATGGGTGCTCGGTTCATTATGCCAGAGCTGTGTTAACGAACATTTTCCAAACCGATGGATAGGCCGTGGTAGTCCGTTTATAGAGTGGCCACCCAGATCTCCAAACCTCACAGTTTTGGACTTTTTCTCTGGGGACTTCTCACACAAAAGGTTTACAAAAACCGCTCAAGAGATAGAAATGAACTTTGTGCAAGAATTCGACAGGTATGTGCAGATATTACCCCTCGAGAACTAAGAAACGTAATCAGAAACATTCGTAAGCGTTACGACAAATGTATCGAAATACATGGTGGATTAGTAGAGGCAGCTAGAATATGAGTTGGAATTAATTGTTGCACTGGATCGAAACATTTCAATAATTAGTTATCATAGTTACGTTTATCAAAATTTTTTGCTTCATTATTAGTTGAATTGTGTGAATGTAACTACGTCGTTTTCATTAAAAAATTTTGGCTATCAATTTTTTTTTCATCTGGTGGCACTTTATTGTTGATATCATAAAAAAAAATATTCTCATGGCTATATCTGTTGATATAGGGTGTTTTTTGTGACTGTTAGCTGTGTGAGTTTTTGAATATTTTTTGATGATATTTTGGTCACACCTGTTTAGAGGCACTCTGAAACCAGTAGCGTACTGATTTTTTCAATAAAAAAAATCGCTGATATAAAATCCCGATTTTCGACTAAGAAAAAATATCGTAGTAGCCCTGAAAATTGGAATAAACAGTTAAAATTTTGTACCAAGGTAGACCTTTTAGTACTTGACATTTCAAAAAAAAATATCAAAATCGGTTCACAACTTCAAATTTTAGGGGGATATATTTTTTCTTAAAATTTGTTCCAATTCCACGCAAAATCGATTTTTTTATATTTACCAATTACGTTTCAATATCAATATCCAAATAATTAAATTATTTCTTTAAAGGTAACTGGGCTCTTCGTTACTATATTTAGTGCTAATGACGTTTGTTGAATTGTTTATATTTATTTTAATGTCATTGTCAAATTTGAAAAGCGGCTTTTTAGTGACATTTGCCTAGGCAGTTGAAGTACAACTTTTAAGCTTGACAAGTGTCACTAAAAAAAAAGTCGCTTTTAATGACATTTGGAGAAATAGTTATTTTTGTATCTAGTGCGCGAAATGCTACTTTGGTGATCGAGAACTGATTTTTTTTAACGAGGCGCAGCCGAGTTAAAAAAAAATAGTCGAGATTACCAAAGTATTTCGCGCATGAGATGCAAACAAATTTTTTTCTACAAATGTCAAAAATATTGTTCTAAAATAAGTAATAACTATGAAAAATAGTATTGAACTGGCTTAAATAATTTTTCCAAATCAAGTAATTACTGTAACTATGGAAATAAAATGGCATTTGTTGACAATTATTTCAAAGTGACAGTTCTTGATAATTATTTTGGAGTGACTTTTTATTCGCGTCAATTTCGTGCGTGATATTTATTATTGTAAAAGAATGGAAATTTCGAGCGACGACGAACTAAGCAGTACCCCACCTAACTTGATAGATGCGGCCAATTCCGTAATTTCCAACCTTTTACCGGAGAAATCGAGGCGGCAGTATGAAAATGCATATCAGCAATTTTATCTGGTTTAGGAATAAATATTGGTTCTTGCACTGGCTGCACCATTAATGTTAACATTGTAAATAATAAATAAAATTAGGTAGTGTAAAATTTTCTCACAATTTGAAAGCCTTAATTATTGTTCTACATTAATAAATAAACGATTTCTTGTTTTTTGCTTGATTGAGGAGTTGAGGACCATATAGGTTAGAATATGAAAATCCCATATAGTTTACATGCAGTGTGAGAAATATATTTCGCACATTACTTCGCGCACGGTGTCATGGTAACGAATGAAAATGAAAAAAACGTGCCACTTCGCATACTGTTGTCAATGCGCGAACCTTGTCATTTTTTGACGTTTGTAGAAAAAATATATTTACTTAATATAATCATAGCAGAGCGCTTTCGACTTCAATAGTCATAATCAGTGCTTCTTGAAAGTAAGTAATTGAAAATAGTTGAGACTGAAATGTTCAATAATTTGAAATTTTCTTTTCTTATTGAATAATAATTAAAGATATTAAATAAATGTTGAACTATTAGAATCATTATTGAAATTATGAAGTAATTAATAAAAAGGTTTGAATTGAAATGCTAAATTGGAAAAAAATGGTTGAAAATAAAGAGAGAGACTGTCAGCACTTTTCAGAAAGTTTGGTTTCTGGGTTTCTGGGTCCAGGTGGAATTGGCTGAACTGTAGTATCTTATTCTTTTCATTATCGTGAACAAAAGTTCCCCTGGGCCCAACCCGACCCTATGACTAGTTTTTGAGATACAGCCCCTAAAATATATGATTTTGTACCTATGAGTGTAAGTACGACGTAATATATTTTTCTATATCCGTGCCTCGTAATGAGTTTTCAGTATGAATTGTACTTTCAGAATCATTTCGTTCGATGAATACTCAAATTACTTGAACCCGAACAACAGGGTGTTGACTGAATTCATGACAAGTTAATGTCCAGAATTTGGTCAACACCCTGTGGTCCGTATTCAGGTAATTTAAGTATTCATCAAAAGAAATGATTGTGAAGGTACAATTTATACTGGAAAATTCATTCTGAGGCACATATACACAAAGAAATATTTTGTCGTACTTACTCACTCATAGGTACAAAATCAGATCTTTGAGGGACTGTTTCCCGAAAACTAATAATGGGATCGAGTTGGGCCCATGGAAACTTTTGATCAGGATAATGAGGAGAATGTCATACTACAGTATCAGCCAATACCACGTGGACCCAGAAACCCATAAAAATTGTGCGGGGTCCTTTCTGACGAGAAATCTTCAACAAAGATATATTTATAAACGAGAAATGAATAAACAATAACAAAACAACACTCAGTAAACTCTACAACTAACTGAAAAAGACACCCTAGAATATCACAAAAATATATATCTGATTATTTTGCAAGAGAAAACGACAGTGTTATAATATTTCGAAATCATACCTTGATTACAATTATAACCAGAAAATAGCCAGATTAATTATTAGAAAATAATAATAGATTAGAAAGAGGACAAACGGGTTTTCCAACTGAAAATAATTTGAATAATTTTTTTTTTATTTTTTTAGAAAACTTACGATATCAACTAAATAGCATACTATTGAAATGTTTATCGTGAGATATTATTATGACAATGTTCAAACTACGAGTATTTCAAAGTTGCCTACATGCCAAATTTATATTATTCCGATGCACGACATGTGCATCAGTGATCTTTCCAATGCGCGTTTAAACAAGTGTCTACGACTATCCCGAACTGTCTGGAATGTATTGCTTCTACGCAGCTGTTCTGCGCAGTTTCCAAACCTATCATGGATGCTATTCTCGAATCATTCGACTCCCAATTCGTATAAGAGTAAATGAGCCAAATATACATATTTCATGTGTATCAGTGTGAAACAGTACATCTAATTCGCATACGTATACAAACCCGAGAATAGGACCCCTGGTGTGTTTAGGATTGCAGATCCAGAACTGTTTGGAAACTACGCAGGAGATTGTGCATAGAAGCAACAGGTTTGTTCTGGTTCGCAGATCCCGAACAGTTTGAGCAGTTGAGTTGTCTCAACGTATAACAAATGTCAAGCACCTGACAGCGACTCAAGAAACCAGAAACTTTGAAAATATCTCTTGAAAATGCTAACCACTCGTGTTGGCGAAACGTCGAGATCTTCTCCTAACATACGTCGGCCTTACAACCCGAAGAACTACCATGTAAGTTACGATGGCCGCGAAAGCCTTTCACAATGTCTTTGTTGTTCAATTTTCAGTTGTTATTGACGTTATTGTAGTTATTGGCGTTATCCTATTTTTTGCGTAAATATCATTGAATTAATTTTAATATGTAAAATCCTTCCTTATTTTTCCTGCTTCATCATTAATCTGTAGGACTGAAACAATAGCAGATATATTGCAGTTGTTGATAATGTCAGTGATAAAGACGTTATTTTGTTCAGTTTTATCGCAATATATTATTTTGAAATACCTTTTATTGCACTGACACCCACCGATTTTCGTTGTTTTCAGTAAAATAATTAGAATTCAGACACGCCCATACGTGATAATGGATGCGACTTATTAATGACTGATTTATTTATCAGAATTTGGAATCATTTTTTCAGTTATTTGCAGATGGCTTGATTCAGTTTTGTTGATTCTTGTTTATCTATTTATCATATATAAATATATATTTGTTCCGACGTCATATATTTTTCTTCAAAAATATACAAATAAGTACAATAATTATTTTTTGTCCATCAGTGGAAATCCAAATTTGTTTGCCTCCGTTAGAAATGGGGTATTAGTCCTAATTACAAACATTATTAGTTATAGCGTATTGCTGAATAAATGTGCATGCTCATGTTCATGCTAGACGGATCATTACGTATTCAAAACCAGAACAGAGGTTTCATCAATCCGAAGTTGTCCTCGACAAGCCAGAAAGATTGTTAACAACTTTGCATGATCCTGATCCTTGTACAGTTTTATAATATTGTTACAATATATAGGTAGGTACTATTATTCAGTTGGTATCGTAGATTTTGGCGTTATGTTCAATTTTTAACAGAAATACCATCAAATAAATTTTTGTATGAAAAATCCTTTCTTCCTACTTCTGTTTCATTATCACTTATCATCGGAACTGAAACAGTTTATTGTTCCCTTGTAATCGTGAAATATGGTTTCGAAATATATGACATTCTTCAAAATAAAAATCGAGATTTGAAAAACAGTTCAAAACTTGTAGCTGTGACTTTGTCAACTCTTGCGATTTTCAGTAGGATTGGTGAGAAGATTTTGAAACCAGTCTAGGAACATTGATTATAGGTTACGAGAAAGCCAACATGTTTAAACTTGTAGGCTTTGCTTTCACATCCAATAACCAAGATTTAAACAAACTGCACTTGCATTGGACGGAACCCTTGGCCCATTCCAAGAAATCACACCAGAGAATGGCGGTGATCAGGAAGCGCAGGTTGTTTTGACGCACTGTCATATTGAATGGAGTACAGTGAGATCTTAGCTCGTAATCTACCACTAACTCAATTTGCATCCAGTGTTGTACACTTCGGAATCGTATGCAAGTGAATCTACCAGTTGCCTATTACCTTATAACTGACTACAGAGATAAGCGTGCCTGGCGATAACTGGAGCCATTCGCTCCACGCCCACTGCAGCAATGGAAGTACTCCTTGGATTACTTCCACATAGCTCTGGAAAGAGAGGCAAGATGGGCAGCATAATCTCTACCAATCGTCCATTAGTCTACCGCTGGCATGTGTCGTGAGAAGCAGCAGCATGCTGGCAGGCATAATATCTCACAACATTCTGGAAATGCCCTATGACATCATGCCTCAAACTATCAACTTTCACACGTCCTACACTGTGGTCTTACCTGATAGAGAAGACTGGGTCCGGAATGAAGCTGACCTATGTAGGATTTACCGATGGTTCCAAAACTTTGGAAGGCGTCGGAGCCGGAACATATGGGATATAGTGAAACGTTCATTCAGTATGGGTAAACTAGCTACTATATTCCAGGCAGAGGTATATGCCATTGAAATGTGTGCAAAGGAGCTGGAAAATCGACACCACCCAGGTAGCACATCATATCGGCTGAATCTTGGTTCCATATTGGGCCAATATAGATATATTGTAAATGAAAAATCAATATTGGTCCAATATGGGTGAATATTCAAAAAACAATGTTATAATAATAATAATGGTGGAATATTGGTTGAACTAGTTTTGAATGTAGATTATCACATGAAATATTGGGTCAATATTGGTTGAATAATTTCTACCAATATCGATAATACAATATTGGTTATATACTGTTTTCCACATCTAGAATAAATATTGCAATCCAAATATTCCAGTCATATCGATTACATGGAAAAAAACTATATTGTATTTCCAAGTTTGATAGCATATTGGTTGAATATGATTTCCACTTTATTTGACAAATTGTAATTACTCATATTGAGTCAATATTGGTTCAATGATATTTACCAATATCGATAAAACAATATTGTCTTCACATCGTTTTCAACATCTAGAAAAAATATTGCAATCCCAATATTCCCCTCATATCGATTCAAGGATTAAAAACTATATTCTATCTCCAAGTGTAATTACACATTGGTTGAATATCATTTCGCCAATATTCAACAAATCTTATTAATTAATATTGGGTCAATATTGGTTCAATAATAGTTATCGATATCGTTAAAACAATATTGTCTTCATATTGTTTCCTACATCTAGCTTGAGATGAAATTTGAATATTGGCCGAATATTCAATGAAACATATTTAAATTATTTCATGATCAAACCTGGATAAAAATCCGCTAGGTGGCTCTACATATAGAACGTTTTCTAAAACCTACGAAAGTTTATTAAATACTTCTCTTAACTTGTTTTCAAGTCAACTCACTCAGTGGTTAAGGCGATCAAAAGGCAGACTCTGGTGTCACCTTCATCAACTAAAAGACATTTAATAATTTACCAAGGTATATTGACGTCCTCCAATATAACCAAATGATATTGTACCAATATCGATAAATATTTTAAGGCCATTATTGCTTCAAGAATATTTCACCAAAATGGAATATTCAAACAATATTCGACCAATATCGCAAAATGTTCACATTTTACTTCTCGACAATATAACTTTTGAATATTGTACCAATATTCTCAGAATATTGTATCAGCGATATTGTACCAATATCGCCAAATATTTTGAGGCCAATATTGGTTGGGGAATATTTCGCCAATATTATTCAAGTAATATTGGACCAATATCGCCGAATGTTCACATTTTTTTTCTCGCCAATATTGCATTTCAAATATTTCGCCAATATGTTCACAATATTGTACCAATATTTTACCAATATAAGTGTGCTACTTGGGCATATACTCACGAAAAGCAATAAAAATATTTTCAGGTAATCAAGCAGCACTGAAAACGCTTGAATCCAACTGCTTTGAAGCTAGAGCAGTATGGAACTATAGAGACACCTTAAACCGACTCGCACAACGTAAAAACGTTACCCTATTCTGGATACCAGGTCATATGGGCCTAGTAGGCAACGAAATAGCAGACTCCCTATCGAAAGGGGGAGCCGAAACAACGTTCACTGAACCAGAACCGGTAATCGGTTCAGCATATAGCACTGCCAAGAACGTCATAACAGCCTGGGCAGATAATAAAAGACTCGAGTATTGGCTTAGTCTACCGGGCCTAGACCATTCCAAAGCAGTTTTCGCTGGTGCAAGGAAAAACAGGACTCTGATAAACTGCTAGAACTCACTAAAGCACATCTCAGAGTTATAGTAGGTTTGCTTACTGGCCACAGCAAAGTCATTCATCACATGCATCAAATCGGACTTGCATGAATGATGAAACATTTAAACACATTCTGTGTACATGCACTGCAGCGGCCGAAACCAGATTTTCAATATTCAGGAATACGACAGTAAGGCCAGAAAACCTGGTATATTCATCTCCCAATGCATTCCTTAATTTCGTTAAGACAATGAATATGCTGGGAGAAATATAACCATTGGCCATTGGCCGCAGTGGAGGGCCTGATATGGGCCAAACCTAACCTTATCATGTGATATATCATTGTCATGAAAAGCATACATTATAATTGTTCAACATTATTGGAATTTTCTTGCAATATTATCACTATGTTTTTCATCGTTGTAAGTACCTGAATTGTATGCAAATGAATTTACTTCAAAATTCTCACGTCAATAATCACCATTCCAAATAGCATACGTTAAATAGGTAATGGTTCAAGGTGCATCAATTTTTGCGACTTTTTCAGCTTATGCGAACATTTTATACACTGCAGAAATGTATGATTTTTTTGGGAACCTTTCACATAGTCGAATTGCATACATTAAATAATTGTTCTGACTCATTACAAAAAAGTTGCGTGTGAACAAAACAATTGCAGCGCATGTGCACGCCGCGATTGTATGCAAATAATGAGTCTGTGAAAAAGCATTCGTTAGATAATCGTTCTCAAATACCTCCTATTTTTAAACGTTCAGTTGATTATTCAAGGCTTCTACATGTCAGAAGAGTATGCAATTTATTTTTCGGAAAAATCGTTAAGTTCCAATGCAAATCAAAATTTGATATGTGACCAGTTTTAGATGTTTGAATCCTATAATAATTATAAATTTTAAATAGCATACATTGAAAAATCGGGTCATTACCTACTGGTCGAATAGCATCATAGCCTCTCCTCTTCCATATCTCCTCCTCTTTTCTCCTCAATGGAGAAGACAGGAAGATATGTGTTTCTTTTTATGACATAAATGAAATGTAAAATGAATTAAAATGAAGGTAAGTTGAGGCAAGTACGACAGAAAATCATACTAATTCATATTGAGTCATTTGAAGCAAATACTAAAAATTTGTTTCTTGAAGCTATTATTTTTTATTATTATTTATTTTACGGCATATTGGGTATGTCCTCATTAGATTCATAGCACACATATCTTATGGGAAAAAGTCTTTCGGTGAAAATGGCTGGATTTTTGTTATGTTGAAAATGGATCAATCCTGACTAAAAGTCACCATTGGCCCAACTCGATTGTATGACCAGATTCAGCGCTAGAGGGCGTCAAATCATTAATTCTGTGATTTTTGGACAAATTCAGCTGAATAAAAAAGAGTCAATATATCATTTATATTCAATATTGTGTGCGATTGGACATTCCCAAATTTCGTGAGAAATACAATACCATAATTCAGAAAAAAAAACGCCATTGTTTTTCTACAGAGTATAGTAAACAACATACTCAACTCTTCAGTGAATGAATTCGCATACGAGGTTATAATTTGATTGAATTTATCAATGAGTATCAATCACAATGGTTTGTTGATCAACCAAAATTTAATGAAGCTATGAGTGTTTGAAATAAGGGTGTGTCCATATTATACAGTGACCGGCAGATTTATGGCAACAAATGGAAAAAAAGTTTATTTCAAATTTCACAGAAAATGTTATCCCTCATAAAGGTACCAGCACCCTCCCAAACTCAAATTGCACTATCCACATTTCAATTATATCCTTTCGTATACGAGGGAGGTGAAAAAAATTGAAAGTTGCCCAAGAGTAAAGTACCTTTATTTTTCAAAAAACCTAAAAAAGTTATTCAAAGCAAAGACTTAAAATTTAGAGAGTGTTCCAAATTTGAATTCACAGCCTCCTATTCCGAAAACAAGTTTTCACTGATTTTCTCCTTTTTTTATCTCACCCGCCCTATGTATTATGAGGATTTGTAATATCGCAGTAGACTCATCATTGAATATTATCTAGACGACCGGATAAACTTAAGTTTCGCACAACTGTCATCTAGAAAATTGCATTAATCGTACTTGGTGCTGACAAAACCTCATTTATTGTGGACATTCAGAAAAAAACAAGTATTTTTCGAAATCAGCTACAACAAACGACATCTGCAGTTCAAAATCAATTGAAAGCAATCTAACTGTGATGCAACCAACGTGAAAAGACAGGTCGTAACAATTGTAAATATGACCATACTTAATTCACTTTTAATGAAGAAATACCCAGAAAGCAAACTCCATACTATACATAATAAAAATCGGAGCTCCTATTGTATCACTCGATGTGTCGTCCTTCATTTTGAATGCACCTGATGGTTCTTCTATGCATTTCGTAGTGTACGTTTCTGAGCATTTGCGGGGTGATCATTAGACAACAATTTCTTATTATATCCTCCAAATGTTCGATATCCCTAAATGGCCGTTGTCTATAGACTTTCTCCTTGAGGTACCCCCACAAAAAAAAATCCATAGGAGTTAGGTCCGGGGATCTAGCAGGCCACGGATTGTTTGAGTATCGCCCTATCCACTTATTTGGGAATTCCGTATTCAGCCATGCTCTAACCTCTTGAGTTGAGTGGATAGATGCACCATCCTGTTGAAAAAACATGTTGGCTCTGACACGTAATGGGAGAATGTCAAGGTAATCGGATAAAAACGTGTTTAACATTTCCAAATACCTTTCTGCATTCAAATTTTGTCGAAAAAACACTGGACCCACAATCTTATCATCTAAAATTCCTCACCAGACGTTTATTTTGAAATTAAATTGATCCTTACATTCGATTCTGAAATGTGGATTTTCATCTGCCCACCATCTACAATTTTGTGAACTTACTGTACCATTCGATGTGAAAGTTGCTTCATCATAGTACATTATTTTTGTGGAGAAATTATTATCTTCTCCAACTTCGCCTTGGAACCAGAAAGCAAAATACAAACGTGCATCAAAGTCTCTTTCTTTGAGTGTATGAACGAATTTCGGTTTGTATGGTCTGAATTTGTTCGTTTTTAAGACTCTTCTAATTGACCGTTCGGAGAAGCCAATCTTTTTTTGCCTCGGATCCTCCACAACAGATAAAACAATATTCAGGGCAGCGTCTTCATCTACAATAACATTTCCTTGGTGTGGTATTTTATGTTTGTTCTCAACTGACCCAGAATTCTTGAATTTTTTTACAATTTTTGCCACCGTTGCATAATGGAGATTTATATTTGGATGCCTCTCATTGAATATATTTGAAGTTTCGCGACAAGTTCGATAGTTGTCGCCGTGTATTAAAACTATTTCAATTCTTTCTTGGAGATTAAGGTGTGCAGCCATTGTAACAACACAGAAATGAAATGTCAAGATAATGTTTACCTACTATTTTACCAATGTTTTTCAAAGCCAACTTTGCGTATTATACCAATTTTCTGTTCATTCATTTGGGAGACATGTTTTCACGTTGGTTACAACACAGTTGAATTGCTTTCAATTGATTTTGAACTGCAGATGTCGTTTGTTGTAGCTGATTTCGAAAAATACTTGTTTTTTTCTGAATGGCCACAATAAAAGAGGTACGATTATTGCAATTTTCTAGATGACAGTCGGGCGAAACTTAAGCTTATCCGGTCGTCTAGATAATATTCAATGATGAGTCTACTCTGATATTACAAAACCTCATAATACATAGGGCGGAATTGAAATGTGGATAGTGCAATTTGAGTTTGGGAGGATGTTGGTACCTTTATGAAGAATAAAATTTTCTGTGAAATTTGAAATAAACTTTTTTTTCCATTTGTTGCCATAAATCTGCCGGTAACTATTAGTGTGAGGAAGTACACTATCTGGCCTATCATAAGGATTATGAACAATTGTTTCAGATAAAAGCTATACGGTTCACTTTATTGCGTGTTATGAAAATATTTTGAAATATACAGAGTGTTTCTTCAAAGCGGGGCAACACAAAGCATCTATTTTTTAAAGTTATTGCTGAAAGAAAGAAAATCTTCGGAAAAACAGACCTTTACAAATATCACCATAAATACTCAATGAATAGAATTTGATCAAAAATATTTCAAATATTTCAAAAATAATGAACAATATACATTTCTCTAGGTTTTTTGAACTCAATCAACTAATAACCTCGTGAGGAATTGAGTATGTAGGTACCTGTATTGTTGACAACCCTGTAAAAAACAATGGCATTTTTTTATTCTGTATTATAGAAAAATATTTCTCGCGATTTTCAGGAATGCTCAATTTCACACAATATTAAATATAAATAAGATATTGATATTTTTTTGTCCAGATGAATTTCTCCAAAAATCACAAAACTCATGATTTGGTGCCCTCTAGCGCCGAATCTAGTAATAGGATCGAGTTGGGCCAATGGAGACTTTCACTTAGAATGGTTCCAGCCATTTTCACCGAAAGACTTTTTGATGTGTGCATGGTCCTTTTTTGTTATTGGTTTGGTGCACAAGTGACATCTCTGGAGGTAAACTATCTCACTTCTTACTTTCCCATTAACCTTAGAAAAAAAGAAAATAATCTGTTCGTTAGATATTATTCGTGAGATTCTCCTCGGATCATGCTAGGAATCACACGTGAAAAGATAAGACCTCTTTAATCCTTTTTTTCTTACACAAGTTTCGACTTTTGAGGGCTGCTAAGGGGACGGCATCTGGTTAACGAATAAATCAATTTCAACGAAGAAATTATTTTTCTAAAGTTTCGTTAAACTTGGAGAATTCTACACTTCAGAGAAAATTAATGTATTGCTTGTTAGTAAGTGAATGTTGAATTTGTAAATGATCTTGCATTCGTATTGTGCTCTTATAAAATGCGCAAAAATGGAAAGGTGAGATTGTTTTTACCACCAGAGTTGTCAATTGTGCACTAAACCCAAATCAATTGGTCTTGATTACTATATTACCTGCTCTAATTTCAGTCTAGACAGCTTGACAAAAATCTGCTCTAATTTCGGAAAGTTTCTTGAAACCCCAGTTGTTAAATTGATAATGAAGTGGATTCAGTTTACTTGCATATTCCTACACTGCCGACCACAATGAATTAATGCACTTGGCCTCTACTACTAATCGCACAGGATGTGGTTAACAGTGTTAGAGTGAATTATAATGCCAAATCATCTCTTTGTGAAGTAACAATGCGTTCAACTGAATGTTTCAATGAAGTAATTTTACTTTAAGCTAGCGTTGATATGTGCTTTTATAATTCTGTGCAAATATGGGAGCATGCACACAATGTTGATTTGCATTTAAGTAAAACGAACGACTATTTTATTGAATATGTATTATTACTTACATGAAAATAAGAGAGGATATACAGTTTATTCGAGTATTGATTTTTGTTCTTTTGAGAAAATGCAAAACTTGCGTCAGAATGTTATGGTCGATCGAATAGTCTTGATTTCAATTCCTCAATTGAGGAGCCGCAACAACGTTCACTGGACCAGAACCGGTAATCGGTTTAGCATATAGTACTGCCAAGAACGCCATAACAACTTGGGCAGACAATAAAAGACTCGAGTACTGGCGTAGTCTACCGGTCCTAGCCCATTCCAAAGCATTTTTGATTGTACAAGGGAAAAAGAGGACTCTGACAAACTGCTAGAACTCAGTAGAGCGAATCTCAGAGTTATAGTAGGTTTGCTTACTGGCCACTGCAAACTCATACATCACATGCATAAAATTGGATTTGCACAAGATGCAGAGTTCCGGCTATGCATGGAGGATGATGAAACGACTAAACAAATTCTGTGTACATGCCCTGCAGCGGCCAGAACCAGATTATCAATATTTGGCGATACGACAGTTAGGCCGGGAAACCTGGTAAATTGTTCTCCCAATACATTCCTCAATTTCGTTAAGAGATTGGATATACTAGGAAAAATATAACCATAGGGTGATCCACAATAGGCCATTGGCTGCAGAGGAGGGCCTGATACGGGCCCACTCACGTTCAAACCTAACCTAGTCGCCGGCGGAGGAAATTTGCTTACTTAAATAAGGCATGTTGGGTTGGCGTTCCTTGACTGTGGCTGAAGGCTACATCGAAGAATCGGTGAGAACAAAGATTCAAGCTTCTCGTAAATTGTTCAGCCATGTGCTTTCATATTTCTGCGCAAATATGGAAGCACACAAAAAATGCTGATTTGCATTTTAAGTAAAACGATAGTCTTGAAAAAATATTCTCAAACTAAATTCTATTATATTTGTTTTAAATGAAGAAAATTCTACTATCATTTTGAAAAGAGAGATATTATTGGTTGACAAGATTTTAATCCATTATATTGAATTTGTAGTATTGCTAAAACAAGATTATCTATATGAAAATAAAAGAGGATATACAGCTCATTCGAGTATTGATTTGTGTTCTTCTGAGAAAATGCAAAACTTGCGTCAGCATGTTATAGTCGATCGAATAGTACTGATTTCAATTTCTCAATTGAGGAGCCGAAACAACGTTCACTGGACCAGAATCGGTTTAGCATATAGCACTACCAAGAATGTCATAACAGCTTAGGCAGACATTGAAAGACTCGAGTACTGGCGTAGTCTGCCGGGCCTAGCCCATTCCAAAGCATTTATTGCTTGTACAATGGAAAAACAGGACTCTGACAAACTGCTAGAACTCAGTAGAGCGAATCTCAGACTTATAGTAGGTTTGCTTACTGGCCACTGCAAACTCATACATCACATGCATAAAATCGGATTTGCACAAGATGCAGAGTGCCGGCTATGCATGGAGGATGATGAAACGGCTAAACACATTCTGTGTACATGCCCTGCAGCGGCCAGAACCAGATTCTCAATATTTGGCGATACGACAGTAAGGCAAGTAAACCTGGTTCTCCCAATACATTCCTCAAATTTGTTATAAGATTGGATATACTAGGAGAAATATAACCATAGGGTGATCCACAATAAGCCATTAGCTGCAGTGGATGGCCTGATATGGGCCCACTCACGTTCAAACCTAACATAACATAATATGCGCTTTTATATTTCTGCGCAAATATGGAAGGATGTACAAAAAAAAGTAAAACGATAGTTTTGAAAAAATGTTCTCAGACTAAATTCTATTATATTTGTTTTGAAGGAAGAAAATTCTTTTATCATGTTGAAAATAGAGATATTATTGGTTGACAAGATTTCAATAAATTTATTTCAATTTATAGCATTACTAATCCAACAAGATTACTCATATGAAAATAAGAGAGGGTATATGGTTCATTCGTGTATTGATTTGTGTTCTTCTGAGACAATGCCAAACTTGCGTCAGAATGTGTTACTCTTGATAGAAAATTTTCAATAATTTTGTTACTGATTGCTATACCGGGTGATACAGCAGACATGTAGCAGCCTGTAGTTTTTTTATTTGAAGAGATGAAGCTTTGAAATTTGCAGAAGTTACGTAATCAATGATAGCGCTTCATTTGACTATAACGACAACTTTTTTCAACTACCTGTTTGATCGGCAGTAACTCCAACTTCTTTTTTTTGAATGACACCCTGTTTATTTATCCAGCCTATCTTATTTGTCTTGAAATTCTCTATTCAATCGTGTATCACAAAATGGCATTCGTTTCTCGATTCGCAGATGAATTGCATTTTATTGAAAAACATCAAGTTGGCTGTTACCCGAAGTCGATAATCTTTCGATGCTTGGTAGGCTTGGAAATCCATAGAGTATCATTTAAACGATATAATTTCAGTTTTTCCCATATTTGATCGCTTCCTACAGATTGTCAATAATTTCTTCAATAAAAAGAAAAAACATCTGAAAATAACTCACGATACTGCGAAAACTGAGATAGGAACATGTTTTTTTCAATTTGGCTACTTGTGTAGGAACTATCTGTCTTTCTCTTTGGCCATGTAGCCATATCATGATCTTTCCATTTGGAAACATAAAATTAAAATTGTTCCCCTGATCCACCAATTCACAAGTCTATTAGTCTAGATATTTGCAATAAAATTTTGCCTACTCGGCGGTGTACACAGAATGTTTTGTTTTTGACAGGTAAACATCATTTGATAATACTGATTATCTCCGTCAGTATTATGCTGATTAAAATTGCATCGTTCAATTAGATACTATTATGTATTCAAAGAATAAAAAGGTCGATATGTTGTTCACATTCGGAGAGTGCAAGAGAAATTGTAGACAGGCTGAACAATTTTAAGTCGAAAGATATCCGGAAAGACGCCATCCGCCTAATAATTATTTCGCTAGAGTAGAAGAGCATTTCAGAAGAGAACCGGAAAATCTAAACAATCTCCAATACATTGTCGACGAGGAAATGGAAGTAAACGTTTTGACCATAGTACATGCAGATCCGACAATATCACTGAGACAAATTGAGGACGAAATCGTCGTGAATCGAGAGACCGCAAGAAGAGTTTTGAAAAGAACTGCTCTGAACTGCTCTTCTACTCTAGCGAAATAATTATCAGGTGGATGGCGTCTTTCCGGAAATCTTTCGACATACAATTGTTCAGCCTGTCTACAATTTCTCTTGCACTCTCCGAATATCAACAACATATCGACCTTTTCGTTCTTTGAATACATATTTAGTATCTAATTAAACGGTGCAATTTCAATCAGCATAAAACTAACAGAGGTAATCATTGCAATCAAATGATGTTTACTTGTCAAACACAAAACATTTTGTGTACACCGCCTACTAGGCAAAATATTATTGCAAATATCTAGACTAATAGACTTGTGAATTGGTGGACCAGGGGAACAATTTTAATTTTATGTTTCCAAATGGAAAGATCATGATATGGCTACATGGCCAAAGAGAAAGGCGGATAGTTTCTTCACAAGTAGCCAAATTGAAAAAAAATATGTTCTTATCTCAGTTTTCGCAATATCGTGAGTTATTTTCAGATTTTTTTTCTTCTTATTAAAGAAATTATTGACAATCTGTAGGAAGTGATCAGGTATGGAAAAAACTGAAATTATATCGTTTAACTGATACTCTTTGGATTTCCAAGCCTACCAAGGATCGAAAGACTATCGAATTCGGGTAACAGCCAACTTGATGTTTTTCAATAAAATGCAATTCATCTGCGAATTGAGAAACGAATGCCACTTTGTGATACACGGTAAAATAGTGAATTTCAAGACAAATAAAATAGGCTAGATAAATATACAAGGTGTCATTCAAAAAAAAGAAGTTGGAGTTTCTGCCGATCAAACAGGTAGTTGAAAAAAGTTGTCGTTAGATTCAAATGAAGCGCTATCATTGATTACGTAACTTCTGAAAATTTCAAATTTTTATCTCTTCAAATAAAAAAACAACAGGCTGATACATGTCTGCTGTGTAACCCGGTATTATGGTTGAAATCAATGAAATCTTATATGATAACTGAAGAATATCCTATTCTTACTTGAAATATTTTATGCCTAGAGGGAGTCTTGGAAGAACAATAATCGACGATTTGAATCAAACCAACTCTTCACTTCCGTCATATCTCTAGATATGATTCTAGTTCAATAATTTGCATTGCCAGAGTGCAAAGAATGGTAGTATCGTCCGCAAAAAGTGTGAATTTTCCTGCGATATATTTTATACTAGTCAAATCGTTGATGTAAATTAGGAACATTTTGGGCCCTATATAGTATTGAAACCCGAGGCACATCATGTGTATCGCGATGGTTGGTTTTCACCATCTGACTACAACCTGGCGAATATGAGCTAAACCAGCTCAGTATCACTCCTCTGAAGCTATAGTATGGGAGATTCTGCAACAGTATTTCGGGATCTACACAGTCAAAAGCCTTCGAAAAGTCAAAAAACACTGCACTAGCAACCTTCCCACCATCGATTCCAATATAAACTTTTTCAATTAATGTCAAAATTGCATCATTGGTGCCTATGTCACATTAAAAGCGGAACTGTTCTTTGCTAACGATTTTGTTTCGTCAAAAATGCAGTTATATCATTATTTTTAACTAGTTTTTTTATTAGCTTTCCTAATGTGGGAATAAGAGAAATAGGCCGACAGTTCGAGGGGTTGTCCTAATTTCCATCTTTATTACCAATAATACCTTCAGAAAATCTTCCTGATTGACAATTTTTGATAAAAGTTCTAACGTGTTAACTGGGAGATATTTTAAATGTTTGCTGAAGTGTGATCATAACCAGATGATGTATTTTTCCCAATGGAAACAATCACCTGTTTCGGCTCATAAATATCTGTGTACCTAATGAAGAACGAATGTTTCAGAAATAAAGGGGTTTTTGATATGTTCCATAGGGAGAATTCTTTGGGAGATCGTTTAGTAACGAACAGTCGTTGCCGAACGAAGATGAACCCTTTACTCCCATATACACCTACTAAGTAGGCTTATTATGGCAAGTACCTATAAGAAAACAACCATTCCCCTGGCTAAGACCACGATGGGTAATGCATTAAATCTAACAGATACTTGTGCAACGTTCCTCAAGCATCAGAGGACGCAATTGCAAGTGCCCTCTGTGACTAACCATCAGAATTATGGTTTGATTGGGACTGGGTGACCACTTGCAGACTAGTTTCGATGTTGTTGCCTCTCATCAGTGCCAGGGTAGGTCAACGTAGACAGCACTGAAGCCATCTGTTCTCCGTCCAAACCATTACACACTCCGCTGCTTGGTCAACTCTGGTTCACGAGATGAAGCGGTTTCTAGGCCGCTCCACCTAGCGAGCAGAGGGAGAACACTCCGAATCTCCAGGTTAAAAGATTTATATGAATAAGCCTACTTAGTAGGTAAATCCACATAAATTTCTAAACCTGGAGATTCGGAGTGTTTTTCCTCTGCTCGCTAGGTGGAACGGCCTAGAAACCGCTTGAACCAGAGTTGACTAAGCAGCGTAGTGTGAAATGGGTTGGATGGGGAACAGATGGCTTCAGTGCTGTCTGTGTTGACTTACCCTTGCACTGATGAGAGGCAACAACCTCGAAACTAGTCTGCAGGTGGTCACCCTGTCCAAATCTAGACATAATTCTGCAGGTTGGTCACAGAGGGCACTTGCAATTGCGTCCTCTGCTGCTTGAGCAACGTTGCACAAGTATCTATTAGAGTTAATTCAAAACCCGTCGTGATCTTAGCCAGGGGAGTAGTTGTTTTCTGATAGGTACTTGCCATAATAAGCCTACTAAGTAGGGGTATATGGGAGTAAAGTGTCCATCATCGGTCGGATACGACTGTTCGTTCAATAGGGTTGTTATGAATAGTCAATTTTTCTGTAAATTTTTTTGCAACAGATGGGTAATATTCATTGAGAGGGTTCGGTGAAACTTCATGTATTTTGTTAGATTTACCTTTCAGGATATTAATTACTTGCCAAGTCTTTTTTGTTTTGTTTCTAGCTTGCTCGATTCTGTTTTTATAGTAACTTTCCGTTCCTTGTCTGACAACCTGTCTGTAAATATTTCGATATCTACTGAAATACCGTTGAAAATAAACATCATTATTAAACTTCGGAATATAATGCAGTGATCGCATATTATTTCCTGAAATTTTTATGCCTCTAGTAATCCACTGTTTTTTGTGCTTGATTTTTATTTTTTGAATAGAAAATGAACTATTGAAAATATCTACCAAATAATAGTAACAGATTGTGAATGAGTCCTGGTCATTAGACACAATAATCCAGTTAGTATTCAGGAATGCATTAAATCATATTTGATTGTTTCTTTCTACTGTACAATCTACCTAGGAATGAATTGGTGGCACATTCATTTTTACGGTACTGGCAACCACGAACATAGAATTATTTACGAATATGGTCCATTCTACACGCCATTTCAGCTTTCCACTATTTATTATTACTATCGAATGATCTGAAGCATATAGGGCATTCGTTGATTAGGAGGATATCGAACGAATACAAAGAGAGTTGTCAACTGCTGATTGAAGATTAATTCGTGGAACGATATCGATACAGGTGCATATAAGATAAGCAATCATTTCATAAGTTAGCTTGATATCTTATCATTCGATCAACAGAGTACCCTGAAATAGTCATATTTGTTGATATAGCACTCAAACGTTTGAAAAATAATATCGAATAGTGCACCTGCAAAGATTTTACTATCAGTAGTGCCCTTATAGTCTTCGAAGAAAGACGACACATTTTCTGAGACATTTAACATCATGTGATTGTTGGAATTTATATAATTCCTTTTTTCTTCAAAGGAGAGGAGCCCAGTTTGGTAGGTGAATATTTTTGAGATAGAGTGAGGAACTTCGATGACTGAACATATTTCTGAAAGAAGAAGACCGAATCACTTCTGGAAATAATTTCATAGAAAGAAAATGAAGAAATGATATTCGAAATTTGGATATTTTAGAACTACATTTTTTTCATAAACTTAAAATATCGGGTAAAATTTCACAACATGGTCACCAACGTGATTGGGAGAATGTGTAATATGCGATAACATCACTGTATCAATCGAAATTTTGGAGCGGAAAAGTATGTGACATACTTTTTGTCTGAAAAATGTGTCACTGTGGTCACTTCACGAAGACACAAAAGCACGCCGATACATGGAAACGTCCACGTATTTTACAATCCTATTGCTCCTTATCAAACTGTAGACAGTAAATATTAGGAAAATATAGAAAAACGTTTGCTGAGTAATACACAAGAAGTTTTATAAATTAATATTTCTTCAGCTGGATTTCATTTCAGTTGAAAGAAGTGAAGAAGAGTTTATTCAGCTCGTAGAATAAATTAAGAAATGAACAAAAATTCCATACCAATGAATTATCACCTTGAAATTATTGAAAAAGACACTACTATTTTTCATGACAATTCATCATCTGCTTTGTTTTCACCTTTTCACACTAAGTAGTGATCGAATTATCACCAACTTGGATATATATTTGAGGTGTCCCTTTATTACGTTAAGGAATTTGCTCCAGAGGCGTGTCTCTTTCTTTTGGTAATTTAAAAAATGCGTGCGCAGCGAGCATTTGCATTGATTTCACCTTGCCACTAAATAGTGATCGGATTACCAGTAACTTGGATAGCTAGGTTAGGTTAGTAGTCCAGTTAATGACCATTTTCTCGTTTATTTATCCCATACACCACCGATTTCTATAAAAATTTTAATAAAGGTTCTACTTACCATCTTCTTCAAAGTCTATCCTGTGCCTGGGATTGCATTTTCCCTGGGGGTGGACGCCACCCCTTCTTGTGGGTGAAAATTTTTTCATCCAAAATAAGTGCGGAAATCGATAATTTGACTAATTCTAAGCAACTTTTGTTTCATGAAGTTTCTTCTGAAGGTTAATATTTTACGACTTATTCGCGAGTGAAATTGTGGGTTTCAGGCAAAAAAAACACGTTTTCTGATTCTTTTTCGCGAATAACTGGAAAAACATACATTTCATCGAAAAACTTTAGGAGAGCAAAATCATATATTATAAAAAAATAAAGGAAATGGTGTATTTATAATGTATGCAGACCCAATACAAACGGAATTATTGCTTGTTGAATGTTGGTCGGTATTTTCAAACGCAAAAATGGAAAGATTCTACGTACAATAACCAAAAACCAATGCATTTTTCGGGGTAAACTCATTGAACGTTTTTCAAAGTCCTTTGAAAAACCTTAATTCTCATCCTTCAAGAAAGTTTCTGACATAAAATCTAAGCGAGGTATGAAGAGAATAATGTCGATTCCTATTTTTTTGTTGGAAAAATATTGAAAATCTCATTCTCTTCCACCCCATTTGAAAAAAATCGTTGCCACTCCACAACTCACTTCGTTCATGTTCTCATGATACGTTTCGTGTGTTCGACCAGTTTGAAGTACTTACTTTAAATTGAGCTTGAAGAGAAAACATCATTTTCGTAATTTAGCAAAAAATAGCCTTTTCTTCAAAATAACTCAAAAACTATCGATGATACGAAAATTTATGTAGAGTAAAAAATTGTGAATTTTTCTGTTTTGAAAATTGATAAAGATATGACCATTCAAAGCTTGCGCGTGTTCGCGTAAAGAACCTTTTTTGAGCCCTTTTAGCATAAACCTTTTTCAAAATAAGATCTAGAGATAAATTCATCCAGTTGAGCATAAATCTCTTAAAGAAACCTACAAAATACTTCAATAAAATACTTGATTGTTAAAAAATTGTTAAAAAATTGTTATTTCCGTCAACCGATTGCACCCCTACGCGCAACCCTCGGAAGTCTTCGAGAGACTTGTGTGAGCTAGGGAAGACGCAGCCCTTACCTTTTAACGTGTGATGCCATGCACGAGACCGGTGAATCGGTGGATCGATCCCACGACCCCACGCTTGCGAGGCGTACGCTTTTACCAGCTGACCACCACGGCCCATGCTTCAACAAAGCGAGTTATGGGAAAAAACCAAGCGGTTCAGCGTGTGGTTGCCGGAGGGTAGGGTTATTCTGCAATTCAGCATGTATAACATGTAATGGAGACAATACGCGGCTCCAATTATGGACCAAGAGGAAGACGAGTTCGAAGACGAAGATGAGGTGGAAAGTAATAGAGTTGAAGAGGAAGGCGAGGGTGAGGAGGAATATTAATTATTTTTACATTAATTTTTTGTAATAATACAATTATTTATATTTACTTTTCATGATAATAAAAGTTAAAGATTAAAGATATTTTTCGATACATTTTAAAAATGATTTCAATCGATCACACATCGAAATCTACAATTAATTTTAATAATGATTTTAATAAGGGTAGTTTTCACCCGTAACAAATCAAAAGCAACCCCGAGTAAAGAGGTAACTTTAAAGTAGAGAGTAAGTATAGAGCCTGAATCTAAATTTTCATACAATTGGGTTTCCCGGTTACCTACTTAATAACAATTCTGATATAATTTTTCAATGATAACTATCATAAGGCTGGTTTTTAGGGGTCGAAACTGTTTAATAGATCAGAAATTGTCTATAGACGTTGATTTAACGTATTTACAAATGATTGCACGCTCGAAACTAGTATTTTATGAATATTTTCGAATGGGGATAGCTTTCACCCCTAATAAGTAAAAATCAAGCTCAACTTTGAAGTAGAGGTAAATCCAAATTTGTATGCAAATCGATACTGTTTAATCAGATAAATAACTGCTTAATAACATGTTTTAATTATTATTTTTTGATGAAATCTGTCACAAGGGGTGGATGTTAAGGGCTGAAACTGATTATTGAATGATAAATTATAATAAAAATTGACAACTGACTTTCATTGACCTGATATGAAGTTGATTGCATGCTCCAATCAAAATTTTTAAAACAAATTCGAATAGGGATGGTTTTAACGACTACAAAAAAAGCAACCCTGGCATAGGTTAGATTTTGAAATAGAGGGTAAGTAGGACCTAAATCGAAATTTTCATACAAATCGGTACTGTATGTGATAAATACACAGTTTACACTTTTTTTACCGTCATTGACTGGAGTATAGGTTGTGTCCCTTGTTTCACATTAAGAAATTCGGTTCATGACCGAAAACATGGTAGGCATTCCACAGGCCTGTCTAATTTTCGAATTAATTGAATGAGACTGGCTTGTTTTATATTCAAATGATGTGTCGTGTTATCGCCTAATAAATATTCTTTAATTATTAATATCTGCAAAATAACTGATTCTAGAATTCTCGATACTTCTGAAAACTAATCACGATACAGATGTAATTTTTACTTGGTGTGTAGAAATTTAAGAAGAATTGATAACGTTGTGCTCTTTCGAATATTCGCTATATTTGACTTTCGACACTTTTATCAATATCAAAATGATTGATTTACAAATGTTACTGTTTTCTTATGTAAGTTGGGCTTTTACGTTAGGTCGACCTATTTTGCAGAATCCATTAACTTCAGATGCTATGATTATGAGATGTCCTTCTGCATTTGTAATTTGGCAACCTTTGTGATTGAGCTGCACTGCATGACATTCTGTTTATTGTGGCTGACTGAAAATCAATTCGCAGATATATCGGGAATATAAAGAATATTCTGGACGACTACTTCACCTGATTTATTTATTTATTAGAAATAGTTTCAAGTGTCTCATATATATTGTGCTCGAATCAAAAAGTACCGAGACGGTCCTGTGTGAATTTCAAAATAAAATAATCCATTCTCTAGAAAGTAAAAAGTCTTCTCTTCATAGAGTTTTCTAAAGCATTCGACTCTAGCTGTCATGAGATTTTTTTAACGAAATTATCAAGGTATGGATTGATACAGCTGCTACAATCATATATATCTATATTCATGTGACAAACAGCAAATTGTCAAAATAAACAACATCGATAATCATTCATCATGCATTTCTCAAGGTGTCCCTCAAGGATGAACATTACGCCCTCTTCTATTCATTGTATTTGCCAATGATCTCATATATCTTATCTGAATGAACACAATTGAATTACTGCAACCTGTTATGCAGATGCCAAACATTCTAATAGTGGAAGACCACATATTGTCAATGGCTGAAAATATCATGCTATGCTGATTATATGGTCAGGTAAAAATAATTTAATAATCAACAAGACTAAGACCAACGCTCTGATTTGTGATGGAAATGTTCGAGAACACCACCAACTCTTACTGTTTGAGAATACCAATGACACAGTCTCCACATCTGAATCCATCAAAATGTTAGGAGTAACCTTTGATTCGAAACTTCCATGGAATTCGCATATTGACATCATCTGCAGCAAACTCAGGAAAGGATGTTACGCACTCAAAAGACCCCGCACAAATCAAATGGGAAATGGATCCCTGTCGATTTTGCTGAAATTTGGATATGTTGAAGTTTATACCCTTCTGATCAAAAGTCTCCATATCTAAAAATGGACAGTTTCTAGGTATCGAAAATTGAAAATCAAAAGTTGTAACTTGTGCAAATCTCCCAAGCGATCACATTTGATTTTGACCAGGTATAATGGCGAAGACTTTGTTCAGTTTTGACAGGAATAATAACAATTTCTAAATGGTCAATAAATGTCAAATTTCTACAAAAGGTAATGTTTTGAAGATTCTTATATTCGCATTATTTTGAATAATGTGGCTTTTAGAAGAAAATGCCGACAAATATGAAATCGCCATACGCAAACTAGAGCGGTTTAATAAACCATCCAAATTAAGAGATGCAAATTCTTTTTCGATCGCGTGGTAGATCTGCACTAGTCGCAACGTTTGACCTTCGATACCCAAAAAACTGTCCATGTTTAGGTTTCGGGTCCATGGAGACTTTTGATCAGAAGGGTATAAACTACAACATATCCAAATTTCAGCCAATTCGACAGGGATCCATTTTTCATTTGGTTTGTGCGGGGTCCTTTACGACGAGTTATTCCAGCGATTATTTCATTTACACATTGCTACACCAATGAAACTTCATGATTGAAATTATATGATGTATGATATGAGCGGCTATTTAGGTAAACACGGCTATTCATGTAAACAAAGTTCTCTTTTGTTTGTATAAGTGTCAAAGTTTGACATAAAATGTCTCGTTTTGGGTTGTCTTCTATGACAGAAATTATTGCATATACAAGCGAATCCATCTCAGAAAATACTGTGAAGAGTAAAGAGTCTGTCTGGAGTCAATTTATGTCTTTTTGTCTCATGATCGCCGAAATCCTCAAAGATTGGGCATGGAATATGCGTAAAGAAAATGACGAGGAATATAAAGAGTACACGGTTAAAATTATGTGGAATTCAACTGCGAAAACTCTCCAGGAATTTTACTTCAATAAACATGAACGCAAGATAAATCTATTTGAAGATATATAATTCCAAAGTGCTAGGAATGCTCTTAATGCAAAAAAAGACGAAACCTGCATTCTTGTCCTCAAAAATGGAAGAAAAGTTAAATGTTGAAACGCATATGATCGAGTATACAGGGTGGGTCACGGTCGATGGTAACTTAGACGTTTACGGAGAACGGGAAATTGGATCATTCTGAAATTTTGTTTTCTCAAATAGTTGGTTTTGGTCTATCGATCTGAAATATTTTCATCAATGCAGTGTTGCCGCTTACACCAGAAAGTAGCAGCATCTTTGTTTTTTCAAATGGGTCACCCTGTATATTACCGCATTTTTGAACTTGTCATTCCTTTCTGATTACTTCTGCCTCATACTCCCCTATACCTATCTCTCACGGTTTTTGATCATGTACATTGTTTTGCGTTATACAGGGTCGTTCAAAATTCATGATCTTACTGCTAGATACGAAAAGGGTTGAAAGTGCGTTTTTTTAAATGGAACATCCTGTATATTATGAAATATCCTGAAAGATGACTAAATTCCCTTCGAATTGATATACCATATTCCTATACCTAAATAGCCAGAATTCCGAGTTAATAGCAATTTTCACTTGTAATCTCCCAAGTGCTTGAATTATTGCCGGAAATTTTTCGAGTACATGAATTTTCTTTGAAGATTCATGTACGAGATAAATTTACGGCAATTAATTCAAGCACGAGGGGGAGTCGGTAAGAAAATTTCACACCGAAAAATGAAAATCATCCAACAATTCATAAGAAATAACTAACGATGGTTTCACCTGAACTATTTATAACTACTGAAATATTGATATGTAAAATACTTAACAAAATTTTCATCAATAAATGTGTTTAAATTTGGAACAAAAAAAATAAAAAAGTTATGTTCTCATCGCGGATTGAACCATCGACCTAGCGACTCATAGGCCGCAACACTACCGCTGAACTACGGGAATTGTGATAAAAACTTGTGACAAATGGTGTATTAAACTTCTTCTGAAATATGATTTCAGAATTGACATTTCTGCAATAATCGTGGAGAAAATATTTTCAGACACATTCCACATATCTAGAAAATACATAATTATTTCCTTTCATATGAAAACTAGACCTCCATTTGTACATTAAAGCAAAATATCCACTTGTCACATGTCAAATGTTTGACAGAAAAATTTCCACTTATTAATTTCGCCCAGGGTACCCAGGAGGATAAAAATTTCCGGAAATTTTTAGGGTTGTCGTGGTATCTAAACAAAAATTAATTTTTAGATTGGCTACAAAAGTAAGGTGTGAAATTTAAAAAAAAAAATCGATTTATTTTTCTCTTATTCATCTAAGGTGGCTATTAAATGTCATGATGGTACATGACATCATGAAAATTTGACAATTAGTGCACTATTGATAATACCGTTGTGTGTTTCTTAACGAAAGTGACTCAAAAATAATTGAAATGGAGGGAAATAACTACTCAAACGAAGTACTGATGAAATCGTTTATTCTTCATGGAAAATGTGAGGGAATTATAGCAAGAACGTGCAGAAAATTCAATGAAACGTACCCTGATTTACAACCAATGAACAAAAGGAAGTTTGTACGATTACAACAGTAATTTAAAAACATTTATTGATGAAAATTTTGTATTTGTATTTGTTATTTCTTATGAATTGTTGGATGATTTTCATTTCTTGGTGTAAAATTTTCTTACCGAATCCCCCTCGTGCTTAAATTAGTTGCCGTAAATTTATCTCGTACATGCATTTTCGAAGAAAAATTTCCGGCAATAATTCAAGCACTTGGGAGATTACAAGTGAAAATTGCTATTATCTCGGAATTCTGGCTATTTAGGTATAGGAATATGGTATACCAATTCGAAGGGAATTTAGTCATCTTTCAGGATATTCCGTAATATACAGAATGTTCCATTTAAAAAAACGCACTTTCAACCCTTTTCGTATTTAGCAGTAAGATCATGAATTTTGAACGACCCTGTATAACGCAGAACAAACTTCTCTATACAGAATCAATGTACATGATTTTGATGAACTAAACACAAAATTGCAACTTCCTAAGAATCCAAATACCGCAGAAATAAATATTCAATTCGAGCTATGTTTTGGATAAAAAATATGGAAAATAACCACTATCTCGAAAACCGTTAGAGATGGGTATAGGGGAGTATGAGGCAGAAATAATCAGAAAGGAATGACAAGTTAAAAAATGCGGTAATATACAGGGTGACCCATTTGAAATAACAAAGATGCTGCTACTTTCTGGTATAAGCGGCAACGCTGCATTGCTGAAAATAGTTTAGATCGATAGACCAAGAGCAACTACTTGAGAAACCAAATTTTCAGAATGATCATATTTCCCGTTCTTCGTAAACGTCTAAGGTACCATCGACCGTGACCCACCCTGTATAAATGATGTTCATGAAATAATCTTCCTAAATTTCACTCGATCATGACAAATAGAGACTAATATTTTTTTTAATTCATCTCTAGTAACTTGTATTTTGAAGCAATTCAATTCGACCATATGAACATTAATAATCAAATAGTAACTCCCTCGAGCTAAAGCTCTCGGGGGTTAGTCAGATTATTAATGTTCATATGGACTCATTGAATTGTCAAAATACAAGGTACTCTCGATAGAATTATGGAGAAAATAATAGTCGGCCATTTGTCATGGTCATGGGATATTACCTACGAATATTTTCCTCCTTTATAAAATTTGTCATAAGAAGAATGCAATTATCGAAAAATTACGGCGGAAATTTCCCTCACGTGTAAAAACGGCTCACAGCGATAATTGCACTGTAGTGACGCGTTTCGCGTCACGGCAGTGCAATTATCGCATTAGATGTCAATTCAAGTGAAGTCGCGCGATTTTAATATCAGAAGTGAGACTTCAAATGTATCATCTACCTACAAGTGTTCATACAAGAGTGAGGTGTGAAATTTCCTACCGAATACCACTCGTGCATTGAAAATTAACCAGACAATTCTGAAAAAAACTTGTTTTTTTTATAAAAAACCGCACTCGGTTATTTTTTTCGTTGTTTCAAAAAATTGCCCTCCTCCTTCGGAGTCGGGCAATTTATGCTTTGAAACAACGAAAAAAATAAACTCGTGCAGTTTTAAAAAAAAAACACGTTTTTTTCAGTATTATCGGTAATTTTCAATGCACTTGTGGTATTACCCCCGGTAATTGCTCTGCGGAGCGATAATTGCACTGCGAAAACATCCCGTCGGCATGACGCCAATAACAACAACACTGACTGACAATACTGATAAATGTCAGATATACTTCAAAAAGTGAAAAAAATTCGGGTTTTGGTGAGTGATCCATACAATCTATTGAGGAAAATGTAGTTGAAAGTGAATCAACTCCGGAAATATTCTGCCGAATTACAAATGAACCAGATATTTTTCCATTCAAGCATGTTGTCAGTAAAAAACTGCATTCGGTTATTTTCATATTTTGTCAACAAAATTTGAAAATATACTCATGCAGTTTTTATGCTTTGATGGAAAATTATCGGTAATTTCGATACACTTGTTCAATTACTTCCGAAAATATCCTCTTGCCTTTATACTTCGTCCACTTCCATTCTTATAGTCCAGGAGCCCGGTAAACATTTGGTCAGTCATTTCCTCTCAAGCGATATTTAGTGGAATGCATCAGAGAGTCGTATTATAAAGATTCGTGAACGTCAGCTGCGATTCCGTTGGTGTGGGGGGGGATGATCAGTACAGTAGCTTCCTACGCACGAAAAAAAAAAAAATTCAATTATTTCCTCCTTCCCGGAAACATGTTAAATTGACGCAATCCGAATATAAGGTAAAATTTTATTTGAGAGGATATCATAGAAGGTACAATTTTTTTTGTGTTCGACCAACTAGCTGTGGTATAATACACCATGCTATAGTAAGCTGATTTTTTCTTTCTTCAAGATATTGCTTTAGCGATAATTTAACATGTTTTCAGGTAGGAAAACAAAATTGAATACATTTCTTTTTCTTTGTGCGTGGGAGGTTACCACCGCTCATCCTCCCCCACGGAACCGCAGCTCTCTGATGCATTCCACTAATTTTCGCTTGAGAGGAACTTGGTCATGGCAATCTGTCACTGGCTCCCGGATTATTATATTACATGAGATATGGAATTTAGAGTTGGAGATCAAATACTTCTGCACAAAATAGTTATTTGTTTTACTAGGCATAAAAGCACAAGATTTAATGCCGCGGCTGGTGTTTCATAGCCGAGCGTAGCGAGGCTATGAAACCAGATTTTCTGCCGTGTGAAACATATAATTTTTTCTTCAAATTTGTTCCAATTCCACGCAAAATCGACTTTTTCATATTTAAATTGCGTTTCATTATCAATATCCAAATAACTAAATTATTTTATCAAAGGTAACTGGGCCCTGCGTTACTATGTTTACCGCTGATGACGTTTGTTGAATATGTTTGTTTACTGTTTACTTTGTCATTGTCAATATTGAAAAGTTGTCATGTTAAAAAATGGATTTACTGCAAAGTGAGGATGAATTGATGCAATTAACTCCACCTGAGATAAGAGACCAGGCGCGAGATGTGGAATTTAACCTTTTACCGGAAAAATCAAGAACTGTATATGAACGCACATTCAGCAGATTCATGGAATATAGACAGAAGAAAAATATAGGATCTTTCTCTGAAAATGTGCTGATTGTCTATTTTTCCGATCTTTCAAAGAAATTGAACGAACTTTTTTTGCCTAGGCAGTAAAAGTGGACTTTTTCTGCCTAGGCATTAAAAGTACAACTTCTAAGCCTGCCAAGTGTCATTAAAATGTAATTTGGAAAAAAAGTATTTTTATTACAAAAATATGCCAGCCAAATAATTTCAAAATTCAGTAGGATAGATTTGTATAGAGATATCTTCCAAAATTGTAATATTCTGACTATTCTGAGCACTTGGAGCCTATTGTTTCATTTTCGAGAATATTATTTTATCAGAACATATCATGAGTATTATGATACCAAGTTAAATAAACTCATTTCACCACATCACCATAGGACTGTTCGGTATCAAAAAAACCCCCGAGTTATGCAGAATGCTGCTTCTATAACAATTTTTTTAAATATACTGAAAACATATTCACTTCTCAAAAACTGCTACTCCGTAGAAGAATTTTTCAATGAGGAAATAATGTAATTCATGAATGATTTAAAGTTCACATATTTTGACATTTTTATTTATGTGTATACTACAATGATTTAGTTTGTAGTATCTTGTTCCTTATCTATGGACGCTGTTTGACATTTTTCACAATTTGTTTATATTTTTGTACGAATCAATTACTGAAATGAATATTTTGTTAATATTATTATTATGACTCTGATTCTGACTCTGACTGAAGTTTGGACATTTATTATTCCGTGACAGGAGTATCGTCATCGGGGCATTTTTCTTCTACTACAATTTTTCTCAGTTTTTACTTGATGAGATTTTATAAAATATAACCGGCATTATCCTGATCTTCCATTCATTTCCAGAATTGTTTTTGAAGTCACGATGTAGGGATAATGAAAAGTGGCGTATGATAAACTTGTATGCCTTTAAAACACTCCAGACGTTAAGGGCACTCTGCTTCATGTCGTGCCTTGAACTCGTTGCGCGTCTTGAAGGTTTACTTGTACAGTTGGATCATAAAAATACTATTATCAAAATTGGTAAAAATTATTCAACCAATGAAGAGAAGTATTTTTGTACATTGCCCGACTTATTCGCTTCCTTTCGTTCTGATTCAATTTACATCATCAATAGTCGCGTTCGGTTTTTACGTCGGACTGGTCAGATTAGTCTGGATCGTTCGTTTATTGCAAGCGATTGTAGGGAAGGTAAATCTTAATCGTTCGGTTATTCAAATCCGATCAGTCTTAGATTGATCTGTTTGCTCGGAGAATTTTGGCAGACGAGTAAGATTAATTTGAAAGTGTGAGGTTATGTTCATCATCATTAAAATTAATGATTTGATTTTTCCCAACAGAAACCAGCAATTTTTTGTATATTCGTTATTGCAATATTCAAAACGTTCAAATTTCAAACTTGAAGATTCTTTACGAAAAAAACGATGCAAATTTGGATGTGGTTATTGGTGAATAGCATGTCAAAGTCAAGCCAACGTCCGTTTCGTTCGTTTATTACCGATTGATCCGATTAATTTGTGGCCACGTGACTAAAATCTGCTCCACTCTGAGATCATAATACCGAACTCGATTCGTGTATATGAATGTATTGTCAATGTCACTGACCACATTTCTATATATTGACAAAATATGGATTGAATTGTTTGACTTGATAATTTGTGGCAATTAGGATGTAGCTTAAGTATATATTTGTGTTGAATTAGAACACTTTTGAAAACAACCAGTTTCGTATTCATAAATGAAATAAGGAAATATAAACAAATAGTAATAACCGATTCATTCCTATATAAAGATTGCTTCACTTTTGTTTATGTGCACGAAGGCCAATAACTCATTAAGATCTCACATAGGAATAATAATAACATGATTATTCAGTTATAACAGCAGTTTTGTGGCTGTTTTCAACTCATCGTATTTACAGTTTTGGTTATACTTTTCCATCAAACCAGTGAAATCGAATACTTCGACATTATTTGGCATTCGGCTACTGTTAATGACCTTTCATGTATAGCTTGCCACTATAGAGACGTATTGGTACTTGGTTGTCGAGTTTTCTCACAGGTAGATATAGTATCTTCTCTCTTCTAATACGTTGTCCATCAATGTAGATGTCAGCACCTCCGAGCAATAAAATATATAGAGGTGCTATTTCTACATAAACATCAAACGTTGCTATGACAGCTGCATATCACTATCCTTTGTGATAGTATGTGGGTGAGGGGTAACCTCCGAGTTCGGAGAGGGAGATTTGTTATTGGATACTCGCAAGATTAGAACCAGTGGTGGCGTGCTGATAAATTTTTTTCATGCAATATTTTTATGTGTAGATGACAACTTGCCTGGTTGAAAAGCACGTGTGTTGTCAAGATGTCAGTCAAAACTACTGTATTGTGCAAAAAATTAGATTCTTGATGACAAAGCATACAATAAGGTCCTAAATACTGAAAAAATAAATGAAAGTGCTGAAGTAAAAAAGTAAATATATTCAAATTGTTGGATCACATCAGTAAACTATACATATATATATATATATATATATATATATATATATATAGTAAGTTATTCATGACATCTACAGTCACTAGTTGAAACTTAATTTGACACGAACCAAGGAATCCAAAAGTAGAGGTTTGTCCACAAATTGACAGGCAGCCAACAATTCGTTGTTCTGACCAACCCAAGGTTCAATCAAGTTTCTAATACGTTATGAGGAACGCAAGCAGAATCTAAGTGAAAATAGAGTATATTTCGTTTTAATTCCGAGAGTTCTAACCTTTGACAGCTGTTTCGTGCTAACGCACTCATCAGAAAGGATTTATGGAGCTCTCGAAATCAAAACGAATCCACTCAAGAATTAATACCGTGAGGCAACACATACTATAACAGTAAGTTATTCATGACATCTACAGTCACTAGTTGAAACTTAATTTGACACGAACCAAGGAATCCAAAAGTAGAGGTTTGTCCACAAATTGACAGGCAGCCAACAATTCGTTGTTCTGACCAACCCAAGGTTCAATCAAGTTTCTAATACGTTATGAGGAACGCAAGCAGAATCTAAGTGAAAATAGAGTATATTTCGTTTTAATTCCGAGAGTTCTAACCTTTGACAGCTGTTTCGTGCTAACGCACTCATCAGAAAGGATTTATGGAGCTCTCGAAATCAAAACGAATCCACTCAAGAATTAATACCGTGAGGCAACACATACTATAACAGTAAGTTATTCATGACATCTACAGTCACTAGTTGAAACTTAATTTGACACGAACCAAGGAATCCAAAAGTAGAGGTTTGTCCACAAATTGACAGGCAGCCAACAATTCGTTGTTCTGACCAACCCAAGGTTCAATCAAGTTTCTAATACGTTATGAGGAACGCAAGCAGAATCTAAGTGAAAATAGAGTATATTTCGTTTTAATTCCGAGAGTTCTAACCTTTGACAGCTGTTTCGTGCTAACGCACTCATCAGAAAGGATTTATGGAGCTCTCGAAATCAAAACGAATCCACTCAAGAATTAATACCGTGAGGCAACACATACTATAACAGTAAGTTATTCATGACATCTACAGTCACTAGTTGAAACTTAATTTGACACGAACCAAGGAATCCAAAAGTAGAGGTTTGTCCACAAATTGACAGGCAGCCAACAATTCGTTGTTCTGACCAACCCAAGGTTCAATCAAGTTTCTAATACGTTATGAGGAACGCAAGCAGAATCTAAGTGAAAATAGAGTATATTTCGTTTTAATTCCGAGAGTTCTAACCTTTGACAGCTGTTTCGTGCTAACGCACTCATCAGAAAGGATTTATGGAGCTCTCGAAATCAAAAGAAATCCACTCAAGAATTAATACCGTGAGGCAACACATACTATAACAGTAAGTTATTCATGACATCTACAGTCACTAGTTGAAACTTAATTTGACACGAACCAAGGAATCCAAAAGTAGAGGTTTGTCCACAAATTGACAGGCAGCCAACAATTCGTTGTTCTGACCAACCCAAGGTTCAATCAAGTTTCTAATACGTTATGAGGAACGCAAGCAGAATCTAAGTGAAAATAGAGTATATTTCGTTTTAATTCCGAGAGTTCTAACCTTTGACAGCTGTTTCGTGCTAACGCACTCATCAGAAAGGATTTATGGAGCTCTCGAAATCAAAACGAATCCACTCAAGAATTAATACCGTGAGGCAACACATACTATAACAGTAAGTTATTCATGACATCTACAGTCACTAGTTGAAACTTAATTTGACACGAACCAAGGAATCCAAAAGTAGAGGTTTGTCCACAAATTGACAGGCAGCCAACAATTCGTTGTTCTGACCAACCCAAGGTTCAATCAAGTTTCTAATACGTTATGAGGAACGCAAGCAGAATCTAAGTGAAAATAGAGTATATTTCGTTTTAATTCCGAGAGTTCTAACCTTTGACAGCTGTTTCGTGCTAACGCACTCATCAGAAAGGATTTATGGAGCTCTCGAAATCAAAACGAATCCACTCAAGAATTAATACCGTGAGGCAACACATACTATAACAGTAAGTTATTCATGACATCTACAGTCACTAGTTGAAACTTAATTTGACACGAACCAAGGAATCCAAAAGTAGAGGTTTGTCCACAAATTGACAGGCAGCCAACAATTCGTTGTTCTGACCAACCCAAGGTTCAATCAAGTTTCTAATACGTTATGAGGAACGCAAGCAGAATCTAAGTGAAAATAGAGTATATTTCGTTTTAATTCCGAGAGTTCTAACCTTTGACAGCTGTTTCGTGCTAACGCACTCATCAGAAAGGATTTATGGAGCTCTCGAAATCAAAACGAATCCACTCAAGAATTAATACCGTGAGGAACGCAAGCAGAATCTAAGTGAAAATAGAGTATATTTCGTTTCAACTAGTGACTGTAGATGTCATGAATAACTTACTGTTATAGTATGTGTTGCCTCACGGTATTAATTCTTGAGTGGATTCGTTTTGATTTCGAGAGCTCCATAAATCCTTTCTGATGAGTGCGTTAGCACGAAACAGCTGTCAAAGGTTAGAACTCTCGGAATTGAAACGAAATATACTCTATTTTCACTTAGATTCTGCTTGCGTTCCTCATAACGTATTAGAAACTTGATTGAACCTTGGGTTGGTCAGAACAACGAATTGTTGGCTGCCTGTCAATTTGTGGACAAACCTCTACTTTTGGATTCCTTGGTTCGTGTCAAATTAAGTTTCAACTAGTGACTGTAGATGTCATGAATAACTTACTGTTATAGTATGTGTTGCCTCACGGTATTAATTCTTGAGTGGATTCGTTTTGATTTCGAGAGCTCCATAAATCCTTTCTGATGAGTGCGTTAGCACGAAACAGCTGTCAAAGGTTAGAACTCTCGGAATTAAAACGAAATATACTCTATTTTCACTTAGATTCTGCTTGCGTTCCTCATAACGTATTAGAAACTTGATTGAACCTTGGGTTGGTCAGAACAACGAATTGTTGGCTGCCTGTCAATTTGTGGACAAACCTCTACTTTTGGATTCCTTGGTTCGTGTCAAATTAAGTTTCAACTAGTGACTGTAGATGTCATGAATAACTTACTGTTATAGTATGTGTTGCCTCACGGTATTAATTCTTGAGTGGATTCGTTTTGATTTCGAGAGCTCCATAAATCCTTTCTGATGAGTGCGTTAGCACGAAACAGCTGTCAAAGGTTAGAACTCTCGGAATTAAAACGAAATATACTCTATTTTCACTTAGATTCTGCTTGCGTTCCTCATAACGTATTAGAAACTTGATTGAACCTTGGGTTGGTCAGAACAACGAATTGTTGGCTGCCTGTCAATTTGTGGACAAACCTCTACTTTTGGATTCCTTGGTTCGTGTCAAATTAAGTTTCAACTAGTGACTGTAGATGTCATGAATAACTTACTGTTATAGTATGTGTTGCCTCACGGTATTAATTCTTGAGTGGATTCGTTTTGATTTCGAGAGCTCCATAAATCCTTTCTGATGAGTGCGTTAGCACGAAACAGCTGTCAAAGGTTAGAACTCTCGGAATTAAAACGAAATATACTCTATTTTCACTTAGATTCTGCTTGCGTTCCTCATAACGTATTAGAAACTTGATTGAACCTTGGGTTGGTCAGAACAACGAATTGTTGGCTGCCTGTCAATTTGTGGACAAACCTCTACTTTTGGATTCCTTGGTTCGTGTCAAATTAAGTTTCAACTAGTGACTGTAGATGTCATGAATAACTTACTGTTATAGTATGTGTTGCCTCACGGTATTAATTCTTGAGTGGATTCGTTTTGATTTCGAGAGCTCCATAAATCCTTTCTGATGAGTGCGTTAGCACGAAACAGCTGTCAAAGGTTAGAACTCTCGGAATTAAAACGAAATATACTCTATTTTCACTTATATATATATATATATATATATATATATATATATATATATATATATATATATATATATATATATATATATATAAATATATATATAAAGAAACTTGCTTCTATCGGGGATTCGGTCTGGGAAAAGAAGTATACTCTTTTTTGCTACCCGTGCTTTCGCAAATTTTTATTTGCTTTATCGAGGGCTACAATATAATTATATGAACACATGTATAAAGTTAAAAAAGGTATAACATACTGTGCAATGTGAGGTTTTCTTCGATGTTGAAAATACATAATTAAAATTGAAAAATAGAAAACGAAAAACTTGACACGAAAATTTTTGAAGGACTGATCATTTGTTTGTTGATGTCAAATAATATGAGGACTATACAGAGTCGTAAGTTTCAGGTATTAATATCTGATGTATGATTATGTGGTAAAAGAATGTAAGAGTAAATTTTGCTAAGATTATCAATGTCAGTTTTTTTGTTCATATTATCAGTTTGTAAACTTATTTCAGCCATTTCCAAAAAAAGTCTTTTGTTAAAAATTTTTTTCACATCTAATATTTTTGTATCATCATAGTTCATGATATGATCATTATCTAATACATGTTTGGTTAAGGCACAAGAGTTTTCTTTCATAGTTCTACAATTGCTTTTGTGCAAAGCTATTCGTGATTTTAAATTATTTTTTGTTTGACCCAAATATTTTTTGTTACAATCAAGACAGGGAATTTCATAAACTACATTGGACTTTTCTGTTATAGGATCTTTTTGTTTCAATTTAGTAAACAAGTTTTCCAATGGTTTGATTTTCTTTTGTGCAATTTTGATATTTTTTTCGTGCTTGAAAACATTTATAATTTTGCTGGAGAGTTCAGGAATTACCGTACAAGCATATTTAATAATTTGTGGAACTTCAATTTGATGGTGATCTGTATTTGTTTCATTAGTACTAGAAGTAGTATTGTATAATAATTTTTTCAAGAAATGAGATGGATAAGAATTATTCAATAGTATTTCATATAATAATTTGATATTCTTGTCTCTCAAAGTCGGATGTGCTAATTTCTCAATTCTGTTCTTAAGAGCTAGTACTAAGTTAAATTTAACTTTATACATGTGTTCATATAATTATATTGTAGCCCTCGATAAAGCAAATAAAAATTTGCGAAAGCTCGGGTAGCAAAAAAGAGTATACTTCTTTTCCCAGACCGAATCCCCGATAGAAGCAAGTTTCTTTAAGATAAGACGGTCGATATAATTTCCTCTTTATATATATATATATATATATATATATATATATATATATATATATATATATATGATATACATGCTTTATAATACACATAAGAATTTACACATAAACTATAATACACAATGATTTACACATAAACATATTACATTCAAATTTATGTTGAAAGTGTGTCATTGAAGTACTCATCCAAAGAGTAGTAGAAGCCTCAATAGCTATTCAACTCTTTTTCTTATGTTTTTTCCGAATTTAGATTATTGGTATCCTGGGGAAGATAATCAAAAAGTAGTTTAGAGTTGTCAAAAAGTAGTGTCTCTACTTATGTAGAGTTAGGCTCAGGAAGCGATCGATATTACAAGTCTGCCTGGTAGGAAAACGAGAATTTCTCATGTAGTTATTATTTTACTTCTGTTTCTCAAACATCAAACAGGTGAGAGTCATTAAAGTTTAATTGGGGTCGACATGTATCTCTGAAGACATCTCTGCAGACATACCAAACAATAGATCCATTTTTATGTAGTCTTGATTTGCTCACAGGGAGGAGCAATTACTTGCTTATTGTAAATCGTCTGTCCGGCTTGAAACAAATTAAAATTTTGGATTGCATTATTCTATCCTTTTGCTGGAGTATTCTAATTTTTTGTATCTGAGGGATTATAGTTCTCGTTGCTACTTTCAAACACTTTCTTCTGGTATCATCTGTGTCCATATCATCGGTTTCACAATCACGGATTCCTCTAAAATAGCATACATTTCAAACACACACACGCACATAACTGCCAAGTTATTACAATGTTATAGTTGCAGAACAGTGAAGCAAATTCCATGTCCAACAAATTCAAAGTAAAAAAATATCACTAAACTACCTATTGTCGTTGGAACTGCAATACGAGCTGTCTTCTGTGAAATAAATGTTTCGTGACATAGCTCGTATTGTAGTATCAATGACGCTATGTTTTAAGTACTCGAAAGGCATTCCAACGAGACAGAAGAGTTGAGTTTGCTTATTTACTTCTTAGTGTACCTACACTGCAACAATTTTTTTCCTTATTATTGATAGGTAATTGTTTTTAAGGTGGACTTAAATAGTAACAATGTTTTCCACAGCTATTTCAACGAATACTGTATTTTTGTCTCAAAATCGGCATTATGCCATGATCACCATGCTGTGACGCCCATGGTTTGATTTGACAAGACGATAGAGTCGTAAACGGACATAAACAAACATGATTGCCAAATCAAGAGTGAATATAACATGGACTTCCAACCTGGTTCCCGAGTGCAAACGGATATATCCGACAATGCCCATTTTTAACGGGCTGAGACGTTTGTCGGGTATGTTGCTTTCAAGAAAGAGACAGAGAAGCCCTCTCTATATCGTTCATTGCTCGGAGGTTAGCACTCACATTGTTGTTAGTCCACAGTACAGAGACCCTATTTCATCTTTCATCATCATCTCTCGGTGTCTCTTTTCGACGACACGCCCAACTTTTACCAATGCGAAAATTCTCACTAGTGGAACCTATCAATTTGTTAGGGCGTAAAACATGTCTATAGAGAGATTCTTCAAATTTAATGATAACAGTTAGAATTTTATATTAATCTTGAGATAATTTAATAATAAACACGAGTAAACGTTTGGATCTATAAGTTTTCCGAAAAAAACGTCCATAAATCAAAAGTGTCATATATGGAATTAAAAAACGCTCTTCAATAATCATGAACTTCTTACAATAAGAACACTTCATCCTTCTTTTCTCAAATAGTTGTTAAAGCTAAAAATCTACACTTTTGTTCAAAAATACATTTGTCCAAATAATTTTTTTTTTATTGAATACAGAATATTTATTTTCTATAAATTCTCCTCTTTTGAATAGACGACATCTGGAGGCAACGAATACACTTCAGAATGTATGAGAATGGTTTTACTGGGCTAATTGTCAAGCCCACGCCAAGGACTGGTGCAAAAAGTGTGCTATATGCGCTGACAGAAATGGACCTCGAAGACGACCTTTTTAAACAAATATTTTTGAACGAGTCTGTCTATTTTAACTACTTTGTTACGACGATGTATGTTTTAATTTTTCTTGTTTGTAGGTGTTTTCATATTTCCATTAACATAAATTTTTTCACAAGCTTTTCCCACAAGTTTCAATCTTAATGACAATAAGTATACTTATTATTATTATTATCAAGGTCCCAACGCGCAAATACAAAGTGAGCAGCCCATTTGGGAAAATCACCATAGATATCGCAGGCACAGTTCCAAAACCTGACCACGGGAAAAAATACATCCTTGTGGCAATGGACTACTTCAGCAAATGGGCAGAAGCCTATGCCCTGCCTAACCAGGAAGCATTCACCGTCGCCTACGTCTTGATAAAGAAGAATCAAATCAAATCAAAATTACTTTATTGTCTGAAGAATGATAATTCCTATTGACAAAGTGAAAAACAGAACAGTAAAAAAACAAACATCAATAACAATTGAATATGTGCATATTTTTCATACATACCTCGTTACACATTTAAAACACATTAAACATTTACCATGTCATTCATTCACATAAAATTTGTAGAGCGGTTACTACACGTCAAATTATTCATATAAGTAAAAATCTATAAACATATACAAAAAACAAATACATAAAATAAATTTCAAACAATAGTACTGTTTGTTACTACACGTCAGTTTCAGAATTCAGAATTCTGATCTTTTCAATTAATTAAAATGTGATAATATAAAATAAGAATAAAATAGAATGCAACAGAATAGCACATACAAAGTGAATACCGTTACGTATCAGTCGATTTAAATCGCCCAACAAAAAAATCTAAAATTTCACGGAATAAAATTCGTCCAACGAGTAGAATGCTCCGCAGAGTAAAACATTTCTCACAGAAACTTTGAATTTTTTTGTATCCATAATCGTTTTAATTTCGTTAGGTAAGTGATTGAACATTTTGATGCCATTATATATAATGGAGTTTTTTATTTGTGCAGATCTTGGAATTGGTAAAGTTATATTAAGGGTTTGTCTTATGATATATTGTGAAGTGCTATAAACTCGATCCCTAAACTTACTAAGAAGATTTGTCGATTTGGTTTTCTATCAGAGCTGCATTCGGACCAAAGCCAAAATTTTGACTCCTACCTGTTCCAGGAAATATGTAAAATTCTGAACATCTGCAAAACGAGAACTACAGCTCTTCATCCACAGTTCCATGGCATGGTGGAGCGGATTAATAAGGACGTACACCACCACTCATCCAAGGTAGTCTCTGACCACCAAAGGACAGGGACCAGTATGTCCTTTTCTTCCTGATGGCCTATCAGCCAAACCCCCGCTAGTGTTATAATGGACCGAGAGCTGCGAATTTCCCCGTGACCTGTTTGGGACACCACCAGGACACGACTCTGCAAAAGAGGATTACGTAAGCATATTAGAATGGAGGAAACCTATGCCGTCAAGGCAGATGCTAGAGGATTTCAAAATGGTGGCCTAGTTTGGCTGTATAACCTCAAGCGTCGCCGTGGCCTGTCAACGAAGGTGGATAATTCCTGGGAACGTCCGTACAAGGTCATGCATAAAGAGGATAAACGACATCCTCCACTCCATCCTTAAGTCAACCACTCCATCCTTAAGTCATCCCGAAGGAAACCTAGGGTCGTCCATTTGAATAGATTGTCTCTTAACGCTGTATTACGACCAAATCTGCACCCTCAGGCCACCGAAGAATGAGACGTCGTTGTATAAGTTCAGTCTTCGTATCCAAAACAGACAAGAAGTGCTACATGGGTTGACTCGAGAAGAGACACTAGACATTCTCATAATGATTGTTGATAACGCACTAGCACTGTGTGGTGGAGGATCTTCGAATGTTTTATGGACATCTCTGTGAAGTTCTCTCAGAAATTTGCTCAACTCCAAACACCACGGGAACAGAATCCAGAAGCTGAATGGGTTCTATAGTTGTTGAAGATCCAGAGAAACATCACTACCTGGTTTACAATAAACATTCTCGGAATATGAAAATGTCTGAAAGAGATACGATGGTGGACCAAAATCTTGTGAATCTGTAAAGCCCAAAATTGTCCTGACGGATTGATGACTTGGACTGGAGAGTTGTAAGAAATATGTTGGAGACGATATTCAGATCTAGCGATGTCAAGATTTTGGTCTATTGTAACCATGTTCATCAAGAAAAATGTTACTACCATGGAACTTTACGGTGCAGATATGGAGAATCTTGCAGGTGTCGACCCACTCCAATTATGACATTTAGTGTATAAAAACTATAAGAAGGAGGCAATATAACAGGCCTGGAGCAGGATCTGTAGCACTTGTTCTCGGAAAGAGTGTTAGCTCATCACCATAGAATTATCACCAAGAATTCTCAACAGTTCTAAATTGCTCCATCTTAACGCGAGTTGAAGTATCGCGATTCATCGAGAGCAGAATATTGCGGCTATATGATATGGCGCGGTAGCAAAGAGGACAGTCGGAGTTGAACAGTTATTAGATTAGACAACCCACCGTTGATATAAATGAACGTAGTGGTGCATAACTGAATAATTCAAATCCTATTAGTTGTGAATGTGAATTTGTTAGGACAACACATAACCAACAAATCTAGATATTTTTATCATTTTATATGTAGTGGGTTGGTAACTGCGCGCGCTAACTATTCAAATTTGATTCTGGGCAGATAACTTCCCCTTCATCACTATGTTCAATTGTTTAAATTTCGCCATTTTGGTGTTTTATTTAACGTAAATATCATAAACTGAAAATGTTAAAATTCTTCGAATTTCTAATTTAGGTGAACAATAGATTGGCACTTATTGATTTTTTAATCAAATTGAGAGTATTTTTGGGTTCAGTGCAAAGGAAATACATCTGGACAAAGAAAAATTGTTGTATCGAAGTCAATGGATAGTTAGCGCGCGCAGTTACCAACCCACTACGTATAAAATAATAAAAATATCCAGATTTGTTGGTTATGTGTTTTCCTAAAGAAGGGTGGATTTTTTGTAAAAAAAAATAATGATTTTAGTGATTGTAATTGTGAAATATGGGTTGATAAGTGTGTAAAGAAAGGGCCTATCAAAAGAAGGAAAAACTTTGAGTGATTTTTTACTGAAAAATTCTTGAAAACAGACAATTTTCAATGTATGGAGAGCCATATCTCGGAAAGTAGTAGAGAGCGCCGCAAAATAATTTCAGATTCGTATTCAGGAGACAAAACTACGTGAAAAAAATCACTTTTTTTCATTTGCGCAGAAGCCCGATAAGCTTACCTTTACCAAAAACAGATGTCTATTTCGAAACAAGATTAGGATGAGATGTACTTTTTTTGCAGGTGTAGGATATTTGAATATTTTGCATAATTTCGAAAATGAGTACCTCGACACTTCACCAATTGCTGATTGTGATTCGAACTGTTAAGATATGACGTATGTGGTATGGTTGAACTGAAAAATATATAGGCTTTCAATTTTTGACATAAAAATATACCCTTTGAATCAAAAAAAATATCGATGACGTCATATCTTGAAAGGTGGTGAAAGAAAAAATTATTTTTTCTAAAAAAAGGTGGAAAACTAAAATACAAAATAGACCTGTCCGAGCTTTTCCTCCGAAAATAATCAACTCGTAAGATAATAGAGCGTTTCCACATTTTATGAACGCACTGTATGATATTTGAACGTGATGATAGTTAAAAATAAGATGATGGACGCCTGTGGTGTCGCACACTCTTCTCATAATAATATTAGAACTGGATATCTACTAAAACTATTTGAAGGTTTTCTTGGGTGAGCCAATTCATTCATCAAAATTTGCGGTTTTCACTGGAAAATAAATAAATCAACATATTTATGGTATTACATCATAAATCTTTCATTTTCCTCTAACCATATTTGCCAGTTTCCTATAAATTGGTGGCCGTAGTTATCGGAATATCGGACGCTACAAGGATATGGCGTAATTTTTTTTTTGTTGATTAGCTATCGTCCCCTTACGAACGGCAGCCCTCATAAGTCGAAACTTGTGCGAGCCAAGGATTAACGAGGTCTTACCGTTTAACGTGCGATTCCTAGTACTTTCTCGAGCCATCAGAAAAAATGTCTGTAGTCGCTACGGTTTGAATCTTCAACTGACAGCCAAAGTGATCAAAACACGGTGCTTTAACCACTCGGCTATCTGGTCCAATTCAATAACAAAGTGCAATTGAATCCGGAAAATCCCAAGAACCCAACAAGTAAGTGTTTTTTTTAGAAAAGTTAATTTCACAGTGCCCACTGTGTTGTCAGGAGTCGCCATCACAATATCATTTCTTAGGAAAACAATTGAGGTTTTTTTCCAAAAATATTTGAGTTTTATTGTGAACTTAAAAAAGATGCTTCATGCTATAAACTAGGTGCTACATTCCTATTAACTGCCACCAATCATTTTCCCGTTCATTATACGTATTGTCATGACGAGGATACTTATTTCTACCGCGTGGTTTCCGACTGAAGTAATTGTTAGACCATCTTAAGTCTTCCATTGATAGTAAGTATTCAAACCATCCTAAATCTCATTTCTTCACTCTTTGCATATTTTCTTTTTCTCAAGTTTTTATTTAGATTTCTTTGTTAATTCTACAGCAGTTTCATTCATTTCCTTCTTTCATGACCCACAGTTCATTCTCATAGCATAAAATGAACACCATCTTATTAATCATTCTCGTTATATTTTCACTCTGTTTTTAAATCAAATCAAATTTATTTATTTCATGTCATTCATTCGGTTAAAAGTCGTGTCATGTTGCTTACAATTATTATAATTAATAATAATCATTATCATAGAAAGTATGTAGTTGGCAATCTGGTGCCACCTATAAGATACATTGAAAAAATTCTAGAGAACATACTGGTATCTTCAAGAAATTATTATGAAAATATGAATATTTTTTGGTAACCTTGAAGATTCGGATTGTAAGTGGTGAAATACTGATAAGATGGAATATCACATAGTTGAAGTTGGTATATATTACTGCTGTCAAACATAGTACCAGAAATTATTGTAAATTTCACCATACATTTTTCTTCGTGTAGGCTTGTAGCGTGGCCGTGACAGACTGATGCTAGTCATGTAATATAAGTAATGATGAAAACTAAAATAGGTCAACTGGTTATATTCCATTGACAAACCTACTAAGTTCAAAACAGCGTAGAATGAGCGGGAAAAGGAGGAAGAGAAAGATATATAGAGAGAGATGGGGCATCAGGCAATTTTGCTAAATCATCTTCAAAAATGTCCTGCACTTGCTATAACTACTAATATTCTTTATATTATGAAGTGGTAGCTGATTTTTTAATTCAGTGTCAAAGTAAGTTACAAATTTTATATTATGACTCAATCCTTAGCGTGGTATTGTAATTACCTGATTGGAACTCATTCTCATATTATTATATTCATGCAAAATGATGTCAATGGGATTACTCCAAATCCATAGTAAACAATGATAAGCATATATTTTTTCAACTCTGAACAAACCACTTTGACTATAATAACTTTGAATATCTCCCATTCTTCTTCAAAATGATTTTGATCAGTGTGTTTTGTATTACGTTCAATTTATTTGTTAGTTTTGAATAACCCACCCCATACAAGAATGCAGAAGGGATCGAATTATCGACTCCACAAAGACACTGCAGACCAATAATATAACATATCTACCTACGTATATCGTTCATATATTCTTTACCTATCCTATTTTCTTGTTTTTTTTTTCAAATTGTATATTTTTCAATCCCTACAAATCAATTTCCGATATTCCAATGATATTCTCTGTAGTTGTGTGACTGTGTTTCACGATATTTTAGCCAATGCATGTAATGACACTGTTTGCTATCATCCACTTTTATTGTCATGGGTTCCATTTCATTCAGATGGTTCAGACAATCAAAATGTATATTTCCAAAAAATTAATGGAATTGAAAACAATTTTTCATTCATGAAATCCATATATACGGTTCAAATTCTATTCTGAGCAACTTCAAATAAAATTTTTCGAGTTTTTGCCATTTGGCCACAATATTTTTGAATATAGTTCAAAAGCTTTCTGCAAATACAAAGACATTTTATCTCACAAAGATGTTCATCTGTAATCTGGCAACACACTCAGTTATGAGTCTCATAACCACTCCAACACAAAAAATACAAATATTCTCATGAGAAGAATGGAATTGGGGAATATTCAAATGATATTAGATGAATGGCAAATTTTTTCATTAATGTTTTCTGTCTAGCTATTGTTTTGATACCTCAAGGTTGAGACACAATCGAAATTTTAGCATTGACTTTTTTATTTTTAGACGAAACAGTCATTGCCATTATTATTCTTGTTGGTAAAATTAAAGCTTTTTTTCAATTCTGTTTTGCATGCAGTTTCATTTCCGAAACTGATACTCTCAATGGCCAAACTTTTATTTTATTACATAAATCTTCGATTGTGACTGGTGCGTTACTGATTATAGTGACTGAAATTTGGTTGGGATTTGACCTAATTACTGTAACTATACCTACTTCTGATCCATTGCCGATGTTTCGATTTTCATAAAGTCATTTCCAGGAGAAGTTATTTATGAATGTTTCATTATGCTACACTATTTCATGTAGTTACTGAGTAATATTTTAATTCAATTCTCAGTTTGAAACTATACATTCTTCCAGTTATTACTCGTACGACATATTGTTGTGCCCTGAAGAGTACTTTGTAGAAGTCGAAACGTACGCAACGGATCAATAATGGTCTTACTTATTTGACCAACCTCAACCAAATATCACTCACCGTTTTCTGGTTAAAGGTAACTTGTAAGTTATTTCTACTACCTTACTATAATATTTCATTTTCAACAGATGAACAAGGGAGGAAATAGTTATTTGTTTAACTAGGCAGCAAAGTAGTAGATTGACTGCCGAGGCTGAATTCATAGCCAAGCGTAGCAATCTACTTTGCTGCCGAGTTGAACATATAATTTTTTCTCCGATTGTTCATAATGATATAGAAGGATATTTTATTTGCAAATTATTACAATTCCCTCAATCTCTTTATTTTTCCTGTAGTGTTCAATTAAAATAAAATTTGATAGAAATCGCAGTTGTTGGAATGGTTGGTTGCTATGAAAATGTCCATAATAATTATAGTTAGACAATTCATGAAATTTCTGACAGTTGTGCGAAAAAATATCGGTATATTTAAATTATTATACGAGGGCTGTTTGGTAACTCCGTGACTATTTGAATAAAGAAAAAAAAAATTGGCAAATAAGCGTTTTATTTTTCAACATAATCTCCTTTTAGATCAATACATTTAGTCCAGCGTTTTTCCAGTTTTTTTATTCCTTCCAAATAATAGGTTTTCTCAAGGCCCTCAAAATAGGCGTTTGTTTCGGTTATAACCTCTTCATTCGACCCAAATCTCTTACCACCCAGCCATTTCTTCAGGTTTGGGAAAAGAAAATAGTCGCAAGGGGCTAAATCTGGAGAATATGCTGGATGGGGTAGTAGTTCGTAGCCCAATTTATGAATTTTTGCCATAGTGACTACACACGTGTGCACTCGTGCATTGTCTTGATGAAGCAGCACTTTTTTTTTCGCTAAATGTGGTCGTTTTTGCCTCAAATCAATATCGAATCTGTCTAAAAGCTCTGAATAATATTCGCTGTTGATCGTTCTACCCTTCTCTAAGTAATCTATATGAATGACACCGCGTGCATCCCAAAAAACTGTGGCCATAACCTTGTTGGCTGACAGACGCACCTTAGCCTTCTTTGGTGCACGTTCACCAGTTGACACCCACTGTTTTGATTGTTCCTTGGTCTCTGGGGTATTGTGATGGATCCATGTTTCGTCTACGGTTATATAACGGCGTAAAAACTCGCCCGGATTGCGATTGAACTTTGCCAAACACTCCTTTGAAGTGGTCACACGGTTGCGCTTGTGGTCGAGTGTGAGCAATCGCGGCACCCATCTCGCGGATAGCTTCTTCATGTCCAAATATTCATGTAAAATGTGATGTACTCGCTCAGTTGAGATGCCTACAGCCTCAGCTACCTCACGTACTTTTATTCTCCGATCGTCCAATATCATTCCATGGATTTTATCGACGATTTCTGGCGTGATGACCTCTTTTGGGCGACCTGAACGTACGGCGTCACTTGTGCTGGTACGACCACAACGGAACTCAGTAAACCACTTCTTAACCATTGAAATTGATGGTGCAGAGTTCCCATAGTATTTATCAAGTCTTTCCTTGGTTTCAGTTATGGTTTTTTTACGCAAAAAATAATGCTTAATCAACACACGAAATTCACTTTTTTCCATTTTTGTTAAAATTCACGAGGTTGTCTGCTTCTAATTGCTGTCAAACACAAACCAAATGTCGCAGCTTGCTCAAAATTTGACAGTAGTCTATTGAAAGATGGTGGTTGACAGCAGCAGTGTTGCATTTGAAGTTACTGCGCGGGAAATTTAAAAAGTCACGGACTTACCAAACAAGCCTCGTATAATGGACAGTGGTAGCGACATGGAAGTACTTACTCCTCCAGAAATAAGGGAGGTGGCAAAAAATATAGAGTTGAATTTGTTGCCGGAGAAGTCTCGGATGAAATATGAAGGAAAATATAAACGATTTATGGATTATTGTATGGAGAAAAATGCGAAGACTTTTTCGGAGAATGTATGTTATGTAATAATTGCTAATAAATGTTAACGTCAAATCTTTTATTCCCATTGATGCCTAGGCAGCAAAGTTACCATTTTGCTGCCGGCAGCAAAGTACCCACTTTGCTGCCTAGGCAGGAAACGTAATACTTTGCTGATTGATATGTGTCAGCAAAATTAATATTTGCTGCCAATCGGAGAAAAACAGTTTTTTGTACCAACTTAGTAGAATTCAATGCAAAAAACCCAAACATGCATATCTTTTTTTCTAGAAAAGCCGATCTCACAGTGGCCGTCGTAATTACCCCTTCATGGGAAAGCCATGTGCGGTTCTCCAAAACTGTATCTCATAATCTTGGTTTTCTGTTTCATGCCAAAAGCTATTTCATTTCCCGTTCATTCATTATTATTTATGAAGCTCAGATCCAACCCGTCATGGAATACTGTTCCCAAATATGGAGTGCAGCCCTAAACACATACTGAAACTTTCAGATTGTGTCACAAAAAAAACTGCGTTTCCAAGCTTACTCACTTCTCTGAAACAGGGTAGAATTTTTGTCGACCTGTCAGTTTGACAATTATTTCTATGGGTTATGCTCTTCTGAAATATCAATTTTTCCAACGTTATCGGTCTCATTGAGACTGACCCGTCAGGGCCAGTCTTCACATTTCTTCGTTGTCACTTTGAAGACAATTATTTTTTAACTACTTCGATATACAGGAGTATACAGTCTACAGGAGTTCAAGGAGAACACCAATTCCTACAGGTTCTTTCCCTTATCTCTCACAATATTATTCTCCGAACAGGACAGTATTTTTTATTCTTGTGGGAACCGAAACATGAAAAAACTTAAGAGTATAGTCAGTATGCATACTTGAAAATGTTGTGAATGGCTTATTCTCAGTGCAACATTTTTCTAACAGATTTCCAAAATTCCATTTTGAGTTGTGTTTGCATTGCATCATTTTTGTTCTATATTGAATTCTTGGGATTTAATATTCCTGAGGTGTTCGACATTCTTTTTCCTATACCACAAAAAAGTGGTATCGTTCACAAACAGTGAACATTTTTCTGTAGATTGTGAAAAATTGACATACAATTGTGGCCAAGTAGAAATAATATTTGGCCTAGCTCTGATCCATGCGAAATTTCTAATTTCATTTTTGAGTTTTTTGTATTGACATAAAATATTATAGCAATTTATTCTCAATCGCTCAGATACGACAATTACCATTATCCCACTGCACAAAAATGTTACAATTTTTACTGTAGTACTATGAAATACTTTGAAAAGTCACAGAATACTACTGTAGCTAGTAACCATTTCTACCTTCAGGTGAGACGACAGACACACTGTCTATATTTTTTTATGATCGATAACACATTAAACTTCAAGGATCATTTTCAATACATCCATAGTAAAATAGCTGAAAAATTATTTTTCTTAACTCGTGTCAGTAGCCATCTTAGCTTCCAAACGTGTGTAAGGGTCTATAACACAATAATCCAACCCCACTTCATCTACTGTGCCAGCCTGTTATCATTATTCGATGGTAATAGTATTGAATCTTTGCAGAAGTTGCAAAATAGAGGAATGCGAATTATTTTGAAGTGCAACAGATTTACTCCCATCACAATTATGCATCAAGTTTTGGATTGGCTCTCAGTTAAAGATAGAATTTTCTATTCCTCGATGATTTTCATTTTCAAAATTTTATGTGGCGAAGCACCTGCGTACTTTGATCAGTTTATTACGTTCACCAATGAAATTCATGACTATCCTACGCGAGGGAGTACCAATCTTTATGTTTCTCGTACACGGTATTCTCAATCTATGAACTCCATTTTCCATCGAGGTTTACTGGAATTTAATAAGCTTCCATTAGAAATTAAGCAGTCTTGTTCGGTGAAAAAATTCAAGGAGGTTTTGATTGAGTATCTGAAATCAAAATAACAAATAAGGACAGCTCAAACAGTGTACCACTTGATATTATTATTACCTATTTACTTGAATAATCACATACAATATCAATTTGTTTTTATTCATAAATATATATACCTATATTATTTATTTATTATGTTTTTATGTTTTTAATTATTGTTCCCAATAAACAGTCTTGTTTATTGGATATTAAATGATACTAGACATTTCACTTGTTCGTAATTTGTAATTGTTCGTAGTTCTGTTTAATTTGGACTTGTAACTTTTTTTATGTATATTAGGATTCCTATTTCAATAAACAATTTCAATTATATTTTCTTTTCCGATGGGCCAATTTTTGAAACTCACCCAAAATATATAGGGTTATCCGCATTTGAGGAAAATCGACTTTGGTGATATTTTTAAATGGGACAAAAAACTTCTCCATATACCCAATGAGTGCGACGGAGACTTTTAACCTTCTGAATCGTGTGGAGTCTTGCAGTCATACTCATTAGACATACGAGGAAGTTTTTTGGCCATATCTCCGCAGCCGTTTGACATAATCCCATCAAACTTGGTATCCCTGGATTCGTAATGACGATCCCTAACCAAATATACTGGGTGTTCACTTTAAAAATATCAGCAAAGTCATTTTTACTCAATTGCGGATAACCATATATTTTGGGTGGGGTTCAAAAATTGGCCCATCGGAAAAGAAAATCTACCTGTCCGAGGATTTTTCCGAAATATCTTTATATTCAGAAATAATGAATTTGTTCCATAATTTAGCGTCGCACTGTATATACCGGGTGTCCCACATTTTATGTGACAGGCAATATCTGGTTTGTTGAAGGAGATACACAAAAATGTTTTATACAAAAGTTTTAGGAGTTCATGAGAGCTATATTTTGGTATGATTTTTAAATATACAGAGTGTTTGGTGTAGGTGCTACAGACCAAAAAAGTATTTTTTTAAATAGAACGCCCTGTATATTAACACATATTCAGATTCTACGTTGTATTCTGATATCATTTCACGTTTAGTTTTTGAAATTTGGTAACGGCGTTGTTGAGTTATTAAAAATTAGTCAAAATTTTGGGTGTTCGAAGTAATGGTTTCAATTTTGAGTTGTGGAATTCAGTCAGGAATTATTTTGAAAATGAAACCATTGCGAAATTGAAAGAGGTGTATTCGAAAACAAATCGTTAATAACAATGTAAATAATATAACTTGATAAAACATTTCATAAGAATGGTAGGTACCTAGATATAAGTCATAAAAATTGTTCAAAGTGACGTCCATTAGATATTATACAGGCTTCGAAACGTCGAATCACTTCTCTCGTACAAGCCGCGCTTATAATATTAGGAGTAATATCACTGCACGCTAGTCGAATTTTCATTTTCAGATCATCCACATTCAAAGGAGGAGTAGTGAAAACAGTATATTTTAAATAACCTTATAGGAAAAAATCAAGCGGTGATAAATCTGGGGAACGAGCCGGCCACCAAATTGGACCCTTATTACCAATCCATCTATTTGGGTACGTTCTATCCAGATATTCAGTAACAACCTGTGAATTGTGAGGAGGAGCACCATCTTGTTGCCACCAAATTCCTTGTCGTTCTGCTATGGCAATATCTTCCATCAACTGGATCAAATCATTTTCTAGAAAATGTAAATATCGCAATCCATTGAGATTTTCATTGAAAAAGTAAGGTCCTATGATGCGGCCATTGAACAATCCACACCATACATTAATAGCCCAAGTAGTTTGAAAATTACTTTCACGGACCCAGTGGGGATTTTCTTGAGACCAATAGTGACTGTTATGTCGATTCACAACTCTATTATTGTGGAATCGCTATTCATCGCTCCACAAAATTTGACTGAATATGTTAGGATTTTCATGTAATATTACCTGAATACAAGCAATGAATTCAAGTCATCGTTCAAAGTCCGTGGGTTTCAAACCTTGTACCAACTGAATTTTGAATGGGTGGTATTTATTTTCTTTCAGAATTCTCTGTACATTAGATTTACTCACACCGACTTCTTCTGCAAGAGTACGGATAGAAACATGTGGATGAATAATGATATAAGCCAACACATTGATCTCTAAATCTTCAGTTCTAACTGATCTCGTATGATGACGATGCTTTATAGTAGAAGGAAATGACCCAGTTCGCAATTGTTCTTCAACTCTAGAAAAAGTCATTCGTGACGGAATGGGTCTGTCTGGAAAACGTTTTTGGTTTTGACGTTGTGCTTGACGGCAGTTTTTCTGACATTCCCCAAAAATTAATACCATATCAATGCAATCACTTGGACTAAACGCGTAAGGCATACTGGAGTTTTCGCACAAAGAACACAGTTACTGTTTTGCAAAGAATCACTGAATCGAACTGGACAGTAGATACAATTCAAACATTTATTACTATGGCATCAACAAGCATAAGCTACTTGATGAAATTGTGCAATATAAAGCAATTCACCCTCAAGTTAGTCACATTCTCAAGAATTTCAATATTTTATTCAACTGATATCGATCGTATCGTAGAGGTGAGAATAATGGTTTGTATTCAGTAGTAGTCTAGTTCAATTTAATAAAAGATATAAACTGGATTCGTGTACGAGTAAATACGTTTTTTTGAAACCTTATATTTAAGGAAAAGTGCAATAACTCAACAACGCCGTAACCGAATTTCAAAAACCAAACATGAAATGATATCAGAATTTAACGTAGCATCTGACTATGTAATGATATACAGTGCGTTCTATTTAAAAAATGGAATTTTGGTCTGTAGCACCTACACCAAACACCCTGTATATTTAAAAATTATATCAAAATATAGCTCACATGAACTCATAAAACTTTTGTGAAAAACATTTTTGTATATCTCCTCCAACAAACCAGATATTGCCTGTCACATAAAATTTGGGACACCCGGTATATATTGGAGTTACCAAGGATCATTATTAGGACATCTATGTTTTTCTGTTTTCATAAATGATTTACCTAAATATTTGAATGCGCAGTGACATTTCATGCTGATCTTCAATTTTGAATAATTGAATTTTGATAAAAATATATACTATAACTCAAAAATACTGAAACAGTTCAGAATGGTTTTCGAGAAATAATTCATAGAGAGAACAAGTAAGCTAATTTTTTTAAATGTTTATCAAGAAAATAGGATTGAGTTATCAAGTATACATATTGATACGAAATTGAACTGGAAAGAATATATCAATTACTTATTATCCAAAAAACTAAATAAAGTAGTGTATTAGATTAGGAAACTAATGGAATACACAACATACTATTGAAGTACCATATTAGATAGATAGATAGAACAAGGTATGTGGGCGGACGAAGCCATAAGCATGTAGGCCTCTCAATCGGGCCCGTTATGCACCCACTACTGCTGGGAGATGATTCAGATTTGAAGGTAGCCTATCTCGCGAGCGAAAGAGGCCAGCCTTCTGACCGATACCACCCTCACACTCTCCGGGTTCAGTACGATGCTCCCGAGGTGTGCTTCCCGTATAACTGCCACTGCCGGGCATTCCGTGAGGATGTGAGTGGCTGACTCCTCATCCTCCAAGCACCACCTGCATTCGGTATCATCCGTGAAACCTAAAATGTTGAGGTGCCTGTTGAGGTGGCAGTATCGCGTCAGTAGCCCTGTCACTAATCTGATTTCCTTTCTGCTCAGTGTGAGCAGAGTCTTGGTCCTCCTGGTAGAAGGGCCTCCGTTGTGGAGTTTCGATTGCCTCATGCCTGGTGTATCTTTCCATGTATCCTGGAAATTTACTTCCAGAATTTCCTTCATGGTTGTGACGCACCATGATCTTGAGACTCCTATGATAGGTTCTGGTCCCATCGCTGGGATTTTCGCACCTTATTTGGCCAAATAATCAGCCCGTTCGTTTCCAGGCACTCCGGTATGACCAGGGACCCAAAGTAGCTTTACTTTATTGGCGGAAGATAGCCTTTGCAGATCATCGATGCATTCAGACACCAGCAACGAAGTGACTCTATATGATGTAAGAGCCTTGATCGGTACTTGGCTGTCGGTGCATATCGTGATTTGCTGGCCGCGTTAGCCTCTGTTGAGATTTTCTCTTACACAGGCGAGTATGGCAAACATTTCTGCCTGAAATACAGTAGCAAAAGTTCCTAGAGCGTAACTAAGTTCTGCTTTCGGAGACTGCCCGTATACCCCGGCGCCGGCTGACTTACCCATTCTGGAGCCATCTGTGTACCAAATGATCCCCTTGGTGGGAAGCAGGCGGTGCCCGATCCGCTCCCAGTCTTCCCTTTTGGGAATTACTGTCAGCGGCCTTTTACTGAATCGTACTGTGACCTGGCATTTCAAGAAGGGGACAATCCCTTACCGTCTGATTCCATAATCGAGAATGTCCATACATTCCCTCGCTCCGCCATTGGTTAGAACTTCTTAGGCGAGCTGCTGCTTTGCGTGCCTCATGTTCGATAAGAAGGTATAAGGGGGGCTCATGTTCGATAAGAAGGTATAAGGGGGGCAGTACTACGAGCGTTTCCAGCGCCCTGGTAGGTGCCGTCCTCATTGCACTTGTTATCGCAAGGCAGACAAGCCTTTGTACCCTATCTAATTGGGTTCTCGACTTGCCGGATGTTGCACTTTGCCACCACACGATGGCTCCGTACGTAATCATTGGGCGTATGAGAGTTGTGTAGATCCAATATAGAATTTTTACGTACTGCCAAATGCCCTTCTACATGCCCAGAAAGCCGCTGTGGCTTTCTGAACTTTATGATCAATATGCTCGTTCCAGTTTAGCTTGGAGTCAAGGATGACTCCAAGGTACTTGACTGAGCTTTTATATTGCAGGGACCTTCCAGTGAGTTGAACATCTGGGAGGTCCCCTGGTTTGCGTTTTCTGGTAAAGAGAACCAGTTCAGCCTTTTCAGGGTTTACACTGAGTCCCACCGAACGGCACCATTCATCCACCCCGCTGAGAGCCCTTTGTACCGTGCCCCTCACGAGGCCGGAACCCCGGTCATCGACCAGAATAACAATGTCGTCAGCATAGGCCTGAGTGTAGTAACCCATATCTTTTATTTTTACTAGGAGGCCATCCACCACGAGGCACCAAAGTAGAGGGGACAAGACTCCTCCCTGTGGACAGCCCCTCATGGGTATGGCCTCGCTGGAGCTACTTCTAAGAGTTGCTCTGGCTAGTCTTTGGGACAGCATGGCGTGAATCCATGCTATTACGGTTGGGTTCACGCCCCTTTCCCTTGTTGCTTGACATATGGATTCAAATGACGTGTTGTCAAATGCCCCTTCAACGTCAATAAATATACCTAAGATGGCGCCGCCACGATCTAACCTTCCCTCAACTCTATGAACAAGTCGATGGAGGGTAGTCTCCGTGCCCTTGCCAGTCTGGTACCATATTATTGTAGTAACTTCTATTCCATTTTTTGGTATGGACGTCCTCTTTGGGGAAACTCCGTAGAAGTGGAAGAATACTAAAACTTAAAAAAAATGTTGTACGAATAATAGCAAAGACTAGTTATCGAGAAAACTGTAAACCGTTATTAAAAAAAATCATTATCTTAACTTTACCCTCAGTACTCATTCTACAATGTAAAATATTTGTATGGAAGAAAGCGAAAACTTACTCTCTTCGAATTCAACCTACCATGCTGATGACACTAGATTTGAAAATTCGTTGAGCATTCCCTATCACCTCCCGAAAAAATCTCAAGAGCCAGTTAATCATACATCCCTCAAATTTTTTAAAACATCACGGAATGTACTGAAAATTGCCCCAATCGAACAGTTGCGGCAACCATCAATATTTCATTAAAGTAGCTATTTATGATACAAGTTCGTAAAGTCGGACTTTTTCGGATGAGCGTGAAGTTTGTTGAATGAGGCGAGGCCGAGTTCAACAAACACGCGAGTACATAAGAGCCCTTTAAGAAAGTGTTTCATACAAAGTTTTTTCTTCGACAGTTATTATACAGGGTGTTTCATAATAAATGCGCAGGACTTCCGGATGTGATATGTGATATCATATATCTAATTATCGATAACAAATCATTTGAAAATTAAAATATTGAAAGTAAAGTTCTGTACAAATCGGAACTGTTCTCGATTAAAAATTTGAGTATTTGAAAGAAAAGCTTCTTTAGAGTCTCTAACGGTCAAATATGTTATACTTAGATTGTCTTTTGAGGTTATGTTTTTGATGAAATAATTGAATTTTGTTTGTTTTAAAGAAGTTTCGGAATATTCTGTTCAATTGAAACACTCCGGAAGTAAATTTTTTTGTTATGTTTCGGCAGGATGTTTGTAATGAATTGAATATCTTGGATTTGCTGTTGCTTCCTCGAAGTCTCCTTTAGGTAGGATTTATTGAATTGGTCTGTCCTAATTTCATGAAGTCTACTAACTATGTTTTATTGTCATTTTGCCTATTGAATCTTGATGGTCTGATTATTTCTTCTTGGTATTAATTTTGAATTTTTTTTAATAAAATGTTTGACTTCCTCTCCTATTGTCACGTCCTTTTTTTCAGTTGCCAATACTACGTTATATCGCACTCACGATTTTTATTAGTTTGCAAGGGCCACTTTCTTATACTATTATTCCTTGAATTACTATCACAACAAATCTTGTTCTAATACTAAATTTTATTCATCTTTTTAATTTTACTTGCTATCCCTATTGAATTCATACATTCTTTCTTCTGTCTGTCTGACATAGTGAGTGTGTTGTGTCTAGTTTCTGGAGGTGATTGTACGGTGTTTTGTTAGTCCTTGTTGACAGAAAACAAGTTTTTCCAAAATAGCATACGTTGAATAAATGTTCATGCTAATTTTTGTTGCTCATATTCACACAATAACTTCCATATAGTCCAATTCCATACATTTTAGAATTATTTTGAGTCATTACAAAAAAAGTTGCATATCAACAAAACAGTAATTGCAACGCATGTGCACGCCGCGATTGTATGTAAATATTATTTTCTTGATCCATATAACAACAAAAAGGAGCCTGTGAAAAATAATACGTTGAGTAATCGTTCTTGAACCTACTTTTTCTACATATATTCAGTTAACGATTTCAGGTCTTTCTACATGAGAGAAGAAAATTCAATTTATTTTCAGAGGGTTCATCTATTCAAACTATAGGAAAAACCGCTATGCGTACATTGAAAAATCGTTCGAAGATATCAATTTGCAATGCAAATTAAAATTTGATTGGTGACGCCGTTGCATGAAAGCAATTCTACATATTTGGTGAGGACAATTAAAAACTTATAATACTCATAACTTTAACATTCAACAACATTCAACAATTCAACATTTTCGAGATACAGGGTGTTGAAATTTAAAAAAAATTATGTTTTTTTTGAGAATATCTCTGGAACCGTTTATCGCACAAAAAACAGATTCTGAATGCATTTTCTACTCGTAATAAGCTATGTTTTGTGCAGATTTTTTATTTTTTTAAATTCATAATTGGTGAAGATTTTGAAGGGGTAGTGGGTGTTTTTTTTTTTCAAACTAGAAAAAGTATGATTTTGAGCCGCCTACATGAACCGCCAATGTTTTCTACACAAAAAAAGTACACTTTGTCATAAGTTCTGGAGTTGACCGTTTTCAAGAAAAATCAACTTTCATGTTGAAAAACATGGTAAATTTTTTAAAATAATTTTTTCTCTAATTATACAAAATTTATTTAAACGTTAGAACTAGTAACAAAACCAAACGTTGACTTCTTAATTACAAAATGAATTTGAAGTTGAATTGTTGGAAATGTCCGCCGTTAGCTTCAATGCACGCAGCAATTTTTCGAGGAAAAACATTATTTAAACAACATGAAAGTTGATTTTTCTTGAAAACGGTCAATTTTAGAGCCCATGACCAAGAATAACTTTTTTGTGTAGAAAACATTGGCGGTTCATATACAAGGCTCAAAACTGTAGTTTTTCCAGTGGCGTAGAAGTTGGAGAAAAAAACACCCACTACCCCATCAAAATTTTCACCAATTATGAATTTGAAAAAATTAAAAATCAGCACAAAACACAGCTTATTATGAGTACAAAATGCCTACGAAATCTGTTTCCTGTGCGATAAACGGTTCCAGAGATATTCGCAAAAAACGATAATTTTAGAGGGTATAAGTTAATAGACACTTTTTCTTATATTTTTGGACAAGCTATCACATCTTGAAGTCCTGCGCATTTATTATGAAACACCCTGTATTGCCAAATTGTAGCAATTATATCATTAATTTGAATGTTTAATGATATGAATTGTCGTCGTATTATCAACTAAAGACTTCCGAGTTATATTTGACGCAAAATACTGTATTTTTCAAAAATGCATAAATTTGTGAACAGTGTGTAAAGAATTACTTTACGAACAGTTCATGATTTTACGCACAGGTGATTTTTTACATTTTTTACGCACTTGTGTGAAAAAGTATTACTTTACGCACTAGCAGCAGTGCGTAAAAGCTCAGTTTACGAACTGTCGTAGAAAATAGTATATTGTGCAACAAGTGCAGAAAAGTTCTTATTTCTCACGAGTTTGAAAAAGTTGCGGCACGAGCGCAAGCGAGTGCTGCAATTCAAACGAGTGAGAAATTGCATTTCTGCTCGTGTTACACACTATACTTTTTCTACAACACCCTTTTTGCTAAAAATAATACTATACTATAAGACGGAATGAAATGTCAGTGACTCATTCTTATATTTTCCTCTTGAAGTTGAAGGTAGTAAATTCAATGACAATGAATTAACTTGTTCTCTTAGTTCTGGCGGAGTATTTTCAATTTCAGAACTGTCGCTATCCATTTTAGTTCAATCTCATTAAAAAATGACGGGACAAGAATATTGTACGAATATTTTATGCTTGACGTTTGTTGACATTCAAATGATTCGATAGATGTTGCTCCGTTGCCTAGCAATGGATAGTGTGTATGTGGGTATTTGAGACAGCAGTAGTGATGTCTATGATTTTTGTTCAGAATATTATGAATGTGTACGACAATTTCCCTCATATTATATAAACCAATAGACTTCGTCTATTCATTCTTGAAGTTGCCTGATCGAATATCCCTTCGAAATGCAGAATTTTCAAAATATACTTTCACCTTGCTGTCACGAAAACTGTATTGCTTAGAAATTAGGTACTGAAAAATTTTGGCACAGAAATGTTACTTTGTGGCACAGAAATGTCACTTTGCGGCACACTAATGTCAAATTTCAATTATTGTGAGAAATAATCAAGTTTGCGAACGTAAAACTATGCAGAAAAGCATGTTTTGGAGTGTGGTTGTAGAAAAATACATTTTATTCTCTAGATGAATATTTTGAATTTATTTTTGATGAAACAATTGCGATTGATTACAGGCCGTCAATTTGAAAACTCCCCACCCTTAATATCTTCCTTACAGTAAATAGTATAAGGAATCGAAAAACATATCAATTTTATTTGTGAGGGGGACACTTTCAAGCAGTATTTGTAGCCCTCGTGGTTCAACCCCCTAGGAGGGGTAGATATTACCCTTAGAATCTGACATGGGAAGGGGGCTCAAGTGGCACATCGTTTTGATTGGCGTTCAATTCTTCTTCCAATGATACCCTGATACATTGATAAGAGGATTTATTGAAAAATTGTTAGCCTACTATAGAACCAACCAAAATTCCAATGTCAAAATATTTTATTACTCAACATATTCCCCTCTTAATTGGATACATTGATTACAGCGAACCTGCAACGTCTCTAGACCTTTCAAAAAAAATATTTCTTCTTGCTCTGCAAACCAGACCTCCACAGCTTTTATTAACTCCTCGTTGGAAAAAAATTTACGACCTTTAAACTTTTTTTCAGTTGAGGAAAGAGATGATAGTCGAACGGAGCCAAATCTGGTGAATGAGGGGAGTAATTCAAACCCTATATCACGAATTTTTTTCATGGCAACATGAGATTTGTGTGCAGGAGCGTTGTCCTGCAAAAACAAAACACCTTTGGATAACTTTCCGCGCCTTTTCTCTTTAATTTTTTTCCGTAGAATGGTCAGTAATATTGAATAGTAATCTCCAGTTATTGTTCTACACTTGTCCAAAATATCAATCATTTTTACTCCATGGCAATCCCAAAAAACTGAAGCAAAAACTTTTCCAGCAGATTTTTGGACACGAAACTTCTTAGGTCTTGGAGAACCGGAGTGTCGTCATTCCATCGATTGTTGCTTTGTTTCTGGATCGTAGAAATATAGCCAGGTCTCATCCATAGTAACAATTCGGTTGAAGAAGTCTACATCGTTTTCAAATCGAGCACAGATCGAACGCGATGCTACTACCCTTGCTGGTCAACATTCAAACATTCGGGGGAACATTTTGCAGCAATTTTTCTCATGTCCACATTGACGTGAACTATATGATGAACGCGTTCGTATGAAATATTCAGTGCTTCAGATATCCGTTTTGGCCCAATTCGACGGTCTGTTAAAATCATGTCATGAACTGCATCGATATTTTCGGGGACTGATACAGAAACTGGCCTTCCCGATCGGTCATCATCTTCAATGGAAAATTTACCATTTTTGAACCTTGCAGTCCAATTTTTCACGGTCGCCTACGAAGGACATTGATCACCAAGGGTATTAAGCATATCTTCGTAAATCTGCTTACCCTTTTAAATACAGGTATTTGATGATGGCTCGATACTACAATTTTTTGATTTTCACAATTTCGGTGGATATATTTTTTCTTTCAATTTATTGCGTAACTCTGGTTTACTTTTTTGACGTCAAACTTTACACTGACACATCCAATAAGTTATTGTTCGTTGCTATGGTAACGCAATATTTTGTTTATGCAGGGAACTGGTGTAGGCTAACTAGATATCAATATACATCCTCGTAATTTGAGTTTGCCTGTTTTTACATGCATTATTGTATTGACTCCTTTTATTAAAAATGGTTAGAAGAGTAGATGGCACCGTTTCAACCCTCGAATGACAGGAATAAATTCATTACGCGTGGGATTTTTTATTTGTTGCTTATTTTCCTTTTTTTTTAATTGTTCAAAATTGTTTTTTCCGTTAACCAGCTGTCGTCCCCTAACGAACGGCAGCCCTCAAAAGTCGAAACTTGTGCGAGCCAAGGATTAACGAGGTCTAACCTTTTAACGTGCGATTCCTAGCACGACCCAAGGAGAATATCGAAAGGAGGTCCGTTGGTCACCCATCCAAACCATGGCCTCGACAAGCGTTGCTTGGCTTCAGATATCTATGAACCGGCGCTCTCCGTTCGAGCTATCTCCGCGGACATAATAATTTGCGAGGAAGACATTCCAAACATAAAATCAACGTACGCTTAATTTATAAACTGTTCAAAATGTCGCCCATTTTGCTCTAAACAGTAATAAAGTCTGTTTTCAAACTCCCCTCTAACATTACGGAAAACTTCACTTGGAATTGACTGGCATGCTAGTGTAATTCGTCTTTAAAGTTCTTCAATATCAGAAGGTTGTGTTTCATATACAACGGATTTAAGATCCCCCAAAGAAAGAAATCTGAGGGTGTTGAATCGTGTGATCTCGGAGGCCATTCAACTGCTCCCCTTCTGCCAATCCATCGATCCGGAAATCTCTCGTTTAGCCACTGTCGTACGGGAAGAAAATAATGAGGTGAAGCACCGTCCTGCTGGAAATGTAACATATCCTCCCGCAAAAGTCCATTACCTTCTACATCAATTTGAGTTTCTAGCTCGTGAGTTATGAGATGATCGATAGTCTCTTCAGGCCTTTCAAGGTACATATTGCCAGTCAAGTTTTCTCCCAGAAATAATGGACCAATAATATCCAAGAATACCAGCACAAACATTAACTTTTTATGGGTGTTGTGTGCTTTTCCCGAAAAATATGTTGGTTTTCGTCACTCCAATAGTAACAATTTTGTCTGTTAACATTGTCATTCAACAAAATATTACGATTAGGGATGGTATTGACTCGATGAGACATGATTTTACAAAACTCTATTCTTCTATCACAGTCATCCTCGTGGAGCTCTTGAAGAATCTGCATTTTATATGGATGAAAGGACCCCGCACTTTTTACAGGTAAAATGGTTCTCGTTGAAATGGTCTGAATTTTCAGTATATTGTGGTATTCGATGTACTGATTGAACGTGCAGGATCGCAAAGTTCGTTGATGGATAGATTTTTACTACAGGGAGTTCAAGTCAAAAATCAGTAATTTTTATTTAAATATTTTCTCGGGATCTGAAAGTACCAACTGCATTTTTTTTTTCATTGTTATCATCAACGTACCTTTATATTACTGAATATCATTCAGATGGTGCACATTAAATCATTATGTACCTATACAGTGAAAAATAAAAACATTTCAGTAATGCCTGAAAATTCGATGTACCTAATAATGAAATATTGATAAAATTATTTTGGCATGCGATATACTATTCTTATTCCATCTTTAATCACAATTCATACATTTCGTACAGGGTGATTTGAAAAATTGGTGAAATATATGGCCGGTTCTTTCATACATATCCTGTATATTCAAGTGAATTATCATCCTCCGAAGACGGCTGATACCGTATAAACATGATTTCGTTGGGATATATAGGGTGATCATGAAAATGTTTCATGATATAAATCACAAAATATCAACGTTTCAGAAATCACCCTGTAATTCACGATAAACTTCGTTAAGTTCTTTTATTATTATTTAATATATTCATCATTCTCTCCTCAACACTGTCCCGAAATTTCAGTTTCCAACTATGACTAGTTTCTTAGTTATTAATTGATAAACGTATTACCATTTGCATGACCAGTTGAAGGAACTTGTTCACTCGTACATTCTACTAGTGGCCAAGATTTTTAACTAATAGAGAAACGTGAGAGGAGATCAAAATAAATGTAAAAGATGGTGAAGATTAGAGATAACAATCACATCAGATATATGGATTTAATAATGTAAGGAACAGAAAGATAGTTAAGTGAATTATGTTGGTTCAAGCTTTGTCGCAATAACAAACAAACTATCTGGTAAAAGTGAAAATGATTGATAGAATGCTTTAATTTATCATAGGAAAATTTGAATTTGGGCAGCGACGGTTTTTTCCCAATGCGTGTTCCACTCGTATAGAGGTTTCCATGATTTTTATATTTGCTGGCTATCAATAGAAACATATAGACTATTATATTTCATCAATATAGGTAATTCAATAGGTACTTAAAGGTAATAATAACTATCGCTGATGGAACTAATTGATTTTTCATTTTCATTCACTTTCCGTCAGCGACAGAATAAAATGTAATCGATAGCCGATAGGGTTTTCTTGTTGTATGAGGACCGTAGCGCTGCTGCGGGGGAGGTGGATTCGGTTAAGGCTGTTCCTGGTCACCTTCAGTGATGAATGATTTCCCGTACAGGGGCCTCATACACGATTGGGAGAGTCAAACTATCCAAGCATTAGGATTTTTATCTGGCTCATGCCTGAGTTGTACTGATGTGTCGTATATTTAGTCAGTTCCTAAACGGTAGATGGAATTGGAAGGACTGTTATTGGTCATCACCCTGCATATAATGTGACATTTATTTTGTTATCCACATTCTCACGTTTCACTAGTTGTGAAAAATCTTGGCCACTAGTAGAATGTACGCGTGAACAAGTTCCTTCAACTCGTCATGCAAATGGTAATAATATTCTCAAATAATTACTATGAAACTAGTTATAGTAGGAAACTGAATTTTTGGAATAGTAATGAGGAGAGAATGATGAATATACTTGATAATAATAAAAGAATTTCATCGATTTATTCGAAAATTACAGGGTGTTTTCTGAAACGTTGATATTTTGTCATTTTCATCATCGAAAATTTTCATGATCACCCTATATATCCCAACAAAATCATGTTTTTATGGTATCAGCTATCTTCGGAGGATGATAATTCACTCGAATATACAGGATATGTACGAAAGAACCAGCCGTATATTTAACCGATTTTACAAATCACCCTGTACAAAATGTATGAATTGTGATTAATGATGGAATAAGAATAGTATATTGCATGCCAAAATAATTTTATCGAGATTTTATTATTACATCGAATTTTCAGACATTAATGAAATGTTTTTATTTTTCACTCTGTACATGATGTTATAATCTGCACCACCTGAATGATATTTAGTAATATGAAGGTACGTTGATAATAAGAACGAAAAAAAAAATGTAGTTGGTACTTTCAAATCCCGAGAAAATAATTAAATAAAAATTACGGATTTTTAACTTGAACGTTGCATCGAATACTATAATATAGTAAAATTCAGACAATTTCACCGAAAACCATTTTACATATAAAAAGTGCAGGGTCCTTTATGCATTATCAATGGTTTTCTCATAGTCTCGCGTGACATTCCCGCCTGTTCTTATACTGATCGTAAGGAGCTTGTGGGCTCTGTGGCAAATTATCCCAAAACTTCAATCTGAGCTTTTTCATTTAGTACTATGGGGTTATTTCTTTTTTTATTTGTCACTGAACCAGTTTCGTGAAAACTTATTCACCAAATCAAGCACGTACCGGTGACTCACATAACGATTTGGATGTCTTTCGTTAAGAAGACATGCCGCCTTTTGTGCGCACTTTCCAACTTCTCCATAAATTACAATCTTTTCAATTATGTCTTGAAGAATGTAAACCATTTTTACACTTTTATACACTTGTTGAAGTAATCCCTAAACAGCCCAACAGGTAAAACTATATTCACAATACTACCACATCGTTCAAATCTGCTAACCAATTTGTTGCCAGAAAACAGAAACTTTTTACAGCAGAAGTAGCAAAATGCTATCTGTACAATTTCTTCGATGAGAATTAAAAATTCAGCATTTGATAAACACAAATTTACTACCATCTACGTTTCACTATTAGACTACTTTTTGATGTAAATTGTTTGGAGCTCATGGCTAATGCTACCCCTAATAAAGGGTTGGAACGGTACAACCTAATACTCTAACCAGTTCTGGTCAAACCATGCATATCGGTATAGGCGTTCTAATAATTACTTCTGTCAGTTACGAAAGCTATTTTTCGGAAAATGCTCATCAAAAAATAATAAGTCAATGGAAACAGATTTGAACGCCAATCAAAATGATGTGCCATTTGACCCCCATTCCCACTTAAAATTCTAAGGGTAACATCCACCCCTCCTAGGGGGTGGAACCACGAGGGCTACAAATAGTCCTTGAAAGTGTCCCCCTTGTAAATAAATTTGACCTGCTTTTTCAAATCCTCATCATATTGTTTCCTGGAAGGAAGATATCAAGAGTAAGTAGTTCTCAAATAGACACCGTGTACAGAAATTTCAGTTTCTGTGTTTTTGATGTGATGTGATGTTGACTTGTTTTGAATTGTATATATATTTAAAAAATGTTACCATAATTATCCACATTTCTTGTACCTGTACTTACATTCGTTCATATTTTCTGCTTCTCGTATTTTTTTACAACTCGTATAATTGGGGATAATGAATGATTATTATTTATAAATATTATTATTCACTTGCATATTCAGTATTTCGCTTCACTCATGCGAGTGTCTATGATAGGGAGTATAATCACACATTAATTTATCAGCCGAATTTATCATGAGCTCAGGTCATGGAATCTTGCAAGTTCAAGGAGTTATTTCTCATCAAATGGTTCGGATTGACATATATGCTGTAATACCGTTCATTGTTATCATTATCAGCATTTTCATTGGATGAAGCAAAAGCTGTCCAATCTAATTTTTGTATAGTTACCAGATTATACAATTTTGGAACGATTATGATTTCTTCATACGTCAGCAAGACAAACTGTAAACAATCCCGACCCCTAACCCCAATTACAATATAATCTAGCCAAACCATGTTTCTTTCATCAATCTTCACAATTATCACATGGAAATCCATCTAGTGTTTCTCTACTCTTTCAATCAGTTTCTACCTCCAGAAAGAATCTCGTCAAATTTAAAGATAGTAACTAGCTGTTGTTCAGTGTTTCGGAAAGTTGGATTGCAGATAAATTGGTCCAAAGTGAAGTTGCAACTGATAAACATTTCTAGGCAATTGAATCAGTCAATTCAAAATTGCAAAATAGATCACTGATAGAGGTGAGTGACCTAACAGCAAAATCTAAATTCCGCCTACCCCTATCCAAAGTATACATTTCCTGGCCTCATTATTGTGAGCAAAGTCGTACTTTTCCTTCCGAGAGAGGAAAAGTAAAAGTGACGTCATGGTACGTCGTCAATGAAATAAATTATATGGCATTGACGACCTAAACTATATTATATTATCCAACGGAGGCGATCCATAACATACAGTGGAGGTGAGACCTTACTGGGTAGGTAAAAAACTTACAGTCGAACTCCACCAAATAAAATCTTTATTACTAATGTGGGTGTTGATTCTTCGTAACATATCCTGCTGCTGATGTAAGTTTTCCGAATCCATCTCGTAATGTGCTGATGTGTGTCCTCTGACTACACCCACAATAGTAATTATTTGGTGGAGTTCGACTGTAAGTTTTTTACCTACCCAGTATATTCTATTATGTAAGTACAAATTTTACCGTTTATTTATAGAACACCCTGTATTTTGCAAAATGGTAGAAATCAGTGAATTGTTATTTTAATTTAACGATTTTCAGGAGTAATATAATAAGTGGTATGATTATTACCGATAATTTTTTGGAATATTAATGAATTGCAATCCCAAAGCTGAAGATACAACGAGTCCGCAGGACGAGTTGTATTTTCTTGCATTGGTATTGCCAATGAATTGATATTCCAAAAAATTATAGGTTATTAATCATACCACGAATTATATTACCCCTGAAAATCGTTAAATTAAAATATTTATACATGACGGCACTATTCTGGTCAAAGAGGCAATGAAAAAAGAATGCTCTAAAACCTAGTGCCGTCAAAAAATAGCGGTACAGGGAGCCAGATTTTTTTTTTTTGAAATCGGCGATTTTACCCCCCCTCCCCATTTAATCGAATACTTGACGGCGTTGATTCAGTTAACTTTCACCTTTCTTTAAAAAACCATAATACATCTATGCCGTCAGAAAAAGGTGGTACATGGGGTCAGAAATCGCGAATCAAAACCCGATTTTCACCCCTTGTGGGGGTGGTCATTTTATACAACCTAAAATTTAGCTGTTTCAATGCTATATCCTTCAAAGATAACATATTTTACTGTGCCGTCAATTTTATATGGTACAATACGCTGAAAAATGTGTTTTTCATGTCGAAATCAAATTTGTCCGACAATGCAGCTACTTCCTATTAATTTTGGGGACATTTGGTTTCAACAGAATGGTTGTTCGAGTCACAATGTCACGAGTCACGACCTGTGACACAATTTCGTGATCGCTTAATATCTACATGTGGTATGATATTGTGGCCTCCTAGATCACCAGATTTAAATGATTTCTTTCTTTGGCAATATCTGAAAGAATCCGCGTATCGACATGCATTTCAGAGAGCAACAAATCCTGAAGAATAAAGGGGCAAAATTATCCAACTTTGTGCCTACATTACGCCAAATCTACTCCGTGATATGAGATTATTTCTGTATCACAGATTCGGCTATTGTTTGGCACAACAAGGTGTTATTTTTCAAACTTTATTATATTAGATATTCTTGTGTTAGTTGAATTTCAATTTATTTTTCAGAAGTTAAGATTATTATTTTTTTCGTAGAATGTAATTTATTTTAAATGACGTTATGGCAAATCATGGCAGCAAATAATTTCTCGCGGACAATGGAACGTTGTAAACAAAATTCGTTTCATGAGAAGCCAGACATATCCCTATTCTCAAATATGTTGATAGTGTCTCTAGGTCGCTAGAAGTAAGGACCATCCATTGAAGAGTTAAATACTTGAATGTCCATCGCGTGTAATTGCCGCCAGTTTTTGAGCACGAAAAACGGAGCGTAGTCCATGTGCGCATACATATCCCCACTTTGACATCTCCTTTCTATTCTCCACTTTTAGAGAATATAATCTCCCTAGTAAAAAAAATTCTTGTACTCGAAAAATTTCCGGCAATTAATTCAAGCACGCGGTGGATTCGGTAAGAAAATTTCACACCGAGAAATAACAATTCCTAAGAAATAACTAACGATGGTTTCACCTGAACTATTTATATACATTTATATACTACCACTGAAATATTGATATGTAAAATACTTAACAAAATTTTCATCAGTAAATGTGTTTAAATTTGGAACAAAAAAAATGTGTAGTGATAGTGATAGTGGATTGAACCATCGACCTACAGATTCATATGCAGCTGAGCTACGGGACTTGTTATAAAACGTTTTAACAAATGGTGTATTGAACTGCTTCTAAAATATGATTTCAGAATTGACAATTGGACCGAAAACGAATATTACCAAGATTATCGTTAAAATTTTGATATTATCTTATTACGAAGAGTTTCCGTTTAATGTTGACGGCACCACAATTTTAAATTACTGTTCAATATGGTCAATATTATATTGTTAATGTCGTCTTGTAATTTTTGACCAAAATTATGACCAAAATGGTAGGTGAAATAAGCCAAAAGTAGTAAGAGATTTCACGTCAAATGCATAAAATATAACAAGGGAAAATTGACGGCACCAACTTTTCTATGTTTTTAATATTTAATGAAGTACTATCCACAATCATATTTCAAAAATAAACTCTTATAAATGTGCAGGCAATTTTCAATTTTTTAAAAAATTTTCGTTTTTATATTTATTCTGTATTTCAATTGGGTACCATGAATTATTGACGGCATAATTATAAATCCATTAAAAGTAGTTTCTGATTTAAAAAAAACCGTATGCCGTCCTGAAATAAATGACCTTATAAGAAAACATTGATTTTTTGCTCTAAAATTTTAGTAATTTCTTATTTATTTCTGCATGAACCATAATTTTTTGACGGCACCATGTTTAGAATACTCAATAAATGTTAACTCAAAGCTAGAAATCGGTGCCGTCAAATTCTAAATGACCACCCCCATAAGGGATAAAAATCGGGCTTTGATTTGCGATTTCTGACCCCATGTACCACCCTTTTCTGACGGCATAGATGTGTTATAGTTTTTTAAGGAAAGGCAAAGTTAACTGAATCAACGCCGTCAAGTATTCGATTAACTGGGGAGGGGGGTAAAATCGCCGATTTCAAAAAAAATTCCGACTCCCTGTACCGCTATTTTTTGACGGCACTGGGTTTTAAAGCATTCTTTTTTCATTGCTTCTTTGACGAGAATAGTGCCGTCATGTATAAAGTAATCAAAAAGTACCCACTTTTTTACGACATTTCAACTCGCCTGTACACTCACCTGTACCGCGGAAAATTGACGGCATAGTGCCTAACGTTCGTTTCTCGACCAGTACTTCAACATTATATATTACCCGTGGTGTATAAAATCACCCCCTGAAATTGTGCCTGGGCTTGTGGTCTATAAGCCAGAAAGCTGAAATCCGAGTGCATCCGCTAACACCAGCGGGGCAGCTCATCCGTTACCCCTCGGGGAGCTGAGGAGTTGTTGCAGGCCAGGGCGGCATTGGTTTCCGAAAGGGAATCAACGAAGACCCTCCACACTCCATTCAAGGTATGGGATCTCTGTAGGACCTTGTAGAGGGCCGTCAAATTCCATATATTGAGTGAACTTTTCAGTGAAATGGCATGTAAATTCAAGAACTTAATAAAGATACTTTTGTTTGTTTGTTTGTTTGGTAGCACAACGAGTTAGTGCTCATAACAGGCTTGTAGGTGTTGGTTCGAATTCCGGCGACGACAGATTTTTTTTTCTTTTTTTTTTATTCTCTTTCATTTGTTTTGTAGGTTCTCCTCATTTTCGGAATTTCAGGAGCATACAGCTGTGACGAGCTCCTTGAAGTGGCCACTACAGATATTGAAGATGAAGGTTCTATTTTATTAGTAAATATGCCAGGTTCTAAAACAAATATACATAGAACGTTTGTAATCCATCCTTCACCGGAGAATGGCCCTAATTATATTGACATTTATAGAAAATATATATCGCTGCGCCCTAAAACAGACCAGACACGTTCATTTGCCTGCCATAGATTAGGTATTAACCGAATAGTATTCTATTGCTGAAATTTCTAAAAAAAGTGCAGCATTTTTAAAACTGCCTACTGCCATAAATTATACCGGGCAGAGTTTCAGAAGAACCTCGGCAAGTTTACTCGCAAATTCTGGAGGAGACATTCTTACTTTAAAGCAACACGGAGCTTAGAAGTCTACGAAGATCACTGAAGGGTATGTGCTGCAATCTCTTGCAAAAAATCGAAAACTTTCGAACCAAATTATGGGAGTTACTGAAATTGACTGTAATCAGACAAATACGAGTAGGTACTTACGGGGAATACCAGCTGTATAATAATGTTGTTAATGAAAACATCACGAAAACTGCGTTGGCTTCAGCTCTCACTTCTAGTGTTAGTCAAATAACTGCTGCTCAAAACTGCACGTTTAATATTAGTATAAATAATTACTCTACCACAAATGAAAAGTATGCAGGATGCAAGAATGAAAATAACGTGCCTATAAGTTATACTGTTCCCACTTCTCAATTTGAGTTCTCTTATAAACTTTGTTTATTAGTTTCATAAATAAATCATTTACAAATGACTCATTTGAGGGAGGCGGAAAAATCACGCTTCTGGCAGTGAACTTCGTTATCGGGAGAAAAAGTAGCAATTTCCTCCCTTGTTATACAAATAGCTATTATGTATGATATCCCAAAAGAATTGATGACTAAAAGATAATTTGTTTTCTACTACCTTACTAGAAAATGTCATTTTTGACCCATAAGAAGGGAGGAAAATGGTACTTTTTCTCCCTCCGGTAGGAAAACATTTTTCATTCCTGAGAAAAAAAATTCCTTCCTCTATTGTATTGTATTGTTAGGTATGGATGGTGACTGATGCGCTGCGACCTAGTTAGATCTATTGTGCCCCATCTTCTTCTGCTATCTCAAGGTGTTCTCGTTTACAGCAGCCCCTCAAGCCTTAATTCCTTCAGGAATTTTAGGATTTTGAGGGGGTCCATTTGTGGTATTTCTTCCACAGTCAGCTGGTGTGATCCCAGTATATTTAATCTTTTGTGGTGTATAGCATAACACTCCATCAATATGTGGTGAGGTATTTCTGGACGTTCCCCACAGAATCTGCAGGTGTTGTCCTCCTCTAAGCCTAGCTTCCTTAGGTGTTCTTTGAGTCTGCAATGCCCCGTTAGAAATCCTGTGATTGTCTTTAGACTAATTTTGCTGAGGTTAATCAGTGTTATCGATCTTGCTCGGTTGAAATTGCCGAGGAGATCTTTGGCCTGCCTTAGCCCTGGAAGTCTTTGCCAGTATGTTGCTCTCATTGCTTCTTCAGTTTTATTGAGTTCTTCTTGGAAGTAAGATTTTCCAAGTCCGCAGAATGGTTCTGGCCCGATCAGTGGCGTTGATGCCCCTTTTCGTGCCAGGGTGTCTGCTTGTTCATTGCCCTCTACTCCGACGTGCCCAGGCACCCAGAGGAGGACCACCTTGTTGTTCCTGCCTAGATCATTAAGTTTTTCTAGGCATTCCCAGACCATCTTCGAGTTGATGTTATATGAGCTCAACGCTTTGATGGCTGCTTGACTGTCGGAGAGGATTGCAATTTCCTTGTTCCGGTAGTTCCTTCCTCTAAGTTTTTCAATACTTTCACGTAAGCAAGAGTATTTCTTTACTTCGTCTGCTTGATTTTCTAAAAAGAATATTTATGAAAATAGAATAAAAAATACATTCAAGTAAGCGTCTAGTTCCTTTTTAATCAAACAACAATGTGATACATGAAATGAAAGACTTAACTATTTGAATTGATTGTATAGTATGTCAAATTATTGAAAATATTCCTTCCTGGACAGCCATTTTCCGCTGAAATTGAACAACTCCTTCTTGATGATTACTTATTGACGTAGTGTGGCTGCTTGTAACGTTACTTTCCAATGAAGAAAGAGCTATCGACACTAGGTTATCAACGTGATCCCTAGCAGAACTTGGCATTGGAGTGAATTCCCGACCAGTAATGATTTTACTTGCAATTTCCCATTTTCTTCTCAATGATTCTGCGACATATTCCTCAGCAATCTTCCCAGACTCCCAACCTCCATGCTGCTCAAGTTTCACCAAGTCACCACCTGCATTGACGAGCAGCGTAGCCGAAGTTCTTCGGAAACAATGGCTGTTATAACTTTGGGGGTTTCTTAATTTTAAAAGTGTTTAAGTTCGAATGGAATTTCAGCCAAAAAGGCGATCAATGTGCCGTTGTTATGCAGACCAGGTGGTCAGCAAAATATAAATCTATTAGACTTTTCTATGAGAAATGTATTTCTATAACAACTGCTTCACAACATATGTCAACAGAAAAAAAATTTAATGCCAAAACAAAGACAAAAGCTCAACAACTGTTATGCTCAGCATCTTCACCTCAGTTCATGCATTATTCTTCTCAAAATTATTGCAAATTATTCACCATTATTGGAACCAGTGGTAAATAAACTGCATGGGGTTTCTATTGAGTGGCTTTCTGTTAAATATCATGTTGATAAAATAATCACCATGTTTGTTGTGTATGCAAGTGTTTGTCATTTAGTAAATGAATATTTTTTTTTTTAATTTGTTGTTGTGCTTATTAACTAACGTGATTCACCTTCTTCATATCCATTTTGTGATTTCTTTCAAACAACTCTCGTAGTGGGTACAAAAGTATCTTTATTTCAATTCAATGCAACATAAAATATATCTCTCTCTTTTCTCTTGCCTTTTGTACTATGTATGTAAACTGAGGCCAACAAATACTCACTTACTTATTATATTATAGTATAGTTGAAAATTTTACATTTTTTTTTTTATTTCAGAAACCTCAGAATGAAAAGTAGACGCCGCCAGTGCAGTCAAATCTGCCTCCTCCTAGCAGGAATCTTCTTCGTCGGCACTGGTGTCGCCATCTTCGTCTTCTTCGAGGCCATCTACGAGTTCATCATCAAAGAAGCCCTCACGATCGCTCCAAACTCCGTGGTGTTCAACAAATGGAGGACCAACGACCCCCCCTTGATTATGGACATTTATTTCTTCAATTGGACGAATGCGGACCAAGTGAAGAATCCTTCGGTGAAGCCGAATTTCCAAGAAATCGGACCTTATAGGTTCAAAGAAGTCAAAGAGAAAGTTAACATTACGTGGCATGACAATTCGACTTTAAGTTACGTGCACGATCATAGGTACTATTTCGACGAAGAAAATAGTGTAAGGAACTTAAGTGACGTGATAATTACTCTAAATGCTGTACCATTGGTGAGTATAGACCATGAACGACTTGACGATACAAAAATCTTACACAAAAAAATAGGTACCTGAATACAATGAAAACGTAGAGGACTCAATGAACAGTTTCATCAATATTGGTCCAATGAACGCAATCGCTTTGTCAATGTAGCACTGGCTATCGATACTACGAATACGATGTTCATAATATTGATGAATACTTTCGTGAATTGCATGATCAAGTACATTAAATGGGTTCGTTGTTGTAATGAATCCCATTCATCAAACGAATGAAAACTATTCATTTGATTAATGATTCTTTTGCGTCACATTATTGTCTTTTCTTGGAATAAATGTTGTATTATTCATATAATCATTTATTGTCACGAGAGATGTTTCTCTCATGAATGTTGGTTGTTACTAAAATGGCGTTTTTCTTAAATTCCATTCGTGGATTCAATGATTGGAGTACATTGAATTAATAAATTATGTTTATTATTTGATTGAGCAATATTCATTCAACCAATGCAAATCAATCAATGCAATGAAGGCTATCGATATTGATGATACAGTGAACTCCGAAATGTAGGAAAATTACAGTTAAAGGACCACGCACACATATTATGGGAGAAAGCCTTTTGGTGGAAATGGCTGAATTTTTGAAACTCAGTTCATTCAGTTCAAATCTATTGTCAACGGTAATATACTCCATTTTCTCAGAACATAAGATATATTCCTTTGAGTGACTCACAAAATATATTCATATTTTATAGCTTGCTGAATCCTACACAAACACAAAATTAAATATTTGGCGCCCTCTATCGCTGCAGGTATTATGACGTAGTTGAGTTAGTAAGGTTAGTTGAGTCATGATTGAATCCTCAAGAAGAATAATGCCTTATTTAAATTGAATGGAGCCTTCCAGGTGTGAAACACTTTGAACCTATTTTAATTTGCATTTTGTTTTGAGAGATCGACTGTTCTGATCGATAATAATTAACTCAATCAATTCATACGCTCGAAGGCAAATTCTTACACCTAAACATTGATTATATTGGCTAAATTTTTGATATAAAATCTTTTTTTTTATAGAAGAATTATTCACTATCTTAGTAACGCTCAGTTCAACAACAATTGACTATCGATTACAAATAATATGTAAATGTTTTTCATTTATATGAATTCGCTAAAAAATAATGAAATACGTGATTTGGGGTAATTACATGTATATATAGTACCGTAAAATGAGGTGACTTCGGACGATTTTTACAGTTTTTTCGACATAACTTTTGGACATCGATGTTTTCGTACGAAATTTTAACCAAATGTAGCACATATATGAATGAATCGATTTGTAATATGAAACTTTCGTTTTCATTTTCAGAAATATATATATTTTTTTTTTGAAAAGTGTCCGAAGCTACCTGGAAGGGTGTGGTGATTTCGGACACCCCTTCAAAAGCACACAAAAACGACATCTAGATTCACTACAGTTGACTGCGGACACAAATTCGAATTTTAAAAAGAGTTGAATACTAAAAATTCAAATTTTTGAAAGGAAGGTGTCCGAATTTTTTTAACTTGGAGTTGTGACTTCGGACGCGCATAGTTGACAATGGGAAATGAATTTCTCCTCTCAACGCGGGGATAGCTCGAACGGAGAGCGCCGGTTTACCGATATCCGAAGCCAAGCAACGGTAAGCGAGGCCAGGGTTTGGATGGGTGACAACGGACCTCCTTTCGATATTCTCCTCGGATCGTGCTAGGAATCGCACGTAAAAAGGTAAGACCTCGTTAATCCTTGGCTCGCACAAGTTTCGACTTTTGAGGGCTGCCGTTCGTAAGGGGACGACAGCTGGTTAACGGAAAAAACAATTTTAATTTTTAAAACAGAAATGATTCGGACACAACATTAAGAAAATAATTTTAATTTGAAAAAGTTCGTTTAGATATAAAATAAATACTTAGGTAACATTCTAACAAACATAAAATAGCATTCTGCCTTAAAAAATATAAAATAGTAGGAACTCATTCATGTATCACGAGTAAAAAAAATTAAAATTAAAACAAAACAAAGCAACCTATTCTATAATAATATCATTAAAATCACAGAATTTGTACTTTCTTCTTCTGGACTCTTTCATATTAATTTTTTGATGAATTTCTGTTTTATTCACAGTCGCTTCATCAATCCGGAATGGAAATGAGAACCAAAGTTCCTCCCCAAATTGTTTTTTTTCGCAAGAATCTAACTTGGAAGTGATCGTCGCCTAATTGTGATCAAATTTTAGCAACATAAAGTTTATTCTTCTTAAAATTAAATATTGGCACTTTAATTATTGCGAAATCATTTTCTTTCAGATCTTCTATATCAGTCTTAGCTTCTATTTCCACGTTAGTTTTCTCGTCTGATGCTTCATCAGGGAAGTTTTTATTTCGCCAATTAGTTTCGACGCATTCTTCAATCATCTTCATCACATCATCCTTGTTTGAATTGATAGCAAATATTTTTTTTCTCAGAACTGCTAGTGGCAGGTCGCCTGAGCTTGAATCTGAGTCTGAACCAGTGACCATGTTGATAGATTCTTGTAAAGTGGAGCTGTGACTTCCAACTGAATCGAGATTTATTCTGGTAGTTTCTTGCGAATAGGATGTTGACGTTTGCTCTTGAGCCTCACCAGCTCCGTCCGAAGTCACCTCATTTTACGGTATGGACCATTCCTCATTCCAAACACTCTGTATTCATAGCTTCATTATGTTTTGGTTTAAACTCAATCAACTAATAACCTCGTAGGCGAATTCATTCACAGAAGAATTGAGTTTATTGCTGACAACCCTGTAGATAAACAGTGGTGTTTTTTATTGTTTTATGGAAAAAGATTTCTCACTCATTTTAGGATTGCTCAGACGCACAGAATTTTGGATTAAGTGAGATATTGATATTTTTTTTATTCAGCTGAATACCTCCAAAAATCACAAAATTCCTGATATGGTGCCCTCTAGCGCCGAATCTAGTCATACGATCGAGTTGGGCCAACGGACACTTTTACTCAAAATGGCTCCAGCTACAATATATCAAAAATCCAGCCATTTTCACCGAAAGACTTTTTTCCATAAGATGTTTGCGTGGTCCTTTAAACGAAACATCGCATTCCTGATGGAAGGTGCATCATCTAATACATGAAATGCATTGAGAAAATGATCTGAACTACACCAGATAAAGTAATATTGGAATATATGATCAATTTTCAGGAGTATAAAGGGCTCTCAGATACGAGAATGAATATTATTATTCAGTGGAGTTGTCTATATTTTTTGAAATTATAGTCTGTGCTACGCCCAAAATAACTTACTCTTTTCAATCTTCTGATGAATTTGATCTAGATTTAGACGATATTTTTTCTGGGACTAACAAAGTGACCTGAACCTTTCGAGATGTATTTGACATTTGCAATATTCATTATCTTGGATAATATTTGATGCATCTTCCAGTTTTTATCTAGTAGGTACATGTTAGCTCTAATGAAAAATGGTTCAATGCATTGAATACTTTATTTGATAACGATTCATCAGATGTAATAGTAAATAATAAGCCTATTATTATCAATATACTTTATTCGAAACAAACAGGCAGAGACTAGTAACATGTTTCTTAATAATATAAAATGAACGCATTAAAAGTGGTGGTTGAACTAACTAATCTAACAGATTTGGCACAAGTCAAGTCTCTAATTATTAACTATAAATAACTGAACTGTGAACTGAACTGAAGTGTGAAGAGGGAAATTCACACCAAAAACCAAAAGTTCACACCATGAATTTATCCAGAAAGCATAATTTCTCACCATGAATCTATAAAGTTCTTTAAATTGGCTTCGTATCTACCAATTGATATATCAGAAATGCCATAACTTATTGTTTCTGAGTTTATATTATATTATCCGCACATTCTAATAATTGAAGTATCGTATTTATTCATGTGAAAGGAAATTTGCCGTGGTCGAACTCCTGGGGTCGGTACATAGAGGGATATCCTACCAAGTAAGAACATACTCTCTACTTGACCATTCAATAATTTCGAAAAGAACATTGGGCTCATTAATATTCTTCTACGTTCAGAGTTTCTAAGAAAAAATCTTCTCGAATGGGACAGAAAGACGTGTATCCTGGGGATACTCTGTATTTTTTGTAATGAAGAAATTTCAGGAAATTATTTTGGATTATTTCTAGTATTTGTTTCATATTTTGTAAACCTGAATCCCACACAATACAAGCATGTTCTATTTTGTTTCGAATTATTGTAATGAACGGGTGTTTTATAATATTCGTATCTGTGAATTCGTGTGTACCACGTTTCAGAAAACCAATCAACTTATTTGATTCATTCATAACGTTATGAATGTGTCGATTGAACTTGAAGTCGCTTTGAAGTATCGTGCCAAGATCGCATTTTTTACGTACTCTTTCATTTGTTTAAATCAAATGGCAGTTTATTTTCTAAAGATCAATTGGCTATGTTATCTAAACCGTTTTGGAGTTAAAAATAATCATTGAATATTGAGAAGAGTAAAAGATCGAGATTGGAGCCTTGTGGAAAATAATCAAATTATTTCCGAAAACAATAAATTCATAATATCCACAAATATAGTGAATATTAAATAAAATTCATTAGAACTTTCATTCATATCTAAACTAGAAAGTACAACACAGTAGAAACAAGTACATTGAACACAAATCCAATTATTGTTTGTGAAAAAATAAAAACTTTACATATATTTAGATTAAAACACTTAATAATGTATCTTAAAGAGTGGGTATATAAGATAGATTGAAATAAATTAATTACAAGCAGACAGCAAGAAACATATCAGTCAACAATTAAAATAACAACAGAACGATAAATATCGCAGTCAAGGGCTGCACTCATCAAGCATGATGTTCTTCAATTTTACTTTAAATATAGATAGCGAATCTTTCAATTCATCCGGAAGGTTATAAAAATTACTTAACCTTTTGAAAAAGACTGAATTTTGAGATTCTTTCGTTCAACAGGCACAATGAATATATTATTTCTAGATCTGGTGTTATGATTGTGGAAATATAGAAGTATCCTATACTTCAATTGAGTTACTGTTTACTTTTATTCCACGATAATTTTCTTCAAACTTATTATATTTCTTGTATCTATCATCATAAATTTAGTTTTGCTTGTGTTTATCTTGAGTTGACAACACCATTTGTATACATTTTTCATTTATACAACTTTATGCTGTTTGAGGCTGTTTGAGACCAACAAATCTTAGCGTCCCATGAAGATAAGTCACTTGTCAAAAATTCAGTTTTATGTCTAATACAGATCCTCCAAATTCCATTTCATTATCTTCAAAAACAAAAAAGTTAAAGTGGCGAGCCACCTTCCGCGTACACCCGGTATAGATTAAATAACTGTCGTTGACCGAGAAAACATTCCAGTTGAAGGAGTGCACAGTATGTCTATTGGTAATTTTTTTACAGACATAATAATGGTAATTTTTTACAGACATAATCAATATGTGGTGACCAGCTCACATCATAATTGATGTGGGTTCCCAAACTCCTGTCGATATATCAAATATTCCGTTTTTTCAGACAATTTCATATAAATCAAGACACCTTGGAATGTTTGCTAAGATGCCAATATCCATGATGCTATCAACAACTTCTACAATTTCCGTAAAGAAGAGCGCTGGTGAGTTGCTATTCGAAGGATATCGTGAACCAATCCTGAGCGCCCTCTACAGATTACCATTCGTGAAGGTCCAGGATAAGTTTGGATTTTTTTATGGCGTGAGTATTCGAAAATGCTTGGATATCATGTCAAATTGGTAAATGATAATTCAATAACGTTATGTGAAGGAACATTTGTAGCAAGTGGTGACCACTTGGTACAACATTCAGTTCGTTAAATAAGAATTGTTCATAATAGAAATACATCCTTCAAATAAAACAGTCGGATCCTTTGCAAAAATTAAAAAAGTTTTCGGGATGAAACTTCAACTTCTCCTTGATATTCTTTATGAGCACTCTCTGTGTTCGTGCATGGCATCACATTGACTACTTGTGAATGTGTTATGTTCTATCATATCCAAATCCAGATTCCAGTCCTTTATTAGATCAGTCTGAAGAAGTTGAGGCAAAAGCTGAGGCATGGTTCATATCTCATAATTTGAAACCTAACAGAGATTATTCATCATACCAGATGGCAAACTCAACTGGAGGGCTCATATAGAGACATAAAAACTCAAATTATCAAATAAACTGTTCCTTGTACGTTAGCTCAGACATATTGCAAGTGTATTATTCACTTATTCAGTCTCATATGGGTTAGGCCATTCTGCTGTGGGGTAATTCTTCTATTGCAAGCATTTTCACTCAACAGAAAAAAGCTATCAGAATATTAGGAAATCCAAGATATAGAGATTCTTGCCAAATCAGGATTCCTAGACTCAGGCTTTCTGTATCTCAAAATAATTCTTTTGACTTCAGCATCTATAATGTTCTGCCCCATCATATCGAACAGCTGGATATGAATAAGTTCAAACAACTAATGAAATAGTTCTTTTCAAATAATAGTTTTTACCACTGTCAATGAATACCTTGAATACCATTTTTGCGGTTTCTCAATGATCACCCCACTCTCACTTCTTTTGGGAATATTAGTGATTTTGGAACAAAAATACACTCATCACAAAATTAGATGTTGCTGAAGATTTTTTTAACACTGATAATTCAATGGCTTCTTGCCATGTTTTGCCACACAATAATAATAATAATAATATATTTTTATTCATAAAAAGTACATACATAACTATAGAGTTTAGAATACATTGTATGAATAAACTGAAAATAAACCTTACTAAGTAACCTTGCTCCCTTATTTTTCATCAATCCACAGACTCTTTCACTTTACTATAAAAGATTCCCAAAATGTTTTGGAATACCTAGAACATCTATAATAATCTTCCTCATTTTTCAGAGAAACGGAACCATTGGAGAAGACGGTGTCTACAGTATGTCCTACCAAAATGACGAAAATTTTGGAAAAATTATGAGTTGGAACTACAAAAACCAAACTAATTTCTACGAAGGTCACTGTAACGACATCAAAGGTTCCGCAGGTGAATTTTTCCCTCCTAACCTAGAAAGAGATAAGCTGGAGTTATACAATGCAGAGTTATGCAAATATGCTAATTTGGAATACCAAGAGGATGTTGAAATTGATGGAATCAAGGGTTTCAGATTCAGCGGTGATAATATGTTCGATAATGGTTGGTATATCTATATTGTACAGAGGTATTCACTATTATCATCGTTAGTATTGCCAATAGAAAACAAAAAGTTCAAAGTCAAAGTTTTGTGGTTATGACTTAATTTTGATAAAAGATACAGTAACGTGCAGATTTCAGGAAAAACAAACATTTTTTTCTCTCAGAAAACTCAGTTTCTGAAATTCGAGATGAAGCAGAACACGATACTCAGAATAACCATGAACCGTGTGAATACGATGGCCTAGCCTATTTGTTTTTCATATACTTTTTCACAAAAATGCCACGACTGAATCAAAATTCCCTTCGTTCCACACATTTTCGCCAAATAAAAGGTATGATGCAAATATCTGATAAAAACCTACTTTCTTGTCCTCGACGTACTTCGAACTACATCTGGCAGATATTTCCGTCCAAGAGGACCGAATTACAAGTCCTCATTATTACTGATCAGTAATGATCCTTCATTTGGCTTGATATAAACAACTGCAGACATTTCTCGAGGTTCATGCCTCTCGTCAGTGCTAGGTACACTTCTTCAAACAATCTCCGGATTAAATTTAAGAAAAAAGTATTTCACACCTAAAAGTCCTCTAACGACGGATTTTTAATATTTTGTGTTTATAGTGGCATCGTTCGCTGTGATCATTAACCACTCTGTTTTCTGAGTAGGCTGTCTTACGAGCTCCAAAGGCCACTTCAGGAGCAGCAGTGTTAGTTTGAATGTAGCAGTGAATCGAGCAGGACTCATTCCAGCCACGAGATTTTGATAATTGAATGGGTCAAATTAAAATGAAAAAAATTCCATTTCTGACTGGGACCTTCATTACCAGAATCAGACGGCTTCCGAGGGATATCATCAGCATTACAGATTATCACGGAACGAAACACAAAACCCAAAAAAAATAACAATTACACTACCAGTTCCTTCACCAAAATATAGAAAATCCAGTGAACGTCTAACAGGAATAATACATTAGGCACATTAAATAGGCATCGAGTATAAATATTATAGTGATTGGGCCCAGACCTAAAAAAAAATTTATAATTACCTATATGTTAACACTTCGTGTATTTGTTCTTTATGTGGAGTCGGCAAACTTTTTTATTTGCGAACATTATTTTGAAACCCCTTCCTTTTTGGCGTCAGTCAACTAGATGTTGCCGATTATTCCAGTTATGCTAAAATAACGCATTATGATTGGTTGAAATTTTTGTGTTGATAAATGAAAACATCATGTTTTCGATTTCGTAGTTCGGCTCTTGATTGGCTACTGGAATGTATATGATGTGTTTTCGATTTTGTAGTTCGATTCCTGATTGGTTATTATCAAAACACAAACTTACCACTAGCAAGCTGTTATAATGACACAACACCAAACTTTGACCAAAACTAAATAAGCACTCACTATTAATTCATATCAACTTCACAATTTTTGACAAATTTTGCATACTCGTTGATTAATCAAATCACTAAATCAAAATGTTATCAAAACATAACCTCGAGCGAGAAGCAGTAGACTAGACATGCATTGACGAAACTACGAATGACGCGCTCTGTCATTGGTAACTGAAATAGAGGGATGTTTGAAATATCAAGTAAATGTTTTGTTAGTTGCATAATTTCAGAACTAAATGCGGGATTAATGTTTCTAGTTAAATTGAATAGTAAATAAATAAAAATGGTTTCGATTTTATTCATGAAATAATCTTAACAAATACAACTCGTGTTATCGGCGATTATCGTTAATTCCTTCTCGGTTTCGAATCAAATTATGTTGCTTTAGGCAACCACACTCGCGCAAGCGCTCGTTTGGTTGCCAAGCAACATAATTTGATTCTCAAATTCAAAGGAATTGCTATTTCGATAATCACTGATACACTTGTGGTATTACCTACGAAAATTTTGTAGAACACGATTATCACCACTTCGTTTTGAATATTTTATTCTCATCTCTTCCATTACTGCTTTATAATGCCTTGGCAACGGTTGCTAATAACAGACCCATAACGCCCGGGGCGTTATGGAGGGCATTATGAATCATAACGCCCGCTAAACGTTTTTTCTGAAGTTCAATAAATTAATTACTCAGAAAAGTTTTATTTATAACTATACATAAAAAGGGACTAATTATTTTCTCTCAAAAGAAATTAAAATTTTACAATTTTCAAATGTTCCTGAAAAATAAGTACCAAGTTTGAAGTTCTTTGAGTTGACTGATGATGAACTCCTCAATGTGCATTCGGTTTCGTTCGGAACGTTAACATTTTCTTTTTTGGAATAGGCTATCATTACAGCAATTTTGTTCTTCGAGGAGATACTTTCTTCAATATAGCGTAATATACTTTTCAACTAAGTTCAAGGCTCCTAATTCGCTTTCTTCAACAATGGTGAAACTTTTTGAGGTGCAGGTCTTGGTTTCTGGTACCTTGATCAGTAGAACAGCTCCTCTGTCTTTAACGTCATCAATTGTCATCTTGACCATTTCATCAGGTCTTAAGCCTCAAAATACGCTCATTACCAAACAGCTTTATGTAGCAGAATAGTACCATCTGGAGCTTTTCTTATGAAAAGTAATACTTGTCCACCTTCCAACACCTTTGATTTTTTAGGAATGTATCTTTTTGATTTAACTTTCAGAAAGGCCATCAGTTGAATGAATGCTGATATATTAATGTTTCCTCTAACAATCAATGTTGATATCGCTGTGAGTATTTGGTCCATAGATTATTTGCACTATATTTTTAAGACCGAAATAATATAAAATAATTGAAAAATATTAATATTTTTCATGAGATAAACTCACCAGTTCCTGGAAGTATGCCATTAAGACAATTTCATTTACGGTATTCACTCTGTTTTCATCTTTCCATTTCAAGAAATGGTCATACTCCTTCTCGTATAAGTATTTGGATTTCACATGCAGTAAATTTCCTAACGCTTTTTCAGCTTTGAGCGTCACATTCTATGGGATCTCCATAATTATTATGAGCACAAACATTTTCAGTTTCCTCCACTAACGAGCTTGTCATTTCTTACAAAAATGCAGCGTCATTTTATTAAATAACAACCCTCAGCAACCTCTTCAATGTTTCCATGGCAGTTGCATTGAAGCTCACTTGTGCTCAGTTGCCGACAGAACGCAGTAAATTCTATTAGAAGAAATGTATGAAGTAAACAACGTCGTTTAAGATAATTTTTTCGTGAAAAATAGAATCTGGTATGCACCACAAGCGTTACTAGATCCTAACGCTCATCGGGCAACATTCATCCCTCGGGCCAAAGGTCCTCGGGTGAATGTTACCATCCGGGCGTTAGGATCTATATAACGAGCTTGGTACATAAATAGCTACTTCAACATCTAGAATTCATTTTGCAATCCCAATATCGATTCTTGGGATCCAAATTGGATAGCACATTATTCGAATATTATTTTATCAATACTCAACAAATCATTCTAAACTATATTAGTTCAATTTTGTTAAATAATATCAACGAATATCCATAAAACAATATTGCAACCCAAGAATTCGATTCTAGGGATAAAATATAATAAATCAAATCGAGGTGCATTAATTAAAATTGTTTCGAAAACCCCACACCAATGTTGAAATAGTAATATCAGTATTAATTACAAAAATTACAAAAAAAGAAAACACTGATAAAAAATTTATGTAATTTTTTTAGGAAACAAAACAGCATTCTAAAAATATATTTCTATTGACTTCAGTAACACGAGTTCAGTTAAAATCAATAGCATTTAATAATTTCACACAATCTGTAATATCTGCTTCTCGAAAAATATAACAAAAATATTTACGGTGCATTTAGTCAACATCATTTAAAAATTATGCTTAAATATATGTTAAAAGCGCAAGTTGAATCTGTTATATCAAATGGCGCCATTTATACAACAATGTTAAGTTTATGCTAAAAACCTTTGATGTTACCGTTATGTTTATGATAACACTTGTGCTAAAGTTGACTAAATCCACCCTTTTAATTTAACAAATTATTGACAACTATAAATATAAAATGTCACTTGCCGTCAAAGTGTTGAATATTTTGGTGTTAAATTTTCGAACCAAATCTTTGTGCTTCTTTAGTCAATAATCGGATAATACCGTTTTTTTTTAATTATCCCTCCTCTGTGACTTGGGATAATGTTAATAGAATCGTGTACTCCAAAATTTTCCGGTTATAATTCGATAACTAGGTTAGATTGAAAGTTAAAATTATTAATTTGACAGATTGAACATATTTTCCACCCTCGTGTGAATATAGTCTACTTTCCATGGGACTATACGGTGCAATGTGCGTTACTTTTCTATGTAGTCTTAGGAAAATATTTCAGTATCATTATCGATTGTTTCATGTCTCTTTTCATTCCGGAAGATGGAAATAACCAATTCCCGAATGCTAGCTCACGTATTCATCTTCCTTCTATGTCAGTTCACAGTCCAAAATCATTCGAATAATTGTTGTTTCCAGGTACGACTCGTCCAGAAAACGCCTGCTACTGCGTTGGAGAATGCATACCATCAGGAGTCTTCAACATATCGAACTGTCGGGATGGTTCGCCATCTTTCCTATCATTGCCACATTTCTATAATGCAGATCCGTATTATACCGATATAATAGATGGCATGAAGCCGGAGAAGAGCAAACACGGATTCTACATTGAGGCTGAACCGGTGAGTGGAAACACTGGGAATATATTGCTACTCTTCGGAGTCCTCAGATAAATGTTGTTTATTCAACACAACTCTGAACTTTGCATCAGAGAATGACTCCCTCATTTATTCAGACTGTCAAAATACAATTTTCAACAATAATTGCAACGAAACTCTTTATTCCCATGAGTTTATCAATGACGAAGGTGTTCCCCAAGGATCAGTTTTGAAACCGATTCTCTTTATTCGTTATATTAATAAGTTCAATTCAGTTCGAAACAATAATAACAGAACTCTTGATCTGATATTATGTAACAAAAATCTTATAAAGAACCTGCAGCACTCACAAAATCCTCTGGTTCCAGAGACTTTTCACCACCCCTCCTTGGAATGTTTTCTTGACTCCAAATTGAATAAAATGTTGGCTCGAGACGACAAGTTCGTTTACATTTTCAAGAATGCTAATTATGACAACATCAATCATTCTTCATCACTTTTAAATTGGAATCAACTTTTTAAAGATAGAGATGTCAACGAAACAGTTGATGTTTTCACAAAAGAAATAAAAGATACAGTGGAAGAGTTTGTTCCCAGCCATAAAATTAAAGGTAATTATCCTGTTCATTTCAAGGCTGACACAATCAAAACTATAGTAAAGAAAAACAAAATTCATAAAAAATTTAAATCCACGAATAATCTAGAGCACTACAATACTTTTGCCAATCTCAGACGACAATCGAAACAGCTCATTAGCCGGGACTTTCAAACGTATGTTCGAAATATTGAAAATGAAATAAAACATGATACAAAAAAATTCTGTAAATTTGTTTCGAATTGGAAAAAAACTGACACTGCTATACCACAAACTATGTGTTACGACGATGCAGTGGCTCAGGGCAGACGAGCCGTTAGTGGTCTATTTGCTGAATTTTTCAGTAGTGTATTTGTCGAAAATAATACTATAATACAAATTTGATTGATTATTTACCAAATTTTATTGGGAAGATCACTGCGGAATATGTTCTTTCCATACTCACATCATTAGATGAAAAGAAATCGGCTGAGCCCGACAACATTTCACCATTATTTATTAAGAAATGTAAAAACACCGTTATGTTATCCGTTAACAAAAATTTTCAACAAATCACTTGAAACAAACACTTATCTGCCTCAATTGAAAGTGGCAATTATTACACCGTTACACAAAAGTGGACACAGGCATTTGGTAAAAAACTATAGACCAATTAGCAAATTATGTATTTTCGCAAAACTATTCGAGAAGATCGTTTATGAAGAGATATTAGCATGCGTGAGAAACGTAATTATGGAGGAGCAGCACGGTTTCTTTCTCAAAAAAAGTATCGAGACGGATTTATTATGTTTCTCTGATTTTATTTCCGATGCTCTAGATAAAAAAATGCAGGTAGACACTGTGTACACCGACTGCAGCAAAGCATTCGCTAAGATAGACCATTCTATTCTTGTAGAAAGGCTGGCTGGCTGGCTGACTGGCTGTGCACAGATCGCTGTCAAAATGTATCTGGTCCTACTTAACTAATAGGGAGATGATGGTGTCAGTGAATGGATTCAATTCATATACCTTCAAAGCAGTTTCCGGTGCCGGTAGCCATCTTTGTCCAATATTTTTTATCATCTACATAAATGATATAAAGAACAGTTTTGAACATTGTCGAACACTACTATACACTAATGACTTGAAAATATTTTCCCCGGTAAAAGATTTCGACGACTGCTTGAAATTTCAAAGTGACCTTGACAGACTTGCTGAATATTGCGAAAATAAGAGTCTCTTTTTGAACCCATCCAAATGTTTTACCATAACATATTCAAAAAATAGAAATCTCATCCAGCATACCTACAAAATCAACAATTCTAACCTTGAATATATCAGTGAAATTAAAGATCTAGACGTCACACTTGTTACTAAATGGACTTTTAATAATCATATAGACAAATTGATCAACGAGACAAACAGGATGGTTTTGTTCATAAAAAGAAACGGAAAATATTTTCATTTCATCTCTCTATATTATGCGTTCGTCAACAGCAAGCTCTCTTTTGCGTCAGCCATTTGGAACCCTTAATATGCAATACACTCAAGAAGGATAGAAAGTGTTCAAAATAAATTGTTAAGATTTCTAGCCTTTCAAAACAAGATTCGCTTTCAGGACCACAATGATCAGCCAATTCGAAAACAATTTATAATTATGCCACTTAGTGAAAGACGTACTATGACAGACTTATCTATTCTTTTCAAAATTGTTAGACATGAAATTCAATGAAATTCAATTTTCGATATTATACACCATTCGATATCACTTATTGTAGAAACAATCTAGGACAAAACTCTCCACTACTTCGTATGCAGAAAGCATTCAAAAAACACTGTCACGATCCCAATTTATCTCTAGACATTTTCTCGATGTCTCTGCCTCGATTCAATTTTTTTTGAAAACAATGTTTCTCAATTCAGATCAATAGGTATGGTTCCTCATTCCCTGTACTTGTTCTTTTATGATCTATTGTGTTCTATTATTTTTGACTATATTATTAATATAAAAACATTTCACACCATATTTTTAAGTCACGTATTTTTATTACTGCCAGATAATTTTATACCCATAAGTAAAGTTTACGTATAATTTTGGAAATAGCTTAGAATAATTCTTATATAGTGGATGCTGTTTTTTGGAACTTTGTTCTGTTAGCAACCTAAATTGGTGAATAAATAAATAAAATAAATAAATAAAGTTGCCATCTGTTTTGCCCAATTAATTCACTTGTAGTATGTGTGCTGATGAGTCTTCTAAATTATTCAACTAGAACGTTTTCACTAAACTTGATAGCATGCCAAACTGGTTCAGTGCGAACTCAATGTATTCAAATGCTTCATCGTTTCCATCATCAGTAAATGAAATTGTTAATAACTTGGAGCATGTTTGATATAATGCATCTGATATTTACCGTAACATCAAATATAACGTGACATTAGAATAATTTTTTTTTTCGTGCAACCATTCCTATGCTTACTTTTGAGTGGGGGTCTCATTTGTTTTATTTTACAGAGAACTGGACTGATATTGACTGTACAAGCTGGAATGCAAGTGAATATGTTGCTTCAGCCTATTAGGAATATAAGGTTGGTATGGGTGTTATTCAGTGGTTCGCAGAACTCATCCCATCAGTCCCATCCCAGAGTCATTTTTTAATTTGAAACATTTAAGAATTTTACGAAAGTAAAGACAATGATGATTACGTTATTCCTAGAAACCAATGCGTTTTAAAAATATTCTTTATAATTTTTCAAAATCGATAATTTTGGATAATTATTGAGTAGCCATTCAGGATTTTGGGTTTGGCAACACTGCTATAGATTCCCGTCAAAGAAACTTTACTTTCTTCTATTGATTTTGAAAGTTGTCATAGGGAATACATTTTCGAAACATGTATTGACCAGTTCATCAAAGTAATCAAATGGTGTAAATAAGAAATTACATACAGAGGATGCCAATCTACTTGTATTGAATTACTTTTGAATGCAGCGTAATTAATTTCACTATATATTCTGGTTCTATTATACTGGTTTTGACTGATAGGATTTTTTTCAACCTGAATATCAATTTAGAGTGATATGGTCAGAAAGACGTATCTACATCTATTCTGAAGTATGTTCCGAAATATAATAGAGAAATTTGTTGATAAGAATACTGGACACGTTTATACCGTGCGTTTGATATTCTGACCAAGTTTACCAAGTTAAACCATGTTCAATTAGTAAACAGTTTGGTTCTGATTTGGTATGTTTGGTAATCATTTCGACAACATTTCACTCAAATATAAAAAGGTTTGCAGCTCTACTCACGGATATTTTATGTCAAAAACTTTAATGCTAATATTTTTCTTTCCCCTTTCTCCACAATGTCAATATTCATGCGTGAATCAAAACTTTGTTATTCGAGGTTGTGTTTCTAGAAAAATGCAACTCAAACGTAGGGCTTAGCAAGGATTCAATCCAAATTTTGCATGTTGTTCGAAATTCAAGGCCGTGGAATTCAAGGCAATCTTGTATTTTGGTGTAATGTAATGTAATGTAAACACCAAGTTGAAAAAGAGTATTTGGTTGAAATGAAGTCATTAGACAGCTTAGCAAGAGATGGTTTAAAGGTGGGAACTATTAATGGTTTTTAATGAATACTTGATTATTCTTGTAGAGATGGTGATGGTTATATCAAGATCGAATATATCCAAAACGTTCTCAAAATTTGCCAGGTTATTGCTGGGCGTTTTGAAATCCATATTGAAGTTCCCACATATTAATTGGTGATGCTAAATTAGTTAAAGAGCTCATTCAAAATTTGCCAAAAATGCTCATACAATTTTTCATACTTACCTAAAGGGCTTCTATGTACCTATGATCATGGATTTTCCATCGGTACCATGCATTGCTGCGCATTCGAACTCTTTTTCGATGAGTGAAATATTGATATTGTGAAAAAGATTAAATTTAGTTTTTTTATGAGAAGTGTAGTCTGCACGAAAACGTCATTTTTACCCTCTAATATCTATTTGTAGAAGAACACTCTTGTTAAAAATTCTTACGGCATTGGAAGTGGGTAATAAAACAAGGAAGAAATTCGAAGATAGTGAAAAATACCAGGAATCGTTCCTAGAATTCAGTTTTTGAGGAAAAAGAATTCAAATTATTATTGGTGAAAGTCTGGATAAAAATATATTGAGAAGAAGAAATAAGTGGATGACTTCAGCATTACTAATATCTCTGCAGAGGAAATATGCATTGTATGAACAACTGAAAAGGAATCCTGATAATGCATTAGTGAAACTAGATTATAATACTTATAAAAAACGACTTACCACGTCATTACACAACCTCAAAGACAGTATTATCAAAAACAGTTATAAGATAGTGGTGATTTAGTTGAAAATAAATGAAAATATATAAAACTCATCTGTCATGAATATAAAACAATTGAAGAAATGAAATCTAAGAAATTCAGTGAAAATTCAATAACAGACAATAAAAAGATTATTCCAGACCTTCTCATCAATTAATACTCGGGAGTAGCAGAAAAAATTAATGAAAAAATTATTCGGTCTAAAAAAACACCCATATTTGAACCACCTAGAACACGGAACATATTTTATCTAGATGGCACAAACCTAATTGAAATAGAACAAATAATAAAATTATTGAAATTGAAAAAATCTCCAGGTATTGACAGAAGCACTTCAGAAAAAAACGAAATATTTGACATTCACATTTTATAATAATACCCTCCCAGATTTAGGGCGACTAATAATTGTTAAGAATACTAGAATATAAGAAACAGATAGGATCAAGTACTTATGGATTATTCTTGGCAGACATCTAAAATGGGACAAACAAATGGTATTCCCATTGAGGACATTACGAAGTTTATTATCAAAATCTAAGTATCTCAAAACATTTATGGACATAAAAACCATTGACATTCTTTACTTTCCATTAATACAATCTCAATTGGATTATGGGGTTCTGGCTTGGGGAGGAGTCATGAAGTCCCTCAGAAATCTTGAGATTCTTCGGAAAAGGTTTTTGAGAATCATGTATAGTAGAGGAGTTATTTATATCCAAAAAACTGTACAAAGTATCAAATAAAATGGACATAAGACAATTATTTGGATACAGCATAAAACGAATATAAACCAATAATCATATTCCTAATACAAGAAATAAAAATAGTGTCACAGTAAAAAATGAGGTTAAAAAAACAAAGTCTAAGAAAAATTTCAAATATTGATTGCCATTTTCCTTTGATTTGATTCCAAATCATATAAAAACGACCAAGTCAATATTCTCATTCAAAAAACATTTGTAGAAATGGATTCAAGAGTGTAATCGAAATTTATTTCAAGATATCTTTCACTTCAATTAACTACAGTTGGTGGTAGTTTATTTTTATTATCATTTTGTTTAGTTTTAAAAATTTACAAAACATTTCGCTACATGTTATTTTTACCTGAAATTTCTCGCAACAAGTTTTAAACTTCGTGGGTATTATTAAACCGTGTATTCACCTTTTTATACAAATTGATGTAAGGCTTTTTTATTGAATTTTAAATAAACTTTATTATTATTATTACTACAGTACGACGCCACCATGAGAAAAATGAATTTCAAAGTTTGTAACAATCTCTCAATTTTGTCATTGTTCTGAAAAACGTGGGATTTGATTTTTTTTTCGTTCAAGAAAAAGTTTATCATCAATTTTGTTTCGCAGCGACTGTACGTTTAGGTGCAGCTTGATGCTTGATGTGGCATCTTTGATACAGATTATTCGTTTGCTCTCCTTTGTAGAGTTTATCTCTTGAAGATATTCACGATACCTTTTTTTTTATTTTCAGAATGTACGATGACGTACCGAAAATATTCGTGCCAATATTCTATTTCACCCAAACAGTCAAACTGTCAGACGAAAACATATCTCGATTGAAGCTGCTCCAAAACCTACCGGAATACTGTAATTACTTCTTCTACGCGCTGTTGGGTCTGGGGTCCATTTTGATTTTGTGGGCCGTGTGTTCGTGTTTTTGTTGCACAAGGTCCTCAGATAAATTTGAGATGAACGGCAAGATGCAAATGAACAAGACCTACGAAGAGGTACCTTTGAAGGAAAAAAAGAGCCAAAGAAAGTATACGTTTCAGAGAAGTGTCAAACAATGAGGAGTATTAAATTTCATGACAATGATATTATAATTTTGTGATTTTACATTTGTATATAAACTTTTTTATTGTTTTTGTGTTTTATTGATTACTACGTGCAGGGCCCGATCTTGCTATTTAGGCGCTCCGGGCAAAGATAATTTTCTTGATATATTGGGGGATGTCAAGTATATTAGTGAGTAAAATATATGATTTTGTTGGGATTATACCTACAATATTCAGTCTATTAGGCCTTCTGATACGAAAGTCGATGAGTGTCTTTATGTTTGTAAGTACACACTGTTATTTAATTTAAAGAATTTCACAGAAACTACTTAAGTAATAGATTGAAATATTTTTTATCGACATACCTAATTATATGTATCATTCAAATTCATCATAATCAACCTATTTCAACTCACTGCTGCGTATGGGCCCTTTCCCATTGCACTATTTTTCCTTGTCTCTGGCTAATCTTGCCTTCGTATGATGACCAATCAACTGAAGAAACAATACACATTTTTCATCATAATTGTTTCAAAAGTTAAAAAGATTATGGCCTAGCTGTTATTATGAAATTGGTTCATATGTGTTTAAGTTGAGGTGCATCCGTTACGTTTAAAAAAACACAAGAGTGATTTGTTATAAAATATTACGCAGATAAAAAACAATTATGTAACACTACAAAACGAATCAGTCATACTTAATAGTATATTAAAGTATAATGGATAAAAACGTCTTTCAAACACGCGCGATTTTTCGAAATAGAGCAAGTGTTTGAAAGACCAGTTATCCACGAATACTTTACGCTATTTTTTTTTATTGGTGCACATTGAAATCATAAATACTGGAATTGTTACTACATAAAATGAAAATTGTACTAATAATGTTAAATGATTGAATTCGTGATGTGCCATCAGTATACCTTTCGTTATCATGGAAATGGGAAAAACAGATAAATTTGCAATGTGTCATCAAAGATTAATTGTTGTCACCGTAGTGCCTAGAAGAATTCTAATATCGATACTTTGAATGGTAAAGCAGAATCGCGGTTGATACGGCAAAAATCTAATGATGCCCATAAAAAAGAGAATGGCAAGTTCATCAAATGGATGGAAAGGCAAAAGGTAACAGATATAAATGAACGAGTTGTTTATTTGACGTTACAAGTTACTGCTGTCAGATCAATAATCAGAAGTTGTCATTTATACTTAGAGTTGTTGATGTTAGTATGGTAACTTCAAAAAACGCGCATTTTTTAAAGTTCGATTTGAACACGCGGAAGCGTGCTTTAAATAGGCAAATTGGGACACCAATAAAATAATAATAATAATGTAAATAAAACAGTTTTTCTGATAATATTAAATCCTACCTCGTAATCATGGTAATTTTCTTCGCACTTTTTGCTCTGCAAAATCTTCAATAATATCTGAAAAATTCATATTGTCGCAAACCTTGTGTTCTATCAAAATCATAGCCAATCCAGATTATCTTTTCTGTATCATGGTGGATCGCAGATAGTTTTTTATTATTTTTTATTTAGAAAAGGTTCTTTCACCACTTGCAACTGTTACTGGTAAAGTTAAAAGGATCCTTAATGCCATACTGATACTTGGACCAAACTTAAATCTCTTACAAATTTAAAACATCTTGAGGAAATAAATTCCTATTTGAAACCATACAAAGGACTGGCAACTTCTCAGAAACTTTTAATGCCTTTATATCGCTTGAGTTCCCGTGGGTTAAAATAGCCTCGAGGCTAGGTTGGGAAATAGGAATAGGTCAATTTAGCTTCCTCTCATTTTTTGCCCCCCTTGAATCAAGACCTGACTAGGTGTTAAAATAAAAAAAGTATTGTTACGGAGCTGGTGAACAAAGGATTTGGTTTCTGCTTTACCGGGTGATCTACTTGAGGCCATCCACCCCCAATAGTTCACAAAAAATTATTTTGCAGAAAATCACCTGGCACATCGATTTTAGATTACTCACGGCCTTCCATTTCAGTTATATTATCCACCTTAGAGGCTTCAATTTAGCATTATCTTTGTGGAAGTGGTGCAGGTTTTAAGATCGCGATTTGTGCGTGACAAGGGACGTCTAAATTTATTTGTTTATAGTAATAGGTGTAGACATCTTGCGAAAATTTATTGAATTCACCTGCTCATACTAAAGCAAAACTGATATCTATATTGTCAGTTGAACATCGCTTTCTGCATTAGATGAAAAATAAAATATTTCGAAATATCGCGTAATTTAAATATCCTTGCAGGCGTGATGTCTCTACGTAAAGAGATTCATTGCACTAAAATATGAAAAATTTAGTAACACATGATTTGCTCTATTGAAACCTACTCAGTATCTGACGAAAATTGAAACTTAACTCTGTTGTTTTGTTCTTGAATTTAATTACTCCAGTGATCAGAAAATAAGACATTTTATAAGCTATATTTTTCTGTCCGACAAGAGTTGGTAAAGGACCCCGCACTTTCCTTATGGAAAATGGTTTTCGGTTAAATTCCCTGAATTTTTGGTATGTTGTAGATTTCGACTTTCTTGGCAAAAGTGTCCATAGGCACAAAAAAATCGGCCAACTAGTTTTCGAGATACAGGGTGTCAAAGATGAAAAGTGAAGCTATCTGCTCAGAATTTTTAACAACTCCTAATATTGACAAAACGCCCATTTATTCATGGAATATGCCTGAATGATGGTTCAATGTCATCTGGATATCGTATCCATTATATTTTTACGTTTCGTGCTCAACAACAGGATGAACAAAGAAAAATCCAATTCGATTAATTTTAAACCAACCAATGTAAGTTCGTTCATGAGAATTAAAGATCCAATTGAGCCTGGATGAACTTTCCCAATCTCGATCGAAGTTTACTGACATTTTTTTTATATACAGGGTGGTTCGAAATTAGGGGTACGTCAACCCCTAGTTTTTTTTATCGGATAGGGGAGAGCATGTCATATATATATATATATATATATATATATATATAGGGTGAGTAAAAAGATACAGTCCAAGTTTCTGGCAAAAATGCGGGTTTTTTTCAATATTTCGAAAAATAATAGGTTAATTTTCTTGAATTTTTGATATTATGTTTGATTTGAGGAGTACGAAATATTGTCATTAATATTAGCATAGGTGTCAGGACTCGTTTGTCGGCTATATACTTTTGAATGAGCGGATTTTATTGATACCTGATTTACTCCATTGGAAACCGAAACAATTCTTGTTGAAAAATATTCGGTCTAGATTAATGCGGTTCCTATTCCAAAAATGCAATACCTTATATACATGGTGAATGAAATGTTTTTTATTTGAAAGCCCTATTTCTGAAGGAACTAGAGAAAATTGAAATGTACCATCAGAAGCAATAACCCTCTCATGGTTGGGACTAATTCTACAGTATTTGAAAGCTATCTCAATTCAGATGGAGAAATATTTTATATGATTTCTGTGAAATGTGCGGTTTCTACAAAATTGGGATATTTGGTACACAATGAACAAATGAATGGTGAAGGTATTTATTATACCTCCCAAAATTCTACAAGTCCGCGAAAAGAAATATTGACGTTTTGTGGTCATTTCTTCTTTGAACCAATTTTGAAATGTATTTGAATAATTTTTTACGCGAAAAAGATGAATAAATATAAATGAAGAATTTTTTTAAAGATAAGCTTTTATTGAATGTACTGAAAACGAAAAGAATTCTTTAGTGGTGTCACGCTATTCCGAGAGTAACAGATTCATTAGGTTGCTCTGCAATAGTTTTAGTTTGAATTTTTTGGGCGAGAAGTTTTTGAATCTGTTAGTCAACGAATAACGTGCACCCCTAAAGAAATATTATTTTTTCGTTTTCAGTGCAATTCAAGAAAAGCTTGTCTTCAGAAAGTTTCTTTAATTAAATTTATTCATATTTTTTGTGTGAAATATATTCAAATACATTTCAAAATAGTTCATTGAATAAACGTCCAATAAAAGGAAATATTTACTATCGTGGATCTTCTTGTAGAATTTTAGAAAGTATAATACATTCACACTCCATTTGTTGATTGTATGCCAAATATCCCATTCCTAAGTTTTCGTCGGGTTGATTGGAAAATATCTCGTTTTTGTATAAACTCCACATTTCACAGAAATCATATAAAATATGTCTCCATCTGAATTGAAATAGCTCTCAAACACTGTAGAATTAGTCCCAACCTTGAGAGGGTTATTGCTTCTGGTACATTTCAATTTTCTCTAGTTTCTTCGGAAACAGGGCTTTCAAGTGAAAAACATTTCAGTCACCATGTATATAAGGTATTGCATTTTTGGAATAGGTACCGCACTAATCTAGCCCGAATATTTTTCAACAAGAATTGTTGGAAAATAACCCATTTCAGTCTCCAATGGAGTATATCGGGTATCAATAAAATCCATACATTCAAAAGTATATAGCCGACAAACGAGTCCGGAGACCTATGCTAATATTGACGACAATATCTCGGACTCCTCAAATCAAACATAATATCAAAAATTCAAGAAAATTAACCTATTCTTTTTCGAAATACAGGGTATTCATTGAAAAAAATCGCATTTTTGCAAGAAACTTGGACTGTACCATTTTACTCACCCTATATATATATATATATATATATATATATATATATATATATATATATATATATATATGTATATATATATATATATATATATATATATAACAGGAAGTTATTCATGACATCTACAGTCACTATACGAAATATACTCTATTTTCACTTATATATATATATATGAAATGACTATGCGATGTTCTTAACATTAAATAATTTTTGAAATATATATATATATATATATATATATATATATATATATATATATATATATATATATGACATGCTCTTCCCTATCCGATTAAAAAAACTAGGGGTTGACGTAACCCTATTTTCGAACCAACTTGTATGTATAAAAAAATGTCAGTAAACTTCGTTCGAGATTGAGGAAGTTCATCCAGGCTCAATTGGATCTTTAATTCTCATGAACGAACTTACACTGGTTGGTTTAAAATTATTCGAATTGGATTTTTCTTTGTTCACCCTGTTGTAGACCTCGAAACGTAAAAATACAATGTATTCATGCTTGTTATTCCATGAATAAATGAGCGTTTTGTCAATTCTCGAAGTTGTTAAAATTCTGAGCAGAAAGCTTCACTTTTCATCTTTGACACCCTGTATCTCGAAAACTAGTTTGCCGATTTTTTTGTGCCTGTGGACAGTTTTGCTGAGGAATTCGAATTCTATAACATACCAAAAATTCATGGAATTTAACCAAAATCCATTTTCCATAAGAAAAGTGCGGAGTCCTTTAGGGGTTGCAGGAAACCCTTGACTTCAACGCGTCCGTCAACTGAAATGCCACAAAATTTTGTCGGACAATTTTACCACTGAATTTTCTGCATTTTCGTTGAACGATTGTGAAAAAATCAGCATTGAGGTGATACACTTTATGACGTCATAACTTTGCCATGTTCGGGGTGTCGGACGCGCCTAAATACCCAATATATTGGTCAGACAAAATGTTTTTCTTTCTTGATAGTCGCTTCCGATTTAAAAAAACGCTGTATTCAGGTCATTAAGTTTTTTATCTCATTAAATCAATGAGTTTGCGGTACTCCCAATAAAACGCCTAGCTACCGAGAATTGCCTCGAAAGAAAACTTGACCAATATTTTCAATCATCTGATCGGTCCGACTCATCGTCATACTTCATACTGAACGCACGTGCCTTGTCCGACCGGTGACTTGACACAGCCAAAGAACAGATATACGAAATCTCAAAGGTTAGGTTAAGTATATTTTTTTCATAGGTTTCGGTCTAGAGGGCTATTAGTAATATTATCCTAAGTTATTACATAGCATTCGAATCAGTTTCAACAACATAAAAGCGAAAAATATTTTACCTACAATGAATGATGTACAAGAGGAAGTGACAGTTCTTTTCAGGCAACACAAGTATTGTTGTTTATTTGACATTAACCTTCTGTTTTCAACATATATTTCGTTTTCAAAGCAGTGATTGCTGATTTAATAGTGTAATTTATATATGTTCATGTAGCAGTATTTCCTTAATAACCACATCAACCTTTACGAGCATTTTATTACAGTAACAGTTGTTCTTGTACTATTAGCTGTAAGGTGATAGCTTTGAAAATTCATTGAACCTCAACCTCTACAGTATCCTCGATAACTCACTCAATGCATTGGAATTCAAAAAATTGAAAACGGTGTCAAAAACATTCCTGCTTAGTAATTGTATTTATGATGTTGCGATAGCTATATTGTCTCAGCGAGCTCATTATGTTTATAATTTTAAACATTGATGTATTTCCTCTACTTCCTGAAAACTGAGGATTGTACTTTTTTATGTATCTTAAAATTTATTTTTAAAATATTTTGTTGGTTTTCCGTAATATTTCAAATGTAATTTTTCATTATTAGAATAATTTTATATTTTACATTTTGACTTTTATACTTCATAATACCGTTTATTAATTTTGATCTTGAATCAATACTGTTTTTGTAACTTCCCATAAATGTTTCTATTTGTACTTAACATGGTCAAATAAACTACTCTACTCTATTCAAGACAATCGACAGCTACCAAAATTTAAAAAGTTATGGTATCGATAGGATATAACACAAATGACAGATGACAAATGTTTGGCAACAACACTATCCCAAGCCTCCCCAAGTCCCTCTTCTAATTCTGACGGCATTTGAACTTCAATTACTGCTGTCACTTGTGCTCCAGGTAAATTATCAGGTTCAACCACGTCATCCCCTGGACCTTCATCAGTGTCACAACCTTCATTAGCATTTTCTGGAGGAAAGAATCACTACTTGTGGAAGAACAGCATCTTTGTTATTTTTTTATTCTGCCTGTGATTTGGAATCGGTGATGGAAGTGGATAGACCTACTGTCCTAAAAGGACGGTTTTATTTCTTTCAATATATTCTTCAAAATTCATTTATATTTTCAAGGTTATCATAATAATATAATTTATTGGTCATTGATTTACTGGAATATGGAATTATTTACTAATGTCAAGAATAATTACCTCTCTGGATGAGGATTACAATATATATGCCAGACGAGAAACTATCACCAAACCAGCGGGAACACGTTGCAGAGAACTGATGAGCGCAGTCGATTATGAACTCTCCAATATTTACCGTTGGATTCCATGCGAAATCCCTCTATGGAAGTTAATTGGACCCGATATGGAATTAGAACTTACCAAATTCAACAAAGAGGAAACCTGCCCAGATATCATATTGAGAGAATTCTATAGAATGAAGGACACCTATTCGGAGGGACAAATAATTTATACAGATGGATCAAGAACTGAGACAGGATCGGGGGCGGCACTGGCTCACCAAGGAATCACCCATTCCTGGAGGTTACCTAAAGAGGCTTCTGTATTCACGTCAGAACTATATGCTATTTTGCAGGCTTTGTGGTATCTAGAGTTTCTGCCCAGAAATGAATACCTTATCTGCACTGACTCATTATCCTCCCTGCAGATCCTAAAGAATCCATTCAACAAAGACCCTCTGATTCAAATTATACTCTCTCGTATCACATGGCTAATGAATGAAGGAAAATTACCAAAATTCCTGTGGATCCCCAGTGATATCGGCATTCCCGGGAAATAAGTAGCGGACCAGGCAGCAAAGGCAGCGACAAGACTAGACCAACTTAATAATATCTCAGTAAGGCCAGATGACGTGAAGATTTACTTGAAACATATTGTACATCAGAAATGGGAAGCAGATTGGGCTGGATCTGAATCAAAACTCAGAAAAGTAAAACCGTCAGTGAAACCATGGACATTTTTATATAATTTGTCCAGAAGGGAACAAGTGATAATAACCCGACTACGAATTGGACATACGTGGCTCACCAACAGTTTTATGCTCAGTGGCGAAAGACAACCCAGATGCGAACTATGTGGAAGAAGAAAGACGGTACAACATATACTGTGCTGTGAAGAGCTGGTGGAACTAAGGCAGAGATTAGATATACCACACAATGTAGAATCCTGTTTAGCAGACAATACGGATATGTTGAAAAAAATTGTAATCTGCATGCAAGAACTAGGCATATTTTTTAAAATTTAGAAATGTAATTTACTTGAACAGGCCACATGACCTCAGTAGTTGAAGGCCTTAATAAATGAATAAAAAAAAATTACCTCTCTCAAGTGACTCAATGGACACTATTCATAAAAGGAAGCAAATGCTTATACTATAGATTTGTCTCCCTCATAACTCAACAAAATTTTTCTGTTTCAAGAAATCCAAGTGAAAGCATTTGCTCAAGGTTTATGCATACGACCCATTGTCAATGTAAACTGAACAAACAAGAATCTAGGAAAAAAAACCTGAGAAAAACCCGGAAAAAATACCCCCGGAAAAAAAACCGAAAAAAAACACGGAAAAAAACCCGGAGAGAAAACCCCCGAAAAAAAACCGGAAAAATACCCCTATATGCGATAACAATGGCCAGTACACAAAAACTATTCAATTTTTGATTTTCCATGAATGTTTTTTGCAGGCTCAATTCTTGAACTTTTCTGAAAGTGCTCTGGCAAAGGTGGTAAAAGCAGCCTCTTATAGAAATATGGGCTCCCAGTATTCTAGTTGCTGCCTGCATCGCTGCCTTCTCAAAGTCCATGTAAAGAACCGCTGGATCGGGAAACAACTCACGGTGGGCACATTCGTTGAGCAAACTTTGTAGCATATTTTCATAAGTTTGCTGGGTCTTCCTTTTCAGCAAACAGTAATCAGCTGTAACGATGGTGCCTGAAGGTGCTACAGGAATTCTTATAACGTAGAGCTGTTTAAAAAATTGAAGTGCCAGTGAAAAGTTCTCATCAAGGTACCACATGGTTGCTGCTGCTAAATATCTCAAACAATGATCATCAGCAAAAATAACTATTCTTTCTTCGGCGTCTGCACAATTGTCATTCAAAAGAAATCTCGCATTTTCGGGATCAACGACAGGAGATCGCGAAAATGGGAGATTTCCATTCGCCTGCAAATTTTAAAACAATTCATGAAAATCAAAAACTATTGGTTTTTTTAATCTGGGAGAATCCCTTCAATAGAAATCTCTCCGGAAAATAACTCTCGAAAAAATACCATCCGGAAACAATCCAAATATATTTAATTTTTCCTAGAAGGATATATATTTGAAATTAAAAGTGTTCAATACAAAAGTTTTCGTCTACTTTATCATCTACAACTTTTTCATCAAACATTTTTTGCTAAGAGGTCTCGTTTCGCCGCAAATCCCAAAAATCTGTTTTCAATCATTTCGAATTAATTTTTTCCACATAGTTGGAACCTCAACAACATTCTCCACATGGCCCTTGCCTGTTACTTTTTTTCTTATTTTAAGAGTTTAGAATTCGTTTTGGCACTGGCCTATAGCTGGAGCAGAGGAAAATAATCGATAATTCAAATATTTACAATCTGTGTTCCAAGCATATTTTCAAAACAATACCACGACAACCCATTCTTTAAATAATTATAATAAGATTTTTACCAATAAAATAATATAAAATACAAGACAATATCAGTATCAGGTAAATACAGGTAACCCACAAAGGGATGAATCCCTGTGCGTTGGTATAAAATTTTAATTGCACTTACATATAAACATAATAAGCAAACATGAGTACACACACCTATATAAATATATACAATATTCACACATATCTTATAATACTACAAATTGAAAAAGAATTGAACAATACATATAGATATAAGTGAAAAGGGGCAGCATTTATCACATCATAAAAATCAAGTATTATTATTATTATTATTTTAATATTTTTTCCATTAGTATATTCACAAGTTAAAGGTATTTTTCCTATCGATTAAACAGTGAATTTCTTTTCTAGGGACAGACTGAAGCCAACTATCAAATTTTTTTTGAATAGACCGTACGCATTAATACGCGCCAGTTCAGTAGGAATTTTAGCATATAGAATGGGACCAAGGTAATTATAGCATCTTTGGGTTAGGGTTTTTTCAACTTTCGGTACCTAAAGCCGTTGTTTTGGCTCTGTGTCTTGTATTATAACCATGTTCTATTTGCCTGAATGTATTTCTAAACCTGTAATGGTTTAGTATTATGCGCTGATAAAATAATTGTCTTGCATCGAACACTCTAGTTTCCTTATATAGTGCCTCAGTTGAGTATGTGTAACTTTTATTGAAAATAATTTTCAGAATCCATTTTTGTGTTACTTCCAGTTTCTTCAGGTGATTGTTTGTCACCCCTCCCCATGCTAAAATACCATAATTGATATGAGGTTTCAGTAATGCATTATAAAGGATTTCGAGATGAGTCTGGTTGAAAACTCTCTTCAAAAACTTGAACATAAATATTAAACTTCTTCCTAGACTTCCGGCAGTGGTTGAGATCAGACGGCGGTCTTGTGTTGGAAGTCAGGTTAATGTGTGTGATGTCCGCAGTCTTAAAGACGTGCATTTGACAGATTATATAGAAGTGTTTTGTTAAATGAAAATTAAAAAGTGTAAAATATGGGATGCAGTATTGCCTAGAGCAAGACAACTGCATTCCCCTGATGAAATCTTGCTGTCTACGCCGGTTAAAGGCCGGATGAGAACGGATTTCTCGCAGCAGGGCTTGGTCAAATGCGCCTGTTTGAAGGAAGCAACGACCAACAAAATACAGAGAGAGAGAGAAACTTCTTCCTTTTTTGGCTATATATTCGAAATGATGGTTCCATTTCAGGTTATCGTTTATAATAATGCCTAGGTATTTGATTTTGGTCACAGATTTTATTTCCGTTATCGTATCCAAAACAGACATTTGTAATGTGTTGTAAGTGGGAAATAATGGTCAGATGAGTAATCGGTACAAAAAATGTCTTTTCCGCATTAACTGTGAGAGTTTTATTATTGAACCATTTAAGAATGGTCGGAAAGTCCTTTTGAGCATTTTCTCTCAGTTCAAGCCATGTCTCAGCTTGATACATAACCACCGTATCGTCGGCGAAGCTGACTATATCACCAGATACATTGAGTTTGAAGAGATCATTGATATATAAATTAAAAAGTAGCGGTCCCAATACAGTGCCTTGGGGAATTCCATAGTTTTAGTAGAGCTCATTTGCTCTATCACTTTTACTTTATAAAACCTATTTCGAAGGTAGCTTTCCATTAGATCATACGCCATTCCAAGAAAGCCAATTTTTTCTAGTACTATTAATAATTTTTCGTGGCACACCGTATCAAAGGCTTTTGCTAAGTCAACGAATATGCATAAGGAAGGTCTGCCTTGGTCTAATCTCTCATAGATTCGTGTTGTTACGCATGTAATTGCATTCTCTGTTACCCTACCTAAAGCCGAATTGTTTTTCCGAAATTATGTTGTTTTTGTCAAGAAAGCTGGTTATTCTCTTTTTAATGATCTTCTCGAATACTTTTCTATGTTACTTATAAGTGATATAGGCATGTAGTTAACAATTTTTTTCTTTACTTCCGGTTTTATTATAGCACTTTTGAAAGCCGTTAGAAATTTACCGGTTCTTATAGCTATGTTTATTAGAAAAGATATTGTTACTGTTTGATTTCAGTAATTAAAAACACGCCTGGCAGGGTATGTCTTGGCTGGCTATCGAAACTGTCATGATAACTTTTAAAAAATCAACTTTTGAATTCGGGGAAAAAGTATGCTATATAATAGACTACAAGCCCATATAACAATTTGGGGGGGTCATTTGACCCACGATGAAACATATTCAGAACGATGCTGCCATATGAAAAAATAACTTTAGGCACTATGCCGTCAATTCTTGGTGGTGCAAATGACTGTAATAATAATAATAATAATTTTTCATCCGAAAATGTGCCTTTCCGACAAAATATTCTTGTACGGAATTTCTCACGTTGGTAGATTATGAAATAATAATCTCCTAGAACCTAATCCCGTACAAAAATAATGGGACCGGAAGTCAGAAAAAAATTTCAATTTCCGAAAATAAAAAAAAATCCTGGATTCCGGTCCCATTATTTTTGTACGGCAGTAGGTTCTTGGAGATTATTATCTCATAATTTACCAACGTGAGGAATGCCGTACAAGAATATTTTGTCGGAAGAGCACATTTTCAGATGAAAAATTGTAATTATTATTATTACAGCAAGAATTGACGGCATAGTGCCTAAGGATATTTTTTCATATAGCAGCATCGTTCTGAATATGTTTCATGCTGGGTCAAATGACCTCCCGAAATTGTTATATGGGCTTGTAGTCTATAACTCCCTTATAAACTTCTCCATACACTAGTTCCGCTACGCTGCGCCCATGCATGAAATAGTCGTGAATGAAAGGACCTTTATAACACTTGTTACATAATATACTATTATGTAATATGCGTGTAACAATTACTATTAAATTGAGAAGTTTCGTACAAAACTATTTGCGATTCATCTGATTATGTAGATCGTTTTCAGCTCTCCACTAATGATGTGAGATTTTCCAGCAATTTCAAAACCTTTCAGCAAAATCAGTCCGACTACTTCTTGTTGATGCCATGAAACTGAGAGAGTAGCTCCAAAAATTTCAAACTGATGCATTTCAGAGGATCGTAAATCGTAATACCATTTAATATTCCTTCCGCAAGCAGTTTAATATCCTTATATTGAGTTTTCTGTTTGCCTCCATGAACCATAATTCATGAAGGAATTCGAAGTTTCTTCATAAATTCGCTTTTCATAAAATTTCAATAAAAAGTTGATCGATTCTCTATGGGCATAAAAAAGTGGATATTGAAAATATGAAATGAATTATGAGCTCAATTTCATCACCACCACTCGTCATAAAAGTGAGATATCCAACTGGGTTACAACTGGAAGATAGACTGTATAATTTCAATTGTTCATTTTATACTACTTATTTATACTATTCTACTGTGAAATATAAAGGCTGAGACATAATTGAAGTTTTATGTCATCAGCATTAGGTTTCACGATTTAAGATTTCCTTTTGACACAAAACGGACATTCTCATTGTAATTCTGGTCACACCCAACAAACAATCTTATTAGTAAAATGCAACTTTCATTTTTCAATACTGTTTTGCGTCCTGTTCCATTTCTAAAAGTCATATCCTATATCGCAAATTTCAAAACTTATTACTTAAATCTTCAATTGTGTTTCAGCCTTTATACGGGGTGTCTCAGGACTTCCTGTTTTCCTCTTGGTAATATATAGACGGAAAAGCTTCATATTATTTTTTTTCCGCAAAAGCTTAAATACTATGTTACTGGCCATAGAGATAACAAAATGAAAAATGTTTTTTCTTTGATAATTCTCCAAGTGAATATTGGAAATCAAACTAATTTTCGTGATTGACTGAACAAATGAATGAGTTCTATGAGCTTTCTTTATATGAGTCAGTTGTTTTGCTACAAAGTCTGGAACGCACTGCCCCCGATGGTTCACACCTTAAAACTTTGAAATGGCGGATATTTTCCAATATTTTCTAACAGAATAAGGTTTCCTGGACAATTTCCTAGTTAAAAGTACTCGTGTGTAAAGTCGATGGGAGCAATGGTTTTTGATAAAAATGCAGTTTTACTCGATGACATCAAACCCGATCGTCCGCCAATATCTTAAATGAAAAATTTTCGAAACCGAAATAATAATGACGTCAATTCAGCAAGATTTGTTACAAGTATAATGAAGAATATGCTGAAACAAAGTCGTAAAAAAATACAGTACCATTTTGGAAGATTCATTCACAATTATTGTGAAAGAAGATATTTTTTCAAATAATAATGTTTATTTTCTAATTCATTTTTTTGAATAAGATCAGCATATACAAAGTAGGGAGTAGAAAATGAACTGTAGAAAAATGCTAAAGCAGTGAAACCACTTAGACGTATAGCAATTGATCAGTTATCAGCAATATGCTTATAGAAATTTCCCAATACATCATGGAGCGAATAAAAACACTATCGAATTAAATGTCTACAATACAATTCCATGAAATTTTGTAAACTCTTCATTAGGTTATATAATATACAAATATTCTTCATACCAACCAGGCTATCTACTAACATTCTACTTTTATTATAAGTTCCAGTCCTTCACTTTTTTGAAGTCTCGGTCCTAAAACAGTGTCCTGTGGCACACCATATTCAAGAACCCTAGATCCACTCAATATTTCATTCAATTTTGCCCGCTGATTTCGATGACATAGTTTCTAAAACTTTCATGTCTTCCCTGAAACCAAACTGCTTTGTAGGCAAAATATTGTACTTTTTCAAAAAACTAGTCATTATGTATTTCATAATTTTTTCAAAAACCTCAGCAATATTAGTTATCAATAATTGGTCATTTCCAGTTCATTTCTAGCCTTGCATATTGGTGATTTGAGTATGTTTGGATAAATTCATTTCAGCAAATATTTGTTCAACAGGTAAGTCAATCAAGGGAGCGGAAATGTGAACACTTATTTCATCGGGGCCAGGTAGCCGAGTGGTTAAAACGCCGTGTTTCAATCACTTTGGCGCCAGTCGAAGGTTCAAACCCTAGCGACTGCAGAAATTATTATCTGTCCCGAGAAAGTGCTAGGGATCGCACGTAAAAGGTAAGACCTCGTTAATCCTTCGCTCGCACAAGTTTCGACTACTGAAGGCTGCCGTTCGTAAGGGGACGACAGTTGGTTAACGAAAAAAACAATGTCAAAAACCAATTTTTGTCCAGAGTCTCAGAATTTATTTCATCAAATCCAAGAGCTTTGTGAATTTTAAGTTCTTTATTAATTCCTTCAACATCTTCCTCTTCCGTGGACCTTTAAAAACTTTTATTTGGTATTTGTGAAATATCAAGTTCTATAGATTCGTGGTGTTTTGGAACTGACAAGCTACTCCACTATGAAAAATCGATATCAGTCTATATTTTCAATTTACGTGAGGAATACTCGCGTTCCGTGTTATTTGAATCTCATGAAACTCAAGATTCAAATGTTTCAAATTCTTCTCCATAAAGTGAAGTGAGGCAAATGTGATCTACTTTTGGAATAGTTCAACTTCCATTCAATATAAAGCTGGAAAGAAACGTTTAAAAAATTTAAGAAAAATAACATATACTTTTGGAGCTGTTTTGTGTTGATTGTTTACAAGAAAGTTAAATAATGTTGCGCGATGTTTTTAACAATCATATCAATATATACCATTTACCCCATGGTCTGGGTCAAATGTGACGAAAGTTTATATTTTTGTAATAATTAGTATATTCCGTAGTCTGGGGCAATTGTATAAAATTTCAATTTAAGCTCTCTTTTTGTGTAATTTTTATAATTTATTTTGTAAGAAAATACCAAAAATGTGAACTTCTAGAAAACTACAAATGAAACAAAAAGCTAATAAAATTGAACACAAAACACTGTCAGATGTCTTAGAGTTCATGTTGAATGTTAAATTTTTTAAAGAAAATTGAATATTCGTAGATTCCACGTCTATCAACGATAGGATCATGTAGCACTTTCATATACTTTATAAGCACAGTATAATGTCGGCCTTTATTGGCCATATAAATTTGTTTCCTCCAGGTCATGTGAATTTAACTATTCACCCTCCATCCGTTTATTCTGATACAAGTCCCATATAATGTCTGATTATCTTTTTTGTGCAGTATTTTATCAATACCCTACTGCCTTATAAATGTATATTCGGCCTGTTGAAATATCAGACATTGCAGTGTTGAGATCAGCAGCTAAATATTTTCCATCATTCGAAGTTTTTCTTTTGTAGTAGCGAACCATGATATCTATAACAAATAAAGCTTGTAAAACTTGCTCAAGTCAACTGTTTTAATTAACTGTTTGAGTAATCCAGGTTTGAATACAAGAAGTTATACAAACGTGGTAAATGTGATATACTATGACACATTTGGCCCAACCAACAACAAAATTCCAAGGGGCAAATGTGTTATAGCAACATTTTGTGGTTATTATTGCCTTTTCATTTGAATAACATATACCATGCGTTTTTCTTAACTACTATGAAGTACTTAGTATATAAAAATTAAATTAATATTCATACTTACCGAAAAAATAATATATTATTTCACCAACGGGGTAAATGTATAAAAAATCTGTGTTAAAGGGAAACGCACTCTTCGCTTATCTGTACTTAAATGATATCCAAGTTTGGATTTCGACGGCTTCTAGTGGTGGCTCACTAGACTAGCATATTTCGGGCTCAGGCTAATAGGTGGCTCAAGCATATTCATACAAATAGCGAGTTTCAAACCTACTAACGCAATTGCTTTATTATTTTTTTTTATAAGCAAACAATTCAAGAAAACACGTTTTTGTTATTCAAATGTTTATAACAAATTGATAAATGACAGTTGCGAGTCAAAAACATAAAACAATATAACTACGGGCTGTCTTTCAAGTGATGGCATAGTCGGTTTTCTACTAGTATTTTTGTTAAAAACTCACTCATTTCATGCCCTATTGTTTGGTGTAATTATATTATTCAAATTTGGCACCAGATTGAAACACAGCGTGATATTCATGAATAATAAATTAATTATATTTGGATATAAAGAATGGACTTTCAAATCAACCACTCAAGAGAATGATTAAAAATGATAAATTAAATAATTTCAATAAAAAATACAGTGATAAGGTTTCAAAATATAGTAACACAACTACAGGTTTGTTTAGTTTCTTCTTTATCGCATGAACGATTAGTCTCGCAGAACCTCTGCTGCTTTAAAAATATTATGCGAAACTCCAAAATGGTAATTCACTATATTTATCACGCTGTCTTGAAGCCACAGTAAACATAATCACGCTTGAAACATTACCAAGAAAGTGGCCACGTGTCCAGTAATCGAAATTCGTAGAAAAGCTCGGTTTAAACTGAAGTCATGTTTATACAAAAAAGAGCAAGTAGTAGTTACTACTGAAAAAGGTACTAAAATAGTGATTGTCTAAAGAGGGGTACCACAAGGATCAGTTTTGGGCCCCCTTCTGTTCTTTGTTTACCTCAGTGAATTCCCTACTCTATGAATTCTAGATATGTCTCATCTATCAGGTACGCAGGTAATACAACTTTTGTCATTAACCAGGAAAAAAGAGGATCCTGAACTTGTTCCATCACTTATTCTGGAGAACCCAATGATCTATTAAAAAAAATTGTTTAAACTTGTTTTTTTCCGTTCACCAGCTTTCGTCCCCTTATGAACGGCAGCCCTCAGAAGTCGAAACTTGTGTGAGCCAAGGATTAACGAGGTCTTACCTTTTTACGTGCGATTCCTAGCACTTCCTCGGGCCATCAGAAGTTCTGCAGTCGCCATGGTTTGAACCACCGCCTACTGGCAACCAAACTGATCTACCTGGTCCCTGATGATCTATTATTGAACGAAACTAAAACTAAAGTGAAATATCTGGAAATTCACTTTGTGTTAATTCTCTTTGGAACTCCATTGGATGCAGAATTGCAATTGTCAAAGCTTGTACGCCATCAAGAAAATTCGTTTCTTATTTGATGAATTAGCTACACGCACTAGTTATATTGAGGTCTTTCACTGTTTTCTAACAAATGGAATTTCCAATCATTCAGAGAGCTGCCTTAAACGTTATATAGAAAAAGTAAATTGGTATATCAGCAAAAGAACAATATTTGAAAAACTTAATAATAATAACCGTGTAACAAAACTCATTTTTCATAAAAAATAGAATGGTCTATCCAGCATTCTACAAGCTATTCTGACACACGATACCAACCAATTTTCAATTTTCATGAGCTGATATTTTCCAATCTCACCAAACATTTTCACAATAGATAGATAATAATAATTAAACATAGTAATAATATGGTAATAATAATTTATATTCAACAATATAACATTATAAAGTTTGAGTATACAGTCTTAGTAAAAAAAGTTTAGAAAACGATGAGTAAATTTGTAGGTACTTGTATTGTTATAAGCATATGAACATAAGATATTATTAAACAAATAATTGAATTAGACAAAGTAAATATGAGTACGTAAAATATTGATAATCAGTTAAGTAAAATATAAGGAATGAAAATCATTTCAGAAATAAATATATGAAATGAAATAAAAATCCATGTCGACATTTAGCATTTAGTATATTGTTATATAGTTTGGGAGCAACGTAGGTACCTATAATATGATCTTTCAGCGGTGACCTTGAGCATTAGGGGTGTAATATATTGATCTTTGTGACGAGTGTTGTATTGATGAAATGGAAGTAATGTGGTTTGTTCATTCACATGATATTCAGTGCTAGAGCATAAACAATACAACTAACTCTCTTATATCCAGAATTTGAGTATCGGAGAACAGAATGTTCGAAGAATATCCACTGTTTTTAAAAAATATCAACTTGAGAAAACGCCTTCGCATGACATCCATAGGATGAATGTGAGTGTGATAGGTGTTTATTAAAGAATTTTGAAGTATATTCATATTTTTATAATATGCGATTTTCTTGAATTGTGGCTTTTGTCATATTTTCATTTTGACGTGTTTCAAATATTGTGATTATTTCTGATCTAAAATCGATTGAATTGAATTTACATTATATTTATATATAGTATTTATTAGCCCTGGTGAAGACCAATAACACTTGGCTCCAACAACGTAGAAGCATGCCCCCATTTTTTTCTCAATTGCATCACATATTTTTCAATAACTTGACCAATGACTTTTGATCCACATTCGAGAAAGAGAACTTTGTTCTTTCAGTCAGTAGCCATCTTGACATCCAATCGCCCAAGTTGCATGTTCCTTGAAAACATAATCGACTCACTTTTTTCCTGTATCAGGAACACTCAAATAAAAGTTTCTGAAGGATTCGATAAGCGGGTGCTGTTTGTTTTCCGGTCATTTCCAAATTCGCTGATTACATCAATATCAAAACAATTTCTCGCATGATGAAACTCTACTTGAGGTGGCATAAGATGGAATTTTTGGTAATTGATGAAATATTTTCTATTATTTGCATCATTTTGATTGATCACGATATTTTTTTAATTGTCATCTGAAAAAACTAAGAGTTTTGAATAATGCCGCTACTACCGCCATATTGGTATCAATGTAGATTCCATTGTTCTCTTCTGATAGCAATGTCACGTTATCATCATAAAATATGATTTGAGCAAGAGGTTAGCGCGAAAAGAAAGTTTTCAATAGGTGAAGTGGCCTTCTGTGGACTATAATTACCTCTGAACTGTGAGTAATTTGAATTCTTCCTTCCGAAACGATTCTTGCTGTATTTTGCTTTGTTCCAAATATGAACTCAAGAACTATCCGAAAATTACCATTGAAATTTCTTCGTTCAGAGAGGAAAATTAAATTATTCTAATACAGCCATAATATTACCCATTTACCCGTCTGTCATTTCTACTTAGGTTCACCCTCATTCTCAAAATTATATTTGAATATAATCAAAATTATAATTATTATAATTGAAGTTATGTTTCAGAATAATTTTATACACCTGGCGAGTTCAACCTTCAACACTTCAGAAACTTATGATCATCTTTTGTCAGGGCTTGTTTCGGCTAATCTTTGTGCTCATCAGAATGACTTCTTCATCGTTCCCTCTCAGTGTTGTCTGGATATTACGGCAAATTCCTTCTTCTAAGAATCAGTAAAAAATACTCATATAGAATCAGAAAAGGACGATAAGAATTGCTGTTTTACTTGAAATTCTATAGAGGTTGTGTGCTCTGGAAAAATATCTCAGTTTTTTTAATCATCTGGTTGAATGAAAAGGGGAAATTCTGTAGTTTTAGATTATCATGAGAACCAAAGGAAAGGAAGTAGAAGTTGATATTTTTTTGAATTTGGATCTTCGTGGTGATTTCAACTCTGATAACTTCATTTAGTCTAAAGACAAACAATTATTAGACCATTTAGTCATGTTTCGATTTTAAAGTTGGCATTCCAAATGAACCTAACGAATCATATACAGCCAGGTACAAATGGAGTCGGCACCATTATCAAATCCGTTATTTCTGACCATACGAATTCAATGAAATAAACAAAATATACATACGAGGATATATTGAAAATTTCTTAGCCTACTATAGAACCAAACAAAATTTCAATTTCAAAATATTTTATTACTCAACATATTCTCTTCCTAATTGGATACATCAATTACAGCGAACCTGCAACGTCTCTAGACCTTTCAAAAAAAATGTTTCTTCTTGCTCTGCAAACCGGATCTCCACAGCTTTTATTACCTCCTCGTTGGAAGAAAATTTACGACCTTTCAAACTTTTTTTCAGTTGAGGAAAGAGATGATAGTCGGACAAGGCCAAATCTGTTGAATAAGGGGATTGTTCTAGTAATTCAAACCCTAAATCACGTATTTTTTGCATGGCAACATGAGATTTGTGTGCAGGGACGTTGTCCTGCAAAAACAAAACACCTTTGGATAGCTTTCCGCGTCTTTTCTCTTTAATTTTTTCCCGTAGAGTGGTCAGTAATGTTGAATAGTAATATCCAGTTATTGTTCTACACTTGTCCAAAATATCAATCATGATTACTCCATGGCAATCCCAAAAAACTGAAGCAAGAACTTTTCCAGCAGATTTTTGGACACGAAACTTCTTAGGTCTTGGAGAACCGGAGTGTCGCTATTCCATCGATTGTTGCTTTGTTTCTGGATCGTAGAAATGTACCCAAGTCTTGTCCATAGTAACAATTCGGTTTAAGAAGTCTACATCGTTTTCAAATCGAGCACAGATCGAACGCGATGCTACTACCCTTGCACGCTTTTGGTCAACATTCAAACATTCGGGGATCCATTTTGCAGCAATTTTTCTCATGTCCAAATTGACGTGAACTATATGATGAACGCGTTCGTATGAAATATCCAGTGCTTCAGATATCCGTTTTAGCCCAATTCGACGGTCTGTTAAAATCATGTCATGAACTGCATCAATATTTTCGGGGACTGACACAGAAACGATCGGTCATCATCTTCAATGGAAAATTTACATCTTTTTGAAGCTTACAGTCCAATTTTTCACGGTCGCATATGAAGGACATTGATCAACAGGGGTATTAAGCATATCTTCGTAAATCTGCTTACCTCTTAACCCTTTTAAATACAGGTACTTTTTTTCTTTTAATTTATTGCGTAACTCTGGTTTACTTTTTTGACGTCAAACTTTACACTGACACTTCTAATAAGTTATCGTTCGTTCCTATGGTAACGCAATATTTCGTTTATGCAGGGAACTGGTCTATTCTAACTAGATATCAATACATCCTCGTAGAAGCATTTTTACGCCGATCTTGTTACTGAAGACAAAAAACTATTTACCGTTGTGTTATCAAATACTTTTTAAAATTATACACTCCATATTTTACCAAATATTTCAAGTTATGATCACATTCTCAATAAAAAAGAATACATTTTCTTGCTAAATTGGAAAATAAGAAACTTATTTGGAAAAAAAAAATTATTTCGGCAGGTAACCTGTAGGGTGCATGGGCACCCTACAGGTTAATGAAGTTATCTTGAAAAATCGTCGATATTACTTACATGTAGTCAAATATTCTCAAGTGTCGTAACTCATTCTTTATTTCTCGTTTCACTATTTTTCGAAGCAAAAAAATTGCTGCCAATGGTTCTGTTGAGTAAACGCCTCGTTCACCAGACATGACAACCCTTGATTTCTATTTTTCTGGAGTTCCCCGAAACGATGTTCACCAAATAAAACATAAATAATCCGAATGAAATACAAATTTTCATTATAGTCATAGTACTGTATTGAAAGCAACGCATAGTGTTGACAGAAGTACCCAAATATGTATCCATCAGGAAGGCTGTGTTTTTGAACATCAGCGCTTTCTGCTGTATGAGTCATTTCTCATTCATTGCATAGACCAATCAATAGGGCATTTTTTCCTAACCAAAATACTAGTAGAAAACCGACTGTACCATCACATAGAAGACAGTCCGTAGTTATGTTCTGTTATGTTTTCGACTCGCAACTATCATTTCAATTGTTTTGCTTATAAAATTAAACCTAATTGAGAAATCTGGTGGCTGCAATGAAAAAAATTGTAGGTAATTGAAATAAGAACAAAATGGAATGTTTTACGATCCGATCGGACCATTAGTAACGGAGGAAAACCATAAAAACCGGAAAATTTGACGATTTTATTGAAAAATTCATGATTTCGGCTTTTTTCAAGAAAGTGTCGAATCAAGTGTATTTTGTGTGTGCACAATACAGGCTCTGACGGATCATTAGTTTTGGTACAATTTCTCAAACAGATTTTGAAAGTAGAAGTGCAGTAAAACAAAATGTAAATTCTCATTTTGCGCTAAAATGCTGCGAAATAGGTGAAAAATTCTTGCAAACATGACTGAAAACGGCCGTGCTGGTGAAAGCAGTCGAGTGGTAGGAGAGAGCGGGAGATGAGGGAAAACGTATTATCACGTTACTCGTTCATTAGAAGAAGAGGGGTATTCTTCTAATCGCCCGAACTCTCCTACTACTCGGTAGCTAACGCGGGCTCGGCTGTTTTCAGTCATGTTTGCATGCATTTTTTACCCTTTCGTGCCTGTTTTGTGCACACAAGTACACATGATTTAAAACTTGCGTGAAAAAGGTTAATCCTACTTCTTGAAAAATAGCGGAGTTGTGCATTTTTCAAAAAATTGCAAAATTTTCCGGCTCTTCCAGTTTTTCTCCGTTACCAAATATTCGACAGGGTTGTAAAATATTTCGTTTTGTTTGTATTTCAGTTATCTACCGTTCTTCTCATTGGAGCAACCAGATTACTCTATTAGTTTTCATTTCATAAGCAAAACAATTAAAAAAAAAACATGTTTTTTTGTTATTTAAATGTTTAAAACAAAATAATAAATGGCAGTTGCGAGTCGAAAAAATAACAAAATATATCTATGGACTATCTTTCATGTGATGGCATAGTCGGTTTTCTACTAGTATTTTTGTTAAAAACTCACTCATTTTATAGCTTATTGCTTGGTGTAGCATTGAATGTTTCATTCCTCAAATAGGCTCTAGCAGATACGTCAAATAATTTGAGTAATATTCATGATACCAAATGAAAAATTATTTTTCCAACCCCTAATCTTCTTTCGATAGTTAAACTAGTCTTATAGGTCTTTAAGTTGGGTTTTTTCTATATTGGATACCCTGAATAATAATAGTTACAACTTTTTGTAACGCAAGTTAATGTATGCGAGTGTATTCTTCCGTTTTTGATCACTTTCAAATCTTGTTGATATCGAGAAGCAACGCATATATTTCCAGAATGAAAAGCTTCATTTCCTTGAATTTTTTTGAACGAACGACTTTCCTATTTTCTAATTATCAGCGATATGCGTTGAAAACTCTCTGAACGAGTTACCAGTCTGTTATTACACTACGTAACTCACTGCTATTGTTTCATTCCGAACGTTGATAATAATAATAATAATAAATATACTTTTCTGTCCTCAAACATTTCTTCTTGTCGACAAAGCATGAATACAGCAGAAATATGTTGTACATAAAATAATATTGTATCTAAAATAAATATGAATATGAATTTAAAACTAACAATGATTAGTCTCAGTAAATATTATTTTGTCAAAACATAAAAACAGAAATGAACACACATGTCTGATTAAATGAAGTTTGTGACGTTCGAATCGTTTGGATTTTTGAATTATTCACATTACTTGTCATAATTGTGTAGAGTGTTGAATTCAACTAAATCTCAAAATGTTATCAAATTTTGCTGAAAAGCATTTAAAAAGAAGTGTCAAATTCTACAACAGGTGTAGCCGAAATGTATAAACATCACTTTGTATTATTTTCAAAGTACCAAATGATTATGAACTCCAAATTTGCGGAAACCAGATAATAAATAAATTTCTCATATGATGCGGACTTTCACAATAACACTACTTTAACTGGTAAGAATAAAATCGACAAAGTCGAAGTATCCTTCTCTCTAAATATTTCCACAAAGTGGAAAATATGAGGCATAAATCTGACAGAAAACAACTACTTCCCTGGCTAATGCCACGTCGGATATTGACATCTGACAGATATTTGTGCAACGTTCTTCCAAAAAGACTCAATTACAAGTGCTTATTGTAGACAAACAAAAGATTAACCTTAATTTGGCTGGGGATGACCACATGCAGACAAGTTTCAAGAATGTTGCCTCTCATCAGTGCAAGGCTAGGTCCGACAACTTTGAGTTGTCTTGTCCCTGCCAAATGAATTACATTCTATTGTTGATCTAATAATTCCCTATGGATGAAGCAGCGACTCACAGTAAGTCAGTCGCTGCGCCATCCGCCAGGAAAATCAATAAGCACTCCTCGAGACAGCAAAAGACTCCAGGTAGAGTGAATGCGAAAATTCGAACAACTTCGAATGTTTTTGCCGGAGACCCTTCTCCTTTCTCTCCAAATATTTCCACAAAGTGGAAAATACTACTTTAATTATATGTATGACTTCCTTAATACTGAATGAAAGAATCGTTCTCAATAGTAATATCAGAATATTCAAAAAACCTAATTCACTATATGCATTCCACTGAAAATGTCTTGAAGCCACAATAAACATAATCGCCCTGTTAAAGTGACTGAATATGATCCCAGTAAAGTTCATCTCAGTCAACCTTTTAAATATTTCTCATCCTACGAAACACTTAGTTTGATGAATGAAAACACCATTAGACGAAATCTGAGATTTTCGTAGATTTCCCAAGCTTTCCATTACTCCAAATGGCAGATGCTCATTTGGAAATGATTTACTATTTCCTTCAATTTAAATATGGGATTTTCGAACCAACGCTTACGTTGATTTGAGTGGTAGTGTACATTTTTCATTTGCTCTTTTTGTAGTGAAATCCAAGTTCCAAATGATAAATCGTTCTCGCTGATCCAGAGTGTTTTCAGGTATGAAGTGATTTCGGAGTATAGATAATAGAAATTTTTTTTCCCCGAAGGAATATATTCAGTGTGGTCCATAGGTAAGGAATAAACTCATTGTTAGCGTGATTATGTATTTGTTCGAAAAAAACCTTAGGTAAATAAGTCGGTTTCTTTTCCCAATTTGACAATAATAATTAACAGTATGAAAATATTACCGTATACTTGGCACCACCTCTGAATCATGAGCACCTCCCCAAATATTTTAAATGAGAATGGGGTTCGTGTAGCACTTTGTTCGAAAGGGATTTTCATCCTCTGTTTTTCCGATTAGGTGCAATCATAATTGAAAAAATCTGTGTTAAATATGTGAAAGGACCCCGCACGGTTCTTATGGAAAATGGATCCCAGTCGAATTGGCTGAAAATTCAGTATAATGTAGTTTGTGATGTCCTGATCAAATGTCTCCATGGGCACAACAAGATCTAATGGACAGGTTTTGAGATACAGGGTGTCAAACATGAAAAAGAGGGTTGTTACAGAACGACAAGCGTAAGGATGCCTCTGAGATGCGCAAACGATAGAAAGCGTGAGTAGATGTGCGACAAAGATCGACTACTGTTTAATAAGGCAGAGCGATTGAGCTCCTGCCCCACTCCAGGGTTGTGTCTACTGCGCAACCAATTCTCGGAGGCATCCTTACGCTTGTCGATCAGTACTTACCTTTAGAAACTCAATAATGTGGCGATTAATTTGTTATAAAAAGTTAGGAATTACAATTGCAATCTTAATATTGTCGACTCGAGTTGTAATGAAGAGTTCTAAGACTCCGTATACAGGGTTATTTATAATAACATAATTTGTATTTAATTCTTTGAACAAAATCAGTCAAACGTAAAATCTCGAAGACTTTGATTTTGATATCGGGTGATCTGAGGTTACTATTATACAGGATCACTCAAACTTTTCTTTTTTGGTTGTATTTATTTTAATTTTTTTAAGGAACATCTATACAAATTAAACATAGAGTAGTGAACTAAATATAATATGATCAATATTTGGTGGCTCTTGTCTATTTGTTGCATCTTGTACGGATTTTGATCAACGGCATGATGATGCAGCTATCAAACGGGAGACTACTGCATTAAAATGTTTCTTTATTAGTTCATACCATATCTGTTAAGACATTGTAATTTCCTGTATGTACGGATTCTATTCGTTGATGGCCTGCATAACCCAAAAAGCCAATGACATTAGCGTTATATGGAAGGTACCGATACAACCGAGCACCAGATTCAGTGGAGTAATAACGATCTAGGGAATTTTCTTATTCATTAAGCATTCATATGTGTCAAGATGCATATAACTCCTGGTGGAATTACTTATAGCTGTGAAATTGTCATCCAAAACTGTTGATGTACGGCCTGCTTGATTCATGACATTTTTATTGCGTCAAGAGAGTTTACTCAATTTTAACATAGATGGCAGGCAAATCATTACCGATCATGATGACTTGACATGTCGTTTTGACAAACGCATGCTGCGTCATGGACATAACCTCAAATTGAACCATGTCATGATTGTCATGTCGAAGTCGAGACTCACAAAAAAATGCTATACACTACCCTAACTTTTACGAATGACAGAAAAACACAAGAACAAATAAATAACAATAACCCAACAACTATAAACGTCGCAAAACTACCGAACTGAGCGAAAAGTATTAAAAGAACAGAAAAATCACACGATAAATACCAATTAGGCTATCCAGAACACGTGACCACGCTTAAGATGAAAAACAGAGATTGTGCTGTCACCTGATCTTCGGCATTTTTCTATCAACCTGGAGTGCTGTGCTCATATTACTCAAAAATGTATTTTATGTTTACCTGGTTGATGAAAATAAAGACCTTTATTATTATTATTATTATTTTTAAGAATGGCCGGCTGTAGGCACACATGAATGGTGTTTGTGTTTGGCACTAGTTTCTACTGCTAATAGTTTTGTTTAGTTGTGATTTGAAATGTTATTATGGCTGTTTTAACTAAAAGTGATTTATTTATTATCATTAGAACGAGTAAACAAAGACACTGCATCGATCTATAGAGACAAAAGGAGAGTGATAAAGTGCATGGATCCTTTTACTTTCACTCCTTGTGAAATGGACATATCTCTAGATCTTTTCACAACAGTAACGGCATTCGACATTATTACATATCTGCTGTTGACTCATAAACAAGAAAGCCAATGAGGCCTACAAAAGTTTAACAGGCTATAAATATCTTGAAGCTGGATTTGCCCATGATTGTGAAGCAAGAAAAATGGATGAACATACTGTTGTTGTTGCCAAGGTAGGTACTGATTTTTCGTAATTTATGAACTGTTTATTAATGTTTCCAATTAATTTTCAGATGAGGCATTCACAGCGAATGGATATTCCTTTGTTGAAAGTATAGATTATTTAATAAATTGATGGTTCTCCTGATGCGACGATGTCTTGTGGCTGCTATGGAAGTGAAGTGTCCATATTCATTAAGGAATATTGATATGGGGCAGTATTCAAATTTAAAAACCTCAACTATAATAAGCGGTGGAATTGCAATTACCCTAAAACGTGACCATGCTTATTATTACCAAACTCATTTACAAATTAAACTAACTGAATGAAAATACTGCGATTTTGTGATTTGGTCACCCAAAGGATATATGTTCATGAGTAAATTTTCCCAGATGAATAATTCTGGATAGTTGATTTCCCAAAAGCGTACAATTTTCGTAAAGTAGTTGTGCTACCTAAGTTTCATAAAAGGAAGACATTTTTTAGAGTAAAGATGGTGTCTTTGTAAAAAGGTGAGGATGGCCGAGTTGTGCTGCAGTGTGAAAATGATATCTGTGAAATTCTATTGGACCCTATAGGACTGTCCAATGTACCAAAAAACCCCTGGATTGGTTCTCAGTGCATGAAGTTATGACTGTTTCCTCAACACTATTATTTGTAATATATGATTGCCTACACATTCATCTATTTTTATTTTCAAATCTTCATTGGATTGGTCGTTTTTTTACACACCGAGTGTCAGATATCGCAAAGTAATTTATTTTCACTTGTTACATATTTTTACCTACTAATTTGTTATTTTGTAACATGGAACTATGTATATTAGGGTATCCTCTTAATAAACATCTATCTATCTAGTCTTTGATTTAATATACCACATTATCAAAATGTAGCTAGCTAGGAATTTTTAAAAACTTCACTAAGTCGCGATCTCCACGGCTTCCACAATATACAACATAACACTTTGTAGGCATGTTTTTTATTCGGCAAAGTTTCATACAAAAATTTCACTCCAATAGATGAAATTAACAATAATCAGTCTCGTTCAAACAATAAATACAATGTGTGCCTTCAGGCGGCCATCTTGATTTTAGTTTGACAGCATCTTGGATAGCCTAGCGGAGCCTAATATGCAATGTAATTGACATATAACCTCAAAATAATGTTGACGTTCAAAAACTCAAAAAATTTATCTAGTAGGCACTTTGGATTGTTGAAAACTCCACTATATTCGACTTAAGCGTCATCCATTGACGAATGGAACAAACTCTATTGACGCAATTACAGGATCAAGAACTTTAGTTGAAACAAAAGCGAATCAGTAAACGCACCAGGAGTTATATGCATCTTGATATGTGTCAAAACATTCGAATTAATTGTCACTCAAACTACTATCGTGGTATATTCTCGTCAGATTTTTTGCTATATCTTTGTAAGAATGGCAAGATTTCTCATCTTATGATCGGTAAATGTAACGTAATACAATGATTATTATCTAATGGAAGGTTCTAAATTATATCCTTGCCTATCTAAATGATTTAATATACTTTCGGAAATATAGCCCCATATTTGACAAATAATGAAGACAAGAGCCACCAACTATTGATCAAAATATATTTACTGTTTACGTTTCATTTGTATGTATGTTCTTGAAAAAAATTTTGAGTGATCCTATAATAGTAACCTAATATCACCCAATATCAAAATCAAATGATAGTTACCTATTTTGCAGGTCTACGAACTTTTGCGTTTGACTGATTTTGCTTAAAGAATTACATAGAAATTATGTACTTAATTTTTAATACGTAGAATGAAGGACAGTGTAACATATTGTTTAGGAAGTATGTTTCAATTTATTTTACAATTAAGTGATATGTTTAAAATGACCACCATTCACTTGACAATAAGCAAGGCGAACATTTTGTTGGACCTCAGGGCACCCGTGCGGAAAAAATTTCCGTGCGCTGGTGTCATTATAGCTGCTTATTTACATGTCAAAATTAAATATTATGTTGTTGACAGTTCTCCAGCAATCGCAAATTGTTTGAAATTTCCTTACCAACAGGGTAAATAACGCTTGTTTTGTGGCAATTTCTGGATATTTTTGAACCATAAATATTTCATTTAATAATACATGTGTTTGTTCCTTCATCATCAAAAATCGATGTTTCCTAACAGTCTGTGGTTTTCAGGTAAATATAATGAAAAATATCGTTCATTACTCGTCCATAAATGATTTTTCCGTGCTTGCACGACTTCCCGTGTTCGGCTTCACCTCTCACGGGATCATGTGGCGAAAAAGTCTAAATTTCTGAACTCGTAATGAAATATACTATTACAAATCCCACGTAAATAATGTAATTTCAATCTAGTAGACTACTGTTTTTTGATACTTATAAGTTACTGACTCACGTCAGTATATTGAAAAATATTTGTGTGTGTATTTGATTTAACTATGGCTCATTATTTGATCCGAAACTCAAAGAAATGGCATTTCAATTATAATTGGATGTGGTTGAAACTCAAAAGGAAGTTTGTGAAATGTTCAATAATAAATACCCTGGTCAACCCGTCTCACAGTCTACAGTTAGCAAAATAGATACAAAATTTCGTGAAACTGGACCTGTAAAAACTATTCAAAAACTAGGTCGAAATGATGAATTGGATGAGGAAAGAAGTTAGCGTAGTACTGTTAGCGATTGAGGAAAATCCGCATATGACGAGTTTCTGCCGACAATGATGTTAGTTAATCATCGATATTGAGATCTTTTCGTAAAGAACAACATCGTTATAAAGTTCAGTTGGTTCAGGAGTTAAATGAGGATGGTCCCGATAGAAGGCAACAATTCTGTGAACTGATGATAGAAAGAGTAAAAGCGGATTTGAAGTTATTAAACAAAATTATTTCTACTGATAAAGCTACTTTTCATTTGAATAGAACGGTTGATAGGAAAAATTGTAGGGTGAAATTCCGTTAACCGTGCGCTACAAGCTATCAAAAATATTTCTGTTGATTCATCAGAAGACGACTACGGATAAAAGCAGTTGAAACATTGTGATTTATACAAATTGAAAGACGATGGAAGTCTGAAATGAATGTACTCAAGTTACAACATCGTCTACAACCTTCAAACAAACATCTTGCATTAGCTCCCCACCTTATCAGAGATTCATCCCAACACTCACTTATAAAAAAATTAGGGTCTTTGAAACATAGAAAAAAATCCAATATGTATGTATACTCTTCTGACGTAGAATGTCTTCACCAGATTCCATTATTTTTTGTTGACTAAATTGATGGTACTGATATGAATTTGTCAACAGTGCAACCGGTGAGAATTGCTGACATTGTTTATGTTGTTTTTGTCAGTCGTGAAATTGTTATTAGAAGATTACTGAGAATGAAGAAAAACTCTTTGAAGCTAGCAGTGAAAATTCGCCACCCGTAAACTATATAATGATTCACGAACTATTATCTCACAATTTCAAACTGAAGTACTGTTTATTTGGAACTCATTCTGATGGCATCAAAATCCCTTTACTTCTAAGGTTCATTTATAGGGCTGTTAGATCAGGCTATGATGATGATGCTGTGGGTAATGTGCAGTTGAAAAGTAATAGTTCGCATAATGCATATACTCACTTACTTGATACAATAATTGAGAATATTCAGCAGTTCGGGTAGCTGTTCACTAGAAAAAGTTAACATTTTAAAAATAAAATAATGAAGACAACAAAAATGTCTATGATCAAAACAACCCAAATTCATAAATAGGACGCAGTGTATGAACGGTCGGTTTCCCTGCTTAAAGTTGAAGAAAAGGTAAAAGAAAAAGTGAAATTTTGCTCTATGAACCAGCCATTAGATCAGTACAGTTGATAATTCGATAATTTATAGTTAATGATGAATAAATATTTGGAGTGACAAGTATACCACAGTGTTGTCAAATTCGGCTGACCTAATGAAGACATATCACTTATTTAGAACCAGAAAACGTATCTAGTTAACAATTTGACAACATACCCAGATACCTGCTAAAAGCTTATTAGGCCAATCAATAGAGCATTTTTTCCTAACAAAACTACTAGTAGAGAACCGACTGTACCATCACATGGAAGACAGTCCGTAGTTATATTCTGTTATGTTTTCGACTCGCAACTGTCATTTATTAATTTGTTATAAACATTCAAATAACAAAGAGTGGGTTTTTTTAACTTGCTCTGCTAATGAAATGAAAACTAATAAAGCAATCTGGTTGCTCCAATGAAAAGAACTACGAACAAAACGAAATGTTTTACGACCCGATTGGATCATTAGTAATGGAAGAAATCCGAAAAAAACGAAAAAGGACCCCGCACGGTTCTTATGGAAAATGGGTACCAGTCGAATTGGCTAAAAATTTAGTTTTCAAAAAAATGTATAACTCCGCCTTTTTTTCAAGAAATAGGGTTGGCCCTTCTCATGAAAGTATTGAATCATATGTACTTTATGTGTGTACAAAACAGGTTCTAACGGATCATTGGTTTTGGCACAATTGCAATTTGAATCTTTTAGCACTATCTTGCAGCGTGCCTGGATGTTTTAGTAAGTCTACAGAACGTATATTCTCATTTTCTGATAAAATGCTGCGACATGGATGAAAAATGCTTGCAAACATGACTGAAAACGGTCGATCTGGTGGAAACGGACTAGTGGTAGGAGTGATCGAGAGAAGAGGGAAAGCGTATTATCACGTAACACATTCATTGGAAGAATTCCACTCATCTCCCGGACTCTCCTTCTACTCGGCAGCTAACGCGAGCTCTGCCGTTTTCATTCATGTTTGCATGCGTTTTTCACCCATTTCGCATCATTGTAGCGCAAAATGAGAATAAACATTTTGTAGTACTGTACTTCTACTTTCATAACCTGTTTGGGAAATTGAAATCCGGCAATCATTAGAGCATCCAGGCACGCTGCAAGATTGTGCAAAAAAAAATTAAATTGCAATTGTGCCGACAGAGCCTGTTTTGTGCACACATTAAGTAGAAATTATTCAATCCTTTCATAACAAATGTCAATCCAACTTCTTGAACAATGGCGGAGTTATGGATTTTTCAAAAAATCGCAAAATTTTCCGTTCTTTCCTGTTTTTCTCCGTTACTAATGATCCGTCCGGGTAGTGAAACATCCCATTTTGTTCAATTATCTACAATTCTTTCCATTGGAGCAACCAGAGTGCCCCATTAGTTTTCATTTTATAAGCGAAACAATTTCAAAAATCACGTTTTTTGTTATTAAAATGTTTATAACAAATAATTGAATGACAGTTGCAAGTCGAAAACATAACAAAATATAAATACAGATTGTCTTCCATGTGATGGCATAGTCGGTGTCCTACTAGTATTTTTGTTAAAAACTCACTCATTTTATGCTCTATTGCTGGGTGTAATACAAAACTCGAACTGACTATTGAAATTGAATTTCCAGATGCTCGTTGGTAATTATAAATTGTTTCTAATTATTATCACAGATAAGAACACATACATCCACCTATATCAATTACATAATATTACATCTCGGTTTTATACAGATTTTCTTACTATAATATTGTAACTTTGGTATACAAAATCAATGATGGTTTTCAGAACATGAGGAGTTGTTACTGAAATTTTCTGATCATATCCTGAAATATCTATCATACTCAATCATTCTCTTGTATTCCTTGTATTGCCTTTTCTCTCTAAATTGAAATATATCAGGGATTCACAGAACCAAATCCATGCATTCAGATAATTTTTAGTTTTAATCTGTACTGCAATCATTTCGTAGGTCTATTCGATCAATCCGAATTTTGAAAAGTTTCATCTATAGATTTTTTTATTCCAGCACCAGACATCTTCAGCATGCCCACATTCTTTGAGTCTGTGATTTATGTCGTCGATACGCTTGAATTTTTCACAATTATTGGATGCTGTAAGTTTGTGTTTATGTTATTTTGCCTGTACTGGATAAATATCATTGAGTCTTACAAGCTGCAGCTCTCCAATCAGTGCAGATATATTTAATCAAACAGTTTTCCCAAATTTTTGACCAATTTCTGTTTGGAAATTTTTCCTCAAGTGAGGTCTTTGTTTTTGACCCCTAAGTGAATGAGGGTCGGTTAGATTGCCAAACGTTGCCGAAACGGATATAGCACAACCCTTCGAATACCACTCCACTGAAAATGAAGTAACTCTTCCAAGGGCATTGTTGCAGATTTATCTGTAGTTTCACAGTAATTCCGTTCGCACGAGAACTAACTGAGAAGTTGGCCGTGTTTCTGTGAAAGGAAATAGACATCCCACGGAAAAGTCGTTTCCAAGCCGATGTAGAGAAGGCACTGAATTTTTTACTGTCGAACTGGAAATAAAGTTAAGAAGTTATCACTTCAGCGACATATGAAAGTTTTATGGATGTATGGATGCTTTTAACGTTGCTGTCAGGAATCAAGTATATGTTTATAATGGAAGAAGAACTCTTGCGATATGAAAATAAATAGTCCTCGTAAAATTTTCGACAAGAATATAATTGGGTTCTGCTAGTAAGGGTCATAAATTTCAGGATATCCAATGTCCTCCAGGCGTTTCTTTTCCAGAATGACGTTTTCATCGTGTCGTAAAAGGTTATAGGATGGTCAATCAACTGCTTACTTCTTCATTTCCGAAATACATTCAATTCCTAATTAAATTCAGAGGAAGTACGGAATTTAATGGAATAATCGTGATTTCAGATTTGAAAACAGCTGAAAACATAACTCACAATGACAATTGAACATCCCTTATCGCAAAGAGATCTTCTCAAGCATCAATTCATCAAGAATTACTCATCCAACTTGAAAGATCAGTATAAAAATTGTTGTAGAAATCTATTCATGAGAAAAACTCAAAATAATTGCTATGTGAGTAGAATTGAAGTGGAAAATGTTAACTCTGAAATGTAATTCAGAAAGAAGCAATGAAAATAAACAAATTGAAATTGCAGTCATTGTTGATTATCAAAACATGCCGATAATCGATGACAAGACTAAATCAAACAACATTTTTAGGAGAATTTCGATACAAAATTTGTAACAAAATATCACATATATTTTACCCAGAAATGTTTACTTTTTTTACTAAAAACGAAAGTGTTATAATAGCAACATTCAAAAGTAATTGTTTTTTGGAAATGGTGACATCACAGTTAAAACTATATTACAGTACCTCCTGATAGAAATCGACGCCTGTTTCGAAATATCTTTGGAACCAATTCGAGGGAAAAGGTCAGTAGTAACCCCTATTTCCAAACAGGGGACTCCATCCACACTTATGAATAATTATATGGGGCCCATTTCTGTTATCAATAAATTTGCCAAAATATTTGACAGACAATAGGGTTTTTATGAGATCGCTTAAGAATTTCTCGGAACAACTTCCAGGCCCCAAAATTTGATAATCTGGTATTTTAGGGTATGCAACGGATCGAAAACTGATTTTTTTATATTCATTTTAGACAGCAAATAAATACACGCAAACAACCAACTCACATTACGAACATTCATTGAATATGTTATAACACATATGGAACGTTTATTCGATATATTTATGGTTATGTTGCAATTCGTACAGTTATTAAACATATGCTGAACTCCTGGAAAGTCACTCTCTATGTCAAATCTAAATGTATCTTTTATGTTACCTGGATAGTCCGCTACGTTTTTGCTGTTTTCTTCGTCGGCAATGGTACTAATAGTATTAGCAGATTTCTCTTTGTCACTTCATCCTCTAAATATTTTAGCTGCTATGTCAACTTCATTTGTAAATGATTCCTCTATATATCCTTCGGTAACGGTTGAGTATTTCCATCCACCATGCCTCAAAGCTATTGAATCTGCCCCAGTATTTACCAAAATTGTCGCAGAGAACCAACGGAAACAATGTCATGTGTATTCAAGTGCACATGGCAAATTTAAAAAAAATGCGACAATTTTCTAGTGTCGCCCATTATGACTGTCACACGACCTTGGTGACAAGTCCGGAAACCAATCAAAATCGTTTGGGCTGTGTTGAGGCTTATTACAGGTATGAGAAAATGCTTTCAGCAGACGCGCAGCTGGTCAAGGGCCATTTTGGCAGCACTTTGAAACGTTTGAAAAATTGCTATACTCTAAATATTTTGTTTTAAATGAAAAAATAAGCTATGGAAATGTCTGCTGCTTTTGTATTTATACACCCATATGTGTAACGAACAAAAAAAACAACCAGCAGAAGTTTTCAGTCGAAAATAAATGTTTTATGTACAAAAAACGAACAATAGCTTTAGGCGCCAGATTTGAATCCGTCCATGAGGATGCTGTACTCAATCGTACGAGGCATATATCAGGCTTGTTCATTGAACGCTGCTCTAGTTGATCGAGATCACTTTCACATTGTTCATCTCTCTCTGATACTTGTATTTATTTGTCTTTCTCTTTTGAAAGATCAACTTCAAGCAAGTAATCAGAGTACGTCTTAACGAACGACACTATAGTCATTTTACACTCAATGAGCACTTGCAGTTGGGTGCTTGTCAACAGTGCGTCAAAATATCCCCCACACACCCCCTCCACCATCTCCCACCAACCAAACAACTTTGCCAACAATTTAAATTGTCCGGAAATGTATTGCTTTCACTACTATATACACAATGTACTATTTCATCTACTGAAATTCAATTCAAGTTCATCATTTTCATATTTTGGAATACTTCCAATACAAATTTGGCCTCATAACCTATCGTATACCATCAAGATTACAGCCATTGAATTCAGTTAGGATACCGTTTGATTATTGTTCGACTGACAGGTAGAATAAAGCTGGATCTAGCGGATCGCAGGCTTTGTTTTGCTTCTAAGCTGGAACCGTTCTAGAACCGTCCAAAGTAGTGGCACATTGATGTTCCGACACATTTTGGGTAATTAGACTTCCTAAACTTAAACGTGTGACTGTTCAGAACTGCTTCAGAACCCGTATTAAAATGAACCAAAACAAACCTACAATGTTGAACACGTCGAATAAAATGAGGTTATCGCCAAATGTTAGAACACTTTGATATCGATAACAATGAGAAATGAAAGGATGAATATGTGGTATATGTTCCATTCATTTTTTTGAATAGTAATATCTCTGTAGATCGTATTCAAATGATCAATTTCTAATAACACTTTCTGAAGTGGACTATAATCCCTAACAGCACCATGAAGTCCGATGGTAATCCATAGGACATCCTCTCAGGACATTCGGGACGTCCTTAGGATGTGCAAAATTGGTACCGCGGACGTCCATTGGACATCCGTGGGAAGCACCAATGTCTCGACTTCTCACCAAAATTGGACGTTCTATAAGGATATCCAATGGACATCCATCTGGGATGGTAATCGGACGTCCCCGAGTTACGTCAATAGAAAGTACATCTTGGACGTCCTTAGGACGTGCAATATTGGTACGTCCTTAGGACGTGCAGTATTGGTACCGCGGACGTACATTGGACATCCGTGGGAAGTACCAATGTTTCGACTTCTCACCAAAATTGGACGTTCTATAAGGATATTCAATCGACATCCACCTGAGATGTTCACTGGACGTCCCCGAATTACATCAATCGAAAGTACATCTGGGACGTCCTTAGGTTGTACAGAATTATCAGATGTGTTTGTTCATACATCTCTTTCACGACTAAGATTATGATATTATTGTGGATTACCTACTGGAGATACCAATTTGGATGGAACCAGATTTACTTACTAGGTAAGCTCTCTCAGAGTCATTCAATTCTGTTTTGTACATGTTCAAAGGATACACACAACTCTACTTGTCTTACGGAAACACCTTTTTCAAAAACAGTGTTGAATAGGTTAGTAATAACTATTGAATAGTATAACAAAACTTTTATTTTCATTTATAGATATAACTACACTGAATGAACACAAAATAACTTACAAAACAGTCACTAAACTAATCAATCACAAAAGACGATAGAAAAGCCGCCATAGCTGGTAAATACTCAACAATTGTCTGTCAATTCGTCAACACTTCACTTGAACACAGAACACAAAACACAGAAAACAACTTTATGCACGGAATCCATACATGAGGAATTGTTCGGTTTCAATCCGTATACGAACAAGAGAGACAAACATAATTTTTTTATTTTCATTGTTGTGAAACAGTGAATCGTATTGGCATACGCATAAACTCGAGAAAATGGCCCCTGGTGACCATAATGATAGTGAAAAGGGTTTTATTTCAGATAGGTTGTTTTCGCTATAATGTCCAGCCCTATTGTAAATATATATGCGACACATTTTATACCTCTTCTGTAAAACCACTAGCTGGGATGTATACACGGGTACTGGGTACACATGGAGGCCTAATTATTGTAACTGTTTTCGAATTTTCTTTTATTTTTTATGATCATCCATCCTTCATCTTTGGAAACATTCCGAAAAATGTTCAATCCAGGACATCCCAAGGAAGCTCTCACAGGGAACTTTTCTGAAATTCACTGATTGGGATGACGTCCGATGTACATCCATCAAGGACGTTCCAGAATGTCCCCGTACCAGGACCACCATAGGAAGTCCTTTCGAAGACATGCCAAATACATGCCAACCAGGACATCCAATGGATATCCTAGAAAATACTACAAAATATTTTTTCTAACCAGGACATCCCAAGGAAGTCCTCGCGGGGAGATATTCTAAGATTAACCAATTGGGACGTCCAATATTCATTCATGCGGGATGTTCCTAAATGTCCCGTACCAGGACAACCATGGGACGTCCTTTCAAAGACATGCCAGAATACTTACTAACAGGGACGTCCGATGGATGTCCTAGGAAACATTACGAAATATATCCGACCCAGGACATCCCAAAGACGTCCTCGCAGAGATGTTTTATACGATGTACCGATTGGGACATCAATAGGAAGTCCTTTGGGGAAATTCATGAAAATGCACTGAATCGGACGTCCCAAGGACAATGATTTTAAGTCCCGGACATTCGGACATGATTTGTACCAAATAGGGACGTCCCTGGGACATAGTGTGCTATTAGGGATGTTGATGAATATAACGGCCAGCAAAATATGTTAAAGTTTCACAATGCCTAGGAATTATAAAACCACATAGGTAAGGACGGAGAAGATTGCCAACAGAATTTTTAATATTTCGACAAGCAATATTTGAGACAAGCCGGCGAAAGATCGTGCCAACTGCTATGGGGCCTATACCTCAATTTTTCTTCTGCAAATCACCTATACCTGAATTAGAGTACCTACTAGTTATTGCAACTTTCGCCGTACCATTATTACCAGACGATTCCAGATCGAAAATTAAGCCCCAAATCATCGTTACCATTCTACATCCATCACCCTCCAAACATAATCTACACAGACAATTCCGTTTTTTGTCTGTCATGATATATATTTCATGTGGGCTGATCCGATATCCGACGTTGAAAAATCATTTCAGACCTCTAATTCTTCACAGTCGATAAACGAATGGGCCATTTTTTGTTCACGGTGTTGAGTTTTCACAATACCGACAATACGTATCGATTGCTGATATAGCCCGTCTCGGGAAGATAATGTTTTATTCGGATAGAACGGCCCTTTTTTATAACTGAGTGGCTTCTTCATTGTGTGTGTAAACCCAGTAAGGTAGCGCGAGCATTTTGATTGCAAAAGTTGATTCAGCTGATTCAGCCGAGGTTGTGAAGTGTGCTTCGATGAGCATCTTTAGGTTTTTCTGGAATAAATACAGGGTGTATCAATGCATAGATGGACGATAGATGCTTCCCTATTTGAGATAAGAAAAAATGTTCCAGGTGGAAGATGTAAAGAATAATGAAATCTATGTTCCAAAAATAACCACCAACGACATACAAATTGTCAGCTATGCCGAGCACTGACAAAATGTCATATACAGAAATCACAATGAACGATTCTGTATTTTTTCCAGTATGTGAGAATTTACAAATGTTGTTGGGTACCATATTACAGAACAGTACTCGAGTTTGGGTCTAACCATATAATTGTAGAGTGATTTAATTGTTTCCCAATTTCGGAAATAACTAAATTTCACCCAATTGCGGCTGGGATTTTTAAATTTAATTTGACCGATTAAATTATCTAAATCTCGTGGCTGGACTGGGGTGAGTCCTGGAGGATTCACTGTTGCGTTCCAATTAACAGTGCTGCTCCTAAGGTGGCGCATGTAGTTAGTAACAAGGCCTATCCAGAACACGTGGCTAATGACCATAGCAGTCGATGCCGAAACACCAAAAAAAAAAAAAAAGAAAAACAAAATTTTCTTTGCATATATCCCAAACTTCTCAGTGCCTGTGCACTAACTTGCTCTCTGTGTGATCTGAATGAAAGTGGATGATCATACTCAACGCCCAAATACCTACCTTTTTTTGCTTTCAGCAGTTTGTCATTTTCAAAAGTGTATTCATATTCTAGTGAGTCCTTTTTATTTGTACACGACAATACAACACATTTCAGTTTGTTGAATAGCAAGTCGTTTTCAACAGATCATGAGAACGCTGAGTCTGTATCGATTTGGAGGTGATGGCAGTCATCTCCATTTATGTGTGAAAAGAAGCAAATTTGTAGCTGTAGATTTCTTTGGAACAAAACCATGCTGCACTTCAGAAATCCTAGCTCCGACAGAACTACATACCTAGTTGTCATTATTTGTTGAAATAATATAGCTATTGCACACATAACTGATATTGCCTTTAATTTTTGGTATCTGATGTGATTCCAGATTTGTGGATGGGTGGGTGGATTGCTGCCTTCCACACCTCTGAAAAAATTGATGTTTTGATGGACAAATTGAATATAGCATAATGGTTTCTGTAACGACTTCGCACAACCTTCTATGATATAAGGCGGAATTAGATCAAAGCTAGCTATTTTTAGGCTTCAGTTTTGTTTAATGACGAATCCACATTGAAAACTAATGAATTGCCACCACACCAAAAAAGACATATTCTTACAAATTTTCATGAAAATTAAATCAGTTATTATTCGCGAGAAAAAAGTTAAATACTGGAAAATCGGTTTTTCGGCATTTTGATGGTTAATTTGAGTTTATGTCGAAAAGTGTTGTATGAAAAAGTTTTCTATTTTTTTATTATCTACTTTTTCATTGAATATTTTTTTTTCATTGAATATTTTCCGCTAAGAGGTCATGTTTTGCCGCAAAACGCAAAAAAACGTTTTCAACCCCTAAATTACATCCCCATTTCACCATTTCAAGTGTTCGTGTTTAAATATTATTTTTCCTTAAAGTTGGAATCTCAACAACATTTTTCACCTGGTCCTTGCCTGGTACTATTTCTATATATTGCAGGTTAGTATGTAGTTTTTCAATTTTCATTGAATTTGCGGTGTCATCTCACCGAGCCAAAGTCAACGCGTAACAATAATTATGATTAGTTAATATCATATTCTGGAGAGTGTTTCCCATATATCCATATTTCAATCTCTTGGCAGCGTGGAGTGAAGAACCCATTTTCCCCATTCACGACTTTGGCAATAACTTTTCCACACTTTTCAATTTGGTACGCACTAACCACAAATTCGTTTGCATCCAGAAGATAAGGATATATTAATCAGGATTTATGATGAGTTTTCGCTCCACTGAAAAATCTTTTCATCCAAGTCAAATGAATGTTTGCAAACTTTGAAAGTAGTAATTTTCTCCTTGGAAAAGTTCCGAATCCGTTTTACCGGAAATGAAAGCTCATTTATCAGTGACGTATGAGAGGAATTTCTGCAAATAAGCGTTATTCCAGCAGACTGGCAAATCTTGCAATATACGTACATCAAATAACGTGGATAAGAGGGTGTAATATGATTCTAAAAGGAAATAACTAGGACGTTAGGAACAACCGTAATTTCAAGAGCTATCTAGAGATAGTCGAACAAGGAAGGTATAAGGGTTTTTTCTGAAACCCTGGGAGATTCTTAAAAACAACTTTTACAAATTGGGTCCTACTCCAAATCGTTCAAAATAAATAATGTTACGAGGGCTGACAATAAAGTAAGGTCTCCAACGCTGCAACTTCGCCGGATCACGCGCTAGGCGAAATCTGGCAACACCGCCGTGTTCCTTGGTTCCCCCACTACCACTTTGCTGCTGGGTGAGGCTTCCCCGACCGCTCAGTCTTGGCTGAGCAGCCGTCAACGATGGAGGTACCACTCGCGTCAGCGTCCAAGTGCGAATTGCGTTCTGTAATACGTTTTTTGAGTGCGAAAAAGGTGACACCTATTGAAATCCATCGTCAACTAGTTGAAGTTTACGGGGAAAAGTGTATGGACATAAAAAACGTGCGTAAGTGGAGCCGCGAGTTCAATTCCGGGCGCACTAATGTTCACGACGAGGAGAGAAGTGGCCGACCGTCGGTCTCGGATGCGATTGTTCAAGCAGTGGAGGCAGAAATGCTCAAAAACCGCCGTGCGACAATTAGGGACTTGGAAGAGAAGCTTGGAGGAGTGTGTAGCAGCGAAACAATCCGTCATATCCTTGTGAACAAGTTGCAGTACCACAAAGTTTCTGCCCGATGGGTGCCGAAACAGCTGACCGAAGACCACATGAAGCGGCGCGTGGAATGTGCGACCAAAGTTGTGGCCCGTTTTGAAGAGGAAGGCGATGATTTTTTGGAAGGGTTTGTTACGGGGGATGAAACGTGGGCTCATCACTACACACCCGAAACAAAGGAGTCGTCCAAACAATGGCGCCATAGCGATTCTCCGAAACCCAAAAAGTTTAAGGCGACACTGTCAGCCGGCAAGGTGATGGCTACGGTATTTGGGATCGCCACGGGGTATTGTTGGTGGATTTCATGCCAAGGGGAACCACTATCAATGCAGCAAGGTACTGTGAGACCCTGGAAAAGCTTCGTCGTGCCATAAAAAACAAACGCCCGGGATTGCTGAGCAAAGGAGTGAAATTTCACCACGACAACGCGCGCCCGCACACAGCCAACGTTACCCTTGACCTGCTCAAGACATTTGGCTGGGAAATCATCGATCACCCTCCCTATAGTCCCGACGTGGCCCCCAGTGACTACCACATGTTCCCCGCCCTGAAAAAACATCTCGGAGGGAAGAAGTTTGATAGTGACGCGGAGGTTCAGAAAGAGGTCAACACCTGGCTGCGCGAGGCGGACGGAGAGTGGTATTCTGCCGGCATAGACAAGTTCATCGTGCGGATGCGCAAGGTGTTGGAAAAAAATGGCGATTATGTAGAAAAGTAGCCAAGACCTTGGCCTTTCCAACGGTGTATCGCTTTTTGTAAATAAATGTCATTTTCTATGAAAAAAAAAATTGGAGACCTTACTTTATTGTCAGCCCTCGTATAATCAACGTCGTTAAAATAATCTACAAATTTGGCAGATTCAATGATAGTTGTCCGAGTGCCAACTGAGAAAGATATATTTCAAATCATTGAAAATGCTAATGCATGAATGTTCGTTCCTTTGCCTGAAAAAATTGTTGGAATAGGAGGCAACAACTTCTGCTGCGAAAGGAAATATAGCGAAGGTCTGAGAACATAGTCTTATAGTCAAATTATTTGATAAAAAGAAAGTGATAACAGAGAGACAATTTGGTTTAATTAATAAAGGTAGATACAGAATCCGCTATATGGAATTTCGTTTATCAAACAACAGGAGCCTTACTGTATCCTGACAAATGCATAGCAGTTTTTCTAGGCTCAACCAAGGCCTTCGATACAATTTTTTTATGAAAACCATTTCAAAAAGACCCGCAATTGCAATTTTCAAACCGTACCTAGAACACATCAAACAATCTTTTAAATTTGGAATCAACATCAATTTTCCTTGAGAGGTTTCTGCTGGAACACCCCAGAGCACAGTTCTTGGGCCTGTATTCGTTCAGTTTACATCAAGAGCATAGCATAGCAGCATATGAGACGAGATGGCTATGAGGCTTACACATGGCGACAATTATACAATGATGAAGAAAGTTCAGGAAAAATACAAATTCGACTAAATGAGAATCTCCTCAACCTTGGTGTCTCAACAGAAGATTTTCACAACTTTCTCTCCATAGGACCGGATTGGAAATAATTTATATTCATAAGGCTTTCTCTGAAACATTTTGAAACACAAATATTGAAAAAAAATTAGAAAATCAGATATCTCTGTTACTCTTCAGACCATCATAAGATATGATATGAATATGTTCTGCACATGGTTGGAAGATTGAGGAAATCAACATGTAAAACATATAATATAAGAGGTATTTAATCGAAATAACACTCAATAAAATATAATTCACTGATTGAATCGGTCATCAGATCCATCAATAATCTTCTAAGACAATGAATGTATAGGACAGGTCAATAAATAGGCTCGACAGTAACAATAACAACAAAAGTTGTTGATCATTCAACAACATAAAATTGATAGTCAAGAATACAAAATTTCAGGATGTGGTATTCTAGCTTCAACCTAGTTTCCTATCTGCCTATTTTTTTTTTCATTTTCTGCTTCCTAGATTCAATGATGACCATTACCGACACTTTATAGAATTTATTTTACCTGGACTTCTAAAAGAGATCCCACAGAAATATAATGCGAATTTGATTTATGCATGATGGTACTCCAGCACTATTCAGCTTGGTTGCACGCCAGTATTTGGAAGATTATTTTGCCTATCGGGCGTGGTGGGCCACAGCCTTGGCCACCAAGGTCACCCGACATAAATCTATTTGATTTTTTCCTCTGGAGGCACCTGGAATCATTAGTGTACTGAGCTCCAGTTCAAGGCGAAGGAAGGACTCGCATACAGGTGTCATGCACAGTTATTAGAAAGACTCCTGGAATTTTTGAGAATGTCCTCCAGTCTATGGTGAGACGCACAAATGCATGCATTGAATTTGTCGGTGGCCATTTTCAGCACATGCTCTGACTTTATCAATTTCAACACCTTTTCCAAACTTTTTTTCATTCTTAGGTAATTTGAGTTATTTTTTTAACACTATTTTCATAATAAAGTACACTGATGAAAATTACAAAAATTATTTTCACGGAAAAATCAACTTTATGCAATACTTATTCAGAGTTCTGATGAGATTTGTATTCGAGACATTACATTTTCTCTTCGTGAGCAGAATAATTTCATTATGTTATGCGATACTGAAAAAATGTTTTCATTTATTTTTTCATATAGCTTCTAAACCGTTCAAGTGAATGGAAAACTTCAGGACAACAAATAGATGGATACTGGAACAACACTGAATAATCTATATTCAGAATATGTCGGTGACGGCGAAAATAAATTCTGCAAGTGGAAACACGGCATCTGACTCTGAGAAAGGAGGGTAATGTGGATAATTAGAAGAATTGATGAATTTGTTTCATGCTCATTGTTGAATGGATTACTTTTGCCCAATCTGAACCAATTATTGTCACAAATGTCGGAGTAAACTCCAAAAAACCTTGAATGAAATGTATTTTCATCGCTATGTATTTCGAAAATAAAGCTGATTAGGATGTTTTTTACGAAAGTTCCATACTGAAATCTTTCGAAGAATCACCCTTCGAAATTTGTGCACGTACTTGATTAACACCCTGTATAAACATGAATATTCCATTACAACTTCAACTTCTTTGAAGTTGCAGAGAATCGATTAATTTTGACGTCTACAGCTACAATAATTTTTCGTCAAAATATCAAACCTTGCGCCCGCCATCTATTGCTATATTGTTGAAAGACAACTGTTTGAATTATTTTTCCTGCGGTACATTTGAGGACAATAATTTTAATCCGAATTTTTTTCATACTTTTGACACTCTCCATCTGGGCACTTTTCTTCACGAAACAAAGTACGGAATCTGAGTTTTCGTTCTAATAACTATACAGGGTGTTTATAACGCACTTGTTCAAACTTCAAAGGTTGAATATTTGACTAATTTCAAGATAAAAAGTTCTTGTGAACTTGTGTCCGAAAATTTTTCCACAAATTTTGATTTCCCTCCTCAAAAATTACCAAATTTTGTGAAAAAAATTATTTTCTGAAAAAGTTACTCAAAAAAATTGAAAATAAAATTTCAACTTCAACACCCTGTATCTCCGAAACGAAACATTTGCTGGTACTTACATGTTCATATGAACTTTTTATCCCAAAATTAGTCAAACATTTACCCTTCGAAGTTGGAACAAGTACTTAATAAATTCCCTGTATGTTGGTATAATAGGGAATTTCACTAGTAATTTTTTATTTTTTTTTGTATTTGTATTTATTGTATTTGATCCAGAAAAAAAAGAAAGAATTGAAGGAGAATTCAAACACTAGCTATTTTCGCGCGAACTATTACCGTTATTTCATTGGACGAGTACGAATGACGTCAGTCTCCTGCCATTGGTTGATTATAATTTGTAAATAAAAACATAACCACAATACAGAAACACAACTTTTCATGTCATTTAGTCTTCTTTTTCGTGAAATCGTGAAGTGTCGATCTTATTTTGAGAGAGAAATGTCTTTAAAAAAATGTTTTGTTCCTGGTTGTGGAAATACAGTTGATCAAAATCCTGAAAAACTTTTTATCTTAGTGCCCAACAATATTGATGTCAAAAAGAAATGGAAATATATTTACAGTAGTTCGTTAGCTGCAACATAGAAATTTGCTGTACTCATACCTACTTGCTTTCACATTCTTCACTTCAGCTGCGCTAAAATCTGTATTACTTCTATAAAACTGGAAAACCATTGTTGAGTCAACAACGGGTAGATACTGACTCGTAGCTTTCTCAAAACCGTCTTCCATGACGATGAGCACTCACTTTATGTTACAAGTAATATTTGTAATGAGAATCAAATGCTAACCAACAATCCAACAAATTCAACAATGCACGAATGAAAAATGGTCAATGGTCTTTGTTAGGAATGTTAGGTTAGGTTTCGATTTATGTCAAATTTATTTCGTACTAGATACGGCTTTGAAAAAGTAGAAGATTTCTAATGGATTCCTTGTTTTATGAACATAACTTCGGAAATCAAAGTCCAAAAGAAGGTATTTATATACTGCGTGTCTGGAGTCAAAACAAAGTGTGCCTTCTCTTTAAATTCAACTGAATAGTTTCGAAAGAAGTTAAATCGGGTGTACACTGGAATACACACTGGGAACAACTCTTCCTCCTGCAGAAAGGTCTCACGAACAAACTTTTGTAGAACGGTACAGGTGACGTCAGCCCGGGAAAATATAGCGTTTGAATCAATCTCAATTTGGAATAGTTTTGAAATGAATTTTAGTCGATATGAAATAGATTAATTGGTTCGTGGTATAATTTTATATGCATCATAAATACGGATAAGATCATTTGTTACAAATAAAACGTCATTTTTTATTACAGCGTAATTCCCTATTGAAGGTTTGTCAAAAAATAGTATCTCTCAATACAAAAATAGCTGCTGGAACTTTTCGCATTCACAAATTACTCCATGAGCTTCCAGTCAACATAGAATGGTCTCAGATATGGTAGTGGGATTCACATTCATGTTTCAGACTATATAAGTGATTCGCAAAGTGGCTTCCATAATTATCGCATAAACGTCTATTCGGTGCCCCGTTGGTCAGTTCCAGACATCAAAATGTTATGCAAAATGTGACTCGAAATAAGCCCAAAGTGACATTCCATTCTCCTATATGTCGAGAATAAAACATAGCTTACCATTTTTCAACTTATGTAGAAATTGTAACTCAATGTTATTATTCTTATCACTGAATTTCTCTCTTCATATGGAATGGAATGATAGAAAACAAATGCGTGAGTTGATTACGTAGTATATACTTTTCACAAACAAAAAAAAAATCAAACTCTGTTCAAATTATGAAAAAAAAACAAAATACAGAAATGAATGTAGAAAAATCTATAATTCAATTCCAATCCTCTGGACAGCATTTTCTTCACGGTGAAATCAGTACCTACCTATTCTGAAAATGCCAAATTCTGTAAATCACTGAATTTACCTTTGAACTCTCCGCTCCGTCCTTGAAGGGATACAGTTCTTGGTACAAATAATACTTGGGCAATGTCAATAAACACATTTGATTCAACTGTTTAAATAAAAAGAATCAAACTGAACACTACACACTATCAGAAGTACCCATAGAATATTTGAAGAATGGTGTCAACCAAATACAAATTCTACTTGACTCTCGACTCAACAAACATTTCCTTCTATACCGACAAAATCGCAATGAAACCAAACTTCATGAATGTGCTTTGCAATTTTCTTCACATTTTGTGACTCAAAGCGACACTGCCGAGAAGAAAATTGTGAACAATTCATAACATTTGGCATCACTAAGTGGTAACAGTGATATCTAAATGCAACTTATTTTGTTACCATAATAATCAGGATGTTTGTGTTAACTTGATAGGACCCTCTTTTCAACAAAACGGAAAAATTATGAACGGGCATTCATTCTGGAAGTGATTTTAATCATTTTACAGGTTTAGCAATTGTCTCGAGTTGCAATAGCTTCTTTTCTTTGAACGGCCGTTCATATAAAAACTGACAACTACCCTGTTTTTCCATTCTTGTCGAATACGTCAGCAAAGTATTGTAAATGTACAAACTCGAATTAACTTTACCCAAACTTTAAAATTCCTCGTACTATTCCCGAACCATACATAACACCGTCGTAGATCGGATAACTCGATTCTCCCTGCGAAGCACCACGGAGCATGACGGAATCCCTAAGCTGTCGTTCCCCATGATTTCTCTGTTATCAGGAAAGTCTCGAAACCTTCTCCAGAAATTGGTCTCCGGAGATCGTCTGGCCCACATATTCCCATTCACTGCCGGTTTTTGTCTCCAGAATCTAAAAATTGATCAGAAGTTTCAATTACGCGGGACTATCAGTGGTATTGTATTCGCGATCACCACGAATTGGGCGACATCTACATTTTGAAATTTGTACGAAAAACTCCGGGAAAACAAACATCATCCAATAAGATCTCGTGTTGATAAATTGTTGATTATTTTCTTTGTCGTTCTTCATTTGATTCGATTTTCCAGATTTAATATAAAGAGCTTTGATATGACTAGTAAATCAGACAAAAATTGTTAAGTGTCGCTTTGCAAGAATTATTTATATGCAAATGTGTCCATGCACTCTTTTCTCAGAATTTCCAGAAACCACAATAACTTTTGATGAAAGCACACTAAAAAAAATCGCACCAACCCTTCTACCTATGTGGTGGTGTATGGTGTCGTTAGTTCATAATAATGATAAGAAAATCAATGTTCCAACAAGACATATGAAAATAAATAGGAATAGTCAAATAGAAACAGCAATAGCAAAATGTCAGAGCCTAGACAGTGAATACAAAAAATTTAAATATCAAAAAACATATATACACCCAACCGAAATATAATCTAAAAATAATATTAAAATATTCTATTAATGAATAAAACACTTTTCAGCAAGGAATTGTTTCAGAGAGCTACTAATTTTTTTTCTTAGTATTTGGCTTTTTTTATTTTTCCAGGAAAATTATTGAAAACAGGTAAAACCATATTTATAGGTGAATTACCTGAAACCTTATATTTTGCAAATGGTTATTTATCTTCACGAGTGTTAACAGAGGACAAATCTCTGATCAGAACAAATTTGTGTTTATATTTGAAAATGAATAAGAACAATTCATGAATATAAACAGATACTATGGTAAATATTCTCAATTGTTTAAAAATGTCTCTACAAGAATTTGTACTAGGAACTCCAGCTACTATTCTTAATATTATTTTTGTACTACTAAAACATCTTCCACCAAGGTGGAGTTGCCCCACAAAATTCTGACAGGATCTCACTCTCTTTGGTAGTTGAGAAATCTTAAAATTTGTGTTTTCTGAGCTTGCAGATAATTGGTACTGCACCAGCCTGCATCAGCTCTAAGTCTTTTTCTGTTTCTTGATGCATACGTTTGAGTGCGATATCAACAATGATGTTCCGTCTGCATACATTGTTTCGTGAACACATTGCAAGAATTTATTCATAGCGTGCAAGAATTTATTCAGATCGTTGTGGCACATCAATATTGATGGTAAAACTCTTCGGATTGATGTAGCCAACACTCTGAGATTGGGCATTTGCTACAAATACGCACTGATGACGCTGTTCCAAAAATGAAGAAATATATTCTAATGTTACACTTCATATTCCATAATTATGTAGTTTCAAAGTTGAATGATTATGATTGTCACAGTCGAATGCCTTACTGAGATCACAAAAAATCCAGCAGGGCACTCACCTATCTCCATAATAGTTATTTATGTATCAAGGGCGTAAAGTAGGTGTTTATGGCCTGCGGCATGGATGATGGCCCGATGGCGTTAGCCGAGGGCCATCACACGCCGAAGGCCTTAAACGCATTTTACGCACGTGATACATACAAAATTTTATGCACTAGTGGTTTTATAGCGCGAATCACAAATACTGACTTGAATTGCAATGGTCTACACGTTTCATACGTTATGCATACAATAATTAAGGGTAACATAATATGAGGACTGTCAAACTATAGTAGCTGAGTGCTATATTGGAGAATCTATTTCAAATAAATAGATCATCTCCGAAAAAATTGCCAACGATTATAAACAAATGTTAGAAAGAGTATTGTTCTATTGAACTGAAATGATTCTAGTTCGTGTTAGGAATTGCATGAAATGATGTGTGAGTATAGACAATTTGAGAATTTTGTCTACTTTACGGCCCGCCGGGCCATAATGCGCACACGGGCGGTAAAGTGCCACTTTACGCCCGGAGAACCGGGCGGTAAAGTGTACTTTACCGCCCGCTAGTGCATAAAATGTATTATGACCTTCTCAAAAAACGCTAATGGCAGATTTAGTGGAACCGTTGGCTAAAAATTCATGTTGATTTTCCATGAAAATATTGAATCGATACAAAAATGTCGAAAAGACGGTTCAGAAATTAATTCTCAATTACTTAAGAAAACTTGATCCTCAGCCACATCTAGGAGCACGACGATTTTGTGTGTTAATACACTGAAGGGGAGTATTATTGATACTTTCAGTATGTATGTCAAAAATAATGATATATAAAAGTTTCGGAAAATGTGTTAGGTTTCCAAATTACATAACATTATTGCCTTTCGGTGGTACTACAATTATTGGTCCTCGTCTCAATACCTAACTAGAACTAGATTATTATTACCTGACAGCTACATAAAATATGAGTGTAGTCCTCAAAATGAAAGTGTGTTTTCCTCTGCTAGTTACTTCAGTTTTTACCAGCAAACCGTACTACACATGAGATCGTCTGCTTCTATCATTGTTAGGAAACCTATTCCAAAAGGAATCAGAATCAAGAAATCTAAATTCCAAATTTATTATCTCAATCATTGTACCCAAGGAATTGCTCATTTCGATCTTTAATTTGATCATACCGTACACGTTTTCATTTATGCGATACACATCCCTACCAGCAAAAATGTGTCGTTATCAACATAAATTAGTCATTTATCTTAATATCCCATGAACTTTGTGTAGTCGTTACAATTAAACAGATATTATTCGAACAGGTCAAAGATCAAAAAAAAAATGTTTCAAGCGAACTCCTTTCCACCAGACGCTCCAATACAGCGGATTTACCCGATGACTTTCTGAGAACCATCGTAAATAAAACCTATAAATGCAATTGGGTGATTCAAAATAGGCATTACTAGTCTGAAGTAGCACTGAAGCAGAGTATCAACAGAGCAATGGGCCCAAGCACCGTTTTTGTCTCACTGACCTTCTTTGTGAGTGTATTTGCAAGAACTATCGATGAAAGACTATACTACCAGCTGGCTTACAATAACCAAAATGCAGATTTGGACCTGAGTTATCCAGTGGATTATAAAATAGTTACGTATTCAGATAAAGTGAAAGATGAAGTGGACTCTTTTGATGCCTTCGGAACCAGGGAAATCATTCGACATCCTCAGCCACCTCTAGGAGCACGACAGGAAAAACCAAAGAAAATTATTGAGAAATCGCTGTGTGTGGGATCAGTTACGATGATGGCTCTTTGTTATTGAAGAATTTGATTGTTCGGTTGACTAATGTTACAAATTTGTGTGTTAATACACTGAAGGAAAGTATTATCTTGTTCATTCATCACTTTGGGAATGATAGAAATGAATTTATCAAATTTTTATGAATGCACTTGCTTTCACAAATTTTCATCAGACTGTTTTTGAGAAAATTTCACCAATTATTATTCCATTGTTGATTCATGTTCACCATCATATACGTTATATATTTTTAAATGTGTAAATTAGAAGTTAAATTATTTACAAATATTTTTATATAATTATTTTTTAATAAAATCAAGGAAGTATCAATTCCTACTATACTTTGCTGAAATATGTTTACTTTATTTCTACTGAAATTCTTCTGATGAATCCCATTTTCATTTAACACTCATTGCTTCCATGACCGCAGAATCTCTTCTAAATCTACTTTTGGCGGAAATTATTACATGATTATATCCTAACATTTGTTACTATACCGGGTGGTTCATAACTTACCTTTTATGGTTTTTTGATAGTTTATTGATAGCAATTGCATGACTGATTCCAATTATATTGTCCACATTTTGTAACTTGTCAACTTAATTTTTAATCTTTGCGAATGAAGATAGAGGCAGTCTTTTCGAGTTGCCAGAAAAAATGAATTTAATATTTCTTCTACAAAAATGTTACATCAAAAACAAATTAGAAATTTGTAAAAAAAACAATCTGAAACATGTACCTACAGGAAAAGTTATGTTCATTAAATAATAGATCATTTCATTAAATTCTAATCAAATTAAATTAAATATCAGGAGTAAATGAAAAATCAGCTTCTCATATCATTCAGAACAACAATATTTATCTCTGAAATATTTGTATCGATCAACCTAAAACAATCACCGTGCTGTGCTGACATCTATGGATTCAACAGCATTCTTAAGAAGGAAATCGCTGAAACTATACTAGATCCACTTGACAACATTATTAACATATGTTTCTTGACCGGCACCCTTCTACGTGTTTTCAAACTAAGGAAAATATCCAAATTTACAAAAATACAAACAGTAAATCACAGACCTATTTTAATCATTCCCATCATCCTATTAAAGTCATTACCAAAATTATTGAAGAAAGGCTTACTTGCATAAATATAAAACAGACAATTTGGGTTCATAAGATCCACGATCCAAGCTGTTGAAGTGACTGCTATGACACTGCGATCTCAGTAAGATATCCAGAAATATCTAGGTTGGCCATATCGTTGATGTACAGCAAAAATAGATTAAGACCCAAAACTGATTCCTGGGGGACTTCACTTACAATTTTTTCCTGTCAGAACTAACATTGTTGAATAGAATATTTTGATTTCGGTTGGTAAGGTTAGATCTGATCCAGTCTAGAGATGTGCCGCAAAATTCGTAATATAAGAGCTTCTTTAAGAGTATATTTCATGACTTACACAGTCAAAGGCCTCAGAAAGATCAAGAAATATTGCTGCAGCCATACCTGCTTTCCGTTTAGGCTCATGTACACTCTTAAAAAAAACAAAGATTGCATCATTGGTATTCTTTTTGTTTTGGAAACCAAACTGTACAGCCCCCAATATATTATATCCTATACGTTTCAGCAGTTCTTCAATAATTTTAAAAAGTGTTTATAGTAGTGAGATCACCACTTTTTGCAGTGACCTTTAGGATGAAGGGAAAAATACCTGTGACAAGAGACTTGTTGATGGCCACAGCTAGGGCACTTAGGGCTTCATCAGTTTTTATATTATTCCAATTTGAATGTTTACATAAAATTCTACCTTGTCTGAATTTAACATTTCTCTTTTCTTTATTGAGTGATAAATTGAATTGGATTACTTCATGATCGGATGGATAATCCTGCAGAAATAACTCTCGTATATATAGAGGTCCATGATACTTGATAGTAGTGCAAATCGTGGGGCACCCGAGATGTTAATGCATTTTCTGTCAGCTTGACAAGCCTACGAGGTCTTAGCTTTAAAAAAAAACACACCGACACTTGAGAAGTGCCGAATTTATTGGACCCCTCAGGCAAATACAAGCCAAAAAGTAAGTCTGATGTAGTATTTTTCTACCACAAAAGAAGGACGAGATTCGTCATAGAATTTTCCATTTCAGGTGAAACAAATACAATGCGATCAGAGGAGGCTTCACACTATCCATCCTGTCAAGAAGGTGGTACTGATTGATTGGAATAAGTTAATGATTGAGAAAGATCTCGAATTATTTGGTTTCATTTCTAATTTGGAAGATTATTCTGTTCTACAGGCACAAAGCAACTATTTTTGTACTTGAATGTTCCTTGAAAAATCATCTTGTCCTTGATATTCCTAAGTGTAAAGTATTGACTTTCATTAGAAAATCCAATACTATTCATTACCTATACTGACTTAATATTACAATTATAGAGCATTTTGATTATATGTAACAAATGCTGTCTTTATAATTAAATAGAGCATTATCACAACTGATTCGACCGAGCGGAGTCGTTTAAAACATAATAATAAGTTGGAACGTTGGGCTCTAATTTTCTTGGAACCAGGAATCATACCTCACAGCATTTAAGATTTTAACTCACCTTACTTTTTCATCAGATGATCTCGACGTTCTATACTCGATGCTGTATTGAGAACTCGTTGCGGAACTCACTTTAGCACTCAAATTTACTTACTCTGTTCAACTCTACTAATTAAAATATTTTTCTCTCAAATCAAAAGGATTTTTGTAAACTGGAATGTGAACTTTTGAGAATAAAATGCCAGAATGCATAACACTTATATCTATTAACAAAACAATAAAGAATAACAACAAAAGATGTTTGGGTTATTTCTCAAATTAATTGATAAAGTAACTTCTGATTTTAACTGAGAATATAATTTAAACAGGAAAAAAAGGTGAATGAGGCCAGATGATTTACTAATAATTTAACAAGATAAACTGCAAAAGATTCAAAATAATTCAAATACAATAAATAGTAAGAGTTGATTAGAAGAATCAACTTTTTAGAGACAGGTAGAGAAAATCAACTTTATATATATTCAAATAATGAAAATTAATGAAATTACCCTGATTGCATTTTCTGTTGAACAGAGTTGAATTATGAAAATTACAATAATTTAAGAAAACTAATGAAATAACTACGCGACATGTTAACTTTAACGAGTGAAACGAAAGACTACCCTATTTTTCGACCCTAATTTCAAAGTTGGCCTGGACGCCCTCCTTGAGAATTTTGTGTGGTCCCTGAAAATATAACCACTGGCCTCTCACAAGAACATAAACATATGCGAACTATTTGAATGTTTGTTTCTCTATTATTCTGAAATGCCCCATTTTGAGATAAATACACACACGGAAACACTTAAAAATAATCAATAACATCGTCTATTTTAAAAGGACCCTTGGTAACCATGTATTTCTGAGAATATTTACTAGAATAACAAGAGTTTTCGAGGGCTTGGGAAAACATTTCAGATATTTGAATTCGGGTTTGGGTCTGATTTAAATTATTATTTCCGGTCATAAAATTCGTTTGGTTACATATACTAGGTTCCATTTTCAGAAATTATACAAATCTCTATACTTCAGACTGGTAACGTCTAAACTAGAATATGGATCGTTATTTACGGGATCCCATTCATATCCAATTCTCAACAACTATCAAGAAAGTTCTGAATTTTTTTTGTTAAGTTTCTATGCTTCAAGAGTGTGTGATTATATGAATTTATTGCATATAGAACAAAAACTACGGTGTCCCACTGTACTTCGCCTATTGTTGTATTTTTTATACCCAATAGAGACCCTCATTATCATTATTATATATTCGATTTTGTAACTGTAGAAAAATGCGGAAATCAAGCATCAATTATGTTTTTGCATAAGCTGTTAAAAAGTGAAGTGGACTCCCCATTACTATTATCTCAAATTGACTTTGATGTGCCGAATTCAATGTCTAGATGAAATACCACTTTCAAGTGTAAAAGAGTTCAAACAAATATTATGTCGAAAGCACTGATTGATATTGTAACGCTAACAAACTATCAAAGGACCCCGCACAAATCAAATGGGAAATGGATCCCTGTCGAATCGGTTGAAATTTGGATATGTGATCAAAAGTTTCCATTGACCCAAGACCTAAAAATGTACAGTTATTTAGGTATCGAAAGTAAAAGTGGCAACTAGAGCAAATCTCCCAAGCGATCACATTTGATTTTGACTCTTCTTAATGGCTTTGTTCAGTTTTGACAGGAATAATAACAATTTCTGAATTGTCAATAAATGTCAAGTTTCTACAAAAGCTAATATTTTGAAGATCTTTTTACTCGCATTATTTTGAATAATATGGCTTTCAGAAACATATTCTTATTTGTTAATGGGCGATCTACTCGAGACTTATGACTCGAATAGAAATCGCCATACGCAGACGAGAGGGGTTGAATAGACCACCCAAAGTAAGAGATGCGATTTCTTTTTCAATCGCGTGAGAGATCTGCTGTCACAACTTTTGACCTTCGATACATAAAAAACTCTCCATTTTTAGATCTCGAGCCCATGGAGACTTTTGATCAGAAGGGTATAATCTGCAACATCCAAATTTCAGACAATTTGACAGGGATCCATTTCTCATTTAATTTGTGGGGGGTCCTCTATGTGATATTTTCAACTGTAGTAGGTGTGATTGAAAAAAAAATCTCAAGCACATCTTCAAGTAATTCAATATTATATTTTTATATTGTCTCTATGCAATCTCTTGTGAATTGTTAGACTGATTCTACTACCATTTGTAATATATCAGCTATCCTTCATTATTGCCTTGCAGAAAGTTTCTGTTGGGCAATAAATGCTATATTATTAAAATTATTACTATTATTATTATCATAGGTGTCCTAGCTGGAATGATAGACACGATGTCGAATGGATGTAAATTACCACTTTATAACCTATTTTTAATATTCACTTCTCTTTGACAACAATTGGTAGGTGGTCAAATCAACCGCTAATGCAAAAATTATTGCATATTTGTAAAACCCTACCCAATTCTGTTAAATAGTTTATGAATTTCCCTCTCATATGTGATTCTATCCGGGTCTTTCCTTATATTAATTCAGAGAAACTAGTCTGTGTTAGACAGTGAGATTAAACAAAGCACATAATTAATTTGGCCTTTTTGATATCTCATTCATAACAACGTCCATTATAGAATAATATTTACGAGTACTCCGACTACTATCATTTTCACGTTCAAAAACAATGGAAATCCGTAGGTCAGGAGTTCAATACTATTCTGCGATATTCCAGTGATATTTTGGTGATTCTGGTGTCGATTGGTGTCGATTGATAGAAAAATATTTTCCTTGTTGGAATTGAATCGATATTTCTAATACTGATAATAATAATAAGAGGTTATCACAGTTAGAAATTTTTCCCGCAGCAAGTATCAGCATAAACTCCTACAGATCTGGTCATCAGAACTGTCGGGGAAAAACAAAGAACTAATATGCTTGCCATTCCGGTCCTACTCTACTCCTTTGGACTAATGAGCTGCGACTACTAGACTTGAAAAATCGCAAAATGATGCATCTTAATAGGAGCTTGCTTAACAGAATGGTGCTAGATGGAGCCTGTAAAGTCATCAGGAGTTCAGACCTTCTTTGCATGGCCCGCGACCATGAAAAAGCAAAGATTGAAGCATTTCTTTTTAAAGCAGCAGCCCGATGAACTTAGTGTCATATTCGACTCTGAACGGGCTAACCCAATCTATCACCGATTTGGAACCTGTTTAAGCAAAAAGCTTACATCAAAGCTGCGGAAACTCAAGTCATCCTACAGCAACATACGGATAAGCCAATGCACGGGGTCTTCTTCAACAACATCGAAGACCTTGGCTCATCCAAGAGTTTGCCTTCCTCAGGTCAAGTAAGCTGAAGTCCAAGACCAAGGGATTCATAGGGACCTGCCAGAATGGTGTCTTCAACACCAAAATCTACCGTAGTCCCGTGATGGGTATAGAGGTCCCTGACACCAGATGCAGAGCGTATCGTGGGGCACCTGATATCATAATGCATTTGCTGTCAGCATGCACAGCTCATTCAGTTTCAGCTTTTATCCACAGGTATAACGCGGCGCTACGAGTGTTGTACTACCATCTACGACACTCGTATGGCGTAGACGAAATACCGGTGTTGCCTTATGCTCCAGGAGATATTGTGTCCGTTGTGGAGATTAAGAGGTGCCGAATCTATTGGAACTACTCAGTCTCCAGCCTCTCAGGCAAATACAAGCCAATACGCCTGATGTTGTCCTCCTTGACCACCAAAGTACAGTTTTACGATCCAGGCGAAACGAATATGGTTCGTAAAGATGAGGAAAAATGGACTGAATATCGAGATCTACTCTTTGAACTCCGCAGGCTCTACCCGAACCATTCTTTTAAAATAGTGGTTCTGATCATAGGTGGAATAATGGACACACCGCTCTCGAGTTTGAAAATCATACCGGCTTGCCGTTATATACCAGAAATCTAAGCGGGATGAATACAGAAGGCCGTTATCCTTGATTCACTTCGTCTGCTCAGAGCACATGATTCTTGGACCCAATGGGCCGTGGTGGTCGGCTGGTAAAGCGTTCGCCTCGCAAGCGTGGGGTCGTGGGTTCGATCCACCGATTCACCGGTCTCGTGCATGCCATCACACGTTATAAGGTAAGGGCTGCGTCTTCCCTAGCTCACACAGGTCTCTCGAAGACTTCCGAGGGTTGTGCGAAGGGGTGCAATCGGTTGACGGAAATAACAATTTTTTAACAATATTAATAGTCACTTACCCTAAGGACGTGGGTAGTGGTTATTGGGGTAAATGACCCAGCGCCTCCTCCGGATTTGTCGAAGCTTCGGAGACAGAACCTGACTGGCATATGTCTAACAAAAATAATAGTAATAATAATAACATTTATTCCGTATTTGTATAGAAATTTGAATTTTTGTCTCATATCTTCAAAAGCCCGATCTAACATTGAGGAACCACTTAAACCAGAGCTGGTGCATTCAATGTTGTACAAAACTTGAAATTGATGGTATTCACCCAAATACATTCCATCCCTCGGAGCTGTGACCGCCACCCCTTCATTTTTAAATGGCAACATATGGTGAGTGATACATCATTTGAAAAGTATTTTCCTTCTTAATATTATACAATAAAAATACATTAATTGTATCGATTCGTTTTGGAAATATAGGAACTTGAAGTTAGGTAATCACTTTTCATTCACTCAATCGATAAAAAGAAAATCTAACAATGAAACTGTTTATAGATAATTAATTATCATTGTTAAAGAATTAAATGATCTAACAGTTTACCAACAAAAAACACATTATACATTTGGTAAACCAATTGAATGAAGATGATTTTGAAAGGCGACCGGAATTTTGTGAAATTATGACTACGATTATAGATGTTCATAAGAATTTCCTTTTCATCATCTGCTTTTCTGATGAGCCCACATTTTTTTTTTGAATTCGACTATGAATCGTCATAATTGTCGTTATTGGTCAGATGCCAATCCACATGTTTTCACGAAGTCCATACTGAAACTCCCGAAAAACTCTGGGCGGGTATTTTTGGAAATCGTATTTCTCGACTGTAACATAAGGAGAAACTTATTTGGAGTTATTCAATGAATTTGTTCATTGAAAATGAGGATCATTACCATAAAGACCACCTGACATTTCAACAAGACGGGGCACCTACACATTATGAACAGCCTGTTTGGATAGAGTGTTTTCTGGAAGTTGGATTGAAAGAAGAGGCTCTATAGAGTGGACAGCTATATCTCCAGATTTAACCCCACTCGATTTTTCCTGTGGGGTCACTTCAAAAACAAAATCTACGCAACCGAACCAGAATCTCTGGAAGATTTACGAAGTAGAAGTATTGAAGAATGCCGTCAAATATCGCCGGAAATGCTACGAAATGTGAGGTCTCGTTTTGAACAGAACTTGTACTATTGTATGGAAATGGGTGGTAGACAGTTTGAACATCTAGTTCATTGACAATAATAATTATTGCTACAGTTGCTTTATCAGATATTGTTTTTATTGAGTGAGTGAATGAAAAGTTATTTCCCAACTTCAAGTTCCTATATCTCGAAAACGAATAGATGAATTTATTTTTGTTGTTTGATATTAATACGTAAAATACCTTTTCAATGAGGTATCACTTACCATATGTGGCCATTTAAAAAATTAGGGGTGGCGGTCACAGCTCCAAGGATGGAATGTATTTCGGGTGAATTTCATCACGAACGATGTCCTCCTCATAAATGAAGTTTTTTTCACTCGAATGTACTCAAACGCTCATCCCTCCCTATCCACCACCTCCGCTCGTTAAAGCGGCTCCTCATCCTGATGATTGGCAATAAGCAAAATAAAATCTGATCGTTTGATATGGAGTGCTCGGCCCATTTTCGGCCTGAAGCTCTCTATATCTGACATGAGTTGAAGTTTGAATTTAACAATGACTTCACCTAATCCTGTTGAAAACACTTGGCTGAAGGCCAAGTGTTGTGTAGTGAATTTACTGAGTTCTTCTTGGAATCTGAAACATGAAAGCATGATCAATCGTGAACTAAAGCCTGTCGAAGTAGACGTTGGCGTCGCCGTAGGTTCCGCTTCCGTCGTACTTCTTCGGGGGTTCACTGGTCGCCTGTAGTTGTCTCTGTCTCTGTCGTCTTGCTCACATCTGTTCTCATGGAGCTCCGTAAGCAGCGGTTTCGTGTGGGTCTCTACTCTGTCTAGAGTAGTCCCCACATATGGATAGAAGTCAAAGTCTCGGAATATAAACCTGTTTGGCATAAATCGTGTTGCGTCTGTTGCCATTCTCAGGCAGACATTGAAGAAGGCCTGCATCTTCTGACTATAACTGTTCGCGCATTGCCCCCAAGCAATAGAGGCGTACCACATGACTGGCAGAAGGATTGTCCTGATGAGGAGTAGTTTCAACTCGAGTGCCATGTTGCTCCTACGTCCGATGATTGGATATAGCTTATTGAATGACGAAGAGTTGTGTTTCGTGCAGACATTTATTTATAAAATCATAGCAAAGCGCTTTCGACTATAAAATCATCATCAGTGTGTACCTGTAAGTAAGTGACATTGAATTGAATTTAAAAAATATTGATAATGAGTATTTTGAAAACTGAAAAATTACAAGAGTGTGTACAAGAGTGTGAAGGTTCTCATTAGACCTGTCCCATGATCCTGAGCTTAGAATTGGTTTCACAAATTCCCAAGAGATTGTTTCTTGAACCTGGTTCTGTGCACATCGGGTTGAGGTCCTCATTAGAATTTTCTCCCGGTTTGTCACATTTCCTTAGGTTTAGATTAACAGAACTATAAATATATTTACAGATCAATTTGACTAATTGGTCATTCATCAATTTTCAAAACACAGATCAGTGTTTCTAGAAGTTAATGTTCTAAGCCAAACGTCATTGTCATTGTCAACTTTTGACACAATGTCAATTTCATTCATTTAGTTTAACAGTAGACTAAGCTACAACAGACTCTGCCTGTTGAAACTTTTATCCAGGTTAATCCTGGAATATGGACTTATAAAATGTTATTCATATGATGTCCCGTTTTTTAAATTTTACACGGTCCTCTGGACATATGATGTTTTCATGGTCTGGATCTTGTACACCTGACGCGTAAGTAATTTTTCAATTTTCAAAATTCTCATTATCAAAATTTCTTAAATTCAATTCAATGTGTCTTACAGGTACGCACTGATGATGACTTTATAATTATAAATTTCTGCACGAAATACAACTTTTCTTCATTCAATTACATTGCAACGTGCACACAGCTGGACAATTTTCACTTCGATATAGCTTATGCCTTGCGGCTTTTGCTATAGCTAATATGTGGGAGACGTTCCTCTGAAACGTGGGTTTCTTGTCCAAGGTTACTACTAGGTATACCGCTTCGTCTACCCATGGAATTCTCTCGTCGTTCATAGTACCATGGCCCTCGGGTGTCCTATGTCGCCTCGTGAACAGTATGGCCTTGCTTTTGTCTGCATTGATTCCGATCTTCCAACAATTGAACCACGCTTCCAGCTTGTTGATCTGTTATTGTAGCTTCGATGTAACTCCTCTCTCCTGGGATGACTCAGCAAAGATTGCCGTGTCATCTGCATAGTGCCAGTTTGGTCATGGAATTGTCCGACCAAGGCATGTCTTCAGTGTTGATCGAAAACAGGTGTGGTACTCCTGCTTCTAGCCTCCTTCGTGAAGAGAGAGCATGTAGTTGACGTATCTGAGCGTTTTTATATCATTCAGTTCTGCCGACCTACAGAGCCGCTATTTCGTTTTCAATGGTCCACTCTGTATATGACTAGACTGGAAAGTGGAGAAAACAAGGAAAGGAATCATGACGAGAAGATAATATCATGACAGTAATTCATTGATAGTGCATAGTTTCATTTCGAGTATAATTAATAACTTCAATTTTTCCTCCTTGAATTATTTGAATTTATTGTATGAACAAATTTTTTTCTTTTAGGAATAAAATTGAATTATTTCAATGCTAAGCATATTTGTCCTTTCTTTTTTTCGTTTGGTTCAGCAAGTGCTGACCAAGGAACATTTTAATAAACAATTTTCAGCAGAAAAATATCTTGATTTCCGAATAACGTAAAGGTTTTCAGTCACTTCTGGTTGTTTTGACCTCTTTCAAGCAATAATAGAACTAAATCACAATAATCAGAATGAAAATTCCTTGACCTAAATGATATAACTTTTGATTATCGTCTTTATAGGATGATACGATACGTAAAACTCAATAAAGTAAATTTAATAACGTCGGATCTGCGTATAGCTTGGTTATTGTATATTCATGAGGATCTGGAGACTATTGTGATTGTGCAAGTCAGCGTATCATATTGAACGTTTAATTTTGTCATTATCCATTTTCATGTTCATTATGCTTCGCTCCACTTTGGCATTTTTGTACAAATAAAACCCAATTCAGAACGTTAAGGAAATAGGGATTTTTGGATCATAATAGACGACAAACTCAGCTTGAAAACACTCATAAATAATATTGCAAACGAAGCGAACAAAGTTATGGGATGTGTCATTAGGAACATCAAAGATTCCAGAATAGAATAGAAGTGGCTTTATTCAAGGTGAAAATAAAATAATATTTTATGGTTTTATCAAAAACTGTTTCAATCAATACAAGTCAAACACAAGAAAACAATGAGAATTATAATTATCACAGTTTTTTTTTAAATAAATCATATTGACTAGGTAACTAATCAAAAGATGGCTAGATTGTAACGTTGAACTTTGTTGTTAAAAATCAAATGATATATGTCTATTTTTCAAGTGGAAGACTGTATTATGAAATCCATTTTTCATTACTATATGATAAAAATTCGTCAATATTATAAAAAAACGTCTTCCAAAGAAAAGTTTTTTGTGTTATTTTCTAATGAAACGTCATTTATTATATTAAATTTTCACATTTTCTGATAGTTTATTGAAGCAAACTGGACCATAATAATTTTTAGAAAAGCTGCAATGACTGAGACATATGAACCTAGTTCTTATTTGTTGTGATTATCTTGTGTTAAGGTCAAAAAATGTATCTGAGTTTGATTTACATGGAGTTTGTTTTTGATAAAATGAATACACATTCAAACGTAGAAAGTAAATAGTTTTTATCCACAACTATTAATTAATAAATCTGTTAAATATGCGATTTTTATCAAGTAATGCCATGCATTACCATACAGAATTGAATAATAATGACAGTTCGATGGAATAATATAAGATGTATAAAAACCCTGGTGTGTCGAGTGATTCGATTTTGTTTTGATTTTTCAGAAGACAAATAAACAAATGAAATAGTGGTATGCTTCTTCAGTCGGTCCCAGAGATGGCGACTTTATAGAATTTTAGTCATGTCAACATTCCAGGGATATGGTGATTGACGACTGTTGTCAATTTTATGGAATTTCAGCAAACTTCAAATACTGTTCAAAAATGAATAGTTGTGACGTGACGGAATCTAAATTTCATAGTGCAATTTCCCTGAATTGATGAGTATTATTAATGTGTTTGTCCATTTTGCTACATATTTTCTTAGAAATTCATCATTCGTTCAATGATAATTCAATTTGTCTGATTGACTCGGCCGTTACTTGACGAAGATCCATAGTAATTATATAAAATACACAGAAAACGATTCGATCTCCACAAACTTTATTCAATCAGACAGTGAAGAAGTTGCTGTGTTGGCGAAACATTGAATAAAATTTGTGAATATCTAATCGTTTTCTGTGTAGTCTGAACAATAATAATTTGATCATGTTACGTTTTTGTATCATTTGTGGGCAATCCAGAGAGACGAACAAAATAATTCATCTATATCCAGTACCGAAAGTGAGTACCACCATATTATGAAGATTATCACATAGTATCTTGTATTATTAGAAAACATTTTAATGATAATAATGGCACGAATATATCTCACGGATTCCTGCCATTCCTGATTATATTAGCACAAGATTGACAGGTTCTAATGGTGAATTTTCATGAAGCTTAATTTCGATACTTCCAAATGAAATGCGTGGTTATTATTGTAGTTAATTGCATTTCAGTAAAAATTATAAAAATTAGTCGAAAATGTAACAAATAAAACTGATTGGTGATAGTGATTCAGTAAATTTCAATAATTAGGTTTCTTTATTCAGTTCATCCGTCGACAATACTTGAAAACTTCTGTGCTTGTAAATTTACCCTAACAGGAAAACCGAAATTTGACAATTTGTAAATTTACTTGTCACTGTATTTGTAGATATACTGTCAGTCGGTTTGTGAGTTATTTGTTGTAAACATTCTTATCTCTGGTATCATTAGAGAAATGTCTAATAGTGAATCTGATTTAGAAGAAATGTCTTGTACACCGCCAGACATTTTAAAAGTAGCGGCTAGCGCTACAGAAAATCTGTTACCTAACAAGACGAAAGGTAAATATGATGTGGAGTACAAAAGTTTTATGGATTGGCAACTGGCACAAAAAACATCGTCTTTTTCTGAAAATGATATCCTAGTGTATTTTGTTGAACTTGCTAAAAAATACAAGTCATCATCATTATGGGCATATTATTCTATGCTGAAGAGTACATTGAATATTCACCATAGTATCCACCTAGAGACTTACATGAAGTTGAAGGCATTTTTAAGACGTCAGTCTGAGGGCCATCAACCGAAATAATTTAAAACCTCTACTCCCGAAGAAGTCAGTAAATTCATAAAAAAAGCGCCAGATCATCCCTATCTAATGACAAAGGTTTTGTCATATATAGTTGTGGATAAAGTATAGTATTCAATACGCGTATAATGGCAATTACCCACTCAGATGTTACAACACTCGCCTCCGGCTCGTGCTGCAATTTCATCTTCGTGGGTAATAACCATCATTATACGCTTGTTGAATAATATACTATCAAAAAATACATATTAAGGACCAAAATAATAATCTACATGGCCCTAGATGGGTGAATCAGGGTCTACCTCAAGGAGCGGTTCTGAGCCCATTGTTATTCAATATTTATACCCGGGAACTCCATGAATATTTTGATGATAGCATAAAATGTATACAGTACGCTGACGACTTTTGCTTCTATACTGTATATCTTTCGGTTTATGTGTGAGGGAACTCAAATATGTTGTTTATTGCCTGAAAAATTGGTTAAGTATACACAATCTAGCTATGTCTCCCGAAAAATCTACAGTCGTTTTCTTCGCGAGACACAGGCTCCACACAGCTGATTATATCTGATTATGACCTGAACATTCCTGTCAAAAAACACTATAAATATCTAGGAATAGTCCTGGACTGTAAACTGACATGGAATAAACAAATAGAAAACATCAAGGTTAAATGCGAAAAGGGAATCAACATGCTAAGATGTGTAACAAAAACTAAATGGGGTGCAGATCCTAATATCGCACTTCAATTTTATAGGGCATATATTCGCTCTATCATAGATTATGGAAGTGTTTTGTATGGTTCTGCAGCGGACTGTCATCTCAGCGTGATTGACAGAATACAATATAATGCCGTTAGAATAAGTTTGGGAGCACTGAAATCATCACCCGTGCAAGCACTCTTAACTGAGGCTCAAGAACCGCCCCTTGGAATAAGACGCACCTATCTAGCATCGAAAGAAATTATCAAATTGAAATCCTTCTCCACGGATGGCCAACTTGCAAGGGGCATTTGTAAGTTATCTATTGGAAATCTCACTTATGAATATTGGAATCTGAAGAAAACTCCTCTGTTGGCTGACCCTTTTACAGATACAAACACATACTTGTGTAACCAACTGAAATGTTTCCCAATATCTAATCTCGACCTAGAAGCAGTAATGTTCAAGACAACTATTATATTTCCTGAATATAACGAGATAAATTCTTATAACCAAGCACTGCTTCAATCTATATTGAGATGTTATACCAATCACCTCCACATCTATACAGATGGATCCAAATCAGGCAATGGAACGGGCTTCGCCTTTTATATTTCTAACACCAAATTTAGCTATTCCGGTAAAATTCCTGATCTTTGTTCGGTATTCTCCGCAGAAATGATAGCCATTGAAGAATCTCTGAAGTGGATAAATGAAAATAAAGTAACAACACATGTAGTTTTAATGTCTGATTCTAAATCTGTACTAAATGCCTTGAACAATCTAAATTTTTATAAAATATACAATTCTCGCCATTTATGTAACATAAAGCAACTCCTATCAACACTATCAAAATCAAATGTGAACATTACCATGGTATGGGTGAAGGGCCATTGCAGAATATTGGGAAACGAAATAGCGGACAAGTTAGCTAAAATAGCAACGTCTTACACAAACATGATCGAAACTCATCCTTATAATGATATAGTCCAATTAGAAAAAAACAAAATGAGAACAAGTTGGGAGGGACATTGGCAGGACTTCACCGCAACTTCCACTAATCAGTACACACTCATACATCCCACATTACCATTGAGAATTCCACACCTGTCAGATTACATTCTGAGCAGAAAAAAAGCAGTCACCATAACAAGACTTAAACTGAATCACGGCAGATTTCCAGCCCATTTATATAAAATCGGTTTATCCCAAACACCTTATTGCACATGCGATGACTCATCGATCTGTGACTTAAATCACATATTCTTTTCCTGCTCGAATCACACTCCAGAAATAACACGACTCCTTAATCTACTGCAAATACATACTATTTCATTTCCGTTAAATATAACATATCCACTCAATATGCAGAATAAAGATATATTTGACATTTTGGTAACATTTTTGGAAAATATTGGTCTAGATCTCTAAAGCTATAAGCTAACAAAAGTCTGTGGCAAATGGATTCATCCAATGCCAACCCACCCCTTTTACATACATACATACATACTATTTATTCTCAAACATCGTTTTAACGTCTTCTCGATAACCTAGCTTGAAAATAACACTTTCCTAAGTATCCCTAAAACCCCATGTGCGCGAGACAAGTGCCTCAAAGTACTAGGCCATAAGATATATGGGACATGAAGTGACTGATAGGCTGTGAGAATGGTTTCCACAGATGAAATATTCATTAAACTTATTATAACAATTTATTACAAAAAAAATCCACAAGTTTTCCCACCAGAGTTTTTGATCCATTTCGAACCTAAGAAATGGTATGGGATTCGGTGTGGTCTGTGGGTAGTTGACCAAGTGTGAAAAGGTAATGTTCTGTTTTATTTTTATTTGATTTCAATTCGTTATTTATAATCCATTCACTTACACTCGATTATGATCTCTTCATTTTATTAACTTATTACTTGTAGTTTGGATTTGATGTGAAAAGGATTTATCATCAGCAAATATCGTAATTTCTATGTAATTACCAATCTTAAAATCATTCACGTAACTTAGAAATGAAATTGGCTGCTTAATGTTTGAACCAAAGCAGTTTTTCAAGAATTCTAAAACATTGATTCATTTATATAATTAATTTATCAACAATTCGGAAAACGAAAATGGGAGATTCTGTCTCTAAAACAATAAATGTTACCACTGGAGTTCTTCAGGGATCCTACATTGGTCCATTGAGTTTTAATGCTTTATCAACGATGTTATCGATACTTTTCAAAATGGTAACGTTTTACTTTATGCAGATGACATCAAATTCTACAAAGATGTATCATCTGAAAATGATTGTCATTTGATTCTTAACGATCTAATCAATTTTACCCCAAACTGTGGACGATATTTTTTTTCAAATCAATATTGATAAATAATTAATTAATAAAATGCTTAATCCAACTATTTACAATTGAAAATTGTAAATGGCGTTTCAAATTGCTCAGAGATTTTAGAAAAATTATTATGTGCAAACCCATTGTATATACTTCTTATGGTCGTACTGCTTTCTGTTGTGGGATCCAAGAAAACTTCATCATCCAATACTCATCAATAAATATATTGAATGTTCTTATTCTCGTACTTAAGAAACAACTGAAATTCTGCGATAGTATTCAATTCCTTGTACCTTGTTTTTTTTATTTATATTTGTATACACATCGAGAAGGGTAGTCTCTTGACTGGACTAGTTGAGATTAGAACTCAGATATTCCCAACCTAAGTAGAAGAATATCCTTGGGATGCAGTAAGAAAAAAAGGCCTTGGAAGGAAAACTCTTTGCTAAATTGTCAAGTTTTCGAAAAACTTCATTTTCATTCTCAAGGCATCTGAAAAATTATTAATGATGCACAAATAACACTAATAAATCAAGAAAAACAACTTACTAACGTGAGGAAAGTTTGAAGAAAATAGACAATGCTTTTCCCTTGGTCATTATGTGAACACAATTTTTTTTAAAGATGCGGAAATACGAACATATTAAAACACTGTATAAAAAACATGTTATATCAGCAGAGACAATTGCATTCCTCGATATGAGAGTTTGCAGAGAGCATGGTTTACTGGAGATCTGATATGGAAAAGACAATTCAACGTAGCGATTGTGGACCCTCGCCAATTGTAATGGTACCATTTTTGTTTTGCGAAAATGTCCTGTTGCCAAGTCAATCGGATTTCTGGAAATCTGATATCAAAAAATCAGTTGAACGTCTCGATTATAGCCCCTCAACCTATTCTAATGGTACTATTTTTGTTTTGAGCTGTTGCCAACCAAGTTTTGGTCTCTTCAGATAACTGGAATTATATGAGGATGGTTCCGAGTGGATATCCAATTCGATGAATTGCGCTATGAAATTTGAACCTTGCGGAAATGTGCCAAAGTTGCCAAGTCGTGGGCGCTGGAAATCATTGAAATAAGATTAAATGAAAATTTGCTCAAAGAATATCATTATAAATATTCATCCTTTTTAATTTTTATGAAAATACTTTTGCATGGTCCAAAAAATCATTTTTATTTCATTTAGGTTATCTCAATTTGATTTCAGATGATATACGTTAGAAATTCTTGAAATAACTAAATGAAACGAAACAACGTTGAAATGCTACTTTCTGGATTCTCAGTCACAAATTATGTCTCTTTCTGCTGGTAGTTTATAAAATAGGAGTATCTGCTGTGATTTCAACTTTTCATACTAATCTGTGATCGAATTACCAGCAACTGCTAGGTTAGTTCGGTTAGGTTAGCTTGTGTCCCTTTTTTAGAAATTTGGCTCATGACCGACAACGTGGGCAGTCAGAAGAAAGAGACACGCTGAAGGCGTCTCTTTTTTCTGGTAATTTATAACAGCACATTTCCTCAAAACATAAATGGCGCCATTAGAATTGACTGAAAATCTTTATTAATACTATCCATTGAGAATTTCTATAAAGCTTCTCTGAATGATTTCCTGCATCTATAACTTGGCAACAGCGCATTTACGTAAAGTCAAAATATCATAGCAGGAACCACCTGATTGAATAGAATAATCTCCATTTCGATCCATCTTCATATCAGATTTCCATAACCGCATATCCACAAAACAAAAATGGTACTATTAGAATCGCCTGATGGCACAAAATGGCGACGTTCAATTATTTTTTCCATATCAAATTTCCTGTAATCCCAGTTGACCAAAACTTGGCAACTGCGCATTTCCGCAAAACAAAAATAGTACCAATAGAATAGGTTGAGAGTCTATAATCGAGACGTTCAACTGTTTTTTTCATATCAGATTTTCAGTAATCCGAAGAGGCCAACTTGGCAACAAGGCATTTCTGCAAAACAAAAGCGGTTCTTTTACAATTGGCTGAGGGTCCATAATCGCGACGTACAATCATTTTTTTCATAACAGATTTCCAGTAAACCAAATTTTTACCGACTTTGGAACACATTCAGTTGAACATTCCCCAACTTTTTCAACCAAGCCGCTTTTTCTGTGACATCAGCTGGAAATCTAAAGATGAATTCAAATTTTGAGAGACATTTCTTGGACTTTTTGGCAACCTTTTTCTCAAATGCATTATCGAAAGACCTAATGAAGTAGTTAATGTTTCGTGAAGTGTCTATTTCATTATGTCCACTTATAAAGGTTTGAATACACGTATTAAATTTATTTTTTGCACTTCAGGGACTAAAGTGCCAACTTTGGTCCCGTATAACAGGGACTAAAATGTATCTTTCAGTCCCTAGGGAGATAAAGTTGCTTTTCAAATCCCTAGGTACATAAAGTAAAAATCAAACTACCGCAGCTACACTATTAATAACTAGGACAAAAATTAGGAAATATTCCATTATAAATCTTTATTGATTGAATTAACATTGTAAGTGATACTAACATTATTACAATTGATGAAACTAAGTGGGCGATTATTTGTCAACATTAATTAAAATGTCACTGAATTGAAACATTTTGTTGGCACTCTTGCTATAACGTTACCATCTGAGTAATCCAAGTACCGTGTTTATATAACTCATCAAAATTATTAATTGTATCAATGTTGAAAGTTATAATACTGGGAAGTGCAAAAAATAACGTATATGCCACAGGACTAAAGAGATATTTTATTCCTTACGTAATTATTATATGATATACTATTGTTCAATGAAAACAGATTGATATTCATTGTAACGCCTATGGTACTTACGAATGGAATCTGATAGTCGGGTTCGAACATATGGATTGGTTGCTAACCCAACAAGATTGCACCATATGAGTATCTGTCTATTATAATGCCACTATAGGTATAACGCAAATGAGTTCGAAAAACACTATTTCAACAATAATCTCACAAAAAAGAAGTTTCCTCTGTGGAAAACATAAACAGTGATGTTCAACAGCGTTGACAAACGACCAGACATAACAAACTCTACACAACCAATTGAAAACGCAAGTAATGATTTTTTTCGATAGTTTGAGTTTTGAAACTTGTAAATAATACAGGTTTAAGTTGCATAATACAGGTTTAAGTTGCATGATAATGTCCTTCATTCTTCGATTGTTATCGAATGGAATACGTATAGTGTCTATGAGTCTATGACTTAGCACCTATGAGATGTGAGAACGCCCAACTCAATATCACGACTACAGATTGTGGCTATTCACGACTTCAGACCAGGATGTAAACAGCTGGGTCCAGTACAATACTTTAAAGGTCCATGGTAGATACCTTCAAATAAAATAAAACCTCCTAACAACTTGTTCTGTTTTGGTCGTTCACACAAAACTGGCGAAACGTTTTGTACTCGAACGTCTTTTCCATTTCCACATGTCGATGCGAACTGAAACTGCAAATGCGGATCGTCAAAGAAAACCCGACATGGCATCGAAACAAATTGTCAGCGAGATGAGCAACATTTTTATATCGAACGACAGAACATGAAGGGTGCAGCAAAGTGCAGTGAGCGAGACAAACGGCGCGTCTTTGATGTTTTTGCTACCGTAGTCGGGGAGATAACAATAAAGATAAACTCAAGCTGACCCAGAATCCTAGAAACGGAAATATTTCATTTCAGAAATGAAGTAGAGGGAGTTGCACTCATGAGTTTGTATTCGCTACAGTGTACAAAAAGAATAGGATTTTTAATATCCAGGAACAAATCTAGATGCTCTTATTATTGAAAGTAAGGCAGACTATTATAACAGAGAGATCAATATAAATAAGAATTGTCCGAAAAAAACTATAAAGGAAAGGATTCGTCAATAAGATCAAAAGACACCCAAACTGACACTTTTATTATAGCAGAATCCTTTAATAATAATTTTATCAATGTTGGTACAAACCTTGCTAATGAAATAACAAAAACAGTTCAACAGTTCCACACAAATAGAATTCCAAATACACTATACTTGAGGCCAACAGATGAGGGCGAAATAAAGCAGGTTGTAAAAGAACTGAAATCAAATGAGACCCCATGATTGAACGGAATCGAAGCAGGGACAATAAAGAAAAGCATGACCTCTTGATTGATTCAATAGAAAGAATCGTAAATGCGGTCTTAGAAACTGGAAATGAAACTTTCTTATCAAATTACAGACCTATTTCAGTTCTTTCGAATATCACTGAAACAGTAGAAAAAATTTTAAAAAAACCAATTATCAGTTTTGTTCAAAAGTACAAATTAATATCAGAAATTCAATTTGGTTTTATGGAGGGTGAATCTACACAAGATGCAATCGCCGATTTAATAAAAAAATTTAAACAGCGATAGACTCTAAGGAACCGGCCATTTGTGTCTTCATCGATTTGGCCTTCGATGCTGTGAGTGATCCAAATTTGAAGTCCCTCGAAAATATTGGATTTAGGGGAAAATCAAGAAATTTTATAAATAGCTATCTGAATAATCGACAACACCCGGGGTAGAAATGAAACTATATGATATGGAGTTCCACAGGGTACAGTTTCAGGACCTGTTCTTTTCATACTTTATACCAATGAAATGTTCAACTAACCGATTCCTGGAGATGCTGTGACACGGTTATTTTCTTCAAAGATTGAGACTGGATCACTCTAAAAGAGAAAATTCGAAAGGCACACCATAGTTTTATTCATGTTCTTCGGTAGTAAGCTTTCGACAGTCAATGTTGGAAAAACAGTATACTTACCACTAACCGGTTATGTACCATTTTCGAATCATGAATTATACACTTGTCCAAACACAAATTGATTATGGTATTATTGCATGGGGTGGAGTAACCAACAATGAACTGAAAAATCTCGAAACACTACAGAAATGGTTCATAAAATCCATTTTCGGTGAAAAACGTGACTATTGAAGTAATGATCTTCAAAGGGAATCATGGTTCCTTGAAATACGCCAAACTCTTTAACTCACTCTCTTAGTATACCAACGAAGATAGATTTCATCAACAAACACGTACATCACATTTACAACTCCCGATATAAGAAGGGAGCCTAAACGTACCAAAGTTGACTAAAACTAATGGACAAAGATATTATGTATTTCTTGCTCCTAAGCTATTCAATGAAATTCCTACTGAAATTAGGAATCTCAACTCATTAACCCTATTCAAGCAAGAAGCCAAGAGGTGGATTAATATATAAGATACACTAATCAATAGACCTCAAAAACGCAAATTGAAATCCATCCATAAATGTTTATACAGGGTGTCAATTTGAAAACTTCCCACCCTTAATATCTTCCTTCCAGTAAACAATATGAGTAATCGAAAAAACAGGTCAATTTTATTGTCAAGGGGGACACTTTCACGGACTATTTGTAGCCCTAGTGGTTCAACCCCCTAGGAGGGGTAGATGTTACCCTTAGAATTTTAAATGGGAAGGGGGGTCAAGTGACACATCATTTTGATGGGCGTTCAATTCTTGTTCCAATGGTACCCTGACTTATTATTTTTTGATGAGCATTTTCCGAAAAATTGCGTTCTAAACTAACAGAAGTAATTATTAGAACGCCTATACTGAGATGCATGGTTTGGCCAGAACTAGTTAGAATATTAGGTGGTACCGTTCCAACCCTTTATTAGCGGTAACATTAGCCATTAGCTCCAAACACTTTACATAAAAAAGTAGTCTAATAGTAAAACGTAGATGGCAGTAAAGTTGTGTTTATTAAATGCTGCATTTTTAAGTGTCATCGCAGAAATTGTACAGATAGCCTTCCTTTTTTGCTACTTCTGCTGTAAAAAGTTTCTGTTTTCCGGCAAAAAATTGGTTAGCAAATAAGTGTATAAAAGTGTAAAAATGGTTTACATTCTTCAAGACAGAATTGAAATGATTGTAATTTATGGAGAAGTTGGAAAGTGCGCACGAAGGGCGGCATGTCTTTTTAACGAAAGACATCCAAATTGTAATGTAAGTCACCGGTATGTGCTTGATTTGGTGAATAAGTTTTACGAAACTGGTTCAGTGACAAATAAAAAAAGAAATAACCCCAGAGTACTAAATGAAGCAGCTCAAATTGAAGTTTTGGGAACATTTGCTGCAGAGCCCACGAGTTCCTTATGATCAGTATCAGAACAGACGGGAATGTCACGCGAGACTATAAGAAAAGCATTGAAAATGCATAAATTTCATCCATATAAAATGCAGATTCTTCAAGAGCTCCACGAGGATGATTATGATAGAAGAATAGAGTTTTGTGAAATCATGTCTCATCGAGTCAATACCATCCCTAATCTTCTGTTAAATGTTTCAGCGATGAGTGTTCATTTTTTCTGAATGGCAATGTTAATAGACAAAATTGTCGCTATTGGAGTGACGAAAACCCACATATTTTTCGGGAAGGGCATACACAACACCCACAAAAAGTTAATGTTTGGGCTGGTATTCTTGGAAATGCCATTCTTGGTCCATTATTTCTGGAAGAAAACTTGACTGGCAATCTGTACCTTGATATGCTTGAAGAGACTATCGATCCTCTTATAACTCACGAGCTAGAAACTCAAATTGATGCAGAAGGTAATGAACTTTTGCAGGAGGATCTGTTACATTTCCAGCAGGACGGTGCTCCACCTCATTATTTTCTTCCCGTCCGACAGTGGTTAAACGAGAGATTTCCGGGTAGATGGATTGGCAGAAGGGGAGCAGTTGAATGGCCTCCGAGATCACCGGATTTAACACCCTCAGATTTCTTTCTTTGGGGGCATCTTAAATCTGTTGTTTATAAAACACAACCTTCTGATATTGACGAACTTAAAAGACGAATTACAGCAGCATGCCGGTCAATTCCTAGTGAAGTTTTCCGTAATGTTAGAGGGGAGTTCGAAAACAGACTGTATTACTGTTTAGAGCAAAATGGACAACATTTCGAACAGCTAATAAGATAAGCGTAAGTAGATTTTATGTTGGAAATGTCTTTCTCGCAAATTAAATTTTATTGTGTAGAAGGAAAATAACCACCAAATAAAAATCCCATGCGTAATAAATTTATTCCTGTCATTCAAGGGTTGGAGCGGTGCCACCTACTCTTCTAACCATTTTTATTAAAGGGAGTCAATACAATAATGCATCTCAGTATAGGCGTTCTAATAATTACTTCTGTTAGTTTAGAACGCAATTTTTCGGAAAATGCTCATCACAAAATAATAAGTCAGGGTACCATTGGAACAAGAATTGAACGCCCATCAAAATGATGTGCCACTTGACCCCCCTTCCCATTTAAAATTCTAAGGGTAACATCTACCCCTCCTAGGGGGTTGAACCACGAGGGCTACAAATAGTCCGTGAAAGTGTCCCCCTTGACAATAAAATTGACCTGTTTTTTCAATTACTCATATTGTTTACTGGAAGGAAGATATTAAGGGTGGGAGGTTTTCAAATTGACATGTATATGTGATTATGCATTAATGATTATTATCGTTATTGTTATTTTATTGTTATCATGACTTTCATATTGATTCCATTCAGCATATCAAATATGGATGTCTATCTGTTTCAATCTTTATTACCAAGCTCTTGTTTTTTCTCCTCATTTATTATTTGTGTGATTCTGTTCATTTACTATCCTGAAAATTTTTGTATATTTTCAATTATTCAATTGTTTTCTACGAAAGCGTAGAAGGGCCAAAAAGAATTTTAAAAAATATTTCACCAAATTCCGACTTCACAACTCGGAATTAGTATAATTCCGACTTCAGAACTCGGAATTAGTATAATTCCGACTTCACAACTAGAAATTAGCCTAATTCCGACTTCAGAACTCGGAATTAGCCTAATTCTGACTTCGCAACTCGGAATTAATATAATTCCGAATTTACAACTCGGAATTAGTATAATTCCGACTTCACAACTCGGAATTAGCCTAATTCTGACTTCGCAACTCGGAATTAGTATAATTCCGACTTTACAACTCGGAATTAGCCTAATTCCGACTTTACAACTCGGAATTAGCCTAATTCCGACTTCACAACTTAGAATTAGCCTAATTCCGACTTTGCAACTCGGAATCAGTATAATTCCGACTTCTTAACTCGGAATTAGTGTAATCACTGCGATTCCACGATTTGGCATTAGAGTTATGTGAAAATGTAAACTTGAACCGTCCAGCGAAGACTTTGAAGATTTAATACAGCTGGTGGGCCCTGAGATCTGTGAAAAAGTATAGCAATTTTAGATATGCTATTAATGTGGTTGAACGCTTGGCGGTAACACTGAGATTTTTGGAAACTGTAGATTCTGATCAATGACATATTATGGCTAGACTCCGTTATTTACGTTCCGATCTGCGATCACATTCTAAGCACAATTTTTATTTCTGCTTGTTTCGCGGAACATAGTTGCCAGTCAACTCAAAAGTCCGCAAAGCTGAGTTTCTGCTGAATTATCTGCTTATATACAATGTATATAAGCAGATAATTGCCACGAAACAAGCGGCAGTAAAAATTGTGCTTAGAATGTGACTCTAAGTGGCCGCAGCTCGAAATGTAAATAACGGAGTCTAACGGTAATATGTCATTGATTCTAATCATAGCTTGAATGATGTACCAGTCCACCCGACATACTTCATATTTATTTTCTGAAATCATCTACATCACCAGGAGTCCGCAAAGACCGCCATATACTGGATGTGTTTCTGTTTCTTCTTTGTTTTTCACTTATGTACACACAATGAAATATTACCGTTAGACTCCGTTATTTACTTTCCGAACTGCGGTTTTACAGAGTAACATCCTAAGCACATTTTTTACTGCCGCTTATTTCGCGGCAATAATCTGCTTATACACATTGTTTGTAAGCAGATAATACAGCAGAAACTCATCTTTGTCGACTTTTTGGTTGACTGGCAACTATTTTCCGCGAAACAAGCGGCAATAAAAATTGTGCTTAGATTGTGACCGTAGCTCGAAATGTAAATAATAGCCGTAATATGTTATTGTGTGGAAACAGCACCGACGATGTTGCCAGCGATGACAACAAAACAGAAACCCTTTGATATTTAACGCCTACCATCTCGTTTTGTTGATGAAGTTTCGGATTTGTTGAAAAACATTGAGTTGATGATTTGTTTCTATTTTGTTGGTTTCATGTGGACACGGCAGAGATAAACATGTGTTTTTTCCTTTTTTCAATGGAAACGCGAAACGTTGCTGCAACCAGAAAAACAACACATTTTGTTGGTGAAAAGTTTCAGATTTGTTGTTGAATTGTTGAAAAACATTGAGTTGATGTTTTGTTTGTGTATTTTTGGTTAAATGTCAAACTGACAAGAGTTGAACACCTGTTTTTTCCTTTTTTTAATGGAAACGCATCGACTAATAAAATTAAAATCTGCCAGATTGGTAAGATGAAATAAAGTAATGATCAATAATAAAAGTTTTGCCAAGCAGAAAAACAGATGTAATGATCAATAATAAACTTGTTGCTCAGTAGAAAAGTTGCTACTGATGATATAGCAGAGTTCGGGCATGAAGGGCTTGCGGAAAAAATAAGGTTCTAATAATATCAAATAATAACTATACACAAGTACAGATGAACTGACGAGTTTGGACCTTAAGCATCAATGTTTATACTTTTACTTTAATTCCAATGGATCGAAATGATTACACTAATTCCGAGTTGTAAATTCGGAATTATACTAATTCCGAGTTGCAATGTCGGAATTGAACTAATTCTAAGTTGTGAAGTCGGAATTATACTAATTCCGAGTTGTGAAGTCGGAATTATACTAATTCCGAGTTGTAAAGTCGGAATTATACTAAATCCGAGTTGTGAAGTCGGAATTAGGCTAATTCCGAGTTGTGAAGGCGGAATTATAAAATTTTTATTTTATGTGGCCCTTCTACGCTTTCGTAGTTTTCCAATTTTTTATCGATATTTCATAAATTTATTATACAGGTCGTTTCTTTTATCATGTGGGAACATTCTATATTCAAAGACGATTAAATAAGGAAAAAGGTAACTATTGTGGTGAGCAGTAAGTTGGTCAAAGAAAATTTACAGGTACTCTCGCCCTTCCCGAGTTATACAGGGAAAACTAAAAATGATGATATTGGATTTTTACGAATAGAATTGTTATTTCAGAAAATATAAAAAATGGAAAATGAAAGTTTCATTGTATTCAAAATGTACTATAACGATGTAACAATAAATCTGTAATCAAACGTTTCGTGTCAACACGGCCACCATCAACTTTTTTTTCAATCACGGTCCTGTCCTTTTTATTACAAATATTGATAACGCGATAAAATCACAATTCAGTGGTATATCACACTTTATCTTTCTATAACGTTTCATTCAAAATAACTAGCATCATCGGTGACAATAATTTTTAATTACGATCCTGTCGTTAGTTCTTTTGTAAATTGTTTTGATTTCATCAAAACTTATTCAACTATTGGCATCATTCAGACGTCACCAAATAATGTCGATAAGAAGATGCCCCAACACAACAAACATTCGTATTTTTCCTTTTTGAACATTTTTGTATTGCATTAAACCTTGTTTCAAGGCTGATTTCTGCTGAATCAATTTTTATACGGAATATTTTTATAATTCTCAATCCTGGAAGTAACGAAAATATTAGTTTTTGGTTAAAATACGATTGTTGTCTAATTTGGTACAATTAAATAGAATCTCACTTCATTTACCATTTTTAAACACGTAGGCTTTGCTTGGTTTCTATGGCAGGAAAAATGAATGAGATGTTGATATCTGTAAAGAACTGTCAGACGTTTATGCACTCGGTTACATCATATTAAAGATATATTCAAATGACGAAAGGACTGATATGATATTTATTCATGCAAAATCAAATAGAAATCCTCTTTTGGCAAGAAATATGTATGGTGAGCTGTACCCGAATCGTCGTATTCCAAACATTCAAATGTTCAGACGATTAGAAAAAAATTTGAGAGACTGTGGTGCATTTGACAGAATAAAAACTAGAAAATATGTTGTTACTGGAAGTATGAGGAACCAAACAAATGTTTTGGGTTAGCAAATATTACCTTACAAAGATTAACAAAGTGAAACAAACTTTTTTTAGGATTGGTCAGTTACAAAAATATTTTTAATCAAGATTGTTCTTAACGAGAAATTGCCAGCGAACTAGGGATTTCTGTCAAATCTACCAAAAATATTTGAAAAAAGAACAAATACAAATGCTACAGGATAGGAAGGAGAGTACGAATTGCGATGTGGTTAAGACGTAGAAATAGAGAAATTCGAAATATTTCTAAAAAAACAATGGTTGATTCAACAGAAAAATCCATTATGGGTGGAATAATACAAATGAACATTTACATAGAGAGTCCAATTTCCAGGAGAGGTTCGAAATAAATGTTTGGTTGGGAATTGTGGGAACAAACATAAAAAGTCCTTTCCTTTACGGTGGGCCTTTGAATGGTGGAATGTATTTACATTTTTTATCCAATGAGTTTGATGGCTACTTAGATGAATTGCCATTGAACATCCGCCGTGAAGTACAATATTTTCAACAAGACGGTGCCTCTAACTATAATGCAGCAATAGTAAGGGAACATTTAGATGCAATATTCCCAACAAAATTGATTGGAAACAATGGACCAATTGCCTGACCAGCTCGATCCCCAGACCTTATTCCTTTAAATTTTTTGTCTAGGGATACATGAAGGATAAAGTTTTTTCGACACTTAGCACAGATATCGACCATCTCAAACAAAAAATAAGAGATGCACGTTATAGCATGACACCCATCATGCTAGAAAATTGCCACAGAAATTGTATGGACAGACAACTTATGTGCATTCAGCAAAGAGCTCGTCAATGCGAGCATTTAATGTAGTTTGACATGTAGAATTCATTTTCTGTATTGGTTTTATTTTTTGTTCCATTTCTTCTACTCTTAAGTTTTTTTCCTGGTGTAAATTGCTTTCGTTCTTCTCTGAAAATACTGATATATTTGATGCATTTTTATAGTGCAAATAAAATTTTCATTTATTCAAAACGTCTCTGATAATTTTTATCGAAACGTTAGGATTGTGGGATTCATAAACGAACTGACGACAGGACCGTAATTGAAAATTGTTGTCACTGAGGATGCTAGTTATTTCAAATGAAACGCTATACAAATATCAAGTGACTTATCCCACTGAATTGTGATTTTATCGCTTTATCAATATTTGTAATAAAAAAGTCCGTTTTTTTTTAAAAGTTGATGGTGGTCGTGTTGATACGAAACGTTCAATTGAAGATTCATTGTTACGTTGTTATAGTACATTTTGAATACAATAAAACTTTCTCTTTCCATTTTTTATATTATCTGAAATAACAATTCTATTCGTAAAAAAACACAAACAGCATTTTTAGTTTTCCCTGTATAACTCGGAAAAGGCGAGAGTCTCTGTGAATTTTCTTTGACGAACTTACTGCTCACCACAATAGTTACCTTATTACCCTATTTAATCGTCTTTGTATCTATTACAGTTTAGAATATAGCAATGTTACCACATGATAAAAGAAACGGCCTGTATATCTACGAATAACTACGAAGGCGTAGAAGGGCCACGGTTTTTTCCTATTTTTAATCCCGACTTCTATCTCGGGATCTCGAGATCCCGACATCTAAGTCGGGATTCCGACTTCAATCTCGGGATCTCGAGATCCCGACCTGCTCTGAATCAGCCATGGGTTTTCTATCCTTCTTGACGAAACGAATTATATTTAGAGTTTACAACCTCGCACGCGTAAAGAGTGTAAAGACTGACGAGTGAAGACTGAAGTTGACTACAAAGAGTAGATATAGGCGATATAGCCGAAATCCCAAATTCTATCTCGGGATCCCGACTTAGATGTCGGGATCTCGAGATCCCGAGATAGAAGTCGGAATCCCGACTTAGATGTCGGGATCTCGAGATCCCGAGATAGAAGTCGGGATCCCGACTTAGATGTCGGGATCTCGAGATCCCGAGATAGAAGTCGGGATCCCGACTTAGATGTCGAAATCTCGAGATACCGAGATAGAAGTCAGAATCCCGACTTAGATGTCGGAATCTCGAGATCCCGAGATAGAATCCCGACTTAGATGTCGGGATCTCGAGATCCCGAGATGGAAGTCGGGATTAAAAATAGGAAAAAACCGTGGCCCTTCTACGCCTTCGTAAATAACAGATTACCCATTTAAAAAAAAATTCCTGCCCTTTCATCCATCTCTAAGTATATCACACTGATGCATCCATTCTGAGTTGATGTCCGGTTTCCATGCAAATTTGGTGGTTGTTCATGACCACTTCAAACTGCATTTCGAAGTTGTGTATCCATAACTGACTCATTATTTGTTGGTTAGACATGGCTTCTAGGAAAATGTGTTCAAAAATCTTTAGATGTCAGATCAAATTTTCTGTTTTTAGGTTTAGTGTCTTGCTCAGTCTGATAGCTACTTATTTCATCATACATAGGTGTGATGGTGGAAGGTTTAGCATTACCTCCTATGCTGCAATACGGCACGTATATGTTACCCCTTTGATTTCAAGGCAAGCTAGAGATTTCAGGTGATATTGTGCAAATCAAGCACAATATACGAAGCGCAATACCAGGCATTTATGAAATAGTGATGTGAAATAAATGAGGGGAATTTTTTTTGATGTTCACGTAGGATTCATCTGGCTAGAATAAATAGAAAAATAACCTCTTGTTTTAACTTTAATATGTCTGTAACCCAGATTGAATTGAAGTTGCTCATACGATAACCAATATTTTATACAGAACATTCCACAGTCAGTTTTTTTTACAAAGAAAATTATTCATTGGGAGGATATGGGCTGTATATCTCACGTTATACCGCGAGAGTCTCCACATCAGGCGTAGGTACTCACCAAAATCTTTACCTACTTCCAGTCCCGTCTGACTATTGCCCCCGGTAACACTTAGGCCTTTTGGCCCATTGTATCTCACCTCTTTGTTGTTGGTTTATGTACCCACTCCAAAACTTTTTTGCCTTGCACTAGTTTGTAGAAGTCATTTAATGAGTGAGAATAGTATATCTAAGGAAAAATTTGTGTGTACTTGGTAATTTTTCAATGTATATGACTGGCTGTAACCTTCTCACACTTATTTCTGAATGCTATGGTAGTCGGTGAGTCACCTGGTTGGGCTCATGAACTGTCAGTCAAGTATTTTGATCAAGTGGTAAATTTGGTCTAATGAAATTATAGTAAAGGGTTCGAGGTTCTATCTGACTCCAGAATACTAGCATAGCAAGAATAGATGGACGTACTGTAAGAATTTCTAAAATTTCAAGACAAATTAAACTTATGCAGTAATGTCCTATGCTTCGAAATTTAGATAAAAATATCATAGGTATAGAGACAGATAGAGATAGAGATAGGTATAGAGACAGAAAAGTCCACCTTGCTCAAACCCCATTTATTGAAACCACCATCTGTTATTATTTCCAAATGCACTATTTATTTTAAAATGACTCCGTGTGCAACTTTTTTAAAGAATATTCTTAATTCAGAATATTTTGAAAATTTTAGAAATGATATAGAAGGCTCATTTTCTCCAACTACTGTATTTGAAAAAATCGTTGGCAATATTTTTCGTGTCATTTTGCCAAAATCATCAGACATAGTCCTAATGGAAATCACAATGAATCCCCACATCAGATACTGACTCAAAAGATTGAATTTTTCCATGAAAATATTATTACTTACCGAATTTCATACACCTAGAGAATTTCGATAATAATAATAAGTAAATCCTGGTCATGCTCTAAGTCCGTTGTTAAATCTTCTTTATCCACCTAATTTAATGCAATTCCAAGTACCTCCTGCTGCCTTGGTCTCTAATAAGATGCATCATGACTAGACGACATTTTTTACGAATAAATTCAAGTGGACAATATTCACGTCATATCGAGTAGTATGGGCGGCTAGTCAAGGTCAAGTTATTAAAGATGAAGGTTCTCTTGACCTACATTTTGGATACAAGTGTACGTAGTCCGGAAGTATATTGAAGCTATTATTTTAATTCGTTTGACATATTATGAAGAGAAAAACGTGTCGCGCCGATGAATTTTTTTTTTGTATTGCAAAATCCTGAAGTTTTCTGCAAAATAGTTTCTGCTGTTTGTTTTAAAGTTACGAGTTCAGAAAATAGGCTTTTTCCTTGCGTGCGCAACATGTTCCCGTGGGAGGCGAAGCCGAAAACGGGAAGTCGTGCAAGTACGGAAATAGTATATTGTGTATCTAGTAGTAAAAGCAATACATTCCCGGACGACAATGTAAATTGTTGTCCGAGGCGTTAAGCCGAGGCCAACAAGCATTGAAGTCTGGGAATGTGCTTTTACTACGAGGAACACATACTATTTTTTCTGAAATCGCAATCAGCGTTATCAAAAACTAAGGAATTCTACATATTGTTTGCATGAATTCAATAACTGTCTAAAATGTAAACAAGCCGGCAAAAATATTCCCGTATCGTTTTCGATACGAGAAAGTACTTTCCCGTACCGTTTAGGTCCGAAAATGGTCCGGGAAAGTTCGTTGCTTAGCAACGGACTAAAATACTATAGATTAGCGTATTTTGAGGCCTGAAGTTGCTCCGAGAAAGTGGGCATTCTTGAACGATTTCAGAAAAAAGCATTTCTGGACGAGTAATGAACGATATTTATAATTATATCTACCTGAAAACCACAGATTGTTAAGAAACATTTATTTTTAATAATGAATGAATAAAAACATGTATTATTATTTAAAATATTCATAGCGTTATTTACTCTGTTGATGAGGAATTATTCAAACAATTTGCGATTTCTAGAGAACTGTCAACAACATATTATTTAATTTTGACATATAAATAGGCAGCTATAATGACACCAGCGCACGGAAATTTTTTCCGTGCGGGCGTACGGAAATAACACTTTTTCGGTACGCTAAATAAGCATGTAAATATAGTGTTTTCATAGGTATAATGAAAAAGTATATATTGTTAGTTCTTGTTGTCAAATGCCAAATCTGCAAAGTTATGACATTATATGGTTTACATCTGATTTTTTCAGTCGCCTAGTGATAGTGATAACATTGTCCGACCAAATTATTAGGACATTCTAGTTGCCTACAGGAAAATTCCCTGGACACAAACATGAAAGTACATCAAAGGACCGTGCTATAAAAAAAGACATACATATTAGCACTTGATTGGAAATAAATAAGAGTCGTAACTGGGCTCGAAACTGGCCATGACCCAGTAAAAGTTAACCTCATTAATATGGGACTGGATAATGACAACCTTACATGCAGATTGTGCGATGAAAAATTAACACATATCGCAGATGCGAGGCTTTAGACCACAGAAGATCTTTGAACAACCAACAAGCCATCCAGAACTATATACAATTCTTTTTTTCATGCATATGACTGCTTGTCAAAGCTATAGTAAACAAGAGTTCGAATCCTGAAAGTTTTCGACACACTTGGAATCATCAGAAGAGATTTTTGAGAAAATGTTCGTTTATTAATAACATAATATTTATGAAAATTTGTCGTTTGACTAAGATTTGATGAACTGATCACCTACTGTGCATATCTCTGTACAGATTTCTGAATCAAATCTCAAAGTTTCCATAAATTAGTCTGAATTTAAACCCTAACAGTGTTAAGTTTTACATGTTTGCTCAATTACTCGTTCCTTATTCGTTCATTTGTTCTGTACTTACTTTTCTACTAGCAAGTCTTAATCAGGTGGATTGAACATATCGTCGATGTAGAGTAATGGCCGATTTTCAGACCGGTATTTTCGTATTGACGTTATATATTCAGAACGCCAGTTTATTAAACGTGTGGATTCCATTATTACTTGTCTCTTGTCAATTTTGCGATATTTAAAGCCCATTGCAGACAGAGCTCGCCAAAGAGTAGTGAGGCCGCAGTTGATTTGAGTTTCGTCGTTGATGAGCCGCTGTTTCAGACTTTTGATTGTAGGGACACGCTGCTCATCGTACATAGTGTAGATTTTTCGCCTTATCAAATCTTCTTCCCAGTCGTCTAAACTTTTTGTGACACCGGAATCTTTACGCTTTTTTCTTGATTCCATGGAATTTTCAACAATTCGTCTATCTGAAGTAAGAGGCACCTTCGTGAAATTACTGGTTACTTTTGCTGTAGCACCCGCGTTATATCCTTGCTGAAGTAAGGAACTATACACATTTTTTATAATGATTTTCGCGTCACAAGATAAGTGATTCTTCTTTAACGAACCACTGGAAGAAGCACTATTACTTTTTATCCACGGACGCCACACTGCCTATTCTGTACGTTGGGGTATAAAATCTTTGCTATTAATGTCTGTAATAACAAATAAATGTTATAAAATTATTGCACGCCGTAACACAAGTGAACACTTCCAATGAAATACAAAAACTAAAATGAACAAGAAGTGTAAGCTGTAATCCTTTACAATTCCTCTCTGAGAAACAAAATTAGGTACCTGAATCCGGTCCTTTTACATTTATGATGTGCATCTCGGATTTTACAACTTAAGGGTCTAATTGGTTTTATTATAATCCATTAGTCAATACCATTTATTGTGAAAACTACTATACCTATCTATCGGATAAACTTCTCAGGTAGAAATATATAACGAATAACTTTCTTCCGTCTTTTCATCGTATTATATCTCATTAGTTGGAATTGTACCTAATGTCAAAATTGAATCCTTCCCAAGTGTCTTGCATTTAAACAGAGATCAACATATAAGTATGTTAAAATTGTTATTGTTAAAATTGTTATTTCCGTCAACCGATTGCATCCTTACGCGCAACCCTCGGAAGTCTTCGAGAGACTTGTGTGTGCTAGTGATAACAGTGGATAGAAGATTTTTAAATCTTTCGTGAGTACGAGTTGTTTGATATTTTTTGCTTTCAATATGGAAAAGAAAACTAAGAAAACTTTGGGAAAAAAAGTGGACATGTCTCTAAATTTTACAGCAAATGTTTGTTAGTGAAATTGTGTTTGAATGCCAAACATCATAAAAAACAAACAAACAGATTCTAACTTATGGAAATTAAAAGATGAGACTAATTTCTTTCCAATAATACTTTAGCTTTAACATGCTATTACCTCCATGATACTTATGTTTTTTTTTTCTAATCAGGGTACAATTCCTCGTTCTGCAATAAGTGGCTTGAATGCCAAATGTGAAGGCATTAAAAAATCTTTGAAAAAGAAAGTGATTAAAAACTAAGAGGATAGTATGAAGACTGGTGGAGGCGTTCCAAAATGTGGTATGCCAAGCTCAAACAATTGTCTTTGGGCTATTGAATACAGGTTGTACCTATTACACATAATAAAAGCTGTAATTGGACAGAAACTGCCAAATGTATATATTTAACATTTAACAAGAAGCAGTTAGCTCTGGACCTTTACCTTTCTGAAGGATTCAAAATTTTGCAAAATCTCAAATTTTAAGTTCAATATTAACCGCCCTGTCAGAGTCAAAGCCAAAGTTGATTATTCTTCACACTCATTTCCTCATAAAACATTAAATTCTGTTGAAAACGGTATTGTTTTGTGGCATTTATCCAACAAATACTGCTTTATCTCGAACCCAAAGTAACAGGCAAGTTATCCTCCAAATAGATCATATTTATCTATCGGATATGTTTACCTGAAGGTGAAAAGACGGTAGATGAAGGATATCTGAAAGATACAGTTATCAAGGACTTTATCTGTAAGTGAAAAGACCGGCCCTTAATGTTCCCTCCCTTCATTTATTTATACATATAATTCAGAGCGCTGGTTGGCCGTTAGGGTATACATTCTTTGAGCTAGTGAAATAAATTAGGTTTTATTTTATTCTCTCCAAAATACTCTACTTTAACAAACAACTTCATAGAATAACACTTTTGTGGAAATCAGCTATAAAACCATCATACCTATGTGATCTCAATCATGACAATGATTTTACTCACCTAAATACTCCACTCGTCGGCTTATTGCTCTGGATTGGTGACACTTTAACTCATCGAACGTGCACCATCAATTAGCCCGTTCAGAGCTGATAGGTTCTGCTATTTCAGTAATTTTGGTTTTGTTCAATTATTGACTTAACTCACAAAAGAAAACTCGAGAAATAGTTTGTTTTTCATTTATTAAGGCAAGGGAGAGAAAAAATATGGAACTGTATAAATATGCGACTAGAATGTTAATATTTATGAGAAAAAAATGATATAGAGAATTTACTTTTATAATTAACGTCAAATACTGAACATTTCAATGATTATACAAGAACAGACTGAAAGCAATATTTTTATAACTCAAAACAAAGACCTATCTAATTGACAATATAATATCTAGCATCTTAGCTTACCAAGACCATCTTTAAATACGTAAAACTTATTAAATACTTTGACAAATGATAAAATACTTAAGAACCCTCCAACTCTGAGAAAATATACCAGATATGTCCCAGGTTAAGGTGAAGCCATGACCTGTGGATTTTTCACTCGACTAACTGATTCAGAAACCACATTTCAGCTGCCTCTTGTTCTCAGATCATAAACGGTTTAAATCTATAATTCGTTAAAAGATAGAGGAGATGATCATACCCTCGGTTTGGTTTTGACATTCTTAACCCTATTCTGGTGTTGTACATTCCTAATTAATCACATATAAGTTTTCCTATTACGTGACATCATATGGGTGATCGCCCCGTACAAATAGGACTCCCGTTGAATGTGTTCATTTTTTATTGGTAGAAAACTAACACAAAAACTACCAAACATTCTCTTGTGTTCGTCCGATGTCACAACGGCCTTCTTACGTTTAAAATAACAATAATTTGCATATATTTACAACAAACGACCTATTTCCATATATGTATTATTTGAGACAAAAATTAATTAATTGAAAGGTCAGAAGTATATTGGGTTGGTTCTAGGAATTTCTGTGGCATCCAAACGAGCGGTACCAGATGGTAAATAATTGACCCTTGAGCTATTCAGTCTGCAATTACCAGATTTTACAATATATTCAAATCCATCCGTATTTCACGATTCTCACGAAAAATTCGCTCATTTGTTCACTCGTTAACTTGTTTACCAATTTACTCGTTTACCAATTTACTCGTTCACTGGTTTACTTCTTGACTCGTTTACTTGTTTACTGGTTTACTCGTTTATCTGTTAACTTGTTTATTCGTTCATTCGTTTATTCGTTCATACGTTTACTCGTTTATTCATTTAATTGTTTACTGGTTTACCATATCATCCTTGATTTATTTGATGTCCATGCCCCTTTAAAAACTGTAAAGATCACTCGACCCAAAGCTTCCTGGATTACAGATGTCATAAAAAAATGATATCCCTCAGAGACAAGGCACTTGCTAAATACAAACGCTCAAAACAGGAGGCTCACTTTAACTATTAAAGAATTGCGTAACGAAACAAAGCGGGCCATTATAAGGGAAAAAAGCATATCTGCAGTTCAAAGTCAGGCAAAATAAACACAACCGTGCATTCTGGAAAGAAGTGAAATACCTGAACATTAACTCAAAAAATAAAGCTAACATTTTACCTGCACATTTGAGAACTCCATCCGATATCAACGATTACTTTGTGAATTCATCTAAAAGTGACACATCTCCTGATCCCGATACTCTGAACTTTTATCTACATAACACTAAACCTAGCGTTAATAATTTCACATTTGCAACCACTTCGGATCTAGAAATTTATAAGCTTCTGTCTATCAAATCCAAAGCCTACGGTGTCGATAAAATCAACTCGGCCATGCTATTGAATTGTTGTCCTGTAATTCTCCCAGTTGTCACCCACATCTTCAATTTCTGCATCACCGGCAATGTTTTTCCTCAAATTTGGAGAAATTCTTTCATTATCCCCTTTCCTAAAACAGCAAATCCTACAGATCTCAAATACCTTCGTCCTATAAGCATACTCTGCACGCTTTCGAATATGTTTGAAAACATTATCTTTGGGCAACTGAAAGCTCATTTAGATTCAAACAACATCATTCCTAAGTGCCAGTCGGGATTTAGAGCCCAGCACAGTTGTATCACTGCACTTCTGAAAGTCACCGACATCTATAGCGCAACCGATAAAAAAAAAATTACCGCCCTAGTTTTGCTGGATTAAACCAAGGCCTTCGATCGAATTAAACACGAGTTACTGCTAGCTATCCTGCACTACATTGGTCTTACGGACCGTTCAGTTGACTTCTGCGAGCCTACCTTTTTAACCGTATGCATGCTGTTTCATTGGAGGGAGACTGTTCCGACTTCTTGAATTTAGACAATGGAGTGCCTCAAGGCTCTATATTGGGTCCCGTTTTGTTCATTATTTATACACATGAATTTCGAAACTGTATCACGTTCAGCAATTGTCACCAGATATACATCTCATTTTACGAACCAGATCTCCCTCTAGCTAACCTCCAGTTGAACACGGATCTAGAATCAATTGTTGCCATATCAACCAAATTATGTCTTTCCATCAATCCAACCAAATCTGCCATGATGCTTTTCGGTAGGAAAGATTCAATTACCCGATGTAAAAACCTGCTGTCTATTAAAATTGGAGCGACACCGTTGGGGTAGTGGACAGTTCGAAAAATCTTGGATGCTTTTTAGACTCTTCACTCAACTTTCATGATCTGTTCCGTTCGTCATTTTCTTATAACATAGCCAGGCTTTACGACAGGATTCCGAATGAGTTGAAGAATTTGTCCATCTCTAGTTTCAAAATAAATTTAAAAAAAAATACTTCTTTCAAAAGAATTCTGTCCTTAATTTGCTTTGGTTTCAGATGAGTTATTTGTTGGATTTATTTATTCCCTGCATTTGAATTTAATCAACTTTGTATGTCTTTAGTGATTTAAGTTTTTCTTTGTATAACACTTGAAACGTTTTGATTTCAACACACCTTGCCTTTAGTTCGTTAGTCCATTTGTATTCGATGGTTGAGTGGAAGAAAGCACCTGTTCCATACCTTAACTGGTTGCGAACCGGAGCTAACTCTGCCATTTGGTAGGTAGTTATCTTGTACACACTGTATCTTTTCTGTATGGTTTACTATCCACCAATAAAAGCGTTTATTATTATTATTATTATTTGTTTACTGCTCACTTGTTTTCTCTTTTACATGTTTACTCGTTTACTTGTATACTGTTTACTTGTTTACCCGTGAACTCGTCATATAGTTTCCAAATACTTTCAGCAGCAGAAGATGTTTTCAAGAGAACTTTTCTGTTAATTTGCCATATACTCATTGCGGTAAAAGTGATACCAAAGCAATTTGTTAGTTGCCTATTTGTACACGATTTGTAAAGCATTTGCAAACACGAGTTTGTTGGCAGACTGTAAATAATTATCTTTTCCTTTTCTTTCGTTTCAAGTGGTTCCGACCACTGAAAAGTGAAAGGCACTCACTCCCACATTCATTTCACGGTTGAGCTACTTCGGAGCATGTTCATAGATGTCTCCCTTTCGATTATGTCTCGACTAGGGAGATGTCAAATCAGTTGTGTTGGGATTCACTTGTCACCTGTCGCGAAAAACGACATTTTATGTCCTAGACCAAGTGGATTCTGTAAAAAGTTTGCTCAGATTTGAATGAACCTACTATTTCATTTCTCAAATTTCCAGCGTACTCTGAATTAAAAAAAAGGCTGCTCTGATTTGAATGAGCCTACTATATCATTTCTCAAATTTTCAAAATATTCTCGATTCCACTCGATTTGACGTAAATATTGTCCACTTGAATTTATTCGTAAAAAATGTCGTCTAGTCTTGATGCATCTTATTAGAGACCAATGCAGCAGGAGGTACTTGGAATTACATTAAATTAGTTGGACAGAGGTTTTACTACGGACTTACAGCATGACCAGAATCACTTGTTATCATTATCGAAATTTTCTAGGTGTATGAAATTCGGTAAGTAATAATGTGTTTAAGGAAAAATTCAATCTTCTTAGTCAGTATCTGATGTGTGGATTCATTGTGATTTCCATTGAGACTGTCTGATGATTTTGGCAAAATGACACGAAAAATATTGACAACGATTTTGTCAAATATTTTAACAAAGTTGGAGAAAATCTCGTAGACAAAATATAAACTAAATCATGTTAGAAAAAAAGAAAAATCGGGTCCAAAATAATCATTTTTGTTTTGCTGGAAATAACGAATAAACATGAAGTCGTACAGATAGATCACCTTAATCCTGAAAAATAATAAATCTCCTGGATTTTTCACCAAGAACTATAAAAATCATAGCACAGGTAGTACCAACACCTTTTACATTTCTAATTAATTGGTCCTCATTGATAAAATCTGGAAATGAACTAAAAGTCGAGAACTCTAATTGTCCTATATACCCCTCATTACAAACTTTGCAAATATTTTTGAAATCATTTTGAAATCACGATTAAAAAAATATCAGTTCAAAACAATATTTTGTCAAAGAATCAACACTCATTCCAACACGGCAAATCAACTGAAGATGGTATAACGCTCCTCACCAGCTTTTATATCATTTACAATTTTATATTATAACAAAATGATGGATTTAATTCACTTTAAAATTAATTTTCTTCTTTTAATTGCATTTAAATAAAAGCTTTATTCTAAAAGGTTTTTTTTAAGTTAACTCATCGATGTGATTAAACTGCCGTTAAACGGTAGTCTACTAAAATGCCGTTATTAGATATGACGTCTCTGAAGTGACGCGTCTGACGGCTTTTATACGATGATCGTGTACTATAATGCCGTTAGTCTATGCTATCCCTAATATTCTTTCATAAAATTAATTTTCTTCTTTTAATTGCATTTAAATAAAAGCTTTTCTCTAAAAGGTTTTTTTTAAGTTAACTCATCGATGTGATTAAACTGCCGTTAAACGGTTGTCTACTAAAATGCCGTTATTAGATATGACGTCACTGAAGTGACGCGTCTGACGGCTTTTATATGATGATCGTGTACTATAAGGCCGTTAGTCTATGCTATCCCTAATATTCTTTCATTTCTCGGGTAGTTCTTGATAAAAGTCTGAAAATTAATTCTATATTATGGTATTACGACTAAATAATATCCAAAGTCTTATATAAAATCTTGACCAATAATAACCTTCCATCTTTCCAACTTGCTAGCTACGTTAGTTCGTTCAGGTTAGATCAGACAAACAATATGAATAATAATCAGTCATGGTCAACTTTGACCAAAATAAACATCGGAATAGAATATACTGATTATGATAAGCTGTCGAATGAAGCAATAATTGATTAACGGCATTTTTGATGCTACCGTTTGACGGCAGTTTAAGCAAATCCAATAAAAAGCCGTCAGACGTTTCACTTCAATGACGCCATATGGAATGACCTCATTCTAGTATACTACCGTTCAGCGTTCATTTATTGTAGTCCCAACCCTGTTAACTTTCGAACAGTTCGACTAACAACCATGAAACCATAACGATTTTGAATGGGGTATCGGTGGCAACCGATACTACTTTTCGGAATAAAGTACATTGTGATTGCTCAATAGAGGGGCCGGGGGAGGGGCATTTCAATTTTAAAATTTCAAAGTGACACATCGTTGAAAAGAGAATTCAATTCTCCTTTGTGCAGCATATCATTCTATGATTCATAGACTGGTAAATATACCTAAAGTGAATCTTTTTCCAAGTGTGAATTATCTAGAATTAAACAGGTTTCCGTAAATGAGGGAAAGGAAACATTAATCATATATAGCCTGCATAAACAAAAACAAAACGAGAAAACTATAAAGGACATTGCACTGGATACGTGTATTCCTGGGGCTTGACAGATTTTTCTTATTTTTGAATATATCATTGTAGAGGTCAAGAGAAGCAACTTTTTCCATTAGCCTTTTTTCTGGCCCTACAGTGTGAGCTAAAAAATTGGGTTGAATGTCTTATGCCAATTGTGGAAAATATTGCCTGTGCGTTGATTTTTCTTGATTTTTGGGTATAATATGCTGTGAAAAATATCAGTTGACTTTGAATGTTGTGCTTACTTACTTACAGGATGAGGTATAATACGCGATTTTTCTAAAAACTGTTTTAATAACTTCTCGCCCAAGTATGGACTTTTCATTGGATTTCTCGAAGCCAAAAGTTCTCCCGAAGTTGCTCGTGTTATCATTTTTGTTTTTCACATGTTTGCACCCATATACAATGTGTTTATTCGATATTGACGTTAATTTGAAATTTGACTCACTTGTGGAAATCTGGGAAGAACATGTTGAAATAACGCCATTACCAAACAAAATTAAAAATAGCAATACAGGATACTTTTATCAAAGTTTCTTGTGGACTTCCGGTTTATGAATAAACGGATATCGATAGGATTTCGTGAAAACTGGAACCTCATCGGTGGTCCTAATTTTGTGTTTCACCTGGTTGGTGAAGGATAGTTCTGAATTTTCGCGGTGAAAAATGTCTGAGAATGATAAGCACAGTTTCTCAGTGTGAAATCTTTCTTCAGAATTCATGTGTTGAGTTCGTATGAGTTGTGTGATATCTGATTTGAAAATATTTGATGGGATATTGTGATCAACTGAAGCGTGGTATAATTCGAATTCGTCAGGTTGGAAGGTTTTTACAGAAACAGGTTCATAAAGATAGATCTCTTGTATTTCACCTGTGTTATTTCGAATTTCGACAGGGGCATAGCCGTTTTGGAAGATCGTCAAACCTTTTTGAATTCGGCATTGCAATAATTGTGTTTCGATAATTGTGATGTCACCATTGGGTATTAATACAGGAATTTTGATTGATTCGATTGTGAAAGGTTCTATTCGAGCATAAAAGAGTAGTTTCTTTTTGCTTTCATAGTGCGTGAGAGGAAGCTCTACATCAGGTGTTTTAAAACTTGAATTTTTCAAATCTAGCTGAACATTTAAGTTTTTCAATGGATCATATCCAATCAATCCATCAAAGAAATGGTGAAATTTAAATAAGTAAAATTTTATAGTTTTCTCAGTGTGGAATTCCTGAAAAGCTGGTATTCCAGCGCAAAAATCTTTTGATGTGGTTTGAAATATTGAACTGATTGTAAACTGTTCTTTTCTAATAAAACTAGGGAAATAATTTTCGGCAATTTCGGGGTTCAAAAAACTTTTTGTTGCTCCTGTGTTAATTAAAAGTTTCAATGGTGGATTTGAAATTTTGATATAGGGAAGGTCCTTTCGATCGTAAATTGAATGTATTTCCATGAAGTTCTTTCGTGATACTCGATTTTCTGAAAATTTTGATCGTGAGAGGGAGTTTGATCGATTTGGGTATCGATTGAATATGGATTATCGACAAATTCGGGTTGAACTTGGTCGTAGTTTGTATTTTCGTGAAAATCAAATTCATTGGAGGAACATGCTTGATTTTGATAATATAGGTCATTTTGGAAGTCATCCTCATTTTGGAAGGGTATTGTTTATTCTTGATAATAAGGGTTGTCAAAATTGTATAGTTCTTCTGCAATGAAATTTGGTCTATTGGGGTTCTGATATGGTCTAATCGTACTGGGTTGACGAGAAGTGGTGGCCTGTGAAATGCCACTCATTGGTATCGGTCTGGGACGATTGAAATAATTTTGATTGTTTGACATTGGTTGAACCTCTTGGGTTGCCAAAAACTTGCCGGTTAGTAGAGAATTTTTGGGGTTCGGCCAGTCTAGGCTGGACATTTATTGGGCCACGAGGAAATGCGGGGGTGTGCATTTGGGAATTGAAATTCCGAAAGTTGGGGTTAGGCGTTGAATATTGACGAAAATGGGACGGTTGATTTTGGTGATTGGGTCTCTGGGGAGACCTATTTTTTTATTGATCACTACTATTCGGTTTTTGTAAATGACGAATATTATTTTCGGAAATAATATATTGCCAAAGTTGAAGGTTTCATAGCACGAATATTCGAACCTAAAGGTTCTTTCAAGCCAGTGTGAATCTCGGCCAGAAATACTAAAATAAAATTTTCACTTTGTCAACAAATGCGTGCACTCGGATAGTAGGAAACAGGATGTTTCACCTCTTCCGGTTAGCTCAGTACCACCTATCCGAAGTACAGCATCGTCGCAAAATCTCAGCAACTCCGGTGCTCTTCATTTATTTGGAAAACCAGCAGGAACGTGTCTGACATACGAATTCTTTTTGGATTTGTTGGTGTTGCCAACCAACGAGGTTCCATTAATTCGCATGCCAGGCCGAAGATCGCTAAAAACCAGAAATACTATTTACACTTAACTCTACTATACACTACTGAGCCATCCAGAAGTGAGGGCTTCTCTCCTGGGAATTGTCCGAGCCCTCGGGCGGCTCCTGGATGACTGCCTAAAACAGCCATTCGAGCCTTTATTTATACACTGGCCGAACATTTTAGTCGGCCAATGGTATAACAATTTGCTGGTAGGCGGAGCCTATTAGAGCTCTCGCCTCCAGATATACTCTCCGAGTATTTTTCCAAAGTTAAAAACTCTAGTATTTCTGGCAGATCATGACACTCTCCCCCTTTAAGGGATCGCTTGGCATTCGGATGGAACGTCGTTGGATTTGCCCTGAAAAGGGCCAGTTCTCTCGAACGGGTACCTAAAAATAAAACCTAAAAAAGAACTATGTTACAGCTACTGGCTATCCAAATCTTGCAGATGTTGTTGCAGGCTTATCGTAGAAATTCCAGGTTACTCCTTTACGAAACTTTTATGGGATGTACCATATATCCACATTCGCTCATTATCCAGCTTCCAAAGAGGGGCCATACGTCTTCGCCCTTGCCCACTGGCTAGGACAACCAACCGTTGGTGAGGCAACTCTCGTTGTGTCAAATTACCCCAGCCTCCTGGCTTGGGAACAACTGGCTGGCTGTGGAATGGACAGTTCCATCGAACCCACGAAGGATATGGGTATCCTCGATTCCACTGGCATAACTCGCTTCAGATTCATTCCGAAAGTGCATCCAAGAAAACTTTCCGATAAGTATCCTCAAGTCCGGGTTACTGGAAAAGTTGTTAAATTCTTCGAGGGCCCCGTCTCCCACTGGAAACGGTCGTAAACTCCTAAAAACCAGAAATACTATTTACACTTAACTCTACTATACACTACTGAGCCATCCAGAAGTGAGGGCTTCTCTCCTGGGAATTGTCCGAGCCCTCGGGCGGCTCCTGGATGACTGCCTAAAACAGCCATTCGAGCCTTTATTTATACACTGGCCGAACATTTTAGTCGGCCAATGGTATAACAATTTGCTGGTAGGCGGAGCCTATTAGAGCTCTCGCCTCCAGATATACTCTCCGAGTATTTTTCCAAAGTTAAAAACTCTAGTATTTCTGGCAGATCATGACAACTTGGAGAGTATATCTCGGAGCGGAGTTCCGATAGGCTCCGCCCACTAGTGACTTTGCTTCGGCATTGGCCGAAGTAAATGTGCACAAAACCTATTTAAGAGCTCCTTTTCGGCTGTTTTAGGCTGTCGTCCGGGAGCCACAGACCTTCGCGTAGTTGTCCTACCGAGTGGTAGCCCGGATGGCTCTGGTGTCATTAGTA